>OZ024938.1:60777815-63560538 GCA_964017235.1 Sabellastarte sp. h YS-2021
CTACAGTTTTTTACTCATGCTGTACTAGATATAAGTTTAGTATATGGGGTCATTATCTGTGGAAAATTGAAACTCTTTTGCATTGATTTTAAGGTAACAATGAGGTATCAGAAAATACCCACAGTAATACATTTTATGCAATTTTATTCTACTGTAAGCCCTGTAGCTCTCAAAGTATGACACTCATCCAGCTCAAATTTCATCTGATACCATATTTATATGTTTTAATCATGCGGAAATTCACTGTTTCCAGTTTACATTTAAAGTGTGTCTGTGGTAGTAGACTTAGTGTAGTGTAGTTTAAGGCCCATCTGGCATAACTCCCAAATATTTGGTATGACATTTAATTTGCAGGAGCAGTTTGCAAACAGAGATCTGTATCTCATCTAAGGCTGGTCTTTAAGCAGTACGGAAGCTACTGGGGGACTGTGTTTGGGTACTTTAATGTTCCTTGTCATTCCACACTAAAATGGAGGGCTACCATCATTGTTCCCTCCCAGACTGCCCCAGGACAAGCACTGCTCCTGTATGATAAGTGTTACTCAAGTATCTGCCATGGACCTGCAAGGACATAGACCAAGTCAGACAATCATTTAACCAGTATACCAACCAATACAGCTGCAGTCTCAATAAATACAACAACATATAGACCAATCAAATGGCACTCCTGTAAGCCACAACTAATCACATACTGCTGAGCCAAACCTAGTCTGGCAGGGAAAAGTGGAGATGGCCGAGAGGCAGTGCGACATGCCCAGCTTTGAAGCAACATTTCAAGAGACAGGATATTACGGTCAATGCTGCCACATTCAGAACTACAGTGACTGCCACACCAGCCACTCGTTTTCTCCTCTGCCACACTGTTTCCAGTGAACTGGATTATGACAATGATGACCCCAATTCAGACCTAGGCTCATTAGCAGATGACACTCTACCAGTGCATAACCTGCCAAGAGACACATCCTCTCCCACCTCATCACAAGTAATGAAGAGGAGGGGGACTTCACCCATTTGTGGTCATTAGTGGAAGTGGTGGCTAAGAGATCCAGCCCAACAGAAAAACAACACGCCGGGGATTGACAGACTTGCAGTACCAGGAGGCTATGAAGCTGGATGATACACACTTTGACCAGTTTCAAAATGAGTCCTTTTCCCTGGTAAGAGAGGGCAAGCAGATGAACTTAACGCCTACCCTCACATCTTTTCCTTCACCAAACACAATAAACACCAGGTAGCTATGCGTTTCAACTCATGCCACCCCAGTGCATTTCAACAGTCAGTGCAGTCTGTACAGCAGCCATCACAAACAATCCTTTAACCAGTGTACCAACTAATGCAGCTGCAGTCTCAGCAAATACAACAGCCAATGCAGCAGCAGTCTCAGCATATACAACAGCCAATGCAGTAGTAGTCTCAACAAATACAACAACATCAGCAGTCTCAGCAGTCTTTAAATACTTCATCAGTATCCCCACTTCTCAGGTGTTTTGATGAAAAGTCTAGTGACTGCAGTTTCCAGACAGACACCCTACCAAGTGTTGGGTGGCATCCATGGTAGGCCATTCAAACATAGACAGCTGCTCTGCCCTACCACTGTCTAGACCCAGTGGCAATGCCACCTCCCCAGTAGCTATTTCTACATCAGCTACCATGACAAGTACCTCAGATAACAGTGTTCAGTGACTTTACAATTACCACGCAAGAACAGAGCATGTTCATATGTTATTTAAAGAGACATTGAAAGAAGATTGAAAAAACTGGAAAAAAGACAGAAAGGGATGGAAAATATAGAAATAATCCCAACCCCCCAAAAAGACACACTTGTTGTAGTGTATTAAAAATAATGAAAAACCTTGACAAAGGTTTGGCCTTACAGGGGAAATGCTTGGGGGTTACAACCCTGCTCTGCTATGAAGGGTAAGTAAGTGCAAACAAAATGTTAAGAAATATACCATACATACTAGTACAATGCTTTGTAACCCAACACTAGGAAGGGTTTAATCACAGGGATAGTTGGCAAGTTATATCAGGGAAAGCCAGAATGTCTTGGATTTGATGCTAACATCAGATTTTGAAGGTAAACAGTTACAGTTATTTTACTGGGGCATATTGCATGGATTATTTGGTGGGTGGGCCACAAGTGCATTGTATGCTGGATGGCTGCAATAGGTTCTGGCACTGGGATGCCTAGCTAGATGGTAACAATATATTCACGAAGCTGGCATCAGCTGAAGATGACTTCTCCTGGATTTGATCCATTGGTGCCCATGTCAGCCCCCATGAACTTGTAATCACCTTTTATCAGGGCTAATGGCATGTGGCATCTTTCATCTTTCTCTGAACACCCTCTCTAAATCTAGCCATCCCTGCGGTCTATTTGAAGCCACTACAATCTCAACTTGATACTCAATTCTGATGGCCTGGCGTACCCCAGAGATTATCTTTATGATGATACTCCTAGCCAGCTGGAAATTGTACTAATGTTACGGATATGTTACTCTAGAGGTCAAATGTCTGAGGGTCACAACTAACTCGAGGCCACCGCTGAAAGGGTTTCTGAAGAAGGTTTGCATTCGTTGAATTCTGGGTTGAATTCTTTGCAATATTTCTCAGAAGAGTTCAGATGTTATTCTCAGGAAGTTAATATATGCAATTGTGTCCCACTGCTCAAGTTCAGGCATCAGTTTGTTAAAGTGGTCCACTAGGTCAGTTGCCTGGCAGTCTCTGAATCCTCCACGGTCTGTATTCATCCATGATGCATCAGCATTCATCCGGGAGCCAGACAAGCTTTGGATGTTCCAGGATGGCCAGGAATGACCCTGTACATGTCCCTGATTCTGGAGCAATACTCTCTATACACGAGTGAAATGGGACCAGTTTTAAATAGGTACTATGGGGACATATTCAGGGATATTTGGCTGCATTTAGGTAAATCCATGGACTTCCATGGATATCCAGGAGCAAACTCTCACATTGGCCCCAAGTTTTACCCAATATTTAATAATAATAATAGTAGGATTTATATAGCGCAAAATTGATACAAATCCTCTAATGCGCTTGAGTCCAAGAAGGGAGAGTCCTGTCCTATTTGGTAGTGGTCCTGCTTGAAAATAGACTAAGTACTAGAGCAGTGTGTTGATGTATTTGGCAGCCTAGAGATTAGATTGGTAAAGTTTAAAAGAGCTAAAAAGCCACCTAAACTCAGTAGCAAGTCTCCCAGACCCCAAGAAATGCCCCACTTCCAGTATGTTCCCAATATATTCATGGACCATCCTCTGAAGTGGAACTTCCCATTATAATTGAGATGTATTAAATCTGACTAGCTTCAGTTGTACTACACATAATTTTAATATGTGCTCATTGTCTGTGAACAATGTGAGATTTGTAACATTAAGTTTAGAGTAATCTTAATCCCGCAAAAATGTACACTGTGACATATTTTTATTTACCTTGTTACAACTTTTTCTTATGTAGTTTCACTGTCACGATAGTGTGTGAACAACCTCAATTTTGTTGTATTTGTGTGTTATCTTGTATGTTACTGTACATCTGGAATCAGCTAGGATGTTTTTGGGCCATTTGTATTCTAAAATCGGGAGAGAAAAAATCTCAATACACCTGTTTCACTGTAAATGACCATCTGGGAGTGCCCCTAAATACAATATCTAGGGAGATCTCCCTCCCTAAACATCAACATGGGGGCCCAGGCTATTTTTCCATGGTTATCTGTAGCTGCTGCCCTGGGGCTAAAGGTCACATGTTTCAGCTGAAGGTCACCCATATTGGCATGACGGTCACTCAGGATAAAACACTGGTTAATTGGGCTCATGCTTGTTGAGGGCATCAGATGGCCATTCTAATCACACTAATCCTTCCTTTTTTTCTTTATTTGTTTTTGTCTTTATCTGTGACAACTAAAGTACATAAGAATAGTTTTTTGATTGATCCAGACATTTCAGAAAGAAATTTAGGGTTTCTACAACTACAGATGCATGAACCCTGAACTGTTCCATGAGATGGCCAAGAATTTGCCGGGGTAGGCTGCAGAAGGCTACAACATGGTAATGCACCCACTTGGAAGCTGGACAGATGCTGGTTAGGGTTTGATATTTTTCACGACTGTAACCAATCCACTTCTGCCCCTACTCACAAATATTCCAGTCTCAAACTTCCCGAGACCTACTCAGACCCAAATTTACACAATCTTAGGTTGTCTGACACTTCCTGGTACTGTTTATACCAGGGTCGCTAAGTGTTAGTACAAGGATGTCGGGCCTTAGTCCCAGATCCATCCCATGCAAAAAAAAGAAATCAGCTATTGCAGTCGGAGGAAATCGGTTATTAGTCCCAGGAAGTCTAAGGAAGTCTCAGACCAGTCTGAGACCCAGTGGGCATGTCCCAGACGGGATCGGTGTTGAATCGTATCACAATCGTGGCTTAATCGCCTCTTAGTCGGGGAACAATTGTGAGTGGTTGGAGAAGGTCTAAGGCTTCCAGATTTTATTGCCTCATTATTCATGTTTTTCACAGGACCAATTGGGGTTTAATCCTTTGGTGGAACAGGGGCATTACGTACACGATATAACATTGTTTTAATGTATTACAATAGAAGGGTCAAGAGAAAATCAAAGTCATAACATGGGGAACTGTGTCCTAGGAAAGTCCAAGTTTTAAAGTTATGGATATTTATCAAACCATTGGGGTATTTTCTTCTCGGGTTTCTTTTACAGTGGCTTTTTCTTTCTATGTGGGTTTTTTCTATAATCGATTGCCAGACACCATATAACTCCTTCCTGTCATCAACAGAATAGCATGAAATCAAGAAATAAACATCAAAGAAGTTTGGCTACTGTCATTAACAGTTGTGGACTGTGGAAAAATTGGAGAAAGATACACTGATCTAAATTTGTATGCCATAATGTTTCTCTTTTGAATTATTTAATTTAAAAAATTAATGGATTCTGTCATTGTTTTTCCATAGCAAGCAGTTGATAAAATTTACTGAATCTTTTTTGGAGTTTAAACTGTCTTTCAATTTAATTTTGTTAAACTGAAAAAAAGATCAATCCTATCAAACCAAGGTATCAACAAAATATGCAATCTTCAGTTTGTTTGAACATGAAACCTAACTTGATACACACACAAAGGAGTCTAATTCCCTATGAGGTTGTTTCAGTCTGCCACCTCAAAAACAGGTAGAGCACTCTGGTAGGGGAGTGCACAGAGGCAGATATAAGGCATGGGGTATGGGAGGGGGCGTGGACTGTAAAAAAACTCCTCATGACAAAGGTTTCACACTCTGAAAGGGGCTCATGCACCCCCCACTAGATCTGCATCCGTTATTAAGGAAATCCAAGACAACTTGCTGGTGGAAGAAACGCAGGAGGAAAAATGCTAGGGTGGACAGTTTGACTCAGGATGGCCAAAATGCCAGTCAAATGATCAAAGATACCTTAACGCTATTTTACAGCAACATAAAAAATTACCAAAAAAATCAGTGGGTTGTGGTTAGAAAATAAATTATATTTCATGGTTTTAACTATTTCTTGATGTAAGTAAAATGAGGCTCTTTTTCACAAATTATTATTATTGTGAATAATTATTGTGAGAAAACACTCATCCTGTCAGACACTTGGTCTTGACCACACTTCAATCCGGAACTCATTGATTACCTATGGGTACTAAGTCGTTTACTTCAAGCAGACCGTGGACAGCCTCCCCAGAAAAGGAAGAGATAGAAGTTTATACAATCACCAGCAAAAAGTCATTTACTAATGTATACAGAGGTTAAATAAAAATATTTAAGAAAAAAAACTTGTTGGATGGCATTGGGCAAAACATTAGGCTAAAATGACACTTTAATTTCTATGACAAAGTGTTTCACAATTATAGTTCTATAGTACCTTTGTGTTGATTTCAATGGCAAAATATGTAATTTTTTTATGTTATATGCAAAGTTTTTTTTCAATAATAGTGCTTATATAATTGACTTTGTATTAAAATAGTATTTCTATACCGTATTCTCTAAAGATATTATAAGACCCGCATAAGTATCTCCAATGATTTGACAAGACTGGCATTTTGTCCTCCCTGCCCCAAACCGACTAGCATTTGTCTGTTGATATTTTCTCCACTGGCATTTTGTCCATGCACTGTAATTCAGAGTTACATAATGAGGCCTTTTTGATGTCAGTTTTGACAGTGCAGTTGGCTTGCAGATAAGTGCTACATTTCCAAGGATTTACCAACTGTAGCATGAATTGTACCAGTAGACCCTTCATTTGTGGATCCCACCAAAGTAATCAATAAGTCTGACAACTACAGGTGAGACAAGGTGACAAGAAAGTGAATAATATATAGACTTATGTCAACAAAAATAAAATGCAGTGTTAAATAACAGTATAATATAGATAGCAATACTCAGTTAAAGGCTGTGGTTTCCCTGCTCATGATTTGTGTTCATAAATCCATTTTCTGTTTGATGCTCTTCCAGATTCCCCTCAGCAGATTTTAATTAGTTATCTCGTTCACCAGATTAAACACAAGAGATGCTTCATTTTGGTCCCCTAATTAAGACAGTTATTATTTGGTGTCATTCCAAATACGTTGACAGTGATTTGAACTGTGCTTCTAATTGGTGTTTTTTTTCTTAGGCTCTAACACTCATACATAGACACACTGTTACCAACACAAGGAGGTAATGTTTTAGGTTGTGTTTGTCTATTTGTCTGTGTTTAAGATAATTCCAGAAGTACTAATTGGATCTTTCTAAAATGTTTTCTTCCAAATTTTCAAAATTACCAATTTTTACTTAAATTTATGGCAGCCATTTTCATATTCATACACAATTGTTCACTCTGTCCAACAGTCTGCAGGAATAAGCACATTCCTTCTCTTTAAGATATGTGTACAGAAAAATAATAATAATATTGATTTTCTACTTGAAAGTGAGGACAATTGAGATCCACCAGGACACAGAGCTCTCATATTTACGTTTTATGGTAAGATAGAAATCACAAAGTGGTGCCAATAATTTGGTGACAATTCTGGCAGACTTTACTTACCAGACCACAGCAATCATGGTGGCGCACTTCTTCATGGTGTTGTGAGATCTGTAGTGCAAACTCCAGCCAACAGACCAGTACCTGCATGTTAAAAGCAGTTACTTGACATCTACTATCTACCAAAAACTATAACCAGTGTAAAATATTTTCTTATTTTGGTTTTTACATTAAGTGGTATAATAGTACTATTAGAATTACAATAATCCTGGCCAAACTTCTGTGTCTTGCATTTGACCCAGACCTGTAGAATTTCAATACCATCAGACTAACTACTCTGACAGGACAAGTCCATTTTCCTGACCCTACCAGTCTGTTGGCAGTAGAAATGATAGTTAGGAGATGGCAAGATTGTAGCCACGCCATTTCATCATTTTGGCATAACTTGGGGCCAGACTCCCCAACCTATATATTCTTAACACAAATTTCACAAACAGTAGCCTTTCAGTCCCTCAGTAATACAATTTAGGAAGCATCTTAAGAGCCTCCACTTCAACAGAAGCTCCAATTGTGCAAACATCTACTTCCTCCACAAACTGACCACGGCCATAATTTCCACATAGAATCATAAGGCCCATTCATACTATAAGCCGTGTGGCAGGATGTAAGAGTGGCTTTAGGAAGTATACTAAGAGCCATCTCTTTAACTCCCAGTTTTCCCACTTGTTATCTTCTCCTTGTTTATATCCACAAGGTTTATTACTGACCAAGAATGTCAATAGATTATCACTTTCTCTTACTTCTTTGTTAGTGTTTAGTGCATTAACTTCCCCTACATCAGAAGATATTGCATCTGCAAAGCAGTAGATTACACTATATAAAATGCATTTATAGTTCTAATCACTTGTTAGTCTGCATGACAACCATACTGCACCACACACAAACAATAATTTTATAAACAATACTCATTGTCAAACCATTTCCAGATGTCAAAGTAAAAACTTAGTTTCAAGAACATATTAGGTCATTTGTGTCATTAACAGCAACAACAACTGCTTTAATGTCAATGCAACCTTTAGAAAAGTGTGACTTTTCATCAATACTTACAAAAAAACCAAGAAGGACAATACAAATGATTAGATAACAAGATGTATTTCTTAAACCCCCAAAATATTACAAAAATCTATTGCAAAAGCATAAAATAATTCACAAGCTGTTTATTATCACGATACAGAGTAAAGAATGCACAAGCACCCTAAAAGTCCATATGTTTTTTAAATTATCTCCTACCAGTGGAAGAAGGCCATGGTTGGGAGATTATAAAACATCTTCTGTATGTGCATCTGTGTGTGCGTGCGTCCGTTCATCACATTTTTACATAAACCTTAATATCTCATTCATTAATTTTATAAAGATGTCTTCATGGCTCTATGGGGTCCCGAATGTGAAAACAATTTATAGCATATCATGGCCTCAGACTCTTTTCCAATCGCTGACTTTGATCTTTGACCCCTTCTTCAATGTCAAGTGGGGTCATCTTACTACTAAGGCCTTATACCTGGACCCTTAGTTCTCCAATGGTACTGATCCTTAGGTTAAGCTTCTCTTACATCCCATCGTACGTATATATACACGTAAGTGTGCTGCAAATATTGTTAAAAAATATGAACGTAGCCTGGCAGTGGGGTAGCAGAGATTTCTACGTGCAAACAAGGAATATTTTTCTGACAAGAGTGTCAGTACTTGAACATCAAAGAACAGACTGCGGCTAGCTACAGACCCCACAGTGGGTTAATATGGATATAAGGTACACACGAGTGTATAATATGGCATGTGCAAACCCTGCAAGTGAATGGGGAGATCTTGCAACACTTGCAAGGGAAATGCACATGCACAAGTCTCTCGTTAGTTACCCTTGAGAAATGGCTGCATTTATGGCCATTCTGCGTGCACGCAGAGAAAATGTGCATGTCAATTTTCATTGCTGGGTCTGTGCGACCTTGAAATTCTGTTATAAAATCGCAGGTGTAGCTTGTGTCCCTTGCAAATCATGCCATTTTTCTCTGTAACCAGGACGTACGTGCACATACGATGGGATATAAGAGGGACTTTAGAGATAATCACTGCGGTAGTAGTCTTGTTTTTAACAAAGTGTTCTGCATAAACTATGCTTTATTAAACCATATGTCCATTCTGATGGTCACCAATATTTATCAAGTTTTACTTTTACAATGCTTAAATAGCTTCATCACATGACATCAAGACAGATGGAGGTAACTAAAATAGGTACCTAAAGTCATAATCTTACATGTAAAACTAATCATATAGTGAACAAGATAAATAATCAGCTTACCTGTCCACTGAGATCACCATCAAAGTAAAGACTGAGGAAAATGTCATGCCATAGTCAAAGAAGATCCATACCCCACACATAACTTCCCCAAAAGGCCAGTAGCCTAGCATGATATCAAAAGAGTAGAAGGACATTGCAGTGAGTGCCACCAGAAAATCTGTCATTCCCAGGTTGATGATGTAGTAGGTGAATGTATTCCTTAGTTTTCTATCAACAAAAGGAGATATAATGACCAAGAGGTTCCCTACTATAGTCACAACTGTAAAAAGCAGGAGCACTGAGCCAATTATAATATTACCAGTCCTTGGGCCATCTGAACTTTGAACATCAAGAGTCTCTGATGCCGTAACATCATCCTTTTCTGTCAATGCTGATATGGTTTCAATCAAAGAGGTAATGGACAGCTCCGTGGCAGTGGTCAGTTCATCTTCACCAGTACCAATATAGCTAGTTTGAATGTCTGTTGTATGGGGATAGAAGCCTATATCACCTGGTGTAGTGACATTTTCAGTTGTCTGCATTACACTGGAATGACCACTGGTCAATGAGTCAGTGGTGAAATAAAACCATGACCCAGTGAAAGATGGTTTGGTCATATTCTGGTCTGTTGTCTGTCTGAATTGGTTTCCTTGGCAGATTTTTCAGGTATACTTTTTTCCCTCGATTTTAGAAAGTCCCGGTGGCTCAGTGGCTATCTGACGTGACCTAAAATAACAAAATACAACAGACTATACCATGGCATAAAAATCTGACTTTACTTATTGACAGTTTATATGAATATAAATCTCCCTTTTTAACATATTTGGTAACCTTCTTTACAATTATATTACAAACTTACTTTATTATATTACAAACTTACTTTATATTACAAAGTAAATTGCATTTATGTAATATTTTATAAATTCGTGAATTTTGTAAATTTGTAACGTCAATGTTACCTATTCCAGATTTAAATATACATGTATTCATATCTAGTACCATTTGTCAAAATTTTATATTTTGATTTTGTAATTAATATTCTGTTATACCTACTCACTTAAAAAATTCATTCAGAATAAAATATGTCAGTAGAACAGTAGATTACATCCATCTACACTGCCTTCAAATCTGCCTTCAAAGCTTTGACCCTTCCAGTAGTTACACAGAAGCTTACCAATGTGATCCACCCTTAAAGACACCTTTATTTATCAGTGACTTGTCAGTGACTGCACTCATGTATCCAGTAATAGGCTGAATCTTCCTATTACCCGACACAAGAGGTCAGTGCTAATTGACTTTATGAGTAGCATCTTGACAGCTAAGCAGCCTCCTCTTTAACCGATGAGATAGTAATTGAGTCCCTTTTTTCAGTAATTATCAGCAGATTAGTGTCCTTTCTAGGAGAGAAATATCTGTTTATGATATTCAAACGGTCAAATGGCATTGTTAAAACATAACAATAGTAGCCGTGGAATTCAGTGTCCTACTTTCATGTTACCTGCACAGTATAGAATAACAAGTACAGTAGAACCTCGATTATCCGGCCTTCTATTATCCGAATCTCCGGATTAACCGAACCGAAATCATGTCTCCCTACATATAATGCATGGTGAAGCGTGAGCGATAATACAAGATTTTACACAGTCTCGGAAACGATGAATTGCAGTGCTTTGTAAAACGTACCATTCACAGAGACGCCTAACTTCTTTCATCTTTATCACCATTGTTACAATAGGGGAGGGATTAATTCAATTACACAACCCCGCTTCACAACTTCTTTGATAATGCGCCAATCAATGAAAGCGTGTTCGATTGGCTTTCGCAATTCATAATCTCCCGGAGTAGGTTCGCAGACTGACAACGTGTATCAAAAGAAAAGACGTCAACAATGCATTACCAACCAAACCCACATATCACTGAAGGCGTGTTCGCTTTGGGTTTTACAATAAATAATCTCCCGGACTTTTTCAAATGACAAAATGCATAACGATGTTTATATAAAACTAAAACGTCCACAATGCATGTACCAACCGAACACAACCGTTTCAAATCCGCGTAATATTTTAAATAAAAATGAAAATATTCACAGACATGGAGCAAATAAATGACAATTTTAGGCTCAGTTATATAATATTACACAAATATATTAAACTATATCTTCAAATACCACCGACGTCTATATTTAGTGCATAAATCAATGTTTCTTCAATTATCGCCCACTCGGTAACCTATAGACGGTGAATTTCGGTTTCCTTCATCTATCCGAACCCCCCCGATTATCCGGCCGGATTGTATGTCTCCCACTGGGTTCGGATAATCGAGGTTCTACTGTATAACGATTTTATCATGCATGTTATTAACTGAGCAGATTATGCGTCACAATTGTGCAAGAAATTAGCCGAAACAATTGTTAACAATAAGATATTTCATGGCATGGAAATTATCTTGCATTTTGAGTTTTAAGATTATCTTAAAAGGTGATATCATCCTTAAGTAAATGTGTAGATGCCTATAAATGATGTAGAATCTTAAATAAATATTCATATTCATTTTCGACAATAAGCTGCACACAATGGCCCCAGTTTTATCTTGTAATGTCACAAGAGTAAAGCTGACATTCAACATTCAACAAATCTCGCCTCAATTCATTTATTTTATTAGTCTTTCCACATGTGGCGAATTTCAGATATGTGGCGAATTTTAGATTTCTTACTCTATCGGTACAATATAAAAGAGAGACTGTGTGAGATTTTTTAGATGTAGCCTATGTATAAAAAAGATACAATCATCAATAGTATTTATTCGTCAATAGTCAATGAAAGATTGAGATAGCTTTTGTGGGTATGTCTTGGAAAGGGTAGCTATGTCTTCTTTGTTGTAATGTAGTTTCAAAAATTGGTACTTTAAGTCGGAGTGTCACTGAAAATGTGTAAATTAGTAAAACTTTATGTATATAAAATCATTTTTGTGTTAATTCTAAATCAACACCACAGAATCCACAGCATCTGATAGAGTAATTTGAGCACCTGGTAATGAGCCCAATTAAGCTGCCTTTGTAAGGCTGGGGCACAAACTTATTAACCTCTGACAAGGAGTAATCTGTAAATGACAAAAAGCTCCAAAAGTTCTGGACAAATTTTCCGGAAATATTGACAATGGCACAAGTGAAAGGTATTGAATTTTGGATCCAAAAATTTTAGAGGGATTTCTATCATTGCGCCAGTAAGACATTTTGGGCCTTAGAGGAGATCTTCTGTCCGTGTGTGCTTTTCTAGTTTAGCAAACTTTCTTTAAAATGGAGATTTACTCCAATTAAATTTTTTTGTTGGGTGACCCTATGTCTTAATTAGAAATAAATCATTCTAATAACATAACTATTCACCACAAAAGGGACTAATCATAAGTATTGTTGTACGTAAAATTCATTCATACTTAAATCATTGCCTTGGATTTTGTTGTCTTACACTTAGATCCTAATTTCACCATGGCAAGGCTTCTTTCTGAATGTTTACCTACTGTGGCATTCCACATATTCCTCAAGGTGACAACAGGAAGACTAGTCAGCAGTCTCATCAGCCAACAACAAAAAAGTTCAAAAAGAAAACAATTTTCTGATATATATAGAACTCATTTTTACACATCTGCATCATGATATGCATCCAAGGTAAACAAAACCGTCACAGACAAGAACAATAAATGAGATTACCCATTTAATGAGATAGAGAGATGATAAATAATATCACCACAAGGAAGTAATATTTGTCTCATTATTATTTCTATTATAAAACTGCTTTTTTTTCAAGTCAGGTTGACAACATAGTGTTGGAAAGGCATAGCTTAAGGACATTGAGATGTAACGTAATACCTACATGGTTTCAAAAGCAACATTTAACCATACATCCTCAGGCCAGATGCCAGTGGGAACGTTACAATCCTTAGCAGTTATAGTCATATTGGGGCAAGTTTAAGTACTCTGAACATGTTGACATGACCTGGACTTGAACACACAATATCAGGGTTGAGAATCAAGTGATAATATAGACAAGAATTGAAAACCACAGTGATGGGCAATAGCAAACATTCTGTAGAGTGAAGACCCCTATTTTACTCTATCACGAATCTTTCTCAAGTTTTAAAATATAGCTATTGTTTCATAATGTTTGATTAAGTTAGACAACTATTAAAACAAGGCTGAAAGGGACTTCGGTCTACTGGCATGAGCGGCCGCAAAGCCATTAACGACACGAATTGTGTACTGAAGCGGTCACCCATCCAAGTACTAACGTAACCCACTGTTGATTAACTTCGGTGAAGAGACAGGCACTCATCATGCTACGCCACAATTCATGAAAGTCCGAAGACAAAAAAGAAATTAAAGAAAGCGCGAGCCTTGCTAGAGCTCACGCTTAATAAAAAATTTTGCATTGGAAATCGGACATTTACACACAGAAAAAAGGAGAAAATATGTGGAATAAACATAATTGGTGAATTGGTCTAATTACTTGATAAACAGTATTATGGCATCATATGATCTATGGATAATTGAGGGAACATACGTTGATATAGATAATAATAATAACAATTAAGGTTCAGTTCTATATTTCTACTGGCTTTCTTGTAAGTATAGTTATTACAGAAATTACAGTTATTACAGAAATTATGCTCATTACATCAATCATATTGTCATTACAGAGATAATTTTGCTTTCAGCAATCTATCTACATGAGATCACCTCAGCTCTAAACTTTTGTAGACCCTGTGGCATTACCTTTCTTGAAATTGGAGATTTCCTTAGAAGACTTTCATGCAGAGTAAAACTTAATACACAAATAAATTTGGTTTTGACGTGGCTTGTAACAACTTATTTTGTATCAACGACTTAATTTGTATTACCTGACTTATTTTGTAGCAATTTTTGACTAATTTTGTATTACCGACTTATTTTGTAGTAAAATTGCCTATTTTGTATTACTTGGCCGACGTACTTTGTACCAACAGTTGACTTAATATCTTACAAAATGGTGCGCAGAATTTTGACAAGATTTCAGGGTGATACAAAATAAGTCGAAAATACTAAATAAGCTGCTCTATAGACAACTTGTTTTGTATCAGTGACTTATTTGGTATTATCAGGTTATAAAACTCCAAAATGTATAAGGAATTGTGTATTTAAAACTGTGGAACTCTTTGTTCATTCATTATTATCTCCCGCCGGGCTTTAGTCCAGGAGGGAGATTATAAAATGCATCATGTGTGTGCGTGGGTGCGTGTGTGTGCATTAGTGTGCCATACAGATTTCTCCAAAACTACTACAGCTAGAAATTTTTTGTCCATTAATTGTCCTAATGAATTTTCATGCCCTTGGAAATTTTGTTGGTTTTGTGGACTTAAGCCTAAAGATAAACAAGTAACAGCAATTTTAGCTACTTTGAGTAAAGGATTCATTTATTTATTTGGAGTTTTACGTCGCTTTCAACACTGTACAGGTCATATCACGACGGGTAGTTGGAAGGGCAGAGGAAACCAGTACATAGAGTTCGCTAGGGTTCTGTACTGTAAACTGCCGACCAACGGCAAGCAACTACCAGCTTTCCCACTTCAGGCCATGACGGGGATCGAACCCCGGCCTCAGAGGTGGGAGGCGAGAGTGCTACCACTTTGCCACCATGGCCCCCCTTTGAGTAAAGGAATCATAACTCCAAAACTATTGCAGTTAGAGGTTTTTCTTCAAATATGTTGTTTAGCAGTTTGTCCTTGGCTATAAGATGGTACATAGTTTGGGGTTCCATTGCATGCCACAAGCGAGTAATCGCTATTATCTTATTTGAAGCAAAATAATGACAGAAGTAAATGTCAACTATCTTCAAAAGTATTAAAGTTAAGCAAATCTTTTCAATATGTTATTCATGAAGTTTTTGATAAGCTATCACATAGTGAAGTTTCAGATCTGTTGCACATTGGATAGCGGAGTAATAGCTACTTTGAAATTCTTCTTGTTGAGTAAATCCATTGTAACTCCAAAACTATTGCAGTTAGAGTTTTTCCTAAGAAATGTTGTTCAGCTACTTTGTTCTTAACTACCAGATGGCACATAGTTTGGACCTCCATTGCATATAATAAATGAGTAATAACTATTTTCTCATTTGTAGCTAAATCACAGAAGAACTAAATGTCAAATATCTTTAAAAGTTTTATAGTTAGGTCAATCTTTTCAAATATATTATTCATTGAGAATTTGATCACTGATCTTATACTACTTTTATATTATTGTATCCACCTGAGCTATACTCATTTTGCCAATTTGTAACTCACTTGTAACTAAAAAGTATTCAACTCATAGATTTTTTATCAAATATGTTGTTCAGCTACTTTTTGATGTTCTGTGTCATGGCAAATTTTCAGAGCTATAGCTCCACAGCTAACTGAGTAATATTTGTTTTACTATTTTGCTAATGAGTAAATCACTTGTAACTTCAAAAGTATAAAATTTAGAGGCTTTTAATCAAATATGTTGTTCATCTGCTTTTTGATGGTCTGTGTCATGATGAATTGTCAGAGCTGTAGCTATAATGTTAACTGAGTAATGACTACTTTGACATTTTCTAAGTCACTTTTAAGTTCACGAGTATTCAGTTTAGAGGTTTGTTATAAAATATGTCATCCTTAGGGTGCCAAGGAATACTTCTCTAGGACATCTGAAATTTTTTTGACTTTTTCTGAATTTCAGCCACCATCTTGAATTTTGCAGAAATGGAAAATATCATTTATCTCAAAAACTGTAAGAGATAGAGCGATTTCAGGCAAATTTTGTACCCTGAAGGTACTAAGTACTACTCCACTAGCACCTCTGAAAAATTTAGACTTTTCCAATTTTCGGCTGCCATCTTGAATTTTGGCAGAAATGGAAAATGTCATTTATCTCAAAAGCCGTAAGAGATAGAGCGATTTCAGGCAAATTTTGTACCCTGAGGGTACTAAGTTCTACTCCATTAGCACCTCTAAAAAATTTTAACTTTTCCGATTTTCGGCCGCCATCTTGAATTTTGACGGAAATGAAAAATATTGTTTAACTTGAAAACCATAAGAGACAGAGCTATTTCGGGCAAAGTTTTTATGGTTAGACTACCTCCATTTCTCCTTTATATCCGGCGGGAGATAAATGCCGTGGCAGTGGCCTTATTTTACGTTACATTAAAACTTTTGCATATATTAAACTAAACCATAGATCATAAGTTAGAAAATACATCCAAATTGTTGTAGTTTTCAAATATTTCCCTTTTGTTAGCCATTCCATGAAAGACCATATAATTTTCCTTGGATGCGTAGCCATTCCTATTGCAAAGTGAAGATCCTTGGACATCTCAAAAATGCCTGGCTAGAATTATGTGAAACTGAGTTTGATTGGTTTACCACCATAAGAATATTTTAGAAATAATGTTAATAAACGACTTTTTTGGCATATTATGATTTTGTCACAATGATATAGTGTATCATTTTGGGATTTGTAAAGTTGCATTTAATTAACCAGTGTCATTGAAAATTATAAGAATATTACAGCACGGATTAAAACAATATTTCCTAAATATTCAGAAAGGTGCATGAATATTTTGTTTGTTTTTTTGATAAAAGTATAGTAATTGTAACACAACTGTACAATAGGAACTTGAATAGTTTTATTATCAAGGACAATGACTTATTCTATGATCATTTTGTGGTTGAATTTGTTTGTGTACAATTTAAAACTTGACATTATATTTTTATCCTTTTCATTTAATTTTCATGATGATTTTGTGGAACAAAGCCTTCTTACAATGGTAATTAGCAAATAAAAATTGGAACAATTGTACTTATCTCTGAAATTTTAGTACTTGCAAAGACTTTGCTTATTAAAATGATACACAGTTATTCTTGTTTTCTTTCTGATAGATACAAAAATGCTTAATGCTACCAATGGATAAACACATTTGCCACCTTCTCTATATTCTACTGAATAATGCTGAGCTGACATGTGATTACCATTTGCCTGTTGTCTATAGAATTGGACATTTTGCATAATTTGGGATATATGTAGTATTTATACTGTGCAGGTATTGTTGTCACCCATGCTGTCAGGTTGGGCATTTGGGTGATCTCTCGGCCAAGCGGGTGGGCTGGTTCAGTATTACCTTGTCCCTGCTGTATGTCATAAACCACAACAGTAGGATGTTGCACCTTGATAGAGACATTGAGACACTGAGAGACACTGGTTAGGGGGTGAAGGTGTGCAACATCACAGTATGCCCTTGATTTGACCTTTGACTTTGCCCTAATTAATTTGATCTTTAAAATCTTATCCGGAGCATATCTTTCAAACTGTAAGGTGTAGGAGGTTGATACTTGGTAGGGATATTGGTTAGGAAGTGTAGGTTAGCAATGTGCTCTCAAGCATGTTGACCTTTCACCTTGTCATAGCAATGCTGACCTTTATAGTCTTTAGAAAGTTGACACTTCACATGAACATTGGCAGGGGGACAGGTGTAAGTGTACATTTTAACATCTAATCTCATGTAGTTCGTTGATTTTTCCCAAGGTTGTGGGATCTGGGCATCTCTGATGCTATTTTTTTAAACACAACATGTTTGTTGCTACCAGTTGCAGCATTTTAACCTTTTTTATGCTAGTGTTTCTACTAATAAACCAAATTTGAGCTCTCTATATGTAAAGTTTATCTGATTCAACAAGGCCATTCATACTTCAATAAATAAATAAATCTTCCAGTCCAAGATTTAACACCAAACTCAAATTCATTTACGGATACAGATATAATTTTCAAGATACTAGTGGCTAGTCTAATCAAGTATATCTCTGTGAAATGTCAGTGCTAAAAATAAGAATTACTATTAGGCAAATGGTAAATGGACTACAAGATTGAATATGGTAAGGATTTAATTCCTTTGAGTCCATCTTTTGATGGAGACAAGACACTATAAAAGGTGAATTGAAATTACTACAAAATAAGTCAGTGATACAAAACAAGTTGTCTATAGTGCAGCTTATTTTGTATTATCAACTTATTTTGTATCACCCTGAAACCTTGTCAAAATTCTGCGCACCGTTTTGTAAGATATTAAGTGAACTGCCGATAGTCGGTCAAGTAATACCAAATAAGGCAGTTTTACTACAAAATAAGTCAGTGATACAAAATAAGTCAGGTAATACTAAATAAGTCGCTGATACAAATTAAGTTGTTACATAAAGTTGCTAAATCATTTGATATTAATCCTCTGAACATGGGATACTAGTATTTTCCATTTCACACATAATTTTCACAATAACAGGATGTTGTTAATTTACCTGGGAATCATCAAAAAGCTGAATAATCAGTGGTGAACTTACCAAATTGTATGTCAAATATTCGAGTTATTCCAGAAATTCCACAGGGTCTTACTTTTAACAGAATTATAAAACAATTTGACATCTCCAACTGTACCAAATCTTGTCAGTATTGACCAAATTAACCCCAAAACCAGACACAAGTATATTCTGGTTCAGTACACCACTTGAAGTACCCTCTAATCAAAGGACTGGGTGGATACTCTTGTGGCCTTTTATGTGCTTTATTAAAGGGCAACAAAAATATAAAGACAGTTAGCCTTGCTGACAAAAATAAATAATAGAACTCGCCAACATATCACAAGATCTAATTTGTCAAAGAATGGCCTGTTTGTTTTTGCTAGTTCAGGGAGTGTTATCGTACTATAAATGTGGATTCTTGAATTCTGCACATTGTAATGCATATATCAAACATAAATTTTGGCTTCTTGTAACTGTGTAGAGACATTCAGTAGAAAATGAACAGGTAATTCAGTTGATAAGAGTTGGGTTTTGCTTCCCTTTAAAATTCAGTCATTTGGCAAGCAGGAGAGTTTACTCTTTAGGGTTATAAAATCGGCAGCAACTGATTAGGGACTATAAATGTTGTTTTTTTTTAGTATATTTCTAACTAGTGCTGTTGTCAATGCATATTTTCATCCAAAGAAATCCACATTATTAACCATAAATCAAATACAATTAAGGATTTTTTCTTGACATTGTTCAGAGCCACTGCGGGCAGCAATATTATTTATATTTTGCTTTGGAAGAGGACATTACGGCTTCTAACTGAGGAACACTCATGATTGTGTCATCATAAAATGTCCATATTGACTTTTTGGTTATAATTTTATTCACATAAGGCACTTTTGTCAGCCATCTGTTTGTGTCCATAACATCATCATCATTAGTGTAACCATTTTGTTGTTGCTGCAAAAAAGTTCTCATCATTAAAGAAATGAGGTTTGAGTTTTGACATGTTACATTGAAGGAGGACATCATGATTTTATGAAGGACCACTCATAACTGTGTGTTCATATGATCCTTGAATAAATCTTTTGTTCACAATATAATGCAAACACTTCGGCTTTATCAGTACCAGTTACCAGCATGTATATAAAACTATAGACTTTCACCAAGTCGTTTGGCCTTTTGTGTAATACATGGGTACTGTATGACTTCTGGAGAAACAGCCATCCCTGACAAAAAGTTTGTATTTTCAGAGATTATCCCCCCGTTACTCCAGAATGATAGAGGTACAATGAACTCCTGTAAGTTTCCAATTGAAATGTAACTGTTTAATTCAATGATGAATACCAATACAAAGACTTATAGTAAGTCAAATTTGAGCTCTCTATATGTAAAGTTTATCTGATTCAACAAGGCCATTCATACTTCAATAAATAAATAAATCTTCCAGTCCAAGATTTAACACCAAACTCAAATTCATTTACGGATACAGATATAATTTTCAAGATACTAGTGGCTAGTCTAATCAAGTATATCTCTGTGAAATGTCAGTGCTAAAAATAAGAATTACTATTAGGCAAATGGTAAATGGACTACAAGATTGAATATGGTAAGGATTTAATTCCTTTGAGTCCATCTTTTGATGGAGACAAGACACTATAAAAGGTGAATTGAAATTACTACAAAATAAGTCAGTGATACAAAACAAGTTGTCTATAGTGCAGCTTATTTTGTATTATCAACTTATTTTGTATCACCCTGAAACCTTGTCAAAATTCTGCGCACCGTTTTGTAAGATATTAAGTGAACTGCCGATAGTCGGTCAAGTAATACCAAATAAGGCAGTTTTACTACAAAATAAGTCAGTGATACAAAATAAGTCAGGTAATACTAAATAAGTCGCTGATACAAATTAAGTTGTTACATAAAGTTGCTAAATCATTTGATATTAATCCTCTGAACATGGGATACTAGTATTTTCCATTTCACACATAATTTTCACAATAACAGGATGCTGTTAATTTACCTGGGAATCATCAAAAAGCTGAATAATCAGTGGTGAACTTACCAAATTGTATGTCAAATATTCGAGTTATTCCAGAAATTCCACAGGGTCTTACTTTTAACAGAATTATAAAACAATTTGACATCTCCAACTGTACCAAATCTTGTCAGTATTGACCAAATTAACCCCAAAACCAGACACAAGTATATTCTGGTTCAGTACACCACTTGAAGTACCCTCTAATCAAAGGACTGGGTGGATACTCTTGTGGCCTTTTATGTGCTTTATTAAAGGGCAACAAAAATATAAAGACAGTTAGCCTTGCTGACAAAAATAAATAATAGAACTCGCCAACATATCACAAGATCTAATTTGTCAAAGAATGGCCTGTTTGTTTTTGCTAGTTCAGGGAGTGTTATCGTACTATAAATGTGGATTCTTGAATTCTGCACATTGTAATGCATATATCAAACATAAATTTTGGCTTCTTGTAACTGTGTAGAGACATTCAGTAGAAAATGAACAGGTAATTCAGTTGATAAGAGTTGGGTTTTGCTTCCCTTTAAAATTCAGTCATTTGGCAAGCAGGAGAGTTTACTCTTTAGGGTTATAAAATCGGCAGCAACTGATTAGGGACTATAAATGTTGTTTTTTTTTAGTATATTTCTAACTAGTGCTGTTGTCAATGCATATTTTCATCCAAAGAAATCCACATTATTAACCATAAATCAAATACAATTAAGGATTTTTTCTTGACATTGTTCAGAGCCACTGCGGGCAGCAATATTATTTATATTTTGCTTTGGAAGAGGACATTACGGCTTCTAACTGAGGAACACTCATGATTGTGTCATCATAAAATGTCCATATTGACTTTTTGGTTATAATTTTATTCACATAAGGCACTTTTGTCAGCCATCTGTTTGTGTCCATAACATCATCATCATTAGTGTAACCATTTTGTTGTTGCTGCAAAAAAGTTCTCATCATTAAAGAAATGAGGTTTGAGTTTTGACATGTTACATTGAAGGAGGACATCATGATTTTATGAAGGACCACTCATAACTGTGTGTTCATATGATCCTTGAATAAATCTTTTGTTCACAATATAATGCAAACACTTCGGCTTTATCAGTACCAGTTACCAGCATGTATATAAAACTATAGACTTTCACCAAGTCGTTTGGCCTTTTGTGTAATACATGGGTACTGTATGACTTCTGGAGAAACAGCCATCCCTGACAAAAAGTTTGTATTTTCAGAGATTATCCCCCCGTTACTCCAGAATGATAGAGGTACAATGAACTCCTGTAAGTTTCCAATTGAAATGTAACTGTTTAATTCAATGATGAATACCAATACAAAGACTTATAGTAAGTCTAATGAAACAATAATATTTTATAAACAATAGTAATACTGTACACAGCTAAGATCTTAGCATTACATAAATGGCCACCAGTTATGTTGACACTTAATTTTTCATTTATAACTTCCTATCTATTTTCTACCTTTTAAGTTTCTATTACTTTTTCGTACACAGGAGTGTGTATGGATGAAAAAGTACAAAACAAATATATACAATAACTGTTTTACGAGAAAAACAGAGGAATGAACAGAGAACTTTGCAAGGAACATCAGAACTTATAATAATGGAAGTAATTACATATCTACACGAATTGCATTTTGCTACTTCAAGTTTAAGAAGTTGTAAAATATTGCATAAACACCTCACTCAACTATTGTGAAACTGATACTATTCTCTATTTTTTTTATATAAAAATACATAGATCCTTGAGATTACATGAAAAACTAGAACCTGGTGAATTGTTAATTTTATGAAAATCTTACTGTTGTACAGACAAGGTGGGAAACATGTAAGGTTCCTATTGCATCTCATAATTTGACCTGCTACCTTTATATATTCACACACATAGAAGACTCAAAAACCATTGATTGCCATATTTAGTGTTAGTTGTTATAATACTGTTAGCTGATGCTTCATTGAGAAATTTGTTTGACCTCTTGAACAATTGCACAGTAGTGGGACTTATCTTCGCAGATTTGCGATAGTTCCATCGTCATGCGGGGATAGTTTTTCAAGAGAAAAAGTTAGGAATTCACAAAACAAAAGTTAGGAATGTTCAGTTTCATCATTTCTTACTTGAAATCTAATGCCCCTGTTCCACCAAAGGATTAAGCCCTGATTGGTCCTTGGACACTTAATCCTTGAGAGTCTGTGAAAAAAACATGAATAATGGACGGGGAAATGTAATCTGCATCCAGTTCTGCGATTGTCCTCAGGAAGCCTCAGACAAGTCACGTTTGTGATATGATTCAGCATCGATCCTGTTGCGGATATACTGACTGGGTCTCAGACCGGTCTGAGGCCACCTCAGGCCTCCTGGGACTACTGACAGATTTCCTCAAACAGCAATAGCTGATTTCTGTTTTTCTTTTTGCATGATGGGTCGGGGATGGTTCTGGGACTAAGGGTAACGCGTCCTGGCATTAAGAGTCCAAGGACGCCTCAGACAACACAGGATTGTGTAATTTAGGTCTGAGGAGGCCTCAGGAAGCCTGAGACTGTTGAATTTGTGGGTAGGGGGGGGGAGTGGATCGGTTACAGTCGTAGAAAATATCAAACATGTTTGGTTTTTATACAGACCACAACAGATCCAAAGAGACTCAAGCAGACTGTCCAGAACTCTGAATCCAATCACCAAAAAACCTTAATCGTGAGCCTTAGTCTTGTGGTGGAACAGTCGCATAAGTTAGAAATGATCTAAGTATTGTTGTAGAATACGGCTCCAGGTGTAGTACTGCTATTCAAGAAGACACTTCTAAAAAATCCTTCTAAAAATTCTAGATCCAGAATTAGTTGTGGATTATTCCAACAACTAAATCAGCTCAAAGATCTATTTCGAAAATTTGATGTAAATTTCAGCTGTAGGTGTTTTCATAATATTGCTAACGTTCAAAAAGTACAAAGAGAATCCAACAAGGACATAACCCAACCCCACCAGATCCCCCACCCCCATCGGCGGGGGTAGTAATCTTAGAACTGGACTATAAGCCAGCCGAATTCACACAAAATACATAAAACATCTTGAATATTAAGGGAAAGTAAAGGTGTATGGTTTCATTTATTCTTAACATATTGCAGTACCATGTGGACTGTTCCCAAAAAGCAGCAGAGAGG
Organism: Sabellastarte sp. h YS-2021; assembly: GCA_964017235.1. Classification (NCBI taxonomy): domain Eukaryota; kingdom Metazoa; phylum Annelida; class Polychaeta; order Sabellida; family Sabellidae; genus Sabellastarte; species Sabellastarte sp. h YS-2021. The sequence continues at coordinate 60,801,674 of OZ024938.1, forward strand.
TAATAGCATCATTATTCAATAAAGATATAATGACAGGATTTAGGGATTTTAGTTTAACAAAAATGACACTTTGATGGTATTTATCAGATATATGGGTGTTGTTTATATATGAAATTAAAGCTTCTGTTGGGATTTAGTTAATGGTATCACATTAGGAGTTTCTGGCAACACATTTGGCTCAAGTTTAAGAATTACATTTACCAAAATAGTTATAAAGATGACGTCAAATTCAACAAATAGATAGATAGATAGATATTTTATTTTTGTGTCACATGTTATACATTAACAACATACAATTACACAAATTACATTAATACAGACATCCAGCCTATGAAGGCTTATGAGACACAGTTAAAAATTTATTTAGTTTTCAGTAGGAGTATATATTTCAAAAATTACAACTGAGGATATATTTTGCAGTTAAATTTACAATAGTTGGGTGACTGAGTAGAATTTCTAACTTAGAACTATCATTAAGCGTTAAAAAATGTTTCTCAGTTTTACAAACTTCTAACATAATTTTTTTTCTTTCTGAATAAAACCCTGCACAATACAATAAAACATGTAATTCATCATCTATTGAGCCACAATTACATCTTTGACAAAGAGGTTTATCTTTGGGAATATTTCTGTACCTGCCACTGTCTACTTTTATTTTGTTGAAGGTGGAACTGCGTAATTTTGCAATAACAGATCTGTAGTTTCTATTTTTACAACTAGAAATATAGCTCTTTTCTTCTAAAGTAAATGTTGACTCAAATTTGTTATAATGTTCTAACCTTGTCATTATGTCTGCATTTTTAGATAGGTTTACTTTAAATGTTATATCTAAATGTTTTTTAATATTTTCAAGTATATAGTTTAATGGTAAGTTGATTTCATTTTCAGTTTCAAAAATTTGTGACATATTTGCCTAACTGAAAAGAGATTGAACACTTCTTTTCCACTGAGTTTTGTCTAAACTGAATATTTGTTTAGGTAATCTGTTGTCAGGAAGGTTAATAATGTGGTACCAGAACCTAACCATCTCAAGCTTTTGACGTATGTTGGGTGGGGTCCAGCCAAGTTCAAAATATAAAAATGGGATAGGTGTTTGTTTTCCCACACCCAGAATTGTTCTCATTGCCTTGTGTTGTATAATATCACACTTGTTATACAGAGGGCCACCCCATATACCTGCACCGTAGTCCATAATCTTGCAAACTGTGGCTTCATATACCTCCTTATAGACTTTTGGTTGAAATCCATTGACAGAATAGTGCTTATGAACCAAACTACCTAGAGAACGACAAATATATGTCAATCAAATCAGACAAGTAGTTTTCAAAGGAGAGACACATTTTTTTTGTATATGGTAAGTTACTATAGTTTTTCTGTGTTGCACAGTTGGGACACTTTTAACTCAGACACATAAAGGCTATTCACTCTTGATAAAATAACTGTACTACCCATTTTCCAATAATATACAGGTGCTTATGTAATATAAATGACCAAACAACCCTGCTTTTGATGTTATTTCTATGTTATTCCCGAGGTACAAATACTGAGATGTCAGCCAGTGCTGATACCCAACAACATCACTGAAATATTTGTACCCTTATGCAAAGTAATATTCTAGCTATTTTTATGTCATGTCTTTGTTTAACATAACAAAGTATTATTATAAAACATCAGTGAATTCAGGAAATCATAAAAAATACTTTTACCTTTGATTTATGTGGATGAAATGCGTATGTAATAGCAGATGAATTCAGTTGAAGGGGAGGTAGGAAATTCGAACACATGGAACGTCACCTTTAGCCCTGGTTTTGGGACGACCTACAAAAAAGACAATATAATATGCAAATTAACTTCCTGTGGGGTGATACTGAGAAATTCTGGCAGTAGACAATCTCCCGCCAAATTTACTTTAAAGCCTCCAGCAACATGTTTTACAATCAGTTGTGGGGTTGAAAGCCAGAAATTCATACAATTGTTGAATGTGGAGCTGCCAAGCCGTTGTTATAAAATAAACAGACAAATACGTGGCAGAGTCGAGATTCAGCCATTTAGGATATGGCATCAAAGAATAAATCTACGAAGAAACAAGGGGACAAAAAGAATGCGAGTAAAACAACCGATGATATACAACTCGAGGCGAGTGTGGGAAATGAAGAAAGAAATACGTCCATTGCACAGAAGTTAGATCTCTTGCTGGAGGTTGTGAATGGACTAAACACCAGGATACAAGAACAAGACGAGAGATTGCAGAAGCAAGAGTGAGTTTGAGGGACGTCTCAGCCTTACCTTCCGCACACAGTTCACCAAAGGCGAAGACAACCCCAGATCGTGTACCGTCATTTGAAGAACTTAAGAACGATTCGAAGGTGCAAGCCGAAGTAGATAGGAGGTTGCAGGCATACCACAATGCTTCACGAGTAGACTACACGGGTAAGTCAAATACTGCTATTAAGTCGGGAAGGTTTAGGGCTGGGGTAGCTCGTATCAAAAACCCAATTAGTTGGCCACAAGACTTCTGCTCTGTCAATACAGGCTCCAAACAACCTACGTACGATGAAATGTCTCTAGAACAGTGGGTACAAGGAATAATGCATTGTATTTTAGAACAATCTGAGAATAAAATTAGGGAGAATATGATGATTTATTTCACCTTTCTTATGCAAGATGCAATTGAATTATCAGCTTCCACGGCGCGTAAAGCTCATGCTGCAGTATTGCAGGAATTAGAGCGGGGCAAGGTCGATTGGGAAAATCTAGAAGCGATTGAAAAAATCAAAAATAGGCATACACAAAGAATTGTACAGGTGAACAAAGGTACTAGTGGACCTGGAATTCAAACTCAATGTTGTCAGCATTTTAACAAAGGTCAATGTAGATTCGACAATGAGCACATGTCAAACAATACGTTGTACCAACACCATTGCTCGTACTGTTGGAAAGAAACACAAAAGAAATACGACCACCCAATGTGTAGATGCTTAAGGATAAAAAATGCGCAAGGGGGGCAAAAGAACGAAGTCGTGAAGCCAAAACAGACAGAGCAGAAGGTTTAGCATTCTAAAACAACTACCTAGTAAAAATGTCGAGGAACAAAAATGTTACAGAAGTTCCTGTGACTATGAAAACGGTACAAGTGTAAAGAAAAAATGTATTACAAACAGTAATGATGAAATATGCATATACATTGTTGATAAAAAGCATACTAGTTATTGTGAATGTAATATGTTTAATATTAAGGGCAACAACTGCCTGGAATTTAAAAATGATGCATTCTATGACAGTAACATGAAAAATGGTCATACCAGGAGCATTGAGTGTATAATATGTAGTAACAACACAAACACGAGTGATAGTACACGAGCAGATAATGATGTATCGTTTAGTTTGCTGAATACCTGTACTGAAGGTACTGATATTATATATACTAACAAATGTTCAAATTGTACTACTGTACAAAGTGCATATTGGTGCCAGGTAAGTGCTAGAAGCAACTTTAACTTGGCATTTCTAGATCTTGCAGCGAATAACTATACTAACAAAAGTTGGGAAATTAGTACCTTCCATATGGGTGAAAGCATTAAAAAGACAGGAGATACAAACATAAAAAATTTAAGTGAAGATATGTTACATGAAACGAATGAATCAAAGATCAAATGGTTGTTAGATTATCAACGTGATGAGCTTCTGGCTAGTAAATCCCACAACTATGCTAGTCAAGAAAAAAGCACTTGGTATTTAGCAAACAGCATTGATTTATTGCACAGACATTCTTTTAGTTCAAACAGCATTGATTTATTGCACATACATTCTTTTAGTTCACACAGTTTTAGTTCAACTGTCACAACAGATAACATATCACAAGTGATATGCAACTATAGCAGGGGGAGGGAGGTCGAATACAACCAAATGTTGGAAAGTAAAAATGTCACAGGTGTTACGAATAAAAACAGTACTCTTGGGGAGAAGAGTGACATGATAGGCAGACAATTTGGCTACATCCCCTTTACCATTAAAAAATACATTAGTTTACCTACTAATAAAGGCATTCCATTCAAAAATAATAGTCAATGGCTACAAACAATGCATGAAGCTGTATTAAAGTACAAGGTGCCCAATTATCAGGGAGCAAGAATCCCGGTTCCATCTGATTTGAATATACGCGCTTGGAGAAGACTGTTAGAGAACTATGATCTTCCTATCATTGCAGAATATTTAGAATTTGGGTTCCCTGTAAATATAGATTGGAATATTTTTACAGGTAATAAACAAATTAAAAACCACTCCTCAGCGTTCATGAGAGCTACAGGGGTAGACAAATATTTTGAGACAGAAACAAATGCAGCAGCAATGATAGGGCCACTGGAGAACGCACCATTTGAAAATATGAATTACTCACCGTTGTTAACTAGAGACAAACCAGATGGGGGAGTTCGGGTGATAGTCGATTTATCCTGGCCAGAAGGTAATAATGTCAATAGTTGTATCCCTGATGGAGAATTCGATGAAATCGATTTTGTCCTAAAATACCCTAGCATAGATTTAGTTTTAGAAAAAATTCGACAGTCAAAGTCACAAGCTATATTATATAAGGTGGATCTACAAAGAGCGTATAGAAATTTAAGAATAGATCCACTAGCATATCCACTGTTTGGTTTGCAATGGAAGAACGCCACTTACGTGGACGTTAGTATAGCGTTCGGTCTGAAAATCGGGGCCGCGGCGTGTCAGATGTGTACCGACGTTCTAGCGCATGCGCTACGCACACAAGGGGCGTGGGTGATGAACTATTTGGACGATTACGTAGGGGTATCTACAACTGATAAAGCTAATTCAGAATTTTTATCTTTAGTAAATCTATTGAAGCAAGTGGGACTGCCAATAAATGAAACCAAAGTCGAGCCCCCAAGTACAAGGATTACTTGTCTAGGTGTATTAATAGACACACAGGCAGGGATAATAGCTATCCCTGATGAAAAAATGGTTCAAATAAGAAAATTATGCAAGGAATGGTCAACAAAAGAGTATACTAACAAGAAACAAATACAAAGTCTGATAGGAAAATTAATATATTTACACAGATGTGTCAAGCCAACTAGACTTTTCATAAATCGCATGTTGGCAACACTCAGAAATGCCCCAGTAAAAGGTCAATTTAAAATACCAGCAGCCTTTTATAAAGATGTACAGTGGTTTAACAAATTCTTAGACCACTTTAATGGGTCAGTAAAAATACATGAAAATCACAAGGTGGATCATCAATTTTTTGTAGATGCATCTCTGCAGCAAGTAGGGGCTATCTGGAATAAAGAAGTTTATTCATGTAGTATCCCTAGTAGGTTAAAAAATTTGGTGTCCATAGTTCAACTAGAGGCAGCTAACTTAACTATGGCCTGCAAGCTATGGGGGAGTAAATGGAAAAATACTAGGGTAATCGTCTGGTGCGATAACCTTGCAGTAGTCCAAGCATGCCAATCACATAGAATAAGAGATAACTGGCTGATGGCTTGTTGTAGAACGTTGTGGTTTACTGCAGCTATTAATAACATTGAAATTTCAGTTAGACATATATATGGTAGTGCAAATGTTAAAGCAGATATGTTATCTCGTTGGGACATATATAAAAATAGTAATGCTATAGAGGCAAAATTCTTGAAGAATTGTTGCAATTGGAATCATGTTAACAGTGAAATGCTATGGCCTAACTTTCAATTATAACCGACAGCAGTATTTGACTATTAACTCTTATTAAGAAGTGTAAATTAAAAATTAAGGATAGATATTGCTCTCCTACATTGTATATTTACAGGAAGTGCTGCATTGGTAGCATTACAACAGCAGGCTTTTGCGAGGATACAGGCAGCCTTGAGACCTAGGACTGCTTCTGCATATTCCGCGGGGTTCCGTCAATTTCTGGCCTTTACAGTGAAGATGTGCCTTGATCAACCTCATGAAGAGGCAGTACTGCTGTTGTACTTGGAATATCTGGCGCAGCAAGGACTCAAAAGTAACTCTACAAGAAATCAAGTGTCGATTTTGAAACATTACTTTGCATTACTGAAGTGGCCCACACAAGTGTTTAACTCTAGAAACATTCAAATGTTAATAAAGTCTGTGCAAAGGAACTCTGTCATAGCTGTAAAGTTAAAGGGAGTAATTGATTTGAAAATGTTGAAGAAATTGATTAGAAAAACTCGAACTTATACCAATGGTGAAATATTTGCAGCAGTTTTCACAGTAGCGTTCTTTGGTTTCTTCAGACTGTCTACTCTGTTACCAAACAAAAGTACTGAATTTGATGGAACTAGGTTTCCTGTGCAAAATGATCTGGTGTTTGGCCCTCCAGGAGTACATATGATAGTAACGTGCAGTAAAACCATGCAAAATTCAAATGAAATGCAAGTGGTTCAGTTGCCAAAGCTCATAGCCCAGGAATTTTGTCCAGTAATGGCCTTGAAAAAATTATTAAAAATAGTACCACAAGGAAAAAATCTCCCAGTTTTCCAGATTATTACAAAACGAGGTTGGATGGTGCTAACAGCCCCTAGGGTAAGGTCATTTCTGAAACTTGTAATAACGTCCATGGGTTTGAACCCAAGTACATACACAGCTCATGCGTTTAGACGCAGTGGGGCTTCACTTGCATTTGATAATAATATTGAGTTGAGTAAAATAAAGCAACATGGATCCTGGAAGTCAGAAGCCATATGGACCTACCTACGCTCTACCCCTAAAGCAGCTAGTGCTGTTCCCCGTACCTTTCAACAACTAATGCTCAATACACTATAAACATGTTGGGAGTTTGGCTAGTTATGTCATTTATTTTTAAAGATAAAAGAGTATGACATAGTTGGTTATTCAAGTAAAAAGACATTGTGGTATGAATTTTATTTTATTTTATAACAGTTTTAAATACGCTTTTTCACAAGCTAGAAAACTATGGTGTATATAGATTAACATAGTAGTAATGGTTGTCAATGGTTGTGAAACTAGCCTGATATCTTATTATTAGAAATTTAATAAAACAGATTGCTAGTAAATACTTGAGATAACTGGAGTAGTTTAACATATATGTGTTAACCAGACTAAAATTTGTTAACTAATATGCTAATATGTAAAAAGAAGTTTAATAAACTCCAAACTATATATAGTTATATATTATGCATTAGTTTCTTTCATCTGTGTACTCTCATCCTGCAACTGTGGATGAAATGCGTATGTAATAGCAGACGAATTCAGTTGAAGGGGAGGTAGGAAATTCGAACACATGGAACGTCACCTTTAGCCCTGGTTTTGGGACGACCTACAAAAAAGACAATATAATATGCAAATTAACTTCCTGTGGGGTGATACTGAGAAATTCTGGCAGTAGACAATCTCCCGCCAAATTTACTTTAAAGCCTCCAGCAACATGTTTTACAATCAGTTGTGGGGTTGAAAGCCAGAAATTCATACAATTGCCCACCCTCCCTCCCCTGTTAAAAGTAACAGTAAGGGTAGATAGAAAGTAATTTACAACGGCTAGTTATGTCATTTATTTTTAAAGATAAAAGAGTATGACATAGTTGGTTATTCAAGTAAAAAGACATTGTGGTATGAATTTTATTTTATTTTATAACAGTTTTAAATACGCTTTTTCACAAGCTAGAAAACTATGGTGTATATAGATTAACATAGTAGTAATGGTTGTCAATGGTTGTGAAACTAGCCTGATATCTTATTATTAGAAATTTAATAAAACAGATTGCTAGTAAATACTTGAGATAACTGGAGTAGTTTAACATATATGTGTTAACCAGACTAAAATTTGTTAACTAATATGCTAATATGTAAAAAGAAGTTTAATAAACTCCAAACTATATATAGTTATATATTATGCATTAGTTTCTTTCATCTGTGTACTCTCATCCTGCAACTGACAATGGCATGTCTTTTACCAGTGTACTAGTCAAAAATAGAAAGCTATTATAAAACAACCCCATGAGTGCATGTTTATTACCTCCGCCAAGGAGGTATTATTTTCATGACCATTTGTCTGTTTGTTTTCTATTTGTTGAGGAGGATTACACAGACATTACTCTTCGGATCTTCCTGGGGAAAAATCAGAAGATGTGTCTTTGTCCAACTTAGATTACATTAAATTTTGGAAGTGAGACAGATCACCATCTGGATACAAAAAAAAATAATAATCCGAATTTTTCCAATTACTTATTATTATATGTCTTGGTGGAGGTATGCACTCTCCGAGGTCTGTTGTTTTTCACAAGTTCACAAAGAGGCATTTTATACAGGATACTTTTCAGTGAATGATTTTACACGAATCTTCACATATCATAAGGGTAAGCATGTAATCTATTTATTTGTTTGTTTTATATTTACACTGTATGGTTTTAAAAATGTCCAGGGTTCACAACACTGGTGTGCAAGTTATGAAAGATTCCCTGTTTCTGAATAGAATTTATAACCTCAGTGTTTCTAGCCTACATTTCATTAAATTTTTGTGGTCATTTAGAAATGGTCTTTGAGGAGGCAAAACATGGACCAATCCATCACATCAGTGGTTTCATATCAATAAATCTATTTTTCTTCCTTCTATTGACAGAAATAATGATGGATCCCCAAAAAATGTTTCCTGTGAAAATATTTTTCTCACTAAAAACTGCCAGCCTGCCAGCTATGTTGTAATTTTGTTCAAAAGGTTCTTTTACCACTGAATTAGATTTAGAGAAATGAGAATTTTTTTCATATTTTCACATCTCTTTTAGCAATTTATAATATTTTAAAATAACAATCTTACATGGTACATATGGTACATAGTATTGCTCAAATATATAACGTCACAGTAAATATAATAAGATTGGTCAGAGCAACAAACCAAAGAACCAAACTTTAGGAGAGAGTACTTGGAGAGTATAGTCCATCCATCAGAGAAAAGACACCTAAAAAAAACTCCGATCTAATGATCAATTGGTTTCTGTTTCAAACATTTCTGTTTATATTCCATTTCTGTTATAGCAGCTTCGCCAATTAAAATTGCCTTTGCTTTCCCACAAAACCAATAAAAGTCAATGTCAGAGTTAGTTTTACATCCTGTTCAAAATTAACAGTCAAAGTTGTATTGGGACAGGCCCACAGTATTGTCACTTGCAAGAGCTGAACAGGGCAAGAGGTGACTTGCTAACCACTAAGAAACTGAGGAGATCCCCAGCTTATATAAAAATGCAAGATGCTGGTTTGTCGCAACACCTTGTGAATAGAATAACTTTCATCATGTGGTCAGGTCAAAGGTCAGTGTCTAGTTGACAATATCAGGTGAAGACATATCTCTTTAGAAAAGCCTCCGCCCTGTTTCCTAGTCAGTCAACCCCCACCCATGCTCAGATTCCATTTTGATTGTTTCTCATCAAGGCAGCATTTTTAAAATGGTCATACAATTGCTATAAGATATCAAGAATAGTGAAAACAGGCCATGCAGAGGCTATATACTCTACCTTCAGTATTAATGTCTCTGATGTTCAGTTTAACATAAATTTCAAAATAAGCATTAATAAAAGCACTGTTTGCATGTATTATTTCAATGCAGGGAAACCTTTCAAAAAGAAAGAAAAAAAAGAATTCCAGCTTCTCTAACATAATGACATGTACTACTGCAAGTGAATATTCTTCTAAGATGCACACTTCACCTGCAAGATGACAAAGGGTACATAGTTAATGGGTGAGAAGTCCCAGGGTGTAAATTATGTATAATCCATTTGGAGGTGATATCATTTCTTAAGATGTATGAGGCTATTTCCCCTTTTCAACAGAGCAGTATTATCCTTGGTCAACACTTCTTCAACATTTATATTATGACTTAATTTGAAACTGCAGTCCTGTATTCTCAAATAGGCAATATAAATGGCAATAGCATGTAGGAGTGTTTTAATCAAAAACAGTTATTTCAACATGTGTCTTAATTTGGCTGAGATAATATACTCAGCAGATAGGCTTCAGAATAGGAAAATAGGTTATTTTGACTTGAATATCTAGCCCGCAAAGCCTTAAACCTCGCACATCACAGCCAAGAAGGGAAAATATAGGTGGTCCCAAAGGGATGATCAGCTTATCCTAGATGTTTCACTGGGGGCTTACAGGATCACACAAAAAGCAAACCAAACCAGCTAAAACCGTAGAAAGCCCAGCCTCACGCTGAGATTCCCTAGAAGTTACTCCAACTTAAAAAGAGTGCCTAGATCTTGCTCTGCAAGCTTTGCTTTTTAAGCTGCAGTAGTGGTAAAATATTGTAATTACTAGAGTAAAAGGAATGGATTGTGTTAATTTGAGCACATTTTTAATTATTCATTTCATAAATACGGGTGTTCACTTAAGAACTCACAAAAAGTAAAATTATAAAGATAATGTCAAAAAATAATTATAATCAGAAGAAAAATTACTAAAAGTGGATGAAAATTACAAAAACAAAAATAATCTTCTCCCAAGTAATGTATAATAATTCTTATGTTTCATATAAATGTTAAATATTGTATTTTGTCTTGCTCATTTTGTTATTTCTTAGTCTTTATTTTGTTCTCAAACTATGCTTTAACAGTTAGCATTCTTTTGTAGAACATATATATGATGGTATTTTATTTATACAATATATTCATATTATTTTATTTAATAACTCATATTTATTCAGTTTCTGTCACAAACATCACATTGACTGGATGACAAAACAAGAGCAGCACAAGTGTTTTTGTTGCAGCCCAACTTAGGAGTCAGCCTGTCTTAAGATGGGCTTATAGCCCAACTTAGGATCCTAAGTTGGGTAGTCTATCTTAAGATGGGCTCAGCCCATCTTAAGATGGGCTAGAACCCATTAGCCAAATTTGGGATAAGCAAACTCAAGAATGATTTTAAACTTTAATTTAATATTAACCAAATAGTTTAATATTAATTTTGTATGTAACACTCCATGAGTTGTTGTAATCATGAAATTGAATATAACAGTAATCGTTTATTTCAACACTGAAATTTCAATTACGCAGTACATGTTTGTGTAATATTATTTAAAACTTATTGTGCCTATCCTGTGTAAAGATTTGCCAAGAGATACTAGCCCAACTTATAATTTGTACAGGTAGGTTTTATTTTTGGAATTGAAATCATATTATTTAGTTATTGTTCTGCTGGTACTTTTATCTTTTTTGCTTACCTCAGTATATCATGATAAGATTAGCCTTAATTCATTTATTGTTCCAAGACTCTGTCTCAGTTAATTTGACAATGGGAGGGTCATTAGGTCATAAGGTATATATTGTTCAACCACTCCTTTCAACTGATTTGTTTCACATCAAGGGAGTAATTAGGCAATTGGATTAGATTGTGATTAATCTATTGTTTAAACCCTCTTTTAAGTTGATTTGTTTTACTATGTGTATGACTTGGTAACTGGATTATTCTTAGTTTTTACCCTCTTTTCTAACATTCTTTTGAACTTGATTTGTTTCAATCCTGGCTGAGTGACAAGCTCTCAATAAGGCATTGTTATAAGACTCTTTTAAGGTGTTTTACGAGTGAGAGTTTACCTGTTTATAAACAAGACTATTAATTTAACCATAATCTTTTAATGTTTAAATGCTAAGTGCTTTGGCATTTATCCATATAATCAAATAGAAAAGTCTAGTTTTATGTACATATCGGTGAGTCTTTTTGGCCAAATTAACTTGTTTGATTTAATTATGTTCCCCACTTAATTAGTGTAGTTTAAACAGGTAATTTTATAATTCTTTGTTAAATTTTATAATCAGACTCATCCATAAAATCATCCTATATATCTGTGTTTTCCCCTTTAAAGGTTTGATAGAATAAAACCTCATTATAGTTAGAGATAACTTTGATGTTGATTTGTTTCACTTTATGATTTGGGGTTTTCCCTATTATGTACACCCCAAGTTAAACAAATTAACATCAATAGAATGTTGAAACAATAGGCACAAATCCAATTAAAAAATCATCCCAATGAAAGACAAATAAATCAACATCAAAGGAATATTTTAATGCCTCTCAGGGCTCAGGAAACACAATTAATTTTACTTTCCTGCAATTAAAAATTGTTTCTTGGAGCCAGATAAATGTTACATATTTACATAAAATACAAGAAAAATATGCAGACAAACTAAAAATTCTGTACAAGGCTCAGTTAGGTTAATCAGTATTAATGTAATGGTTTTCTTGCATTTGCACATGCTTTTAAATAGTTTATTATATTTAGCATAAAAATCATTCTTAAATTTTATTATCTTAAGTTGGGCTGAAATGTTCTAGCCCATCTTAAGATGGGATGACACCTAAGTTGGGCTCCAACATTTGTTTTTTTAAATCTCATATGCATGCCAAATTATTTGCTTTTTTTCATTGCATATCTTTGTATTGATGAATAATTATACTAGAAAACTTTCAATGTTACCATAGCTATATAAAAAGTGTTTTCCTTTCCTATCTAATAATATAAACAATGCAAGCATTACTTAATATATATACTTAATATCTCAACTCTACTGGTTGGGAAACTATGTTGTGCTGTAGAGTTTTAAAACCGTGCATAAATACAATACACCTGGGCTGATTTCACAAAAGGTCTTAGCCCGGTGTAAACTCTGAAAGTATACCTCCTCTTCATTTTATACCCGGGTAGATTCTGGGGGACCCATGGTAAATTCTGGTGGCCTCCAAGAATATACCCCGCCCTCCCAGATTACCGCTGGGGTAGATTTTGGGAGGCCTCCCAGAATATACCCCATTTACTTAGTTAATACAGGTAACTGATCGATTATGTGACTAAGTATTAAGCTTTTCAAAATTTGTCACTGAGAAATGAATTCATGTAACGTTTACATGATTTGCACAACTATTTATGCAAATAATATGTCATTGAAAGTGTGTGATTTCATATTCAATATATGAATTAGTAATAGTTGAGCCAAGTTATTAGTTAAAAATTAGTTAATAGTGAAGTGATCGGGTATTAGCATTAGTAATTCTGATTTTTCAACAGAGACCCTGTTAGGCTGTTAAATTGATGGGACCTAATTTTATGTACACTGAGGCTCAGTTTCAGCTAATCTCAAATTATGAAGGAATAACAGGACTTTTGATATACACTGAGGCCTGTTTCAACTAATACCAATTTATGAAAACAAAGACTACCTAGGCTTTTGATGTACACTGAGGCCCAGCTTCAACTAATCCCAATTTATGACATCAAAAGAATAAATAGACTTTTGATGTACACTTGGACCCAGCTTCAACTAATCCCAATCAATCAAATCAAGATTCAAAAGGATAACTACACTTGTTGTCTGTATGATAGGGCACTTTATCCACAAATCTTAATTGGTGAATTTAAAGGAATAACTAGAATAGCTGATTGCTCTCACAAAAAGATCATTGATGTGAATCTGGCATAAATACTTTTAAATATTAATTAAATAAACTGTTATCAGTGTGAGGCTTGCTTAGAAGTGTATATAAGCACATCATTTTACCCTAGTACTATCACTTGTCATAATTCAAAAATGGATGATAAATGTATGCAGATCATTTGAAATATTTCAGCTCTATAAGTAGTGTGATAAAACAGATAAATGTTTACTATACATAGAGTATACACAAGTATATTACACAAAGTGTAGCATACAGTCTAAAAAGACCTATAATTCAATTTAAAATAATGTGCATAAAGATTCTGAGTATTATATTTTGTGCAAACCCCAAAAATAAAACCATGTCACCATATACAGAACACAAAACTGTGTGAAGGTTAAGTTCACAATTAAAAGTGTCATTAAAATTCCTTTTATTAATGTTTTAATACTCTCTAATCAAAAGAGGGGGGGGGGGTAGATTCTGGTGGTGTTCATAATCTACCCCCGGGGTATACTTTGGAATCTACCCCAGGGTAGATTCTGGGCCCTCCCAGAATCTACCTGGGTATAAAATGAAGGGGGGTATAATCTGGGGGCTTACACCGGTCCTACACTTAAAGTTAATACGTTTGTCTCAAATGCTGGGAACACTTTAGTTGCGCCCATGGGCTCAGGCTTTATAGGTTTCACCAGGGGTCTCAGTATCCATCAGCTTTGGATCAGTCACTGGCTCAAATGTTGAGACTGCTAGGTAGTTGGCTTAAGTTTTGTAAAGAAAGACTAAAATATGGCTGTCATAATTCGTTCTCCACTTCAGTATTTGAAATGGCTGAAACTAAGTTACAAAATATATATAAAACATCTCCTAAGTAGTATTTGGACATTTCTATGTGGTTATCAGGTTTTTCATTGCGAAATAGCATTATACCAGAGATAAAATGTGTCATCAAAAAGTATTTATGTCATCAGTACAATATTTTGACTAGAAATAAAGGATCACATGACACAGAAAACGACTGTGGTTATTTAATAAGCTTTGCCTCAGCTTAAATCCCTTCTGTGAGAACCATTTGAGACAAAAATTTGGCTCAGCCAAAAAGTTAAGATTTGAGACCGTGGCGTGGCCTATATCTGGGCTAAGTCTAAGACCTTTTGTGAAATCCACTCCAGCTGTTCACAACCAAAGCATGTCATAAGCTTGGCATGTGCAACACTTAATTACAGTGGACAAGTCAGAGCAAAATATATTTTTAGGCTTCTCGTAGAAGTGGTTTTTAGAATCTAAGCTTAACTTGGAGACATTTAGCTTCTATACTTGTAGCCCCTGTTTTTTATGTGACTCTTCTGTGGGATCTGGAGACAGATTCTGACAGTCTATTTCCTGTTATGAGATGGAAGCTCTAACAATGTCCCCGACACACCATTTTGATAAGACGCCCCTGTGCCCACACGGTAGGAGCCATGTGTATTACAGCCCTTGTGTCCAATTGCTAGAATGTGTCATGACTTGTTTATTTACAGATATATAAAAGAAAGTTGATCATAATATAATGTAAGTAATACATTTCAGGTGGTAGCACTACAATAATCTAGCAACATTAGACAATAAGATGATAATTCACTTTAGTTATTTTTTTTTCAAATTTCCATCGCTAATTTCTGCTTATGTTGTGCTTGAATTACATTAAAATTATTTATAGAGTATCACATCCTATCTCCCTGGTTCTGGGTTTGATACCTGATAACAGCCAAAGTTGGAAAGTTGGTAGTAGCTTGACAATATATACAAAGGTCAATATTGCCATCATAGATCACACTTTATGTATATACAAAGGGAGTAAGACTGAGTATAGGCTGAGTGTATTTTACATTTGCATATTTTTAATGAAACTTTCCCGTACTCCCTGGTATAACTTATAATATCTTTCTCTTTACTCAAACAAGTTTATGTTTCAAAATTATGGCACAGCTTTATATATTTGTTTTTACTCTCAGTTTAATGCCTGGACAAGACCTACATTTCAGGGGCCAGTTTCATAAAGGGTCTTACACTTAGCCCCAAAATTTGACTAAGTCAGGGACTTAAATCTGAGCTTTTTGCTTCACTAAGTCTTGACCTTAAATTGATTTCACAAAGGGTGACTTGGCCTATATCCAAGCTCATCAAGGAACCACACTAGGTTTCTATGTCATGTGACACTATAATACCAGCCAAAATATTCTTTTGTTGATATATCTCCTTTGTTTGACACATTTTCTCTCTCTCATATAAAACCTCCAAATACTAATTTACCGAAGTGTTCAACATATGTTTATTCTTTATTTTCAGGCATTTCAATTTTGAAGTGGATAAAACTTTACAACAAAACTTTTACCATATTTAAGTTTTGTGGACATAAGCCCACTCCCATATAGACTTAACTCTAAGCCCAAGACTTAGCCAAATCTTTGAATTTACTGATTGGAACTGGAATACACAAGTTACTAACTTGAATATACCAGTTAACTAACTTGAATATACAAATTAGTTAACTTGAATATATGAGTTACTAACTTCAAAATAACATTCAAGTTAGGTAACTGGTATTTTCACTGACTGATTTTGTAGTAATTTCAATTCAACTTTTATAGTGCCTTGTCTCCATCAAAGGATGGACTCAAAGGAATTTAATCCTTACTGTATTCAATTTTGTAGTCCATTTACCATTTGCCTGATAGCAATTCTTATTTTCAGCACTGAATTTCACAGAGATATAATTGATTAGACTAGTCAGTAGTATATTGAAAATTATAACTGTATCTGTAAATGAATTTGAGATGGTGTTAAATCTTGGACTGGAATATATTTGTGGAAGTATGAATGCCCTTGTTGAATCAGATAAAGTTTACATATAGAGAGCTCAGATTTGGTTTATTGGTAGGAACACTAGCACAAAATCCTACAACCTTGGGAAAATCAATGATCTCCATGAGATAAGATGTTAAAATGTACACTTTGTACACTCAAGAAACCTCTAGCTAAATATTACATTAATGCTCAACACTACAGAGAAAACGTTATAGGGAGCATTGATGTAAGACTATAAATTTGAACAATACACTGTTAGACTACATATTGCTAACCTATACTTCCTAACCAATATCCCTACCAAGTATCAACCTCCTACACCTTACAGTTTGAAGGATATGAGCTGGATGAGATCAAAGTCACTACAGCAAAGTCAAAGGTCAAATCAAGGTCATACTATGATGTTGCACACCTACACTCCCTAACCAGTTTCTCTCAATGTTTGTATCAAGGCTCAACATCCTAACCCTAATGGTTTATGAGATACAGCATAGAGAAGTTAATACTGAACCAGCCCTCCCGCGTGGCAGAGAGACTGCCCAACTGCCCAGCCTGACACCACGGGTGACAACAATACCTGCACTGTGTAAAAACTACATATATCCCAAATTCTATTATGCAAAATGTACAATTCTATAGACAACATGCAAATGTTAATCACATGTTAGCTCAGCATTATTCAATAGAATATAGAAAAGGTGGCAAATATGTTTATCCATTGGTAGCATTAAGCATTTTTGTATGCATCAGCAAAAAACAAGAATGACTGTGCATCATTTTAATAGCCAAAGTCTTTGCAAGTACTAAAATTTCAGGGATAAATACAATTTTTCCAATTCCTATGTGCTAAGTAACATTGTAAGAAGTCCTTCTTTCACAAAATTATCATGAAAATTACATGAAAAGGGTAAAAAAAATCATGTCAAGTTTTAAAATGTATACAAACAAATACAACCATAAATTATCATAGAATAAAATGTCATTGGCCTTGATAATAAAACTCTGTGAGGTCAAATTGCCTTGAAAATTGCTGATTGACAAGTTCCTGTTATACAGTTGTGTTACAATTGCTATACGTTTTTCAAAACAAAATATATATGCACCTTTCTGAATATTTAGTAATCTGTGCAAAAGTCTTAATGTTACAGAAGCTCTGGACTACCAAAGTTTTTTTTTTATTTTGCTAACTTGAATATACCAGTTATTTGACTTGAATATAGTAGTTAGAAACTGGAATATACAATAACCAGTCACTAACTTGAATATACAAGTTAACAAACTGGGATATATACAAGTTAGCTAACTTGAAAAAACAAGTTTGGTAACTGGAATATGCCAGTTAGGTAACTTAAATATAACAGTTAGTAACTGGAATATACGAGTTAGTAACTTGAATGTTCAAGTTACTAACTGGAATATACGACTTACTAACTTGAATATTCCAGTAAACTAACAAGAATATACAAGTTAACTAACTTGAATATACAAGTTAGCTAACTTGAATATACGAGTTAACCAACTGGAATATACGAGTTAGCTTACTGGAATATACAAACTAATAACTGGAGTATATGACTTACTATCTGGAATATACCAGATAGCTAACTTGAATATACAAGTTAGATAACTGGAATATACAAGTTAGCTAACTTGAACATACGAGTTAGCTAACTGGAACATACGAGTTACCTAACTGGAATATACAAGTTGCCTAACTGGAATATACAAGTTAGCTATCTTGAATATACAAGTTACCTAACTGGAATATACGAGTTAGTAACTTGAATATAAGAGTTAGCTAATTTGAATATACAAGTTAGCTAACATGAATATACAAGTTACCTATCTGGAATATATGAGTTAGTAACTTGAATATACAAGTTAGCTAACGTGAATATACTTGAATATACAAGTTAGAAACTGGAATATTCAAGTTTATATCTTGAATATGCAAGTAAGCTAACTGGAAAATACCAGTTACCTAACTTGAATATTCAAGTTAGCTAATTTGCATATTCAAGTTAGTTAACTGGTATATTCAAATTAATAACTTGTGTATTCCAGTTCCTAACTCATAAATTCAATTTAGTAACTTGTATATTCCAGTAACTAACTCGAATATTCCAGTTAGTATCTCATATATTCCAGTTAGCTAACTTGTATATTCAAGTTAGCTCATTCATATATTCAAGTTAGGTAACTGGTATATCTAAGTTAGCAACTTGTACATTCAAGTTACTAACTCAGATATTCCAGTTATTAACTCGAATATTCAAGCTAACTAACTGGTATATTCAAGTTGTTAAAATAAAAAAAAATTGGCAGTCCAGAGCATAAAAAAAATGAATAAACAAAGAGTTCCACAGTTTTAAAAACAAAATTTCTTACACAGTGTGGAGTTTTATAACCTGATAATACAAAATAAGTCAGTGATACAAAAACAAGTTGTCTATAGAGCAGCTTATTTTGTATTATCGACTTATTTTGTATCACCCTGAAATCTTGTCAAAATTCTGCGCACCATTTTGTAACATATTAAGTCAACTGTTGGTACGAAATAAGTTGGCCAAGTAATACGAAATAAGGCAATTTTACTACAAAATAAGTCAGTAATACAAAATAAGTAAAAAATTGATACGAAATAAGTCATGTAATACAAAATAAGTCGTTGATACAAAATAAGTTGTTACAGACGTAGCTTGAGTTGAGCTAAGTACTGGTGTTCAGCACATTATAGATATATAACTATACAATATGTTATACAAAATACACTGTAGCTACTAAAACTAACAAGACAGAAAAAATAATTGACAAAACATAGCTGGTAGATAATTACTGTTTGATTTTGGTGCACACTTGAACACTTATATCCTGTTTAATAACTATGGTCTGTTTGAGACAAGCCATGAGACCAAAAAGTTTCTTATTCAAGACAATATTTCTGTCACAATTTCCATTTTCCACAAAGCAGCAGCAAGGTGCTAAAATCACATATTAATTCATGTTTATTATATTTCTTTTTTTAAAATTGTTAGTTATTATAAAGATCTTAAAAATAACATACCCTCAGACTGTTTATCTGTCATCTCATTTATTCTAATGAAATGCCATTAATAACATGTTATAAAAGAATTATCATTACTGTAAATTACGCGTCTGTCACCTTTACCAAATTTATAAAATACATGTATCATGTATCACTTTTGCTCTTGAAAGTTTCTCATCCATCCAACTTGGATAAACAATGGTTTACTTCAGAGCAGTGATTTAATAATTTTCATATATTTTCCCCTGCCATTCTGTGCCAATTAATACCCAAGTAATCTCTGTTTGTTTCCACATTTAATATCTTCAGAAGGGTTATTTTATATTTATTATCCGCCATATTATTTGAATAAAAAGTAAAGTAAGTTCATAGAATGAAAAAGCAGCCACAAAATGTACGCATATAGTATACCCAGTGAATAGGAAAACTTAAATTTTAAACTTGGGATATATGCATCATTCCCGCATGGATTTTAATGCAGCTAATACATGCAGCTAATACATGCAGAAGTACTTTTCTTACAGTTAAAATATAAACATATTTTAGGTGACATAATTTCAGAAATAGTTACGAAAAATCGGTCCAATATATCCACAGTAAATGCCACGGGGAAGAAAACGTTATTACCAGACCCTGGACTTCCGGTATCTAGCTCAAACACATACCATGGTGGATGATAAAGGTTTTAGATCCCTTTCATTACCTGAGGTCAAGTCAGTACAGTTCCTGTGTACATTTTGTTTTTGTTTTATTTGTTTTATTGCTAGAAAACAACATAACCGTGGTGTGTGTCCATCGAGGGAAGTAGCGTTTTGAAAATTAACCGTTTTTCGTTGTAAACCTCACTATATATACAATATTCTGCCTCTCCAAACTATTATCATTCCCTAAAAACAGTTAAACTTTCGTCATATACTTTAATTCTTCAACCAAATTTTTATTTAACCCATTTTATTTAATTATCACTAAATTCCCCTAATTTCGCCCACATTCCCCGTTATCGGCCCAATAATATACTACCTGCTTACACATTTCCTTTTAATTTTAAACACTTCCCCATTCTATTTTCCTACTTAAAACAACTTACAAAGTACTCCTTCCTACATATGATGTTATTTGTACAATTTCTGTTGTTTTTCTTGCCTGCTATATCTGTTTTTCGCCACTATGGCAGCACTCAGATTGTCTGCCCCCCAGTTGTCAGTTTTTTTCAACCTCAACGTACACCAACCGCCTCCTGCCTACATTTTTTGTTCAAAAAGAACATCCATATTCCATCAAAACTTCAACCTCTCAGCCTCCTTACACTTCTACTAATAGCTGGTGACATTAATCCAAACCCTGGTCCTTCTGATTGCATAAACTTCTCTTTTGCCAATGTTAGATCCCTGTCAAACAAATATTCATCCATACAAAAGTTTATCTTGGACAATAATACAGATGTGTTTGCCATGTCAGAAACCTGGATTCGCCCAGACGCTTCACAGGCGTATCTCAGCGATATCTCCCCACAGGGTCATACCCTTTTTCACCGACCTAGGGAGTTACGACGGGGTGGCGGAGTAGCTTTCCTGGTGAAAAATGAACTGCAAACCAGCCGCATACCTACAGATACTTATTCCTCTTTTGAAAACCTCCTTTAAGTTATTAAAATCTCCTTACAAAATGAGTCCTGCCTTTTTCTCAATATATACAAACCCCAATCAACTAGCCCTGCAACCTTCTATGAACAGTTTAATGCACTTCTTGAAAATATCTACCCTACTACAAACAATTTGGTAATCATCGGTGATTTTAACATTCACATGGACACAAATTCCAACGACTCAAAAAAAATTCATGCTCTTTTGGGGTCCTTTGACCTCCTTCAAAAGGTGAATTTTCCTACCCACACCCTCGGACACACCATTGACTTAGTTCTCACCAAATCTAGTAACGACAACATTTCACACGTCCATGCCACCGAGGCCTTCTCCGATCACTTCTCCATAACTTTCAAGGTCAATATCACCCCTCAAAGACGAATCTCTGGAGACACCGTCACTTTCAGAAAATACCATAAAATCAATATGGAAGCCATGAGAAAGGATCTTCTCTCATCTGAACTTATTGTTGATCCCAAAAATAATTCTGATGCCTTGTACTCACAGTACCACCTCCACTCTAACAACTCTCATTGACAAACATGCTCCTTCCATCACTAAACACGTCAGGTCCAAATATATCCCTGGGTGGGTAAATGACAGTGTTATTGCGGCAAAAGAAACAAAACGTCTCTTTGAACGCCTTTGGTGCAAAAACAAATCCAGTTTCAACAGATCACAATATATCAAAAAGGTTCATATGTATAATAAAATCTGCATGAAAGCGAAATCCGACTTCCTCAAATCCAGAATTCATGATAACCAAGATAATCCTCAGAAATTTTGGCAAACTTTAAACGACCTACTCCACAGATCCGCTGCAAACTTTAGCTAACAAATTTGTTGAATTTTTCACAGAAAAAATCACAAACATTCGTCAATCCTTCGCCAACTCTAATCCGCCTAGATACACCGACTCTGATCTCACACCGCCTGTTTTTTCAGCTTTTTCCTCTGTTTCAGAAGATCAGGTAGCTAAAATCATCAAAAACTCCCCTAGCAAATCTTGCTCGCTTGATCCTTGGCCAACATTTCTTGTAGTTGAGTTTTTAGATATCCTCATCACCCCTATCACATCAATAATTAATGCATCACTCCGTGAAGGAAGCTGCCCTAAATTTTTCAAACAGGCCCATGTAACTCCACTCCTAAAAAAATCAACCCTGGATAGAGAAGTCCTTAAAAACTATAGGCCGGTCTCTAATTTAAACTTTGTTTCAAAGATCTTAGAGAGAGTGGTGTCGTCCCAACTCCTGTCTCACCTGGACGAGTCCTGTCTTTTGACTGGTTTCCAATCTGCCTATAGAAGGTTCCATTCTACGGAAAGTGCCCTCCTAAATATACAGGATGATCTTTTTCTCAATATGTCTGAAGGCAGTACAACAGCCTTAACCCTCCTTGATCTCTCTACAGCTTTCGACACGATTGACCACTCGATCCTTTTCCATAGGTTACATGACTGCTATGGCATCAATGGACTGGCTCTGAGTTGGTTCGAGTCTTACTTGTCGGACAGGACTAAATCAGTCAAGGTAGGCTCTGTACTGTCACATCCCATGGTTTTGAAATTTGGGGTCCCGCAAGGCTCTGTCCTGGGACCACTCCTCTTTTCCATGTACACAAATCCACGCAGTTCAATTATTCAATCTCATAGGGGTATCAAACACCATTTTTATGCAGATGACACTCAGTTATACATTACTCTTTCACCATCAAATTTCAGTCAGTCAATGACAGCTCTAACGGACTGCCTAAATGATATACAAAATTTCATGGCTGCAAATAAACTCAAATTAAACCCAGACAAAACAGAATTCATCCTTATTGGTTCAAAATACAGTCGTAAACAACTTCATTCGCTTTTTCCCACTGATATTCTTGGGAATAAAGTGTCACCTGCCTCAAATGTCAAAAACCTAGGAGTGGTGTTCGACCCCAACCTGACCCTCACAGATCACATTTCCCAAGTCATCAAGTCAACTCGGTTCCATATAAGAGATTTATATAGGATTTGCCATCTCCTTGACCTTAACACAGCAATACTTCTTGCAAATGCTCTCGTCAGTAGCCGAATTGACTACTGTAATTCCCTCTTTGCCTCACTCACTCTTTCTGAGCTCAAGAGGTGGCAGGGTGTTCAGAACTCCCTCTGTCGAGTAGTCACTAGAACCTCGAGGTACACTCATGCAACTCCAAATCTGGAAAAACTACATTGGCTACCAGTCAAATACAGGGTTCTTTTCAAAATTGGGTTGATCACATATAAGGTCCTTAAGTATGGTCAACCTGTGTACCTCAAGGATACACTTCATCCATATACCTCATCAAGGAACACTAGACGTAGCAGTCCAAAATACAAATTCCTTCAAGTTCCTTCTTTTGACTCTAAAATACATAAGTCTCATAAGTATCTCACCAAATCTTTCAGCCATCATGCACCTGTTTTCTGGAACTCACTTCCTGTCCATGTAAGAACTAGTCCATCTGTCACATCCTTCAGGAAGCACCTGAAAACCCACCTTTTCAAATCTGCTTTTCCGACCTAGTTTTCTTCCCCACGTTCACACCCACAACCATCGGAATACAGACCTGGACACGTCCCCCACTATGACTTGGATATGATATATGATTAGTTTAGCGCACTGAGTTCCCCTTCAAGGAAGATATTGCGCCTGCAAAGCAGTAGATTTAGATTTTAGATTTAGATAACACGAGTTCACAATAACACAATATCTAAAAATTAACTGAATAACATAATTTATCAATAATAAATACAAGCTTTGTAAGTAATAGCTACCTGTATACATACTGTACTGTGCTGGAGTAAAACCAACGACAATAGATATGTAAGGTGAAACTGTTAAAAGCTGAACTTCTTAATCCTTCAGTAACTGAAGCCTCAGTTAAAACACAATTGAGATGTTAAACAAAGATATAGGTAAAATAGAGAAGGTTTGGGTTGGGAAAAATATAGTCAATGAGAATTAAGTGCAAATACACCAAATGTTACAAGCACCAAATGCAAATACACACATGTCAAATACAAGTACAAATACGATTGACTCATATTTACACAAACTAATTTTAAAAAATCATACAGATACACAAGAAACTGAGCACCTCCTTCAAATAACTGAATATCTTAAACAAGCTATTAAGAGTATTTTAAATATATGTGTTACAGCAAATCTGCAAAATCAGTAAGCATGTGCATTTACTAGTTTATTACCTGTGTTATTTCGCAAACTTACTGGTTATAGTATCCCTAAAGTGAAATGAAACTTTTATGTTCACTGGTTGTGTGTGTTGTATTGAGAGTAGATAACCATTGGACGAATACATTCAATGACTAAACCTTTGATGTATAGATTCAATAGTTCAGACATTGAATAGTCATTGAATTTACACATCAAATATCAAACATCTGTTGAATGTGTACACTGAATGGTTAAACTTTGGTCAAAGTCATTGAATGTGTATATGAACTAACAAAATAGCTTCAATAAGTAGGAACTTTGACTCATGATGTGCCCACCATCAGGGCATCTTCCATGGGATGACAGCTTATTTTTTGCAAATACATTTTTGTGCTGTTTTTGAAAGCGTGGCTCATACTCTCCTCATATGGCTTTACACAAGATAAATGTTAGTAATTGTGATTTGCTTAAAGTGAATGGTTTTAAGTAGCCAAGCAATGTACTGTCCTTTTGTTGGAAGAAAATAGAATATTCCATTCTAAAATAGAAGATAAAAAGATAAATGTAACCACATAAATACCATTTGCTTGGTCATTTTGTGGACAATACATCTTTTCTAATAGCTAATAATCCTTTGTATTTACCTCTGCTAATGCAATTTCAGCTGTTTAGTGCTCAATAAACACAGGATAAAAGCTTCGACTGAGACAGAAAAACACTAGGCGTGTTTATGGTAGAAGTGGGAATTTCAAGCATTCAGTGCTTTTGGTCTCTATCGCTGTCCAGAGAATTATATCTAGCTGGGAAACTCTTGAAAATGACCCTGTGAAGTAGATGCAGTCAATGATATGGTAGCCACACTAAGTTGAATATCCCCCAAGCTCATTATTAGTGTATCACTATGCAGGATAGTAGATTTACTCCTAATGCCTGAATCACATCGGAGATCTGTTGGCTTACACCATGAAAATCAGCAAAATGCCTTTGTAAAAGTCGGACCCTGTTGTTCCTCTTCAAAATATCCAGACATTTTGGAATGGTGAGGTAAGGCATCACCCAATAGATGACTGTCAATGCTAGAGATACAGACAAAAAGCCACTGGAAAACACTAATAACCCCTTTCACACTACAGGAGATACAACCCACAGTTATAGGCGTTAGACAAAATGCCCCTGTCCTTCAACTACTGTTTGACGTTCTTATGCGAACTTGTGATACACTTGCCCATCGTCCAATTCCCTGCGTTTTCTACAGAAGTTTCCCCCCCTCTGAATTTCTCACTGTGAGATACTGCTGACATATCTTTCATAGGTAACTGACGGCGACACCTACGGTTTATTTTAGGTTGTGACTCAGCTGAATTTAGAATGCACATGTCTGTCCAACGGCTATTAAAGATTGATGTTGATGTTAATCCAGGTTGCCTCTCATTGACTAATGTTTGTACCACTGTTTTCTTAGTGTTATACATAGTTATACACCACGTCCTATCAGTGGCCATCTGAGGTATCCTGGGAGGCGGTTCTGCCACAAAGTAAAAACTTCTAACCAAAGGGTATTAAAGCCTGTAGTGTATATGGAATTAAATTACCATATGGGCAAAGCGGGGAGTAGTCAGCAGGGAATGGAAGAATTTTTTTTTTGAGGGGGATATTTTGGTGCAATTGTCCCACCTCTGTGGGAGATGGACCTTTGATGCGATGCAGTCATTAGTGTCATAGCTTGACACATGGCTCAATTTTGTCAATCCCAAGTAGATTGTCATCAGCAATACACAGACATTTGTGGAAGTATGTTTTAACCATACAAGGTAAAGATGGTGGTAGATTAAAGTTTTTGCACTGACTTGAAATAGCAATTATACTATCGACCCTTGAAAAAAGCACTTAAAACTTTAATACATTTGACTTTTCGTGGATAAAGTCTATATACCAATGCAGACTTTAAGTAAAAGATGTGAATCTTTTTGTCTATGTGATGGTATTTTATTTATCTTAATTATCCCTATTGACCAGAAAAGATGTCAGTGGTCTTGTAGTGTTGTCATAATGGAATTTTTTCCTTTGTTCCAACAAGCAGCAATGCTGAAGGACTGTCCCATTTAACCGCATGTAAAACTCTGTAACTTTGACTTATAACCTCTGTTAGACTGTGGGCTAGAATTCTATCCTAAGACAATGTATGAGGAATACCAATGGTCCGTCTTAACATCACCTTGATTGTTCAAAGGATTGATGACCCAAATTTGACCTTTGCTACCATCGTTGTGGTAGCTGTTAGGATATTGGATCACTGCATCAACAATATTGAAAATTGAATTTGATGCAGTAATGGCATAGAAATCTGAAGTTAAAAATAGAAGGTTTTAAATCCACTGTTAGCACCCACTAGAATATGTATCACTTATCTTTGGGTAAATATGGACTTATGTTACACAGCAATGGAACAAAGCAGTGGATAATAAATGTAAAATAACCCTTGAGAATTATAGTTTTTAATTTTATAATTCATAAAAGACAAAACAGGAGACATCTTTGTCCTCATACTGAGTCCAGTGTTGTAATTTTGTCTTTCTTCGTGATAAACATTTAAAAAGCTACATCACTTATGTAAATTTACCTATTGCTTTCTTGTTAACTAAAACACGGAAATTGTCATGGGACATAAAAACATGTTTTGCCCATGCTTGTATTATGCTGTCTCTGGTATATCTGTGGATATCGGCTGGATTGTGTGGTGTGGTACATTGAAATAAAAAAATAGTTAAAAGATGAATAACACCCCACTTGCATTGATACTTCTATTTTGTCTTATTTGACAGTTTATGTGAACTTAAAAATCTGAAATATTTTCTTCTAAAATATAGAGAATCCTAACCAAACAATAGTATAGTTTGTGAGACAATACGTTAGCTTTTGTACCATACTCAGAATATGTTCCGAAATTTCCACAAGTTTTGCTTGTTTTTACATTCTTTTAAAATAGTTGTATCAATGGCGAATTGAATACTTATTACTATGCCCTAAGACTCTAGAATCTAAAATATCATTTTATGACCAGAAATAGAGACGTAATATCCCCAACTCGACTCCTATTCTGCACTGGTCCTGAAGGATTATGACACCCATTATCAGTATGGATTAGAGTTATAAACACCATCTGCCATTCTCTCTGCCACAAATATAAGAATGATGTGGTTTGATTCCCACAATAAATATACACTGCACTCCTTCCTATTGACTTTCATGGCCAAATAGTTATCTGTGATGAGCTATAAAATTCACACTATGATTTACCAGGTTGGTTAACAATGGAAATGTGTCAACTGAGTACACTCTTGAAGGATAGGGTAAGAATTGTGACAGTTTTTCTACTGTGAACAAGCATAAAATAAGTTGTCGTCAGACGGTTTACAAAAATTGCAATCTGTTTGCAGTAAACGAACGAAATCCGGTGTTTTGTAACCTTGTCACTGATATGCTCAGACTTAATCACAAAGTGTACACTAGCTATAGTTCATAACTGGAAATGCCTTTTGTTAAATATTATGATACCAAGTGGTAGACTTTCTGCCTTGTATATTTAATACACTCAGATTAAATTCAAAGTTGAGTAATCAGATAAACAGTAGGTCAGATAATAGCGGTTCTATGGCATTTCCCACTTTGTAATTTTAAGGTTCAGGGGCCAGTTTCACAAAAGGACTTAGCCCGGACTTGGGTTTAAAGTTAAAACTTTTGTTTTAAGCTTAAGCTAAGCCTGTGGTCTTAGACTTAGTGCATTTCACAAACCAGCTAATTCTAAGCTTTGGCTCAATCTTGGGCTTAGAGTAAAGTCCACCTGGGAAAAAGCAAAGACTTCAATATGGCCACCATAAATTTTTCTCCAATTTAAAGTTTAAAATGCCTCAAATTAAAGAATAAACATAGAGAGCAATTTCTCTAAATTGGTATTTGGACATTTTTATGCTGTTCCAAAGTTTTCCATTGCAAAACAGCACTTTATAATATGTGTCAAACAAAGCAAATGTGTCACTTGTAGAATTTTGTATATTGAAATAAATGGTCAAAAAACACTGTGGTTTGATAAGCTTGAACTTGGTTCAGTCACCCTTAGTAAAGTCCATTTAAGTCCAACACTTAGCTTAGACAAAAGGCTCAGATTTAACTCCCTGAACTAGCCAAAGTTTGGCCTAAGCCTAAGTCCCTTTGTGAAATTAGCCCAGGTGTTCATGATCATGATTGTAATGGTATAAATTTGAAGAAATCTGACATCCTTTCAGGGGCATAGGAAGCAATTTTGGTTGGGAGGTGAGGAACTATATTGCACCAACTCGACACCCGTATCCCCAGACAGGCCATCCCTCATGCCATAGGCATTCACTGGGTATTTTTGCAGCACCCATTTTGTGTGATTCACAATTGTTAATCATCACAATTAACTAAAGTATTTTGTTAGGATGTTATGTTATGATGTCTAACAATTTTGGTTAATTTTACAGAATGTATTGCATATAGGTGATATACAAATTCAAATGGTCCAATTAAAATATTTTTAAGTTCCTTTACCAAAGGAAATCTTTGTGATGACAGTGTGACTGACATTAATCCTAAGTTTCCCCGACCTTGTCCAGGTATAGAAATACATACAGTCACCTCTGCATTTGAAAGGTATTTCTAATATCTTGACTACATGTTTCCAGAACTTGTGACCTTTCCTTCAAGTGCCGAGCTGATACAAGATCTATTCTTAGCAAGGTTAATCCCCAAACTGAGGGAGATGTATTATCATTGGACCAGCTAGGTCCAATAAACACACAGTAAAGAAAGAAGAGTTTTCTGGGAAAAATCTTATCAGCTAACAAATTGCTGTGTTAAACCGTTGCTCTGAAACTACATGTCTAAGTTCTAAATAATTAGCAATACAGTAAATTAAATGTAGAAGATTACTATATGTATGATTTTGGTCTGCATAAGTGAAATGTTTCACAGAATTTTACAAATCCCATGACAGGTTAACTGAAAATGTCCCTTTTACAAATCATAATAATAAATATTTTATAGTTTAAAGAGTAAAAGTGTAATTTGACCACATATTATTGAGTTACCTGTAAAAATTTACATAAACTTTAAAATTGGAAGTTGTGAACTGCCCCCCAGTTCCTACGTCTATGCCTTTTTAGATACCTGTGTCATTTTGGAACAGACCAACAATGTTTCCCACATATTAACCCCAAGTGGTTAACTGTCAAATTTAACTTGGTCACTTAGGACCAATTTAACTAGCCTGACATGCCTTTTGCTGTACACCATATAAAAAGTTTAAGACAAGGTTTAAAATTATCGGTCAGGATATATTCATCTCAAACAGAAAAATGTATCTCCTCTTTAGCCTTTGACAGAGCAATGGTGATTGTCTATAACCCAAAACAGTAATTGTAGTTCAAGCTACCACTGACCACATTTATCACACTTTACCATAATGACTAAAGACAGAAATATCCTGCACTTGTCTGCACTTGTTAAATACTCTTTTCCCTTATTTTGCCAATAGAGACTTCTAGTGTTTTGAATTTTCTATATTCAAAAAAAAACAAAAAACGATTGGGACACTGCATAGGATGCAACTTCATTTACTCCTTTTAGCTATCAATATTTACGTGTGTAAAACATAATCAGCATTCAAAGAAATTTTAAAACTGAAAAATATCTATTGACATGTAAATACCACAAATTTGTGTCAGTATTGTTACCTAATGCGTTCTGAAATTATACATTTTAAACTGTGAACTCTTGTGAGGCTTGTGCTTCTTGAGATCACTTTTTCAGCTTTCTGTTTTTTTCTCTCCAGACTTTCGTGAGAATTGGTGTAGTGGTATGAATACACGTCTCTTCACTCAAGTTAAGCAGTAGTGGGCTACATCTGTACTTGGATGGGTGACCGCTTCAGTGCACTACTCGCATCTCTGATGGCTTTGCAGCTAGTGATAGTAGACCGAGCCCTTTATCGGCCTTGTTGTTTTACTACTTCAACCAAGTCTTATTTTGGGGGAGTTATGGCTGTATCCCAAGAATATAAGAAGTAAACAAGTATGAGCATCTTCCATTTTATTGGAGCGTATTTACAACTATGGCTATCCATACCTCAACATCACTGAAACTAGGCTGATGTCTCCCAAGATAATTGGACCACAGCGAGACCATTAAATTGGCAATAGCAAAATGCCACATTGATTATCTCAGGACCTAGTGTCCAAGCAAGAAAAATATTTTAAGTATACTGCAAGGCTCAGAAATTTGGGACTAGCTTAAATATGTAGTTAACATTGAATTGAATCTGCCTCTAATTTTGGTCACTGACGCAAAAAAATGGCCAATTGGAGTGGAACCTTTTCTGTGGATTGTATATATAACATTATACTTGTGTCAATACTTTTTGTCAAAAGACACCTAACCCTAATTTTCATACAACAAACACCAATAAGGATTGTAAGGACGAGTTTTTTTTCTGAAAACCTACCAGTTTTAATTTTGCTCCTTTCACAGATGTTTTGTTCAACATTTTCACAAAATTTTATTGTATAATTCCTATCTGTAAAAAAATTGCCTTGCAACTGAAAACAAGAAAGCGGCATCACTTGCAGAGAGAGACTGTCCTTATCGGTTGTGGTGTCTAGGCGCTACAAGTGTCAATCCAACTCCAGGTGGCCCTGAATTTGGGTATCATCTGGGTATCATGTGAATTCCCCAAAGTGGAATCATCATTTACAGAGCAGTGGCTAAGTGCTTTTACAATTTGTGTACCAAAGACAAGAGCTGTTGAACCTTGAGGTACCTCCCGTCAGGTATGTTGCGCCTGGTGTTATAGGTGCACAATGCTTGAGTAAGGTGGCTGAGGTATTTTGGAAAACCATTGCTTGGGTTCTTGAAAACCAGAGCAGGGATTCGATGGTGTAGCTGGTAACACACTCGCTTCCCATCTCTGTGGTTGGAGGTTCAAAACCCTATGTCAAAAAGTTGGTAGGTGCTTACCAGTACAGGGCAGTTTACCATGCAGAATCTTGGCTAGTCAGTATGCAATGGTTTCCTCTGCCTGTAAAATTACCTGTCATGATATACCTATACAAAGTGTTGAAAGAAATGCTAACTCCAATAAATCAAAATAAATTGAAAACCAGATATGGCCCCAGCTATTAAGGTGTCTATGCAAAAACAATAAAACGATCTGGTATGATAAAGTCTGGCAAGATATTATGAATTGAAAGGACTTTACATGTCTGTGATGCAGTACACAAGATCTACAACATTGAGGAACTGTTGCCCTTATTCACTGCCTTGTATTCTAGGTTTATACTCGGCGCAATATCTCCATGTACTACAGGACTGAAAGCATTATTTGACCCATCCAACTGCACTCTACTGATGCCGATCCCCATGTCTCAGGTTCCTACAAAAACAAGTTTGTTTCTTTCCAGACCATGTCAGAGGAAGAAGTCCTTAAAATCATAAAGTCCACACCAAATAAATTATGTGACTTGGATCCCATCCCAACATCATTGGTCCTTGAATGTATCAGTGTGCTCCTGACTCCTATTACAAATATTGTGAACTACTCTCTACAGGAGGGCAGTTTCCCATCCTGCTTTAAGACTGCACATGTTACACCCTTGTTGAAAAAAGCTGGTCTTGACAAGAATATTCTCAAGAATTATCGACCAGTGTCCAACCCCAGCTACATCTCCAAACTCATAGAGAAAGCTGTAGCTAAGCAGATAAATGAGCATATTGCTCACGAGGGTATATCTAACGAAAACCAGTCCGCATATAGAGCTTTTCACTCAACTGAAACGGCGTTGCTGAAAATACAAAATGACATTGCCACATCAATGGACAAGGGTGCAGCTGTTGGATTAGTCCTTTTGGACTTATCTGCAGCTTTCAATACAATAGACCACTCAATCCTATTCAACTGCCTTCAGCACTGGTATGGCATTGATGGGGTAGTGCTTAAGTGGGTCCAGTCATACCTCAACTCACGCAAGCAGCGCATCAAAATAGATGGACATCTTTCAGATGCTTTTTAACTCCCTTACGGGGTTCCCCAGGGCTCAGTTCTAGGGCCACTCCTTTTTACCCTATACACAACCCCTCTCAGTTCAGTCATATCTAAATTCAATGTCACCCACCACTTATATGCAGATGACACACAAATTTACTTGGAACTCGACTCTAGGAACTTTGATTCCAGTATCACTGAATTAACAAATTGCCTTGAGGCGGTCCAGGCTTGGATGGGAAATAATAAGCTTAAATTAAATCCTGACAAGACAGAATTCATAGTGATTGGTGATGCTCAAATTAGAAGTTCCCTGAAGTCATCTTTCTCAGTGAGTTTGCTTGGCAACACCATGGAACCAGCTGAATCGGTAAAAAACCTTGGTGTCATCCTGGATGCTGAAAATTCAATGCAAAGACACGTGGCTAATCTATGTCGCATAAGTTACTACCATCTCCGGGAACTACGAAGGGTCCGCAGGTACTTAAATCATGAAACAGCTGTAAAGGTGGCAAATGCCTTGGTAAGCAGTCGTCTGGATTACTGTAACTCACTGCTTTACAACACAAAAAAGGCATATACTAGCAGACTACAGAGAGTTCAAAATGCCTTATGTCGGACGGTGTGCAAGCTAAATAAATACTGTCATGTTACACCCTTCCTGCACAAACTACACTGGCTCCCCATTCATAAACGTATACTGTTCAAATATAATCTCCTCATTTATAAAGCAATACATTTGAGCCAACCTCCATATCTCTCCGCTCTAATTAGGTGGAGTGATCTCACACGGGGCAATCGCCTATCAATTTCCTCATCTAAACCAAATAAACGCTCAGGGCTACGCAGTTTCATAGCAGGGGCTCCCACAGAGTGGAACAAGCTTCCTCAAGCCATCAGAACCATAGAAAGCATTTCTGGTTTCAGGAAACAGTTGAAAACATACCTTTTTAGATTGGCTTATCCTCCACCATAGCCTATCTCCCCTACCGGACGCTAATATGGAAACAGACATCTTTCTGGAACTGGACTATCCCTTTTTGCACATCAGCGCCTTAGAGGATGTTTACATCAAATTCGGCGCTATATAAGTGTTTCTTACTTACTAAGTGTTTCTTACTTACAAGGACAGTCCAGACTCTCAAGTTACTGACATTTACCTTACTGGAAGACAGAGGCTGAAGAATTACCAATTATCAACGCCCTTTAGGTTCTTTATCCTGCCACTGGGAATAGTACCAAATTAATATTTACAGTGGGTTGTCTTTCTATTGTCTAAAGACCAGACAGCTGTTTTTGAACTTGGGCTACTTTAAACTTAGGTCACCAATGTACTGAAACTTATACAAATGTTATTACCTCTTGATACCTTCTTATTCCTCACGTTACAAAGAATAACTTTTAAGATGCCAGTCAGTGCAAATAGACAATTACATTGCTGAGACGTGTTCTCTTGTGCATAGCTATACTCTAATTATGTAATGTAATATCTTGTTTAATATCACATACAATATAATACAAAAAAACAACTACAGGAAATAATAAAAATCACTTTTACCTTTGAATTATGAAAATAGCATATCTTTAAACAGTGTCCCGAGTTAAAACGTAGAAAGAGATCCAAAGAATGCATCTTTATTATAGTTTCATTCACAAAAAGGCCTTTTATACAGGATAATTTTCAGTGAATGCTTATCAGCCACAGCTCCACACATATGATAAGTAAATATTCTATTCTTCTTTGTTGTATATTTACACTGTTTCCTAAAACAAGTGCCCCAAGGGTGTGCAAAATGATATCCATTTTTACTTTTGGTAATTTCCATTTTGAACATCCTGTACTTTGTGCACTAATCTAATCCATATCCCTGTGCAAAGTACAGGGTCATACTAACACACGATATCAACTATTTTTATGCCAAGGGTATTGTAGATTATGTTTCAGTTGATAGCTATAATTTTTTCACAAGAAAGGTATAACCCATGGATATACTAGAAAGAACATATTTCGCTAAATTTCTTTCTTGTATATCCATGGGTTAGGAAAGTTTGTTCTTTAATGCACTGACATCATTCTTCTGGCTGCATAGGTCTCTGTTATCATAAAATCTACTTGCTTTACCACTATCAGTGACTTAATACAATTTTATTAAGATACTTTAAGTATATCACAAGGACATA
The DNA here is from genome assembly GCA_964017235.1 of Sabellastarte sp. h YS-2021. Lineage (NCBI taxonomy): Eukaryota > Metazoa > Annelida > Polychaeta > Sabellida > Sabellidae > Sabellastarte > Sabellastarte sp. h YS-2021. Next base: position 60,836,048 of record OZ024938.1, read on the forward strand.
TGTTTATCCTTTGACTAGAGGCATCAGTAGGCTAGAGGTTAATAAGTTTGGAATATGACCAATGGACTATTATTTCTTTTTCATGGCCACCTTCAGCATGATGTTAGCTGTTGACAAAATAGCAAAACCCACTTTAAGAAATGCTACCTTTAACCTTAACAGAAAGGTAATAGTCATTATTTCAGTGACGGGGTCAAATATAATTGAAATTAAGTATACCACAAAGTGTCCCCCATACCAGCTCTCTCACATTTGTCACTATTACTTCAGTTCAGGAATTGTTTCAGGCCGTCAATGTTTTGGAGCCAATTTCTACTGTCACCCATAACATTCTCAACAGGGCTTCCTTTAGTATTATCACAAACCATATTATTTAACCTTTGTGTCTGAAGAGACTGACAACTTCTAACCTGTGGTGCCACCCCAATGCACTACCGTAGCCTACCACATTATACATGGATTATGTGTTAGCACTCCAAGTATAACTGTTATTTTATTAATTTATTTATTTATTTTAACTTTTCTGAAAGAGATGTGTCAGCATGAGGAGGGTCGCAGCAGTGTTGGAGAATTATGTTTTGCTGGACCCCATTTAATCCCAATATTTAATTAACCTGATGAGTCTGAGAGCCAGACATGGCAGGCAGAATTGCCAGCCAGCAGGTGTAATTTGAAAGAGAACAAAGCAGACATTAGGGAAATTGCCCATGTGAGAGATGGGTGCAAGACCTATGGCAAGATGTCATATGTAGGAATTTCTACACAAGTGGAGAAACTTACATATATTTCTGGTTTGCGCAGTTAGGGTTCTTTGAAAAAAATTGTTGCTGTGGAAACACTTGGAGGTATGTTCTCTCCAACTCTAGTAACGTTGCCAAAACTGAAGCAACCCCTATCTGCCACTGTGGCCTAGTGAGTAGCACGCTCACCAACACAGGAGGAAGGAGCAGGAACACAGAGGACGTGGGTTCAATCCCAGGTACAGGGAGATACATAGTGGCTCGGATAACCACTTAAAAATGGCGGTCCTCTGTCATTCGGTCCTATCCCCAGTGGCAGGTTAAAGAACATTAAGGACATTGATAATGGTCAACCTTGAGCCCCGGTCTTTCAGTTAGGGGAATGTCAGTAAATTGAGAGTTGGACTGTAGTTGTACAATTGAATGGGTGATATTATAGTACATAGAGAAATTGCGCTGACTATAAATACAAATACAAAAATACAAATACAAAAAAACAGTTTGTCTTCGGATACACACATCCTAAAATTTTGGTAAAAATCCATGAAAAATTAGAAAATTACAAGAAACAAAAACAGGAAAAAGTATTGCCATGACATAAGCTGTTGTCATATTTGCAAACCCCTTATTAGCCCAGTAAGTCTTTAAAACATATATTCTCTCTCTAAAGTAACCACAAATCTACAAGTCTACAGAATCAAATGTGTTGCCTAAAACCTAATCAGCTCCAGTTTTCTTTTGTATAAATATACCCTGGAAAATTGGTAAAAATTCCGGCAGGTTTTTTGGGGGGCATTGTTTACTTTTACTCTGGGCGATGTCTCCTTACTACAAAACGCAAAGCACTATTTGACCTATTCTGAGTACAGTCCAAACCCTGAAGTGACTGATATCCCCCTAAGTGAAACACATAGTGTCAAGGGTTACCATTTACCAGCGTCCTTTGTGTTCTTAAGCCTACAACCGGGGACAGGAACTAATGAGAGAGGACTGTAATAAAAAACGGTCCTCAGTGCCTCTATATATCCACTCATACCTGGGATCAAACCCATGTCTTCTATGTTTCCAGGCAAGTGTATTATTAGACCAGGCCCAAGTGGCAGATAAGAGTTTAGAATGTAGACCATCCACACAATCTCATGTCCAGAACATAAAACATCTAAGCATGGCAACAAATACCTGATGTTGCCCAAAAGCTAAATCAGTTCCAGTGCCTCTGAGGTTAAAATTCACCATAAAAAGTTGGTAAAAATACATGTAGGGGTGCAAGCTATAGAGCAAGCCCCCAATTATTTTATGGGCTGGAATCAACTGGTAAAACTTTCATGAAGTGTCTATTTTGATTGTGTGTAAATTGATTTGGTGTCAAACACAGTCACGGGAGAATTCAAAAGACCCCTGGCAATTTGTCACAATTTGATGTAACAAGTTGATCAAAAGGCACAGTTGCGTTTCTATGTACCTTTCAACAGGCAGGACAATATCAATATAAACCATTTGTTTGTTTGTTTTTTTCTTTCTTCTTCTTTTTTTTATTTGCCTTGTCAGAGAATAAGCCATTTCTAAGAAAATATTGAAATAATGTGACAAATTAATGTTTGCATAGAGCCACAAAAGTCACATATAAAGGTCAAATTAGGACAGACTATCAGTGTATCCTCTGTATTAACAGGAGATGGATTCAAACCCACGACCAGAGAGGTAAGGGACAAAGGACCTCTTGGCCTAGGATTTCTGATACATGTACTCATGTCATTTCATGCATTTCATACTTTACACCTGAGAATTTTTCTGTTGTTAAAAGTGCCTAATATCTTTCACTAATGGGCAGTTGTGATTTTAGCCATACATAGAACCCTTTTTTACACATTCCCAAGAAAACCTTCCACATTTTTTCATCTAAAGTGATCATAAAAACCCAAGTAATATAGAAATAAAAAGTTAGGATGTTAAACAACATCTTTACAATTACAAATTAAGGAATGGTGTAATTCGAGGCCTCGTAAGCGGTCCATTATTTTCAAATATTGGACACTTACTTGGCCATAAACCTATACATACATACAAAATACTATTCAGGGTGTATTTCAATTAAGTGTTCTGTAACAGATTTCTGTCAGTAAAATGGCATCACTGGTTTGGCTATAACATTTATCTCACTACAGATAATATTGAGGTTTATTAATTATTCATTAAACTCTTATATTGTTGCTTGAATTGATACTTCGAGGGATTGGTGGTGCAGTGATTAACACACTCACCTCCTACCTTTAACATTAATGCTTTAAACCCCAGTCCCAACCCTTTTTGGAGAAGTTGGTAGTTACTTACCAATGCCCAGCAGTTTATGGTGCAGAATCTTGACCAACTTAGTGTGTACTGGTTCCTTTGCCTTTAAAACTACCTGAAATCCAAATAAACCAAATTGACCAAGAGGATCTTCAAAAAACTTAAACATCAAATGTGGTGCCAACGTGGGAGTGCCAATGATACAATTATCCTCAATTATTTCAAAAGCAGCCGCCTGAATCCCTGGATGTCATACAAGAACTGTAGTATTTCTGGGGGGTGCCTCGCACTGTGACAATTAACAAGCAAAGTGACAAGATTTGGCATGACAAAGGGTTTCATGCTGTATTGCTTATTAAAACAGCTGATGTGTATGACTCAATTATTTCCTTGATAAAGGGTTTCAGTGGATTACTGGTTAACAGGTTTTGCAAGCCATCACGTTTTCTTCTCAACTCTGTGGTAGGGGATTTAAGTGGGTGACCAACACGTGAGAAATACTGCTGGCTTGTTGTCAACATGAACCAAGTTGTAGCTAAGCAGACATTTGTTTCAGTCTACATGCGTTTGCTGCAAAGCAATCAGAAACATGAGTAGTGCACTTGAATAGTGCATAATTCATGAAATTCGGGAAACAAAAAATACAAAAAAGAAAACAGAAGTAATCTTGGTATGTCATGCCTCAGAATCCACAAGGAAGTAGATTAAGTGCCTCTAATGAGTTGATGTAATTACATATCATTATTAATAATTACAACTTTTATGAATAAGCATACATATTATATAGACTGAGTTTATTTCATTTACATTCTGCAATAATGTTTTCTATTGAAACAATTCATAAATGCATGAAATTTAGTGTTTTGTGCTGTAATTTGTATTTTTTTGTTTTCATTTGAAAAAAATAAAACCATCAGTTACTAAGCCTATCTGTAATGGAATGTATTATGTATTACTAGGGCAGGAATTTAACGACGGCTTGGAGTGGAAACATCCTTTCCCCATAGTGATAATCATTTTTATGGCCAACAGATTGAGGTTGTCAGGAATATTTACCTGTCATGTAACGTCCTGTTAGCATTCCATCCGATCCTATTGAAATCATATTGAAATTGTATAGATTGGGGTCAAAAGTCCTGGGGACTCCATGTTTGGTCATCATTGGTCGCAATGGTTCCCAGACAAATTGATTATTTACACTAATTCACTTATTCACTGAGTTACTTCTGTTTAAAATTTAGCTTTGTGTTTTATACTAGCAGTTTGTACATATTTTACACACTTTACACCATTAACTACACATTGGCAAGTTGACCTTTCATTTGAGTTCTAGGTTGGCTCGGTTACTTTTCACGCTTCTACCTTTGTTATTCTAACAGGTCCCCAGTGACATAGCTAGTGAGTTAGTTTCTAATCACAGGATGTTACCTCTTTAATTTTGTTAAATTAAATCAACCAGTTAGGAAAAAGGGTAGAAGTCATTAGTCAGGCCTAGTGGCCCATATGGCCAGTGGTTAGTTCAGGTTCTGGTAATATTCTGCCAAATATACACCTGTGATATTAATAGGATGACAATCTATAGCAGCTTTATCTCCCCTACTACTGTTAGTACCCATTTATAGTCAAGTTTAAAGAAGAATACATATGTGTAAAGTACCTTGTCCAAGGTCACAATATCCATGACCCAGACAGGGATCGAACCCTACACCTTCCGATCTGAAGCCCTGCACTCTAACCACCAGGCCACAAAAACCATGTATCAGCCACTGAACAGTACTAAAACTATGTAACCCCGGTACCAACTCACCAACTATTGTGTGTTACTGATACTAAATTTACTTTAATTCTGCAAAGCACACATCTGTTCAGAAATTAGCTGAAATAATTAGCCGATTCATCATTGTCAGCCGACAAATATGCAATATCTATTTTGGTGCAAGGTAATCACTTACTTGTCAATAGAGAGAGTAAGAGACGACAGCATTAATGGGTTTTAGTACCCTCCTCTTCTGGGCAGATGCATTGGGATTGACGGGGAGGGCTTTATTGTGGTAGAATTATCCCCTGAATTGCTTTATATTGACACAAAGGAAATTACTGTTGCCATTGCCTGGAGATTTTAGTACCATTCCAGTAAATTTGTATTTATGTTTTTATGATGTCTTTGTTAAATCTCTCTAGTGACAAAGGATGTACAATTTTGTCGATTAAATTTATTTTTTCCTGAAAATACTGTTATGTTACTCAAATGTTTCAAATTTATAACATAATTAACATATGGAATTTTTAGATGATGAGAGCCACAGTGTAGTTATACTAACAAATAAAAAATTCATGTGGAAAAAATCAGATGTGTATTGAGCCAAGTTTTGAGACAACTCCCATTAAAGTTTTGAGAGTGATCTGGATCACCGTCTGGATATAAAAAAATAATCCTGACTTTTCCAGTTAGTTACTATTATGTAACGTGGCAGAGGTATGCACTCTCTGAGTGCTCTTGTTAATTTTTTATCATACAATTATGGAAACAGAGAAAAAAAAACTTTCTTATGTAGCTTCACCCTTGTGAGAACGTTATTTTCTGTGATGAATATAACATCTATTCTCCTTTTTTACTGACAATGCAATCTCCAAGAATCTCTTGGGGATTGTTTCATAACAGCTTTGATCACAAAGAAATGGCTCTAAACCTGTCATAATGAGGTTTTCTACAATGCCAACAAGAAATATAAGGCAATAATATTTATGCTGAGTAACTTTTTTGTAATATCTGCAGTAGAAAAATTTATCAGCAGTAGAACAATTTATTAAATTTATTTTAGTATTATTAAATACATTAATATCACATTTCAAACATGCAACTATGACAAAAAAATGTCCTACAAGTGCTATAATTTCTAAAATAGTTTTGTGGCATTTTAACTGAATGGTTGAACTTTTACACATTTTTTTTTGCTCGGAAAAATAAAGTTTGTACTATAATAAGTGTGACAACTAGATAGCTGAAAATTACACAACAGAATCTACATTAAAAAGAGGCTGAACAACTGAACTTTTTGAAAAGGGTCAGTTAACCAGTGAGCGATATACTATAACGGTAGGGGGATATTCAATACAAATAGATGATCAATCACTTGCAGATCAGTCATTTATAGCAGCCAGCTGCTATGAAAATTGTCTGGGTCAGGATGTTAGTGTGCTTAATATATGTGCCAAATGTGATATATCCAAATGTCCAGATAATGCATATGAAGAGTTCCCCCTAAGCCAAAGAAGACATATGCCAAATACACACTTGTGATATTAATACAAAGTAGATATTAAATTAGTATTATAAAGTAACAGCAGAGTAGGCAGCGGCACCAATGCGAAATCCAGGCCCAAAAGAAGAACCGACAAGGTGCTGATAAGGAGACATCAAATGTGTCGCATCAGCTCCAAGTAGCACTTTATACCCTAGTGTGATTTAAAACACTTGTTGTAAGACCTCCCCAAGTTATGTGTCAGGAGGCTGCTGTCACTAGTCCTGTTGGAAATTGGCCTAAAAACTTAAAAAGTCTAACGACCAGAAAGACAAGTCTCACAACAAAAACAACAAATCTTACAAGTTAAAAAGAGAACATTGCCATTTATACTGATCCAATATTTGATAAAACTCCCCCCCCCCCCCCCCCCCAAAAAAAAACAAAAAAAAAACAAATAAATAAATAAATAAAAATAAATAAATAAATAAAAAAGACTTCACTGACTAAAATTATGTGATCCACAGCCTGCTTCGTAACACTATAACTCATATCTCTGTTTCATCTTATATATAACAATAATATTAAAACAATTTCTTGTATTTATTTAGTGTTTTATGTCATGCCTAGTACCTTGGTATCAATTATACTGTGGCGGGAAGTTGGAGGGCAAAGGAAACCAGTACATACAGCTGGTTAAGGTTCTGCACTGTACACTTGCATCCAACGGCAAGCGACTACCACTTTCCCAGGCTGGGCTGGGATTGGAACTCCGATCTCAGAGGTGGGAGGTGAGTGTGGTACCACTGCGCCACTATGGCCATTTAATAAGTTAATAAAATGATAATTTACTTAAATAATAAGTAATATTGACTTATTTTAAAATGATATATTTTTACTCAGTTCTTCTTCTTCAGGAAATGATTTTATGATTATATCATAATCTACTTAATAACTTTTACAATTTATTAAATCATAGTGGTCATAGAGTGCTAAATGATTGCTAAAAATCTAAGGCAAAATAGTAGAACTATTAACTTATCATCAATATAGCTTCTTAATTATATGCTATGGTGCAAATAAAGTATTATTACGACTACATATAAGATGATGCACCCACAGTCCCTGCGTGATACCCTGGATCACCCAAATATGAAATAAGTCAAAAGAGTTGTATAACTTGCATTGTCTTTCTTTGTCGTTCTGAGGCACCATGTGTCATTTTGATGAGCCATAAATGTCATACACTATGGTTTACTGGTGACATAATAGTGCCTTAGTGCATCCTCCAGTGAAGATACTGTGACATGTTTTATCTGTAGCTTTTCCTCCGAAGTTATTGAGAAAATGGAGCTGCTTTTATAGAATAAGAAGTGCAGTCCATGGATATAAGCCCCTGACTGCCATCTTCAGAAAACTTACTATGAATATTTCATTGGAGTTCCAGGTCTTAATTATGATACCACTGTATAAAATTACTTTAGGTCTCACCACGAACACCGATGACAAAAAGATATAATATGATCCACAGTCTCACGTTCAAGAACAGTGATATAATTAGTGTAATGCAAACTGTAATTACACCTAAGAAATAACTCAAGGTCAAAAGGGTTTTACATCCCGGTCCACAGGCAGGGTCATATTGGGACATGCCCTCAGCATTGCCACTTGTAGGCTTACTGTTACTGTCTGATAACCTCTGGGTGACAGGCTGTGTATCGTAAACTCGGGCAGTATAACTTCTGTAGCATGCAAATTTAAATTATAAGAAAACATTATTAATTTCAAATTGTAAGAAACTCATTCCATGTAATTTTCACGGATGGTCATTCTGTTCAGCTATAACAACTGGAGTAAATGTTATGTGAGGCTGTGCAGTCATACAAGACTAAGTACTTATGATTTCAGTCGAATGGCAGAGTTAGCAATCTGCTGTTCTTGCTCTGATTGCAAAAACTTTCAAAACCATGGAATTTAAATTCTGATAAAAATCAAGTTAACTATGATTTTATCCTGGTGCTATGTGTCTCATAGGTTTTTGGAAACTTATCATTTTTTATACGCAACAATAAAACAGTTTCTCATTTAAAAACCAAAAGTATTTAAAAGCATCTAATTTATAAACTACATTATACTCTCATGACATTAAACTTATATTATTTGTGTTATTTGTGTAAGCCATATGGCCCAACCACATTTTGGTCAATCTGAGTCATAAACTTAAAGAGAGAAGCAAAAAATTACACAGACAAAAAGGCACTGAAAATGTTTGTTGTAGTACTGACGTCAATTGACTGTCATAGAGTGTTAACTCAGACCACTGTGTCACAGGTGGTAACTACAACATCACACCCTGCTTGAGGACAGACTTGTATATCCCACATGACATTTTCCCCGTATGTTTTTTATATTAAACTGAAATGAGTAAAATTTTATATTCAGTGAAGACTACCTGATATTTAATTGTTCCATATATATCAATAAAATAAAGCATTGAACAAATTTGATTGCCATAATTTTTACAACCGGCTCTGAAACCACACATGATATTTAACCGTGAGAAAGATTAACCTCATTCTCAATATTAAAATAACTATGAAAAACACTAGGAGAAAAGCAGTCCTCCTCCAAAGTCCGATACCTCAATTATAGCTTATAAGTACAATGATACAATGATACAAAAGTTAATCATCTGTTCATTGTGTCTCTGAGGATATTTCCTGAAAATTTCATCAACATCTGTCAACAACTTTTTGCGTTATCTTGCCAACAAACTAATACCACCACTTATATATACCTCCTTGTCTGAGGCTAACTAGAAACTTAGAGTGTGCATTTGGAGTAAAGACATTTATAGACATAATTGATAGCTGGTACACAAATCCACTTGTTATTGGAGAGCTTTCCAAATGACATATAAAAATATAACAAAAAGGCAGAGGAGTTTTTGAGTCTACATGCACAAGCTGCAAAGTCATCAGAGACAGGAGCATTGCACTAGAACTTATGTAAGTCTGGTGAGCAAGACAAATTCCGACTCACCCACATTCCATAGGTGGTCTAGAATTCAGACGGTCACCCATCCAAGTACTAACATAGCCCCTTGCTGCCTAACTTCAGTGCTGAGACGGGTACTCACCACACTGTGCCAATTCTCATGCAAGTCCAGTGACCCCCTAGAAGTGTGAGCCTTGCCAAAGCTCATGCTTAACAAATGAAGATGACAATATTGTACGAGTGCATAGCAAGAATTTTATATTGTTAATTTTCATCGGTGAATTTTTGCATAGTCTAATGAGGGAGGTTTCACTTTTATTGTCAACTGTTTTGTATATAAGAGAAGCTAGAAAGCACTCGTAGAGTGCAAACTTCCACTGGGGCATGATTCTGAAAATTTAGGATTTTCTTTTGTATCCAGAATATGATTCAGATCTTTTCTAAAAAAATTAATTACTTCTTCCTTTGGTTACACTCTATTCTTATATAAAATTATATAAATATCTGTTCATTGCTTTTTGAGATATTACGAACATTGACAGGAATGCACCCAGAAACATAACCTTCAGACGCAGGTAATAAATCCATATTTTAAAAAAGATTGCCAAAAAGGCTGTGATATATATAAAGTGACAGAGGTAACAGAGGTTTGCCTCCCATTTTTGAACAGAATGTGTACAGTTCACGACATTGCAATTTATTGCTGTGACCAAAAATGTGGAACTCAGAACCTAAATTGTGGGGGACAAATTTACATGACACCACCATGTTCTCTGTCCCTTTAATGAATGTATGAAAACTGTTTGATACTGCATTAACTTACTGATGCCCGAAATGAAATAGCTTCCATGTGCAACAAGTGCTTTAAAGTATTAATCACAACACCGAGGGAATGCATCAACATCTGAACAACTTATCAAAGTAAAAAAAAAAGTGTTTATCTTTATTCTCCAGTCAATGGCCAAGTCATCAATCCAAGCTTGAAAGATTTACATCTAAATTCTGGTGACAGAGCAACTCCTTGATCACAATCTCGTTTGAGCTTTAAACAAAGCTTACTTGACAGCCCTGGAAAGAGGCAAATACAATGCTTTACCCTTTTAAAAGGCAAAAAGGGCACAACAAGAAATATAAACAGTGTTTCATATGGCATTACACTCGCAAAGAACTCCCCCATGTTTTTGGTTATGAATATAACATCTCTATTCCTTTTCACGGGCAATTCAATCCCCTGGACTCCCCAGAGGATTGGCCCATAACAGCTTTTGATTACAAAGAAATAGCTTTAAAAGCCTGTCATAATAAGGGGCACAGCACCAAAAATACAAAGAAATAACTCAATGATATTTATGGCAAGCAACGCCTCTTTGAAAGCAAGGTCAGATTTCTGTGTTTTGGTCATACAAAAAGCTGATACGAGTTTGCGACAGAGAATTAGATGTAAGGTTACCAGTTGAAGACTGAATGGACTAACAAACATTATTTATTTTTAAATAAAAGCCATTAATTAAAATTGACTTTGAATCAAACCAGAAAAAAAAAATTTTTTTGTTGACAAAAACAAAGTGTCCCCAAAAGAAGAAGCAAAAAGTTTGCTGAGATCGAATTATGTATACTTCTGGAGAGAGCTTGTCAGACACCTAGCAGGATATGGTAGGTAAAACTTGACGAGGAGCTACTCAGGCTTACTGTTCTGTGTACAACACAGAGTAACAATTGTTAGCACCACTATTCTCAGTGGAAGTGATGCTGGTGGCGGCAAAATACCATTTCTAGGGATGCTTAATTACCAATAATGTGGTGAATCACAAAGAAAAGTGTGACAAAAGATACAGATTTAGAGAAGATGTTACTATAAGTATGTCTTCCATGAATAAGTTTAGGATTTCATCAGTTACCTCTCACTTTTCTAACTTTGGGTTTGAATCTGTTTACTGGCAACATGTGGTATTCTCCTGTGTCCTTGGCGTTTGAAAAGAATTTTAAACCCCAGCTCCGAACTTTGTTCAGCCTTGAATACAATAATATCTTTGATTGTTGGCCAACCTCTACACATTAAGAAATTATGTAAAACAACAAAATATACTGAACTATAAACCTTATTCATTATATAAGTATGTTTTTCCATTACCTCTCTAGCAAGGAGGTTATGTAATTGGCAGCATTTGTGTGTTTGTTTGTTTGCAGAATAACTAATAATTTTTTAGCAAATGTCAACAATGTTACAAGGAACAGATGAGTTTATTGTGATGGTGATCTGGATCTGGATCCAGGTGACAGTATTACAAATGGTTTGTGACTTAGCCCAGGCGTCGGGCAAGCCAGGGACTTGAATCTGAGCTCTTTGTTTTGGCTAAGTCTTGGACTTTAATTGATTCCACAAAGGGTGCCTTACCTATCAAAAACCATGGTGATTTTCAGCCATGTGACCCTTTATTTCAACCCAAAATATTCGACTGGGACATATTTGCTTTGTTTGACCAATTTTAACTTTGGAAAAATGCTTTACCATTGTAACCACATAAAACATCAAAGACTAATTTAGGGATGTGTTATATGTATTTTCATCTTTACTTCCAGGCATTTGATTTTTGTTCATATTTTCCCACAGACTTCACTCTAAGGCCAAGATTCATCCAAAGCTTACAGTTATCTGCTTGGTAAAATCCACAAAGTCCAAGACCACAGACTTAGCCTGAGTTTAAGACAGAGGTCTTAATTTCAATTCTACGTCAGATCTAAGTCCTTCAGTGAAGCTGTCAAGGATATTTCAATAGGATTTTTTATCATTGCAGTCTTAAGAAATATTGGCTGCGTTTGGCCTTGGCGGAGTTATGCACTCTCCGAGTGCTCTCGTTTACCGTATACAATTATCTTCTGCTTTTTTGTTTACAATATTACATAGTTACATGCAATAAATTATGTGTAAAACGTATTATGCAATTGGAATCCCTTTATCTGTCCCAAAATTGTGAGAGGATGGTAGTGTTTGAAAGGATGAAAAAGGCCATTAAATTTACAAAATAAATTGAAAAATATTCCGGAAAATATTTTAACTTTGGAAGAAATATAACCAAGTGATACTTACATGCCATGTATGATTTTAAGCAATGTTTCTTCATTCAATGTAATAGAGCTGCAGTACAGGATTGGATATTGTAACAACAATTTCCATGTTCAGAGCTTGTCTGAAGACTAAAAACTAGCCAACACAGCACTGAATGACAAGGGTTTACAGTTTGCAATGTAAATAGATTTTGTGCCAGTAAAAATGAACACATTTTCAAACAAAAATGCACCAATAGCTGGCAGACACATAGGCTTGGAAGCATTTATTAAAAATACAAAACAGGAATTAATGAAATATATTGAAACTTGAAAAGCACCCCATGTTTTATCATACCTACTGTCCCAGTGTAATCCACATCCTTGTGGCCTTTGATGAGACAAATTACATAACAAATTAAAGGTGAATATTTCTATGTGACTGAGGCATTGTAATAAAACATACGTATTAGTATAATTAAAGATGAATATTTCTATGTGACTGATGCATTATAATAAAGACATGAGTATTCATTCAAACACGGTTAACAAAAAAATTTAAATGCAAATAAAAGAGAGATAAATTAAATACACTGTTTAATCAAACATTGTTGTTATTTCAAGGTATTGACATTGTCAAAGCATGTATAATTAGTTCTAAAATGCATGTTGTTTTAATAGCCGCAGAAAATTTTGAAATAAGTAGAGACATTTAAAGACTTAGATCACGTGAGCTATTGAGAGCATAAAAGTTACCCATTGCAACAAAGTAATGGAACATTGTCCATTGATTATCACAAAAGCATTGTCATCTAATTCTTGATATTGTCATGTATTGAGCATTCATTGATTTACAAAATACTGTTAGTAATCAATCAATAATATCACCTGATGATAGATGAGAATGAAAAAGGTAACTGCACATGCACATAAAAATTGATTTTACATTTAGGTTTATTATCGAAAGCAGCCACACTAAACTCTTGTGTCATCAGCATATAGGGCAACAAGCTGTCATCCACACATTGCGTTTATAGCTTCATTCAGTTGTGCTCAGACTGTCAATTTTGAAAGAGTGAGTCAGTACTTCACAGTCAGTAGCTTGCAGGAAGTTGTCTCTACTTGGATTAAAAGAATTTTGTATAAGACTTTATTTGAGCATTTGTTAAATTAACACCTAGAATGTTTTCAACTTAAATGCTTATCGTGAAAGTTAACAACACAGTTGGATAAGACCATGGACTTATACGAATGTGTCTATTTTGTTAATAGTAAAATTTTTGACAGGACAAACTTTTCGAATATTAAATCAATAATACTTACCAATATATAGTTGCAGTAGATAGGTATTTAATAAATAACTATCCTTAGCATTTATGATGACAAAGTTTCACACAGGTTTTCTTTCTTTTGGCATCTGGCATCAAACCGAAATAAAACTATATTTTCCAATAAATCACTGGAAAGAGAATATATTATGACTAAAGCATAATATAAATACGAATAAAATAAGGATATTTTAATAGTTCAAACTTTAGTATTTGCTTAATAGAGGCTAGGAAAATGTTGACAAATCCATTTTAACGCAGTTAGCTGCAAAATCAAGATATGATCAAATGCTAGGGACACTCAGCTGGAGCAAAAGGAACTTGAAATCAGATATATTTGCCTCAGAAAAAATTAATTAACAGTATTTATGGTGACAGGATGTTGTCTTATTTTTGTCAAACAACAGAAACTGAAAAAAAACTATTCAAGAATATATCTCTGTGGCTTCTACCATTATCACAAGCAATTAAGTTTTTTTCTCGAGTGTAGTATGTGGTGAAAGTTGGCCCAAAGGCACATAGCCCTTTCCTGAAATTGGAAATAAAGGATAGCAATGCAAACGTTTCAGAAAAAACACTAAATAAATAGGAAAATTGTTCCAAGTTTGGCCTGCACAGTTTCATGTATTCTTTGATATATTGCTCAGCTGCTTAGAATCAACACCCCATAAACAAAAGACTGCTATACTGTTCACATGAAACAAATTGATGTATTGGATGTTTTCATGCAACTTACAGTAAATTGAAATAGTCTGAATAATCTTTGGTTTCTGCAGAACAGTTGTTGTTTTTAAGAATATATTCACATCTCTTGTCAAAAGCAAATGAGTTTATGTGTTGTCAAGAGTTTGTTTTATTATTTTTTTTATTATTTATTATAGAAATACACACAATTTAATGGCAAGCTGAGGATCTAAAAGTAAAAAGAAAATGGACATTAGAACCATTTAACCCAGTGAGACGAAGACATGAAATGGAACATGATTTTTTTTTTCAAAAAAAAACAAATAGTTCTTTGATACAATCAACTTTATAGGAAAAGGCTAAATAAGCTGAGGTACCCACAAAAAATGAGCAAGGATATTACCGACAGAAAATTAATTCTATGTGAAATAATGGTATGAAATATATACAACAGGGCAAGAACAAAAGGGATTGTCACAATATGAGTGGTGCTTATACAGAGGACCCATCCCACCCATGGGGGCAAATTACTGAGATGTCAGAAGAGTTTTATAGGGTACATGACCCCAATGAACCTCAGTCATTAGATGTAGTAACTGCTAGAGGGTTAATAGCTTGAGCAGCAAGACTTCCACGGATTCAAATAGAGAGCCACTGTTTATATAAAGCCTTTGAGCGGTGGCTACCTCTTTTATGCATTTAATAGGTAGCCAAGGCTTACTTGGATGTGTATAAATTTTAACATGATTGTCTTAAGTTTGGATATATATATATATATATGTATTTGTCACTTAATGATGTGACAGTGCTATAAGGCCTATATGCCTTAAGTGTGGTGGAGTAGTCTAAGATCCAAGACTCTGAAAGGCTTATTACTTTTATTGTTAAAGACACACAAAAAGGCCACTTCATGGAGTACCATATTTTGGATGTAGTTGTTCCAGTTTCACTAACTGTTTTACTGCTCGTTCTAGTCTTCACCATTGCAGTCTGTAAATACAAAAGGTAAGTAGGGACTGAGGGATTCTCTTTTTTTTCTCTCTGCACGTATTGTGGTAATGAACTGGAAATTGGATTATTTCAGAGAGTAAAAATATATATCTTAAATGAGTCATTTTTTTAACAAATGCCTGCAGGATCTAATGCTGAGTATTTCTGTCAATTTTTACCCAGAATTTATATCCATAAATTTTTATTGGTCCAATTTCACTCAAGCACATCTCTGCATATTTGTGAAACATAGCAATAAAAAAACATCACCAAACCCAAGATATTCCAACATAAAGCCTCAGAAAAGTAATTTCCAAAAATCTTGTGGAATTTTATGTAGCTTGTGATGTAAAAGCTATTACGTGTTCAGAAAAAGCCATGGGATTAACTATGTTGTATTGTGTAGCTATCTTATGACTGTCAGTCTTAAAAGGGAATCGGAACTCTCATTCCAAAATATCACATATCAAGATTACATATACAGTTTAAAACATGGTCACCCAGAATATCTCAGTGAAATACTCCATAAGTACACGTCCTGTAAAAAATACCAGACACACGACTACAATTAAATTTCTTTAAATCCCCTCTTTTGAATATAAAGTTTGTAAATCTTTCAAACACTTTTCTAAATCATACAGTCATTACAGACCTGCATTCTCGAGCTCCCTAACTCTTCATAAAAGAACCATACCCTCAGTGACATCTTTTTTGCAAGCATCTTATACGTGTTCCTTGAGGTCCCACACTTTGCCACTTCAGTACATAAGTCTACTAAGCATTTTGGCCTCCCCTTTGCTTATGATGCTCCAAATCTTTGAAATGATTTGGCTGATGATGTACGTTTGGCCACCTCTCTCCACTCATTCAGAAAGAAGCTCAAAACCTATCTCTTTGGACAAGCATATCAACCGTAATTTCTGTT
This sequence comes from Sabellastarte sp. h YS-2021, assembly GCA_964017235.1. Lineage (NCBI taxonomy): Eukaryota > Metazoa > Annelida > Polychaeta > Sabellida > Sabellidae > Sabellastarte > Sabellastarte sp. h YS-2021. The sequence goes on from OZ024938.1 coordinate 60,852,288, forward strand.
TTTCCTGGTTTTTCTCCATGGCGCTGACCCCTGCTATGTCTCAGGTTAATGATTATTAGGATTTTTCTGTTTGGTGCGTCTAGAATCTTCTTTAGATGGAGACTAAGTGCTATAAAAATACTATTAGAATTAGTTGACACAATTCTGTGCTGGCCTCATGAGCTATCGAAGCTGTTTCTGGCTCAAACCTTACCATTTAATAAGTCGGGATTCATATTTGGGTAGAAGACATTTGGCACACCGTGGACAGTATTTCAAGCATGTGGCAGATGTTTTTGTAAATTTCAAAAAACCTTCCAGGCCAAAGGGGTTGAAGAGGGCTAGGGATTTGCTAAATGGGGAGGCTCATTTTTACATATTTCCACATATAAGGTCCACTTACAAAGTCAAAGTTGGTGTTTTACATCCCGTTCAACAGCCAGGGCCATGTTGGAACAGGTCCACAGCATTGCCACTTGTGGGGCTCGAACCCACACAGAGATGATTGCCTGTGATTGGATGTCAAACTTGCTTAACCACTAGGCCACTGAGGACCTCTAGGTCCACTTACAAGGCAGTGAAGAAAAATTTGAATATGTATTGATATAAACTGCACAGAATGGTGTGAACAAGCTCTAAAGGATTCAACTCTTTATAAAGTTATACACCAAGTATTTTACCTTTTTCACAACCAAAACCCTTGCTTACTGACTTATCACATCCCATGGTCATCATTTTTGGTCATTCTACTGAGTTCCCATTGTGGGGAAGATATTACGCCTGAGAAGCAGTAGCTCAGGGTTAGATATAAAACCCCATCCTTGATTCTGGTGACTAAATGGTTCTGTCCTTGGTTCAGCCTTAACTACATAATTGGTGTGAATCCATTCTCATTTGACATCACTGTGAACACACAATGTATGTCACATCATTGTCAATATTAGTGATGAACAAAACAGAGCAGACTGAATCCTCAGGTTTCTACAGTATCAAGCAGATCTAGACATGAACAAACAACTCTTTTCTCCTTTAAAGGACAATACAAACATTCTAACCCAAAACATCAGACAGGTGTAGAAATCATAAAAAGTAAACAACATAATTGTGTTACACCTATATAAAGACGAGGGACAGTATATTTAAATTGAAAAAAATACTCATAATGAAATGGATTCTTGTTAAGTGTTTGCATTCTACAATTCATCAATAGTTTTTTCACAAAGGTTTGGTTTGAGGTGTAACGTCCTTTTCAATATCTTTAAAAAGAATAATATGTTTATACCAAAGTCAACAGTCATATACTTTTTAGATTTTTTGTTATGTTATTTACCTTTAACACAAAGCAATATCTTCTCTTTTGTATTTAATCTATGACAAACATTACACAAGAGTAAGAATCACAGACTTGAAACAGGAAACTCATGGAAAAATAAGAAGTGGACTGATCAAAATTCATAAATCGGCCAGAAGATTTGAACTTCTCCAGTATTAAAAACCCATGCCTAAAAACACAAATTTGCAACTACACTTTTTCAGAATAAAAAGCAGCTACTTAGCCAAGTCTTCTGATGCATTTGTGCTTTTCTGTGTAAAATTGATAGCTTTCACTTCTAGTAATTCTCAGCCTAAATTTCCAAATTAAACTTACTTCACTGATAAGTGTTGAAAATCCATAAGTTTCTTTTCAGTAGTAATATATATTCATTTTTATGCAGTTTAATATTTAAACCCTTAACAATCTAGTGGTTTGGCCATTGGATTTAAGATGCATAGAATATATATGGTCAATGTATTGAAAGTGAGGGTAAACTTAAGCCAGTGTCAACGCATAAACATGAAAGGAACAGCTTCTCTTTGATGGATAAGATCTTTTTCCTTCACTGAAATTACTCTCAAGGAAATCTAGATCAATGTTAATTTCAGCAAACGTTTCTTTCAAACACAATAACAGACTGAAATCTCCAAACCAAATTACACAAATTCCACATGCTCCAAAGCATTTATACAGCAAATCTGGACAAATGTTCTGACATTTAGCTCTGCCCAGGAGGTTACGTTTATGGCAGCGTGCGGTGGTCTGTGTGTTTGCAAAATGTCTTGAAAAGTTGTGGACGGATTTTGATTAAACTTTCAGGAAATGTTTACAATGGCATAAACAGATGATCCGATGTTGGTGGAGATCTGGAACAAGGATTTTTAAGGAAAGTGGAAACGAGCTGATTGTTTTCCAATGGAGTAGCTTATTATAAAATACTATGATACTGGGGTTTCTGTACCTGAAATTGCTTATAAACATTTCTCTATAGTCTCCATACTTTTGACTATATGAATACAAAAAAAGAGAAGTAATATAAAGATGTTAAATAAGTACTCGTACAAAGTAATTAGATTATGAATCTTTCTTCAAACAATTCACTGGAATTCTTATCATGTTTTACTATTTACTTGTTTTTATCAGCAATTAGTAAATCACTCCCAAACAATTGGTAAATTGTTTGAACTAATCAGTAAATTGGTTCGACATATTATTAATTTGTTTATATATATAAATCATTTGAATGATAGATTTGTTTATTCAGGGTTTTACGTCGCTTTCAACAGTGTACAGGTCATATCACGACGGTTAGTTGGAAGGGCAGAGGAAACCAGTACATATAGTTCGCTAGGGTTCTGTACTGTAAACTGCCGACCAACGGCAAGCAACTACCAGCTTTCCCACTTATGGCCATGACGGGGATCGAACCCCGCCGCAGAGGTGGGAGGCGAGAGGCGAGAGTGTTACCACTCTGCCATCGTGGCCCCCATTTGAATGATAGAAACATATTATTAAACTTACAAAAAAGTCCTTTGTTTTGATGTAATAAGAGCTTCACGGGGCTAAACAATAAAGTCCCAGTCAACAGTGAACGGCAGTTCCATTCAGTGTAGCTACAAATCAAACAGCTGCAGCTGGCGTTAAGGTAATTACTTCCACCAAATCCTACTTGTCCTGTAGTACCGTTTTTGTCTCAGTTCATTTATGCATTAAATTGTATTTCTTGTCTTGACAGATAATGCGTTGTTTTTGGCAGTAAATGTGGCAATCATTTATGTCATCTAAGTGCTGCTTGGGGTTATAAATCAGCACCCAGTTGTCAAGCAGATGACCAAACATCAAAGTCTTCAAGCGTTTTACGTTTTCCATACAGACTTATGTAGTAGACTGCTTATTTTTGGAACATGTAAAGTTGTTGCATATACATGTACTACACATTCTTGATTTTTATACAGTATGCTGTACAAAAGGATAGTCTGCGCAATTGTCTAATGCGAAAACATACTTGGAATAAATATGCATATTACGTTGTGTGTTTGAACAGCTTCACCTAACATTTTAATATCTTTTTCTACAGTTGCACTTGAGTGAGGTTTAAATATTGACAAATTGCGGTGCCTGTCCAAGCAGAGAGGAGTCTTAATTGACATCACAATTAAACAAACAGTTTTAAAAACGTAGAAACTTTTACATTGGCTCAAGTAGATCACTTTGCTATATTATTACTTTTTATCTGCAGTAGCAAGGACATATTGCAATACAAATAATTTTTGGCATTTTAAGTACGTTCTTCCGAGAGGAAGCAATTGTGGTTTGAAGACAGAAAAAAAAGAAAATTTGTAAAAAAAAAGGAACGGTGCCCTTGCTTTTGGCAAAGCAACATGTACCCTCCCAATTCTAATCCTAAATGTATTTTTCCAACTTTTTCAATGCAGAATACTCCGCAGATAGAAACACTTTTTGTATATTTATTCAAAGATAAACAGTCCTGAAACACCACAAATTAGCGGAATTATACAAAACAGATTAAAACACTGTCAGTATATTTTCCCAACAGACAGGTGTGAAGCTTATGAATGTTTTATGTCCTGCCCGTAAGTCAATTTCAACTGCAGGGACAACAAACCTAACAATGATAGCTGGAAAGCAAATGATAAGGTTTCCAAAGCAAGTTCCTGTAATGCAATTCTCTAGGTTGAATGCTGTTTCCTGTAGATATTACTTGTATCAATGGCGGCTTATAATGACATGCATGGTTACTCTGATATATCTCTGGCACTTCTCATTGGCTGTGTGGTTGAAAAGTGCGTAATTAAAAGGCTTGGTTCTCACACCTGTGACCATGGGTTTGAATCCCTCACATGGCAGTAAATAGGACGCCTAGAGAACCTGTTCTGACCTTTGCTGCATATTGGGTTATAAACAAGGCCAAAAAGGGTTTCGGTCTACCAGCGTGAGCTGCAAAGCCATCAAAGACACAAGTAGTGCACTGAAACGGTCACCCATCCCAGTATAACATAGTCCAGTGCTGCCTAGCTTTAGTGAAGAGACGTGTACTCATATTGCTATGTTGATTCTCATGAAATTTTGGGGAAAAAATAGTGATCTCTAGAAGTGCAAGCCTCACTAGAGCTCAGGCTTAACAAGTGAAAACTTTGAAGCCATGTTTGTTGATGTATGGTATCTTGCAGGTGTATGAATATGGGGAAGGATGCAGCACTCAGGAGACACAGAAAGCTGTGGATGACTTGTGGATCATTAGGCAATGGCAAGTAGCCTGATTATCTTCCATATCCTTGTGTTATTTGGTTTGTAGAACATTATATTGAAATATGTACATCAGCTAATTTTTGCATTTTATACAACAGAACTTTGCAAATTAATGTTGAAGAGTACGCATGACATGCAACAAGGATGGTGGCTGTTAAGAGGAGACACAATTGTGACGACAACAACAGAAATGATATGGGATTATTTCCAAGACCTACACAATATCTACCAAATCTTTATTTCTCCCAAGTGAGGTTGCATGATACACATTGCCAGGCTATTAAATACTGTCTCTTTTTTTGTGGGGAGGGAGACTTTATGCTCATACACTTGAGTACTTGATTCTACAGATTGCAATAATATTCATTTTTCGTCTTCTGTTGATTTGTACAATATTATGACTGGGATGGGTGGTACTTACAACTATATAACATGTCGCCATATTTCACTTTTTTTCTCGTTGCCACATTAATCAATGAATAATTTATCATATCGTCTCTCTATCATGATCATCAATTTGCCTTTGCATCTCCACCAGAAATGGAAACAGTTTCCCATTTGTGCTCAAAGGACCCCTGAGCCCTTGATTCTATTGCAACTCTTTGTGAAAATTACTAGATCTAATTGTATTAAACTTGGTAAAATTTATCAAGTTTATTTAATTATTTTTTAGATTACCCAAGCCGCAGTACCACAGAGCAATCGTTATACTCTCCAACATTTGATGTACAGAAAACCGACACTTCTTCTTCTGATATAGGGATTCAAACATCCCAAATACTATTCCCACTGGATATGTCAAATCATTCTGTTGAAAGTGAAAATGTGTCCAACAAAAGTGAAACCACAGAACTAACTGACAATGAAATCAATAAAGAGGCCACAAGAAAGCAAAGTGAGAACAAAGATGAGCTATTAAGCTGTAAGGAAATCATCACACACTGTTATCCAGACCAGCATAAAAATGGGAACACCACGGACTTTAACCATAGCTGCCAACCTTTTAATGTGAAAGCTAGAGGTAAAAATGAACTCAAGACAAGGCAGACTTTCAGTGCTTTAATACATAGCCATGATTGTGAGAGAGGAAGAAGCCTATGTGAAGAGAATAATCAAATTGAAAACTTACTCTGTGAACAGTCTATTAGCTGTGGAGACTTGGTTCAAAAATACAGTGAAGATGCAATGCTTTTGCCACAGGAAAAACAGCTGTGACATTAGAAAATTGTATCCGGAAATGTTTGCATTTTCTTTCCATATATATGTGTGTGCACAAGAATGCAAGATTATTTTTTCTCAAAGGACAGAAGGGTGTGAGATATATCCTCTCCAAAAGACATGGCATAGTGTAAATCTCAAACCAACTCAATATCTAGCACAAGCTGTTCCATAAAGTTACCAGTAGTCTAACAAATTGACAGGGTTTATTAACCTTATGTATCCTTACCAGTAGGAGAGGTTACATTTAATATGGTGTATATCCATTTGCTTTGATTCCATTTAGAATGATACCTTAATTTGGTAAAAATTTCATATGTGCAATAGGGTTGGAGAAAGAACTGACTTCAGTGAATCATATGGCTAAAATATTGCAGGGTGGGGGGGGGGTATTTTTTGCTGAATATATCTCAAATGAAAACAAAAGTTTTATGTAGAATGAATCAACAATAGTTTTATACTGGACGTTTTAGAAAAGCCAGAGTGGTTTATGTGATATGTTAATATTTTTGGACCCCTGTTGAAATCATATTAAAATCACTCCTGATCATTTTCCACTTCAGCATAAAGTGAAAAACCAATCTTGACCCAATCATATTTTCCTTCTAAACGAGGGTTGTGCTTTAGAAAGCAGAAAAAATACTGGAAGCATCTGTTACTGTCTTTGATGTCAAATTGCTGCAATTTAATGAAGACCTAGTGTTGTCTCCCTCAGATTATATCTGTGGGGAATTAGCTAGACATCTTCTGAGAATGTTTTATACCCCAATTACTAGAAATTGTTTCCCGGGGTTATAATTAATCAGCTGATTTGATTAGTTTCTCTGTGAGGATCTATCAATTATTAAGAACCTGTCTATTTCAAGGGAGGCATTTGTATGCATACTACAATGAATTAAATAATGAAGCTCTTTGTATGTACAACTGGTATTTTCATTTTGTCGGTGATATGACGGTGTTGCTTATAAAATTTGGTGCCATCGCAAGTATTTCAATAACACATTTTTCACCAACAAGAAATGCCTACCTGTACACCATGGAATAGCCCCCTTAGTTTTACTCATGCCTGGGGTTTTCTGTGGTGCTTGGCCTCTTTTCTGTCCCTGGATACAGAAATTGGTTGACTGTTTTTGGTTCAGTTGCACCTTAGAGTCCCCTTTGAATAGGGGAGATTTTAAAAACCCTATAAAAGGTCCAATTAAAATTAGAATAAAGTTTTTAAAGAAATAGCATCTGGTCTTTGCAAACCTGCTTTTACCATTAAAATAAATTTGTAGTTTATTTACTGATTGGTCTGGGTTTCATGTCAATACATGATATAGGGCCTTGTGAATAGAGGTAGATGTGAGAATGAAGGGCAGCTGTGTATATTATTTGCCTGGATTCTGTGCAGAAAAAAACACTGTACACCAGCACAAAACTACAGGAACAAAACCAAACCCTGGACCTAAGTGGTGAGAGGAGAGTGTGCGACCCGCAGTGCCACCTTGGCGGCCATACTGCTTAACATTAACTCATATAAGCATTATGTTTAAAAACCACTTTGATTCTATTCTATTCTATACTTTTATAGCACTTAATCTCTGTCAAGGCAAACTCTAAGGCCCAACACCAGGTCTAGTTCAGTAATCATCATTCCATTCACATAGCCAAGTCGATACCACAGAGATGCCAGATAGTTTATATGCTAAGGCAGAAAAGCCTTATCAAAGAGATAAGATTTTAGCTTTTTTCTGAAAAAGGCAAGAGTTGGGGCAGAACGAACAGCATCAGGTAAACCATTCCAAACTGTGGGAGCATCAAAAGCAAATCTGTGGCCGAAGTGGGTTTTTTTGGTTGGATTTGTGTACTGATGGGTAGTATTCAGGATACTCCAGGAACTTTTTATCTGGGCAGTTGTATCTTGTGCCATATCTTCTGCAACGAATAGACAAAAGAGGACCAAAATAGCTTGGGTGAATATTGTGAAGAAACTTTTTAACTAAAGTGGCAATTTTGAAAATACAGCGAAATTATGCATATACACAAAGTGTGATTTTAATTATACCAAAAAACAAAGAATACACAAAAGAAAGCCACACACACAAGTTTTAAGTGACATCAGATATACAATGGTTTATGTGTATAATCTGAAACAAGCAATATCATCCAAAAGGTTTCAAGTGACAGAATGACCAGTTATAGTGAATGTAACAGTTCTATGGTATAACATGCACCTCTCTCTATATTTACTTCCTTCAGGAGTATCTGTTTTTTCCCCTGTTGGTTTGTTTTGCAAATAACTAGAAAAGGTATCAACAGATTTTGATGAAATTTTCAGGAAATGTTAACCATGGCAGAAGGAAGAAATTCTTCAATTTTGGTGGTGATCTGGATCATCTAGATCCAGGAAGGTTTTAAATTATTTTTTTCATCATTGTGAGATTGAGCCATTTCAGTATATGTGTAAATATCTCTATAATTTATTATAATATTGCTTAGTTAATCATACAGGACACTCTCACCAATGTGTAATGTGTACAGTTTGATCTGGATCGTAGTGAAATTCCCGATAGTATGATCCAGAATAGGAAAAAAACTAAGAGTGCAAATGAGCTGTGTGGCAGAGGTCTGCACTCTTTGATTGCTTTTCTGGTTTGTTTGTTTAATGCCTTTAAAACTTGGTCTTACTTCAATCAAACAATCATTATTATTATGCCAACATTTACACTACATTTGGTCAGCAAAATAAAGGTTTAGCCATTCAAAAGAACAGCTGCGAAACAAACCTTTTAAGGGTTGTACTTGAATTTAAATTACAAACTTATGTCAACATAAAAATGGTATTTGTATCACCCACATCCTATTATTGCCACGTCAGGTTTGTGTATAAGGCACATGAAACACGATAAAGTGCATCCTAAATCTTTCAAAACACTTCAAGGAAAACATGACTGTTAATTTGTGTTATTTTTTATTGTAGTCAAGTAGGTAAAACCATATAGCACTTCAGTTGCAGCGACTCAGCACCAACATATTCCCATCGCTCTCACACCAAAGGTGCTATTTTGGTACTTTTTGTGTTACCCATTTGCTGTGCACCACAATTATTATCAATCGTTTTTCATTTTTTTTTTAATGTTGTTACAGTAATAAGATTGATCCTTTTTCAAATATATAAAGGGTTGTCGGTAAATTATAAAATAATTCACCCCGAATTTTTTTTCTGTTTTGTAGGGACCGGTTTTTTATGCCTTTAATATATTAGTATAGAGATGAAATATCATAAAATGCTGTGATTTTATCTTGATTTTTTTTAAGCGCGAACTCATGTGAGGCTCGTGCTTTTAGGAATCACTTTTTTGTTTGTTTGGTTTTTTTTTTGTCTCCAGACTTTCATGAATTGTGGCGTAGTGATGAGTATCTGTCTCTTCACTGAAGTTAAGCGGTAATAGATTACGTTAGTACTTAGATGGGTGACCGTCTGAGTTCTAAACCAGCTATGGGATGTGTCCGAGTTGGAATTTCTTTGTGTCGCTAGACTTTCATAAATTCTAGTGCATTCTTCATGTCTCTGATGGCTGTGCAGCTCACACATGTAGACCAAAGGCTTTTTGGCCTTGTTCCTAAATAAATGCACCTTTGTGTTCTTATACACAGAAAATATTTTTAAAAACAGTCACTGTGTGAAAGTACCTGACAATTAGTTTGACTTTTGATAAAAACTATATCTACATACAGCACATCAGTTTACAGATGACAACATGCACATATCTGATCAAGAAATCACTGATAAAAAGGTAACACTGTATAAAAAGGTGATTGCAGAAGATTGAAACATAAGAAAGCAAATAGAATCTTGAATCATTATGCTATTCATCACCAAAGAACACGCATGCCAAAAGTCAGTGACATACAATTAACACTACAGCAGATAGTGATGGAAAAAGGGTGCCAGAAAAAATATATTTCTTACAGTACACAGGTCAAGTACTGGTTTAAATACCCTCAAAAGTTAATGTAGATAGCTTCGATATGCACAACACAATTTACATAAAAAATCAAATGAACAACTTATTTTGTGAAATAGCTAAGTTTCTGTAATTTTTAGAGACTTCAATACCTTAATATTAGAACTACTGAGCCCAATTTCACCAGAGACAAAGATCATACATAGAAGTTATATCCAGTTTAGTTTGAGGCTAGTCAAGCTAACCATATCTATATTACAAGGCAAAGCAAGTGAAAAATTTACAAAAAAAGTCTCCAGGTGGGTCTTTATGGTCCTAATACACAGTTTAAATGTGAACTTAAAGTCATGAATTTTGCCGTGTGTGAATGAAACACATTAATCGTCTCAAGGTGAAATTTAAGTTGGACAAGCTGCATTAAAGTGGCAAAATGAGCATAAAATGGCTCCCTGTGGGTATGTTTTAGAGACTTCAAGATAGCCTTAAAATTAAACTACAGACCTCAATTATTTCACAAAGATTAAATGCAGGAGCTATATCCAGTGTGAGTGTGAGGCTAGTTAGACTTACCAATTTACTGTTACTACTGAAAGTTAAAATATGTACAAACTGTAGAAAAAATCCCCAAGGGCATGATCACCGACAAAGATCACACTAAGAAGCTTTATCAAATACAGTTTGAGACTGGTCGGACTTACCATTTCTACATTATACGGCAAAATATGCGGAAGTAAGACAGGTGTATGTAAATATTCATGGAAAAATACCACTACCTCTTTGAGCTGGTTTCTGCCACACAAAAGATTGCTTTTGTCATGACCTTGTTCAGCTTGATAGTCACCAGGCCATGGTATATGAACTTGTTAAAGATTTTGTACTGGGTGCCATTTAGAATATCTTTATAAAAGCATCGAATTGTTTGTTTCATCTTGGCAAAATTATCACAAGATACTTCACAATCAACCAACAATTAAATCAAAGCTTTTAACAAGAAGCTGAAACAGGAACAGAAATATTGGTTAAGGTGTAGGAAAGTCAAAACTCAATGGAGATACACAGTAAAATTCGATACTGTGCTACCTATATAGTAGGAATTATGCAAACTAAAATCAAATTCTATTTAAGAGAATTTTGAAAGATTTTTTCTCACTTGGGGAATGTTGGGATTACAATGTTTAAAAATATTATTTTCAACAAAGTGGGACAGAATTATCAAAAGCTTCAGTTGGTCAGAATTAAGAAAACTTTTAGTTGATCTGCTGTAAACTTTTATACATGAACTGCTCGACTGATTTCACTTTACACACATTGTATTGATAATATCAAGAAAGGTTGTCAAGAAAGGTAGTTGAGAAGAATGCAAGCAAGTTTGTCAACATCCTGCACAGAAAACCATCTGGCATCAGTAAAATAATACCAACTTTCCAAATTCAGGTGGAGCAGGTTTCAAACCTCCAAACTGAAAAGAAAATCCGCTTTACCACTGACCTCCCTCTCTATACATACACAGCATTTGAAGGTTGATGAATTTATACTTGCATTATGTTACTTTTAACCCATTACATAGTTCCTATTGGAATGCGTAGTTGAGAGATTGGTAGAAAGTAAATTAATGCTTATGAAGAAGCTAGATGTTCACACTTTGACAGAGGTGGAAGGTCAGTATATTATGATTACACTGCCAAGTTCTCCTTAATATGGTAAGAGTCAGAACTGTATACTTTGCCACATTATGTGAAATTCCTCACTCGGAGTTAACCTTTAAAAAGACAAAACAATCAAACTTTACATCAATTTGCAATATTAGGACAGCGTGCTGGTGTAGTTACAAAAAAAGCCAGCCAGCAGGAACCCCAGCCCACAGGTACAACTAAATGGGTAACATCAAGATTTGGAAAAATCTAAGAGACAGCTTCAAGTCTAAGAGCTACACAGAACCCAAGAGATGCTGCCAGACGTAAGAACTTTCATGCAGTTGAAGAAGTGGTAAAAGTTACAGATTTTATTCATTCATGATGATAGGATTTCTTTTAATGACAGAAAGGCATTTGTCCATTTAGAAGGAGCCTATTATGAAGCATCAGTTTCTCTAGCAATGACTCACATATAAAAGTGCAACTATAGTAACACAAGTTTAAATGTGTCCATTTTTTATCATGAAGTGTAAATCTGTAAACTCTTGAAACCGTTGCCATGTTTGTAAGATACTCCCGAAAAAACCTATCCAGCTCTAGATCCTGTTGAGTTAAACATATCCTGAAGCTTTGGTGAATCGCCATGCATGATTTTAGGCTAAAGAACACCCGCAGACTTTAAGACTGAAAAATCTTAAAAGCATTTCCATTCCAACAGTCATTGACTGATACCCTCCAAATTCTAATCAACTCTAAATCCTCTTGGGCTAAACATATCCTGAAAAGTTGGTGACAATCCAGGCATGGGTTTAGGCTATGGAACACCCACAGTTTTTAAGGACTGGAAAAGTCTTAAAAGCATTGCAATGGAAACAGGTATTGCCAGATACACCCTAAAACGAAATCACCTCTAGATCCTCTTGCAATTTGGTGAAAATCCATCGATGGGTTTAAGCTGTGGAACACCCACAAACTGCATAACTGCCACTGCTGACGCCCAGACAACACAGGGAACTATAACCCCCAGCCTTTATGGGGCAGGTTAAAAGTCACAAATGTGTAAAGAAAATATTTTTACAAATCAAGGAAACAGAAGGGAGGTGACTTCACTGGCACACTTCAGAAAATGTGGGGAATTTCACATTTTTCACTCTAGTCAGAAAATATTAATATTTATGTGTGCTTTGCCTGTTCAAGTTATGAAATAGGAAGAGGGAATAAGATGCATAAAGGAGGAAAAAGTGCATAAAATAAAAAATATAAATACATTTTCTGTTTTAATATATTCTGAAGATTTCACAGAAACATAATATCACAAGACATAAGCATTTATATTAAATAATAAGCACAATAGTTTGTCAATGTTATTTCTGTCCTTTAAAGTTGGTAGTCCAATCAAATGCATGTCATCAAGCAATGAGGTACCTTAAACAAAACAGCATAAATATTTCTATGAACATAAATATTTAGCAATCTATTACATACTTTCACCAGTTAAAATATTCTAGAAGAAACTAATTGGCCCAATAATCAATTTAGGAAATTTAAAGAATCTTAGAGATAGGAGTTCATTGTAACTACTACAACAGCAAGCACAAACTGCAGATAATTGGTCATGTCTAGACCAATAGGCCAGTTGAAGTTTTGTCCACTTTGGACCTTAGTTGTTGCCTGGTCTATGTGATTCATTGGAATAATGACAGCAAAAAGTCTCTGTCCTTGACCAAATAGTAGTCACCATAAAAAGCTGGAATGGTTAGTTTAATTTCATCAGAGGGTAGCTACCTGTTTTAGTTTATGACTCACCGGTTAACTGTTTCCGATGTATAGTATGTTTTAAGAGAAAAGAGATTTGAATATAAAACATGTCACATTGGCATGTACTTTGGATGTAAATATTGTAAACAATATGGTGTATCTCATGGAGCTAGATATGTAGCAAATTTACACAAATTGCTGAATGATACAAAATAACAAAATGATAGCAAATAAACATCATATTTTATATATTCAACGTAATATTCAACAGCTCGGAATTGTTTGTTATATATGTTGTGACTCCAAATATTAAGAATTTCAAAATAAACTCCCATATGTGGTGATATACAAGAAAAAAACACCAGGTCAACAATAATGGCGCGAGCAAGTACTGGAGTGACCTAATATTCGGTTAGCACATGTAACTGTTTCAGTCTTACACCAAAAATAACATTTGAATTATGTTACTACATTTTCATGCAATAAAAGTATAAGTCTTTTTCTTTAATTTCTTTTGGTACAGACAGCAGATGTTAATATAAAAAGTTGACCTTTTTCATGCAATTTGCATAATATATTTATCTGTATTTTATTTGACTCCATGACTCACCAAATTAGTTTGTACTATTCTATTCTGAAATCAAACGTTTGCCCTATTTCTTGCAAATTAAACACATAAAATGAATAGCATAAATATTTAGTTCCTGCTAAGCTTTCAAACACTTTCCTCTAACATTTGCTTTGTCAGATAACGTAACACACACATAGCTACAGGAACAAATATTACTTATATAGTTTTCCTGTGTATTAAACATCCACTGCAGTTAAATGAAGAATCAAGTAATATTTTTCATTAAATGTAGAGTACAGCCAAGAAATATAGCAAATTTCCAGTTTTTGTCTTCCACACGTATCACCGAGTATTGAGAATAATAACATGATTAGATCTCGATAAAAGCCACAGTTTTCTTGTACTACAGTACAGTTGGTAACTCAAGCCATTCCTGATTCCCTGGCATCCAGTTTTTCATCCACATGACCCAGTACCTTGAGGGCAGCATCAGTGATTCTTGTACCTGTAAAGATAGGTATTGTAACTCAGGGCAAAACCTCTAAATTACATTGGCTGAAATGACATCACATGACCCTTAATAAATAGAGATAAAAACCCCAGGGGAGGCTAGAACTGTTACAAAGTGGTCTAATTTTAAATGGCCCTCCAATCTTATAAAGAACTGCCATTACTATACTCACTTGAAACAATAAACTTCTGTCTAACTTTGTAAAAATACGTCTGATGTATGCAATATAAATATCATTTAAAAGTTTTAAATGAGCAGAATCCTAGTGGTGAAAATACCAGTTTCTGGTAATTATATGTTGTTAAACTTTTAATTTTTTTTTGGTCAATCAATAATCTCCTTTTACTAAAATGCATTTTATAGTTTTAAAAATTCTTTCTCTCATATTTTATTATAATAAACAGACTAACACCCGAGTCCACCTGACAGGCAAGACGCGAGTGCCATCATGCCTCCCTTAGATATCCTCACATAGGTATGTTCTATTGACAAAAACATAAGCCCAGAGCAATTGTAAGGAATTTGGAGAACTCTCCATCACACTTATCATCAAAAATACTACTATATTATTCTTATTATAAGAATATAAATATGCTGTCTATTTAAACAGGTTACATTACTGTATTACACAAATAGATTAAGTCACACAATTACAAGTTGGGGGGGCCATGGTGGCAGAGTGGTAACACTCTCACCTCTCACCTCTGAGGCCGTGGTTCGATCCCCAGCATGGCCTCAAGTGGGAAAGCTGGTAGTTGCTTGCCGTTGGTCGGCAGTTTACAGTACAGAACCCTAACAAACTGTATGTACTGGTTTCCTCTGCCCTTCCAACTACCCGTCGTGATATGACCTGTACAGTGTTGAAAGCGACGTAAAACCCCAAATAAATAAATACAAGTTGGGATACAATATAAGGTATTGCATTGGTTTATAATGGCCCACAGATACTACAGGGTCACACAGTCACTACAATGTCTCAGAGAGATTATTGAGAATGCACCTCTTCAGATTATGGAGAATTAGTGGTAGTTTTATAGCCCTACCTGGTCCAAAGACTTCCACTGCACCCGCTTCATAAAGGAATTCATAATCTTGAGGAGGAATTACACCACCCACAACAACCAGAATGTCCCTGAAACACGCATTCATATCTTATAATATTCACAGAATTTATGGTCTCTGTGTGACCTCGTGGTTAGGGTGCTGGAGTTCAGAGCAGAAGCTCTAGGTTCAATCCCTAGCCAGGTCATGGAGGTTGTATCCCTGGACAAGGTACTTCACATGTGTCCCTCATCACTCAGAAGTACAAATGGGAAAACCCGCAACAAACTAGTATACGGTTCAGGGAAGTAGAAATACTCCTAGATGCTTCATACCGCAGCAATCACAAATAAACGCTGACCCAAGACCCAATGTATGAATTAATCTATTCACAAAACTCAATGGTCTGATTTATCGAATAGGCTATTACCATAGATTTCAACATTTTGTGTAGGCCATATAATATCATTGGGTAGTTGAAGGCCATTTAACAAAGTTGAGCTTGTACGTTAAAACTTAAATCATAGTCTGTAATTCAGTGAAACTGACTGCGTAATTGGAATGGATTTCACAAAAGTACTATAATAAAGTCATGTTTAGGTCTTAAGGTTACCACAGAGTGGTCATTTTCCTGGGGCCTACATGCACCCACAGACCATATAAGAATGAAAACCATCATGTAGTTTTGGAGTAATTGTCTAAATAAGAAGACATGGCATATGCACAGGCTATATTTCATAATCTCCTGCCCAGTGCGTCAGTGGGAGATAAATAATTGCATTAACTCAAAACACATACGAGCGTTCCCTGTTCCTGAGCTCCTCTATGAGCTGTGGGACGAGAGTCTTGTGACCTGCAGCCAGTGAGCTGATGCCCACCACATGTACATCAGCATCAATTGCTTGCTGGGCCGCCTCTGATGGAGTCTGTAACAACAGATTAATAGGATACAAGATACAGAGCAATACACAGTGGCTCGGATGACCACTTTACATGTCATTAAGTCCTATCCCCAGTGGCAGGTTAAAGAACCAAAGGATTGTCGATAAATGGTCATCCCTATGAATTTCACAGTTGAGGAAATGTCCGTCACTTGAGCTTGGGCTGTACTAGCAGAGCTGGAATTGGTCAAAGCACTTTGAGTCCAGTACAAAAGGGAGATTTGATGAGTATAAATATGACACAAAAATAATAAATGAACATCAACAGCTTCTGCTGCAAATTTATCCGAGGGTCACTGTTTACAAAGTTGTCACTTATTTCACATGATCATAAGAAACATAATTACTGTCCCTTTGATGCAAAAAAAGGAAAGCTACAGCAAACAAGAGTTCTAGGAGAGTGCATACCTCTGCCAAGACATGTATGACTTTTAAAAATAGATCAATAATAATTAAATGAGAAAATCCAAATCTCTGATAATTTTTGTATCTAGGCGGTGATCTGGATCTCTCTTAAAATCTACTGTGATCTAAGTTGGACCAAGACCCACCTTCTCATTTTTTATGAAAATCCAACCAGAAGTATTTGAGTAATCCTGCTAACAAATATACAGGAGGTAATAAGGTCGTTTCATCAAGGTTAACTATTGAATAAAACGAACACCGTCAAACATCAATAACACACCTATCTATATATATATTGGGAAACAACAAAAGTCAGGCCAACATGAACTCACAGCAAACAAAGGACCAATGTCTACGTCAAAGCCCATGTCTGCAAATCCTGCAGCAATTACTTTACTTCCTCTGTCGTGTCCATCTTGACCAACCTTGGCCACCAAAATTCTAGGTCGGCGACCAAATTTGGTTAAAAATTTCTGAAAGGAAGAGAAATAAATTCTAAAATATGATTCATAGAAAGTTAGATCTTACAGTTTCTGTGCTTTTTAACCTACAAAAAAAAGTGTTATGTCACAGGTCAAACTACAGAAGATATTCATAAAATTCTGAAATAGACATGAGCACATTGCACTTAAGCACTGTTTATTTATTCTGGTTCAAATTAAGGCCTCACCAATTAGATTTTGAAAAGAGTTTTTGAAAAGATTTTCTTGTATGTTTAGTGAAATACAGTTTTTATTTGTGCCGATGAGTTGATTAAATAGTGAAAATTCCAGCAATTCAATTACCATTACAGCATCTCAGAATCACAATAATTTTCCTGTAATAGGCTATCAGTAAAGTAAACAATATTTTATCCAGCTAAATTACAATGAAACTGATGAAACACCTGGACATGCAGCATATACTTAATTTTATCATGTATCCTGATGTTAGTGCTGATAACATTACAAATAAGAAATAACATTACTAACACTACAACACTCCAGAAAAGGAATGAAGGGTGAGCCTCAGACAATCAAATACAGCTATACTTTGGGTTTTGTCATGGTAACAGGCAAATGCTATGAAGGTTTACATACATCCACTGTTTTCATGACCAGATTCAGTTCTTCTCCCTCCCCAAACTCCTTCTTGAAAGCACCAGTTGCCATTTTATAACTTGCAATATGTCGGCCATAGACCTGCAAAAACATTAGCAATTTGACCAGACAGGGATAAGTTACCATTGCAGCTCATTGGCCAACCAAAGTGATTCAATACCTTAAGAATTGCACCTTTGGACTGGCCGATGATATGGATGGCAAATAATGACTTAATGTTTTAAAGCAACATTTGGGGAATGTATATTTTACACATAATGTTTTAGTAGATTCCTGCAGTTTCAATTGATTTCATGTTAAGAAAACACAATATTGGAAAATGTTCATTTCATGAAATATCTAGCATGCTAACATAAACATGTGGCAAAAGAAATTAAGACAAATCACAATTACCGACTTTCCAACTTCAAGTCAGACCCAAGAATTGAACCCACAACCTCAGGGACTGGAAGTGAGAGTGTTACAACTCTACTATACACTCTTATTATAAGTGTGTAGACACTCAGACACACAGCCAATTACATGTCAATGACAATGTATTTTCAGTCAGTCCTAACTTTCATTTTTCATACAACTTTCCTTATTATGTATACTATATTTTCCCCCCCTTCATTTTTTGAAACTGCTATCTCCTTGTATTTCTCATTGCTTGTAATAAGACTAAAGAACTTTGGAGAGGTGCCTGGCCACTTGAAGATGAACCAACTATGAGAAACTCAGAATACATTAGTGAACTGGATACCTATAAAAATATTCAGATAATGTTTATTCCATAAATAGCAGGGGTAAAATCCAATTTTTAGCGAGAGTTGTCTTCCTAATTTTCCTTTTTAGCATACTTTTCCTCATTATGTACACTAATTTTTACCTGTTTGTTTATATCTGCCACCAAATTAGCTTTTCTGGTACCTTCCAGCTAGTTTACCACTTTTGGTTCTGTTTGCGCCTTAGAGTCCTCTTTGTAAAGGGGAGACTAAGTGCTATAAAAGTCCAATTAGAATTAGAATTCTACAAAAATATGGCTGGAGTTTAGTAGTCGATGCATTCTCCATTGCCCCATGTCATTTCTACTTCTTTTCACCTCATATTCTGCATTTTCACAAACAAATATTATTGAAGAACAAATTAGTAGATAAGCACCAGAACTTGGATACCTTTTCCATAGCCAGTGTAATCTCTTCCACCGATGCCCTTGCTTTTGCTGCTTCTACACCGAGCTCAAGAAGGTTTCCACTCCCTGACTCGCAGGCAGAGGTAATGTCGGCAAGACACTTTTCAACACGATCTTGGTCACGACTGCTCTTAACCTGACAAACACACAATGACCTAAATATAATCCAAGGGATGTATTTACAAACACTGATCAAGCTCAAGTTGAGCCAAAATTTATTTCCAATTGAGCTAAAAATAGATTGGGATTAAGTTTGTATTGACAAACATGCTGAACTGATTTTCGGCTCTATTTTTAGCTTAACTTTGATCCCTCCCATCTAAATCGATTTATTTCATGAAGTATGACTGAATCTTATATTTTGGCCAAAGATGTAGCTGGATCATTTTCTGTAAACTTAAATCTGCTTTTTGGCTCAGATAGATCTTTCTTTGTAAATTTGTTTATTATTAAATTGATTGGAAAAGTGTCTGAAGTACTAATGTCAAAAACTCCCAGTGTCAAGAAAAAAGGTGAGTATTGCAGAAGCATCCAAGTGAAAATTAGTTCATAAAACTGGATGTTCATATAACAGGAGATAATAGAGGTTTTACTACACTGGCTTTGCAATACCAACCCTCTGTAGCTTTTCAATCTGACTCTTTCTCACTTCGGTGTTATCAATAGTGAGCACTTCAATGGGTTCTTCTTCTTCCAATCTGTACTTATTGACCCCAACAATGGGCACTGCAAAACAAGTAATCAGTGGCCAACAACATCGGTCATATATCTGGAATTTTGTTTGAGGTATTCAAGTATTTGAGCAACTAATAAGATCTTAATAGTCAAACTCGTTCAGAATACAAATCCAATATAAGCAGATGCATATTTACAGACTTTACACGATAGTTTTCCATATTGCTATCTAGAAACCCTAGAATTATTTGGTCTGGTCTTTAAACATTTAACCAAACAAGGTGCAACTGTTTTTGATTTACAGTTGACATGGTAAAACTGGCTTCATTAGCCAGACAATGTGACTTTAGTAATGACTAATTTCCAGTGATACCTACAAAATTGAAAATTTTAATTACTTAAATGTAGCTTTTATAAGCTACAAGCTTACCATGTGGGACTTAATGCTGTTCTCGGGTTGCCACACCCGGGGCCAACGTCTTAGAAAAAAAGATCGTTCTTGTTAGCCACCGGATATACTGGTAGTTGTCGTCACGTGATAACTTCTGACCAATCGCCCTACTTTCTCGTTGAAATTTTCTAAAACCTACCCCTCAGCTGTAAACAGCGGGGAGGCAGGGTGGGACTCTCCTAAGTCCCACATGGTAAGCTTGTAGCTTATAAAAGCTACATTTAAGTAATTAAAATTTTCAATTTTATTACGCTACAATAGCTTACCATGTGGGACTTAATGCTGAATTCAACCGCCCGGTGGCGGGATTACAGCTGAGACTGGAAGATATGTCATTTTTTCTAAGATTTTGAATTAATATGTACAGAATAGTGCCAGAAATACCAGTCTGAGTCCCATTTACAGTGCCCCGATCCCGAAGACCGGGCCTATAACGAGCCAAAAACCTAAGTAAAATGAGAGACAGTGCTAAAACTGTCTAGATGTTTGATTGTAGGACGGAAGTGCAGGAGTGCTCACTTCGAGGTCTAAGGGTCCCTGAGGGCCCTTCACGTGTGACTGACCAACCCAGTGGTTGGGCATCTCATAAAATTTTTACCTTGTATATGAGATTAATGACAACTAAATAAGTCCTTAATAGAAATTACTTGATAACTAAACAATAAAATGACCTTACCCGTAACATCTTGAAGGTAAAGGAATACCTAGATCCTGGGAGAGACTCCTGAAGACTTGGTTGTAGCGGATGTGCCCCCCCCTTTTTTTCTTTCCGAGGACAACTGATCTGAGGGGAAGGATCTAGGACTTGTTGTGCCGCCACTACGGGTCCCAGATACATATTGTTGTCGGTGTCCGACCAAGTAAGGTCTTTCAGGTAAAAATTTGTAAATGTGTTGTGAGCTTTCCAGTGACAGGCTTGCATGATTTGGTCCACCGATACCCCACCGTAAAAGGCCTTAGAGGCCGCGAAGGCCCGGATGTCATGCGCTTTGACTTGGACCAAGTCCAAAGCTTGTTGATCTGCTTGTTTGTAGCAAAGTAGAATGGTTTATTTCAACCATGAAGAGAGTGTAGCGGGTCTGATGTCTGAGGTATGTCCTTTCTTAAAGGAGATGAAAAGGAGAGAACGAGACCCTCTCAGGTCTTTTGTTCGGTCCAAATAAAACCTCAGGGCCCACACGGGACACAGGGTCCTGTCTTCTTTAAACTGTCTATCTACAATGGTAGTCAAAGCAGGAATAGTCACCGGAGACACACTTTGAGAACCTTCTCTTGCTAGTTGGTTTTTGGCTATGAAATCGGAAGAAGGGAACAAGGCAACCTTTTCCCATTGGCCTAGATTAGATACTTTGTTTGCAACCCAGGCGCTTGCAGGAGGCCAAAGCTAGCAAGAAAGCAGTTTTGAGAGTAAGATGTTTGAGGTCTGTGTCTTTCATGGGCTCAAATGGTGCTTTTGTGAGTTCGTTGAGGACAACAGAAAGGTTCCACTTAGGTAAATTTCTGGAACTTTTGGGACGATCCCTGTGAAAACTGGAGAGTAACCTCTGAAGGTCTGCGTTATGTGCAATATGGTGGGCCGTTGGGCCCAAAGTGTCAACGATTGCAGTCCTGTAACCATCAATGCTCGAAGGGCGCCTGTTTAGGTCTTGGTACAGGTACATGAAAAAATCTGAGATTTGTTTCACAGATGGAGTGGAGAAATCCACCGAATTTTCTCTGCACCATTTTTCAAATAGGGCCCACTTTGACTTGTAGATGGTCCTTGTTGATGACCGCTGAGGAGCAGCAATTCTCTCTGTCACCTCCACAGAGAAGCCTTGTTCTTGGAGTTGTCCGCTCCTAGACACCAGGCGTGGAGGTTCAGCTGCTGGGGGTTGTTGTGGAACACATACTTGTGGGACTGTTTGAGTAGGGTCGTTGACACTGGGAGTTGTAGTGGGATCTCTGTTGAGAGCTGCACTAGGTCCCAAAACCAGGGCATCCCTGGCCAGCCTGGGGCTATCACGATGATCAGGCAATGGCATTGCTTGATCTTTTGGATCACCTTGTGAAGGAGAGCCGTAGGAGGGTAAGCATAGGCCGTGAGGTTGGTCCAGTCTATGTTTAGAGCATCTATGTCCCAGGCCCTTGGGTCTGGGATAGGAGACACGTACAGTGGGAGCTTGTGGTTCAGGTGAGTGGCAAATAAGTCTACATGAGGTGTGAACCACTTCTGGCAGATCTGTTTGAACACCTGTGGGTGCAGAGACCATTCTGTTGACTGCACTTGGTTGGACCTGGACAGTAGGTCGGCCATCACATTCAGGCACCCTGGAATGTGCCTGGCTTTCAATGTTATGTGGTAGTGATGGCACCAGGTCATGATCTTCCACAGGAGAGCGCACATCTCTGCTGAGTGTGTTCCTCCTTGTTTGTTGATGTAGGCTACCACTGTTGAGTTGTCCGTCGCAACTAACACTGTTTGATTCTGGCACTGGTCCTTGAAGTCTCGAAGGGCCAGGGAGACCGCCTTCAATTCTAGGACATTATGTGTAGCCTTTTTTCCCTATCTGACCACAGACCCTTTGTAGAATTTTGGTCTAAGTGAGCACCCCAACCTTCGTTTGAGGCGTCAGTAAAGAGTTGGATACTGTGGTCTCTGGGATGAAGGTCTGCACCTTTCATCATGTTTGAGGGATTTTGCCACCAATCTAGGTGGGCTGCAATGGCTTCTGTCCAAGGAAGGAGGTTGTCCAGCGACTGAGGATATCTCCAATGCTCCTTGAGATGAAACTGAAAGGGCCTCATGTGAAGGCGTCCCTCCGGGACCATTTTCTCCGTTGAGGCTAGCAACCCAATTAGAGACATCAAACATCTTGCAGTCAAAACACGTTTTGACTTGAGTCGTAGGATCAAATCCTGAAGTTTGAGCCATCTCTCTTGAGTGGGTTTTACAAGGGCTGAATCTAGGTGGTATTCGTAGCCCACGAACGAAAACACCTGAGTAGGTTTCAGTTCTGATTTTTCCTGATTTATTATCCACCCCAAGGACTGAGTTAGGTCTACCACTGCCTGTGTGTTCACTTGGGCTTCCTCCTGAGACTGGGACCTGATCAGCCAGTCGTCCAGGTATTGGTGAATTCTGAGTCCTCTTGAGAGGGCCATTAGTTTCACTTCCTTTACGATCATTGTAAAGACCTGGGGGGCTGTGGCTAGTCCAAATGGGAGGGAGGTGAATTGGAACACCTGTGACTTGTAGCAAAACCTTAGGTATTTCCTTGAGTTTGGATGGATGGGGATGTGTAGGTAAGTGTCCGATAGATCTATCGACGATACCCACTCCCCTGGAATCAGGGAAGTCCTGATGGACTCTGGAGTTTCCATTTTGAACTTTTCTACGTATAGAAAAGTGTTGAGCCTGCTTAGGTCTATGACTGGCCTCCACCTTTGGTGAGGCTTGGGTACTAGAAACAGGCGCCTGTAAAACCCGAGAGATTTTACGTTTTCCACCCTTTCGATAGCGTTCTTTGACAGGAGAGACTGGATACAAGCGGCCAAGGCTTGGTCTTTTTGTTGGACCTTGTACTCTGACAGAATCAGAGGAAATGTAATCAAGTTTGGCTTTGAACGGAATGGCAGAACGTAGCCATTGGTGATAATGTTTAACACGTTTTGAGAACATTTGTTTGTTAGCCAGTCTCTCCTGAAAGAACGGAGGCGACCTCCTACTGGTGGACTGAGTGAGGCTTTGGAGGAGTCATTGGGAAGGGGGGTTTCCACGCCCCCTTCCCCTATTGTGGGGTCGAAAATGACCCCTGGAGCCTCTGAAGTTGGGTTTTCCTCTTCCCCCATAGGGGCGTTTCCTGTAGGAGCCTCTTTTCTTGTGGGGACCACGAAAGGGCTTATTCTGGTAGGGTGCGAAACCCTGAGAATCTTTTGAGGTGCCTTTTTTGAGAAGGAAGTCCTCACCTTCCTTCACGAGTTGAGACTCGAACAAGGAGGAGTCCCAAAAGGACGAGTTCCTAAGTTCTTGACGTCTCGTTTCTCCTAACTGTGGATGTAATAGAGTCATCTCGGCTTCGCGCCTGAGCAAGCCGGTATTAGCCATAGAGTATAGCTCCCTCTGGAGAATATGGGCTAGAGACTTGCTGAGACAGGTGAGGGCCCTGTGTTGGACAAGGACCGTCTTGTTCCAAAAATCCATGTACTCAGCGACTTCCTCATATCCGCGCTTTGCTGCTTTCTCAGGATTGGCACCTTTCTGAATCTGAAATTTAATCTTCTTGACAGTTGACTTAATGCTATGTTGGCATTTTTCCAAGGAGGCATTGCAAGAAGAAGAGGTTTTAGCAAATGTAGCAGTGAAGTTGAGGGTTGAGATATTTTGTCTAGCCTGGTGTTCCAGCTCCTTGAGAACTGGTAGGGGAACTTTGGCTACTGAGGCCCCAGGAGGTCTAGGAGTAATACAGTTTTTTTTGTTTTTTTTTGTTTTTTTTTTGTAATTTTTTTTTTTTCATTCTCCATTTTGGTACAATATTCTCAAAAAACTTTAGATACAAATTAATAATAGTATATGTTTCAATACAAAAAAACAATATACAGTCAAATGTTAAGAGAAAACTAATTTTTGTTAAATACATTCATTTAAATTTCACAATAGTTTTAATATTACTAACGATGTTACACTATATATATCGTTTATAACATTTTACACATTATAAAAAAGTGGCTCCCATGTGCTCCACCTATAAACTTCTTTTTCATTTGAAATTTTTAATTTGAGCAATGTCATATATTCATAAAAACTATGTTTAATTCTTGTTTGAAGGACAAAGATGTTTACTTTTTTATAATTCACAGCGCAGTGGAATATATATTTATTTGTACATAAGACCAGCAAATTAATCAGGTCATAATTTGTATCTTTTTGTAAATAGCCAAAGATAATTTCCTGTATTGTAAATATTATTGAGATATCAAGTTTCATTTTTAACCAAGTGGAGATTGAACTCCATAAATGTTTAGAGTGTTCACAAGAAAAGAATAGATGGACAATACTTTCTTCATCTTCAGTACATAGCCTACACAAACTGGACTCATCTTTGCCTATAATTTTCAAATGTTTCCTGACACCAATAATTCTGAACAAAACCCTGTATTGGAACCAAGTGAGTGAGGCATCACATGAGAATCTAAAACAAGCCTTAAAAATTTTTTTCCAATCTAATACATCTATTTCTTGATTTATTTCTTGACACCATTTGGTCTTCATTTTTGGTTCATATGAGGATTTATTAATTGTTTTATAAAAAAGTGAAGCACCTTTTTGCTGTTTGAAGAAGATTTTCAAATGTGTTGGTATGAAAGGCCTCATTTCTAAGTTATACTTTATATCAGGTTTATTTTTGCTTATGAATGCTTTAGTAAGGAATTTAATTCTATAATAATCTAGGGCATTGACATGAGAAAGGTTATACATCTCTTGCAATTCAGTCATTGAATAAAAGGCTCCAGTTACAGAATTTATTAAGTCTGCAATGAATGTTATTCCTTTTTCATGCCAGAGTTGGAAAAATAGGGGATACTGACTAATACTTTTATTGAACCACAAAGGGCTATGTAAAATATCCAAATCTTCTTCCACTGGACATTCTTGTGATATATATAGCCAAGCATTTAATACATCTTTCCAAAATGGGTTATCAATCTTTGATTTTTCACACCAAGCTGGACCAAATGAAAACAATTTCTTTGCAAAGTTCAACTGGCTGTTAATTAGGTTTGCCCAAGGTGACTCAAGATCCCTTACTAAGTGTTTGATCCAGGTTAATTTTAGTGATTTTATGAATTTTTCAAGGTCAAGCATTTTGAGTCCTCCATGCAAATAATCTTTACATATCTGATGTCTATTAACCTTATCTGGTTTGTCATCCCATATAAATTTATACATTATATCAGATATTGATTTTACAGTTTCTGGAGATGGGTTAGGTAATGCTATAAAGAGGTGATTAAATTTCGAGATAATGAAAGTCTTAATGACTGTTATTTTGCCAAAGGGTGTAAGATTACGTTTCTTCCAATTTGTGAGTATTTGCTTAGATTCTCCAATGGCGTCCAAGTAATTCTTTTGGATCATTCTGTCTAAATCTATATTAAATTCTAATCCTAATAAATTGAATTCTGTGATGCCCCATTCAAGCACTGCGCTTACAATCAACTTATCTTTGCAGAATCTTTTTCGTCCAATCCAAATAACTTTAGTTTTCATTGCATTCATCTTTAATCCAGACATGGAGCCAAATATTTCTAGAGTGTTTAATGCTGCTTGCAAGGATTCTCTGGAACCATCCATTATTAATGTGGTGTCATCAGCGAACTGTGTGAGCCTATACTCTGTGTTTCCTATTTTTATGCCTTTAATGTTTGGATTATTTTGGATTAAAACTGATAATATCTGACCAGCCAGAATAAATAAAAAGGGAGAACAGGGGTCTCCTTGGCGACAACCACGATTAATATTGAAGAATTTTGACAAAATCCCACACTGTAAAATGGAGGCCTAAATATTATTGTTAAAAAGGTTAATCCATCTTATAAAACTTTTACCAAATCCCAGAAATTCCAGTACATTGTAAAGAAACTTCCATGAGATGGAATCAAACGCTTTCTCAAAGTCAATCAGCATGAGAAGACCGTCTTTCTGTTTTTTTTCTGAAAAATACATGATGTCATAAACTAGACGTGTAGAATGACCAATATACCTCCCTGCAATAAATCCAGTTTGACTTTTATCAACTAAGTGATTTAAAAATAATTTTAACCTGTTTGCTATTGAGGCTGAAGCTATTTTGTATAAAACTGAAAGAAATGAAATCGGCCGCCAGTTTTTCAAAATTGTGCGATCTTTGTTTCCTTTAGGCAAACATGATATTATACACTGTCGCAGTGTAAGAGGTAGTTCGCTATTGTCATAACTTGAGTTTATGGCTCTTTGTATTATGAATTTCAATTTTGACCAGAAGATTTTATAAAATTCTGCAGGAAACCCATCAATACCTGGTGTTTTTCCATTTTTCATATTTTTCAATGCTTGTCCCATTTCGGAAACTGTTAATTTGCCTTCCAGTAGATTTGACTGTGTGTCTGTTAGTTTAATTATCTTGTAATTTTGAAAGAATTTTTCTAAATTAATATTTTGAAGAACAGAATCTTGTGTATCAAACAAGGTTTTATAGAAAGTTTTAATTTCATCTAGTATTTGACTTTGATCTGTTATTACCGAGCCATCCTCTTTTTTAACAGACTTTACTGTTTTTTCTGTGAAATGTTTGTTTTCTAGCGAACAAAATAATTTACTGGGTTTCTCACCATGCTGTAACCATTTAGCCCGGGATCGGACTAAATGACCTTTCATTTTACCCTCCCTTAATTGTTCCAATTCGTCTTTTTTGTCATGTCGTAAATCTATTCCAGCAAATATGTTTTTACTTTTTTCAAGGTCAGTTATCTCTTTTATTAGCTGTTTCTCTTTAGCATTCTGACTTTTTTTTAATTGGGATGCAAATTTTATGGTTTCCCCCCTAAGTCTCATGAGCAAAGTTTCTAGGAATAAATTTTCATCTATTCTTAGCTGAATATTTTCAAATTTGTTTATTTTTAAATAGGCTGGGTTATATACAGGGAGTGCATATTGAACCATTTCATCTACTATGGTATTGTTAATCAAGGTTAAATATTCTTGATTGCTTAGTAGCGAGGTATTAAACTTCCAAAGTCCTTTTCCATGCTTAAATTTAGTCATAAAAATTTCCAACTGGATCATAGAGTGATCTGAACATTAGTACTAGGTCTCGGAGGGGGCAAATCCAGAGGGGCAGCATTGTTACTGGACGAGCCAGGTTTGGAAGCAGGAAGCAAGGATTCTACCTCGACTTTCTTTTGTGTAGCCAACTCCTCTCGGAGTGACTGAAACGCTTCCAACATGGATGCCTGGAAGCTACCCATTTGCTGCTGTAAGTGTATATTTAAGAAATCACCCAGGGATTTCTCAAGGTTTTTCTGGATTTTATTTTGCAAAGCTGTACCTGGGGTGGGTGGAACAGACTTGGCTGGGGTCTTTAAAGACAATGAACTGAAGGCGAGAGGTTGAGGACGGGGGGGGGGGGGGGGGGGAATCCCCGTCGCCTTCACCCAAAAGATCTAGTTCATCATCTTTGGAGCTAGTTTCCGCTTTTTGCTTTTTTAGGTAACGTTTTCTATTCTGAATTTTTTTCAATTGCTCATCAGAAAAAGACGTACACACTTGACAGGGAGTTTCGAAGGTGACACAGGGGTCATCTCCCTTGCCAGCCTCCCTACAGGTAGGGCAGTAGTTGTGTAAGTCAAAACTGAAGCAAAAGTGGCAGCATTTGAGGGCGATCTTTTTTTCTAAGACGTTGGCCCCGGGTGTGGCAACCCGAGAACAGCATTAAGTCCCACATGGTAAGCTATTGTAGCGTAATAAAACTATATCCTTTATTTTCTGATAGTGACCTCTAAACTGATGAAGGCGACAGAGTAAAGCATAAGTATGCCTTTATCCATTCTAACACCCACTTTGGCAGCAAACCCAACCTTTGTAATTTCATTCATACGTATAATACTGTGTAATACTCTCAAGCTGTAAAATATATAGCATCTTGCTAGTTGCATCTTGCCACCTCTTTGACTTGCCTTAGGCACAAGTCTAAAGCTTTTCTATGCAGCAAGGTTCTTCTATCTGTTTAAAATTGTCCAGCCTGCAATCTGTGCTGCAACACCTTTACAAGGAAACACGACACATTATTTTTTTCATAAAACGATACCTACTTGCTCCTTTATCAATTTTAGCATTCACCCTGGAAGCACACTCCTCTATTTTCAGCTTGGGTAATCCTGTGGCGACCGCTTTTGCCATCCCTCCCATGTTTGTCTCAATCTGCAATACAAAAACACACTGCTAAGTGATTTTTTGCAGATTTTCAAAACACAACTTTTTCTTTCTCCAGATATGCCATGTGATCAATGATGATATCAGCATGAGGTATTTAATTACGGCATCATGACAGGAAAATATTTCACCCAACGTGTAAGTAGGTCCCTAAAATTTGTGGCATCATATGCCAAAATTCATGAACATCTGTCTACATATGCTGTAAAAAAAATTAAATTCTTTAATATTAGTTTAAGGTCCAGTCAAAATAGCAATGAATAATCATGACCAAACTAACAATAGGTTTTTAATTGTGACAATATGACATAATCAAGAAAATTTGGTGATATTTTGATTGCACGTTACTTTAACAATGACTTTTAAATCATCAGATGATATGACATTAAAAGATACAGTTCCTGACTTACATCATCAATGATCTCATAAGCTGCTTGGTAAATCTCTTCTGTCAGGTTCTCCATCATGTAAGATCCTGCCCATGGGTCAGCAACCTGAAATGATACCCACAAACTGCAACAAAACTAGATATTTCGCCTGGATGTTAATGTCAGTCACTAGGTGAGCTTGGGCTGTACACATACAGTTGGGATGCGACAAACAATGCTTTAAGTACCATAGAAAAGGACATATTGCACAGAGTATAAAATATACAATACAATAATGTACAATTATCTGGTGTGATAAATTCTGCACATTACATATTGCTTTACCCCTAAGGGCTAGAGGGTGTAACTAGGTAGAATGAGAGGCAGAATATTAGGTTATCTATCTTTATTGCCTGTGCTCATAACAAAAGCAACAAGTCCAATATCTGCCCCCAAGTTCCACTGAATTTAGAATTTTGATGTCTCAATGGACGGAAGGCCAAGAGTAAAGTGTGAGTGTGCCCAGCTCCAGAGCTCTGAGCTTCTGTGGAACACCTTTCCTTTGATTGGCTGCTGAGATTGTCCAATGGTGATTTTTGACAAAAATGCAGGCTCTGCCTGCTTAGAGATGAACAGGAGTAACATAGCTATATTGTGGAATCTATTTTTAGGACAGCCACATTTCTTAGGAAAGTGTGATATTACAATATATGAGATTCACATGATTTAAACTAAATTAAATAACAGCCCTCGGAGAGTGCAGACCTCTACCAAGTCATATAAGACTTAGTAAATAGGAAAATCCGGATTTTTTAAAATTATCCAGACAGTGATCCAGAACACTCTCAAAATTTAAGGGGCTATCAACGTAACGCATTATTTTTACGGCCGACGAAAGTGGTTTAAACACGGGCATAATTTTTTCCAGGATGTATATTTCTAAGACTTAAAGTCACAAATTATTGAGGAGAATATATTTGTTTGTTCCGTGATATGTTGAATAAGGGAAATAAAGTTATGCAATAAAATGTTCTTGTTATTTTAAACTTATATATATACACATATAAACAGCAAATAACCACAATAAATGTGAAGTAAATATGTTTTATTTTTGGACACCTAAAACAGAGCGCATACCTTCCTCTTGTGACACAATTAGCATACAAAAAGAAAAGTAACGACAATTTTTTACACACTATTCCAAAGAAAAATGCCTCACACAAATTTGGAATGAATTAGATTTTTATTTAATTTGGGTGTTTATTTGCAGAGATAAAAAACAAAGAAACATAACATTTTATGTTTTCATTTTTTCATCACTATTTCACATTACACTCATTTAAAATTTTAAGAAACCATTATTTAAAATAGTAAATAATTCAAATTAATATGTATGCTTTTGGAGCCTTGTGTATGTACTTAGATCTTTATTTAGAACAGTTTGGTGTTCATATTGTGTCACACTACATGAGCCTCTCCCTTCTCTCCCAACCAACTTTTATAGCCTCTCACCAGTAACTAAGGCGTAGTTATACAAAATATACTATTTTTAATTTGGCTTCCTTTTTAGTGTATATATCTCTAAATAAAAACAAACTTTCCTTACATGTTATGTCTCTATTTTCTAAAAGTAAACTACTCCACTCTCATTGAATATATGTACATCTTATGCTCCATCAGTGAGAATTATATTTTACATGGACAGATACTCTTTTAATGTAAGAAGTGCCTTGACTAATATAAACAAAGCTTTGTAAATTATAGTTACACTTACAAAACTTTTATCAGAATAGTATAACACTAGATAAATTTATTACATTAACAATTAAGGTGATACAAATATAGGTTCAGTGTGTATAAAAGATATGCTTCACTGTAAGTAATTAGCAGAAAGGCTATATACACACGCAGTACATGTTTAATAATGTGGGTTCATTTTCCCAGTGCAGAAAAGATGCACAGTAGCCTTGCGTAAGGCCCATATGTGTATAATATATTCAGAATAGGTGCAAAAATATTTGGCAATCATAAGGTACGTATTCAGAATTTTAAAGCAAGGAGGCAAGCTCTCCAGACTTCTTGGGATATAGAAAATCTATAAGACTACATTATGAAAATGTAAAAGACAAACTTGCGCCCTGTGCAAAAGACAAACTTGAGCCTTTAGCAAGGCTAGACGTACAGTAGTAAACTTGTAAGATCTACAAGACCATTAGGTTCTATTGATTTTTCCAAGTGGATCTTATATATATATATAAAAGAAGTCAATGTTTACAAAACCTATGGTAGTACATACTGTATGCAGTGTTTTATATTGATCTTTTTTCAACCACTGAAAGAAAATGACGTAAATATCCCTCTCGTGCATAGCAACAGTGACTCTGTCTTCTGCACCATCTGACGGGCGTTACGTAAACCAATTTTATGTACTTACATTGATAGCCCCTTAATAGGATCTAACTTAGACCAAACCCATCTTCTGATTTTTTTCATAAAGTTCAAATCAGTAGTATTTGTGTAATAATGCAACAAACAGAGAAATAGAAAAACAAATAAACGGTCATAAAAATAATATGTCAGTGGCGGAGGTAACAATCAGGCCAACTGCTAATGTTCCATAACATTATGTTGTGATTTATTACCTTTGTGATCTGTGACTCTTCTTGCAGTATTAACTGTGTGTTCCTGGCAATCCTTGCGCTGAACTTTGTGGGAAGAGCCAGGGCCTCGTCAAACGAGTTGGTATGAAGTGACTGGGTCCCTCCAAAAACTGCAGCCATGGCTTCTACTGCGGTTCTCACTATATTGTTGTAGGGATCCTAGACATGCACAGAAATATAAACATAATAAATTTTTTATTAACATATTTCCTGCCATTTACAATTTATTCACATGAAAGTTGACCCGACAGCTAGGTACTTGTCGTTACATAGGTACTGCTTTACTGACCTCATCTTGAGTTAAAGGACATATGCAAAGTACATGTAGTTAAAGATACAAGATATTATCTAAGAAACAAAACTTCAGTGGTTAGTTGCAATGACCCTTATGTGTGGAGGTGGTTGAAAATATCATACTTTTTCAAAAACAACCAAATGAGACATCTGATTAGACGCTTTAGCAGTTAATCTCAATGTCAGCTTCTCAGGAGTAAAGACTAAGCATCCTTCAATACTAATATAACTGTATGACAAGAATACAGCACCAAGTTTTACCAATACGGCCCCAGAGATCTACTTGTTTGAAGGCATTTGCATTAAGTTCCCACCTGTTCAGTGAGAGACCATCCAGATGTTTGGCTGTGTGCTCGTAGAAGACAAGATTTAGGATTTTTGGGGTTGAAATATTTTGTCATCAGGTGAGCCCACAATCTTCTTGCTGCTCGCATCTTAGCGATTTCCTGAAAAAGTATTAAACATAAACATTGCACAGGGATACAGACTGAGGCATCTGTGAATCTTACACACTCTATATTTTATCTTTGGAAGCAAAAGTAACATGTTGACTGCATAAACTGGTTTATTTGAAATATTTAATTGGAAATGGAAGACATTTGTCTGTAACTATGTGTTTGTTTTTTTACACTGATGCAGTTCCATAGAATTTATTTAAGGGGCCATTACAAACACTATTTAATGCCAAGGAATTTTCTTCTGGGGATAACATACATTACAAACATTCTTATACATAAACCAATTTTTTTCTGAAAATCATTAACTAATCCTTTTCAAATGTCCACCATTTTGAATGTGCTATCTTCCAATTCTGTAGATTTTATTTATTCTACTTTGTGATAACAGGTGATTTTTCAAAACAATTCTTATTTATACCAAGTAAAACATGACATAAAGGATAACATGCACTTACCACATGCAAGTCTTTCTTGTCATGAGTACAAACCCTTACTCATGATTTGCAAATAAGGTCACTAGTCAACTGAGAACACATGAGGGGGGGGGGGGGGGGGCATGGTTTGAGTGAGCAGGCAAGATGACACATCAACCAAAAGAACTGACAGTTTCATAACAATAAAGTAACAGTCTTAGCCCAAGATCCCACTAAACTGACATGTAGAGAATGCATTTTAATTTACAGGGAATGTACTTTCCCATTGAAAAGTTGAAATCAACTCACCATATAGAAGTTCATTCCTATTCCCCAGAAGAATGACAATCTTGGTGCAAAATCATCAATATCCAGGCCAGCCTTCAGTCCTTCAATAATATGAAGTTTCATCAATATCTTGGGATATTTAGCATTTTCATAGAATCTCATATACATATGCTACAGCAAAGTTGTGTAACCAGTTTTCTGCAACAAATTGATTATATATTCATTCTATAACTGTTTTCAGTTTTAATTCCCTGGATCAGGACAAATATCACAAATATTACAAAAAGAAAATTTGTTGACCACTCATTGGGGAATATGTGATCTTTATATAATTAGTAGAATTTATGGCCTGTCTCTCACACGATGTATCATATCACTGCCACTATATCTTTAACAAGCAAATCTAAATTGTTTACTTTTTCGTCAGCCATGAGCCACTTGCTTTAGAACTGACACAGAGTAAACATATCCATGTACAAGGGTTGTCATTTGCCAGTGCAGTTTAGAGTTAATTTTTTTCCATTGTTGCAGTCAGTATATTAGTGCAGCTATATATTACATTTTTCTGAAATGGCAAGAACTTTTGCTGTCCGATTTTGAAACTTACTCTCACTTGAATGAGACGCAAATTTGTATATCAAGACAGATAAAATATGTTCAAGAATATATGCCATAGATTGCTTGCAGTTCCCTATGAGAAATATCAATGGTGAGAAATTAATGCAAGCAACAAACCACAAGCCACAACTGCGACACCTTAATGGCTGTAGTGTAGACTGACCTGTCCTGCAGTACTCTATACCATTTGCAATGGTGAAAGCCATCTCTAAGACCACATCAGCCCCTGCCTCTTGTAAGTGGTAACCAGAGATGGAAATGGAATTGAACTTGGGCATATACTGCAAATACAAAAAAATACATGTTGTGTATAAGTTGGAATTTGGCTACTGCAGCACTGAAGAAATCTCTTTCAATGCTATTATGTTAGCCCTCAATTCTTTAACATTACAGCTAGCTAGGGATGAAAATAATTATAATTCAGGTAGCTTGACTGAGAAACTTGTTTCATGTTACTCAATCATACACTAACACATACATTAAGGCAAACATATGAACATCACAACTAGTCTTTCAGTTCAAAGCCTAAACTTCAGCCATACCTTGCTGACACACAAGCCACAGAGTAATGTTTGTAGAAGTTCGATAGTTTGCTCGTTTACCGCCCCAAATTCGAAGTTCGGTTCAACAGTCTGAAATTCAGACTTTGCAAAATGTTAAGAAATCACCCAGATCAAACCACATGCAAACGGATCCTATTTTCATCTATCTTTTAAACCTGTTTTGTTATTGAAAATATGGCGGAATTTATTTAAAATATACATGGATTTCATATTTTCATGGTTTTAAAGATGTAGTTTCGACGATCGAACTAGATCAAAGTTCGCTGGCTTGTACCGATAACATACATTGAACCCGAAATTCAAAGCGATTTCACAGCATTACCGCAAGGGTCACCCAAACATATACCCCCCACCCCCATTACAGTTATGCAACATAAATATATCTTCAATAAAGCAGCCATTTACAAAAAGGCTAACAGAAACTTATGGAATACAAGAAAATGTTGAAGTACCAAAAACCCTGAACCACCATCTGTCACAATGCTAAAATCAGATATACTTACTTTGGATGTGTAAGCAAATATGTCTGCTATGACTTTCATGCTGTGCTCTGGAGGGAAGATATACGTGTTTCTCACCATGAATTCTTTCAGAATGTCATTCTGTATGGTACCAGCCAACAGTGACTTGTCAGAGCCCTGGGTGGATTGAAAAACCAAAAATATTACAGGACACAGTCTAAGTTACATCCTAAACACTTTTGCAAGAAGTAAATTGGTTAATCATGATTTCTATACTGTAAAATACTTGGAAACAGCAAATGAACTGCCATAAGTGGCTGAGATAAATGTAATTCAATTCTAAAGAATTTTTTAAGTTGCCCTTGTCTGTTTTGTTTGGAATGTAAATATGGAAATACATAATGTATATTAAAATATTAGTACTGTAACTCAACAATGTAAATTTGTATGGAATAACACCTGCTGTAACTGACTGATTACTAACATACATAAGCATATATTTCCTCTTTGCAACAGTAATCTTTGAAATATTAAACAATCGTCACTGGATAGTTGACGCTTTTGAGTAGTTCCTACACAAGCAATATGACTGAAACCATAGAAGTTACTTTTGATAAAGTTCCATAGTGCATCTCGACAAGCCTGATAGGATGGCTTGGTATTACTGAATAAGTTATATCCAGACTTGTTTGACAATTATGAATGATACTTTATTGTCACCATAATAAATGAATAGATAAAACACCTGTTCCTCTGCTGCCACAATAAACATAGCCAAGACAGGTAATACAGCTCCATTCATTGTCATAGAGGTGGAAATCTTGGTCAGATCTATGTCATCAAACAAAAGCTGCAAAAAGTAAAACAAGTCTGCAATGATCAGAGTTATGCTGTCAAAGTACTGTAAAACTTGCAGACACTCATATAGCCCTGACCTCTGTTGGGGCATTTCTGTAAATTCAGGGTTTTTTTTTTTATTTATTCAATTTTTCTAAAATTTAATCTCTTCTACCTCTGGCAAGGTCCTACCACCATAGACAATTTCATGAAGATCTACTCATTACTAGACTTACTCCAAGTCGTTGTATCCACCAGTAACCTGAACAGTTAATTCTAGATTAGAAACTTACAGGAGTTCATTATACAAAAGCATCCTGGAGTATGGCGGGTAGTCTCTGAAAGAAACTTTCGCCAAGACAGGCTGTCATACAGTACCCATATGTTACACAAAAGACAAAGGGACTTGGTGAATGTCTAGCTCATTATTTTTTGAGTAATGTCAACCAGAAAACCAAAGTCAATGAAAATACATTAACAATGGGACCTTTGATAATTCAGGGGTTTTTTTCTGTTGTATCCAGAATATGGTGCAGATTTTTCCCAAAATTTAATTACTTCTTTCTTTGGTCAGACCCAACCCACATGAATAAAATTCATAAAGATTGGTTCATTACTTTCAGAATTATTGTAGGCACAAGCAAACCAACAGACAGACTAATGTATCCAAAACATAACTTTCTTGGTTGAGATATATAAGAAAACACAAAATACAGATTCAGAAATGAAATACATGCATGCAGAACCTAGGACACAATAGTTACTCCACTATTGGACGGTCTCCAATCACTAAAGATAAAAGGTCTGATCTTATTTATTTTTGGATCAATGAGGCATCAATTGCATTTTTCAGCAAAAATGCAATCAAAATAATAGTTGAATATAGATTGATGTGTAAAGTCAAAGTTGATTTTGATATCAATATTGAAATTGCTTTTCAATCCATACACTACATTAACTGTACACTACATTAACTAATGACTACAATGAACTATATAATACCGGTTTAACTAAGTTAAAATTGTACTCTTCTGTTGTGTTTTTTTTCCAATCCCTACTGAGGACGGTCCCTAGTCACTAAAGATAAAAGATCTTATCTCTTACATATTTTTCAATAAATGAGGCATCAATGGCATTTTACGGCATCAAATAATAGTTCAATATTGATTGATATACAATGT
Source organism: Sabellastarte sp. h YS-2021 (assembly GCA_964017235.1). NCBI lineage: Eukaryota > Metazoa > Annelida > Polychaeta > Sabellida > Sabellidae > Sabellastarte > Sabellastarte sp. h YS-2021. The sequence goes on from OZ024938.1 coordinate 60,889,369, forward strand.
CAAAACTGAGTTTGATATTAGATTTGCATTTCAATCCCTACACAACTGTTTACTGTTTATTCATACTAGCCCACCTTCATATCTTCCACTGTGTCGATAGCCACGCCAGCCATACCCACGTCACCTTCTACTCTGGGATTGTCTGAGTCATACCTAGAACATACACAATACAAACCTGATTATTACCGTTAGTGCTAGGAATCGGCCTAAATCTGGGGCAGTATTTACTAACATTCCTATCTTAGTCTTAGTCCTAACTTTAGGATTTTTGTAATAAAAATATGTTAGGGAATTTGTCCTAGTGAAATTGGTATTCACAAAGCATCATAGTCTTATCTTAGTCCTAACTATTGTCATAAATAAATATCTTTTTATGCCATTACATCCTTTGTGACACAAAAAGCAGACGAGGATGTTTTTATCATGTGATGAAATCTCAGTGGTTATAATGTGGTTATACAAACTCTGGCGAGATTTGCAACTTTGGACTAACATAGAATTTGGAAAAAAAAATTTTCCGAGCTAGGACATGCTTTGTGAATACCAAGTTGGGACCTATCTTAACTAAGACAAATGTCATAAACTTTATGACTAAGATAGGACTAAGATTAGGAATGTTAGTGAATACCGCCCCTGAACTGATTAATCAGTACTTCATAGCAGGCCATTATATTGCTGCAAGACCCCTTTTTTCTATCCAGCAGAAGACATGTATGTTTATAATACTCCTGCTTCACACTAGTAGACAAACAAAGTTACAATCACACAAATATCCAAGAAAACTTGCACTGAAAATTTTAAGCGTCTGTTTGGAATGTGCCAAACAAAAAAGAGGAAGTTACATCATAGCCACCTGGCGAGTATGAGAGGCACTACCCACTGGCGAGTAAAGAGGGAATTTGGGAGTCGGTCCAGCTGAAGGAGACTCGGGACCTCTTTTCTAACATTTGGCAGGACCGGCTTACACCAGATCTACGGCAATAGTCGGTTAGGTAAGATATATTAACACAATAAAAACAGAGAATTTTTTATTTTTTGTTATTAACCACAAAACAGTATACTCTCTACAGGTAAAATCTAACAAACCCAGGTTATTAGGTTAGAGTGGGGAAGGAGAAGAGATATAATATTTAAAATGAAATCCTAGCAATCAGTTCTACTGAGCGTGTTTTATTGTCTGTTATTTGCATTTGTCTGCCTATTTCTTTGCAAAACAACTCCAAAAGTTATGAACGGATTTAGATGAATTTTGAGGAAAAGTCATGGTAGATGCTACAGATGATCAGATTTTACTGGTGATCTGGATCACTGTCTGGTTCCAGTAATCTTTTGAAAGATTATTTTATCATTGCCCTCATACGCAAAATTGGAGGTGGTGGGTCTTTGCGGAATTATGTACTCTCCAAGTGTTCTTGTTTGTGAAGTTTTCACTCATAGTCAAGAATACAGTCATTGTTGTGAGAACTTAAGACCATTCATTTGACGAAAAAGATGAACTATCACACTGCAGTAATTAGATACATTGTATTTAGAAGACAAAGAGGAAAGATTGATAAGAAATATCTGGGTAAAGGTAAAATATAAGACTGATATCCAGTAATATTGTTTTTCAATGTAACATAACTGATTCTGAGGAGCAATATTGTCATACTGAAATGCTAAATCTTTCTCAACATCATCTCAGAATTATATCTCAGTAAAACTTTGCACACCTACCAATCACACTCTATGATGGATAATTTATATTAATAACTGCCAAAATCTTTCTGTCTGAAACCCGTAGGAACTTGCTTCACATGTCACAGGGACTGTAACTTTTAAACCAGTAATTAAATATAAACGCTGACCACTTTTTTTTGTAATGACTATAACTTCATAAATCTGCTAAATCCACATATGTATAGGAATTTTAAAATCTCGATTTTTACTATTTTTCTTCTCGTTCTTTGACTTTCAGTGAGAAAGTGTTTTCTGAGAACATACAATAAAAGTACTTCTATGAGTATGAACATTAGTACATCATGAAACAGATTAGAATATCTCACCCTCTATGAGTAGCAAGGTCAAAAGCCACACTCAGTCCTTGCTGTCCAGCTTTGATGTTTTCTTTGTAAAACTTGTTGCTTTTCTCAACTGTGCTGAAGCCTGCATACTGACAGTATACACAAATACATTATTCAGTAGCTTGTGTCCAGTAAGGTCAATTTCAGAAGTTAAGGTGGCCATAACTTCTTTTAAGGTCTCCTTAAAATAGAGTTCATCTCCTGAGCCAAAATACATGTGTGTGCAAAGTTTGTATGACATCCATGAAAGCATCTTTGCGGTATTGCAAAGTCAAAATTTACAACAATGGCACCAACAGCAGTGAGACTTTACTGAACCCATTTTATCAATGACTGGGGATATAACTAAAAAAAATTGAAAGAGTACAAAGTTCAGAGAAAAGAAAATCAGACTTCAGAGGATCTTTAATACCTGAACCATTTCAACTTTTTAAATCTTTTTGGAACAATGTTACAGCAGTTTACAACCTTAAATACCTGTCTTATAGTCCACGGCCGCTTGGTATACATAGTCGAATAGGGACCTCTGGTGTAAGGGTATTCACCTGGAAGTTCATCTGCAATGTTCTTTGCATGTTTCTTTGAATAGATGGGCTTTATCTCAATATCCTAAGAGAATTTATAATGCATACAAAACACAAGTCTGAGTCATGAATGAAAATGACCAGGTACCAGTATAACCTCAATCCTGGGATGACCAAAGAATGAGGTCTTGTATCTATCCCATCTGTTATGAGTCTCAGACTTGTAAACAAAGTAATAGAAGTAATAGAAAAGTAATAGATTGGAGTCAACTTCGATGTAATAGTAATAGTAATAGATTGAAATTTTTCAAATGTAATAGTAATAGTAATAGATTGAAATTCTATCTATTACATCTATTACTTTCTATTATTTTTCTATTACAATTTACCCTTTGCTATTTTTCAGAAGGAGGTTGTAGAAAAATGATCACTTAACATGGACTTTAATTCTGTAATGAATTAGTTTTCATATAAATTAATACTTTAAATGGACTTTGATACAATAATGAATTAATTGTCATAAAATCATCACTTTAAATAAACTTCAAAACAATAATGAATTGATTTTGTAGCACTCATAAGTCAAATTCATTTTAAACTTTCATACATAAACTTTTCAAATAATCAACTTGTCATCAAAGAATACTAAATATAACACACAAATGTTAAAATAAATAACTTTGAAATATCAAGGGACCTTTAATTGTCCCTCTTTGTTTGAATGTTCTAAAACAACTGTCTTTGAGGTGGTATTATTAAAGGCTTAAAGAGGCCAATTTAACCTTTGGAAGGATTAACTAAATGTTCCTGAGTAAGGAGAAACTGTGACACATGAAAGGCAATCACACAGGTCACTATTGTGTATAATAAGGGCAGCATTGTGGCATATGTTAGCTGTTTCACTGATTTACATAAAATTACCGGAGTTATTATTTTCAAACATAAATGTCACTCTTGAATCATTTTGAGGTGGGCTCTGCATGCAAAGAATTTGAAAGAAAGGGGTTCTTTGAATGCAGTGTTTTCTTTTGTAAACACTGCTCATCAAGTATTTCTCATAATAATAAGAGTTTTTCAAATCTAACAACTCATCATAAAGTGAATAAATATGAGAATTGTTTTACAACAGTGTATTTTCCCCCAGATAATATTTACTGATAATAACATATTTTTCAGCTTTTTCACCTCAACGCTCACCACCCCTCCTGGGGACACCAGTCTACCAATGTCAGGGGGAAGGAAGTAAGAAAACTCTGCAAGGACTTCGACCTGGTCATCATGAATGACCCGGAGGAAGCCACTTTTTTCAACCACAACCACGACCGGTTCAAGACACTGGACCTGGCCCTGATGACTCGCCCGGCCAAAGCCAACTCCGTCAGTATGGGGGTCGACGAACCGATATTTGGTGAAACGACCTACCACTGCCCAGTACGGCTGAAAGTCCGGACCAGCGTCAGGGACCATCCAGTATGGACCATCAGGAGCCTCAAGGAGTGTGACTGGACAAAGTTCCGTGAACTGACCTCAGCAAAGATCTCAACCCTACCGAAACCCGGAGACGGCTCACCTACAGAGGAACTGGACGCACACATCAGTGCCCTAACCACTGCCATAGCCACAAGCCTCCATGAGAGTTGCCCAGTCAGGAAGTTCAGGATAGGACTCCAACAAATCAGCCCAGGACTCAGAGAGAGGATTCAACTGAAGCATGAACTCCAACGGGAAATCAGGCAGCACCCTGACTACCTGCCCCTGCGACAGGCCCACCGCCAACTGATCAAGGAGATCAAGGCTCGGCTGGCCCAGGAGAGACACAATCAGCTTCAGGAGAAGTACGAGTCACTAGACCCTGGCACGAACCCCACCTTCTGGAAAGACCTGAAGAGGCTGACCAACCCCGCCAAGAAGCAGAAGCCGCCACGGCTAAAAGACCCGGCAACAGACCGAAAGACCGTCTCCGACAAGGCCACTGCCGACGTCTTCGCCCGTCACCTGTCAGGGGTACACAGGGTACACCAGGACACCCACTTTGACCACGACCACAAGGCCGAGGTCGATCAATGGGTGGATGACAACAAACACCTGTTTGACATCCTGGATCCCCCCAGACCGGGGGCGGATGGATACTCAAGGCCGATCACACTGGTGGAGGTCACAAGTCTGCTGAAAGGTTGCCGAAACAACACCAGCCCAGGGGAGGACACAATCCCCTACATAGCCCTGAAGAACCTGCCTGAAGACGGACTTCTAGCAATCTCGAGGATCTACAACCTCTGCCTCTGACGCGGGTACTTCCCAATCCAGTGGAAGCACGCCATAGGGAGCATGATCCCCAAGCCGCAGAAGCCAAAGGACTTAGCCACAAGCTACAGACCTATCAGTCTCCTAAACTGCCTCGGGAAGTTATTCGAGAAGGTCATCGCCACCAGAATCCAAGAATTCGCTGATGACCACGACCTCATCAACAAGTGGCAAAGGGCATACCAGCCCCAGAAGGAAGCCAACGAGCACATCCACATCATCAATCAGTACCTGATGAAGGCCAGGAACACCAAGAGGATCACAGCACTTCTGCTGATCAACAGTGAGAAAGCCTTTGATGCCATCTGGCACAATGGCCTTCTCAAGAAACTACACCAACAAGGCATCCCGCCTGACCTCCTACGCATGGTTGCATCATTCCTAAAGGACAGGACCATACAAGTGAAGACAGGAACTAACCTCTCAGACAAGGTTCACCTCCTGGCAGGGACCCCTCAAGGCAGCATCCTGAGTCCACTACTCTTCATTCTGTATGTGAATGACATCCCCACGAGTCCACGATGCCAGTGCACACAGTATGCGGATGACATAGCCATCTACACAAGCCATCGCAACAAGAACTACCTCAGGGCGGATCTGCAAAGCAGATCGACAGCCTTGAGGACTGGTGCGCTACCTGGTTCATTAAACTGAACCCCAAGAAAACCCAGCTGGTACAGGTCAACAACAAACGTACAATTGTCGATCTACCAGTGAAAATTAGGAATAGCTACATCAGGACTACAGATGAAGCCACCCTCCTTGGCTCCACCTTCGACAGAAGGATGACCAGGACAGCCCACATCGGGAAAATAAAGGTTAAAGCCATCCCAAGAACAGAAGCTCTACGACACCTAACCATCCAAGGTGTTCCCAAGAGGGGCCTGAGGACTTTCTACCTCAGCATGATTCGCCCCACACTGGAGACTGGGTATCACCTCACCCACGACCACAAGAAGAGCATCAAAGACCTGGAAAAAATCCAGAACAGATGCCTTAGGATCATCACCTGGAACCCTAGGAGAGTTCCCACTCGCACACTCCGTGCAGGGCTCGACCTACCGAGCATCCAGGAGTACCTGTCCACCTGCAGGGCCAAGGCCCTTAACAGGTATCAGGGCTCCTCGCTCCAAGCCCACCTAGATGGCATCCTGGACACGATGTAACAGTCACAGATCCAGATCACCAGCAAACATCCAACCTGCAATCTACAGGTGAATAAAACAGCCCACAGAGGGACCACAGCAACCGGCCTCGACCTGAGAAACCACACAGCCTGTACCCCCCTGACCGACTACCACAGTCACAAGACCCAAGCCGACTCAGCCCTGCTTCCAACCGCTTCAGCCAAGGAGCCAAGCGACTTCAAATAAGGCAAGAACAAGTCAGGTAAAAGACATCATCTCAGCTGATGTCACGCCTTTTAACCCGCCTTCGGCGGGTTAAAGCACTCATTATCGTAACAGTGTATTTTCCCCCAGATAATATTTACTGATAATAACATATTTTTCAGCATTTAAAAAGCTTGGCACGGAATTTGCCAGAAATATACCTCTCATTGCAAAATTTACAGCACTTAAGTGGCTTTGTATAGAATTCTCATAAATTCTCCAAGTAGTCAAGTCACTCTTAAAAAGAATAAATACGGGATCTATTTATTTAATTGTAAATATACCAAGTGATATATTTGTGATATTTTATCCTTGTAGGGCATAATCTGAAGCATTTTCAATAAAATTAGATATATAAAGTATCCTGTCAGTTTTATTTCTGTGTTAAAATTACCTCTCAAGTTTGCGCCAAATTGTAATAGAATGTAATAGAAAGTAATAGAAGTAATAGATGCCAATGTAATAGTAATAGTAATAGTTATAGATTTAAACTTTTCAAATGTAATAGTAATAGTAATAGATTGAATATTTTCAAATGTAATAATAATAGTAATAGATTGGCTGTAATAGATTACAAGTCTGATGAGTCTATTACAATTTATAAGTTTGACTAGAGAACTTCAAAAAGTTGTGATATATTACAGGTGACACCTTGTTATTCCACACCTAATTTATGACAATGTCTTAACACTCCTACAGGACCTTATTCCAATATTAATCTCCACTTTCTAAAACAAAGGCAAAGTAACTGTTGTCAACAAGTGTCACAAACATATAATTTTTATTATCAAATTCAAAAATATATTTTGAGCTGTGTTTAATTGTCCACCTGTTTATTATCATCTGGCTTATCAATTTGAGAACAGCACCAAAATTTAAATTTGAACTTAGGACACTGATGAAATTTTACTTCTAAAGTACGCCATGACACTTCTAGATCAGCACTTGTCAGCTGCTTTCCACTTGCATCAGCCTTCTGCAAATGTGATGATTGCTTATGAAATCCTCTTGAAGATATACTGGACAGTGCCTGTAAAACAGACAACTCTAAATGAAACAAAACAAATTCTATGGATGCTTTTCCATGTTAAGCTGTTTGCTTTTTCCCAAAAATGTGAGATAAACTGACGCGTGTACATTTGATTGGAAGTTGATGTTTGTAACTACTAAAATAGAGCACATATCATAGCTTGGAGTATTGTGAATGACATACCAGTATTCAACCATTTGTTTAGTTCTGAATATATAAGAATGAGTTGCCTGCATCAATACATGGGATTTTAAAAAGTACTGGCAGACACATTATTTCCTTACATCACGTTTATAACCAGTTCCACGAGCAAACTGGACAAAGGATGCATCTGCGGCCAGAATTTGGCCGCTAGATGCTAGATTTATGCATTGGAAAAGAGAGACCACTGTAACACCATTTATTATGACAATCACATTTGACCTTCAAGGGGGTTCAAAGGTCAAATTAAATGCCCCAAAACTGAAGAGTCCTTATTACCAATAGGGTCCAAAATTTACCTGAAATTGCTCTATCTTTAAAGGTTTTCGAGATAAATGACATTTTTTATTTCCATGTAACTTAAAAAAAGCAGTAAAAAATGTTGAAAATTCAAAATTCTTCAAGGGCATTACAACCAGTGGGCCAAAAATTTGCTAAAAATCATTCTATCTCTAGCAGTTTGGAAAATAACATTTTTAATTTCTGCAAAATATAAATTAAAAATTCTTTAGAAATTGTAACTAGAAGAATGTTTTTGCTGACAAAAACGAAGCGGCCCTGATGAAAAAGAAGTCCCCCATAAAAGATGTCAACATATGCATCATAAGCAATAGAAACTGTGAACTTTATTGCATTGTGTATGTTGCTTGTCCCTATTTTCATCTTTAATAAGTGTGCACAATTAAAGTGAGGTCAGCTGAACAATACAATAGCTGGAGATTAAAAACTCCATAATTTCACTGCAAGGTGGCCATAACTTCATTCATATTGGGACTTTAAGGTGACCATAAAATATGAATGTCCCTTTTCTCATCCTTTATAAGTGCATAAAGTTTAGCTCATGTCAGTTGAACGATAAGATAGCTGAAGGCTGAAACTTCCTTTTTCACTGTAAGGTGACCATAACTTCATTCATATTGCGACATTAAGGTGACCATAATATGAGAATGTCCCTTCAATATCAATATATGTTAGATATGGAAAAAGAAAAGAGCCAGACGGCTTTATTCAAATGTTATGACTTTAGGGAGGCCAAAATTATATTAACAGTTTAAGGTCACCTTAAAGTCAGGATAACTCTTTGGTTTACCATCCTTTATTTTAAAGGTCAAGGTCACTACGGCAAGGTAAAAGGTCAAATTAAGGTCACACCATGATAATACACACCTATAGCCAATAACCAATGTCCCTACCAAGTATCAACTTCCTACACCTTACGGTTTCCGAGATACAGCCCTGACGATTTTATAGGTCAAGGTCACTATGGCAAGGTCAAAGGTCAAATCAAGGTCACACCATGATGCTGCACACCTACACCCCCTAGCCAATGTCTCTACCAAATATCAACTTCCTGCACCTAACAGTTTCCTAGATAAAGCCCGGACAAGATTTTATAGGTCAAGGTCACTACAGCAAGGTTAAAGGTCAAATCAAGGTCAGACCATGACGTTGCACACCTACACCCCCTAATCAATATCCCTACCAAGTATCAACTTCCTACACCTTACGGTTTCTGAGATATAGCCCAGACAACATTTTATAGGTCAAGGTCACTACGGCAAGGTCAAAGGTCAAATCAAGGTCACACCATGACGTTGCACACCTACACCCCCTAACCAATGTCCCTACCAAATATCAACTTCCCAAGCCTTGCATTTTCCGAGATATAGCCCGGACAACATTTTATAGGTCAAGGTCACTACGACAAGGTCAAAGGTCAAATCAAGGTCAGACCATGACGTTGCACACCTACACCCCCAAAAGAATATCCCTACCAAATATCAACTTCCTACACCTTACGGTTTCCGAGATATAGCCCGGACAAGATTTTATAGGTCAAGGTCACTACGGCAATGTCAAAGGTCAAATCAAGGTCAGACTATGACGTTGCACAGCTACACCCCCTAACCAATGTCCCTACCAAGTATCAACTTCCTACACCTTACAGTTTCCGAGATATAGCCTGGACAAGATTTTCAAACTCAAGGTCACTACGGCAAGGTCAAAGGTCAAATCAAGGTTAGACCATGACGTTGCACAGCTACACCCCCTAACCAATGTCCCTACCAAGTATCAACTTCCTACACCTTACGGTTTCTGAGATACAGCCCGGACAAACTATTTCCCGCCGCCCGCCCACCCACCCACCCACCCATCCGGACACCATGGGTGAAAACAATACCCCAACAGCCATTAAGGGCTGTGGGGTAAAAATGGAAAAAGAAAGGAGCCAGAGTATTTTATTCCAATTTGATGACTTTAAGCAGGCCATATGTCCATTAACATTTTGAGTTTAAGGTCACCATAAAGTCAGGATATTCCTTTGGCAAATCTTAATATATGTGCCAAGTTTGGTTGAAAAAAGTGAAAAACTAAGTGAACTGGAGGGCTAAAACCCCCTTTTTTGACATTAAGTTGACCTTAAGATTGCAGATACAGGGCTAAAACTTCAGCATGTGAAAGATTATCAAAAAGTAGCTGAATAAGTTATTCCAACAAAACGCCGAAATCCTAACCATTTTTGAGATACAGACCAAGTACCCATTTTTAAAAAATTTACAAAAATAAAACGCCTCCCATTCAGGCATCTATGGTGCGATTGATGAGAAAATCCTTTCCGACCTTGGAAATTTGGTCTAGAATGTACCAGATAAATTTTATAGCACAGGTGTGTGTGTTTTTTCCGAAACGCGATGACGGGGTGTTTTGGAGTTATGCTTAAGGTTACCTTAAGTAAAGCTTAAGGTCTGCGCAAAGTATCCCAAACATTTTTCTCGCCCCTATAGTTTTAAAGAAAGATAAGAAGGAAAGAAAAATTTGAAAGGCTAAGAAGTTATTCAAGGGAGACCATAATCCTGCGGCGGCGGCAGCGGTGATCAGTCGAACTTCGGTGAAAACAAATAAGCGTCCCTGACGGGCCGCTTAAATATGCTTAAAATTGCTACATTTCTTATGGTTAACAATACAATGTCTCAAAAAGATTACTTTGGCATTGCTTAGCAACATTAACCTTCATTGGGGTCAGAGGTCAAATTCAACATGGTTTTAGGTTGCTCACTAATGAAAATATTATTTTTATGTCTAAAATTACAAAATGGTTGCTGACCAATAAAAACATTATTTTTATGTCTAAAATTGTGACCCCATTCAATTCCTACTTTTAGGCATTGCATTTGGGGTAATTTTTGACAGTCCTCTAAAATCCTGTTATTGCTTACTGCCATCTTTGTTTGCAAATGTTGGAAAGTAAACATTTAATAAGTATTCTCAAACAAGAGGAGAGTGCCCGTGAACGGGCACTGTGTCAGCTGACTGAATGTTTTTGATTTGTGATGGTGATAATGAGAGGAAAGCATAATTATCAGGGAAAGGGCTGTACAGAAATACAGTAAATGGTAACTGAACAGCATGTTCGAAAGATATTCCGAAGCTGACAGAAGAAAAGGACAAAAAAGTTGTGCCCTGCAAATGGTATTATGAAATAAAGTAACAAGGTAATTGTTTAAGTGTAAAAAGTAGGTTAAAAATATTTAAAGAAATACTATAAATGCAATATCCTCGTTCGACCATGAAGAAGGGATCCAAAGGTCAAATCTGACCATACCAAAAGATTCACAGCCAAAGAATTTAGGATGGTTTACCATCCCAAACCTCTCGGACCAATAATAAGTGAGTCATAGGCACTTTTTAAGTTTGGCTATCCTTGTTTGACCTTGACGGAGGGGTCTAAGGTCAAATCCGACCACACAAAAAAATTCCCAGCCCATGATTTCCTGTAGCTTGTTTACCATCCCAAACCTGTAGGACCAATAATAAGCGAGTTATAAGCAATTGTAAGTTTGGCTATCCTCAATTGACCTTGAAGGAGGGGTCCCAGGTCAAATCTGACCACACCAAAAGAATCCCAGCCCATGATTTCCTATATGTAGGTTTACCATCCCAAACCTCCAAGACCAATAATACGCGAGTTATAAGCACTTTAAGTTTGGCTATCTTCGTTTGACCTGGAAGGAGGGGTCTAAGGTGAAATCCGACCACACCAAAAGATTCCCAGCCCATGATTTTCTATAGGTTGGTTTTCCATTCCAAACCTCTAGGACCAATAATAAGCGAGTTATAAGCACTTTTAAGTTTGGCTATCCTCATTTGACCTTGAAGGAGGGGTCCAAGGTGAAATCCGACCACACCAAGAAATTCCCAGCTCATGATTTTCTATAGGTTGGTTTTCATTCCAAACCTCTCGGACCAATAATAAGTGAGTCATAGGCACTTTTTAAGTTTGGCTATCCTTGTTTGACCTTGACGGAGGGGTCTAAGGTCAAATCCGACCACACAAAAAAATTCCCAGCCCATGATTTCCTGTAGCTTGTTTACCATCCCAAACCTGTAGGACCAATAATAAGCGAGTTATAAGCAATTGTAAGTTTGGCTATCCTCAATTGACCTTGAAGGAGGGGTCCCAGGTCAAATCTGACCACACCAAAAGAATCCCAGCCCATGATTTCCTATATGTAGGTTTACCATCCCAAACCTCCAAGACCAATAATACGCGAGTTATAAGCACTTTAAGTTTGGCTATCTTCGTTTGACCTGGAAGGAGGGGTCTAAGGTGAAATCCGACCACACCAAAAGATTCCCAGCCCATGATTTTCTATAGGTTGGTTTTCCATTCCAAACCTCTAGGACCAATAATAAGCGAGTTATAAGCACTTTTAAGTTTGGCTATCCTCATTTGACCTTGAAGGAGGGGTCCAAGGTGAAATCCGACCACACCAAGAAATTCCCAGCTCATGATTTTCTATAGGTTGGTTTTCATTCCAAACCTCTAGGACCAATAATAAGCGAGTTATAAGCACTTTTATGTTTGGCTATCCTCATTTGACCTTGAAGGAGGGTTCCAAGGTCAAATCGGACCATATTATCAGATTCCCAGCCCATGATTTCCTACAGGTTGGATACAATGATTTACTCAACAGTGAGAACCTGAAAGAAGCTATTGCTCAGCTATGCCATGACATAGAGGTCTGCAATTTCACTATGTTATAGCTGACCAAAACGTCTGTGAATAACATATTTAACAAAATACTCTAAATGTAATAGTTTTCAAGTTACAACTGATTTACTCAAGAGTGAGAACCTCAAAGTAACTATTACTCAGCTATGCAATGAACTACATGTCTGAATTTTTGCTCTGTTATAGCTGACCTAAAAGTAGGTGAACAACATATTTAAGCAAAATACTGTAAATGCAATAGTTTTCAAGTTACAACTGATTTACTCAATAGTGAGAACCTGAAAATAGCTATTGCTCCGCTATGCCATGAGCTATAGGTCTGTAATTTCACTATGTTATAGCTAACCCAAAAGTAGGTGAACAATATATTTTAACAAAATACTCCAAATGCAATATTTTTCAAGTTATAGCCAATTTACTCAACAGTCAGTGCCTGAGAATAGCTATTGCTCAGTTGTGCCATGAGCTACAGGTCTGTAATTTCACTATGTTATAGCTGACCCAAAAGTAGCTGAATAACATATTTGCACAAATTTCTGTAGAGGCAATAGTTTTCCAATTACAACTGATTTACTCAACAGTGAGAACTTCAAAGTAGCTATTATTCAGCTATGCAATGAGCCACAGGTCTGGAACTTCACTATGTTATAGCTGACCCCAAAATAGGTGAATAACATATTGCAACAAAATACTCTAAATGCAACAGTTTCCAAGTTATAAGTGATTTACTCAACAGTGATAACCTAAAAGTAGCTATTACTCAGCTATGCCATGAGCTACAGGTCTAAAATTTTACTATGTTATAGCTGACCCAAAAGTAGCTGAATAACATATTTATACTAAATTCTCTAAATGCAATAGTTTTCAAATTATAAGTGATTTACTCAACATTGAGAACTTTAAAGTAGCTATTACTCAGCTATGCAATGAGTCACAGGTCTGGAACTTCACTATGTTATAGCTGACCCCAAAATAGGTGAATAACATATTGAAACAAAATACTCTAAATGCAATAATTTCCAAGTTATAAGCGATTTACTCAACAGTGATAACCTCAAAGTAGCTATTACTCAGCTATGCCATGAGCTACAGGTCTGAAATTTTACTATGTTATAGCTGACCCAAAAGTAGGTGAACAACATATTTAAGCAAAATACTGTACATGCAATAGTTTTCAAGTTACAACTGATTTACTCAATAGTGATGACCTAAAAGTAGCTATTACTCAGCTATGCCATGAGCTACAGGTCTGAAATTTTACTATGTTATAGCTGACCCAAAAGTAGCTGAATAACATATTTATACTAAATTCTCTAAATGCAATAGTTTTGCAATTACAACTGATTTACTCAATAGTGAGAACCTCAAAGTAGTTATTACTCAGCTATGCAATGAGGTACAGGCCTGAAATTTCACTATGTTATAGCTGACCCAAAAGTAGGTGAACAACATATTTAAGCAAAATACTGTAAATGCATTAGTTTTCAAGTTACAACTGATTTACTCAATAGTGATGACCTAAAAGTAGCTATTACTCAGCTATGCCATGAGCTACAGGTCTGAAATTTTACTATGTTATAGCTGACCCAAAAGTAGCTGAATAACATATTTATACGAAATTCTCTAAATGCAATAGTTTTCCAATTACAACTGATTTACTCAATAGTGAGAACTTTAAAGTAGCTATTACTCAGCTATGCCATGACCTACAGATCTGAAATTTCACTATGTTATAGCTGGCCCAAAAGTAGCTGAATAACATATTTATACGAAATTCTCTAAATGCAATAGGTTTTACGTTACAAGTGATTTACTCAATAGTGAGAACTTCAAAGTAGCTATTACTCAGCTATGCAATGAGCCACAGATCTGAAACTTCACTATGTTATAGCTGATCCCAAAATAGGTGAATAACATATTGAAACAAAATACTCTAAATGCAATAATTTCCAAGTTATAAGCGATTTACTCAACAGTGATAACCTCAAAGTAGCTATTACTCAGCTATGCCATGAGCTACAGGTCTGAAATTTTACTATGTTATAGCTGACCCAAAAGTAGGTGAATAACATATTTAAGCAAAATGCCATGAGCTACAGGTCTGAAATTTTACTATGTTATAGCTGACCCAAAAGTAGCTGAATAACATATTTATACTAAATTCTCTAAATGCAATAGTTTTGCAATTACAACTGATTTACTCAATAGTGAGAACCTCAAAGTAGTTATTACTCAGCTATGCAATGAGGTACAGGTCTGAAATTTCACTATGTTATAGCTGACCCCAAAGTAGGTGAACAACATATTTAAGCAAAATACTGTAAATGCAATAGTTTTGAAGTTACAACTGATTTACTCAATAGTGATGACCTAAAAGTAGCTATTACTCAGCTATGCCATGAGCTACAGGTCTGAAATTTTACTATGTTATAGCTGACCCAAAAGTAGCTGAATAACATATTTATATGAAATTCTCTAAATGCAATAGTTTTCCAATTACAACTGATTTACTCAATAGTGAGAACTTTAAAGTAGCTATTACTCAGCTATGCCATGACCTACAGATCTGAAATTTCACTATGTTATAGCTGGCCCAAAAGTAGCTGAATAACATATTTATACAAAATTCTCTAAATGCAATAGGTTTTAAGTTACAAGTGATTTACTCAATAGTGAGAACTTCAAAGTAGCTATTACTCAGCTATGCAATGAGCCACAGATCTGAAACTTCACTATGTTATAGCTGATCCCAAAATAGGTGAATAACATATATTGAAACAAAATACTGTAAATGCAATAGTTTCCAAGTTATAAGCGATTTACTCAACAGTGATTACCTAAAAGTAGCTATTACTCAGCTATGCCATGAGCTACAGGTCTGAAATTTTACTATGTTATAGCTGACCCAAAAGTAGCTGAATAACATATTTATACGAAATTCTCTAAATGCAATAGTTTTGAAGTTATAAGCGATTTACTCAACAGTGATAACCTAAAAGTAGCTATTACTCAGCTATGCCATGAGCTACAGGTCTAAAATTTTACTATGTTATAGCTGACCCAAAAGTAGCTGAATAACATATTTATACGAAATTCTCTAAATGCAATAGTTTTTAAGTTACAAGTGATTTTACTCATGATGGAAGTTACTGAAAAGCCCAAAAGTAGCTATTACTCACTTAGCTATTGAGACAGGCACCCAACTTACTCACCATATTGTAGCTATGAAAAAAGTAGCTGAACAACATATTTTAACAAAATGCTCTAAATGCAACACTTTTCAAGCTATATATGATTTTGTGCATGATTTCATGAATTTTAATGCATTAAAAATTATTAAAAAAATTTATTAAAAAAAAAGTAAGACAGATCCAGGTCTCATACTCACACAAGAGAATCTACCTCTGGCCTAGTACATATATGCAAGATATGAGAGAAATCCCTGCAATAGTCACTGAGAAAATTGTGATTAAGTGTTGAAATTTTCACACTTTTGGTGGGGGTACCCCCCTTGTAATGTCTCTAGCAAACAGACGAACAGACAGATTTGCATGCCTTGAACACTTTTTCATCCTCGATAGATAAGGTATCTTTTAAAAAAAACAGCACGTCTCTAGGCCTTGTAGTTTTGGAGGAGAACTTGTTCACGCGGACGCGGACACGTACGCCCACGCCGCAGAGTGACGACATAATGTCAGCTGACTGACAAGTCAGCTGACATAAAAATGGGTGCAAAAATGTTGGTGATAGAATATTGTCAAAACATTCGATAGCAGTATTCACGTTAGGGTTATGAACTGTGGAGTCCCCTGTACCCCGTGGGACATCAAAACGGGGTACGATAGTATCAGAATGGGGTACAAGTAACATTCTGCACATATTCCTCAATAAATAATATTAGAATTTTAGATACTGCCAGTTACTAAACTGTGACTTTTTTACTTTATTTCATGGACTCTCACAGTAAAAGAAGTCTTTTGGCTCTTATAAAATTCATTTACATGGTTTTAAATTTCTGTACTTCCTATCCAAGTATTTTATCAAATGTTTTGTATATTAAATAGTTTTTCAAATAACTGCAAAATATGAGTACCTGTTGGCATCCTACATCTTATTTGAATTTCTATCTTTGCAGTGAAATTACATACACTTATTATTCACATTTCAATAACTATGAAAAGTATAAATGATTTATATATCACTTTGAAAGCAAATTAGAGTATTTTGTGATTGTTTTATTGGAGGATGTGTTATCTGAATAAGTGTTATATACACACCAGGGTAAAGAAAATAGAAAAAAAAATAAACTTGAGTTTCAACAACTTTTTCTCCATTACATTTGGATAAATTTAAATCCAGCAAAAAAAAAAAAAAAAAATGAAGAGAAGCACTGTTCAATTTCCTTTCTAAAGATATATTATATGTATCTTTGGATGAAACAGTTTTAAAAATATTTGAAAAAGCTGAACCCCTGTCAAGAAACTTCATTTTAGTGGAATTTGACTGAAATTTGTTTTGTATTAGTTTATTTAAGCTACAAATATGGTATTTATACCGTTTGAAAGACAAATATTTGTAGTTTCTGTTGCTTTTTATTTCACAAAAATTCATTGAGTAGTTCCAGAGATATAGTGTTTTTGTTACATCCCCCCTAAAATATTTTCGAATGTCACAGCTTATATTTTCAGGGGAACTTCCTGGGGATTTAGTATAATGTGTCTCCCATGAAAATCACTGTAAGTTCTAGTTTATCATTTCAATTGTTTCCATACAGAGATCATACTTTATTTCAATGTATAACATTTTGAGCACATTTGCTAGGATATGACACCAGTACTGGCTGTTTCAGAAGGATCTTGTCACATCTATCTCTTGTCTCGCATAAAAACTCACCTAATAGTGGCAGGCGTACACAACTTGCTAGGAAATCACTCAAAACTAGGGCTGGGACGGGTGCTGAAAAACAGCACCGAGTACTCGCCCTCTGACAACCGACCCGAATTCGAGTAACTGCGAGATTTAGTACCTACCACTAGAAGTCTTCTGTAAACAAATTGTCAATTCCGGAAACAAAACTTATGAAGAAAAATGCCTTCTATTTAACCAGATATTATAGAATATGGAGTAAATTATATGTTTTCAAATGAAAACAACAACTTTAATTAATATTATGTGACGGAAATGCTGAAATGTAGCTTATTTTACACAAATGTTTCATTATGTGGGCGATAATACAATACCTTGTGAGTAACCGATTACTTAAAATGGACTCGAGTACTTGCCAAGACTGACTTGTCTATTCAGGCTTGAGTAACCATCCACAGCCCTAATAACAAAAAAATAAAAATTTCCCAAATGTTAAAACTTCCCGCCACATGCTGCTTCCATTAATTTACAAAGATTTGCGGGTAATCTAATAAATCTGAATCTGTTGATCTACAACTCGAGGTAGATCAACGGATTCATAATCCAGATTTAGAACATGAGTGACCTACTAAACTCTGAAATCATGTATTATTGTTAAACTTATTATTTGCAACAGTTTTCATTGATGTACAATAACCTATTCGTCTTTCTGGTGCCTGTAGATGAGCCGCGGCCAACTTATGTCTGTGGCCAATTTATGCAGGGTACAGGGGGGGGGACAGCGATTCACCCATAAAAACAGCAAAAACAGTTTCCTGAGAACAAATATGCAGTGTGGTTTTATAAAAGTTATCAAAATGAAAAGAGGTTCCTCAAACTGTAAAATGATAGTAGCATCATAAAATATATTTTGAGATAAGTACAAATACACCCATAGAACTTGTCCCATGGCAATAAGATTAGGGCTGTTGGAAAGTGGACAGCATTTCGCCGATTATTTTATACTGTTCCCAAAAAATTTACAAAGACTGTTAAACACTTATCATACAATAATTAAAGCTAAAGATCTATTCTTCTTATTGTATTCTAGCACTTAATGAAGTTATAAATTGTATTTATATTGACCCCAGACACAGTTAAGAGAACATACAGCCCTTTGCATCAGTCAGATGCAGTTTGTTAGACATACTTTTCACTAACATATAAACTTTTTTATTCATATTTATAATCCTGCATGCTGTCAGCTCTAAAATTTAAGACTCTAAGTATCAAGACATGTTGCACACTTTTCTATGCTATATATAAGGCACCTTCAGTATCAACACAGATGTTAGTTTTAAATGAGGTACAATAGAAATTGGCGAATCGCTGTCCCCCGCAAACTGCTGTCCCCCCTGTAGCAGTAGTGTTGTAGCAAAGCAATGCGGTCTGTTGGAAACTGGTCAACTCGGACCTTTGCCAACATGGCCCCTACCAACTCGGACCCATATATGCAAACTCGGCCCCATTCAATTAGAAATTCAAATTGACATAAACTCTTTATTATAGATGGATTTTGATAATTTATGTATCATTGTTTACTGCTTCGATCTAGGCATAAGTTGGCCACGGTCATAAGTTGGCCGTCACTAATTTGATTGGGCCAAACAGACAAATAAGTCTTTGTACAGTGTTTAAAACCAATAAAAAGCATAAATGTAATAATAATGGACCATTTACGATTGCAATCAGCTTTTAAATTTGTGGCAATTTCAAGATTTGGTGATGGTGGCCAACTTATGACCATGGCCAACTTATGCCTAGAAGCAGTACAGTTTTCAATCGTGGATATGATAGAAACACATAATCTTGAAACAGGTTTACACAATAAGAGTAATATGTACAAAAATGTTTTGTCAAATCCATTGGTAACAGCTTTAATAATGTAGCCATCACTTGTAAAATACTACCAAGTCTACCATACTATAGTGGTGGTGGACCTGTTCACACCCGTGTACCTATTCACGCCCACCCCTAAATTTATTCAAAACAATCACAGTTACACAATAAATTATTAATGTATATAATCAATTTGATAATTATCTACGAGGTGGTATACATTTTTTCTATGAAAAATTATAAATCTTTGAGAAAATTGAGGATGGGCATGAATAGGTACACGGGCGTGAATTGGTCCATCACCACTATATTTTTATAACAAACCATTTTCACGCAAATTTATCTCTTAAAAGACATCATACATTATTAATTTATGCTGCATACATAAATAATGTATATTAAAGACATGATCAATTTATTAACTTGGTGGGGATCAGTTTTAGAAGGGGCCGGTTTTGCACCAAAATAGGTCCGAGCTGACGAAGGTCCGAGCTGTCCATGATTCCTGTCAGTCACAAAATACCAATCTTTAATAAAGTAGTGGAAGATATAGAGGCAATTCACCTTAAGTGCGTTCCTGTTGAGTATGTTGAAATGTCGAACCTTGAGTTTAATCATGACTGGGGCGTTTTATGGGGAAATAATATTTTTTTAAGTTTTAGGACTGTCAACAATTTTTGTCCTTCACCTTTCCCAAACTGTGTTTACATGGCTAGCTAAACGCTAATTTTCACTTTTCTTCCTCGTTTTTTGTTTTTTTTTAATCCCCGATTTTTTTTTCTATACAAATCTCCTTAGTTTCTTTCTTTTGCAATTTTATAAAGTATATTTATTTTAAATTACAATGAGTAATTAAAATCTCTGAATGCACCTTAAAGATTTGAGAGTTATAACAATTACAAAATTTCCTATTGTTATCTTTAGATGTATTATTACTATTAAAATTACAAAACAGCAGTGTTTTTGCTTTATGTCGTTCACTTAAATCACTTTTCAAAGTTATAATACCTACCTAAAGTGAGGGGAAATTTAAAGATCTGAATAAATCGCATATTAAGAGAACATCTGATATGTTTCCTATACACATTATTTATTAAGCACAAAATATTCATAGGTGGAATGAATGCTAGTGTGCAGGGTGAAAGGGAGTTGAACTTTCTTATATGTGCTTTATATTGTAGTGGTCCCATTATTTCACTTATTCAAATAGACTGGTAATGTGTGGTCCAGATAGCATGTCGATGTTAGACCATTGTTGTCCCAACAGTGCCATATCTGTTAGTCCGACATTGGCAGTGACTGACAAGTTTGATATTCAATAACGTGGCTCTCACACTTGAGGCTAGCTGTTAGAACCCAGATCATGGCAACTTGTTGGATTAACTAAAGGATAGTTCATGACCTTAGCTGTTAACTAAGCAATTTTGGACGATAAACAATTTTTTTGCTTAAATTTACAGTTTTTGATACTTTTGGGTTTGGAAAGCAAGCATTGCTGGTAAGTTTTATTAAAATAGATTGACCCTGTATGGGAAATATAGATGTTTCTGGTATTCAAATATAATAACACTTTGTAATATTGTTAAAATCATTATAATTATTTTGATTAACATCATTGGTTTTCAGACTGGAATTTAAAGACAGTAATGATCTTGATCTCTTACGGTCAATGGTCATACACAGTGGACAGTTCAGTGACCTTGAAGGTCAAATCTGAGAGTAGTTAATACGTGTAAATGTAACATGCTGATAGTATAATGATTGGCCTTACAAAAGAAAAGAGGGGCCACGGTGGCAGAGTGGTAACACTCTCGCCTCCCACCTCTGAGGCCGGCGTTTGATCCCCGTCATGGCCTGAAGTGGGAAAGCTGGTAGTTGCTTACCGTTGGTCGGCAGTTTACAGTACAGAACCCTAGCGAACTCTATGTACTGGTTTCCACTGCCCTTCCAACTACCCGTCGTGATATGACCTGTACAGTGTTGAAAGCGACGTAAAACCCTAAATAAACAAAAAATACAAAAGAAAAGACAACTTATGAAAATGTGGGTTAACAAACAATATTTATTCACAATTGTACAAGTTTTACCAACAAAGTTGGGGCTGAATTGGCACCTTTAAAATTAGCATATAAGAAAAGATGTAAACATATTAAATAACATTAATACCGATGATGAAACAGTTATTGAAAAATTAATCAAGAATACTGGTAATCACATGTCAGAAACGTACTGTCTGTGTAACATATTAGCCTCCAGAACCTATATAATGTAACACATTAGTTTCATATAATATGCTAAGCACAGTACCTAATGTAATATCAACAGCTTTTAAACCATTAAGTTAATCCTCACATTTAATGAAAACCTAGGGATGGAATGAAATGGCTGAAACATATAATGAACTATATTAAACATTTAATCAACATACACTAACAAGAAATCAAACATTAACATATTCAAATTCATCTGCAGTCTGCATTCTGCAAAAGAAGTGAACTAATATTAGTCACTCCATGTATTACATTATCAGTGAATACCTTTCACTCATGATCACAAAACTACAAAAATCTTATAAGGGAAAGTACAAATTCAGACACATGTATTCCCTGCAAATAGGACCTACATGATTAGCTCTATCTCCTTTGGCTCAAAATTCCTAAAACTATGAATTTGTCTTTTAAAAAACTCTCGGGTTTTACCCTAAAGAGTTTGACTTACTCTATGTGGAATTAATGAAAGATTCTATATTTTTAAATCGAATCTCATGGGATATAGTTTGTGGCCTTTCAAACTAGGAAAATACAGATAAGAATTAAATTTTGTGTCCTTTCAAGCTAGTCAAATGTGTTGACAATGGTGATGTAGTTTGATTAATGGCTTTACATTAGTATAGGTCAGCGATCAATGCCAGTAACCTTTAAAGGTCATAAGTCATACTAAAGCAAAAATTATTCATATTGGTTGACTTGCAATTGCAAATTAAAATTTCTAGTTGTTTTGGCTTAGGTGATTGGGTGACAGTTTTTAGTATGTGATATGTGTCTTGGATATGAAGGTGTATTTATTTTAAATCTTGGTGGTATCCTGTTAAAGTTGGTTTACAAAAGCCAGGGTAGTAAAATACTTTACTCAACATGTTTTTATAACAAAAGTACATGCATTCTGCATCTTTGTTGTCATTAGAGGTGCAAATTTACTGGCTGTGAGCTTGTATTTATGACTCATGAGGTTCTGCCTGAATGCAACATTAAGTAGTAACATTGTTAGTGGAGTTACTAGGCTTGTAGAGTGTTGGTGATGCACCTATTGTCACAACTTTGTCACTATACTACAATACCTACAATACACCCTTTATTTATTTATTTATTTATTTGGGGTTTTACGTCGCTTTCAACACTGTACAGATCATATCACGACGGGTAGTTTGAAGGGCAGAGGAAACCAGTACATACAGTTCGCTAGGGTTCTGTACTGTAAACTGCTGACCAATGGCAAGCAACTACCAGCTTTCCCACTTAAGGCCATGACGGGGATCGAACCCCGGCCTCAGAGGTGGGAGGCGAGAGTGTTACCACTCTGCCACCGTGGCCCCTAATACACCCTTTAAAGTATATGGTAACTTTTCAATCCTTCTAATGAATTGAGACAAAATGAAAGTTACATGGATTGGAAAGGAAATACCCCAAAAAATATTTAACATTTCTGTTGAGAGTGTCAACTACTTGGAATAACTTTTAATGTTGAAATGAATAAAATGCGTGAATCAAATTTCCAAAGCACTTTAGCTAAGGCCAATATTCTCCAATTTGCAAAATAACTGTTGCAAAAAAGTTTATTTTCTTTTTTAATTTATTCATATATTTTCAATTCTATCAATACCTGAAAGCTTTAAAAATACCACGAGTTCTATTTTTTATAAAACTTTGTGGAACCATAAGTCAAGTAAAATAAATGGAGAAACAATGCCCACCAGCTATCTGAGTGATGATTTCAGAATGATAAATCTATTTGAATTTATAAAATCCTTAAACGTGGGCTTGAGAGGTCCTCAATGGCTTAGTGGTTAGCAAGTTTGGTATCTGATCACAGATCAGCTTATATATATAAGCTAGGTTTATTTAAAAAAAAACACATTTTTGTGACATCTTTATACATTAATATATAAATATTGGTAGGTACATACAGTATACTTAAGACATGTAAATTGTCTAATTTTAAAACAAAAATATACTGCTCTGATTTTATGTCACAATATTTCCTCTTAGCAATACGCCAATGGTATAGAAGAACAGGGAAGAGAAGAATTAAAGGAAAAAGTTTCTATAAGATAACCATTAATCGTTTTCTAAACTTTTCAACTATATTTATTTCAATATTAATATGATACTAATCTTCAAACTGTTTCTGGGGCCTATTTTTCAAACCATTGATATTTTTCATACATTCATGTCCTGTACTTGTAAAAATATAGCTTTTGTAACAGCTATATATGATAGTATTGAGGATGGGAAATAATAAACTTAAATTAAATCCTGACAAGACAGAATTCATAGTGATTGGTGATGATCAAATTAGAAGCTCCCTGAAGTCATCTTTCCCAGTGAATCTGCTGGGCAACAGCATGGAAACAGCTGAATCGGTCAAAAACCTTGGTGTCTTTCTAGATGCTGAAAATTCAGTGCAAAGACACGTGGCTAAGTTATGTCGCATAAGTTACTACCATCTCCGGGAACTACGTAGCGTCCACAGGTACTTAAATCATGAAACAGCTGTAAAGGTGGCAAATGCCTTGTTTAGCAGTCGCACTGTAACTCACTGCTTTACAACACTGAAAATGCATATATTACCAGACTACAGAGAGTTCAAAATGCTTTATGTCGTACGGTGTTCAAGCTAAATAAATATTGTTATGTCACACCTTTCCTGCACAAACTACACTGGCTCCCCATTCATTACAGTATATTGTTCAAGTACAATCTCCTTACTTATAAAGCAATACATTTCAGTCAACCTCCATATCTTTCCTCTCTAATAGGCGGAGTGATCTCACACGGGGCAATCGCCTATCAATTTCCTCATTGAAACCAAAGAAATGATCAGGGCTGTGCAGCTTCATAGTAGGGGCTCCCACAGAGTGGAACAAGCTTCCTCAAACCATTAGAAACATAAAGCTTATTCAATTCACGATCACTTGGTAATATAAATCATGATCTACATGATCAGTCTCTCTCATAGGATCACTTGGTGTGATGATTTTAGTTGCACGAGAGGCCTGAATCGAATAGAAAAAATCACTTTGGATCACTAAAATCACTTAAATTGTCGTGAATTGAATAACCCTGAAGAAAGCATTTCTGGTTTCAGAAAACAGTTGAAAACATACCTTTTCAGATTAGCTTATCTCCACCATAGCCTATCTCCCCTTTCGGATGCTAATATGGAAATGGACCTCTTTCTGGAACTGGACTATCCCTTTTTGCACATCAGCGCCTTAGAGGATGTCTACATCAATTTCGGCGCGATATAAGTGTTTCTTACTTACTTACTTACTTAGTATTAAAATAAAGTGATAATAGTTTGTGCCATTATATAAATAACCTAAAATGATAGTGTTTTGGGTAAACATTATTCTTTTATTTGTACTTGAAAGTATCCATAATTCCAAAGATTTTGACACTTTCACAACATATGAACAATAAACAAAGATGTATCACAGATTCTGCCTCACATGTACTTAGATATTCTAAAATATTTGTATATTTTCTATTAACATTTTGCAGAGTATATATATCTTTCTAGTATTCTGTAGATTATAAAATTTTTGGATGCAAACAAACTAAGATTCAACTTGGTCAAGCAAAAAAATTGATACTTAGTTTGCCCACCAGTGCTCAAATAACTAGTTTTCAGTTTGCAAGTTTACATTGAAAACTTCTCTATACAGAGAACATAAGCTATAACATTTTATCACACTGCATTGAGGTTATGGGGGTTCCCGGCTTTTCTTATCTATACCCTGCTTAACAGAACATTAAGAATATAATTGAAAGAATAATTATTTCTAAGTTGTATCCAAATTGTAAAATATGTATATGGATAGTTATTGTATAATATTATTAAGAAGCTATAATTATGACACACAAGCTACAATGATTCAAATAAATAAGACAGTATAAACAACCTGATTTCACCCATTGAATTTAACCCTATTTCATACATTGGATTTAACCAATAACAGTTTGCAAAATCTACACGTATTTCAACCAGATTTCGCCCATTGAATTCAACGTTGGTTTCAACACGATTTCACTTGTTGGATCCAACTAAAAACGGTTTGCAAAATCTACACATATTTCAACCAGATTTCTATGTTGGATTCAATCAGATGTCAAAGTGGCATGCCTGATTGGATTGTTCTTATGTTTCCAAAGGACTAATGTTATCAAGATATTAAAAAAGACATAAAGTGCATATGATGTCAATGTATTTGATTTCTAACTGATATA
The DNA here is from genome assembly GCA_964017235.1 of Sabellastarte sp. h YS-2021. Taxonomy (NCBI): domain Eukaryota; kingdom Metazoa; phylum Annelida; class Polychaeta; order Sabellida; family Sabellidae; genus Sabellastarte; species Sabellastarte sp. h YS-2021. Next base: position 60,915,146 of record OZ024938.1, read on the forward strand.
AGATGTGTTAAATGATTGAATAATAATCAAATGCGCGAAAAGTAAAATATAAACAGAAAAGTACAAGATTAATGCATTGCAGTTACGTTCGATTTCAATGTTTTGCTTGTGCCCTATCCCAAAACAATAGTGGTATGACACCCTAAAATAGTTAGGGCCTAAAAAAAATCTTGGATGTTTCGTTTCTTTTGTGCTCTGTGACACATTTATTTAATATATTTTAACTAAAATTTAAAGTGTCAGTAATTTGGTTGAATAATTTTTCCAAGTAATTTTGGCCAATGATTCAAAGTCAAGTCCGCATATTAGTGTGAAGGACGCTCAACGATCTCATTATTTATAATTAGGGACGACAGCTTTATTATGTTACAATTTGTTGCAGAGTATAGGTTATTTAGTAGTAATTACCTGGTGATTATTCCTTGTTTCGGGTGTATTTTCCTTACTTTTACTGAACAGTTATATAAACAGCCATATAATATTAAGAGTTTTTAAGTTTTCGGATAACATCTAAAGCTACCACATCCGGAAACTCATTATGCATAACAATAATTACGTCACTCATGTCCTTTACAACAGCCCGTACAAGAACGTGTGAAAGTTGTTTGAAACCGGCAGTTCATTAAAGGTATTTATTTGTTAAGTACACAGAATTTCTAAGTAATTATATGCTCATAAAGTTCATTTTACATATTGTACAATTTTGTTACTCTATTTTGCTGGGGAAGGTGGGAATTCACAACAAAATACCACTTTTGGGTCAGCAAGTAACCAAATCCGGTTTGTTTACATCCAGGTTGCACTTATGCAACCCAGAACCAGCGTTACAAAAGCTTCGAACTTTCATATTTTGACCTTGATGGCATTTCAAAAGCACTTCTTTATGCTACCGACACTGTGGAAATCCAAATGGTTATAATTTCACTTTTTGATTTACAGCCTTCTAGAAAAAGATGGGAGATATTCCAGCAGGAGATGCCGAGAAGGGCAAGAAGCTTTTTGTGCAGAGATGTGCTCAGTGTCACACTGTGGAAAAGGGAGGCAAACACAAGACTGGACCAAATCTAAATGGTTTGATAGGAAGACAGACTGGCCAGGCTGCTGGATTCACCTACACTGATGCCAACCGGAAGAAGGGTAAGCTGGTATATTTTTTGAAAGGTCATTTTTGAAAAGGTTCAACCATCTTCACAGGTCAAGAGACTCAGCCAGTTAGGAACTGTTTCAAAGATTTGAAAATAATATAATCTGAAGGATGATAGTCGGTTTAAGTGGGAACTACACCTGTCCTTTTTTCTTCACCCATATCCGTTATTGCCCGTATCCGTGATACCCTGGATATTTTGGTATAAAACAGTGTACTAGCTGTCCGTGTCCGTGAAGAACGAGTTTTTTCCTTTCTAATCACGGACACGGATGAGTTCACTGTTTTATAGCAAAATATCCAGGGTATCACGGGTACGGGCAATAACGGACACGGGTACGGGTGATGAAAAAAGGATAGGTGAAGTTCCTACTTTAAGTCAGTGTTTACATTGTGGTTTATTGACTAAAAGTGATGTTTTGACAGCATTTTGTTTTTAGCCCAGCATATATATATTTGATTTTTTGTATGTTTTTTTTTACATGTTATATAGGATGTAACCATTAGCAACAGGTTTTATTTTTGAGAATTGTGTATTTATTTAATCTTTTAAATAAAATGTAGATGCCTCGCATAAAGTAATCTTCAAGCAGCATTTCTATTTATAAATTGTAAGGAAACCATATATTTTGTATGCATACTAGAATGGTAATTCCATGTAAAATAAACGAGTCTCGGGTATCCTTTCTGAGTAAAAGAGTTTTCTGAGGAAACCCCTAGAAAGTCGGCATTCATGTGTAAATGTGATTTTGTATTTCATTTTATAGTGGTTTCCACATTAAATACTTACACTTTAAGCAGTGTTTCTGTTTATAAATGTTGATATATAAGATGCACGAATGTTAATATGTATTTCATCTTCATCTTGCTAAATTCTTGCATAAATTTCAAACCGTGATCTGTCTGGAAAAAAAGTTTAACAAATTGACAAATACAATAATTTGGTGAAACAAATTTTGTGCAAAGGATGTACAAAAGTCATTCAAAAAAATTATCTTGTGCAGTGCATCTAACATACAATTTAATTCCAAACGCAGGTCAAGTAGATATTGAAGCATAATAATTTCAGCCCACACAGGTTTATTAAATATATTTCATGAAGAAATTGTATGTGCCAAGTACAGGCAACTTGATCTTCTGCTTTCAGGTATCACATGGGGCAAAGATACACTTTGGATTTATCTAGAGAACCCCAAAAAATACATCCCAGGTTAGTTTTAATTTTAAAATTGTATTTGGGTTAAAGTAAGGGGGTGTTATAACTTTAACAGAAATAATTGTTGGAAGTATGGACTCAAACCATGTTATTTTTAGGGGTGTTGCGGTAGTACCGGTATCGCCGGTACGGTAAATAAATTATTGCAAACCGTCATAAGTTCAGCTACCGGTTTTCCGCTTACTGTTCAATGTAAAGTAATTTTACTAACCTTACATACAAAATAAATGTCATAATCCGCTTTTCTTTGCTTTTTACTGTAAAACAACAACCATAATGAGCGATAATTCAAAGCAAACCATATAGTTTGTCATTAGCCAATCAGAATGGAGGACACATCTGTGTCATGTTAGCAGAATTCTTGACTGAAGTATGGAAACTATTTGGTTCTCATGTTTTGTTAAATAAGAGACGGTTAACCGGTAACCGACCGGGAAGTACCAGGCGTGAAACCGTAAGGAAAAAATCGCTACCGCAACACCCCTAGTTAATTTTGTCTTAAAAATCAGTATTTGTGACAGAAATGCCAGATATTAGGGAAATGTGCCCTATGCCACTAAAATGTTCAAATATGCTTTTATTTAATAATTTTACATGAATGTTTTGTACCTCAACCATCAAGATTTTATTTGCAAAAATTGTATAGCTCATAGAAAAGACCAACAACAAGTAACTTGTACGATTTCTCAGTATGTTTGTTTAAAGTAGGGCTGCGAACGAGTACTCAAGCCTCGGTGTACGAGGCGGTCTTGGTTTGTACTCGAGTCCATTTTAAAAACTCGGTTACTCGCAAGGTATTGTATTATCGCCCACATAATCAAACACTGTAAAATATGCTACATTTCAGCATTTCCATCACATAATATCAATTAAAGTTATTTTCGCTTGAAAACTTACAATTTACTCAATATGCTATAATATATGGTCAAATAGAAGACGTTTTTCTTCAAAGTTTCGTTTCCAGAACCGGCTATTTGTTTACAGAAAACATCTAATGGTAGATACTAAATCTCGCGGTTACTAGAATTCGGGCCGGTTGTCAGAGGGTGAGTACTCGATGCCATTTTTCAGCACCCGTCACAGCCCTAGTTTAAAGTGTTTAATATTTCACAAATTGCTGTATATTTTTATTTTGCAGGAACCAAAATGGTGTTTGCAGGCCTCAAAAAGGAAAAGGACCGGGCTGATTTGATTGCTTATCTCTACAGTGCAACATCCAGCTAAAATGGCAGTTACGTTTCATAAACATTTTAACCTAGGAAATTATAGTGTGTACCATAAGTTATTTTAAGCAAGTCTATGTTTTGTGTTACATGTTACTTATGTACCCGAGACCATTTGACTTTGATTTTTAGATTTTTTTTTAAAGAAAGTAAAGTAAAGTAGTGGTTAAATTGATTAAATCAATTGATAGTTTCAAGTACTTGAACTATAACGAAATCTAAATGACGTTTGTTTCACACTTCCTTTTATTTCGCTCAGTTACTTGATTTGATGTTATCGGGTTGCTGTTTCATTGTAACTGATATAACACAAGTTTTACTGAGTGAAGTTTTAGATTACTTGATATTATTAAATATTTTTCCAAAATGCGTGATGTGTATATTGATGTTAGTGATTTTACAGAGAATTGTATTGATGTACAGAGTTATGTTTATCTGAGAAAGTACCAATTGGAGAACAAATAAATGCACTTTGTGCCTCAAATCTATGACTATTAATGGTACTTTGGATGACTTTTGGACAAAATAAACTGTACATGTGCAGTTAGACCATAATGATATATTGCAGGCAGTCAGATTTGCCAATATTAAAACTATTACACTGTTGCATCCTATTACAATTTTACTGGAACTTGAACTTCGAAACAAAAACAGAAAAACTGACCTGTAGATACCCTTCTATGCATCTGGTTTTTACCACGATGTAGGAAGTTGATATTGGTAGGGACATTGGTTAGGGGGTGTAGGTGTGAAACTTCATGGTGTGACCTTGATTTGGCCTTGCCATAGTGACCTTGAGTTTGAGAATCTTCTCCGGGCTATATCTGGGAAACCGTAAGGTGTAGGAAGTTGATATTTGGAAGGGACATTGGTTAGCGGTTGTAGGTGTGAAACGTCATGGTGTGACCTTGACTGATAAGATCTTGTCCGGGCTATATCTCAGAAACTGTAAGGTGTAGGAAGTTGATACTTGGTAGGGACATTGATTGGGGGTTGTAGGTGCGCATTGATTTAACCTTTGTTCTTGCTGTAGTGACCTTTGAAATTTTGTTCGGGCAATATCTCAGAAACCTTAAGGTGTCTGAAGTTGGTAGTGACATTGCCTAGGTGGTGTAGGTGTGCAACACCATGGTGTGATCTTGATTTGATGTTAGACCTTGCAGGGACCATGAGTTTTAAAATCTTGTTGGGGCTATTTTTTTGGATTCTGTAATGTGTAGAAGGTTGACCATGGCATGGACATTGGTTAGGTGTAGGTGTGCATCATGGCGTGACCTTTAACTTTGACTCTGCTAAATTGTGTTCACCTGCCATATTTGAGACGTATCTCATATACCAAAGATCTATGGATTGCTGCAACTGCTTACTATGTGTACTTTACATAATTGTGCTATTTCCATTGGCAGTTGCTATTCTTGAATTAATAAATTTTACAGCTTCATAATTTTTACTTTACCGATTAATGCAGTCATCTTGCCATTGAATTGTCTTGTTTGAATACTTTTGCATACATTTTCTTTCTCTTAGATGTTACTTTCGCTACTTGAACATTTGGGCCTTTATAGAAGTGACACTGCTCTGAAAGTATCTCAATCTTTGCACTGTTTCACAACTATATCTCATGGTGTTGAAAACTGTTTCACAACTATATCTTGTGGTGTTGAAAACTGTTTCACAACTATATCTCATGGTGTTGAAAACTACATCACCAGGCTATGTGGTATGGGCATCTCTGATGCTATTTTATTGAGTCACTTGATATAAAAATATTTACAATTACACAAATGTAGGCAATATTATTTCAGGATTTTCGACTCCAATTTAACTAATCTCCTATTTACTCACTTTATGATTACTTGGCCCATTTGAACTGTTGTATATCCTTGTTTGCAGATCCACTTCTAAAGGATTTATGCTTGAAAGTAAAAACTTCAACATAATTTTTTTAAATGACTCTTGTCACGATAATGCCCTTATTTACACACAATGGGGACCTGTGTCGTTTATGAGCCAGTTTCTTTTTACTTTGGAGCATTAATTTAAGTTAATCTCCAAATGGCAATATGGTTTAGCTGCCCTTTTAAAGCAATTAATAAGAATACTCAAAGACTTCGTTCTTGCAGGACATTTTATCAAAAAGGAGGACAATTGGAGGCCCCTTGCTTGACAGAAGATAGTTGTGTCAATATAAAATTCTTTATGAATGTCAATACATTACTTTATTATTTGAAGTATTTCTTCATGAAGGCTGAGATGCTGACTCACTAGTACTAAAATTAATTCATGAAATTGTACTGAAGTCCATTTTAAAGTGATCATTTTTCTCTAGCCACCTTTTTAAAAAAATCATAGAAAAAAAAAGAACAACAAAAGCAACAGAAAGTAATGGATGTAAGTGAAAAAATATTATTCTATTACTATTTGAAAATTTTCCAAATCTATCGCTATTGGTGTATGGATGGGGTGGCGGGAAAAAGTTTGTCCGGGCTGTATCTCAGAAACCGTAAGGTGTAGCAAGTTGATACTTGATAGGGACATTGGTTAGGGGGTGTAGGTGTGCAACGTCATGGTCTGACCTTGATTTGACCTTGCCGTAGTGACTTCGAGTATGAAAATCTTGTCCGGGCTATATCTCGGAAACCGTAAGGTGTAGGAAGTTGATACTTGGTAGGGACATTGGTTAGGGGGTGTAGGTGTGCAACGTCATGGTCTGACCTTGATTTGACATTGCCGTAGTGACCTTGACCTATAAAATCTTGTCCGGGCTATATCTCGGAAACTGTAAGGTGTAGGAAGTTGATATTTGGTAGGGACATTTGTTAGGGAGTGTGGGTGTGCAACATCATGGTGTGACCTTGACCTATAAAATCTTGTCCGGGCTATATCTCGGAAACCGTAAGGTGTAGGAAGTTGATACTTGGTAGGGATATTGGTTAGGGGGTGTAGTTGAGCAACATCATGATCTGACCTTGATTTGAGCTTTGACTTTGCCATAGTGACCTTGACCTATAAAATCTTGTCCGGGCTATATCTCGGAAACTGTAAGTTGTAGGAAGTTGATAGAGACATTGGTTAGGGGGTGTAGGTGTGCAGCATCATGGTCTGACCTTGATTTGACCTTGCCATAGTGACCTTGCCCTATAAAATCTTTTCTGGGCTATATCTCGGAAACAGCAAGGTGTAGGAACTTGATACTTGGTAGGGGCATTGGTTAGGGGCTATAGGTGTGTATTATCATGGTGTGACCTTAATTTGACCTTTGACCTTGTCGTAGTGACCTTGACCTTTAAAATCTTGTTGCACCTTTGGGTCTGTCTTTTGATGCAGATGAAGCACTGTTAAAGTCACATTAGAATTTATTCAGAATTTTACTTTCATAACTTCCCACTGTAAAAGATGGAATTTCAAGTGAGCCACAGATTTTGCTCCCAACACCACACAAGCATTCATTAAATGTATTACCACTTCTGTATGCATGGTAATATTCAAAACATCTAAACCATAATTTGGCCATGCAGATGTAGATAAAGAGTGTTGAATTTTAGTTTACTGATTAATTTGAAAATTTTGATTACTTAAATGTAGCTTTTATAAGCTACAAGCTTACCATGTGGGACTGATAGCTGTTCTCGGGAGGCCATCCGACCTGTCCAACGTCTTAGAAAAAAAGACATTTAGGGTGACAGGTTAGACAGGTAGGGTGGGACTTTCTTCAGTCCCACATGGTAAGCTTGTAGCTTATAAAAGCTACATTTTAAGTAATCAAAATTTTCAATTTTATTGCGCTACAATAGCTTACCATGTGGGACTGATAGCTGAATCCAACCGCTCGGTGGCCGGATTACAGCTGAGACTTGAATCAATGTCGATTTTTCTTAGATTTTGAATAGGTTAGAATGAATGATAGAAAATACCAGTCTGAGTCCCGTTTACAGTGTCCCAGTCCCGAGGGCCGGACCTGTAGAAAAGCCAAAAACCTGAATGAATGGATGACCGTGCTAAAACTGTCTGGATGTTTGGATGAAAGGATAGAAGTGCAGCCAATGCTCACATGGGGTGCAGCCCATAAGGGCTGGATCACGTGACAGAAAGACCCTAGGCTTGAATTCTCATAATTAATGCCACCCTAACAAGATTAATCACAACCTTAAAAAGTCCTTAATACTTGATACTAAATACGAAAAAACAAAAAGACCTTACCCAAACATCATGATGAGGTAGACTTATACATATACCCTGGGATTAGACTCCTGAAAACTTGGTTGTAGCGGATGTGCCCCCCTTCTTTTCTTTCCGAGGATACCTGTCTGAGGGAAAGGATCTAGGACTTGTGCCGCCACTACTGGTCCCAGATACATATTGTTTTTGTCCGACCAAGTAAGGTCCTTTAAGTAAATATTTGTAAATGTGTGTGAGTTTTCCAGTGACAGGCGTGCATGAAATGGTCCACCAATACCCCACTGAAAAAGGCCGCCATGGCCCGAATATCATGCGATGTAACTTGGACCGAGTCCAAGGCTTGTTGGTCTGCTTGTTTATAACAAGGTAGAATGGTATGTTCCAACCAAGAAGAGAGAGAAGCGGGTCTATCTGAGGTATGTCCTTTCCTTTCTGAGGTATGTCCTTTCTTGAAGGAGATGAAAGGGGGGACCCGGAACCTCTCAAGTCCTTGGTTCGGCCCAAATAGTACCTCAGAGCCTGCACTGAACGCAAGGTCCTGTCTTCTTTGAACTGTCTATCTACAATGGTAGACAAAGCAGGAATAGTCACCGGAGCCACACTTTGAGAACCTTCTCTTGCTAGTTGGTTTTTGGCTATGAAGTCAGAAGGGAACAAGGTGACCTTTTCCCATTGGCCTAGATTAAATACTTTGTTAGCAACCCAGGCATGGATTTCGCTGCGGCGCTTGCTGGAGGCCAAAGCTAGCAAGAAAGCAGTTTTGAGAGTAAGATGTTTGAGGGCTGTGTCTTTCATAGGCTCAAAGGGTGCTTTTGTGACCTCATTGAGAACAACAGAAAGTTCCACTTTGGAAGATTCCTGGAACTTTTGGGACGATCCCTATGGAAACTGGTGAGCAACCTATGAAGGTCTGCATTGTGTGAGATATGGTGGGCCGCTGGACCCAATGTGTCAACAATGGCAGTCCTGTAACCATCAATGGTCGAGGGGCGCCTGTTTAGGTCCTGGTACAGGTATATGAAAAAATCTGAGATCTGTTTTACAGATGGAGTGGAGAAATCCACCGAAGTTTCTCTGCACCATTGTTCAAATAGGGCCCACTTTGACTTGTAGATGGTCCTTGTTGATGACTGCTGAGGGGCAGCAATTCTCTCTGCCACCTCCACAGAGAAGCTTTGTTCTTGGAATTGTCCACTCCTAGACACCAGGCGTGGAGGTTGAGATGTTGCGGATTGCTGTGGAACACATGAAGGTGGGACTGTTTGAGTAGGGTTGTTGACACTGGCAGTTGTAGTGGGATCTCTGTTGAGAGCTGTACTAGGTCCCAAAACCAGGGCATCCCTGGCCAGCCTGGGGCTATCACTATGATCAGGCAGTGGCATTGCCTGATTTTTGGATCACCCTGTGAAGGAGAGCCGTTGGAGGGTAAGCATAAGCGGTGAGACCCGTCCAATTTATGTTGAGAGCATCTATGTCCCAGGCCTTTGGGTCTGGGATAGGAGACACTTATAGAGGGAGTTTGTGGTTCAGATGAGTGGCAAACAGGTCTACATGAGGAGTGAACCACTTGTAGCAGATCTGTTTGAACACCTGTGGATGCAATGACCATTCTGTTGACTGCACTTGGTTGGACCTGGATAGGAGGTCGGCCATCACATTCAGACACCCTGGAATGTGTCTGGCTTTCAACGTTATGTGATAATGATGGCACCATGTCATGATTTTCCACAGGAGCACACACATCTCCACCGAGTGAGTTCCTCCTTGGTTGTTTATGTAGGCTACCACTGTTGAGTTGTCTGTTGCAACTAGAACTGTTTGGTTTTGACACTGGTCCTTGTATCTTCGAAGGGCCAGTGAGACCGCCTTCAACTCTAGGACGTTTATGTGTAGCCTTTTTTCCTGATCTGACCACAGACCCTTTGTAGAACTTTGATCTAAGCGATCGCCCCAACCTTCATTTGAGGCGTCTGTAAAGAGTTGGATACTGTGGTCTTTGGGATGAAGGTCTGCGCCTTTCATCACGTTTTCATCAGGATTCTGCCACCAGTCTAGATGTGCAGAAATCATTTCTGTCCAAGGAAGGAGGCTGTCCAGTGACTGAGGATATCTCCAGTGCTCCTTGAGATGAAACTGAAAGGGCCTCGTGTGAAGGCGTCCCTCCGGGACCACCTTCTCCGTTGAGGCTAGCAACCCAATTAGCGACATCAAACATCTTGCAGTCAAAACATGTTTTGACTTGAGTCGTAGGATCAAATCCTGAAGTTTGAGCCATCTCTCTTGAGTGGGTTTTACAAGGGCTGAATCTAGATGGTATTCGTAGCCCACGAACGAAAACACCTGAGTAGGTTTCAGGTCTGACTTTTCCTGATTATTATCCACCCCAAGGACTGGGTTAGATCTACCACGGCCTGAGTGTTCACCTAGGCTTCCTCCTGAGACTGGGACCTGATCAGCCAGTCATCCAGGTATTGGTGAAGTCTGAGACCTCTGGATAGGGCCATTAGCTTGACTTCCTTTACAATCACTGTAAAGACCTGGGGGGCTGTGGCCAGCCCGAAGGGAAGGGAGGAGAACTGGAATACTTGAAACCTGTGGCAAAACCTTAAAGCCAGGTCACACTGTGGCGACTTTTAGTGGCGAATATGCACGATCCTGAAATTCTTCCCTGTTGGTAGCAAATTCTTGGTCCATCTTCACTGTTCTCCACCATTCTCCATGGATCGTCCTCTAGCTACTACAGTTTCAAACTGTTCAAAACTATCGCCGGTATTCGCCGATTCGTGGCTATTTTTTAGTTTGCCATTAGAATTCGCCACTATTGGTAGCAGATTCTTCTACATCGTAGCTCTGTGGTAGGACATTCTCCAGCAAATCGTACTACCTTCTTGTTCTCAGTAAATTCGCCAGATATTCTTCCTTGTTCTCAACTGATTCTTCCTTTGTCGTAGAAGATTCTTCAAGTATCGCATTCATTCTCCCCTACTTGTAGCTGATTCGTGGGTAAATTCGCCAGATATCTTCACCAGTTCGTAGGGTATTCTTTGTATATTCTTGCTTTGTCTCAGGACATTCGAAAGGCATCGTAGAACATCGTAGAGGGGTCGTAGAAGTATGAAGATCTTTTATCACGTGACTACACTTTCCCGCTTTGTTTTGGCGAATTCTGGCGAATTTGAAGTCGCCTCTGTTCTATATTCGCAGATATCATCGTAGCACCCTCGCCACTGGTATTTCCTTGAATTTGGATGAATGGGGGTGTGAGATAAGCGTCGACGATAACCATTCCCCTGGAATCAAGGAGGTCCTGATGGACTCTGGAGTTTCCATTTTAAACTTTTCTACATGTAGAAAAGTGTTGAGCCTGCTTAGGTCTATGACTGGCCTCCACCTTGGTGAGGCTTGGTACTAGAAACGGTCGACTGTAAAACACTAGAGATTTTACATACTCCGCCTTTTCGATTACATTCTTTGACAGAAGAGGCTGGATACAAGTGGCCAGAGATTAGTCTTGACGGGCCTTGTACTCCGATAGGATCAGAGGAAATCTGACCAGATTTGGTTTTGAAAGGAATGGTAGAACACAGCCATTGGTGATAATGTTTAACACATTTGATGAACATTTGTTTGTTTGTCAGTCTCTTCTGAAAGAACAGAGGCGACCTACAAGTGGACTGAGGGAGGCTATTGAGGAGTCATTGGGGGGAGGGGTTTCCACACCCTAGCCCCCCAGCGTGGGGTCGAAAACGACCCCTGGAGCCTCTGAAGGTCGATTTCCCCCTGGCTGAGGAAAACGAGGTTATTGTTTGTGAGGAGTTGCCCCCATAGGGGCGTTCCCTGTAGGAGCCTCTTTGTGGGTACCATGAAAGGGCTTGTTCTGATAGGGTCCAAAACCCTGGAAGTCTTTGAGGTGCCTATTTTGGAGTAAGTCTTCTCCCTCCTGGACTAACTGAGACTTAAACAAAGAGGAAGGCCCTCAGATGTTGGTCTCTCGGTTCCCCTAGTTGTGGTTATAGTAAGGTCATTTCGGGTTCGCGCCTAAGCAAGCCGGTATTACCTATAGTGTAGTGTTGTGTAGAGTTCCCTCTGGAGAAAATGGGCTAAGAGTTTGCAGAGACCAGTAAGGGCCCTGAGTTTGGATAAGAACAGTCTTATTCCAAATGTCTAAGAAATCACAAGCGTTTAAGGGCCCTGGGCTTATATAGCTGATTTTCAGGATCAGCACCTTCCTGATCCGGGATTTCACCTTTGTTGAATTTATAACATCCTGAAACTTCTCAAACTAGGTGGAGGAAGTCTTAGCAAAAGAAGCAGTATAGGTATTTTGTCTCGCTTGATGTTCCAATTCCTTGAGAATTGGTAGGGGAACCTTGCCCATAGTCCCAGAGGGCTTAGGAGTAATACAGGTTTTTGCAAATCAACTCCTGAATCTTGTCTTAATAACAAGGTTGTCCCACCTTGAACCACTTAGCAGTGGAAGGAGGAGCTTTTCTGTATTTTTTACTTTCCCTCAGCAGGATGCAGTTGAAAATCCTTGTCAAACTTTTCAAAGGTATGTTTGATAACAGAGTTGTGGGGAAACATGGGGGAAGGGCCCCTAGGCCTAAGCTCTTGTGTACCTTTCTCGACATCCAGACCCCTTCCTGGGGTCAGGGAGTTAAAGAGAATCCTAAAAATCTCCATTATCTCTGCGTACTGCGAGGGGAAGTTGGTCAAGGCAACATCCCTATAATAAGGGGGGTCTGGATTTTGTCGAGGTTGGAATTGATAAGAATGGGCCTTCCTAGGACCTTTAGACCTGTGTATGGGTGTAGAGGACTGATCCTCCTCTGACAAAAAAGACACATATCTGAATTAAAGTTGGTCTTATGTGCAACCTCTGATGACGAAGAGATATATCTGGACCTGGATTATGTTTAAACATATGTAAATATAAAAAAAAGTTACACCCCAGGAGGGGTGCGAACCCCAGACCTCCCACTTAAACCACTACACTACACCAGCTACGGCAGGCTTCTGAGGCCGAAGCGGAGGTCTGATCCACCTCCACTTCTTGTCTATTAATAGCCATACTGAGGGACTTTAAGTTCCCTCGAAAACTGTAGTGCCTCGAGAATAGAAGCCTGAAAAAACTATTTGGTTGATGAGACCCCAGTGAAGACTCGAGTTTAAACCTGATCTTTTACTACATGCAGTATTTGGGGAGGTGGGACAGATTTTCTGGCGTTGTGCAAAATAATGCCTCGAAAGCAAGGGGTTGAAAACGTGTCTAAATAACATTGCAGCATCCCCGAGATCTGCCGAAGAAACACAAAGGAATCGACGTCCTGATTACCCAAAGGTCATGTTCATCATAAAAAGTGTGATATATTGAGCAATATATACCTAATTTGCGTGTTCTGAAAAGAATCACATATATAGACAAAATAAAGCTCGCGGCTTGTCTTCATTGAAAGGGGAGGAATAAATACGCAATAAAAGCACGTTGCTCGTGACAACAACCAATGCTCGACAAGTAAACAAGCCTTACAAGACGAAGGAATGAAACACTCAGAAAATAATACTTATCGTGGTGGAACGAAACTTCCACAAAATAAGCTATATATATATAAAAACAAAATGGCTAGATATGGATATCCATAATTATGTAAATACTGAGAAATGGAAGAAAAAACATCTTTTACTAGGAAGAAATAGGTGAAAAGGTGATGGCCAATGAGAAAGAATGTTACAAAAGGGGTAAGTCACGTGACGACAACCTCGACTACAGCCAACACTAAATGTCTTTTTTTCTAAGACGTTGGCCAGGTCGGATGGCCTCCTGAGAACAGCTATCAGTCCCACATGGTAAGCTATTGTAGCGCAATAAAAGCTGTCATCTTGTTATTGAATTATCTTGTTTTAATACTTCATCTTTACATGCATTATCTTTCTTTTAAACATTATTTTCTCCATTTAAACATTGTTTGGACCTTTATATAACTGACAGTGCTCTGAAAGTATCCTGAACTTTGTACTGGTACAGTACTTCTATATCTCATGGTGTTGAAAATATTTCCCTAGGCTGTGGGGTACGGGCATCTCTGATGCTATTTTCTGTTGTTATCTTGGTTGCTGATGTGGTCAATACATAATGATCTCATGTGTAGAGCAGTATTTATGATCACAAGAATATCAACCTAAACTAGACCAAAAATGCACTGTGGACTGATGCAAGATATAGCCAAAGAAACCTATACCCGGAAACCACAGTATTGATTTGTGAAAAGAAAGCGTCCAGAAATAAATGTGGTTATGCTATGCGTAGAAATTCAAGATGGCTTCCAAAAGGCAGGAAAACCGAGGACTTTGACCATAACCTCCGGGCCCAAAAAATTGGATGAAATCACTATCACCATTTCCAAGATATGAAGGATTTTTCATTTTTTTGCAACGAGTACATGCATTTATTCAATTAATTCAAGTAACTGCCAAATGAGAAAATGGCTAAAAGTTACTTAGCTATGGTCACAGATCCTTAAATGATTAACCATTTTATGGCGAAGATGAAAATGGACGGACACATTTTAAGAAAATGCTCCAAATGGAATAAGTAGGGATATACAGGGGATTTACTCAACAGGGACAATGTTAAGTAGTTAAAATTCGAGATGACAGCCAAAATTCTTAGGGAATTGATTTTTGCCAAAGATTCCCACATAACTGCTAAAACCTCTGGGCCAAAAATTCAACCAAGATCACTATCTCGCACTCTTTCTGACATATTAAGTATTTTTCATTGTGAAAAACATTTAACAATGTAACAATATTTAATTGTTAATAAATCAGCCATGTTTTATATGATCACTTCCAAAATTTAATGACTTCTATAAAAGAAACCTACTTGCTAAGTTTCATGCGCATAAGGAGTGCTTTTAAGTTATCCGCATAAGCAGAACTTGAAAAAACATGTTATTGGTCATGTGACTTCGATTTACTCTCATTAGTAAAAATGTCATGACCTCATATTCAGACATTTTCCCAGGACTACTGCATACAGGTGCCAAATATGACAAGAATCTGCAAAGTGGGTATTATAGCCTGTAGAAAATACTGGAGCTGGAGGAGCCAGTGGCTCCTTTTGGACTAAGTTTTCCCTGTATACAAACAAGAGTGCTTTGCTGGATGATTCAAAATATTTTAAGGTAACAAAAATTTACCCGTATTTAAATTTTTTTCTGTAAGAAACCTAGCCCGCAGGTACAACTAAAACAACCTCATCTGAAGAAATATACAGAACCCATGAGATGTCAGAAATAGGAACTGTCATGCAGAAGAAAAAAATAGCATCAGAGATGCCCGTACCCCACAGCCTAGGGAAATATTATTAACACCATGAGGTATAGAAGTACTATATCAGTACAAAGTTCAGGATACTTTCACAGCACTGTCAGTTATATAAAGGTCCAAACAATACTTAAATAGAGAAAATAATGTCTAACAGAAAGATAATACATGTACTCTTTATCTACATCTGGCATGGCAGAATTATGGTTTAGATGTTTTGAATATTATCATGTATACAGAAGTGGTAATACATTCAATGAAGGCTTATGTGTGGTGTCTGAGCAAAATCTGTGACTCACTTGATGAAATTCCATCTGTTACAATGGGAAGTTGTAAAACTATAATTCTTAATGATTTTTGTGGCAAACTAGTTAATCCAAAAGTTACTATGTTTGTGTTGGATTTTGTCAAATGGAATCTGTAGGAAACTGAATTAACTAGAGGATCGCTCGCAAAAAAAAAGATAATGTTTTTGCATAGCAAAAACAAAGCGTCCCGAAAAGGATATAAAGGTGAGTGCTAAAGTATTAAGAAAATGCTTTGTTTCTAGCCTTATACTGTTGTGGCAACCAAAGTCAGCACAGTCTGCTCTATCTAGCACGGTTTTCAAGATATAAGCATTTTTGTGTTTTGCAAAAAATAAAAAAATTAAAAATGTCCGCTGTATTTGGCGAGACAAAAATATTTTGAAAATTGGCATGGCTATTCTGCAGAGATACCCAGCAGGTCCAAAATTTTGTTGAGTTCACTCCATATAGCACGGTTTTCGAGATATAAGCATTTTTGTGTTTTGCAAAAACTTTGAAAATTCAAAATGGCCACCATTTTGGGGAGACAAAAATTTTTGTCAAGACCACTGCCGTGGTGTGTATCTCCCGCCGAGGATTAAAGCAGAATAAATAGGTTTTCCGAGATATTCACAATTTTTCATTTTCGTGTGTGAAAGGTCTTCCAAAAGTAGGTGAATGAGTTATTTGAGAAAAATTGGCTATCTACAATACTATTAAGAGATAATTCACATTTACTCATTTTGAGTAGGTGAATAATTATCTATGGGTCTGAAACTTCACCAAGTGAAAGCTCTCCCAAAAGTAGGTGAATGAGTTATTTGAGAAAAATTGGCTATCTGCAATACTTTTAGAGATAATTCGCATTTACTCATTTTGAGTAGGTGAGTAATTTGCTATGGGTCTGAAACTTCACCAAGTGAAAGCTCTCCCAAAAGTAGGTGAATGAGTTATTTGAGAAAAATTGGCTATCTGCAATACTTTTAGAGATAATTCGCATTTACTCATTTTGAGTAGGTGAGTAATTAGCTATGGGTCTGAAACTTCACCATGTGAAAGCTCTCCCAAAAGTAGGTGAATGAGTTATTTGAGAAAAATTGGCTATCTGCAATACTTTTAGAGATAATTCGCATTTACTCATTTTGAGTAGGTGAGTAATTAGCTATGGGTCTGAAACTTCACTGAGTGAAAGCTCTCCCAAAAGTAGGTGAATGAGTTATTTGAGAAAAACTGGCTATCTGCAATACTTTTAGAGATAATTCGCATTTACTCATTTTGAGTAGGTGAGTAATTAGCTATGGGTCTGAAACTTCACCAAGTGAAAGCTCTCCCAAAAGTAGGTGAATGAGTTATTTGAGAAAAATTGGCTATCTGCAATACTTTTAGAGATAATTCGCATTTACTCATTTTGAGTAGGTGAGTAATTAGCTATGGGTCTGAAACTTCACCAAGTGAAAGCTCTCCCAAAAGTAGGTGAATGAGTTATTTGAGAAAAATTGGCTATCTGCAATACTTTTAGAGATAATTCGCATTTACTCATTTTGAGTAGGTGAGTAATTAGCTATGGGTCTGAAACTTCACCAAGTGAAAGCTCTCCCAAAAGTAGGTGAATGAGTTATTTGAGAAAAATTGGCTATCTGCAATACTTTTAGAGATAATTCGCATTTACTCATTTTGAGTAGGTGAGTAATTAGCTATGGGTCTGAAACTTCACCAAGTGAAAGCTCTCCCAAAAGTAGGTGAATGAGTTATTTGAGAAAAATTGGCTATCTGCAATACTTTTAGAGATAATTCGCATTTACTCATTTTGAGTAGGTGAGTAATTAGCTATGGGTCTGAAACTTCACCAAGTGAAAGCTCTCCCAAAAGTAGGTGAATGAGTTATTTGAGAAAAATTGGCTATCTGCAATACTTTTAGAGATAATTCGCATTTACTCATTTTCAGTAGGTGAGTAATTAGCTATGGGTCTGAAACTTCACCAAGTGAAAGCTCTGCCAAAAGTAGGTGAATGAGTTATTTGAGAAAAATTGGCTATCTGCAATACTTTTAGAGATAATTCGCATTTACTCATTTTGAGTAGGTGAGTAATTAGCTATGGGTCTGAAACTTCACCAAGTGAAAGCTCTGCCAAAAGTAGGTGAATGAGTTATTTGAGAAAAATTGGCTATCTGCAATACTTTTAGAGATAATTCGCATTTACTCATTTTGAGTAGGTGAGTAATTAGCTATGGGTCTGAAACTTCACCAAGTGAAAGCTCTCCCAAAAGTAGGTGAATGAGTTATTTGAGAAAAATTGGCTATCTGCAATACTTTTAGAGATAATTCACATTTACTCATTTTCAGTAGGTGAGTAATTAGCTATGGGTCTGAAACTTCACCAAGTGAAAGCTCTCCCAAAAGTAGGTGAATGAGTTATTTGAGAAAAATTGGCTATCTGCAATACTTTTAGAGATAATTCGCATTTACTCATTTTGAGTAGGTGAGTAATTAGC
The DNA here is from genome assembly GCA_964017235.1 of Sabellastarte sp. h YS-2021. NCBI lineage: Eukaryota > Metazoa > Annelida > Polychaeta > Sabellida > Sabellidae > Sabellastarte > Sabellastarte sp. h YS-2021. The sequence goes on from OZ024938.1 coordinate 60,933,014, forward strand.
TATGGGTCTGAAACTTCACCAAGTGAAAGCTCTCCCAAAAGTAGGTGAATGAGTTATTTGAGAAAAATTGGCTATCTGCAATACTTTTAGAGATAATTCGCATTTACTCATTTTGAGTAGGTGAGTAATTAGCTATGGGTCTGAAACTTCACCAAGTGAAAGCTCTCCCAAAAGTAGGTGAATGAGTTATTTGAGAAAAATTGGCTATCTGCAATACTTTTAGAGATAATTCACATTTACTCATTTTCAGTAGGTGAGTAATTAGCTATGGGTCTGAAACTTCACCAAGTGAAAGCTCTGCCAAAAGTAGGTGAATGAGTTATTTGAGAAAAATTGGCTATCTGCAATACTTTTAGAGATAATTCGCATTTACTCATTTTGAGTAGGTGAGTAATTAGCTATGGGTCTGAAACTTCACCGAGTGAAAGCTCTCCCAAAAGTAGGTGAATGAGTTATTTGAGAAAAATTGGCTATCTGCAATACTTTTAGAGATAATTCGCATTTACTCATTTTGAGTAGGTGAGTAATTAGCTATGGGTCTGAAACTTCACCCAGTGAAAGCTCTCCCAAAAGTAGGTGAATGATTAATTTGAGAAAAATTGGCTATCTGCAATACTTTTAGAGATAATTCGCATTTACTCATTTTGAGTAGGTGAGTAATTAGCTATGGGTCTGAAACTTCACCAAGTGAAAGCTCTCCCAAAAGTAGGTGAATGAGTTATTTGAGAAAAATTGGCTATCTGCAATACTTTTAGAGATAATTCGCATTTACTCATTTTGAGTAGGTGAGTAATTAGCTATGGGTCTGAAACTTCACCATGTGAAAGCTCTTTGGGATAGCTGCTCTGCAGAGATACCCTGAAGATAAAAAATTTCGTCGAAATCGCTCTATGTAGCACGGTTTTCGAAATATTAGCATTTTTGTGTTTTGCAATTTTTGAGCAAAAATTCGAAAATTCAAAATGGCCGCCATTTTTGGCAAGATAAATTTTTTTTGAAAATTGGCATGGTTACTCTGCAGAGATACCCAGTGGGTCAAAAATTTCGTCGAAATCGCTCTATCTAGCACGGTTTTTGAGATATAAGCATTTTTGTGTTTTGCAATTTTGCGAAAAATTCGAAAATTCAAAATGGCCGCCATTTTTTGCGAGAAATTTTTTGTTTGAAAATTGGCATGGCTACTCTGCAGAGATACCCTGCGGGTCAAAAATTTCGTCGAAATCGCTCTATCTAGCAGGGTTTTTGAGATATAAGCATTTTTATGTTTTGCAATTTTTGCGAAAAATTCGAAAATTCAAAATGGCCGCCATTTTTGGCGAGACAAAATTTTTTTGAAAATTGGCATGGCTACTCTGCAGATATACCCTGTGGGTCAAAAATTTCGTCGAAATCGCTCTATCTAGCAGGGTTTTCGAGATATAAGCATTTTTATGTTTTGCAATTTTTGCGAAAAATTCGAAAATTCAAAATGGCCGCCATTTTTGGCGAGACAAAATTTTTTTGAAAATTGGCATGGCTACTCTGCAGATATACCCTGTGGGTCAAAAATTTCGTCGAAATCGCTCTATCTAGCAGGGTTTTCGAGATATAAGCATTTTTATGTTTTGCAATTTTTGCGAAAAATTCGAAAATTCAAAATGGCCGCCATTTTTGGCGAGACAAAATTTTTTTTCAAAATTGGGATAACTACTCTGCAGAGATACCCTGTGGGTCAAAAATTTTGTCGAAATCGCTCTATCTAGCACGGTTTTCGAGATATAAGCATTTTTGTGTTTTGCAATTTTTGCGAAAATTTCGAAAATTCAAAATGGCCGCCATTTTTGGCGAGACAAAATTTTTTTGAAAATTGGGAAAAGTACTCCGCAGAGATATCCTGCGGGTCAAAAATTTTGTCGAAATTGCTCTATCTAGCACGGTTTTAGAGATATAAGCATTTTTGTGTTTTGCAATTTTTGCGAAAATTTCGAAAATTCAAAATGGCCGCCATTTTGGGCGAGACAAAAATTTTTTGAAAATTGGGAAAACTACTCCGCAGAGATACCCTGCGGGTCAAAAATTTTGTCGAAATCGCTCTATTTAGCACGGTTTTCGAGATATAAGCATTTTTGTGTTTTCCTTATTTGGAAAATTCGTAATGATTAATTAATCATTAATTACTCGGCCATTTCTTGACCAATCAATGCCAAAATCTAATGATTTCCAGATTTTAATAGAATGAATGTATTTGCCAAGTTTCAGGTGAATTGATAAAATTCCTTTCAAGTTATCATCCGGACAAGCTTCCCCATCGAAAAAAGACATTTTTGGTCATGTGACCTCTCTGATTGGTTGAAATGTCACTGCAGCATATTCAAAAAAATTCCCCAAGGCTACTGCCTAAACCTGCCAAATTTGAAAAGAATCCGCCTAACGGTTACAGAGTTATAAGGAAAACAAAATGCGGAGCCGGCGGAGCCGCCGGAGCCGCCGGAGCCGGCGGAGCCGGAAGCTCTCCCATACACAAACAAGCGTCCCTTGCGGGACGCTTAATAATCTTGTGGCAAATTGGTTAATTTAAAAGATTAATACTCTGTCTATATAAAATGTGAAGATATATATACAATTTTTCCGCCACTTCAAATGTATAGAACATTAATGCAAAAGTTGCTACATGTGTAGTCTGGTATGAAGGTTTTCCCCTCATGTAGATCTGTTCGCACCTGTTTTGTTTTCAAAATATAGCTTTTGTTATTCAAAAAGAGAAACATATAATATCAATTCTTTTAACACAATAGACAAATGCAGAGGAGGTATACCCCTTTTATCTTGAGATGGTCCCTGAAGTTTGTTTGGGTCCTTTTGGTACAGGTGGAGGGTGGCACTTGTGCCCATGCACAAAAATTAGTGAGTGCTGTTTCAATACTATTGGGTTGTATAGAACAATATATGGCATTACAAGTTTGGGGGAGTGTAGGCTCTACTTTAGTCTGCACTTGATTGTTGACCTATGTTCTGGTCAAGGGAATAAAGGGTTCAATGTTTATTTCATGTTTTTTGTTCATCTGAGTGTGACGTTTCTGTTGTCAAGTTGGCGCATATTAGTGTGTTGGGTTCAAAATAGCCAGAAATGGCAACAATACATTCAGTATTTTCAATTCTGGTGCACTCTCTGTTCCTTTTATGGGATGCTCCAATTAATAGGCTTGTTGGTCTTTGAATTGAACATTTATATTGAACTGACATGAGTAGATGGCAGGCCCTTTAAAAATATTTTGTATGAATGTCAGGGGATTGGCAGACCGAAAGAAAAGAACCGATGTATTTAATTGGTTAAAGAAAAAAAAAATGTCTGTATACTGTCTCACAGACATCCACATCAGTCCAGCAAACCATAATGCATTCCTACAGGACTGGGGAAACGAGATCATTATTAACTCCTTTTCTTCTGAAAGTAGGGGGGTGTCTATCTTACTTGGTGACAATGTTGAATACAAAGTTTTGGAGGTAGAAAAAGATGATGTGGGTAATTTGATGATGGCAAAAATTTGCTTCTACCAAGAGTACACAATACTTTTAGTTGTCTTATATGGACCAAATAGAGATGACCCAGGCTTCTATGACAATTTAAAGGAAAGAATAAGTGAAAAGGAGAATTTACCACTTATAATTTGTGGGGACTGGAATCTTGTACAAAATTTTGAAATTGATACCTTTGGATACCAAAGGGAAAACAATACAAGGGAAAAAGCTAAAGTGCAAGCAATGCAAATAGCTTTGGACCTAGAGGATGTATGGAGGATCAATAATGAGAAACTTAAAAGATACACTTGGTTCAGCAGTAAAACTCCCAGACAAATGGCTAGACTTGACTTCTTTCTAACAACCCCCGACATTCATTCAAAACTAAAGAAGACCTCAATCTCCCATGGTTATAGAACAGACCATTAAGCTCTTATTTTAGAATTAAATTTATTGGAAGGTAAACGTGGTAAAGGCTTCTGGAAGTTTAACACTTCACTGTTACACGACAAAGAATATATAAATATGGTGAAACAAGAAATTTGTAATACCATCTCTCAATACAAGTGTAATGAAAATAGTAATGTGGGGGGTAAAGAATTTACAATAGATAATCAAATGTTTTTCGAAATGTTAAAGTTAAATATAAGGGGTCAAAGTATAGCCTACAGTTCAAGAAAGGCCAAATTTAATAGGGATAAAGAAATAAAAATAGAACAAAATATCACAAATCTTGAAAATCAACTAATAGAAGCCTGCCTTTCAAACTCACAAGATAAAATCTTCGAGTTAGAAAAGAAGTTAAACCAACAAAAAATAGATTTAAGGGATACACGGGAGGCAAAATTAAAAGCTTCTGTACTAAGATCAAAAGTGCAATACTATGAAGAAGGGGAGAAGGCAACAACATTTTTTTGCAACTTGGAGAAACGGAATTACATTAATAAGGTCATAACTAAATTAAATGTGAATGGGAAAACAATTATGAACCCTGACAAAATACTTTTAGAACAAAAAAAATACTATACAGACATTTATAGCTCAAAAGTTTCGGACAGTAATGCCGATTTTAAAAAATTTTTAAAGGAGGACAATATTATGAAATTAGAGGAACCTGATCAAAATTTTTGTGAAAGGCCAATTTCTGAAAAGGAGGCAAAAGAAGTTGTTAAAAATATGAAAAATAATAAAACCCCAGGAACTGATGGGTTCCCGGTGGAATTTTACAAATTTTTTTGGTGTGACATAAATACTTATTTAATAAATAGCTTTAACGAATCCTTCTTGAAAGGTGAGCTATCTGTGTCCCAAAAACAAGGTATAATCACATGTTTGCCAAAAGGAAACAAACCAAGAGAATTTTTGAAAAACAAAAGACCTATTTCACTGTTAAATACAGACTATAAAATCTTATCAGGCATCCTAGCTCAACGTTTGAAGAAAGTACTTCCAAAAGTCATAGGAGAAACACAAAAGGGATTTTTAAAAGATAGATATATTGGTGAAAACATAAGATTAGTCTATGACATCATGTCAGATTTGGAGGTTCACAACAAAAAAGGACTGATAATATTGCTGGATTTTGAAAAGGCTTTCGACTCCTTGGAGTGGAAATACATTAACAAGGTACTACAAAGTTACAGTTTTGGCACTAATTTTATTAGATGGTTCAATACTCTATATAACAACTCTTGTAGCTGTGTAATTAACAATGGGTATTTTTCAGAATTTTTCCAGCTCGCTCGCGGATGTAGGCAAGGTGACCCCCTCAGTCCCTATATTTTCATTTTAGCCATAGAACCTTTAGCTATGGAAATTAAATTGGACAAGGAGGTGAATGGAGTAACCATTGGTAACACCAATTTTAAATTGGGGCAATATGCTGACGATACCTTTTTATTTCTAGATGGATCAGAAGCATCTTTGAGGAAAAGTTTTACAGTTTTTGAAGAATTTTACCTTTGCAGTGGTCTTAAATTAAACATTGATAAAACATTCGCAGTGTGGTTAGGGTCCATGAAACTATCCAATGAAACACTATGCCACGACTTTAATTTAAAATGGGCAAAGAGCTTCACACTTTTGGGTGTAGATTTCAATGTTGATAAAGACAAAATGGTTGCAGAAAATTACAACTCAAAACTAAACACCATAGAAAAAATCATTCATTGTTACAAAAAGCGAAAACTCTCCCTTATAGGTAAAGTAACTGTACTAAAGACTCTAATTGTCCCAAAACTGGTACATATTATGCAAGTACTACCTTCCCCCACTTCAGAATTTTTAAAACGAATGGAGATAATTTTTAAACTCTTCCTTTGGGATGATAAAAAACCAAGAATAACACTAGCCCAACTTGAGAAAGACATTCAAGATGGTGGCCTTAAGTTAACAAAGCTTGACTTTTTAGACCAAGCTCTAAAAATGACATGGATCAATAATTTGATAAAAAGGGATGGCAGTTGGCAACACATTTTTGAGCATAACATAGCAAAAAACAAAAAAGAAGTTTGGCTGTTGGATGTTGTTTCTCTAAAGAAACTAAAGAATACTGTTCAAAATGTCTTTTGGAGAGATGTTTTTAAATCCTGGATTACATACAAAGAAAATTTTTCTAATGAAATAAACGTCAGGACCTATCCAATTTGGAACTCTTACTTTTTACAAAACCGTAATATTTTGCTTAAAAAGGAAAATTTTGAACAAAAAGGACTCCACTATATAAATGATCTACTTACAAATTCAGGAGAACTTATGGGCTATAATGATTTTCAAAATACATACAGAATGAAAATAAATTTTGTAGACTTTTACTCTTTAATACATTCGATCCCAAGAAAATGGATGGCCATCTTACGAGACCACAGACGTAAGATTAAAGGACCAATATTTCAACCTGTTTTGAATGAGCTTCTTGCAATGCCAAAAGTTTGCAAAGGGACATATTGGAAATTAATTAGTACATCAGACTTAAGCAGAAACATTGCAAATAAGTGGTCAGAACACCTTGGAAAACAGTTTACTAATGAAGATATGAGAGATTTTTTTACCTTAAATTTTCAGTGTACAATTGAAAGTAAAATGAGGAGTTTTCAGTATAAAATTTTGCAGCGCATCCTTACCACAAATAAATTCTTGAATATCTGTGGAATAAAAGCAGACAAATGCTACTTTTGTGGTATTATGACAGAAACATTGGAGCACCTCTTTTGGGAATGCCCCAAAATTACCCAATTTTGGAAAAAGATGGTTAAAACTTTGGAGCCATATATAAATTTGTATGAAATATTAAACTGCAAGTCTATTCTACTCGGTGTGAGGTTAGGTCAAAACGAAACACTTGTGAACCATCTTATCAATATCATGAAGCGATATATATATGTAGTTAAGTGCAATGGCAATAATCTTTGTGTAGAAGGAGCCTTAGAGAAAGTTAAAGAAACCTTTAAAATAGAGCAGAACATAGTTAGGCAACAAAATAAAAAATTTGATAGAATAGAAACAAAGTGGGCCCCACTACTGCAAATTCTGGACGCATAAAATGCCTTCTGAATCTCATAAAACTAGTTCTGTAGACAGTTGCCAACACCACCAATATGCACCAACACTTGTTCTGTGTTTTGTGTCCTTGTGATCTTGTGTTTTTTGTCATTTTCTTTGTGTATTCAAATAACACAAAAAAGCAGCTAAAATTGATTCTTTCATATTTTTGTGCATTCAAATGATACATAAAAATCAGCTAAAATTGATTTAAATCCGTAGCGTACAGTTAATTAATATAAAAAATTATATAAAAAAAAATTAAAAATAATAACAGTAGCAGTCGTTCATGTATGTAGTACCCGAATTATGTTTTTGTGTGTTTTTTCTTCATACTGTGTATGAATGTATTTGTTAGGCCCTGATGGGGGGTTGGCCACCCTCGCCTCCCCAGGGCACCATAGGCTATGTAAAAAAAGGGTGAATAAAAAAAAGCTGCAAAAAAAAAAAAAAAAAAAAAAAATTCTTAATGAATTCTAATATGACTTTAACAGTGCTTATTCTGCATCAAAAGACAGACCCAAAGGTGCAACAAGATTTTAAAGGTCAAGTTCACTACGAAAAGGTCAAATCAAGGTCACACCATGATGCTACACACCTACAACCCCTAACCAATGTCCCTACCAAGCATCAACTTCCTTTACCTTACGGTTTCTGAAATATAGCCCGGACAAGATTTTATAGGTCAAGGTCACTGTGGCCAGGTTAAATCAAGGTCACATGACATTGCACACCTACACCCCCTAACCAATGTCCCTACCAAGTATCAACTTCCTACATTATGCGGTTTCCGAGATATAGCCTGGACAAGATTTTATAGGTCAAGGTCACTACGGCAAGGTCAAAGGTCAAATCAAGGTCAGCCCATGGCATTGCACACCTACACCCCCTAACCAATGTCCCTACCAAGTATCAACTTCTACACCTTATGGTTTCCAAGATATAGCCCGGACAAGATATTCAAACTCAAGGTCACTAGGGCAAGGTCAAAAGTCAAATCAAGGTCCCACCATGATATTACACACCTACACATCCTAACCAATGTCCCTACCAAGTATCAACTTCCTATACCTTACGGTTTACGAGATACAGACCGGACAAACTTTTTCCCGCTGCCCATCCACTCGGACACCATAGGTGACAACAATACCCCGACAGCCCTTAAGGGCTGTGGGGTAAAAAAGGGGGGGGGGGGGGGGGGCGGGGAATACCTACATATTTTATTTACTCATGGTGCGAGTTCCAAGGACCAATATATAAGTGATATACAGTCATTTTAGTATGATGGCCCCAACTGACCTTGAAACAGGGGTAAAAGGTCAAGTTTGATACTTGCAAAAGATTCGCAGGCCATGATTTCCTACAAGTTGGTTTGACATTTCGAAGCCCTGGAACCTATAATAAGAGTGATACAAGTGCTTTTTAGTATGACTAACAATCTGACCTTGAAGCGGGGTCAAAGGCCACTTCAGCACTTACTAAAGATTTGCAGGCAATGACTTCTTTTTACTTGTTTTCTCATTCTGATCTCCTAGGACCAATGATAAAGGAGATAAAACACATTTTTGATATGATGATCCCTCTATTTGACATTAAAGATGTGACATGGTGGCCATCTTAATTGTTCTTTAAAAAAAGGTCAAAATTACTCTCAGGCAAGCTTTCCTAGCCATATACATCCTGTGCAAATCTTATGAAAGTAGCTGCAACTTTTTGAATATATCCATGATTTTTGAACAATAGGCTAAGGCAGAGGACAAAATGTTTTACTTCTCTGCAAATTTATTAAGCTATCTTCATAAATGAATAAGATATAAAGGTTTATGTAAAAATGTGACAACACACACATGCACGCACAGATGAGCACACACACATGCATGTAAGGCATTTCATAATCTCCTAACTTCAGCCTTTGGCCAGCGGGAGATAAATATGGAACTGTAGTAACATCTGTTTAATAGTGCAGTTTACGACCAAAAAGTATTTTATGTGTCACTATTACAACAGCTGTTGCCAGATACCCCCAAAACCAAATCAGCTCTAGATCTTCTTGGGGTAAACACATCCTGAGAATATGGTAAAAATCTATGCATGATTTTAGACTGTGAAATCCTATTGAGGTAAAAATATCCTGAAATTTTGGTGAAAATCCATGGATGGGTTTACACTATGGAAAAACCACAAACTTGAAAATCCATGCATAGGTTTATGTTGTAAACATCCACAAACTTAATGCCCGCAGCCACAACCCGCAAAGTGCAGGGGACGACTATAATCCCAGCCTCTATGGGTTGGGGTTTAAAATTAGCTGTACATGAAAAGAGATATTTATGACGTTTCAAAGCCTTTTTAGTTGTGGAAAACTGAATAATATTTAAACTTTTGGTAAATAAAATGCAGCACTCTTTGAGTATTTAATTTTTGTTAAAAATAAGCTTAAATTCACGGATTCTTGTTTCTGAGAAATTTGGGACTGTACAATATTAAAGTCTAAATTATACATCCAAAAAAAGTGGGGTTATGGACCCCTCAAAAAAACCGGTCGTGCAATTGGTACCAGTGATTGGGTCCGGCAACAAATTTCAAGTTTACAATTTGTTAAAATGAATCTTGTTCTGTGCCCCCAGGTGTGACCCAGCTCATGTGCTTGGTTACATGCAACCCACCCCTCAATAATTAGAAGATTCGGCACTGTATTTGACACAGGTTAAAATTCTACTAAAATATAAAATGTATGAGATATCAACTAACTTCAAGCTACAGAGAAAATGGCTGAAATTGTACAATGTGCCAATTTTTATTTTGGTAACAAAGTGTTCACAACTTTGGGAAAATAATTAGTGGTCCCATGGGACAGTAACTTAAAAGACTTAATGGACCAAAACAAACGTTCTTGGTCCAGGATTTGTTAAAATCGAACATAATTATGAGTTTCTTTGAGAGTTTCAACAGCCGCACAGTCGTTAAAGGATGCATCATAACAGAACAAAACATAATTCTATGCATTAACTGTGAAGGAAGTCAGCTTTTTAGTAGTATCGAATAATGAATCGTAATTTTGAGCTAGTATTTTTATTTTTTGTCTGTATTTAAACTAAATTTACAGATAATGCTGTTTTTTCATTTTTTTAAAAAACTTAAATGCTTCTTATTTCTACTGTTTTTGGTATATTTTAACTTTTAAATCTTTGTACACCCTAATTCCTTGCTTCCAAAACTTGGTAGACCGACAGGCCACAAATTCTGAAGAGTAACCAGACCGTCTCCATAGATGGTGGTCTCAGGCCAAAAGACAAGCGTAAGTTCCGAACACTGGTAAGAAATATAAAATGTGATAAAAAAACTTGTACGATTATTCCTTGAATGTTTATTGTTAAAAAATTCAAATGTTCAACAAAATTCATAAATGCAACATAATAGCTGTACGTTACGTACAACTTGAGATTTTGTACAAGTTGGAAGTTGTACACAAAGCCATACAAGTTGGAACTTGTACAAGCAGCTTGTACAAATTGCAACTTGTACAAGATATGCTGTACAAATTGTAACTTGTAAAGAATTTCACCATCAAATTATCCCAACTTGTACAGTGTTGTTGTACAAGTTGGTTTAAAAATGAACTTAAATTAAAAAGTCTACTGAAAATATAGCTTATTTTATGCATATAAAAATCCGAACATCAAAAATTAGCAGTAAATTTACAGAAAAAACTGGTTCGATCCCCGTCATGGCCGTAAGTGGGAAAGCTGGTAGTTGCTTGCTGTTGGTCGGCAGTTTACAGTACAGAACCCTAGCGAACTATATGTACTGGTTTCCTCTGCCCTTCCAACTACCCGTCGTGATATGACCTGTACAGTGTTGAAGGCGACGTAAAAATCCCAAATAAATAAATACAGAAAAAACTGGAAAATGTTTGCTAATAACACTAAAACAACCAAAAAAAACAGTATTGACAGTGATAAATATTAAGTTGTTAGTTTATCACTCAGAAATAAAGTTAACATGTCTCATCATGCAGAAAAAGATAGACTTTTCAGGTACATTTGTTTAGTTTGAATGCAAGTGGTAGCTTATTGATACTGTAAGACTTTGTAAGCTATGGTAAGGTAAACTAGAGTCTCTTTTTAAACAGTGTTGAAGCATCAAAGTGTTAATAATAACGATCTGACTCAAAGATAAAAGTTTAATTTATTTATTTATTTGGGGTTTTACGTCGCTTTCAACATTGTACAGGTCATATCATGACGGGTAGTTGGAAGGGCAGAGGAAACCAGTATATACAGGGTATTAAAATAGGATCACAGGTGGTAAGCCATAAACGGACAGGTGACTGTGTACGAATAATTGCAACTGACATATGGATTTCACTAAGGTACTTCTAGCCAGTGACATGCATTTCATTGTCCTACAATTTAGATGCTGTTTTCTTATAAAGAAACCAAGTTAATTCATCCCTTTGTGGTAGAATAAAGGGGTTTCAAGTAGATCAACAGACTTTTGCATTTGTCAATGTAAATAAATGTTAACTTGTAAACCCATCTCTCTAAAACACAGTTATTTGCAATGTTTGTATTCAGACAAATGAAGCACTTGGTTTACATGAATGTCAGCAATGGCTCAGTGATGCTTGTGACAATTAAAGGATTGTTTTTTACTTTTTTTACATACATTTCAACTCCTTTCAACAGATTTGAAATAAAAAAGTGTCAATAAAAGCAATGTAGCCTCAAAGATTTCTGTCTAATAAGTAAGAATTCTTTTAAAAAGCTAGTAAAAATCTTATCAACCATCTTTATGTGGCTTCCAGTATCAGAGACATTTTTTGATTTACCTCAGTAATTTAACTGATTTATCATTTATGAGGATTGGAAATTTTGATTTTATAAATCTAAAAGTATAAATTCATTGGAATACATTGTTCAATTGATAAAATATGGAACTTGTACAAGTTACAACTTGTACAGGTTCAAAATTTGTTCATGTTGCAACTTGTAAAAGTCATCCTGTACACACTGTTTGTACAAGTTGCAACTTGTACAGATTTCTTGTACAAGTTGTAACTTTTACAAAATCTCAACTTGTACATAACATATTTTTAAAAAACACACAATTAAAAGGATTTCGATTAAGCAAGTGGCAAAGTTCAAAGTTGGGGTTTTACGTCACATTCAACAGCCAGGGTCATATTGGGACAGGTCCTCAGCTTTGCCACTTGCAGGAGTTTATTGAGCATGTAACAGGTACAATACATTTGATCAGTTGTCCGTTTGTTGGGGATAAATACTGGGATTCGACACATGGAGTGTTAAATTGAAAAGATTACTCTGTAATATTTTGATGTGTGTTGCTTCATGATGTTTATGTGTCTAATCTTATCATACATCTTCACATAAATGCCTGCCCCACATTTTATATTTGTCTCTATTTATTGCCAACAGGGCACTAACGCAGAGCATTCCGGTAGTTATTTGTAAGGATGGCCACAATAACTACACATAATATGGTTATGGAATGTTTTTGTTTGACTATTGCAATGTTTTCAGAGAAAGGGAAACACAACCATTTGAAGTCAATCTGACAAGAATATTTGTAAAGATGCTCTCATTAAAAAGTAAATCGCACTATTTTTCTAATACCATTCTCTGAATACTACTATTTTTTAAATAAAATATTACAATTCTATTTATAGGTCATAGCTGTACACAGAAGTTAGATATGAGGCCGTTCTGATACTGGGGTCATTCACTGAACAATATCTACTAATGTGTCCTTAAAACAGAAGCTATTGATAACCTTCATCATTCAAATTACACAATTTACTTCTTCTTTTGACCCATTTTCCCCTTTTTCTTGTTCTTGTTTCCCTTTCTGTTGAACTTTTTATCATCCTGGTCTCTCTTGAAGAATGCGTTATCTGTGTCTGTAAAAAAAAAATAAATAAAAAATGATGGTCAGTACATAATGATCAGTATACAAGGTGCAATGATTGCAGGTACACATAACTCAAAAGGATAATTTTGTCATTACGAACAGAAGCCTTAGTTATTTTCCTCTCAAATCAGTTTCTTTTATCATATATTTATAGTATGATGAAAATGCAACAAAAATAAATATAAATCTAGAACTATGGTTCAAACTTATGTCAGACGTGCATACTTCCTTGCTGTGCAGTTAACAACAAGAATATTTTCCATGTATAATGTCACAATATATAATATCACATATTTACAGCATACCTATCAGAAACCAATCAAAACTACGGGTGAACATAAGGTAATACAAATTAGCTCCACATTACAATAGCAATACTGACAATGACATTCCCAGAATGACTCTCGACATATTCACCGAGTACCAGCTGGTGGCTACTTTATACATACATACACTATCCCTTAAAACCTATTATAAATTTGTCAATAAATAATTTGACTAACAAATGTAAAATTCCTTATAGTATGTAAAATTTGCAGGTGGGTTAACCCCTTTGTATTTTCCTGACTTGTGGGAATGGGCCTCTGATCACCCCTGCTGCAAAACCTGGCCAAACGAACTTTGTTTTACTGTTTAAAGGTGCCTACTGTAGCATATTTCACATTCACAGCTCCTATTTTAACTATTTTTAATTTCAAAGAATTCCACTCAAAAACCTTCTACTTAACCTTTGACTGTGAAAAAAGTAACACCATGCTTTGGGTCTAATTACCAATATGGCCAGTACTAATATCTGGTTTCAGTGACATGAAGAGACTCATCACAGGATGCCAGACTGTGGTAGTTTTACCTCCCTGTTACTGGTACCCCTTTGTACTCTTGCATGAAGAGGGATGCATATATGTGAAGTACCTTGCCCCAGGTAAAAACCTCCATGACCCTGCTAAGGATCAAACTCCAGTCCTTCTCTAAATTCCAACACCCGAACCAGAAGGACAGAGACCACACAACTTAGTACTTAAATGAAGGCTAGGGGCCACAGTGGGGTAGTGGTAACACACTCGACTCCCACCTCTGAGATCAGCAGTTCAAACCCCAAACCCTATGTGGGAAAGATGGTAGTTTCTTACCAATGGTTGGCAGTTTACAGGACAGAACCTTGACCAACTGTATGTACTGGTTTCCTCTGCCCATAAAATTACCCGTTATATGACCTATACAGTGTTGAAAGTGATGTTAAACTCCAAATAAAACTAGAAAAATGTTTTTGCTAACAAAAACTAAGTGTCCCAAAAAGGTTCACTGCAATATAATATACAGTAGAAAAAGGTTTTTGAAAATAAAAACATGCAGTGCTGAGAGAAGAAGTGAAAGTTAAGCAGACAGTGTGGAAGTTCATGCATTAACATGAAAGAAAAATTTAAGCTTTATTTTGTTTTCTATGGTCATAAATTGCGAAAAGTTAATTGAATAAATGCTCTGGCTAAGAATGCATAAAGCATCAATACTTATAATAGGTCGAAAGTTACACCATAAAACTACTTAATTAAAGAGTAACAGTGCTTTATAAATGCCATATATCTATTTACATTTTAGAAAAAGGCATAGTAAAATGTGAGCCTTGAAAGGCAAGAAGTTTATGACACAATGCTTTGAACACATCTATCTGGTAAATCTGACCAGCTATCTAGACTCTTCACATAAGGTTTCCCAATACCTCTGAATACATTGTAAATCTCTAAAAGCAAGAATAAACTAGACCTATCGCATCGGAGAACCGATGCAAATTGTATCCACCAGAAGAAAACTCACCAAAGCCATTCTAACATCGCTTAACCTTGAAGGAGAAGCCCAAGGTGAAATCTGACCATATCAAAAGATTCTTAGCCCATGATTTCCTATAGGTTGGTGTGACACTGCAAACCTCTAGGATTACGAATAAGCAAGATATAAACACTAATTTTGGCAATCCTCATTTGACCTTGAAAGAGGGGCCAAAGGTCAAATCCGATCACACCAAAAGATTCCAAGCCCATGATTTCCTAGATTTTGGTTTACCATTCCAAAGCTCTAGGACCAATAATAAGCGAGTTATAAGCACTTTTAAGTTTGGCTATCCTCGTTTGACCTTGATGGAGGGTCCAAGGTAAAATCCGACCACAGCAATAGATTCCCAGCACATGATTTTGTGTACTATCCTTGTTTGACCTTGAAGGAGGGGTCCAAGGTCAAATCCGACTTCTTAGCCCATGATTTCCTATAGGTTGGTGTGACACTGCAAACCTCTAGGAATACGAATAAGCAAGATATAAACACTAATTTTGGCAATCCTCATTTGACCTTGAAAGAGGGGCCAAAGGTCAAATCCGATCACAGCAATAGATTCCCAGCCCATGATTTCCAATATATGTTGGTTTACCATCCCAAACCTCTAGGACCAATAATAAGCAAGTTATAAGCACTTTTAAGTTGGGCTATCTTCATTTGACCTTGAAGGAGGGGTCCAAGGTCAAATCCGACCGCAGCAATAGATTCCCAGCCCATGATTTCCTATAGTTTGGTTTACCATCCCAAACCTCTAGGACCAATAATAAGCGCGCTACAAGCACATTTAAGTTTGGCTGTGCTCGTTTGACCTTGAAGGAGGGGTCCAAGGTCAAATCCGACACACCAAAAGATTCCCGGCCCATGATTTCCTATAGGTTGGTTTACCATCCCAAACCTCTAGGACCAATAATAAGCGAGTTATAAGCACTTTTAAGTTTGGCTATCCTCATTTTACCTTGAAGGAGGGGTCCAAGGTCAAATCCGACCACATCAAAAGATTCCCGGCCCATGATTTCCTATAGGTTGGTTTACCATCCTAAACCTCTACGACCAATAATAAGCGAGTTATAAGCACTTTTAAGTTTGGCTATGCTCGTTTGACCTTGAAGGAGGGGTCCCAGGTCAAATCCGACCACACCAAAAGATTCCCAGCCCATGATTTCCAATAGGTTGGTTTACCATCCCAAACCTCTAGGACCAATAATAAGCGAGTTATAAGCACTTTTCAGTTTGGCTATCCTCGTTTGACCTTGAAGGAGGGGTCGAAGGTCAAATCCGACCACACCAAAAGATTCCCAGGCCATGATTTCCTATAGGTTGGTTTACCATCCCAAACCTCTAGGACCAATAATAAGCGAGTTATAAGCACTTTTAAGTTTGGCTATGCTCGTTTGACCTTGAAGGAGGGGTCCAAGGTCAAATCTGACCACACCAAAAGATTCCCAGCCCATGATTTCCTATAGGTTGGTTTACCATCCCAAACCTCTAGGACCAATAATAAGCGAGTTATAAGCACCTTTAAGTTTGGCTATCCTCGTTTGACCTTGAAGGAGCGGTCCAAGGTCAAATCCGACCACACCAAAAGATTCCCAGCCCATGATTTCCTATAGGTTGGTTTACCATCCCAAACCTCTAGGTCCAATAATAAGCGAGTTATAAGCACTTTTAAGTTTGGCTATCCTCGTTTGACCTTGAAGGAGCGGTCCAAGGTCAAATCCGACCACACCAAAAGATTCCCAGCCCATGATTTCCTATAGGTTGGTTTACCATCCTAAATCTCTTGGACCAATAATAAGGGAGATATAAGCACTTTTCATGACTGCAAAGAAACGCCTGTGGCGGCCATCTTGTTTTTCAAAATGAGGCCAAAAATATTCCCAGTCAAGATTTTATAATGAGGAACATATCCTGCGAATTTGAGATCTCTACCTATAATACCCTTTGTTCTAGGGGGCCACCAAAAGTCCTTGTTTAAAGTCGAAAAACGCCCGTGGCGGCCATCTTGTTTTTCAAAATGAGGCCAAAAATATTCCCAGGCAAGATTTTATGGCTATGAATATATCCTGCAAATTTGAGAAGGCTAGCTATAATATTTTTTTCGTTAGAGCGGTAACGGTGAAATCTCTCTACGTAACGGCGTAACGAAGTCAAATCCATAGTATCCACCGGATGCTATCCGGTGGATACAAATAGATATAAGGCAAAAACACAAAATCGGCTATTTTATGACCACAGTTTGACCCATAAGGAGGGATCCGGGGGTAAATCTGACCAGCTATCTAGACTCTTCACATAAGGTTTCCCAATACCTCTTAATACATTCTAAAACTCTAAAAGCAAGAATAAAGGAGATAAGAGGCAAAAACACAAAATCGGCTATTTTATAACCCCAGTTTGACCCATAAGGGGGGATCGGGGAGTAAATCTGACCAGCTATCTAGACTCTTCACACAAGGTTTCCCAATACCTCTTAATACATTCTAAACTCTAAAAGCAACAATAAAGGAGATAAGGCAAAAACACAAAATCAGCTATTTTATGACCCCCAGTTTGACCCATAAGGGGGGGTCCGGGGGTAAATCTGACCAGCTATCTAGACTCTTCACATATGGTTTCCCAATACCTCTTAATACATTCTAAAGCTGTAAAAGCAAGAATAAAGGTGATAAAAGGCCAAAACACAAAACCGACTATTTTATAACCCCAGTTTGACCCATACGATGGGATCCGGGGGTAAATCTGACCGGCTATCTAGACTCATCACATAAGGTTTCCCAATACCTCTGAATACATTCTAAAACTGTAAAAGCAAGAATAAAGGAGATATAAGGCAAAAACACAAAATTGGCTATTTTATGACCCCAGTTTGACCCATAAGGGGGGGGGGGGTTATCTGACCAGCTATGTAGACTCTTTACATATGGTTTCCCAATACCTCTTAATACATTCTCAAGCTCTAGAAGCAAGAATAAAGGAAATGTAAGGGGAAAAGATGAAATTGGCTATTTTATGACCCCAGTTTGACCCCTACAGGGGGGTCGGGGGGGAAATTTGACTTGCTTTCTAGACTCTCCACATATGGTTTCCTACTACCTCCCAATACATTTTATGGCTCTAAATGCAATACTTAAGAAGATAATAGGGGGGTTCACATGGATTTTAAGCTTTCTGATTGATACCTGTGAGAAAATCACTCATAAATTGGTCAATTTTCATTGGATTGCTCCCAAAATCTAATCAGCTCACATTATTGATAGTACAAACATGTGTATGAAGTTACAAGCCTCTGCGGTCAGTAGATTTTCCTGAACTGCGATGACGGGCGGGTGTACCCCAAAAAACTATTTTTTGATCATGTCAAATTTAAGCATGTGGAAAAATTTTCCCACGCCTAAGGTATATAACTGCCAAATATGTTTAAAAAGCTTGTAATAATAAGGGAGATATTCAAGGGAGACCATAATGCGGCGGCGGTGGTGGCGGCGAGGAAACTGAGGTGAAACCAAATAAGCGCCCTTTCAGGGACGCTTAATTAAGGCTGATGAAGTTACCTTTTGGTTCAAATGTACATGGTACACGATTGTTAAGTTTGTGGAAGGGCAACTTGATGTTCGGATCCACTGGTATCCACGGCACTCCCTCTCTGTCAACATGCAGGTTGCAATAGGCAACATGGAGGTTGTAAACACCCCTGAAAAGCAATGAAATAGAACCCAGTGTAATGCAAAAAATAGATGTACAAGTTTACATATTCCTGTGTGTAGATGGGGCTTGTGGTAAAAAATTCAAACAGGAACAACATAAAAGAACGGTTTCCTTGTGTGTACCACTTGCAGATGGAGCTTACAGATACAGTGTTACGTGAAATTGGGAGCACTTTCTGATTTTTGCCACATTTCCAAGCTCCAGCAAGCACAAAATGACATAAATTTGAAAGCTGTTACAGATTATTTTGTATCAAAACTTTTGTTTCATTAAGGTCAAAAGAATGGTGAAACAATTATCATAATCATAAGGAAAATATATTTGCTATGCCCATTTACTTACTGTGAAAATAGAAAAAAAATATACATGCAAGTCAAACGTGCAAGCAGCATATAGCATCCATACACTTGTGCACACACAGAATTATATGTATGCAACATGGGCTTGCTTAAAACATTGCAGATGCCATTTCATGACGGGTAAGGACAGATATATCAGACAGAGAGGAAAGCAGGGACCATTCTGTCATGATTCTGTCCAGTAAACACATGATGACATTATGATTGCTTTCACAGCTCATCAGTTGTAAACAAATGGAGAAACCAATATTTACAAATAACTTTGTGTGACCAAGTCATGTACTACTTCACTATGACAATTTGACTAATTTTTAATGATATAAAAATAACTTACACTTGACTCTGGGTTGTTTTCTTTATGTGTGCCTGGGCATTTCCAGGAGCATGACCAAGCAAATAATGTCCTGGATGGAGACTGAAAAAAACAACATTATGACAGACTTGTATTAATGTAATATCCTCCATATATCAGTTCTGTTAACTCCTGGGCTTCCGGGGATGCGCCTTTAGCTCCGCTAGTTAAAGAGCTAGACTTGTGTTTATATCTATGTGTAATCCAGAGTCCGTGGGATTGACTCTCAGCAGAAACAATCAATCTTTCTCTTACCAATACATAGTGGAATGTCTAAATATTTCCCCCTCTCAAAGCAAATCAAGTTGAAATGCAATAATGTACTCATGTAAGACCGAGGACAGGTCATTCTTTGGAGGGGTGGTAAGTAATATCCTCGCGTATATCAGTTCTGTTAACACCTGCGCTTCTGGGGATTCCCCTTTAGCTCAGGTGTTTAAAGAGCTAGACTTGTGTTTATATCTGTGTGTAATCCAGAGTCTGTGGGATCGACTCCCAGCAGAACCCATCAATAATCTTTCTCTTCCCAATACAATTAATACATTTTTGGTTCGGTTTAACATACTATGTGGAGAATACAAAAGCAATTATCCAGTCAGTATTTAGACATTACACCATACTGTGTATATACCTTGGAATGCGATCACTTAGGAAACAGTTACTATTGGATAGTCCAAAACTGTGTCTTAAAACGATCTTATATGAATCACACAGGCAGCAAAATGTTCTAAAACTAAATCTTACTGTGAAAATTAGTGTTTTTACCTGCATAATTTGTTGAAGACTCCCTCCATTACATCTAATGAGGCCTTTGGGCTGCAATACAAATAACAGACAATTAGGAAATACAGGTTAGTACACAATACATTCCTTAGCCACATTCCTTCTCACACACGTTTCATTGTGTTTGAACCAGGTATAAATGTGGGTATAATTAATTTGAATACCTATTTCACAAGAATGCATTTTTCAGGTTTAAACCCAATACATATTTTGACTAGCACATTTTGATATAATAAGAGCACTACAGGAAACCATAAATTATCCATCTGGATTTTATGACCCCATTTTCACTCTTCCAAATTGGTATATCCTAATCAATTTATGCTAATTATTTCTTCTGTTACCCAACTCTTGCATTGTCTGTCTTGCTCTTCCAAAGGTCAAAGTTGGGGTTTTATATCCCGTTCAACAGCCAGGGTCATATTGGGACACGTCCTCAACATTAACACTTGTAGGGTTCGAACCCACACAGGTGACTACCTGTGATTAGATGACAAACTTGCTAACCACTAGGCCACTGAGGACCTGCTCTTGCTCTTTCAGTATGGTCAGATAATGGAGTTTCTACAGTATAACATAACATTATATGTAACGTCCACTTAAACTGGTTGTAAAATGCTAATTTCAGGTGGTGCTACATGCTTTCAAAGCCTTAAGTATTTTTTCACCGTCCTGTTAAAACAACGTAGTTTGTGTCCATAAAACAAGTCATTTTGCAGTCCTATATAATTCGAGCTATATTTCAATCTAGAAGTCAAATTGTTCAGTTTTATATTTAACAGAAGCAACTGTCATGAATGAAAAGAGTATTTACATTTACCTTTCATTGAGAAATAACCCTGGGCAATATATCTGGGTATCAAAGAACGAGCCAGGATCATTCAGTGTCAAATCAAAAATACACTAAATTGTCAAATCCAATTTGGAAAGCAAGGCTAGTATTCTCTCAGACATATACCTAGACTCCTCCTTCTATGCTCAAAGCAGTACATTAAAATTTGTTTCATTTTATGAGATAGAATTACAATAAACTGTCAAAAAGGTGTTTATGACAGTATCAATATTTTCTTAATCAATAATACCTTGGAATTAGAGCCTTGTCATGTGCAAAACATACAGATATGCATAAATGAATGGCATGACATGTACACGATCACATGTATGTCATTCAAATTATTAAGACTCAATTTGAAAATAAAATCAAAGTAGAAATGAAGACACTTTGTACAGCTGTCTCTCTACTAAATAACATGTGGTGGTTTTGTTTTACAGAGATGGTAACTTAAACATTACCAGAAGAAAACAAAACAAAAACAAAAATTGTCACAAGAAACAAGGATAGGGAGGAGAAACATTTGCTACCTTGAAGAATCTCAACATAGTCCCTTACAGAAGTAAGAAGCACAATCTATCTTAAGCCCCTAAGACATTGGACTTACACTTAGTGTACATTGAAAACTCAGTGAAATAACCAAAAATACTGGAAGCAGAGGAAATGAAGTTATCCAAACCATCCTCTGTTGCTTCACTTAAGGGTGGTTCATTTTCAAATTATTTTGGATCTCTAAGATACAAATGTGCCCACTCAAATGTGAGATAAACATCTTTACAACTAAAATACAGCAGAAATGGTAAATAAAATTGATCACTTGCTTCTCCTTTCCCTTTTTCATATTTGACCTGGACTTGAAAAGCCATTGCTGATTTCAACCATCAAGTTTATGATTAAGCTACTTTGACAACCTCATCCTTTACATGAAACAGCTTGTCACTATTAAATGCCATATATTTATTAATATTTTAGAAAAAGGGTGTATTAAAATTTAAGCCTTTAGAAAGGCAAGAAGTTTTTGACAATGTTTTGAAGACATCTATCCCAATGAGTAAATAAATGGTAAATGTTCCCACAAGCCTATTTATATCTTGCTCAATAATGCTCATTTCTATTTATATATAATTGCCAGTCTTTGATGAGTCCCCAGAGGATTAGTCCACTGGGTATATGCTGATAAGGAATAAAATCAAGTTAATGTGTGTCTCCCCAACATCCGCCCTCCCCTGTTGTAGTCTATGCATGAAGAAATGCTCATATAAGGAGTTAAGATGTTATCTTTATCTATGCTCTGTTGAAGGTGTCAGTGATATGTAGATGTTATGTCTAAATACGAGACATAGTAAAGAATATGTTTGCATTGCTGAGTTATTAGTTTACTGCAGAAGAATGGAAGTCAGACGAAGTGATGAGAATTTATAAATGTCTCATTATCAAATGCTGCATCGAAATAAGTTTGTAAATATTTGGACCTAGTTTTTTACAATAAAACAAGCACAATTTGATGCATATCATAATTTTAGATGATGACAACAAAACAGGAATGTATTTTGCCTGCTTTAATAGTATGTATAAGTCGTGAGTGCAATTTCAAAAAGTTACACCTTTTGCACGAAGATATGAAAATAACATTAAGATAATGACATCATTAATGTTGAAATATTAAAGTAGAAATTGCATTCTATGACCCCACTGTGACCAGCTCTTAAGACTCTCCATATATGGTTTCCCATTACCTCTTAAAACTTGTGAAGCTGTAAAACCAATAATAAAAAAGATACAAGGGAAACACACAAATTCCTTATTTTATAACCCCAATAGCAGAAGCATCCTTGAGTTAAAGTCAGGAAACAGAATTTCAAGAGGGTGACCACTATGGCCATGTTATTTTTCCAAATACCACCAATTTTGACAGCAACCTAGACCAGGTGGTTTCTTACCACCCTGTCATATTTCAAATTGAAATGCAGAAGCGTCTTCAAGCGAAAACAGACGCGAAACCAAATAAGCGCCCTTTTCAGGGACGCTTTATTAATTTTTTTTTTGACAATTCTAGCATCTTACAGGATCAGGGATAATTTGGGATACAGCCAACCTGTAGTGATCCACCCTGATATATTTTAATAAGGTCTGGCTTTGAAATGTCAAGACACAAGTCCCTGTCGGTTTCCTTTGGCTATCTCTAAATACAGTAATCCTGTCCAGTTTGATGACACCCTCAGCCTTTAGGCCTTACAGTATTTCCTCATCAGCAGAACCTTTAATGTCCTGGAATCTAATTACTCCTTTCTTTGTATTAAATTTGAAATTTAGTGATTCCTTGATGGAGATGATGTCCCATGTCAAAGCCAATTTTGTTTTTTTCATAAATTTGTTGCTCTGAATTTCTTTGTCCACTTCAACTAAAATGCTTCCATTCCTAAGGTGCGTGATATTTTTGAAGGGATCAGGCCATATGCATATGTTCAAACGTGGCTTGTGTGTTACACACTTAAAGAAAACTGAAAACCTATTCTAATATGATCACTTACTTAAAACAGAAAGTTCACAATGTCATCCTTTTGAATAAGTTATGCTGAGGAATCTGTTTGTTTTACATACTAGACAAAGAAGAAACCCCAAGCAGAGATGAGTTTCTCTGGTGGTGTCATGCAGATTTCTGTGGGAAGCAAAGTTATCTGTGCCACAAGTATCAGTGTATGTGGTACAACACTAATGCTGGCGAGATACAGAAGGCTCTACAAAGTAAGTAACAGTCTTGGAAAAATTGTCTTAATTTGGCTCCAGTTTTGGCAAACGTGACACTAACTTTTTGATTTGAATGGTTAAAGTGTTATGAGAAAAAGAGTGGTTTGTATCAGAATAGTTTATTACTTTATGTAATATAAACATATTACAAAATATGTGCTGCTTAAATTTGGTAATGTTATCAAGTCAAATTTACATTATAGCTAAATATTCAATATTGTTTTCATTTTCAAATATTTTTTGTTTTTGGTGTTTGTGTTTCATGTAATTAAATTTGTTGGATGTGTACACTGAGGTGCCATAAATGTACAATTACCTATAAAATGTCATGTGTTGTACTTACAGATCATGTGACAAAAAGCATAGATTCTGAAATTGATGTTGCTATCAGTGATACACTTCAAGGTAAATCAAAATTGATGTTTAACGAAAACTGTTACTTAGATATTATATATATCTTCAATTTGCAATGAATGATCTCTTATACATGGAAAAAATTTTAAAAACACAGCAACAGAGTTTATAAGAACCTCAGTTTTTTTCAGACATGCATTAATACTTAACAAGGAAAGTAGGGCCATAAACCCCAAAAGGCAGGTTGTATAATCTGCATCAAGGATGGGCTGCTACAACAAATTTTATTATTATTAATTCTTATTATTTTATTATTTTTATTATTTTATTTGTTATTGTAAAAAAAAACAATCTTGTGATGTGTCCCTATGGTGTAGATGTACAAAGTATACACCAGAATATAAATAAGAAGCAGTATTACTGCACATCTCTGTCTCTCAATAGTAGCATATACCAAAGCATCATTAATAAATATTTCTGTATAGTATTGTTGAATTCAAAGACAAGTTTGAAATCAATCAGAGAAAGTGCCTTCAAGTTAGATTTCAGAAACCGAATTTCAAGATGGCAGTCATGTTAGTTCTCAAAATGGCACCAATTCTGAAAGAAAAATTGCCCAGGTGCAGTCACACCACTCTGTCAAGTTTGGAATAGCAGAAGCATCCTTGAGTTAAAGTCAGGAAACAGAATTTCAAGAGGGTGACCACTATGGCCATGTTGTTTTTCCAAATACCACCAATTTTGACAGCAACCTAGACCAGTTGGTTTCTTACCACCCTCTCATATTTCAAATTGAAATGCAGAAGCGCCTTCAAGTGAAAACGGACGCAAAACCAAATAAGCGCCCTTTTCAGGGATGCTTATTCAATATTTAGTCCAGTTCACTGACAAAATTTAAACTGGCAGGGGCTACAATGTATTATTGCAAAGAGGTGGCATGGGTCAGAAAATTTTTTTTTTTGACAATTCTAGCATCTTACAGGATCAGGGATAATTTGGGATACAGCCAACCTGTAGTGATCCACCCTGATATATTTTAATAAGGTCTGGCTTTGAAATGTCAAGACACAAGTCCCTGTCGGTTTCCTTTGGCTATCTCTAAATACAGTAATCCTGTCCAGTTTGATGACACCCTCAGCCTTTAGGCCTTACAGTATTTCCTCATCAGCAGAACCTTTAATGTCCTGGAATCTAATTACTCCTTTCTTTGTATTAAATTTGAAATTTAGTGATTCCTTGATGGAGATGATGTCCCATGTCAAAGCCAATTTTGTTTTTTTTTCATAAATTTGTTGCTCTGAATTTCTTTGTCCACTTCAACTAAAATGCTTCCATTCCTAAGGTGCGTGATATTTTTGAAGGGATCAGGCCATATGCATATGTTCAAACGTGGCTTGTGTGTTACACACTTAAAGAAAACTGAAAACCTATTCTAATATGATCACTTACTTAAAACAGAAAGT
Source organism: Sabellastarte sp. h YS-2021 (assembly GCA_964017235.1). NCBI lineage: Eukaryota > Metazoa > Annelida > Polychaeta > Sabellida > Sabellidae > Sabellastarte > Sabellastarte sp. h YS-2021. Next base: position 60,958,406 of record OZ024938.1, read on the forward strand.
TCACAATGTCATCCTTTTGAATAAGTTATGCTGAGGAATCTGTTTGTTTTACATACTAGACAAAGAAGAAACCCCAAGCAGAGATGAGTTTCTCTGGTGGTGTCATGCAGATTTCTGTGGGAAGCAAAGTTATCTGTGCCACAAGTATCAGTGTATGTGGTACAACACTAATGCTGGCGAGATACAGAAGGCTCTACAAAGTAAGTAACAGTCTTGGAAAAATTGTCTTAATTTGGCTCCAGTTTTGGCAAACGTGACACTAACTTTTTGATTTGAATGGTTAAAGTGTTATGAGAAAAAGAATGGTTTGTATCAGAATAGTTTATTACTTTATGTAATATAAACATATTACAAAATATGTGCTGCTTAAATTTGGTAATGTTATCAAGTCAAATTTACATTATAGCTAAATATTCAATATTGTTTTCATTTTCAAATATTTTTTGTTTTTAGTGTTTGTGTTTCATGTAATTAAATTTGTTGGATGTGTACACTGAGGTGCCATAAATGTACAATTACCTATAAAATGTCATGTGTTGTACTTACAGATCATGTGACAAAAAGCATAGATTCTGAAATTGATGTTGCTATCAGTGATACACTTCAAGGTAAATCAAAATTGATGTCTAACGAAAACTGATACTTAGATATTATATATATCTTCAATTTGCAATGAATGATCTCTTATACATGGAAAAATTTTTAAAAACACAGCAACAGAGTTTATAAGAACCTCAGTTTTTTTCAGACATGCATTAATACTTAACAAGGAAAGTAGGGCCATAAACCCCAAAAGGCAGGTTGTATAATCTGCATCAAGGATGGGCTGCTACAACAAATTTTATTATTATTAATTCTTATTATTTTATTATTTTTATTATTTTATTTGTTATTGTAAAAAAAACAATCTTGTGATGTGTCCCTATGGTGTAGATGTACAAAGTATACACCAGAATATAAATAAGAAGCAGTATTACTGCACATCTCTGTCTCTCAATAGTAGCATATACCATAGCATCATTAATAAATATTTCTGTATAGTATTGTTGAATTCAAAGACAAGTTTGAAATCAATCAGAGAAAGTGCCTTCAAGTTAGATTTCAGAAACCGAATTTCAAGATGGCAGTCATGTTAGTTCTCAAAATGGCACCAATTCTGAAAGAAAAATTGCCCAGGTGCAGTCACACCACTCTGTCAAGTTTGGAATAGCAGAAGCATCCTTGAGTTAAAGTCAGGAAACAGAATTTCAAGAGGGTGACCACTATGGCCATGTTGTTTTTCCAAATACCACCAATTTTGACAGCAACCTAGACCAGTTGGTTTCTTACCACCCTGTCATATTTCAAATTGAAATGCAGAAGCGCCTTCAAGTGAAAACGGACGCGAAACCAAATAAGCGCCCTTTTCAGGGATGCTTATTCAATATTTAGTCCAATTCACTGACAAAATTTAAACTGGCAGGGGCTACAATGTATTATTGCAAAGAGGTGGCATGGGTCAGAAAATTTTTTTTTTTTGCCAATTCTAGCATCTTACAGGATCAGGGATAATTTCGGATACAGCCAACCTGTAGTGATCCACCCTGATATATTTTGATAAGGTCTGGCTTTGAAATGTCAAGACACAAGTCCCTGTCAGTTTCCTTTGGCTATCTCTAAATACAGTAATCCTGTCCAGTTTGATGACACCCTCAGCCTTTAGGCCTTACAGTATTTCCTCATCAGCAGAACCTTTAATGTCCTGGAATCTAATTACTCCTTTCTTTGTATTAAATTTGAAATTTAGTGATTCCTTGATGGAGATGATGTCCCATGTCAAAGCCAATTTTGTTGTTTTCATAAATTTGTTGCTCTAAATTTCTTTGTCCACTTCAACTAAAATGCTTCCATTCCTAAGATGCTTGATATTTTTGAAGGGATCAGACCATATGCATGCGTTCAAATGTGGCTTGTGTATTACACACTTAAAGAAAACTGAAAACCTATTCTAATATGATCACTTACTTAAAACAGAAAGTTCACAATGTCATCCTTTTGAATAAATTATGCTGAGGAACCTGTTTGTTTCACACACTAGACAATGAAGAAACCCCAAGCAGAGATGAGCTTCTCTAGTGGTGTCATGCAGATTTCTGTGGGAAGCAAAGTTATCTCTGCCACAAGTATCAGTGTTTGTGGTACAACACTAATGCTGGTGAGATACAGAAGGCTCTACAAAGTAAGTAACAGTCTTGGGAAAATTGTAGCAATTTGGACTCAGTTTTGGCAAATGTGACACTAACTTTTTGATTTGAATCCTTAAAGTGTTATGAGAAAAAGAGCGGTTTGTATCGGAATAGTTTATTACTTTATGTAATATAAAAATATTACAAAATATGTACTGCTTAAATTTGGTAATGTTATCACGTCAAATTTACATTATAGCTAAATATTCAATATTGTTTTCATTTTCAAATATTTTTTGTTTTTGGTGTTTGTGTTTCATGTAATTAATTTTGTTGGATGTGTACACTGAGGTGCCATAAATGTATAATTACCTATAAAATGTCATGTGTTGTACTTACAGATCATGTGACAAAAAGCATAGATTCTGAAATTGATGTTGGTATCAGTGATACACTTCAAGGTAAATCAAAATCGATGTTTAACCAAAACTGTGTACTTAGATATTATATGTATCTTCAATTTGCAATGAATGATCTCTTATACATGGAAAAAAGTTTATAAGAACCTCAGATTTTTTTTCAGACATGCATTAATACTAACAAGGAAAGTAGGGCCATAAACCCCAAAAGGCAGGTTGTATAATCTGCATCAAGGATGGGCTGCTACAACAAATTTTATTATTATTAATTCTTATTATTTTATTATTTTATTTGTTATTGTAAAAAAAAACAATCTTGTCATGTGTCCCTATGGTGTAGATGCACAAGTATACACCAAAATATAAATAAGAAGCAGTAATACTGCACATCTCTGTCTCTCAATAGTAGCATATACCATAGCATCATTAATAAATAGTTCTGTATCGTATTGTTGAATTCAAAGACAAGTTTGAAATCAATCGGAGAAAGTGCCTTCAAGTTAGATTTCAGAAACTGAATTTCAAGATGGCAGTCATGTTATTTCTCAAAATGGCACCAATTCTGAAAGAAAAATTGCCCAGGTGCAGTCACACCACTCTGTCAAGTTTGGAATAGCAGAAGCATCCTTGAGTTAAAGTCAGGAAACAGAATTTCAAGAGGGTGACCACTATGGCCATGTTGTTTTTCCAAATACCACCAATTTTGACAGCAACCTAGACCAGGTGGTTTCTTACCACCCTGTCATATTTCAAATCGAAATGCAGAAGCGTCTTCAAGCGAAAACAGACGCGAAACCAAATAAGCGCCCTTTTCAGGGACGCTTAATTATTCAATATGTAAGTCCAGTTCACTGACAAAATTTAAACTGGCTGGGGCTACAATGTATTATTGCAAAGAGGTGGCATGGGTGAGAAATAAAATTTTTTTTTTGACAATTCTAGCATCTTACAGGATCAGGGATAATTTGGGATACAGCCAACCTGTAGTGATCCACCCTGATATATTTTGATATGGTCTGGCTTTGAAATGTCAAGACACAAGTCCCTGTCGGTTTCCTTTGGCTATCTCTAAATACAGTAATCCTGTCCAGTTTGATGACACCCTCAGCCTTTAGGCCTTACAGTATTTCCACATCAGCAGAACCTTTAATGTCCTGGAATCTAATTACTCCTTTCTTTGTATTAAATTTGAAATTTAGTGATTCCTTGATGGAGATGATGTCCCATGTCAAAGCCAATTTTGTTGTTTTCATAAATTTGTTGCTCTGAATTTATTTGTCCACTTCAACTAAAATGCTTCCATTCCTAAGATGCTTGATATTTTTGGAGGGATCAGACCATATGCATAAGTTCAAACGTGGCTTGTGTGTCACACACTTAAAGAAAACTGAAAACCTATTCTAATATGATCACTTACTTAAAACAGAAAGTTCACAATGTCATCCTTTTGAATAAGTTATGCTGAGGAACCTGTTTGTTTCACATACTAGACAAAGAAGAAACCCCAAGCAGAGATGAGTTTCTCTGGTGGTGTCATGCAGATTTCTGTGGGAAGCAAAGTTATCTCTGCCACAAGTATCAGTGTATGTGGTACAACACTAATGCTGGCGAGATACAGAAGGCTCTACAAAGTAAGTAACAGTCTTGGAAAAATTGTGGTAATTTGGCCTCAGTTTTGGCAAACGTGACACTAACTTTTTGATTTGAATGGTTAAAGTGTTATGAGAAAAAGAGCGGTTTGTATCGGAATAGTTTATTACTTTATGTAATATAAAAATATTACAAAATATGTGCTGCTTAAATTTGGTAATGTTATCACGTCAAATTTACATTATACCTAAATATTCAATATTGTTTTCATTTTCAAATATTTTTTGTTTTTGGTGTTTGCGTTTCTTCAATTTGCAATGAATGATCTCTTATACATGGAAAAAAGTTTTAAAACACAGCAACAGAGTTCATAAGAACCTCAGATTTTTTTCAGACATGCATTAATACTTAACAAGGAAAGTAGGGCCATAAACCCCAAAAGGCAGGTTGTATAATCTGCATCAAGGATGGGCTGCTACAACAAATTTTATTATTATTAATTCTTATTATTTTATTATTTTTATTATTTTATTTGTTATTGTAAAAAAAACAAAAACAATCTTGTCATGTGTCCCTATGGTGTAGATGCACAAAGTATACACCAGAATATAAAGAAGAAGCAGTATTACTGCACATCTCTGTCTCTCAATAGTAGCATATACCAAAGCATCATTAATAAATATTTTTGTATAGTATTGTTGAATTCAAAGACAAGTTTGAAATCAGAGAAAGTGCCTTCAAGTTAGATTTCAGAAACCGAATTTCAAGATGGCAGTGATGTTATTTCTCAAAATGGCACCAATTCTGAAAGAAAAATTGCCCAGGTGCAGTCACACCACTCAGTCAAGTTTGGAATAGCAGAAGCATCCTTGAGTTAAAGTCAGGAAACAGAATTTAGTTTCAATTTTGACAGCAACCTAGACCAGGTGGTTTCTTACCACCCTGTCATATTTCAAATCGAAATGCAGAAGCGTCTTCAAGCGAAAACAGACGCGAAACCAAATAAGCGCCCTTTTCAGGGACGCTTAATTATTCAATATGTAAGTCCAGTTCACTGACAAAATTTAAACTGGCTGGGGCTACAATGTATTATTGCAAAGAGGTGGCATGGGTGAGAAACAAAATTTTTTTTTGACAATTCTAGCATCTTACAGGATCAGGGATAATTTGGGATACAGCCAACCTGTAGTGATCCACCCTGATATATTTTGATATGGTCTGGCTTTGAAATGTCAAGACACAAGTCCCTGTCGGTTTCCTTTGGCTATCTCTAAATACAGTAATCCTGTCCAGTTTGATGACACCCTCAGCCTTTAGGCCTTACAGTATTTCCTCATCAGCAGAACCTTTAATGTCCTGGAATCTAATTACTCATTTCTTTGTATTAAATTTGAAATTTAGTGATTCCTTGATGGAGATGATGTCCCATGTCAAAGCCAATTTTGTTTTTTTTCATAAATTTATTGCTCTGAATTTCTTTGTCCACTTCAACTAAAATGCTTCCATTCCTAAGGTGCTTGATATTTTTGAAGGGATCAGACCATATGCATGCGTTCAAACGTGGCTTGTGTGTTACACACTTAAAGAAAACTGAAAACCTATTCTAATATGATCACTTACTTAAAACAGAAAGTTCACAATGTCATCCTTTTGAATAAATTATGCTGAGGAACCTGTTTGTTTCACACACTAGACAATGAAGAAACCCCAAGCAGAGATGAGCTTCTCTAGTGGTGTCATGCAGATTTCTGTGGGAAGCAAAGTTATCTCTGCCACAAGTATCAGTGTTTGTGGTACAACACTAATGCTGGCGAGATACAGAAGGCTCTACAAAGTAAGTAACAGTCTTGGGAAAATTGTAGCAATTTGGACTCAGTTTTGGCAAACGTGACACTAACTTTTTGATTTGAATCCTTAAAGTGTTATGAGAAAAAGAGCGGTTTGTATCGGAATAGTTTATTACTTTATGTAATATAAAAATATTACAAAATATGTGCTGCTTAATGTTATCACGTCAAATTTACATTATAGCTAAATATTCAATATTGTTTTCATTTTCAAATATTTTTTGTTTTTGGTGTTTGTGTTTCATGTAATTAATTTTGTTGGATGTGTAGACTGAGGTGCCATAAATGTTTAATTACCTGTAAAATGTCATGTGTTGTACTTACAGATCATGTGACAAAAAGCACAGATTCTGAAATTGATGTTGCTATCAGTGATACACTTCAAGGTAAATCAAAATCGATGTTTTAACCAAAACTGTTTACTTAGATAATATATGTATCTTCAATTTGCAATGAATGATCTCTTATACATGGAAAAAAGTTTAAAAACACAGCAACAGAGTTTATAAGAACCTCAGTTTTTTTTCAGACATGCATTAATACTTAACAAGGAAAGTAGGGCCATAAACCCCAAAAGGCAGGTTGTATAATCTGCATCAAGGATGGGCTGTTACAACAAATTTTATTATTATTAATTCTTATTATTTTATTATTTTTATTATTTTATTTGTTATTGTGAAAAAAAAACAATCTTGTCATGGGTCCGCATGGTGTAGATGCCCAAAGTATAAACCAGAACATAGCCCAACTTAGGATAAAAAAATTTAAGAAGGTTTTTGAATCTAAAATTTAATATTATCCTTTTAGATAAAATGCCCATAGCTTATTTTAAGATGAACTGACAGATATAGATTAGCAAAACATTATGTGATACTTCATGGACTGTTTAATCAACCAGTTTATTTCAGTACTAAAATTTTAATTAAACAGCCTATGATTGTGAATTGCTATTGTTATTTAAAGTTTCTTTTTTTCTCTTATCCTTCCTAAATATTTGCTTACAGATATTAGCCCAACTTATAATATGCACAGGTAGCTTTTATTCTCAAAATAAAATAATATTATTAACTATTTTACCTATATTTTATCCCTTTTATTTACTTCAGTATGCATTTGCAGCATTAGTCCGAATTCATTTATCATTCCAAGGCAGTTAATATGTTAGGAGGGTCATTAGCTGACAAGATGTCTATTGTTCAACCACTCCTTTGAGCTTAATTCTTTTACTTCTGGGGAGTGATTAGGCAACTGGATTACATTGTGTTTTATCTATTGTTTCAGGACTCTTTTCAAGTTGATTTGTTTTAAGTTGGTTTAGTGTTAAGATTTACCTTTTGTCCCAGTATTACTTTTGAACTTGATTTGCTTCACTTGTGCTTGAGTGACTAGCTGACAGGATTAAATAGGTATTGTTCTAAGATTCTTTTAAGGTATTTTTACTTTATTTATTTATTTATTTATTTATTTGGGGTTTTACGTCGCTTTCAACACTGTACAGGTCATATCACGATGGGTAGTTGGAAGGGCAGAGGAAACCAGTACATACAGTTTGTTAGGGTTCTGTACTGTAAACTGCCGACCAACGGCAAGCAACTACCAGCTTTCCCACTTGAGGCCGTGCCGGGAATCGAACCCCGGCCTCAGAGGTGGGAGGCGAGAGTGTTACCACTCTGCCACCGTGGCCCTTAGAAGTACTTATTTTAGATTGTTTATTTGGGGTTTTACGTCGCTTTCAACACTGTACAGGTCATATCACGACGGGTAGTTGGAAGGGCAGAGGAAACCAGTACATATAGTTCGCTAGGGTTCTGTACTGTAAACTACCGACCAACGGCAAGCAACTACCAGCTTTCCCACTTACGGCCATGACGGGGATCGAACCCCGGCTGCAGAGGTGGGAGGCGAGAGTGTTACCACTCTGCCACCGTGGCCCCCTACTTATTTTAGAAACCCAGTACAAGTACTATAGCTATTATAAGACTCTGCATCCAAAGAGTGTAGACGTGTTTTTAGAGAACTTTCATCAATAGAGTTAAGCGACCATATAACTGTTTACCATTGTATCATAATTGTATCATCATTTCAATTTATTTTTTTACATGTAGTTGGATTTGAATAGCTTCTTTTTTATCATACTTCCATATAATATATATACACACTGGATATATATTATCTATTACCTATTATCTAATCTAATCTGGATGTACTGTATTACTGGATTATAAATTGCTGGATTACTGGATAATATTATACCATCCGATATAGCACTAAAAGTGTATGAAAAAGGTGTAACTAAAGTGTATCATATACTATTATACTACACATACTACATACTATTATACTGCATATATATTGGATACAATTATATTAACTTATTAAGAAAATGTCATTAGCTGGTGTTAGGAGAGTGTGGGAGGATTTATCTCCAAGAAAAGGTATAGTAAAGAAACAAAAAGGAGAGAATATGGGTACTATTAGCGGAGCAAATGAAAGTGTCACATTCAAAAGACCAGCACGTGGCAGATATGGCTGATATGAGGTCCGAGATGACTGCTGTCATTAAAGAAGAGATCAGAGGTCCTCAGTGGCCTAGTGGTTAGCAAGTTTGGCATCTAATCATAGGCTGTCACCTCTGTGGGTTCGAGTCCCACAAGTGGCAATTCTGAGGACCTGTCCCAATATGACCCTGGCTGTTGAACGGGACGTAAAACCCCAACTTTGACTTTGACTTTGTAAAGAAGAGATCATGTCCCTGAAGAATGAATTCGCTGAAAAGATGAACCTGCTGGAGAGAAAACTGCAGGATAGAGATAAGAAAATAGAGGTACTTAAACAAAAAATTCATGCACATGAGGCAAAACAGCCAGTGGAGGAAAATGACTTTCCTATTGATAAAACAATGGTTGTGCTAAAAATTCCCTTTGAGTCAGAAGACACAGGAAGCAAGAGAACTCCCTTTTAAAGGAAATGAGGATCCCTCAGTATGTTAATGTGACTCGAATAGCAAGGGTACCTCAAACAGGTAATCAGAAAAACCCTATAATCAAAGTGGAGTTTGATTCTAAGCAGTTGAGGGACACAGTCCTGAAATGTGGTAAGAACTTGAAGTATGCAAGCCATTTACAGGAGTTTTTGTAAGGGCCTCCCTGAGTCAGAACGTCGAGAGACTTTTACAATGAGTGCCTTCAGCCGGATGTTTTCCTCCAATTTAAGCGAGATAATTTGAATATTCATGAGGTTCCTTTCACAACCCAAAATGGCGGAGGCACATGAAGGTGTGGAAGATGATGGAGGGGATGCAATCATTCAAAATCCAGATGATTCTTTGGATATGGAACAATATCCATGGTTAGATTTATTTGAAGGCTATACATCGCCATTCTATGGCTTTGTTAAAATAGATAGATAGATAATTAAAATTTAAGTGCAAAAACACAAGTGTGTCATACTGCACTAAAAAATAAAATAATAAATACACTAATTAATATTTACAACAAACAAATATATACAAATACACAATAATTGGCAAAAAAACAAATCACAAGATTATTAAAGTTGACTAGAAGACAAAAAAGATAAGTATAAAACAAAAGTAAAAGAGAACATCAAATAAGATAAAACATAAAAATAATAATGGAGTTTAACTATTACAAAATAATTTTATAGAGAGACTAGAAAAACATAAACAAGAAAAGAATGAATAAAAAACCAAAATATAACTATCACAATATTATACAAGACTAGATTTTACAGAATAAATTAACATGAGGAACAGAGAACAAAATAAATTAATTAGAACTTTTTGAACAAAGCAACTTCTTTTAAATAATTGATAACATTAAAAATATTTTCATTAAATAAATTTTTCATTGAGTTTATATTTCTGTAATATTTAATTCTAGTGTCACGTAGGTCAATACAGTCTAATAATATATGCTTGACTGTATCGGGACAATGACATGGAATGCACCAGGGCATATCTTCACGTTTCAACAGATAACTATGGGTGAAATAAGTGTGTCCTATACGGGCTCGAGTTATGACTATTTCCTCCCTACGAGATAAACCCGTCCAAACATAAAAATCTCCTACTGTAGGGTTTATTTGGAATAGTTTATTATCAGGACACGCATTCCATTGAGCTTGCCACTTTTGTTTAAAAACACTATTTACATTTACTTTCAAGTCTGTATAGGGGACTTTCAAGTCTAAAACATTAAAATTCAAGGCCTGTTTGGCAAGCTCATCTGCTTTTTCATTGCCCTTTATGCCTACGTGACTTGGAACCCAAGCTAAAACAACTTTCTTATTCACTGACAAACAATCATTAAAAAGTTTTAAAATATCTTGAATGAAAGGATGATCACAGTTGTTGCTATCAAGAGCTTGGAGACTAGATAAAGAATCAGTGAATATGATAAAAAGATCCCCATCACAATTTTTCACAATATTAAAAGCCATTTTAAGAGCCTGTAATTCAGCTGTAAATATACTAGCATTGCCAGGAAGTCTGACTTGGGCACTGAGGTTATTACATGTAGCAGCTGCAGCAACCTTATTTTCTGTTTTTGATCCATCAGTATATATAGCCCTATGGTCAGGATAACAACCTTTCAACTCAGCAAATAGACTTTGAAAAAGACAATCATCACCAAGATGTTTCTTTTGATGGGTGAGATAGAAGTCTATGTGAGGTTTCTGTATAGTCCAGGGTGGGTCATCTGGCAATGACACAGTCTGAATTAAATCCAGCTGAGGACAGACAGCAGACAAATCTTCCTCTACACGATGCCCAAAAGATCTAATTGCAGATGGTTTCTTGTCATAAAGATCATAAAATTGGGGGTTAAAAACAACATCGTAAGCTGGATTGTCAGGATTACATCTCAACTTCAAAGCATACTGAATACATAACTTATCAAACCTTAAATATAAGGGTGGTTCATTTGCCTCTACATACAAGCTTTGCATTGGAGAAGTCCTGAAGGCTCCCAGGCATATTCTTAAGCCCTGGTTTTGAATGGGTTCCAATTTCTTAAGATATGACTTTCGAGCAGAACTAAAAACAGCACAACCATATTCCAATCTAGAACGAACAAATGAACGATAAAGTCTCAATAAAACACTCCTATCTGCTCCCCAATCCATTTTGGCAACTACTTTCAGTAAGTTCATGGCTTTTTCACATTTCTGGCGAATATAATCAATGTGTGCCTTAAAATTCAGTTTATTGTCAAATATAACACCAAGGAACTTAGTTTGTGAAACAACAGGGATTTGTGAGTTATATATTGTCAATGTTGGGCCTGGATGAAGTTTTCTTTTATTACAGAAATGCATGCAAACAGTTTTGGTTTTAGAAAATTTAAAACCATTTTCATCAGCCCATCTTTCTATCTTATTCAAACATAACTGAAGTTGCCTTTCTATTGAAGCCATATTTCTAGAAGAACAAGTGATTGAGAAATCATCAACAAAAAGAGACTTTTCAAAGCTAGTTGGAATCACATCAGCAATACTGTTGATCTTTAAAATAAATAATGTAACAGATAGGATACTGCCTTGAGGGACACCCATTTCTTGTTCACACATATCTGAATAAATAGATCCTAAACGAACTCTAAAAACTCTGTTTAATAAAAAATTCTGAATAAACATGGGCATTCGCCCCCTTAGGCCTACTTTATGTAGATCTCTTATTACACCATACTTCCATACTGTGTCGTAGGCTTTTTCTAAATCAAAAAATACAGAGACTACATGGTTGCCTTTTAAAAAGGAATCTCTAATAAAAGATTCAAGCCTTATTAATTGGTCTGTTGTAGTTCGACCTTTTCTAAAACCACTTTGATATTTTGATAAAATATTATTTTTTTCGAGGAACCAAACTAATCTAGTATTAATCATTCTTTCCATGGTTTTGCATAAACAGCTCGTCAGAGATATGGGGCGGTAATTGGACGGGTTTTTTGGGTCTTTGCCTGGTTTAGAAATAGGTATTACAGTGGCCTCTTTCCAGCATTCAGGAATTTCACCTGAAGCCCATATATCATTAAATATATCAAGTAACACCATAAGTGAGTCTCTTGGTAGATGTTTTAGCAGCTGATAATGGATCTCATCTGGACCAGTGGCTGTGTCATGAGACTTATTCATAGCATCACATAGTTCTCTAATGGTAAATGGTACATTGTAGTTTTCAGAGTTGTCTGTGTCAAAATCCAAGTGTTCTTTTTCAGATTTCTCTTTATATTTTTGAAACTCTGTACGGTAATTGTTGCTGCTAGAATTCTTGCGGATTTCTTTGGCCAACCTATTTGCTATATCAACTCTTTCTGTTATTTTTGTCCCATCATTATTTTCCAGATGGTGTATTGTGGTGTTACTTTGTTTGCCACTTATTTTCCTTATCATTTCCCATACCTTCTTTGCTGGTGTCTTTACATTTAGTTTTGATACATATTCATGCCATGATTTCCTTTTATTTTCTTTAATTATTTTACGAGCATTGGCTCGACAGTTTTTATATTCATTTATGTTATTTGATGTAGGATTTATACGGCATTTATCCATTGCATTTTGACGAGCTTTAACAGCTTTTTTGCATTCACTGTTGAACCATGGTTTGTAGCTACCAGTGGACTGTCCAGTTGACTTTGGCACACATTTTGTTGCTATGTCCTTTAACTTATCTAAAAATGCAGGAAACTTTTCTGTTATGTCAGTAAAATTATGCCTATTAATATCCAGAGAACACTGAAGTTTGAATTTTGGCCAATCAGCCTTTTTAAGATTCCAACGAGGAACATTGTCCTTAGGCATACTCTTAACTATATCAATTAAAATAGGAAAATGGTCACTACCACACTGATCAGAATGGACCTGCCATGTAAAATCAAGAAAAACAGATGCAGAACATAAAGACAAATCTATTGAGGTGAATGAACCTGATGCAGGATGAAAGTAGGTAGGTGACTTATCATTAAGTAAACAAATATCAGAGGATTCAAGAAGATGTTCCACCTTATAGCCTAAACTATTAGACGAGGAACAACCCCATAAATCACTATGTGCATTAAAATCTCCAATAAATAGAAAAGGTGCAGGTAACTGGTTGACTAGATTATCAAGATCACTTTGTGCAACATTAAAACGTGGTGGAATATATACATTACATACAGTTATAGTTTTATGTAGAGATACTTTTACAGCAACTGCCTGCAGTTCTGTATCTAACTCAAGTACCTCATGGGGTATACCTTTCTTAACAAAAATAGAGCAGCCACCAGTGGCTCTCCCATCTACTTCAGACATACAAGTTTTAAAATAATGATCAAATCCTCTAATATTTACATTATCTGAATCTTTAAAATGAGTTTCCTGCAATGCTAAAATGTAGGGTCTAAAATTGGAAATTAAATTTTTAATTTCTTCAAAATTTGGCCTAAAGCCACGACAGTTCCACTGTATTATACTTTTATTTTTGTTTGGTTCCATTATTTACACTTTTATTACCACTCCGCCCTTGTGAACTTGTGATTGGGGATTCTTCGACACTCATTTCACTGTCACTATCACTCAAAACATCATATTTGTTGTATTGTTTAATAGGGTCATTAGATCCCTTATGTTGTTTCGTCAAATATACTTTGCTTTGACTTATTTTCAGTTTAATAGGGTCATTTTGAGATGCACTTGTCTGACTTGATGAACTTGTTTTAGTCACTTTAGGTGTCTGTTTTTCAACTGCACACTTTTTTGGTTGTTTTGTGCCTTCTGGCCAAGTCATTTCTGTTTGTGTTTCCACTGTTGCTGTTTTCACCACAGGTTTGGTTGCTGCAGCTGCCTGGGCATATGTTGTTTTCACAGAATTAAATATGTCCATCTGTTTCTTCGCTTCTATGTATGAAATTCCTCTTTCTGTCTTGATTCTTTGAATTTCCTTTTCTTCTTTCCATTTTGGACATTCTTTATTATTTGATTCATGCTTACCTTGGCAATTGACACATTTTGCTTCATTCTTGCATTCTTGATGGTCTGTGTGATCTTCTTGCCCACATTTAGTGCAAACTTCATTCTTTCTGCAGTTGAATTTAGTATGACCAAACTTTTGACACTTGTAGCACCTCACAGGATTTGGGATAAATTGTGACACAGCCACCCTATAGTAACCCACCCTGATGTATTTAGGTAAGGTCTGGCTTTGAAATGTGAATATAAAGGTCCCTGTTGGTTTTCTCTGTCCATCTCTAAATACCGAAATCCTGTCTAGTTTGATGACACCTTCAGTTTTCAGGCCTTCTAATATTTCGTCATCAGTACAGTCTTTTATGTCTGGGCATCTAATGACCCCTTTCTTAGTGTTTAAACTGTAATGTGGTGAAACATCGATTGGGATAGCATTGTCCATTGTCAGATTCAATTTTGTAGTTTTCAGTAATTTCTGGCTCTGTGTTTCCTTGTCCACTTCCACCAAAATGCTTCCATTCCTTAACTTCTTTATGTTAAATGGATCAGAACCAAGTATAGCAACAATGGCTTTGTTAACAGCAAATGGTGACAGTTTGTATAAAGGTCTTTCATCATTTGTACCTTTAATAAGCAGGAAACGTGGCCATGAGCAAATCTGAGCAGAATCAAAGTCTGTAGTCGTAATATCAGGTCTAGATCTTTTCCTATCAATCAGTAGAGAGTGTTGAGTTGCCATAATGTAGTAAAGATTTTTCGTTGCCAATGCTCTCCACCCACCCTTCGAGCCCAATAAGGGGATATCTTAATAGTGTGGAGCTGAGCCCTGCACACTGATATCAGAGATACATTAGCAATATACTCAAAGAACACATAAAAAGTGAACCTTGATTGACCTGTTAAGCAGCCGCCTTCTAGATACTCCAAACCAAAGCACAGACCAAACACCATCAGAATACAACAATCAAGTACAACAGTATAAACCATTACAAACAACAAGCCATCACTAATTTGGAGTATTAGGGCTTGGCACTACCAGCCGATTGATTAAGCCAGGCCATCTTAACCTTCCGACTAAGTGAAATTGAGGCCAAAGCTGTGTATTGCCTCCTCAATGCCGCAACAAAGTATTGGCTCAACAGCCAGGACCCTCTCTTCCACTGACACGGATCGCAACCCACGGCAAACAGGCTGCCCCCAATTAGTCGCCTCTTACGACACGCAGGAGGATACGTTGGGCCTATTCTACATCCCCGGACCCACAGGGGGAGGCTTTGTTAAAAGCATGGATGATGTGTGTTACATAATCAACGAGTTTTCTATAACAACCTCAACTGCCTACACCACCACAACTAGTACAAAAGAATTTGGGACCTTCAACACTTGACTGATATGTTTTATGATTTTATTCATATAAATGTAGCTTGCAATGTGTGACAACTGGCAATGTGTGACAACTAGAAATCGGCCCCTGCAAAAAATCCCCCCCTGGGCCCCTACACCCGTGGACATAAATTGGAACGGACATACACAGGGACATGGATGAATGGGGACATGGATGAATGCTTGTCCACAAATTTAAATATAGATACAATTCTGCTGTACTTGCTCTGTCATGGTCATAAGAGGGATTGTACTACAGTATGCTGGTTTATTCACATGAAATAAAAATATTTATTTTACACAAGTTGAAACTGCCGTTTATCTCCATGACCAACTCTGTAGTTCTGATTCCACCCGTTATATTTACAAAATGACAACACATGGATTAAGATATTGAGTAGTTCTGATTCGACCCCCCCGTTGTATTTACAAAAAAATGACAACACGTGGATTCAGATATTGAGTAGTTCTGATTCCACTTGTTGTATTTACAAAATTACAACATGTGGATTCAGATATTGAGTAGTTCTGATTCTACTTGTATTTACAAAATGACAACATGTGGATTGAGATATTGAGTAGTTCTGATTCCACTTGTCATATTAACAAAATGACAACATGTGGATTAAGATATTATGTAGTTCTGATTCTACCCAGTGACAAAATGACAACACATGGATGGATTCAGATATTATGTAGTTCTGATTCCACTTGTTGTATTTACAAAATGACAACATGTGGGTTCAGATATTGAGTAGTTCTGATTCTACCGGTTGTATTTACAAAATGACAACATGTGGATTCAGATATTGAGTAGTTCTGATTCCACTTGTCATATTAACAAAATGACAACACATGGATTCAGATATTATGTAGTTATGATTCCACCTGTTGTATTTATAAAATGACAACACGTGGATTCAGATAATGAGTAGTTCTGTTTGTACCTGTTGTATTTACAAAATGAAAACACATGGATTCAGATATAGAGAAGTTCTGATTCAACCCGTTTTATTTACAAAATGACAACATGTGGATTCAGATATGGAGTAGTTCTGATTCCACCCGTTGTATTTATAAAATGACATCTGGATTCAGATATTCTATATCCTGTCCACCATACATTTTCTTGAAATTATGTAATTTAATACCAATATTTAAGATTTCACTCTGAATTCTTTTTACAGAAACTCAAAAACACTTCATTAGGTTTACAGATGACCAAACAGTTAAACATGGATTGCCTTTTAATTTCATGGTCCTTGGTAGCTGCTTGATGAAATGCCACCAAGGTCCCCAACACAGAAAACATCAAGCAAGGTAAGCTTTTATTTTTATACCACAACTGTTAATTTTAATAAGTACAATTTTAATAAGTGCTTTTAAATTCCCCTTCACTTATTTTTCCTTTGGCTTAAGTACTAGTTTGAAGCTGTTGCTCATTCCCATTGGAAGGTCAAAATTGCAAACACCACATATGTATGTAAGCTGAAATTTAGTGGTGATAAAGAAATTGAAGGTCACTTTTTAGTCTTAGTTTCTTAGAAGAGGACAACATGGTTACATATTTGTGGGCCGCTGATTGAAAATGCCCTTTGGGGTATTGTAATAACCGACAATGATGCAAAGCAATGGTAATGCAGCAAATTTGCTAAAATATCTTACTTTTACTTCATTCTTGGCAAAGATTAAATGTAAATTTACTTCAAAGTGTATCCAAAAAGTCACTTGCAGTTATATATTTGGGCTTATCTATGCTCGTCTATTATATTTCAGTAGGTAAGTTACAAGGAAACTATTTGCCCAATTTAGTTTCAAAGCTCCAAGAAGCTGGTGTTTACTGGTTAAAGGGATATCAGCACTACAGAAATTGTGAATTGTCACTTGACAATTTAAGCTTTATTTCATTATATTGAGATCTTGTTTCTATAACTGATCTTTCTGAAGTTCTTAAATTATATATGTGGATATTTCTTCTTTGCAGAAAGATGGTGATCCTCCATATCAGTTGGCCCGCGACAAAGTGAAGGTAACAGGGTCAAAGGAACGGGGCTGTCCTGCTTCAATATATATGCGTGAAGTCATCACTTTCCCTGGCTATCAGGGATGCACTAATGTATCTTGTATTTAAACTATCAGGTATGAACTAATGTATCTCGTATTTAAAGAGCTTTTTTCCCCAAAAACCATTCACATTATTTCGTCTATCAGCTGACATTGTCCTCTGTAATTATAAAACCCAACACTTGGCAGTTGCAATAACACTTGCCATAACTGCTCAGTGAAATCTGATTTATCTAAACCCATATTATGTGCTACAGCTTTGCTGTTAAGCCATAAAATATAATTAAGAGGTAGCAGGATATAAAATATAATTAAGAGGTAGCAGGATACCATGTTTGGAACATCTAGAAAGCAAGTCAACATGGAAATGTGTACAATTTAAACTGTCATACATTTGAGCATTTTTAAAATTAAAACATATATATTCAATGCTACAATGCAACAAAGTCTAAATATCCTTTTCTAAACCATTCTTTTTAAAGCTGCCAAAAGACACACCATTCTTCAGAGCACAGATTTCTTGAAAGCTGAGAAAATATCTCATGGCCAAGGAATTGCTTTATTCTCAGGGTGAGAAAGCTATATTCATTGACCTGTCATGGCCTGATGAACACCAGTTTCACATCATGGGTGATGTAAGTATTCTGATGTTGTTAACGATATCCCTGTATCCGGTATATTGGTTCAGTCTAACCCGCTGATTGTAAACATTTTTATCTTCATCTTTTTAATGGCAAATAGTCAAATTATACTTCACTTAATTTAAACAACAGAAACCCTGTAATTTACAAAACTATAACACATTTTTACTTAATATTGGGTGTATTTGGAAGATTAATCCTTTAATTTATAAGATGAAAGCCATTTCCTTTCAAGCTTAAGGTTCATGTATGCTCCCACAAAAAATTTACTACATTGGAGATAGGCTTTCGAAATTCCGGATTTTGTTCCTTTGAAATACCCCGAAAACGGGTTTTGATTTTTGAAATCAATACCAAGACTAAAGTATTCTCTTCGAGAGTAACTGTTTCACCTAAACATTTACCCTTATATGGCAAATGAACACTATGTACAAAGGGTCATAAAGAAAGCTTGATATTTATCATTAACCAAAAGACTTCTTCAGTTAAGACTTCTTTCTAATGTTACATGCTTGTACATTTGAGATTTTATTAATGCTTCCATTTAAAGGCCCCTGATATTAAAGTAAAATTAGGATATCACACGATATAAAGTATTTATTATCCTAAAATAAGACTTATACTAGTAAGCACAGACTGAATTAACTTTACCAACCAAGCTCTATTAATTTTTTAGGCTGCATCTGTGAAGCTCCCTATTGATCAGCGTATTGTTGATCATGTGAATAAATTGGTTAGTGATGGTGTGTTCAATGTTAATGAAATGAAGAGACATGTCAACACATTTGTCAGAAGCCTCTTCAGCCACACAGCCCTTCCTAGTCCCACAAACAGGAAGTTTTACCCAAGTCGGAAGGACCTAAGAAAAATGATGTACCGGCAAAGATGTAAACTGAAAAAAGGCCTGTCTGCCAAGCTTGCTCAGTGGCAGAGTGAGAAGCCACTTGATGAACATCATTTTCGAGCATCATAGTCTTCTCAAACACCAATAGTAGAAAATTGTAATGATGGATCTGGTACTTTTCGGAACACTGAAGAGAATCTTCTTTTTATATACCAAACTTCATGGCAGAAGGCTCTTCTTCACAAATATGGTCAGGATACTGTGTTTTTGGATGCCACATATAAAACAACGAAGTATGCTCTGCCATTATTTTTCTTGTGTTCATACAAATACGGGATACATGGTAGCAGCAACAATGATTATTGAGATGGAGGATTCAGCATCTCTGGCAGAGGCCCCTGCAAAGCTAAAAGAGATGAAGCCTTCTTGGAATCCAAAAAACTTCATGATTGATGCATCTGACGCAGAAGAAAATGCAATCCACTAAGTATTTCCAGGTAAATATGGTGACCTCCACAAAACGAGTAATTAGATTTGCGACCATTTGTCCATCTGTCAGTCCATCTGGACCAAGATAATGATAGATAGATAGTTAAAATTTCAGTGCAAAAACACAAAAGTGTCATACTGCACTAGAAATAAAATAATAAATACACTAATTAATATTTACAACAAACAAATATATACAAACACACAATGATTGGCAAAAAACCAAATCACAAAATAATAAAAGCTGACTAGAAGACACAAAAGATAAGTATACTACAAAGGTAAAAAAGAACAACAAATAAGATAAGACATAAAAATAATGAAGGAGTTTAAATATTATAATATAATTTTTAAAGAGAAACTAGAAAACCATAAACAAGAAAAAGAATAAATTAAAAACCAAAATATAACTATCACATTATTATGCAAGACTAGATTTTACAGAATAAATTAATATGAAGAACAAAGAACAATATAAATTAATTAAAACTTTTTGAACAAACCAACTTCTTTTAAATAATTTATAACATTAAAAATATTTTCATTAAATAATTTTTCATTGAATTTATATTTCTATAATGTTTAATTCTAGTGTCACGTAGGTCAATACAGTCTAATAATATATGCGGGACAATGACAGGGAATGCACCAGGGCATATCTTCACCTTTCAACAGGTAACTGTGTGTGAAATAGGTGTGTCCTATATGGGCTCTATTTATAACTATTTCCTCCCTACAAGATAAACCCGTCCAAACATAAAAATCTCCAACGGTAGCGTTTATTTGGAATAGTTTATTATCCGGATATGCATTCCATTGAGCTTGCCACTGTTGTTTAAGAATTCACTTTCAAGTCTGTATAGGGGACTTTCAAGTCTAAAACATTAAAATTCAAGGCCTGTTTGGCCAAAGGTTACAGTTGGGGTTTTACATCCCGTTCAACAGCCACGGTCATATTGGGACAGGTCCTCAGAATTGCCACTTGTAAGGCCTGTTTGGCAAGCTCATCTGCTTTTTCATTGCCCTTTATGCCTACGTGACTTGGAACCCAAGCTATCTTATTTATTTATTTGGGGTTTTACGTCGCTTTCAACACTGTACAGGTCATATCACGACGGGTAGTTGGAAGGGCAGAGGAAACCAGTACATACCGTTCGTTAGGGTTCTGTACTGTAAACTGCCGACCAACGGCAAGCAACTACCAGCTTTCCCACTTGAGGCCGTGCCGGGGATCGAACCCCGGCCTCAGAGGTGGGAGGCGAGAGTGTTACCACTCTGCCACCGTGGCCCCTGGAACCCAAGCTAAAACAACTTTATTATTCACTGACAAACAATCATTAAAAAGTTTTAGGATGTCTCAAATAAAAGGATGATCACAGTTGTTGCTATCAAGAGCTTGAAGACTAGACAAAGAATCAGTGAATATGATAAAACAATCCCCATCACAATTTTTTACAAGATTAAAAGCCATTTTAAGAGCCTGTAATTCAGCTGTGAATATACTAGCATTGCCCCAGGAAGTCTGACCTGGGCACTGATGTTATTAGATGTAGCAACCCTATTTTCTGCCTTCGATCCATCAGTATATATAGCCCTATGGTCAGGATAACAACCTTTCAACTGAGCAAATAGACTTTGAAAAAGACAATCATCACCAAGATGTTTCTTTTGATGGGTTAGATATAAGTCTATGAGGCTTCTGTACAGTCCAGGGTGGGTCATCTGGCAATCACACAGTCTGAATTAAATCCAGCTGAGGACAGACATCAGACAAATCTTCCTCTACATGATGCCCAAAAGATTTGATTGCAGATGGTTTCTTATCATAAAGATCATATAACTGAGGGTTAAAAACAACATTATAAGCTGGATTGTTAGGATTACGTCTCAATTTCAAAGCATACTGAATGCATAATTTATCAAACCTTAAATACAAGGGTGGTTCATTGCCTCTACATACAAGCTTTGCATTGGAGAAGTCCTGAAGGCTCCCAGGCATATTCTTAAGCCCTGGTTTTGAATGGGTTCCAATTTCTTAAGATAAGACTTACAAGCAGAACTAAAAACAGCACAACCATATTCTAACCTAGAACGAACAAATGAACGATAAAGCCTCATTAAAACACTTCCATCTGCTCCCCAATCCATTTTGGCAACTACTTTCAGTAAGTTCATGGCTTTTTCACATTTCTGACGAATATAATCAATGTGTGCCTTAAAATTCAGTTTTCTGTCAAAATGTAACACAAAGGAACTTAGTTTGTGACACAACAGGGATTTGTGAGTTATATATTGTCAATGTTGGGTCTGGATGAAGTTTTCTTTTATTACAGAAATGCATGCAAACAGTTTTGGTTTTAGAAAACTTAAACCATTTTCATCAGACCATGTTTCTACCTTATTCAAACACAATTGAAGTTGCCTTTCTATTGAAGCCATATTTCTAGAAGAACAAGTGATTGAGATATCATCAACAAAAAGAGACTTTTCAAAGCTAGCTGGAATCACATTAGCAATACTGTTAATCTTTAAAATACATAACGTAACAGAGAGGATGCTACCTTGAGGGACACCGATCTCTTACCCATGTATATCTGAATAAACAGATCCTAAACGAACTCTAAAAACTCTGATAAAAAATTCTGAATAAACATGGACATTCGCCCCCTTAAGCCTACTTTATGTAGATCTCTTAACACCATATTTCCAAACAGTATTGTAGGCTTTTTCTAAATCAAAAATACAGAGACTACATGGTTGCCTTTTAAAAAGGAATCTCTAATAAAAGATTCAAGTCTTATTAATTGGTCTGTTGTAGTTCGACCTTTTCTAAAACCACTTTGATACTTTGTTAAAATATTATTTTTCTCAAGGAAAAAAACTAATCTAGTATTAATCATTCTTTCCATGGTTTTGCATACACAGCTCGTCAGAGATATGGGGCAATAATTGGACGGGTTTTTTGAGTCTTTGCCTGGTTTAGGAATAGGTATCACAGTGGCCTCTTTCCAGCTTCAGGGATTTCACCTGAAGCCCATATATCATTAAATATATCAAGTAACACCATAAAAGAGTCTCTTGGTAGCTGTTTTAGTAGCTGATAATGGATCTCATCTGGGCCAGTGGCTGTGTCATGAGATTTTTTCAGAGCATCACATAGTTCTCTGATGGTAAACTGTACATTGTAGTTTTCAGAGTTGTCTGTGTCAAAATCCAGGTGTTCTTTTTCAACATTCACTTGATATTTTTGAAACTTTGTACGGTTATTGTTGCTGCTGGAATTCTTGCTAATTTCTTGGGCCAAGCTATTTGCTATGTCTACTCTTTCTGTTATCTTGGTTCCATCATTATTTTCCAGATGGTGTATTGTGGTGTTATTTTGTTTGCCGCTTATTTTCCTTATCATTTCCCATACCTTCTTAGTTGGTGTCTTTATATTTAGTTTTGATACATACTCATGCCATGATTTCCTTTTACTTTCTTTAATTACTTTACGAGCATTGGCTTGACAGTTTTTATATTCATTTAGGTTATCTGATGTAGGATTTGCACAGCATTTATCCATTGCATTTTGACAAGCTTTAACAGCTTTTTTGCATTCACTGTTGAACCATGGTTTGTAGCTACCAGTGGAATCTCCAGATGACTTTGGCACACATTTTGTTGCTGTATCATTTAATTTATTTAAAAATGCAGGAAACTTTTCTGTTGATTTAGTGAAACTATGCCTATTAATATCAAGAGAACAGTGAAGTTTGAAATTTGTCCAATCAGACTTTTAAAGATTCCAATGAGGAACATTGTCCTCAGGTATACTCTTAACTATATCAATTAAAATAGGAAAATGGTCACTACCACATTGATCAGAATGGACCTGCCATGTAAAATCAAGAAAAACAGATGCAGAACATAAAGACAAATCTATTGAGGTGAATGAACCAGTTGCAGGATGAAAGTAGGTAGGTGACTTATCATTAAGCAAACAAATATTAGATGATTCAAGAAGATGTTCAACCTTATTACCCAAACTATTGGATGAGGAACAACCCCATAAATCACTATATGCATTAAAATCTCCAATAAATAGAAAAGGTGCAGGTAACTGGTTGACTAGATTATCAAGATCACTTTATACAACATTAAAACGTGGTGGAATATATACATTACATACAGTTATAGTTTTATGCACAGATACTTTTACAGCAACTGCCTGCCTTACAAAAATAGAGCAGCCAGCCACCTCTCCCATCTACTTCTGACATACAAGTTTTAAAATAATGATCAAAGCCTCTAATATTTACCTTGTCTGTATCTTTAAAATGAGTTTCCTGCAATGCTAAAATGTAGGGTCTAAAATTGGAAATTAAATTTTTAATTTCATCAAAGTTTGGCCTAAACCCACGACAGTTCCACTGTACTATACGTTTATCTTTGTTTGGTTCCATTATTTACACTTTTATTCCCACTCCGCCCTTGTGAATTTGTGATTGGGGATTCTTCGACACTCATGTCACTGTCACTATCACTTAAAACATCATATTTATTGTGTTGTTTAATAGGTTCATTAGATCACTTATGTTGTTTGGTCAAATATACTTTGCTTTGACTTATTTTCAATTTAATAGGGTCATTCTGAGATGCACTTGTCTGACTTGATGAACTCATTTTGGTCACTTTAGTTGTCTGTTTTTCAACTGCACACTTTTTGGGTTGTTTTGAACCATCTGGCCAAGTCATTTTTGTTTGTGTTTCCACTGATGCTGTTTTTGCCACAGGTTTGGTTGCTGCAGCTGCTTGGGCATATGTTGTTTTCACAAAATTAAATATGTCCATTTGTTTCTTCGCTTTGGTATATGAAATTCCTCTTTCTGCCTTGATTCTTTGAATTTCCTTTTCCTCTTTCCATTTCGGACATGTTTTATCATTAGAGGCATGCTTTCCTTGGCAGTTAACACATCTTGCTTCATTTGTGCATTGTTGAGAGTCTGTATGATCTCCTTTCGCACATTTATTGCAAACTTCATTTTTCCTGCAGTTAAATTTAGTGTGACCAAACTTTTGACACTTGTAGCATCTCACAGGATTCGGAATATACTGTGACACAGCCACCCTGTAGTAATCCACCCTGATGTATTTAGGTAAGGTCTGGCTTTGAAATATCAGTATAAAGGTCCCTGTCGGTTTTCTTTGTCCATATCTAAATACCGAAATCCTGTCTAGCTTGATGACACCTTCAGCTTTCAGAGGTCAAAGTTGGGGTTTTACGTCCCGTTCAACAGTCAGGGTCATATTGGGACAGGTCCTCAGAATTGCCACTTGTGGGACTCGAACCCACAGAGGTGACAGCCTATGATTAGATGCCAAACTTGCTAACCACTAGGCCACTGAGGACCTCCTTCAGCTTTCAGGTCTTCTAATATAGGGGCCACGGTGGCAGAGTGGTAACACTCTTGCCTCTCACCTCTGCGGCCGGGGTTCAATCCCCGTCATGGCCGTAAGTGGGAAAGCTGGTAGTTGCTTGCCGTTGGTCGGCAGTTTACAGTAAAGAACCCTAGCGAACAATATGTACTGGTTTCCTCTGCCCTTCCAACTACCCGTCGTGATATGACCTGTACAGTGTTGAAAGCGACGTAAAACCCCAAATAAACAAATAAACAATCAGGCCATTTTATGACCCCTTTCTTAGTGTTTAAACTGTAATGAGGTGAAACATCAATTGGTATAGCATTGTCCATTGTCAGATTCAATTTTGTAGTTTTCAGTAATTTCTGGCTCTGTGTTTCCTTGTCCACTTCCACCAAAATGCTTCCATTCCTTAACTTCTTTATGTTAAATGGATCGGAACCAAGTATAGCAACAATGGCTTTGTTAACAGCAAATGGTGAGAGTTTGCACAAGGGTCTTTCATCATTTGTACCTTTAATCAAACGTGGCCATGAGCAAATCTGAGCAGAGCCAAAGTCCGTAGTCATAATATCAGGTCTAGAACTTTTCCTATCAATCAATAGAGAGTTTTGAGTAGCCATAATGTAGTAGATATTTTTCGTTGCCAATGCTCTCTACCCACCCTTCGAGCCCAACAAGGGGATATCATAATAGTGTGGAGCTGAGCTCTGCACACAGATATCAGAGATACATTAGCAATATACTCAAAGACCACAAAAGTGAACCTTGATTGACCTGTTAAGCAGCCGCCTTCTAGATACTCCAAACAAAAGCACAAACCAAACACCAGCAGAATACAACAATCAAGTACAACAGTATAAACCATTAAAAACAAGCAATCCCTAATTTGGAGCACTAGGGCTTGGCACTACCAGCCGATTGATTAAGCCAGGCCATCTTAACCTTCTGACTAAGTGAAATTGAGGCCAAAGCTGTGTATTGCCTCCTCAATGCCGCAACAAAGTATTGGCTCAACATCCAAGACCCTCTCTTCAACTGACATGGATCGCAACCCACGGCAAACAGGCTGCCCCCAATTAGTCGCCTCTTACGACACGCAGGCGGATACGTTGGGCCTATTCTACATCCCCGGACCCGCAGGGGGCTTCTGACAATGGACAAACTAATATTATTGATGTGGACAACACAGCTTTTCCATTAAAACTCTGCAATGGTTGTCTTGAGAAATTAAGATATACCTTGGGAATTGACAATGCTAGTGATACATATCTTGATGCAATGGAAAAAGGGAAATGTCCAAAATGGATATGGGGGGGGGGGGGGGGGATACAAAGACATACAAAATGGATACAAAGCGTAAGCTTCAGTTCTCAAAAGACAAACATTTTACATTACAGTGTAAAACTGGAGGTCACCCAACAATGCTTGTGAAGCTACACTATAAAATATATTTGTATTTATCACTAAATTTTATTGGGTAAGTGCAACTAGATTTCAGATTCATGAAGTCTTAAGTTGCAATAAATAAACTTTTTAGATAACCAGTACTACATTTCGGGAGTAGTTCCTGCAACTCAAAAAGATCTATGGCTGGAAGTTTTTCTTTCAGTTCACGTCATCATGACGTCATAGGTATGCTTATATGGCTGATGGAAGTAAAGTTAAAATTTAAGGTGCTTAAACACCTTGGTGTTATACAGCACCAATAAAATTTATAAATCCCTTAACTAAACAATATACACAAACATCTACAAAAACATGAATAAAATACATGACAAGATACACAGAATAGAATGTATGTATAACAAGATAAAATAAAATTTAAATGTGAAACAGATTGCAACATAAGTATTAGTGTAAAATAAAAAACATAAAAACAAGAATACAAATATCACAAGAAAAGATGTACACGACTAGGAAAACCACAATAAATTAACACAAAACACAGAGTAAATTAATTCACTAAAATTTGAAGAAGAGTACACTTTCTTTCAAAAAATTGCATATGCTTTTTACATTACCATTAAATAAATCTTTTAAATTGTTTATATTTCTGTAGTATTTAATTCTAGTGTCACATAGGTCAATACAGTCTAATAATATATGTTTCACTGTATCAGGACAATGACATGGAATGCACCAGGGCATATCTTCACCTCTTAACAGATAACTGTGTGTGAAATAGGTGTGTCCTATACGGGCTCGATTTATAACTTTTTCGTCCCTACGAGATAAACCCGTCCAAACATAAAAATCTCCAACAGTAGGGTTTATTTGGAATAGTTTATTATCAGGACACGCATTCCATTGAGCTTGCCACTTCTGTTTAAAAACACTATTTACTTTCAAGTCTGTATAGGGGACTTTCAAGTCTAAAACATTAAAATTCAAGGCCTGTTTGGCAAGCTCATCTGCTTTTTTATTGCCCTTTATCCCTACGTGACTAGGAACCCAAGCTAAAACAACTTTCTTATTTACTGAACAACAATCATTAAAAAGCTTTAAAATATCTTGAATAAAAGGATGATCACATTTGTTGCCATCAAGAGCTTGAAGACTAGATAAAGAGTCACAAAATATGATAAAACGATCCTCATCACAATTTTTAACTATATCAAAAGCCATTTTCAGAGCCTGTAATTCAGCTGCCAGGAAGTCTGACCTGGGCACTGAGGCCATCAGATGTATCAGCTGCAGCAACCCTATTTTCTGTTTTCGATCCATCAGTATATATAGCCCTATGGTCAGAGTAATAGCTTTTTAACTCAGCAGACTTTGAAACATACAATCGTCACCAAGATGTTTCTTTTGATGTGTGAGATATAAGTCTATGTGAGGTTTCTGTATAGTCCAGGGTGGGTCATCTGGCAATGACACAGTCTGAATTAGATCCAGCTGATGACAGACAACAGACAAATCTTCCTCTACTCGATGCCCAAAAGATCTTATTGCAGATGGTTTCTTATCATACAGATCATATAACTGAGAATTAAAAACAACATCATAAGCTGGATTGTCAGGATTACTTCTCAATTTCAAAGCATATTGAACACATAACTTATCAAAACTGAGATATAAAGGAGGTTCATTTGCCTCTACATACAAGCTTTGCATTGGAGAAGTCCTGAAGGCTCCCAGGCATATTCTTAAGCCCTGGTTTTGAATGGGTTCCAATTTCTTAAGATAAGACTTACGAGCAGAACTAAAAACAGCACAACCATATTCCAATCTAGAACGAACAAATGAATGATAAAGTCTCATTAAAACACTTCTATCTGCTCCCCAATCCATTTTGGCAACTACTTTCATTAAGTTCATGGCTTTTTCACATTTCTGACGAATATAATCAATGTGTGCCTTAAAATTCAGTTTACTGTCAAATATAACACCACGGAACTTAGTTTGTGACACAACAGGGATTTGTGAGTTATATATTGTCAATGTTGGGTCTGGATGAAGTTTTCTTTTATTACAGAAATGCAGGTGAACAGTTTTGGTTTTAGAAAATTTAAAACCATTTTCATCAGCCCATTTTTCTACCTTATTCAAACACAACTGAAGTTGCCTTTCTATTGAAGCCATATTTCTAGAAGAACAAGTGATCGAGAAATCATCAACAAAAAGAGACTTTTCAAAGCTAGCTGGAATCACATTAGCAATACTGTTAATCTTTAAAATGAATAATGTAACTGAGAGGATGCTGCCGTGAGGGACACCCATCTCTTGCCCATGTATATCTGAATAAACAGATCCTAAACGAACTCTAAAAACTCTGTTTGATAAAAAATTCTGAATAAACATGGGCATTCGCCCCCTTAAGCCTACTTTATGTAGATCTCTTATAACGCCATACTTCCATACTGTATCGTAGGCTTTTTCTAAATCAAAAAATACAGACTACATGGTTGCCTTTTAAAAAGAATCTCTAATAAAAGATTCAAGTCTTATTAATTGGTCTGTTGTAGTTCGACCTTTTCTAAAACCACTTTGATACTTTGTTAAAATATTATTTTTCTCAAGGAAAAAAACTAATCTAGTATTAATCATTCTTTCCATGGTTTTGCATACACAGCTCGTCAGAGATATGGGGTGATAATTGGACAGGTTTTTTTGAGTCTGAGAATAGGTATCACAGTGGTCTCTTTCCAGCATTAAGGGATTTCACCTGAAGCCCATATATCATTAAATATATCAAGCAACACCATAAGAGAGTCTCTTGGTAGATGTTTTAGTAGCTGATAATGGATCTCATCTGGGCCAGTGGCTGTGTCATGAGACTTTTTCAGAGCATCACATAGTTCTCTGATGGTAAATTGACGGGGTTGTCTGTGTCAAAATCCAGGTGTTCTTTTTCAGCATTCACTTGATATTTTTGAAACTTTGTACGGTAATTGTTGCTGCTGGAATTCTTGCCAATTTCTTGGGCCAACCTATTTGCTATGTCTACTCTTTCTGTTATCTTGGTTCCATCATCATTTTCCAGATGGTGTATTGTGGTGTTAGTTTGTTTGCCGCTTATTTTTGCTGATCATTTCCCATACCTTCTTAGCTGGTACATTTAGTTTTGATACATATTCATGCCATAATTTCCTTTTACTTTATTTAACTTCTTTACGAGCATTGGCTCGACAGTTTTATATTCATTTATGTTATCTGATGTAGGATTTGTGCAGCATTTATCCATTGCATTTTGACGAGCTTTAAGAGCTTTTTTGCATTCACTGTTGAACCATGGTTTGTAGCTACCAGTGGACTGTCCAGTTGACTTTGGTACACATTTTGTTGCTATATCATTTAATTTATTTAAAAATGCAGGAAACTTTTCTGTTGAGTCAGTAAATCTATGCCTATTAATATCAATAGAACACTGTAGTTTGAATTTTGGCCAATCAGCCTTTTTAAGATTCCAACGAGGAACATTGTCCTTAAGCATACTCTTAACTATATCAATTAAAATAGGAAAATGGTCACTACCACACTGATCAGAATGGACCTGCCAAGTAAAATCAAGAAAAACAGATGCAGAACATAAAAGATAAATCTATTGAGGTGAATGAACCAGTTGCAGGATGAAAGTAGGCAGGCTTATCATTAAGCAAACAATTCATTTATTTGGAGTTTTACGCTGCTTTAAACACTGTACAGGTCATATCACGACGGGTAGTTGGAAGGGCAGAGGAAATCAGTACATACAGTTCGCTAGGGTTGTGTGCTGTAAACTGCCGACCAACGGCAAGCAACTACCAGCTTTCCCACTTAAGGCCATCATGGGGATCGAACCCCGGCCTCAGAGGTGGGAGGCAAGAGTGTTACCACTCTGCCATCGTGGCCCCATCATTAAGCAAACAAATATTAGCGGATTCAAGATGTTCAACCTTATTACCTAAAATATTGGATGAGGAACAACCCCATAAATCACTATGTGCATTAAAATCTCCAATAAATAGAAAAGGTGCAGGTAACTGGTTGACTAGATTATCAAGATCACTTTGTGCAACATTAAAACGTGGTGGAATATATACATTACATATAGTTATAGTTTTATGCAGAGATACTTTTACAGCAACTGCCTGCAGTTCTGTATCTAACTCAAGTACCTCATGGGGTATACCTTTCTTAACAAAAATAGAGCAGCCACCAGTGGCTCTCTCATCTCCTTCAGACATACAAGTTTTAAAATAATGATCAAACCCTCTAATATTTACATTATCTGTATCTTTAAAATGAGTTTCCTGTAATGCTAAAATGTAGGGTCTAAAATTGGAAATTAAATTTTTAATTTCTTCAAAGTTTGGCCTAAAGCCATGACAGTTCCACTGTAGTATACTTTTATTTTTGTTTGGTTCCATTATTTACATTTTTATTGCCACTCCGCCCCTTGTGAATTTGTGATTGGGGACTCTTCAACACTCATTTCACTGTCACTGTCACTCAAAACATCATATTTATTGTATTGTTTAACTGGGTCATTAGATCCCTTAGGCTGTTTGGTCAAATATACTTTGCTTTGGCTTATTTTCAATTTAATGGGGTCATTTTGAGATGCACTTGTCTGACTTGATGAACTCGTTTTAGTCACTTTAGTTGTCTGTTTTTCAACTGCACACTTTTTGGGTTGCTTTGAGCCATCTGGCCAAGTCATTTCTGTTTGCGTTTCCACTGTTGCTGTTTTCACCACAGGTTTGGTTGCTGCAGCTGCTTGGGCATATGTTGTTTTCACAGAATTAAATATGTCCATTTGTTTCTTGGCTTCTGTATATGAAATTCCTCTTTCTGCCTTGATTCTTTGAATTTCCTTTTCCTCTTTCCATTTCGGATATGTTTTATCATCAGAGGCATGACTACCTTCGCAGTTAACACATCTTGCTTCATTCGTGCATTGTTGGGAGTCTGTATGATCTACTTTCCCACATTTATTGCAAACTTCATTTTTCCTGCAGTTAAATTTAGTGTGACCAAACTTTTGACACTTGTAGCATCTCACAGGATTCGGGATGAACTGTGACACAGCCACCCTGTAGTAACCCACCCTGATGTATTCAGGTAAGGTCTGGCTTTGAAATGTCAGTATAAAGGTCCCTGTCGGTTTTCTTTGTCCAACTCTAAATACCGAAATCCTGTCTAGCTTGATGACACCTTCAGCTTTCAGGCCTTCTAATATTTCATCATCGGTACAGTCTTTTATGTCTGGGCATCTAATGACCCCTTTCTTAGTGTTTAAACTGTAATGAGGTGAAACATCAATTTTGTAGTTTTCAGTAATTTCTGGCTCTGTGTTTCCTTATCCACTTCCACCAAAATGCTTCCATTCCTTAACTTGTTTATGTTAAATGGATCGGAACCAAGTATAGCAACAATGGCTTTGTTAACAGCAAATGGTGACAGTTTGTACAAGGGTCTTTCACCATTTGTACCTTTAATCAGCAAGAAGCGTGGCCATGAGCAAATCTGAGCAGAGTCAAAGTCTGTAGTCTTAATATCAGGTCTAGATCTTTTCCTGTCAATCAATAGAGAGTTTTGGGTAGCCATAATGTAGTAGATATTTTTCGTTGCCAAATGCTCTCCACCCACCCTTCGAGCCCAACAAGGGGATATCATAATAGTGTGGAGCTGAGCCCTGCACACTGATAGAGATACATTAGCAATATACTCAAAGACCACAAAAGTGAACCTTGATTGACCTGTTAAGCAGCCGCCTTCTAGATACTCCAAACAAAAGCACAAACTAAACACCAGCAGAATACAACAATCAAGTACAACAGTATAAACCATTAGAAACAACAAGCCATCACTAATTTGGAGCACTAGGGCTTGGCACTACCAGCCGATTGATTAAGCCAGCTGTGTATTTCCTCCTCAATGCCGCAACAAAGTATTGGCTCAGATAGGATAGGACCCTCTCTTCCACTGACACGGATCGCAACCCACGGCAAACAGGCTGCCCCCAATTAGTCGCCTCTTACGATAAAGTAAAGTAAAGTAAAGTTAAAATTTAAAGTGCTAAACACCTTGGTGTTATGCAGCACCATTAAAATTAATAAATACATTAACTAAACAATGTGTACTACATGAAGAAATCTGACTAGATACACATAGTAAAAAAGACATTAAGCAAACAATATTTGAATAAAACACAATACAAGAAAAAGACTAGAGGAACGACAAATACAGACTACAAATACTTTTACTAAACAATATGTATAACATAATCAAATATAAAAAAATCATGACTAGAAATACAGATTAAAACTAAACCAGAATATACAACTAACGGTACAGATACAATAAAACAGGTACAAACCATAAATAGAACAAATTCTAAAATGGAGTAAAATAAAAGAAAACATCAATAAAATCTAGTCAAAGTTTGTGTTGTTCTGTGATATCACACCCCCATTTAGTCGCCTCTTACGACACGCAGGAGGGCACGTTGGGCCTATTCTACTTCCCCGGACCCACAGGGGGAATATGGCTGATGGAAGCAGTGATTTAGGGGTAATATATATCTAAAATTATCTAGCTATATGTGGCCCATCATGCTTAAAACATTATCTCATTGATATTCATTGATGTATTGCTAGATTAATTTGTTAATTAGATTTACCTTGAATGGGTTAAGTGATAATTATGTGTGATTTAATTTCATGAGAACACGTGGTGAAATATTTTACTGCCAGCGCACCTAATACTGCCTTCACACATATTTAAAACAAATAAAATATTAAATGCTGGTACTTCTACACCCACAGAGTGCTGAAAACGTGAGGCTACAAATACTGCCTTCACGAAATATTTAAAACAAATAAAATATCAAATGCTGGTAGTTGTACACCCACAGAGTGATTAAAATGTGAGGCTACGATGGGGTTTCTAACAATATTTTACAAATATATAATCCAGCAATATTTTACTGTCACCGCACCTAATACTGCCTTCTCGCAATATTTAAAATAAATAAAATATAAAATGCTGGTACTTCTACACCCACAGAGTGCTTAAAACGTGAGGCTACAATGGGGTTTCTAACAATATTTTACTGCCACCACACCTAATACTGCCGTCACGAAATATTTAAAACAAATAAAATATCAAATGCTGATAGTTGTACACCCACAAGAGTGATGAAAACATGAGGCTACGATGGGCTTTCTAACAATATTTTACAAGTATATAATCCAGCAACATTTTATTGTACAAATATTTTTGCCACACCCCTCTGACCGCACCTCCGGAGATCCAAGTTTTATAAGGCACCCATTTCCTTACATGTGTGATGCAATAGGCGTATTTTACAACCGTAATTCGTCAAATCTAGATTCGTCAGATCAACAGATTCGCTTGTGTTGTGGCTTGAATCTGAATCCGGATTCATAATCCGTTGATCTCCCTCTCGAGGCAGATCAATGGATTCATAATCCGGATTCAGATTCTAATCATTTCATAAACGAATCTGAAGAATCCAGATTCAATGGATTATGGTTGTGAAATATTACATAAATTGCTACTTAGTGTACGTACACATGTATGCGGCTTACGACATCCGATGGCCGATTTGAGATGGTGAATTTTTTCCCAACCTTCTCAATATTTTGCTGTCGCAAATCTGCTGTCGGATGTCGTAAGCCTCATACATGTGTATGTACACATAGCTGAACATTTGAGATTTTCAACCAAATTCCAGTATGATAATTCTAGTGGCTTTCTACCAGTGAACGCCCATGCTGAAGTTAATATTTTGAATTTAAATTATATTGTTAGCTGCATATTTTATTCTTCTATGACCAAATTGTTAAATGACATGCGCATCGGAAGCATCCAGTGGATATTTTGGTTTAGCGTTCGCTACGCCGCCGCCGCGCATAGAGAGATTTTCAGCGTTAACGCTCTAAGGAAAACGACTGCAGCTAGGTATACCAAATTTGCAGGATATCTTCATTGGGGGGTAAGCTTCAAGATGGCTGCCATGGGCATTTCTTTGAAAATAATCTACATTTTTACCCCACAACCGTCAAGGGTTGTCAGGGTATTGTTTTCACCCATGGTGTCCGGATGTGCGGGCGGGCGGCAGGAAATAGATTGTCCAGGCTGTATCTCAGAAACGGTCCTCAGTGGCCTAGTGGTTAGCAAGTTTGGCATCTAATCATAGGCTGTCACCTCTGTGGGTTCGAGTCCCACAAGTGGCAATTCTGAGGACCTGTCCCAATATGACCCTGGCTGTTGAACGGGACGTAAAACCCCAACTTTGACCTTTGTATCTCAGAAACGGTAAGGTGTAGGAAGTTCATACTTGGCAGGGACATTGGTTGGGGGTGTAGGTGTGCAACGTCATGGTCTGACTTTGATTTGACCTTTGATCTTGCCATGGTGACCTTGAGTTTGAAAATCTTGTTTGGGCTATATCTCAGAAACCATAAGGTGTAGGAAGTTGATACTTGGCAGGGACATTAGTTAGGGGTTGTAGGTGTGCAATGTCATGGTCTGACCTTGATTTGACCTTTGACCTTGCCGTAGTGACCTTGACCTTTAAAATCTTGTCCAGGCTATATCTCGGAAACCGTAAGGTGTAGGAAGTTGATACTTGGTAGGGACATTGGCTAGGGGGTGTAGGTGTGCAACATCATGGTCTGACCTTGATTTGACCTTTGGCCTTGCTATAGTGACCTTGACCTATAAAATCTTGTCCGGGCTATATCTCGGAAACCGTAAGGTGTAGGAAGTTGATACTTGGTAGGGACATTGGTTGAGGGTTTTAGGTGTGCCACGTCATGGGGTAACACTGATTGACCTTTGACCTTGCTGTATTAACCTTTAAAATCTTGTTGCACCTTTGGGTCTGTCTGTTGATGCAGATTAAGCACTGTTAAAGTCATATTAGAATTCATTAAGAATTTCCTTGTGCAAGTTCCCATTGTAACAGATGGAATTTCATCAAGTGAGCCACAGGCTTTTCTCCAACACCACACCTAAGCATTCATTGAATGTATTGCCACTTCTGTATGCATGGGCAATATTCAAAACATCCAAACCATAATTTGGCCATTTTTGGTTTACTGATAAATGCTGTCATTTTATTATTGAATTGTCTTGTTTTAATACTTTATCTTATATTTCTTTCCTTAGATATTATTTTCTCTACTTAAGCATTATTTGGACCTTAATATAACTTACACTGCTCTGAAAGTATCTTGAACTTTGTACTGTTACACTACTTCTATATCTCATGGTGTTGAAAAATAATTCCCCAGGCTGTGGGGTACGGGCATCTCTGATGCTATTTTTCTACTCATAACTTCAGGAATCTTCAGCCTCTATGTCTTTTATTATTGCTTCTACAGGTTTGCTATGTTCGGGGATACACCGCGAGTGGCATAAAAGTCTAGTTTTATTTATGCTTTTAAAGAACTTGAATTTGCAATAAGCCAAACTCACATTCACTAATTTATATCTTCAGCTCTACGAAGATTTCTATCGCCTTACAAAAGTACAGATGGAAGTTGCATTCAAGAAAGGACTTGACATATGTAAGATTTAAATATAAGAATAAAAAGTGTTTGTGTGTCAATGACAGACTGTTAATCCCTCTATTAACTGCCTTATATTGACTTATGGATGGGGGATCCAACAAGCCCAAATGCAACTATCAGGCGCAGGCGCCAAGAACTATATTATATTTGGGCATTCCCTACACTCCACCCAGCAGGCATCAACATGTTTGTACGAGGTTATGCCCTCTCACTGCACCCCTTACGCAGGTGCACACTCTCCCTTTTAAGATTTAAATATGTTATAGTTCATGTTTCATGATGTGTACTAGACAAAAATATATAAAGCCTATTAAGTGATTTATGTTTTGAATATTTTTGACAATGCTGTACAGACATCAATATTGAATGTAAAAATATTTCAATATTGAGGTTACATTTTTGTCTCCAAACCATTGCAAATCCAGGATACTTAAAAATCTGTGTTGTGGTATATATCCAATCAAAGAGACCTACCACTAGAAAGTAGAAATTAGTTCATGACAGCAAAATGTTGGATTTCTGAAATAACTTAAAATATAAAAAGAACAAGATAGAAGTTTACAATTTCTCTAGATTTAGGATTTGTTTACAATATTTGAAGTTTTAGGTGACATTATACATGAAATGATAATATTGATGCATGCATCAGTTATGATATGCACATCAATATTGCCCATGCTATCCTGATACATATTGACAATATTGATAAACAGTATACCCACTAGCTGAACCTCATTTGTGAAGTACCATTATACCACAAACTTCGGTTGAGAAAAGGATTGATATAAGAGATTATACTTGAGATTGTGGGTGTATAAGTTCAGTCCATAACATGATACTCATTTAGAAATGAAACAAAAGAGGAAATAGTTTAGATGTCTAACTTGTTAGTGACATATAAATATGTTTTAATTTGGTAAAACCACTTGTTAAGTTGCACTATTTCACCTGTTTTACTTTTTCCAGGATAAGGACAGAGAAGAACTTTTAAAAATTCTTCCAGATGTTTTAGGATTGAGAAGTTGTAAGGGTAGTGAAAAACCTCACATAATAAATTCAAGGTATGTGTTTGCTATGGAATTATTCATTTACAGATATAAACATCTTTGTTTCACATTTACTGGTCAGTGGGTAAATCATTTGGCTGTGTGGATATTGATATTGAATGTAAAGATATTTCAACATCGGCTGATATCATGGAAGGTGGGTTGGGGTGGGGGATGATATTCACTTAATCTTCTGAATCCAGGATCCTGAAAGCATTTTGTTCAACCATAACTCCAAGAAATAAAATTTGCCAAAACAGAACATGGCAATTTTCATCAAAAGCATCGAAAACTACAGAAAAGCTAGATAAAATTTTTATTCAGGTTAAGGCTTTACTTCAAATATTTGCAGTGTAAGTTTACAGTTTTTAGCAATTGAGGCTCTGTGGATTTTGTTTTCACCTATGATGTCTGGATGGTTGGGTTGCATAAAAGTTTGTCTGGGCTGTTTGTCAGAAACCGTAAAGTGTAGGAAGTTGATACTTAGTGGACACATAAGTTGGGGGTGTAGATGTTCAACGTCATGGTGTGACTTTGATTTGACCTTTGACCTTGTGGTAGTGACCTTGACCTTGAAAATCTTGTTTGGGTTGTATTTAAAAAAAACTGTAAGATGGAGGAAGTTGACACTTAGCGGGATATCAGTTTGGCGGAGTGCAACGTCATGGTGGGCTTTGTTTTGACCTTGCTCTAGTAACATTGACCTTTAAAGTCTTGTTCAACCATAGCTCAGAAATTGTAAGGTGTGCAAGGTTGATATGTGGTAGGGCTTAGGTATGCTTACTCATAGTGTGACCTTTTATCTTGGCTCTACCAAAGTGTGTGCACCTGTAATATTTAAGATATAGTTCTCATATGACAAACATACATGGTTTGCTGTTACTGATTATTTTATGTACCTTTACTAAATTTTTCTATTTGCATTGACAGCAATACTTCAATCAGTAAATTTTACAGCTTCATAATTTTTTAGTTTATTGATTAATGCTGCCATCTTGTTATTTAATTGTCCTGTTTTGATATGTTAGCTTTACATAGACTTTTTTCTTAGTCATTATTTTCTGTACATAAACACTATTGACATATTTCTACTGTATCACCTCTATATCTCATGGCATTTACTGCAGATTACCCAGTCTGTTAAATACAGGTCCCTCCCATGCTATTTTATTTGTGTGTAATCATTGTACTTTCAGTAAGAAAACAAACAGTATTCATTAGAGAAGTCTTGTACTTGCTAACTTAATAAATTGCAGTGTAGTAGTGTTTACTTGATACTGAAGTATTATAACAATTTCTGTCCTTTGTTTCACAGGAGGGATCATGCAAAGACATAATTCAGACAGAGGATCTAATCTTCCTTGCAGCAGTTGACACTGATGATGTTGGAGAAGACCCTCCAACCTACAATATTGTTGTTGAAAAGGAAATTGTAAAAGAATTGTTAGACTTACAACAAACAGTCGTGTTTGTCATGGCATTAATTTGGGTCTGTAACATAAAATACCCAAAGCCCATCTGTATTTGGGAATTTTTGGAAAAGATAGTATTGCAAATTGACCCTGGAAATCTCTCACGAAAACTTGCCCTATTAAAAGGAAAATATAATTTGTAAAGAAATTTTCAATACTGGTCAGTGCAATATGACCTTTCACTTGAACCTCGTGCCATATTCCCACCTAAAATAAATATTTGAAAGTTAATTCGAATTGTAATTTTCTCAGAAGTACATTGTTTTAGCAGATATTAATGTATGCTGTGATTAAGTGTGCAATTTGAGATACTTCAAGCAGAGGATGTTAATTTATTTTTAGCAGTTGATACTGATTATGTTGGAAAAGATAAGATTGCAAATTGAGTAAAGAAATTTTCAATACTGGTCAGTACATTAAGACCTTTTCATTGACCCTTATGCCATATTCCTACCTAGGTTAAATAAGTTGGATCTTTTGTAATTTTCTTAAATGTACTGTTTTAGTAAATAATAATATATGATGTGATTAGCTAGTGTATGGTTTGGTTGACAATGTCATTATTACATTGCAATTATTTTATCCAAGAGTCAGACAGGGTTGGGGAGATAGATAGATAGATATTTAAAATTTTTAGTGCAACAACACTAATGTGTTATACTGCACTATAAAAACTACTATAAATACGTTAACTAATATTCACAAACATATATATACAAATGATTAAAAAGTAGCAAAAATATCAAACAAAAAACAAGATTATACAAAATGACTAGAATAAACAATGTAAAAAATCACAATCAACAATACATAAACAACAAACAAAATAAAGTGTAAAAATACAAAGTATAGATCAATATCACAGTACAACACAAATCAAGACTAGATATTACAGAATAAATTAACATGAAGGACAAAACACAAAATAATTTAATTAAAACTTTTTAAACAGGCCACATTCTTTTAAATAATTAATGATATTAAAAACATTTTCACAAAATAATTTTTGCATTGTATTAACATTTCTATAATATTTAA
The DNA here is from genome assembly GCA_964017235.1 of Sabellastarte sp. h YS-2021. NCBI lineage: Eukaryota > Metazoa > Annelida > Polychaeta > Sabellida > Sabellidae > Sabellastarte > Sabellastarte sp. h YS-2021. The sequence continues at coordinate 60,997,802 of OZ024938.1, forward strand.
TTCTGGTGTCACGTAGGTCGATACAGTCTAATAGTATATGTTTCACTGTATCAGGACAATGACATGGAATGCACCAGGGCATATCTTCACCTTTCAACAGATAACTGTGAGTGAAATAGGTGTGTCCTATACGGGCTCGAGTTATAACTATTTCTTCCCTACGAGATAAACCCGTCCAAACATAAAAATCTCCTACTGTAGGGTTTATTTGGAATAGTTTGTTATCAGGACACTCATTCCATTGAGCTTGCCACTTTTGTTTAAAAACACTATTTACATTCACTCTCAAGTCTGTATAGGGGACTTTCAAGTCTAAAACATTAAAATTCAAGGCCTGTTTGGCAAGCTCATCTGCTTTTTCATTGCCCTTTATGCCTACGTGACTAGGAACCCAAGCTAAAACCACTTTTTTATTCACTGACAAACAATCATTAAAAAGTTTTAAAATATCTTGAATAAAAGGATGATCACAGTTGTTACTATCAAGAGCCTGAAGACTAGATAAAGAGTCACTGAATATGATAAAATGATCCCAATCAAAATTTTTTACAATATTAAAAGCCATTTTAAGAGCCTGTAATTCAGCTGTGAATATACTAGCATTGCCAGGAAGTCTGACCTGGGCACTGAGGCCATCAGATGTAGCAGCTGCAGCAACCCTATTTTCTGTTTTCGATCCATCAGTATATATAGCCCTATGGTCAGAGTAATAGCCTTTTAACTCAGCAAATAGACTTTGAAACATACAATCATCACCAAGTTGTTTCTTTTGATGGGTGAGGAATAAGTCTATGTGAGGTTTCTGTATAGTCCAGGGTGGGTCATCTGGCAATGACACAGTCTGAATTAGATCCAGCTGAGGACAGACAGCAGACAAATCTTCCTCTACACGATGCCCAAAAGACCTTATTGCAGATGGTTTCTTGTCATACAAATCATAATACTGGGGGTTAAAAACAGCATCATAAGCTGGATTATCAGGATTACTTCTCAATTTCAAAGCATACTGAATAGATAATTTATCAAACCTTAAATACAAGGGTGGTTCATTTGCCTCTACATACAAGCTTTGCATTGGAGAAGTCCCTGGTTTTGAATGGGTTCCAATTTCTTAAGATAAGACTTACGAGCAGAACTAAAAACAGCACAACCATATTCCAATCTGGAACGAACAAATGAACGATAAAGTCTCATTAAAACACTTCTATCTGCTCCCCAATCCATTTTGGCAACTACTTTCAGTAGATTCATAGCTTTTTCACATTTCTGACGAATATAGTCAATGTGTGCCTTAAAATTCAGTTTACTGTCAAATATAATACCAAGGAACTTAGTTTGAGAAACAACAGGGATTTGTGAATTATATATTGTCAATGTTGGGTCTGGATGAAGTTTTCTTTTATTACAAAAATGCATGCAAACAGTTTTGGTTTTAGAAAATTTAAAACCATTTTCATCAGCCCATTTCTCTACTTTATTCAAACACAATTGAAGTTGCCTTTCTATTGAAGCCATATTTCTAGAAGAACAAGTGATTGAGAAATCATCAACAAAAAGAGACTTTTCAAAGCTAGCTGGAATCACATCAGCAATACTGTTAATCTTTAAAATAAATAATGTAACAGAGAGGATGCTGCCCTGGGGTACACCCATCTCTTGCCCATGTATATCTGAATAAACGGATCCTAAACGAACTCTAAAAACTCTGTCTGATAAAAAATTCTGAATAAACATGGGCATTCGCCCCCTTAGGCCTACTTTATGTAGATCTCTTATAACGCCATACTTCCATACTGTATCGTATGCCTTTTCTAAATCAAAAAATACAGAGACTACATGGTTGCCTTTTAAAAAGGAATCTCGAATAAAAGATTCAAGTCTTATTAATTGGTCTGTTGTAGTTCGACCTTTTCTAAAACCACTTTGATATTTTGTTAAAATATTATTTTTCTCAAGGAACCAAACTAATCGGGTATTAATCATTCTTTCCATGGTTTTGCATAAACAGCTCGTCAGAGATATGGGGCGATAATTGGACGGGTTTTTTGAGTCTTTGCCTGGTTTAGGAATGGGTATTACAGTGGCCTCTTTCCAGCATTCAGGAATTTCAGCTGAAGCCCATATATCATTAAATATATCAAGTAACACCATAAGTGAGTCTCTTGGTAGATGTTTTAGCAGCTGATAATGGATCTCGTCTGGACCAGTGGCTGTGTCATGAGACTTTTTCAGAGCATCACATAATTCTCTGATGGTAAATGGTACATTGTAGTTTTCAGAGTTTTCGGTGTCAAAATCCAGGTGTTCTTTTTCAGCATTCTCTTGATATTTTTGAAACTTTGTACGGTAATTGTTGCTGCTGGAATTCTTGCTAATTTCTTGGGCCAACCTATTTGCTATATCTACTCTTTCTGTTATCTTGGTTCCATCATTATTTTCCAGATGGTGTATTGTGGTGTTACTTTGTTTGCCACTTATTTTCCTGATCATTTCCCATACCTTCTTAGCAGGTGTCTTCACATTTAGTTTTGATACATATTCATGCCATGATTTCCTTTTACTTTCTTTAATTACTTTACGAGCATTAGCTCGACAGCTTTTATATTCATTTATGTTATCTGATGTAGGATTTGTACGGCATTTATCCATTGCATTTTGACGAGCTTTAACAGCTTTTTTGCATTCACTGTTGAACCATGGTTTGTAACTACCAGTGGACTGTCCAGTTGACTGTGGCACACATTGCCTTGCTATATCATTTAACTTATCTAAAAATGCAGGAAACTTTTCTGTTATGTCAGTAAAACTATGCCTATTGATATCTAAAGAACACTGGAGTTTGAATTTTGGCCAATCGGCCTTTTTAAGATTCCAACGAGGAACATTATCCTTAGGCATACTCTTAACTATATCAATTAAAATAGGAAAATGGTCACTACCACACTGATCTGAATGGACCTGCCATGCAAAATCAAGAAACACAGATGCAGAACATAAAGACAAGTCTATTGAGGTGAATGAACCAGATGCAGGATGAAAATAGGTAGGTGACTTATCATTAAGCAAACAAATATTAGAGGATTCAAGAAGATGTTCAACTTTATTACCTAAACTATTAGATGAGGAACAACCCCATAAATCACTATGTGCATTAAAATCTCCAATAAATAGAAAAGGTGCAGGTAACTGGTTGACTAGATTATCAAGATCACTTTGTGCTACATTAAAACGTGGTGGAATATATACATTACATACAGTTATGGTTTTATGTAGAGATACTTTTACAGCAACTGCCTGCAGTTCTGTATCTAACTCAAGTACCTCATGGGGTATCCCTTTTTTAACAAAAATAGAGCAGCCACCAGTGGCTCTCCCATCTACTTCTGACACACATGTTTTAAAGTAATGATCAAATCCTCTAATATTTACATTATCTGTATCTTTTAAATGTGTTTCCTGTAATGCTAAAATGTAGGGTTTAAAATTGGAAATTAAATTTTTAATTTCTTCAAAGTTTGGCCTAAAGCCACGACAGTTCCACTGTAGTATACTTTTATTTGTGTTTGGTTCCATTATTTACACTTTTATTCCCACTCCGCCCTTGTGAATTTGTGATTGGGGATTCTTCGCAACTCATTTCACTGTCACTCAAAGCATCATATTTGTTGTACTGTACAATTGGGTCATTAGATCCCTTATGTTGTTTAGTCAAATATACTTTACTTTGGCTAATTTTCAATTTGATGGGGTCATTTTGAGACGCACTTGTCTGACTGGAAGTACTTGTTTTGCTCTCTTTAGTTGTCTGTTTTTCAACTGCACACTTTTTTGGTTGTTTTGAACCATCTGGCCAAGTCATTTCTGTTTGAGTTTCTACATTCACAGTTTTCACTACAGGTTTGGTTGCTGCAGCTGCTTGGGCATAGGTTGTCTTCACTGAATTGAATATGTCCATTTGCCTCTTGGCTTCTGTGTAGGAAATTCCTCTTTCAGTTTTTATTCTCTGTATTTCTTTCTCTTCTTTCCATTTTGGACATGTCTTGTCATTTGATGTATGATTTCCTTGGCAATTAACACATTTTGGTTCATTTTTGCATTCCTGGGAGTCAGTGTGATCTTCTTGCCCACATTTATTGCAAACCTCATTTTTCCTGCAGTTGAACTTAGTGTGGCCAAATTTCTGACATTTATAACATCTCATTGGATTAGGAATAAACTGTGACACAGCCACCCTGTAGTAGCCCACCCTGATATATTTTGGTAAGGTCTGGCTTTGAAATGTCAATATAAAAGTTCCTGTTTGCTTCCTAAATCCATCTCTGAATACAGTTATCCTGTCCAGTTTGATGACACCCTCATCCTTTAGGCCTTCAAGTATTTCTTCATCAGTGCAGTCTTTTATGTCTGGACATCTAATGACTCCTTTTTTTGTGTTTAAACTATAGTGAGGAGATACACTGATTGGGATCACATTGTCCATGGTCAAGCTCAATTTAGTCGTTTTCAACAATTTGCTGCTTTGACTTTCTCTGTCTACTTCAATCAAGATGTCTCCATTCCTTAATTTCTTTATATTAAAGGGATCAGACCCAAGTACAGCAACAATGGCCTTGTTTACAGCAAATGGTGACAGTTTTGACAAAGGTCTCTCATTGTCTGTTCCTTTTACTAGTAGGAATCGTGGCCATGTACAAATCTGCGCGGAATCCGAGTTCGTAATCATGAGTTCAGGCGAAGTTCTAATCCTTTTTCTATCAGTCAGTTGGGAATTTTGTGTAGCCATGATATTGTAGTGGTTATTCGTTGCCAATGCTCTCCACCCACCCTTCGAGCCCAACAAGGGGATACCATAATAGTGTGGAGCTGAGCCCTGCACACTGATATCAGAGATACATCAGCAATATACTCAAAGAACACAGACATGAACCTTGATTGACCTGTTAAGCAGCCGCCTTCTAGATACTCCAAACAAAAGCACAAACCAAACACCAGCAGAATACAACAATCAAGTACAACAGTATAAACCATTAGAAACAACAAGCCATAACTAATTTGGAGCACTAGGGCTTGGCACTACCAGCCGATTGATTAAGCCAGGCCATCTTAACCTTCCGACTAAGTGAAATTGAGGCCAAAGCTGTGTATTGCCTCCTCAATGCCGCAACAAAGAATTGGCTCAACAGCCAGGATCCTCTCTTCCACTGACACGGATTGCAACCCACGGCAAACAGGCTGCCCCCAATTAGTCGCCTCTTACGACACGCAGGAGGATACGTTGGGCCTATTCTACATCCCCGGACCCACAGGGGGCCTATGTGCATTAAAATCTCCAATAAATAGAAAAGGTGCAGGTAACTGGTTGACTAGATTTTCAAGATCACTTTGTGCAACATTAAAACGTGGTGGAATATATACATTACATACAGTTATAGTTTTATGTAGAGATACTTTTACAGCAACTGCCTGCAGTTCTGTATCTAACTCAAGTACCTCATGGGGTATACCTTTCTTAACAAAAATAGGGCAGCCACCAGTGGCTCTCCCATCTACTTCAGACATACAAGTTTTAAAATAATGATCAAATCCTCTAATATTTACATTATCTGTTTCTTTAAAATGAGTTTCCTGCAATGCTAAAATGTAGGGTCTAAAATTGGAAATTAAATTTTTAATTTCTTCAAAGTTTGGCCTAAAGCCACGACAGTTCCACTGTAGTATACTTTTATTTTTGTTTGGTTCCATTATTTACATTTTTATTGCCACTCCGCCCTTGTGAATTTGTGATTGGGGATTCTTCAACACTCATTTCGCTGTCAGTCACTCAAAACATCATATTTATTGTATTGTTTAACTGGGTCATTAGATCCCTTATGCTGTTTGGTCAAATATACTTTGCTTTGGCTTATTTTCAATTTAATGGGGTCATTTTGAGATGCACTTGTCTGACTTGATGAACTCGTTTTAGTCACTTTAATTGTCTGTTTTTCAACTGCACACTTTTTGGGTTGTTTTGAACCATCTGGCCAAGTCATTTCTGTTTGCGTTTCCACTGTTGCCGTTTTCACCACAGGTTTGGTTGCTGCAGCTGCTTGGGCATATGTTGTTTTCACAGAATTAAATATGTCCCTTTGTTTCTTGGCTTCTATATATGAAATTCCTCTTTCTGCCTTGATTCTTTGAATTTCCTTTTCCTCTTTCCATTTTGGACATGTTTTATCATTAGAGGCATGATTTCCTTGGCAGTTAACATATCTTGCTTCATTCGTGCATTGTTGAGAGTCTTATATGATCTTCTTTCCCACATTTATTGCAAACTTCATTTTTCCTGCAGTTAAATTTAGTGTGACCAAAGTTTTGACACTTGTAGCATCTCACAGGATTCGGGATAAACTGTGACACAGCCACCCTGTAGTAACCCACCCTGATGTATTTAGGTAAGGTCTGGCTTTGAAATGTCAGTATAAAGGTCCCTGTCGGTTTTCTTTGCCCATCTCTAAATACCGAAATCCTGTCTAGCTTGATGACACCTTCAGCTTTCAGGCCTTCTAATATTTCATCATCAGTACAGTCTTTTATGTCTGGGCATCTAATGACCCCTTTCTTAGTGTTTAAACTGTAATGAGGTGAAACATCAATTGGTATAGCACTGTCCATTGTCAGATTCAATTTTGTAGTTTTCAGTAATTTCTTGCTCTGTGTTTCCTTATCCACTTCCACCAAAATGCTTCCATTCCTTAACTTCTTTATGTTAAATGGATCGGAACCAAGTATAGCAACAATGGCTTTGTTGACCACAAATGGTGACAGTTTGCACAAGGGTCTTTCATCATTTGTACCTTTAATCAGCAAGAAGCGTGGCCATGAGCAAATCTGAGCAGAGTCACTGATATCAGAGATACATTAGCAATATACTCAAAGACCACAAAAGTGAACCTTGATCGACCTGTTAAGCAGCCGCCTTCTAGATACTCCAAACAAAAGCACAAACCAAACACCAGCAGAATACAACAAACAAAAACAACAGTAAAAAATCATTAGAATCAACAAGCCATCATTAATTTGGAGCACTAGGGCTTGGCACTATCAGCCGATTGATTAAGCCAGGCCATCTTAACCTTCCGACTAAGTGAAATTGAGGCCAAAGCTGTGTATTGCCTCCTCAATGCCGCAACAAAGTATTGGCTCAACGGCCAGGACCCTCTCTTTCACTGACATGGATCGCAACCCACGGCAAGCAGGCTGCCCCCAATTAGTCGCCTCTTACGACATGCAGGAGGATACGTTGGGCCTATTCTACTACCCCGGACCCATAGTGGGAAGGTCTGGCTTTGAAATGTCAATATAAAAGTTCCTGTTTGTTTCCTATTACCATCTCGGAATACATTTATCCTGTCCAGCTTGATGACACCTTCATCTTTCAGGCCCTCTAGTATTTCCTCATCAGTGCATTCTTTAATGTCTCGGCATCTAATGACCCCTTTCTTGGTATTGAGACTATAGTGTGGTTGCACTTCAATGCGGATGGCATTGCCAATTGTCAGATTCAGTTTCGTAGTTTTCATCAGTTTGTTGCTTTGTGCTTCTTTATCCACTTCAACTAAAATATTCCATTTCTGAGTTTTTCAGCAATATACTCAAAGACCACAAAAGTGAACCTTGATTGACCTGTTAAGCAGCCGCCTTCTAGATACTCCAAAAATGCACAAACCAAACACCAGCAGAATACAACAATCAAGTACAACAGCATAAACCATTAGAAACAACAAGCCATCATTAATTTGGAGCACTAGGGCTTGGCACTACCAGCCGATTGATTAAGCCAGGCCTTCTTAACCTTCCGTCTAAGTGAAATTGAGGCCAAAGCTGTGTATTGCCTCCTCAATGCTGCAACAAAGAATTAGCTCAACAGCCAGGATCCTCTTTTCCACTGACACGGATCGCAACCCACAGCAAACAGGCTGCCCCCAATTAGTCACCTCTTACGACACGCAGGATACGTTGGGCCTATTCTACTTCCCCGGACCCACAGGGGGATACAGATCATGTGACAAAAAGCATAAATTCTGAAATTGATGTTGCTATCAGTGATACACTTCAAGGTAAATCAAAATCGACGTTTTAACCAAAACTATTTACTTAGATATTATATGTATCTTTAATTTGCAATGAATAATCTCTTATACATGGAAAAAAGTTTTAAAAGCTCAGCAACAGAGTTTGTAAGTTTTTTTGAAAGTGGGGCCATAAACCCGAAAAGGCAGGTTGTACAATCGCATCAAGGATGGGCTGCTACAACAAATTTCATTATTATTATTAACTCTTATTATTTTATTATTTTTATTACTTTATCTGTTATTGTGAAAAAAAACAATCTTCCCCTGTGTCCCTATGGTGTAGATGCACAAAGTATACACCAGAATATAAATAAGAAACAGTATTACTGCACATCTCTGTCTCTCAATAGTAGCATACACCAAAGCACCATTAATAAATGTTTCTGTATGGTATTGTTGAATTCAAAGACAAGTTTGAAATCAATCCGAGAAAGTGTCTTCAAGTTAGATAACAGAAACCAAATTTCAAGATGGCAGTCATGTTGTTTCTTGAATAAGTTATGCTGAGGAACCTGCTTGGTTCAAATACTAGACAAAGAAGAAACCCCAAGCAGAAATGATCTTCTCTAGTGGTGTCATGCAGATTTCTGTGGGAAGCAAAGTTATCTCTGCCACAAGTATCAGTGTATGTGGTACAACACTTAATGCTGGCGAGGTACAGAAGGCTGTGTACAGAATACAGAATTGTGACTTTGATTTAAAGGAATATCAAAAAGTAGCTATTTCTTTTTTGTTAAAAGGTGATGTCTTTGGCTGTGCTCCAACTGGATCAGGAAAATCAATTATCTATCAGTTGTCACCTATAGCAATGTAACATATACAGACAAAATCATTTTTAAAAGAGAGTTTTAATAATGTTACAATTATTGTCCAGCCCTTGAAGGCTCTGATGTGTAAGAAAGTGTGTATCTAGCCTTGGATTCAAAGCTATACATTTAGGGACAGGCTGTGATGATGTGGTAGAAATACTCCATGGAAAGTATAACTACATATTTGGATCTCCAAAACTTCTGACAGGACACTACTACCCTTTATTTAAGTCAGAGGAAATGACAAGGATTAAATTGCTTGTGGTTGATGAAAGTCATTGTACTGGGAAATGGTATGTGCATATTTATTATATCCGCCATATATCATCTCGTGGATACTATGGATTATGCACGAGTAAATCAAACTAGCAGCCAAATGCGTTTTTTGACTTTTTGCAAGGAGTTTAGTTGGCCCTCTAGAGCAAAGGGTATTATAAAGAGCTAAAATTTGCAGGATTTCATTTAAAATTTATCATTACAAAACCTTGAATGGGAATATTTTCGGCCTCATTTTGAAAAACAAGATGGACACCATGGGTGTTTCTTTGTCAGTCATGAAACAGTGTGTAGAGATTTTCCCGTTAGCCCCTCTAGAGCAAAAGGTATTATAGGTGGAGTTCTCAAATTTGCAGAATATGTTCATCATTACACAAGCTTGTCTGGGACTATTTGTGGCCTCGTTTTGAAAAACAAGATGGCCACCACAAGCATTTTTTGATGGTAGTGAGGATAGCCAAGTTTAAAAGTGCTTATAACTCGCTTATTATTATTACTAGAAGTTTCCAATATTTAAACCAACCTACAGGAAATGTAGGTTTTCTTAATTTTGGCTTCCATCTGGAATATATATGTAAATTTTATATTTAGTGCTTATGTAACCATATATAAGAATATAAAGACCATTATAAATATGTAGCTATTCTAATAAATATTGAAATTTATTCCTAAATAATAATGAAATATTATGGCTGATACATATTTGTTGTAATCTTTGGGGGAACAGATGAAACATTTAAGCAACAAGGAGCTTTTAGAAAGGCATATGCAGACATAGGTGTCCTTCGTTTAAGTGTGGGAAAAGCAGTGCCATGCTCGTCTCTAACAGCCACAGCTTCCAGGTCAACAAGAGAAACAATCATTAAAAACCTAGGGATGAATGACTGCAAATTTGCTATCATGGATATCAACAAGGTTAACATTAAGTACAGTGTTATGAATGTTGATGATGATCACCGAAAAAATTTTAAATGGCTTGTTGACAATTTAACAAAAAAATAGGAGAAATACTGAATGACATATTATATTTTGTTCTAGAGCAGATGATATGAGAGGGCTTTTTTGGTACTTTCAAATTGAAATGGGAAATTCTCAATATAGTGAAGAGTGTAAACAAGATGACACTGGAAGATTATTTGCCATGTATCATCAAAAAACAGATCCAGAAATTCAAGCAAGTGTCAGTCTGCCTTTTGCTCAACCCACTGGAGTAATACGAGTCCTCTTCTGTACCATAGCATTTGGCATGGGCAATGATACAAAAGGTGTCAAAACTGTGATACATTATGGGCCAGCAAAGACATAGAAGAATATCTTCAGGAATCTGGCAGGGCTGGGCGAGATATTAGTGTTCAAAACTACACTTTATTACTCAATTATAAAGGCACAACATGTGGGGCATTCATTAGTGCTTGTATAAGAAACTATATCAAAGATTCTTGAAATTGTAAGGGAAAACTTCTGCTCAGTGAACTACAAGATGTGGCTGACAGCAACAGTCTACTGCATACTATTTCAAATTACTAATGTCTACAAGAAAGCTGCAAATGACATATTAAGTGACAGTGATGACGAGTTTGAACTGTTTGTGGGTATTATAGATAGTGTTTTACAGCAAGTGTACCTCAACTGACAATGTTTATTTTGAATATTCATCAGATTTCTTTAGAATTATGTTGTAAATGTAACTGGGGCAGTCAGAATCCAGGGTAACTTTATATTTCATAAATGGTCAACAGAACAAACTATGTAGAAACCAATATTTGTACTTGACGATACTGTCCATGCAAAGTTTTTGATCATTTAAACTAGAGAAACTATTTTTTGTGCTGTGGAAAAAGGTCAAAATTATAAAACAGTTGTAGTAGAATTGAGTGAATATAGAGGATTACCAATGCATCATGGACATCAATTATTTAAAATTTGGATAAAATATGTCATGCTTGGTTGAGTTGGTTTTGAAAGGGTTGAACAGTGATATCGTATACAGCAATTGTGCACCCAAGACAAGAGTTCACTTGTACTCTATACAGAAGATATAGAAGTTAAGAGGGTGGGGGGAAGTAAGTGTATACTGAAGTGTGTTTGAACAGTGTTCTTTAACAAAAAATATTGAACTAGGAAAGACTACCATTTCATGTACTAGGACATTCAGGAATTAACTTGAAACATTTTGTGAAAATTTACAGGACAAACTATGAACAATGTTTGAGAATTGTTATGGCCCTGTTCCACCAAAGGACTAAGCCCTGATCCTGTCTGTGGCCCTTAATCGTGGACAGTTGGTGAAAAAAAAGGTAAAATGGGCGGGAATACTGAATCGGTATTGAAGCCTGGGATTAAGGTCAGATCAATCTCAGGAAGCCTCAGGAGGCCCCAGACAGTCCCCGACTGTTCTGGGACTAAGAACCAAATAAGCCAGTTTTCTGGTCGGTTTGAAGCACGATCTTGTCGTACACATACCGACTGGGTCCCAGGACGCCTCTGGCCTCCTGGGACTAAACCCCGATTAAGTCCAGGCCTCCTCAGGCGTCCTGAGGCCTTCTCAGTTTTCCCCAAACCAATGTGGCTGATTCTTGTTTTACAATGGGACTAAGGGTCACAGGAGGCCTGGGACTAAGGGTCTGGGTCTAAGAGTCGCAGGCGGCCTGGGACAGCATAGGACTGTGTAAATATGGTCTGAGGAGGCCTGAAGAAGCCTGGGACTGGACATTTTGTTTATGGCGGGAAAAAAGAGTCGGTTTGGGTCGGGAAAAATATCAAACATGTTTGATTTTTCTCAAAGCCCCAACCGACAACTACCGACCCTTACAGAACACCTGGGACTAAGCAAATTTTTGAAACCGACTCCAAAAAACCCTTAATCGAGAACCTTAGTCGTGTGGTGGAACACCCACATTAGAAAACTTTTGTGACATTCTGGAACTGTTCAACATTTATGAGGAACTGTAATGAGGAAGGTTCGTAGAAGAAACTGTTCTGGGTGAAGGCCAGAATTCAGTCAGGTGCAGCTTTGAGTAAGAATTTGATTTATATTTTTATTTAGTTTTATTTCAATCACTCTGTTATCATTTGGAATATCCACTTTATTCTTATTTTTCTGTATCTGTTGTAAAAAAATATAAAATGGATTTTGCTGACAAAAAGAAGTGGCCCTGATGAAGAAATGAGTTGAAGTTGCTACATACTGTAGAAGTAAATGTATTTGAATTTAAGCTGATTGTAATCATTTATTGTGTTCTGTTTGGTAGTATATTTTGCAAATTTCACTTAACAAATACTATTGGATGGCAGTAATTTGGATATTCAATTTGAGGCGAGGCATTTAAGTTGAATGACTAAAGAAGGTCGAAGGACAAGTGATGACTCCTCTGCAGCCAGACCAGCCTCAGCACCAGGAACCAGATTCAAAGCACTCTGTGAGAGACAGAAAACTTATACAAAACAGACACAAAAGAACAGCACTACCGGCCTGCTTCAGTCACATTTGATAATGTGTATGATGCCATCAAGATCCTCCTTTTAGGGCTTTTCCCTGAAGAGCACATTCTAAACCACAGTGTATCTGGGAAAGTAAGCAATTCCAAAGTGTTGCCAAAGCCTGATTTTGACATAAGGCTTATTCACTAAAAGTGTTGCTACTAAAACAGAAATTTGAAGGACTGATTTTGAAAATAATAATGGTGCATTCTGTGCCCCAAAAAATGATGAGACAAAAAAAGATATGACCTATCAGGTCAAAAACATTTATGTATTTTAGTTGTCACAAATTAGTCACAAAATAGAGCAAAGTTTGTCAATTGACTACCTTCCTGTATCATTGTCATTCTACAGTCAAATCAAAGTTCATCAGATATTTGTCATACTGGTAGTAAAGGTTTGTCAAGTGACAAATTTCATTGAAATTATTACCTTGGAAGCAGCGTCAGAGAAATGTATTATACTGTATAGCCCCATTTCCATTATATAGTGAATTTTGTAACAAAAAGCCAAAACTGAAAGACTGAAAACTCCGATCAAATTAATTTTTTATAAAAATGCCTGTTTTTCAAGAGAGATTTGTGATAACTTTGTCTTTAGTACAATTTCTGAAGGAAGCCCAAAGGTCAAATGAGGCACCATCAAAAGATTCGCAGCCTATGATTTCCTATACATTGGTTTAATAGCAAAGCTGTGGAAGCTATAGTTTTTCAATATATATTCAATGAAAACTCATTACAATAGACAAACGGATGTGGTGGCCATCTTGTTTTCTGAAACTGAAGTAAGTAAACAGGATATGTTAATCATTACAAATGCTTGCCACATGGAATTATTTTGGCTTTATTTTGAATAACCAAATGGCTGCCACAGGTGTATCTTTGATGGGTTAAGTAATAGTACACAATCTATGGTAACTTCTCGTTGAATCCACTGGATGCATCCGGTGGATACTATGGATTTTGCTGCATTTCGCTGACGCTGTTTGCGCAGATGCCACAGCAGTGTGTAGAGAGATTTCACCATTACCAACCTAGCCAAAAAATATTATACCTAGACTTCTCAAATTTGCAGTATATATCATCATCAGAAAAATTTCTCCGGGAATATTTTAGGGCAGGTTTAGAAAAACAAAATGGCCCCCCCATAGACATTTCGTTGTTAAAAAATGCATTTTTACAGTATTTGTGGCTTCTTCTCCTCTGTAGAATGTTAATCTCTCTATGGATGATATGTTTAACCGATATATATGTCCTCTATAGCCTGCCAGTCATTTGACCTAGAAGTTAGTTCTTCAAGGCCATCTGTTGAACACTAAAATGATCCTTGGAGGTCGCCTTTTTGCCATTTTAGTTTACTTTTTTGTTTTACCCCTGTAGAACAAAAAATACCAAAGGTAAAATGCTAAAGCTTGCACAATATGTTCGTTGTGACAAAAGCTTGAGTGGGAATACTTTTGGCCTCCTTTTGAATAAAATGGCTGCCATTGCCGTTTTTTTGGGACAGCCTTTGAGAAGGTTTGCACCTTCTTATGGGTGATATTTGTAACAGATCCATATGTCCCTATAGCCTACAACCATTTGACCTTGAAACTTGTAGTCAAAGTTCTGAACTAAAATGACCTGCCAAGGTCACTTTTTTGCAATTTTATGGAAACAGATATTGGTTTTGATCTTTTACAGCAAAAGATATTCCTTTTGCCCCCCTGTTCAATTTTGCAGGATATGTTCACTACGCCAATAGCTCTCCTGAGAGTATTTCTGGCCTCATTTAAAAAATAAGATGGCTGCCATGAGTGGTATTTGTGAAGGCACTTAGCATTTTTACATAATATGAGGTGAGATTGTCCTCTATGGAATGTTGAAACTGAAATCTTTTACAGTTTTAATCTTTTACAGTACCACCATTTTAGATTATAAAATTATTCTTGTGTATCTGTGCATGCGTGTGTGTCATACAGTTTTCCTGATCATGAAAATACAAAAATGTTTCTGTCTCAAAAACCGTGCAAGATAGAGCGATGTTTGCAAAATTTTTGACCCACAGGGAATCTTTATGGAGTACTCTTTCCAATTTTCAAAAAACTTTTGTCTTGCCAAAAATGGTGGCCATTTTGAATTTTTCAAAATTATTCGCAGCACACAGAAACACTTTTATCTCAAAAATTGTGCAAGATAGAGCTATTTCAGCAAAATTTTGACCCACAGGGCATCCATGCTGAGTACTATTTCTAACTTTCGAAAAAAAATTTTTTGTCTCATTAAAATAGCAGCCATTTTGAATTTTTTTGCAAAACACAAAAACGCTTCTATCTCGAACATTGGATAGAGCAATTGCAGTGAAAGTTTTGACCCACACGGCATCTATGTGGAGTATGTGCAATATGCTAGGTTGCTTCTATCTTAAAACCAAGCAAGATGGAGTATTTTTAGCAAAAGGGTATCCATGCCGAGTACTCTTTCCAATTTAAAAAAACTTTGTCTCGTTAAAAATGGCGGCCACTTTGAATTTTCTCAAAATGCAAAAATGCTTCTATCTCAAAACCTGTAGTGCTAAAAGAAGTATCCCATTAGAATACATAAAAAGTGTGAGGTGCAGTGGTCAGTTTTGGATTGTCAATGTTGGGTGGTCAGTGTGCACTTTACTGACTGAAAAGGCCGCAATTTTGTGTTAAGTGAAAATTAAGGTGCAGAACACATGTGTCATATTGCACTATTTACAATAATAAATACATTATCCAATATTCACAAATAAGTAAACATTTATTTTCAAAAACATATTATCTGACAAAAAGCCAAAAAAAACTTAATGACTAGAAATATAAATAAACATCAAAACGCTATAGAAACAACAAATATAATAAAATATAAAATAAAGCAAATACAAATTTCATAATAAAATTGTCAGTAGGACACAAAAACACGAAATACAATAAAAATATCACAATACAATAGCAGACTAGATAACGCAGAATAAATTAACACAAAGGACAAAACACAAAATAAATTAATTAAAACTTGTTATACAGACCACATTCCTTCAAATAATTAATGATATTGAAAACATTCTCACTAAATAATTTTTCCATTGTATTAACATTTTTATAATATTTAATTCTTGTGTCACGTAGGTCAATACAGTCTAATAATATATGTTTGACTGTATGGGGGCAATGACATGGAATGCACCAGGGCATCTCTTCACCTTTTAACAGATATCTGTGTGTGAAATAGGTGTGTCCTATACGGGCTCGAGTTATAACTATTTCCTCCCAACGAGATAAACCCATCCAAACATAAAAATCTCCTACTGTAGGGTTTATTTGGAATAGTTTGTTATCAGGACATGCATTCCATTGAGCTTGCCACTTTTGTTTAAAAACACTATTTACATTCACTTTTAAGTCTGTATAGGGGACTTTCAAGTCTAAAACATTAAAATTCAATGCCTGTTTGGCTCATCTGCTTTTTCATTGCCCTTTATGCCTACGTGACTTGGAACCCAAGCTAAAACAACTTTCTTATTTACTGACAAACAATCATTAAAAAGTTTTAAAATATCTTGAATAAAAGGATGATCACAATTGTTGCTATCAAGAGCTTGAAAACTAGATAAAGAATCACTGAATATGATAAAACGATCCCAATCACATTTGTTTACAGTATTAAAAGCCATTTTAAGAGCCTGTAATTCAGCTATGAATATACTAGCATTGCCAGGCAGTGTGACCTGGGCACTGAGTTTATTAGATGTAGCAGCTGCAGCAACCCTATTTTCTGCCTTCGATCCATCTTATTTTATTTATTTATTTATTTGGGGTTTTATGTCGCTTTCAACACTGTACAGGTCATATCATGACAGGTAGTTGGAAGGGCAGAGGAAACCAGTACATACAGTTCGTTAGGGTTCTGTACTGTAAACTGCCGACCAAAGGGAAGCAACTACCAGCTTTCTCACTTGAGGCTGTGCTGGGGATCGAACCCCGGCCTCAGAGGTGGGAGGCGAAAGTGTTACAACTCTGCCACCGTGGCCCCCTCGATCCATCAGTATATTGTTGTGGTTTTCAAGTTCACTTGGGTGAGCTATATTTAGCCTTGCCGGGCTCTCTGGGCCGGGTTCTTCCGGGATCCCGGTACCGGTCACCTTCGGGTTCCTTGTATTTACGGGCTCCAGGCCCCCTTTTTCGGGTTCCCGGTGCTGTTATAGTATACCAGAAAAGAGTCAGCTGGGGTTCCGGGCTTCTGCTGGGTTACCGGCTGAAAATCCCTATATAAGCGGGTAGCATTTACTCGGTTTGGTGTGCAAAGTTTGAAGTGAAAAGTGAGGGTAAAAATGGTGTGTGAAGAATGAGGTTGTTAATGATGAGATG
Organism: Sabellastarte sp. h YS-2021; assembly: GCA_964017235.1. Lineage (NCBI taxonomy): Eukaryota > Metazoa > Annelida > Polychaeta > Sabellida > Sabellidae > Sabellastarte > Sabellastarte sp. h YS-2021. Next base: position 61,014,850 of record OZ024938.1, read on the forward strand.
AAAATCAGGAGTGAGTTCCTTTGTACATAATTGTATGTAGCTGTATATACACTGTTTATAAAGGGCCTGTATAAAGAAAGCAATATATTTGATTAATGAGAACTTTGTGTTATTTTTTTTCTATTGGTGTTTTTACTGAAACTCTGCCTGAAATTAAATTGGCAGAAGAAAAGGAGAAAGTAAAAAATTGGCAGAAGAAAAGGAGAAAGTAAAAACCCACCAAATGGTGGCAGCGGTGGGATAAGACCTTGCACACGTCATCAGAAGAAAAAAAAAGAGACTTTTATGTTATTTTAGACTGTGTAAGAAATAAAGTTGTACAGAACTTTGTTAGAGCAACAAGATGCTGCCCAAGAAAGATAAAAGTAAATCCGCAACAACAGAACCATCAGAAGATGAGGTCAGTTGCAGAGATCAGTTGGAAACTCTGCAGCTTTAACTAGAAGAGGCCAGAGCAGCAGCTAGAGAAGCACAAGTACAGGCTCTTGCTACTGAAGGTGACCGTGAAGAGTTCCTGGGAAGAATGAAGGACTTTGAAAGCTGTGGAGAAGATGAACGAGAAAAGGTTAGGCAACTGCGTCAAAAGTTGTCTCAAAACTATGAGCATCTTGAAAGATGTACTCGCGATAATGCCAGGCTTCCTGATGAGCTGGTTGAGAAGTCCAGAGAAGTGAATGCAGTGAGGCGAGCTGCCAGTGTGACACAGCATCAGACCTCCAACATGAGGAACCACTTTCATCAACATGGGACCTCACCGCCTGTCTCACAGATTCTGCTTGGAACATCTTCCTCCCAGCAAGGACCCAGGGGATCGCCTCAAGGAATGTTCCAAGTACTAAAATCACAGAGAGGAATACCATCCCAGATTGCTAATGAAGTTCCACTTCCTCGTCAAATGTTATTTGATGGAAATTCTTCATGGGACAGTTTCATAAAGTCTTTTACTTCACTTAGTGCTTCATGTGGGTGGAGCCAAGAAGAAAAGGTGTTTCGGCTGACAAACAGCCTCCATGATGAACCTGCTGAATATGCTTTTGGGTATCTCCCCAGTGGATCACTGCAATCATTTAATGCTCTGGTTGCTGCACTTGAGGTACGTTTTAAGGAAAGGAGTCCCATGACCTCCTATTTGGCTCAGCTAGAGGGGCGCAAGCTTCAGTCACGAGAAAAGGTGTCAGAATTCTTAAAACTCGTATACAAAAGCTATCCACCGGCAGATGATGGGACCAGGGAAACCATTGGTGTGCATCACTTCCTAAAGGGGCTGCCAGATCAACAGACCGCGGTTGCTGTGGGGATGAAAGACCCTCAGACACTGGAGGAGGCCCATGCTGCCCTGGAAACCTGGAAAATAGCAGTCTCAGAGATGATCTTGGAAGACCACCAAGGGCAAGAGTGGTTACTGCTGTCGATGACCAAGAAGCTCAGTTTGTGACCCATCATCCTCTGAAACAGTTTGGTGAAGAGCTTATTACCAGCTTTGACAAGCGAGTTGGTAAACTGGAGTCCATGCTGAAGAGTTTTGAGAAGAAAAGCCCTCCTAAATCACGAAGCAAGGCAGATGTAGAATGCTACAGTTGCCATGGAAAGGGGCATTATGCCCGTGAATGTCCACTGAAGGATGCAAAGTCAAAGTTGGGGTTTTACGTCCCGTTCAACAGCCAGGGTCATATTGGGACAGGTCCTCAGAATTGCCACTTGTGGGACTCGAACCCACAGAGGTGACAGCCTATGATTAGATGCCAAACTTGCTAACCACTAGGCCACTGAGGACCTCTCACTGAAGGATGCAAAAAGCTCGGAAAACTAAAGCTGACCGGATCTGACAGCCAATGTTCGGTCATGTCTGACCTGTATATAGTAAGAGTAGGTAGACAACCACTTGTAGCTGGTGTATCAGTGTATTTACCTGTGTGTATTTGTGAGACATAGACAAGGTTTTTGATAGACACTGGGGCAGAAATTATTATAATGTCCCAAAAGCTTTTTGAGAGAATCCCCAAGCTCATTAGGCCAAAGATTGTGAACACTGAATGTAAAATGAAATGGGAGGTAGCCGACAAGGGTATGGTTGACGTAGTTGGGGCTACTGATATTGAATTTGAAACTGGACATCAAGTATTTACATGGCACATTTTGATAGCACCAAGTGAGGAGGAAGGTTTACTTGGGATGGACTTTCTGTTTGCACAGAACTTTGAACTTTCTATTAGGGGACTGAAACTAAATGGCCAGGAAGTTACTACAGAGGTTGAGGGCATCAGATTGGACAATATCTGTACGAGAAGACACTGTGATTCCAGCAAATAGTCAGCTTTTGATCAGTGCTAAGCTGAGTGTCACAAGTCTGAAACACACAACAGCGCTTTTTGAGCCCATTCCAGGAAAAGAAGTGAATGAAAGTCTGGTTATAGGAAAATCTCGGGTAGACCTAACAAGGGCAGCCACATATTTACCCGTCTGTTTGATGAATGTTTCAGCAGAAAGCCTGTTGCTTCATAAAGACACTGTAGTCGGTCAGTTGTCAGAGGTAGAGTCAATCATCCTCTTGTTTGAATCTGAAAGTAGTTCAAGTCCTCCAATACCAGGGAAAATCAAGAAGGTTCATACAGCTGCAGTACACGAGCATACAGGAGGCCGATCTTGGAGAGATGGACCAGACCCTGTCATTCCGGAGTGGCCAGGACCTCTACAAGAGCTATACAACAAGAACATCGAAGATTTATCTGTTGAGGAAAGCAAGCAGTTGGCAAAGCTTATTGGACACAACAAATATGCATTTGCCATGTCTCAAACCGATTTGGGGCAGACAGCAGTGGTGAAACATAGTATAAGTACAGGATCTGCAAAGTCCATTAAACAACAGCCAAGGCGAACACCAAAAGCCCTTGAAGAAGAAGAGGAGAAAATACAGAAAGAGCAACTTAAACCTGGTATCATCCAAGAGTCATCCTCACCATGGGCTTCACCAATTGTGTATGTCAGAAAGAAAGATGGCACACTAAGGCTATGTGTTGACTATCGCCGACTCAGTGAAGTGACTGAGAAAGATGCTTATCCTCTGCCTGTAACATCTGTCTTGACTGTTTGAATGGTGCAAAATATATGTCCAGCTTAGATCTTCAATCAGGGTATTGGCATATTAATATGGATGAAAAAGATAGAGCAAAAACTGCTTTTACCTCAAGACATGGATTGCATGAATATCAGGTGATGCCCTTTGGCCTGACCAATGCTCCAGGTACTTTTCAGGTGTATGGAAATAGTGTTCCGAGGACTGCAGTGGAAATCAGTGGTAATATTTTTTGGATGACCTGATTCTGTTCAATGATTCCTTTGACAGCCATCTTGAAAATTTAAATGAAGTTCTTGGAAGACTGACCAAAGCAGGCTTGAAACTGAAGCCCAGTAAGTGTAACCTACTGCAAAAAGAAGTTGTGTTTTTGGGACATGTGGTATCCACATCTGGTATAAAACCTGATCCATCAAAGATTGAATCTGTTGCAAATTGGCCTGTTCCACGAAATGTCCATGACATATGTGTTTTTGTTGGTTTCTGTTCATATTACAGATGTTTTGTTAGGGGATTCTCAACTATTGTCAGCCCGCTTACACATCTACTGAAGGCCGATGTAGTGTTTGAGTGGACTGATGAGTGTATGGGTGCATTTCAAGAGCTTAAGGATGCCCTGACCAGTGACATAGTGATGGCATATGCGAAAGATTATGGTGTCTTGGTATTAGTAGTTTTTTTTATTTATTTGATTTATTTGGGGTTTTACATCGCTTTCAACACTGTACAGGTCATATCACAACGGGTAGTTGGAAGGGCAGAGGAAACCAGCACATACAGTTCGCTAGGGTTCTGTACTGTAAACTGCCGACCAACGGCAAGCAACTACCAGCTTTCCCACTTAAGGCCATGATGAGGATCGAACCCCGGCCTCAGAGGTGGGAGGCTAGAGTGTTACCACTCTGCCACCGTGGCCCCGTCTTGGTATTGGACACAGATGCATCTGGAACTAGAATTGGAGTTACCCTTTCTCAAGTCCAGTACTGTGATAAGAGTGGAAAAGGAGAAGAAAGACCTATTGCACATGCTAGCAAAAGCTTGACCGAAGCTCAGAGACAGTATTGTGTGACAAGAAAAGAACTTCTTGCTGTTGTGTATTCTGTACAGTACTTTAGACATTATCTATTAGGTAGAGAGTTTGTAATTAGAACTGACCATAGTGCATTGAGATGGGTCATGTCGTTTAAGGATCCCAGGGATCAAATGGCCCGATGGCTAGAAGTACTTTGCCAGTACAAGTTCAAGATTATCCATCGCGATGGCAAGAAGCATTCAAACACAGATGCTCTGTCAAGGGTTCCCTGTGACCCTGCAGAATGTTCCTGTTATGACGGGCAATCAGTATTGTCTGATCTGCCATGCGGAGGGTGTGATGTTTGCAATAAGAAACATGAACAGTGGTCATCATTTCAGGAAGTGGATGATGTTGTACCTCTAATGGCAAGAAGGGTAAAATGCAAGGATCTGTCGTGTCCTTCCCTCCAGTCACTCAGATGTTGGATCACTGGTTCATTCTTCATGTTCATAGTTATGTGGATCACAACATTGTGGAGATGGTCCAAAGCTGTTGTGGGTTCTCCAGTGGTATAAGTTTGTTGGATGGGGCACAAGGTTGGTGGGGAATCTGGTCATAAGGCAGTGCGTCGGGTGCATTCATCACATGCAGATGTGGCTGAAAACATAGGCCCACCTCTTGGTGACCATTTAAGTGATGTAAAAGAACAGGGTGAGTCAAGCTGTGAAAAAGACTCCGCAGATAGTGAGTTGTCAGTAAATGTTCCTTGGTTGAAGCAATATTCATCAGGAGACTTACAGAAATCACAGGCTGAAGATCCAGATATTGCTCCACTGGTTAGCTGGTTTGAGTTGGAGGATGGTAAACCAACAAGAGACCAAGTGGCAAGTGAAAGTCCAGGAGTAAGAAATCTTTGGCTACAGTGGGACCAGCTTGTGCTAAGTAAAGGGGTTGTATAGGAAGTGGCACAGCCCCAAGAAGAAGATACCGCCACGTCTTCAATTAGTTGTGCCTAGGTCACTTCAAGATACTGTGTTAGAGTCTCTGCACTGTGGACTGACCGCTGGTCACTTGGGTGTAAAGAAGACCATCAGTAAAGTGAAGAGCTTTTACTGGTACAGAATGAAGGAGTCAATTAGAACCTGGATCAAAAACTGCACTGTGTGTGGGGCAAGATAGTCGCCCAATAAGAAACTGAAATCGACCCCACAGAACTATAGTGTGGGAGCCCGTCGCTACAGATATTCTTGGACCTTTCCTCAGTGTAGCTCTGAAAACCAGTACGTTCTATTAGTGGGTGACTATTTTACAAGATGGATAGAGGCCTATGCTACACCTGAGTTTTCCGCAAAAACTGTAACTGAAAAGTTAGTGTATGAATTTTTGGTACACCATTTGATCTACATTCTGATCAAGGTCGAAATTATGAAGCTTCACTTTTTAAGTAAGTGTGTAGACTATTGGAGATCAATAAAACCAGATCTTCACCTTATCACCCACAATCAAATGGAATGATTGAAAGATTTAACAGGACTCTGTTGGACATGATTGCAGTGTATACTGATCAGAATCAGACTGATTGGGACAAGTATCAGCCAATGTTAACATCAGCATTTCGATGTTGTGCACATGAAAAGACTGGTTATAATCCCAAATCTACTCATGCTTGGGAGAGAGGTCAATTTGCCAATTGAACTAGCCCTTGGTGCTGTTGCTGAACCACAGAAAAATATAAAAGAAAGTCGGTATGTTTCTGAACTGAGAGGTAAACTGGACAGCATATACCAACTTGTCAGAGACTCGTTTAAGATGAAATTACCAAAAAAAGACAGTGAATCCAGACTAAGTTCAAAAACTTATAAAATAGGTGATCTTGGTTACTATCATGACAGCACCAGATCAGTGGGGAAAAGTCCCAAATTAAAATCTGATATTTGGAAAGGACCTTGTGTTGTAACTAGAAAATTTAGTGACCTTTTGTTTGAAATAAAATCACATTCAGTTGGCAAGTCTAAGATCCTACACTTTGACAGGCTGAAACCCTACACCCATGACTCTGTCCCAGAATTAGTTCAAAAGTTGAGAAAGAACATTCTTCCCAGGGATGACCCTGGGAGGAAAGTTAGCCCACCCATGGAAAGAAAGAACAGTGGCAGAGGTAAATGTTCTAAACAGGATGCTAAGCATTCCAATGGCAGTGAACCATCAAAATTAGATGATCCAGGACTCAGAAGTCAAAGGCAGAGAAAGAGGCCAGAAAGGTTGGGGTTATAAACATAAACATCCAAGACTGACTTAATGATGTCTCCCTTTGAGTTCATTTCCTGACACTTAATATATAGAGCATCTTCCGGGATCCCGGATTTCCTCTCCGGGCCCAGGGCTAGTGTGCATGTTATACACAGCATAGATCAGTTTTGTCTCAGTCACAATGTCTGGAATGTATTCGTGTGTTTTTATGGAGCTATTTTTGCCAATAATTACAAAAGAACAAGACATTCATTAAAACACATACCTTGGTACTTTGGGAGTAACCTTTGCATTATCTGTGAAACAAAGTTTGATTCTTTGCCTAAGTTGTTTGAACATTGTACCACTACTCAGCATCAAGAGATTGTTAAGTTGCGTAAGAAGACAATCAATATCGTACAGGAGTGTAGAGACTTCACTGAATCATCTGCTGAAAACACAAGAGCATTTCTCGAGGGACTGGTGCAGAGGAAATATACAACAAACTTCGACCGGAGTGACGGTATTTTGGATTGCATTGATTTGTTCTCTAATCCACCACTCAAAATTAACACTCCAGAGCAGGACAATGGACAGCAGTCTGCCTTTACTGGAGAGCTGCCCAGAGTTCCTGCGCATGCCTGCTGATGTTATGATCTCGAGCTCAGACACGCCCAGCTTCAATGCAGCTCTGACCTGTGACAACATAGTTACTCACAGCCATGGCATAGAACAGCTGCCAGAGCTGCCAGAGCCACCAGTCAGGCCCACCAAATGCAGCAGAAAGGCATCCAGTCCAAGCTGTTCAGAGGACAAGTCTGCTCCGATGTCCAAACTGTACACACTGGAGCAGAAGCTGGACAGCTTAGGGAAGAAGGTGGTGGAGACGGCTGAGTCGCAGACGGCAGACCTGAAGGCGAGGCTGTGCAGATTGAAAGACGCCATCGAATCCAACTGTGCCAATGTCCAGACGTACTCTAAAAGTCTGGCTGTGGTCTTACAGGACATAGCAAAGGTTCTGGACACCGTCAAGCTGATCCAGGAGTCAGGCAATGGGCCCCTGATGTCACCGGCAATGTTGTCTGCTTTGATCACACTGTCCAGGGAGGCGGTCAAGGTTCCCTACGCCCCTAAAGAGCCAGTAGTGCCAACCACCAGTGCCAGTGCATCTGGGATAGCAACCATTTAGTAACTGTTCAAACAGTTTATCATTGTGTTCCCTTCTGGATTTATAGACAGGTGTCAGGTTGTGGTTGTGTTGTGGTTTTCAAGTTCACTTGGGTGAGCTATATTTAGCCTTGCCGGGCTCTCTGGACTGGGCTCTTCCAGGATCCTGGTACCGGGCACCTTCGGGTTCCTGGTTTCTAGTATTTACGGGCTCCGGGCCCCCTTTTCGGGTTCCCGGTGCTGTTATAGTATACCAGAAAAGAGTCAGCTGGGGTTCCAGGCTTCTGCCAGGTTCCCGGCTGAAAATCCCTATATAAGCGGGTAGCATTTAGTCAGTTTGGTGTGCAAAGTTTGAAGTGAAAAGTGAGGGCAAAAATGGTGTGAGAAGAATGACATGAAAACCAGGAGTGAGTTCCTTTGTACATAATTGTATGTAACTGTATATTCACTGTTTATAAAGGACCTGTATAAAGAAAGCAATATATTTGATGATTTAGAACTTTGTGTTATTTTTTTTCTATTGGTGTTTTTACTGAAACTCTGCCTGAAATTAAATTGGCCACACCAGAAGAAAAAGAGAAAGTAAAAACACCATTTGCAACACACAGTTTTTATGTCTTTTTCTTCTTTCAGACCCAAAGTAAAAAGTTAGCTAACACAGACTCCGTTCAATGGCACCCGGTGCTTTTTTCCAATCTGCTTTTGTCAATTTGCTTGGCTGACTGTAGAATTAGTGAGAAAATTATATGCTTGGTCATCTAATAGTCGTCTCTGACTATAACTAAAGACCAGTATATTTGACAATTTTATAACAAACTACTGTGCCTGATCGACGACTTTTGGCATAGTGACAAATGTATGTTTGTCATTTATATGTCACAAAATACTCGTATCGCACTTACTAGTGACTATTATATTTGACTATTTTATGACAAACTTTTTACTTTGCCTGAAACGACTACCTTTGGCCAAAGTCAAAGTTGGGGTTTTACGTCCCGTTCAACAGCCAGGGTCATATTGGGACAGGTCCTCAGAATTGCCACTTGTGGGACTCGAACCCACAGAGGTGAGAGCCTATGATTAGATGCCAAACTTGCTAACCACTAGGCCACTGAGGACCTCGACTACCTTTGGCATAGTGACAAATGTATGTTTGTCATTTATTTGTCATAAAATAGTCACATATGACTAACTAGTGACTGGTATATTTGACAATTTTGAGACAAACTTTTTACTGCGCCTGAAATGACTCAATTCGAACAATTTTGGTACTTATTTATCTTAGGTATTGGAAAGGTTTTCCCACATGTTTATATTTCACCTTTGAGCTCAAACAAAGTCACATGATCGAAAACAATTTTTTTTTCGGGTATACGAGTTTGTCACTTCTGCTTTGCCAAAACTATTTACTGTGGAAGGGTGTTTTTTTATATATATGTCAAAACTATCAAATTTCGAGTTGATTAGATTTTGGGAGTGATTTATAAGCATTTTATACCAAGTAGTAATCAGAAAGCTTTAATTCATCAGAGCCCTCTATTATTTATGTATCGGTCACATTTAGGGCCTTAAAATGTATTGGGAGGTAATAGGCAACTGTTTTTCTTGGCAACATATACTGTATTCAAACTGTGGGACACATCTGCCTCTGTGGCCTACACTGAAAACCGCAGTCAAAGTATTTGTCGTAGATAGTTTGTTTTTGTTTTTCTCACAGTCAATTCCTGAATGTTTAGTGATCACCTGACCCATGCGCGGGAAAGTCAGGAAGTTCATGAAGTGGGCTGCAGGTTTTCAAGAAAACATTTTGACAGAATTTACCCAAAGGTTTACCCGGAATAGGAAAAATAACAATATATATCTTCTTTATCTTGTTTATTTCACTGTCAATTGTTAGTTTAATTTGGTGCAATTGTTGTAGTTGATTAGGCCACATGAATTTTAGATGTCACAATTTAGTCACCTAAAGTTATGCATCAACTGATTTTAACTTCTGAGTACGAAAGATTTATTCATTTCTTGAAGGTGCACTGGAAAGAAAAGGTGAAGTACAAATTCCAGAACAATAGGCACCCCAAGATCGAGACGTTGATGTGTGTATTACAGCAAAAAAGGGAAATGTCAAATCAGGTGGTGATAAGAAAAAACTTGTACTGGAAGAAATTACAGAGTATAAGTTACAGAGAGAACTACAAAACTCGGAAGATAATGATTTGCAAGATGTAGAAGGGATGAAGAGGGTTTGTTTGTTTATTTGTTTGTTTATTTGGGGTTTTACGTCGCTTTCAACACTGTACAGGTCATATCACGACGGGTAGTTGGAAGGGCAGAGGAAACCAGTACATAGAGTTCACTAGGGTTGAGGGATGTAGAGGGGATAAGTCAAACCTTCATAACACCTGACAATACATCACTGTCATCTGATGGTAAAAGCCTAAACTTCCCAAAGTCTTCAGGCCTCCTGTGGGTCCGGTGATGTAGAATAGGCCCAACGTATCCTCCTGCGTGTCGTAAGAGGTGACTAATTGGGGGGAACCTGTTTACCGTGGGTTGCGATCCGTGTCAGTGGAAGAGAGGATCCTGGCTGTTGAGCTAATTTTTTGTTGCGGCATTGAGGAGGCAATACACAGCTTTGGGCTCAATTTCACTTAGTCGGAATGTTAAGATGGCCTGGCTTAATCAATCGGCTGGTAGTGCCAAGCCCTAGTGCTCCAAATTAGTGATGGCTTGTTGTTTCTAATGGTTTATACTGTTGTACTTGATTGTTGTATTCTGCTGGTGTTTGGTTTGTGCTTTTGTTTGGAGTATCTAGAAGGCGGCTGCTTAACAGGTCAATCAAGGTTCACTTTTGTGGTCTTTGAGTATATTGCTAATGTATCTTTGATATCAGTGTGCAGGGCTCAGCTCCACACTTATTATGATATCCCCTTGTTGCGCTGATATTACGACTACAGACTTTGACTCTGCTCAGATTTGCTCATGGCCAGGTTTCTTGCTGATAAAAGGTACAAATGATGAAAGACCCTTGTACAAACTGTCACCATTTCCTGTTAATAAGGCCATTGTTGCTGTGCTTGGTTCAGATCCCTTTAACATAAAGAAGGTAAGGAATGGAAGCATTTTGGTGGAAGTGGATAAGGAAACACAGAGCAAGAAATTACTGAAAACTACAAAATTGAATCTGACAATGGACAATGCTATACCAATTGATGTTTCACCTCATTACAGTTTAAACACTAAGAAAGGGGTCATTAGATGCCCAGACATAAAAGACTGTACCGATGATGAAATATTAGAAGGCCTGAAAACTGAAGGTGTCATCAAGCTAGAGAGGATTTCGGTATTTAGAGATGGACACGTGTCACAGTTTATCCCGAATCCTATGAGATGCTACAAGTGTCAAAAGTTTGGTCACACTAAGTTCAACTGCAGGAAAAATGAAGTTTGCAATAAATGTGGGAAAGAAGCTCATACAGACTCTCAACAATGCACAAATGAAGCAAACTGTGTTAACTGCCAAGGAAACCATGCCTCTAATGATAAAACATGTCCGAAATGGAAAGAGGAAAAGGAAATCCAAAGAATCAAGACAGAAAGAGGGATTACATATACAGAAGCCAAGAAACAAATGGACATATTTAATTCTGTGAAGACAACATATGCCCAAGCAGCTGCAGCAACCAAATCTATGATGAAAACAGCAACAGTGGAAACGCAAACAGAAATGACTTGGCCAGATGGTTCAAAACAACCCAAAAAGTGTGCAGTTGAAAAACAGACAACTAAAGTGACTAAAACGAGTTCATCAAGTCAGACGAGTTCATCTCAAAATGATCCCATTAAATTGAAAACAAGCATTCTGACGCATGCATTTATCTCCCGCCATATAAATTAGATGTACTAAAGATAACATATTTTAACAAGGTGCTCTAAATGTAATACTAGGGGCCACGGTGGCAGAGTGGTAACACTCTAGCCTCCCACCTCTGCGGCCGGGGTTCGATCCCCGTCATGGCCGTAAGTGGGAAAGCTGGTGGTTGCTTGCCGTTGGTCGGCAGTTTACAGTACAGAACCCTAGCGAACTATATGTACTGGTTTCCTCTGCCCTTCCAACTACCCGTCGTGATATGACCTGTACAGTGTTGAAAGCGACGTAAAACCCCAAATAAACAAATAAATGTAATACTTTTCAAGTTATAATTGATTTAGTGCATGATTTCATGAATTCCGTAACTTTAATACTTCTGAAGATATTTGACATTTACTTATGTCATTATTTTGCTACTAATAAGAAAATAGCTATTACTCACTTATGGCATGCAATAGAACCCCAAACTACATGCCAGCTTATAGCTAAGGACAAAGTAGCTGAACAACATATTTTACGAAAATATTGTAACTGCAATAGTTTTGGAGTTACAATGGATTTACTCAACTGTAGAATTTCAAAGTAGCTATTACTCAGCTATCCAATGTGCAACAGATCTGAAACTTTACTATGTGATAGCTTATGAAAAAGTAGATGGATAACATATTTGAAAAGAATTCCCTAACTTTAATACTTTTGAAGATATCTGACATTTACTTATGTCATGATTTTGCTACAAATAACAAAATAGCTATTACTCACTTATGCCATGCAATAGAACCCCAAACTATGTACCATCTTATAGCTAAGGACAAAGTAGCTGAACAACATATTTTAGGAAAATATTCTAACTGCAATAGTTTTGGAGTTACAATGGCTTTACTCAACAGTCAGAATTTCAAAGTAGCTATAATTCAGCTATCCAAGGTGCAACAGGTCTGAAACTTTACTATGTTATAGCTTACCAAAAAGTAGATGGACAACATATTTGAAAAGATTTCCCTAACTTCAATACTTTTGAAGATATTTGACATTTACTTCTTCTGTTATTTAGCTACAAATGAGAAAATAGCTATTACTCACTTATGGCAAGCAATAGAACCCCAAACTATGTACCATCTTATAGTTAAGAACAAAGTAGCTGAACAACATATTTTAGGAAAATACTCCAACTGCAATAGTTTTGGAGTTACAATGGCTTTACTCAACAGTCAGAATTTCAAAGTAGTTATTACTCAGCTATCCAAGGTGCAACAGGTCTGAAACTTTACTATGTCATAGCTTACCAAAAAGTAGATGGACAACATATTTGAAAAGATTTCCCTAACTTTAATACTTTTGAAGATATTTGACATTTACTTCTTCTGTTATTTAGCTACAAATGAGGAAATAGCTATTACTCACTTATGGCAAGCAATAGAACCCCAAACTATGTACCATCTTATAGTTAAGAACAAAGTAGCTGAACAACATATTTTAGGAAAATACTCCAACTGCAATAGTTTTGGAGTTACAATGGCTTTACTCAACAGTCAGAATTTCAAAGTAGTTATTACTCAGCTATCCAAGATGCAACAGGTCTGAAACTTTATTATGTCATAGCTTACCAAAAAGTAGATGGACAACATATTTGAAAAGATTTCCCCAACTTTAATACTTTTGAAGATATTTGACTTTACTTCTGTTATTTAGCTACAAATGAGAAAATAGCTATTACTCACTTATGGCATGCAATAGAACCCCAAACTATGTACCATCTTATAGCTAAGGACAAAGTAGCTGAACAACATATTTTAGGAAAATACTCTAACTGCAATAGTTTTGGAGTTACAATCGCTTTACTCACCAGTCAGAATTTCAAAGTAGTTATTACTCAGCTATCCAAGGTGCAACAGGTCTGAACCTTTAGTATGTGATAGCTTACCAAAAAGAAGATGGACAACATATTTGAAAAGATTTCCCTAACTTCAATACTTTTGAAGATATCTGACATTTACTTCTGTTATTTAGCTACAAATGAGAAAATAGCTATTACTCACTTATGGCATGCAATGGGACCCCAAACTATGTACCATCTTATAGCTAAGGTCAAAGTAGCTGAACAACATATTTGAAGAAAAAGTTGTTATGAGCCCTTTACTCAAAGTAGCTAAGATTGCTATTACTCACTTATCTTTAGGCCTAAGTCAATAAAACCAAAAATTTTTTCAAGGGCATGAAAATTCATTGGGACAATTAATTTACAAAAAATCTGTAGCTGTAGTAGTTTTGGAGAAATCTGCATGAGTAACTAACGCACGCACACATGCACGCACGCACGCACACACAGACATCATTTCATAATCTCCCTCCCGGGCTAAAGCCCGGCGGGAGATAATAAGCCAAAGCAAAGTTTATTTGACCAAACAGCATAAGGGATCTGATGACCCAGTTAAACAATATAATAAATATGATGTTTTGAGTGATAGTGACAGTGAAATGAGTGTTGAAGAATCCCCAATCACAAATTCACAAGGGCGGAGTGGCAATAAAAATGTAAATAATGGAACCAAACAAAAATAAAAGTATACTACAGTGGAACTGTCGTGGCTTTAGGCCAAACTTTGAAGAAATTAAAAATTTAATTTCCAATTTTAAACCCTACATTTTAGCATTGGAGGAACTCATTTTAAAGATACAGATAATGTAAATATTAGAGGCTTTGATCATTATTTCAAAACTTGTATGTGTGAAGTAGATAGGATGTGGCTGCTCTATTCTTGTTAAGAAAGGTATACCCCATGAGGTACATAGATACAGAACTGCAGGCAGTTGCTGTAAAAGTATCTCTGCATAAAACTATAACTGTATGTAATGTATATATTCCACCACATTTTAATGTTGCACAAAGTGATATTGATAATCTAGTCAACCAGTTACCTGCACCTTTTCTATTTATGGAGATTTTAATGCACATAGTGATTTATGGGGTTGTTCATCATCTAATAGTTTAGGCTATAAGGTGGAACATCTTGAATCCTCTGATATTTGTTTACTCAATGATAAGTCACCTACCTATTTAATTTATTTATTTGGGGTTTTACGTCGCTTTCAACACTGTACAGGTCATATCACGACGGGTAGTTGGAAGGGCAGAGGAAACCAGTACATAGAGTTCGCTAGGGTTCTGTACTGTAAACTGCTGACCAATGGCAAGCAACTACCAGCTTTCCCACATAGGGCCTCGACGGGGATCGAACCCCGGCCTCAGAGGTGGGAGTTCTAGCAGCAACAATTACCGAGTTTCAATTACCAAGTTTCAAAAATATCAAGAGAAAGCTGAAAAAGAACACTTGGATTTTGACACAGATAACTCTGAAAACTACAATGTACCATTTACCATCAGAGAACTATGTGATGCTCTGAAAAAATCCCATGACACAGCCACTGGTCCAGATGAAATCCATTATCAGCTACTAAAACATCTACCAAGAGACTCACTTATGGTGTTACTTGATATATTTAATGATTTATGGGCTTCAGGTGAAATTTCTGAATGCTGGAAAGAGGCCACTGTGATACCTATTCCAAAACCAGGCAAAGACCCAAACAACCCGTCCAATTATCGTCCCATATCCCTGACGAGCTGTTTATGCAAAACCATGGAAAGAATGATTAATACTAGATTAGTTTGGTTCCTTGAGAAAAATAATATTTTAACAAAATATCAAAGTGGTTTTAGAAAAGGTCGAACTACAACAGACCAATTAATAAGACTTTAATCTTTCATTTGAGATTCCTTTTTAAAAGGCAACCATGTAGTCTTTGTATTTTTTTATTTAGAAAAAGCCTACAATACATAAAGTAGGCTTAAGGGGGCGAATGCCCATGTTTATTCAGAATTTTTTATCAAACAGAGTTTTTAAAGTTCGTTTAGGATCTATTTATTCAGATATACATGGGCAAGAGATGGGTGTCCCTCAAGGCAGCATCCTCTCTGTTACATTATTTATTTTAAAGAAAAAACAGTATTGCTGATGTGATTCCAGCTAGCTTTGAAAAGTCTCTATTTATTGATGATTTCTCAATCACTTGTTCATCTAGAAATATGGCTTCAATAGAAAGGCAACTTCAGTTGTGTTTGAATAAGGTAGAAAAATGGGCTTATTTATTTATTTGGGTTTTACGTCGCTTTTAACACTGTACAGGTCACATCACGATGGGTAGTTGGAAGGGCAGAGGAAACCAGTACATACAGTTTGTTAGGGTTCTGTACTGTAAACTGCCGATCAACGGCAAGCAACTACCAGCTTTCCCACTTGAGGTTGTGCTGGGGATCGAACCCTGGCCTCAGAGGTTGGAGGCGAGAGTGTTACCACTCTGCCACCGTGGAAAAATTGGCTGATGAAAATGGTTTTAAACGAACTTTAAAATGGTTTTGACAATCCAGCTTACGATGTTGTTTTTACCCCACAGTTTTATGATCTTTATGATAAGAAACCATCTGCAATAAGATCTTTTTTAGCATAGTGTAGAGAAAGATTTGTCTGCTGTCTGTCCTAAGCTGGATTTAATTCAGACTGTGTCATTGCCAGATGACCCACCCTGGACTATACAGAAAACTCACATAGACTTATTCCTCACCCATCAAAAGAAACATCTTGGTGATGATTGTATGTTTCAAAGTCTATTTGCTGAGTTAAAAAGCTATTACTCTGACCATAGGGCTATATATACTGATGGATCAAAAACAGAAAATAGGGTTGCTGCAGCTGCTACATCTAATTACCTCAGTGCCCAAGTCAGACTTCCTGGCAATGTAAAGTATATTCACAGCTGAATTACAGGCTCTTAAAATGGCTTTTAATATTGTAGAAGATTGTGATTGGGATCGTTTTATCATATTCACCGACTCTTTATCTAGTCTTCAAGCTCTTGATAGCAACAACTGTGATCATCCTTTTATTCAAGATATTTAAAAACTTTTTAATGATTGTCTGTCAGTGAATAAGAAAGTTGTTTTAGCTTGGGTTCCAAGTCCCGAAGGCATAAAAGGCAATGAAAAAGCAGATGAGCTTGCCAAACAGGCCTTGAATTTTAATGTTTTAGACTTGAAAGTCCCCTATACAGACTTGAAAGTGAATGTAAATAGTGTTTTTAAACAAAAGTGGCAAGCTCAATGGAATGCGTGTCCTGATAACAAACTATTCCAAATAAACCCTACAGTAGGAGATTTTTATGTTTGGACGGGTTTATCTCGTAGGGAGGAAATAGTTATAACTCAAGCCTGTATAGAACACACCTATTTCACACACAGTTATCTGTTGAAAGGTGAAGATATGCCCTGGTGCATTCCATGTCATTGTCCCGATACAGTGAAACATATACTATTAGACTGTATCGACCTACGTGACACAAGAATTAAATATTACAGAGATATAGATACAATGAAAAAGTTATTTAATGAAAATGTTTCTAATATTATAAATTATTTGAAAGAATGTGGCCTGTTGAAAAAGTTTTAATTAATTTATTTTGTGTTTTGTCCTTTGGGTTAATTTATTTGTCTAACCTAGTCTTGGTTAAATTTATTTGTCTGATCTAGTTTTGGTTAGAATGAATTATACTGTGATATTTTCATACTTTGTCTCCTTTTTATATTAACAGTTTTTTTTGTTTGTTATTTGTTGTTTTCACTCTAATCTTTATTCTAGTCATTTCTTATAATGTTGTTTTTCTTGGTCTTTTTTGGCCAAGCGTGAATTGTTTGTTGCTATTTGTATATATACTTTTGCTTATTATTGTAAATATTAGTTAATGTATTTATTAGTTTTTAATAGTGCAGTATAACACGCAAGTGTTTTTGCACTATAATTTTAACTTACTTACTTACTCACACCAGGTGAAGATTCATGCACAGTTGCCTGCCAAACAGAGTCTGTGACTGCAAAGAAAATTTCTAAAAAAGTTCAAGCAACCATAAAAAGTAGCAAGAAAATGGCAACACAAACTGAAGTAATACAAACTCCAAACAAGTTAGTGCAAGTGGGGGTTTTTACGTCACTTTCAACACTATACAGGTCATATCACGACGGGTAGTTGGAAGGGCAGAGGTAACCAGTACATAGAGTTCGCTAGGGTTGTGTACTGTAAACTGCCGACCAACAGCAAGCAACTACCAGCTTTCCCACTTAAGGCCGTCACAGGGATCGAACCCCAGTCTCAGAGGTGGGAGGCGAGAGTGTTACCACTCTGCCACCGTGGCCCCCTAGTGCAAGTGGGAGATGGGGCTGTGAATGAATTAGATGGAAGTTTTTCCAGCCAAAGTTTTGTAAATAACAACAAATCCACTTATGTACCATCAATGGAGAGTGAAAATGAGGCTGATGAAGAATACCAAAATGAAAATTGTAAGCTTCCATTTGTACAGCCAGCACAGAGTATACCTCAGGAAATATCTTAAAGGAGCCCAAGTTCATTGTTTTTTTGGTCCAGCTTGCAAACCATGCTATCTTGGATATATTGTCCATCCTGCAACAGCCATGAAGTTTTAACTTCGGAATGTTCTGATAGCCCGAATATGGGTACTCTGCTCAGAGTACAGATATTCTATGAAAGCTGTGAAAAATCCACCTATTGGAAGAGCCAACCATTTGTCAATGACTATCCTGCAGGAAATGTTTTACTCAGTGCAGCTATCTTGTTCAGTAGCTCTATCTGTTCGAAGGTACTTCTATTGTTCAAACATATGGAATTGTGGACAACTGAGAAACTACATTCTTCTGTCACCAAAGAGAGCTGTTGTTTCCTGCAATAAAAGCTGTTTGGGGAAGGCAACAACAAACACTGATTGGGTTTTTGCGTGCATGAAATGACAGGATTGTCTTGGGTGGTAGTGGTAGAGGAGATAGTGCTGGGCATTCTGCAAAATATGGAGGGGCCACGGTGGCAGAGTGGTAACACTCTCGCCTCCCACCTCTGAGGCCGGGGTTCGATCCCCGCACGGGCTCAAGTGGGAAAGCTGGTAGTTGCTTGCCGTTGGTCGGCAGTTTACAGTACACAACCCTAGCAAACTCTATGTACTGGTTTCCTCTGCCCTTCTAACTACCCATCGTGATATGACCTGTACAGTGTTGAAAGCGACGTAAAACCCCAAATAAATAAGCAAACAAAGCTGCAAAATATGGCTCATACACCACGACTGAACTAATATGGAGTTGTATTCTGGATGTGTAGGTTGTTGTAAGTTCAGAGGTCAGCTACCATATGGCATTAGAAGGACTGAGCAGGAGCTTACACTTTCTTACAGAATGGATAAAAATTGATGTGCTTGTCACTGATCGCCATAGACAAATAGCAATGTGGGTACGTGAAAATTATGCTAATATCTTGCATTTATATGACATTTGGCATGTGCCGAAAAGTCTCAGTAAAAGGCTTGAAGCAGCAGCAAAGCTAAAGGGATGTCAAGAAATACGGCCATGGATCCGGAGCATTGTCAATCACTTATACTGGTCAGTCATTTCTACTCCCTCTGGTCAGCCCAAAGTGGGAATCAGTGGTCAACCATGTCATTAACATTCAGAAGCACAGAAATGCCATTTTTTCAGAATGTTTTCACAGAATATAAGAAGGTGTGCAAGAATGCAAAGAATGGTTGAAGATTGGGTCCAAATCAGCCTTACAAGTAGAAGATACTTGCTTAGCCAAACACTTCCTCACTCATATAGCCAAGCTTTCCGGATCACATCAAACATGGAACCTAGGGGCCTTTCACAGCTTATTAAATAACTTTGCTCCCAAAATGTATGCATTTTCACCAATAGAAATGGAATATGGGGTTAAATTAGCGGCCCTTCATTATAATGAGAATGCTGGCTTGCAACAGTACACAACTTCAGATGGCAAACTGGCATACCAAATCAAGTACCCAAAGTACAAGAAAGGAGGTTACATTGTCCAGAAAATACTGCAAGACAAAACATATGACTATGTAATGGCACTCTGGGATCAGGTATGGAAGGAATGTCAACAAACTTGTCATGACAGAAGAAGTGCAGCAACGGCAGTAGAGCTTCCGCCCACACTCTGTGAAGATTTGGTTCACCCACAAAAGGAGGATGCTATCAGAGAGCACCAAACAAGATACCACTGTAAACAGTAAAAGGAACTGAACTTTTGAGGTGATGTACACAATTATTTTGGAAGAAAATTGCCAGTTTGTTTACCATAAACAATTCATACTATCTGATCAATTTGGTTGTGACACCACAAAAATAAAAACTAGAAAAATGTTTTTGCTGACAAAAACGAAGCGGCCCTGTTGAAAAAGTGCGAAGTAAGCCGTAAAAGATGTCAAGATATGCATCACAAGGAATAGAGAATGTCAAGTTCATTGCATTCTGTATGTTACCATATTTAACAAATGAAAGAACGACAACAGCTTGGCAGAAGAGAAATTGTAGGTGTGAAATTTACTTCTCAAAAGAATGTATGTCCGATGCGCAGAAAAAATGCCTCCTGGAAAATATGCCTCCTAGAAAATATGCCTCCTAGGAAATATACCTCCTAGGAATATTTTGTGACCAGGAAAAATACCTCCTAAGAAAAAAAAGTTCTTTGAAGTATTATAACACTACAGGTTCACATTAAAACTTCAGAGGCATCTTCATTTTTTCCACTTGAGTCTTATAGTCGCCAATGCCTGTCAAAAATTCACAGTCTTTTACCCATTTTGCTTAGCTGTACAAAGGTATGTAAGTTTCTCTTGTAAGGTTTTGCTGGTGCTTCTCACTCTTTTGGCTGGCTGCTCATCCCTGGTTTCCATTATGACAGGTGTCGTGTTTTTCTTGTAATTACATTTCTGTCCCTCCTAGTGCATCTGTGATCAACTCCTTACAGAGGGGATAACCTATGTTGTAATTTGATAAGAATGCATATTGTAAGCCATAAGTAAGTAAGTAAGTAAGAAACACTTATATAGCGCCAAATTTGATGTAAACATCCTCTAAGGCGCTGATGTGCAAAAAGGGATAGTCCAGTTCCAGAAAGATGTCAGTTTCCATATTAGCGTCCGGTAGGGGAGATAGGCTATGGTGGAGGATAAGCCAATCTGAAAGGTATGTTTTCTATGGTTCTGATGGCTTGAGGAAGCTTGTTCCACTCTGTGGGAGCCCCTGCTATGAAACTGCGTAGCCCTGAGCGTTTATTTGGTTTAGATGAGGAAATTGATAGGCGATTGCCCCGTGTAAGATCACTCCGCCTAATTAGAGCGGAGAGATATGGAGGTTGGCTCAAATGTATTGCTTTATAAATGAGGAGATTATATTTGAACAGTATACGGTAATGAATGAGGAGCCAGAGTAGTTTGTGCAGGAAGGGTGTAACATGACAGTATTTATTTAGCTTGCACACCGTCCGACATAAGGCATTTTGAACTCTCTGTAGTCTGCTAGTATATGCCTTTTTTGTGTTGTAAAGCAGTGAGTTACAGCAATCCAGACGACTGCTTACCAAGGCATTTGCCACCTTTACAGCTGTTTCATGATTTAAGTACCTGCGGACCATTCGTAGTTCCCGGAGATGGTAGTAACTTATGCGACATAGATTAGCCAGGTGTCTTTGCATTGAAAAGGCCACAACTATTTCATCAAGAAACCTCACAGCCATAAATCCTGCTTTTAATCTGGTCCAGAGTACAGCTGAAGGGATACCCTTTCAAGAAGATATTTGTACTTTGTACTTCATGATATTGTACGTTCTGGTTTTGACAGTACATATCTAAAATTAACATGTTTTTGATATTATACATTATAGGTTTCATATGTAACATGTTTACAAGTTGAAATAACTTTTTTTTCTCAGGAGGCATTTTTTCCTAGTCACAATATATCCAGGAGGCATTCTTTCTAGGAGGCATTTTTTTCTGTGAGGCATTTTGTCCAGGAGGCATTTTTTTCCCGGATTCTGTATGTCCTACATTCTTTGGTAATGTTCTCGGAGAAGAGGTCTCAAGTGAAAAAAAAACACTAATTGAATGCAGTGGACTAAGATGCTTAAGAACTATTGTTTAAAATTACTGATTGTGCTTCAACTAAAAACTTAACAAAACCACTAATAAAATTCAGTGAACCAAAGTGCGTTAGACTTTTTGTTCAAAAGTTACTGATTTTGCTTCAGAGTTATTGCTTACAAGAAAAATCAAGTTACAAACAAGTCAAGCTATAGCGCTAGAAAAATGTTACTGGATTTATTGGGAAAGAAAAGTATGAATTTATATACTGCAATATTTATGAATGATTTAGCAATTGAAATTAAAAATCTGGGCTTAGGAATAAGAGTAGGAGATCATGATTCATTCCACACTTCAATAATGCACAAAATTAAGACCAAACAAGTTACTGGACTTGTTGTAGCTGTGGAAAAAGTAGTCTAATAACATATTTTAACAAAATGCTGTGAACGCAATACTTTTCAAGTTATAAGTGATTTAGTGCATCACTTCAGGAATTTGAATGCATTAAAGTTTCAAAAATTCATTTCCCACTTGAGCTAAAATTAATTAAATGTAGAAGTCTAAGTGAAATGGAAGAAAGTAAAAGAAAACAATATACATTCGAAAGAACAGCATAAATATTCCACTTTTTTTTGTTCCACTTTTGCTTCACACACACACATATACATATCTCTATCTATCATCTCCCTCTATCAACCCCCCATTTCCCCCACAGAGGCTGATAGATATCACACAAAAGCAAATACAGAGTTGGGGAGGAAGAAGAAAAGGACAAGTCATTCATTTCCACTCAGCTGGAGATACATAAAATGCTGTACAAGAAAAACTATTTATGAGAAAGTGTTTTTTTCAAGCATCTTATATTGTGAAAGAAGTCAGGTGTATACATTTGACCAATTTATATAGTCTATGTGCACAAGTAGCTAGATCATCAACTCCTTCTACAAAACAAAAGTTGAATCAATTGAAGCTTTTTTTCCAAAAAGGAAAAGTTATATCCCCACAATTCCAAAAGAATGGAATCAGAAGAATGTGGTTTTTTAATCTGCCTAAAATTGGGAATTTATATTATGTGAACACTGATCAGTTGCAATATGTTAATAACCACATCAGTGCATCATAAATAGCTCATTTTTTTTCTTTGAAGATGTCATAACTTCATAAACACTAAGAGATTAGGTTTGCCAGACAGCATAAATATTTTTAAGTATACGTATGCCAGGTGTGGTTTTAAAAAGTGTTAAAATAAATGAGGAGGGAGCAAGAAGTATATATTTATCATGTTAACATGGCCAAAGCCTCTTAAGTACAGGAATTTTAAGTGAAATGTTATACAAAATCTTACTTTAGTATAATCAATGTCAAGTTAAACTGATGTTACTGAACAGTAAATCAGTTAGGGGCTGAAAATCCTCATTTTCACGTCAAGATGGCCATGACTGTACTTGTATTGGAACTCCAAGGTGGAAAGAAAATAAGAATGTCCCTAATGTCATCTTTAAAAGTGTACAAAATTTAACTGAGCTCTGCTGAACAATACGATAGCTGGAGATTAAAAACTCCATAATTTCACTGCAAGGTGACCATAACTTCATCCATATTGCGACTTTAAGGTGACCATAGAATGAGAATGTCCCTTTTGTCATCCTTTATAAGTGTACAAAGTTTAGCTGAGGTCAGTTGAACAATACGATAGCTGGAGGCTGAAAACTTCCTTTTTTTACTGAAAAGTGACCATAACTTCATTCATATTGGGACTTTAAGGTGACCATAAAAGCAGAGTGTCCTTTCTGCCAACCTTTATAAATGTCGCAAGTTTTATTTAAAAAATGTACTCATTAACTAAGCTTAGGGCTGAAAAACTCTACATTTTAAGTTTAAGATGGCCCTAACATTATTAATATTTGAATCATAAGGTAGTAAGTGTTCTTTTGATGTACCTCAATATCAATATGTTAGATTTTTAAAAAGATGGAAAAATAACAGGCCAGACAATTTTATTCCAATTTGATGACTTTAGGGGGGCCATAGCCCTAATAATATCAACAGTTTAAGGTCACCATAAAGTCAGGATAATCCTTTGGTGAATCTTAATATATATGCCAAGTTTGGTTGAAAAGTGTGGAAAACTAAGTGAACTGGAGGGTTAAAACCCACGTTTTGGTCATTAAGGTGACCTTAAGTTTGCAGATACAGAGCTAAAACTTCGGCATGTGAAAGATTATCAAAAAGTAGCTGAATAAGTAATTCCAACAAAACGCTGAA
Source organism: Sabellastarte sp. h YS-2021 (assembly GCA_964017235.1). Classification (NCBI taxonomy): domain Eukaryota; kingdom Metazoa; phylum Annelida; class Polychaeta; order Sabellida; family Sabellidae; genus Sabellastarte; species Sabellastarte sp. h YS-2021. The sequence goes on from OZ024938.1 coordinate 61,038,461, forward strand.
ATCCTAACCATTTTTGAGATACAGACCAAATACCCATTTTTAAAAAATTTACAAAAATAAAATGCCTCCCATTCAGGTATCTATGGTGCGATTGAGGAGAAAATCCTTTCCGACCTTGGAAATTTGTTTAGAATGTACCAGATAAATTCTATAGCACAGGTGTGTGTGGTTTTTTTTTCCGAAACGCGATGACTGGGTGTTTTGGAGTTATGCTTAAGGTTACCTTAAGTAAAGCTTAAGGTCTGCGCAAAGTATCCCAAAAATTTTTCCCGCCCCTATAGTTTTAAAGAAAGATAAGAAGGAAAGAAAATTATGAAAGGCTAAGAAGTTATTCAAGGGAGACCATAATCCGGCGGCGGCGGTGATCAGTCGAACTTCGGTGAAAACAAATAAGCATCCCTGACGGGCCGCTTAATTATTTGTGTACTCGAAGAAAATTAAAAGGAGAAATGTTTAAGATAGCTTTGCATAGATCGTTTTATACTTCATTAATTATTTTCAACTCACCAATGAAGATACCTTGCATTTGTTATTTTTTGTGTGCCAAAGGACATTCTTAAGACACCATAAACTTGTTCTGGTTTGTTACCTTCCCAACTGAGCTAGCCAAGCTGATTGGCTTAATTTATGCTGATAATTAAAATCCTATGGACTTAATTCAGTTTATCTTGGAGAGAGCAACAGATCCTTAAAGGAAGAAATTTTGACTTGCAAATATATAGCTACATTTTTGGAGCCCCTGAGTCACTGACAGGCGATGGTTACTTTGCTGACATTTTTAAAAACTCTGCATTTTGCTGGTTGTTGATGATCACTGTATGTTATCCTATTAAAAGGCCTTATATCTTCCTTTTACCATTGCTCCTAGGGGTTTGTTTATTTATTTGGGGTTTTACGTCGCTTTCAACACTGTACAGGTCATGTCACGACGGGTCCTAGGGGTTTGGGATGTGAAAACAATTTGTGGGAGGTAAAGGCATGGGAATCTTTCCCAGGTGTTGAATTTGACCTTTGACCCCTGCTTCAAGGTTAAATGGGGTCATCATACTAAACCTTCCTTGAATCTCCCTTATTATTGGTGCTACGGCTTCAGAATGTCAAAACAGTCCATGGGAAGTCATGCTCTGCAAATGTTTTGCCTGTGAACAATTCTCGCCTCATTTTGAAATACTAATACCAGATTATATATTTCAGGGGAATGGAACATAAATGGAATGCAGGAGTTTTCAGGAAGAGTTATGGTGAAATAGGTACAATACACTCCTGTCTGGGCCCTGATGTGCCATGCCTTGCACTTACAGCAACTGCAACTAGGCAAACACGTCTGGATATTTGTAACATTTTGGGTATGAACAATTGCAAAATGGTTGTTAAGGATGCAAATAAGCCAAATGTTAGATATTCTGTTCTTAAAGTATCTGATAATTTCAGAAAAACCTTTCAATGGCTTGTAGATGAGATTGCATGTCATGGAATCAATACTGACTGACACATCATATTTTGCCAGAGAGTCGATGATACGAAAAACTTGTTCTGTTACTTTTTCACATCTCTTGGAAGTAAACAATACTTTGTGACAAATGATGGAGTTTCGAATGACAAAAATCGTTTCTTTGCCATGTACCACCAGAAGACAGATCCTAAAGTGCAAGAAACAGTAAGATCGTCATTTTGTCAGTTGGATGGTGTAATTAGAGTGCTGTTTTGTACAGTGGCATTTGGAATGGGAGTAGATGTCAGGGGTGTAAATATAATTATTCACTATGGCCCAGCAAGAGATATCGATGATTATTTACAGGAGTCTGGACGTGGGGGACGTAACAATGAAGAACAAGGTCATGCTCTGTTGCTAAATTTCAAAGGTTCCACAAGAGGACCACATATTTCTGAGGAGATGTGGCAGTGTATTACAGACACCACTCAGTGCAGAAGGACCCTCTTACTGAAAGACCTTCAGGAGATACCAGCACCAAAAGAAGTCCTTCATAACTGCTGCAGTATCTGTGCAATGATTTGCAAGTGTCAGTGTGTTTGCAACACTAATTGTTCACGCCCCCTTGTGTAAATAATCAATCGCAAGCTGAAGTGAAGATCAGACATACATATATCCTTGGTGAAGGAAATTCTGAGGGGGAAGATGACTTAGCACTACCTTATGAATTGAAGGAGCCTGTGAGCAGCGATATGTTTGAAGGTCTGGATACATCAAGCAGCAGTGAAGAAGAAAACTTTGTCAGGCAACCCATTATTTATCCATCAAGTTCAGATGAGTGTTAATGATTCTAAACATTTTAATTATATGTGATCTATGTTGTTGTTCTTAACAGATAATACAATTTTGTGGATTTTTTCTAAGGGTCTTCTGCCAGAAGCTTTTTTCCCGAACTCCAAAACTTCATATACATTACTGATATATTGTAATACCATTGCAACCAGCCACACCAGGTTGAAAATAAATAAGCGACCCTAACGAGCTGCTTAACCATTGATTTAATTGTTTTCTACTTTAACATTACGTAAATTTTCCATGTAAACACACCAAGTGTTCTATTAAGTAATGTCTCCGTGTAAGTGGCTGCAATATGCAACAAGTGACACATGAAAGCCAGATGCAGATGTGCATAGTGACAAGGTTTTAAACGTAAATGTAATTTACAATACATGTAGTTTCATAGAATCAATATTTATCCTTCTTTTCGATCTCTGCATTTTTTAAAGTCTACTTATAATATTTATAGTTTTCTTCATTGCAACAAAGAGATTTTTTGCTTTATGTAGCAAAAAAGATTTAGCTGTTGCAACCCGTTGGTTACCACAGCTTATATGGAGACAGGTGTACTTAACAAAGCAATTCAATTTTTTGTTACATATGGTTATAGCTTGTTGCAAATCAGTGCCACTTGTATGGAATGAACATTCAAATAATAGCTATATATACAAATGACAAAAGACAAGTATACTAAAATGGTAACTATACTCACAACCAAAAAGAATAAAACATAAAAATAATGAAAAAGTTTAAATATTGCAATATAATTTTTAAAAAGACAAGAAAACCATAAACAAGAAAAAGAATGAATTAAAAACCAAAATATAACTATCATATAAAATAAAATTATTCTCGTTTGGTTGTCCATGTTTACTCCCGCCAACACATAAGCATTCGTGAGGATAAGGTAAGGGCATTTTTCGCAATAAAAAAATAAATATAAAGTACACACATATGTAAGAAGTCCAACCATCAATCTGTCTAATTGACTTGTTCAATTATATTTTTAGGTACAAATGCACAAAGAGATGATGAACAAAGAGACTTACTGAACCAGACCTGGCAAAGACTACCTGTAACAGACCAAAACAGCTTAGATTTATCAATAGACAACTTGGATATGGATAAAAACATTCTTGCTTCATCCACACCTCAGAATAAAGACAGAATGCAACATCTGTCTGAGCTTTCACAGAAAAAAACTTAGATTAACAACAATTGCTGAAGATAGTGGATCACTAACACTGGAGGAACAAGTAGTTTTTAACATACTTATCTATAAATCCACAGAAAATTTACTTAATTGAACAAAATACTGTACAGTGAGTATGTTTAATCACTGACTTTGAGTGGGCTTTTAGGTAACTGTGTATTCACTGAACCAAATTTCTTCAAGTTAATGTGGTGCAACCATAACCATGATGTAATCTAGAGAAGAAAGAAACATAATAGAAAATTTCTAACAAATGAAAATGGTCTTAGACTCATCATCTGAATAGGAAGTAAATCACTTTAAGAAACAGTTTTTTTTCTACACATGTAACAAAAAATTTCAAAAATATTTATTTTAGACAGGAAAATCAAGATGATCCAACAGTCCATATTTCAACACTGACCAAAGGAAGTGAAGAAATATTCTACATGCATTCATCTACGGTCACCAATAGAACAACAATTGAAGAAGCTTCAGAAATTGACGACATATGGTCTCTCCTAGTGATGGAAGAAAATCTGCTGGATTTGGCAAGACAATCAACTTCCAGATGTTTTGTATGCAAAAGTCTTCAAGAAGTACAGTTGGAGAGAATAGGTAGCGCCTGTGTTTTGCAATGGGTATCACAATAAATGTATCATTATATATTATATATGTTATAATTTTCAGTCTACACGTGTGTGATATCAGTTGTATAAAAAATATGTTTTATTTGATGTATATGGATAAAATTATTATTTATTTTTTCATTCTGAGATGACCCTGTCATCTTGTAGTTTACACAAGCACTTCAGTATAGCTGCTGACGAGTCCAATATATTTCTGTTATCTCTTTTAGAAAGTCGTAAAAGGTCTCATTCTGCAGCATTTTATGTGTGTATATTTAAAATATTACAATTACGCTTGTCAGCATAGATACTCGCAGTATTTTATTTTATTTTTGTCGAATATATGCTGGAAACCGTGTTGTCCATCTTTGTGTGATGGTGTCATCACTCTTCAAGTTCAACACCTCACCAGTATTTATATCTGTTGGAAGTGATTCCAAAGATGGAGTGACACTCAAGTGTATTGAGCCGGCATAACAGAAGGTACATAAACTTTGTTTATATCTCCGACTTTTATTCATTTATCTTGATTTGATAAATATTATCCAGACCAGTTTGTGGCAATATGTTTTATTAATGATTTGAATAACTGCCTGGTAGTTTTTGCAAATTTGATCCATTATTTAACTTTAAATGTTTGATCATTTTAGATATTTTGTTTTGCTTTCTGTGTGTTTGTAAACTGAAGCACATGCACTTGACAGTTGTTACTACAGATTTTTAATTTTGTTGAGAGCTGTTTCTTTGATAAAAGTGAACAACATTGTTCACTATTATCAGGTTACTTTCAACATATTAATACGGAGATATCATGAGCTTTATAGTCTGAATTCTTTATTTATTTCATATTGTTGTTATTTCTATTGTTGACCGTAATCAGGGTATTTTTAGGATATTCAAGGTACAACTGTTGAGCTCTATAGCCTGATGTCATAAATTGTCTTATGTTTTTACTAGTCCCAATGTGTCAATTTTTAACATATTCCTGTCACATACCTATTACTTTGATTTCTATTTCTACTTGTATATTGTTTGAAAAAGTTAAAATGTAATATTTAGTTGAAGTTTATATCTACTACCTTTTACTGTTGTAAATAATAATTTGGCTTTCCTTGGCTTACTGAAACTGTCACCTTTGATAGCCATTTCCAATAAAAGTCCAGGATCTTTGACCACTGGCCACCTATGAACACAACGGGAGAATAGTATTGAACACACCCGCTGGTCTTAATAGTCGTCACAATTCAAAATGTCACATCAAAATTGAGGACATGTGGTCATGCCCATGTGAACTTGTCATCCATATCATTTATTTGTCATAAACTGCAACACCAACATAGATACTGACGGTTCTGTCTGACAGCTTACCCGATGCTAGTACATATATATATATATGGTTATGGCCAAAAAAGACAATAAAATTATGAAAAAATTAAAGATATTAGTTTTTCAATAAACTTATTCACAAGTTCAACTGGTGCATTTTAAGATTTGTCTGGAAGGTCATGTGTCAATCAGAAGGCATTCAAGGCTACAGGTCAAATGGGGAATGTACTGTGGAGATCTCCTACTTGCATCTGCTGCACCGATATCAGGTATACCTTTATTCAAATAATCTTTAATGTTTAGACTGACTTTCATTTTTATATAGCATATTTTTTTGTGGAATAAGACTAAATATTAAAATTATTACTCTTAAATTCTTTCAAAGTTTGAGTTTGATATTTTTTATGTCTACAGACTAGTGAACTTTTGTCTAGTTTGTTTATTTTTTCTCTCTAGTAATCTCTGGTAATTTACAATAATTTTTTATGCATTTGACATAAATCTAAGAGTTAGGATGACTTTAACCTTTTGACTGGCTTTCTTTCCAAACTTTTGGAATGTTTTATTTTCACAAGGTGTAATTTCAGAGTAATTTAAAAAATAATAAGTGTTTTTCAAAAATAATAAATATTTTGGAAATGATAGAGAGAGAATGATTTTTAACTGATTTTCAACCCAACAGAAGCTGGATTGATTGTAATTATTTAAAAAACAATCCTTTGGTCACGTTTGAGTTCTGCCCAGCCAAGCAAACAAGATTAAATTGTTAACTGACAAAGATCCTAGAGGGGATTCATTCACACAACATTGTATTATATATTTAAGTATTTTTATCACTCAAACTCCAGCCCCAGCTCCAGCCCCAGAAAAAGATGCCTTTTAATTTGTACTGAAGAAGCCGAAACTTTTACACTTGTCATGTATTCCAAACTGACAGTTGGAAAAACAACCACAGCAGTATTGTAGGAGTACCAGTTACCATTCTTTACAGCATATTTTCTTTGATACATTATCACTGATCAGTGTGAATTTAGCAATTCTAATGAAGTATATTTAAGCTATATATTTCACTATAAATGATCAGTTTATCAAAACAGTGATATTAATCACATATAGCTGAACATCTAATACAAAAGAAAGATAAACTTCCAAAAAGTAAAAAAAAAAAATGTAAAAACTAGAAAGAGTAATTGAACACAGAAAAATCAAACAATGACTTTCATCCTTGTTTACAGCAGTAAGAATCCTTCAAGAAAGATTAAAACTGTAACAAATTTTATTGTAATTTAACTTTTTACAAGTTAAATACTTACCTTATCCTCACAAGTGCTTGTTTGGTTTTGTGGAGCAAAACGTATCGACCGACAAGAATTTTTTAAGGAATATTCTTGTCACAAGAGGTGACCCCTTTGTCTGCGCATGTCCGCGCTTGCGCAGTAGTCGTTGTCGACAGACGATTGTCGAGAGATCTTCATTGTATTTTTGGTCCCCAGCAAAACAAATTATGCGGGAAGGTAGGGTGGGTTTATCCTTGTGAGGATAAGGTAAGTATTTAACTTGTAAAAAGTTAAATTACAATAAAATTTGTTACATTTTATTGCGTAAAATAGCCTTACCTTATCCTCACAAGTGCTTGAATACAACCATAACAGGTGGAGGGTATTTGTTTTGGCCACACTGTTAGATGATTGTCAGACAAGGGGTCACCAAATAAAGCACTGATAAGAGGATAAGATAAGCTTCCATACACCACATCTTAGGGTAAAAGCTACTTCTTCATCACAGATGAGTAATTTGCTACCCTCAACAAGAGATCCATGATGTGGTCGTCATTGTTGCTGCTGTTGCTGTTGTAGACAATTTTACAACAAATCATATAGCAGAATTAACCATCACCCAGTATTGGCCGGAGATGTCTGCATGAATCCCCAAACAAGATGTCATCATCTGGCAATGAGAATATCTCCAAGCAGGCAAACTGAACTGCAAAACTGCAGATATGGGGCCGTATGTAAATTAAGGCATATGTCAGTGACACAACACTTGTATAACTGGAGAGAACATAAATATGCGAGTCATATGAATAAGATGTATAAATACACAAAAAATTGACTACATGCTGAGATGAATCCACAAGACCCAATTTGTTCAGGGACTGGTCATGGGATTGCCAAGCTACATCTTCGAGTAGAATGTAGTAAAGACTTGTGGGTCTTTCAGTAACAAGAGTTTGATATCTGCTGAGGTAAGACCCCACTCTTGAAAACTAAAGAGGCAGCCATGGATGTAATATGTGTCTCAATGTATAGATTCTGAGAATCAAAGGACTGGCAATCTAATCATGCATCCAGATTGATACAGGAAGAGATAGCAGAACTCAAGATATCTCCATCAAGCCTTCCTTAAAAGATATGAGCAAGAGATTCTTCCCCTCCTTGAAGTACTTGTACTGTCTTGATAGTAACTAAGTACTGTGAGAGAGCAGAGTGTCACAACATCAGTCCAACGTCAGCTCAAGAAAGGTTTGTGAGCTGGAATGACCACTGGTTTGAGCCATCTGGGGCATTGTAAGCCAACTGATTATTGCTAAAAGGCAGGCGAAGTAGACTTTCCCTTTTCTCCAAGCAGTAGTCCTGTCCAAAAAGGATGTAAGTGCCGTAGGAGGACAACGAAGCATGTGTCCAGGCAAGTTGAGTTCAGGAATGATCTAGAGCTGAAGTGACCACTGGAGGCAATCTAGACCAACTGAGGCTAATAGGTCCTTGCTGAAAAGGTAGGTAGGAGGGAGAACTGTAAACTCCTTCCTATGAGGCTTGTGTCTGAAGGAGCCAAAGTCCCAGAATACACTTCCAATGGCATTGCAACAGTCTTGCAAGTCAAACTTTTTTAGACTGACCTCCTTTTAAAGGTTAACAAGAAGCCTTTTGTGAAAACCAACAGAAGCAAAGGCAAATCCCTTGATGCTGTACCTCTGTTAGCAGTGGGCTTCTCTCTAGAACACTTGCAATAGGCCTATAAAGATGCAGGCTTTGGTTCAACTCCTGCACAAAAAATGTAAATGATCAGCTATGGCTGCTGCAAAGCCAACAATAGTGACAGGTTTCAGATTTTTTGCAAGTAAATGGATCAAAAATTCTGGTATATTTGAGACCGTAGGCTCTGAGATGGCCACCTTATTCTGTGGGTACCAGAGCTCAAAATGGCCCATCATGACTCATACATTCCAAGATGAGGGTCCCTGAGATGCCCTAAATCTCTCTATCCCTAGCCCAGAGAATGATATAAGAGATTCTGAGTGGTGTTAAGGTACCAAGCATGAAGGTGCCAATGCAACAGATTCAGATGGTATTTCTGATTGAATGGCTGTTTTTGAGACCAGTGAAGTAGCTGTAATGGAGGTTTGGTTGAAAGAGTCACCAGACCCCAAAGCCAATGCATCATGGGCCACCAAGGGGCCACTACAACCATTTTGCACCTGGTGTTCACTTGTTCAATGACTTTTTGGAATAAGTGGTATAGGACAAAAGGCCTAGCAGTCCAGAACCTCCAACAAGATGTTTAATTCATCTATGTTCAGAGAATTTGCATCCGGGACTAGCAACATAGAATGGAAGTTTGTGACTCATATTGGTGGCAAACATCTCTACCATTGGTATTTGACAAACTATGTAAATCAAATAGAATATTAAAGATGAAGCCTCTCCTGTCTGTATTATTTCGTTCTTTGTGGAGAGGCTGTCATGACATCTAGGCAACCCTGAATATATCTGGCTCATATGAGAATATTTCAAGGATTGCAGTAGGCCAAGATGCAGCATACCTGCATAAAACACCTATTGTTGATTTGTGCCAAACTTGCACGTTGTCTAGAACCATAAAGGGAGTAAGAACCATTCTGTACATATTACTTTTGTCCCTTCTGTAGAGATCATTGAGTATGACATTTAAGTAACCCCAGAATATTTCTGTCTCTTAAGAGTATATTTCAAGGATTGTAGTAGGCCAGGATGCGCCAAACCTTTATCCCTTCTGGAGATATGTTGAGTATGACCTTTAAGCAACCAAGAATATGTCTGTTATGAGTATATTTTCAAGGATTGCAGTAGGCCAAGCTGTGCCAAACTAGGAGGTATACGCTCCCCCCCCTGTTTGTTCAGATAACCGAACACAGTGGTGTTGTCTGATGCTATCAGAATTCTTTTGTGTGGAATTTGTCTTGAAGGCTTTTAAGGGCTGAACACACTGCCTTCAGCTGTATGACATTGAAATGTAATATATACATTTTTAACTGTCCAAAGCCACTAACTGTGATGCTTATAGATGGGATCATCAACCCTGGTTTAATGCATCTACGAAAATAAGGGAATTGTGCACCCGTGTATAGAAAAGGCATCCTATTTCCCATTTTTTGGCATTTTCCACCACTGAATATGCCTTTTCAGAAGGATTTGAAACAGGAATTCTCACAACTAGTGACTGGAGAAATTGCCAGTTTTTTCTAGATACCACTGAAAGGCACACATACATAACTGACCCATTGGTATAGTCTTTTCCAAAGATGCTGGTATCCCTACCTGGGATATAAGCAACCTTGGGGTTGATTGTGATGAGATCGCCATGTCTTGAATAGATTCTCAGGTATTTAATTTATTCGAGGTAGAAAGAAATTTCCTGGTACCAAAATGCAGTGGTAACCTAGGAAATCGATATCACGAAGCCCAGTTGATGAATAATTGGATGAGTTCTTTGGTTTGAACCCAATACTGGTGTCTTTTACGTACACTAAACAACCAGTAGTCTAGGTATAAGGTGAAAGAAATTTCCTGGTACCAAAATGCAGTGGTAACCTAGGAAATCGATATTACGAAGCCAGTTGTTGAATAATTGGATGAGTTCTTTGATTTGAACCCAATACTGGTGTCTTCTACATACACTTAACAACCATTGGTCCAGGTATATGGTGAACTCCTATTCCGTGAGACTGAAGAATGAGATTTGCCTCTTTATTACGCGCATGATACTGTAGAGGGGTCGCTAACCCGAATTTCATAATTCTTTAAACTGATAGGTTTGACCGTGTACATTAAACTGAAGTAGATGTTGAGAGACCTGTGAATCGGTACATAGAAGAACGCATCTTTTGTAACCGAATTTTTAATAATTTCTGCTGTCTCCAGTTTAAATGATGCGACAAGCAGGTATTTATTGACATAGTAAACGAACTTCACTCGTGGGCAGTGACCGTTGAAGTTGTAGTTAGAAATCAATTCAGGACACTGAGATGTATCAGAGGTCGTCATTAGCCGAGTTTCTATACAAGAAATAAACTGCCATAGAAACCTGGAGTTCTGCAATTCTTGAGTGGATAACTTGCTGTCTTTTGAAGCATTTCCAGCAATATTTCAGCGGTATCTACTGTAGCCATGTTTTCCTGTCTGACGTCATCGCTTTGCATTGTGGGTAGTACAGGCATTGGAGAATTCGATTGGAGAGTAACTCGACAATCCCAACTGAAGATTCGCACAACTCTGGGATGGCAATGAAAAAATATCCCATCACTGCCAGTAACACTACAAGAAGAGCCTCCATGGTGACTTGCATTAATGTAGCCACGTTCTTCTGTATCCCTCTGACCTGGTAAACTAGGCAGAGTGGTACGACGATCTTTTGTGGTTAGTAGGGGAAAATTACTGGACATAGCTCCTGTCCTGAATATACTGTGCAAAATACACTGTAAAAGTTGGAAGCAAGGACTTCAACATATAATATAATATAACATAAAATTGAAAATTTTAATTACTTAAATGTAGCTTTTATAAGCTACAAGCTTACCATGTGGGACTGAATGCTTTACTGGTTGCCGCGAGGCACAGACGACCAACGCTCGAGAAAAACAAGCATGCAGTTGGTTCGGCCTCATAGGTTGTCGTGACGTCATCACTTCCTGTGTATCAGCCTCCTTTTCGTTGAGATTAAACCCATGTCCCCTCAGCTGTAATACAGCGGGGAGGTAGGGTGGGACTCTTCTCAGTCCCACATGGTAAGCTTGTAGCTTATAAAAGCTACATTTAAGTAATTAAAATTTTCAATTTTATTGCGCTACAATAGCTTACCATGTGGGACTGAATGCTGAATTCAACCGCCCGGTGGCGGGATTACAGCTGAGACTGGAAGGTCTGAATGTTGTTTTTCTCGAATTGAGAGTAATAAAAAATAGTTCCAAAAAATTTCCAGTCTGAGTCCCATTTACAGAGTCCCAATCCTGAAGGTCGGACTTGTAAAGAGCCAAAAACCTGATGAGAATACACAGTGTCGTACACTGTAGGGTGTTTGGAAGGAGGATTGTGTACCCGGAGTACACAGATAGGAAGAACCCCTAAGGGCTATGACGTCAGAAATGAGGTCAAGGTTCGAGAATTGCTATTTGCAACCTTATTTATAAGACAACCTTATGGTCCCAAGAATTTAAAGTTAATGTAAATTTAATATGTGTGACCTTACCTGTAACACCCTGATGAGGTAGCTTATACCTAGACCTGGGGAGACTCCTGAAGGCTTAGCTGTAGCGGACGTGCCCCCCCCCTTTTGTTTCCGAAGAAGACATCACTGAGGAGAAGGGTCTAGGACCTGTTGAGCCGCTACTACTGGTCCCAGATACATGTTGTTGTCGTTGTCCGACCAAGTAAGGTCTTTTAGATAAAAATTGGTAAACGTGTTGTGAGCTTTCCAGTGACACGCTTGCATGATCTGGTCCACCGATACCCCACCGTAAAAAGCCTTAGAGGCTGCGAAGGCCCTAATGTCATGCGCTTTAACTTGGACTAAGTCCAAGGCTTGCTGGTCTGCTTGCTTATAACAAAGTAGAATGGTTTGTTTCAACCATGAAGAGAGAGTAGCGGGTCTGATATCTGAGGTATGTCCTTTCTTGAAGGAGATGAAAAGAAGGGACCGGGACCCTCTCAGGTCCTTGGTTCGGTCCAGATAGTACCTCAAAGCCCGTACAGGACATAAGGTCCTGTCTTCTTTGAATTGTCTATCTACAATGGTAGTCAAGGCAGGAATAGTCACCGGAGACACACTTTGAGAACCTTCTCTTGCTAGCTGGTTTTTGGCTATAAAATCTGATGAAGGGAACAAGGCTACCTTTTCCCATTTGCCTAGATTAGATACTTTGTTGGCGACCCAGGCGTGGATTTCACTGCGGCGCTTGCCGGAGGCCAGAGCTAGCAAGAAAGCAGTCTTGAGAGTGAGATGTTTGAGGTCTGTGTCTTTCATAGGCTCAAAGGGCGCTTTTGTGAGCTCATTGAGGACAACAGATAGGTTCCACTGAGGAAGGTTTCTGGAACTCTTGGGGCGATCCCTGTGAAAACTGGAGAGCAACCTGTGAAGGTCCTCATTATGGGCAATATGCTGGGCCGTAGGGCCCAGAGTGTCAACAATAGCTGTCCTGTAACCATCAATGGTAGAGGGGCGCCTGTTTAGGTCTTGGTACAGATACATAAAGAAATCTGAGATTTGCTTCACAGATGGTGAGGAGAAATCCACCGAATTATCTCTGCACCATTTTTCAAATAGGGCCCACTTTGATTTGTAGATGTTCCTTGTTGAAGACCGCTGAGGTGCAGCAATTCTCTCTGCCACTTCCACAGAGAAGCCTTGTTCTTGGAGTTGTCCACTCCTAGAGACCAGGCGTGGAGGTTGAGGTGCTGCGGGGAGCTGTGGAACACAAAGTTGTGGGACTGCTTGAGGAGTGTTGTCGACACCGGGAGTTGTAGAGGGATCTCTGTTGAGAGCTGCACTAGGTCCCAGAACCAGGGCATCCCTGGCCAGCCTGGGGCTATTAGTATGATCAGGCAGGTGCATTGCCTGATTTTTTGGATCACCCTGTAAAGGAGAGCCGTTGGAGGGTAAGCATAAGCAGTGAGACCCGTCCAGTCTATGTTTAGAGCATCTATGTCCCAGGCCTGGGGGTCTGGGATAGGAGACACGTACAGAGGGAGCTTGTGGTTCAGATGAGTGGCAAAAAGGTCCACGTGGGGAGTGAACCACTTTCGGCAGATCTGTTTGAACACCTGTGGATGGAGTGACCATTCGGTCGACTGAACCTGGTTCGACCTGGAAAGTAGGTCGGCCATCACATTCAGGCACCCTGGAATGTGTCTGGCTTTCAAGATTATGTGATAGTGGTGGCACCAGGTCATGAGTCTCCACAGGAGTGCGCACATCTCCGCCGAGTGTGTTCCCCCTTGTTTGTTTATGTAAGCTACCACAGTTGAGTTGTCCGTGGCAACTAGCACTGTTTGGTCCTGACACTGGTCTTTGAAGTGTCTCAAAGCCAGAAAGACAGCTTTCAATTCTAGGACGTTTATGTGAAGTCCTTTTTCCTGAGGTGACCACAGACCTTTTGTAGAACTTTGTTCTAAGTGAGCGCCCCAGCCTTCGTTTGAGGCGTCTGTAAAGAGTTGGATACTGTGGTCTTTGGGATGAAGGTCGGCGCCTATCATCACCTTTGCAGGATTCTGCCACCAGTCCAGATGAGCAGAAATGACTTCTGTCCAGGGAAGGAGGCTGTCCAGCGACTGAGGAAATTTCCAGTGCTCTTTCAGGTGAAACTGAAACGGTCTCATGTGAAGGCGTCCCTCCGGGACCATCTTCTCCGTTGAGGCTAGCAACCCAATTAGAGACATCAAACATCTTGCAGTCAAAACATGTTTCGACTTGAGCCGTAGGATCAAATCCTGAAGTTTGAGCCATCTCTCTTGAGTGGGTTTTACAAGGGCTGAATCTAGGTGGTATTCGTAGCCCATGAACGAGAACACCCGAGTTGGTTTCAGTTCTGATTTCTCTTGGTTTAAGATCCATCCCAAGGACTGGGTGAGATCTACCACTGTCCGAGTGTTCACTAATGCTTCCTCCTGGGACTGAGACCTGATCAGCCAGTCGTCCAGGTATTGATGAAGTCTGAGTCCTCTGCTGAGGGCCATGAGCTTCACTTCTTTGACGACCATGGTGAATACCTGGGGGGCTGTGGCTAGTCCGAATGGGAGCGAGGTGAACTGGAACACCTGTGACCTGTGGCAAAATCTTAGATACTTCCTTGAGTTTGGATGGATGGGGATGTGGAGGTAAGCGTCCGACAGGTCTATTGACGCTACCCATTCCCCCGGAATCAGAGAAGTCCTGATGGACTCTGGCGTTTCCATTTTGAACTTTTCTACGTGTAGAAAAGTGTTGAGCCTGCTTAGATCTATTACTGGCCTCCACCTTTGGTGAGGCTTGGGTACAAGAAAGAGGCGACTGTAAAACCCGAGAGATTTTACATTTTCCACCCTTTCGATAGCGTTCTTTAACAGGAGAGACTGGATGCAATCGGCCAAGGCTTGGTCTTTTTGAGGGGCCTTGTACTCTGACACAATCAGAGGAAATCTTATCAAGTTTGGCCTTGAGAGGAATAGCAGAACGTAGCCATTGGTGATGATATTTAACACGTTGGCTGAGCAATTGTTTGCGTGCCAGTCTCTCCTGAAAGAACGGAGGCGACCTCCTACTGGTGGATTGATTGAGGCTTGATAGGAGTCATTGGGAAGAGGGGTTTCCACGCCCTTTTCCTTTGTTGTGGGGTCGAAAACGACCCCTGGAGCCTCTGAAGTTTGGTTTTCCTCTAGAAGAGGGAAACGAATAGTTGCTGCTTTGGGAGGAATTGCCCCCAAAGGGGCGTTTCCTGTAGGAGCCTCTTCTCTTATTGTGGTGGGAACCACGAAAGGGCTTATTTTGGTAAGGTCCGAAACCCTGAGCATCTTTTGAGGTGCCTTTTTTGAGAAGGAAGTCCTCGCCTTCCTTCACTGACTGGGAGTTGAACAGGGAACGAGTCCAGAGAGAGGAATTCCTGAGCTCTTGACGTCTGGTTTCCCCTAATTGTGGCTGCAGGTGGGACATTTCGGCTTCGCGTCTAAGCAAGCCGGAAGTTGCCATTGTGTAAAGTTCCCTTTGTAAAATATGGGCAAGGGATTTGCTCAGGCAGGTTATGGCCTTATGTTGAATAGTGAGGGTCTTCTCCCAGAGATCAAAGTAGTCATAGGCCTCATCATAACCACGTTTTACTGCTTTTTCAGGGTCGGCACCTTTCCTGACCTGGGACTTGACCTTCTTGAAGGTTTCTTTTAGTCCATAACGACACCTCCTCATGGTAGAGTTGCAGGAGGAGGATGTCTTGGCAAAAGTGGTCGTGAAATTCAATGTGGTTAGATTGTACCTTGCCTGTTGTTCTAAGTCCTTGAGGACAGAGAGTGGGACCTTGCCTAAAGGGGCCCCCGAAGGTTTAGGAGATATACAGATCTTGGCAAAGTCTGCATTTAAATCTTGGAGTTTCTCTGAAAAACAAGGTTGTCCAACCTTGTACCACTTAGAAGTGGAAGGGGGGGGCTTTGGGTATTTGCCCTCTGCCAGGTTTGCAGCCATAAGGTCATTGTTGAATTTGTCAAAGGCATCTCTTATACCAGAGTTGAGGGGCAACATAGCTGATGGACCCGTAGGTCTCAGCTCTTGGACGGCCACCTCGTCATCGATACCTATGATAGCAGTAGCAGGTCTGGGGACTGAATCCCTCGGATCAGGTAATTGAGGATACGTCGAAAAGTATCTACCTCCTCCGCATATTGATTTGGGATGTCAGCCAGAGCCACATCCCTATAGTAGGGCGGATCAAGGTCAATTTGAGGATGTTCCTGATCATCAGAGGCCATTCTCTGGGGCTTGGGAGACCTGTGTTTACGTCTAGGGGACTGATCCTCCCCTGACGATGAGGGCAAATATGCGGACCTTGACTTATGTTTAGACTTGTCAGAGTGCTTTTTAGGTCTAGAATATGAAGGGCGATCATGATCGGAATCAGATCCCGAACCTGAGATTGGAGCATGGCTAACCTTGTGAGTGGACCTCTTGGGGCGAACAGACTGTGTCTGTTCGGAAGAGCTAAGACGAACGTCCGAACCTTGCTCGGCCTGAAGGCGAGGAGGAAGAGAAGGGCCATATTCAATATCCATGGGTTCTGAAGCACTGACAGAGGTCTGAGGTTCGGTGCGAACAGCCGAAGAGGCGATCTTATCAGCCAGCCCTTGTTGAGATTTTAGGAAATCTTCACGCATAGATTTAAGGGCATCATAGATGTTGGCCTGAAAAACACCAAATTTCTGATCAAATTTGTGGTCCAAAGACTTTTCTACAGAAGAATGGACTTTATGATGTAAGGCTGTACTGGGAGTGGGAGGAACAGTACGCCCTGGTGTAGTAAGAGGCAAAGGATCGAAAGATAAGGGTCTGGGACGTGGAGGTGAAGTAAACAAATGATCGGCCGCAGCCTCAAGTTCGGCTTGCGATCCAGAAAACGATTCAAAAGAATCGCCAAGTACCTCGTCCCGATCTTTGTCCGATGCCTGTGAAGTGGGATGTTTTTTCTTGTATCGTCTTCTATTAGCAATTTTAGTGGACTGTTCGTCTGTGAAAGACGCACAGATTTGACAAGTACCAGCTTTTGTAACACACAGATCATCGCCCTTCCCTGCATCTCTGCAGGAAGGGCAATAGCCATGACTGTCGAATGGCTGACAGAAATGATTGCATTTGCTGGATCTGGGTTTATCTTTAGAAGACTGGTGGGCGGTGGCCATGTTTTAATGCAATAAAATATGAAAATACTCCGAACCGTAGATTCGAGCAGTACTAGTGTAGTGGCGAGCACACAACACGCGAAATAAGAAGACGTTAAAAAACTGACAAAATACAGCACCGGAAGTGCTGAAAATTGGGTATAAGATTCTATACTGCTAAATAAAGGAAAAGCCGAATTATGGACGAATGACAAACAATATATCCAGAGATATAATAGAAAACAGCTTTGAAAACTTAGCAGAGCATCCAATATGGCGGCGACCAACGAAAAGGAGGCTGATACACAGGAAGTGATGACGTCACGACAACCTATGAGGCCGAACCAACTGCATGCTTGTTTTTCTCGAGCGTTGGTCGTCTGTGCCTCGCGGCAACCAGTAAAGCATTCAGTCCCACATGGTAAGCTATTGTAGCGCAATAAAATCTCATCTAGCCAGTTTGATCTTCGTTGAGTTTGCAGAAGAATTAACTCAAAAGTCACAGTATTCTTTCCAATGGAGACATGGCCATAGGAAGGTTTTATTATCTAGTAAATAGTTATTGCAATTCTTCAACAGGGCTGAACAGACAAGCAGTGCACATACTGCCCCAAAGATGTCTGTTGGATCTTCATCCAAATTTACAGCAAAGGAAGGTAATCTGTCCATATTTTCATGTCTTGATAAGCAGGAAGTCCACTGTACCTGCTGGGAAGCAAAATAATAACTGCAAGGATCAGTGGATATGCTTCTGTAGTCGTTCTTTTGGAGGGAGACCTGTAACTGTACCAGAGTGGCGCTCCACCCACAGTAAAGAATCTACAACCTCCGTTGCAAAGACAACTGCATTCTTTCTTCTTTGTTTTCGAGCATACGCTAATACTCATATTCTGCCATCAATTAAGGGACAATAAAGCAGTTTTCCACTGAAAACTACGGGAGCTCTTCTCTGCATACCTTTCATCGACACGGAGGTAGTTCCAGTCGAATAATGGGCGAGTACAGCCGAAGATATACACGTCTTCCACTGAAGACTTTACAGCAACATCTTCTTGCACATCTTATTCTGACCCTTTTCAGGACAAGGGAGGCAGAATAGTGGTAGTACCAGTCGAATAATGGACAACTACAAGTAGGTGCACGCTTGCACGCTTCAAAACTTCATAGATTTTCATCCGTGAATGGACGATAATAAGGAAAAGTACGTGTTGCTCCCATATCGACCAAAAATATAATGAAGATCTCTCGACAATCGTCTGTCGACAACGACTACTGCGCAAGCGCGGACATGCGCAGACAAAGGGGTCACCTCTTGTGACAAGAATATTCCTTTACAAATTCTTGTCGGTCGATACGTTTTGCTCCACAAAGCCAAACAAGCACTTGTGAGGATAAGGTAAGGCTATTTTACGCAATAAAAAGTCACTTTAAAATAGTAAAAAAGGTCAGTTTTAATGGTCAACTTTTTTATTTTCCTTTGGAGGCACATCAGAAGGTTTCTGTCAAAAAAAAAATTACAGTTATGAAAACTGCCAAACAAATACAAACCACAAGACAGCCTGAATCAACACCTTACAAAATGTCATAGAAACACTGGTTCAAGGGCCATAAGAAGAAGGCCAGCTTCACTTACTCCCTAGAACAAGTCCACTGACTGCAAAGACTTCATTGTACACTCTCTACACAGAGGACAGAGAAAGATCCCATATCAACACCAGTGAGCCACAAAAATACCCTATAAAGACTTCAAAATCAGAGTCTGTCAGCCTCTGCAACATGCACTCTGAGCCATCACATTATGGGAGAAAATCCTAGCTTTCCCTACTTTACAGATTGAAAATGGCTCAAAACACGAAACAACCAGCTTCTATATAAATCAATACATACAATAAATTCCCAAAGGTACAATCGGGACAAGAACCAGATTCAGAACAGTGTACACATAAATACGATCATGTACGCATAAATATGATTATGTACAATCCCACCAAAATACCACAAGGTTCTTCTCTACAGAAGATGCAAGTGAAACTCAGATTTTATCCAACAAATGGGGTGTTGTAGGTTAACTTACAGAAAGAAAGAAAAATTTTCCGTGGTTAGCCATCCTGGATTCTTTTAAAAAGCAACAATAATATTCTACCACCTAAAAACAATCAATAGTAAAAGGCCAAGTTAAAAGTAGACTGATGAAATTGACAACTTAATATTGTCAACTGGTTTACTGGAGAATGATCATATTCTGAAGGAAAATTCCCGGATTAATTAAGATACATGTTCCTTTTCAGATGAATACCCATCCTAGAAAAGTCATGCCTTGAAGCTTCACTGTGTTGCATGTGAAAATCATATACCATAAACTATTATTAATAAACGCGAAATTCTGACCATGTGTCTCAAACTCCTTACCAATCAAATCCTAGTGCTTGTTGAGTATCCTACGCAGGAGATAGCTTAAAATACTGCCCTGATTACTAGAAACCAATCAACTCTGCTCCCAGAAAGTACTTATGGCAGACTTGCTTCACGAAATAAATACACAAGGGAGCCCAGTCCTGCTTACAGCAGACTGGATTAACATGCCAACTCTCATAAACTGAAAACAAATGATAAGGTATACAACTTCTAGACATTCAGATTCCACAATAATATCAAAATGGTAAAAAAATGGTTTTATGCTAGATCCACAGCATGGTAATGGTAATGATTAGCATCAGAGATACATGTAGCCCCCAAGCCCTGGAAAATAGTTTTCAATACCGTAAGATATAGAAGTTACACAGTACAAAGATCAGGAGACTCTCACAGAGCAAACTGTGTGGCATGATGTTGCACACCTGCACCCTCTAACCAATAACCCTACCCAGTATCAAGTTCCTATACTTAACAGTTTCCCAGATATAGCCCAGAGAAGATTTTGAAGATAAAGGTGAGTATGGCAACATTAAAGGTCAAATCAAGGTCACACTATGACGTTGCATACCAACAACCCCAACCCAATGCCCCTGCCAAGCATCAAATTCTTACACCTTACAGGTTCTGAGATATACCCTGTACAAGATTTTCATACTAAAGGTCACTAAAGCAAGGTCAAAGGTAAAGTCACACGATGATGCTGCACACATACAACCCCAATCAATGTCCCAAAATAAGTATAAACATTCAACACCTTATGGTTTCTGAAAAACAGCCGGGACAAGCTTTTCACCACCAACCACCCACCCGCCCATCTCAATGTCATGGCTGAAAACAATACCCACACAGCCCTTAAAGGTTGTGGGGTAAAAATGTTGTTAAAGGTCACACCATGATGCACACCTACACCCCCACCAATGTCCCTATCAAGTGTCAACCTTCTACACCTTACACAATCCAAGAAATAGCCCAGACAAGATTTTAAATCTCAAGGTTACTATGACAAGGTCAAAGGTCAAATCAAGGTCACATCATGACGTTGCACACCTACACCCCCAAACCAATGTCCCTACCACATATCAACTTCCTACACCTTACAGTTTTCAAGATATAACCCGGACAAGATTTTATAGGTAGAGGTCACTCCAGCCAGGTCAAAGGTAAAATCAAGGTCACATCATGACGTTGCACACCTACACCCCCAACCAATGTCCCTACCAAGTATCAACTTTCGACAACTTACAGTTTACAAGATAAAGCCCGAAAAAAGATTTTATAGGTCAAGGTCACTACAGCAAAGTCAAAGGTCAAATCAAGGTCACACCATGACACTGCACACCTACACCCCGTAACCAATGTCCCTACTATGTATCAACTTTTTACACCTTACGGTACCCAAGATATAGCTCAGCCAAGAATTTCAAACTCAAGGTCACTACGGTAAGGTCAAATCAAGGTCAGACCATGACGTTGTACACCTACACCCCTAACCAATGTCCCTACCAAGTATGAACTTAAGCCTCTCTTACATCCCATCGTACGTGCACGTATGTCCCTGTTACAGAGAAAAATCTCCTAATTTACAAGGGATATTTACAATTTTATTACAGAATATCAAGGTCGCACAGACCCCGAAATTAAAATTGGCATGCACATTTTCCCTGCTTGCACGCAGCATGGCTATAAACGCATCCATGTCGTAAGGGAAACTTAGAGAGGCTTGGCCTCTTGTGTTCTCCTTGCTAGTGTTGTAAGATCTGCCCATTCACTTGCAGGGATTGCACACATCATATATTACACTCATGTGTACCTTGTATCCATAATAAACCCACTGTGAAACCTGTAGCTAGTCACAGTCTGTTCTTTGATGTTCAAGTACTGACACTCTTGTTAGAAAAATATACCTTGTTTGCACGTGCAAATCTCTGCTACCCCACTACCAGGCTACGTTCATATTTTTCAAAAATATTTGCAGCACACTTACATGCATATACACGTATGATGGGATGTAAGAGAAGCTTTACAGTTTCTGAGGTACAGCCCAGACAAACTTTTTCCCGCCACCCGCCCATCCGGACACCATGGGTGAAAACAAGACCCCGACAGCCCTTAAGAGCTGTGGGGTAAAAACAGATGTAAAACCACAAGTCTAATGTTTTTTTTACCTAAAGTTGCCACTACTTGCTAGCACTTGTGAGATGTCCACTTCTTCCTCTGTGAGAACTTCACTATTTTTGAAAGCTATTCTCACTGTAAAACAAAGAATGAGAAATGTGCACCTTGGCCCATATTCATTAACATTCTTATTCCAAGAAATTAAGAATTATTCTTATTCTTAGAATGTTCTAAGAAAACCGCTGTTTTATAACAAAAAGTATCTAAGAATAAGAATTTTTAAATTCATGGTAATTTTTAAGACTTCTGAAGGTAATAATACTGAATATGCAATATCTGTGAGGAAAATGGTAGCATTAGTATTTTAGTTGCTGATCAACTCACAGGAATTATTTATTTTAAAAAAAATATTACACACATAGTTTCGACAGAATTTTGAAAATTTCTTATTCTGAGAAAGTTTTCTTATTCTAAGAATTTTTCATGGAAAACGTCTTCATTCTAAGAAATTCTTATTTGAAGAAGCAGAATGTTAGTGTATGTGCCCTGGAAGCTCTATTCACAAAGAATGATAAAATGCTTCTACTTGATGCATGGTTATTGTTTTGCAGTAAGCCCAATATTTACTTAAGAATATACTGTACAGATGTGTTACAACTCAGGGTTATACAAGTACAGTGCACTTTGTATCACTATAACCTCTAATAGCAACAAAATTTGATTTATACTTATGTCTAACTTTCGCATACAAGTTTGAAAATACCACATTTTTTTCAGAGATTGGGATCTTAAAACTGCTTCCAATTATACACTCCACTGATTCTGCATCCAAAGACACAAAGTAACCATGCCGTTCACTGACATTCCATAATGTTAAAATTATTAATTTTAATAACATTTAATAATCTCTATTTTTCACTCTCTCACCTCTGTAGAGGTGGCAGTGCGGTCTAATTGCCAGATTGATCCACGACCGAGAAATCTCAGACATGGTCAGCTGCTCGTAACCATGGTAACGCTGATACTCCAGTTTAGGATGGAAGTGCAAGAAATTAACCTGAAAGTACAAGAATATCATCTGAAGTGTAATGTTTACCAAGTCAATAGTGGAAATGAATAGAGCTATGGACTGAAGTGCATGGAATGTGAAGAGGTCATAATATGGTCAAAGTACTGCAGAACAAGTTTACAGGATAGAACAAAAAAACACTGCAATCATTTTATTTTCAAGTATCCGAATGTTCTGAAACAGGAAACATTTATCTGCAGTCTATTGTAGCACACTGTCTGCTACAATTATTTTCAAATCCTTAAAAAATCAATTACAAATATTTTGAAATGATAAAGTATCTGAATTCAAGCCTGAAAGGTGGCGGTTTTTCACTGTATTTGGTAATTCATGGGACACACTTTAGAACTTTCCCAATCCTACAGGGTTTTGCTGCCACTCTTGTATCAGCTTTTGATAAATGTTAGTTCTACCATATTAAAACTAAGATAACCTCTATTACTAATGTCTGAAAGTATGTACACTTTCATCCGCTATAGTGTTCTTTTTGGCAGATTTTCACTGACTCCAATCGCAACTCTTCTATTATACCGTGTCAAAATAGCATCCGAGACAACGGACTGTAAAAGTGAGAACCAATCAGAAGACTCTATCAGGAAGGAAAGACACTGAGGCCAATTAATAGCTTTCATAGTGAGTTTGTGCGTTATGCTTGTTTGTATGAACTCTATGATATGTTAGCAGGTCCACTGACCTGGGGAAAAAATAATTGGGGCAAAATGCTTTGGCATTTAATCAACTGACCCACTCCACTATAGGTGTGGGTTTTGAGTCTTTTGAGTCTATCTCATGACAATATATAAGATTCACAGATGTTGTCCCATTACATGAGCTTAGTATTTGAAGTAGATACAAATTACTAACTCTGACTTTGGTACTGACGGGATACCATTTCAGAAGCTCCAATGTATTGCACTGTGTATCCCAACTAAAAACTATATTTTTGTTGAATAAACAAATCAATATAACCAATTAAAGACATGTCTTTATGCATAATTAAATTAGAGTATAAAATCTAGCTAGACCTGTTTTTCACTTATGTTTTTTTTTTCACCTTCCCAAGCAAAAGACAGGTAAAAACCAAAAGCACTCACCTTTTTGTCTGAAGCTGTTAGAGGTTTGACGGCATGAACACCACATCTGACAAGCACTCTGAACTTCCCCAACTGCCACAGGTTGTACGTCACATTGCCTTTCTTTGGACTCTCAAAGTCTTTTGGATCTTCATACATTTCCCACTCTTTTGGATCTTAAAAGTGCAAAGCAATTATTGTGTTTATATTTTCATTAATTTTTGAGTTTTATTTCCTATTTGATAAGTAACTATACTCCATAATTTTAAATCTGAATAACCACCAAATTTCCTCATTTCTCAAACAGGTAGGAGAGTTTTAAGAAGTGGTTTTTTGATATTTTTGTGATTGCTTAGTAAATATGACATAGTTCACAAGCAATTCATACCATAATGTGGAATATCAATGACTGCAACATGATAAATACTTTCTCAAATGCAGAGTTTCAATGTCTCACTTTGTATGACATTTAGCCCAGGCAACAGCTTGCTGGTTACTTGAAATAAGTCAAATGTCACTGTATCAAGGTCAGACCATGTCGTATAGAAGACGGTAAACTAAAAACCTATTTGCCAACTAAAAGACACTGATCCGGCTACCTTTTGTTTTCTTGTAATCAAAACCAGTTTCCTTACATACTCATTATTTTAAAACAAGTTTACTAAAATATGCAACCACAAAAAAGTTTTCACAGTATTTTATAATATTCTATTAGTGATGGGAATTGCCTCCAAATTGCATGGTTGATTAATCATCTATTTTTTTAACCAATGATCGAGCCATAATTAATTCTTT
This sequence comes from Sabellastarte sp. h YS-2021, assembly GCA_964017235.1. Taxonomy (NCBI): domain Eukaryota; kingdom Metazoa; phylum Annelida; class Polychaeta; order Sabellida; family Sabellidae; genus Sabellastarte; species Sabellastarte sp. h YS-2021. Next base: position 61,062,989 of record OZ024938.1, read on the forward strand.
TACTCCATTGTTGGCCATATCATGACAAAAGCTTTTCCTAAGAATAACAGTATTCCACCATTTAGAATCTATCAAAAACACTCATTTCCTGTAAATATGGCGGTAGAGATAAACAAACCCAAAATTCGTGAAAAATCTGTCAATTATTCGATGGAAACTGCCTAAAATATTTTAAAAACGTGGATATTGAGATGCATAATGGAGTTAACTGTATATTTTATAAAATTGTCAGTAATAATGATGAATCGATGTGTACTACTTCCAGATCGATCATTGCTACTAATGTGAATTTCAACCGATCATTCATGTCTGTAGACAATTGTTCTATCACTACAGTCTATCAATATCTTAAGACATTTTGTCCTCAAAAGTCTTCAATAGGCACCATATGTAACAACATTTATATGTGAGTTATAGTTCATGGATGCATTTCAAAACTTGTGGCATTTACCAAACCAAACACACTAGGTATTTCGTCGAATTGAAAACTTATGATAAAAGACACACATCTTCATAATGAAAATTGAATAGAAATGAAACTACTTATCACACAGAAAGAACATAATTACAGATCGGATTGAGATGCAATTTAAAAGCAGTGTCATATGGTTCAAGGTTCTGAACCACTGGCTGTCAGTAAGTCACCTCAAATAGGATTACTTTAACTGAGCATTAGAATTAATGATATTCTGAATCACAACCTTAAAAATGTGTCAATTTAAGGCATTTTATCTGTATATTATGATAAAAAAAATTAACCTGGACATTTATTTGCAAATTGCACAAAAATATATGTGAATATTTTTTACTTTTTTAGCAAATGGAAATCTATCATATTGTTTGCAATGTGTATATTTGCAACATTTTCAGTATTTCCTGAAAGATACTTAGCTAATTCTTTCAGCCTGTGAGCAAATAACTGCCAACTTTCTCATTTAAAGTCAGGGTCAAATGGAAACTCGGGACTTCAGAAAGACAGAATAATAACTGAAGAAATAGGATGATAATTGAATTGATAAATTACCTCTGACATGAAGAGGAGCTTGGTAAAGTGGAGCCTGTTTCAGTGGATATGGCTGATGTTGCACAAATGCTGACGCCTCTCTTGGTGGACTCATCAAATGATCTTTAACCTCTTTGTTCAAATTGAATAATCCACCTTCTTCTCTTCTCTGGGCAATCTGTTGATGACATGGTCCATGTATTTCCTGACTGTGCTGATGGACAGTTGGTTGATGATGACATGGTCCATGCACTTTCTGACTTTGGTGATGCTGAGTATGTTCAGCCATATTGTGCAATATGGCTAAACCACTGCTGCTCTGAACTTGTTGTAGACTTTTATCCTCACTTGTAAAGACAGTATTATTATTAGACAATGCCGAATACTGTGGAGTGACACTTGACGGTTTGATACTATGAGAATCCATTGGTTTTGTGCGAGATTGTTCAATACCTCTTCTCTCCTGATGTGTCAGCTCACCAGTTTTACCTGGCACCTGAGGACTTCCTAGTGAGCTGTTACTTTGTGGCACTGGTACACAAAGTTTACCTTGTACAACAGCATTATCTAGGGTTGTTCCCTCCTGCTGTCCTTGCAGCTGTTTCACCTGCACGGCACTCCCTTTATCTTTTACAGGTAATAACCTGTCTAAAATACCTACTCCAGTTTCATTCTGTCTAGTCTTAGTCTTCACCCGTGTTTTGCTCGACTTTGCATCTTTTGTCTGTGTTGGCTTTATACTGGGGACATTGAAAGTACTAGTACCACTAGTATCTCTATGTAAAGGAGCTCCATCTGTAACTAAACTGACACGAGTTTTTCTCTGTGTTGGAATTATAAGCCCATCTGAGCTGATGTTAGACTTATAGTCACCTGACCTATTTTTACCTTTGTGGTCTGTGCCGGCAAAAATATGCCTTTGAATAATAGGTGGATGTTTCGAAAGCTCGTGAAAATCTGAAATATTTTCCGAAGATTGCATGTCTCCTGCAGAATGATCCTCAGCATGTCCTTCAGTTACTCCCATGTGAGAAGTAGGATCAGATGAACTCTCGTCAGGACTACTAATATCAGTGTGACTCCTCAGTGGAGTAATACCACTAGGAATCCCCAGTTTCAACTGTGTAATGTCAGTCTGCTCTTGATCTCTCTTGGTATCTCGATGTAATGCTTCAGTATTATCAATAGTAAGAACATTAGAACTTGTAGTCAACGTGTTTCTTTCTAAAGGGATAACCTTAGGACCTTTGTCCTTCTCCATTTGACTATTTGGAGTCAAGGCCGTGACTCTCTCGGGGGTGGGTGATAATGGGGGACTTTGAAGTTTAAAATGTTCTTCGGGAGATTCTGGTGCTGAAATAAATGTCAGAGATTCATTTTCTTCAACTGGTTGTTGAATAATCTGTTTTATTGGAATTCTCCTTCTTGACGCAATACTTTCACTTTCTATTTTAGTGGTTTCACTTTTGGTTTCAATTTCTATGTTGGTGGTTTCAGTTTCTTTTTGACCCAGTTTAGACCTGTTTGCACGCCTCTTCAGAATTCTTTGGCGAAGTTGCAGATTGATCAAGGCTGCACTTGCCATTTGGTGGTGTTGTCCTTTGGATAACTTTTTTCCTGCTTTTCCAATATGGCTAGGCACTGGTTTAGTTTCTGGTAAACATTCAGTAACTGAGAATTCATCTAATTCTTCTGAAAAAAAACCATGAAAAACCAAATTTAATCAAGTAAAAAATTTGTCAGACAGTTTGAAATTCCTAACAGAGGGAAAAATACTAAACTTACATTGAATTATGGCACATTCTGATGAATATGTAACAGTACATATGGATTTTTTTTTATCAGACTTAATACCATAGACATATCAGACAATTTCACATCATCACAAAAAAACAAACCAAATCTAGTTTAACTCAACTTAACTCGGCAGAATTTTCCAGACAGAATATATATATTTATTTTTTGTAATTATAGTGCCCTGACCTATTTTCATTAAGAATTTGGGGACTTAATGCTAGTTAAGTGCAGGTTTAACATTTCAATAAAACATTGTTGAAGGTCGATGCTAGGGTTTTTGCGTTCAGTTCAAAGGCAGGGTCTTATTGTGAGAAGGCCTAAGAATTGTTACCTTAGGAGTATAACCCAGAGGTGAAGGCCTGTGATTAGATGTCAAACTTGCTAATAACAAGGCTACAGAGGATTTCTACAAGACTGCTGAAATAAAGCACCTTTTGATATTTTACCAATGACTTAGGTTTTATGCTAAGGTGCAATATTACCATTTTGAGGTTTGTACTTTGGCAGTGACTGTGGTTTTCTTCTAAGTGTCGGCAGATTCTTTCTTGCTGGTTTTCTCGCTGGCATTTGGTCCATATCTTCAAACAGCTTTTTAGTTCCACTCTTCACCTAACACAAATTTTAATAGTAAAATGCTAGAATAACAGAATAGGAAGTCTGAAATTCCATATAATGTGTAATTTTCATGAATAATTTTAATAAAAAAAATGAGTGTTTTAATGATCTTCTGATTGGTGTTACCCTGTTTTGGCTATATTATGTACATTCCTTGGTGGAGGTCTGCACTCTCCAAGTGCTCTTGTTTTCAATTTTTTTATATACACATAGATACACAATTTGACAAATAACACAAACACCAAAAGAAAAATATTCAAATAGAAACCAACAAATATTTGTACATATGAACAGTTTAGCAGTGAAAAGTACTCAGGCACTGCACTCGTATATTCCTTTGTAAGCGTATTTACATGGTTATTCAAGCCACAATAAACAAAATTGTACTTCATGGGTTTATCTCTCAGTGAAAGTAGTAAAGACTAACTATTTTTAATGTTTATTATCACCAGACAGACTTGTTTTACATATTATAACATGTTTAAATTATTATGGTACCTTAATTGCTGGTTTCTTTTCTTTGTCTGCATTCTCTTCAGTACTGGCCTTACTAGAATCTGGTTGTTTGGGGTCAGAACTTCTGCGAACTGGCTGGCTCTTTTTCACAGCTTGACGGACAGAATCGATCCATTTCTTCTGAGCTAAAATAATGACATCCAAGACTTTTACTCATGCATTTCTCATGTTTGACCAGATTACACGTTATAGTTTCCAGTCAACATTAGCAAGGCAGGTGACATCTATGAAGTGTTTATATTAATGATGCCTCTTTCTATCATCCGCAGATTCTTAAGCAGAGAAGTTACTATTTATTTGTGCTAAATTAAGTCATGTCCCAAATTTGTCTGTCAAATGGTAGTATGACTACTGGTGATGACAATGACTAGCCAGTATTCCACTCTTTGGTTAAAAAAAGAACAAACAGAGCAAAACTTTAAAACTGATTATTAAAAACATCAACATTTCACACCTGTTTATGGCAGATAAAGTATCTATTAATTTGGTGAACTATCAAACAAATGGTGAATTTATAATGGGGTTAAACTTTAGTTTGTAACTTCAAAGTACTGGTAACCTCTTCTAACTTTATATTTATGGTTCATGTACAATCATATGTAAAATAGTAGGGCCATAAACAATCACCTTTCTGAGCTCTCCGTCTTTCCTCTTCCTCAGAATCTTCGTCAGAAAAGTACAGCCTGCGACTCTTCTTTCCTCCACCTGGACTGCGGAGTTCTTCCACATCAGAGCCACTCTCACTCACACTAAAATGAGACAGCTTTTAAATATATTTTTTGGCATCTCTGTCTACGTGATTACCATTTACAACAGGCAGCAGCTGATGTTGTAGAGTAAGAAATCTAAAATTCGCCAGGAATCTAAAATTCGCCACCTCTAAAACCTTAGTTCATTTTATGAAGAAAATGATGTTTTTGTCTAAAAATTGGTATTTTCCAGTTCAAAAAGCCTTAATTTACTATACATTCAACAAATCTCACCACAATTCATTTATTTTATTAGTATTTTCACATGTGGCGAATTTCAGATATGTGGCGAATTTTAGATTTCTTACTCTAATGATTACAAATGATACACAGTCCCGCACGACTGAAACTAAAGCTTAGGGTGATGCAACATACTTATACTCAGCACAATATCGCCTACTATAGTATTTAAACCCAACCCATCTCTGATGCTATTTTATAAAAACATCAAAGAGTCATTTTATCTTTTAGAATGTAAATACAGATGCTAATGTCCAAGAAAAAAAGGCAGTACTCAAATCTACAGGAGCCTTGAATCATGGAGACTTGCAACACAAACCTTTTTACCCTTAATTTTTTAAATCTCAGTGTATTACCTTAAGTCTAAATCTTCCTGTAGTTCCTCAAGCTTTGCTTCTGCCACTCTATCTGATACATCAATCTCAAGTTCAGGTTCTGTATCCACATCTGGAAACATATAAAACACCAAAGTTACACAGAAAGTGACATGAAATACAATCAAACTGCCTTGCACATCAATGACTCTGTAACTTTGAATTTTCACTAGAGCAGAGTCAGTTTTCACTTGATAATGAAAATGCATAACTCACAAGCTCATAACATTGGCCTGAACAGTAGAAACATCAAATCTGTGGAATATAAAATTCTAGAAACTACTTTATTCATGCTTTCTCACACAGTGGGCTACACAATTATTTATTATGTCCAAAATTTATATCAAACTTAACATTGCAGAAGATGCCCAACTGTTTCTTAGAAATACAAGGTACATTAAAAATAAAGTTAAAATTGAGTTGTATTAAGGTTTTTACAAGATGATTATATAAGCAATTGTGAGGGTCCATTGGTCACCCTAATGACTAATTGGCTGACACTCTTACTAAGTTTGAAGTTGATGTAAAGTAAACTGTGTCTAAAAATCCCTCCAAATAATTACAATAGACTGTTTTATCCTATGGCCTGGGTAATAACTGTCAAATTGTTATTTATGATGAATTTTATACACATGGAACCTGTGAAAGCTATATTTACTGAGAAGAGGAAACAGAGGTAAAGTCCCAAAACTGGAAACTTAGTACTGTAATTTTGTTATTTTTGTAAACTAAATCCTCTTGGATATCAGAGGTTCTACTTGTAACATGGCTGCTATACAATTACAGCATTTTACGACACAAAATATTTAACATATTTTTACCTCCTGCCCTTGCATCTGCCTCTGCTACTACATTATGTTGTGTTTCAACCAATTTCAAGCCATCTAAATTACTTCTCTGATCAATTGCTGATAAGTTCCTACCACTCTGTTTACTTGATGTAGCTATTGAAGTCTCGAGGCTGCCATCTTGTGACAAACTTCTTAGTTGAGACCTTGTTTTTCTCTTTTGTACCACTCCAACATTTTTAAAATTCTTTATAGATTCACTGGATGTCACATGATCTGACACACTTCTGGATAATGGTGGTCCCCCTCTTTTTCGTTTACTTATGGCCTGCACACCACTCAGGTTTTGTCCTTGGCCATCCTTGTCTTGACCTTGACTTTTCGAATCCATCTGATTTACATTTGTTTCCTCAGGTTCATCCTTACAGAGATCATTTATATAATGGATACCTTTTGATAAGCTTCTTCTGTAGCGAGTGTTCTGCCTCACTGATGTTTTCTGTGTATCATCTTCTTTATTATTCTTACTGTTACCTCCAGTAATTTCAGTTTCCAATTTGTCACCCGCATCTAAATCCCTTTCAGGTTTAATGTCCAATGCACCTTCAGTAACTTGGCTCTTCCTTGGCCTACCTCTCTTTTTCTTTTGAACAGGGTCATCTGGTAATTTTTGAGATTCAGAAGTCATTTTTGCCTTATTAACACTCAGTTTACCATCTTCCTTTTTCATGCGGATACCTCCACTAAAACTTTCTTCCACTGAAATAGATTGACGAACACCTTTTCTTTTTACACCTTCCTCTTGTATTTGTTTCTGATCCAGTGACTTCTTTGGTGGTCTGCCTCTTTTTCTCTTTACTGGCTGTTGGTCTAATTCTACTGAATCCTCCTTTATTGCAGTGACATTATCAATCCCAATAACCTCAACCTTTATGGTGTCTACCTCCATATTTTGATCATCATGTTCTGCATCAATTACTTTGCAGCTCATCTGTCTCACTGTTGGCTGGACATCCACTTTATGTGTCCCCTGTATAACAAGTTTACCATCTTCAGAGTCAATGTAATGATCACTGATGTCTGCTACGGTATCCACAGTCTCTTCAGTCCTTATGTTATTGTTTGAAGTCTGTCTGTCTATGATCATACCTCTTGAACTCTTTCTTCTGACCTTTCCAGTCATACTTCTTCTTTTACTCTCATCAGCATCACTGACACTTGTAGTTTTAATTTTTCCATCATCATTTTGCAAAATGGCTCCATCCTTACTTACATCCCTCGTACTCTTTCTTCTAACCTTTCCACCTTTCCCACAACTTCTAGAGTCCTCCTCTGCTTTTTTTACTGTATGATCATCCATCTTTAAACCATCTGATGGTCCACCTTCACTTTGATTTTTCTCTTCCATCACAATATTCCCTTCAAAAGAAGCTCTACTCCTTCTACTGTTTCTTCTGCTTCTTGCTTCTGTACATGTTTTTTGTTCCTGTTCATGACTTGATCGCGTGTCTTTCTCAAAATTCTTCTGCCTTGTTTCCATTGTAAACTCATCAGTTAAACTGTCTAGAACCACACTAACGTCTCTTATTTGACCCTCAGCCTTCACCATGTGACGTTCTTCTACTTTTCTTTGTTTCAAACTCTTTTTAGTGGTTAAGGACATCTTTCTCATCTTTAAACCGTATCTTCTTCCATGGAAGATTTTACCAGTACTTTTTAGACATGCACTTTGCCCTCTCTTTGGATAAAATTTTCTTGTATCTTCACTCTGTTCAGATGGCTTTTCATCTTCCACCAATGTACCTTGTTTATTTGGGTCAGCTTCACTTGTCTTTGGTCTACCTTTCTTTACCTTTACTTTCTTAATGTGCTTCTTTACAACAGTCTTATGGCTTGTTTTTATGGTCTTCTTTCCTGTGGGTCTTTGCTTTGCAGCTTTGCCTTTTTTGAGTTTTCCTTTTTTGGACTTTCTGACTTCAGAAGGTCCATCATACTGAGGTACTTGATTGTCACTTTCTTCATCCCCACAACCATCACATTGTGTTAAATCTGAAATATGGGAAGTTCAGTCAAACTTATTTACTTAAATTGATTGACTTATTGTAGGGAGTAAGTCAAATTTTAATATCTAATTATCAATTTCAAGCTCCAATTGGATTCTGTATATTAACATTAAACAATCAGAAGAATCTGAAGAAGATCTCTAGCAAAAATCGCCAATTTTACAGTTTTTAAATACAATAAAATTACTTTTGTTATCTCAAAATGTAAGGATAGAACTTATATGGTCAGCATCTCTTCTTCAATTTGATTTTTCAGACTTGAATTTTGCCAGAATTTACAACATGGTTGGTTCTCACATTTATTTCCGATATGTGGTGAGTAACACCTATTTTAAATGAAGCCAAAGCTTTTCAAAAGGAAGTCCTTAATGTCTAACTGAGTAAAAGCTTTTGGCATTTAATGACTAGGCTCTTATATTTATGGTCATGAATCCAAAGTCAGCTCAAGGCATCGTGTCCGAAGGACGAAGGATCTAGCCTGGTATGATCTTTTGTATTGAATCACGGCATAAACCACCAATCTTGAACTCATTAAAAGAAATTACATCACATCTTCTCCAATGGAATAGCCACCAAAACTAGTCATCACATGGATATAGTAATAAGTTTTTAAGTTTGACAAAAAGACAAATTTCCCTGGCATTAGAAGTCTTTAACATATTGGACATATTAAACTTTCTGCATGTGCATATGATTAACCACTATAGTACTATTGCTACAGATGAATTTCTTAACCCTAATATAACCCTTACCCATTTGAAGTGTGGAGTCACAGTCACTTTCAATCACCAGAGCATCACTCTCGGTTTCAGAACAAGTGCTGTCCAACTGCAAATTGGGTTCAGAAATATAACATTCAACTCACAATGCAACATGCTGCAAAGGGTTTAAATTGGGCAAAGGTTGGTTACTATTTAGAAGGAATTGCTCTGGTAATTACTTAAACACATTGATGACACATTTCATTTACATTAAATCACATCATGTACCATTTTTGACATAATATTCACTATTCTATGTGGCGAGATCGGCTAATTCTCATAATTCAAGGCTTTTTAATTTTATGGGTTTTTTTTACATATATATTCATTTACAGGAGCAACCATATTATATGTCGTTTGCTGTGAAGGTACAAACAAAATTTTGTGAGATCTCAATGTAGAGTCAAAATTTTGTTCGTGAACAATTGACACCAATTATTTGTTGTTACATCCCTAATTAAGGCCCCCCCCCCCCCCCCCCCCCCCCCACCTCCCCCTTCCCAGTGAAAAGGCGAAAACCAAAAAGCTTTTATTCATGAAAATCCTAATCCCTAATCATTATTTCTAAGCATAAAAATTGTTAACTAACTCCAGTCATGCACTGAAAGATGTAATAACGTAATAATAATTGCTACCTGTTCACCACTTCTGCCCTCAAGCATCTTATTGGCCTTCTTTCCATCATTGGTCTCTTGAGGATTCACATCCACATCCTTAGTTAAAGCATCATTATCTTCTATCAAAGTACTACCACTTGCTGCTTTTGCCATTTTGTCTTTCGTTAACTCCATGCCTTCCATAGTTTTCTCATTAGAATCTTTCAAATGGTCCTCTATATTGATGTTCTCTCGCTGTGAATCTTCAACAATTCCTTCTTTTGCAGCAATGTCTTCTTGTGTCTTTGCCCTTTCCTTCCCAGATATTAGTACATCTGTGGATCTGGTTTTATTTCCATTCCCTTCAGAACTGCCATCTTCCTTTGAACTTGGGCTTTTTAATCCTAATACCTTCTTATGTCCTAAATCCCCATGTATGCTTAGTTTTGGTTTCTTTGAAGGTCCAGTGCCAAATGTCTCCAAATCCTCAATTTCTGCAGTGACGAGTGAACTGCTGGCATCTGCACTGTCATCCACAAACATTTCCTCTTCATAACTCTCATCTGTTGCAGGCTTCCGAACGTCTTTCTCTTTGTATTTAAATTCTGATAAATAAAGTTGACAAAACTAGAAAGTCACATCTCAGAAAACAAAGAATAGATTGTGGTAAAATACCTTTACATATGTTCTAAACATTATGCTGCTCAGATATTCCCTATGCCGACACAATTAAAAATAATTAGTAATTACCTGCATAATTTCCACTTATGGCTATAATAAATATATCTAGCAAGTGTCTAAAACTCTGTATGCACTGAGAACAATACTCCAGTGCAATAATAAGAACTTGTCTTATTTCATGTTTGATTTATTTTGTCACCATATTATACAACATAAAAATAAGCTCATAGTATCCTCTTTCATTATATTTCTTTTTATTGGATAATCTTATTGCGGATAAAGTCTACGATTTGCTATATTGCGCAAAGATATGCTACACTATGTCTAAGGGTCTACTATGTGAAATTTTAATACTGTTGAAATTTTTTTTCAAGTATTTAATATCAAATACAGATTATAAAGGTATTAGAAATATGTAAATAAGTGTGAAAGCCTAATCTTTCAATATCAGGGTGTATCCACTAAATTTTAATATTTTTTTCACGACTTCTTTAAAATAAAGGACTTTTTACATGCTTCGTGGCATGGAAGAGATCTGTACCAAGGCCAAGAGCTCCTGCCGGTTTTGCCTTGAGAACCATGGACAACGTTCCAGTCACAGTACAGGAAGATGTGGAAGACACCAAAATTTGATCTGATTACATAAACGTAAACTTGTCTTGAAATGCTGGATGAAAGAAAGGAACCACCGTTTCGCGAAAGGATGCCTTTTAATTTCCATGACTTTTATAAATTTTCCAAAACCTGGAATCAATTTCCATGACTTTTCCAGGCCTGGAAAAAGAAAATGGAATTCCATGACTTTTCTAGGTTTTCCATGACTGCATACACCCTGCAATGTTTGATATCGGTGTATGAAAGATACTTCTATATGTAAGTTGTCGTTTTCCTGATAGGAGCCATTCAAAAATTAACACATTGACAATTTTATGAAATGTGCACCCCAATCTCAAGAAGTATATTTTTTATTTACAGATACCAAAATGTGAAAAGATTAGGCTCTTACACTTATTTACAGACTTGACACTCACTTACATATATTTCACTTACATGGTTTTAATCATGAAATGTGCAACTGATCTGTCCATTTTATGACAAAGCCGTGGGGTAATTTCACACACTGAATGTAACATACCAATATATCTGTACAAGTTACCTATGTCATTTCCATTGGCATCAGGGACCTTCATAAAGCTGCCAGCATGTGTGGCATGTGTGTAGGCATACTTGAGGCTGACTTTATGAAAGGTCTGATTCCGATCTCTCACTGTCATGTGTTTCTGTATAAAGGGCTTGTCTATAAACACCACTTTGTATGTGTGGGTTTGTCCCGACTCTGAAAACCACAAGACAAAAAAAAACAGGAAAATAGCATCAAAGATGTCCGAACCCACAGCATGGGGAAATACAGTCAGATCACTGAAAATAAGAACGTGGAATGTGTGAAGAATTTGAGCCCTCCATACATAAAGTTAAGCCCCCCCCCCCCCCCCCCCCCCCCCGTAATGTATGACATCATGAGATATAGAGGTGAAAAAGTATAAGTACTGGAGAAATAAGACTTAGGAAAGAGGAAATATATGTAAACACAAAGTATCAAAACAAGACAATTTAATAGTCCCAATGTCACTACCAAGTATTAATTCCCCAGTCTTTATTCCTAGGTATTTAGTTTAAATACATTACGCGGTGGCTAATAAAATCATAAGCTTCGATGTAGTAAAATATTTCCTTGAAAAATCAAATTATTACAACTACTGTTATTCTTAGAATATCCTGGTAAAATTTGGCGGGAAACAAGTAAAACATTAAAAATAAACTTCTAAGCAAGAATCAATCAGCTTTGACAGTTGTATGAAGTAGAGTAAGAAATCTAAAATTCGCCAGGAATCTAAAATTCGCCACCTCTAAAATCTTAGTTAATTTTATGAAGAAAATGATGTTTTGTCTGAAAATTGGCATTTTTCAGTTCAAAAAGCCTTAACTTACTGTACATTCAACATCACCTCAATTCATTTATTTTATTAGTATTTCCACATGTGGCGAATTTCAGATATGTGGCGAATTTTAGATTTCTTACTCTAACAATTTGTCCACTGTGAAAGGAACCCAAATTTTTGACATTCTATAAAGACTTACCAAGTTTTTCATGAAGCTCTCTTACTACTATGGGTATCTCCCACTGCCTCTGATATGGCTCGTGGTTGTCTACCAGACAGTTCAATGCTGAGGCTGAGATCACGACCTGAACTCTGTGCTTTAACGCCAGCTGCTCTGCAATTTTATCCTCGCTGCAGACCTACACCAAAGTAAAAGATGAAAAAGATTACCAAAGTAACTCCTCCATTACGTAACCTGTTATCATCCGAAAGTACAAAAACTTACACCAACTCTGCTAAATTTAAAGTTCCCTGTTGTTTTGTACTGAACTGCTTTTTCTAATTTGATGAATATTCTGTTACTTGAACAAAATCCTACTCTCCCAGTAGTGGCTAAATCGTTTGGCTTTGTGAATATCAATACTGAATGCAAAAAATATTTCAATATTGGCCGATATCAAGAGGCTGAAAATGCCTTCTAAATAGTCCAAATTTTTGTTTTGGCATATCCCTAACCGCTAACAGAAAGTGAATTTTACCAAATCAAAACATGACAGTTTTTATCAAAAACGACAAAAATTTGAGATAAAAGTGCACAATTACTTCAGATTTAGCCTTTATTTCAAACATTTGTAAGTGTAAGTTTAGAGTTTTACTTAAAATGGCGATATTGATATGTGTCTTTAGACATGGATATCAGCAACCCTGTCCGAAAACAATAAATATCGCTAATATAGATAAACGATGTACCCGCTATCTCCAAGTAATGTTGTGCAATAGAGGTGCTACTGTACTGTACTTAACCTAAAAGGGATCATACTAATTTTGTTAGAAGTTTAATTTCTCTTGTTCACTTCGAAAGTAAAGAAACTGGTTTGAATTTGCACCATAAATACTATTTCTCGGAAGAAATCATTTCAATCACCACTTTGATAAGCTCACCGAGTTTACATCTTGTGCTGTGTTTTCTGTATAAACTGTTCTGGTTCCCACTTTTACAATGCTCAAAAGTTTAACATATACAATATGACAAGTGTACATTGCATACCATGCAATCTTATTTAGGGATGGGTTACTATCAAAAATGTGTAGATTGCGTGGTAACCAATGCAAAACCGCTACAATTCCAGGATTCCGTATTTTAGCACACACCCCAAATAGACCACTAACAGGAAGTGAAACTCATTAAACCAAAACATGGCAGTTTCCCCTCATAGAAATCGCAACAAAAGTCCCTAAATGTACAAAATATGAAATAAAACGTAGGAATTTCTCCAGATTTGGGGTTTTGTTAGAGGGACAAAAATAGTTCAAAGAAAGTTTGAAAATGTCCGAGTCTTCAAAGTATTCTATAACCAGTCTTTATAATAGTAATAAAGTTCTCAAGGTTTCAAGATTATGCTTTGCTGACAAATTATACTGCCTGGGAATTCAAATATTCTAGAACAAAGAGAGCCATATGGAAATTTCCAGAAGGCCATGTTATTGGAATGTTGATATACATTTGAACATTATATAAACTACTTGTTCATCAGAAATTTCATGACTGGAATAATATTACACAATATACACTCATAAAATTGTTCAAGTTGTCAATCAAAGTCTGATGCTTGTAGGGCTATTTTTTTGCATTCCTCCAGAATAAGGGCAAACATTCAACTTCTTTTTAAATATTACTGTTCTTATCATTATTTCAAAAGTATTTATATCTTTTTATTTCTTTCAACATACCTGTTTATCTGATACTTCTGAGGAATTTGGTGGAATGACCTTTTTTAACTTCTTCACATCACATTGTAGTTTATTTTTCAGAGCATTTTTCCCGCCAACAATGGGTACAAATTCTGGAACACTGCCCTAAAATGAGAAAAAGATGCATCTTCAAAAATGAAACAAAACTTCAATATCAATAGGCAGGGACAATTTAGAGCATGATCTTGAAACTTTTTTTCAATACAAACTAAACTTTGTTTAAGCGGGTGCAAGGAAGTTCCAGAAACCAGAAAATAGATGTGCACTACAATGTAAACAAAGACCAATGTAAAGGCTGTTACCTCCATGATACTGTGGTGCAAATCCAGGTGCCGTATTCACGAAAGGCCCTAGCCAAGTCTTAGACTTTACTTTTTTTATACAAATATACCTAGCTTAAGCCTAAGATTTGGCAAAGAGCTTTCACGAATATGACCCCAGGAAATATAAATAAAATCACTTGCATAGTTTTGGAATATTAGCCAATTAGAGTGGTAACTTTAAAGTTGCTGTAATTAACTTTTTTGGACTTAACTAATCTTTGCGAGTTTCAGGTTACCATAAAATGGCGACCAAGATACAAGTACATAAATTCGCTTCACATCCTCTGAGATTGGAGTTCTGATTCCAGCCCAACCTGAGATGGGAAAGCTGGTAGTTACTAGGGCTTCAACGATTCTTCACTTACTCGGAAATGAACCGATTCAGTTTAATACTCGAGTCAAGAAAACTGAACCGGGTCTCCGAAAACAACTAAAATAGACATAAAATCTGCTACAAAATTTGATTTTTTCTTTAAATATATGAATATAGTCATACATTTTTCTAATACAAAGTGTTTCCGTTTTCAATTTTATAATTTTTAAACATTTGCAAACTTAAAATGTATGTGTAACAATGTTTTTATAAGACGGCATTTTAATATAACATATTTCGAAGATGCCTCAAATCTCGCAATATAAAAATGGCTAAAGTTTCCTGTATTTTGCATTATAAATGCGTCTTTTTTTCCAAAATTAAACGAATTATCAAAATTCTTCCCTGCTGTGCACATTTTAAGCATTTTTAAAATGTGTAATATGTCAAAATATGATGCAGTTAATTTCGTCGGTGATAATCAAGCGATTAACCGAGTCCAAGTCGGTTCTTCCAAAATGAGAAATCTTGTAATTGGTGAGTGGTTTACAACAAAGACCCTTGCCCACCCTTCCAACTACCATTCACAATATAACTGATTCAAAGGTACATTTCTCACATGGGAAATGTCCTAGTTTTCTATTTTGTCTTTCTATGACAGTATTTATAAGAGTCTGCAGAGTACTTAACATGTAGTCTTGTGTTGATGTGAAAGAATGTAAATACCCAAATAATAATAAGAGTATAATCGAAACATTTGTAAAGCATGTTATAAGCTATTTACTTCAATTTGAATGAGTATGCTATAGAACAAAGTCGTACTGTAAGCTTAAAGTTGAAGGACACTTGTAGTCTCTCATTCCTCTATTTAACGTGATCCCAAAGTAAACATCCTTACATATATATGACTGTTGTGCCTACTTCCAGTCTATTACAAAAATTTGACAGTATGATTTTGTCGTTACTTTTGAAACATTTTAGTGCATTTTTCTTGTTCCACAAAATCGCATGTATAACAAACTACACACGTCTATTTTAAGAATATAGTGTTTAATATTTCTGCACAAAAACATGCATTAAAACCATTTAGACTGGAATGTGGAAAGGACCGGATTCTGGTTCATGAAGGTTACCGCAAATGTCTAGTAATTAAGACACATATCTGAACAGTGAAGCTGCTATACATACAGAAGGGTTTACACAGGATTGTACTGTCAAACACATGATATGCAATACTTAAGCAGTCAGTTTGTTTTGTTGATTCTTGTAGGATAACACCTCTCAATGTACTAAAAAATTTAACTCAATAGGATTTCTTCTCAGAATAACAATGTAAGTTATTAAAGGAAATTAATAGTACCTCCACCATCGTAAAAACACCCACCAGATTAAGCAGCGTCTTGATGTGAAAGAATGGAATCTCCCGGACTATTTTGGCAGTACGCAGTGGAACGCTGTCATGTTGTACATAAAAACGTGGGTAACGATGCACACGCATTGTTCTCGACTCCAACATTTCCTGTAAAAAATCAATTTAAAAAAAAAAAATTCCATTAAAAGCGTCTTCTAAAACCTAAAGCTGGTCTAACTTTGGGACTGTCTTACTGCAATGACTGATCATAATTTTGTACACTACCAGATCCTAACATGAGACAGATATAGTTGTTCCAACATCACATATCCAATGGATAAGCATGGGACTTAAATCATGAAAATATCAGGCATAGAAGCTGATTAATTCTTTGGGGTCAAGGTTATTTTCTGGGTCACATAATACTCATGGCACTAACAAGATGTTTACAAACAAGATGTTTACTAACAAGATGTTTACAAAAAGCAAGGAGCTATGGTATAAGACCACTCATAGGTAAAAACCATGAACATTTGAATATGATGTCTTTATTGACTAATAAGAAATAATTATTAGAAAATTCTACATTATATTGGACCGAACTGATTATGAAAGATGTAAAATCTCACAGTGATGTAATCCTCTGCCCTTTCTGCAATCTGTGTGTAATCTTTCTGCAGTTTGTAGGCTGCATTTTGTAGGTACTTGATGTATTCAGCCTGCTCAGCCAAGACTTTTTTCTGTAAATCCTACAGTGACATCATACAACATGATACAAGTTATCACAAAAACAACAACCACAAACCTTGATTACATATCTCCAGCATTTTTTTCTATTTCTCATTTTGTAGGAATAAAATCATAAAATCGATTAACTATTTATATATAAAGAATAAAACTTTAAATCTCTATATTGTATGATATTTAAGGGAACTGCATGATCAGTGTTACTTTCTTTCTAAATTTGATTACTTCCGCTGTTCTGGGTGTGTTCATTAATTTTGTTTGTCTGTCTCTGTGGGTTCTCAATTATTCTAAAACTAATGAATTCATCCTGACAAATTTTATACTTTCAATACTCCCATTTTCAAGATTTGGGGTTTGTGGTTAGGTTACTTCAAAAATAATAACCAGATTTTTCTGAAATTTTTTGATGTGGACATGTCCTGATGAAAGGAACAATTATTACATTATGGGAAAGATCTGAATAATATTCTGCATAAAACGGTGCCTTGGCGGAGTTATGTGCTCTAAGAGTTTTATTTTCAAATATGGGATAATCTTTTAAAAATTAGCAATTCTTATGAAAATTTTAAGCCTTTCATGAAATATTTTACAACATCTTAATTGCTGTTACTTAATTTAAAGCACTAATTCCAGTGCAAGTTCGGCATTTTTTACCCGCAACAACAAGAGCTCTTTGTGTTCTGTCACATGACTCCCCGGTCTCATCGGACTGCCGTATTTCTCCATCAACTCCAAGAACTTCTTCTGCTCATCTTTTGTCAGCCACGACAAACGGGGAAAGGCAACCTGACAAGATAAAGCATGAATGTTATTTTTTTGGATAACCAAAGGTATACACTATATTTGACTTATCTGGATTTAAGGACACTCTACACACATAGACCAAATTAACAAACATACATGATAGTGATGATACAACTATTTTCTGCTTGCTCATCTTTTGTCGGCCACAGGAATCAACGACAATTGGTTATACAAACTGTAAATTTCACTAATTTACGAATAATTTCCTCTTTCTGCAAACGGTAGAGTAAGAAATCTAAAAACCTTACTTGATTTTATGAAGCAAATGATGTTTTGTCTGAAAATTGGCATTTTTCAGTTCAAAAAGCCTTAACTTACTGTACATTCAACAAATCTCACCTCAATTCATTTATTTTATTAGTATTTCCACATGTGGCGAATTTCAGATTTGTGGCGAATTTGGGATTTCTTACTCTATATAAATCCTGTATATAATTGACATTTTCAATAACCAGTTCTTAATTATTCACTA
This sequence comes from Sabellastarte sp. h YS-2021, assembly GCA_964017235.1. Taxonomy (NCBI): domain Eukaryota; kingdom Metazoa; phylum Annelida; class Polychaeta; order Sabellida; family Sabellidae; genus Sabellastarte; species Sabellastarte sp. h YS-2021. The sequence goes on from OZ024938.1 coordinate 61,081,033, forward strand.
CAGATTCCATGATTTCTAACAGACCAAAATGAAAACCGGAATACAAGTTTATCAGTCACATTAGGGCAGGGTTGACAACATCAGTATCTCAATATTGAGACTATTTTACTTGAATACGGTGACCACTCTTTACAAACGGAAAGTCAAATGCTAGCTCATAAAATTGTGGGAAGACACAAAGTATTAAAAATAGCATCAGAGATGCCCATACCCCACAGCCTGGGGAAATAGTTTTCAACACCATGACAAACAGAAGCAGTGAAACAGTACAAAGACCGGGATACTTTCAGTGCAGTGTCACTTATATAAAGGTCCAAATAATGTTTAAATAGAGAAAATAACATCTAAGAGAAAGAAAAGGTGCATAAAGATAAAGTACTAAAACAAGACAATTCAAGATTTTCAAACTCAAGGTCACTACGGCAAGGTCAAATCAAGGTCACACCATGACGTTGCACACCTACACCCCCCAACCAATGTCCCTACCAAGTAACAACTTCCTACACCTTACGGTTTCTGAGATATAGCCCGGACAAACTTTTTCCCGCCACCCGCCCGCCCATCCAGACACCATGGGTGAAAACAATACCCTGACAGCCCTTAAGGGCTGTGGGGTAAAAACATAGCCCAACTTTGAAGAATTTATTAACTTTTATCTCTTATTTTTATAGATTTCAAAACTCCCACAGTGATTTCTTTGAGACGGACTGTCATGTTTTGTTTTCATAAACTGCACAATTATTCATTCAATTTGATTCGAGATATACTAGAAAAATCTTCTACCAACCCTGTCCTAGTTCACATCACTAGTATTCGGTCCGGTTGTTTCATAAAATGACAATATCCCACTGGTGTATGTGCACTTTGAAAACTTAGAATGAGACTGCCTTACAATGTCATGATAAAATCTTTTTAAGCATAAGCTCCAGCGAGACTTGCGCTTCTAGAAATCACCTTTTTTCTTTAAAACGGTCCGAATTCTTTGAGAAACTGAGTATTAAAGTGACAAACCAGGTAACTGAAAAAATATTAAACATACTGTACAACACTGAAATACTTTGGTAAACCTTAGTATTCTGTCAGATTTATCTACCTAATATTAGTTTTTCCACATAATTTTCCTTATTTATACAGATATTTGATGTGTTTATATGTAGCATTTTGTTTACATCATCCGCCATGTTTGCTTCTCATGCACTTCCACTGGCTGACAACTACAATGAGGTTACCCGAATTCGGACCGGTTCTTTCGAGATGAATACCCGGTGTCGTTTTCTAACAAACCCACATCCTTAGTGATGAATATTTGTCTGTTCACTGAAGTTAATCGGCAATGGGCTACGTTAGTACTGGGATGGGTGACCGCTTCGATGCAGTACTTGTGTGCCTGATGGCTTTGCGCTCGCACTAGTAGACCGAAACCCCTTTCGGCCTTGTTAGTAACAATTTCATGTACTTACAGCTGGGTATAGATATGGTATGTGTACTGTCTCTTGCTTCTTCTTTTTGCCTTTGCAGAGTATATCTTTCCATTGTCCTGAAGGCTTCTTCTGATCTGAACCAGACTTCTTTGTTTTAGGACTGTGCAGCAGATAAAATGCACAAGGTTTATTTATACAATAAAAAATAGTGTAAATTTCTACCTACGAGGTTGACTTAAAAGGGAGAGTTTTTTTCATGATAAAACTCTGTTAAATTTCACTTCTGGAATATTTGAGTGTTATTTATTTTCCATTAGGAGAAAGCACTCAGAGAACAGACCAGCACCAGGGTGTTTTTTATCAAAAATTCAGGATTTTTTTCTTTCCATAGTATGATCTGGATCATTCCCAAAATTTAGGGTCTTCTTCCTTTGGTCAGGACGTTCGCACATAAAAATTTTCAGAAAGACCTGTTCATTAGTTTTGGAGTTATTATTAACACCCAAACAGAAAACCAAACACACCCAAAAACATAACCATCTGGCACAGGTAATTAACACAACAGGCTGTGTGAGATTTAAATCCTGTACAATCCCTACATATGTAAGAGTGTCACTTCTTTAAGTGCTAGAAGACCTCTGAAGAATGAGCTTAAAGCACTACTACAGTGCTTCTGTTTTTGTTCAACTGCCGTCACAAATGAGCATTGCATTCACACTAATATTATTTTTGCCATAACCTAAACTGAAATTAACCAATTATTCTGAGATAATGATTTGCCAAACCAAATGTCTTAGTTGAAATTTCTCCATTTATCACATTTCCTTAGAATCACTAATTTTTCCAGATTAATTGTTTGACATTGAAACTGTAATATTTCAAGTTATTATAAAAGATAATCTAATTACATGGTACATAAATAATAACTACAATGTATGTGCCTCTATTTACTGCATTTTTATGATGCGAATAATTTAAGGTTGTACTCTGTTTACATGATTCTTTGTCTCTTACAACATCTTTTTTCTTTTATTTTTACACCCAAACTACTCGGTAATTAAAAACATCAAGATGAACAAAAATATTTGATGACACAGTTTTGTTTACCTTTCTAGTTTTGATACCAATGGGCCATTTAGCTCCAAATCTTTCTGTTTTATGAAGTCCAGAAGACTTGGAAACACAGAGTATTTGGTGTAGGATTCTTCAGTGAAAAATGGCTTGTATCCAACTCCTGCCATTTGTACTTAAAATCTCAATAACGCATTAAGTTTTCCTGAAAAAATTAAGAAAATAGTTTTATTATTGATAGAAAATATATTTAAAAAATATCACTGTCATGTTTACAGTCATGTTAGAATAGGAATATAGCACTTAACCTTCGTGCTCTGACCATGCCGACCAATCTAAAATTCTTCGTTTAGACAGTTTTTGAGTGCAAGATTCCTATATCAGACTATTTTACATCACCTTTTGTTGTTTATAAATAGGAACCATAGTAAAATTCTGCCATTATCGTTTCCTTGACATAAATTTTAAGAAACTGAAAAAGTACATAAAAAACCATAAAATTCAAGAAATCCTCAAAATCAATTTAAGAAACCATTGCCTTGCTACCAACTATTGCTGGGCACCAATTACCACCATACAGAATTCAGACAGACAGAACTTGTCAAATAGTACCTTCCAAGTGCAGTAAATAAGGTATAACTATTGCCAAACTGGAACAAATACCCATCCAAAAATTTTGAAGATATTTAGCTGCTAATGAAGTATGAACATTTTACTTCTTGGTGGCGGTAATTGGTACCTGGCGATAATTGGTAGCAAGGCAGTAAAGATTTAACATTCTACAGAAATAATTCTATGTCCACACCTTGAGAAAAGAATAATATTTACCATATTCATACTGTAATTCCATAAATTCTTAGTTAATATGTTAAATTCTTGGCTTTAATTGGACAGAGGAAGAAAATAGAAAATTTAAAATATATTTTGAATACTTTTATTGATATTATTTTGCTAGAGATTATGTATCGGGAACCCGATATGTAATTGTTTACTTATATGCTGGGTCCTGGATGTTGAATGAGGACATTATACATAAGTCAAGTAATTGACTGGACAAAAATTCATAATGAGTAAATGGAAAGGGAATATCGCAGGAACATTTATGAGCAACAAAGTCAAAGGCACCACAAACTATGCTTTGGGGGTTCTTTAGTTATGTATAGCCTATATTTTTATATGTGGATGTACACAAAAAGGAACAACAAAGATGAAAAACTGAAAGCTATCACAATAAATCGCTATCCAGTATCCACCACATAAATGATGTATATTTTATTTGTTACATTCTTTCTGAGGTTGTGTTTACAACTCTTGAGTTTGTGCCAGGACATAACATAAGAAAGTCCAGGGAATTCCTTGACCTCTTATTTCCTCATTAATATTCATGATCTGGATTCTACTGGTACACAGGTCAGTGAGGTGAAGTATTCGATCTTCAATCAGACTTTCTTTTATAAAATATTGTTAGGAAAACCACACAGAAATCTGTGACAATGAGATTGTTTTGATTTTTTTTCATGACCCGACCACTTAATAAAGCATATTATCATCGGGGACCCGATGTGCATCACCAACATTATGTGTCCGGCACCCGATGCCTAATCACTTTTTATTATTTTACCATTGATAGTAGACAACCATTTGTTAAATAAGCATTGTGTTATGAGAAACTGAATGAAAAACATTAATAAAGTAACAGATGAAAATTATATTATGATATAAAATCTTAATATGAACAGAACATTTTACAATTTTTAATTTTGTGGAAAATACATTGTTTACTTCAAACTTTTAAATAGAAAAAAAGCCTTTTTTCTTAATTATTGGTCCTACGGGTTTGGAATGTGAAATAACCTGCAGAAAATCATGGTCTATGGATGTTTTAGTAGGGTTTGATTTGATATTTGACCCTTGTTTCAAGTCGAATGGAGCCTACTTACAAAAATGTCCTATATGTTGCTTATTATTGGTTGTTGAAAAGTCTATGCAATTTGCAGCACAGCAAACACGAGTTTTGCTGCATCCAGGTACATATCTTGTATGAGCATCCAGTGGAGATACTGCAATGTATGTTGTGCCAAAAAGCACCCAGTCCAATGTAACATACTAAAGTATCTTAGAAGGACCAAGGAAAGTGCCATAAAACAGGTATTTTGCTATCTTGCTATCTTGTGGGAATGACTTGGTAACTTGTGGGAACGACTTGGTAACTTGTGGGAACGATTATAAACTTGTGGGAACAACTTGGTAACCTGTGGGAACGACTTGGTAACTTATGGGAACAACTTTCTGACTTGTGGGAACGACTTGCTATCTTGTGGGAACGACTTGCTAACTTGTGGGAACGACTTGCTATCTTGTGGGAATGACTTGCCAACTTGTGGGAACGACTTTCTACCTTGTGGTAATGAGTTGTCAACTTGTGGCAATGAATTGTTAACTTGTGGTAATGAGTTGCTAACTTGTGGCCACAACTTCTTATCTCGTGGGAATGAGATAAAAAAATGACAAGAAAACAGTTCTATGACCCTTCCTGGTAGTGCTGGTATTGTTTATCGATATTGAAATATTTATTGATTCACGCTAACTTTGCCGATATCAATAATGTAGAGTGCCATATCAATATCGAAACATACTCTTTAACAGGTACAAATATGGGGGTTTTCATTCAAATAAGGGACAATATTTGAAGAATATATTGGTTTTCATATTATTTTTGTCATCTTTCACTTACCGCTGAAGCGGAAACGCCGTATTTGTTTACGTTTCGGGAAATACTAAACCTCACGAAAGAGTTTGGAAGGTCTCTCGCAGGAAAGCATCTCATACCCCGATATTTCAATATCGATCGATACGCAAGGGAAAAATATGGTTTGATATCGATGTGCATATTATCATTCGATACCAACACTACTTCCTGGGCTCCGTATTTTTGCTATAGCAAAAACATATCTTCATACAATATTGAATATTCATAAAAAACATAATAACAAATACATATAAATGAAAAAAAATTATAACTTTTTCAAAGACAGATATGGCAAATTGTATCACATGCAAAAACTCCACAATTCTAGGACTGAGAAACTGCTATATAACAGCTGCAGCTGTCATAATTTGTGAGAATTCAGTAGTGAATGCTACATTCAACATTGAGGAAGAAAGCAGCCAGGAGGAAGACAGAAGCAGCAGCCAGCTACAATTGGCAGCCACAAAGTGTACAGTAGTGGAGAAGCCATGTATTCAGCAGTGAATACTGGTTTCAGCCAGATGGTCTCCAGCTACAAATAACTGCCAATAACCACATATCGACCCATATGAATTCCAGTTACATATATCCACCAGTAGCCAGCTATAGCTGCCAGTAGCCACATATATCCATTTATATCATGATCTCCCATATTTGGCCACAATTAAGTAGCTATCCACAGCCACCAGTAGTCACATCTAGTCACCTATATCGATTCCAGCCACATACATCCACCAGTAGCCAGCTATAGCCACCAATGTAGCCACCAGTAGCCACATACATCTACTTTATCATATTTACACATTAAAATGAAGATTTCTGTGGTTGGTCTACCAAATTCACTCAATTATTGAGCGTTTGACAGTCTTTTAAACATAGCCATGGGTTTCCATGTATTATATTCAATTAAGCTACTCAGTGCGCGATAATATAATATTTGAAGCAATTACCACATATTATAGATAATTAAAATATCTTAAAACTATTCTAAACAATATGTAAATATATATTTAATGTTATGTTATTCAACTTCTCCATATTACTGCCTTGCTACCAATTATCGCCGGGTACCAATTATCGCCAGACAGAATTCAAATAGATATAACTTCACCAAAATAGCATCCAAAGTAGGGCTGCGAACGAGTACTCGAGCCTCGGTAGACGAGTCGATCTTGGCTAGTACTCGAGTCCATTTTAAGTACTCGGTTACTCGTGAGGTATTTTATTATCGCCCACGTAATGAAACGTTTGTGTAAAATATGCTGCATTTCAGCATTTCCGTCACATAGCATCAATTAAAGTTGTTGTTTTCCCTTGAAAACCTATAATTTACGAAGTGACTCCTGTCACGATGCCGTGGTTTAAATATTTTCACTAAAGTCACGGCATCGAGGAAATTTTACTACGACATCGAGGAAATTCTATTAAAATCACGGCATCAAAGAAATTTTATAACAGCATCGACGAAATTGTAAAGTCACATTATTAACTTTAACATTATTATTTACACCAACCTTCAATTCAGTACATGATATCCACCATATCCTCTCCAATGTGCACTTCAATCAATCTACACAAAACACTTTCCTCACGCCTTGCCTTTTTGGACCATTAATTTTCATTGGCTCACCACAATGAATAGAAGTGGGGTACAGCACATTAATGAATACAAGGGGCAAATGGCAATCAGTGTCTCACTGCACTGAACAGTCCTGACTGCTTGTTGTTATTGATTGCTATTCAACTTAGAGTGGTATGTCACAGTGAATTGCTAACTTAGTGACAAGGAGTAAAACTTGAGTGAATTGCATTCTAATTCAATTGCATTTTGATTTGGTTACACAGGCAATTGCTAACACAGTGGCAGGGGTGAACACTCTTGATTGTAATTATTTCTTCTGGTTTGGTGTATAAGAGGGGGATCTGTTGAGCTGATTGTCAGTTCAGTTTTAAACTGTCACCAGTTCACACATATGAATGGTAAAATGGCTAGATTGAATGTTGGGAAATGTTTCAGTTCTTATGAGGATTTACTTTCTCAAATAGCTGAGTATGAAAAGGAAAACCTTATAAATGTTGCAAAGAAGCATTCTAGGACTATTGAGAATGCTGTTAAACGTGGTTCAAACAAGTCATACAATCAAGCCTTAGTTTTTGCTGAGGTGAATTTTGTGTGTAAGCACAGCCTGTCATTCAGGCCCAGGCCAACAAAGGGATTGAGACTCAACACAAGAACAGAGAAGATGAACTGTCCTTTCATTATTAAGGTCAGAGCAACTACTGATGGGCAGGCCTTGCTGATCACTCACTTCAATGAAGTACACAACCATGATACATCTGAGGAAGAGTTCAAGCTGAATCCCAAGCAAAGGAGAGTGGGACCAGAGACTGAAAAGGAGATAGTTAACATGATTAGTGTCAATGCCAACCGGAAGATGGTGCAGTCACACTTTTCAGAGAAAACTGGAAAAGTGCTACTTATGAGTGACATCCACAACATAGCAACACGGGCCAAGCAGAATGACAGTCAACCAGAACGAAATGCAGTTGAAGATTTGGCTGGTTGGCTCAAACAGTCTTATCCCACCATGACCTCACACTTCATCAGAGATGACAACATTGTCACTGGTATTTACCTCCAAGATCCTCAGATGAAGTCCGCCTTCAGCCGCTTCCCAGAGGTGCTATTGGTAGATGCCACCCACAAGACAAATGACAGGGGGATGGTGCTTTACACATTCCTGTGTATTAATGGAAATGGGGAGAGCCAGATAGCAGCAACATTTTTGATCCAGCATGAGACAGAGGTGTTGCTTCGTGCTATGGTTCAGAAATTTAAAGAAGAAAATTCAAGGTGGGAAGATGTCCAGACAGTGATGACAGACAAGGACATGAATGAGCGTGGTGTCTTCAAAAGTGAAATGCCTCAAATCTGTTTAGAAATTTGTTTATTTCATGTCCTCAGAACATTTGGCAGGGAAATCACTGCTGAAAAGATGGGGATAACTGTGGGAGAGAGAGCAACAGCACTAGAGTTAGTTCAAGACATTGCGTACACATGCAATGAAGATGATTACCTTCGCAAGTACTCTGCCCTTTGTGAGGCAGTTCCAGTAATAGTGAAAACATACTATGATCGCAACTGGCACAACATCAGATGTGAGTGGGTTACTGGACTCAAGAAAAGTATCAACTTCTGCAACCGTACCAACAATAGGATAGAATCCTTCTTTTCTAAACTCAAGTCATTTGTGAGCAGAAGAGGTAATTTGAAAGAACTGATTTCTGGATTAATGTCTGTGATAACCATTCTTCGTAATGAAAGGAGCCACCGGACAGATGGACAATTGACTTTTATAAAAGTCAGCGGTATGTGTCCGAGATTCGTCCAAGATTGAGCATTGGTGTCCAGCCAGTGCACAAGACCAGGGTATTGTCAGAGAACCAGAAGTACAAGGAAACCTCACCTCTCATGGAAGATATTCAAAGGTGTTTGGTTTCTTGTGGCACATCAATATTTCAGGACAGAATGGATACCCTGAAACAAATCCTTGGCTTTTGGACACAAAACAAAGAAGTATTTGTGGGTGAGCATGTGGTGATGCAGGGAGATGAATCAGGATTCCCCAGTATGAATGAAAGTGAAGATCAGCCTGTTGAACAGCCTGTTGAACAGCCTGTTATAGAGCCTGTTGTAGAGCCTGTTGTAGAGCGAGATGCAACTATCTCATCAACTGAGGATGATTTGCCTTCTTTGTCTATTCCACGACAATCTATGAACGACCTTTTAACAATGGATCCTGACTTTGCCAATATGTCCTTTGCTCCGGTTCCTAAGAAGAGGGGACGCCCAAAAGGAAACCACACAACTGCCATTGGTCTACCAAGGAGCAAAAAGGCCAAACTCACCTCCCGGGCCATACCTTTTCATAAGACACAACCACCAGACAAAGGATATTGTTGAATTTCTTTGTGGATGACACCGACATAGAAAATGCTATGAAGCTGAGTGGTCAATTACTGGGAGAGGAGGCTGTTTACACGGATATTGAAACAATTTCATCAGCCTGTCTTGACCATCACATTGACATTAATATCATCAGGAAGTATTTCGACAGTGATGGATGGCGGGCCCTGCTTCATACATATGAACAGAGGAAGGAGCTACCTTGGTACTGTGCCTCATGCACCAATGTCCTGGAAGGAGATTCCATTGGGTGCGATAGTTGTTTATCTTGGCAACATTGGAAGTGTGCCCAAATAAAATCTAGACCAAAGACAAAATTTTGGTACTGCAAAAATTGTAAGAACTAACACTCACATAGCGTACTTCTATCTTCTTTGCTTAGTTCATGTAAATAACACTCACAATGCTTATTTCTGTCTTTTTGCTTACATATGTCTACTTTACTTACTGTAAATAAAGTTGTTATCTGTCTCAATTTTGTCCTGTCTCACCTCTGTCCCACCATCTTTTTTTGGAATGAAATAATGAATTAACATGTAGACCTTGTAAATAATGTAAATGAAGTTGTTATCTGTCTCAATTTTGTCCTGTCTCACCTCTGTCCCACCATCTTTATTTGAAATGAAATAATGAATTACCATGTAGACCTTCAATACTTGGGGGACTTTCTTGAACTGGTGAATTTCCTCGATGCTATTATAAAATATCCTCGGTGCCGTGACTTTAGTGCTATTATAAAATATCTTCGGTGCCGCGACTTTAGTGAAAATATTTAAACCACGGTATCGTGACAGGAGTCACGGCGTATAATTTATTCCATAACCTATAATATCTGGTTAAATAGGAGACGTTTGTCTTCAAAAGTTTCGTTTCCGGAATCGACTATTTGTTTACAGAAGACTTCTAATGGTGGAAACTAAATCTCGCGGTTACTCGAATTCGGGCCGGTTGTCAGAGGGCGAGTACTCAATGCCGTTTTTTTTGTACCCATCACAGCCCTAATCCAAAGTCTAGCAAATAAGTTAAAACTTTTTCCAAAGTGAATGGAACAAATACACAACAAAAAGCTTTTACAATATATGACCATTACTGAAATACGAATGTTTTATTTTCTGGTGGCGATAATTGGTAGCCGGCGATAATTGGAAGCAAGGCAGTACTGGCAACATTTAATCACAATAAAATAAAATATATTTACAGAGGTCGACGTTTGTTTACACACCAAGCGCTAACTAGGTCAAGTATTGCATCATCGCAAAGGTCAAGGAAACGCCGTGTTTGCGTGTATACCATGGCTTGAAAAATGAGCGATAATATGAGCTTATACACTGCAAACGGTTTTAACATGTCTACAGCATTGACAGGCAGTAACTGTGGTAAAAATACACAAATTTTGTTAACTTAGAACAATTTACCTGACAGTATTAAACAGACACAAAACAACAACAATGCATATTCATATTTAACATTCGGAAAATGTGCGGAAGTTTTGCGGAAGTATGTTGTGGCTAAATACACGTTAACTGTTCCACAGTCAAGAGAGCCCGGGAGCAACCCCGATTTTGGGGTCATTACCGGGTGCCGTGATTCGGCCGTCAAATGGTATAAACAATTGAATAAACTACAGTTAAGCTGCTTTCCTGTGTCACTTTAAAGCCATAATATAGTGCACACAACTAATTGCTATTTTCGAAATGTTATTTGTTCAAAACTTTGTTTTATTTATATTTAAAGGGGTCAAGTATTATATCCCCTGAAGAGTAAAATTTTCTGACTAAGGGATCCAACTTTTGACCCCCTATATCAAAATTAAGATACAATTCAAAATAACGTGTTTTGAGTTATTGTTTTTCAATGTTTCACTTAATTGACCTAAAAGCATGTTTGATGGTACATTTGATGGGCAAGATCTTTGTAATTTTACATTTTTAAACCAAATGCTAATGGCAGTCTGCTGCCTGTTTGAAAATTCAGTTTAAAAATATATAATGTAAGATAAAACAAATAATAATATACACAGGGACCGTAAACATGATAATTATGATCCTAATTATGATATTTCACTCATGAATAATCACGACATAGGCTTATAAAGATTGATGTCATGATCATTTGATGAATCTGTCCAGGTGGCCGAATGGTGGCTCCCGGCCGAATCGTGGCTCCCCAGTGTATATTAGCTATGGCTATCTCACACTTACCGTATATCCTGTATCATTTGGGTGTTTTTTAGGGTTTTTGGCTAAAAATTAAAAAAATAAATAATTCCAGTATATTTAAAATCTGTGCAGATTTTGAAAATGTAATATTCTCACATATTTCAGTTCTATTAATAATTTCAGTTCTATTAATACCTGGGCTTCAATCCCACAGCCTTCTAATTACACACAGAAATAAAGACAAGTCTAGCTCTTTAGCCAGCTCAGCTAAAGGTGAATATCCGGAGGCCCAGGTGTTAATAGAACTGATATACATGAGGATATTACACCACTTGTTGCTCCCAACAGTCCGAGGTCTGCTCTGGTGACACAGGGTGTCATCTTGGGTGATTTTCATTCACCCTGAGTAGACTGTGACTAATCTTGGACCAACATCAAATGAGACCCCAGGCTTTTTGGAGTGGCTAGCTAGGGTGGCTTCCCATGTAGCCTTGGTGAATTCCCAACTATTTACAGTAGTAGACGGACACTTGGATACATCTATCAACCAGGGTGGTTATTATCAGTTTAAATAGAGGGCATCTGGCCACCTTTGCCTCATTCCATTTTCAATTTTTAACGAGATAATATGTATGCTGGCATATTAGTTACATACACAAAACTTCTAGGAGTTTAATAGGATTCCTTTTTGTTTGCTTGTCTTTTAAGTAAATACCTTTTAAATATCAAAAAATATTTTGAAATACCACCTAAAGCTAACAACAGAGGAAAGAAGAGGAAGATGACCACAGCAGCTGAGATAGATAATACCAGATTCATCTTTGATCTTAAATTAGATAAGGAGGAGTCACAGGGGAGAGATTTGCAGAAGCTGCTTATGAGGTGGTGGTTTGGACTGATGTTCATTTGTAAGAGGCAAATGTTAGTAGTCAGGGAAAGTGCCAGCACAGGATTTTATGCAGCCTTCTGCATCTGCATAAATTACAAAGAAGTATAAGAGGGATAAGTTGAAGGCAGTGGGACTCTTTGGAAGAACAAGCCTTCCTGGACTGTATTCAGGGACCATAAATGTCTGTTTCAAAAGAAGTTGTCTGATCACAAAGAAATTGTAAAGAAAGAGGCCGACTGGAGAGAGATAGTCTCAGAAATGAATCAGGACCTTGAGAAGGTGAAATGCTGGTTGGCCACTTCATGAGTTCCACAACCACACTCCAGCTGAGAAACCCAAGTCCAACACAATGGAATACTTTATTAAATATTTGGTAAAGCCATACCTTAAAGAATTCATGACAAAGACATTTATACTTTAAAAGAGACTATTTTCAGAGCCGCGACAGCATAAGCAGCAGCAGTCCCACCCACCCACCCATCTTATATGACCTGGGACAAGTGAACTAGTGCACCACAACAACCTTTTCCACAGCCTTAACCAATGTGTAACAGGCTGGCTCATCAACAAGCTATCAACACTATCAGCAATATAAAACACAATATCAAAAGCTGCCTGCACCACCACAATAGCAGTATCAACAGTTACTTTCACCAGCTCAACCATATCACAGTGAAAACAACTAGTGACAACAACAAAACAAAACAATAAGCACTGCAAGCAGTTGCACACCATTAAAAGTAGTCATTGGTTCTCTATCCCCTCCACCGGAGACAACAGCAACCAGTTAAATTTACTTTTGGGGCCATTCCTTTGGTTAGGTTAAGTGTATCTGTCAGCCTACATGGAATTAACATCATGCATAAACCACCTGATGCCCGCATCAGGTATCAGCTGAGGTAGTCACAGTTTCATTCCGAGTGATGAAGATGGATGACCTTTATCTATAATGGGTTACCTTTGGCCCTAGGCTGGCAAACATGGCAGAATCCGGTGTAGCTTGGGCCCTGGGATCCCTGTGGCAATGAATAGGCAGGGTTGGAGTGATATCGGTGTGATATCCATTATCCACACCCACTGTAAGTCTGGGGTACACCCATGACCAATGTGAGCATTTTTCAAATTATTTGACATTTCCTCTCCTATCAGCGGATCAGAAGATCACAGCAAGTGTGTATATGGACACAGTGTGGTTCTGCCAGGATACCCAGATAACAGTCCACTGGTGGCCCAACAGTTGGCCACCAGCGGCAAATCCGGTGGCCCACCGGAGTCTGCCACCAGAGGGCCACCGTCTTTTTGTCCATGGACCAACGTTGGCCCACCGGTGGCAATAAGCTGGTCAAAATTCCGCAATAGCCTCAGTCAATCAGATTGAAGCCTATAGTTATGTGGCCATTTGTGGATAAGGCAAATGATTGACAGGTTTTGGGCAGGTGTTAGCTAAAGGAAACAATGATAAGTCACATGACCAATGAAGTAATCAGTTCTACATAAACAATGGTGGATGAGAGTCCTAAGGTGATATTCCACAATTCATTGAAAAAAATTATAATATGTCCAATGGCAACTTTTGTAGTGTAAATTTATAATGAAAATATTGTTTGTATGTCTAAAATTGTTAAATAGTGAGTTAAAAATTGTGGGCTCACTGAAATCTCATTATTAGACAAACACTTATGAATAATGTTTTACTAAGTTTCCCAAAATCCCTTATTATTGCTCACTGCCATCTTGAACAAAAACCACCAGTGACCCACCGATGGCCCACTGGTTGCTAATTTTACAGACATGAAGATTGGTTGGAAAGCCACCGTTGGCCCAATGGTGGCAAACTGCTGATTATACAATCAAAAACCACCAGTGGACCAACAGTGGTAAAATCTGCCGACCATAAGCCGTTGGGCCACCGGTGGAATGTTATCTGGGTCCTGGAGAGTCATTGACAGTAAAACAGTTCCCTTGTTTTGGTGGAAACTTCACTGACCATCCAGGAATTAGGATTATAAAAAGGAGCAAATGAGAACATCTTTTTTTCTTTACAAATCTGTCTACTCCACATACCATTCTCTCTTATATGAGAGACAGTGGATGCTTAATGCCTAAATGAATGATATTATAATAAAAAATAAAATGAAGTATAATTTAGATAATTTAATTAATGTTTTATGAGCAAGTACATTTTTTTGAAAAAAATACACTATTTGTTCCAATATAATCAAGTAGAATGACATAAAACCAGAATAAGAATGCATATGATTATGTAAATAAATATGTATTTGTAACATAAGCCAGGCAACAAAATGTAGAATTCATAAGTTGTTTCGGGTTACAAAAAAAGTTCACATTTTTATATCTTACACACAAGTTGTAATTTGTAAGCTACTTATGAGCAGCATTTTCTTTAAAAGAGACCAGGGTATATTAAGTTATATTTTAACAACAAAATATGTTGTCCTGCTGTCTTATTTGTCTTCCTTGTACAGAACAGAAAGTTAATGATTTGTGTGTGTCTTGATTGGTCTATCTTTTTGTTCTTATGATCTTTGGTGTCTCTGGCATGCATTGATATAAAATTACGTCCGTAAGTCTTAACAAAGATCAACTAGACACATATAAAGTTATGTGGTTAATCAGTTAATTAAATTTAAATCATTTCCTTGAAAATGATAATTCAACTAGAAAATAATTCTTTAGTCATGATAACCATATATGTAAATTAAAATAAATGAAAAAAACATACCAAAATATGATTCTAAAAATTTTAACTGCAATGCGTTTGGTTTTTTTGTTCATGGAAATGAAGTTTTCCTGCTTACCAAGTGTTAAAATTATATTTTGTCTTGAAAGAGGTCTGACGGGCAAGTGCCATTCAAAGAAAAAAAAAATGTGCAACTGAGTAAACTAAATGAATGATACCTATGGGATCCCAATTAAATAAAAATACATCTAAAAACACAGACATTTTAACAATTTTTCTCTTTTGGTTTTTGAAATAAATGTGCCACCACAGTTGCATTTATTTTAAGTCTGTGTTAAGCCCCATAAGGAATAATGATACTCATTAGGTGGAACAATGTGAAACAAAAATGTGTTTTTTTATACATTTTGTCAGGTTACACCATGTAGTCATTCAGGGCTTCAATGAGAGTATATCCTATTTTTGACTTCTAACATGGTTTACATAATATAATAATTAAGTTGTATATATACACATATTATTTTGCATCATAACCTGATTTGGGGTTATATAGTAACAACCTATAATGTTATTTGTTGCCAAAGCAGAAAATCCTCTTTTTTCTTTGGAGACGGCTCACTTAAATGTTTTGCCAATGGACCCTCAATCATGCAGAAGTAAACATCCTGTGTTTTGTTCATAAACTAGCTCAAAGGCTCACCTCAAAATGTTACAAAAGTAAGTTTAAGTGACTGGAAACACCAATATAATGAAATAACAATAACAACTTTACCAGAATAATGTCTCTTATAATATCTAAGTGTATAAATAAGTTTATTGGATTATTCAACAGCCAAAAGGAATATATTATTGAAACATATGGAATACTTTTTGTCAGTGATATGCAGAATTTGAGATAAATAAAGCAGTTATTTGACATGTTCTACTGATGTTCAGCTATTTTGTGCTGTGATACATGTTGTTCTCTGCTTCCCTTTAAACAGAAAGGGGGAGGTTAATTCTCATTCATTTGTCTGTCATTTCATTTGTCTGTCCATCCAACTCTCTGTTCAGCACAAAAACTTTGACTTAGTGAAGTAATACTATTATGGCTATGGGACTCTTAGTGTTGTAAAGAATGGTGTTAGATGTAACAAGATTAGTGTTAACAATGCTAAAAAGTACTAATATTAATAAAAACAACCCAAAGTATGTGCATATTTTTTTGCCTTCTTTCTGTGTATATACATTTTGCCTTGGCTCTGCTGATATGGCCTCACCTTTTGGGGTATTAAGCTCTATCTTGGGTCTAACACATTGACTTTGCAAACTTGTGACTGAAAAAGTGTATCCTAAAGAGAACTTCGAAAACAAATTTACTGAAAAAGTGTACCCTAATGAGAGCTACAATTGTTTATATTTTTAAAGCAGGATATAATGATGACTGTTGCTATGGCAATCTTTTATTAAACTTTTCTTGTTTGGAGATTTTATTCTGCAGACTAGCCCTTTACCAATTTTTTACCATTGTAGAAGTCTACCTCTCATTAAGTTTTGGGCATGATCCAATAAAGTTATTTTTGTGAAAATATTAAGGTTTGAAGTTTTGTGTCTTTTTTGCCTCAGACTGAACCATTTGATAGAGTTTTCACCAAACTTTGTGAAAAATTGTATCCCAAGAAGAACTACACTGGTAATAGTTTTGAACTTGTTCCGATGAAAAATATCTCCATGACAACCAGTTTACTTGAATTTTTAGGTTTATCACATAAGGAACTTCACAAACGTTTAACCTGACCATTGACTTCCTAACCCCCTTGACTTTTTACAAATTTAGCTAAAACTCTTAATGTTTTAGAGAGGATCTAATAAAACTGTTGCCACGGCAACCAAGCTTGATGGAATATTCGAATTTTGAGGAAAAGTGCACCCTGAAGAGATATATGACTGATGTAGTCGTGTGCATGACCCAGTAAGAACTGTTATCATGATTACCATTTTGTGACTAATGCTGCGTTCTTTGCAAGCCATGAGCTGGTGTTTACCACTCGTGAGTTCGTAACTACCAAATTGGAAGCTTTCTGTTTTTAGTGATTGGAGACCCTTATGTGTTCATATGTTTATAAACAAACAGAAAAAATGTAGACAAAGAAATTAAATCAATGACAACAATTTGCTGTCTATCATGTGAAACATAAATATTTAATATCTGATCTGTTTTCTGAAGTTGTATATTTTTATAGATTTTTAACCAAAGCACATATATTTTGCATCTTCTTTGTCATTACAAGCGAAGGTCACAAAATGGAATGTTTTGGGAGGTGTCGTGTGAAATTTGTTCCCCGGTGAAAAAGGTTCCTAAGAATTGGAACTAAACCACGGATAGAAATTATTCTCATATTTGATGTTGATAAATGATTATGTAAGAATTAAAAAAACTGTTTATACTGCAGTTCTTCTGGTAAACACTATGGTCAGAAGTCAGTTAGACTAGTGCAATTCCCCACTGCATGGGGTCAGCAAAGGCAGTGTTTCTAAACTTCAGAAAGTTCAAAATGCACTCTGCCATTTTATTTCCAGATTGGACAAAATGAGTCATCTCAAACCTTGCCTAGAAAAACTCCACTAGCTTCCTATTTCATATCATATTCTTGTCAAATACAACCTCCTCATTTTCAAAGCCATAAATCTCTCCCAGCACCCTCTGTTTGCCAGTCCTGATCAAGTCTAGTAGTCTCACACATGGAAACAGATTATCAGTTTCCTCAGTCCGTCCAAGACAGACGTGGTTTTGTCACTGCTGTGCCGGTGGATTGGAACAGGTTCCCATTTAGTGTCAGATTACAACAGACCATTTCCAGTTTAGAAGTCATCTTAAGATTGACCTGTTTAGACTAGCTTACCCAGCACCATATTCACCCTCCCCTGCATGTGGGCGCTTGCTGGGTTATGACTTTGCTATGGTTAACGACTGTCCCTTTTTGGATTTTAGCCCATTGGAGGATGTTCAACAGTTTGGCGCTATATAAATGCTTCTGTAATCCATTATTACAGTTTTGGCCAGGATCCAATAAAATTAATGTTATTTATCAACTTTTGCCTTGGTAACTAACTACATTTTTTATGCGATCTCTTGAACTATAATATGAATTATTTGAAAGACTGAATTAGGCCAAATTTGATGCAGTTGTACAACCCTATTAAATGTACAGTTTGTATGGTTTTAGTCCTGAAACGATGTAGATTTTTTATATGAATGTATATTATTGTGTGTTATTTTGAATGTGTAAAGTACTACACAAGAAATACTGTCAATGATTAAATTTATTTACAGCGAGGCTTTGATAAATAAATAAAATATTATTCATAAAATCATAGTGCTAAATAAACATTCGAAACAATATGATACATGTTGTTTAAATTTATCCTCAAGCAGGGGACTATAATTTGCTTATATACATTCTGTCTAAAAGATTTGTCGAAAAAATTGTTTGCAAGATTAGGACTTTATGTACACTGTACTTGTTTAAACTTTGAGTACATCCAGACCTCTTGTCTTGAAGGAGAAAACCATTTCAGAGATACTGACTTTCGAGAATGACCTTGGTAGCCTTACTTTTCTTATAACATGCAAACTGCAAATTATTACTTTTGAAAATTGTTATTCCAAGAAAAACAAAGAAAGGCCAACAAGTTGAAAATCTTGAAATTGTGATTCAGAATGTTATATACGTGATTTGCTAGTTGTGTTTGTGCATATGTTTTACATGTTAGCCAGCACATGGGTTGATGAATGTGAGAACAAAGTATATGCTTGTTTATTAGTGTAATATTACCCGAAAAGTAGCTTTTCAAAAGACTACTGTCTCAGTAACTCAATACATAAATTGAATAGAATTGATATAAAAACCGAAACACAAAATATAACTATATTTTTACTTATTCAGTCTGTTTATTATGCTGGATTGTTGTGACTACATTAGTTTGATTCAGGTTCTTGAGACTGGACAATCACCGCAAGTTCACCTTAATTCAACAGTGTACCTTTTCCCTTGCTTATCTAGATTTAGCCATTTTATGATGGGAGGCAAGTGAGGAATGGAACTGAAATCAGGAATGATGCTGTTTACACCATGAATCATCATCTGTAATACCTTGTTCTATTGGCGGGCTTCAGTGGCCACTTGCAAGTCTCCAAGAAATTCAAGTTTGCCATGACTTGTGTGGTACATTAATGTAGGAAAATCAAATGTTTAAGGCTGATGGTAGAGGGATATGTCCCTGTAAGATAGTACTTGCAATCAGTCTTTTAGTCTTGCATTCTTAACTCATGACTTAATGACCGTTAATAGTGACTGGCAGCATGCCAAGGGTAAATAGAAATATCAATGGAATGACATGACTGTGAAATTCACAAGACAGTCTGTATAGGACAAATGACTATACTGTTGCAAGACTCTTCTGTTCATCTTATATTTTCACAAGATAATCACTTACAGAAATTGCAAACATCCACAACCTTCCTTTTGTTCTGGCTTTTCTGTTTGTTACGAGTAATATTAAGTAAAAGCTGTAAAATGTTTTGATCTCTCTATGTTAACTTATTTCTCAGAGTAAAACTGTGTATTATTGTTAACAGCAGTATTGTAAGAATACTGATCTCTCATGAGTGGAAAAATGGTAATTATTTGCCACAAGTACACCAAAGATCTTTCAAAATTCCTGGCTACCAACCTAGAGGACCAACAGACTGTCCCTAAAGGGCTATATGACAGGCCATATTGCTGTATGACAGGACTTTTCACCTTACCACCAAATGTTTAAAGTAGCAGACTGTAAGCAAGTGGGTCACCAACCAAGTTGCCAAAATCTAAAACATGTTGGACATTTCTATGATCCTGCAAATCCACTATCGCGACCAGCCGTATACCTCTTCCCCCCTCAAATTGGATGGCGACTGGCCACAAAGTATAGACCAGTATAGTCCTCTAATGGATCATGGGTATTAAAACAGGCATTTTGAAAGAAAGGGGAGATTGTGGGGATACTGTTGAGTACCAAAACCTAAATCCCACCTTTCTGGGGTTGCAAGCTAAATGCTGGTTGTTTACCAATATCAGGGCATTCTTTGCATAATAATCACCAAATAGTGTACGCTCTTTCCCTAAAACAATCCTCAACTGTTTGCTGCTATATAAAAATGATCAAAGTAATTTTGAACCAAAATAAGCCAGGTGTCTCTAAGAGTGTAAGCAATAATACTTTTAGATTTTCCAGCAGTTCCACACCAGACGATGAAAATTTATGACTTTGTCAAGTGAAAATTTCTATGATGAGCCCCCACTGGATGAATAAAAGTGCATACTTGTTGCCTCTACTTAGGTGCCACGGTGGCAGAGTGGTAACACTCTCGCCTCCCACCTCTGAGGCCGGTGTTCGATCCCCAGCACGGCCTCAAGTGGGAAAGCTGGTAGTTGCTTGCCGTTGGTCGGTAGTTTACAGTACAGAACCCTAACGAACTGTATGTACTGGTTTCCTCTGCCCTTCCAACTACCCGTCGTGATATGACCTGTACAGTGTTGAAAGCGACGTAAAACCCCAAATAAATAAATAAATCTACTTAGGTGCAGACGGCATACTAAATTGATAAAGTAATGTGAACAGAAAATGTTCAATCTTTGGTTACAAAAGTGTACCTTTCATTTTTTTTTATTTTTGCTGAACACATTGTTCACACATGGTCTGATATTCGTATGTCATGTTTGTGGAAAGAATTGAAAACAAACCAACATATTCTGCAGAAGCAGTTTTTATTTCCATAGAGTTTACAACAACATGTTTTCAAATTGATGTCAATTGAACAATATTTTTTTTGCTGATAATCATACTGATATGGTTCATGTCAAAACTGATGTTACCATAATTTTCTGATATGAATGTTTTTAAATGCATAGCCATAAGTGTATGTGACACAGAAATTAATTCAGAAGCAGAAGCTTTTGAAATCTCACATGAAACTTTGGACGTAATTTTATTTATTCTAATTTATACAGTCCATCAGAGTTGTAAAGACTATAGTTGTACCAAAGTCAACATGCAAAGCATGCTATTCATTCCCTTGTAGTTTTAAAGATTATCAACCAGCTCATTTAGGTTGTGTAGAAGATTCTGAATTTGTTCACAGTTTCAACAAAAAATGTTTGTGGGTAGTTGCCTTAGAAAGTACAAACACAGAGAGATCTAACCTATGTAGTTATTGTAACACATACTGCATAACACTGATTTATTTTCTGTAGAAAAACACGAATATATTTGTAAGTGTGCACATGATGATCTTTCACAAGGACATCATCTGTATAGTTTTCAATGTTGTTGATTTTCTGCAATCACAGGGTGTCACAGCTTCTAGGGGTGCTGAAACAGACAAACTTTAAAAATATTATATGCCACATATGACCAAATAAATAACAGAACATGGATAAAGGGTACACATGTTCACTGATGTTTACAAATATGTTTGCAGCCGATGGTGCTATTTATAAGTAGTGTTACTGGAAGCTGGAATTTTTATTTCCACAGTTATATTTTAAGACTATCTAAATTTTATTGATTTTGTTTTCTTGTTTTCTAGTGTTGTACTGCAGTTCTGGCAATGTAATTCAATGTGGATTCAGTGATTAGTTAAAGGTTGCATTGCACTAGATTTGAACCCTTGAGATGAAAAGCTGAGTAATTTATATTCCGAAATTAAACCTAGAGCATACCAAAACTTATCCGGATAACAAGCTAAAAAAACAAACGCCAGCAACACGGCTTCTCTTCAAGAAATAATTAAATGTGGAATACGTAGTCTTTGCACAGTATTATAAAGTGAAAATGTTTGATAAGGTGAAACTTTACTCTTTACAGTAATAAGATCCTTTTCATCCTTGTTATTTTTATTTACATTCTATCAAGTGACTACACAGGCTTACTTTATTCTACGAGGTGACTACTTAGGCTTACTTTATAACTGGGTGGCAATGTACTTTACAATAAACTATAATTTCCGATGGAAATGATGTCCAAGTTGTGTTGTATGCATCCCACCTTAATGCAAACCTTGACTTATTCAGATTACACGTAAGAAGCCTAATGGGTAATATTAAATTACAAATTGCATCAAATGAGGCCACCACAGAACAATGAGATCCGGGTATGTGGACACGAGAGTCATATATTTCTCACCTGACATTGTTTACTTGCGACCTGCCTTGAAGAGATCTGGCATGTTGATAACTGCATCCAGCATACCTGGGGGAAACAGAAGGTAGTGGTAGTTCAAACATAACACCAATGGCTGTTCAGATTAAACAGCAGAGTACCCAAGTGAAGGCACTGCCATATATCGATAATCTTTGTGGAAGAGAAATCCACACAGTAGAATTACTGAGAACAGTTCTGACAAAAGAATGAATTGCAATCCGAGAAGTTATATCTTCCTGGTTTTTAGAATGGTCTAACGGGACACACTAAAATAGTTAAATATATGATATAAATAAGTGGAAAAATTGAACAGAAAGCACACATTAATATACAGCAGATGAAATAGGTATAATTTTCTCAAATGAAATTTCTAATACCACAGCTCTACTGTGGTGGATAGTCCCAGTGTAAAGTCAAATCAAAGTTACAGATTTACGTCCCATTCAACAGCCAGGGTCATGTTTGGGAGAAGTCCTCAGTATTGTCATTTGTTGGAGTCTAACTCATACAGAAGTGACAGCCTCTGATTGGATTACAAACCTGCTCACCCAGTGGGCCACTGGGAACCTTGTCCCAGTGTAATGTAATCCAATGAATTATTTTTATAGTGCTTAATTTCCATTAAATAACACAATCCTCTTGGTCATCGGCCTTTATTTTTTACTTATAAAGGTAACCATAAATGCTGCAACTGTAGCCTTTTGTCCCAAATTTTAAATTTGTTTGAAAACTTTATGAATGAACTTTCCCCTCCGAACAGAAGGTGACTGATATCTCGGATGTTATCACTTATATTGTTCAGCCATGTAACATATATTTTGTCAATTAATTTGATAGTAAAACCAATTTTCACATAAAAACTGATTTGATCTTGTCCCAAGAAAGGTAAGGTGTACAAGTCTGCCAGTTCATCTATTTTATTTATTTATTTTAGGTGTAACGTTGCTTTCAACATATTCTGTATATGTTATGTCACGAAGGGTAGTGTTAAGGGTTGAGTAAACCGTTACATACTTGTTGGTTAAGATTCAGTGTAAACTGCTGGACATTAGTAAGTATCTACCAACTTTCCCACACAGGCCTCTGGGTCTGGGCTGCAGATCTGGGATGCTAATAGCTTATCCACTGGACCAACGAGCCTCCTTATGTAATCTAATCTTGTTTTGCTATCCAAGATTGATCAACAGTGTATGAGCTTTCTCAGGGGCATAGCTTATGTATAAGCCAGATGTACCATATTGTTAGTAGAATCATTAATGAGATATGCAACACCCCACCTCCTGACAAATATTGCATATAACCACAACCTTCTCAAAAATCAGAGCATACCAAATCAAAAATTCTAGCTTCTCCTCTGTTTCTGTTTCAATAGTGCCAATTGGGAGGCGGCCATAAGACTTATCTATTTATTTATTGGATCAGTCATGTCTATTGGGACAAATCAGATCGTATTTTGGACAGCCCCGTTCTCCCAACTTTTCTCACAGGTTTAGTTGTAGTAGCATGAATTGCATGTGTGTTAAGGCCCATTCACACTGTACCGTGTGGTTGTATCAACTCATATTTGAGTTTTACTTCACGACCTTGCCCCTTACTGTTGTGTAAATGGTCCTCGTATGTGGGTATTGCACCTTTCACAGTGAGCCGCCCTGTATAGCCATTCCGCCTCCCTCTTCACCCATCTGGCTTGTGCATTTTACATTAGGATGTGCAAGGTCATTGCAGGTTTTTTCCAAAGATTTGGGAAAGCCATAATGTGCTGATGTCTTTGTTGTGTCAAATGCACCCTACTCAGATATGAATCCCAACTTATTACACCTTCTGGATGCTACCAGAACATGAAGTGCATGGAGCCAAAAATGAGCCCCGGTGAGTTAAAGATCTTGCACTTGCATGTAGCTTGTTAGGCTGACATGAAAAGGTGTAATCTGGACATTGCAACCAATCGTAAAAGTGGATTTGCATTATGGATGATTAATTAATCTATTATACTTAAAATATTTATATATTGCATCACAAATGATACAGCTGTGGTATAAACTACAAAATTACTCTTTGTACCCTGAAAAGTACCTTTTGAGCAAAGTCATTTGTTTATCTTTTACCTGAGTTACGCTTGTCAAGGTAACCAACGTCATTTGGCTTTATTAACACACGGATGATCTTGGCAGCAGACTGAATTATTTCCTGTAATAACAAGAGACAAAACTATGTGACTTGTAATAAAATACAAACAAATGCACATGTTAAGGAATGTAAAAATAGGGAAAATGTGCATATTAAGACCTGTAATAAACACAGATAAATGTACATATTTAAGACCTGGAATAAAATAGATAAAATGTACATATTAACCTGTAACAAAATTACAGTAAAAGATATGAAATATACATACGAAATATACAAATTAAGGTCTGTAATAGAACTAGAATAATGTGTATATTAAGACCTGTAATAGAGATAGATAAAATGTGCATATTAAGATCTGTAATAAAATTAAGGCCTGTAATAAAATTTTTAAAATGTGTATTTTATAACTTGTAATAAAAATATTTTTTGTAGCTATTAAGACTTGTTATAAAATAAATTAAATGTTCAGGTGAATACCTGTAATAAAGTTAAAAAATAATAAATAAAAACATATTTGTTCACCAACTGAAGAAATAAAAATCCTTATTAATTGTTGAAAAATTATATGTTGCCTAAACATATTTAATTAATTCTAGTGACAGCAAAACAAAACACTACATGATCAGTATCTTGTACACTCTGATCAGAATATTTCTTGTCTACCACTGTAGATTTCAAGGCGTAATTCATAAACCACAATAGTTTCAAACCATATTGATACATTTACCCTGAGATGCTGATAAGGTATTTCATCGACTATAAATAACACAAATATATAACTGTATTATTTATTACACTGTGTTTACAATTGAAACCGGATACTATTAAAAAAAACAGGACATTTGCTTTTAGTACAAGAGCCCTTAGGTTAGACACCATTAAAATTGATTACATGACTGGTTACACAAGTAAATACCCACTGACTGAAATATGAAATTAGAATTGTAAAGATACGTCACAAAGACAAAATAAAAACATACAAATGGTAAAAATGTGCTAAAGCAGATTAAGGGCCAAGACAGAAATAGTCATTACAAAACAGTCATAGGTTAAGCTGTGGAGGTTAAAGAACAGGCTACCATACTGAATTTTTGTGTAATTGAGGGACAGCAACTCTACTCAGAGAAATATAAAAAAATATTCTCTGACAAGACCGCACAGGCAAAAAATGGAGAAGCTTATTCTGTATAAGTAGGTACTTCAGCAAGAAGGAGATTTAATTTCACTAATTCCTCCAAGTTTTAAGAGATTCGCTAGAATTAATTTTCACTAATGATTAGTTTCTATTTAAGAGATCAATATAGATTTAAAATTGCACAAGGAGTTAATTTTAACTTTCCAAGTTGATTATCTAAAATAGCTGAGATAAATGCCAAGTGAAACTCTCAACTTATAAAGTACATCATCATAAAAAAAGGAAAATAGTAAAAATTCCAATAGTTATAAATTTACTCAATCGTACCAGAAAATAAGCTATCCTTTGAAAGTCCCACATAAAGACTAAATTACAGATAGACACAAGAAGGCTTGATTGTGGTTGCTGAATAATGCAATTTGATTTTATTATGTACTTAAACAGAGCCATTTTAATACCGCCAAAGTGGTATTACTTTCATGACCATTAGTCTATTTGTCTGACTGTTTGTAGGATTACATAAATAATACTTGTCTTATCTACCCTAAAAATCAGAATTAATCCAACTTAGATACCGTCAAATTTCGAGAGTGATTTTGGATCACTGTCTGGATACAGAAACATAATCTGGGTTTCCCCATGTGGAGCAATTCCACTTTACCGGTACGAGACCCACCATATTGGATAATTACAGGAAACTGTTAAGGAAATTTAAAACAAAATGAACAGTTATAATTGGGGCAAGCCCCCAACCCCCATAAAAAGTATGTATGTGTATTTCAGTTAAATAAAAGGGTCAAATTTGCTAACAGATATAGAATACAAATTATTGCCCAAATCTTGTACTGGTAAAGTAAAAACTAGCCCCCCCCCCCCCCCCAATTTACTTCATATTACATGACTTGGAGTAGGTATGCACTCCCCGATTGCTCTCGTTATTCTTGTTATAAGGAGAAGGGTGCTACATAGCCAAAAAACCTTGAATATCATAATTAACACTGCAGCCAATTCTTCAGACAACCCCACACTGTGTAAATGGTACCTCACAAACTACGAAGGATAAAATATGGAATAAGATAAATCAAACACAAATTTTGCACAATATGTGATTAGCAAATGGAATAGTCTGAATAAATTAAATCCAAACACTGAAACTTGTCCAGGGGGAGATTTCACAAGATGTCTCAGACTTAGCTTAGTCTTCTGGGTTTAAATCCATTTCACAAAAGCTGACTCTACTCTGGTCAAAAGTCCCAGCTATTAAATTAGGTAAATTGTGTCAAATCAGTATGTTTTCAACATATGCTGTTTACAATATACATGGTTTACAATTCTATACATAATCAAGAATGACTGCGAGAGAATACTCCGGGGAGTCAGTGCTCAAATCTTGAGTCATCTCCTTTAAGCTCAGTGGTAATAATTGCAAATATTAATGACAAAGACTGTCCCAAAACTCTTGTTGATAAAGTTGAAAATGGCTTTGTATTGTCATGCATTTCTTCCAAAAAGAGAACAGGAAATATACTCAAGGACAAGGCTGCTACTTTGAGAGAAAGTCTGAATTGTCTGAATGAAGACTGATTAATAGACAAGATATTTCGCGCTGCTGAAGGTTTTATTCCAGGAGTGAAATCACATGTGGCAGAAGAAAGTCTTGACACATTCGAAATAAATCTGATATGTGAATTGTAACTGTTTGAAGCAACAACAATTGTGAATTTTTACCGCCAATCATAAATTTGGTCTTTACACCTGTTTACAAAGTTAACATGCTCAAACTGTAAGGATTGGTTACACATTGGCAAACAAAAGAAGGGCTGGCTGACCCTTAACATCCTTGTTCACAAAACTACTGCAGGCTGGGAGGAGGTTAAGATTTGTATCTGATATAAAGTAATATGCATCACAATAGACATTCATCCAAAACCTAGAAAAGAAAAATGACACCTTATTGAATGGCCTGCCGACAAACAAAAATAATCCCCGGGAGTGAAGCTGTATTTAACTTCTTTAGTGCGACAACTTTAGTGAGTCCCTTAAGAGAAACCAATCAGAATTCAGCTCACATTTTGCTCGTCAGACAGAAAAGCAAAGCTGTTTACTGAATCAGGGACTAATTAATGCTATTGTTATGAAGCATATGGGACTATAATGGAAGACATGCATCTCTGATTAAGAATCCCCACTGGAAGATATGGGATTTGTGTCTGTGAAATGGGTGATAACTAGAACAGAGTTATGGGAGACCATTACTTGACATTAATGTCTTGTGCAGCAATCTTTTAATTTATATTTAGTCCATATCCTGTTCCTATTACATGGTTTCATTGCATGCTTATCATCAGCCCCTTAAGTTAGTCTTTCTTGTCATTTTATCAGATGACTTTAAGAATATCGCAGTTGTGAAAATGGTTGAATTAATTGTAAGCCAGCCAAGAGTGCAGTTGGTTATGTAATATGCCACTAGGATTTTACTCAAATTTCTAAAAATAAAGATAAAATAACCATCCAAAACATTTATGATATTTCCTGTATTATGCAAATAACCCCTTTAAGGTTTCCACAAGGAACTACAGGTTCGATTTTATGTACAATTATATTGTCTTTTGTGGTGTCCAACCTTTATATTGCCACGCAATTAAAAGAGACTTTGACATAAGCATCTTTGCACAAAATAAAAACACAATAAAGCTTCTTTGATTCCATATAATGCCAAGAACTAAACACAGGGACATAAAAATGTCTCAAAGAGTGTTTACATGGAGAAAGATACTGCATTTTTACATGGTACTGTATTTATTGCATTAGATACAAATTGCATTTAGATACAAATGCAGATAACACAGCTTATGCTCACGCCAATTACACTACAGGCAGTATAAACTATGTTTAAGTTTAATGTGAAAATAAGAATGAATAAAAGCAAACATTTGAAAAAAAACTATGTTTAAAGGCATTTTATATATCTCCCAAGTCCTCTTTATAGACTGCCGGAATCCAGTCTGTGAAGTTTGCATTCTGTTAATTCTGTGCTTGTCCTGATGATACACACGACAATTTTAAGCTGTTCAAAATTTCCTATATCCCTAAACCGGCCATAACAGGAGGGTGTCCCGTCAAAGCTGTAGCTCTTCAGCTGCCTTTCCTGTTAATTCTGTATTATTCCCCCTCTTATTTTGAACTCACTGAAGCTAAATGTTTACTGCAGTATTTCCAAATCTTTAAGGTATCTCAACACTATCTTTTCTGCATATATTATGTATCTTGGCCTCCACAATTCTGATTCTTTTCTGTGGACAAAAGAACTTGCCCAGAGGTGCATAGCTGGGTTTCACCAGAAGTACAGCAACCCACCTCTGCTTTTCCTGCCATATATAACCACCGGAAATGCCACCTGCACTATGACCGGGGCATAATGTCATATTGAGATTACTAGTTTATGGAATGGAGACAAACAATTGCACAGTTGATGGTCAAGATTCCACACTCCAAAACACACTGGCAAACAGCTTTTGACCGTCTTGCCCGAGCTGGGCAGAGGAGCTGAATCCAGGACAGAAGAACTGGGAGGGGTGTTACCCATTAAGCTGCCTTGTACTCACTATACCAAAGAGTACACCTTATTGTGAATGATTTATATGGTATGTTACTTTCATTCCTGCATTATCTCAACCTAGACAAGTGTACTTTAATATCTCTCCAGTTGGTTTTAGTATAAAATAGGTGTTTAAGTGTTTATAATATACAATATTAAAATAAGGAGGTGGTGAAGCTAGGATATCATCCGAAACTACAAAATATATTTAGATTTTGTTGATCCCTAGTTTTAATAGTGTTTCACTATATTTTATAGTTATGTACTTACAGGTAATGACAAACAACACCTGTGCCAGTCTACTAAATTTGTACAGGTAGGTGTCCAGGGCAGTGATATGCAGGGATATAGAATCTCCAATACATCAAGCATCAGATAATTTTGTAGACTTAGTAAACACCAATCATGAGATAATTCCATGAATGATCACACTGGCTTTTGTTAATAGAAGGGCAATTATCATCATACCTTAGAAAATGAGTAAATTGCCAACAAAATTGGTGCATTTCTTGCAAACAAGAAACAAATTGTCTGCTTGTATCCAGCCCAATTTCTACAATTATTATGGCCGATAGAATTTCAAGAGAAGAAACAGGATACATTTTCTTGATACTTAGTGTGGCAATTTTCTTTAGTTAATAGACTCCAATTAAGAGATAATGTTATGAATGTATACTGTCTCTTGATCAAAAAACAATTAGTAAAATGCTAGTAAATTGCATTGATGTAGAAAATATCCGAATAACATCAGGACCTACACTCATTATTGCTGATAGGGTTTCACAAGGACAGATCGTTAACAGAAGAATTGGCATCAATCTGACATCTTCCATTGACCTTTAGACCTTCATTTTCGTTCTTGTCGTGTCTTATTTTCAAAAGGGATTGTTGTCGGTTATTTGTTGCATTCCTTATACGTGGAAAATATCTCAAGGACGAAAACCCTAGGTGTAAATCCCTAAAAATTTCAGGAGTGTTACAAGTAATGCTTTACCATGTCAGATTTACAAATTAAATTGTAGCCATGTGAACTGGACATTTCAGGTAAAGTGAAACTGAAAAGCAAAAACATAAATAACATGAATGTTAAGCTAATTGTGTTAACCTAGTTACAATATATTACGATTAAATATTGCTTAAATTGGGTATTTATATATAGTTTTAAAAACAATCCTATGTGAGTGTATTGTTATATAGTTATTTAAGTTTTGTTATTTTTCGCAGGCTTTGCACCTTTATTATCAACATTTGTTTAATGTTTTAATATCATTTTATAGTTTTTGAATGTTCTGTTGCTGCTATAAAATGGTAAACATGTTAAGTAAAGTCTCTTCTTTTAGATAAACCTTTTCCGAGAAAATATCAAAGCCAAACAAATCAGGGCCAAATAAATGAATTCTATGTGATTAATTATGAAGATATCAGGAAGGTGACAATTTGAAGAAACCCATCAGCTGAATTTGCCTTTGAGTTCCTCTAGTCAGCTCTAACAATCCAGGGTATTAAGTTGACGACATTACTAAAACCCAAGAAATCTGTCATCATTCTGAATTCAAACTGCAACCCTAGATATTTGAAACAGTCAGAATAAAGCTTAGCCAGGGATAGGGTGAGATTTCCTGATTAAACACATTTTCTCTTAACAAATGACTTTCTCCAAAAGAATCAGGGATTTCAAAGAAGAAGAAAAGAAGCATTATATCATTGACTTCGTTACAGAGAGAATATTACATATCAAGAATAATTGTTTGATATCTAGATGTTTAGGTTATAGAAATACGTATTTGTAATTTGATAAAATAATCATCTTTGTTAAATGATTGTATCTTAAGGAATAAACTATGAAATCTGGGACTTTCTGTAACAACAATTTTGGAAAATAAGCCTACTTGTAATAAGGAAAAATAATTGATCAATTGCCACAAAAGTAGTCAGCCACCTTCTCTGCCCATTAGCAAATCTATGCGTTTCAAAAACATTTTTCCAAAGAATCTATTTATTTCAAAAAACAATTTAAGGCTCCAGATAATTTACTTACTTGATATATGTATGAGATTTGGTAAGGCTATTTAAAACAAAGCACTCAGAGAGTATAAACATCTGCCAAGGCATGTAATAATAAGTGCATGGAAAAATCCTTTGTTTTGGGGGGTGGGTGCGGGTGGGTGGGTGGGGGTGGGGGATCCGGTGATCTAGACCAGTTTGATTTTTTTTTTTCAAAGGTCAAAGTTGGGGTTTTACGTCCCGTTCAACAGCCAGGAATTTTTTTTTCAAGATTTAAGTTGGACAAAGACCCATCACGTGATTTTTTTTTCATGAAGTTCCAACCACCAGCAGTACTTGTGTAATCCTGCTATTAAACAAATGGACAAACAGACACACAAACAGTCATGAAAATAACAACTTCTTGACAGAGATAATATAACGCAGCTGCAATCCATTGTGGGATGTAATTGTGTAGCCAGATCGACATTTTCTCACCAATATATATTTTTTTTCCTTTATCTATTAACAATAGTATCATTTAATGATCTGTCATTTATTGTGGTTAATACTAGCATGTTATCGGACAGAAAATACTTTTATGAGTTAACAGTACAGTTATCTTGAGCTCAGTTAAATGAATGGCTTCAAGGTCAAAGTTGGGATTTAAGTTCATTAACTGGTCATATAATGCCAGGTCCTCGTCAGATCAAACATGTTGTCTAAATGGTTAAAAGGAAGTGTTATCTCTAATGCATAAAACCATCAGGTAATTTGACACCAATCATCAGGCAATATCATGAATTAGTGCCTCTGACTTTTTGGACTAATTAGGACAATTATCGCCATACCTGAGAAAATCAGCAAAAAGCTAGTAAATTGCTTTAGTTCCAAAGAAATTGTCGATTTGTATCCATTTCTGACAACCATTATGGTCTACTGTTTTAGAGACAGAAGAATTAGCATCAATCTAACAGTATCCATTGATGTTTAGCCCTTCATTTCTTTGTTCTTGGCACGTCTCATTTTCAAGAGATATTGTTGCTAGTTACCAGGAAATTTACTGTACGTTAAAAATCTTCACGCCTGAAACTCAAGCTTTAAATCCCTTAAAATCTAGAACTAAGTGCTAGAACTAATGTTTTTACTGTGTTCCATAAACAAAGGGAATTTCAGTAAGTTATTTGGTAATACACATTACAGTTAATGAAGACTTTTGGACACTTTGGATAATAAATACAAATAATCATTTAGGGACAATCTATGAGTAACACTGGATTTTGCGTTTCCTGTACAATGTCAGTGAAGACATTGAGTCACATTTTCATTTCTTGTCTAGTGATCTTTCACTATATTGGACCAGCTCCAAATTTTGGTTTCAACAGTTTTCTCAGTTTGTGTCTTGGGCTCAGTCTTCTGATTACTGAGTTTTGTATAATTTTTTTAAATTTTTTATCAAAATATATCATAATTATTGCTGCCAAGAGATACATTTTTGCATGTTCTAGACTGTTCAAAATACCAAATGTTAGTGGATTTCAAATGTATCTTCAAAATACACACTGACCGACAAATTGCACTGCGGTTGATAGGATAAAAGAGTTAAGTCAAAAGTGTTACAGCGTTCTATGTGCAAACTGCGATAGTTCTGCCAATATTTTAATTCCTTGTAAAAATCTTATTAAACGAATCTCTGTTGGTGTTTTCTAAATGATTAGAGTAAGAAATCTAAAATTCACCAGAAATCTAAAATTCGCCACCTCTAAAACCTTAGTTAATTTTATGAAGAAAATTATGTTTTTGTCTAAAAATTGGTATTTTTCAGTTCCAAAAGCCATAATTTACTATACATTCAACAAATCTCACCACATTTCATTTATTTTATTAGTATTTTCACATGTGGCGAATTTCAGATATGTGGCGAATTTTAGATTTCTTACTCTATATTTCTATTTTATGTACATGAGTGTATTCTGGTGGTAAGTTTATGAAAAATAAAAAAAAATTACCAAGAAAAATTTATAATTTAGTTTACCCATCTGTTAATGTGGCCTGGTGGGTAACAAACATGAGTTGGAACACAGAGCACCTTTGCTCGATCGCAGATACAATCACGTATAGTAGTGGCTCTAATGACCACTTATAATAGCAGTCTTTTGTCAATGAATCCTATACCCAGTGGTAGTCTAAACAGTCTTCACAATGTTAACAGATGGCTATTCATGAGACTCTGCCTTTCAGTCAGGACAATGTCAGGCACAAGAACCTGTGCAGTTGGGATGTGTCAAATGGTGTCTTAAGTACTGTTGTTAAAAGGAGATACTGCAGTGAATATGAATACCTACACTGACTTTTAACACCAATTGTTTTCAACAAATTAAATCATATATCCTATTTGAAGCGTCATCATACAAAGACCTGCTGAGTACTCTGACTTTACCAAACTTATAGAAGCTGCTGTCAGACCAAATAAAGTACAGCCGTATTGCTTATGCAGATGACTTACAGTTGTATACACATCTTCATGTGTCAGTACTAGAGACTGTACATCAAGCTATAAGTTCTACAAAGGCATGTTGCATTCAAGCAATACAATGGTAACTGCAGTACTCAGACCATTCTCATACTGTATGAGGTAAAAAACAGAAGTTATTTTTTATGGCTGTAAACAATGCTCGAAGAAAATTACTGCAGAAAACTTTCACGTTGGTGACAGTCACGTTGAACTTACATCATTAGTAAGGGATATTGGAGCCCCATTTGACACCAACATGATCATGCATAATTAAATGAATATAATTGTATCTTGGCGTTAGGCTCCACCTGAGAAACACATTTAGTTTAGACAATATCTTACGCAAAGTTAAACAGAAACACTAATTCATTCCTCTGTGACCTCAGACCTTGACCTATGATGCATTCTTTCGGCTATTCACCACATGCTATGTACAAGTTCATAACCTGTAAAAATGCAAAGAACAGTGTCAAGGGTTGTATTTACTGCTCGTGAGCAGAGTACCTCCCAAAGCTTTCTAATTTGTAACCTTCACCTATGATGACAACAAAGATGCAGAATACATGTGCTTTGGTTATAAAAAAACTGCCAAATAAAGAGTTTTAATACTTTGGATTTTGACAAAAAAAATCTCAGAATACATGTAACAAATGAAGTTGGTTTTATTTCTTCGTATTTTGTTACTTCTGTCAGTTTATATACACAGGAAAAGATACAGGTTTTGAATTACTACAAGAACACAGAAAGCTTTCAATTGGTAGATACCAACTCACGAGGGGTAAACACCAGCTAACGATCTACCAAAGAAAGTAACACAATGCATCAAAAACTTTTTAAAAAGCCACTTCAGTACAAACAAAATGTAGCAGCACACACTCTTAGCAGACAGAAACTACTATGTTTTACAAATATCGACATTTCTGCTTTGGTTGCCAATGAAACAGATGATTGAGTGCAAAATTCTACTTGTTTCTTTCAAAGTACTCCACGGCGTGACAGAAAACCAACCCTCTGATATCAGTAAAGACAGAAAAAAACAAGTAATCAACTTTATACAATGTTTTAAGTGGTGATGATTAATTTATTACCTCCTCCAGGTATTATTTTCATGACCATTTATTTGCCTGTTTGCTTGTTAGAAGCATTATACAAATACTGTTGCTTATAACTTCATGACAAAAGTCTGAAGATGGGTCTTGGTCCAACTTAGATCACATTAAACTTTTAAAATTTAATTTGATTTAATTTGATTTAATTTTCAAAAAGGTGTGTGTACCCACACTGGAAAAGAAAACAGTGACCAAATAATGTTTGGTTTTGTTTATAATAGACCAATTCATTATTAAAGTCAGTCATTTTCCAATATTATGGGCGTGATAGGGAAAGAATAAAGCCACCGCTTTCTGCCTTGACATACCACAATTCAACTTGAAACCCAAATCCAGTTTGGGCATGGGCAGAACTGTTACGCTTGTGAACATTACTTTGCCATAGAGATCAAACTCAGGGAAACCCTTCTGATCTTGACTCAATCAGTGATGAAAGTACACCTGTTTAGCCAGTCTTCACTGGAACGTAAACCAAACTATAATAAGTTCATTAATGATTTCATTTATTTGGGTTTGACATCACTTTCAACAATTTGTATAGGTTATATCACAAGTTTTAAGGGCAGAGGAAACCAGTACATACAAGTTGGATGAGATTTTAAAACCGCCAGGCATTGGTAAGCAACTACTAACTTTCTTGCATATGGTCAGGTCCGGGGTTTGAACCGCTGTAGTGGGAATCAAGCGTGTTAGCCACTACACCACTGAGCCCCTTAAATAAGTTTATAAGTAATCAGATACTGTAGTCATTTTGACTCATTCTGCTACTCCTGGTAACATTGTTATATTGTTGCTTGGTGAAATAGACCACAAACAGCAACAAAGCTGGTTCTAACAGATGATGTTCAAGAGCCTTACGGGTGTCATTGACTTTTAGGGTTTATTTAACACCCTAACTTTCTGTGATGGCTTTATTGCATTTGGATTTCCTATCCCTAAACAATGCTATCTATTCTGCTGATTGTAATAGCATCCTACACACTTCCGAGGGTCTGAATTCTTTGATCACATATAAAGCAGTTATAGATCTGCAATTGCCTTGTAAGAGAGGCAACACTGTGCAAATCCAATATCATCAACTGTGTACAAGAAACTCAGCCATTTAGGAGGAAAATGCTTTGTGATAAATATATGGCCATTGTATTTCATGCTTAGAACAAGAGCACTCGGACAGCACAGACCTCCGCCACGGGAGCTCAATTCCTGGACTTTCAAAACCTACTATTAGCACTGATATTGCTTTTTCCCCCTCTATTTCATATTTTTGCTGATAGTAATCCAGATCACTCCCAATATATTTTTCATGGATCCAGATAGTGATCCAGATCACTCCCAAAATCTAATCACCTTGTCCCATTTAGGACATATCCTGAAAATTTCATCAAAATCCGTCCATAACTTTTTCCATAATCTGTCTTTAAAAATTACATTTCATGGATCCAGAAGATCCAGATGATCCGGATAACTCCCAAAATCTAATCACTTCTTCCTTTTACCAGTTCGGACATATCCTGAAAATTTTATCCAAATCTGTCCATAAGTTTTTGAATTATCTTGTTCACAAACAAACAAACAGATGGACAGACAGACGGACAGACAAACCCAGGCGAAAACATAATCTCCTTGGCGGAGGTGAAAATTGAACAATTTTTTTGCCTGTTGTACTTATCCTTCATGCACAATTACTGTTTATACTAAAATAAACTTTGCCCATTTGAAAAAATACCACTACTGACTGTTTCATTATTCTCTAAAATAAAAGTGTATTTATTAGTGTACTTAGATAACAATTTCTCCACCAACTGATGTACCAGGGTAGATGGGGTATGAGGGAGGGTGGACATACACAAGAAGTAAGGTAAAACAAGGCCAAAAGGTTTTTCGGTCCCCTAGTGTGGGTGCAAAGCCATCAGAGACACGAGTAGTGCACTAGAATTTACAAAAGTCTGGTGACACAAAGAGATTCCAACACACAAATCCCACAGCTGGTCTAGAACTCAGACGGTCACCCATCCAAGTATTAACGTAGCCCATTGCCGCTTAACTTCAGTGAACAGACAAATACCCATCTCTCTGCACCACGATTCTTGAAAGTCCAGAGACAAAAATAAGTGATTCCTAGAAGTGCGAGCTCTATTGAGGCTTGCGCTTAAAAACTGTACTCTTTCCAAAACCAAATAAGGGAATGTATGATCATACATAAAACCCATATGATTTAATACAGTTGCCTCAGATAGGAACCCTCTTTCAACTCAAGACAGCACATAAAAATTTCCAAATTTCCTTAATTAAATAAGTACAGAAATAAGGAAGTTCTATTAATTTTAATTGGGACCCTGATAATACCTACTATCTGATAAAACTAGAGAATGCTTCAAAATTATGATGTTTAATGGTGGTGCTTATCATGTCATCGTTGATGTAAATAGACAAGGTAGATCACATGACTTCCAACTTAATATTCAGATTACATTGTCCAGTATTGTTGTTGGTGAGTTATGTATTTCTTTATTTTATTTAGGCTTTTTACGTCAGGTCTAGTACCTTATCAGTTATATTGTGAAGGGTATTTTGAAGGGCGGGGGAGACCAGTACATACAGTTGGTCAGGGTTCTGTACTGTAAACTACCGACCAACGGCAAGCAACTACCAGCTTTCCCACATGAGGTCAGGCCGGGTTTCGAAATCTGAAGTCAGAGTTTGGAGGTAAGTGATTTACCACTGAGTCACTGTGGCCCCTAGGTGAGTCATGTACATATCATACTCAATGAGTAAAGATATTTGGAGACAAACAAGCCTTCAGCTTGTTTCTGGAAATCTGGCTAACTCAGAAAAGAACCTCAATGAGACTACACAATCTTCATAAGATTATGGTTTTACATCACAACTCTACAGATGAGGTTGTACTAAGACAGGCTGTTGGTAAACCCTAATTGTTATTATGAACTGGATTTTGAACCCATGGCTGGGCAATTGAGAGACAAATAATGAAATGCCTTTGAATAATTATTAATGGATCAGGCCCTCCGGCCAAACTTAAAGATTACATAAGAGCTTTAAGGTGGCTTTACACAATAAGCACCTAGGGGCTTTCTTAAACTACTTCAGAAATATCTTTGTTAAATACTGCTCCTTTAGTTAAGGTGGCCTCAAATTTATTGATAATATAAAGTTACAAAGAATATTGCAAGTGTAAATGAATATAGTTTACTTGTTGTGTATATAAATAAAATATATCCCCACTAGGAGCTTTCACTGTTTTACCCTGACCTGAGGCAATGATGTTGAAATGCAAAACACTATTGCATCATGTGTCATGAATGATTTGGTGCCATCACGTCACACCTGAATAAACAATCTGCAACCTGATTAAAAATTACTGAAATCAATTTATTAGATATTAGTATAAGGATGACAAATAATTGACAAATGTAATGTGTGCTTTGTCAAATAAATAAAGACCAGCAACAAATAGAAGCATGAGAGAGACTAAACAGGTTTTTATAGAAAATGAAGAAAACAGTAAGAAAGGTATAAAAAGAAAGGTAAATTAATGATATGGGTAGCTATTAGACATTACATGGCAGAATTATTACAGTAAAATGCCGATGTGAGTTTCTAATATTACTAGTAGATAAAACCAGGGCAGGCTGGTTGGTCATGATTTCTGAAATAGGAATCACAATTAAAGTTGTTAAAGTTTTGGCTTTCCATTCCTTTCAACAGTTCAAGTACTGTTAGGACAGACCCTTGGTAAATGCCACATGTTGTTAGGGTTTGGTTAGAACCCAACATCACAGATCTGACAGTCAAGTGACTGTAAATACCTCACCTATAAGCTCCTGGGCTACTGAGCCCAATCTACTACTTACAAACTATGGTAGAGAAGTAAGAAGATAATGTGACAATCTCTACACAGCCCCCAAGCCCTATAAAGTGCTAATTTGGTATTCAACAATTCATATTGGTCACATCAGGGTGGCAAGTTTTAGTGTTTGAGGAAAGTATATATAAGCATTTATAATATGGTAACACGACGAGAAACATCCTCTAAAGAAGGAAAACTCCATATTCTAAAGGGTGATTCACAAAAATAGCACCTGAGTAGAGAGAGGTGGAACTGGGGGGAAAGTCTTCACTGAAGAAAGGATTACCTGAAAGCAGATACTGCGTGAAAGTCTGTTTCATACTTGGTATAAATGAAGCAGTTGCATTAACCAGTAGCTACTGTCTCCCCCACTTTGATACAGGGACAAGATTTGAACCCACGGCGTCAGACATAGGAAAAGGGAGTGTTTGCCACTCTACAGATAAACATCCAGCATTAATCAAATAAATTCTTATCACATCAGGGGTGGATTACAATTCAAATACATGACACTTATATCCAAAACTGAAGGAAGATATTTTACAAGACCACGAGTTAAAGTCAAACCTAAACAGTCAAGGGCAAATCAGCACAAGCTTTTGATGCATTCCAAATGCTATCTTGAACTGGATTTAAACCCAGTACCACAGGAGTAAGAGTCAGGTAATTGAATACCAAAGTTTTTAACCCCTTGGCCGCTACCATAACAGTCACAAAAGCTTACCAAACATATATTCTCTGCAAAAGTTTACATTAAAACATGGACGACCAAACAATTAGTAAATTCTTGCAAGATCTACTGCCATTTAAATTTTAAAAAATAAAGCTGGGATTTTATGTTCCATTCAACAACCAGTGTCAAATTGGGACAGGTCCTCAGTATTGTCACAGGTGGGGGTCGAATCCACACAGAGGTGACAGCCTGTGATTAGTAGCCAAGCTTGCTAACCACTAGGCCACTGAGGACCTTAGTACGAGTCCTCCACTGACGAAATCCAAGCAATCATGATTCGTCAGATCAACGGATTCCCTTGTGGAGTGTAAAGATTCACCAAACAGAAATCTGCAAATCTACCTCAAGAGGTGGATTCAGTAGATTGGATTACCCACAATGCATTGCAAAAATGCTAGGAGAAGCCAAGACGTATTGTTAAGAGCAGGGTAGATTCCTTTAAAGATTTTATATTGTTTCTATCACACATTATGATTTAAATATGATGAAAAGTATTAGTATAAAGTAATAAATTAAGGGCAACAAAACAGGAAATTATTGGGCCGGCCGTTTTAGAATAAAAAATGTAAAAAAAATTACATTCCACAAATGCGGGGTTTCCGACACTAATCCAGATTGTGCCGATTGCTTGGATTAAATCTGTTGAGGAGGCCTACTGTGGTCCATAAGATCAATAAAATGTTACCAGACATAATTTGATTCACCTGAAAAAGACATACATTTCCTCTCTCTACTACTATAAATATAATAAATACCAAACATAATGAAGTTTACACAAAAAGACATACAATTCACTTTTTTACTGCCATAAAATCAATAAATGTAGCCAAACATACTTGTGTTAGCATGGTCTGTGCAGAAAAGGTTCTAGTACCGACCACCATTTTGGATCTAATCTAATCTAATGGATAATTAGTATTGGTAATTGCATTTAGTATCAGTACAGATAAAGCTAATGTAATATATTTTGCTTTACTTACATGGTGCTCATTTTGATATAAGTTCCCTCTTATTTGGCCTAATGCCATGAGATTATAATTAAAGTAAATTTATCTAAAATGGAAAATGTACACCGGATTAACTGTTGAAAACCTTTTATTATCGTCATGTTTTTCAGTAAGTGTATAATTGTCTCGAAAGGATCAAAACTTCCAATTGATAGTCTAAATTTGTATAGATTATAGATTTTATGGTGTATCACTCTTCTATGTATCCCTGTTTTGTTGGACTGGTGACCAGCATAATATTTGCATAAAGATACAACTATACCTGTCTGTCCTTTTCCGTCAATTCTGTGAAGACCGGTGCTCCTGTCACGTGACAGAGTAGCAGGTTACTGGCACAGACCAGAACAGTGACGTAGAATAATAAACTGCTCTTCATTGTCTGAAAAACATGAAAGAAAGATAGAATCAGTCAGCTGTTGAAGCTAAAACTGACAACAAAAAATTAGGAATTTGCAAATGGGCATAATTCTTTCCAGGACAGACGGTGTTGTCTACTTTCTATAAGTGTTTTATACACTATCACTCCACCCATTTAGTGTCAAGTTTCTTAATGTACAGTGTGCCCACTGTGGCATTCGCTGCTTTCTCTGACCACACAAAAGTGTTAGAAAATGTCCATATTATCTGCCCACCGCAGAAACTTTGAACATCAAGGCCAATAATCTCCCATACCTACATGTTACTGAACCATTTCTGTAGTTCTTCTGCTACCTTCCACTACATTCTTTGCCATTCTCTGCCTTTATGTGGCCCCTGTTAAGCTGGATGTTAACCATAAAGATGGCTTGTCATTACAACATATTTTTGGTGTCTTTTCTGCGTAGAACCGGGGTCATTACCCTCACAAATTCTGATTCTCTTTTGCAGCAAATCTGTAGCTAGGTGTGACTGGCCAAGTTTCACAGAAGGAGTACAACTCTCTGCCTCTCTTTTACCTGCTATCTATAGTTGCCGGGAAATACAATTTCTAGTGTGATTTGGGCATCACATCTAATCTAATCTACTGCTTTGTAGGCACAACATCTCCCCCACAATGGGGAACTCACTGCACTAAATTAACAAAAATATTAATCATTAGGATAGTCGAGGGGCAGGTCAAACTCGGTTGTCCAGAGATATGGGTGTGAAAGACGTGAGTTTTCAGATGTTTCCTGAAGGAAGTGACATGACAGTGAATGAATCTTATGGTGTTAAACTTTTACAGTGTCCACTGTATTGGTAATTCTATTTCAACAGCTACAGTTATATCAGATTATAGTCTCAATGCAGTTCACTTGTTATCACCTGTTGGATTGGAACCCACGACCAGAGGTGAGAGTTAGTTCTTTGATGTTTTCTCTTAGTCTTTGTAATGTCACATTCAAAAGAAAATAGTGTTGCTCCATCTTGGACCCCCCCACCTTTAGGGTATATATGATACCCTTTTTCTCTGGCAAACTAATAATTATACTTTAAAAGTGACTGTCTTTGTGTGGAAAAAGGACAGTATAAATATGACGGATTGAAAAGCAGTTCTTATAACAAAAGGTACTCAAGCATATCAATATCTATGATAACAGTTTAATACAAAGTTTCTCTGAGATGTGATTCTGAGGCTGGTTTTACAAAGGGACTTTGTCCAGAGTTAAAGTAAAGACTTTTTTTTCAAACTAAAGTTGAGTCTTTAATATTATATTTCACAAAAACACCTAAGTTTCAACTAAGGCTATGTTCGGGACTTAAAGGTAAATCCACCAGGGAATGGGCTTGGCCTTTGAAAAGAAAGACTTTAATATCATAGCCATAAATTTTTCTCCACTTCAAAATTGGATAAAGCATATATGAATATACAGCCAACTTTCTACAGAATCATTGAACGTTTAAATGTGTTTACAAGGATTTCAATTGCAAATAGCATTTCTGAGATAAAATGATTCAAAGAAAAAAATTTTTGCCGTCAAAAGAAAATTTGGGGAAGAAAAAAGGTCACATGACACAGAAAACTGCTGTGGCTATATTAGAAATCAGTCTAAGCTTGGTCTAAGCTCATTCCCCAACCCCGGATTCAAAGATGGACAGAGAAATAGACTAAATACGATGTGAAGGTAGATTTGCGGCAGCTGGTGAATATACTTAAAATGGTTGTCTTGTATTTGGCTCATTAATCTGAATTGGCCTGCATATTTCACTTAACCACTAAAACTATGCTGCCTACCGTTCTACTGTGTGTACAATGCAATTGCTGTTTAATCTAAAGCATGTTAATGTCATCTATATGGTGGACAATGACTACACAATGTATACAGCACCATGGAACATTTTAAATAGAATTCATTTTGTTAGAGAAAGTTTTATTATAAGAATAAGATTTTTTTTTAAATTGTCATCAAGGATCATTTTCTATACAAAGTTTTTCCCCATAAATAATACCTTCATGCTTGTTCACAACTAAACTATAAACTATTCACCTGGATTCCCACACAGCTATTTTATCCAGTTTTTTTACTATCATCTGTTATAGTCTATCAATTTAGAAAAGCATTCAGTAATTCTTATTATTAGGAATTTTTAAAATTTATTCCTATGAACAATTTCTTGAGACTCCTGAGAATAAGTATAACGCTAGGAATAAAAATGTCAGTAAATACTTACCCTGGTTGATATTATTTTAAAACCCTTCACTAAGAAGGTGGGAAATATTGCCACTAATTATCAGAGACTGTCATTTTGTTACAGAATTGTCACCTTAAAAACCACCAGACTTAAACACATGTGAGTGGAATTGACTACACAAGGAGCAAATACACTCTTAGTCAAAGGTCACAATTGGGATTTTTTCTTCCTGTACAAAAGCCATTGGTCGTATTGGGACAGGTCTTCAGCATTGCTACTTGTGTGGTACACATGTTGCAAACATGCTGATTGTTTAAAGTTGTACAGAAGAGCTGTTCCTTTCACTTGAAATACACTGAGAAATCTTCCCTTCAAATGGTACACTATTTAAATAAAACTTTAAAAATTGGGAGAACAATAAATTCTGTTGTTCTAATCAATATTTCTGTCTTGAGTGTGGCATGGATTTACCAACATGTCCTAATCTAATAGTTTCGTGGGATAGATTTAGTTATCAATTTGGGTTCTACATAGCAATACTTTGTTCAAATATCCAGGTTTACTCAAACTAATTCTTTCTTCATGCGCATTGTCTTGAAGATTGGTTCTGTGGGAAAAAGTAGTAGAATCATTGTCAGTAGTTGTAAGGCATTATCTATCTCATACTGTTGAAACAATGTCCCAATTGTTTGACATTACAATGAATTCTCTTCAATTCAATATAAGCTATTCAAATGTTTCAATCCACACAGCTAGGCAACGTAAGTCGCAT
This sequence comes from Sabellastarte sp. h YS-2021, assembly GCA_964017235.1. NCBI lineage: Eukaryota > Metazoa > Annelida > Polychaeta > Sabellida > Sabellidae > Sabellastarte > Sabellastarte sp. h YS-2021. Next base: position 61,124,656 of record OZ024938.1, read on the forward strand.
AAGAAATATTCTATGGCATATATTTTTTTAGAGTTGGGGTTATACTTAGCCTATTAATGTGAAACATTGTAACATTTTAACTAAATCTTAAAGTCACATTATTTGATTCTGATTTGTTTTGAAATACAGGACATAGCAAAACCAGGAACCGTTTGAAACTCTCATACCAACATTCATAGTCACTCGTCCTGGCTCCATGTCCACTAATATTTTGAGAAATACCACTACTCTAAGAAGTTTCTGAGAAAAATACTTAAAATAAGAAAAACGTAAGAATCTTTCAGGTTTTTTAGAACTGGACAGGTAATAATGAAAGATGGTTTATAATAGCTATGTGCTGTGAACAGGTTCCATCAATATTTGGGTTTGCTGAGAAAACTATGCTAATATTTGTGAAAAAATATTGAAAATAGGCTTCAATGGCAAAATTCTCATAATGCTTGTATATACAAGTTTTAATTGATTTAAGAATATACTTTTCAAGAAGCATCCTACATTATAAAAAAAGTTCACAATAAGGAATTCTATTAATATAAAGTCAATATGGGCATTATAATTCAAAGTTTAGACCTTGAAACTAAAACTGCATGATCTAGTATATTAAACACAGATACACAGACACCAGCTCTGTATTGTGAACAAGTTATACTTAAAGATTTCAGAAAATGGCTGTTAAGTAAGAATATAAATCTCACCCAAACGTTGATCCAACAACATAATGTAGTTCTATAGCATTTACAAATTAGAAAGTACTCACAGAGTGCAAACCTCCATCAAGTCATGTTTCTGGACATTCGGGAGTTTTTTTAATCCTGAATATGATCGATCCGGATCTCTCCCAAAATTTACTTACTTCTTCCTTTGATCGAGCCTTAACCCATAGAACAATACCAGAAAGATACATTCATTCTTTTTGAGGTTATCATGAACACCGCCAAACAGACAAATGAACGAACCCATAAACATTATAAAAATAGCACATTTATAATTTATATATGGACCCCATTTTACGTACTATAGAAGTGATCAGTACAAATTACATAAGCTTTTGCAACATAACACAGAAATGGTAAAGTTGATGCTCAAATGACATGCAAACCTTGTCAACAGATCCTCTGTAAACAGTACAAAACTTGACTTGAAAGCAGAATGTACTCAAAATCTATAGCAGTCAACCCTGCTCATTTTTATCTCAGCCACATGACTGCAAACTCATGATCAGCCATTCTCTCACTGTAATATTTAAATAGCTTACATGACATCACTTGTGATATGTGGCGACGAATAGGACCATTCCTTGTGTTACACCATATTTGATATAAATAAATAAACTAAGGAAAATCTATTTAAAAAAATAAATAAATCAGCCAGTGAAGTCCATTATACATTACTGCATGATAATTGCATTGTATATTTATAGTTTTTATATTTCCTTTATTACAGAACCCAAAGTGCAATTTGACCTATCTGGGCTATATACAAGTACAGCCAAAGCTTGCAAGCGGGTGACATTTCCCTAACATCTTTCCACGGTTTCATGTCAAGGTTTGAAATTCCACTTCTATATGAAGATAAAAATTGTGCTAGACATGAATTCTTTGGCGACTGGACACAGGGGGGGGGGGGGGGGGGGCATGCTTGTAACTGGGATCGAATCTAGGTCCTCTGTGTTTCTAGGCAAATGTGTGAATTGTGAGGCGTTCATTGAAAGCACACAGTCTCAGCTGAAGGGGAGTTTAAAATAGCATTGGAATTAAACAAGTCTGGCCTATAATAATTGATAAAAAATTAGTTCAAGAACTAGGTTACCTCATGAATATTCATGAGGAGTTGTCTGGTGAAGAATTTCTCATGACTAGAGTGCAGTATTTTCCCGCCAACTTTGTCTATATATACTGGTGAATTAGTACTAGTCAGTGCTGTGGGGTTCATGCAGACACGTGCATGAAAGCTGGGCTGAATTCTGCTTGCTTGAACTAGAGAGATTTTCAAATTGTGGGAATTTTTGGTTGATAAAAATTTGTGTTTCTCTCTGTTTCGCGCATCCAGATAGTGGGCCAGTGTGTTTGATATTTTTCAGAATGGCAGGTGGTAGTGGAAAAAATGGCAGTACTAAAAACAAAAGTACTAGCAAAAATAAAAGCAGCACCAAAGACATTGCACAGAAATCGGGAGTGGCCGGTGGATCCTCTATGTTAGACCCTACTGACCAGGACAGTTCTATGTCAAGAAAATTGGACAATTTGTTAACTATTGTACATGAAATGAATGGTCAGCTAAAAGATCAAGATGCGAGACTTCGTAAACAAGAAGAGAAAGTGAGTGTGCACGAACTGTCTGTAGTACCATCAGCACAGAGCTCGCCAAAGCAACACAGGGTCGTAGAACGGGATCCACGACCAAAGGAGGTGCCCTCGTTTGAGGTGTTGAAGTCGGACTCCAGGATTCAGTTGGAGGTGGCGCGACGTCTCGACGAGTACCAGAACGCATCCCGTGTGGAGATAGGTAAGCCAACTACTGTTCTCAAGTCTGGTCGTTATCGAGCTGGAGTTTCTAAAGTGAAAGTACATGTAAATTGGCCCCAAGATTTTTGTTCAGTACCAGGTAATGCAAAACAACCAACTTATGACGAATTGTCATGTGAACAGTGGGTGCAAGGCTTTTTGTATTGCATTTTGGAGGAAAAAGATGAAAATAAAAGGGAACACATGTTGTACTATCATACATTGCTTATGCAAGATGCCATTGAATTGAATTTTCAAACTGCAAAAAGGGCGCATGCAATTATTTTGCAAGAAATTGAAAAAGGCAAACTTACGTGGGAAAAATAAAGAATAGATTTACTCAAAGAGTGGTTCACACTTCAAAGGCTAGTACAAATGGTGGAAATCAGGCATGCATTCATTATAACAAAGGGTTTTGTAAATTGGAAGGTGATCACATATCTGGGGGAGTATTGTATCAGCATTGCTGTAGTTACTGTTTGAAGGAAATGGGGAAAAAGTACGAACACCCACTGGTCAAATGTTTGAGAAATAAAAATGGTCAAGGAGTTAAAAAACCTGAGGTCGTGAATCCAACAGCAAAAGATCAGAAGGTTTAATAAAGGTCAGGCCCAACAACCTAGTCCTCGCATTTGCAGTAAAGTAAATGGTGAAGATAATGGTTTAAAAGGCAAAAAATTACGTGTTTTTAAGCACTATTTTAATCCTTTGGCTGTACCATTTTGTCCAGGCAAAAAATGGTTTGAAAATTATAAATTAAATCCCATGGCTGACACGTTTATATTTAAGGAAAATGTAACACTTGAGACAAGCTGTGGCAGTAATAGGGATATTGTTAGCTGTCCTTGTGCTACTGTGTTCGATTCAGAGCGATCGACCAGCAGTTATTTACATTGTCAGGTATGGAGTAGTGGTCAGCAGTGTCACGAATCAGTAATACGGCCAAATACTGAGAGATTTTTCAGTACAGGTAGTTACACCCCTGAAGAACAACATATGCCAGGTGATAGTATGGCATTTCAAAGTAATAATTTTGCCACGCATGAGGGCTTATTTAATACTAATACATCATGTAATTTCAAAGTACATCCAGCACTAGAGTGCCAGGTGAGTAATTCTTGCTACAATATTACAGGGTTGTCGGGCCTAGGTGATTCTGCTCATACACTGGCTGGCGTTCGTAACACTTATTTGGCCCTCGTGCGTGAGCTTGACAATAGTGATGTACTCAGGGGGAACTTGTGACGAAAAGTGGTATGATGGTGAACTGCATGAACCTAACGGCTCCATAGATGTATTTAATATAAGTATAGATACAGTAGATCTTAGTACTTTTAGTCTTTTAAGTTGTACAGTGGGAGGGAGTGAGCATATAACCCCACAGGAGGTTTCAAAGTTAACGTGTACAGAATATGAGGTTGCTAATGGGTATATACCCAATAATGTGCAAAGCAGGGGCGAATCGAACGCACCAGCACTGCTAACGAGGGAGTTTGGTTTTATCCCCTTACAAGTGGCCAGGGACTGTATACCTGTACAGGTAAATCAGTTAGAATGTACTGATAATAATACGTGGGTACAAAAACTACATTTACAAGTTAAAAGATTTGGGCTTCCTAACTATAAAGCAGCTAGGATACCGGTACCATCTGGTTTGAATATACCGGCTTGGTGGCAAGTCTTACAAAATTATGATATTCCCAAATTGTTTCAATATTTACAGTTTGGTTTTCCACTGGGGGTGGATTATAGTTTGTTTGAGTTTAAGTCTTTTACAAAAAATCATTCATCAGCTGTTAAAAACCCAATGGCAGTTGAAAAGTATTTCAATACAGAAGTTAGTAAAAAAGCTATGTTTGGTCCCTATTATTTAAAGCCTTTTGAAAAAATGCATTTTTCGCCTTTAATGGCGCGTCCAAAGCCTGATGGGGGGACTCGTATTATTGTAGATTTATCTTGGCCAGTGGGGGCTAGTGTTAATAGCTGTGTACCTTCAAATGTCTATGATGACGTTCCTTTCATATTAAAATATCCAACTATTGACCAAGTGGTTGAATGTATTAAGCTGGTAGGCCCTTCTGCCCTGCTATATAAGGTCGACCTAGAGCGTGCATTCCGTAACCTTCGTGTCGACCCTTTTGATGACCCTTTGTTGGGATTACAATGGAATACGGACGTTTACGTTGACGTAAGCGTTCCGTTCGGTCTGAAATTTGGTGCCGCGGTGTGCCAGATGTGTACCGACGCATTGACGTTGACGTTACGTTCCCAGAAATTGTGGTTAATAAATTATTTGGATGATTACGTTGGGGTGGCACCCCCTGCCTTGGCTAATAGTCATTTTCTGTCGCTTATGAATTTACTACGATTCGTAGGTCTACCTGTTAATCATACAAAGGTTGAGGAGCCTGCCAAGGTCATAACCTGCTTAGGCATTGAAATAAACGCGGAAACTGGTACTCTTAAGATTCCTGATCAAAAAATTAATGAGATATTAAAATTATGTCGCTTTTGGTCTTGTCAAAAAGTAGCTTCTAAGAATCAACTTCAGAAATTAGTCGGAAAATTAATTTACATACACAGATGTGTCCAGCCTTCCAGGTTGTTTCTTAATAGAATATTAACTGTTTTGCGTAATACTCCAGCAACTGGAGTCAAACCATTACCTGACATGTTTTTTCGAGATATTACATGGTTCAATAAATTTTTGAATATATTTAATGGCCAGGTAAACTTCTATAGCCAAGTACAAAAGCATAAGGAAGTATGGATTGACGCCTCACTGATGCAGGTGGGCGCAAAATACGAAAATTATGTATATTCTTCTGATATTCCACAAGAATTAAAAAATATTGGTTCTATAGTTCATTTTGAGGCAGCTAACGTCTTAGCTGCCATTCGTACCTGGTTTAGTGACTGGAAAAATGCTACAGTTACTGTATGGTGTGATAATTTGGCAGTGGTTAATGCTTTTACTAACCATAAAATAAGGGATCCTCTGTTAATGGCTATTGTCAGATCTGTATGGTTATATTGTGCTGCTTTTAATATAAAGCTGGTTCTTAAGCATATTAAAGGTATAGACAATATATTTGCTGACATATTGTCAAGGTGGCTCTTCTTTCATAACAAGGATATGTACCAAGTACGATTATTGAAGTTATGTCAGTGGAAACATGTTTCTCCTGTAACTCTAATGCCAGACTTTTCTATTTAATAGTAGTTGGCTGCCATTATGTATAAAATATGTGCAATGCTAAGAAAAATGTGCTGCTGCTCGTTTATTATTATTTCAGAGTTACCTCTGCTTCGAACCCTAGCATCTCAGGCTACCAAGAGGATAGCAGAGGGACTGCGTCCACGTACCCTTGCCAGCTACATTGCTACGTTCAAGCTGTTCTTGGCCTTTGTCATCTATTGTGGGCTTTCAAGTCCTAGCCATATGGACACAATTGTACTGTATTTAGAATATTTAGCACAGAATAACCTTAAAGCTTGCTCTCTTCGTAACCATATTGCTGTGTTAAAGCATTTTTTTGCTTTGTTCGGTTGGCCAGTACAGGCGTTAACCTCTCGAAAGGTTCAGTTAATGGTTAAATCTGTACAGATGAATGCACAATTGCAGATTAAAGTCAAAGGTGTCTTTACTGTTAAGCTGCTTAGGAAGCTTATTCAACAAACAGATAAATACCATAATGGTTGTGTTTTTAAAGCACTGTTTTTGGTTGCGTTCTATGAATTCTTCAGACTGGCCTCACTACTTCCCCCTGCTTCTGCTATGTTTGACAAAACGCGATTTCCAGTAATAGGGGACCTCATATGGGGAAATCCTGGTGTCCATTTAATTGTTACTTGTGCAAAAAACATGCATACGTCAGGCCAATATCAAGTAGTTCAGTTGCCAATAATACACCTACTTTCAAACTGAAGTTTGGTGTGTAAAGAATTTAATTTAAATCAAGTCCACTTACACTTAGCTATATCAAGCATTTGACCTTCAGGTCTAGTTACATGATGATATATAAATCAAGTTAAAAGTGGGTGGTCACTTAGCAATCAGCCTGATATCCAAAGTAAATGGATAACTGTAGTGATTGAAAAATGGCCTTTGGTAAATATGTAAATATGACTAATAGTAGCGTAGTAGCAAGAAGGTTTGCAAAAAAGTGGGTTGATATGACCTTTTGACCTTTGTAAACAGTTCTGCTAAGTGTGTTATACTGTCATTAGGTTCTGATGATTGGTTTGTGAGGTCTTGAAACACTTTAAAAACAAGTTTAAAATACTTCAGAAATTAATGGAACCTGTGCATGGTTGAGTGTCAAGTAACATAGATTAGAGTGATAATACTTTGATGTTTTAACAAGGATGTTTTTAACATAAATGTTTTAACATATGTGTATAATCAATAAACTCCAAAGATTTAGTTGTAACTGAAATCTTTTATTGATAATTGGACTTCCTCCCCTTTGGCTGTTGCCCACTAAGTCGCAGTTACAGATATATCCAACAGGCTCAGGGCATCTTCAAACACACGAAATTAATAATTAACACTTTGACTATAAACAATTATAATACACCCAATCACTAGACTCATTACATTCCAATGTGGAGGTGTTATTTTCAAGACCGTTTGATTGTTTGTGTGTTACTCTCTTGTGTCTGATTTGAGTAGGATTAAGCAAATACTACTGGTTGGATTTTCATGAGAAAAAAGTCAGAAGATGGGTCTTGGTTCAACTTAGATCCGATTAAATTTTAGCAGTCATTTGGACAATAATCTGGGTACAAAGAAATCCAGATTTTCCAATTACTTATTAATACATGCCTTGGTGAAGGTCTTCACTCTCCAAGTGCTCTTATTTTCATTTGGACCATCCAGGATTACAGGGTTTTTTATACGATATATGTTATCCCAATATCTTTAAAAAGTTATTTCTAATAATTGCAGATGTTTTCAACCAGTATTGTTCCTAATGGTTACAGCTAGCAATAATAATTTGACATATTTCCAGAATCTTTACATTGACTCAATAGTGAAATGGTTTAATATGTTTAAAGGCCATTAGACTGATTAGACATTTATCCGACCAATGGAGCTATAGTCGTTTTCCTACATAAGATATACACTGCAAAATTAGATTAGCCTAATATATCTTCAAAACTGATTGTTAACAATTGTAAGAAGCCTAGAATTTTGTAATGTCTAACTCACCGTGATAACAATAATGTAGCCCATTTATATAAAACCCACCAAACTTAGCTTCATAAAGTGAGCAGTTGTTCTACCAATGATGTAGTTGAGAGACAAAAGGAAGATGTCAAATTAAGAAAATTGCATTAATTAATCTCTGGAAGAGGATATAGTTTCAAGATGATTAGGTTTATATGTGTATTTCAACCCTATGCACACATTTGTGACTGTAATGGATACTGTAGATCAGAAATCTAATTGATTTATTACTGTCACCCCTGAAGGGAATATGCAAGGTAATTGTACTCGTGTGAGTTTGTCTGCTTGTACATGAGTATAACTCGAAAACTGTACACCGGATAGGTGTCATGTTCTCACACAAGGTGGGGTTGTACCTTAATCCTGGTCCTTCTCAAAGGATGGTCTGGATCCAGATCTTGAAACCAGAATGTTTTTTTTCTAAATTTTGGAAATATCCCACATGCAAAACTCAAAACCTATTCATTGGATCGTGGGTCTCTTCATGGTTTGGTCCTCCTCGAAGTTAATCCAGATCCGGTCTGATTATATGGATCCAGACCTGGATCAAAATATAGATATTTGTTTTCAGCACTGTTTCATCACTACAGCTAGCGTGGTGCATTCTTCCATCATAACTTTATAATTTTTATATATTTGCTAAGATGGTGATACTTTAATCAATGAAGGCATAGCTTAAACCGAGACTTGTTAAGATGAAACAGATTCAGGTTTGATTGGGGAATTTTTCTCATTTACCAGGTAAAATTAGCATAAATATCATTCTAAATAGAAGTAAAAGTATTAAATATGATTCAAACTAATGTATGTATTATTCACATAATTCTAAGACTGTGGATATATGGAAAGAAAATATTCAATGTCAAAACATTATTAAAAACAAAAGAGGACACTCATTTCAATGAAGAAAAGATAAACTAACTAAAAAATGCAATGACCTTTTTGCGAAGCTTTTTGCCTTGAGGTAACATAGAGTTTTTCTTGAAGAACAAAGAAACCTTTGAAGATAAATAGATTTGTTAGAGCCCCACATACTGCGGTGGAATGATGTCATTTCCAGTTGGTTTACAAAAATGTGAAGAGTTGGTGGGATAATTTCAAAGATTAGCAGACTGCATCCTTTTTAATTTGCTCCTATTGTAAACATCTACAGGGTAGAATGTTTGCGGGAGAGGTGAAACAAGTTTTTTTCTGGATTGTTTTTTATAAACATCCAAAGGCCATTATCATAACACTAGAAATGCAGTGAGTGACCATATGACATTTAATACAATTTCTTTATTTACAACCAAACATCTGTGCTGCTCACCTTAGTTCTGAGAACATAATTTCTTAAACCTAGTTTCCACAGTTCTGTACTGGCCTTATGAGCCACATAGGAACATACAATATTTAACCCTGCGGGATGCTGTTTATAGCTCAATGGATTTCGTGTTTTGGCAATACCAGTTCACTTTCAAAAGTTGGAATTTCTATTTAAGTAGGACACCTTCCCTGCAACACAGATTTCCAGCATGTGCTAGATTTTTTTTTAAATGTTCAAAAATCTGTCATGTCGTTTCACGAACTGAATTAAACTCTATATGCAGGAGAGGTGAAATTGGGGATTGGGGGCAGGGTTTGGGTGGAAGGGGGTCAGTATAGCTCCATGGGGTGGCTTGTTTTTATTTTATTTATTTTTTTTTTTTTCAAAAAAAAATATGCACAATCCACATACACACAGGGTTCATTTACAGAAAAATAATGACAAGGTCGTGGACCAAAATTAAAATACGAGTGGTTATGACTGTACGGAAGTGTGTGAACAGGCCATAAAGGGACAGTGTTATAAGGCTTTTGTGTACTCCACTATGGTAACACTTGTCTAGGAACACAGACAACTTGGGTTCAAACCTATGTACAGGCAGATACATAGTAGTCCGGATGTTCACATTAAAATGGAAGTGTTTTTGCCTTGGGTTCCATCCCAGTGGCAAGCTAAAGATTCTCAATGACTTTGATAAAATGCCATCCCCGAGACTCTGTAAGTTGGTGGCATGGCATCCACTAGATCTTGGGTTGTACTTGAGTGCACACAGAATGGCTAATATAGCGCCACGGGTCCTGTAGTAAAATGGAACACATGTAAATGCAACAAATATTCTAAAGTCTCAATATACAATGGCGGCTGTACAGTGCATTCTTAGATGTTAATAAATATGTACAAAATAATTTCCATATAAAGGTTTGTCAGGTGGAATAGATTGTAAGGAGATGGTTTCTATTTCCGGAAAATTTGAAAGCACTTCAGGTTTATACAAGTTAATTACACCCCAGCCACACTAAAGACAGTATGTCCCACTGTTAGGGGTTTTACTTGGCAGCAGAACCACCTTCAAGGATGCATCATACCTTTTGAGATTTTGTGTATCATTCACACTACAGACAGTATAACATGAGGTTATAGGCATTGGGTGGAACGCCCCTGTCCTTCAACTGCCGTCTGATGCCTGTATGCAAACTTGAGTCATAGTGGCGAAATGTCCAATTTCTCCACTCGCCTTATGTCACCATATTACGCTGAAACACAACCTTATATACACCATGGACCACACACCTTCATGTCAGGAAAAAATCATCTGCGCATGTTCATGGAGAGGTGGTTGGAGGAGGAAATTTTAAACTTTTTAAAACTTCCATAGCACATGCAACATATTGGACATTTTGCCACTGTGTCAGAAGTTTGCATACGGGTTTTAGATGGTAGTTGAAGGACAATTACGCCCAACACCTACTACCGTGGGGGATATTCCTTGCAGTGTGATTGGGGTATTAGATGGCAATGTGGTGTTTTTAGTTTTAAGTCAGATGCAGGTTTTGCTTTGATGTTCCTTTTACCTCACCTTTAGTATCTTCCATATCTTATCATGATATTCAATCCACGGCTACAGGGCTGGCATTCATACAAGTTCTCATTGTCAATCTCAAACTCAAATATAATCAGTATAATTTAGTGTTTGAACTCTAACTTTCAGCTTAAACTCAAACTCAGACTGAAATTTGAGTTTGAACATATACTTAGGTAGGATTTCACTTGGAACTACAAAATATGACTTTTTATGTAGGATTGATTTTTGAGCATTAGACTGTGACTGAGTCTGGATTTGAGTTTGAGATTTTTCATGAATCCCAGCCCAGAAGGGAGAGCCAATCGGACCTAATCATACCTTGATACCCCTTAATCTCTGTACAAGTAGGTCCTAAGGAGCTGAGACATTATTGTAGTACAAAATTCATTAAGTCATTGGACGTGCATAGGTTGTAAACCAGAGACACTGAGAACCAAGGAATTCTAAAGCTGGATCAGCAAGGGTGGAATAAGTAGGTATTAAGACATCTCCTTGAACATGCTAATGGGAGAGCCCTGAGAGGTTTTATTCCAGAGACTAAAACTACCATTGGAAATGCAGCAATTAGAATATATATTTTTAAACTCTGAATCAAAATTTCATAAGCAGACTTAATAAAGAAGATCAAATCATGTCCAATGTGTCCGGGTATCATCCATCACGAGTAGTATTTGACCCAAATACTAGGAAATTCAGACTCTGGAATATTTTTGGTGCTACATACTATGCATAATTAGCAGTGTAAATTTATCAACTAGAGCCAATTTTTCATAAATAATTTTTTAAAACTATGAAACCTACAAGTATGATGTGAACACTATTAGAAAAAAAGTATTTTTGCAAAGCTTCTGCCTTTTTTGTTGCATTGGAGTTTATCCAGAAATTGTAAAGAATTCTCCAGTTAAAAATTTAAAAGTTTTCATATTGCCTGTAACTATGAATATGTAACTTGATCGGTATCCGTCAGTTCACTGAAGTTAAGTAGGATCAGGCTTGGTTAGTACCTAATGGATGGGTGACCATCTGAGTTCTGGGCCAGGTATGGGCAGATGCATTGACTCAGATGATCACTTTAGTGGTTGTCTCGTTGCAATATAACCCCAAACAAATTGCTAGATATGCAATTAAATCAATCAATCCATCAACCAATATCTCAGGATCATATATGAAAATATACACCTACTCAGGTAATTTTCTTCTTATATTGATTCATGCATAACATAGGGTCATTTGCCAAAGTTGATAATCATTGGATCAATGTAAATTTTCCAAATATCATTCACTTTACATTATGAGGTATGCCCTAATTGTGCCTCAAACACGAATCTCCTATCATAATTTATTCATGTCAGTTTAATTCCAGGTTACTTCCAGGCGATTCATTTGGTTTGGTTAACGTCTGTTAATAACTGAGCTGTGCAGCCAATACCCAGTGGTTTTAGTGGAGATCTGGAACTGAAATAGTATCACTAAAATTAGCTTCGTTGGATAAATAAGTTAGCTCTTTTCTTAATAAGTAAGACATGGCCATTGTAATCTAATTTACCTCTCCGTATAGTTAGCCCTAAATTACTTAGAAAATATATAGCTTTCTTTTGTCTGCAACAAGAGCAAGTTAACATTGTTAGTATCAGCAATTATGTAAAGAACTGGTTGAGGTGAAGGTTTGTAACTTGCAGATTCTAACTCAATAAAGCTATCCTTTGTTTAGATCCCTGAATATTAGGTATATTTAATTGACCCATCTCCCCCCCCCCCCCCCCCCGCGTGTACTAATGTGTATTTACACCTTGAAACTGTGTAACATCCCTTTAGACAATGATGACTGTATTTGTTATATTTTATATACAGCGAGAGTCACTTTTCTAGACTTTGTTAGTACTTGAGGGATTTGCAATTACTACAAGGTCAACATTTGACCTGCATTCATGACACAAATCAAAGTATATCAAAGACAATAGACTGCTGAAATGTGAACTAGGTATTGAGGACAAAGGCACCTGTGCCAGAGATATACACTCTGCAGGCAAATCAAAAGGCAGACAGGATGCCACACTAAAAGGTTAATGGGGGAGGCATCAGTGACACAGTCGACGAATCTCATTTCATTACACTTCAGTATAAAATACAACTCAATCAGACTACTTTGTTTATCAAATCTGAATTTTTATCATGCCTAATCTCCATTTGATAGAACCTGTGGTGCACTAATTCAAAAACATATTATACAAGAGCACTCAAAGAGTGCACACCTCCAACAAAGCCCAACACTTCATATATTGCTTGTGAGCAGAGTGATAAAAAATCCTTAAAAATTCCTCGATCCAGACAGTGGTTCCGGAACCTCAAAATTTCATCAAAATCTGTCTGTAACTTTACCAATTATTTTGCAGACAAACAGACAAACAAATGTATATTGCCGATTACATAACATCTTTGGTGGAGGAGCCAATCAACGTAGCTAGATCATAACCATGAAGACGCCATGGGCAAGATGGTAAAGGTGGATTTACTTTTGCAACAAGGGTAAGTTTTAAGCAAAAAAGTCACCATTTGTTTACACAAAACTGGCAAAGTATTTCCATGTTAAAGGAAGCAGGGAAATAACAAAAGTGATAATCTCTTGTTTATTTCTAAGTAAATCTATCACATGGCAGATAAATTCAGTCCCACACGCTTGGATGTCATTGTTTTGTCTTCACTGGTGATAAAATATACAGCAAAGTTCACTCGGATAATTTTCCTAATATTTCCAGATTTAAAGGGTTTGTTGCAATAGAAAACAAAGGTAAAGCAGACGGTTAAGACATCTATTTATGACCTAGTTATATTTCAAGAGAGGTGACGTTTAAAGGACTTCAGACTAGTCCCTATAGGAAATGTGATATCTAAACAAATTACAGATGTAGTCCACAGTACCTCTCCAGATGCATAAACAATGGTTAGATCTGATTGCAGACAAGAAAAACCTATACTGGATAGATTCTCTTAAACCCATCTGTGGTACAATAAGTGACTATAAAACTGAGTGTTGCAATCCCAGATAAAGGCCTTAAAGGTAAAAGCTAGGTTTTCGAAGACTTAAACTAAGAATTTTATGTATATGGGAATATTGCCAATATGAATGTGCAGACATAGATAATCACATGGTTCAACTATCAATCTATATCTTATGGTATCATGTGGAATTTCAAGAAATAAAATTAGAATTAGCATTAGAATTAGCAACAAATATTTTAGCATACATGTTAGGGTTAAATCGAGCTAAGTCGAGGCAATAGAAAAAATTAACTTCACATCTTGACAGAAGTGTCAAGAGCACTAATTCACTTACAAGAATGTCTCTTTATTGCACCCCTTAAATACAAACAGGAAACAGTGCCTGAACAAACCCCTAGCCTACAGGTAGTGCTAAACAATCACAAAAATTATTCTGAATTTGCGATCCAGATTTCGATCCAGACCATCGTTGAGTAGGGCCGAGCTATGGTTAGACACTACCTTGTGTAAAATTATGACCAAGATTTGATGTATATTTTAATGCTACGTGTATGAACAGGTAAACGAGCAAACCGACTCAGTTATAACACTCTTGCCTATCCCTTTGAGGGCTGGAGTTAAACTTCAATTTTTTCCTAAAGTTACAAATATTGTGCAATGCAGATTAAGATACATCAAGCTATGTGGAGGCCTTTGCATCAGAATAAATTAACTTCCTGTCTTTGCAGAAGTGTTAAGTGCAATAATTCATTTACAAGAAGTTCTATTTATTGCATACTCTAAAACACCAAAACATATTCTAAATTTGAACAAAAGTGACATTGTATATTACTGCATTTTTTTCTTCTTTCTTTTTTTGGCAAAATCAAATCATAAAGCCTTTTACAAGGAGCACCAATTCCTTTTGTGTCACTTTTGGGGAAACTAAAAGACCAATCAAAGACATTAAAAGAAAATATAACCCTTCCATTAGCCCCCATCCATTCTTATAAATTCATGACAGAATTAGCCAAGACTTAAAGTAACTGTTGACAGTTGGCAAAACACGTTTCTACAATGAAAAGCACAATTGTTCGGCGGTAATTGAAGGAATTTGCAAGTTTTTGTGGGGTCATTGTTTTGGGCAGTTAACCAACGAATTGACTTCCATTCGAACAGCTTTTCCAGGTTAGTGGCCTGGAGCCTTTAAACCGGAAGACAAAAGAACGCCATTTTATTTATGACGTCATTCAATGAGCCTCTGTTTTGAAACAAAAACCTAACATTAGGCGAAACTCTCAGAACATTTGCGTTCCTTTTTTCAGGAAAAAAGATACAAATAAACTAACAATTCAATTATCGCCTTTATTGAAATAGTAAAAGTGCTTTTGTCCTGCACGTTTTATTCATGTGGAAAGTGAAAGCATCTGCTAATGGATTAGTCTTTCTTTCTTAAATTGAGTGTTTTGTTACAGGTTTTATTTCTTTGGTTTGATTATTCTTGTAATAAACAGATTCATTAACATCACAATTAAGCTCCAATCTAGCTACATCTACATTCATTTCATGCAATCAAACTAAATGTCAAACAAAGTTTCGAAATAGCTTATTATTCAAAAAGCTTACACTTGTGTGAAGGTTTAAAACAAATCATCAAACCAATAGATATCATGTACCTCACAGAAAATACAATATTAAGCAAGAAATTGACCTCACACCTAACCAACTGTTACAAACTATTCATATATCTCTTTAAAAACCTTGTGAATTTTTTAATCATAAAATAAACTAGTTCAATTATTTTTAATATCTTCAAAATCAGTCAAATCTGTTTTCACGCTACAGTAGTGCACTTAGTACACCATACTCAGCAGTTTTACAGGGTATGTCCTATTACCATGCACTTGAAGTACTTTTTCCTTTAATTAATCAATGGTAGCCCCAAAGGCCAACTTCAAAGCAAATACTAAGGGATATGGTATAATATTTTCCGTATTAATTAATAGAGATTATGGTCAATTTTATTTAGATACCTGTTTGCATCAGATTTCTTTCCACAAAATGGGAAAAAAACACAAGTTCACCGATTGTGTAAATAATGGATCATTATCATATGGAAAATAAAAAAAATTAGACTGGTGTCCGATAATAGGAAGCACACGGTAATAAAAAGTGTAACCATAATTATCAACAAGTACCCTCTAACCACTATAATTCCAATGTGATTCATTTGTCAGCTACTGGGTATATGTATTTAATGAAAATTGATGTCAATGTTTAGATTTCACGTTCCCTTTGAACAACTGCAAGATTACATTGAAACTATTTTGAAGCAGGCCATAGAGCATTTCTACTGTGTTTTCACGTCCTGAATCTGTATCGAAGACCACAAGAGTAAGGGTTAGTTATCAATTTGTCAAATTTGACAAATACTTGGGATAGAGAGGCAAGTACATGTGCATTGAGTCTAGATTGTTGAAGTTTTGTTTCTCTCATTTCAAAACAACCTTGTTGAACATCATTTTGACATCACTTCAGATTTTTTTTTCCATTGAAATCAAAGAAAATTCAAAAGACTTCCTAAACATAAACTGTTGCTTCTGTAAACTGTGATTTATAGAAGCAAATTCACAAACAGCTCCATGCCTCCTCACTTTGAATCATCTGTCTAACTTTTATAGAGGCAACATATTATCTGAGATCTAGACATCTGACGTGAATGTCGCAGAGGATTAAGATAAATTTACCAGCCAAATTCAGTGACTTATTGCAAGTAATAAGAGGATGGATATTGGAGTATATTGGTTTCAGCTTCTGCACCGAGGTTAATGTTCTACACTATAAAGAGTTTAAACTATCAAGTTGGAAGGCCTTTGTCCACAACTAAAGGAGTGAAAATTGTATGACACTCTTGGGAAACACCAGAAAAACTCAACTGTAATCAAAGGCTGTAGACTCTTCCATCTCTTCATAACTCTCTGAAAAGCTTTAACAATGTAATATATGAAGTTCTGAACAGAATGAATTGTTACCAGATAGGAATTGATTGGACTTGAAGCTTGCTGAGGTTTATAGGTTAAGGTTAAATACTTCATTCTGATTGGACAGAATCCTTATTGGTTTCGGTTTGTGTTAAGGCAAGACCTAAAATTAGAACCGGTGTTAAATGCCATGTCTGAGGTAATAAAGCTTCACTTGGCAAAAAATCAACCAGGAATTGATGTCTTGAGTCCTGTTAGCATCAAAGTATCCTGTGAATTTACAGAAAAAAAAATCTTGTTACATTTAAGGTAATTAATTTAGAAGCTACATATTGAAGAACCTGACAGAAGGGAAGCATTAACCTCCTACCAAGAAATGTGTGTTATTAGCTTGTAGTATCTTGTATTTAACCGTAACCTATAAACCTCAACAAGCTATAAGTTTGAAATCTTGTAATTTCAAAGCATGTTGGTCTGTCAGTTTGTTTGTTTGTTTGGTTGTTGGCACATTGTATGACACAGTTTTTCAGCTATGATTCTCATTTTATCCCCATAACATTATCACTGGCCAGAATAGAACACGGCCAAATTTGACTAATAAAGCAATTGATGATAAATATGAGACCTAAATAAACTATACTGTTAATTGAAATAAAGATATTGAACCCTCTGGCTAAATTAAGAATACTCTTCAAAATCGTATTATCCCTATATACATGTATTTTAATTATCTCACCTCTCAAAGGGTGTGTGAGGGTTTTATAGTTGGGTCTAATTGTCTATGTATATGTGAAAACTATATACCAGATCTGGGTCACATTTTCCACACATGCTGGGGGTCTACCCGTTTATCGGTCTTCCTCCAGAATGTCTGGATCCGAATCTGGATAGGGAATCAGAAGTTGTTTTTGTGGTTGTTAGGGGCAATACCTGTGTGGGAGGGTATGTGTGTTCCCCAGACAATGCATGTGTATCTTTGTAATTGATGTCTCAGTGTTTTAATTCAACAACAAATAAGTTATGATTTCACCAGACCACTCTATGGACATTAAGTCCAACTTTGGTCAGAGTAAAGACTGTGTGGAATATGTGACAGTATGGGAAATTCCCCCAATGAGGAAAACTCCTCTTCCACATTCCTAGAATTGTGGGAAAATTCTTCCCATACTTTGGTATTTCTATTATTACATTTGACCTCTAACCTCCCTTGGTGCAAAATGGCACAAATTTGGATTATTTTGTCTTAAGTTTAAAGGATGCCCCAAAATGGCTAATTTTCCTATACTGTGGTGAATTTTACAGTTTTTACTCTGTTCCCTGTCAGATTTGACAAATTTCGCCCTGCCCTCCCCCGATGATCTTATTTTTGTCTGATCAATGTTCTAATAGACAGTTCAAGGTAACTGTCATTTAATCCACACACATAAAAACACCATGACACTTCTACTATTTTCCTCCCATTGCCTTTCAACGAGTGTCCAAAATAATTGAGACTAAATGCCAGTGTGGAGGAACTATCACCCCTCTGTCTATCTGTATCAATACCAGAAAAGGACGTGGGTAACCTCTTAATAACTTCACTTTACCACCTCACTGGTTTGTTTTAAAAGATTCACCCATTGATTATCACGTGGAATCCATGGAATTTAATTACTTGACCCTCTCCCCGTGCTTATGGTTTCGAACCCAGCCAGTGACAACGTAGAAGAAATATTGATGACTTCTGCCAAATGCCACCATGGTTGTTTATAAGGATATAAGCACTGCGACCTTTGAGTTGTTTTAAAGTCTGAAGACCTGTTTATTCAACTTACTCTGCCTTATCTTAGTCTCCTTCTGTCCACCATGTCCATGGTGTAAGACCCACGTTTTTCCAGTGGCTTTGTAATATATTTTAAAACAAGTTTGTTTGCTAAACATGTTCTGTTATTAAATATCATGTTGGAAATGCAGTCAGATCAACTGTTTAAGGGGATTGTTCCATAATTCTACTTTGTTTTACTTTGCTATTATTGTGGAGATCTTGAATTACAGTCACTGGGATAGCTTAACGGCTGCAGGTCATAAGTTGCTAGTGTAACATGACATTCAAGCAGAAAATTAAGATATAAGGTTATGGACTGTGGGGCCTGGTGCAGACACTTGCCTTTTTAAAAATCTAAATGGCCCCCGAAAAAGAAATAACCATTTCCATTGCTGGTGTGATCCGCTGCTATAAATGTGACATTCATGTAGGCAAATTTAGATGGAAATTTGTGGAATCTTGGGCATCATTCACATTCTTTGCCTATAAAGACTACTAAAGATTAATGAAGGTTTTTACTAAAAGAATCATTGTTTATTTTGAGGAATTATTCTTCACGTGAAAGAATTGTTAAATTCATTTCAATGGGTAATATTTGGTATAGAATTGTTTACTTTTTAAAATAAAGCCTGAAAATTAACTTTCAATTACCAACTGTTTTTCCTTGTTTTTTTTTAAAATAGTCTTTACTTAGCAACAAATCATAGTACCTTAGATAGCAATTAACTCACAAATTTAAAACAAAATAAATCAAATTAAAAGTCTTAAGACAGCTACAAATTGAAAAAATTCTGTATGAATACTGCTACTGATTGTTTAAGATAATCTCAATGTTGACAATCACATTTGTCCACACAAATTGAATCTAGTTGTTCAACAGGGGTTCCACTAAGTTACTAGATCAATTATTTTGATGATTTGACAGATGATAATGAATTGGATTCATTGAACAATTAGCCAGTTGATACTTGATACATACAAAATATACAACCCAATTCTCTATGATTAGTTTTTTTAGTATTTCAAGTTGGATCCTTTTGTTGTGAAACACAGCAGTAACATATCTTGTGTACACTAAACCTCAATCTTATGCTCCCCAACAAGTAACTTACACTCAAGAAATGGGCACAAAATCCAATAAACCAGAGAGTTAAACTAGTTACATCATTAAGAACACTTGCTCTGGAGTGTATTGGGAATACTCGTATACAACCAAAATAACACTGTGAGATATTAAGTTAGAGCGAGGATTACAAAAGTCACCATTAGGGGTCACCCCCCCCCCCCCCCCCTTTTTCCTTTTTTTTCTTTTTTTAAAAAAACCATACAGAGTCAGATGCAATACCCTGACATTATTTAATAGAGGACATTAATGTTTGGGTTTTGCTTGTGAACTATAAAGGCCTTCTATCTTCATTATTATTGGTCCCAGCAGTTTGGGATGTGCAGACAATCTACATGAAATCATAGGCCGTGAATCTTTAGAGGACCTTACTTGATCTAGGATCCTTACTTCATGGTCCTCCATATTTTTGCTGTTTTTTTTTCAGATCTTGGTCCAGTGCCGAGTAACAGCGCTAGCAGCTACTTTGAGTAAATTCCACATAACCCCAATATGACTGCATTCAGTGTTTCACTAAATATGTGTTCAGCTACTTTTTCTGTACCTACAATGTGGTGCCTATTAGAGGTCTATCTCAATAGCTAAGTGAGTAGCAGCTATTTCTGTTTTAACCGTGACTGAAATAAGTAAATGGCTTTTTAGTTGACCCCTACTTCAAGGTCAAACAAGGTTTACATTTAAAAGCATTACAGCTTCTTTATTATTGGACCTAGGGGTTGGCATTCACAATAATATCTTGGCTGTGACTCCAGCCACTTTTAAGAATGGCTGAAATTGCTGTATGTCAGATTCTACCATGTATTATCTGCATATAGAGAGAAGTAATCTCTACTTATTTAACTGATGGCCACTTACTAAAGCTTTTTCCAAGTAACAATAAAAGAAATGATTAAAGACTAAAAGAAATAAATAAATACTTGTTATAAAGTTATATAGTGCAAATCCATTTTATACAAATAGAAATTAATTGGCTAATTTTAACAGGAAGCAAGTATTGGGAAAGTCTGACTTCTGACGTTTATGTATTCTTAAAGATCAAAGTTGGGGTTTTAAGTGTTCTCAGATCTATTAGATATCAAAATATGCTTGCAATTTGTGCTTATTTAAACATGATACTTATTCTAAGTGAATATGTATGGTCTTTTTGATTCAAATCACAGTACAAAATAGCCTCTAACTTTAAATTGACTGTCAAAGATACACTGATATCAAGAAGATGTAACCTATGTTTTTCTTAAGGATTTCATATCCCTTCAAAGATATTACATCAAAGAATTCCAATTAACTTGGATGAGCATATCAAAAATTATTTAGTAAGCTGACATTTTAACTTATATAGAGAATATAATAATAACAAAAGTTAAATCAAGAGAATTCAACCAACAGATTTATAGCTTTTGAGGGTAAAAGAGGAAAAAGATTAATACCATATTTGGACATATTTCCCATCATTACAAATCACAGTTTTTTTCATGTTTCAATTGGGTCAGTATGAGACATAACACAATTGACCTAAACAGAAAAAAACATGTTTGGCATAACAAGATTACTTTGCATCATTTCAAAATAACTGTCCATGGAAGATCCACTGGGTTGAGAAATGGCGACTATAAATCAGTTTTATAAGTTTCGCTTTAGACAAGCCTGGTGACATTTTTTCCACAAACTTAAGTCAACATTTGAAGTCATTTCACGTCATATAGATCTTTTTGTAAAGACAGTTACAGTTTTTCATGATGTCTGATCTTTTGTTGTCATTTTCTTGCTTTCCTATTTTTTCCTAGAGAAGAAAAAAAAAATCCTAGGCCATCCAATAAAACCAGAGATGGGAATCTTTCGGGGTTGTAAACCCTGGCAGCCTTTCAATGGATTATTCAGTTGACTTCATTTGAGGTAAAATTGAATAGATAGCTAGTTAAGATAAGAACTACAGAATCTTGCCATTAAAATTGAGCACTATTAAAATTTGTCTCACGCCTCAACATGACCATTAAACTCAGAAATAGTGGAGCCAATAAATTTGTACAAAACTCAAGCAAGACACTGAGATTTTACGGACAAGAAATTCTACAATTAGACAGAATAAAAAAACCTGGCGCCGTATTCTACAACAATACAATGTACTTAGATAAGGTGACCTTAGATCTAAGTAAGGAGAGGTTTTTTCACTTAAGTTTTTCTTGCACTTTGTATTCACAGATCAAAGTTATGAATGTTCAATTTCATAATTCCTTACACACCTGAAATGTAAGAAATACCTTGAAATCCTAGTTAGAAATGGTCGAAGTATTGTTGTAGAATATTGCCCCTGCATTTTCTTCTCTTCATATTTAGAAGGTTACATAAAGTAATAGGGATTTGTGTCCCAAAAACTTCCTTTTTGCAATTAGATACTGAAATGTCATACTAGAAACACTTTATAATATACCCATTACACAAAAACTTCCCCAGTTTAATAAGAGATGCTATGAAACAATTATTGATAATTTATATACATGGTATATACTATCTATAAAACTCAAATTATACCATGTTCACTTTTATTCTATTCACGGTTGATTGTACAAATATTTTCACATAGTATCTTACAGAACTGTCAGTTTAATTCATAGCACTTTTAAAGGATAACAATCAATAGATAAAATTATCAATTCTATCACTTCTCAGGTCTAAGGTACAGCTAATTTGTGTACATTTGAAGGTTTTCCGGTATTCTAAGGCAGAGTTTTCATGAATTTTGCTGTTTATTAGCTACGTAAGGTTGAAATGAATACTAAGTTTTAATTAACATGTATTTTTATCCAAAATATAATATACTGCAACTGACTGGAATCATTATATCTTAATATCACATATAAGCACACCTTAAAAGATTAACTTGTTCTAAAATCCAAAACAGAAAAAAAACATTCTTCAATTAAATTAGCTTATGGATTAGAAGTAGACCAAAATAAATAAAGAAATAATCTTGAAGACTTAAGCAAGCTACATATGACAAGCACAACGTATATTGCATTCAGTTACATTATTTTACTATCTGACAGGGTTTGAAGTTTAGGTATAAATGGAAGCAATCTGTCTTCAAAAAGTGACGTCATATGGAGCAAAATGCTGTTGAAGTAAACCAATGTAACGTCACTGCCCAAATAAGGAAAAATATTGACATAATTTCACCTGTGCATTTTATTAAAATGGTTGCACTAATGGTAATAACTCCTGGAGAGTAAACAAGCAAACGTATTGCAAAAAATATTCCATTTAAAGTTACTTGAAGTTGTGAAATGCTTTTGTGTACACACCATGTCATATGTAATGTGTGATGACGTGACTTTCCAATGAAGAATTTTAATTGTAAATATCTAAATTAAGTAAATATGATCATTTCATTTTTATATTCATTTGCCGGGAGAGAGAGAAACTAGGCCATAACTAAATATGGTGAATATTGTATAACCTATGGTCTAGTTTCAATAAATAGTCTCAAATGTAACACCTTGACAACATAACCTGTCCATTGATACATTTGATGCCTGCAACGCCTTAAACACACTTACACATTATTATATAGTGGATACAACTATCCTTTCTTTTAACGCTAATATCTCATAGAGACAGTTTTAAAATTGTCTTATTTATTCTATATATCTCCATATATCCACACAATAAAGCTATAAACAACTCTAATTGCTATCTCAAAGTAAAAAGAAAATTACAGTCACAAAGACAGTTTTCAACAAACATTGACAAGTACTAAAAACATAGTAACTTACTTCTCTATCCTTTAGTTTCCCCTGCAGCAAAATATGAGTGTCCCTTTGCCCGTCAGTATGCTAACAAATCTTTCTCCTGTTTGCGTGTGTGCTGCTTTCCTGCGACTGTTTTAGAGCCCTCCTCGCAGACGATATATATACTTCCGGCCGCCAGTTACAAATTGGCGCAAACAAATTTCATTGGTCCTCGAGAGGTTCCGTTTTTTTTTCTTCTATTCTTTTTTTCCCCATTATTCTCTCCCAATATGAGGCACACTTGGGGACAACCCTTTGTTTACAACATCTTGTCCTATTGTTTGCACCTCCTAGGGACCCCGGAAAAGGGAGATTTCCAAAAGATGAAATGTGACTGACAAGGGAATGAATATATAGAGTGTTTATATGGGTGGACAGAGCTTAAAAACAAAAACAAAATAACTAATTCTCAGTAGAAAATTAATGAGCCTATCAGCTTGGAAATATTGCAGTCCTCGGGGGTTGCTAACTTTTTGTCACCCTCCTATAATTTGATAGCACTTTGTATTGTATTAGTTGAGCTTTACTTCACTAGGGTTTTATGTGGTGGGTAGTTAAGACTTGATATATCCTTTCCCCACCAAGGAACAGCTTTGGAAAGACGTGTATTAATAATTAAAGTCAATGGTAGTCTTTGAATGTACTTACAACTTCTTATGGTCTTCATACGGTAAATTGTAGTCTTGCAAAAGAACCATTGCAGTAAACATAATACATATTTTTTCTATGGTAGTGTTCTAACAAAATGTTTATCTGAAACAGGTTTATGTGTATTGCAAACAGGTTTATTGAAACATGTATGTACTACCATTCCCTGTATCTTCTTGGATACTTGCAATATTATTACCCAAGATTGTATGCTTATATGAAGAGCTAAATTGGTGGAGTGGTTAAAAGGGTTGTCTTTCCTATATGTGGTTGTGGTTTCGAATCCAACTCATGACAAGAAGAAACAACAACACACAAGATTAGAACCATTGTTAAACACATTTGGTAAAACATAGAAAAATCAAATTTCAAATACTAGTATTATCTATGTCACTCTAGTGTTTGGCTGCCACGTGGCCTATGTAATGCGGCAATCAATGAGTTTGTATCATATGTAATAAGGGGGTGATTTCACCAAACTTACATTTACAAAGTTATGTAACCTATATGGCTATACAGTGATTCCGTAAGCATATCTGGTCTAAAACCACAAAATTCAAATTATTATGCATGGCAATAATACTCGTTTATTTACAGTGATTAACCTACGTAGAAGTTAAAATGTGATTTAGAATCAATTAGAAAATCCTCATTTATGTTTATTTAAAGTAACTTAAAATGAAAATGACGGATATTGATGAAATTTTCAGGAAATGTTTACAATGATACAAGGAACAGATAATTAGATGGTTTACTGAAAATTTAATTAATTTTTTTTTATTGGTTGTCAGTGCTCATTGGTTTTCGGTGCAGAATATTGACCGCCTTGTATACATTACTTGCCTCCACCCCCACAGCCTACCATCATCATATAGCAAATACAGTATGTATTGGAAACAATATTACATCCATATCAAATCTAGGGATGGGTCTGTAGGCCAGGTGACTCGGTGTCAACTGCATTTTAATGAAACACCGTGCCGAGATTTTAAAGCCAGCACCTCACCTGTCAACACATTTAAGTGAAGGAAAACTGAAAACTGATAACCCAAACCTGAAGGAATTACAAGCTTTTATTCCATATTTTCGTGCATTTGCAGTCTTTTGTACTGAGTAGCGATTACGTTTAGCAGAATTACCATGTTTTGGTTACGACACTTTATAACCTCAATCTAGCTTATCAACATATAAAATGGATGGAAAACTTAAAACATTGGGAACACGTCTATCTCATTTTTTTCCACAAAGCTGCTAAGTCTAAGATTTCGCTTAGTCTACCTGAGAGTGGGCTTATCTTTTGTAAGCAAAGACTGAAATATGGCCACCATATATTTTTCTCACTTGAAAATTTGAAATTCATTATAATGAAGAATAAGTATATTGAACGCCCTCTTAAATTAGCCTTCGGGCATATTTATGTGATTACAGGGGGTTTCCATTGAAAAACAACATTTTCCATAAAATAAAATCTGTTAAACAAATGATATCTGTCACCAGTAAAAGTTTTTGACTATAAAAAGGATCACTTGATATAGAAAAAAAAACTGTGGTTATTTGATAAGCAAAGTCACCCTTTGTGAAATCCACTTAGGTCCAGGACATAGCAAAGACAAAAAGGCTCAGATTTAAGTCCCCGACTTAGCCTAAGTCCAGGCTAAGTCTAAGCACCTTTGTGAAACTGGCCCCAGGATGTACCAAGTTTACGACAGGGGGCCGTATACTTGCTATGATGTCTTTTTCTGTTGCACAAAAAAGTAACTTTTTCTTACAATACCAAATTAGTGAACATAAGTTTTACCAGATTTCTTAAATGAGAGGTTTTTAAAGACATTTTTCTTCACGATAAAGCACCGGTAACGTTGTCTGGTAGATATTCTAAATACTTGAAATGATTGGAAACCAGTACAACATATAAACGAAATGTATATAATCTTCGATACTGTTGCTTTAACAGACAAGACAAATTCCTTCTTGTAGAATTTTTTTGTCAAATTTACCTGTTACTTTGCTTAATGGTAAAGTTCTACATCTTATGAGGGCCAAGATTGAGTAGAGAAAGCATAACCTTACTTCATGACATTAAGAAGCAACAGAAACAACAAAATACACTAAAATGACATGTGTATACCTCACAATGGGAAATAGAAACATCCTTTTTTCACAATGTATGAAATACATAAAATCAAATCATGCACACAGCCCCTTTCAGTGGGAAAGCACAAGAATTTACAGCTAATGTGGGTCACTGGCCCTTTTGATTGTCCTAGTATTGCTGGATGTCTTAGGAACACTTAGCACACTAAGAGTCTTGGTAATTCTGTCCCCAGACGTGTTTTGGTAAAACTTTTGAATCTTAAGTACTATATGGACAAATCCTCAATGCAGAAATATTCTGTTAAGACGTCATTTATTTTGAGGAAGCCTAAAAGTTCATTTCAAAGAGAATAGAAATAAAAGTCCTTATTACAAAAGCACTCAGTGTGTGCAGTCCTCCGCCACAGCACATAATAATAAGTAAATGGAAAAATTCGGATTATTATTATTTTTTTTTTGCATCCAGACGGTGATTCAATTCACTCTCAAAATTTAAGGGGGTGTAAGTTGGAGCAAGACCCATCTTCTTTTAAAAAATTTTCGTGAAGTTTCAACCAGTGCTATTTGTGTAATCCTGCTAACAAATAGACAGACACATATCCTAACAGATGATCTTGACAATAATATCTCCTAGTCGGAGGTAATAAGCAACAGCAAAAGGGGAATAACTTGTAGAGACATTGCAAAAACCTTGTTGGCTTGAGAACTGACCCTACAATGTGTAATTTTAAGGGAAAATGTCAGAGCAATAACACACACACCCTTCTTTGAAACTCAGAAGGTTAAAACGGGTCAAGACATCCCTACTGATAAACCGCCCCAGATTTGGTCTGCTCAAATCACAAGTAGCGATTGTTACCTGAACCAATGAGGAATTATTTTCATACCTTTTGTTTGTCTGTTAGTTTGTTTGTTTGTAAGCAGGATTACACACGTAATATTGATTGGATCATCCTGGAAAAAAATCAGAAGATGGGTCTTAGATCAAACTTGGATCCCTTTGAATTTTGAGAGTGACCTGGAACCAACGTCTGGATTAAAAAAAACATAATCCGGATTTTCCCATTTACTTATTATTACTTGCCTTGGCCGAGATATGCACTCTCCAAGTATTCTTGTTTGCAAATACTTAAAAAACTATGGTGCACAGAAAAATAATATATGTTATTTGGCAATAACATGCTATAGGTATTTATTTCTCTTGCAGTGAATATTGTATCTAGAAATGAGGAAGAAATATCAAGATGAAATTGTTACTGTAGCAAACTGTATATTCTGAACAAAAATTAAGTTGTTGTGTTTTTTGCCTGTGTAAGGAGGTGTCTGTTATTGCAACTATTTTAACAAAAATGTAACAAAAAGTACATGTACATTGTCATTAGAAACATATCTACAAAATACTTCTGTTATGGATTCAATCAAAAATGTGAAAACATAAGTTTGTCAGTGTATTAGTTTCTCATGTTCTTAATACCCCATTCACACTACAGGCGGTATCACCAGTGGTAACCTGCTTTTGGTGAAATGTCCCTGTCCTTGGACCACCCTTTGACGTCCCTTTGCGATTTAGCAAGTCAGTGGCGAACCATCCATTACCTTGCGCATCCTACGCAAGTTTTGAAAAGTTTCGAATTTCTGCCTCTGATTTTGGTACCGTGAGCATGCGTGGACGATTTCGGGCATGCATGTATGAATTTCTTAATATTGTAACTAAAGGTGATTTTTCACTGTAACACAGCGACATAAGGTGAGTTAAGGTATTGGTCATTTTGTCACGTGTTTGTCCGACTAGGTGCTGAAGGTGAGTTGAGGTTAATGGAGGTTACTTCTCAGTCACCAACATTTGTAGTACTGTCATCCTACTGTTATTGATGGTTAAAAAACCGTGTCTAATCAGTGGCTGTCTGATTGTAGTGTGAACAACTCTGATGAAATGGGGGACCTGGGAGTGGTTCTGCACCAGAGAAAAACTTCTAACTGTGGTATGTACCTTCTGTAGTGTGAATGGGGAATAAGTTTGAGGCTTTCTCTTCATATATTCTCTGGTTCATATTATACTTGTGAAATGTGCTTACTATGTGTACCCAGAACATAATTAATATGATAAACAAAAAAATAGAAAACACTTGTACAGTGTACACTTCCACCAGAGAGGCATTTCCGGATTTCTTTGTATCTAGAAGACAATCTTTCCCAAAATCTTTCCATTGACCAGCCCTATCCACATAAGATAAAAGCCAAGCTGATGATGTGTTCCTTGAGGTCCCACACTTTGCCACTTCCGTGCATAATGCCCTTGTTCCACCAAAGGATTAAGCCCCGATCCTGTCGGCGACCCTTAATCGTGGGTAGTCTTGGAAAAAATGGAAAAAAAATTGACCAATGGGGTGGAAGACAGAATCGGTATGACGGTCTGGGATTAACTACAGATTGGCCTCAGGACGCCCCAGGAGGCCCCAGACAGTCCCTAACTGGTCTGGGACTAAGAACAGACTAAGCCATTTTTCTGGTCGGTTTGAACCACGATCCTGTCGTAGACAAACCGACTGGGTCCCAGGACGCCTCAGGCCTCCTGGGACTAAGCCCCGACTAACCCAGGATTAAGTCCCGACCCCACAAGGTGTCCTGAGGCGTCCCCAGGCGTCCCCAGACCGAGATAGCCGATTTTTGCTTTGCAATGGGACTAAGGGTCGCAGGAAGCCTGGGACTAAGGTATAGAGGGTTTGGGACTAAGGGTCGGCGACTAAGGGTCGCAGGCGGCCTGGGACAACATAGGACTGTGTAAATTTGATCTGAGGAGGCCTGAGGAAGCCTGGGACTGGACATTTTGTTTATGGCGGGAAAAAATAATCGGTTGGGGTTGGGAGAAATATCAAACATGTTTGATTTCTCACACGGCCTCAACCGACCACAACCGACCCTTACAGGAAGCCTGGGACTAAGTATATTTTTGAAACCGACCCTCAAAAACCCTTAATCGGGAGCCTTAGTCGTGTGGTGGAACACCCACATAAGTCTTCCAACCATTTTGGCCTCAGCTATTGCTTATGATGCTCCAAAGATTTGGAATAATTTGCCTGATGATGAACGTTTGGCCACTTTTTTCCACTCATTCAGAAAGAAGCTCACACAAAAGCTCATACAAAAAAAGTATGTACAAGCATATCCGCCCTAATTTCTGCTTTTCGCGGTTTCTTTCCATGGTGCTGACCCGTGCTATGTTTCAGGTTAATGATTATAGTTTTTCATTTTTTTTGTGTTTGTTGCGCCTAGGGTCTGTCTTTGGATGGAGATTAAGCACTATAAAAATACTATTAGAAATTAGAAATTTTGGTATCCAGAATATGATTTAAATATTTCCACAAATTAAATAAATTCTCCTTTTGTCAGACCCCACTCATATAAAAAATCAGAAAGATCTGTTAATTACTTTTAAAGTTATCGGAAACACAGACAAATGAACACACACCTGATTGAGGTAATTACAGGATTCCAACCCGTTCACAAATCAAACTAGTTCCAGTCATAATGTAGTCATGCAAGTCTTGAGAAAGGATACTGGCCAGGGTTATGCAACGTCCTCATCTATGTTAGCACTCTATCAACTCTTTTTCTTTGCAAGTTCAAAATGTAGACACGCCACCAGTTATAAGTGGTTTAACTCCCAACAAATGTCTAGATCACTAAGCAAAAGCAAAGGGAAGGAATTGTCCCAATGGTAAAGATATACTTAAATTCTGAGGATTCACTACAAATCTAATACCTAGGTTATACCATTCAGTGGTGGGTTTACAGGCTACAATCAAACCGGAATGTCTACCATCTTGTTACACCAAGGCAGATGGTGAACAGAAATATATTTGCTGGTAAAAAAAGATGCTTGGTGTTTCAATCTTAACTCTCGCCCCACAGAGGGAAGTAGTGAGGGTACTGAAACGGAGTCTTCTTATTTGTTTGTTTGTTCACGCACATAATCCAAAGGACATTCATCTTATCTGGATCTTCTTTGAACACAAGATGAGGTCTATCCATGGCTTGATTCTCTTTAAAGGTGATCATACTCATCTGAATTCAAATCCAGAATTTTTTCTATTTTTATTGAACCACTACTCCAATCCCAGTCAAAGGATTTATTCTGATTCTTAGACACTTCTTAGTTTGCTATGTATAATGATTTTACAACAAATTTGGTTTGACTTATTTACAGAGCATATACTATAAAAACAAGGTACAAAGAGACACTACCCACTGAAACCCAAACATTAGGGCTATTCGGGCGGGGAATTATCACAAACACCGGGGTGACTTAAATCATGTGCAAGTGATCGGTCTTCCTCATAGGATCACTTGGTGTAATGATTTCAGTTACAGTGAAAGGTACCACCCGAATACAAAATATCATTTCCGATCACTCAGATCACTTCAATCATCCCACTTTGATACACCTATATTATGATACTCTTAATAAATTAATAAGCAAATATTTATAGTACATGTAGTTACATATACAAAATGATATAATGGTTAAACCCCTATTGTAGTGCTTGTAGTGCCATATCAGACAAGATTTCAATAATGTTAAAAATACAAATTTCTCATACTGCAAATCTTCTAAAAATTGTCTCAATTTTTCTCAGATCACATTTACAGTGACTCCGCTTCCACACAGTATCAAAGAATCTTCTGTATTGATACTCCTCTCCTGTCTTTAATATTTCTTTTTTTAATTTCTTTGTCAAATTGCCTTCAATCCCATAATGCTTTGCTGTACTGAGCCACATCTGAAATATAACATAAAGGATGCTACAGAATGTTTAAGTAATTATACAAGATCACACATTATTACTCAACCACTTTAAGTAGTTTCTTATTTGTTTGGACCAAATAGCAAATCAACCGTCATACATAATTATTCCTATAAATTTCAAACTATTGTGAATTATTATCAAATAAGTCTTAGAGGTTCTTAAATGCAATACATAAAAAAAACATCAGTAAGAATGTAAAGGCAAATCATTACATTTAAATTTCACTTATTAGGGTTTAACGACGCTTTCAACACATTCTACAGTTAGTGACGCAACTGGTAGTTTTAGGGGCAGAGAAAACTGCTACATGCTAGTTGGTCAAGGTTCTGCACTGTAAACTGCTGGGTATCGGCAAGCAACTACCAACTTTCCCACATAGCGTCAGTGGTTTGAACTGCAAACCTCAGAGGTGGGAGGCGATTGTGTTACCAACTGTACCACTGAACCCCCATTGCACTTTTAAACCTTGTCCATCTACGTACAAATCTTCTAGTACAGACATTAATTGCTATAAAAATATGATTAGATTATATCTATTGACTTGCCAGGTTAAGAAAGTGCAGCACAAATTAAAGGTGTAACAGGATATCTCAAGGTATTTGTTCACACACCCCTCCCGAGCCTCCGAGCTGATATGAGATACAAAACGAATGGTTGCCTGTCAACATACACCTGTCCATTCACTGATAAACAGTTTAATTTGCTGTGAATTAATGAATTATGTGCAGCCATTTACTGGATATAAAATCTCAATGTGTACATTGAACAACAACAACTCACAGATGCACACATGTACAATGTATAATGATACCCCATAGCCTCAGTACACTCACTTATAGCCATAAAGCGAATTTCACACAGATGTTGGGTTATTATGGCAAAGGGCAAAGGTCAAAGTTGGGGTCTTATGTCCCTTTCAATAGTCAGCATCATATCGGGACAGTTCCTCAGACTTGTCACTGGCGGGAGTCGAATCCACACAGAGGTGACAGCCTGTGATTAGATGCCAAAATTGGTAATACCCTTTTTACACTACCGGCGGTATACCCCATGGCTAGAAGTTTTACATGGCGGCCGAACCGTCCTCCAGGACACCTCATGTCTTTCGAGATTTAGGGTATCCATAAGGTATGACACGCATTGCCACTAATGGGACACAGTGTGCAACCAAAAATAACAGCAGGATGGCAGTAGGACAAGAGTAGTATAAACGTGTATCACAGAGAGACAACCTCCATTTATCTCCACTCACCTTATGTTGTCATTGCAAAAAAAACATGTTACACTGAAACACGACAGAGTCGCAACCTATATAAACCACGGACCAGCCCTTCAGTTACCATGTGAAAATTCATTAGTGGAAGGTCACAGTTACAAATTCAGAGGCAGAAATTTTATACAATTTTGAAATTTCATAGGATGTTCCAGGAATGCTGTTGGTCAGCATCACCAGTTTGCATATGGGCATCAGACGGTAGTTGAAGTACAGGGCCGTTTTGTCTAACACCTATAACCATAGGTTATACTGCCTACAAGTGTAAAAGGGGTATAACCCACTAGGCCATTGGGGACCTCGGTTTTTATGAAGGTAAGTGACTTTATTTAAATGTACACTTATATATCAAATAAACATTCATGGCGGTGTAAAACTGCGAACAGTGTAGCATGGTCAAAGTTTGTGCTTTTATGTCCCTTTCACTAGCTAAGCTCATATAAGAAGAGCCCTCATTAAATGTCACATGCTAGTTGCTTGGTTCGAACCCACAAGTGATTAAATGCCAGTCATGTTAACCCTTCAGTTACTGCGGTTTCTCTGTTGAAAAAGAGCATTTAACATTTTAAACGTTTGGTGATATTATGCACAAAGAAAGGCTTGCAAAGTTACCATCAAAATCTAAGCTAAAGACTTATTCTCTTTTCAAAGATGAAATGTTTACCAAACCATTTGTTACTTATCATGTCTCAAAATTGTAAAAGATCATTATTTTGTCAATTAAGAACAGACATTTTCCCTTCAGAAAGTGGTCAGTATTACCGACTGAAGCTAGAAGACAGAATTTGTAAAATATGTAAAGAAGCTATTGAGGGTGAATGGGCTCTGGTCTAAAAAACATGCATGCTATGAAGATGTTAGATATAAACAATTATAATAATTACATTGGCCAGTTCATTGACTCAATTTGTACTAAGAAAATCAAAGCATATATGAATTATGTAGAGTAAGAAATCTAAAATTCGCCAGGAATCTAAAATTCGCCGCCTCTAAAACCTTAGTTAATTTTATGAAGAAAATGATGTTTTTGTCTAAAAATTGGTATTTTTCAGTTCAAAAAGCCTTTATTTACTATACATTCAACAAATCTCACCACAATTCATTTATTTTATTAGTATTTTCACATGTGGCGAATTTCAGATATGTGGCGAATTTTAGATTTCTTACTCTATATCATATATATGTGGCAGAAAAAAGCCAACTATCAAGTATAAACATGCAAAATCTCCTGCCTCTTGATTGTCACATAATATCTAATTTGTAGTGACTAATAAGTCCAAAGGGGCTGGGTGGTTTGTTATACACGTGATATTTTGAAGTGGTGTATTTTCTATATATTATGCCATTTTTAATAAATGAATTAATAAAAAATATTACATTAATGCAAAGGGGTCAGCCCAAGCTTCCATCCCCTCATAACGATGCATTCCTTGGGGTGGTATTAACCACTCGTGGGGTCGTATATACCAATGAGAAGAGGAAAGCGTTCTTTACTCTTCACCACCTGTATGTTCACTGTGTATGTTTACTTATTTTTGAATTGTTTTACCCCATGCCTAGTACCTTAAGGGTTATATTGTGAAGGATAGTTGGAAGGACAGAGGAAACCAGTACATACAGCTGGCCAAGGTTCTGTACTGTAAACTGCTGACCAACAGCAAGCAACTACTGGATTTTTGACATGAGGTCATGCTGAGATT
Organism: Sabellastarte sp. h YS-2021; assembly: GCA_964017235.1. Lineage (NCBI taxonomy): Eukaryota > Metazoa > Annelida > Polychaeta > Sabellida > Sabellidae > Sabellastarte > Sabellastarte sp. h YS-2021. The sequence continues at coordinate 61,158,476 of OZ024938.1, forward strand.
CAAGCTCTGATCTCAGAGGTGGAAGGCGAGTGTGTTAGCACTGTGCCACCATGGCCCCTATATGTGTATGTAAATAAACAGAAAGAATAAAGATAAAGAAAAAAAATCAATCACAATAATTTGCTTTGTACCTTTTAAAACGTATATATTTCAATTGCTATATGTTTAAGATTATTTACAAAATTAAAAGTGTTTAAAAATACTTTTTCACGTTTTTTTTCACAGGTATTCTACACCTTTGTTGTCGTCATAGGTGAAGGTGACAAACTGACATGACACAGGAACCACAGTGGTTATTTGATAAGCTTGGTCTCAGCTGAGAGCACTTCCGTTGAAAATCTTTTGAGACTAAAATCTGATTTGGGACCATGGCTCAGTCAAAGTCTGGGCCAAGTCCAAGACCTATTGTTAAATTTACCAGAGTAACCTCCTGCCAAAATTATAGCAGGCTAGCCAAAATTAATTTTCTGGTAAACATGGGTTAGACCACATTACACTGTGGGGTAAAAATGACCACATTCCAGACCACATTCCCCTGTTCTAACATACACCCACGTGTATTTTTGCCTAAATCTCTGGGTCAAAAAAATTGTTTGGTGATTTTGCGTGAGACCAAAATAGCCCAGGTTGAGTTTTGACAAGGCCAGAATAATCTCGGAATTATTATTAATAATATTTATTAATAATTATTCGTAGGCTATTTACAGGGACGTCAAAGCACACCCAGTTCTATTTTTTGCAAGCCCATAAGATAATAATTGTTCATAAAGAAAACACTAAATTACACATTGAAGTGGGCTTTTTGAAGTGGGCATCATTAATCAGGTTATTTTAGCATAGGGGATCATGTTTTCAAAAATATCAGAACAAAATGTTGCGTAGGCAAGGATATAAAGGTCATCTGTTTATCAGTTCATCAGTTGTCCTCAATATGACAACATCTGGTATCATCTTTTAGAATCTCTTCATTTTATACAAGGTAAAATTAAAATAAACGCCAATTTACTATTTCATGGTTATAGAAATTTGATCTGTGGTCAAAAGAAATTTACAGCACACAACACAAGGATCTGGTGGTTATTATTTGATAAATAAATGTAGACTATATTAACTCCATGACAATGTGGAGAATGTAGATTTGTCATGTGACACAACAATGTAGAGAACCACTGTATTTCCTGTACTTGTACATGTGTAGTTATCTTTGTTAGGTTTAAAATGGCCACTGAGAATGCAGCATTCAGTGTCCTTAAGAAACTCAATGAATATCTCAGAAGTATCTATTTGCATTGTCTTAAGTAATTTGTCAAAATGTCCATAACCCCACCCCTCGCAAATACGTGAATTAAAATCACACAAAGATGTATATATCATTTCTTAACCTTGTCCATACAACTAAGATAATAAATGTTCAACATACTTCAGGGTCAGCCCATGGGGATTTATCTGATGGAAAATAAAATGAATAAACAACTGCAATGTGCCTCTTCACATTGAACTTTGACACCTAAATATACCATCAACAGTTTTGTCCACTATTGTAATAGTATATATACCAAACAAGGTATATTTAAACCACCAAATGCCACTGGAGACCCAGATATATTTACCATCAAAATTAAAACCAAACCTTCTGTAATGTCAAACACACACAAAAAAAACCTAAATGACCAAAGTACACGAAAAGTGTTTCCTGGGGTGGTTTGGAGCTTACAAGCTTCAAAAGTTTCAAATTATCCTGGATGAAACGGTAACTTAATACAGATTACCAATGGCTTATATTTCTGAAAAAAACATGGGCTTAAACAAGTTTGATTTTATTCAGTTAGACCTCAAACATTTGGTTTGTAAAATGAACTGATTAAAGAATCTGGTTTGGAAAGACACCCGAATGCCTGGTTTATGAAAGAAGTCACAGAACATATCCTCTGTCAACTCTTTTGCAGTCAATGAAAATTTGCTATGTCAGAAAGTTGAGTTTTTATTCTGTGGCCATTATAAACATGGAATTCTGAGCGACATAGGACAAATACTGGGATCTTCAACGTTTGTTTATAATTTACATATTAAAGATAAACTTTGTAGACTTTAGATGCACCACCACATTCCACTTTTGAAAACATTGTCATATCAATTGTTACTGATTCATATCGTAGGGTCAAATCTATCAGGCATCAATTTGAGTACATGTGGTGCAAGGATAGGTCCCAGTTGAGCAGAAGTAGATTGCGCAGACAGATTGCCCAGTGCAATGCAATCATAAATATGGACAAGGCTGAATACTACAGCACCATCATTAGTGACAACAGCCATGACCCAAAGAAGCTATAGCATGCACTTCTACATGTCCTTGAAAAGGGTCAAGAGATGGATCTCCCTCCTCATCTGTCAGAAATTTGCTTCCTTCTTCAATCGAAAAATCAAAAAGATTTGTGACATGATCACAGCCTCTTCCACAACATTCATACCACCCAATTGTAAAACTCTCAACCTATTTCACTTCAATGAGGTCTCGGAAAATGGGGTACTTAAAATCATCAAAAATCATGTCTTTTAGATCCAGTGCCTACTTTTCTTTTGAAAGATTGTGTTGAAATTCTACTTCCATCAATTACAAAACTTGTCAATCTGTCTTCAGCTGTGGGTGTGTTTCCTCAAAAATTCAAGAAGGCAGTTGTTACTCCCCTCATTAAGAAAGCATCACTTCCAAGCGACAACTTGAAAAATTATTGACCGGTATCAGGACTATATTTCAGGTCAAAATTGGTGGCGCGAGTTGTTGTCAAACAGCTCAAGCATCATATCAACAGTAACAATCTTGATAATCCTAGGCAATCTGCATACAAAGTGGTCACGCCACCGACACCACCCTGCTGCATATCAAAAATGAGATTCATCGCACACTATCATTGGGAGAGCCTACAGCATTGGTCTTACTGGAGCTGCGATTGACACAATTGACCACACTACTCTTCTTAATTGTCTAAAGTCATGGTTTGGTGTGTGCAGCAAAGCCTTGAAGTGGTTCACATCCTCTCTCAGTGACCAAGTCCTAGCAATTAAAATTTCGCCAACCCTCTCTGAATTGCATGAGCTGCTGTTTGGGGTACCACAAGGCTCAGTCCTTGGTCCTCTGCTGTTCTCCTTATACACCACTCCTTTGAATAAGGCTATTGGAACACACCCTGACATCAAATATCACTTTTATTCAGATGATTCCCAGTTGTTTATTCTCATGTCTCACAAAAATGTAGCCCTGGCTTTTGGCAGACTAAATTCATGTCTTCTGGATGTTCAAGAATAAATGTCATCAAATATGTTCAAATTAAACAGAGTTTATTATCTTTGGATTCCATGCTCAAGTCAAGAAATTAGATCTCTATCTCCCAGTTAGGTTATTTGGTAATTTTGTACATCCAGCAGTTGTTGCAAAGAACCTTGATATCTGGTTTGATGCTAATTTCTCCTTTGCTGAACATGTCCGCAATATTTGTTAGGTATGCGTCATTCAAATTTGTGATGTCAGGTGGGTTAGACAGTACTTGACTGATGAGGCTGCTATCCTGGTGACTAACGCCTTGGTTACTGCACCCAGTCTCAATATGTGCAAACTGCAGTTTATTCAAAACACACTTTCTAGGATTATCACAAACTGTAACAAATACACACAGGCATCCCCTATTCTCAAACAACTCCATTGGCTCCAGTTGAATTTTGCTGTATCTTCAAAACGGCCACTCTAGTTTACAAGTTTCTTCACCGTGGTCATCCCAGTTACTTTGCCTCTCTTTTGTCTTATCATTGTGGAAGATATAGTACAAGATACAACCATCCTGATTAAAGGTTCTTGGAGGTTCCTCAATTCTGTGCATCTGTACATAAATCCAAAACACACTTTGGCCAAAGCTTTGCTTTTTATGCTCCAAGGGTTTGGAATCATGTCTGTTCTGCCCCAACTCTTTCCTGTTTTGGGAAAAGGTTAAACTTGTATCTCTTCAAAAAGGCATTCCCAACTTAACATACACTCTATCTGGCATCTCCGTGGTACTGGACTTGGTTACAGGTATGGCTAGATGATTTTTGAAATTTGATTTTGGTGTTGCGCCTTAGAGTCTGCTTGGCAGAGATTAAGCACCAGAAAAGTACAGAATAGAATAGAATAGATGTTAATTTGTTAGCTTATTATCTTTCAAGGGAATGGAATAGTCCACTGGCAGAAAGTAAGCAAAAAGTTGATCCACCAAAAATTGTCTCAAAATATTTTGAGAAATATATTACAAATGGTACCATTGAGAGTATGTATTGGGGTTTTGTGAGCATCACAAGTAAAAGAAAATTTTTTTCTCACAAATGAGTAAGACTACATTAGTGGTGAAAATGAGTAAATATTTTTAGTACAAATTTCAAAAGTGCTATGATTTTTAAGGTCAAAAAGTTTTCCAATATAAAATACTGCAGTAATCTTTGGTGACAAATAAATTTCTTAAAATATTTGGCACAAGTGTACTTCTGTAAGAATGAAGTTGAAACATTAGAACATATGTTTTGGAGGTGTCCAAAAGGTACAGAGTTTTGGGGTTGTTGTAATCTGGAAAAGTTTTGTCTATGGAATTTGGGCTTGATTTGATTGAAATGTGTATGTTTTAGGACCAAAAGAGGTAGTAATTAAGAACTTATAAATAGCATATTTAATATTTCTTGAAGACAGGTTTCTTTTAGCATACGAAATACAACAAATTTTAAGTTGCTGTGAAATTGTTTAATCAGTGGTCACTTTCATAAGGAACAATATATTGTTGAAGGAAACATATACAAGGGGGAGGAGCCTTGTACAAGAAATGGGGTCCTTTTCTTGATTATTTGGGTAGATATATATAATGCACAATTTGTGACCTTATTCTATGTTATTATTATTATTATTTAATCATGTTTTTTTCTTTATATACTTATGCTTACCATTGTTTTAGTATGGCTAGGCCTTCCTTTCCAGGTATTATACTCCTAGCCTTTCTCTAACATGTTAGTTCTTTTATTTATTTAGGGTTTTACATCACTTTCAACACTGTGCAGGTCATATCACGACGGGTAGTTGGAAGGGCAGAGGAAACCAGTACATACAGTTGGTCAAGGTTCTGTACTGTAAACTGTCAACCAACGGCAAGCATCTACCAGCTTTTCCACTTGAGGCAAAGCCGTGAACCGTACCCCGGCCTCAGAGGTGGGAGGCTAGAGTGTTACCACTCTGCTACCGTGGCCCCGTTAGTTCTTTGAATGAAAATAATAATGTATTAAAAATTATGGTAATTACTTGCTTATAAGTATTCATCCTTTAATAAGTGTGTTCCATAAATACCTGTAATGTCCTTATTTACTGTTTGAATTATTTTTCTGATTGAATAATATATATGCTTTGAATTTTTTGTGTGTATGAACCTGATAATATACTGCCAATTTAATGATATGATAAAAACCTCAATAATAAGTTACATAATTAATCTTTTGAGGGATGAAGCCCCATCTAAAAATGAATTTAATCATTACAAGGTTGTGAATAAGTTTTACAGAATAAGAAACATTGTCCATTTAAAAAAAATTAATACCGAGCTCATGTTGTTAAAGACAAATAATTGAATGAATGAATAAGTGTTTATAGTAATTGGAAACCATGGCTTAATGAATAAAGTATGGGAATAATACATAGGTTTGCAATGTTGGATTATATAAGTTTCTAACTTCAGTCAGTATTAATAATAATAATAAGTGCCTGTTTGAAAACTGAAACTCCCTTTCCCTTCACTCCCCCAGTATGTACAATTTAGCCTTAGCATGTGATAGCATATGAAAGGTTTTCAGACATTTTGGGAAAAGTTGCTACATGGATAAAAAGACTTCAGTTCTGTTTTGTATGCATTCTACCCACATAGGAATTCCAACTTATATAACATTATGGATGTAACAAAATTATGAAGCACATCAAACTACAAACGAGTCCTGGTGAGATAAACCTTTTGCACTCGCATGAAGCTCCTGAGGTCATAACTCAACAGTAAGATGTCGGTATTACATCTAGGAGCCAATTATGAAAGTTTATGAAATTTCTCCATTTGTCTGTCTGTTTGTTTGTTAGAAGGATTTTGCAATTACTGCTGGTTAGATCTTCCTAAAAACATCAGAAGATGTGTCTTGGTCGAACTTAGTACCTGTAAAATTTTAAGAGTGATCTGGATCACCTTCTGGATACCTCCAAAATAATCCAGATTTTCCAATATACCTATTATTATTGTGTGTGTGTATTGGGAAAGTATGCACTCTACAACTGCTATTATTATTATTATTATTTTTGTTGTTGTTGTCGGGGAGGGTATTTAGTAAATGAGCAATTTAACTATAATTTATTGAAACATTTTACCTGATCAGATGTCACCGCCTCACATTGTAAACCTATTGCATGTAGATCTTTCCTGGCTTTATTTGCTCTTTTCACATACTTTGAAGGCCAACCATCAAACCATAATTCTATAAAATAAGCACCTTTTGGCAGGAACTGAAGCCAACTTAATGCTGCGCCTTGCACACCAATCAATACATTAGTGCATTGGATCTCTTGAATCTGTTCCTGTATCGTCATATTTTCCATGTGTATAATCTTTACATTGCTAAAATATGGAAATTTTGAAGCAACGTGGCGTTGGATGTCATCTACATTGTAAATTCGTCTTGAATGAGATCTTTGAATTATAGTTACTTGCGGATAAACACATGTCTTGTTTGTTATATTCATAGCTCTAAGGATGGTATCTATGGCTTCTTCAGGTAAACCAAGACCATAAGTATGAGCCGGTAAAACTGCCTGTTTAAAGCATGTAAACTGCCTCCTTTCTTCTGTTAAATATACAATATGACTGATATTAAGTGCTTCCAAGAAAGGTTGATATTTTGTAATCCTACCATGAACCGGTAAAACTAGAGCTATTTTTTTAACTTTAGATACATCCCCTGAGTGATGCAATGCTTCAAACAATGGACCAATGTCCACCATTTGGAAGAAATAGATATTTGTTAAATAGTGTATATGCCGTGGAAATAATCCTATATCATATGTGTTCTTATCACCACAGATTTGTCTCCAGGAATCGGATGGATTTTCTTCGAATATCCAACTCACTACTTCGTAGAATCTTGACACAGAAATCGAGACAGTCTTTGATTTTGCTGTCAGTGTTCTGCATCCGGCACCCACATTGCTATATTTTATGACATTTGTGGTTTTACAGTACTTGCTTTTAAATAAGCAGGTTTGATAACTCTTTTTATCCAGTATTGCTTTGGTAAAAGAAATACAATGATCTCTGACTGTGTGGTATTCGACAAAATCTTTCAGCTGGTCATATTTCTTAGCAATAAATTCAGGGGGAGTCTGTTTAAGTATGACCATTGTTGCTATGCACAGAGAGAAAACCAAAATAAAGATGCCTTTCCGCAGACACTTTCTTGGCCTCATGATGTCTGAAGATTTCAGTAATCTGATCCACATGTTCTTTCCACAAGAAACATCCAGGCAACTCTGGTCATTTTACTCTATCTCTCATTTTCCGAGTATTACACTGATCGTAGAGATTCTGAGTGGACTGAAATGCCACATAAATGAGTTTAATAATGATCACCAGTACTAATAAACTAGTACTTCAGTGTCACAACTACTTAAACTTATCTGTGACATTTGTGTTTAACAGATAAGCAAAAACCAAAGTCCCAGCTATCATCTGATCAGAGAACTTCAATGTTGCGTACGTCTACACTACTCTTCAGGTGAGTAGTGCAGATATATAATTTATTAAAGAAGTTAAGGTTTTCAAGAGCCATGTTCATATTAGAACTGGCCCACAGTTTTGCCACTTGTGGGAGTTGAATACACACAGGCTATTGCTTATGATTACATGCCAAACTACAGAACCACCAGCCCACTGAGGACCTCTATGTTTCATTTTGCAGAAGCTAGATATTGGTTAAAAGTTTTTTAAACAAAGTTGTAGATGTCCTGAGTGGGCGAAGGTATCGAACCTTGCATTAAGACTATACATTGCCCTGTTATACATGCAATGATATTAAATAAGTATTGTATCTACGACTACATATAACTTACATACACACCATATTGGTAAAATCTTATTATAATAAATATTAAAACTATTGAATCATAGCCTCCTATATTTCATATTCTTCAAATATATACAACTGCAATGGTGTAGGGGAGGGGCCACGGTGGCAGAGTGGTAACACTCTCGCCTCCCACCTCTGCGGCCGGGGATCGATCCCCGTCATGGCCGTAAGTGGGAAAGCTGGTAGTTGCTTGCCGTTGGTCGGCAGTTTACAGTACACAACCCTAGCGAACTCTATGTACTGGTTTCCTCTGCCCTTCCAACTACCCGTCGTGATATGACCTGTACAGTGTTGAAAGCGACGTAAAACCCCAAATAAACAAAACAAGCAATGGTGTAGGTAATAATGGTTATAAGGCTAATATATTTGCAAGACAGTTTTGAGTCCTCATATTTAAACCAAGTACAGTATATCCCATACGCAACGATTGATATGATGTTTCTTCTTGTATAGCTTATGCCTTGCACATTACCCTCATCTTTTCCCAAAACAAGGTGTTAATATATTACGTTAATTATTAGAGCAGGACTAACATCTTCCCAGTTTCTAGGTTTTCATTTATGCCCCATTCACACTACAGGCGAAGTCTCACTGTGAGAAGTTTGTCTCAGCGAAGGAACCGCCCCCAGATCACCCCATTGTCCAAGTTGTTCAAACTACAGGCGGACAGCCGCTGATTGGATACGGTATTTTAACTGTCAATAATAGTGGGATGACAGTACCACAAACATTGATCCTCAAAATCACACCGAATCACATCCTTATGTACACCATGGACTACACCTTCGGTTACCGTAGTCAGAAATTCATACGCCCATGAGCGAAATCGTCTGCGCATGCTCACGGTACTGAAATTACAGGCAGAAATTTAAAAAGACCACTCTTGTACAATAATTGGTAGACTCCTGAACTAATCTTCTCTGGGGATTAGGTCAAACTGATCCATCTTTGTGGGGGTGTTCCACTGGAACTGACCCAGTAACTGACGCTATGACTCTTGGATTGGTTGCAAGTCATCGAATCAGGGACAAAAATCACAAAAAGAATGCAAAAACATGGGTCTGTTATGTCTTCCCGACTGGATGTAGACCATACCGGCTTGTCAGGATCAACATCCCAACCTGAATTGGTGTTAAGATCATTTGCTTCTTGACAAGATGGGAAAGGACTAGGACAAGCCTTAACCCCTAACAGACAAGCCATAGCAACCCTCGACAAGCCGTAGTCACAAACAGACAAGACTGGAGTATTTTCCCAACTCACCATGACTGGACCCCGGCTTGCAAAAAAACATCATTTGTCACTGCAAAGATGCCAGCTACACACCACAGAGACTTCATTCATCAGCTCTGGGTACGTTTGGTTTTTATTGAGTTTAATGGTTTGATTTGTATCTTGATGGGAAGACAGAGGAGGACACATTTGAATCCACCACCATCACCTGCCATACAGCCACCAGCACAGCCTCAGACCCAGTCATCCCCCAGGAGAAGAAAGAAGCCACAACACCCCTGGATCGTGCTCTGGATACTTTAGAGATAAGAAGAGGGAGGCTACAACAACCACCTGAGCGGCCTCATACACACAGACATCACAGGATACCAGAATTTTGTCAGTCTGTCAGGATGCCCCCTGCCTTTTTGACCTCATCAAGGAATGCATTCACCACTGCATCAAAAAGTCAATCACCAATTTCAGGAAGCCACTGGAAGTTGGACTCAAACTGGCCATAACCCTGAGACATTTGGCCACTGGAGAAACCTGCACCTCTCTGCAGCACCACTGGTTGGTTGGCCACACCACCATCTGTTAATTCGTCCCCCAGGTCTGCTGAGCCATACTTGCTAAATTCCAGGACTTGCTGAATATTTGATCTGCCCTGGTAGCTCTAAGGAGTGGAAAAGGGTGGAGGAGAAGTTTAGAACCAGATGGAATGTCCCCCACGCTGTAGGTGCCATAGACTGGAAGCATATCACCATGAAGAAGCCAAAGAAAACAGGTAGTGACTATTACAACTACAAGGGTTTCTTTTCCCTGGTTCTCCTAGCCCTGGTGGACGCAGAATACAGATTCCTGTGGATAGTGGCTCCAGATCAGATGCACAAATTTTCAACAAAAGCCTTTTGAGGGAGAAGATTGAGGATGGCAACTTCTGGACTCCACCACCTGAACCCCTGGAGGACGGAGGGCCAGACTTACACTTCTTCTTGCTGGGTGACGACGCCTTTGCTTTGATGCCCTGGATGGTCAAACCATACAGCCAAAGACAACTGACCAGGGAAGAAAGAATAGCTAACTACAGGATCTCCAGGGACAGGAGGGTGGTAAAAAACGCCTTTGGAATCTTAGTGAACCATTTCAGGGTACTACTGGGCACCATGGAGCAAAGACCAAGGGTTGTCAGAGACGTTATGTTTACATATGTGGTGTTGCACAACATGCTGAGGACACACCAAGGCAGGGCAGACAGGGCACCAACCCCGGGAAATGATGTAACGGTTCAACAGAATGAACAGGTTGTGTATGTATCCTTTGAGGGAGGAGAACGTCAAGGAGAACTACTCAAGGTCTATTTCAGTCATGTGGGGGCATTGGCTGGGCAGAAGGACATGATCTGAGATGTGTCAACCGACCACCCTGGGGGCAGAAGCTGGCACCTCTCAGTCCTTTTCAGGACTAATATCAGTCCTTTTCAGGACTAACCAATTATTCCAAGATCTTTTGTTGCTAAACTTTCCAATAAATTTGAAAACCAAATCCATTTTATTTCCAACAAGTTTCAAAAATACTTTCAACCAAAGCCAAAGTCCCCTCTCAAAAAATCTCAACCCAAGTTATGTCCAGATATAAAAAACGCCCTTAAATTATTTTCTTGAATATTTGTCAGATATTTTTAAGTTCAAAATCTGCAAAATCTCCTAGGGAAAGTTGAAATGTTTAACAAAGGGGTCAAAGGTCAAATCCAAATCTCAAAATACTTCCCACACATGTTTTTAACAATTTTAATCTTTGGGACAGGACAAAATGTCATAGTGTTTGGCCGCTTTTTTTTGGCCAATTTTTTCAAAATTCATTATCATTTGGGTTTTGGACTGTTTTTTTTTCCAAATTAATTTTAATTTTTTTCTTTCTTTTTGGGATCAAATTTCTTCAATTTTTTTTTGTTCTAAGTTCGAAATATTTTAAATTAATTTTTAAAAGTTAGAATTTTTTTAAAACTTCTAACTTTTCTAACTTTCATTCATATGTTTTTATGTGTTAGGAACAAAAGTGTTTTGTGTGGGACGTTGTAATGCTTCTTGTTTGGGTTGTTTTAGAACAGCAGCTTATTAATTGTTTTGGAATGATTGGGGTGGTGTGAAGGTGAACGTAAGTGGTCTTGAAGGTCCAGCCTGTTGGTTGTCAATGACTATAAAGGAAGTCGGCTGCCCTCTGGATTGCTGCTGCTGTCCTTTGCTAGCCACTTTGCTCTGCTGAGCTGGTTGGATGACCTGGCTTTAAGGCATTTGTGTCTCTGGGATGGTTAAGATGTATTCCCTTGCAGCTGGAGCTGGCTGCTGCAGTTATTAAATGTCTGTTGCACAAATGTTGAAGCTGCACTTGAGCTACGTGAAAGTGTCTTTTGCTGTGGCTGCTGGGGCTGATGACCATGTTCTTCTGCCTTGCTTTGAAATCTTGCTGAGGAGCTTGACAGCCTCGTTTCTAAATGTCTGAAAGTCTCTCTCCTCTACTCCCTCCAATCTCCAACACCAGGTAGTTGCAGAAGGCTGTACGTTATATGTCTCCTGCTTTTGCCGGAGAAATGATGACAGCACGGTTCTCATTTGTGTGAACTGGTCCATGACCTGCTGGTCAACTAAAGAGCGCCCTGAAACTAGGGATAGCCTCATGATTTGTTGAGTGGAAAAATGGACTTTGACTGCGTCAGCTTCCCGTAACGTGTCCTTTGCAAGTTAAACCAGGTCTTGCAAAACTTGACAGAAATGTTCATTAGTCTTGTCATACATCTCCTCGTGGACTTTCACAAAGTCCACAATAGCCTCCTCGTCAGAGTCAGTGAGAAATACGGTGGTCATGCGCCCCTTCTTGTAACGTGACTGTGATGGTTCCGCCTCTCCTCCAGCAGCCTCTGTTTCAGTGTCACTTCTTTTTGTCCTGGGCCTTTTTACTGGTTGTCCGTCCTCTTGAGAGTGCCAATCCTCCACTCTTGCTTCCTCCCTCCTTGCCCCCTCCTCCCTCTGTCACTGTTGTTGTGCCTCCTCCCTCTCTCTGGCCTCCCTCTCATCCATCTTCTAATGGGTATCTGCCACTGTGTCCCCCAGCTCAAATTCAGTAACACTGTTAGTGGGAACTTCTATCTTCCTCACTCTTATGCCTTTCTTAGGACCCATTGTCACATAATAAGCAGCAGCGTTTTCATAAAAAACTAAATCCTAAAATTTAAGTCAACCAACTTTAACTCAAAACTGCCCTAGATAATTGAAAAAAAATTCTATTCTTGAATATCCTGATCTCGGGGGTTGGGAAGTAAAGTCACCAACTTTTCGAAACATAATAGAAACATGTTGATTATCCTTCTCAAACTTACTAATATTCCCAATTTGGCTTTCCAACCTATACAATCTTAAATTTTCAATATTTAAAATTTTCAATATTTTGTAATCTTTTTGATGCAAAAATTACAGTTAATGAACATTTAGAACCGCCAGACTACTAAACTAAGCAAATTTGTTCCAGAAAAAAACCCTCAAGATCTAAAATGAATTTTAAAAACAGTTTAATGTTGGATTAGTAGTGATCTACAGAATTTTTTTTATTCGTGTATCATGAACGGGCAGAGTTAGTTGCAATATTAATGGACATTGATACTTTTGCTCTGAATGATTCATACTTTTGTAAGAATGATAGGCTATTGTAGACGCATAGGACTCTTTACCTGATAAAGTCTGATAACGTCTTGATAAACGATGAAATGACATTTTAGGGGTCAAAAAGTTATGATAGCAAGCGTATAAGTGAATGTGTCATACCAGTGTGTCATTCAATCATGTTTAGTACACACCTTTAGCTATTTAAAGTGGTTTTGTGTTCAAATTGTTTGTACATATTTGTTCAACATCTGTGATGAGATTAAATCATTAAAAATACTGAACCGAATTTAAATTTTATGGCCTAAAGCAAAAACAAAAATGAAGGGAAAAATATAAGCTTCTAATTAATCTTTTCTGAGGCCGGTTTCACAAAAGGCCTTTGCACAGACTTTGACTTAAAGTTAAGACTTTTGTCTTAAACTCATGCTGTGCTCTTAGACTTCGAGGGTTTCACAAAGCTGGTAAGTCTTAGTTTTGGCTAAGTCTACCTGAGAATGGGCCCAAGTTTTGTAAATGAAGATTTAAATATGGCTGCCATAAATGTTTTCTCACTTCAAAATGCCTAAAAATAAAGAAGAAATATATTAGAGACCTCCCTTTATTATTATTTGATAACTAAATGTGGTTACAAGATTTTCCATTAAAAACAGCATTTTACCAAAGATACAATATGTTAATTAAAAGAATATATGCTAAATTTAAAATATTTAAAGGATCACATGACATAGCAAACCACTGTGGTTATTTGATAAGCCCGGTCTTAGCTAAACCACTCCTTGTGAAATCCTTAAAAGTCCCATCCTGAACTGAAACAAACAGCTTAGATTTAAGTCCCTGACATAGACTAAGTCCAGGTTGAGTCGATGACTCTTTGTGAAACCGGCATCTGCTTTACAAAGATGATAAGTTGTACAACCGTATAAATAGGTCTCCAGTCAGCTCTCAAAACAAAAAGGGTTCATGATAATGATTCTTGATATCAAGTCCTGATCACTCTATGTGTACTTATTCCACTTCACGTCACTTAAGAGGTACTATGTGGCCCAGTGGGTTAGCAGGTTTGGCATCTAGTCACAGGCCGTCACCTCTGTGTGGTTTCGACTCCCTCAAGTGTTACGGCTGAGGACCTGTCCCAATATGGTCTTGGATGTTGATAATGAAGAAAAACCCGTACTTTAACCTTTGACCCTTCACTTGAGAGTGTTCCAGTTGCTTCCATTAATATGGGTAGATTACTTGTATTAATGCAAGTGCAGACAAGATATGTTTTGTTATCCACCACAAGTCATATATGACCTGTAAATGGAAGATGTACAGAGGATATATATTTTCAGTATTCGGGGCGCTTCCTTACCATGGTAAATTAGTGTCAACAAATACCAATTTTAGTTAATATTTCGGATACTATGGAACCCACTAATATGCTATATATATCATTAACAGCACTTATGCTCGCTTTTGTTGCACAAAAATCCATACAGAAATGGAAGAAAAGCATAAGTTAGTTATTGAGGTTTTTATATTCAATGGTGCCCCTGTGTATATATGACAGCTTTTTTTATATTCTTTCTTTAAATGCCTGTTTCCACGTTCAAGGATTATCAGGAGAGAGTGCCAACTTTAAGGTCAGAAACAAATAGAAGGGAAAAGACAAAAAAGGGTGGGAAAATGCCTTCCGAACATCCCGTTCTTCATTTGGATCAAACCAGGTGTCAGCGAACTCATCCCAATCTTACTGCCAGTTCTCCCTGATTTCAATGCTGGCCTGTCAGAATTCATTCCCATCTGGAGACGATGCTAGGTAACAGCCATAGGATTGGTCCTAATGCTATCTGATAGGTCATATTGGCAATGGGATTCAAAGGAGAGGGATCCCAGAACTACATGTGATTCGGGAATCAAACAGCAGTTTGGAACTGCTATGGAAACAATTTAATTACCTCCTCAAGCATATATCAGCCCATATCTGTAAACATATTCTTAATCAATCAGTTCCAGAATGACAGCAAACATGGAGGTAGAATTTTTTAGAAGATTTAGGGTACTAGCTTTTTCTTTTGATTTAGAATTGTATCTTTTGATACTGTTACATCAAGTGCAGAAAAAGGCAGTGCACCATGAGGTTTGGGCTCAGACAACAGCTTGAGAAAGCAGAAGGAATCACAGACAAAATCTGAACATTGACAAGGAGGAAATCACCCATCCACTGGGTACACCCCCGGATTCAATGGGGAATTCTAATGCTAAGCATCATTGATGCCAAAGTCAAGGAACAAGGATGAACAGGCCTACAGGAATTTTCTCAGAATGACACCTAAAATTTTCAAGCACTTGGTTCAGAAGATCTTTGGATGTCGAACTCAACCTTGCAGCCACATTGAGGCCCCTGGCGACAGGTGAAAGTTATGCCTCCACTTGAGAGTGGGCAGTTCCAGCATCATCATGCCATCTGTATAAATTGGATCAGAACCCAAATACTTCACCCTGCAAACCTAACATCCAAACCAGTGTATATAGAAATCTGCCAGAGCTTCCCAGAAGTCATATAAATAGAATGTCCTAAGCTGGACTCGAAACATATTCAACAGAAGTATTATGTGAGCTTATATACTTTAAAACTGGAAACCAAAGGGAAAAAGCAGGTTTTTTTATTATAAAATATTACAAAACTATTACCGATAACTGCAAACAATTTCAGAAAAGATATTTTTTTTTGGTTTTGGGCCCTACTAATTCCAAGAGCTTGTGGACAGGGTGTGAGTTCACTCGATAGTGCCCTTCATTGTTCATGATCACCACCAAAAAATCTTAAATTTTAAAGCAATTTCTATTGGAGGGGGCTAAAAATTCTTTAAATTGTTTTTCTTTTGGTCAAATGTTTTTTTTTAAATTTTATTTATATTTTATGTTTTTTTTGATTCGTTGTTTTCTAAATATCTTTTAAATTTGGCCAACCTTTTCTTTTTCTTGAAGTTAATTTATTTTTTTTTCTTTTACAAATAATTTAGAATAGGGGCCAAAACATTCATTCCAGTATTTAAACTGGGATTTTTACTTTAAAACATTTATTTGGTGTTTGTACCACGGGATTTGTGCTTTTTTTGTTGTATTTTTTTATTTGTTTATTTTGTGTGTGTGTGTGTGTGTGTGTGTGTGTGTGGGATGGTGTTTCTGGGGATGTATTTTGTTTTGGGAAGAACTTCACCAGATTAATTGTTTTAGGGTGATTCGGGTGGTCCTGATTAGGACCTTTCAAAGTAACGCAGAAGGGGCTATCTTAGCCTGCTACTTAAGATTGGTAGATGTCTGCAATGCTGCTGTTGCTGTGGCGGAAGGGTAGATATTGATAACGCAGGGATGTGGCGGCCATGGCCGTGTCATCACTGTGGTGAACAGGGGTGCAGGTGTATCCAGGTTCTGATCATCTTTAGGTGCAACGTCTTCAAATGTCTGACGATTTGTAATTTGACGAATTAGAAATGATCATCGAGTCAGCTCCCC
This sequence comes from Sabellastarte sp. h YS-2021, assembly GCA_964017235.1. Lineage (NCBI taxonomy): Eukaryota > Metazoa > Annelida > Polychaeta > Sabellida > Sabellidae > Sabellastarte > Sabellastarte sp. h YS-2021. The sequence continues at coordinate 61,175,008 of OZ024938.1, forward strand.
ACAGCCCCCCGGCATTTCAGGGGGCAGACCCAGACTTGGTCTCCTTTGCTTCCCAAAGCATGTCCCCTGGGAATCAAACCACATTCTGACATCTGTAACTTTCAGATGAAACAGAGCCGAAAAGTCTTTTAGTCTACATGAGCAAGCTGCACAGCCATCAGAGACACAAGTAATGTTTTGTAATTTATGAAAGAAATTTCTATTAAAACATATCCCATAGCTGGTCAGACGGTCACCCATCCAGGTATTTTGTAATCCATGGTTGCTTAACTTCAACCCCAAGTGTGATTTTAGAAGCGCAAGCCTCGCTAGAGTCCATGCTTAAAAGGATGAAAAAGTGGGATTTGGGAAGACATGTTTGTTGTGCATGCTGCCTGACCGGTCACAGACTTTTCCCTGCATGGTGTGCATTCTGACTTATTTAATCTGCCATATATCCAATACAACCTCATCCAGGACTCCCCACAATATTGGTAGTTGGGAAGCAAAGTCACAGACCTTTCAAAAAAATATTAAACATGTGCAATTCCCTTGCTTCCCGGACTCCTTGATTTTGCTACTGACCTACACGCTTGTCAAAAAAAGAGGTCTTGAAATCAAAGTTGGGAAAGTCAGGAACAAAGTTGGGAATACGGAGCCACCATGTGAATATGAATTTATATAACTCATTAATTGAACAAAAATGGTGGCTACTAAAAATGAAACCTCCCTCAAAAGACATATCTGGAAAAAAACAGATCACCCTTAAAGCTTAATGAACTCGTATAATATTTAATTCTTCACTTGTGATATATTTTTCATATATATATGTCATTCGGGAGGATTTCCTATTACATTACCATAAACACAGGTGATGGGACCCAAAAGACAGATAGTAAGGCCATTACATTCATACACGAGAAACCGGGAGGGACATGCTCTTTGACTGAGCTTTGTCTACAATCACCATGGTAACTACTTGTCAAGTTCATACCCTTAGTCTTAAAATATACAAGCTTTAAACAAATAGTCAACGAGACTTGATTGTCGTCTTTGTCTCTATGAAACAGATAATATCGGTTACAAGGGTTAAGGGCTACTTTGTACCAGTCAGTGTTTATCAAACGCACCAAACCTCTTGAAGTAGTACTTGTGTCCAAAATTACTGGAAAGATCAGTATCTGACTCTATTGTATACAACTGAAGACGACTGAATGCCTCATCTTTTTTCCAAGTTTATCATATATTGTACGGTTATACTTACTACTATTATATATACCATATATGGATAATTAGAGGTGCACTGCAATTATGTTCTGAAAATTTCTACAGCTTACTATATGTTCTAAATAATTAGATATGTATTCAGACACTCGCTGTGCAGATGCTTGCTGTGTAACGTCCTCTGCCCAGTTTATGACTCATGGACTTAAGCACATTAGAGAAATCACATCAGTTTTGCACCATACAATTACTTCTATTCTATAATGTGTATGCTGTTCATTCATACGATATTGTCATATACATTCGTGATATATTTTTAATGTGTCATTTGGGAAGTTTTCAATCATGTTTCATTGTTTGTATTTATTCTCAGCCCGATAGCTCCTCTACTGTGTGACTCAAACTTGATACTTCACCCGTCCCAACCTCAGGAGTATTACCCAAGCTACCCACTCATGTGGTATGCACGGTGTATATTTTTGTGTCACTTGAGTTTTACATTTGTCTTACATTGTAGGTATTCATACTCTATAATACTTTATAATTTATTTGATTCGTCCCAAGGTCAGGAGTATGGCCCAAGCTCTGGTGACTGACATTCTTCTTATTGGAAGAAACTGGCTCAGGGATGACCATAATATTATCTCCCCTGATGTTTTTAGCTTGCCATTGGGGAGAGTACCAAAAACAAAGGACTACCATTTGGAGGGGTCATCTGAGTCACTATGTTTCTGCTTGTACCTGGCATTGAACCCAGATCCTCTACATACATGGGGAAGTTTGTTACCCGTCAGGCCACCATGGCAGATATGATGTAAAGGACTCCAGAGACCAAAAAAAATCATTCAAAATAGGCATTTCAGACACACAGATACGTATGGAAGAGATGACAACAAGTATATAAAGAGACACTCCTTTTTGTGAATGTAAAACAAATTTAATTTCAGAAAACTTCTTCAAATTATCTATTTTCTAGTCTACAGTAAAACATGAGCACTCAAAAGAGTGCATACCTCAACCAAGATCCAACACCTATAATTGTGTTTATGAGTGCAATGATAAAAAATTCTTCAAACATTCCTGGATCCAGTGATCCAGATCACCACCATAATGTTAAATAACCTGTTATTCATGCCATTGCCAACATTTGTTAAAAAATATAACCAAATTTGTATATATCATTTTTAATCATTTGGCAATCAAACCATATCTTCCTAGGCTGGGATAACTATGTTTGGTGCTTTCTAGGTCAATCAGAATTGATCATCTACTTTTTACTGTGTACAATAAGAATTGTAAGTCAGCTAAAAACAGCCAGCTTTCAGATCAAAAAAGCATAATATCAGCAGTTTTGTTTAGATACAGTTTGACTTTACCTCCTGTTTGTGCCAATTTATGTTATGTGCAAAATTACACCAGGAAGCAGTACCACCATGAAGTTCATTGTCTGTGTTTGAGTACAGGATAATGATCATCAGAAGGCACATCACCGCTACTTAAACAATTTACTTGTGCAATATTACTTTACCATAACAATTTGCCATCAAGTTCTAACAGCTCAACCGAATGCATATGAGTTTAATTTTAAAATACATGTATATCATATCAGAATGAAGGCATTTTAACCTGTAAAAATCATACTGGGATTCTTAAGTAAATATTACAAATATATGGGCATATTAAATTGTATTCAGTTGTAAACTTGAAGTCAGCCATTTTTGTTACCACAAAGGTTAAACACCTCATGTTGTTCAATCAGATAATTCTATAAATTTGTTCTATCATTTGAGAATTTTGATTAAATCCAAAAAAACTGATATCTGGGTTTGGGTTTTTCTCTGGTAAACTACTCCAAACAGAGCAGATAACACCCAAAAGACTACTAATCCTGTACTTCCTCTCCAAGGATAATTATCAGCGGACTATCCAACACTTTCTAGTGAGCTCTAATTAAATTCTAATTCTAACAACCTTTAACAGTATTTTATATCCACTAATGAGCAGACTCCTAGTTGCAACTGTCAAGAGCAATTTCTGATCTCAAAAATGATGGGGGCCAGAATGGAGAAGAAGGATTAACAAAGAGGCTATGGCGGATATGTGTTGAGAAACAGGTAAGAATTAGGTTTTTTCCTGAAGGAGGCAATACAGAAAGAAAAATGAACCTCATCAGGCAACTCACCCCATCAGACATGATTGTTTTCTGAACAGATAGCCATCAAAAATTATGTGCTCCTAACATGCCCAATTTACACATGAGGAATGAGTATTAGTTTGGTCTTAAGAATTAATAAGGGTAACAATGTGAGTTTACTTTGGGGAAATATTAATTATAGTATTAATTTTGGCATAAGTAACACAGTTTGGTTTACCAACGTTTTACAGAATAAATGGGACAGCACGCATCCCCACTTACATTGTGTTTGTTCATTCTGTACAGAGAGCTTGAATTGTGATGTGATTAAGTGGCTATAGAATAAAATTGCATTTGGTTTCTGATAAAATCTTTTTCACTGAATATTACTCTCAACATCTAGTCATCCAAATCTTTAATTACATTTCCCTGGATCATATTATAGCAATCAGTACACTACGCATATAAACCTATTGACATTATACTTACATGTGAACATAATTTGTTTACAAATATGTAAAATTATTAAACTAGCTGCTTCCTCTTTGGATCAATTTCAGGGTAAGCAAAAAAAATTTAATATACATGTATTATTATGGATTACATAATTATTGCTGTAGCAAATCTAGGCATAACTTTCAATCTTCATTTTTCTCTGTTTTTTTAAATTATCTGAACATCTTTATCAGTACAATGCTGTTCAGTGTCTGACTATAAGCACTGGACAATGTACATGGTGAACTACATAATCGCTGACTGATCCTAGAATGGTTCTTCTGATGCTGCCCATACCTCGGGTACCCATCACTACCATAGCGGCATGCTGGTCTTTGGCAACTTTGCAGATGTATTCCCCAGGGTGGCTAAATTCTAGATGTACTTTATAGGGAATCTACAACAAAATAGTCTTGTATATGAAAATGTGACTATCTCAGTCAATTAGGTTATAAATTGTACAATCAAGCATTTATCACTGGTATTTTGCCTCAAGGATATTCATCAAAACTTAAAAACATTTCCAGCCAGAAAATGTCACAATTTCTTTATATGTATAAAAAGGGCTAATATTTTTATCAATACTGATAAACTACTATGTGAATGGTATACATGTACCATCATTTCTTACGCACTTTAACTAATTCTGAAGGCAGGAAACTTGCCTGTTTCTCAGTCAATATACCAGAATACTTTTCTGCAATCTTTTGAGCATTTTTCGTGGCTTCACCAAATATGTCCTCCAGTATTTCTTTTCTTACATAAGCTGTAATGCAGAATAATGTCAGTAGATTATTATAAGACTGGCCTTTTATTGATGGTGATTTCACACTTTTCTGGGTGAATGGATGGGTTCTCAGACTGCCTCTGGTTTTTCACAGGGACAACCAAAATATTGTAAAAATTAATTTTACCTTTTGACTATTTTTTATATTGATTTGAGTTTATTCTAAAAATTTCAAAAAGAGGGGTAGGAGAAAAAAAAGAAGAAAAGCTCAATGTAAGTGTTTCAAATCCTGTTCAAATAGGTGAGAATTCCAATATTTCAACCAAATTTTGGATCAATATTTGTCCAAATTGATATGAGCTGGATTTCTCAGTGATTGATTTAATTTTCCTTTTTAAAATGCTGTTCTTGTCCCTTCATTAGTCTTGACATGTCTTGCACCTCTATAAAAGAAATTCTTGAACATGCAAGAGAAAAACACTCCAAAATCAACAATGGATTAATCACATTCACTTCATTGTTACAAAATACATGTCATTACAGCATGCTGAATGCAGGGACCTGATCAGACCTGATATAAGAGTAGTTGTTACAATGGACATCTCAGTTTTTCAATGACACATTACATACTTGAATGAAATGCAAACAGCAGGTTTGCTAGTTAGGTCTGTAATATGGTGACATGCTTCTATAATTAATTACAGGTGAGGTGCACCAGTGACTTGAAAGTTTTAAAGTGTGACAAATTATTATTTCAGTTATACTTCTGTGGTGTTGGGTTGCCAACCGCCACAGAGGAAAAGACTTCAAGTGTTGTGGTGAAATAGTCAGGACCCTAACAAAGGTCAGGAATGGTACATTGGAATGTTACACGGGTGGACAAAAACATAAACGGAAACAAAGCTTCCAACGGTCTTCAGAATTTTTCAAATATAAGTGGTGTAAACAACAAAATTGTACAAACTAAGTAACAGAATACACTGAGACAAAGCTTATCAAGACATTTGTTATTTGCTTTGTGCCATTTTAATTATTTATACCACTAAGATAAGCTAAACTCTAAAACCGTTTATCTTTGTGTCCAGTTTATCCTTGTGTCCACCCGTGTAGCATGGCTTTACAGAATGAATGTGGGTGGTTTGATTAAATTTACATAGTTGTTAATACACTGAGCAGTTCATGTATTCGTAGTAATTTTATGAAGTCGAAGAAAGTAGTGCAAAGTAATGGGTGGAGATTATATACTGATAACCAGCAGTACTTGGCTATTTCACCTCTTCAGTTCACAAAACAGTCCAACATTTCAGTCATTGTTTTCCTTTGATGATCCTAAGATTTTGAATGGCCTACCTGACAATATATGCAATGCAACCTTTATTTCCTCCCTCAGCAGCTCAAAGCCTACCTCTCTGCAAAAGTCTATCAGCCTCATTCACCCAGCGTCCCTGTGTTTCTCTGGCATGATCAGGGCCAGCTCTTATTCAATATGCTTATGGTACCTTGCAAATTAGGGCTTTGTCACATGAGTGAAATTAAGCACTTTAACTGTCCTTACTAGACTTGATTTTCTTTAATAAGACATCATTTTTACAAGAAAACGACCTCTTGCAGATGCCATTACAACAAATGGTCCACATAATTTGTTTCTGTAGGTTTCAATAGGGGTTTGTTTTTGCTTAATTAACCGATCTGCGGGAGGATTACAAACAAACACAAGCAACTTACGCTGGGAAGGCACATAGGGATATTCCATAGCAATAGTCAAGTGCACCTCATTGCCTTCTTTGTGGATGTTTTCCAAGTAGACTTCATACAGTAAAACAAAAACTGAATCATTAAAACATAGTTGTCACAATATTGTCATCAATCAAAGACAAACAGAAATATTTTCATGCTAGCTGTAATAAACATATTTCCTATGGTGAATGTCTATTCATGTCAATTCTCGAAAGTGGTAAAACAGTGTAATGGTAGTTCGAGTTGTAGACTACAACAGTTGGAGATTCCCAAACCTACCATCATAATGCACACATATATAAAGAACATAGCAATATATGGGCGTGTACTTTATTGACAGTATGATTAATATATAATTGGTCCAACTTGGAAGTTTTGAGTGCACTTGAACAGCTAAAGGCATTTCAGTGCATAATCCTTAAACTTTTAAAGTTTATATACAATGTTTCCAATTTTTGCATTAATTTGGTTAGACTTTAACTGTATCATTGGACTGACAATACCCTGACTAATGATACATATAAATGAGTAAGATAATATTCAAAATTACTTGATTAATTTATATCAGATATTATTTTATATTTTACATATGACAATATCTACTAACGCTTCAAAATCTAGTGACAACAACTGTATGACGTCACGGGTAAATGCGTACTCACATTGAAACGCTCTCTCTGAATGTTCACTTCCGTCAACAGCTAAAACAAGCTTCCTCTGTGCTGCCATATTTCCTTTGCTTTGTTGGTTTAATATCAAGTACTGCAGGAGGTGTGGGTAATGATGTATGTAGTATCACACAAACATGAGATGTAGAGATAGGTACAACTTTACTTTGAATGCAAAACACACAACTGAAAAAAACACAAATCAATGTATAACTGCACAGTACAAATTCCTGTGTTACACTTGATGCAAAAACATCACACACACACACACTGAAGGCTACTCAACAACTGAATCAACTCTAATCAAATTCATCCATTAAAGTTTTGCGTATTCACAAGCATGTACACCAAGGTTAGAGTACCTTGTTTTACATATAACATAAAACCAGTACACAACTTTTTATGGGGAAGCTCTCGAGTTACCCAAACTGAATTCTCTATTTACATGTACCGTAAATTAGCCGATTATCGCCCATGTGTTCAGATGTTTGAATACAAATGGCTAAAAGCAAATTGCATTCCAATAATTTATGATTATGACATACAGACCCTTATTCTTATGCAAACTTACAAAATCTTTACCATCTTTACCTTATGGTGTTTTGGGGAGACAATAAATGAGTGCATTATATAACAGTCTATATTTTTTAACCGACCCATTGGAAATTGCCCAGAGGGAAGTATTCTCACTTAATCATAGTGCACTAAGGAATACCCCTGCATCAGGTCTGTTCTTTCATATTTCTTGTAAGTTTGCAAAGAAAGAATGTAGAAAACTGACCTAACACTTTACACAAGTATATTTATTAAAATGACCCATGCAAAATGGTGTAAATTTAAGGTGGTATAGTGGTCAAAGTGGGGAATGACATCAATTAATTGATTTCGGAAGTTTACGTATGCAAATTCCGAGATAAGTGCCAAGTTGGGGCCACTAATTTCAAGTAGAAATTATGTCATCACTGTAAATGGTAAATTCATTTTATTTCATATTGGTAAAGTAAATTTAGAACTTGCGTTTGTGCCAATACATATTTCAACTAGAAAATCACTTGAAGAGTGCATACCTCCTCTAAGCTCCAATACCACCAACATAAGGCTTATGAGTACAATGATAAAAATCCTATTTTAAAATGTTCTAGATCCAGACGGTAATCTGGATCACCAAAATTTAATCATCTTTTCCTTGTGCCATTGCATTTCCTGAAAATTTCCCAACGTCCCTAACTTTCAAGTTATTTTGCAAACAAACACACTGAAAATAACGCCATCAAAGATACATACCGCCTTGGATGATGACAATCATTCGGCTACTACACTTAAAACAAGTACCAACAAGGACTTTATGTCAAAGTTGTGTCAAATTATATCATTACTTGACAATCAATTTGACATTGGTGAGGCATTATAGTTACACAGTGAAAAATAAATGCAAAACAACGATTTAAAGAGTTATTTTCAAACCATCGCTTATGAATAGTATGTAATTAATACATTTTAACGTATTATGGTGGTGTAATATGAAAAGCCTCTCTTATATCCCACCGTACGTGTACGTACGACCTGGGTACAGAGATAAATCGGCTGGTTTGCAAGGGACACTAAAAGTGCACTTGCGATTTTATAACAGAATTTTGAGGTTGCAGACACCTCGCAATGAAAATTGGCATGCAGATTATTCCCTGCGTGCTCGCAGCATGGCTACAAATGCATACATATCTCAAGGGTGACTTAAGAGAGACTTAGACACGTGCATTCTCCTTACTAGTGTTGTAGGTTCTCCCCATTTACTTACATTGTTTGCACGTGCTGTAAGATACACTGACGTGTACCTTGCATGTATATAAACCCACTGTACGGTCAGTAGCTAGTAGGAGTCTGTTCTTTGATCTTCACGTTGTGACACTGTTGTTGGCAGAATACATCTTGTTTGCAAGTGCAAATCTCTACTACCCCACTACCAGGCTACTTTCATATTTTCAACAATATTTGCAGCACACTTACGGCGATGGGATGTGAGAGAAGCTTTACTGATAAAGTTCTCGTGTTTGCATATTAGGCCAGAATACTGTATACTGTGAATGTACAGATAATGGTAATTCTGTTTTGTAATTTATGAAGCTAGATAAGACTTGTTATAAAAAGTCTTTTGCATATTTTAAGCTGCATTTTTGGAAGCATATCAGCTTTCAAAATGAAAAGTAACATCAGGGGCGGATCCAGCTTGTAAGTAAGGTGGGGGGTTCACATCAGACATACCATAACTAAGGGGGTCGGGAGCATGCCCCCCCCCCCCCCCCCCCTTCCCCCCGGAAATTAATTTTTGGTAAAAATATAGTGCATTTCCTGTAAATTTAACATCACTCTCAAGAAATAATTTTGTACTTTGGGTTGACCCCCTTTACATTATTTTTCAAGGGGGTATTCGAACCCTGAACCCCCTGAACATCCCCCCGGATTCGCTAGTGAACATTCATTCAGGCCATAGATCAATGGTGTTTTTATAGAGCTCCAAGTGATATCATCGCCCCCCTGAAAAGCTCTCTTTTCACAAACTTCGTAAATGAAATTCACACACACACTGGCATGCACACAACCATAACAAAAAAGCGTTTTGTGTTCTGGCTGTTCAAAGTGGATATCAGCATGTTGTAATGAAACACTGCACAGGGACTTTATGATATATTAAATTACACTCGAGAGCCATTCTTTTGTTAAATTTATTTATTTGGGGTTTTACGTCGCTTTCAACACTGTGCAGGTCATATCACGACGGGTAGTTGGAAGGGCAGAGGAAACCAGTACATACAGTTGGTCAAGGTTCTGTACTGTAAACGGCAAGCAACCACCAGCTTTCCCACTTGAGGCCGTGCCGGGAACCGAACCCTGGCCTCAGAGGTGGGAGGTGAGAGTGTTACCACTCTGCCAATGTGCCCCCCCCCCAATTCTTTTGTTAAAAGTGTCCAATATCTTTCACTAATCGTCAGTTGTTCTGCTCTGTGATTTTGGCCTTATACAGAAGCCTTTTTTTTACATATTTCAAAGAAACAACTTCTACCTTTATTTCAACTAAAATGATCACAAAAACCGAAAAATACACACCAGAAATATAGCAATGAAAAGTTAGGATGTTTAACAACATCTTTAAAATTGTAAATTAAGGAATGTGTGTAATTTAAATAGGTTAATAGCCTCATAAGTGTCCAATATTAGAAAATAATAGATTGTTGACTTGGGGTCCTCGTAAACAATCCATTATTTTCTAATATTGGACACTTACTGGGCCATTAACCTACACACAAATTTATGCTCACACATAGCTCTTACCTAGTGTTTAAACTGAGAGTGTTACCAGTTATCCGTACTTTTTTCCATCAAACTGAATATCAATATATTTACACATTCTTGTATTACTTTAAGGTATAGTATTTGTTGAAATGGCTGAAATTTCATAGGCGATTACCTTGAATAAATTTATCACTGTCATTAAATTTTCTGAAAGGTGCTAGATCCTCATGAGCTGGGAATTGTCTTGAAAATCATTGACGATTTCCTCAGTTGAGCTCTAAGGGTAAAACTATTGGTTGTGCATGTTCGACAACCCAAATTCATTCTGTCAGTAGGTTTATGGTTTTGTCATGAATATTTATTTATTTATTTATTTGGGGTTTTACGTCGCTTTCAACACTGTACAGGTCATATCACGACGGGTAGTTGGAAGGGCAGAGGAAACCAGTACATACAGTTTGTCAGGGTTCTGTACTGTAAACTGCCAACCAATGGCAAGCAACTACAAGCTTTCCCACTTGAGGCCGTGCCGGGAACCGAACCCCGGCCTCAGAGGTGGGAGGTTTGAGTGTTACCACTCTGCCACCGTGGCCCCTTTGTCATGAATAGTACCTTACACTCCTTGCATATACTTCATGGTTTTGTGCACCAGCAAACAGTAGTGTATAAATGGTCTAAATAATATTACCTCCTCCAAGAAGGTATTACTGTCATGACTGTTTTTAGCAGGATTATGTAAATGCTACTGGTTGGAACTACAGGAAAAAAAATCAGAAGGTGGGTCTTAGTCCAACTGAGATCCCATTAATTTTGATATTGGTCTGGATCCCCGTCCGGATTTTCCCATTTACTTATCACATACCTTGGCGGAGGTTTGGACTCTCCAAGTGCTCTCGTTCATTGGTATTAGGCGAAAACTTTTTGACTTACCACAGCTTCACCTACTCCTGCAAGTTTATGCAATAGAGCTAGGAGTTGGCAGCTTTATAAGCTTGCACAGAGGCATCAATGGTTAATGAGTCTGGGATTTAATCACTGGCCTCTCGCCTATGTCGCCATGGGTTCAACTCCTGCCCAAAACAAACTCCAACTTGTGGAAGTCAGGCACCTTTTCAGTTGTAAAGGGCAGAAGAACCCCCAGGGCGATCACAGTCACTCTTTCCAGTTTTCAAATATGTTGGGAGTATTCCTGTCGCAAGTAGCCACATGTAATCTCTTCTGCCTTGAAGTATCTTATGGCTTATGTTTACAACGTAATGATTTATCTTTATGATGCTATTACAACTATTGGTAATTGTGTATATTTTTCTATTACAACAGGGCCAAGAGACATTTTCCAAAGTGAGCATCAGTCTTAGAGGTCCTCGAGTCTCCCAAATACTGTACAAGAGTTATTGGAGCTTAATATTGCCTGCACCAAAGAAGTATTAAATTCATGGCTGTTTCTTTGTCTGTGTGTTTGTTTTCTTGTTAGCAGGATTTGAAAAAAATACTGCTGCTCAGATCTTCAAGAAATAAAAATGAGATGGCTCTTGGTCCAACATAGATCCCAGTAAATTTTGAGAGTGATCCAGATCACCACCTGGATATAAAAAAATTATATATATGTCCAAATTTTCCCATTTGCTTATTATTGACTCATTTTTGTAGCCATACATGACCCATCTTCTTCATCCCAGTCAGGATAGATCATTTATTTTGTCAGTTTTTTGTCCCTTTTCACTAGGACTAGTCATAGCACCCTCCCAAGTTATAACTCACATTACAGCTAAAGAAAAACTGTAGTCCCTGTATTGTTGCTTGTTAAAGTTAAAAATACCCCTTAATACATGCCAAATTAAAAAATATCCTTTGCACTCCTTATAACAATTATAGCGGTTAACATTTTTCAAAGCTCCTGAGTGGTAAACTAGTTTGACTTTGAATCACATAGCTTTCATTTCTGTGGCTGTGGATTCCAATGCAATTCATAGCACCATGTGTTATTCACTAAAGTGATGTTCCAATATCATCTTAAGTACACCAAACTTTAACTTGATTTGACTTCAGTGCTTCTCCCACAATTTACTGACTTTTAGGATGACATACATTGTCCCACAGTTAGTTACCGAATATGTTTATAACTTATCAAATATTTTTTCAAAGAAGAGAAAAGGGGATAAAAATTACATGTTTTAATCAACAACTGTACTGAAAACAACTACAATACTGTCTTCTCTGAATTATTTTAAATATGCATAACCATCCCAGGACCATCATTCTCTGTTCAAAGCACTAGATAATATCCTCTCACATATACCATCAATAGAAACACACACAGTTTTTTTAAAATATACCAAGTTTAATGATAAATGCATATAAGACAATGGTATACTTAATTAGAAATTATTCTTCCTTAATTTCCTGTGGGGACAAAATGGAAGATTTACATGTCCTATTTGGGTGTCAGACAGTTCTTAAATTCAGATCTCAATAATGTAACAACGGCCAAGAGGACAGCCATCCTTTCTTGAACAATTGTACTTGGATTTAACACATTAATACCCAGGGAAGTGCCACGTGAATAAACCTCCCTCTGAGGTACTGACTTTGGAGAAAGAAGTCTAGTTTCCACAAGAGAGTTTTTGTAAGGAATATCTTGGTGAATACTAACCATATTTTTTCTTGTTAGACCTCTGTGTAATTTCAAAACAAGAATGCAAACCTCTACACAGGCACAACCAGTAAGCTGTCTTGCAAAATTGTAGACAGACTGTTTGAAAATGTTTTGAACTAGATAGTAGTGAGACAGTAGCTAAGGTAAGTTCTGTGTGTATTATGCTAAGAGGTTAATTGGAGAATTAAAGCTTGTCCAATTTCTCAAACCGAAACTCTTAGGGGTAATATTATTACTGAGATACCAACAAAAAAGTTAATAAAACATGTGGTAAAACATTTTTGCAATGGCCAACACCAGATGACGTATGAATACTAAGCAGGAATCAATGATGTGTAACCTGAAGTATCAATGGCTTATTTCAAATCTGTTATTGTTTATTAAAAGTATGTACCTATATACCGGATGATATACAATGTAGCATATCAAATATATGCGAAGTTGGGCACATGATAAGATAATTAACTTGTGAGCTCCACTTAATTATCTTGTGATTACGAGATGAAGTTGGGCACAGAAGATGATTTTGTATATAAAAGACAATAATGTCATGCACACAAGATCATCTTGTAATCACAAGATAATTAACTTGTGCACATGATTTAATTAATGGATTATTACAAGAAGGTGTCATATATGGACAAAATCTTCTTGTACCCTCAACTTAGCATATTGTGCAATGTCCCAATACCAGCTCCATATATACCCCAAGATGTAATGTAGAGTCAAATTGCCTCAGGTGGCTCCTAACTAAGCTATGCTGAAAAAGCTGGTATAGTTTTTTTTTCTTTTCACATGATTAAATTACATTTGATGATACAGAAGAAAGCAGATTTGCAAGAATGTGTTTATGCGTGAATGCAAAAATTTAAACCAAGTCATCAATAGCCACTCTGATGCCACCTGTCCCGTGAATTACAATTATGTTATCATAAAAGGACCATTCAATCTCAAGATTCAGATGCTACATTATTTAAAAATGACTCTCAGTTCCTGAACACATATATATATTTACACAGCAAATCTCTTTGACTATAAGTCAGACTAATACAGGCTTATTTTAATTTCTACCTGAGAGGCATGTCATTTAGCAAGAGAAAATCCTTCAAACACTTTGGAATAGGCAGATTACCAACTTTTGTGTGCACCCCAAAACCAAGTTCTTTTCTAATTCTCTTTCTGCACATGAGCTTCAATGAACGCACTATTTGAATCTCAGCAAGGAACTTTTGAATGTTGGTAATGTGATCTGGATCATTCTGACTTTGACAGGAATTGGATGTGGATGGTACGGGATCGGCAAACAATGCAGCAGGTCCAGAAGGCTTAGGTATGTTTGGTCCGGATATACTGTAACTAATGACAAATCCCACCTGGGCTAATAACCTAAGTGTCTCGAAATGCCCTTTCTCCAGTGATATTCGTATAACCGTCTTTCCCCCAGTTCCATCATATTCCAACTTCACAGGCTTGTCAAAGTCATAGTTATACTTGACAAATATTCTGACCACATCCAGTTTCTGATTCAATACAGCATCGAAGATGGCCAGTTCCCCTTGGTAGTTGTAGACATAGTTAACCTCTTCAGTCTTCAGAAGTTGTTCTGTGATGACGTGGTAGTTCTTCTTGACAGATATGTGGAGGGATGTCTCGCCCCCTTTGTACTCCCTCTGGTTAACGTTACACCTTGCTGACAACAGGACAGCCGTGGCATCTTTGTTGTTGTAACTCACTGCTTCCATGAGTGGAGTGTGACCCCATTGGTTCTGCATGTTCACGTTACTTCCTGCCTTAATCAACACGGACAGGAGTGGTGCACTACCATGTCTGGCCGCAAAATGTAGGGCAGTGTCTCGGTTTTTGTCGCGAACATTGAGTGAACAACCTGGCGACAAAATTAACAGAAAAAACAAATGCTTCTATATGTATATCAAAGGGCATTTAAAAAAAATGATATAGAAATTAGTAACATATGTTTGAAAAAAAATGTATGGAAACTTAATAAACTTGTTAAAAGAAAGTACTCTAATTTGTTAGTGTGGTTCAATAACACTGTGATCTCAGGCTGTTTACAGAATTTAAAATCAAAATGTATACTAAAGCCCACATGTTCACTTGTCAATTACCAGTATATATACAAGAGACAACGAATTATAATTTCCACAATATTCCCAGCCCGAGTGTTTGCAAAATATTGTCAATGACCCAGCTAGGGAATGATGTTTATACATACATACATACATGTTGCAAATAAGAACTTAGCTATTGAGGAGTAAACTTTGCCACCTGTAATTGTCCATGTTCTATGTGAAACAAAGGACCTTTATGATAGAACTTCTGTGGTGTAGGTTACTATTTTTGAGTGAACGTATGAAAAGAATATTATAATTATGCACTAGATTGACAAAATATTATATGTTATAATACAAAATGTGTCACGAAACCACTTTTACGTTATAGTAAATATTTATGCAATTGAATGCAAAGATGATATTTGATAATTAAAGCACATAAAACCACTAAAAATGACTCATGACTCATTAAACATAGTAAAGTTTTCCCCTTTCATCATGCTTTATAAAAAGTAGGTGGGTGCAATCCAAACTGCAGCATGATGCATTATAATAATAAGTAATAATAATGAAATATTATGAGGATTATGAATCATCCTCTAGACCAAAATATGTTTTCCAGGCTAACAACAATGACTGTAGCAAAAATCCAACTGTTGCTTAAATTATACAAAAATAACATAGATAGGAAATTGTCAACACAATTTCCTATCTATGAAATATGTTTTGTAAATAACCTAAATTTGCATAAATACCCTTCTGCCCAAATACACTGTATTTTGACTTGCACCTTATCTAAATTTCTATCCTCAGACTTTACAAAGAAACATTTTTTTTGTTAAAATAAAAAAAACACTTTTAGTTATACCTGCAGCAATAAGTCTTTTGACAGCTTCAATTTTTCCATTTCTTGTAGCTTTCATTAGAGGTGTCTTCAGAGTTATGTCCTGGTTATCGTACATAAATAAAAACAATATTTGCAATACACTGTTCATGCAATAATGCTTTACCATTAATTAATGCATTGGTAGAGCCCTTGTGTGTAATTAATATGGCATATTGATAAAAGCCAATGTCATGTTGGTATAACTTTTAGAAAATTAATATTTGTCTGAGTGGGCGCACATATTAGTTGACATTTAACTTGAAAGTGTCTTTTTTATTTGAAACATGATACTTGGAGAAACAAAGAGATGATGAGCTCTAGCCAATATAATAACAATACCCAGAATATATAATAACAAAAACACATCTCAGCATTTGCTGGCAGATGTAGATCTATATTAATAAGGCATCTACACGTCATGTCTTATCCAGCAATAAATCAAATAATATAGTGTTCTCTTAGGTGTGTTACCTGTGCATTGAGATCAATATTCTGGCGTAGTAATACATCAAGGATATCTACAGCACCATCTTCGGCAGCGTAATGACACGGTGAGTTACCGAATGTGTCCCTAGGATCGGGATTTACTCCAAACGCCAGCAACTTGTGAAAGCAGGCGACTTTGTGGCGCAGAACAGCAAAGTGGAAAGCAGTCCTTCTTAATGTAGCAGTAATTTGGTGAATATCACATTTCATGTCATACAGATACTGCAGCATACCTAAAGAAATACCATAAGCAGTTTCACAATGATTACCAAAGTTTTCTATTGATATCTGTGCTGCAATAAGGTGAAAAGTTTAAGAATGATGTTGGAATCTTGATCCAGTTAGAACTATATGTTAAAGGTTTTGAGGACAGATTTTCAATATCACATGCAGATCCACAATAATTTTCCTTACTTTTCACTTTATCTTTCTCTATTGATGAAGCTAGACACAAGCTTACCATGTGCCCCAGTGAAAAAAAATAATATATGTTCACTATGATAATAAAAAACAGTTGAATCACAGTAGGGAGAATATTTCACAACAATGATTAAAGTATGACAACAAAAAACAGCATAATTTTTATAAGTTTTGGTGTCAACACCATCAAATCTCAGTCACAAACTGTTGCAAAACTAAGAAAAGTGTCACAGTTTGCTGTTTTGCATAGTATACAGTCACAGACAGGATTCTTAGTGACTCAGTGATTATGAAGTTTGGTGGGCAAATTGTCTGGCTTCCACCTCTATGGATCTTGGGTAAGATAAAACGTGTGGCATAATACCATAGACACTGATGCCCTGTGTTAATAAGATCCTTGTCCAATTGGAAAGGAAAAACCGAATCTATCTTGGTCAAAGGTCAAAGTTAGGGTTTTACATCCTGTTCAACAACCAGGGTCATATTGGAACAGGTCCTCAGCATTGCCATTTGTGGGGCTCGAACCTGATTAGATGCCTAACTTGCTAACCCCTAGGGCTCCGACAACCTCTTAACTCTGTTTTGGAGTAACACCGAGTTCTTACAAAGTTCTTTTTTCACTCTTTATCAGCAATGACAGTGACCTACATGTTATATGTTATCTACCTGTATATCCTTTGTAAGCCACTAAATGGATTGGACTGAGGTCCAAATGGTTCTTCTTTCTGACCTCAGTAAACTTGGCATTGAGGTCAATCCTGTGCTGTTCCACCAGTGTCTCTAGACGAGCGAGGTCATTATTGATGACACAGTCATAGAACTCCAGCCCCCAACCATGGCCTGACATCATGCACACAAGGAAAAACTACAGTCCCTGGCAAATAATGGAGCCTCTACCGGCCTGAACACTTTAAGGGCTATAATCAATGTGTTCCATGTACCTGAAAAAAGATTCAGAATCTGTGAATTTGGTAATAAAATGCTACAGATCCTCTTGTATGATGGAAATTCTAACCAGCTTATTGATTGATGCTTTACTGTGAAGTTTCATTGGGAGTCTTACTGACTGGTATTTGATTGCTCATGATCGTCTACTGATTTCAGTGACCAATAACCAACGTCAGAGTCAACTACAAGATGAACAAGACTGAGGGTTTGCTCTTCTGCAAGTGTGATCAAGCGGATAACAAAGCTCAAGGAACAAAGGCATAGTAGAGTGTTAAAACTGTCACAAGCTTGGTCATATTGCAAGAGACTGCAAGGTCAAGAAAGCAACCTCAAACAAAGGCATGCACACAGATTGTTGCTTGTACAATTCACCAATACAGAAGAGCACTCTGAGAAACATGCATCAAATTCCAACACCTCCAATGTTGCTAATGATTGCAATAATAAATAATCCTTTACAAAGATCCTGGATCCAGACAGTCATCCAGCAAAGCGATTCATGTGTTTTTGTACTAATATTTCATGCAAAATTGATAAAAAATAAACACAGTTACCAACACAATGCATTTACAAAAGCTTTGGATCTGTAAATCTGCTGGCTATTTGCTGTAGGGACTACCAATTACTGAAGACCCTACCAGTCTGATGGGTTCAAGGAGTTTGCTCAAATGTAATCACTTTCATAACCTTCAGGGCCATGACAAGCAAAGATTCAGCATAAATTGATCAATTTCACTCACCTGCAAGATAACTAATGTATGTTAAAACTGTGTAATTTAAAAGCAATTATGCTTCAGTATTATATGGAATGAAAATGGGCACTGCATACTGAATTGATTACATTATAAGGATTATTACAAAACATCAGTATGCCATAATTTATGTATTTTGTTTTTGGTATCCACAGTTTGAGTACACTAAAATACAAAACAAGGAAAAACATTGCTGGTCCATGATTAATATCAAGCTAAAATGAGTAATTATGTAAATTTATCTCTTGTTGCCAAATGCAATCTAGCAGCTAAAATTAGTACTTTAGTGAATCTAGTTCCTGTTACCAAACACAATCTAGCACAGTGCACTCTAGCTGGCTGGTTATTCACGGTATATTTTCTTGGTAGATTCCAATGATAATACTTTAATTCAAACTAAATTTGCTTTCCTGTGCATCTAACCAAAATAAATGTTTGTAACTAAAATGGTGTCAAAAGTAAACCTATAACTGTAATTTGTGCCTTGGAAGTACAAATACAAACGTATACAATTAGAATGACTGCATATTCAGTGTAGCCAAGCAATCAATGTATTTTTGCTCACAAACAACACATTTTATATCAAGATAAGACAACACAGGTATTAGGCAAAATTTAGTCTGTACTCACCATGAAATCCCCAGTGATATATTTGTATTTTATGCAAACAAACAGTGTATTTTCCTTCTGTGCATATATGCTTCACCTGTGTTGCAATATTGCTCCCTGGAAAATCTAGCACAGAGATGACGTCATTAGTTGCTATTATTGATTGATGCTTTACTGCTGCCCTGACTTGGGCCTGTTTTGCTGACAAAGCCACTGTTCCACAATTAGTGTTCTGATGAATACGGGTGTATTTAATGTGGGTATACCTGTATGATACTATAACTCACTTTAATATTTGAATTGGCTACTTTTTGTTTGCATCAAATAATGTGACTCTTTCATACAAACATTATTCCGGGGGAGAATACTAAAACAACTGTTCATTTCTGCCAGCACAAAATAAACCCTCTTTTGCCCTTGGAGAAGAAGGAAGTTCAGTGTTATTGCTCATTACAGTAATGTTTGCAAAACGAGGGTGTGGTTAAATTTGAAAAGCTTCTATAGAGTCCTGAGTGATTGACTGATGGTAACAAGTTAGAAATTTAATCACTTGCTTCTCAACACTATGGCCATGAGTTTGAATCTTATCTGTGTCAATATTATAATCTCTGAGGCTATTGCTTGATCTGACCTTAGGTATTTAGAAGGAGACAAACTACAACTTTTACCATTGAAGTTACTCCCCAAATCAAGCATTACGGGAGGTAAAAAGTGAATAATAACGGCACGTCACCCTCCTTCTCAAGAAGCCGAGCCTTGATAGAAATATCCTCAAAGGCTACAGGCCAGTGTCGACCTCTGTTTCATATCAACACTCATTGAGAAAGTCGTGACAAAGAAGTTGAATGAATTTATCTTGCAGGAATGGATCTTAAATGTTAACCAGTCTGCATACTAGAGTTCCCACTCCACTGAAACTGCGTTGCTGAAGATTCAAAATGTAATCACTTCCGGTGGACTTGGGAAAGGTAGTGGCCCTAGCATTATTAGACCTCTCTGTGGCTTTTGATACTTTTCATCACTCCCTTTTATATGATTGCTTGTATAATTGAGTCCATTTAGATGGTACTGTATTGCCGTGGATCAAATCTTAACTTTCAGCCCGTAAACAAAAAAATTAAAATAGGTGATAGTTTCTCGGATGCTGTAATGCTCCGCTTCAGTGTCCCCCAAGGCTCTGTACTGGATCCTCTCCATTTCACTCTCTACGCTAGTCCCCTCAGTCAAGTAATTTCCAAATTCAATGTCACCCACCACTTGTATGCTAATGACACCCAGATCTACTTAGCAGTAGCTTGCATGACTCTACCTACCCAGGAGCTTTGATTCTAGCATGGAAGAGCTAACTGACTGTCTCAAGTCAGTACAAGAGTGGAGGGATGGTGTTAAGCTAAACTTAACCCAGAAAAAATGGGATTTATCATCATAGGCAACAAACCCATTAGAGAGTCGCTTGTACCAAATTTCCCTGTCCCACTCCTCCAAAACAATATCTCTCCATCAGTGGAAGTAAAGAATCTGGGTGTTATCTTTGACTCAGACAACTCCTTTGACAATCATATTGCCCAGGTTTGTAGGGTGTGTGACTATCATCTTCGTGATTTGCAACAAATTCGCAAATTCTTTAGTGTTGATACTGCAATACTTGTGGCCAAGGCTATGGTTAGTAGTCGTTTGAACTACTGTAACTCTTTACTTTATAGGGTCAGAAAGTCTAGCATAGCTAGACTACAGAGTGTTCAGAATGCTCTTTGCCATATGGTTTTCAGACTTGGCAGAATGAGTCATGCTACACCTTATTTGAAAAAACTCCACTGGCTTCCAATTCAACATCATATCCTTTTCAAATACAACCTTCTGGTTTTCAAGGCTATCAACTTTTCTCAAGCCTCCGCATCCATCAGCTTTAATCAAGTCCAGCAATTTTACTCATGGTGACAGGCTATCTGTTTCCTCAACTTGCCACAAGAAGCACATAGGTAGCCATGTCTTTGCAGTCGCCTTATCAGTTGAAGGAACAGGCTGCCACAAACTGTCAGATCACAGCTGATAATAAATGAAGCCAGCTCAAGGCTCACTTGTTTAGACTGGCTTAACCCTCACCTTAGTCATATCATGGCTTGCGTTTTTGGGATATTGACCTATATCTGTCCCTGGACTATCCCTTCTTGGACTTAAGTGCATTAGAGGATCTGTATCAATTTTTCACTCTATAAATCCTTCTATTATTACTATTATTATTATTATTATTGCTATAGGTGTACATTGTATAATGATATGTTGTATGAAGTATGTGTACAATATATGGCGGTCTATAAGATGGTCAGTATGGGTATGGTTACAGGTGGTCTGTTATATGAAGTATGTGTATGTTATATGGTGATCCATATACAAAGTATTGTATATTGCATGGTGGCCTGCTATAGGAGGTATGTGTATGATATATGGTGGTCTATTATACGAGATATGTGTGTTATATGGTGGTATGTCATACAATCATGTGTATGTTATATGTTGTTGGCCTGTTATAAAAACGTATGTATATTATATATGGTGGTCTGTTACATTAAAAGTGTGTATGCTATAAAGTGGTCTGTTATATGAAAGTGTGTGTATGTTATGGCCTGGTATATGAAGTGTGTTTTTATTATAGATGGAATGATGCATGAAGTATGTGCATGTTATATGGTGCCATGTTATATGAAGTATGTGTATTTTATGTGGTGTTCTGTTATATGAAGTATGTGTATGTTATGTGGTGTTCTGTTGTATGAAGTATGTGTATGTTATGTGGTGTTCTGTTATATGAAGTATGTGTATATTGTGTGGTGTTCTGTTATACAAATTATGTCATGTGGTGTTCTGTTATACGAGATGTAAGCATGTTATGTGGTCGTCTGTTATATGAAGTATGTATATGTTATATATGTAAGTCTGTTGTATGAGATTGTGTTTGTGATATGACGGCCTGTTTGGACCTATTTTTTATTTCTTCGTGAAACCCACCAAAAGAACTGTGCAGATTTTAGCCTTGCTTTTCACTTTTGACATATTTATGTGGTAAAATATGCATGTGGTACTTGAGTGAGAGAGAGTTAGGTACTTGAACTGATTCAGATTTCAGCTGTTAACATTATTTTACCAACCGGGTGTCAGTCCAATACCTGTTAACATGGTTGTATAAATGCATTTCGGGGGAAAGGCTGAGAGGAAATGACATAGATGTGGATTGTGTACTTTTGATGCTTTGAATATCAAATTAAACCGGTTTACTGTGAACGTCACATTTATCCCAAAAAGTCATATCACAGCAATACTCACATTTGACCTGTGTACTAAATAACTGATTGTTTTAACACTCTTTGATTCCAAATAAGTTTGATCAGGTACAAAAACGTAAACAACTGTTACCACCGGAAGTATATTATTCACTTAAATAAGATCACAACTAAATGTTTCTGTATGTGGTAGAAAATACATGTGAATATGAGGTGCAGATTTACACCCTTAAAGCCGGTTTTTAATTAACATTTCTACTGCCATTACAATACCCCTGTGTACATTGTTTACTTGCTTTCTGTAATATACCAGCTCCTCAGAGTAATTACTTCAAGTAGGCAGTTATTGTTTCAGGCAAGCAATCATTTCTCATCAGATGTAATATGTGCTAGCATGAAACTAAATTAAACAAGTTGAAACAAATTCAGTAAATATCAACATATATGTTTATGTAACTCAGAATCCAATGTGGATCTATGTCTAGTGTTGTTTGGAAGAGTATTTTAAAATTATAACAGTTATTATCCAGCACATGCCATATCTACGCAAAACAGATTGACCGACAAATCGGAAAATATTTTTTTCATATTCCCTGTTGCCTATTACTATGCACAATTAGCAATACAAATTCATCAACAAGTGCTGATTTTTTTAAATATTTAATTAATTGTGGAAGCTACAACTTTATTTTATTTTATATCTCAGGGTAGAAAGTCCAATCTGCTAGATTTTTTAATGCATTCATATTGAAGAACAAACAATTTTAGACTGAAAGACAGACAGATAGACAGACACACACACACACACCACATACACATTCATAATAACTACAGGTAACTCTTTTGGATATTATTATTATCTGAATATCTTTTACCATTTGTATTGGTACTATAGCTTTTGTAGAAAATTTAGGAAATCTAAATAAATTTCATTGAAGTTCTCTATGTTTCTTTCCTTTTGATGAACTAGGTATAAGACTTCTAACTTCTAACAAAGTGCAAATATTCGTTGAAAAAGATTGGACATTTGGCACTTTTCTTGTTATTCAAGAACCATTTTCCCAATAAAATGAGGTAATTTATACACTTTATTTTTGGATTAGTTTGTAAATGTAGGCCAAACAGAATTTCACATACAGTGAAACTGATCTCAAAATTGAATGCTGTAACAATAGCACATGACAAATCCTTCTAAAATTCCAAACTTTTAACGCAGTAAAAAAAAATGATGTTTAATAGTATCAACTGAGGTGCAATAAAAGCAGGTTGGGTTGTCCAAAATTTTCCATCTGAAAAGATTATCATTGCAGTTAATTATTCTGAGTAGCATTTTAAATTGAAAACTTTGAAAATATGGCTCACGCATAGTTTGGTATGGTAGTATGCAAGTCCAATCTGCTAGAATTTCAAATTGGAGTTTCTACAAGGCTAATCTTGGTAGAGAGTCAAATTTGATTGTTTGTACTCTTGTTACACAACTTGGGTCTTTTTTCCAATCGAAGGTGAAACACAGAACAATAACAGTCCATTTAATTTTCCGGTCCATATCGAATTCTGAAATTA
Source organism: Sabellastarte sp. h YS-2021 (assembly GCA_964017235.1). NCBI lineage: Eukaryota > Metazoa > Annelida > Polychaeta > Sabellida > Sabellidae > Sabellastarte > Sabellastarte sp. h YS-2021. The sequence continues at coordinate 61,198,930 of OZ024938.1, forward strand.
TAGTGAGAACTCTGATCTGCGATTCCCACTTTATAGCTATTACACCCTGGAGTTTCATTGTTATCATAATATCTGCTATTTAAGGAGATAATCTGATTGATTAACACATCCTCATATCTAGGTCTGACAGCTATGTGCCTTTTCAAAGTCAGTTTTAGAAATTTCACATAAACCACTGAAATTGAAGTGTGTAATCCCCCTTCACAAAATCAGAAGTCACGTTCTGCTGAATAGAGTTTATTGTTGAAATTGAACTGACATGTTTGTCCTCTGGTGTAAACCTTACTGCAAACAGCTGTGAGAATGTTTACTATTTACCTCTTGCTCTTAGGAAACTACTCAGAACTAATTTACAAATGACTAAACCCATAAAATTAACCCATAATTTTAAATTATTGGAACTTAAATAAATATATCATTGAATGTATTCTCAACATGATTATATTTATATAATACTGACTTCTGTACCAGGTACGTCCAATTTCACTTTCACCACATTTATGTTTGGTGGTATTTAAAGTTCAACCAGATTGTAGAACCCTGAACATGACTTATTGTCAAAACTAGGGCCTGTATATGTATTGTGAGAAGCCACCAATTTTGTGTGTACCAAATTTAAACTGGCAAATATCTGTAAATATAAACGAAAATATTTCTAAAATAAATGCTAGGTTGATTAAGTTGATTGAATGACGTGTTTCCCAGTATATTTTGCATGAAAAAAAAAATATAATATTTTTAATAGTTTTGAAAGTACCTAATTTACCTGTTTGTATTCATTTTTTTTCTTTTAAAAAAAAAATTGTTCTATTTTCTGGTAAACCTTGGTAACCTGTTATACCACTAGAATTAAGCTACTAAATAGATTATAAAGAGAAGTACTAATTGCATCAATCAGTATTTGATGCTATTATTTTAGGATTTCTGTTGATTAGATCAAAAGGGGGAAGTTTTGATTTCAGGAGAAAATCTCTACCTTATTACAATGTTGATGCATTTAGAGATATTAATGTTCACTGCCGTTTTGACCCCCAAGCCGTTTAAAACGGCGGACCCCGCCGTTTTAAATGGCAGACCCTGCCATTTACATTCACTAGGTTTAAATAATAGTTCTAAATGGCTGAGCCATTTAAAACTGCAGGCTCCAGTCCCCAGCCATTTTCATTCTTTTTCTGGGTATAACTGTTTGTTAACTATTGTGTCTTCTGTAGGATATAAGTTTAATGTTTCATGAAAATGATTTAATTTCTTTCTTTCCATTATTTGTCATATAAGCTTATATATTAAAAAATGAAATATCAAATAGCAATATAATTATATCAATACATAGTAATTATGAATCAGAAGAGTATTCAAACATCTTTAACACTGTCAAGTCAATTGTTTCAAAGCTAAGTTTCTGACACACTAACAATAGGGACAAATCCAATTAAGTGACCACTTAAATAATAGTTAACAAATCAACACAATTGGGATGACTTCCACACTGTGATGAAAAGACTAGTCAGTGGAAAGCCTTTCTTTTTGGGATTACTTTCTGGTGTATTGTCTTTTATGGAGGCTGGATTGAACATAATGATGGAACTTATGGAAGCCATGCCTTTTTCAGGTGATTGGTTCACAGAGAAAGATAATCAGTTTATAAGATTTACCCCCTTTGATGTACAAATCACAGGTCAATTCACAAAAGGATAAATTTCAAACATCAGAATATGTGTACTTCAAACACCTGAGCAGTGAGTTTTTCCTAAGGACAACCTTAATCAAATTTAAATGAATATAAACAAGTAATGTACAAAGGAGGGCTGTTAATTGCAATTGCATCAATCAGCAGAATGTTTGTTCTCTTGAATTGTGTCTTGGTAGCACACAATAATAAGTTGGTTCATATGTCATTAGAACATACTATCATATGAACTATGTGTTCCTTTTATCTAGATGGCTGAGCCATTTAAAATGGCAGCCTGCTGTTTAAAACAGCGAACTGCCATTTAAAACGGCGGACTGCCGTTTAAAACGGCGGATGGGGTCAAAATGGCATGTAACATTAACACCACGCCTAGCTGAGGTATAACTCGTCACCCAATTAACAGAGCTGATGCATTCTTTGCTCAAACTCAAACGGTAGAGGTCCTGAAGTTATTACTGTATACCCTGATCTAACACACATTTTAACATTTTATTTATTTATTTATTTACCCATTTATTTATTTGTTTACCCATTTATTTATCTATTTAGTGGTTTCTCGTCAAGCCTAGTACCCTATCGGTTATATTGTGACAGGTAGTTCAGGCAGAGGAAACTAGTACATACATTTGCCCAAGGTTCTGTAAACTGCCAACCAATGGAAAGCAGCTACCAGCTTTCCCACTTGAGGTCAGGCCGGGATTCGAACTCTGGTCTCATAGGTGGGAGGCCAATGTGTTTCCACTGCGCGACCATTTTAACATATCAGTGTTCTAAAGCAAAGCCCAACATATGTCACTCTGTAGAGTGCAATTGTGGTTGTTTGAAAGGAAGAGTTTAAGAAGTTTAAGACACTCGCTGTGCATATATTAGTGTTTATTTTTAGCATCACATTCTACCGGAAATGGGTGTTTTAAATGCTTTTTACCTCTCGTATTTGGGCTGTAAGGTATTACCTGGAATTTTTTAATAACTATCTAGTATATTTCTTTTTCTGCTGTCAGTAGCTCAAAGTGAGACATTGCATTTCAAGTACTTCTTTTATCTTTTTTCTTGGTGATTAACTGCATTAAACTTACTAACTGCACATGAGACTTCAAAGCAGTATCCAGTCATTGTTGTAAAACCAACCAACAACAATATACTGCATATGCATATAGCTCTTCATTGACCAAAAGACTTTCTGCGGGAACATTCACCCTAAACCGGAAGTAAAGCTGCCCCATACTTTATGCAACCAATCATTACTGACGTAACAATCCCTTAGCAACAACAGTTACATGGAGACGATCTGGAAAGGACAATTGCACAGATTTACTTCTCCATTATGTTTTGAGGGTTTGTTAGTTATAGGGTGAAATATATGGCTCATGTAGGGGTTACAGGGATGGCAAGGGGGTAAAACCTACTGTCGGTTCCTTTATCTTAATGGAGTGCCATTAGGTGAAATGAGAGAGATAAAGCTCAGTAGATATGCTTAATAGATCATTTATACTGACTATATGCTGTACATGAGAATGAATCAAATTCCGGTAGGTAAAATGGGCACTTAAGTTGAAAAGTGAAGACCTCTTTCAACAGCCTGGGTTATATTGGGACAGCCTTTAATTTGATGCCTAACTTGCTAACCCACAGAACCTCTATATAACCTCATTAATATAGCCATTGCTAAAGTAACAGAAAGAATACATCCTTGACTCCATTGATTACTGACTTTCTAGTAAATAGGAAACCAGCAATAATTTTAATGTTATATCTGATATAATTAATGACATATTACTACTTAACACGAAGTTAGCGAATAAACAATAATAGAGATGTATAAGGTGCAAAGGTATACATTGGTACTTCCAAGTATTTCTACTCAGATCTGGATCCTTCCCTGTATATACCAAGCCTCCAGGACTAAACCCATTCTTAAAAGTACCCCCTATATCAGTCAGCTCCCACCTAACTGGTAAAGCTGTAAACATATGCATCATCTGGAATAGCTTGTACACGAAAGAGAGAAAATCTGTGTTGGCAGAGACCTTTTGAAAATTAAACTCTGATATTTTTAAATGTTGCACAAAAGTGTCCTCCGAATTTTATAAAGCCTTGTAAAGTACAAATTTTATTTCTGGACACCCAGGGCCTGTTTTAAGTGTGACCTTAGTACTTAAATGGGACATACATCCCCACCTTTGACCTTTGTAGCAAGCCAGAAGTGCCATAAGGTTGAGAGATATATGATATATGGCAATAACATAAGAAGCTGTCAATGGAAAAGCTTTTGCTATGCCCTTTCTTTCTTCACCGCTTTTTAGGTGGAAAATAGATACAAATTTGCATAGTGTAACAAGAAGATATGTGGACAAAATTTTATGGTGACATTGCTATGTTATCACTCCTACCAGAATATATGGAGCTATATAATACTGTTTATGTGCCAGCCATGGTAAAATACTCAACTTCAATAACAATAACAATTATTGGAGAATACCACAGCAATTGTTATACAGCATTAAGCACAAAACTTGCCCCATAGAAAGTGGAGCCAAATCATCTTACAATACACCAAGCTGGTCTTTCACCGACTAAACCTGATTACTTATCCATTGATTTTGTTGCATTTATTTCTCTGTTTCATTTTCTGCCACGTCTATTCATACAATATCTTTATGTATTGCAATGTTGGGGGCACTGATATAAGAACCTCTGACCTTGGCTTGATCTAATAAAGTTCACCATACATCGTGTTCAAAATATTTCTAAATATATGATGAATCAAAAACTTAGTATTTGTCTGAGAGTGTTGGTTTACAGTGGTTCATTGCTGATGTCCTCCACTGGTATATTTTTAATGTAATTATAGTTATATAAGCTGTTACAGGAGCATCATCTGCAAGAACATCTGGTATTTGCCATTGGTATTCAACCACTATGCTGTATCTTGTTAGAGATGTTTGTAGGACTAATCAAGTCATTCCCACTGAAGTATGATTAAAGAAATTTGGAAGCCTGACAATTTCATTAATTCAGGCCATAAAGTGTCTCACATTGACGTCAACCAAGTACCTAAAAACTACAAAAATTATTTAAAGCATCATTAGCAAAACTGTTTTTTTTTAAAGTTAATGGGCAAAAATTTCAGAATTTCTATAGTTCATCTATCTTGTTAGTGTACTATTTACTTCCTGCTTTGTGATCTAAGCTAATAAACTACATTACATCACATTTGGCTTTTAGGCCCCACTTGCAGTAATGGATGACATTATTTTTGTGTTAGGCAACATTAGTGCCACAGTAAATCACAAAGATGTTCTTTTTCTATATTTGCGTCCATTTCAATCTGACTTGACAAGTTTATGATTGTAGATATTTTTGTAAGCACAACACCATAGTGAACACCCATCTTAAGATTTTAGTGGACCATATTTAAAATACTCTACACAGGAGCATATCTTTATTTATTATTTATCACTAAATGGTCCCAAGTAGTGGGACATGTAATCTTAGGCATATAGTTACTGTGGATAACTAGATTAATGAAGCTCAACAATACCATACCCTTGCTGCACATATTGTCATCTTCAGTAATTATGTATATTATTTTTCATTCGGGGTGCTTTCTCTGTTTATATAACACTGGTTTGGAAAAAAATATTAGAATATGCTAGTCCTGAGCATATATTGCTAACCTGCTATTTTTAACTATATTATTCAGTTTTGAAGTTCAAAGTTACGGTTTTACATACCGTGCAACAGAGTCATATTGGGACAGGTTGCCAGTACTTGTTAATTGTGAGAGTCAAACCCACACAGGGGTGACAGCCTGTGATTAGATGCCAAAGGTGCTAACCACAAGGCCACTGAGGATATTTGCATGTTTAGTGTAAAGAGGGTTTGTATCACATGTTGGAACAAAAATCTCCATATTTGGTCAATTTGACCAATGGATCTTTATAGATTATACATGTGTATTATTTTGATCGTAGACTTCACAAATCAATGAAACACTTCTCTAATTCATTCTGTCACTATGCCCCTGTCCTTTGGAACTCTTTCCCCCTTCATGTTAGAAACAGCCCCTCTGTTCCATCTTTTAGGAAGCACCTCAAAACCCACCTCTTCAGCTCTAGTTTCCCAACTTAGTTTTCTTCCCTCCCGGCCACACCCATAATCCTGGATCATTGACCTTGAACGCCCCTTGACTCTCCTTAGGAAAATGATTTTGATTAATTAGCGCACTGAGTTCCCCTCTGTGGGGAAGATATTGCGCTTGCAAAGCAGTAGATTAGATTAGATTAGATTAGTATTATTATTTATTGATATTTTTAAGTGGCATGTATAATGTCAAAAATGATAACAACAATATATAATAATCAGATACACCCAGCCATATTGGGCCTACGGTCCCTACAAATACAATATTTGTTGGATATGTAATATTTTCTAATCTATTTTTGAAAGATAATACTATTTCTTGCATTTCGTATTTCATTATCAAAAGGAAGCCATCAAGCCATCTGAATGACGCAAAACTTGATGAATTGCTTCATGTAATTTTGAACAGCATTTATATTTAATTTAGAAAATTAGTAAAGTATTATCTCCTTCCAATATTGACAAACTTAAGGACTTTCTGGTCTGGTTTGAACAAGCCTCAAATACTATCTTAAGGATTATTACTTTAAGTTTATAGAACTATTACTGTTAACCTAACCTTAACTTAAGTACATATTCTGGAGTGACTGTATTTTGCAGTTACATATCATACTCTGTTTTGGCCATACAATGTTTCTCCCATGATAAAGGCATTTGTCACCTCGGGCTCATGTCCTTTGGGGATCTCATCAATATTGACTTTTGCCGCAGGAAATCTATAGCATTAAATGAACACAAATTGGAACTAATGCGGAATTTAGTGCACGTATTCCCCTTATGCTAATTGGGACATTCCGTTGCAACCCCAAACATTCCCAAAATCCAATAGACTTTCACAGTTTCCGTGTAGAAACATTACAATTATTGTAAATAGCCTTGACAAGTCTCCACACTGCTACTGTCAAGACGTTACATTGATACAACATGTTATTGCTGTAAATGGCCAGAACTCGATGGCATTATGTAAAGGTTTCTGTCAGAATGAGTCATGCACAAAAGAACATACATGCACAAAAATAAATTAAAACAAAATCACCATTGAACACAGTAATTTAATATATAAGATCATGTTGAAAGGTGACCTAGAACTGACTTTTTTAAATAGACTTATTGGGGAAAAACTAGATGAACCCATCAGATACTTCATTGTTTAATGATTGTCAAATCATTTGTCAATAAACACCTTGCATACTTTCTATATAATCACTGCTATTATGGGAGAATATTACTTCATTCTCAGTGTTTTTGACGAGCCAAATGTAGAGCCAAGGTTTTGTTTTGAGAATGCCAACTAATGCTCTAGTCACACTAAAGGCTGTACGTCCCACGGTTAGAAGTTTTACTCAGGGGAGGAACCGCCTCCAGGGATTCCACATACCTTCCATGATTTGGTTTATCATTCACACTTCAGGCAGTGTAGCCTGCGGTTATAGGCCTTGGGTGAAATGTCCCCTGTCCTTCAATCACCGTCCAAGGTTTGTATGCAACCTTGTGACATAGTGGCAAAATGTCCAGTTACCTTCACTAGCCTTATGTCGCTATGTTACACAAAACGATGACCGCATCACAACCTTATATACAGTGTGGACTACACCTTCAGTTACCACGGCAAGAAATTCATCTGCACATGCTCGCGGTATCAAATTCAGAGACTGAAATTTTAAACATTTTTATAAACTTTCATAGCATGTGCAAGGTAATGGACATCTTGCCACTGTGTCACAAGGTGGCATACGAACCTTGTACAGTAGTTGAAGGACAGGGTCTTTTGCGCAACGCTTATAACAGCAGGTTATCCTGCCTGCAGTGTGAATGGGATTTAAGTGAGGTATTTAAGGGAGATAAATGTTTATCTTTAGGGAAATCCTTCACTTGATTTTTCCTAAACTTACTTTACTGATTAGTTCTTGTTTTTTATTTGTACAATTCTAGATGAGTGTGTACCCACATTACTAACAAAGGAACTCCATAGCATTCCTTGAACTAGGGATCCCTTTGTAAAGGTTTACTTGTGTAAGGAAATCATAAAAGAGCTTCTTTTTCATGTGGGGTAGAATTTGAAAGATGGCCTATCTTACTATGACCCGAGCTGTTGAAGAGAATGTAAAAGCTCAAATGTAACCTTTGCCTATTTGAATGTAACTTTATGTCAATGACATGCCCTACTGAGTGATGAGGTATTGTGTCTCTTCTGTTACATTTGTGTGGTGCTGATGTTGGCATCTTGACAATGGTCTAGGTAATGAAGTAGAATCAGTCCATCTGACGATCTGTGGTAATTACGAGTTTGTACTAATAACATCTCATTTCTTTCAGATGGCCATCATAAAACAAGAGCACTCAAACAACGCCCACCTCCGCCAAGGCCCAACACATTTACTGTTCAATGATAAAAACCCTTTTATTCAGATCATGCCCAAATGCAAGCTAGACTAAGACTAACTTACTGTGAAGGTGTGATCAAAATCTATGCAGTAGTGTTTTTATATATAACCTTGCAAACAGACAAGCTAACAGAATTCAATGATCACATGAACTTCTTGGTGGAGGTAAACATGTCACCACACATGACAATGTTAGGACAATGCTAGGATGTAAAGACAACACACTTACCCCCTACCCATCGACATTTGAGTGCATCGGTTTTTAACCTCGACCCTCACATTATGAGTACACATTTGGTAGCTGTTTGTCAAAGGCCATTGGCTAACAGTGCATCAAACTGAGCATCTACTTTGTTGCTTTTTCACGTGAGCAAAGTTGTATGTTTTAATCTTTTCAACAAAACAGTATTTTTACAGTAACATGCTGCAGTGCCAATTTCCCTGTTGTTTAAACGAGAAAATATAAAGCTACACATATTAAAGCCATAAAAATGGAATACTGAAATATTGAAATACTCAAGAGATACCATTTAACCAAAATGTTGTGAAAACGGGTAAAATTGGTATGCTGATTTGCACCAGTGATGATTTAATAATTGTAACAAGAGTACTAAGAGAGAGCATATCACCGCCAAGGCACATAATAATGTATAAATAGGAAAGTTTGGGTTATTTATTTTTGGTATCCAGACGTGTGATCCAGATCACCCTCAAAATTTAATGGGGTCTAAGTTGGACCAATCCAAGCTTCTGATATTTTCAGGATGATACAACCAGCAGTATTTGCATAATCTTGCTAACAAACAGCAGACGGAGAAATGGACAAACAGACAAACGGTTATGGAAATAATACCTACTTGGCAGAGGTAATTTAACCATATATATCATCTTTCCATTTGAAATGGCTTTAAACGTGGTCTATAAATCCCCAAGAATTTTTTTCACCAAGAGGAATTTTGTCAAAAGTATAAGTGTCTCTTAGTCATATTTAATGTTAAATTGTGGTAATTAGTAGCTTAATTTTTAATGTTACCAGCTTCTTTTTGCATGTCAGTTGACAATAGAAAGTCACAAGATAATTCTAAACAAAATACTGGAATGCGTTTTTCAGAAATGATACTATATACAATGTTGTTTCTAATTTTAAATACCTTGCACTACAGTCACTAATGATCATTCCAGATTACTGGGAAGGGTACACAGAATGAATTAACATATCTATGGCATACGTCTTACAGTGGAGAGTAAAGTAACTGCCACTGAATATTTGAATGGTATTGATTTTCAAACCAATACCTTCCATCAGTTAAACAAAAGCCGGTCAGTCTCACAATGACCATTAATGGCATTCATCGGTGTTAATTTTCTAAATTGTCCTGTACTACTTACCATTATGTTAATTTATCATTGTTGTGTCCTACAGAATCAACTGCCATTAGTTCCACAGTGTTTTCATAGTTAGCACAGTACTGGCCTCTTGATGAACCTTTGTTGGTTCAAATCCCCAGAGATCCTATTTTCCTATGGAAAAGCACATCTGTTGCCGGACTTAGGCTAAGTCAAGGACTTAACTCCAAGACCTTTGTCTCAGACAAGTCTTGCAGTTGACCGGATTTCACAAAGGGTGACTTGGGTACGTCCAAGTTTATGAATTAACCACAGTGATTTTTTTGTGTCATGTGACCCTTTATTTCAACTCAAGCATTCTGCTGGTGACATATTTCTTTTGTTTGGCACATTTTATCTTTGGTAAAATGCTGTTTTGTAATGGAAAACCTTGTTCACACATAAAAATGTTGAAAGACAAATTAAGGAGCCGTTCTACATGTTTAATATTAATTTTTTAGGTATTTCGAATTTGAAGTGGAGAGAAATGTATGTTGACCATATTTAAGTCTTTGTTTACAAAAGTTATATCTGATCCCAGGTGGACTTAAGTTTGATCCCAAGACTTAGCTAAATATTAGATTTGACTACAGATTAGACTGAGATTAAGACAAAGTCTAAGTCCTGCAAAGTCATCTTGTCAAACCAGACTTAGGTTTTGCGGAAAATGTTCATTTGGGGAAAATGAAGTGGGCAAGATGAAATAAACTAATTAAAAATACACCGAATGTAGATTATACCACTAAGAATTGAAACTTGTAGGTTTTATTATACAAAGGAGTCATTTTCTAATAAATGTAGAAAATTAAATGTGATGAGTGTATTTGTTTATTGTGTAAATCAAATGATATAGCAGATTAAATACACCTTCTGTATCGCTGTGTTGCCTATGGAAATCTATGATTAAACCTGTTAAGATCAGTGACACGAAAAATCCACATTTTCAAAATTGATAGACTATGAGAAATTGTTTTAATTGTCAATTCATTTGAGAAGCAATTGTTTGATTTCATTTAAGATAGCTTGGAGAGTAAGACAAAATTTACTTAGTTGTGTGGTATTTTCTGTCGTAGTCGTTAATATAGCGCCCCTCGATTATCCTTATCACTAATGTCATTGGGTCCCTATCCCCAGTGGCAGGCTAAAGAACCTCAAGGACGTTGATAAATGGTCAGCCTTGAGCCTCTATCTTCCAGTTACTGGAATACCAGTTACTTGTGAGTTGGGGCTGTACCTGTGCAGTCGGATGGGTTAAATAGTGCTTTGAGTCCTGTAGTACATGCAGATATTGCACTGAGCATAAATACACAATAAAATACACTACAATGTATTTGATACTATAGCGCACTGAGTTCCCCTTAGTGGGGATTTATTTATTCATTTGGGGTTTCACATCGTTTTCAGCACTGTACAGGTCATATCACAATGGGTACTTTTGTGGGCGGAGGAAACCAGTACATACAGTTGGTCAAGGTTCTGCACCGTAAACTGCTGGCAATCAGTTAGCAATTGCTAACTTACAACATAAGGTCCAGAGTTTGAACCGCCGACCTCAGAGGTAGGTGGAGAGTGTGTTACCACTGCACCACCGTGCCCCCCTTAGTGGGGACGATATTGCGCCTGCAAAGCAGTAGATTAGATTTAGAGTAGATAGCTGTTACTATTTGTTAAAATAATTTATTGCGATAACTTATTTTTGCCTAATACTAGCAATATTGCAATTTTTATCACAGTGTAGCCATGTTAATTATTGTTTCCATCAATGATGACTTTGAAGCCCTTCAGGGCTGGGCAGTGTATTTTTCTTGTTCCTTTGTATATTGTATATGGCATGCCGCTTAAATAAATCAAAGGATATTTATATGTATCAAAACATATTAAATGTTTGACACTTTGTACCCGAAAAAACAGCAGAAGTTGATTATTCTATTCTATATTCTACATTGACACAGGGACCACAATGGGACAGTGGTAACACACTCGCTTCCCACCTCTGATATCAGAGTTCAAATCTCAGCCTGACCTCCTGTGGGAAAGCCGGTAGTTGCTTGCCAGTGGTTGGGAGTTTACAATACAGAACCTTGAATAACTGTATGTACTGGTTCACACTATCCTTCCACCCTTCCAACTATCCATCACAATATAACTGATAAGGTACTAGCGTGGCGTAAATGCTAAATATTTAGATATTATAAATAAATCTACATTAAGACAAAATTACTATCTATAAAAATGTAACTCTTTCTCATGCGACACTAAGTTCATAGCAGCTCATAGCAAAGTGAGAGATTAATATTGTGAAAAATAAGGAATTGATTTTGATACCATATTGCTTTAAACAGAATACCGGGTTGTGGAAAATGTTATTGAAAATGAGCAAAGATTCATACACGGGGGCAGTCCCATATAGAGGTTAATCCGTTGTGTCCATGTTTCCTGACTGAAAATAAACAGTTTGTTTTGACTACTGTTTGAAACACAGTTTAGGTGCCCTTAACTGCCATCATTACTTCATAGAGACAAATATTTCAAGAATTTATTGCTGAAATAAATTCCCCAAACATATGCTACATGGCAACTATAAACATATTCTATGTACACCCGTGAAGGAAGATATTAAAACAAAATGTGCATTTGTAAACTCTATATTCATGGTACATCATGCGTTGTGCAGCTTAACAAATGTCACACACACACACAATTTCCTAGAAGTCATATTGATTTCTTCTTCCCTATTTTGTTTCTTTGGGCAAGAATTACATGGCAGTTCCTATGTTATACGAATACGTGCCCCCCTCCCCTTGTCCCTTTATTTAGGTGTTTAGTGAGTTCCCCCACTCACCAATAAAGCAGTAACATTCAATACTCACTTTGAACACATAATCCCTTACTGACTCTATTCCCCGCTGATGCTACTGCTGTGTTGTGTCCATAATAGTGTTAATTTCTGGCCAAAGCGCCTTGGAGCGATGATGTCATCACCCTGCAATCTCATTGGCTCCTAGTCCTCCCTAGCCTCCTGCTATGGCAGTGAGCAACCCAAACTGGATCAATACTTATACAGAAGGGGCTTGATCAATTATGTATGGTTCCCCCCATTTTGTACTGTGAGGATATTACATATAGAGCCAGCTGCAGCCATCTTGCCTCCTATTAAAATGTGGATTAGTGAACTTTATGCTGAACAAATATAGACACTTTACAGATTAATAGCATATACGGGTTCAAGAGACTTTTTATCTGCATCTTTGACATATGGGATAGAGAAAGCTGCAAAAATCTGCTTCAAATAATGAGAGCAGAGGAGACTCAGTTTGGCAATATTCTTTTATTTGCTATCCAGACTCCTTTATGATTATATGAGCATATCATTGGACTACACCCTTATGTTGAAAGAAGGATTCATTAAGCCATTCAGTTAAAGTGAGTTGATGTTTTATCATTTTAAGAAGTATTATGATCAGGTGGAAATATAGTAATGTTGAAAGTACAGTAATAAAATATTTCAATATGATTACATATGGTAAATTAATTAAAATGCAAAGAAACTAATATCAATAAATTACGGGATTTATCTAATGGGTATATTACATTCTTTTAATATCATGTTTTAAACTAATTTTTTTCAGGTCACATTGAATCTCTATGATGCTTCTGTGAAAGGTTTGAAAGCATTGTGAAAATATCTGATGTTCTCTGTATTTTAAAGGTCAAGTGCTCCTGAACTTTCAAGGTTACTAAGCAGTATAACCTGTCAGAATATTACAACATGGGTACAGTTCTTTCATTTTCTCCAAGGTCCAGAAATCCCACCTATGAAGATATTAATCTCAATAACTTTGGATATGAAGTCCTTCACAATGCTAAAAACAACACATTTAGTAGCAAAGAAAAACAAAAAAAGACACCTTCTTTATTCATAAACCCACTGAGTCTGAAGAGATTCAGTGTCAGTGGGAAAAAGAAGGATAAAAGAACTAATAGTGGATATCCATCTAGCAGAAATGATGGTGTGGGAGATATTGAAAATAACAATATACGTTTCCAGAAGTCTATATCCTGTTATGCTCTCAAGACTGCAAGTATTGCCCCAGTGAATGGTACAGTACCCAGACGCATTCATGAGGGAGATGTTCTGAAGAACCATACAAACAACAATGTCATCCGCAGAGCTGAAAGCACAAGCCTGGTGAAGCCAGTGAATGGTACATCCTACAAGAGCCATACACTGGCCAACTGCAATGGTCTAGTGCCCTCACACTCTACCCATAAACTGGTGACCACCACATCAACTGCATCTAGATCCAACAGCCACAGCAGTAGTTCACCTAGTCCCAAGAAGACGGTCATCCAAGCATCTACGTCAGAGCTTCTGAAATGTCTGGGCGAGTTTCTTTGCCAGAAATGCCACCATCTGCATGGTTTGGAGCCTGGGGATGCAGTGTTATGGCTGCGTACTGTTGACCGATCTCTCCTGCTGCAGGGCTGGCAGGATATCGCATTCATTAATCCAGCCAATGTTGTATTTGTGTACATGCTAGTACGGGAGCTTGTAGACAGTGAACTAAAGCAAGAACGACAACTACAGGCAGTGGTGCTAACCTGCTTGTACCTTTCATATTCATATATGGGCAACGAAATCAGCTACCCCTTGAAGCCATTTCTAATTGAGGATGACAGGAGTCGCTTTTGGGACCGGTGCTTGTACATCATCAATCATTTTAGTTCAAACATGCTGAAAATCAATAAAGATCCGAGTTACTTCACGGAGATCTTTACTGAGTTGAAGTCTTTCAATGGGTTGAAACTACCTTAGATTTTAATTAATTCTACATGGACAAAGAATGTTTGAAAAAAGACTGACTTGTTCCAGACAATACACAAGGAATGGTGTGTTGTCTTTATTCCTTTTTTATCACAAGCATCTTTACCTCACAGACACTTTCTATACCACTTTGCTAAATAAAAAGTACATTTTGGTACTTGCTGTCTCACTTAGGAAAATAGTGCAAACATGCCACATTCCTTTAAAATAGGTTATTGACTACAAATCTATCATTCACAGAAATGAGGAACTTAATATATATCCCAATGTCAGTATTATCAATTTTAGAAACACTTACTATCTAGTCATGTGTTATATTGAATGACAACTTTTGTATGCACTGTACATATAAATTCAATACACACTATAGATTTTATTATGCTAGGAAAGTATGTGTATGCTTTTAGAATACAATTAAGAACAGTGAGAGTTAGACCTAGGATTTTCATCTGCTGACAATGGCGTAGCATGGCACAGAACTATGATATCAAAAGTTGGTATTCTTTGTTGCAAGTATGAACTGATGCCCAGGATACAGATATGACTTCAGCGCAGAAAATTACAGGATATTACTGGCAATCAGAATATGGAATCAATAACCTGTTGCATTATGCTCTGTCTTTTCTTAGGTCATTAGAACTGTTACAAAACACTAGACTAGTTAATTTATTTCTTGTTATATTATTTATGTTGTATGTGGCAGTTGAGAGTCTGTCATTTTACAGACAATATACCTTTAGTGCACATGGATACTCTTTGAAAAAGATTTTCAAATGATGAGTGCAGGTGGATTTTCAGTCATGATTTGAACTAAATGTTAAATGCAATAATTTTGCTTCATTTTAGCAATAGCTAAGGACTAATGCAATGTGTTATTAGAAGAGGAAAGGAACAGATGTCAAATTCACCATATATGTGAAATTTGCCAGGCAGGAAAGCTACTTCTACTGTTTGACTTATGAGGCAATTTTTTACACATTTCAAAACCGCCTTCTATTTCCTTGACTTATGAGAAATTCTTTGACACATATAGAAACCCACTTCTATGTTCCTATTTCTTTATTTTATGGGGAATTCTTTCATAGATTTGGAAAAGCCCTTCTATTTCCTTGACTTGTACGACAGTATTTTACACATATGGAAACCCCCTATACCCATGACTTATGGGGCTTTCTTTTACAAATGTGGAAACCCCCTTCTATTTTCTTGACTTGTGGCACACTCTTGTACACATTTGGAAACCCCCTTATGGGGCATTTTTACACATCTAGAAACCCCCATTTCCTTCACTTACAGGACATTATTTTACAAATAAGGAGACCCCCTTCTATTTCCATGACGTAAGGGACATTCTTTTACACATATGGAAACCCCATTCTATTTATTTTACTTACGGAACATTCTTTTACACATATGGAGACCCCCTTCTATTCCCTTGACTTATGGGGCATTTTTTACACATTGGAAACCCCCCTCTATTTCTTTTTCTTACTGGACATTCTTTTACACATATGGAAACCCCTTCTATTTTTTTTACTTATGGGGCATTTTTACACATATGGAAATCTTCTATTTTTTTTTACTTAGAGACATTCTTTTACACATATGGAAACCCCCTTCAATTTTCTTGACTTATGGGGCATTTTTACATATATGAAAACCCCCTTCTATTTCTTTTAATCACGGGACATTCTTTTATACATGTGGAAACCCCTTCTATTTTCTTGACTTGTGGGACATTCTTTTACAACTTTATGTTCTTTGACAATATTAGGCCTCTGATCACTCCTCATGCAAGCTCTGCACACATTTGGATGATTGTGTCTAATTTTTTAAAGGTTTCCCATCTCTGGCAAATTTCACATATTGTGGCAAATTTCGCATATTTACACTTGTATTACTACATCTGGCAGAATTTTCTTTCAGGCAGAAATATATACATCTTGCGCAATGATATAAGAATCTTAAACGATGAAATTCATCATACCCTGAACAGTTTTAGGGTTCGCTTTTTTCTCAGGTTAAATATTTTGTACTGGCATCATACCTATCAGAAATGATCTCCATGTCCCATTGGTATCTTCTTCCTTATGTTTCCTCTGAATATGATTAAGACAATGTTGACACAAGGACAATTTCTAGCTGTATATTGGTGTATATTTGCATTGCATTTTATGATCCATTTGACCTTTCTGGCAATCATATGTATTCCTTAAATTAAGCATTTGTACTGCGTCTACGTGGTTAAAAATGACATGTTGTGCTAAATGTAAAATAGAAGTGGAGAAAGAAACTTACAAGGGATTTGATCAATATGAGGTGGTCACTATTGCAAATGTTTAACATATTTATCATCCTTTCCTTCAGTATGCAGGATATTTATATCAGCTTAAAATGATGTCCCTAGTGGTTTATATATGTAAAAGGTTTTCTTTCTGTTTTGAATTTTTATACAAAATCTATAGACTGTGTATGCTGATATATTTGTCTATTACTGCTTGCCAGACAATTATGGCCAATACACTGATATAATGGTCATCCCCACATAAGCTTATTTGTCATTGTTAAGACCAAATTTCTAATTTTATTTTCACTACTTGTCTTTGTTGATCTATTATAGCTGTCCTTTCAAACTAAAATGTTTCATGAGAGCCACATAAGGGTGTCCATAATGTATTCTATGACCACAATTGCCAGGATGACAGCAGAGTGTTATATTGTTTTACTGATGCATAGAATGGTAGCTTTATAGGTCAACTGTGACATTAAAGTTGTTGTGTTTTGTTTGCGTCCTTTTATGTGTTATTTATTATGAAGTTGTTCAGTAAGGAGAGATGAATAAGTGATACCTGTTTCCATTAACATCTACTGATGAAGTTTCACTTGATTCCACCAATAATGTTATTTGCATTATTTTGAATTGGGGCAAGTTAGACATGTGTTATGTGCCGATAGTGGATTCCAGATGATTGTTATGATTTATTATCACTGTAAATTTTAATTTCATTGCAAAACTCGGCGGCATCATATGTATCGTTGGCACAGCTGTGTCTATTAAACATAAAGGAGAAATCGGTTGCAAATTCAATGCTTCTATTTTAATAGTTTTTGAGTGATAAATGCAATCTGAATGAATGAGAATTGTTTAACATCATCGGGTTTTTCTTTGATTAAAAACTTCTGCGTGTTAATTTGATTTTTTTGAACATGTTATGTGAGTTTAAGTTGCTTTTGTAAGTGAATAAGTTACTGTGATTCTAACCATTTTCAGAATCCGTCTGAGACAGGTTATACAATATCTGGTGACAGAGCAAAATTGTTTGTGTGTTTTTAGTTGACAGTTATTATTTTTTTCTTTCATTGTGATGTTTATATTTGCTAAAATTGTACATAAAGGTTATGTCATCAACTAAACTTATGTAAAACAATTTAAATTTCATGATGTGATATGATTTATTTAGCAAATGAAAATGAGGGTCACTTTTTACAGCTTCTGTCCTATCACATCAACAATCACATGCATTAGTGGAGGAAGTTTGTGACTGCCCTCTACAGACCTAAAATCAAGTGATTATGGGTCCCTATGCTGGAACCTGCATGGGAAAGGGATAACTATAGGTTCATTCAAGGGTCAATAGTTCAAAATTCAGCACTGGCTTCCACTACTGCCCAACTTCCTGTATACATATACAGTGTTTCAAAAGTGACAGTTTAATAGTTTATGTATTGCCATGTTTATTTATATAAAATAGACTTGTTATAAAAAGAGTTGAAAGTTGTATAACAAAACCCATAGTTCATACTAAAAATAATATACATGTACGGTACATTTGTGAGACAATATGACTGCCCTCTACAGACCTAAAATCAAGTGATTATTTTGGGTATTACCACTAGTTGGATTGACACCGTCAAAAGGTCCATTGAACAGTCATATCTGAAGCATTACTGTTTTTGTATGTGAAGTATTAATGTTGTTTAATATTAAAGTATACCTTTTAAAAAATATAAATATAAGGCATTAATATTATCCTACAATGGAAGGTATTAGTTGACTAATTTAGCTTACAATGTCAAAATATAGACAGTATTGTCTTCATATAGGGTATATTGTTGTAGAGATCACTTTTGTACTGTGTTCATTTTATATAACTTTGATATCTCTATGTATACTACATATGTAGCTATGTAAAACACCATTATAATGTCATCTTGTAAATATGTGAAAAACACAAGTTGTAAAGGGACAAAACAGAAGTGAATTGGAAAGGACAAAAATATGCTGTTCATAGCTGAGCAAATAATCAAAGTTTTTTATGAGTACAATTTTTTTGTCAATTTCTATATTTTTTAGTTCATCTATGTTTGTATTTTTTATGTATTGCTTCAGTTCATAACTTTTTGTATGACAGAGAACCAATTTTAAATGCATTTGAGAATAGTGGAATGTCACCAACACTTTCTAAGTCAATTTATTTCCGTGAGATTAATTTTATAAATGTGTTTTCAGTTATAGTTTGAAACAAAGAGAAAAAGAACAATAATATATTAAATAGGCAAAACTAGAATGTGTTTGTATGCTGTCAAATAATTCAAAAATAGCGTTGAAATGTAACAATGAAAAGTATAAGTTAGATATACTCTATGAATGGAAATGTTCCCTCAGATGTCAGCTCTGTTAAATTTCCTGAATGTTTATTTCAAGGCAGTTTTCTTTCAGCTGAAGATTCAGTTCATACTGTAGTAGGTTGGAGGGGGCAGATAGAATTTTTTAGTTAGCACACAATGAAAGGGAGTCGATAAGAATGAGTATTCTGTGTATTTCTATTGAATTTTGAAAGCTAATACCGACAGTATTTGCACAATGTGACGAATGGTCTCATTCAATACAGAAATACCCTGGATTATTTAATAGGGATGGGCCTGGAATTCTAATGTCACAGCTTGTCAACTATTAATCACCAGCTTAAACTTTATTTTGCACAACTGAGCAAGTGTAATCAACAGGCAGAATGGAAGCCTTTCTGAAAAGCTGACAAAAGCCCTGTTCGATCGGTATTTTGTTGGCCACATGTTCCCTGTTACCTACTGGTTTTATTTGGTGGGGGGCACGGTGGCAGAGTGATAACACTCTCGCCTCCCACCTCTGAGACCGGGGTTCGGTTCCCGGCCCTACCTCAAGTGGGAAAGCTGGTAGTTGCTTGCCATTGGTCGGCAGTTTACAGTACAGAACCTTGACTCACTGTATGTACTCGTTTCCTCTGCCCTCCCAACTACCCATTGTGATATGACCTGTACAGTGTTGAAAGCAATGTAAAACCTCAAATAAATAATATTATTTGGTTGGTAAACTTTTCGACAAATATTTCATTCAGCACATGCCAAATATTGTGTGTGCAAAAGTGTTTCATCGTAACACCTCGCTTCAAACTTAGACTGTTCAGTTATTGGCTCATAACTGCTTGGCAAACACTGAATGTCTGTCTGTCCATCCGCCTGAAACCCCCCAACCAATCAAATCCTTTGATTTGAGGGGTGCCCTAGTAGCTAGCTAAAATGCATCACAGGGTTTGGAATCTATACCTAGGATACACTTTTTTGTGTTGTTGTCATGAACTACAACTAACCAGGCTCATCCACTTTTGGCTGTGGTTTGATCCGCCTAGTGTTTGAGTAAGATGCATTCAGAACAATTCGGTGGAATTCACATTTAGGTAGGATGGTTTTGGGACAACTAGACACAATCTGAAAAGCAATTTGCATTCGGGATCAGTATGTTTAAAATAGCTGTTATGTCCTGTTGCAAGCTGTGGTAAGACATCCATGCTGGGGGGCGAGGGGTGGGATCAGGATGGACATACGGGGTGGCTCGATCTTTGACGCACACCACCAAGAAGTCACTTTCGGGAGGAATAAGGACAAGGTTGTCAACTATAGAACAAATACATACAGAATTGACTATAAGGTGTGACCTAAGGATAAGCTTGTATTAAAAATCGACTAGAGGTGGATCCGATTGATTGACTGTATGGATTAAGATGACCATATAAGGGCCTCCCAATGTGTATTATTAATTGTGCCTGAAAGATTGAAATATGAATAACACAGTGAAAAAAACTGTCATTATGTAGATAAAGACGAAAGTAAGAGTATATGTATGCTTGTTATTTAATAAATCCAGTGTATATGTATTAAGAATCAATCATTTAACTTTCGGCAAAGCAAGAAATCTCTTGTGCAAAACACATGTGGGTTCTGAAGCCAGAGGGTGGTATTCACAAAAGGTCTTAGCCAAGTCTTAGGTTTAAGTTGGCTATTTTTGTATGCAAAAGTTAAGCCCTAAGACTTGGCTAAGACCATTCATGAATACCACCTCTTTGATGTAGGCCACTGTTAGGTAACACCGGGGCCTTATTCATGAAAGGTCTTAGCTAAATCCCCAGCAATATTTGTATACAAAAGTTTAGTCTAAGACTTGGGTGAGACTTTGTGTGAATATGGCCCTAGAAGTCTTAGTAAAAGCTTAGGCTTAAGTTGACTATAGTTGTATAAAAAGTTAAGCCTAAGGCTTGGCTAAGACCATTCATGAATACAGCCCCTGATTACCATCATTTGAATAGTGTCACTGTATTGGAGAAGTTTATCTGCGGAGCAGCTGTGCAGATATTTGCTTCAGGTAAACAGTTGTAGAAATAGGTGCATAAAAAAGGTGAGAATATAGATTGAATATCCATTGCAGTAAATAACTTACATGTTACCAGTGGATATATTGTAAATGGCAGATGACATAAGAAAGAAGGTTCACTTTTCTCCAATCGAATGGCCCATGTGTTTGATCAACTCTGGCAATTAAAAAAGACACACCTGAAGTTAGATCATAGATATATTATTCAACATTCACTAGTAGATCCAGACACCAGGGTTTATTGGGTTCAAACCTCCACCTTTAAAAATGTAGAGGGGGTTCAAAAGTGAATGCAAAGTAACAAACACAAATCAAATGTTGAACATCCTGCACTGGGTTGAAAAAATTAGAATAATAAATTTACAATTTCAGAACCTTCTATTATAATTTAATATTAGTAATGTCAAATCAAGCTTTGGAAACCTACTTAAATTTTCTGGAAACAAAAATTGATATGAAAACAAGCCTGAAATTAATAATAATATGTAAACAAAGCTAGATAATAATAATATCCATGCATGGATGAAATTTTGTTCTGCAAAATAACGGATTCATAGTTCGTAGTGAAAGAGTGTGCATTGAGTTAGTGTTTACACAAGCACTTGGAGAAATGTTTTTGATACTGGTGTTAAATTTACAGAAAAACCACCAAATGTTAAAAAAATTACAAATTTTTCACTGGAGGGGGTGGAGGGAGTTGGAACATGTCTGGGAGGAGGAGGAGCTTTTGCACACCCACATATGAATCCTCTCCTGGATAGCCCATGTCACATTTTAAATTCTAAGTTGTGCTTTAACAGTGGAAAAGGGAGGACATCCTAGTTCGGAATTTTATTATCCACTTATGTCTGTGTTTTCTCAAAATAGAGGGAAATACAGACCAAGACATGTTTTTTTATGTGTGACTGTACCTCTTGCTTGTGCATTTTGGCTTGTAAAACAACTAAAAAAGTGGGTAATAAAAGTAAAATATCCCTCGTTAGACATGTATGAAAAACTATATCACTCATAAAATTACCTTCATTCATGATGTGTATATTTTTTGTATATGTCAATCCAGAAGTTTTCCTATTATATCCAAGTTGAATAAAAAAGTGGCACAAACCATTTTACAAGGAGCAGACTATATCTGTCACACGTGTTGGTTTTTTTTTTCTTTTTTATACTGGCAGTGTCGTGTGTATCAGATTCAGACCAGCTTTAGGCTACAGTTTCACATAGATTGCTATGATAACATATAAATGTTGACAGCTTTCAGTTGCAGAGTATGGTAACATTTGACATGGCATATTGTAAAGGTTATTGTTTGTATTTGATTAATTTATCCCACCTGAACATATTTATCAAATAAACATATTACAAGGTGTTTCATTTTCTGTTTAATAATAAATATCTTTTGAGCCGGGAGGGGGGCTGGGGTGCAGAAAGACATTCTTCAAGCCCATCCACTTACTTCTGAGTGTTGGCAGATATATGCTAACTGGTATGTCCCCCCCCCCTTTGTATATTCTTTGAAGCAAGCCTCATCAGGCCTTCTCTGGTAGTCACTACATGGGTAGTTGTTAATTTCCTCGAAAACAGCCGTAAACACCCCCTGCCATTATTGCCTTCACCAGGTTTTGATTTTGTGTGCGTTCATCTGTCTGTTTGCCTGTGTTCCCAATAACTCCAAAAGTAATGAACAGATATTTCTGAATTTTTATGCTATTTGGGGTCTCACCAAAAGAAGAACCAAAGAAATTTTGAGAAAGATCTTGAAAGATCTCCAATGTAGTTTCAATTACTTCATCTTTCTAGTTTACATCACTCCAAAACTAATGAGTGGGTCTTCAGGAAATATTTAGTGTCGGTGGCCAAAGGAAGAAGTGATTGAAGAAGTGAAAGATCTTGATCTTATTCTAGATAACAAAAAAAACAATAAAAGTAAATTCAGAAATGTACCCAGGTTGAGGTCTGCTCTCTGCAAGTGTTTTCTAGGCTTTTGACTGATATTCTTGGAAATCAGGTTGCACTTTCCTATAATGCAAGGAGTCTGAAGGTTGTATTTAAATCCAACATGGCTCTCTCTGATTGTGTGTCCCAAGTCACCAAACCGAATTGAACCTATATTAAAAGATATCCATATGATTCACCTAGTTATCTTGCTATTGTACCCTCACAATAAGCACCTTATAATAATTGAATGCACCCTTTTGTAATGTGTATCCTACACTGTGGTATTAAATGATAAAGTTACAATAATCTGTCAGGATTATTTCTGTATGAGAATATTTTGATAGCATAGTTTTCCCTTTTTCCCACCCTTTAAAGTTTAACATGTTTTCATTTTTTTAGCTTATTGGGATACTCTGTTTTTGCTTTCAAAAACCTTTTTCTAGTTAATGTGTGCAAATTGTTTATTTGATTTCAATCAGGTTTTATTCCACAGTACAAAGCACAAAATTGGTATCAGGTATCCATGTGCTTAATCTCCGAACTTGCGGATTCTGTGGCACACCACCCAAATCATAATTCACCAATCAATAAGTCTTAAAACATAATTGGCTAGTCATCAAGGGGACCATCGGTGTTTGGCAGTTAGAAAACCTTAGGAGGGAAAAACTTCTGAAACAGATAAGTTTTAAGTCGCCTTTTGAAACATGACAGTGTAGGAGCAGTTCGAATTTCCAGTGGTAAATCATTCCCGAGTTTTGGAGCATCATATGAGAAGCACTTGTTGAAGTGAACTTTAGATTTATGAACTGAGGAGCTGTAAAAAGGAATGTTGAGTAAAATCTTTTCCGGATTGCTATGTCTTGTTTTGACATTTGACAAAGACATATACAGTGCAAAGTACTTTGGCTTGCCAGTGGTGAGGCACTGGTGTACAAGTACCAGGGTTTTGAAGCTGATGCATTATTTAACAGGAAGCAAGTGAAGATACTTTAAGGTTTTAGTGACATGAAAAAATCTGGAAGCACCAGAGACAAAGCGCGCCAAACAATTTTGAATAATATTAAGTCTTGTGATATTCTTAGATGACAAACTACGAAACAGAGAATTACAGTAATCCAGACTACTACTGACCAATGCATTTGCAACCATGACTGAGACCTCATATGAAAGAAAGCATCAGATAAATCATAAATGTAAATCATGTAGGTTAGCAAAACAGAATTTAATCACAGAAAAAGGCATGAATCAGTGACCAACCACTAACCCTAATGAGGCATCCCTCAGAACAAAACGTTTACTGACAAAAAAGTAACAAAATCAACCCTTTAATTGTTAAAAGCAAAACTATATCAACTACTAACTACAAATGACCTCGCCATCCGAGATTTATCTTACAAAGAATAAGCTCATAGAAATCATATGTAGATTAGATAAGAATGGATTGGATATTATCTACAGAAAAACTAATATATTTTGATTTTGGCATATCCTAACTTTCCAAGTAAAGGAAACAGTATTTATACTCTAGAATAACTTCCGAAGAAAGCATCCCATATAAAAACAATTGAATTAAACACAGTAAGTGACATACGACTACAATCTCATATCAGAAACACATGTTTACTTATGCAGATGACATGACCCTATTTCGTATTTTGACTCTAGTGTACTCTGCTATTGGAAATTCCGTCAGATCACTAGAAACAACTCACACCTTAGTGAATACAAATATCAATTTAAACAGAAAGGGTAGGTTATGCAGTTACTTGGGCGTGGAAGGGTAATGTTTCCCATGTTAATATTTAATGTCTCTTTCCAATAGCAGAGAACAAAACATGGTAATCATATGGAGGTCTACAGTCGTGACCTATTTGAGCAGCATGTATGTACTGTAGATTGCTCCTTTGTTACCATATATAAAGTAAAGGGTATGGGGGTATTAGAACTGTGAACACTTATGGAGGTAAAATAAGCGAATCTTTGAAATCATTACAAGGGAAATGTTCAAATATATTTTGGAAAGATGTTATTGCGGCCTGGATGGAATACAAGATGGAATTTCATGAGAAAATTGATCCAAGGACCTTCCCAATTTGGGACACCTATTATATTACAAATACAAATTTGATAAAAAGATCTTGGGAGCTTCAAAATGTTGGTATCAAATATCTAAATGACGTATTAAGTCCAACCGGAGGTCTCCTAGGTTATGATGAATTTATTAGAACTTTCAATTTGCAAATGAATTTTGTTGATTTTTACAGTCTGATGCATAGTATTCCCAGAAAATGGAAAGGGGGTTTGAATGAAAGACTCCATAAGACTTGTATATACCAGGAAGTTTTAGAATCACTTTTGAAAATGAGAAAAGTTTGTAAAGAATCATATTCATACATGTTGAGTAAAAACTTTAAGCATAGGTCACATGAAACAAAATGGTGTCAGGTCTTGCAACCGTATACAGTGCTGTTCCCTTGGCATAAATACTATTCTATGAATTTTCAATGTACTCTTGATAGTAAAATGAGGGCTTTCCAGTACAAAATTCTCTTAAGAATTATCCCAACCAACAAATATTTAAAATTGTGTAAGATAACTGACAATGACAACTGTTACTTTTGTGATAATGATATTGAAACCATAGAACATTTATTTTATTTTTGTCCTATAGTAAAGGCCTTTTGGGATAAATTAGCTGAGAAAATGAAACCCTATTTGGACATAACTTCTCATCTTGAACCTCATAAGGTTTTACTGGGCTGCCTTGACATTGAAAATAGAAGGTGTATAAACCACTTGTTTAATATTGTAAAAAAATATATTTATTCAACAAAATGCAATGAAAAACGATTGTGCTTAGAATACTTACTGAGAATTATAAAACAGTAGTACATTATTGAAAATAACTTAGTACATATGTGTAATAAGAGTGTTGAAATATTCAAGAACAAATGGCAACCACTTGAACGTATGTTAGAGTAAAGGTATTTTATGTTGTTATATGCTTTATTGTATAAGGGTAGCTGGGAGTCCATCAGAAAAAAAAAGTTGGTTTGTTCCCAAATTTTATAATGTGAATTTCAAAAAAAGTTTTTTTCATTCAAGTTTAGATTCCAAAATAATATAATTTTTACAAAAGCATACATTACTAGTACACTAAGGCACACTGTGCTGTGCAATGAATTGTAAAGGTGGGCATTGCGAGGTTGCAACCTCTTTCCTCTGCTCTGCTCTCCTTGAACGCATCTAAAAGGGGGAATAAACCTTAAAAAATAAAAAAAAAATAAAAAATAAGCAAATCTTGAAAAAAATACAAGTGAAATAGCAACTGGTAAAAGTCTATGAAGTTGAACAAGTTTATATTTTTGTCACCGTAGGAACTCCGATAACATGAATATTCTAATTCTAGTAGAAATTCAGATTGTATTTCTTACAATGAGAATCAGACAGCCTGCAATCAGACATTTTCCTAGGAGAAAGTCTTAAAAATATATGTTAAATCATACAATAACCCACACTAATAAAGTCTTTATCAAAAGCCACCTTCATATTAAACACTCACATCAGGAAAAAAATATGTCATTGTAAAGTTACACACAAAATAAACAATTCCAGTTTTAAAACTATAAAACATTTGATACATTGGTAGGAAAAAGAGGAAACTAAAAGGTCACATGATTTAGATAAATAGATATGTTGTTTATACAGCTACTTTTACATGAACAAAATGGATGTCCATCATCTGTATGGTATTTGAATTTGAGTTTTTCCATGAGACCCAAATTACTTCTTCCAGATTTGATGCATCCAGTTTTTCAAAAGCAGCACACATTCCAAGGAGAAATTGTAATAAGAAGCTATCCTGGATTGGAGTTTTTACCATTACAGGTATAACAAAAATGCAAAATTCTGTCTGTTTATCCATTGATCTGAGACCCCAAACTGATCAAACGGTTGCATATGGAGACGTGACAGAGTCTTCTGCAAAAATTGGCTTAAAATGCTACAGAGTCTGACCTTTAAGCTTGTATATGCATGTACATGTATATAAACATTTGTGTTTACATGCAGTATATATATATAGGGGTCACAGTGGCACAGTGTGGAAGTAACACTCTCACCTCCAACCTCTGAAATCCAGGTTCGGTTCACGGCTCTACCTCAAGTGGGAAAGCTGGTGATTGCTTGCCGTTGGTAGGCAGTTTACAGTACAGAACCTTGACCAACTGTATGTACTGGTTTCCTCTGCCCATGAAACTACCCGTCGTGATATGACTTAGACAATGTGTTGAAAGCCCCGTTAAAACCCTAATAAATAAATAAATGGTGGCGCAGTGGTAATATACAGGCCTCCCACCTCCATGGTCGGTGGTTCAAATCCCAGACCTTATGTGGAAAAGTTGGGTGTTGTTTGCCGATGGTCGGCAGTTTACAGCACAGATCCTTGACCAATTGTATGCCCTGGTTGACACTGCCCACAAAACAACCTGTCGTGATATGACCTGTAGAGTGTTGAAAGCCACATAAAACCCCAAATAAATACCTAAATTATATGCAGTATATCTGTTTGTCCAATTATAAAATGTCACATCTGTCTTAATGAGAGAGAAACTGGCAGTAATTTGGTTCACAAGGCAAGTGGTATGCTTAACAACTCTAATGCTAAACCAGACTATTTTGGAACGACCTGTACAGTGTGTCAAAATGTTGTTTAAAAGGCAAATAAGCAAATATAAAAAACAATTCTGAACTTTCTCTGTGGAGTGAGTTTCATATTTTACATCATCTAAATTACCAAACTACATCATTCTGAGAAGAAAATACAAGATACACTGGCTGCTGTGAGACAAGGTGCACTGTGCTTTCTAAATGTAAACATGTATTGATGCCATCTCAAGTCGTGTATGTGATATTTATGTAATATATCGCACTAAGTTGTCTGCCAGAACACATTTTAAGGGACAATAATGCAATTGCGATAATATGATTTGTACCTGATAACAATGCTTCCTAATCGACACAAAAGTAATTAGCATGCATCTGAGATCTATACAAACCATATTTGTGAGATCTATAGCCTCGACAGGCTATTATTTAAATTTACTATTTTTCCAGTTCAGTACTTTTTATTTGTAGTGCAACCTTTGCTTAGCCATAGGAGATAAGAATTTGACTCAGATCTTTCTAGACAGAGCCGAAATAATCTGACATCTATCCAAAATTGCTGTACTATTTTAATTATTACTCTTGCTCCCCAAATGGGAAAGGCGCGGGTATTGTGATCATGTTCATCTGTTTGTCTATCTGTTTGTTTGTCTGTGTGCATAGATGAAAATCGATACATCTGATTGAGGTCATAGTTTCATAAAAGGTGGGTCTGTCATTGGCTCGGTCCTCCTTGAGATAATTCTGATTGAAACTAAAGTATTATTTTGGTGATTTTTCAACAATATCTTCTCTATATCTCAAAAACTATAAATCAAATTGGATAATCACCCACAGTTATTGCTTTGTGATACTCTATGTTCTACTTTAGCAAGATTGGGTCAAGGTTTGTACTCTGAGAATATATAACAAACGCGTTTATTAGTTGGTCAACTTTCTGTACTGTAAACTACCGACCATCGGTAAGTTACTATCAACTTTCGAACATAGGGTCCGGGGTTTGAACCACAGACCTCAGAGGTGGAAGGCTAGTGTGTTACCACCGCACCACAGTGACCCTAATGCTAACAAAGTCTCCAAGATTTGTGGTGATACAGTGAAAACAGTCATCTCAGATAATATTTCTCTAATGGGACAGTATAAAACCCCAGAAACTTTGACAGGGTTGTAGATGGTCCATAATAAATTGCAATTTAAATTATCTTTAATTTTGTTAATGTTCAGTTAACATATACTCCTCCCTTTTTCTAAGAATATTCTTGTTCTCTCATTGGATAAAAAGACTCCAATGACGTTATTTTATTTTTATGTGTTTTGAAACTTCATATTAAGTTACAACTTTTATTCTTATATCTAACTAAAGTAGGCTGTTTGTTTTTCCCAAGAGTTTTAACTCTTTTATAATGAACAATACAATGTTGTTGTTTCTCTTCCAATGTTTCTAATTACACTTTCTCAGCACAGCTTGATCACAATACAAACAACGTGATAATTTCAAAAGAAAGAAATGCCCCTGTTTGGAATGTCAGATCCAAAAAGGTATACCTTGTGGGTATATGTGACGTCATTTGTGGTTGACCACTTTCCAGTACAAATCCCACCTATATCACCAAAACACCTGTAACATGTCATGAGATACTTGGTGTCTTGTTTATGATTCTCACGCAGTTTTATTTTTGGTTGAAGCAGACTCTCTGAGAAATTTCAAGGTGTTTTGGACGTAAACAAATGTCCACGTATTACAATTTTTGTCATTTATATGTTCGTACATGTCAAGAAAGGTGTTTATTGTTGCCTCCACAAAGGAGGTTATGTAATCATTGGATTCTGTCTGTTTGTTCGTTTGCATGTTAGCAAGATAAAATAAAAAAGCCTCTGCATGGATTTACATACATTTTTCACAGTAGGTGGATCATGGTCTGACATAAAGCTGATTAAATTTGGAGAATGATTTGCAACCAATTTTAGATCCAGGATTTTTGTAAATGATTTTTGGGACTTGGTTGAAAACATGAGCTTTTGGAATGATTTTATTATGAAGTTTCTAGTATGTATATATTTACCTCCGCCAAGGAGGTTATGATTTCGCCTGGGTTTGTCTGTCCGTCTGTCTATCCATCTGTTTGTTTGTGAACAAGATAACTCAAAAACTTATGGATAAAATTTTCAGGATATGTCCGAAATGGTAAAAGGAAGACGTGATTAGATTTTGGGAGTGATGCGGATCACCTGCATCTTCTGGATCCATGAAATCTAAATCAGGATATGTCCTAAATGGGACGAGGAACAAGTGATTAGATTTTGGGAGTGATCTGGGTCACTGTCTGGATCCATGAAAAATAAATTGAGAGTGATCCGGATCACTATCAGCAAAAATATGAAATAGAAGGGGGGAAATGCAATATCAGTGCTAATGGTAGGTTTTGAAAGTCCAGGAATTGAGCTCCCACGGCAGAGGTCTGCGCTCTCCGAGTGCTCTTCTTTTATATGTATTCAAACAGGAATAAGAATAGTAGGAGGAATGTTATGTATAATAGCTGTCACCTCTGTGTGGGTTCGACTCCCACAAGAGACAATGCTGAGGACCAACCATGTTTATTTTTCATTATATTGTTCTTTTTTATGTACAAGTGGAAAAGTAAAATTACAAACTACACATTCGGTATCTGCCGAAAGCAATACAGGATCAGGTCAAAACTTATTGTAACTGAAGTAAGCTATTGCATGTAGTCACCATATACGGTAGTTGTTTCAGAGGCACAAAGAAACCATATCGCTCATTGACACGGAGCTTCCGCATGACACTTGATTTATTTATTTGGGGTTTTACGTCGCTTTCAACACTGTACAGGTCATATCACGACGGGTAGTTCGAAGGGCAGAGGAAACCAGTACATACAGTTCGTCAGGTTTCTGTACTGTAAACTACCGACCAACAGCAAGCAACTACCAGTTTTCCCACTTGAGGCCATGCCGGGAACCGAACCCCGGCCTCAGAGGTGGGAGGCGAAAGTGTTACCACTCTGCCACCATGGCCCCACACAGGCCACTTGAGGCTGGAGTTAACATTATGGGTGTAGGACATTTTCTGCCCTGACATTTCTTACCTGGACACTTCATACCAGGACAACTCATTCCAGGACAACTCATTCCTAGGACATTTTTACCGAAAATTTAATTTTTTTTGTATATTTTAAGGAACTTTCTCAAAAAGCAAATAGTATAAGATACACTCAATATAACGCCAGTGGTATAACATTGACACATGAGTAAAATAATAGCACTATATACATTTAACAACAATCATTGAGCCATACTGTGACATAATAATTAAAAAATGAGCAAAAATACTAAGAGTAAGTACAATATAGTAGACGTAATGATGACAGTATAGTTTGGACATTTCCTTCTACATTTACAGGCACTGAAAGTGGAAAAACATTTCTGTGAATTATTGTAACCAAATATGACAGCCCCTTGGACTTCACAGATGGAAAGCAAGCTTGTTAAAACCAGGCATCCTCCCACAAACCTGCATAAAGATGGAAACACATACCCAGGTTAATGACTGACTTGGTGGGGTGAAGGGGGTTACCCAAGATGTCAATTGGGAAAAATACATTTAACCTTTCTCTCTGTTTCTTGGAGCCAAAAAGTATAAACTCAGGTTTATCTGGATTAAGTTTAAGTTTGCTAGCCGACATCCATTCCTTGAGATCTTGAAGGCATCTGTTCAACTTATCAAAAGCAGCTGAGACATTCATGTGCGACAGATGGACATAAAGTTGTGAATCGTCGGCGTAGAAATAAAATTTTACGCCTTTGTGTTTACCAATCAGAGTACTAAGGGGAGATGTGTAAAGAGAGAATAGCAGAGGACCCAGAACAGAACCTTGAGGTATGCCAAATAGCATTTTTGTAGATCAGACAAGGTAGAACCAATTTTAACAGATTGAAAATGTTCCGTCAAATAGGAAGAGAACCATTTGAGAGCAGAACCACCAACACCAAACCAATCCAGAAGGCAGCTGAGGAGAGTGATATGATCAATAGTGTCAAAAGCGGCCGAGAGATCCAGAAGTACTAAGGCAGTAGCTTCACCCCGGGATAGTGACAAATGAATCTCATTTTTGATGGAAAGTAGAGCCGTTTCCCCGTTGAGTGACCTGACTTATATGCAGACTGGTATGGGTTATCCAAGCCATGTCGATGAATATGGTCAACCAGCTGTTTAGCAACTACACGTTCCACCAGTTTGGAAATGAAGCTAAGTCCTGATACTGGGCGGTAGTTTTTCAAATCAACAGGAAGCGAAGCCTTCTTCATAAGTGGAGTGACTACAGCTTTTTTGAACCCATCTGGAACCAGTCCCTCCCGGAGCGAACAATTAACCAATTTGGTTATGGATGGTAGAAGGATGTCAATACATTCCTTGATTAAGAATGTGGGCAATGGGTCCAACAGGCATGATTTGGTGGATGATTTACTGATTATTTTACCAATTTCATCTTGAGTGACTTGAGTAAAGACTGTTAATGTTGGAGGGTCAAAGGGGGGATGTACCATGTTGCAAGACTTAGATGAGGAGAAACTCTCACGGATTTTCATGATTTTATTTGAGAAAAATGTAGCAAAATGATCAGCCAATGACTTTGAGGATTCACAAGTGGGCAAAGTAGTGCTGTGGTATCTATGTAGGACTTTGTGGAACTCCCGCCATAGTTTCTTGGAGTTGTGGCTGTTGTCGGAGATAAGTTTCTTATAATAGACAGTCTTGTCCCTGTTGGCTAGATGATTACACCAGGTGATTTGACGCCGAAGACGACTCCTGTTGTATTGACTTTCATCTTTTCGCCAAGCACGTTCAAATTGACGTCTGAGTGACTTTGCAAGGCGATAGCTCTCTGACAGCCAGTCAGCACGCTGTTTCATCTTCAAACTGGACACAAGAGGAGCATGTCTATCAAGGATATGACTCAAGTCATGTACGTACTGATCACAGAGCAGTGAGACAGAATTTTCTGGACATTTCCCAAAAGGCATATCTTTAAGGTCAGACCTAAAGTTGGACATATTCATACGATGGTACCTCTTATAGGAAATTCTTGTTGGAAGTTAGCAAGAGAGGAAGGAAAGTCAATAACACATTTAATGACTGCATGGTCAGATATGAATTCACAGACGTCAACATGCACGCACATATCTTGATCACTGGGGGAAAGAATGAGATCAAGGATATGACCGTGCAAATGAGTGGTACTGTTAACTGACTGTGTTAGATTGCATGATTCTAACAGGGATTCCAATTTGTAACTATCAGCACAAGGTACATCAACATGTATATTGAAATCACCGCAGATGAAGTAATTGCCATCAACAGAAGACTGAAAACAAACAAAGGACATAAATTCATCTAAAAATAGAAGAACACGGCCCAGGAGAACAATAGATAGAAGCTAGGAGCAAAGTTTGACCTGGCACTGAAACTGATATGACAATATTTTCAAAGGAGCTATAATTTGAGGTATCTACTTTGCGACATTTGTATGATTCACGAATGAAGAAACCAACACCACCACCAATACCTGTTGAACGTGGCCTATGTATCAATGAGAATCCACCAGGGGTGAGGGAACGAAGGAAACTATCAGAATCAGTGGTATGAATGTGTGTTTCTGTGAGACAGAGGAAATCAAAGGGGTGAGATGCAATTGCATCAGAGAGGAGATGGCCCTTATTTCAGATTGACCTCACATTTACTGAGCCAAGCATAACCGGTCCAGGATTCATGGCAACATCACCACACATAAGAAGTAATAGCATAAGCTCACTCTGTTTTACAGTAGGAGGAAAATCATGGCAGGAACAGCTATAAGAGTAATTTTTAGCAATCCTAAATGTAGTGTATAGTACACTAAAATAAGTACAACTAAATAAGTGTATAGTACCTTTGTAGTGGTTATTTTGCGATGGGTAGGCGGAAGAGCAGAGAAAACCAATATATACAGTTGGTCAAGGTTCTGTACTGTAAACGGCTGACCAACTGCAAGCAACTACCAGCTCTCCCACATGAAATTAGGCCAGGCCACAAAATCTATTCTCAGAGGTGGGGCGTGAGTAGACCTATGCCCTAGACCAAGTTTCTGTCCCTTCGCACATTGCTGTCGATATTTCTGATGGTACGCAGTGGCAAGGGACAGAGCTCACATGTACTTGTTTTCTGTGTAAATTTTGAACGGCACATTTGTACACATATTACCACCAGTATAAAGTGTTATTTGGTTTCTTTAAGGTATGTAGGTGTGCCGTTCACTTATATTTTATGCCAATCAAACTGGCATTTATATATTTCAACCAATTTTCAAAATGTAAGCAAACCTTTAACATTACATAGTTATCTACAAAATAAATTCCTGGCTTCTAAAAGTAGTTCAAATTAATAGCATATGTATTGTAAACTGGATACAGTTGAAATAGAAATAACAAGGAGTTTTGAAAGTGAATACAATAATTCCCCACAGTTCGAGATTTACACAGAAAACAGGTACATGGGAACTCTGTCCCTCGCCATTGCGCCCATCAGTATATTAATAGCAATTGGCGATGGGACAGAAACTCTGTCTAACCTATGTCCCTGCCCAAAGTCTAATACTTCCATGGTACATGCATACCATTTGGTAAAATGTAAAGTACAGGTATTATTTCAGAATTTATACACCTGAAATGTAGTGACCTTTCCCAATTTAGGTTGCACAAACATTTATTTTTACCAATAGTCAGTTTTTACTTGATATTGTTACACAAATTTCAAATTTCATGAGAAATTAATGAAATTACTTAATTGGCTCTTTGGCTGATGTGACGTCAATAGCTGTGCTCATTTATTATTTATTTGTTTGCTTATTCATGAAAGTTACAAATAATACAAATCCTGACAAAATAACCACAAGTTTGAATAAATTTATAACCACCCCTTACTTACTTGTAACAACAAGCTAATTTATTGTACAGGAGGTGGCCTATTAAAACATTTATCAAGGATCGTGAGCAAAATGATACTTTATTGGACTGCAAGATTCTTCTTCAACCTTACATAAACTGAAGATGGTTCAATGTAGTTTGCTATAGTGTTTATAGAATATGTTGCCTATATTTATAGATCACAACATCAATAGCTTCCTTACCAGCTGAGGTCCCAACAAGACATTGTGAGTGTCCCATCAAAGAATAAGTGGCAATCAATAAAATGAAACCCAGTTGGGCTGCACCCTAATCAAAGTGAATCCAAAACGTCAATGCCCTTCTTAACTCCATCGCAGAACCAAGTATGGCTTTAGCATTTGGTTCAATAGTTCAGGTCCTCAGAGTGTGACCAGATATAACGATGGATGAAGGGTAAACTGCTTGTATGTAAACCACATAATATTTTAGCTAACTAAATGCATGTTTTTAGTGCCTTTAATATAATATTCAGGTCAAAATAGGTTCAAATCTAATAATTGATCTTATATACAGAAATCTCAGTAGAATTTTAACTGGAGTTTATTTTTATTAAAAAATTTAAAATATATCTAAGGTGCAAATACGAGTCTATAACTACAAACAAAGAAGGCAGACAAATAGATTAACCTGGATATAGTTATACTGAATACTGTTGGAGTGTTTTACTGATGTTCTTTATTCCTTTAAATTATTTAAATTGGAATCTGCCCAATAGACCCAGTTTGCAATGATAAAAAATTATGTTAGGCCCAGAAATATACTCAGTAAATGTCCAACTAAACTAGAAAAGCATCAAGTGAGTACAAACATCCACCAGGCAACCCGTTTCCACACTTATTTTTTCTTGCTCTAGATTATAGTATCCGGATCTTTGCTAGGATCCGGATTCAACTTAGGCATATTATAGATACTATTATGTGAGCACCCTTTAATTTTTAGCAAGCAAATAATTCCTGGATCAAAATGATGAGCTAGATAACCACCAAAACCAATATTATCCGAAAATTTCATCAAAATCTGTCAATAACTTTTCAAGCTATTTTGCAG
Source organism: Sabellastarte sp. h YS-2021 (assembly GCA_964017235.1). NCBI lineage: Eukaryota > Metazoa > Annelida > Polychaeta > Sabellida > Sabellidae > Sabellastarte > Sabellastarte sp. h YS-2021. The sequence continues at coordinate 61,234,692 of OZ024938.1, forward strand.
ACAAAACCATGGAAACACAGCCCAAAACATATTGTCCTTGAGGTAGGTAATAAGCGATGACATCAGCAATATTTCAGCCGCTGACATTAAGAAAAGAAAATATTCATAATCAGTCAGAATCTGACTTGTAAAGGTAACTAACTGCTAAGCTGCACCTTCTGTACTTCCAAATACACGTATAACCAATTGCACATATTATTGAGAAAAAAAATAATAATAATAACAATATTATAAAGAAACTGACATTAAAAACGTAAATCCATGTATTACAGAAAAGTCACAAGGCTTTTGCAGATGTTAGCAGCTGCATAGAACAGTCCATTCATTTGCAAACCTGGACATTTTTCCCAATTTCAAGCTGACTTCAAGGTTGGCTAAATACCACTGAGTCAGCCTTGATTTGGCCATTGTTTTGCCAGTACAGATCCTCATTAAACCGCCGTCCCACTGTTGCCAGTGTGTCTGCTGAATGCAGCAGGCCCAAGCACAATGTTACTAGTTGTATTACTTCCCTTTTCACTCTTGAAGACAATTACAGTTATCGTAGATTGCTTGTGAAAAATATGAAATATGTTTATACGTGAGTTTCTGAGTGAGCATTTCTCTATAACTCTATTCTATACTGTACTTATATAACGCTTAATCTATGCCAAGACAGACTCTAAGCTGCAACACCTTGTCCAAAATCGGTAATTACATAGACATAGCCAGGTTGCTACCACAGAGATACAGGAGAGCTTATCTGCTAAGGTGGAAGAGCCTTATCGAAGAGATAAGATTTCAGCTTTTTTGCTGAAACAGGCAAGAGTTGGGGCAGAACAATCTGGTAAATTATTCCAAACTGTGAGAGCATCAAAAGCAAAACTGTAACTGAACTGCTTTTTGTATATGTGTACAGACGAGAAGTATTGAGGAACTTCCAGGAACCTTTTATCTGGACTGTAATATCTTGCGCCATATCCCCCACAAGGAATAGACGAAAGAGGGTCAAAATAGCTTGGATGACCACTTTGGAGAAACTTATAAATCAAAGTGGCAGTCTTGAAAATACAGTAAAATTCAACTGGCAAACCAATGGAATTGTATGAGAATAGGAGATGTCTGTGAGTACCTATTACAGTTTATGACAATCCTACTGAGTGTTTTTGAATACACTGCAGTTTGCGCATGTTGAAACAGCACAGACTCCTAAACAGAGAGTTGCATTAGCCCAGACAACTACTCACCAGGGCATTTTCCACCCGGATAGCAGCCTCATCTATCATGTACTCCCTGATCCCGCCTGAGATCTAGCAGTCCAAAGTACTCTTTTCAGCCATAAGCAGTGGTGACTAATCTTTTAGGTGTTGTAACTTATGTTTATTACAGCTTAGTTGTGGTTCTTGACCCTTGGTTCTTTTCATTCTTGACCCTTTTCCGTGCCTGAATATTCAAACTGACTGACCGCCTTTGTGTTGTTGTGCTTTAGAGCTCCCTTAATAGAAGGGAGATTAAATGTCATAAAAATACAATTAGAATTAGAACTACTTTTTGCTGCCTCAAACCTACCTTGTAAACACTTCTGTATAGTTTGAGCCTGGTTATCTTTTCCAGGAGATTAGTTTTAGAGGGTAACCAAATCATAGTGCAAGAGTGGTCGGGGCTCAGTACTTTGAGTTATCTTTATGAATTCTACCAGTTAGGAGCAGATTGTAATGAAGTTCTTGTCATATGAATTATATTTGCATTTGGGACAACTCATATGGTTGCATTTGGCCAGTTTTCGTGCCCATGCATCATAAGACTAGTTTTAGCAGCTATGACCCACCTTGACTTTAAAATCGGCAACTTTTATAACTGGTCACAAGTTTAAATGAGAAAAGTAGTATAAGGTTAATTCAGTGTAAAATATATGTGATGAAAGCCAAGATGAAACAATCCTTTTAGTGAGATGAATGTTGTTAAAACTTCTTTAAGTATTTACTTCATATATTATTTCCCCACCGGTTATGACACCAAAGAAATCCACTTAAGCGTCACACTTACCTTAGACAAAAAGCTTAAACTTAAGTGTATGACTCAGCCTAAGAAACAGACCTAAAAAATACAGACCTACTTTCATGATAAACCATGAAAAATGAAAACTATAAAGATGATCGTGCAACAGCAGTTCCTATACATCATGTTATGCCTGTTTAATTTTCAATACCACTTACAATTAATTTATTATTATAATTCAACTGATTAAAACGAAAGGTAATCCTTCAGTATGACGAAGAAATTGTTATTTTAGTGTTTCAGCCAGGCATTTAGTTAATGCCAAAGCATTGATCTCAATATATCGAGGGCGGTAAATAATCTTAGATGAAAGCTATGAAAAAAGCTGAATTGCATCAGCAAAATTCCCAAATGTCTTTTCAAAAAGAGCATCTATACTGCGTTGGTGTATTGAAACCACAAACGGGACTTTGGGAGCTTTCTTCAAGTGAACCAAACAGTCTGCTCCAGTTAATTTCTGCTGGCAAATTTCGGTCATTTATCTCAACTTGGGAAGGTTCCAATTTTTTGTCAGTTCTCTGAATAGATTCCACCCACTAATGCCAAGTAAATGTGCTGTGATAAAAGATATTTTCTGATGCTTTTTGAAGTTATGTACTTAATATGACAAGACCTAATACAGTGGCCAATTGAATTTGATCATGAAAGAAAATAATCATTCTGCAACTTTGAGAAGATTACCCAATTCTTGGGCTTGACTAAATAAATGTAGATTTCCTTAATAATTATCAAAGATATATGAGTGAGTATATGTATGAGTATATATATATATCTTTAAAGAAAATAAACATTCCAATAAATAATTTAAAGCTTTAAACAAATTTCTGAAGGGCAAAGTGGACTAGTGGTAACACCCTCCCCTCTCGTCTCTGAGATTGGAGTTTGAATCCCGGTCTGATCTCAAGTGGCAAACCTGGCAGTTTCTTGCCATTGGTCAACGGTTTGCCTTAAGAACCTTAACCAACTGTATATACCAGCTTCCTTCAGCCTTACAGCTACTTATCACAATATAACTGATATAAAGGCAAAAACCACTAAATAAATATTGCTGGAAAAAATTGCAAGTCCAATAGAAAGCCTTTTTCAGAACACTTCAATTCCACTGTCACAAGAAAACTCGGGAAATGTGGATGGTAATCCCATTTTTAAAACATGTTTAAAATCCCTCCCCCAATTAATTGTGAAAATCTGAAGAATAGTACTTTTATAGCACTTAATCTCTAACTTAAAGACAGACTCTAGGCACATAATACAGAAACACAGAGATCTATAATCATATAACCAGAGACATAGCAGGGGTCAGAGAAAGACCATCAAAAACAGAAACCAGGATGGAAATACTTTTGCAAAGAGATTCAATTTCTTTCTAAATCAGGAGAGAGAAGTGGCTGAATGTACATCATCAAGCAGATCATTCCAAATCTTTGGAGCATGGCATGCAAAGCTGAGATAAAAGTGCTAAGTAGACTTATCATACTTGATGAGGCAACATATGTGACCTACAGCACCACGTAGTCAGCTTGACTTCTATGAGTATTTGTACACACTATGTGTAGGTATAAGAAAAGGTTCAAAATATTTATGATACGTGCTCTGTAGGAACTTGTATACCATTAAGGCCATCTGACATACAAATCAATGTTTAATAGGCAGCCTTTGGAGAGTCATTTCAGTCGTAGGACTGATCTTTAGAAGAAAAAAATTGAAATGTTTTTATGTTCCAGTTTTTTCCTGTTGTTTTGACAGGATCTGATGTAGCAGAGACCTAAGTTGAAAATTGTGTAGGTTTTAGGAGAGATCTTAAATTTGGAATTGAGGTATTAAGAAGAGATCAGCTTGTTTTGGCCATTCTGGGACAGATAAATAAATGGATCCCATCAAGGGAATTAACGGCAAGCCTCCTCGCAGTGTATTGGCTGTTCCATTACTATCTGCCAGTACTAAAATCAGTTGAATGAGTCACACAGTCTTTGGAGACACAGTAGCCTTGCACTAAGGCTTTAACAACAGGGTATCAAATATGTACAGAGATAAAATACTCATTTAAACTCTGGTGTTTCCCACCCTAATGAATTCCTAAACATAAATCATTATTTGTGTTTTTATGCTGGAAATCAAACATCTGGTTTCAAAAGGTGTTTTTCCCATGGGGCTTGACCTCTGTTTTGGGAGAATGCGTATGTAATAGCAGTCAGATTCAGTTGTAGGGGAATGGTGGTCGCTAGTTTGGAAACCAGTCTGTATGTACTAGTTCTAATCTGAAAATAGAATAATATTAAACATATTAAATGGTGGGGTGATGGGTGAGTTAATTATACAGCCAGACATTTTCCCGCGAAAATGGGGTTCAAAAGTACATAAACTCCCGCCAATTCTGCTTTATAAAGGTGTATACTGGCTGGCATCATTAGTTGTGGGGTTGAATGCCGAGGAAAGTCACCTAATTGCTGGACATTGAACTGCCGTAGTTAATGTTAAATCTTAAGTTCTACACGTGGCAGAGTCAATTCCCAGCCATTTTGTGACGATGGCTTCGAAAAATAAGAAAAATGCTAGCAAGAAAAATGCAAGTAAAAGTGTTGAAAATGAAAATGGCAGTTTCAGTATACATGAACAAAATCAGAGTACAGATGTGACAGTAAACAAAAAGTTGGATCTTCTGTTGGAAGTTGTAAAAGGACTAGATACGAAAATTCAAGAACAAGATGTACGAATCCAAAAACAAGAAGAAAGAGTTAGCATACGTGATGTATCAGCACTACCATCTGCGCAGAGTTCACCGAAGCAAAGCAAGGATTTACAGCCAGACAAGCTCCCATCATTCCACGAACTGAAGGGAGACTCGAGAATCCAAGCGGAGGTAGATAAGCGACTTCAAGCTTATCAGAACGCATCCAGAGCAGAGTTTTCGGGTAAGTCAAGTACTGTAATCAAATCAGGTCGTTTTAGAGCAGGGGTAGCAAAAATCAAAAACCCAATTAGTTGGCCACAAGATTACTGTGCAGTAAATGTAGGAAATAAACAACCAACGTATGATGAAATGAGTCTGGAGCAATGGGTTCAGGGCATGATTTTCTGTATTTTAGAACAAAATGATGAAAAAAGTAAGGAAAATATGCTCATGTACTTTGCATTACTAATGCAGGATGCTATTGAATTATCAGCAAGTACAGCTCGCAGGGCTCATGCAGCTGTACTACAGGAAATGGAAAGAGGGAAATTAACCTGGTTAGAACCAGATTTAGTGGAAAAAGTGAAAGTTAGAAATACACAAAGAATTTTTCAAAATCACAAAGCTGCTCCAGGCCCATCCTTTCAAACACAATGTTGTTTACATTTCAATAAAGGTCAGTGTAAATACGACAATGAACATATGGCAAATGGAACCCTGTATCAGCACTACTGTTCCTTCTGTATGAAGGAAACTCAGAAAAAATATGACCATCCATTGACAAAATGTTTAAGGGTGAAAAATAGTCAAAGTCAGTCAAAAAATGACAATGTGAAGGGAAGGCAAACCGAACAGCGTGTTTAAAACTATTTACCAACGGTCTAAAAATTGCTATATTAGTCTATACGGAAGCAATAGAGGATATAGTAGTATAAACGACATAGGTAAAAATATTAATAATAGTAAAAATTCACATTGTAGTGATTTAATTGATAGAAATGTATATAAATATAATACAGACGAGGCCCGTCTTGGCTCAATGGATATACAACCTTGTGTTATAGCAAATATTTGCTCTCCAAGTTCTATCAACAGCTTCACAATACAAGAGGTTGATAGGTATGAAAATTATAGTATGAATGAAAGTATGGTAATATTAAATAATGAGAAAGATACTGAAAAATACCAGTACACGTTAGGTATTGATAACAATCAGTCACAAGAAAAAATAAACAATCATGGAATACAGGTGGAAAAATCTACCAGTAATGGTCGATACACAGAGAAATCTGAAAGTAATGTGAGTAGTAACAGTGTGAAGTTCACATTTGGTTATACTAACACTTCCTTAAATTGTACTACTGTACACTTCGTACAAAAGTGCCAGGTAAGTACTAGAAATAACACCATACGTGGTCTAGATCGTGCATCATGGGAAACTAATATGAGATCTAATAGTGAACTCACAGATACTACAGAAAACGACAGTTCCATATTACTAAAGGTTACTAATATTACTTCATCATGCAGTGCTTGGTATACAAGGCAGGCTGATAATGAAAGTAAAATTAATAGTGACAGTAGTGAAAGTTATTGGAACTTAAATGACATGAATAACATGTTACAAGCATACTGTGACCTTGGCATTCGGCCTCACAACTATAATAATCAAGATTTTAGCATAAGTTGTACTTATATACATACGATAGATAGTAGTGATACATTTAGTCGTGGTTTTAGTCAAGTACATAGTATACAAACATGTATATCCAGTAAGCAGAATATGGAATATAACAATATTAATAATAGTAATGTAACAAGAGATAAACATTCAGCATTGGTTTCCTCTGGCTTAGAAGTTATAACCAGGGAGTATGGGTTCTTGCCTGACTGCGTTCCTAAATTCGAGTTACAGCCGATAGCTGCGGAAATGACACTGAGTAATAACGTTGAGTGGTTAAACCGAATGCATGCAGCAGTGAAGAAATATAATTGTTCAAATTACAAAGGTGCAAGAATACCAGTAACCTCAGGTTTAAATATCCCGATGTGGAGATATATATTGAAGGATTATGATTTGCCTATTATAGGTGACTATTTACAATTTGGTTTTCCAATTGACATTGATTTTAAGAATTTTCAATATAACACCCACATAGTAAATCATAAATCAGCATTGCAGAGAAAAAATGGTGTTTGCAAATATTTTGCCACAGAGGTTAACAAAAAAGCTATGTTAGGTCCATTTGAGGAAAAACCGTTTGAAAAAATCCATTATTCTCCATTAATGGCTAGGGACAAACCTGATGGAGGGGTCCGAGTTATTGTGGACTTATCCTGGCCTTTATTTAATAGTGTAAATAGTGGGGTACCTGATAATATGTTTGATTGTATGCCATTTAGTTTAAAATATCCCACCATAGATATGGTGATAGAAAAAATAAAAGACATTGGTCCTGATGCCCTCTTATACAAGGTGGACCTGGAACGTGCCTTTAGAAATCTAAGGATTGATCCCCTAGCATACCCTTTATGCTGTTTACAGTGGAATGACGTCACATACGTCGACGTCAGCGTAGCTTTTGGCCTAAAGATCGGGGCGGCGGCTTGTCAAATGTGTACGGACGTAATTACGTTCAAATTACGCCAACAAGGTGCTTGGGTAATAAATTACTTGGACGATTACATTGGGGTTGGAAATAAGCATAAAGCTAACTCTCATTTTCAGTCTTTGTTGAATATCCTACAGCAAGTAGGTTTGCCAGTTAATCAACAGAAGGTAGAACCTCCTAGTTCAGTTATAGTATGTTTGGGCATTCAAATCAATGCCAAAACAGGAATAATTTCTATACCTGACAAAAAATTACAAGAAATCCAACAAATATGTAAAGTATGGGCTAGTAAAAAATTTGCTACAAAAAGACAATTGCAACAATTAGTGGGCAAGCTATTGTATATACATAGGTGTATACGCCCGGCCCGCTTATTTGTCAATCGAATTCTCACCACATTACGAAATGCACCTGCCATGGGCAACTTCAGATTACCGGGCCTAATTTATAAAGACATTTCTTGGTTTAACAAATTTTTACAAAAATTCAATGGTGTAGTAAAAATTCATACAAAAGATACACCCCATTATAATGTGTTTGTGGATGCATCCTTACAACAGGTTGGGGGAATTTGGAACAAGAAAGTATACTCATGTGATATTCCTGGTAGAATAAAAGAGTTAGTGTCCATTGCCCAATTAGAAGCTGCCAATATTATGTTAGCTGGTAGGTTATGGGCTGATCAATGGAAAAACAAAAAAGTAACAATATGGTGTGATAATTTGGCAGTAGTTCATGCATTTCAAGCCCAGAAAATTAAAGATCATTGGTTAATGGCATGTTGTCGAACTATGTGGTATATTTCAGCTTCATATAATATAGAATTTAAAATTCAACATATCTATGGAATAGACAATGTCAATGCGGACATATTATCGAGGTGGCATACCTATAAATACAGTAATAAAGTAGAAGTGCAAAATTTAAAAAAATGCAATTGGTGTGAAGTAAATAACACAATGTTGTGGCCAGATTTCGAAATTTGAAACCTGATAACAGTACTTGACAAGTAATACCTCCTTTGGAGGGTATATTACCTTCAATACCTGCCGCGTTCATTTTGTATTCATAGATAACCAGAGGCTGAAGAAGTTACAAGAGCAAGCCAACGACAGAATGCACACAGCTATGCGACCAAGGACAAATGCATCATACCTAGCTGCCTTCAGACAGTTCATAGCATTTTTGGTGATAATGGGTCTGGACATTCCATATCGAGAACCAGTGATTATAGTATATTTAGAATATCTGATTCAACAAGGGTTACGAAGTTGTACCATTCGAAACCACATTTCTATAATTAGACATTATTTTTCTGTGTTTAATTGGCCAACAGTGGCCTTATGTGGAAGAAAGGTGGCCTTACTCATAAAATCAGTAGAAGTTAATGCAAGAATATCAATCAGAGTTAAAGGAATTATTACAATTAAGATACTGGAAAAGTTGATTACACAAACGTTAAAATATGAGAATGGATATGTTTTTGCTGCTTTATTTCTTACAGCCTTTTTTGGCTTTTTTAGATTGTCCACGTTATTGCCAAATAAAGTTTCAGAGTTTGACAAAACTAGATTTCCAATCCAGAATGATGTGATTTGGGGAACTCCTGGAGTGCATATAATTATCACATGTTCCAAAACTATGCAGGCGTCAAATCAGGCAAAAGTAGTCCAGTTGCCAGCCCTAATGGGCAAGCAAATTTGCCCCGTCCAAGCCCTTCAGAAGTTATTGGCCCAATCCCCAACACATAAAGATTTGCCCCTGTTTCAAATACATACAAAACGAGGTTGGGTTCCATTAGTGGCTCCTAAAGCGCGTTCTTTTCTGCGATTGGTAATGATATCCCTTGGTCTTAACCCTGCTAGTTATACTTTCCACGCATTCAGGCGTAGTGGTGCATCACTGGCATTTAATAGCAATGTGGAATTGTCAAAGATAAAGCAGCATGGCAACTGGAAATCAGAGGCAATTTGGACCTATCTAAACTCCACTCCTACAGCCGCTAGCATAATTCCATCCACCTTCAAACAACTTCTAACATAACTAAACATCATTTGGGGTTTGGCAGGTAGTAAATTCAACTTCAATTTACCATATTTTAGTTGGTGACATTCAAGTAATGAAGTAAAACAAGTATATTTTATTTCATGATATTTTATTACCATTTTAAAATGTTAAACGCTTTATCACAAGCTAATGCTAGTGTATATATTGTATAAAAGTTTAACAAAAGGTAGTACTAGTTCTCTTGGTCTGTAAATTACATGAGCAAACAGAAGTTACAAGTTTGTAAACCCAAAGTAAACACTGAAGTAGGATAACAGTAATGGGCTAAGTAAACTAATGGTCTAGACTGATATCTCAAGTTATGGTGCAAACTTTCTGTTAACTCTAAGATACCAAGGTAGCAGTAAACTAACAGGTTCTTAGTTGATGTCATAACAAAGCTAACTATGTTGTTATTAATATATATTAACATGTATAAAGTTAATAAACTCCAAATGATTAAAGTTTATAAAGGATGTTGTTATTCTTGTTTATTCCTCCTGCAACTGTGGGAGAATGCGTATGTAATAGCAGTCAGATTCAGTTGTAGGGGAATGGTGGTCGCTAGTTTGGAAACCAGTCTGTATGTACTAGTTCTAATCTGAAAATAGAATAATATTAAACATATTAAATGGTGGGGTGATGGGTGAGTTAATTATACAGCCAGACATTTTCCCGCGAAAATGGGGTTCAAAAGTACATAAACTCCCGCCAATTCTGCTTTATAAAGGTGTGTACTGGCTGGCATCATTAGTTGTGGGGTTGAATGCCGAGGAAAGTCACCTAATTGCTCCCTCCCACCACTCCCCTATATAATAATACATATAATGAATTATAAATGCCAGTTAGTGGCAGGTAGTAAATTCAACTTCAATTTACCATATTTTAGTTGGTGACATTCAAGTAATGAAGTAAAACAAGTATATTTTATTTCATGATATTTTATTACCATTTTAAAATGTTAAACGCTTTATCACAAGCTAATGCTAGTGTATATATTGTATAAAAGTTTAACAAAAGGTAGTACTAGTTCTCTTGGTCTGTAAATTACATGAGCAAACAGAAGTTACAAGTTTGTAAACCCAAAGTAAACACTGAAGTAGGATAACAGTAATGGGCTAAGTAAACTAATGGTCTAGACTGATATCTCAAGTTATGGTGCAAACTTTCTGTTAACTCTAAGATACCAAGGTAGCAGTAAACTAACAGGTTCTTAGTTGATGTCATAACAAAGCTAACTATGTTGTTATTAATATATATTAACATGTATAAAGTTAATAAACTCCAAATGATTAAAGTTTATAAAGGATGTTGTTATTCTTGTTTATTCCTCCTGCAACTGTGGGAGAATGCGTATGTAATAGCAGTCAGATTCAGTTGTAGGGGAATGGTGGTCGCTAGTTTGGAAACCAGTCTGTATGTACTAGTTCTAATCTGAAAATAGAATAATATTAAACATATTAAATGGTGGGGTGATGGGTGAGTTAATTATACAGCCAGACATTTTCCCGCGAAAATGGGGTTCAAAAGTACATAAACTCCCGCCAATTCTGCTTTATAAAGGTGTATACTGGCTGGCATCATTAGTTGTGGGGTTGAATGCCGAGGAAAGTCACCTAATTGCTCCCTCCCACCACTCCCCTATATAATAATACATATAATGAATTATAAATGCCAGTTAGTGGCAGGTAGTAAATTCAACTTCAATTTACCATATTTTAGTTGGTGACATTCAAGTAATGAAGTAAAACAAGTATATTTTATTTCATGATATTTTATTACCATTTTAAAATGTTAAACGCTTTATCACAAGCTAATGCTAGTGTATATATTGTATAAAAGTTTAACAAAAGGTAGTACTAGTTCTCTTGGTCTGTAAATTACATGAGCAAACAGAAGTTACAAGTTTGTAAACCCAAAGTAAACACTGAAGTAGGATAACAGTAATGGGCTAAGTAAACTAATGGTCTAGACTGATATCTCAAGTTATGGTGCAAACTTTCTGTTAACTCTAAGATACCAAGGTAGCAGTAAACTAACAGGTTCTTAGTTGATGTCATAACAAAGCTAACTATGTTGTTATTAATATATATTAACATGTATAAAGTTAATAAACTCCAAATGATTAAAGTTTATAAAGGATGTTGTTATTCTTGTTTATTCCTCCTGCAACTGAAGTCCACATGTATCTGTGGAGAGATTCATTTTGTGGTTTTTCAGCATTACCTGTAGACAAGGATTTGTGTATTCTCGGGCATTGATGCCAGCTGGCCAAATGCACTCATGTTTTTTCCATGTCAACCAGAGTTCAAGAAATCCCAGTACATTGCAAAGAAATAATCAGGCTATCTTGAATCCTTTCAAACTAATACTTTTTTTTCTTTTCTCTGAGCTGGACTCACTCGTTAAAGCCAAAAGTTGGCCAAAAAGACCTTTTGTTACAGTTGAAAATTTACAAAAGATTGATAACAAATTTATCTGAGATGACTAAACTCTTGCAAGATTTCCAAGTTGCAAGGTCACCAGTTGAAAAAAGTGAAAAATTAGTATCCTTACTGTCGTACATTTGAAACTAATGCTACATCGATAATCAGCCTCAGTCCCAGTCAATACCAGCTGACAAATAAATTACAATGAATTTAACCAGCCAGTGGCTATATATTTTGTCTGATCGGATCGTGTAGGGTCGTTCCCTGTGTGCAACACCCTTAACAGTCAGACACATCTGTTTTGTTTTGCTGAATTAATAATCAGATGGCGGAGCAATGTTTTGACTGTACTCTTTAGAGACTGAAACCTTTTGTTCTTTTTTTCAGAAGTATGTGGGCTGGCAATAGCACTAGTAACCTCAATTAGGTTTATTCGTAAAGATGAAAGGCTTGTTCACTGTAACATTTACCTCTTGATACAAACCCTGAGGAATTCATATGTATAAACGATGCAATAGCATCTGCTATTGGTTGCATATCAAGAACCAAGATTTCAACTTCAAGACCGTGGCAAATATCATTACTTCAATACACAATCTCTATGTAAAACACATTACTTTTTAAGTGTGATCAGCTGTGGCATAACTTAAAACGAGGGCGTATTTTTGTATTTATCTCATTTAGTATTTTACATTATAACCAGCACTTTAACCAGTTATATTGTGATGGATTATTGGAAGGAGAATGAAAACCAGTGCATTCAGTTGGTCAAGGTTCTGTACAAAAACTGCCGACAACGGTAAAAAACTACCAGCTTTCCCAAATGAGGTCAGGCTGGGATTCAAACTCTGGTCTCAGAGGTGGGAGGCGAGTGTGTTACCACTGCACCACCATGGTCCTATTAGCATAATTACTGGTCTTAATAATTGTATTGATTTAAATGAAACCTCCACTGTATTGGCCTATATTGAAATTGAAGGGCAGTTTCTAGCCAGTCAGCCTTTTGCACATCATCATACGACATTATATCATTATTTGCCCGAAGTGTAGAATACAATTAAACTGATTTGATTTCCAAAAAAAAAATAAATTAAAATCGTTTATAGAACAGAATCTCGCCTCACACCTCTGAGGCTGGGATACGGTTCCCGGCATGGCCTCAAGTGGGAAAGCTGGTAGTTGCTTGCCGTTGGTCGGCAGTTTACAGTACAGAACCCTGACGAACTGTATGTACTGGTTTCCTCTGCCCTTCTAACTACCCATTGTGATATGACCTGTACAGTATTGAAAGCGACATAAAACCCCAAATAAATAAATAAATTTATAGAACAGAAAAAAATGACAATATTTGTCATACATGGAAAGAGATATTTATAGATATTTAGAAAATTAACACACTGTCATCAATGGACTGTGTAAAACTTATTTAGTGTAAAAGAGGACAGTTGTAAAAGAGGACAATTCTCTAAGGTCACAAATAAAATGTGTGCCACACGGGAAAATTTATAGTCTAATTATTAAATAGTATAATAAGTAACTAAACTATATCTGGCATGTGGGTAATTTTATCATTCTTTCAGTAACTGTATCTTAAAGAGCAACTAGTGAGTGGTCAAAATGTATTATAAATACTGCATTTTAAAAAAAAAGTCATTGTACACCTGCTGTTTTGTAATCAGTTAAAAATAAATAGAAAAATGAAATAAGGCCCTATCAGAAACTATTTGTGCTTTTAACGCTGCATCATTCCAAATTTCATCTGGATATTTACAGAGATGGGATAACTTGATTAATTTAAACATCCTCTCACATACTTGTGTCTAGGCCATACCTTTTCGTTTCTGTATTTATTTATTTGGGGTTTCATGCCACTCCCAACAGGTCATATCATGATGGGTAGTTTTGTGGGCAGGGGAACCCAGTACATGCAGTTGGTCAAGGTACTGTAAACTGCTGACCATCGGTAAGCAACTGCCAACTTTCCCACGTAAGGTCCGGGGTTTGAACCATCGACCTGAGAGGTGAGAGGTGAGTGTGCCATGGCCCCATGGCCCCGTTTTTTTTCTCTAAACATTTGCTTCTTGGTTGATGCACAATGAAAAATGAACAACAAGCTGCCTCATATATCCATCCTGCCCTCCACTCTTTTCCAGCCCTTCTACATGTATATTGTAGTACAGCTCCAGAGAGGACATAATGGCTATTTCAAACATTTAAAAACTACAGTCCAAAACATCGGTCACTTCCCGAGTTGTGTCAAATGTGTCCCGTGATAGAGCAAATGGCACTGAATCGCACCACATGCATCATACCCATACCTTTAGACCGAACCACAACTGAAGATAGACAAACAATTCATGTGTAGTACAGTAGTATTCTCAGCATGGAAGGGGGTAAGCCAGGTATTTTTGTCGTAGCAGTAATAGTCCAACAAAGAAGAGGTCAATAAGAAAAACAACATCCACGATGGAATGAGTTCTGCTGGTGGGAAGGTACGTCTGAGTTTATTTGTAATATGACTGCATGTAAAATTCCACTCTGGTGACGTCATAATTACAAAACTCCAGCTACAAATATGGATGGTGTGTGTTACCTTCATTAGCTTGTTGTCTGGTACCAAAACATCACCCAAAAGATCTTCTGAATCTCATTTATTTTGAATATCGCCCAAATTTATTATGTTTTTATTTGGTCCAACAGATGTATTCTTTAAACATTTAAGCAAACAATATAATATTAATATATATATTATCAAACAATAAATAAACAAGAATCTCACTGACTTAAGTTGAAGTTGAAACTTGTTTAGCTTTGTAGAAATGTTTTTTTCTCTTCGGGTTTTATTGAAAAGTTTATTTTTAAAAGTTGGATTGTATTTTGTATATTTATACTCAGCACAATATCTCCTTTACTAAAAGACAAGGTGATATGTTATCCATCACAACTGCTCAATAATAAATAAAAGCTGTCTAACAACTGACATTCCCCTAACTGAATGACAGAGTCTCATGGATGATCATTTATCAACATCCACGATTTTCTGTGGCCTGCCAATGGCAATAGGACCCTGTGGCAAAGGAGCACATTTTAAATGATCACCTTTGCCACCATGTATCTTACCTAGATCAAACCCATGTCTCCAGTGTTCCAAGGCAAGTGTTAGACAGATGAGATGATCAGATGGGACACAGCCTGGTTGTTCTTTGGGGCACAGAATCATTTTCAATATATGTTGTTTTTTTAATAGAAGGGTTTAAAGTTTTATTGGGAGATGCAAAAGAGCTCAAATCAGCTTTGTAACCAATCAGCTGCCTAGCTCTGACCTATTAAACAATTCCTGTTATAAATAGAGGACTTAGTTGTCTAATGTTAATATTTTCATAATGAGAGTACCAGCTGAAGAAATGATGATGGTAAGATTAACTGAGATTCATAATTTGAGTGATGAGCTTGATCTGTGCATTAATGAAAGCTATAAGAGAAAGTAGGCAATGGATAATGGTTCCGTATTTCATGGGTGTAGAGCAATCACACCCTAGGGTCTTGCAATGATTTTAAAAATTTTATTTGGACATTTTTACAAGTAAATTATCTAGAAGTCAGATTGCCAGAAAACCTTTTTTCCATAGGTTTTAGTCTTCTTAGACACCATGTGCACTACTGTATCACACTAAGTAAAGACGTACTGTTAGCTTTAAAGAGCCTGTAGCACCCTCAACACAACTTAACACAACCAGTTGAAAAACCACATAAACAGAGCACCTACATACAACATTTTGAAAACTGCCATGTTATAAGGGATATATTTCACTTTTTATGCAGCTCCCTCCCCACAGCTTTCAAACATAAACAGCCATGTTAGCAGAATGCTGTGACATATGAGAATGGATTGCTTTCTCATGGCCACTGTATATCCTAGTAATATTGCACTAAAAACTGTACAGTAAAAATTTTGTCTGGTGCCCACAAATTGTTTTAATTTACATAAATAGTTATTCTACTTGAGTAAATGGCCAATAATTACTTAAAGATAGTATTTCTTGCACCTTTTATAAAATGGAAACCCATCTACAGGAAAAAATACAAATACAAGTACACAATAAAAGTTTTGTTTATAGTTTGTGTTTCTTGAAAAAATAGTGACAATGGACATGAAATATTCCAGGAGTAAATGGCCAATAATTACTTAAAGATAGTATTTCTTGCACCTTTTATAAATTGGAAACCCATCTACAGGAAAAAATACAAATACAAGTACACAATAAAAGTTTTGTTTATAGTTTGATTTTCTTGAAAAAATAGTGACAATGGACATGAAATATTCCAGGAGTAACTTGATATTAATTTATTAAATAATACTTACAATAAAGTATATATATAGCTTTTCATTTGACATTCCACTCAAATATAGTCAATAATAACATGTTTCAATATTTGATTATGTTTCTATTTTGTAAACAATTCTTATTAAATGCTGTAATTACAAGAATATCAACTTCTATGAGTTTGATCATGCACACATTTGTATATCACATGAAAATGTCATGACAGAACTTCAATTCTTATGGCAGAATTTGAAATTCTTTTGACAGAATTTCCAATCTTTGCATTACAGTGGTTAAGAAGAATATCAAGTTCGGTCAGCAGAATTTAGACAGAATTCATAATTCTGTTGATAAAACTTAAATTTACAGTATTCAAAAACATTTTGTCCACATGCATTATGACTAAGATTCATTCAGAATTTAAATTATGACAGAATAATCCTCAGCAAAATCAAATTGGAGGTCCAGATTTTAGTTTACTTTAAAGAATTATAATTATCCCATCTTTTTTGTTTATTTAATACTACTTTTCTTTTTGTCAAGTCAATTATGGTAGTTCAGTTAAAACTTACCTAGTCATGGTTTGAATTTTGATGTCAGAATTTCTCATGTTTCTGGTATAATATACACAAGTTTTATGAGCAAATAGAGTTTTTAAAACTTTACATGAAAAACCAGCAAAACCAAGCTTTGAAGTGATGTTTCATAAAAAGACTAAGAGATACGTAAATTGCAAGAATTATTTATAAGAGTATATTTTGTTTATTTTTTTTTTCATTATAAATAGCAATGGTGCCATCTAAGTAATTATTATTATGCTAAACATTAAGGAAAGAAACTATATTGAGTAAAACAATACAATTTTAAAAACTGCCATATACAAACCCAGGTTTCAAATCATTAGCCCTAATGACTTTGTATATGGATAGAATCCAAATAATCTTGTTAACTTTGAAATTAATTTATATTACATTCAGTATTTTGTAATCTAAATATTATTGACATAAGAACCATTGATATTATTTATGATCATATCTTCATTTTCAGTAATACTGTCATCATCAGAGAGAAAGGGTTCAGATTTACAAAAGCACAATGCCTCCTTTATGATTACTACTGTTATCATCACTAAAATTTGATTTATTTTCACTTGTACCAACTTCTGAATCTGTGCATGATTAATGTATACAATTTTTAACACCAGGAGACATAATTAGATTTTAAACATGAGGAAATAAGTACAAGAACACTGTTGTCTTTATAGTTTGTTTTTGTGCAAGTGGAAATCTCTGCCATTGTGTGACGTAGTACACACAAGCTTTGGACTGTTGGCCTTGAGTGTTTTTCTTCCAAGAGGGAGGAAAATTTGAGTGATAAAAGTTAAAATGGTGGCATAAACAGTGGTGTGGTGCAACTGGGAGAAGTGTAAATGTCTTTGTGTGGTCATGTACTTTATACACAACTAAAAAAAGTGGTATGTTAAATTTGGTGCTTCAGGCTCTTTAACTGTAGATCTATATCATACTTTGCTAAAACGGATACACTAGATATATGGTAAGTTATTCTTTATAAAACATGTTTCTTTTATATCATGATGATACCTACCGATCTTATAAAAGTTGGAGAATGTTTCAAAGAGTGAGTTTGCTCTGGGTATATTGTTAGACGAGGATAAATCTTGCGCATATCGCATATACCTAGATGGGAAGAACAACAGTTCGGAAAGTTTTTCTCGGCAATGGTGGGAAATGCTCAGATTCTATTTATGGAAGAATTAGTGGGCAATAATTATAGTAATAATAATTTATCTATGTACTTTCCTTGATTGTGCTATTAACCTTGAATAAAAGTGCCTATACAACCTGTATTTACTATTTACTGGTGTTGGACCTCGCATTGTTTATGCCACCATTTTGAAATTCAAAGTGCCCCCTCCAGTAGTGGAGATTACTCAGTACGTATAAATTTTATATTCCGCGGAAGAATTCTGAGTCATTTGGCATCTCTTCCAAATGTGCCAACACACTTGACATACAAAGCGAAACTCGCTTAAAATATTTTTTTTGTACCAGGCCATTGTACACTTACACATTACCTCATGCTTCAACTTGTATATAGTTTACAACTAATATTCTTAGATACGTTTAACAATACATGTATATTAATGTTGTTTATTAATCAATTATATCTTACCCATTATTCACAACCATGTGAGGATGGCAAAGACCAGTTATGTCAAACATCAGTTCTAGCATCATCTTTTTTGTGGAATCATTTTGTATTGTATTGCCTTTGGTGCTTATGTGGCTTTGATCATACATCATGTATTGGTACAAGATATTTATTAGTACAAAATAGATTTATTGGGGTTTGCACTAGCGGATCCAGGGGGGGGTTCAGGAGGTTCGAACCCCCCCCCCCCCTTGAAAAATAATGTAAAGGGGTTCAACCCAAAGTACAAAATTATTTCTTGACAGTGGTGTTAAATTTACAGGAAATGCACTCTATTTTTACCCAAAATTAATTTTTTTCCAGGGGGGCATGCCCCCCGACCCCCTTAGTTATAATATGTCTGATGTGAACCCCCACCTTACTCAATGTGAACCCCCACCTTACTCGATGTGAACCCCCACCTTACATAAAAGCTGGATCCGCCCCCGGTTTGACATCGCTATCAACTGATTGTAGGGGCCATGGTGCCTCAGTGGTAAAACACTCGCGTTGGCAGTTCAAACGCCAGACCCTATGTGGGAAAGTTGGTAGTTGTTTATCAATGGTCGGCAGTTTACAGTACAGAACCTTGACCAACTGTATGTACTGGTTTCCTCTGTCCACTAAACTACCCATCATGATAGGACCTATACAGTGTTGGAACTGACGTAAAACCCCAAATAAATAAATAAATCAACTGATTGTACAAGTCATACCATGATAGATAGTTTTAAATGCAGAGAACCAGTACATACTAGTCAAGATTCTGAGGGGAATGTTTTAATTACTTCACCACTAAGCCACCATAGGGGGATCTAGACTTAGTGTATGTGTCAACACACAAAGGCTGTGGATGTGGCTTACAGATGCGGCTTGCATGAAAACTTTGGAGGCAAATGAATAAACATTTATAATATATTCTGTGTAAATTAACATAAATTCCTTCATCTTATCTGTGATCCAGTCTTAAAACTATTGTACCTGTGTTCAGGTTAATGAGAAGGAAATTTTGATACCAAGAAATATTTAATATCTGTAAAAACACATGCCATATCTTGTTTGTAGGAGTTTGTAGATGCAGTAAAAATCTATCAGTGCTAAAAATTCATTCCAGTGAGAAACCACATGCGCAAGTAACATCCGCAGGCTGCACACAAAGAAACATTCCTTCTATAACTATACTGTTTGACTTTTTACTAGAAGCTTCATTTACAGGATACATAGCCCATCTGCATACATGGATGTGTACACTTTGCCTTGTTCTGTCTGAATTATATTCAGGAGCATGGCATTATCTATAGACTTGCTCCAAGTCTTTGTATTTGTATCCATCAGTAACTAGAACAGTTAAATTTAAATTGGAAACTTACAGGAGTTCATTATACCACAAGCAATCTGGAGTATGGGGGATAGTCTCTGAAAAAAAAAACAAAATTTTGTCAGGGCTGGTTGTTTCTCCAAAAGTCATACAGTACCCATATATTACACAAAAGACAAAAGGACTTGGTGAAAGTCTACATTATTTTACTGGCAGACTGACTATGGACATTCATGGTGAGGGTCATAAACTTTTTTTTTTAATCTATGGAACAATTATTCCTGCAGACATTTAACTGCATGTGGTTCACATTTTTGTGACTGGTAAAATATCATGATCTAGGAGGTTATTTTAAACCAAATGTTTACAAAGTTTGAATATCATTTGGAATTATTTTTCCCTTTAATGACATAAACTAGGATCATAAAGTACCCATGTAGATCAAACAAACGTCAGACAGCTGATATCAAACCAGTTGAAAGAAGCTTTAGAATGGCAGTTCAATTATATATGAGAAGAGATTATATGGAACCCTCAAGCGTCAGAGGAAAAAAGCTATCCCATATATACATGGTGGAAACTTTTGTGCAAGGAAAAACATCATTGATAGAGCTGGCAAGTATTTTGAGATAACTCAATTAACAGCTTTGAAGAGATGTATCCATGGACTAGGCCCCAGTGGGAGCAGGGCTTACGTCAAATTGAGACAGTATATAGAGAGGCTGAACAGAAGTAAGTATGCCATAAGTAGTGTTAAAGCAACCCCCCCTGAAGGGGTATGCGCGTCAGTCGTTTTGGACTAATCCACGCAATTGAACTCACCTTCGTCCTCCTGTCCAATGACATTCCCCCTTACATTGTGAGCCAATCGTCTTCCTCCATACACTTCAAAGCCCATATATAAGCAGCCGCACGTTTGAGTTCCACGTTGTTGGTTGAATGTGCTAGAGGAATACACATGTATAAACAATTTTATTTTAGTCTTACTTGCATTTTACTTTGTTTGATTTGTGCGCCATAATATGGCTTCAACAGAGAAGACTTTGTTATCCTGCAAAAAGTGCGGAGAATTCCACGAAAAGCCCATTAACAGCAAATGTGATCGGGCTAAGTTAAAGGAGGAGAAAAGAGACACTAGTCATGAAAACACGGGTAAGAAAACTCCGCATGTCAAAACACACACGGAACAAGCTAATCAGGATAAAATGCTAGAATTGGTCATGCAGACAATGACGGGGTTTTCTGACAAGTTGTCAGCTATGGAGGCGAAGATCACGGGACTTGCGTCAGGCAGTGCTAAAACAACGGATAATGTTGGTGGTGCAAGGCAATCCAGGTCTCGCGAGAAAGTGAAACGTTCAGGACTCTTTCAGGCTGACTCTTTTCTCGCCCCCTATTCCTGGACCTGATGGGAACGAGAATACAACTTACACACAGACGTTTGCAGACACGGCTGTTATAGTTAAACAAACTCCCGCGAGAGCGAAAAAACAGAAGCCAGACTTGGACTTAGGTGTCGCACCGTTACAGAGTGGGACCCCACAGCTTGGTCGTGACCAGACAACAGTCATGCGGGTGTCATTACCTAGAGTCACGTCGACAGTAAGTAAACCACCAGGCATTACTTCCATAGCATGGGCGAATGATGTGTCTGTGGCTACCACTATGGCTACGGATAAACCCATCAACATGGACATGAACTATAATCTTACGGATCAGTTTGGCAATCCGGTTCAGATAAAAGGTATTGGACCAACAGTGCATAATACTCAACCTATCACAGTGACGCGCCAGGCTGAACCACTTTTTACACAACCTCAAGGGGAAACACCGACACAGACTATAGACTTTTTGAGAGCCAATCCATACATACAGAGAATGGTAGAAGAGAGAGTGTCTGTTCTGGAGGCACGTATGAAAAGTGAAATGGCCCAAGGTAATAATAGTTCACGCAAGAAGAGCGGCAGGTACAATATTTCAGAAACCTCATGTGCCCCAGTGCATTTACGTTGGCCCAACGAGTCCTGCTTAACAGGAGCCACCAGGAAGAGGACGGCGTACGACGACCTTACATTGGGCCAATTCGTGGTCGGATTTCTTAATAACGTGTTAGACACTGCTAACCCACAGGTAGCCAGGGCAATGTTGACAGAGTTAGCTGAAACAGTGAAGCTTAGTGAAAATCTCTCATGGCAAATCGCACGGGGCGCCTTTGCTGTTGCGATGCATCGAATTGAAGATGAAACGGCATCGTGGACTGACACAAGGCTACTAGCTGAAAATCGGTTGACATTTTCGCAAACGGCAGTGTTCAACGGATCCATTACAATGTCACCACGTACTTCACAAACACAACCGGCAGCGGCACCAAAGCGCATCGTGTGTAGGTGGTATAATGAGGGAACTTGTCCCCATACTCAAGATCATGGAGATACTTCCGGAGCAACACTATTTCGCCATGTGTGCATGTTTTGTTTTAAAACATTAAAAAGAAACAACGGACATCCCGAAAGTGAGTGCATGAACAAAAAGAAACAGGGTGAATAGGTAAGGGCTCACCGCCCCGCTGTAACTGATGAACAGAGTGTTTTAAGTTGTGACCTTGATTGTTTACACAAAAGAAGTAACATTAATGACAGTAAAAATGGTGTTGGGTTTGCTGGGGGCTCCCCCCCATTCTGTTGTTATAATAAGATTTGTTTGTCTAAACTACAAACCTGTATAAATGTTGTGTCTAAGGCCCACTGTAATGGCCCTTTTTTCAATCTTAGAGATAGAAAGGTTTTACAATTCATTGGTGTACCTTTAATTAAGTTCAGTTGTTTATGCAATCCTACGCTTAGGGGTAGGGGCCAACAGTCAGAGCTCATTAGGGAGCCAAATCAGCCCCACCAGGAAAGCTGGTCTTCCAGTAGGAGTAAAAATCAATGTAATAAAGAGAATTGTTCATTTGATAGAAACTTGGGTTTTGTCTCAAAAAGCACTGAATTACTTGACTTACCTGAAGGCCTTGCCATTGACATGGATAACGCAAATACTTACTTAAGAACTGCAGAGGCAATAGCCAGGTCTGGACGCCACAACTACGAAGGTCTCAGGATTCCACTGACATCAGGCTTTGATGCCACGTTTCTAAAAGACAACATAGACCAGTATCATGATAAACAGCTAATGGATTATATCAGGTTCGGGTTCCCTTTAAATATTGATCCCAGTAAATGCATATCTACAAATGCAACCACCAATCATGCCTCAGCCAATAAGTTCCCTGAGGCTGTTGCTGAATACATTGAGACGGAGCTGAAACATGGCACATTAATTGGCCCTTTTAATCACCCCCCCCCCACGAGACTTTTACTTGGTCCCCCCTCATGACCCGTCCTAAGGAAAAGGGGCGCAGGGTCATACTTGACTTGTCGTATGGAGATAACTCCGTGAATAAGGCTACGAGTCGAGACCATTTTGATAACGTTGAATTTCAACTTAAACTCCCAAATCTAGACGTATTGATACCACACCTAGAGAGACTGGGCCCACATGCGCGATTATTCAAAGTAGACATATCCAGAGCCTTCCGGAATGTCAGGATCGACCCAGCTGATGCTTTACGCTTGGGTATATGTTGGCAGGATAGGTATTACTTAGACCGGAATCTCCCCTTTGGGGCAGTCCATGGCACGGCGATATTTCAGCGAATCACGGATTTCATTCGTTTTCTCATGGCCCAGCATGAGTTTACCGTTTACAACTATATAGATGACATCTACGCGTGTATACATGAGCATGAGGCACAACAGGCTTTCGAATTATTGCAAGACATTATCCTCAGCCTGGGCCTTCCGTTAAACGAGAAAAAGGTCTTAGCTCCTGCTAAGAGCATGTCAATAATGGGCATCTTAGTAGACGTTGAGAAGCGCACTTTTAGTATACCTCGCGAGAAGTTGAACGAGATTTATGAGGAATGTGCCAGGACGATGTTGAAAAGCCAGTTGACTAAGAAAGAATTCCAGTCATTACTGGGCAAGCTATTGTACATATCTCGTTGCATTCAGGGTTCTAGAATATTCATGAATAGGATGCTTCAGTCGTTGCGAGATATGAAGGACGCTGATTACATCATTCTCGATGAAAACTTCTTCAGAGACCTGGCCTGGTTCGTTTCCTTTTTGTACACATTCAATGGGGTGGTCAAGTTTCGACGCGATCCAGTATCTGTTCACGCGTATGTGGACGCCACTTTGGTGCGCCTGGGGGGGGCCTCCGGCAAGACAGTTTATTCAGCACCCATACCACGAGAATTGATGGGCCAGTATTCGATAACGCATTATGAGATGTATAATATTACAGTAGCCCTAAAGGTTTGGGCACGCAGGTGGCAGAACAGGGTAGTCTGCATATTTTGCGACAACTTAGGGGCGGTGACAGTAGCCCAAACGGGAAAAACTAGGGACGTCTTCCTTAATGCATGCTTGCATGCTTTGTGGCTGACAGCAGCACAGTTCAATATTCAGTTGAGAGTAATGCACATACCGGGTAAGGACAACGTTTTAGCAGATGCACTCTCGCGAGAGAAAGTACTAGCACCAGGGGAATACATTTGGGAGCATGTAACTGATAGTGACCTTGATTTGTTTTGTAGGGGCCCCATTGGGATTGAGAGGCCAGGTGCTACAGGCATTGAACAGAGCAGAATCAGCACTGCGACCGCACACTAGGGCTCAATATATTCGACAATTCAAACTTTTCCTGGCGTTTGCTTGCTCCCGGGGGCTGACAATCTTGGATGCACAGTCCACTATCTTGTTATTCATGGAGTTTCTAGCGGCTCAATGTATCTCATATAGAGTGATTTGTAACTATATGTCAGCATTGAAATATTTCTTCTCACGTTATATATGGCGGGTGGAGGTCTTTTCCAACCCAGTAATACAACGTATGTTGAGAGGCATCCGTATGACCACTTATACTTCCCCTTCACCCAAGCATGTTTTCTCAATTCATCAGCTCCGTGAGATCTCCCAGTTGTGTGACCTCTTTCCCCACCCCCTGGCATACAGAGCAGTCTTCCTAGTTGCTTTTTACGCATTCTTCAGAATGTCTAATATGGCACCCACTACACTTAGGGCCTTTGACCCCATGAGGCACTTGACTTGCCAGGATGTGAGATTTCAATATCCAGGTCTACACATTAAGCTCAAATGGGCCAAGAACTTGCAGACACCAGAAAGGGTCCATTGGGTGAAACTTCCCGAAGTCACTGACACGTATTTGTGCCCAGTTAACACTCTGAGGGATCTGCTCCGGGCCAATGGGTCCTCCCCCTCTTCATTCCTTTTTTCAGTCTCGTCAACCTCTATCTTAACCCAGTCATTGATTCGTAAACGGCTGTCCAGTATTTTACGTATCATGCAATTGTCCCCAATGTCTTATGGATTTCACACTTTCCGACGCTCTGCTGCCTCAATAGCCTTCGATGCTAACATCCCTTTAACTACCTTACAACATCATGGCCACTGGAGGAGTGATGCCATTTGGGCGTACATATCCGATAATACGGCCCAATCCCTCCAAGTCCCACTTGCCTTCCAGAACTTAATCCACAACTCTCTACCATAAATGTGGGTTGGGCGTTGGGCATTCATAATTATGGTTACCGTTATTTTAACTGTATTGAATATTTTAGTATTTTACATATTAACGTGTTAGAATTAATAAACTAGATTTCCCAACTCTCGTCTTACTTTACTAGTTATATATAGCATCACGAGATTTGCTCTGTATGAGACTTGCCTAGTATTTATCCACAGACGAGATCTCCGAGAGCAAGAGATCTGTCATCTCTCCATATCTCACGTGGTTACAAGAACGACTGTTAAAGCAACCCCCCCTGAAGGGGTATGCGCGTCAGTCGTTTTGGACTAATCCACGCAATTGAACTCACCTTCGTCCTCCTGTCCAATGACATTCCCCCTTACACTGTGAGCCAATCGTCTTCCTCCATACACTTCAAAGCCCATATATAAGCAGCCGCACGTTTGAGTTCCACGTTGTTGGTTGAATGTGCTAGAGGAATACACATGTATAAACAATTTCCCTCCCACCCTAATCCCAGTATTATTATGTATGGTGTAATTATGTAAAGGGCATTCATAATTATGGTTACCGTTATTTTAACTGTATTGAATATTTTAGTATTTTACATATTAACGTGTTAGAATTAATAAACTAGATTTCCCAACTCTCGTCTTACTTTACTAGTTATATATAGCATCACGAGATTTGCTCTGTATGAGACTTGCCTAGTATTTATCCACAGACGAGATCTCCGAGAGCAAGAGATCTGTCATCTCTCCATATCTCACGTGGTTACAAGAACGACTGAATGTAATATTGTAATACCAGCACATTGTGTGTGCTTCATGATTTTCTAGCAGGGTTCAGTAAATGGGCTTGCAGGTTTTACATTAAAAGTGACATTTTACCATTTAATACACAGAAAACTGTTATTTCAACAACCAACAATTAAGAGGTTTGCCCTTTGGTGTTTCTAGAAATGATGTATGTGGGCTGGCGGTTTTATGAAACGGTACAAATGAATACATAGTCTTTTCAAGATTAGATTTAACAGTGGCGCATATCCAAAGTCAAAGGGATTTACATACAGCTCAACAGCCAGGGTCATATTGGAACAGACCCTCAGCATTGTCACTTGTGGGAGTCAAACCTACAAAGGTGACACCCTGTAATGAGATGCCAACCTTGTAAAGTGCTAGCTTTAGTGAGGCTCACACTTTTAATTGTTTTCATTATTATTTTTTTTGACATCATACTTTCATGAATTGTCGTGTAGTATGAAGAGTACCCATCTCAACACTGAAGTTAAGTAGCAAGTGGACTATGTTAGTACTTGGATGGGTGACCATCTGAGTTGTAGGCCAGGTTTTAGACTTTCGCCAAAATCCTTTTGTATTTTATGAAATATATGAGTAGTGTATGACTTTTCAAGAAACAGCCAGCCCTGATATAAGGGCTTTTCTCACTCACATCAGAGACTACCCCCCCCCCCCCTTACTCCAGAATGCTTGTGGTATAATGAACTCCTGTAAGTTTCCAATTTAGATTTAACTATTCAGGTTACTGATGGATACAAATACAAAGATTTGGAGCAAGTCTAGCCAGGTATGGAATATATCCGACTCAGAATTTGTCTTTGTAGACCGAAACACTTTTTGGCCTTGTTTACCAATAGGCCACTGTGGCCCTCCTGACGATCACACTTCCATGTGTCACATGTATCACCGCCTGCTGTTCAACATGCTGAAATGGGTGGATCATACTTTTACAAAGAGCAGGTTGAATTTAGTGTCTTGTTTTCATAAAGTTTTCAGGTTTATTTGGTAGTGAATTATGATTGCAGTTCAATAATTCAAGTTCAGCGTACCCTTCACGGAACACCCCTACATTATTCTGCCACAAAGGAATACAGATGACCTGGGTTCGATATCCCAGGTACAGATAGATACATAGAGGTTCGGAACACCACTTAAAAGGACAGTCCTCTGTCATTGTGCCCTGTCCCCAGTAGCAAGCTATAGAACCTGAGGGATGTTATTATGTCAGTCACTAGAACCACTTACAGTTTATCAAGGAGTTAAGGGAAGGAGTAAAAAGTGCTTACTGGTTTACAAAGGAGTTTCAGGATGGAGGAAAGGAATGCTTACGCTTTATCAAGGAGTTGTTGATGGATAAAAGAAGTGACTTCTGTATTTTAAGGAGTTGTTGGTAGAAGACACAAGTGCCTACTGTTTATCAAGGAATTGTGGGTAGAGAAAAGAAGTGACTACTGTAGTTTAAGGAGTTGTTGGTAGAGGACAGAAGTGCCTACTGTTTATCAAGGAATTGTCGGTGGAGAAAAGAAGTGACTACTGTATTTCAAGGAGTTGTTGGTAGAGGACAGAAGTGCCTACTGTTTATCAAGGAATTGTCGGTGGAGAAAAGAAGTGACTACTGTATTTCAAGGAGTTGTTGGTAGAGGACAGAAGTGCCTACTGTTTATCAAGGTTTTGCACTATAAATTATTCGACATTGGCAAGAAAACTACCAACATTCTCAGTTATGGTCAGACCAGGGTTAGATTTCATCAAGGAGGCGAGTATATTGCTGTCTGTCCTTTATCCATTAAGCATCATTTCTTTTAAGTTGTATTAACATAAACTAAGAACAGGTTTTCTCCTTTATTTTGGTTAGTACCATTTATCAATAGATTATACAACAAAAAGCACTTGGGAAACAATCTGTTCCAACTCACCATATAGAAAGGATGTAATTTTTAAACCAAATTAGAGCCACATATTTATTTTCATTGTTTTAATATTGCAATAAATTATTAAATATTTACAGGTGATTTACAAAATATCAGTGAACAAGCTGTAATACAACTCCTTATAAATGAAACAGAGCAGTACCTGAACAACTTTTCATCAGCCAAAAAAATGTCATACTTTCATTTTCTCTCCTTCAAGTCAATGTCATACACAGTTAACCCTTGTAAAATTTACCCTGATGAAAAAATATAATAGTCTTTTTAAATAAAAGTTTTTATACATATATGGACATATTTATGACAACTTATCATTTTGTATCCACAGAACAAATAAGATTTAACAATTCCATTATTAAACACACAATGTAATTTACACAATGACAACCTATGCTTTTTTTAACATTTTGCAATGACGTTTAACTTGCTGTTAAGTTCTATTAGAGTGTAAGTGAAGCAAAGGTTAAAACACTTTAAGAACTATAAGTCTTGTGTGGTCAGACACTAGGTCTATTTATAGATTACTTTGGTTGGCCTAAATAAAACATAGGTGGCACCATGGCCTTATTTACAAACATTTAAGTGTTCTTATTAAGTAAAATAATAGTACACAACATTAGACTCTGAACTTGAATCAGCTATCTATATTTATACACATTTTACATAACAGTTATACATATCTATCACAGAGATTTGCACATAAACAAGAATCTAATTATACATTCAACTGATGAAGACAATCAGGCAATCATTACCATAGTCGCCGAAAGCAGAAATGAATGTCATCTACTGTCACTTGGAATATCGTTAACTGAATAAATTCTGACACGTTATCACACCTATATTATCCTATTTGGGTGAAACTTACTTAATAATATTGTTGTAATGCGGAAGCTTGCTTTTTGGAGATAATGGTTCCCTGGTATCTTTGTAAGATCTTGGATCTTCCTTTCCTTTTATCTGTCCTTTTTTGGAACTGACTTTTGAGGAACTTTTACTTGCACCATCCGTTGCATTATTATTGTTCTTGTCTTCTGTTTTCTTTGAGGATGGCTTTCCTGACTTCGACTTTCCTCCATTGCCATATTTAAACAAGATTTCTTTGTATTTTGGAGAAAATCCAAAGAGTCTCCTTTTCCCAGGAGAATCAGATCCTGAAGCTTCCGGGTTTGTTATACCCTGATTATGAGTATCATTGCCTTGAGGCTTTTTCAAGTCATGACCATCATATGGAACCTGTCCCTTTGGGTGATCTAATAAATGTTGGTGGTAGCTAACATCTGGATACTTTTCTGAATTACCTATTCGATGATTAGACTGTTGTTTTTCCTTCTGTAGAATATCAGTACCACGCAAAGGTTTAGACCTAGTACTACTTTTGTCTTCCTTTACTCTCTGGGGATGCCTAATGTTCTCATAATAAGCAGTACTCTGTGCACCATTAATTATAGTTTCCCTTGTATAACCAGAATGATTAATACCTCCTTCATTAGCTTTGGGTCTTTGTTGGTCTCTTCTTCGCCTTATGGCCCAGTTATTTTTGTCAGTTAATTCAATTTTTCCATTCATTTCAGATGTTCTGCTACTGTAGTAGAGTCGTTGGGGTGGTTTTGGACCATGTTGACTTGCAGAACCGTCTTTTTGTGCATGATTATTTGTTGGGTGATCAGTTCCATAAGGTGTTGAGGTCATTTCTGGTGATTCATTGCTTCTTCCATTGCTCACATCAACAAAAATTCCATCATCTCTATTCACTTTGTCATTGGGTTGCCTGGTATGATTATATGATCTTGTGTGTTCTGTATTTTTATAAGAATTATGTAAAACTCGATCTGCTTCTGACACATTCTTTTCCATATATTCTTTCTGGTGGGTAGTTCCATTTGAGATATTTCCATGGAGATCTGGTTTGGCTGCAGAAGCTGCGTGGTAATTGACCACAGCCACTGAAGTGCTGTTATACTGTGGTGTGATGGCAGAATGTTCAGGTCTAATAGACCTGGCAGCAACTTGATCTTTATGGTATTTTTGTTTTTGTTGGAATGCATCTGCTGTAGAAGCTTCACTGTCATATGAATTTTGACTGAGATGTGTACCACTTGCGGTGTAGTATGACATTTTATTGAGTCTCCTGTGAGGAATGGACATGTCACTCCGCCGACCTCGAACTCTCGGCTTTTGACTTATTTGACTAGAATTTTGAGAATCTGCTGCAGGTTTTGTTACACCTTTGATATTTTCATAAACTTGGTCCTGAGCAGATGGTTTCAATGATTCCACAACATTCTTGTGAGTCTTATTATGAATATACTCCTTGTCTCTTTCAAGATTACCAGGGAGTTCCCCAGCATCTTTGTCAATATTTGACCCATGTTTTGATGTTTCAACCTTCTGATCTTCCAGGAGAGTGGGTCTCATGTCTATCACTTCCGATGTAGGAGTAGCTTTTTGAGCAGTACTAGTAGGTACTGGATTGGCCTCATATAAGTGGTCTGTATACCCTGGTTTTGATCGTGGTGAGTCAAAACTTGTGGACTTCCTATGATTTATTACAATCCCTTCATCTTCATCGTCATCATTCCAGGCTTCTGAACTGAGGTTTACCTCTGACTGAGACTTCTTTGTAACCCCAGTATAACCGGCCACCCTAGGGTGGTGATGTCTATTGACTGGGTGTGAACGACGTACACTTTCTGAAGAACGAGACCGCAATCCTACCTTGCTACCAGAGCTATTAATATCAATGCCAGTGGGTAATCTGCTTTCATGGGTTCCAGTGTTGGGTTTTATATTTTTCCTGTACCTTGGGATCCTCATTTCAGTGGGTGTTGCTGAATCAGAACTTGTTGATGATACTGTTTTGGTATGATGATCTTGCTCACTATTTGAGCCAAATGAATTTGACCTTGGTCTTTCTGAAATTTCTTTGGAAGTGTGATCATCAGAAGTTTGTTTGTCAAGAATATCACATTCACTCTTTGGTCTGGGTGGTAATTCTGTTAAAATGACATTTTCATATTCATGGGTGTTGCCTTGTTCTGGTGGAACAGAATGGGCTCGGCTTCTATCTGGAGAAGGTGATCTTGATCGCTGAATAGGGCTTGGTGATGTCTCTTTAGTTTTGTTTTGTGGTAATGAAGATGAACGATGTACTCCAGAATTTGAATATCTCTGTGCTCTTGATGTATAGGACTCCACTCCATTTGGACTTTTGACCAAGATTGCTCGTTCACCTCCATATTCGGAGACACTATTGCGAGCACTACCTGAATTTGTGCTCTGCACCTCCACAACAGTATTGTTAGAGTTATTACTTACATTTCCTCTCAGCTGCTTTCTATCTCTGGGTCTCATTATATGACTAGCTTTTGCCGGTTGTGCTTGATGATCGGTGTGAGGATATTGATAGTGATTGGTGCCTCTGTCAAACTGTGCATCAGGGGTATTAAATCCTGAATCAACAGCACTATAGCTGTTTACTGCATCTACTTGTACTCCATTCATATTGTTAGGCGAATGTTCCGCTCTAGCATCACCATTACTGAACTGTCCATTAGTACCTTGTTGTGATACATGTTGCAGATCTATGTAATATGGTGAACCAGCTATTTCTGCTGGTGAGGTCTTATTTACAGCTCCCATAAACATATAATCACCATCAAGAATGCCAGAACTTGACCTCACTTGACCATTTACTTGTTTCCCTTCAACAGTTCCACTGTTCCTGGCTGAGTTCCCTTCCAACAACCTTTTCCGCCTCTCTTCAAATGTACTTACCGGTTGTTGCGGCTGAGGGCTTGCACCTTTATTTATGAGCTGGTAGCCTATAGAAAGGCCATAATTTTCAGTTACTTGACGGTTTGGACCATGTGGACTATGGCGATTTGGTGGGTGGTCATGGCGGAAAGATGCCTGTGTTTGTACTGATGCATCTTTGGTTGCGTTCTTTTTCATAGTCGAAAGCCTTGTTATTTTGCTTTCATACTCCCGTAGTCTCTGCATTCTGTCTTGCACCTGCAAATTCAACCTTTCAACTTTGTCCTGGAATTCTTCCTCTGCTTTCTTCAATGTTTCAATTCTTTCCTGAAAAATAAGAGGAGAGTGATTTTTAAAAGTTTTCCATGAACTGTGTATTTGACTCATCAGTTTCCCTGAAATTTAATCAAAAGAGTAAAATATTCTAATCTATGTCAAGAAGTGAGTGCTGCTAGAATATTTTTGTTTGGAAATAACATTTTAAATTTTATCCCTTGATCCCCATGCCCACAATAATTAAGATTTTTCGCTACAATATAAACTTCATCAGGATATCCTTTTAAACTTTGTGATGATTACGTCAATAAAGGTTAGGTCTAAGAGTGAATGATTATTGTCCTGAATTCACTTTAAAATGGAGGTAGTTGGGATAATTTGAGAAAAGTGTAGGACTCCTGGCTTTTGAACCCCTGAAGCCAACTGATGATTTAATTAAGACAATAAAAAATCTCTTTTGTAGAAATATGTGTAAATTGAATTTTTGTTACACTTAAGCATATTTTTATTTACTTGGAAATTACCTATACTGAAGTGAATAGCTTGGGTCATTATAAATCAGTCGTTTTTGTATTTATAACTGCGTATATTCAATGCAAGTGTTTGAATGAAGACAATTCTCCATTTTAAATAATTCTACTTGTTTTCTGTGTCACCTTGAAGTAGCCCTCATTAGCCTGCAGTGACTTCTCTCTTTGGCACAAATCCACTTGATACTCTTTGAGCTTGTTCTCTTTCTCAGTGAAGTAATTCTTGATGTGGGTAAGGAATTCAGAGAAGTCTTTGTTGATCTGATTCTCCCATATCACATATTCTTCATCTGTTCAATAGAAATGCCTGGAATTATAACTTTGCCAACAGAGCTGACATATTTGTATTTTTCATTTCACCTGTACAATGTGTAAGATGTTTGACCTTTTTAATTCAATACACCTTCATAAACAATAAAATGGAAAGTCAAACTTGCATGACAACCATTGTTTGTCCCTGATTGAATCACTATCCAGAATTGTAAAGAAAATTGTTAACAGAAAATAAAAACCTCAAACGAATGTTATGTGGTTCTTGATATTACATCTATAAAAACTATCTGAACTAGACATTGCATCTCGACGCAGTGTATCCCCGGATGGGATATGGCTGAAGCGTGAATGTGTCGGGCTTGAGCCTGTTTCCTGGAGCACCAGGTCAGGATTCTCCATAGTAGGGCACAAAGAGTTTACAAAGGGCACAAAGACTTACTCCCCCCCTCCTTAAATAGGCATCCACCATGGTGTTGTCTGTAGCTATGGTAGCAATAAGGTTCAAGCAGAGGTGTTGGAACTCCTTAAGGGCCAAAAGACCGCCTTGGTTCCACATACTTTATGTGTAACTTGCTTCTGGAAGGGACCAGGTTCCCCTTGTAGTGTTCCCCTAAGTGGGCACTCGGTCTTCTTGATGCATCTGTAAGGATTTGCAGAGCATATTTAAGTAGGTGTAATGGTTGACCTTGAAGCACATAATCATCCTACAACCACCATTTTAGATGGGGTGGAGTGAACTGGGATCACCTTTTCTAGTGAGTCTGGTACCCTTCAGCTGTTCTTCAAGTGCCACTGTATCGGCCTCATGTGGAGACGACCTAGGTGGACTTGCTTCTGTATGGGTATCAGTAACCCACACAACCCCACGGTGGAAAACACTAATAGCCATTTATGAGAACTGTGACCCCTGGTCTGATTAACAGATAAATTTACCATTGCATTGCTTGAGTTGTGAAAACCGGCAAATGGGTTATAATCTTGAGGGGAAGGCTCAGGCAGTCTGGGAGGCCAGTCTAGGAGGGTGGATCACTGTATATCACTGGAACCCGTAAGAAAAACTTGATGAACCTCCACAGTAACTGATACAGCAGACTTCTTGCTGGCAGTAGACTCACCAGTCCGGTTGAGTTTGGCATCTCACCAGGACCAGTAACTGGCTGGTGTGGGGTCTAGTAACATAAGGCTGACATGTAGTTGGACAAATCTTGTTGGGAAAGTCTTCTTATCTATAGTCACTTTCGACCAGCTAGGAGGTCCGGACAGTAGGCTGGCTGACTCGTCTAGTAGGTTGAAACAGTCATCTCACCTAGACTAAAGACTGGTATAAGAATTTCTCTGTAATCAATTTCCTCGGGCAGTAACTGGTTGGTCTAACACTTTCAACCAGCTAGGAGGTCCTGACAGTTGGCTGGCTGACTGGTCTGGTTGGTTCAGACAGTCATCTCACCGAGACTAATGACACACGAGAATTTCTCTGTAACCAATTTCCTCGGGCAGTAACTGGTTGGTCTGAGATGGCCACTTGGACCCTTAAAAGGCTACTGCTGGTCTGTTAGCCAGTCCTGTGGACCTGCCCAGTACCAGGGCCTAACCGGCTATAGGTGAAGCAATGATCTGTAAAAAGTTCCTGGTGGCTCCACAGTTCTGCAAAAAATCATAGGAGCTGGCAGAACTGGGCGAATTAGACTACATCTGAACAGGGGTAGGCTTATATGAAACAACTGCCTTCTTCCTGTCCATAACTGTGGAATCAGCAGATTTTCTCTGTAACCAACACGCCTCTGTAACCAGTAAGCCTGGATGCTGCTACTCCATCATGTACTCAACCTCCAAAGCCATTTTCAACAGTTTCCATGCAACAAAGTCAGCAATAAGTGTGAAAATATCTCTTTGGTCAGCCATAGGATGATCTAACTTTCTGTATATGAGACCTGGGCCAAAATGTGAAAAAATGGCCAAAATCTGACCTTTTAGATGCCACCAGTGACCTTGAAATAGAAGGTCAAGGTCACAAAACAATAGCCTTTGTGGCATTGCCCATATATACCCACATACCAAATTTGAAAGGTCTAACTAAAATATTTTTTAAGTTATCATGTCCAAAATGAAATCTCTGCAGCAGCGGTGGCAGCGGCAGTGGCATGACCATACTGAATCCTAAGTATCCCCGACTTTCGTCAGGGAATACAATAATGTATACACCATTACCTATTGACTTGTTTGCTTTATCTACTGGACTATCCTGTTTGTCATCAGTGTCCATAGTCTGAGTGGTTGGTTCTGGTTCTTCCTTTGTTTCTACAGAATCCATATTGTGAGTCTACAAAACAACACATGTTACTCATTAATCAACAGAACAAATCAATGTATACTTAAATACTTCAAATCCTGGATATTCTCTTAAACTTGTTGGATGTGGTGAGAATACATGTCACCACATTGCACCACAATCCATGCAGGATTACCATTTTGGGGGTTTTGAGTTTGGGGAGTGACTTGTATATTGCTTGACTGTACCTGTAAGGTTAGACTTGCTTTTGTCAGGGCTGGCTTTTCCTCCAAAAGTCATACAGTACCCATATGTTACACAGAAGACAAAGGACTTGGTGAAAGTCTACTGTATGGTGTGCTAGTTCTATTAACATTATTATTCTCAAAATAAGAAATTTCTTACAATGTATTCATTTTCTTAGAAAAAAAACTTTCAGTAGAAGAAGAATTTCTATGAATATGAATTTTCAGATTTTTACACGAAAAGTGCATTTGTAATACTCTTTTTCTGGAACTAATGCCTTCAAACTGACCAACAAATACAATTCTAATTCTGTTTGTTTGCTACACACCTATTGCATCCAACTTGTCCTCATCACATTTATAAGAAGTGCAAAAATTACAATGAATTTAAAAAATAAACTAAGAATGTTAGTGCAATGAATCCTGATGCAAAATAATTCTACTTTGGTATTTACACTATTATTTATTACCCCTGTATTATTACAAACGATACAAGAAAATCTGGATAAATGTTTGGTAGTTAAGATGTGCATGGGCCCACGTATTCTCATAGTGCATTACAAAAGAAACCAGTGTGACCAGGACTATAAACTTGTCACACCAGAATAGTTAAATGCTATAGTTATTAAGATGTAGTTCAGAAATTCTAAACCAAGTTTGCAAATGTCTAGCCTATTGACATAGTGTTTAATTTGTCAGTACATTAACCAAAAAGAAGTGCCTCAGAGAGCAGAAACCATTGCTGGAGATCCAGAATTAGATATTGTCCAAAATTCAGAAAAAAAACCAGTGGCCGACTGTGGATCCAGATCAACTTTGAGAATGTCCAAACTTGGGGTAGACCCAACGTCGGTGAAACTAAGACCCCTGGTAATTGATAGTTTTTGAGTCATGGAGAATGTTAAAAAATAGACACAAAAATTTTGGAGTCTTCATACATAT
This sequence comes from Sabellastarte sp. h YS-2021, assembly GCA_964017235.1. Classification (NCBI taxonomy): domain Eukaryota; kingdom Metazoa; phylum Annelida; class Polychaeta; order Sabellida; family Sabellidae; genus Sabellastarte; species Sabellastarte sp. h YS-2021. The sequence goes on from OZ024938.1 coordinate 61,270,952, forward strand.
CCTTATCATCCTTTAGGAGCCACATGGCCCTATTTGATGTATAGTTTTTTGCTATATGTGCTGACTAAGAGACAAACAAATGAATGTGATTAAGACTTTGGGGAGGGTATAATGCTCTCAAAGAGCACTTGCTGTTTCTTTTTGACATTCATCATTAAGTTTCACTTATGTTGGCATATCTATAGATCAGATTGTTAGCTGATACATGTAAACATAAGGCATTGCTGCTCTACAACCAGATCTACTATATACTGCCCCAACAATGTTTGGCCAACATGCATGTCTGCTGCGATTTAAGCATTGACTACAAATATTTTAAATCATTAACCCTAGCACCTTAAGTGTTAATAGTTAATTGTGTACCATTGTTTTTTCATAATATCTACCTGAAACTGTTCATTTGACATGAGGTGTAATCCACAAGAGCTGCAATACCATCCACCATTGAGAGGGTCTCTTATATCATAGTTATATCCCTGACCACCGTAAGTACTGGCACCATAGTTCCCAGTCCCATTTGATTTGTTCCTGTGATAATGATCAGTATCCCTGTAAGATCCCTGAGTGTCTGCCCTTTGGTAGTCCTCTGTCCTATAGTTCTGGTTCTCACTCCTGTGCTGATAACTTTGTTCCTGATACTCCCTACCTGCTACTGCATACTCATTTCCCCTTGGTCTATATCCTGAATCAGTGGTAAACCTGTCACGTGATGAACTACGATAATCTCTTGACCTATGGCCTCCAGCAGCACCATCACGTGATGACCTCGTTTCTGGATATCCAATAGAAGTGTTTATTGCAGGTATTTCCTGGTAGTTGCCTTCATTAGAGTTATGGTACGGCTCTTTTGATTGGCTGTATGCAGGTGGACCAGGACCACTTGGTTGCTGGATTTCCCCAAACTTCTCAGGAAGCCAGATCAGTTCCCCACCACAAGATGGGCACCTCTAAAAGTTAAACAAAGATAAGAAGTCTGTATGAATGTATTTTATGTCATTATGACCTTTTAAGACATTCCAGGATGATACTATTTGCTTTCAATTCTGATCTACACAAATGACAGATAATGTTTATCCTTGAGGACTGGTGTAGTCTACTGGCGGTTGGTATAACAATGGTTAATTAGAAAAGGGTTCTGTGAACAAATTATTAATCAAACAGTAGCTAAAGAGAGTTGTCTCATTTGGATATCACCATAACTTCAATGACGAATGAAACATATCACAGTTTCACAGAAATGTATAAAGATTTATGGGGTCACAGTAGCGCAGTGGTGACACACTTGCCTCCCACCTCTGAGGTCCGCGGCTCAAAACCCAAACCCTATGTGGGAAAGTTGGTAGTTGGCTAGTTGCTTACCAATGGTTGGCAGTTTACAATGCAGAACCTTGACCAACTGTATGTACTGGTTTTCTCTGCCCTTCCAGCTACCCGTCGTGATATGACCTGTACAGTGTTGAAAGCGATGTAAAACCACAAATGAATAAATAAATAAACAAAAATTTATTTTGAGTCAAAATTATGTGCAAGGGTGATTGACTCTTTCAATTTGCACCATACCTTGAGAGTTGCACATCTTAATCCATGGCATGTCAAATAGATATATAATAATCACATGATATTGAAACAGCAAAATACCTTGGCAATGGTTAGTGAATTTGTTATTTGCAATGAAATAACTTATTCAAAGAAAATGGTTGTACTTCTATGTTTATGATGAGCCCAGTGCTACCATAATTATCCATCCATTTTCTATTACTTTCTGTTCAAAAGATCCCATTAAATGTCATGCAAAATACAGTATCTAACATCATTTATAATATCAAAGTATTCCAGTAGTAGAATCTTCTGAAACAATGGACGTTTTTAACATAGATTTACACACAAATACGTTTATTATTTAAATGGTGTGTTCCCACACAAATGAAAAATGAAGTTAATCATTGGGTGTTATTTTTAATACAATTCATTTTAAACTAATAAACCTGCACCTTAGAGTTTTCTATATGTTGGAATTTTTTTAAATTGCCTTTACAACTGAGATAAAGCGAACTTCCTTGTGTCTGGTTGTAAATAGGTGAAGCATGTTTGAAAGAGGAAATTCAGATGAAGTTCTGGATTAAAATAATGTAGCCTGGACATAGGCGTAAGTCCATTATAATGGTATATTTCAAAAATAAGTATTTCCACACGTGTATGTCCATATGTAAGTACTACGTCAACAATTCGGTCAAAAAGGTTATAGTGTATTAAATAGATATCAGTATGTTAATATGTAAATATTATTGTTTGCAATCGGTGAAAACAATATATAGTTTAAAGATAACTTTTTATTACCGTTACACATAATTTATGAAAAAAAAAAATTCATGACTTCTTTATAGGTCTATAAAAGCTGTTCTGAGGAGAAAACCACATCAATATAAAAACAGAAAAAAACTTAAGATTAGACAGATGAAAATGAACCTTCTGGTACTTCCGGAATTCAAACGAAGACCACCAAAGTCTTGAATGAATACATTATGATAACAAAAATTATTATAATAAATTTAGCATGTAAGGTTAGGCTGTTTGTGAGGTTTTCTTAATAATATGCAAGACTAACTCTATCCGGTAAAGACCATCTGTTACTAGATTTTAAAAGGTAGAAGTTGGACTCAGACATTAAAAGGCTACACATGAAGTCTGTACTGGGAAATAAATGTACACAAAGGTGTTACACTTGAATTGAACGTCTGGAGAGAAAAAGTGTTTTCTGTCTAGCCCGTACATAGTCTTATCTTTGCAGAGACTACCTTCAAATATAGGAAGGTTATAGGTAACTTAGTAAATACGTGAGACAAAAAGTATCCATCCATAGATATTATATTTGAAAATCAGATTTAATATTTAGTTTGTAAAATTTATACAGAGTCAACTTTATTGAATATATTATGTCAAATCAAAGTTCGGGTTTTATGTCCCGTTCAACTGCCAGGGTCATATTGGGACAGGTCTTCGACACTTTTCTCACTTGTGGGAGTCAAACCCCCACAGAGGTGACAGCCTGTAATTGGACGCCAAACTTGCTGACCACTAGGCCATAAAGTACCTATGGAATAGGCTATAACAGACTCAGTACCCTGGGTTTAACACTTTCTGTAACCTATAGCATAGTCATTATCAACAATATATTAGTAAAATTCTGATTAGTAAAGTAGTAAGGACCAGTATCCACCAATTGTCTTACAATATAAGACAATTCTATTTGACCGAATTATTGTCTTACAATATAAGACAATTGTCTTACAATATAAGACAATTGTCTTACAATATAAGACAAGTCATTATGTAGTGGAAAGCCTCTCACACTTGTACATCCCACCATACATGCACATACGGCTAAAATCGGCTAATTTGGAAGAGACACTAAAGCGGCAAATGTGATTTTATAACAGACTGTCGAGGTTGTACAGAGCCCACAATGAAAATTGCCATACACATTTATTCTCTACGTGCATGCAGTATGGCTACAAACGCATCCATGCCTCAAGGGTAATTTGTGAGAGGCTTGGGCACGTGCGTTCTCCTTGCTAGTGTTGCAAGTGCTCCCCAATCACTTGCAGGGTTTGTCCATGCTGTATAATACACTCACGTGTACCTTGCATGTATATATTAACCCACTGTGCAGCCTGTAGCTTGTCGCAGTCTGTTCTTGACATTCACGTAGTGACACTCTTGTCGGGAGAATACACCTTGTTTGCAAGTGCAAATCTCTACTACCCTACTACCAGGCTATGCTTATATTTTTCAACTGTATTCGTAGCGCACTAAAGCCTCTCTTACATTCCATCGTACCTGCATGTACGTCCTGGTTACAGAGAAAAATCGCCTGACTCGCAAGGGACACTTAAGCTACACTTGCGATTTTATGACAGAATTTCAAGGTCGCACAGACCCTGCAATGAAAATTGACATGCACATTTTTTCTGCAAGCACGCAGTATAGCTACAAACGCGTCCATATCTCAAGGGTACTTACGAGAGACTTAGGCACGTGCATTATCCTTGCTAGTATTGCAAGATCACCCCATTCACTTGCAGGGTTTGCACATGCCGTATAATACACTCACGTGTACCTTGCATCCATATTAACCCACTGTGGGGTCTGTAGCTAGCCGCAGTCTGCTCTTTGATGTTTAATTAATGACACTCTTTTTGGAAGAATACACTTTGTTCGTATGTGCAAATCTCTGCTACCCCACTACCAGGCTGCGTTCATATTTTTCAACATTATTTGCAGCACACTTACGTGTCTATACACGTACGACGGGATGTAAGAGAAGCTTTGCCTGTATATTAAAAATTAAAGTGACCTTTAACATTTTGTGTGAATCAGATCTGGATGACTTGATTATTAGAAGGAGAAACAAAAGTATACTTCGAACTGTCTCACTTAAGGTCAGGAATGGATTGAAAAACCTTGACCTCAAAGGTGGGAATTATTTTGAATGAATAATGGTATAACGATATTTGATTCTGTTGTATTGTAAAACAATTTATAATTTATCAGTAAAGTTTCATATCTACCCAATGTGTTTCAGCCTCTAGTAAAAGAATGATGGAATAATGTTTGTAGATTAGTTTATTCACAAATAGATAGCATATAGTCTAAAAATTCTCTTTTTTTCATTCATTTTGACAGATTAAGATATCCATAAGTTACCATGTACATTAGACTTTGTTTATCTTATTTCTGAACACTTGTACCCATCAACACATTATTTATCTTTTAAAGCCCAGGCACTGATTAAAATGGCTCTTACCGCTTATGTTGTGTTGAAAAGATTACTTTCTACAAGACAATTTTTATAACCATTTTTCTACTTGCCGAACAAGTTTATTATCCATTGAAAAGTGAATGAAAAAGGGTGGAAGAGACTTAAATAATAGCCTTTCTAGACTCATGTGAACTATGAGAATATTACATTTAATTGATAAAACTATCCACATTACATGCATACTTGTTTTGTGACCCAGAATATATAAATGTTATTTAAATCACATATTAATAAAAATTTCAGTGTGGCATATAGATACATTTTATTTTAATTCTTATCAATATCTCCCCCCCCCCCCCCCCCCCCCCCCCCGATACCGCTAAAAAAACACATCAACTGGAAAGTGAATAGAAGATGGATGAAAGTGACTTCAATACTAGCCTTGTCAGACGCATGGGGAATAATAGAAATAATAAATTGGCTGGTAAAATCTACGTACATGCAAGATAGCCCATAAGATTAAGATTTATAAGATCCTATATTAGAAATTTCTGTTTGGTATAGATACTATAATAAGTAGAATTTTTTGCCAGAAGAAAAAAAAAATTAATTAATTCTTCAGAAGAATTCACCAGAATTAATTTTCACTAATGGCTAGTTTGTACTTGAGATATTAATGCACATTTAAAATTTCACTTTGAATTACTTTCAGTATATAAGCTCTTTGGATAAAATAGCTAATATGAATGCCCAGTGAAAATTTCAACTTATAAAGTACTTTGATTTATAACGAATAAACTCCTTAAATTCACTTATTTTCAATATAATCAACACTGGAATAACACCTTCTCCTGGAGTAAAATTAAAAGTATGAACTAGGGGTTAACTTAAGGAGTTGCATTGTCGTATTACAGAGGGGGTGGTATGCTATGCTATTTTATTCAGTTTAATATATCCTTATTGCACGTTATCATGGCGGATAACTGACTCACGTCCCACCACACAGGTCGCAAGATTGTTTCCAGAACCAAGCTGAAGTGAGACAATTGAAAGTTGCTGGCCCTCAGTGTGTCTGTTGTTTTCTGAGCACCATCATGACAAACTAGTACACATTGATTCCCTCCATGCTCACAACTACCCACCTGTGTATGACCTATAAAATGTATTCTGAAAACACAGAACTTACTACAAGACTAAAAGCACTGATTGCACCACCTCAAATGCATAAATACAGCCCAAGCTAGAGTGACTTACATTACCCTAACCGAAAGATAGGGGCCTAGAGAGGACCATTTGTCAACGTCTCAGAGGTTCTTTAGCTTGCCACTGGAGATAGAACCTAATGACAGAGGACAGGCATTTTAACAGGTCCTCTGAACCACTGTGTATCTGCATGTACCTGGGACTGAACCCAAATCCCCTGTGTTCTAAGACAACTGGCTTGGTATTGTTTTGGGTAGGAGCATTGCACCCGAGGTTATGAGCTCAAACCCCTTGCCTTGATCTAAGGCTCATATCCTGTAGTTTTGCACTGCAGAATCCTGGCCAGCTAGTATGGACTGCGTGCTTCTAACCCAACTGCTAATACTACAATCTCGTGATATATGCAATGGTGAAAGATTAAAATAAGGGGCCGTATTCATGAAGCATACTTAGATAAGGTGACCTTAGATCTAACCAAGGGAAGCTTTTCCACTTAGGTTTTTTCTTAGAATTGGTATTCAAGAAACGATACTTAGATAAGGTCATCTTAAATTTTAAGAGAGGGAAAACTTCTAAGAACTCACAAGGTATATTTATTTATAAATTTATGAATGAAACTAAATCTGACACCTATACAGTTTTTAAACATGAGCTCTAGAGAGGCTCACTTTGTTTTAGTTTTGTTTTTGTCACCAGACTTTCATGAATTATGGTGTAGCGTGATGAGTACCCATCTCATCACTGACGTTAAGTAGCAATGGGCTATGTTACACTAAGCATCGAATGTGGCTAAAGATCACCGAATTGCTGGTCAAGTATTTCAACAATGAGGAGGTAGTGGCGTGGCAGCAGGACAGACATAAAAACAAATATTATTCAGGGTTCAGAGTTCAAACTCTATAACTTTTGTTTTAAAAACTTCTTGGGGTATTAGGGTTCTAGTTCTTTAACTCTACTTTTAACTCAGGTTGAACAAAGGTCATCCATGATGACATGCCACGTGACCAGCATTGCTCCTGATTCATCCATATACAAGGACATATTCGTAGGGTAACACATTCATATAAACATGTCAGCCCATGGGTGTCCATCTTGTTGATCCTCTCAGGGGATGTCAGTATAAATCCTGGCCCAAATACTAGCCTTCTAACTGGGAGTCTAATAAACATTAGATCCATTAGAAACAAGTCTGTTGCTCTTGCAGAATTTATCAATAGCAATAAGTCTGATATTATTGCGGTCACTGAAACCTGGCTTCGACCAGACGACACAGACAGCTTTATAGCAAGTGTCACTCCTCCGGGCTATAAATGTACTCATGTTCCACGCCAGCAGGGGAGAGGTGGTGGTGTCGGGTTTTTCATCCGTGATGATATTGATTTTAAGGTTCTGCCTCAACCGTGTTTCAATACCTTTGAGTCCATATCTGTTCACCTATCCACAGGCAATGCTCAGGATATTGTTTTCCATACTGTGTATAGGCCCCCCAATGTTTCCAAAGCCAATTTCATTGAGGATTTCAGTTCCTTTGTCGAAGGTGCTGCCTTATCATGTTGTGAAAATGTAATATTAGGTGATTTAAATCTACACCTGGATAAACAGGATGGTTGGTCGCAGAAATTCAATGATTCCCTCTGGCAATATAATTTCACCCAAATTATTGATTCCCCAACACACATTCATGGCCATATATTAGATGTCATATGTGTGAGGGACACCTTTTCAAAGGCACTCTGCGCTAAGGTTATAGCTGGGCTATCTGACCATCTTGCCATCACTTTTTCGGTCAATATACCTATTGAGGTTCCCTGCAAATTTAGACAAGTTAATACCCGGAAAATTCACAAGATAAACATCATGGATTTTAAAGAGGACATCCTGAATTCTGATCTAATCAAGCATCCTCACAGAACAGCCAGTTTGCTCAGTCACCAATATTTCAACACCTTGCGCAGCATTCTAGACAAGCATGCCCCAATAAAGAGGAAAATGGCTCCAGTGCACCCCGACAAAGGCTTTGTGAATTCAGACATCCTCTCAGCAAAGCGTCTGAAGCGCAAGTGTGAGCGAGTATGGCGCAGTAACAACTCTGCAATCAACCGGAGAAGATATCGAGCTGCTGTCAATCGCTACAATTTCCTACTGGAACAATCAAGACGCAGGCACTATTCCACTGTCATTGCTGAAAATAATGGCAACCCCAAGGCTCTGTGGAACACTTTCAAGAAAATCTTGCACAAAACCTCAACTACCATCCTACCCGATCATATTAGTCCTACTGATTTAGCTAACACTTTCGGTCATTTTTTCAGTGACAAAATTGTGAAAATCAGAGTTGCTTTAGAGTCATCAGTGCCTGTTTCCCTCACAATACCGAAGAGTAATAGCAGTGCCCTGACCTCTTTTGAGCCTGTATCTGAGGATGACATCCTCAAAATCCTAAGGTCATCCAACACCAAATCATGCGACCTGGACCCAATACCTACCGCACTAGTCAAAGAGTGTGCGGACATTTTGGTCACTCCAATCACCAATATTATAAACTATTCACTCAAAGAAGGGAGTTTCCCAAACTTTTTTAAAACAGCATATGTCACCCCTCTTCTCAAGAAACCAAACTTAGACAGAAACCTCCTAAAAAACTATAGACCGGTATCCAATCTTAGTTTTTTATCCAAACTGATCGAAAAAGTAGCTGCCAAACAGTTAAATAATTATGTCGATAGCGAGGGGCTCTCCAATGTCAACCAATCCGCTTACAGGAGACTCCATTCCACAGAATCAGCGCTGTTGAAAATCCAGAATGACATTGCTGCTTCGTTGGACTCTGGTAAGGCTGTTGCACTCACATTGCTGGACCTCTCAGCGGCATTCGACACTATCGACCATGACATTCTTTTTAATTCCCTAAGAGATTGGTTTGGGGTTGATGGCACTGTGTTGAGGTGGATCAGATCCTATCTCTCAAACCGGAAACAGAAGGTTAAATTAGGAAATAGCTTTTCAGATGTGTTCTCACTTCCGTATGGTGTGCCTCAGGGTTCTGTCCTGGGCCCCCTCCTTTTTACCCTTTACACAACCCCTCTCAGTAATATCATTTCCAATTTCAATGTCACCCACCATCTATATGCTGATGACACCCAAATATATCTAGCATTGGACAATAGGAATTTTGATTCCAGTTTCGCTGAGCTTACAGAGTGTCTCACATGTATCCAAAACTGGATGGCTGGCGTGAAATTGAAACTCAATCCCGAGAAAACTGAATTTATTATAATAGGTGATAGACAAGCCAGAGAGTCCCTCATAAATAAATTCCCTACTCAACTTCTCGGAAATTCTATTTCCCCTACCGATCCAGTCAAGAACCTGGGTGTAATTTTTGACTCTGGAAACACCTTTTCCAACCACATAACTAATATGTGTCGAGCCTGCTACTACCACCTTAAGGACCTAAGACGTATCCGTAAATTCCTCAGTGTGGAAACTGCAGCCTTGCTTGCAAACTCAATGATCAGTAGTCGACTTGACTACTGCAATTCCCTACTCTATGGCATCAGTAAGTACAATGTTGCTAAACTCCAAAAGATACAAAATGCCCTTTGTAGAATTGTTTTTAGACTTGATAGAACTAGCCATGTCACTCCTTTCCTTCAAAAACTACACTGGCTTCCTATCACTTACCGTATCTTGTTTAAGTACAATCTAATTACTTTCAAGGCTATAAATTTCTCTCAACCCATATACCTATCATCCTTGATCAAAACCAGTTGTCTAACACGTGGAAATCGTCTTTCTCTTTCCTCAGCCTCTCACAAAAAGGCCATCGGTAGGAGAGGTTTTGCAGTGGCTTCCCCCATAGAATGGAACAGACTCCCACAATCAGTACGATCACAACAAACAACAACAGGTTTCCGTAGCCAGCTAAAGACCTACTTGTTTAGATTAGCATATCCTCCACCATAGTACATCTCCCTGGCGGGCGCTAACCTTGGATCATGACCTCGAACATCCCTCGACTTTCCCTTTTTGATTTCAAGCGCATTAGAGGATGTTGCATCAATTTTGCGCTATATAAATGTTTCTATTCTATTCTATTCTATCCAGAACAGCAGGTGGGGTTTTAGGGCAGATTTTAAACAGGTTCAGAGTTTCCATCTGATTTGTGTAGCCAGACAACCCCAAAATACACCCCGGATGATACCAGATGCATGGAATCATATAAGATAGCCCTACAGGGATGAACTGGTAAGACCCAAATCACTATTGTTCCAGACAATCTTGACAGTGGAACTGCCACATTATAAAAGTCTCCGTAAATGTAGATTTCCTCTTTTACATAAAATCTGTCATCAGTCATTTATGGTCAAAGTAATTGAACAAATAAGTGGTATATATTAGAAAGCTTTCTATGCAATAATAAATTCCCCTTTAAAGCATATAATTATGTCATAAATAATATTTTATGCAATAAAGGTTTTCTACACCTTCTGTTCTTAACAGCAATAAATTGTAATAAATATGTCTACATATGAAGAATCTGAAAAGGACAAAGACGTCAAATATAAAATATAGTTGATAGTTTGTTTTTTTTTTCTTCTTGAGAAACTTCTTGCATTTTTCAAATGGCAAGGTATTTTAGACAAATATTATGTTACCAAATTCAGAAAGCTCAAGCAATTTTTCATTCTGGTTTATTATTTAAAACATTCGTCAGATTTTCACAAATGTGAACTGTTAATTTAAATTTCCCATACATCATTAATAATTACATCTTATAAACAGTAATTATAGTCATTAATCAAGCAACCATTTAAACATTTTTCAATTTACAATGAAACCTTAAACTCAACAGGCCACTGAAGTTTGTATCTATAAAGTACTTTGATATAAAACACTGTCTGATTTGTGTGACAGGCTTGAAATATACTGTCACTTGATATCCTGCAGCAATTTCAAAGGACAAAATGTATAAGCATTTTTAAGTGTATGATAGAATCTGTACATATATGTGAATATGTTCTTGTAATCTTAGACCTATATCTATTCTGGCTTTCAAATTTGTTGTATTTGGTGAACTGTGTTGTATTCATAGTATATATTATAAGTTAAAATGGATTGTGAGTGGTTCTTTGAAACCCAGACCCTAAAATATCATTGGAAATTGAACATTTTCATCTTAATGTCATAATACAAGGTAACTGTGTGAACAGACATGAAGCTGTTATATGAGAATGTAAGAAGTCTTTTAAAATTGTGTTTCCAATTGTATTAGATGGTACCAAAATAATATCAGACAGGTGTATTCTATGGAGCATTAACTTAACAAAATGCATCTTTACCTTTTAACTGTCAGAAACTATACACTAACAGTATTTACTTTTTTAATCGCTAATCCTTTTAATGGGAAAGTGACAGGTTACGGGAATGTTGCTCAGTCCCAGGGGTGACCTCCCTTGCCTTGTTCAGGTTCAAGTATCCCCCCTCAACCTCAGTTTCATCTTAAGAACTATATCTTAGCTATTCTTACGCCTGTTATTTAAATCCCAACATTAACTTGGCGGGCCTTCAGTGTTAACAAAAGGACAGGCACATGCAAATGAAAAATGCTTTTATCGCTCAAAGTTTTTAGTTTTTATAAGTCTTAAATGTGTTTTACAGTTGTTATTTCGAGGAAAGTTAAGCAATACAAGGATGGGAGGAGCTCGCTTCTGTTCTCAGTGTAGGACTTCGCATGAGGGCACAACTGGCAAGAAATGTCAACTGATACATCAAGGAGAGATGGGCACGTCAGGGGCAAATAATGTGGACTCACAACAGGCTAGTATAAGTTTGTTCAGTGACTGTAATGTTAACGAGGATCAGGCTTGTAGCACAGCAGAGCAAGTATTGTCACCTAGTCGAGTTCCTGTCAATGTAGAGATCACCCAGTCTCCTCAGAATTTAATTTTACAAGAACTTAAAAAAATGTCAGACAGATTCGGCAAGCTAGAAGAGCAAGCAGCTGAAGATCGTCAAGTATTGTCAGGTTTGGTAGTGGGATTTAATAAGCAGGGACAAACCATGGATAAGATCCTATCGACAAGTAATGTGACCCAGGAGGAAGGGCATTCTAGTTCACAGAACAGGTCAGTCAGTATTTCTCAGAACAGTGACAGTATACAGGGAAATGTTGCTATAGAAAGAAACAGTAATAGTGGCCCTGGGCACAGTAACGTCCAAGTCAACACACATTACACCACATCTCCCACATGTGTTTTGTCTTCGCACATTGCCAATCCCACTACCACAACCTTAAGTTACACGCCCATTCACCAGCACATAGTGAATAGAACTGTCACAAGGGGCAACACCTCTACTGAATCACAGGCAATGAGTGCATCAATAAATGGGAGTGACAATCAACAAACTAGCCAGGCAAGAGCGTTCTGGGATCAAATGCATACACACATGTCCAATAAAGCAACTTCTCACGCAGCATCCCACATAGCACATAACATTACACAGCCAAGTCACCTTTCTTCTGTTTTTTCAGCCATGTCTATGGCGGGACAGCATGGGGCAGGAGTGCTGCAACAGAGTGGTGTTACAGGGACTGCGAGAGCAAGAGGACGCAGTCAGGAAACAGTGGCAGATTTGGGGACGAGAGAAGAGCCTTTGATTCCATCGATACAGGCATTGAAGAACTCAGCTGACATACACTCAAGAGTGAATCAACGATATGCAGAACTGGAGGAGGCTGGGGCTATAGGACAGCAAGGTAACTTTAACAGTTTCTTGGAGTCACTTCATAAACATGTTTCAAAACAAGAAAAGATAAAAGTCAAGTGGCCTCAGGACTTGGCCTTTATTGGAACTCAAAGAAAAAGGCCTACTTATGATCAACTCAATTCCATGCAGTGGTTGTTGGGTTTTTACGTATTCGACAAGAGGAACAAGACCCAGTGATTAGGGAGCACATGATTGATTATCTCACAGAACTCACTCAAGATGCATGTGACTTTTCTTGGGAGGCCGCCAAGGGAGCACATGCAGTGCTCATGCATCGCATGGGCGATGGTGTCATCACATGGTCAGATATTGCAGAGATACATAAACTTAGAACTAGGTATGCACAAACTCACTCCATTCAAGGGGTGTCGGACAAAGCTAAAAATCTGAAAGTGGTCCCATGTTTACAATTTAACAAAGGGTCATGTAACAAGTTAGGGGATCATGAATGGAAAAATTTATTATTGAGACATATGTGTCACTTTTGTCACAACACTCATAATAAAGTGGAAAGTCATGCTAGAAAGGATTGTTGGAAGGCTGGCAAAGATATGTCAAAAAACTAATCACAGCTGTCAATACAGTCAGAACTAGGGTTGTATATAATCAACAAGTACCACATTTTGTAAGAAGGAGTTTAAATAGGAAATGTGATCAAGTCCAGGCTAAAAAATATTGCACAGATAAGGCCAATTCCAACAATCCTATAAGCACTGATAAAAAGAGTGGCACAGGTAAGACTAAACAGGTTAACAAGAGTAATATAATAGCCACTACAAAGAAGTGTGAATCAATATCAAAATGTGACATAAGAAATGAAGTACAGAATGTGATAGTCAGTAATAGATTTGAACCATTGTGTGATTTGGTTGACCACCAGGGAGATTTTGAAACAAATAGTAGGGGGGTAAACTTATTGTCAGAACAAAGCGTCATACAAGGCGTCGATAACACTTGTGAACACAAAGAGTCAAAAAAGAACACACAGAATCAAATGGTCGATCAGGTCACACATGAAAAGCATATGACTACACACATAGTGCGTAATATTCAGCAGGGCAAAGCTCCCGAATGTGTCAGAAGTTTGAATGTTAATGGCATTATTGACAAATGTAGTGATTTGAAAGAATGTATAAAACAACAAAGAAACCCATATGGTTTTTTACCAATCTCGAATTTGAAACGCATGCAGAGGGCGTATTCCTTGGTACCAAATAGTATCATAACTGACAAAAACTTTGATCCAGTACGTTTGTACAAGCAAGTTAGAAATACTGGCAAGTACAATTATGAACAAGCCAAGATTCAGTTGCCATCTGATATAAACTTTGAATTGTTAGAGAAATTAGCTGAAAATTATTGGGATTACCAATTACCAATGTTTTTGAAGTTTGGTTTCCCCTTAGATTTCCCTAAAAATGAAGAGGGTAAATTAGAGGCCACGGAAGTAAGTCATAGTTCTGCTATACAACATAGGGAACATGTAGACACGTATTTACGGGAGGAACTAGGACATCAAGCCATAGCTGGCCCGTATGACCAACCACCGTATGGTGACAAAACACAAGTGTCTCCTTTCATGACAAGGGACAAAAGCGACAGTGAGAAACGTAGGGTCATTATTGATTTAAGTTGGCCCCAGGGTGCGTCCATAAATCACTTTACTAGACCCAATATATATTTAAATACGGCATATAAACTCCAGTATCCCACAGTGGATGATATAACAGCCTATTTGAGAGAATTGGGACCTGAGGCACTTATTTATAAGGTGGATTTGTCAAGAGCGTTTAGGCAACTGCCTATAGATCCCTCAGAGTACAACTTATTATGCCTGAAATGGGGTGAAAAGTACTATTCTGATAAGTTCTGTCCTTTCGGCCATCGATTTGGCAGTTTATCGTGTAGTCGACTCAGCGATTTCTTCAGGTACATAATGTACAAAAACAACCATGTCATCTTCAGCTACGTAGATGATTTACTGGGGGTGGGTCTGAACAACACTATACATGAGTCTTACAAAGAATTACTACAGTTATTAGAAGAATTGGGTTTCCCCATCAGTAAGTCCAAACTTAGAAGTCCTAATTCTGTATGTAATTGTTTAGGCATCATAATTAATGTCAAAGACTCCACAGTATCAGTACCCCCTGAAAAGTTAGCAGAAGTTATCAAGAAATGTCAGGAAATCAGAAACAGAAGTAACACCACTAAAAGAGGTTTGCAATCGGTCATCGGTTCCCTTATGTTCATTCATAAGTGTGTTATCCCAACCAGATTTTTTTGTGAACAGGATTTTACAGGGGTTACGGGAGGCCAAAGACGACAGAATTGCCATAACCCCAGAGATGAAGAAAGATTTACATTTCGTAGGTCAGGAGCGACTCTAGCCTTCAATAATAATGTCAGCATCCAACATATTCAAAGACAAGGTACATGGTCCAGTGATGCAGTAAATGCCTATATTGTGGAAGATCCGTTACATTCCTCGTCAGTGACCACTACCTTTCAATCACTACTGGCTACTTAACTAGACTAGTTGGGTGTTTGGTGACTTGTACAAAGTGTATGACAGTGAATAATACTAGTCTTCAGCACTGAATTCCTCCACCTATGAGTGTAAACCACCATTAGCACATTTAAACATATTGCTGTAGAGAGGGAACTCTCAAGTATGGACGTTAGTAAAAGATTGGTGGAGTCAGGTGGTCAACAGTGCAGGTGCTTAGCTCACCTCCATCTATCAGGAAATATGTTGTATTGACAGCTGATTGACAAGTGTATAAATCTTTTAATAGAAATTTTATGTATTTTATACTGCTTTTATGTTATACAAATTGTATAGATTAACATTAAACGCCTTATACAGTGTTGAATATAACAAATATATCATATGAATAACACTAATGTAATCCCAGGGTGGCTTGACTGTAAGTAACAATGAAACAAGTCAGATTTTATCAAGCCACCCTTGTGTGTGGTTATGTAGGTATAGTAAATGTTAGAATCAGTAGTGTACTAAAATTACTAATGTACTAAAGAAGTTAATTTTAAATAATAATAAAATTTTTTATCCGCAATGGCGGGTGTTTTTACTGTGTGAATGCTGAAATCTGACCTTTGACCTGGAAGTTCACCTTTGGGACTGTGGGAAAGTGACAGGTTACGGGAATGTTGCTCAGTCCCAGGGGTGACCTCCCTTGCCTTGTTCAGGTTCAAGTATCCCCCCTCAACCTCAGTTTCATCTTAAGAACTATATCTTAGCTATTCTTACGCCTGTTATTTAAATCCCAACATTAACTTGGCGGGCCTTCAGTGTTAACAAAAGGACAGGCACATGCAAATGAAAAATGCTCCCACCCACCCTGGTCCCCTAGGTAAGGATTGGGTTTATGCAACCTTAACTGGTTTTGGAGTCAGATTTCAGCTGTGGTGACTTGTACAAAGTGTATGACAGTGAATAATACTAGTCTTCAGCACTGAATTCCTCCACCTATGAGTGTAAACCACCATTAGCACATTTAAACATATTGCTGTAGAGAGGGAACTCTCAAGTATGGACGTTAGTAAAAGATTGGTGGAGTCAGGTGGTCAACAGTGCAGGTGCTTAGCTCACCTCCATCTATCAGGAAATATGTTGTATTGACAGCTGATTGACAAGTGTATAAATCTTTTAATAGAAATTTTATGTATTTTATACTGCTTTTATGTTATACAAATTGTATAGATTAACATTAAACGCCTTATACAGTGTTGAATATAACAAATATATCATATGAATAACACTAATGTAATCCCAGGGTGGCTTGACTGTAAGTAACAATGAAACAAGTCAGATTTGATCAAGCCACCCTTGTGTGTGGTTATGTAGGTATAGTAAATGTTAGAATCAGTAGTGTACTAAAATTACTAATGTACTAAAGAAGTTAATTTTAAATAATAATAAAATTTTTTATCCGCAATGGCGGGTGTTTTTACTGTGTGAATGCTGAAATCTGACCTTTGACCTGGAAGTTCACCTTTGGGACTGGGATTGATTGTGCCTTGTTGTGTGTTATATTGCTGTGGGACCGCCATCTAAGTGATCATCTGAGTCACTTTACATCTGGACATACCTGGCTCAGAACTCAGATGGTCACCCATCGAAATACTAACCAACCCCAGTGCTGCTTAACTTCAGTGAACTGACTGGAACTAGTCAAGCTACACAACACAGGCAGTTATACCCTTTCAATGAAACTTCAAAAGACTATAAATATAATTATAGGCCTTCACAAAGCTACTGTGTGATTGAAGGCAATGTGTCACCAAAATTGGAACTGACAATATATACAGGGGTGGACAGTGTTATGGACAGGAAAGTCAAACAGATTTAATGAGTTTTACCATTTCTCTGTTTTGACTGTCCTGTCCGTAAGACTGTACAAATGTGTTCTTTGTCTCTAGCCTAGCTTAAGGCTCAAATTTAAGGCTCAAACTGTTATCAGATTTCTTAGTATCATCAACACATACCACAGAATCCTTTAACTACAATGGCCATAGCTTCCATTCTATATGGTCAAAATTTGAAATTGTTTCACCGTCTGTTATTCTAAGATCATACAGGACAGTATCAGATCAGTAAGTATTCCACTTCCGTTAATGAACTTCCGAATTATCCCCAAACCCAGAAAATTTCTGTGTTTTTTTTTCAATCGTGGACATACTGGAGTAGTTCCTAAATGCATTGCTTAATCTGTGTCCCATCTGAGAAAGCTTCCAAACATTTGGTGCGACACATATTTTTTGGAATAATCCGGGAGGAAACATATTCCTAGCTCATCCAGGGCTGGTATTTGAGCAGTACTTTAGCCAGAGTGGAGTCGCAGTGGGTACTTTATTGTTCTTTAACATCCCCCAGTAAAACAGGGACACTGTCTTAACCCTGAACTCTCCAATGGCTTACAGGAAGTAAACAATTGCTTCCTGAATGACAAGTATTATTTCGTTACTTGACCACATACTTGTCAAATACATAGACCACGTGACCAAATATACTCCCAAATCTCCCCTTTCCCCTCTGTTGTGAAGGGGCAACTCTGCTTGGGTTTTTGCCTACATATGTTAAGGTAGGTCTGAACCTTGACAAACTACTGGGCATTATTGGGGAAATGCCTGGTTTTGCCTTTCATTACATTTGAACTTACAGCTAAAATACACTGATACCTATATGGGGTATACAGATGTGCTCTAAGTATGCTGTAATCCAATCAGTATTCTGCATTGCTTAATCTGTGTGAACAAGCAGATGGTAAGGTCGAAACCATAACAACTCGCTCCAATTTACAGCTCTCTAACTTGAACTTTTGTATGTCTCCTGACCTCATTAAGAAGGAGTTTAACCACTAAAATGAGTAGATCCGTGTTAAGATATTCTTTGTGTAAATATATTACTGGATCATTTTTATAGTCACGTTTACATTTATTTTTGAGCTAAATGTTGTTGCACTTTACGTAAAAACTCAATGGAATTTACTTTTAAGGTTAGACTATAAGGATAAGTGTAAAGAAATAATGTTCTAAGTATTTCAGAATTTATAGACTTGTACCTGTTAAATGTTTAACGCATAAAGCGTCCTAAAGATGATGTTCAAACATTGACTCAAGGAATATTTGGTAACTGTGATTTTTACAAATACATCCACAGACTGAGATGTGTGAATCACTTCATTTACTGAAGATACAGTTCAGTTATTTCAGGAAGGTATCCCTTTATGTATGCTAAGGCTCTGCAAGTGTTTAAACTTGGGATTTTATGGGGATATTCCATTATCATTATTTGTGAAACGGACTTCCATAATTCCACAGGTACACATGTGACCAAAGTAATCAAATAAAGCTAATCCAATTAGCTACATAATGTATTAATGTATTTGTGCATTTGTAGTACAAACCAATCAGATTTGTCATCTGACATCAGAGTTTACATGAATCATTTAGAAATATATTTGCTGGCAGGTATTATTTGAAACTCTGGTTGAAATGGTTCAGTGGAGGTTCTGAATATTTCATAAATATCGGGAAAAACCAACACTTGTACTCATGCCATATGAATGACAAATAAACTGTTGAGCAACAGAAGCAACAAAAAAGAACAGTTATTTCTTTACTACCACTTACAGGCTGGGCTGCAAAATTCAAAGAAGCTCAAATAATTGTCTGGTCAGTGTGTTGTAGTGACCAGCTCGGGCCCGGGGACTAAGTGCTTTTATAGTGCTTAATTTCTATCTATACACAGACTCTAAGGTTCATCATGCAATAAAACAGAAATCTATAATCAACTGGAGACAACTGGGTTCGTACCACTGAGAAAGATACCAGGAAAGTGGAAAATAGGGTAGCTAAGCTTTTGCAAAGACATAAGTTTTCAATTTTAGAACATTAAGAGAGAAGTGGCTGAATGTACTTCATTAGGCAAATCATTCCAAATCTTTAGAGCATCATGTGCAAAGCTGAGACATGACTCATATACTGATGCGACAAAACAGTAACCTCAAGCACCACACCATCAGCTGTGTCTAGGTTTTATGAAAGGGTGCAAATTATTTAGGATAACCACTTTGTAAGAACTTGTACACCAATAAGGCAGTTTTAATCACAGAGCTATGTTCAATAAGCCACCAGTGGAGAGTCGTTCTTACAGGAGTGATGTGTGATTACCAGGTGGTATTGGTAATAATTCTAACAAGACTGCTCTGACCATAACTTCCTCATTTTGTACTAAGTACAAACAATTTTCACCATTTATTTTATCTTAGAGAATACTTATACTGAACCATACCAGCCAGTATGTGGTTTGATGTGTACAGACCTTTATAGTTTATGCCATCAATAATCAAATCAATCTGGTTATAACATGGGAATTTCCATTTTTACACTGGCTACATACGAGTATACCATAGATTAGTTACTGTGTCGGTTGCATAAAGCTTGTACTGGATGTTATGAACACATACACAGTTACTGGTATGTAGTAATGACATACAAAAGGCCTTTTCAACTGAAGTGGCACAAATTCCTCCCCAAACACATAGCCCACACCCAATTATACAAGGGAAATGACCTCTTTGAAACCTCCCTTATATTGTTCTGAAAACATTCCATTTTATGCATAAATTCGTTTCACTGGTATTCCACATGGTACATTTGTATATTATTCTAATAATCAAATACTCACACTCCCTCATAAAATTTTAATTTTTAATAGCCTTGCTAAAGGCTCAATTGTCTTTGTAATTAGAGAAAAGTTTCAGTTCAGATTATGAAGTTTTAGTTCATAAAATGTACTCATACATCTTTTACGTTAGCATACTGCTAAGACTCTGTCTGGTGAGCTTATATCTCTCATAACACGAATGAGTGCTTCATTAATATCATATATTTGTGTACATGTTGATAAATATATGGTACAAATTTGAGCCTTACGCAAGGCTAGCTTCATAGTATCCCCCAAGGTAAACTATTTAACCTGGGCTTTTTGAGGGAAGTGAGAAATAGCTAACCCAAATCAATGGCAAAGGTCAATTTGTGAGTGTCACCAGTCATAATTGAAAACCCTGTCTTTCCCTTGAGAATGTTGTGTCAATATTGGTTTGTAATTACTTCACACTTATGGAAATTTACAACACAATTGGGAGTGTTGAACTTGTAGAGCTGACTAGAAAATAAAGCCTTCACTAAATGCCAATGTAAAAGGCAGGAAATGACATATATTTCTTGTTTATGTTTAGTTATGGTGATGTACAGTGAAGTGGTTCATTTTGGAACATGCCAGATATTTATTTATTGCTTGGAGAGTTGGACATTAGCATAAATAGCACATAATTTATGAAAATGTACAAGTAGATATTGAGCCATGTATCTTTAGTCAATCCTAATTGTAGAGAATGGGCAAATATTAATTATAGTATCCTACCACACCTACAAAACTCAACCAATGTCTTAGGAAACATTCAGATATATATTGAGGCAATGAAAGTTATCCATAAGGCTGTATTCACTAAATATGATAATTAAAGTAAATGAACTTCTGAAACAATGGAGACATTAACAGTCTGAGAATTTGTCAAAGATTTTTGTTGTTAAGCCTTACATTTACTGTATCCACTTCATGCAAAATTTCAATTTTTCTATTTATGATATTATTTTTAATTTCATCAGTAGTATAATTTAAACCTTTAAGTATTTTAGTAAAAATGTATCCTATATTTCTTTATGAGTTTGCTAAGTTTGCCTTTTATCACTCACAACTCTGGTTTCATGCATGCAAGGTTTTACCTAACCAATTATCAAGGTGTACCTTGACAGGTGTGGTGTTCATGAATTTATGAGACCTTATCATGAAAATGTTTCACTAATATAGCTACATCACCATAAACGTGACATATACTTTTAAATGACTCAGAACTAATGCATTTAATTTATATGATTTATTTCAGTTTTTTGTGGATTTCTATAAAGCATATGACAGATCTGACAGTGGTTGGTTATTATTTAAAACTTACTTATTTCAAGGGTGTCACATATTTTATGTTTGAATTAACGGGTTGAATTAATATGCCAATGATGGATGTGCATTTTTCAAACCACCGTCAATTAGAGCTGATAAATGAGGGTAATTTAAATGGATCAAATATTGGTATGCACCCTAATGCAGACACCCTTTATATATCACCAACTACTTGGCAATATAACTACACACTTTAATCCATCTGATGCTGATTACTATTACATCCTCTTGTTCCTGTACTATAAAAAATACAACAAAAATAAACACTCCATAATTAATACATACCTGTATGGCGCCACACTTGAAATAACCAAATTATTATACCACAAAATACATTTGTACAAAACAGTATTATCCCCTTTTCCACGTTAGCTATATGTAGTCTCTCAATATAGACTGAAATGTAACCTGTCTGAAACAAACAAAAACATGTGGAAGGCACAAGTTTGATGCTTCAATAATATTTCAAAATTCAACACGTGTGTTTACATCTGCATTGCATTTCGGTCACTTACTTTTGTGTATTCTATCCTTCCTTCGCCATCACTTCTTCTCCAAATAGAAAAGTTGTTTTCTCTCTGCCGATTGTCTCTTGATTCTTGACTGAGGGTTGTTGACAAATTTGAAGCATACATACTTGATATTCACCTGATTTATTCCACTGTAAGCCCCATGCTTTATTTTTGGATGACAAAACTAAATTTTGAAACCTGTTCAAGCACCATCAAATATTAGCTTTTAAAATATGGAGCGAGAACCCCCAAGATGATACAAGCATGGTCCATCAAATGTATCAGTAATATACTGATAGGTCGGCAATTTTTAAAACATTCATTCCGTTAGCGATGTGTACATATACTTCAGTTGATTCCAACACAACAGTCATCCATAAAGGTAGGTCATATGTACTTTCTGAAATGTAAAAACAAGAAAATAAAAGGGATATGCAGAAATAATTATGACACCAAAGGAAGAAAAAACTCACCTATTAAGCTCCAAAATATATGTGCATGACAATGTCTAAGGGTTATCCAACATGCATTAAGCCCCTATCTTTAAATGCTGAAAAGCATCCAACATACAGACACACACATCTCTCTCTGTGAAATATGTAATTTCAGTTTTCTTTTATGATCATCTATTCCATCCAATTAGTACACCGTGTATTATTTAATGTCTTAAGATTAAAGTTACACAATGCTTGTAATTATTTCCTCCCGTCTGAGGTACATTTGAATAGGGATGAAAGCAAAGAAATCATGTCTCTATCTCTGTTTCCTATTCAGCATATATCCAACTTGAGGTGCATCGTTCTAACTAGTTTGAATGAATCTAATATTTATGAAAAGGGCTTGTTTTCAAATTATACATAATCACAACTCAGTCCTGTTCTGAGTTCACCATATTGTGTACAGGACATAACTCACATCTATACATCAGAATGTACAACTGATGGGGTGCACCAGCACCTCATAAAAGACTCAAATGATAAGCACCATCCATCTGTAGGAATCTCACTGTGCTTTGCAAATGCATCTGACTGAGAGTTTTCATATGATACCAAAGAAATCATAAGTGAGAGTGTATATGTGGGTGCATGCTTCTTTCTATGTTTCATACACAAATCCTCCACCAGTTTACATATATGTGTATGACTCTATTCATGTTTCTTCCATAGCAAATCTTCCATATCCTTTTTCTCGTGTGTATAAGATACAGGGGTACACATTACAGACCACAAGTTTAGGGCCATCTTAACATAGTTATGTTGTTATTAGATTCTCAAAGCCCTGCATAAACTAATCAATATAAGGACAAGAGGGGGTGTACTTGTAGAAGATAAAAACAAAGCTCTATCTAAACACAAGCCCCTTTGAGCATATTTGAAAGCTTTATTTCTAATATCATTTGGACGAATCATACAAGTGGGGTGCACACATATATATCATGCTCGCCTGAGAGACAGATTTCCATTTGAATGGGAATTGATGACAGTTTATCATGCTGGGGCAAAAGCATTGGCTGAGACTGTACACTATAAAAGTAACTGAAGCTTGTTTTGATGCCTCAATAGTTTTATCTGATTTTTAGCACAGATACAAGTCGTGCCATGGTTTTTCTTATCATCTTATACAGCTAAAAGTGTATTGACTCTGAAAACTGTGAATGTAAGTTACAGTGGAAATTCAGTGACCCATAAATATGTAAAACATCTTGGTTTCGCAAACATTCTTATAAATGGTGATTTCAATGACAATAGCACATGTATATGTTAAATAAAACTGTTGAAAAAAATACACAAACGTAGCTTTTAATGTTTCTTTTCACTTACTTTCTAACTTTTAAAAAGAAATCAAATTTTGTTTGACAGTTTGTGTTTTCCACAGACACACCACTTGTATGGGAGATGTATAAATAACTTACTACCCTTATCGATTGTAGGTCTTCCACAAAATAAAGTCAAAAATATATGTTTCTGATATCTGAACGCAATTTCATTTTTATGTATTTTCAAGAACATCTCATGAATAAAATACATGTTTATAAGAAAATAAAATATAAAGTAAATTAAAATAAATTAAAGCCTGGTGGTTTAAACATGGGAAAATTTGCTTGTTAGTGGTACAAATCCAGAGCTGCACAAATTCTATATACATTTTTATTAATCAAAACATTTCACTTGGTGAATTGTCATGACTTTAATACTGACTAAAGTTATACATGGATATTTACTCTTGGGTCGTAAACACCCTAAGCTTGGACGTAAAGATGGTGACCTTGTATATAAAGGGTAAAATTTTAAATGGCACTGTTACTGTACATGTGTAGGCTTAAATGACCTAATCCTTGATTATAATACACAAGTTAATAGTTGAGACCTTGAGCTATCACATTTAAGCGATGTTGTCCTCTGCATAAATTTCCTTATTGTGAACCCTTACAAAAGGTTTTCATTGTGTGTTAATGTGACACCTCAGAAGTCATTCAAACTCACAATGGAGGCATATCGAGGGTTCTAAACCAGAGGCTTGTAATTTATATTAAAACCTGCTTTTAAAGTTTGTCCTTCTTATTACTCTGGTCCCCAGACCACTTTACTCTATAAGAAAGGGTCCGTATCCACCAGTTTAAGTGTTGTAGATCTCTTATTATCAACCAAACATGCGTTTTAGCTTTCCATTAAACTGTAAAACCAAATATTATTTTTATAATATTAACAATATTTCATTTTGTAAGTCCTATTTAATATTATAAAAAACAATCTGAACACATACAAAAGTGACATTATTACTTTTAATATTGAAGAATCATAAGGAAGACTGGTAACCTGAACAAAGCTGCATGAAAACCAGACTAGTGAAGGTCACCGCAGGCGACACCAGTCACATATTTTGCTAAAGTGGACTGGTACCCCGTCTACCTTCTTATATGGAAGGTTTTAAATTTGAAAACCATGCTTACTGTATTTTGGGGTGATAGACCAAACATGGAATAAAAGTAAATAAACATTGGTCTCCACAAAGGGAAACAATAGTATCAGTAAGTTGTTTTACCAGGCAGTATGTACATCTAATTTGCAACAGGTAATACAATATCACATGATAGTTACAACAGACTCACTAACAGGGAATTAATAAATGTGATTAAACTTATTTCATATCTCTGGCCCAGGTTTATAGAGTACATCACATGTTTAACTACTGGTATATAATATTATATTATAAACATGTCACACTAAATGAAAGAAAACTGGCAAGCATTCAGTAAACTTGCCAGTCAATTTAAATAATCCTTTAGACCTGGCTCCTATTTTGATTTTATTTATTTATTTATTTCGGTTTTAACGTCGCTTTCAACACACTGTATAGGTTATTTCACAATGGGTAGTTTTATTCGAAGAGGAAACCAGTACATACAGTTGTTGAAGGTCGTGCACTGTGAACTACCGACCAACGGCAAGCAACTACCAGCTTTCCCACTTGAGGTCAGGTCAGGGAACCAAACCCCGATCTCAGAGGTGGGAGGCAAGAGTGTTACCACTTGCCACCATGGCCCCTGGCGCTGGTATTGAAAATATAATGAAATGTGTTTTGTATTTTACTAAGAACACTATCTAAACGCAATGGTAAACTACTTAAACGGATAGTAACATTTCAAATTTAACTGGGGGTGCTTTTTATATTATACTGATTAATAAGGGTAGAAGTTACAGCGAGTCAGTAAACAGACCCAGCTGTTGATGTATTAAGATTCTGTAAATAGGTGGTGACAGATCACTTGTAGCTTTTGAAAAGTTGTCATGCAACACATGTCTATCCTGTCTGGTTTTTATTTTTTTTTATTTATGTTAACTGTTGTTAAAGATATGTAAACTTGGGCCATATTTCTTACAACGTTTTGTCCAAATTCTTTGTCTATTTATAACATTTGAAGTGGGAGTAATATGTTTTATAGAAATGTTCCCTTTTTCATCTTTTCAAGTAATATTGTCAACTTTATGTAATATCTGTGTTCTCTGTGCAAATGACACAATTATAAAACAGTGATTTATGTGACCTTGTGAGTATAACCTTAATCTTAACCTCCAATTTTAACCACTCCAATTTGTATATTATTATTATTATTATTGAGCTTTTAAAGTGTTTAATTTTTAATACATTAAATTCTAAGACAGCCAACACTGATTGCGCAACCACAGGAGAAGACGCTATTGTCAGAAAGACATCTCTACATTCATGTATTCTAAAAGTGAATCAGTCATAAAACAGTATTTATTCATGTTTTATTTTAAAAAAACATTGCCTTCATATGCCATTGTCAGAAAAGTTTCACATTCAAGGAGTGCTACAGATGCAATTTACACTTTAGACAGCTTCTGTAAACCTATAGAAAAGAGCTTTACAAAATCACTGGTGTTTTGTTATGGAATCAGATGTCAATAAACTATAACAAGCACACTTAACTGAGACCTATAACACTTGATCTCATTCACAGCAATATTGGAGTGTTTCTGTACCAAAGTAAATTGAAGTAAAGTAAATGTATTAATACTTCACTGATCATGTGACGTTGTTACGTAATGTCAACTAGTTTATTTGCAGTATTATCTGTCTGGTTATCCAATATCACAAGAACACTGAACCCACAATAATTTTAAGCATGTACCAATTTAATGGGCTAATCAACATTTATTATTTTCACTAGTGTTTAATTTCAGGGGATATTGTTTGTGTCCCAATCCAATCTATGTAGTTTAGTATGTTTCAAGCAGTCTACTGTGAGATAGACATTATGAAATGAGCTCCATTAAAAGAAACTTGTCATGGGGCCACGGTGGCAGAGTGGTAACACTCTCACCTTCCACCTCTGAGACCAGGGTTCGGTTCCCGACACGGCCTCAAGTGGGAAAGCTGGTAGTTGCTTGCCGTTGGTCGGCAGAACCCTGACAAACTTTATGTACTGGTTTCCTCTGCCCTTCCAACTATCCGTCATGATATGACCTGCACAGTGTTGAAAGCGACATAAAGCCCCCAAATAAATAAAGACTCACAACCTTATATACACCATGGACCACACCTTCAGTTACTGTAGCAGAAAATTCATCTATATATGCTCATGGAGAGGTGGTCAGAGGCTGAAATTTTAAACATTTTAAAACTCCCATACAATGTGCAAGGTATACTGGACGTTTCGCCACTGTGTCATAAGCTCACATTGGAATCTCACAGGGTATATAAAGGACAGGGACATTTCGTCCGATGCCTATAACCATGTGACGTGCAGCCAGTAGTTTGACTGGGGTATTAAAACAGAACTCAGAGGGCTATTTGATTCATCAAATTACATAGGTACAGTCCAAACAGTACCTACTGGTACCCCCCACTTGCAGGTTTTCACTATTGACTGATATGTCCAATACTAATTAGTACTGGACATTTTCTCTCAGTGACCATTTTTGGGGGATTAATATTAATACAGGTAAACTCCGAAAAAGTGGCCAATACCAGAAAATATTGGAGAGCGAGGCCCGATAGGGCCGAGATTTTCAATATTTTCTGGTACTGGCCACTTTTGAGGAGTTTGGCTGTTGTAAACCCCACGCTATGTCTTATTTGATGCCTGGTCCGAAGATATATAATACAATGTCCCCAAATTCTGTAATGTCTCTTTTTACAGGAATAAATTAATCTTCCAAAACGGTCACTGAGAGAAAGTGTCCAGTAGTGATTAGTATTGGACATATCAGTCAACAGTGAAAACCTGCAAGTGGGGTTTACATTCCTGTAAAAAGAGAAATTACACAATCCAATACCAGAAAATATTGAAAGTCTCGGC
Organism: Sabellastarte sp. h YS-2021; assembly: GCA_964017235.1. Classification (NCBI taxonomy): domain Eukaryota; kingdom Metazoa; phylum Annelida; class Polychaeta; order Sabellida; family Sabellidae; genus Sabellastarte; species Sabellastarte sp. h YS-2021. The sequence goes on from OZ024938.1 coordinate 61,298,569, forward strand.
CCTATCAGGCCTCGCTCTCCAATATTTTCTGGTATTGGCCACTTTTTCAGAGTTTAACTGTATTAAAACAATATCTTAGGCTGTACACGTTTTACAGTTTTTGGCAGTCCACAGTGACAACAAAGATCTGCATTTAAAGCATGATTTTTGCCTCACAAAAGTCAACAGCTACCTTTGCATATGAACTATGTCTCATCAAAAAGCAACGTTATTATAACAGAAACAAATACAACGTACTCATTGTATGTTTCACTGGTAGGAGGCAAGTTTTATGTTTACAACGGTTTTGTTCTTCGTAATCAAAAGGACTTTATTTCATCTTATTTTACAAAAAAAGGTCACTTGACACTGTTTGACCGGTTGGTTGGCTGGTGAATGTCAGAACAGGGCAGTCCTTGTATGTTTGTTTCTTCAAAGAGAATGCCCCAGGCCTTTTTATTAGCCTTTCTGTGGCCCATGTTTACATTAGAAAACCTGTGTTAAAGAGAGTATCGTAGAATTCAAAGATAGGACCTCTTTACGCATGTTCCCACTGTTCTTTTTGGCTGTATCAACACGTTATTTTCATTTTGCTTCATGGCCTTGTGTTTTGTACTCCATAAATGTGACGTATGTGGTTAGTATACCATTAAAAACGATTTTGACCATTATAAGACTAACAAAAAATCACAGAATTTGTTACACTTGAAAAGAACAGGATGTTAAAATACTTCTTTACTAAAGAGCTTTTTTCCTTATTTTCTTCATTTTTATTTTTGACTCCCATTTATAGATAGCGACACCCTAGAGTTTCCTTTCCATCATATTATAATTACTGTAGAAGATTTATTTATTTATTTGGGGTTTTACGTCGCTTTCAATACTGTACAGGTCATATCACGACGGGTAGTTGGAAGGGCAGAGGAAAGCAGTACATATAGTTCGTCAGGGTTCTGTACTGTAAACTGCCGACCAAGAGCAAACAACTACCAGCTTTCCCACTTGAGGCTGTGCCAGGAATCGAACCCCGGCCTCAGAGGTGGGAGGCGAGAGTGTTACCGCTCTGCCACCGTGCCCTCCTACTATAGAAGAAGACACTGGCAGGTTGGCTGAGACCTCAGATCTAAGTCTGAATTGGTGCACTTAATTGAAAGTCAAGTTCTACAAACTGGAGTTTACTGTTCAAAGTAAACTGTTATGTGTGTCCTTTGATATTAACCTGTTTGAAAACTGCTGTGGAATATTTTCTATGTTTTTCCCCACCTCCTTGAAAACTGCTCAGGACCAACTGACAAAGGACTGGACTCACAAATAATTATTTTAAATGTTGACTTATACGAACACAGAGTCACATAAATGTTTATAACTCTAATTCAATGGTCCCTCACTATTATTATGTGTAGGTAATACTGACCTCTGTTTCATATTATACGTTAACTATGTGTTCATGTTTGGAAGTAATTAAAGAAAATCTTCGGTGGCCTAGTGGTTAGCAAGTTGGGTATCTAATCATAGGATGTCATTTCTGTGGGTACGAGTTCCACAAGTGGCAATGCTGAGGACCTTGAACGGGACCTAAAACCCAAAATTTGACTTTGCAAGTAACTAAAATTGAACCAAATTTGAATTTTTATCAGGTTGGTAGAAAGTCCGATCTGGCAGAGCTTGAAATTCTACTGGTAGAAACTCCCACTGAGTACTCTATCAGTAGAATTAAAATTTCGCCTAGATTGGACTTTGTTTCATGACATATATACAATCTACACTGTAAATCACATTCACGACAATCCTCTTTTTAATCAAAGTTCTTTTTAAATATATTAATCACAGCCTCGAGGAACACAAGTTCTAAGTAGAGCTAAGAAATAGCACCAAATGGGCTGATACGGAAGAATTCCTAAACTACACATATGAGTGCATTATGATAAGTGAATTCTGAGAATATTGATAACGCACTCTACTAGGGGACAGACAGATTGGATAGATGATGGTTTTACTTCTCTTACACCAGCTAATGCTTAGGTTACACCTTTCCGTACAGTCATATCTCTGTACGTATTTTATTTACACATGACAGCCTGATGGCTCTGAATGGAGAACTCATATCTTTGTAGAGTACGTACGTTGAAGAAAGGGCCGTCCCATATATTAAATCTCCCACCCCATCCATCAAGTGTGTAGATTTCAACAGACCTCAAGGGAAGGAAGTAATGGCTGTTTTGACAGAAAAAAGGACCCCAAACGCAAATTGCTTTCTCAGCTTAATCTAATTGAAATTGGCCTCCTTCGATTTGTTGTTTTTTTTCTTTTTTTTTTTTTTTTTTGTGGTGGTCCAAATGTTTACACAGGTTTAATGTTACTTAATAGTGCTCTTCATAGTTCCCATTAGGATTATATAAATGATTCTTTAATACAGATATTTTAATATAGGATAACTACTCAGGATTAAAATTATGCAGAACGATCTCCACCCCACCCCACACACAAACGTGAAGGAGGTCAGTTTTCTAGGAGGCAAATTTTCCCGGATTTCGCTATGTAAGCTGGTTGATCGGTTTCTAATTAAAAAATTATTCAGCATATATTGGTTAACTTACTGAAAAAAACTCAGAATTCTGGTAATAATTATGCTACTGTGAAAATTTGTAAGTGTGAATGGTATTTACTGTATACTGTGTTGAATTTCCTATTAGTTTCCACCATGTAAACATTCTACCGAGTCCCAAAATTGGCCAACCTTAACTTTTGCCCGCTTGTCAAATTGAGCCCGTTAACATTTATTACAACCAACCGTAAGCCATATTTAGTGACTGAAACTTGGATGAACTAGGCAACATCTTAATTACCGCATCATTTAGTCCATTTACTACCTCACAATGCATTCTTTCCTCAGTTGTTTGTTAATGAGACACTGATAGCTTTGTCGCTGCATTTTTTCTCTGGTTCAAATACACACAAACTTAGAGTCAAACTGCACTATTTTCCCAAATCCAGTTTAACTAACAGAGACAAGTATGTACAACAAGTGAGCTTAACGTGTATCAACAATCTGGTAATTTACCTTACATATCCTGTTGATACACTATTAAATAATATACTTCTACACACGAAATCAATATATTTGGTTAATTATTTAAGATTGAGTAGTGGAAATTTTTTTCAATCATTTAGTTTGAATACAATGTTAGTGAGGGTCATTAAAATGTGTAAAAAACGGGTCGCAGTGTGTGCACAGCATCGATGACAATGGTTGTTTATTTGCAGGTATGTACATTAGAGATGTAAAAGATAGCAGTACATGATTTTGTCAACAAGCCTGCCAAAAAGTCTAGCCTGTAACAAGGCGCAAGGCTTATGCCTTTTCTTTCAATTTTTTTAAAAGTAGGATCAAAGGTCAAAGATCTGGGACCGTATTCTACAACAATACTTAGATAAGGTGACCTTAGATCTAAGTAAGGGAAGGGTTTTCACTTAAGTTTTTCTGGCACTTTGTATTCATGAAACAAGAGTTAGGAATGTTCAGTTTCATTATTTCTTATTTGAAATCTAAGAAATACTTGAAATCTCAGTTAGAAAAGAATTGTTGTAGAGTACGGCCCCAGGTTTTCACCTATCCTCCCACAATATTCAGCTTATGTCAGCCTGAATTGGATATGAACTCACGATTACAGAGGTTAGACTAGATTTAAATTGATTTGTCTTTAACTGTTAATGTCGCTTTCAAAAGAATTCATAAAGAATGCCCATCAGTTACTATGTCCATCAAAACAATGTCCATCAAGAACTTTGCCCATCAGCAATTTTTCAGGTTTGGAATTTTGGCCCTCAATATTTATACCCATCATTTTTTTACTTAAACCTTAATCAGGAAAAGAAGACCAACCAGGTTGCCTTGGCAGCATTATCAACATCTTCATCTTATTCATATACTGAGTATGTTCCTTCTGGTAAATGGCTTATAAACCACTGACAAATAGAAGTATACATCTCAGGGAAAAACAAAACAACTTCTACATATAGCACTTGCCAGCAATATATGTCAAATCACTGAATTTTCCATCTTTTATTTCCAGCAGCAAAATTCCAATTCATAATTTATGGAACAGCTAATATTAAAGTCTAGAATAAAATGATTTTCAGTTTTATATTTTATTAATGAGCAGGTCCTAAGCTTTGCCATGTACTGAACTTTAGTTTGCAAATCCCATATGCATAAACACAAGTTTATCAGGTATTGAGCTTAGATCAGCCTCAAATCCAGCCTCAAAGTGATTTAATAATTCAAGTTTTTGAAATATGTCCAACAATCTAGATTCATAGCATTAAAACTAAAGTGTTTTCATATCCCACTCAAAAATGTTCTCTGTACAAGAAGAGAACAGCCAATAAAGGCTAGGCGGCACAAACTCTTCCGCCTTAAAAAGGCTACTAAATTACAAGTTAAATGAGGAGGAACCTCTCGTGTTCACGCCATGTATGTGAACACGTATACTTATTATTGCTGGTGGAGGTAATTTACTTTTAAGCGTACACTATTATAAAGACACATACGTATCTACTTCAGAAATTATGTACCCTGACAAGTATATAAAACTTATGACATTCTGAGTTGTTGTAGAACCAAAACCTATATTTTAGATAGAGAATCTGAACACACCCTTTTGTACACAGAGAATGCAGTAATAGATTGGAATTTTGGTGAGACTATTTGGGGGGGGGGGAAGGAATTTTAGCAATTGCATAAAATATAAATTTACACCTTTCTACCACATTTACATTAAAATAATAAATCAATGATGTCTATTTCTAACATTTTTACATGTTTTACTAAAGATATGTCTATTTTACATTGTAAATATATACACATTTACAAAGAACAGTTTCATTGATATGTTCAATTTTGCAAAGAAATGTCATTTGCCATGTTTAAATATAGGTTTACAATGAAGATTAATGTCATTTTGGCAAACAACTAATTCATATAATTTTACAAGAACAACAACTAGACAATTCGCCAGTTTAACAAATTACAATCAGAATTAGTTTAGTTATGTATCCAAATGTAAGATATAATTCTGATATAATAACATATTACATAAATATACTTACATATATTAGTGGTATATAAGTCCACCATTATAATTTCCATGTCCTTTTATTTACATATCCGTCTGGTCTGCAAGACTGTATAAACTTATAATCCAACTCACAAAATAAACATTTTCTGTCAACATACACACAGAAATGACTGGTTCTCTACCTGATAGAGGAGGGGACAATAAATAAACTAATTTGTCGTGGATATATACAAATATATATATATTTCTCTCAGTAGTTCACATTCATATCCCAAGTATCAAGATCGATCATAGGTAGAAATAAGACTAATCATATGAGAGAAACTTGTAGTTTCTTATAGTAGAATGAGGTACTCCAGTTGTTAACAACGGTATGTTCAGAGGAAAGAAATTCAGAAAAATATACGAATGAGTTAAAGAATGTACAGTGTACATGATTTACTTGTCCATTTAAGATTTGTTCACACTAAATATTTATGTAGATTCTTCCAAAACAATCCACATATGCACGTAATTTGATATTATGATTGAAGTATTGAGTTTCTTTCTCCTGTGACTAGAATAGAATCCTATATTGCAGCTATATATGTGTTATAGATTTAAAGGTCAAACAAACTCAGATTAGCCTACGTGACAGAATTACATGCTAGAGTGATACTCAATTTGTTAGCTAGAAAACACTCGTAGAGTGCACACCTTCGCCAGACTGCATTTCAATAAATTCGGGATTTTTTATTATTATTTTTTGTATCCAGAATTTGAGCCATATCTTTCCCAAAATGTTTTCACTTCTTCCTTTGACCGGACCCTCATAACATATAAAAATCACTGAGATCCATTTGTTACTTTTGGGGGAATGTCTACCAGAAAACCAAAGCCATTAAAAGTACTGAAAATTGGACCTCTGAAAATTCGAGAGTTTTTCCACTTAGAATATGATCCAGACCTTTTTCAAAAGTTAGCCATTTCTCCCTTCTGTTACCTGCACACATGAAACTTTTAGAAGGATCGGTTCATGACTTTTGGAGTTATCCTAAGAGGGCTGTCCCATTTCTGTGATACATCGTAAACCTTGCTCCCGATTGTCAATTTTCAAGAATCGGGAACTGAATCTTATAAATCTTAGTGACCTTAAAGCCATCGTACAGAGATCCTGTACAGAAAATGCGGAACTTCCCAATAGATTTACTAGCTCAGCACTGGTAAACCCAATCGGGAATAGTGTATGAGAAATTCAAACTGTTTGAAATTGTCGCAAACTTTTTCCCAATTCTAATCAGAGTTATAACATCAAAACCAATCATATGACCTATCGTATTGTCATTTTTTTAAAATCTTACAGTGATCTTATGCCTATCTTACACTCTTACAGCAATCTTTTCAATCTTATAGTGACCATAAACCTATCTGTTTCATCTTAAGCCTATCGTAAACCAATTGAATATCAATCAGATGGATTGATAAACTATCACAAACCTTTCAGAAGATTTTCTGAGGCAATGGCAATGGCAATGCCAATCAGGAAGCTATCGGTAAAATATCTTGTGCATCAGGAGCACATCTTAAACTTAATCGTAAACTGTACCCTGGAGCGTGGATTTTTTTTATTAAACCTATTGTAAACAACACTCATACAAATGGAACAGGCCCCTAAACATAGACAAATGAAAACAGCCAAAACATAAACTCCGGACTGAGGTTGTAATATGTATAACTATATTGCAACATTTTAAACTTGCATTAAGTATTTAATGTTAATGAAAAGTATTTGATACTAAAATGAAAAGTTTTTGATACTAAAATAAAAAGTATTTGATATACTAATAAGACTTTTCTATACAATTATAATTTGAATGCGTAATTTTTTATCCAAGATTATATGTTCAGTTTATTAGAAATAAATGCTTTGGAGCCGACTTTGAGAAATATTTCCCCATTTTTGAGGTGACATTTTAAACAAGAAAAGCTTATTAACATTGTCATATGACTAATAAACACATAGTTAATAGTCTTTTATTATTCCTTTGCCTTCTGTTTCCATGTTTTACAATGCTCAAGACATTTTGATGAATTACTTTATGGTCACCAAATGTGTGAAATGCCCATTTCAGTAAAAAATGTCTGGAATGTGATAAAATTACCCAAATAAGGCATTTATTTCATCTCAGAGTGTAACAATGGCATTTAAGTTGACTGGAAGGATCCTCGTAAATTGTGGTAGAGAATATAAGGTCACTTTTCTACTGACAAGAAAATAATTATGTCAACAGAATAAGACTATGATAAAACCACAGATTGTGTTAATGGACATAACACTGTTTCTTTGTATGTTAAGCATTTGGCTTACATTGGCCATATCTAAGGTTTTTAAGTACTTATTCACGTAAGTTTGGGTTATCAATCAATTAGCTTATTTTAAGCATGATAAAAAAATCCAGTAAAATTTGTGAGATTCATTGTACAAATACAGTTGTGTATGCTAAATACTGTAAAGTAGAAATTTTAGCTAAAAGAAAATTTCACTAATTCTTCATTTTAAAGGAATTCACTTGAATTAATTTTCACTGATGACTAGCTTCTACTTGAGGTATGAATACAGGTTTAAAATTTCACCAGGAATTAATTCTCACTATCCAAGCTCATTAGCTATAATAGCTAAAATTAATGCACAGCGAAAATTTCAACTTACACAGTATTTGATTTCTCAGTAAACATAGTGACATTTCACTGCTACGGAAGCCAGAACTGATTAACAAAAAAATGTAACTTCTTTGTTTACCATAAGCAGAATTATGTATACAGACTTCAAAAGTAATGTACACAAATGTACTGTGTATCAATTTGAAACACTGTCAAACTCTTTTCAAAAGTCTATCAAAGCTTTTGTAGTTTTTTCAGGTTTGTCTATGGCAGTGGTTCAACGAAAGCAATGATTATGATTTGTCAGTGCTGTGCAGTGAAGCAAAACATGCAATTTCTGTCAGTAAACCCCTAGCCCTGTTTTAACACATATTCCATATTGTATTTTGCTGTGTACTATATATAATGTTGATATATAATAAAATTCCGTCTGTCCTTTATAAGAAAATAAAATCAGGAGTAAACAAAATATAGGTGGACAAAATAACGCCACAGAAAAAGCAGTGATGTTTTGAATGCTGTTATGTGCCATGTTGGATTATATTTGTTTTAAATCCTGACATTGTACTAGTTGTAAATAAAGATAAATAACCTATTACAATCTTGAAAATGTTGAGGCAGAGGAGGCTTGTGTCACATTTTCCCCAGGAGCCATACATACTCAGTCTAAATCGTTATTAAGGTCTGTCCAACTACTTACGTGGACTCCTTCAAAAATGGAGAAACCAGTAGATCAAATATGTCTATGTGGTTTACCCTGACCTAGTTTCCATCTGTTCACTGAGGTTAAGCAGCAGTGGTCTTGGTTAGTACTTGGATGGGCAACCGTCTGAATTCTGGGCCAGGAATGGACAGATACGCAGTGACCTGAACGATCACGTAGGTGACGATCCCATCGCATTATAACCTATATAAGGTACTAGGCTTGACGCTAAATAATAAATCTAAAAGTAACAAATTGAGAAAGGAGTTAACTATTACGTTTAACATACCATCTTGCATATGGTATAAACTGAGTCTGTTTCAGATTCAAGAGGAAGAGGAACCCAATTTTGTATGTCTTACCGCTAGTGGTTTATAGCAATGAATTAACTTGTATGAGGCAAGGTAAATGTTATGTCAGTCATATTATTGTATGTTTTTGTTTGTTGTGACTATGTATTGTGTTTATATAATTGTATATTTTTAGAGGACCCATTGGCGCATTTAAAAAACATTACTCATTCGAAAGCAGAGTAATTGTGAAATTATTGAAACAATAACAAGATCACAATAATTACAATCTTTTCATATGAATCTTTATAATTTTGTTGGCCATGTTGGTTTATCCGAATTATGCATATTTTCCCGCCTTTTTGACTATACACTATAAATTTTAGGAAGTTGTATTCAAACAGATTTCACCTATGCTTCAGATATGGGTTAGTTCTCAAGTAGTTCATATGTTTTGTACTAATTGTATCAAAAATCAGATTTGTGAAATAATCTATCAACTAGATTTAAAAGGTATCAATTATAATTACAAATATTGTCTAAAGAGTTGATTTGATCAATTGTATAATTAGTAGTATGGCATTCTTGACAAGCCCAAATAGTAGCAAATAGTAGAGTCTATGGAACTGTTCAGACTATTCTATACACAGTACAAATCAGTGAGAAATGCATGGCTCCAGATGTCTGTATGTCTCTGGATACAGAATTATTCCGTCTAATTAGACAGAAATTCTATAGATTACACGTGTAATCAAGAGGTTGCTGTGTTTAGTCAAGCATTCAGTGAAGTGTGCTTCATAATATGCTCTCAAGTGTTTTCTTTGCAGGCTTATCTTACTTTTGCCATTATTTTTGCAAGTTGACCTGGAAATTATTGCCAATAAGAATGCTGAATGTTAATAAGGGCAATTTGACATTTGAGGTACAAATAAAATAACGGCTATTTTGATGTTTCTCTTTAGTTACACAGAAATCTGGTTATAGTCTCCTAAAATGACAATATGTCTACATGTTTTGAGGTTAGTTAACACCATGGCTTTGCACCCAATAACTGGTTGCTGGGCTATAAAATTAGCAACGCACCTCACTGAAATATGAGGCAATTTAATTTGCTACCATTAAAAAAGCGATTACGGTATCAATCCAGGGAATGTGGGTTTCTGGAAAAAAAATTGATCTCCTGGAAAATCTTCCTGTTTCAATATTTTATTAAGGTGTGTGTAACCATTGTAATGCATTTGTATGCATAAAAGGTAATTACCAATAAATACCTTATTATTGTTTTAAATTTATATACATGTATTTTAGAGGCCAAACTGATGATTAAAGTCACTTCTTCAATTTGGAAGGTGGAGGTCCACGGAGGCCTAGAGTCTGGCATCTAATGTCACTTCTGCGTGGGTTCGATTCCCACAAGTGACAAATGCTGTGGGCCTGTCCCAATATGACACTGGCTGTTGAATGAGACATAAAATCCCAACTTTGAGCCTTCCCAGCAGGCAATAGGATATCAAAAAGAAATCAAAAAGACACTGGGCAAGACATCAGAAACTGATGCTTATTTGAAATTCGAAATGACATCATATGTTAAATGTCAAATAGATCTTTAGTAGCCTAGTCTATTTGACATCTCCAAAAGCCATAAAAATGACATCTAGTAGCCGATATAAATTTGATATCAGCATAAGACATCAATATGATCACCCAATTTGGATTGACTTCGTGTCTATATGACATCAGAAACTGACATCAATCTGATGTACTGATTTAAAAATCTGACTGACATCATTTCACAAGTGCTGAAACCAATTTTCAGTAATAAAAATTTTGGTTAATAACATTTTGTTTTCACAGTTAATATCACATTACATTGCTTTAACTACCATTTATGTACGCTTACCTGACACAGCTTTAAGTGATTTCCATGTACTATAAAGATCATTCCATGGCAGAAAATAATTAATATTCTGTGGGAACCAGTTCAAAAATTTATACCATTTGTAAAGATACAAATTATGGGTACATAGGTTTGAATATTAGAAGCCCTTTTTCTGAACTTTTATCTTTATTTATTCAATCTTTGGCTTGGTTGCAAACACTAAAGTATACATTTGTTTACAAATCAACATATTTCTTGTAAATTTTTGCTGTCTCACAGCATTTTAGTTACAGTTTTAAACATAATTGTTTTGTCTGTACCAAAACTTAATTATTTTTGTCAAAGCAACATCACAGACTAGAGGCCAAGTTAGTTAGTAGGTTCAGCATCTAATCACAGGTTGTCACCTCTGCCTAGGTTTGCCCCTACTCATGTGAAAAAGCTGAGGGCCTGTCCTAATATGACCCTGGTTGTTGTACAGGATGTAAAATCCAACTTTGATTTAACACAGACTAGATAAATTTTTCAGACTTAAATATCATTTAGACATCCATACGATGCATTTGTAATATTCCTAAAAATGATATAATTTTATAGAATACTAATGTTAATCTGATGTCAAATAATATGATGATACTCCACTTGAAATGTTTTAACAAAGTGACATCATATTAATATCATTAAGATGTCAGAAACAATGCCCGAGTAGAATATCAGGTCACATCATATTATTCGAACATCATATTTTCATCATTTGACATGACTACAAAATTGCAAATTTTAATTAGTAAATTAAATTTTTATTAGTTAATACCTTACCTACCAGACGATAGCTATAGCCCGGCGCCAGCCGGTCCCGCCAAACGAAAGAAAAGACGTCCTGGGTTTCACCCCCGGCAGGACCGGTACACTACACTCCACTCGCCAGGTGGCCTAGTTCCTGCTTCACTCGCCAGAGGGACGTGACGTCATAGCATCTTTTTCGTCCCTAAGGTTGAATTGTAAGGCTGAAAGCGGGGAAGGCTGGGTGGGAATTTCCCGTCTGGTAGGTAAGGTATTAACTAATAAAAATTTAATTTACTAATTAAAATTTGCAATTTCATTGCGTTAATACATCTTACCTACCAGACGATAGCTAGAATAACTACCCAGTGGAAGGAGGGCAGCCTTCTGAGGATTGGAGAGAACTCTTATATTATGCCTAGGTGTGAGGTTCTAGCCCTTTGAGGAGACATGTTAGTCTCGAGGGTAACTAGACCCACCTGCCCCCCCCCCCCCCTTTTTGACTGCTCTGAGGGGAGGAAGAGAGTAAGAGTTCAAGGCAATGATTCCCACGGTTAACCTGGAAGAGTGGGGAAAGTCCTATACCCAGAGGATTATTCTGAAGTAAACGACTTTGAGAAGCCAAGGTCTAGGCTAAAGGTGAGCCTACACCTAAAACTAACTAGTATGTACACTATATATAATTACATACAAAGAAGCTTAGGGGACTAGTGGTGGATCTGCTGGGCAGCCACCACAGGACCCAAGTGAAAAAGCTCCTTATCTGCCCAGGCAACATCCTTAAGGTAAAACTGTGTAAAGGTGTTGTGGGACTTCCAGTGGCATGCTGCTAGAATCTGGTCCAGAGATATGCCACCTTGAAAGGCTTTGGAGGCCGCAAAGGCCCTAACATCATGGGCCTTAACCTGATGTAAGGTCAAGGAATCTTGGTCAGAGAGATCATAACACAACACTACTGTTTGTTTGATCCAGGACGAGATAGTGGTAGGAGAGATGTCCTTGTTAAAACCTTGTTTGAAAGAAACAAAAACTAACTCCTTTCCCGTCCTTAGGTCCTGGGTTTTGTCCAGGTAGTAGCGAAGAGCCCGAACGGGGCAAAGGGATCTGTCTTCTTTCAACGACTTATCCAGAGTGGGGGCTAAAGCCGGGATGACCACCGGGGCCACGCACTCTGGTCCCTCTTTTGCCAAGTGATTTTTCGCCAAGAAGCTTGGTGAAGGGTAGAGGGAAACTTTGGACCAGTCAGCTTGGTGTCTGATATTTTTGTTTAACCAAGCGTGAATCTCACTCCTGCGTTTTCCCGAAGCCAGGGCTAGGAGAAAAACAGTTTTGAAAGTAAGGTGCTTCAGAGAAGCCTTTCTGAGTGGTTCAAAAGGCGCCTTTGTAAGCTGGTGTAAAACCAGGGAGAGGTTCCAAGCAGGAACCCCCCGGCGCCCTTTGGGTCTATCTCTGTGAAAACTGTCTAACAGTCTAGTCAAATTGTCATCCTTGCCAACATTAACCGAGGCATTTCCCAGTTTGTCTGCAATGGCTGACCTGTAACCATCAATAGTGCTGGGCTGGAGATTCTTCTCCTGGAAAAGATGCAGGAGGAAATCTGCTATTTGTTTTATAGATGGGTTCCTGAAGTCCACCTGACTTGTTTCGCACCATCTAACAAAAAGGGCCCACTTTGCCTCGTAGACTGCTCTGGTTGAACGTCTTTGAGGCGCCTCAATTCTTGCCGCCACTGGGCTAGAGAACCCTTGCTCCTTGATGGTCTGGGCTCTAGGAGCCAGGCATGGAGATTTAGGCTTGTCAGATCCCTGTGACGTGCCTTGTTGAAAGGTTGGGTCACTAGATCTGGATGGTGTGGAAGACAAAGAGGAACCATGGCCGACAGCTCCACTAGGTCCCAAAACCAAGGCATGTTTGGCCATCCCGGAGCAATCAGGATTGCTCTGTGATACCAATGGTCTGACAGCTTGCTGACCACCTTCCCCATCAGAGACACTGGGGGGAAGAGGTACATGTCCAGGTTTTCCCAGGACAGCGTCAGAGCGTCCACTGACCAGGCCTTTGGGTCTGGAATTGGGGACACAAACCTGACTAGTTTGCAGTTGTACCTTGTTGCAAACATGTCCACTTGGGGATAATGCCAAGTTCGACAAAGGGTGTCGAAGATCTCCTGATGGAGGGACCACTCTGTCTGAATGACCTGTCCCTGGCGAGACAACTTGTCTGCAAGGTCCTCAGTGGCCTAGTGGTTAGCAAGTTTGGCATCTAATCATAGGCTGTCACCTCTGTGGGTTCGAGTCCCACAAGTGGCAATTCTGAGGACCTGTCCCAATATGACCCTGGCTGTTGAACGGGACGTAAAACCCCAACTTTGACCTTTGACCTTTGACAAATTGTCTGCAATTACATTCAGACGGCCCGGAATATGTCTGGCCTTCAGTACTGTTTGTCTGAGATTGCACCAACATAAGAGCCGCCAAAGAAGGGCACAAAGTGAACCTGACCTCATACCTCCCTCCTTGTTGATGTATGCCACAACTGTGGTGTTGTCTGTGGCAATCAGGACGACCTTTCCTTGCACTAATTGTTGCAATCTTTTTAGTGCTAACAACACGGCTTTTAGCTCTAAGAAGTTTATGTGCAACTTGCTTTCGGGCACTGACCAAGTACCGCTTGCTGTGAAGTCGCCTAAGTGAGCACCCCAGCCTTCTTTTGAGGCGTCTGTAAAGATTTGTATCGCGTGTTGTAGGGGGTGTAAGGGTTGACCCTTTAGGACATTTTTCTCCTGGGTCCACCACTGCAGGTGCTGATGGAGAGACCTCGGAATTGGGATCTCCTTTTCCAGAGATTCCGGGACTCTCCAGTGTTTCTTGAGGTGCCACTGAATAGGTCTCATGTGCAGTCTGCCTAGGGGCACCTGTTTCTCTGTCGCAGTGAGTAGACCTATAAGAGACATGAAGGTTCTCACTCGGCAAGATCTCCTCTGTAATAGCCCTGTTATTTTTTGTTGAAGGGCTTCCCAACGGTTTTGAGTAGGTCTGACCAGTCCGTTGAGCAGGTCGTACTGGTAGCCTACAAAATCGAAGATTTGTTGGGGTTCCAGTTCTGATTTTTGCATGTTTACCATCCAGCCCAACTCCTGGCAAAGGGCTAGGAGGGACTGGGTTCCCTGGTGGCAAGATTCTTTGGTAGGGGCTCGAATCAACCAGTCGTCTAGGTACTGGTGGATTCTTATACCCTGTGACTGAGCCATTAACTTGACCTCTTTGGCCACAGCAGTGAACTCCATGGGAGCTGTTGAAAGGCCAAAGGGAAGAGCCCGAAACTGGTACGACTGGTTCTGGAAGTGGAACCTGAGGAATTTTCGGGATGTGAAGTGGATTGGAATGTGGAAGTAGGCGTCGCTGAAATCTATCGATGACACCCACTCCCCTTGTTGTAGAGAGGTCCGGATTGTCTCTGGAGTCTCCATTTTGAATGTTTTTACGCATAAAAACTGATTTAGAGTACTGAGATCCAAGATTGGCCGCCACTTTTGGTTCGGCTTTGGGACAATGAACAGTCTGTTGAAAAAGGCTAGTGAGGTTCGAACCCTGACCCTCTCTACTGCCTTTTTCTTGATCAGAGCTTGCACTGCTTCTTGTAAGTGGGAGTCTCTGGTGGGGTTTGCATAGCCGCTTACTATCAGGGGTTCCCTTATTAAGGGAGGCCTGACCTTGAAGGGAAGCACATAGCCCTCTTTCAAGATGGATACTACCTTCGGGTTTGCACCCTTGAGAGCCCATATTTTCCAAAAATTTTGTAGGCGTCCCCCTACTGATTGGACATTTGCAACACTGAGGACATTTGACACACTTGGGGCAAAGACACAGTGATTTACAAAAGAAGCACTTTTCACATACTTTATTGTATTTTGTGAGTTTAAGATTGGACTTATGCCTTTCTTTTGCGGCTGCCTGATGTTTTTTACAGAAAGTACATGATGAGCAACATTGTGACAATTTACAGAGTCTTTCACAAGAACAGGAAGACTTGTCTTTGTTACATCCACAACACCAAACTCCGGACAGGATGTTACTTCCGGAGGAACTTTGCAGTGATTGTCATTTATACGCCTTAGCATCCTTGGCAGGGCGCGAACCGCGACCGGGTTGACCTCCCCTGCCTCTGCCACGGGCTCTCCCGCGATTGCCAAATGTCTTCCATGCAGGCATCTCTTTGCCGGGAGCCCCGGAGTTTCCAGAATCCTCCTGTTTCCATGTTGAATATGGCTGGTAACGGTGTTGCTTCTTTTGAGTACCGGCGAACCCACCACGGCCCGGACCGGGCTGGTTGGTACGCTTGTGTGACTCAAATGCTGCTATTTCATCTTCCGCCCTCCGGATAATGTCGTCCGGAAACAAAGCCTTGGTCTGTAGAGGACAGTTCCTGAGGGAGGAAAAGGTATCTGGCTTGACGCCAGCTTTCAGGTGCTCAAGATAAGAATCCCTCCTGACCAGAGTTAAATTAGCCATTTGTATAAAAGTAAAATCTGAGAGGTGTTGGAGGGATTTGCCAACCGCGAAACTCACATTTTGATTGAATGCAGACAGGAAATGTAACTCATCAAGTGCACCCTGAGCTTTCGTGGAAGATTTTCCTTTTCCCAACTCTGTCTGAAGAATTTGTAACTGTTCTTGTACAGAGTCTTGTATTTTGGTGATGCACCTATTGAAACCAGCGGACTGGTTACAAATATAACTGGTCTCTTTTGCTGCTTTCTCCCACTTCCGGAGCGTATCCTGAGCAATAGGGCGGGAGGTGGGTTGGGATGAAGCAAGAGCAGGTTTACCAATTCGGGCAAAGGAACTGTTCAACTTCGCAGCGTCATTGGGCCAAGTAGTTACATATTTGCCCGGCCTAGTGATGTCTTTATTTTCAGCGGGATGAATCCCGTACCACCTTGCCTGAGACTTGGGAGGGCGGAGATACTGATCAACATGAAGTCCACCCGGTTCCGTAGACTTGGACGGGTACCCTTCTATGAGGACGAGGTTTAAATTTTCAAGTTTTTTACAAAGCCAGTCCTCTGGTGGTAAGTCGATAGAGACCTTGCCTACAGGTTGTGCCCGGTGGCCAATCCAGGGATTGTCTGACCTGGAACTTGGTGTATATTCAAGATCTGGGATATGTGACCAGCCCATGAATGCACGTACTCCCCTAACAGTCTCTCTGTAGTTTTGATCTTTGCTCAATGTCTTATCCAAGTCCGGAGATTCTTGATCAGGATGGTCAGTGACGTCTTCTTGGTCAGATACCTCACCTTCCTCAAAGTGCTCCGGAGCTGACTTGAACAAGCTGGATTGCGGAGGAGGTTGAGGAAAAGCAGAGGCCACCGGGCCGGAAGAACTCTGTTGAGAGAATACCGGTTCCGGGTCCTGTTCAGAATAAAGGCCTTCTAGAGGAGACGTCCTAGCTATTGAGCTGGTAGTGACAGTGGCACTAGGTTTTATCCTATCCGGGCCAGAAGCCGGGCCGGCTTGGCCGGAAGGGACAGATGATAAGAGAAAAGGTGCCTGAGAGAGAGCTCCCGCGGGAGCTTGATGCGGTACCGGTGCCTTGACCGGTGAGAAGGAAGGTTGAGGTGAAGGACGCTGCCCCAAAGTAATGAGTGCTTCCAGACGGGCCATACGTACTGACCACTTTTCGTCCAACTCTTTTAACTCTTGGCGGAACATAGGTGGAGGTAAAGAGAGATCTTGTTCAGCAACATGGGGTGGAGAAGTTGAAGCAACTTCCTGAGATTCCACCTGTGACACGATAGTGACAGTGGACGGATCCACAAGGGCTTCTTTGCTTTTAGATTTCTCCTTCCGCAGTTTGTACGTAGGGGTTGAAAGCTGGAGCAATTGCTCAGGGGTTAAATTGTCACACAATTCACACTGCAACTTTAAAACACACGGGTCTTGGCCCAACCCTTTATCTCTGCATCTGGCACAACGAGAATGAGGGTCAAAAATAGCCATGATATGCCCGCAGGCTCCTTTCCTTTGTCCTGGAGATGCCATGGTAGTTTATCCAACTAACTGACAAATCGTAGCACAAAACACAATATATAACTTAAGAAATACTCAAAATAAAAAGAGTTTACAAAATTCAAACTTTGAATATCGCGCCAAACGAAAAAGATGCTATGACGTCACGTCCCTCTGGCGAGTGAAGCAGGAACTAGGCCACCTGGCGAGTGGAGTGTAGTGTACCGGTCCTGCCGGGGGTGAAACCCAGGACGTCTTTTCTTTCGTTTGGCGGGACCGGCTGGCGCCGGGCTATAGCTATCGTCTGGTAGGTAAGATGTATTAACGCAATGAAAAGTCATGTTGGGATGGTGTCAATTTTATGTCATTGAATAGGATAATACAATCACATTAGTTCTGGTTATCATTTTGTCATCTAGTTGATATTGTAGGTATGTTATTGACATAAAGTCATGTCATGTCACATAAACTGGATGTCAGATTTGTGTCAGATGACGTGACCACCTTAAATCATGTCCAGGTGATAGTTACTTGATGTCATATACTAACATGACCAAAACATGATGTCAAGAATTGGACCTGTGCCTGCTTGGTTACATAATGGAAAAATTGTAATTATATATGTATCGTATATAATATCCATTTTGATAATAAAATCCCACTGCTTTTAGAAGCTGCAAATAAAGCTATTACATCCACATAACAGAATATAGAATCCTAGGCTACTGTCCTCAACTTTTTTTTTGTCAAGGCGCAGTTATACTGGGGGCTTGAGCCACTAAATACATCAAGTTTCAGCCCAAATTTAGTTAGGTTTTCTGCTCAACTGGAGATTCACAAAACAATTTTTTATCACACTCAATTCAATCTCCAAACATACATTTAATCTAAACTTAATAGGCCACTTCCATTTCTTTAACTCCATATCATCCCAAAACCATGAAAATTTTGGGTTTGGGGGCAGTCGTGGACATCCCAGAGGCCTATTTCCATATGAGTAAAGTCTCTGCCACAGACCTGCCAAGGACATAGACCATGCCCCGCTTGAACTCCTGTAAGTCCCCAGACCACACATTTACCATTCACATAGGCCACAACCCATAATGTACCGCTCCCGAACACACCCCGAACCTTCCCGTCTGACTGCGCATTACTCACAGATGTTTGCAGACTTTTTAAAGCCCCATTTTTCAAAGGAATCCTTCATTTTTTTCAGGACCTCCAAAGGACAACATCGTATGCAAATTTGTAAGGGAAATGTACTAAGTATATTTCCCAAGATATTAGGCCTGCCAAGATATGGGCCTGGCCCCACCCCCACCCTCGAGAAAGATTGTACACAGGAGGACACAGATGGACTCCAAACCCAGAGAGAGACTGTGGTGGTCATTCCCAAAATACAGGGGGAATTCTTTGGGGTTAGAACGTTGCTGTGCTATGTAGGGGTAATAAGGACCAACAAATGTTAAGATATGTACCCTACATACTAGTACAGGCCCTAGTAAACCAAAGTTGGGAATGGGTTTAAACACAAGGACAGTCGACAGAGTACCTCAAGCCACACAGGAAATGTCCTGAGTTTGACATACATTATTATTTTAAAGATGAAAAGTTACATTACTCATACTGGGGTATATTGCATGAATTGTTGTGTGGGATGGCCAAAATCAAAAACCTTCTACTTATCTCTGTATACATATATATATTTTTTGCAATATCCTGAGCCATCCACTTGGAAGGGAACTGTGCTTGTGTGCAAAAAGTACTGTTTCAGGTATTTTCAGGCAATTTGGCTGGTTCTAAACCTCTATTGCCCTGCCTGTGATCTGGGTTTTCATCTTGCAGCACTGCCTCTGGCTGGTTACCACATCTGCGACATTGTGGCCCGCCCTATTCCTAAGTATGTTATGCAAGATCACATAAGCCATTCAAAACTGCCACTCTAGTTTATAAGTTTCTTCACAGTGGTCATCCCAGTTACTTTGGTCCTCTTCTGCCCACTCGTTGCGGAAGATATAGTACAAGATACAACCATCCAGATAAAAGGTTCCTGGAGGTTCCTCAATTCTGTCCATCTGTACATAAATCCAAAAATCACTTTGGCCACAGCTTTGCTTTTGATGCCCCCACAGTCTGGAATCATTTGCCTAATGAGGTACATTCTGCCCCAACTCTCACCTGTTTCAGGAAAAGGTTAAAATCATATCTCTTCCACAAGGCATTCCCACCTTAGCTTACACTCTATCCGGCGTCTCCGTGGTACTGGACTTGGCAACGGCTATGGACAGATGATTTCTTAAACTTGATTTTTGGTGTTGCGCCTTAGAGTCTGCCTAGCAGAGATTAAGCGCTATAAAAGTACAGAATAGAATAGAATAGAATAACTATTTTCTGCATCACTTTGGGTTCCTACTGCATCGTGTTTTGAAGTACCTTGAACCAGCTTGCCAGTGAACCAATGCATTTTCAACAACTCATAGGCTAAGTCTGTAAACACATGTTCTGGATATGTAAGAAACACTTAGAAAGAGCCAAAATTGATGTAAACATCCTCTAAGGCACTGGTGTGCAAAACTGATAGTCCAGTTCCAAAAAAAAGGGCAGTATCCATATTAGCATCCGATAGGGGAGATAGGCTATGGTGGAGGATAGGCTAATCTGAAAAGGTATGTTTTCAACTGTTTTCTGAGTCCAGAGATACTTCATGTGGTTCTAATGGCTTGAGGAAGTTCGTTCCACTCTGTGGGAGTAGCTATTGTGAGGCTGTGCAACCCTGAGTGTTTATGCGGTTTAGAGGAGGAAATTG
Source organism: Sabellastarte sp. h YS-2021 (assembly GCA_964017235.1). Lineage (NCBI taxonomy): Eukaryota > Metazoa > Annelida > Polychaeta > Sabellida > Sabellidae > Sabellastarte > Sabellastarte sp. h YS-2021. Next base: position 61,318,738 of record OZ024938.1, read on the forward strand.
ATAGGCGATTGCCCAATGTGAGGTTGCTCTGCCTAATCAGAGAGGACAGATATGGAGGTTGGCTAAAATGTATTGCTTTAGAAGGAGATTATATTTGAACAATATACAGTAATGAATGGGGAGCCAGAGTAGTTTGTGCAGGAAGGGTGTGACATGAGTAAATTTATTTAGTTTGTACACAGTACGACATAAGGCATTGTGAACTCTTTTGGACGTTCACATTCCCGCCCCCCCCCCCCCCCATCATGCCCGTCTGCCAGGGCTAACATGACAATAGAATAGGACCATTTTGAGGGTAAGATTTTTGAGGGAAGTAGTTCCGAGACTCAAAAGGAGGCTTGGTAAACTGGTGCAGAACCAAGGAGAGGTTACAACTAGGGATACCTCTATGGCTTTCACATCTATCACTTTAGAAACTTACAACATCCTATTAAGATTTACATCCCAACTAATGTTAAGATTAACATTGCCAATATCATCTGTAATGGCTGATCGGTAGCTATTAATGGCACTGGGATGCAGTTTCTGCTCCTGGAAGGAAAGGAGGAAGTCCACAATCTGTCTTGTAGATTAGATGGTGAACTGACGTTCACCTGATCTGCCTCATGACACCATCTGACAAAACAGGAATGACAACATCACTAAGTCCCAAAACTAAGGCATGTTAGGCAAATCTGGGGATATAAGAATCACTCTCTGGCAATTGCGACTCAAGATCTTGCCGATTACTTTGCCCATGAGGGAAGGCATAAATGTCCAGATCCTCCCATGACAGGCTGAGTGCATCCACTGCTTTGGCTTTCTGGTCTGGGACTAAGGATAAAAACCGAGGCAGTTTGATGTTTCAGCTGGTGGTCTGTCTGGGGCAGGTGCCACTTATTGCAAATCCAGTTGAACACTGCCAGAAGGGACCACTCTGTTTGCATCATCTGATTGTGACAAAAAAGCTTCAGGTGTTCCACAATGTGACAGGCTAATCTAAGATTTAGAAGCTTTCACAGGAGGGCACAAAGACAGCCTAATCTCCTTATCTTCTTCCTTATTTAAACACCAGACAACAGTGGTGTTGTCCGTAGCAATCAGAACTGTCTGGTCCCAACACAAGTGCTCAAAATTTCTCAGGGCCAGAGAAATTACTTTCAGTTTCAAGAAATTTATGTGCAACATGCTTTGTGGAACTGACCAAAGTCTTTTTGCAGAGCAGTCTCCTACATGAGCACCCCAACTTCATTTGATGTATCTGTAACAATTTGCCGAGCGTGACAAAGAAGGTGTAAAGCTCGAGGGCCTGCCACCTCTCTGCGGTGGGTTTGACCACTCAATGTGAAAGATTGCATTGATAGGCTACATAATTGAAGACATGCTTTGGCGTCCAGTTCCAATTTCTTCAAATTCATTACCCAACCCAGTTCTTGACAAAAGGGCCAACAGGGTTTGAGTGTTCTAGAGACAAGATTCCTTGGATCCAGCTCTTATTAACAAATATTCTAGGTACTGGTGGATTCTTATACTCTTTGCTTGAGCCATGAGTTTCACCTCTTTGACCACAATGGTGAACTCCAGGGGAGCTGCTGAACACCAAGAAGGCAGAACAGAAATTCATTTGATAAATACACTGCTTTAGTTAATAAACACTTAAGCTCCACACAACAGACATCAGCACATTGACCGCGCAATTTAAGGAGATACTCTCCTTCCAACAAAAACACCAAATCTAGACAGGAAACTATCCTTGTGTATGTTAAAATTCAAATCAAACAAGGCCAAAAAGTCTTTCGATCTACAAGTGCAAGTCACAAAGCCAATCAGTAGGGCACTGACAGCAGAGCTTGGCAGCAATCAGAAGCAAAAGTAGTGCACTCTAGAAGGGTAGATTCCTTTCTGGAAGCACAGATTTCATGGAAGTCCAGTGACATAAAAAAAAGAAAAAAAAAAGACAAACAAGCCCGAAAGGGGCTTCAGTCTACTAGCGCGAGCCACAAAGCCACCAGAGACAATTGTGCACCAAGGCAGTCACCCATCCAACTACCAACATAGCTCACTGCTGCTTCACTTCAGTGATGAGACATGTACTCCTCATGCTACACCACAATTCATGAAAGTCCGGACCAAAAAAAAAGGGGGGATCTAGTAATCTCTAGAAGTGCGATCCTCGCTAGAGGTCATGCTTAAAAAGTTATCTCTAGAAGTGCAAGCCTTTGCAGAGATCACATTTAAAAAAGTTGTTATATTCACAGTTCCTCAAACAGCACTTGTAATAGAATTGTATAAAATTCTCTTGACAAGATAAACTTCAACAACCAGGAAAGTTATACTCAGGTGGGAAATAATTACATACAGGGCGGTATTTAAAAAGTCTTGACAAAAAAACAAGAAATAAAAAGTGCAAATACTTTATTAATAAGTTAAATACTTTACAAATCACAGTCACATAATTACATGAATAAACTGTACCATTTACATCAAATGTAATAATGACAGTAAACAAGGAGATAATATTGCAATTATTCATTAGCCAGTTCTTAAAAAAAAATGAAATTTCAGTGGCACTATTCGACATATAATACATATTCAACAACTTTCTGAAGCTAGTTACTGCACGAGAATGTCTCGGTCAATGATTGTTGACCATTTGAACTAAAAATTTCTTTTAAATTATTAATTACTGGAATTTAACTGCTCTTATTTTGTAAAAGAAATCAACTGAACATGTTTAAGAAATGTCTAGCAATAAAATGAAATTCAGTGAACCACATTTTATTTAAAAGAACATGGAGTTGACATGTCACTATGTATCCATTTATTCAAAGGGGTGTCCCGTTTACTGTAAAATATGTCACAGGATTATTTTTAAGCCAGACCATGTCATACAGAAGCTTCAGTACTTTAAACATCTTGTGTTCTATTCTCACTGGGGCATGACTTCCCACAGTCCATTGAGTGTGAAGCCATCTTTGAGTTTCTCTATGGCCAGCCCCAATTCTGGTGAGTAGACTGGATCCCTGTCAGTCTGATGGTTCCCATCAGCAAAATATGCCTACAATGACACAAAACAGATTCCCTCGTCAACAAGAGCACTCGGAGAGTGCAGACCTCTCACAAGGCACATAATAATAAGTCAATGGGAAAAACTGGATTTCTTTTGTATCCAGATGATCCAGATCAGTCTCCAAATTTAAGGGGATCTAAATAGGACTAAGACTAATCTGATGATATTTTTTCATGAATTTCCAACCAGCAGTATTTGCATAATCCTGATAACAGACAGTCATGAAAATAATACCTTCCTGGCAGAGGTTACAATATGGCTGTAAGCCAGTGTAAAGGTACTGGAGTATATGTGAAAGAATACATTAATAAACAATTTGTAGCACAGAATTAAAACTGATTACTCTTTTTCAAGTCTTTTAATGGCTGATTTGAATATATAATAGGATTTTTTTTTAGAAAGACATCTACAAAAAATAAATACTTTGATATCATTATACTTTTTCTTGTATATATGTGTAATTAGGATGTTCTACTTTTGTTGTCCACTTTTAACTCAATTTTAGCCAATTTAACTCCAACACACAAGTGATGTTTGTGTGTTGTCACATATGAAAATAAAAATATGTCCCAAAAAGGATTTCCCCCTAACTCAAATAAACACGGCCTTCAGTGTATATACACACATTGTACTAGATTGTATAAGACTGTGAATACATCACACATTTTACACATGACTCTATTATACATACAGCAAATGCATCGCTATGCTCTCCAGTCTGTTCTATCTCCACATCATCCTGAACTCTCTCCACTGTCAGCTCCTCCAGACTCTCTTGCTGTATACAACAATCACAATACACAAGCAATCAGTGAGTCCATTCTAATCAAATCTAATCTACTGCCTTGCGGGTGCCATACCTAACTCGCAATGGGAAACTCAGTGCGCTAGGTTAACAAAACTAGTGAAGGGGAGATCTAGGTCAGGTATCCTGGGTTGTGAGTATGACCAGCGGGAAAAGTCCTTAGTGGGGAAGCTTGAGTCATAAGACATTTCAAAAAGGATGTAACAGAGGGGCTATTTTTTATGTGGAGAAGAAGAGAGTTCCAGAGGGTTGGGGCATTATGATAAAATGAGTTAGAAAAATGTTTCTGTGCATTACAGTTACAATACTGGACTGCTACAATGACAGAGGTAGTAGGTTAATCAGTACACACATTCATAAGTATAATCGAGGATTGCTATATTGGTTTACTGATAGAGTAGCACACCACTCTCTTTCTGAAAAAATGTAAACAAAATTCAAATAAAATGGGAGAAACAATGACATAAGCTTATGTTATAGTCTAAGAGTAAGCGATTTGGAATTCCACAGCGTACGTCAAATTTGTCGCTGCAAAACTATTCCTACTTTTCTTGGAATTAATACAGAAGTTTCAAGTAAACTTGTGGCTCTATTATATCCAGACTCTCTTGCTGCTGAGGATATGGGCCAACAGCAATGTAGCACGTTACCACTGATAACAACAGTCACATGGCAAGGATTAACAGGGGATATAAAATTTAACTTGTTTCCTTGGCACCCAGAGCTGTGGCAATATACATGTATCTATGTATAAGCAATTACAGTACAACCTCTATTATGCAACTCTCTATTATCCAAATTTTCAATTATACGACCTCAAACACACATTACAAATTCCATTTAAACCTGTTATTTTAGGCTTTCTATCACCTGACCCTTCTATTATCAGACCTAATTGTTACCCCCCCAAGGTGGTAGAATAATAGAGTATCTACTATACGTTGTTTGATCTAAACTGACCACAAGTTTGTGATAGAATGGAAAATATTTAATTTTGCTGCTAGTTACACAAGAAACATGTTTAGCCAATCAAACATAAATCAGCAAGTCTTATAGCACTTACCTTTTCTGTAACTTCAAACTCAATTCCAAATATGGGACAGGTGCTGTAGACTTTGTGCAGACTCTGAATCTCCTTTACTGCATCTTGAAGCTTTTCCACAGGGTCGATTCTAAAGCCTAATACATAGCCTCCACTCTGTAATATACAGAGAAATGTAATGTTAACATAGTCTGTAGACATAGCCTTTACAAAGCTAATATACTATCACTATCTTGCTCGGTTGTTTTTTTTTGTTTGTTTTTTTTTTGTCACAAATATACTGATGAAAATTTTTGAATGAAGGCCAGATCCTGAGTTAAGTGAAGAAAAAAAATGTAACAGTTTATCACAGCAAAAATACCTGGTAAATGACAATTAAGTTACCCGGCCTATGTCAAAAATCTCGTCTGATACATTAAATCTAAAGTATTTGCAATAAATTTATTTTATTGTCAGTGCAAGAAACTTACCTGCTGTGAACTCTCAATAACCAGGGCAAGGCCAAACTTGGAATCACGGATTTTGACTGATTTCTGCAAGTAAATAGCAAATTATCTGGCGTTTCTGGTCTTTTTAATCATATTTCTAACTAGATTATATCGATTATCAATCATCAAAATGAGGGATTAACTGCTCCAGAAATACATGTATATGTAACACTGTTTCGTACAGCTTTTTATCTTTTACATATTTGTCACATTGACAGGGTGATAGTACATTAATTTACAGCAATTAAAAGCATAAACCTCTCGATACAAATCACAATATTAATGAACTACTGTGTTGTATAAGCGGCCACCACAGCTTACCATCTGTAGATAAGGAATGCTGACATTGAAGGATTCATTCATATTGGCATGCCAGACTAGTCGCACGTTTGTCACCCAGAATGTACCCAGACTGCCCTAAAATAACATATGCAACAAAACCTCCACTTAACGGCTTTCATTCATGCAAAGTGGGTTCAATTCACTCTCAAAAGAGAAGGTTTACCCCAGTCTAGGTCCTGTATTTAAATGCTAACATAATTTTAACACTGACAAAGCAAAAACAAGGATAATAGGAAAACTTCATGGATGACATACACAGAAACAGTATATCACGAATGAAGATAACAATATTATACAAGTGTGTAGCACGAGTATTATATTGTTAATCTTCATGAGTGATTTATTTTTTTCTGTATATGTCGAATGAGGGATGTTTACTTTTATCATCAACCATTTCGTAAAATTTATGGATTACATAAAATGAATATTTAATGAGAGAATGTGAAAAAGGCAGTCACAAAGCATAGGCAATAGTGAATATAAAAACTCCAATCTTTAACTTGAAATATCTCAGTCATTTCTGCATGGATTTTTATGCAACACACACGAGCAGAAGCGCTGTAAAACGTCCTTTCTAATGATATATAATACATATTTGTAGACCATAGTTTCCGAGATATTAGTGAAAAACCGCAAGTTATTGCCACTAGTTTTACATGTTACGGAGGCGCTGCTCCTGCTCCGTGTATCCCTCTATATGGGTCAAATATGGTGCACGGTAGAGAGAATCTAAAATTCGCCACCTCTAAAACCTCAGTTAATTTTATGAAGAAAATGATGTTTTTGTCTCACAATTGGTATTTTTCAGTTCAAAAAGCCTTAATTTACTATACACTCAACAAATCTCACCACAATTTTATTAGTATTTTCACATGTGGCAAATTTTAGATTTCTTACTCTACAAAATATTTTAATTCCACTTTACACACATAAGGTCATATCAGCCCTCAGGTAAGTCCACTTGCAGTCAGGTGCTGGATTTGAACCCACAGCAATTATGGTGAGACCTGGGCCCAGTTTCACAAACCTCATCAAGATAACGGTCACCTTAAATTTAAGCATTTCCTTGAATTTCTGCCCCGTTTAATGACAAGGCCTCTGTCCTTTAAGAAAATCTTGAAATTTCAAGGAAATTCCCTTAAACTCAGAATAAACAAAGGACCTACATTGAGGGAAACATCCTCTAAAGAATGTTGAATAATTTTAGCTGCCTCTTTAAGTTTCAAGAAACACTTTTGGTAAGGACAGTTAAACGAGAACTTTGTGAAACTTAAATTTAAGTTTGTCATCCCAAATGAAACTAACTTACCTTCTTGTACTTAAGGCAATATTTTGAAAAGTAATGGTATACATATATTTTTAAAAATAAGTATTGTTCTCAAAAATCATAAAAGATTAATAGAATCAATATGAAGAAACCAAATCAAAGCGTTGTAAAGATATTTGGCCAAGTCGAGTTCGCAATACATATACAGCTTGTGGCTTTTGTTTTTGACAATGTAAAATTTTCTACTACGCATGTAATGCTGTCTGCAAAATTTATTCTGAACTATTTCAATTGCTATGAAAGATTAAAAATTAAACCTGCAATTTGAAACATAAACTGCATTGATTGAACTAAACCAGAACATTTAATTAGGAATTTTACCGATTTTATCTGAAGTCAAAATAGTATCATAAAGGTTGGTATTGTCATAGAAATTATTAAATGACTATCATTACTTTCATGACACATTCAGTGTACATTTTACAGTTGCAGTAGCTCCCAATATTCCAATTATTCCAATGAGTAAAGTTCTGACAAAAGGATGTATTTGTCAAGTCTAAACTAACATACTACTAATTTAGTTAAAATGTGGAGTGTGTTTGAAGCTTAGCGAGCCTTGATCTAGAGAAGACCAGATTAGGCTTTCCAGAAAGGATAAAATAATTAAAATTAAACCGTTTGACACTAAATTAATAGCAAAGCAAAATACATCAAACTTTATCACAATAAGAACTTTAAATTACACCAAAAATGAGTATGGCAAGAACATAACCAGGACAAAATCAATATCAATAAAATGCAAAAGAATTCATCAGGTTATAAGGGTACTTTGACCTTTGTAGTTAATCGTTCTGTCTGATCACTGGAGAGACTGCAACTGCTATTGCACTGCAATTTTAGTGTATCAAAATAAAAGGTCTTTATTATAAGTAAGTTAACCTGATCACTGGAAATGTTGAATAACCATTATATTTCAGCTGTCTGAAAATAAAGGATATTCATCATAATTCATTATCAACCCCTCAACCATTCTATTTGTTCACTGGGGGATACAAGGGCCAGTAAACTTCAATTGGCCAATAAAGCATCTTCATTACAAAGGCATTTACCTGGTCACTGGAGAGATTCCACACCCCGTTGATTTTATCGTACACCTGTTCTTGAGGCAGCAGACGCAACTGCTTGTTGCTGATGAGTGCCGCCCGCAGTTTGAGTTCTCGGTACATTTTTGTTGTCTCATAGGCTCGGTGTACTGCAATGACCGAGGTGAAAAGACGCGGAGACCCAGGCACCTGAACAACAAAGGCAGGCTGAGACATGGCATTCATGTTGGTGGCTATGGTGTCATAAATAACAAGCAGGTTACACAGAACTTAGTTTATTTATTTATTATAAAAATAGACAATGACAAGCAATAGGTTATAGGAGATTTTACAATGATGAGCGATATTAGAATCATGAAGGCAAAGTTTGTGCATTTCTATTCTAACATGACAATATTTTATAATTAATATTACTCACGTTCTGCAAAACTATTTTTTGAATAAACATGTCTAAATGACTGAAAATGAGTGGCTGTTCCATCACATGTGTGCAAGGGGGTCACTGGGCGATAATATACATATATACATACACAGCCAAAAAGTTAAGTGGGGTTTTATGAAGGAATTTTTCGTGTCTTTGCCAATCAGATTTGCAGACACAGCCATGTCATGTTAGAATCAGTGTTTTATGTCATGACTAGTACATTATCAGTTATAATGTGACGGGTATTGGAAGGGTAGAGGAAAGCAGGATATACAGATGCTCAAGGTTCTGTACTGTAAACTGTCCACCAACATCAAGAAACTACCAGCTTTCCCACATGAGGACAAGCCGGGATTCCAACTCTGACCTCAGAGGTCAGAGGCAAGTGTGTTACTATTCTGCCACCGTGGCACAATAGACTTTTGTAATGTGTTTGACTGGATATATAATAGAGCTGAAAGGGATATTCGCATAATTCGTTCTCCGGTCTGCATTTTCCGCATTCGACTTTGATCATGAGCAAACAAATATTCGGTATATGTACAGAAATGAGGCATCAAAACGCAAAATAGCACAATTAACTATGATTTTTGTCCAATAACATAATAAATCATTAAAATTAAGGAAAATATACCCCGTTCACTTATCTTGTTTTTATGACAACTTTCATGCGGTTGTACCAACAACCGCATTTGGGTATTTCAGCAAAATAAATGGACAGTGCTAAAACACACCAAACGAATATTCGAAAATTTCCGAATTCCGGGATGCGGATATTCGACCACGATTTTTGTCTTCTCTTTCAGCTCTAATATATAAACAGATTTGAAGATCAAAGGGAATATAAATTGTCTTGAATATAAAGTAGTATTTTTTACAATACCTTATTTCACAATTTTTATTCTTGTCAGAAAAGTCAAGACTTACCAAGTTTGTGAAAATAAATTCAAATCTAGTGTTGTTACATTTTGTCAGCACATACAGGGCTTCTGTGGTTCCTCTAATTTTCTGAAATTTTACAAGATGCATATACACAGGAATGAGGACCCTAATTATTGCTAAACAAATGTCAAAACTATTTAAAACACGGTCTGCAGGAAAAATTAATAAATGTGGGTCAATTGTGAAAGTAATGTTCAGTGAAAACAATTTACTTACAACTTACTTAACACTGGCAAAGTATTGGTTTTAAAGTTTGTTTAAATATTAAAAAAAAAATACACAACTCTTATGTACAACAAAATCTATACTATTTTAAGTTTTAACACTGCATATAAATAATGAACAATCATTAAACATATGCTGAACTTGACAGTAACATTTTATATTCTTTTATAATTTCTATATACTCACAGATTGCACAGACTTAGTTGAAATGTTAATCACACAATGGTATCCAATGGCTGAAATAACAATTTATAAAAAAATGATTTTAATTATGCAATCACCTACATTTTTTGTAAATAAAAAATATCTGGGCAAATATTAAATTTGCATTTGAATTAATTGTAAAAATCATTTATCAGAAAAATGAGGGCAAAGAATAATTACAAAAATATCAACTACTGTCTTTAAAATTGCTTCATCAACTGCATATATCTTTTGTTAAATAATACAACACCTCTCTGGAGTTTAATGACATTCTGGAAACATAATATTGTGGACACAACATAAATAATCATACTTACATAAGTTGACTCTGGGCATCGACTGTGAATGCCAAATAATTCTTAGATTTGTGACCATTAAGCGACCTATACAAAACATATTTTGTTGTAAAAACAAGAAAAACTAGAGGATCGCTCGCAAAAAAAAAAAGATAATGTTTTTGCATAGCAAAAATAAAGCGTCCCGAAAAGGATATAAAGGTGAGTGCTAAAGTATTAAGAAAATGCTTCGTTTCTAGCCTTATACTGTTGTGGCAACCAAAGTCAGCGCAGTCTGCTCTATCTAGCACGGTTTTCAAGATATAAGCATTTTTGTGTTTTGCAAAAAATAAAAAAATTAAAAATGTCCGCTATATTTGGCGAGACAAAAATATTTTGAAAATTGGCATGGCTACTCTGCAGAGATACCCAGCAGGTCCAAAATTTTGTTGAGTTCGCTCCATATAGCACGGTTTTCAAGATATAAGCATTTTTGTGTTTTGCAAAAACTTTGAAAATTCAAAATGGCCACCATTTTTGGGGAGACAAAAATTTTTGTCAAGACCACTGCCGTGGTGGTATCTCCCGCCGAGCATTAAAGCAGAAAAAATAGCTTTTCCGAGATATTCACAATTTTTCATTTTCGTGTGTGAAAGGTCTTCCAAAAGTAGGTGAATGAGTTATTTGAGAAAAATTGGCTATCTGCAATACTATTAAGAGATAATTCACATTTACTCATTTTGAGTAGGTGAATAATTATCTATGGGTCTGAAACTTCACCAAGTGAAAGCTCTCCCAAAAGTAGGTGAATGAGTTATTTGAGAAAAATTGGCTATCTGCAATACTTTTAGAGATAATTCGCATTTACTCATTTTGAGTAGGTGAGTAATTAGCTATGGGTCTGAAACTTCACCATGTGAAAGCTCTCCCACAAGTAGATGAATGAGTATTTCATAAAAATTGGGTATCCGCAATACTTTTACAGATAATTAGCATTTACTCATTTTGAGTAGGTGAATAAATAGCTATGGGTCTGAAACTTCACAGAGTGAAAGCTCTCCCAAAAGTAGGTGAATGAGTTATTTGAGAAAAATTGGCTATCTGCAATACTTTTAGAGATAATTCACATTTACTCATTTTGAGTAGGTGAATAATTAGCTATGGGTCTGAAACTTCACCAAGTGAAAGCTCTGCCAAAAGTAGGTGAATGAGTTATTTGAGAAAAATTGGCTATCTGCAATACTTTTAGAGATAATTCGCATTTACTCATTTTGAGTAGGTGAGTAATTAGCTATGGGTCTGAAACTTCACCAAGTGAAAGCTCTCCCAAAAGTAGGTGAATGAGTTATTTGAGAAAAATTGGCTATCTGCAATACTTTTAGAGATAATTCGCATTTACTCATTTTGAGTAGGTGAGTAATTAGCTATGGGTCTGAAACTTCACCAAGTGAAAGCTCTCCCAAAAGTAGGTGAATGATTAATTTGAGAAAAATTGGCTATCTGCAATACTTTTAGAGATAATTCGCATTTACTCATTTTGAGTAGGTGAGTAATTAGCTATGGGTCTGAAACTTCACCATGTGAAAGCTCTCCCACAAGTAGATGGATGAGTTATTTGATAAAAATTGGGTATCCGCAATACTTTTACAGATAATTAGCATTTACTCATTTTGAGTAGGTAAATAATTAGCTATGGGTCTGAAACTTCACCATGTGAAAGCTCTCCCAAAAGTAGGTGAATGAGTTATTTGAGAAAAATTGGTTATCTGCAATACTTTTAGAGATAATTTGCATTTACTCATTTTGAGTAGGTGAGTAATTGGCTATGGGTCTGAAACTTCACCATGTGAAAGCTCTTCCAAAAGTAGGTGAATGAGTTATTTGAGAAAAATTGGCTATCTGCAATACTTTTAGAGATAATTCGCATTTACTCATTTTGAGTAGGTGAGTAATTAGCTATGGGTCTGAAACTTCACCAAGTGAAAGCTCTCCCAAAAGTAGGTGAATGAATAATTTGACAAAAATTGGCTATCTGCAATACTTTTAGAGATAATTCGCATTTACTCATTTTGAGTAGGTGAGTAATTAGCTATGGGTCTGAAACTTCACCAAGTGAAAGCTCTCCCAAAAGTAGGTGAATGAGTTATTTGAGAAAAATTGGCTATCTGCAATACTTTTAGAGATAATTCGCATTTACTCATTTTGAGTAGGTGAGTAATTAGCTATGGGTCTGAAACTTCACCAAGTGAAAGCTCTCCCAAAAGTAGGTGAATGAGTTATTTGAGAAAAATTGGCTATCTGCAATACTTTTAGAGATAATTCGCATTTACTCATTTTGAGTAGGTGAGTAATTAGCTATGGGTCTGAAACTTCACCATGTGAAAGCTCTCCCACAAGTAGATGAATGAGTTATTTGATAAAAATTGGGTATCCGCAATACTTTTACAGATAATTAGCATTTACTCATTTTGAGTAGGTAAATAATTAGCTATGGGTCTGAAACTTCACCATGTGAAAGCTCTCCCAAAAGTAGGTGAATGAGTTATTTGAGAAAAATTGGCTATCTGCAATACTTTTAGAGATAATTTGCATTTACTCATTTTGAGTAGGTGAGTAATTGGCTATGGGTCTGAAACTTCACCATGTGAAAGCTCTTCCAAAAGTAGGTGAATGAGTTATTTGAGAAAAATTGGCTATCTGCAATACTTTTAAGAGATAATTCGCATTTACTCATTTTGAGTAGGTGAGTAATCATCTACGGGTCTGAAACTTCACCATGTGAAAGCTCTCCCAAAAGTACATGAATGAGTTATTTGATAAAAATTGGGTATCCGCAATAGTTTTTGAGATAATTAGCATTTACTCATTTTGAGTAGGTGAGTAATTAGCTACGGGTCTGAAACTTCACCAAGTGAAAGCTCTTCCAAAAGTAGGTGAATGAGTTATTTGAGAAAAATTGGCTATCTGCAATACTTTTAGAGGTAATTCGCATTTACTCTTTTTGAGTAGGTGAGCAATTAGCTATGGGTCTGAAACTTCACCAGGTGAAAGCTCTTTGGGATAGCTGCTTTGCAGAGATACCCTGAAGATAAAAAATTTCGTCGAAATCGCTCTATGTAGCACGGTTTTCAAAATATTAGCATTTTTGTGTTTTGCAATTTTTGCGAAAAATTCGAAAATTCAAAATGGCCGCCATTTTTTGCGAGAAATTTTTTGTTTGAAAATTGGCATGGCTACTCTGCAGAGATACCCTGTGGGTCAAAAATTTCGTCGAAATCGCTCTATCTAGCACGGTTTTCGAGATATAAGCATTTTTGTGTTTTGCAATTTTGCGAAAAATTCGAAAATTCAAAATGGCCGCCATTTTTTGCGAGAAATTTTTTGTTTGAAAATTGGCATGGCTACTCTGCAGAGATACCCTGTGGGTCAAAAATTTCGTCGAAATCGCTCTATCTAGCAGGGTTTTTGAGATATAAGCATTTTTATGTTTTGTAATTTTTGCGAAAAATTCGAAAATTCAAAATGGCTGCCATTTTTGGCGAGACAAATTTTTTTTGAAAATTGGCATGGCTACTCTGCAGATACACCCTGTGGGTCAAAAATTTCGTCGAAATCGCTCTATCTAGCAGGGTTTTCGAGATATAAGCATTTTTATGTTTTAATGGCCGCCATTTTTGGCGGGACAAAATTTTTTTCAAAATTGGGATAACTACTCTGCAGAGATATCCTGCGGGTCAAAAATTTCGTCGAAATTGCTCTATCTAGCACAGTTTTTGAGATATAAACATTTTTGTGTTTTGCAATTTTTGCGAAAATTTCGAAAATTCAAAATGGCCGCCATTTTTGGCGAGACAAAAATTTTTTGGAAATTGGGAAAAGTACTCCGCAGAGATATCCTGCGGTTCAAAAATTTTGTCGAAATTGCTCTATCTAGCACAGTTTTTGAGATATAAGCATTTTTGTGTTTTGCAATTTTTGCGAAAATTTCGAAAATTCAAAATGGCCGCCATTTTGGGCGAGACAAAATTTTTTTGAAAATTGGGAAAACTACTCCGCAGAGATACCCTGCGGGTCAAAAATTTCGTCGAAATCGCTCTATCTAGCAGGGTTTTCGAGATATAAACATTTTTATGTTTTAATGGCCGCCATTTTTGGCGGGACAAAAATTTTTTCAAAATTGGGATAACTACTCTGCAGAGATACCCTGCGGGTCAAAAATTTCGTCGAAATCGCTCTATCTAGCACAGTTTTTGAGATATAAACATTTTTGTGTTTTGCAATTTTTGCGAAAATTTCGAAAATTCAAAATGGCCGCCATTTTTGGCGAGACAAAATTTTTTTGAAAATTGGGAAAAGTACTCTGCAGAGATATCCTGCGGCTCAAAAATTTTGTCGAAATTGCTCTATCTAGCACAGTTTTTGAGATATAAGCATTTTTGTGTTTTGCAATTTTTGCGAAAATTTCGAAAATTCAAAATGGTCGCCATTTTGGGCGAGACAAAATTTTTTTGAAAATTGGCAAAACTACTCCGCAGAGATACCCTGCGGGTCAAAAATTTCGTCGAAATCGCTCTATCTAGCACGGTTTTCGAGATATAAGCATTTTTGTGTTTTCCTTATTTGGAAAATTCGTAATGATTAATTAATCATTAATTACTCGGCCATTTCTTGACCAATCAATGCCAAAATCTTATGATTTCCAGATTTTAATAGAATGAATGTATTTGCCAAGTTTCAGGTGAATTGATAAAATTCCTTTCAAGTTATCATCCGGACAAGCTTCCCCATCGAAAAAAGACATTTTTGGTCATGTGACCTCTCTGATTGGTTGAAATGTCACTGCAGCATATTCAAAAAAATCCCCCAAGGCTACTGCCTAAACCTGCCAAATTTGAAAAGAATCCGCCTAACGGTTACAGAGTTATAAGGAAAACAAAATGCGGAGCCGCCGGAGCCTGAAGCTCTCCCATACACAAACAAGCGTCCCTTGTGGGACGCTTCATTCTACACTTTATTAGCAAGTACTGATATATTTCTCAATACATAGTACACAACTTCAACAGTATATAAACTTACATGTTCAGACTTCGATTTATTCAAACAGAAGTACCAAGTAAATGAATATCATTAAAACTGACAAAACTAAGATGGTGATTCCAGTTTTCATTTGCATATAAATTCTTAAAAAAATATCAACTACTCAAAACATTTTGCTTCCATATATTTCCATAGTATTTCCAGAAGACTTGTGTACTGATACCTTCATGCAACACTATTTGCCAAAAAAATATATAATAACCTCAATATATCTAAGTGTAATTATTAACTACAGCCAGTAACAAAAGCTACCACCATAAAGGTACTGTTAGTTAATTGGCAATTTGACAATTTGAAAAAAAAACTTTCTTTGCTGAAATAAACACTTTTCAAATCTGTTTTCACACTATTTTGGAATAACATATAGAAATGTCTGCAGTAAATACCAGCCATGTATACCTCAACACAAAATAATTACATGTGTTTTTCTCGAATAATTGTTTACCTCTATCTCCATTGTTACCCTTTGTATCTTCTATCGATTCCAATTTGTCGATTAATTTTTCTCCTGGGCGCATGCGCATTTGCCTGAAAATAACAAATGTATCTTTTACATTACTGCACGAACAGTAAAGCACTTCCAAATTGAGATCAATGCTTTATCAGATGTCATGAACACCTTATTTTTTTAACTTTTTATTACTGCTTCATGATGTTGTGATACAATGTAAATATGGTATACTTCACAATTTAATTGCCTCTACCAGGAGGTTACGTTTTGGGGTATGTTTGTTTGTCCGTGTTTGTGTCTAATCCAACCGTAATGAGTGGATCTTGATGAAATGTTTTCTGTGGTTAGGGCCTGCAAGACCAAAGGAAGAAGTGATTAAAAAAATTGTTTTGGACATAGAGTAAGAAATCTAAAATTCGCCACATATCTGAAATTCGCCACATGTGAAAATACTAATAAAATAAATGAATTGTGGTGAGATTTGTTGACTGTATAGTCAATTAAGGCTTTTTGAACTGAAAAATACCAATTTTTGGACAAAAACATCATTTTCTTCATAAAATTAACTAAGGTTTTAGAGGTGGCGAATTTTAGATTCCTGGCGAATTTTAGATTTCTTATTCTAATTCCTGTCTAATTCAGTTACTTGGTCAACAAAACAACTCACAGACAGTTTCTTGGGGACACAATCTGCAGACAATCATATTTGTGAATAGGAGTTCACCTTTTGAAAATATTTTCAAAACCATTTAGGCACAAATGTGTGTTATACATAATTTGAAAAGCATTTTAACAGTGCTCTTGTTCAAATTTAAAGTCAGGTTTGGTTTTACAAATTACATATTTACTTCTGATATACACAACATTTTATCCAACAGAAAATACACAACAAATTTTCTTTAAAGGGTCATGCAGAAATTATGTAAATAGCATACTCACAACCTTAGGTGTGAATGCTAAATGCAAATATAAAACCATTTATCAAGATTTGAATTAAAAAGTTTGCCTTCATTAACTAATATCAGGGATATGCTGTCTGCGAGCTACACAGGTGGACATGACGATAAACTGACACAAACATAAACAATCTTTACAAACATAAGTGGTGTAAACAACATAATTGTACAAACCAACTGACAAAATACACTTAAATAAAAGTGCACTTATGACATTTGTTGTTTTTTTTTTTGACATCACAAAGACAAGCAAATCTCTGAAGATTGCTTATCTCTGTTTTGTTAATAGTAGGAACTTCACCTGTCTTTGCCCATATTCATGTCAGTGGTTTAAATCAGTGTCTATGTCTGTGTCAGTGATCACCTATCCTTATTCCCATCTGCTTTTGTGTCCGTGTTTTAACAATATCCACATTTTTAATGTCTATAAATTAATATTAGCAAAATCAATAAAACTACATGATAAATTGCTTGAGGATTACATGGGTGGACACAAAGATAAACAAACAAAAAGATAAACAGTCTCCAGAATTTTTCAAATATACCAGTTCGCACCGAATCATGGCACAAACCTTAACTTGGCATAAAACGGAAGACAGAATATCTATTGTTATATGATTTCCATCGGTGAAATTCAAGTACTTCAAGTACTCGCAATAATTAAATAACTTCAGTACTTCCTGAATACAAATTTTGTCAAGTTGGGGCACAGATTTCTATCAGAAATTATATTATTGCCCATTGAAAACCATTCTAAAATCTTTTGGTGTGGTTATTGTCACGGATCCGTTAACGGAAAGTATAGGCTTGTGTCACGGAAATGTCAATATTCACGGATGTCCGTGAGAAAAATTGTGGATTTAAAGTATATATGATCTTCATCGAGATGTCCATTTCATAAAATATTGTTAGGACATGCCAGGTGAAATCTGTGACCTCATATCTTCTCATGAATATTAATGACTTGGGTGCTATGGCCGCAAGTTCTTCAGTTTAAAGTATTTGATCTTCTTCTCGACGTCCATTTTATAAAATATTGTTAGGAAATGCCAGGGGAAATCCGTGACCTCATATCTTCTCATGAATATTAATGACTTGGGTGCTATGGCCGTGAGTTCTGTAGTTTAAAGTCTTCGTCTATGCTTCCATTTTATAAAATATTGTTAGGAAATGCCAGGGGAAATCTGTGACCAAATATAATGATATCAAACATGTCAGAGACATTAAAACATTGGTCCGTGACACAAGACAAGTACTTTCCGTTCACAGATCCGTGACATCAGTACAGCCACTACGAAAATCTTTATAGTTTTGAATTTATGTCAGTAAAATACATTTATAACCTGCGCTTGTGTCTGTCAGTAAAAATACATTTATAACCTGTATTATAGTTACATAAACAGAGATGAGATAATCTTATCTTAAAAATGATGGTTTCCTGCCAACCATGTACAAGAATGATTAGAAACCACCCCATCTGTGAACTGACACTGAAATTAGTTCAGGAAAAATTGTGCCTACGCATGCTAAATAAATATCCCCAAAGCTACAAATAAAATTGCCCCAATAAACAAAAGAGATAAGAAAAAGATCACAATATATGCCTTTCCATAGGAAAGGAGAAAGGAAAAAGAAGAGTGCGATTTGCGGGTGCTAGTTAGCGATTTGAAGTGGGGGTAAAATTTACTGGCTGACCAGTATGCTTAAACTTACTGTAGAGAAATGTCAAATCTGACATCTCGATCCTCCCAAAGAGCATCGTTCGCCATTTTTAAACAAACTGTAAACACAATCCTGGGATATGCTAAATCGCACAAAAGGCTAATACTAAACCGCTGGATTCATACACGGGTGGTCACTAAGATAAACGGTCACAGAGATAAACAGTCTTCAAAGTTTTCAAATTTAAATAGAGTAAATAGCAAAATGGCACAAACTAAACAAAAAATAGACTTGAACAATGCTTTCCATGATATTTGGTTTCTGTTATATATTGTTGTTTAAACCTTTTAACCATTTTATATGAGAATTTCTGAGGCCTGTTTATCTTTATGACCGTTTATCTCAGTGACCACCTGTGTACCCTGTGCAACTTACTAGATGTGAAAAAGTGCAAGAAGGTGTCTTCATAGCAGGAGACTGACATAGCGAGACTATCTCTGAGACAGTTTAGGAACTGAATGATTTCATACCTATAATTTATGAGATACAATTCTTACATTTAACCTCTTAAGGAAGTGAGAGACTCAAATTTTTCTCAAAAATTATTATAATGCATGAACAGCCAATATTCAGTTATGAAAAGTAGCAAATGAGCTTCATGACAGTCTGTATAGCCCTTAATTTGGAGACAGGTAGTACAAAAAAAGTGAGTGTCTTTGGAACAAGCAAGTACGGAGAATACTTCTCTTGGCTTCAGAACTGTCATGTCCATATGATAAAATATTTTACCACTTTACTTTTATTGGCTGCCGAATTAAGGAAAACTGTTGGTGAAAGCAGATGAAAACAATGACCAATAATTAAAATATATACAAATCTTTCCATCTTTTACAAAATACTTTAACAGAATAAAATTTACATATATTACGAAAATCATGAGCGCTGCCAATGACAACCATATTTTATTTTGCTTTCAAAATTCATATATTAGGCCACTGTGGCCTAGTGCGTAATGCACTCGCTTAGGAACACAGAGGACGTGGGTTCAAACCCAGGTACAGGAAGATACATAGAGGCTTAGATGACCACTTAAAATGGCAGTCCTTTCTTATTGGGTTTTATCCTCAGTGGCACATTAAAGAAAATCAAGGACATTGATAAATGGTCATCCTTCAGTCTCTGTCTTTCAATTAGGTGAATGTCAGAAATTTGAGAGCTGGGCTGTACTTGTACAGTCAGATGGGTCATATAGCACTTTGAGTCCTTTAGTACATGGAGATATTGCGCTGGGTATAAATACATAATAATAAATAATAATTTCACATAACAAAATCGGGATTTTACTGCACTTTTGAAAACTTTATTTTATCAAATATTAAACAATATAAGAAACATCAAGGGGGAGGATGTTTTTGTTTATGATGGATCTTAAAGCAAATAATTTGTTAACTGTTTCCATTTGCGTTTCCAAAGTGATTGTTTTCATATCTGTCAGTGACTGTTCTAAAGCCACGATAAAAAAAAGAGATTATAGTTGGACCTTCACTTGTTCTTGCCCATGTCTGCGATTTCAAACCATGCATATCCGTCTCCATGTCAGTGACTACTGTTATGGTTCACAGGGCAAGCACCATAGCAATTACCGGTTGCTTTTAAGTAGTAACAGGAACACATAAAAGCTTACTTAAAAATTTATTTAACAATCAAAATAATAGTTACAGTAACAAGTTTGTCCACTGTATCCAGCAATCCTGTGATCCTTTCAGCAGCCACTAGCACATGTAAAATGTTATGTATACTGTAATCTGTTCAGCCTCCACTAATACATAATACTATATATCTACATGCTTATATAGTGTCTGTATACAACTATGCTGTTGGCACTGAGATGTACACAACATCAAAATTTCAGCCAATCCACTCTGTGCCACAGAATACAACTCATTTCTGAGCAGTTATATCACAGAGACTGTGTTAATCTAGTCCTTGTGATTAACTTTGACATATTGACATATCTTAAATGCCCAGGTGCAATTTACCAAGAATACTCATACCTTGGTAAATATTATTAACTCAGATCAGGCAAGTTTAAAGTAAACAGTTATAAGAGGATTAAAGAGGGGGAGTAATATGCAATCTTGAAACAAGATGTGATTGACTTATTGGATTGAAACTTTAATAATTTGATGCATTATTATTTCCAATTATACTAACTTTTTTAAAGAAACAGTGTTATCAAATTGAATCAAAAATATTAGTGAAACTTAATCTAAATGAAAGACAGTTTATCAATAAAGATATGGAAAAGGCTAAATTCAATTGTAATAATTATATACATCAGTGATGGAGATTAAGCGCTATAAAAGTCCACATTAGATTAGATTAGATTAGATAAAATATAGTATAAAGTGTTATGATCGCAATAAATTTTTGAAAAATTAGTTAAAATTTATTAAAACTAAAAGTACTTAAAAGGACTTAAATGTACTTCTAAGTACATTAGATTTAAAATGTACTTAATTACAATTCAAGTACATGTGCTTGAAATTTGGAAATGTACTTAAGTACATTTTAGTACTTTGAGAAATGTACAAAGTACATTGACCCCAACCCTGCTCTGTGGTAGATCCACACACACTATATCCAGTTTGTTTCAATAAAAGTTCACCATAAAATGAATGTAGGAAGTAGTAAATTTATATCTACTTGACACACAATAAATATAGTAACTTCAAATATCTCTGTCTATATAGCACACCAATTCAAACTGAACTGCAGCCAAGCCTTTCACCCTAGATATAATGATTTGACTTATAGAATGTTTTAGGGTGCCACGGTAACACAGTGGTAATAGGCATGCCTCTCTACTCTGAGTTCAGAGTTTAAATCATAGCCTGACCTCACGTGGGAAAGCTGATAGTTGTTTGTCGTGGGTCAACAGTTTACAGTACAGAAACTTGACCAAGTGTATTTACTGGTAATTTTGCTACCCTTCCAACTACCCATCACTATATAATTAATAAGGTATTAGGTGTGACACAAACAATATATAATGAGTATACAGAATGTCCCAGAAAAAATTGTTGGCTCAATACATTTCCTAGAAAAAGAAAATACATAGAAGGCTCTAGAAGCTTAATCTATAAATAGATCAATTCTCTATAGGACAAGAAAGGTCAGCACTAACTGGGCCAATTCTGTAGAACACAGAGACAATCAATAATTCAATGTCCTATTGTAAAAGAACTCTGCAGCCACACATAACATTGTCCTTGTTCAAAGACTGACTAGCTCGCAGAGTGTCCTTATATGTAACACTAAACCTTTCCTTAGCTATATTTGTTTTATGTGTCAGTACTTTAGCATTATTCTCATTTTTATCACTTCATGCAAACAGCAGCACACTGAGCTCTAGGAACACGTCAAAATGACATTGCTATCAATTCTTGTCCATAAAAGAATAGTCTGAAACCACCCCATCCATGAACTGACATGGGTGGAAACCAATCAGAATGCCACCAAACCATAATACCACCTCCAGAACGCCACCTCCATAATGCCACCACTAACCAAGATTAATGTACAGAATATGCAGGTACATAATCTGTATTTTTTATATTTATTTTTCTAAACAGAGTTAAAGCTGTTAACGAAACAAAATAAATAAAATTCTCATTAATTGGCAGAGTTAAACGCACAATGCAACATATAATATTGTTTTAACACATTTTCTTTATGCATACATGTACAGCATTTCATCAGCCTTGGTTGTGAACTTTTTCTTTGCATAAGATGGGAAAAATCTTTTCTTTTAAGTTTATACATTGTTTATTTATATTATTTATCCCCAACTTACCTACAGTAAACTCCACCATAGCAGAGCAAAGTTGGCTCAAGTATATATCAAATATTTATATGTGGTGGCGTTATGAAGTGGCGTTTTGGGGTGGCGTTATGGTTTGGTGGTGTTTTGACTGTATTTTGTACAGGCACCAGTATTGATAGGTCTAGTTATCACATTTTTATTTGTTTTGTTCCTTTTACAGACATGAGTACAGACGAACAAGGATAAGTGAAGATCTTACTGTAAATAAGTTTTAACTCCGTTTTAGGCACACTGGGATTTTTCACTGACATCTGTTGCAAGCTTTTATACAATGTTAAAACTGTTAGTATTAAAGTTGCCAATATGAGATACATTAAAAATATTTTTGCTTTCTTGGTACACATAGAAATGTGCTTGTGTGAAAAACCTGAAGTAAAGCATTCGCTACAATATTAAGCAAATAAAATTCATAAGAATGGACAATATTTTAAATAGTTAACTTATATTCACATTTCATTCATTCACTGCTTTGTGTAAGCAACAAATTATTCAAGAGAAATGGAAGTTTGTTTGTTTTTTCTTCTCCCGGAAACATCTTTTCGGTTGTATATTTATTTTCGCAAAAGGGTACCCACACCACAGTGAAAGAGCAAGTATTTCCGGAATATTATTAATTTTTGCATAAAATGTTGTATATCATTCTTTTCTGCAAACCTTGGTGCTATTTCAGGTATTTCGTTGTTTATGTATTAATAAGTTGTCATTCTTGTTGTAAATGTTAATGTCTGCGTTGAACGCAGATCGTTGTTACAGTGCAGTTGATGGATTGGTGCCCTAATTAACCACAGTTTGGATTTTGTGGTGCGTATATCTACGAAAAATAAAAATGTTTTCAGAGACTCTCTCAACCAAAAAAACTTTTCTTGTAGCATTAAAGATTCCATTTTATAAATGTTATCTCTTGTGGAAATTAAACCTTGTTACCTTTAACATTTGTGGGATTTGAATTTTAAAGCATGTTCATAGACAGCTTGTGCCCATATATTGCTTCAACACTGAAATTCAGTGGTTAGCTTCATGATATAATTCCGTTATTGCTAAACTTCATAATTCTCATTCCAAAATTCCCGAAATATTATTTTTTGTGGGGTAAAAGTACATATCTCGTGATCGCAGCTTCAGCTTGTGACGGGTCGGGCTAAACACTGCAAGGATGCAGACACTGAAAGGACACTGCAAGGACCTCTTTGCACTGCAACGAGGCTTGGTATCTATCTTATCAAAGAGAATAAATGTTGGCTGGCTATATTGTGATGTCTCATGTAGGATGTATTGATTTTAGTGGTTTATTTTATGGAGCAGTTATTTACCCAACAGCTGTGTATGCTAGTAATGATGTCAGTCTAGCACTCCCAACAGCTTTATTAGTATCAGATTTTATAAGTCCTTTTGTGACTTTCTTTCCTTGCTGTGTTTAGTCTGGTGTTGAACTAACAAATATATAATCAAAATCATATTAACTCTTTATTACAGAGAAGACAACATAAAAGGCCTACATAACATTTCATATATTGTTAAATTCTTGGTGCTGGTCTGATATATCAGAAAATTGCGAGTTAGTGACATTCAGGTACCAAACACTTGAAAAAAAAAAGCAAATGTATACAAACATGAAAACACATAATTCCCTACCCCCATCTATGTATTCTTCAAAAGCTTTGGAATGACCTAATGTTTCTAGGTCAGCAATGGTTCTCTTTATCCAGGTTATCTTTTTCCTAAAGTTTAGGGTTGAGGGAGTTGTGGCTTCCCTCTGTATTTGTTGTTTAATTTGACACTGTACAAACAATGCTACTTGTGAATGACTGGAAATATGTATGTACTTCTCATTTTGCCTTTAGTAGAAAGCTTAAGTAAATGGGGTAACATTTAAGTTCTGTATGACACAAGAAATAATATCTCTATTTGGGTATTTGATGTGTATTTGGTCAAATACAACTAAAGACAATGGTCAAATACAAGTACAAATACAAAGATTTTAAAAATTGCAAATACAGATACAAATAGATGTTTTTGGATGTCTTTAAATATGAATACAAATACGTATTTGTACCCAACCCTGTCCTAAACTGTTCACTGGCCTTTAAAGTTGTGTTGTGCCGCCTGATTGAGTTGACCTCACTAATCAAATCAGATTATGATGAAAACGTTTACAAGGACAATAATAATCCCACATAAAATGTAAGCAATACAAGGAGTCATAGTTAGTTGAAGTCATTCTGTAACAGGTGAATTAGGGCCTTGCGGTGTAAATTAGGGCATTTTGGTGTTTGCATCATTGCAGTGATTAGCCCTGCCGGCTCATGACCAACAACTTGCATCCAAAGTATTATTTACCCTCCATGTAAAATGCCGTTCTCTATACCATTTCTATTAAAAAGTGTAAACTGTTGTTGAGGAACCACACAGAAGTCTCTGACGTCATATATGTATACATGAATGTTATAAAAATTGATATCTCAGTAGGGAAACTCAGAAGCTATCTTAGCATTATTTAGAAAGCAATGAAAATAAAATTGGAAAAGGACATGGTTTTGGTCCCGATCCATGGTATTAAAACGTTCAAATTAACACCAGGTCCCTGTTAAATAACCATTCAGTTAGAAATAGGGTCATGAAATTTGGGGTGGTATCATACTACTGGTATGGTGGTTTACCATTTTTACTGACCCATTAAGCAAGTAGTAAGTGTGTGTTTTAATGGCAAGTTTAATCATATTAATATGCATATTTGGTTAGAATAAACAATAGTTCTTTAGCGTTGATGTATGCGTTGATATATGTTGAAAAACAAGAATATATCTTACTTCATTTTAATACCAAAAATACACATAATGGACCGAAAATACAATGATTGACCACATATGCTGTTGTATAATACCAAAACCCTATTAATGGTGATTAATAGGGTTTTGATACATTTTCTGAAATAATTTTGAAAAAGGAAGCAAAGATGTTGTTGGAAAATCACCGAGAATTCTGTGATCTCATATTTCCTAGTTAATATTATTAGCTGAATTTATGTTAATGCCGCATTTCCGCATTATTTCAGTTAGAATCCACCAACAGATGCAAGATTGTTTACTGAATGTGTAGATATGCATGCAACATATTAACATTGAAGATAAGCTATGTATTTGAAAATTGAATAGTTGCGAGTAATTTCCTGCAAGCTTTTTACATCTGCCATTGTTAGGCGAGATTCCATGTGAGACAAGAGCTAGACATGATAGGATCCCTCCAAAACAGCCATTGTTATTGTCGTACCCTAGCAAATCTTCTCAAAACATTATACATCAAAAGAAAGCGAGATCTGTGCATGGAAACAATCGAAACAACAAGTCAGCCAATGACTTTTGTGGGAGATGTATTATACTAAATCTCAGAAATTCTTGAAATTTTTAACCTTGGAAAATCCCCCCAAAAATATAAGCTGTGATGTTTGAAAAATATTTACAGGGGATGTAACTGGAACTACTCAATGAATTTTGTGTCAAATAAAATGTGACAAAAACTGCAAATATTTGTCTTTCAAACAGTATGAATATCATATTTGAAGCTAAATAATCATACACACAATTCCACCAAAATTAAGTTTGTTGACTGGGGTTCAGCTTTTTCAAATATTTTTAAAACAGCATTATCCACAGATACATATTATATATCATTGGAAAGGAAATTGACGAGTGCTTCTGTTCATTTTTGCTGCATTTAAATTTGTTCAAAAATAATAGAGAAAAACTTGAGAGTCAGGCTTATGTTTTGGACCATTTTTTTTACCCTGGTATATGTAACACTTATTCAGGTAACATTTCCTCCAAAAAAGCAGTCACAAAATACTCGTATTTGCTTTCAAAGTGATATATAAATCATATTTACACCTTCGTCATTATACTTTTGATACTCTTTGGGATGTGAATAATATGTGTATGCAATTTCATTGCAAATATAAAAATTCAAATAAGATGGAGGATGGCAACAGGTACTCATCTTTTCGCAATTATTTGAAAAACTATTTAAAATACAAAACATTCAATAAAATATTTTAATTTAAATAAGAAGTACCAAAATTTAAAAACTTGAAAATGAATTTTACAAAAAACAAAAGACTTATTTTTCTGTGAAATAAAATAAAAAACTCATAGTTTAGTAACTGGAGGTATCTAAATATTATTTATGTGTAGAATGTTACTTGTACCCCATTTTCACATTGTGGTGCCCTGTTTTTATTGGCCCATAGGGTACAGGGTTCCCCACATTTCATAACCCTAACACCAACTCCACAGAATTCTCTGACATGTACCCCCATATTTTAAATGCTGGCATGAATGTTAATCATTTGTACAAGTCCACAAATATGTGTTTGATCTTCAGAACCCAACTTTAGCAGGAATCCCACATCTATCCAAATAGTTAAATATTGGGAACCTGACTTGTATCCATTTCATATATCAAGATTTACAAAGCAATTCCTGTAACTCCAGTCACAATATCATGATGGTTTTAAGTTTCTATCTAAAGTTAGAGTGTCAGAACAAGTAAATAAATACAATTTGAATGTTGTCACAATATTGTGGCTAAAAGTTTTGTTAAAAAAACGGGGCCTCACAAATATAAAAAAAACCACTGGATTTTGTCATTTATGCAAAAAATTCTTTTATATTCTGTGATGATCTTAATCACTATTCTAATCACTTGGAACTCGACTCTAGGAACTTCGATTCCAGTATCACTGAATTAACAAATTGCCTTGAGGCGGTCCAGGCTTGGATGGGAAATAATAAGCTTAAATTAAATCCTGACAAGACAGAATTCATAGTGATTGGTGATGATCAAATTAGAAGTTCCCTGAAGTCATCTTTCCCAGTGAGTTTGCTTGGCAACACCATGGAACCAGCTGAATCGGTAAAAAACCTTGGTGTCATCCTGGATGCTGAAAATTCAATGCAAAGACGCGTGGCTAATCTATGTCGCATAAGTTACTACCATCTCCGGGAACTACGAAGGGTCTGCAGGTACTTAAATCATGAAACAGCTGTAAAGGTGGCAAATGCCTTGGTAAGCAGTCGTCTGGATTACTGTAACTCACTGCTTTACAACACAAAAAGGCATATACTAGCAGACTACAGAGAGTTCAAAATGCCTTATGTCGGACGGTGTGCAAGCTAAATAAATACTGTCATGTTACACACTTCCTGCACAAACTACACTGGCTCCCCATTCATTACCGTATACTGTTCAAATATAATCTCCTCATTTATAAAGCAATACATTTGAGCCAACCTCAACATCTCTCCGCTCTAATTAGGCGGAGTGATCTCACACAGGGCAATCGCCTATCAATTTCCTCATCTAAACCAAATAAACGCTCAGGGCTACGCAGTTTCATAGCAGGGGCTCCCACAGAGTGGAACAAGCTTCCTCAAGCCATCAGAACCATAGAAAGCATTTCTGGTTAGTGAGTGGAATCGCCTCAATTTTCGCGGTCGATTATTCGTCAATTTTTCGGACCGATGATCGACCCATAATCGACTTTTTTACTCAGCTGTAAGGCAATATATCACGAAACATTTTCCGGGATGAAGTACCGTATTTATTGTAATAAACGCCCCAGGGCGATGCATTTTTCCAAAGGGGGGGCGACTATTACAGATAAATAAAATCATATCTCGAGTCCAGTGACAATGGGCGATAATGAACACTTGCTGCCTTGATCTCGCTTGCTGGCATGTATAATGGCGAGACAGCTTAAAATATTTAAAACAAACCTTAAATCTGAAGAAATTATGTAGTTTTATCTCCTATCATTGCAGATTTCAATGCGTCTGTGACCAAAACTGCCATGTTTTGTTTTTATTTTACTCATCTTTTCGCAATTATTTGAAAAACTATTTAAAATACAAAACATTCAATAAAATATTTTAATTTAAATAAGAAGTACCAAAATTTAAAAACTTGAAAATGAATTTTACAAAAAACAAAAGACTTATTTTTCTGTGAAATAAAATAAAAAACTCATAGTTTAGTAACTGGAGGTATCTAAATATTATTTATGTGTAGAATGTTACTTGTACCCCATTTTCACATTGTGGTGCCCTGTTTTTATTGGCCCATAGGGTACAGGGTTCCCCACATTTCATAACCCTAACACCAACTCCACAGAATTCTCTGACATGTACCCCCATATTTTAAATGCTGGAATGAATGTTAATCATTTGTACAAGTCCACAAATATGTGTTTGATCTTCAGAACCCAACTTTAGCAGGAATCCCACATCTATCCAAATAGTTAAATATTGGGAACCTGACTTGTATCCATTTCATATATCAAGATTTACAAAGCAATTCCTGTAACTCCAGTCACAATATCATGATGGTTTTAAGTTTCTATCTAAAGTTAGAGTGTCAGAACAAGTAAATAAATACAATTTGAATGTTGTCACAATATTGTGGCTAAAAGTTTTGTTAAAAAAACGGGGCCTCACAAATATAAAAAAAACCACTGGATTTTGTCATTTATGCAAAAAATTCTTTTATATTCTGTGATGATCTTAATCACTATTCTAATCACTTGGAACTCGACTCTAGGAACTTCGATTCCAGTATCACTGAATTAACAAATTGCCTTGAGGCGGTCCAGGCTTGGATGGGAAATAATAAGCTTAAATTAAATCCTGACAAGACAGAATTCATAGTGATTGGTGATGATCAAATTAGAAGTTCCCTGAAGTCATCTTTCCCAGTGAGTTTGCTTGGCAACACCATGGAACCAGCTGAATCGGTAAAAAACCTTGGTGTCATCCTGGATGCTGAAAATTCAATGCAAAGACGCGTGGCTAATCTATGTCGCATAAGTTACTACCATCTCCGGGAACTACGAAGGGTCTGCAGGTACTTAAATCATGAAACAGCTGTAAAGGTGGCAAATGCCTTGGTAAGCAGTCGTCTGGATTACTGTAACTCACTGCTTTACAACACAAAAAGGCATATACTAGCAGACTACAGAGAGTTCAAAATGCCTTATGTCGGACGGTGTGCAAGCTAAATAAATACTGTCATGTTACACACTTCCTGCACAAACTACACTGGCTCCCCATTCATTACCGTATACTGTTCAAATATAATCTCCTCATTTATAAAGCAATACATTTGAGCCAACCTCAATATCTCTCCGCTCTAATTAGGCGGAGTGATCTCACACAGGGCAATCGCCTATCAATTTCCTCATCTAAACCAAATAAACGCTCAGGGCTACGCAGTTTCATAGCAGGGGCTCCCACAGAGTGGAACAAGCTTCCTCAAGCCATCAGAACCATAGAAAGCATTTCTGGTTAGTGAGTGGAATCGCCTCAATTTTCGCGGTCGATTATTCGTCAATTTTTCGGACCGATGATCGACCCATAATCGACTTTTTTACTCAGCTGTAAGGCAATATATCACGAAACATTTTCCGGGATGAAGTACCGTATTTATTATAATAAACGCCCCAGGGCGATGCATTTTTCCAAAGGGGGGGCGACTATTACAGATAAATAAAATCATATCTCGAGTCCAGTGACAATGGGCGATAATGAACACTTGCTGCCTTGATCTCGCTTGCTGGCATGTATAATGGCGAGACAGCTTAAAATATTTAAAACAAACCTTAAATCTGAAGAAATTATGTAGTTTTATCTCCTATCATTGCAGATTTCAATGCGTCTGTGACCAAAACTGCCATGTTTTGTTTTTATTTTCTTTATTTCTCGTAAGCGATATTCGCTTGGGAAGTACTAAAATGCACCATTTTTCGGAATCCCGGAATCGCAAAAGTGTTGGCTGTTGAGAGGCCCGAAACCCCGAAATATAAACTTTGCAAAGGTAGAGAAGGGGGGGGGGGGGGGGGGATTAATAGGGCGGGGGCGTTTATTACAAAAAATACGGTATTTGTCAATCCCGTAAGAATAACAGTGTTCCGACATTTAGAACCTACCAAAAACACTCACTTCCGGTTAATATGGCGGTAGACATAAACAAACCCAAAATTCGTGACAAATCTCTTGATTTATCAAAGGAAAGTGTAGGAAACTGGTTAGAATATAAAAAAATACGTGGATATTAAGACACATAAGGACGGGTAAGATTTAATCGATTTCTCGAAGTTGTCAGTGACCGAACGCGATTGTACCATAACACCGACGATTAATCGAACGTTGGTCTAATCGTCCACTCACTATTTCTGGTTTCAGGAAACAGTTGAAAACATACCTTTTTAGATTGGCTTATCCTCCTGCATAGCCTATCTCCCCTACCGGACGCTAATATGGAAACGGACATCTTTCTGGAACTGGACTATCCCTTTTTGCACATCAGCGCCTTAGAGGATGTTTACATTAAATTCGGCGCTATATAAGCGTTTCTTACTTACTTAATGTTTTCTGGTGGAAGCCACTACATGACAAGTTGACATCTTGTCCAGGCCATATCTCGGAAACTGTAGGAAGTTGATACTTGGTAGGAACATTGGTTAGGGGATGTAGGTGTGCAACGTCATGGTCTGACCTTGATTTGACCCTTGACCTGGCTGTAGTGACCTTGACCTATAAAATCTTGTCTGGGCTATTTAATGCTCGGCGGGAGATACACACCGCGACGCGACGGCAGTGGTCTTGTTCTTGGCTGTAGTGAGTTTCAGCAGTATCGAATATTACATAAGTCAACAAAAAACTACATGATGGTTCTAGGCTAGTTAATTCCAAAGATTATTAGTAACATAAAGCCATAACTTACAAACACTATCATAAAACATTTTCAATGAATAAAATTGGAAAATAATGTATAACACATTAAATTTGTAATATGATTCAATAAATATTTCTAAACCCGAAGTATTCCTCACATAATAATGACTATTGAAAAGGACCTAAAACGCTAAGTTTGATCTTTGGCCCTCGTATTCCTTCTGACCATGAACATCAACACCAAACTGATTTGATATAGTGATGCGAACTGTCACCATCAGCATTTTTATTTTAATTTCACAAATACATATTAGTTTGCAACATATCAGATTTTGTTGGAGCATTTTCAAAATGTTATTTTATTACACAATTTTTATGTCAGCTGACTTGTCAGTCAGCTGGCATTATGTCGTCACTCTGCGGCGTGGGCGTACGCATACGCGTCCGCGTCCGCGTGAACAACTTCTCCTCCAAAACTACAAGGCCTAGAGACGTGCTGTTTTTTTTTAAAAGATACCTTATCTATCGAGGATGAAAAATTGTTCAAGGCATGCAAATCTGTCTGTTCGTCTGTTTGCTAGAGACATTACAAGGGGGGTACCCCCACCAAAAGTGTGAAAATTTCAACTTTTTATCACAATTTTCTCAGTGACTATTGCAGGGATTTCTCTCATATCTTGCATATATGTACTAGGCCAGAGGTAGATTCTCTTGTGTGAGTATGAGACCTGGATCTCTCTTACTTTTTTTTTAATAAATTTTTTTAATAATTTTTAATGCATTAACATTCATGAAATCATGCACAAAATCATTTATAACTTGAAAACTGTTGCATCTAGAGCATTTTGTTAAAATATGTTATTCAGCTACTTTTTTCATAGCTACAATATGGTGAGTAAGTTGGGTGCCTGTCTCAATAGCTAAGTGAGTAATAGCTACTTTTGGGCTTTTCAGTAACTTCCATCATGAGTAGAATCACTTGTAACTTAAAAACTATTGCATTTAGAGAATTTCGTATAAATATGTTATTCAGCTACTTTGGGGTCAGCTATAACATAGTAAAATTTTAGACCTGTAGCTCATGGCATAGCTGAGTAATAGCTACTTTTACGTTATCACTGTTGAGTAAATTGCTTATAACTTCAAAACTATTGCATTTAGAGAATTTCGTATAAATATGTTATTCAGCTACTTTTGGGTCAGCTATAACATAGTAAAATTTCAGACCTGTAGCTCATGGCATAGCTGAGTAATAGCTACTTTTAGGTTATCACTGTTGAGTAAATCGCTTATAACTTGGAAACTATTGCATTTAGAGTATTTTGTTTCAATATGTTATTCACCTATTTTGGGATTAGCTATAACATAGTGAAGTTTCAGATCTGTGGCTCATTGCATAGCTGAGTAATAGCTACTTTGAAGTTCTCACTATTGAGTAAATCAGTTGTAATTGGAAAACTATTGCATTTAGAGAATTTCGTATAAATATGTTATTCAGCTACTTTTGGGTCAGCTATAACATAGTAAAATTTCAGACCTGTAGCTCATGGCATAGCTGAGTAATAGCTACTTTTAGGTCATCACTATTGAGTAAATCAGTTGTAACTTGAAAACTATTGCATTTACAGTATTTTGCTTAAATATATGTTGTTCACCTACTTTTGGGTCAGCTATAACATAGTAAAATTTCAGACCTGTAGCTCATGGCATAGCTGAGTAATAGCTACTTTTAGGTCATCACTATTGAGTAAATCAGTTGTAACTTGAAAACTATTGCATTTACAGTATTTTGCTTTAATATGTTGTTCACCTACTTTTGGGTCAGCTATAACATAGTGAAATTTCAGACCTGTAGCTCATTGCATAGCTGAGTAATAACTACTTTTGAGGTTCTCACTATTGAGTAAATCAGTTGTAATTGGAAAATTATTGCATTTAGAGAATTTAGTATAAATATGTTATTCAGCTACTTTTGGGTCAACTATAACATAGTAAAATTTCAGACCTGTAGCTCATGGCATAGCTGAGTAATAGCTACTTTTAGGTCATCACTATTGAGTAAATCAGTTGTAACTTGAAAACTATTGCATTTACAGTATTTTGCTTAAATATGTTGTTCACCTACCTTTGGGTCAGCTATAACATAGTAAAATTTCAGACCTGTAGCTCATGGCATAGCTGAGTAATAGCTACTTTTAGGTTATCACTGTTGAGTAAATCAGTTGTAATTGGAAAACTATTGCATTTAGAGAATTTAGTATAAATATGTTATTCAGCTACTTTTGGGTCAGCTATAACATAGTAAAATTTCAGACCTGTAGCTCATGGCATAGCTGAGTAATAGCTACTTTTAGGTCATCACTATTGAGTAAATCAGTTGTAACTTGAAAACTATTGCATTTACAGTATTTTGCTTAAATATGTTGTTCACCTACTTTTGGGTCAGCTATAACATAGTAAAATTTCAGACCTGTAGCTCATGGCATAGCTGAGTAATAGCTACTTTTAGGTCATCACTATTGAGTAAATCAGTTGTAACTTGAAAACTATTGCATTTACAGTATTTTGCTTTAATATGTTGTTCACCTACTTTTGGGTCAGCAATAACATAGTGAAATTTCAGACCTGTAGCTCATTGCATAGCTGAGTAATAACTACTTTTGAGGTTCTCACTATTGAGTAAATCAGTTGTAATTGGAAAATTATTGCATTTAGAGAATTTAGTATAAATATGTTATTCAGCTACTTTTGGGTCAACTATAACATAGTAAAATTTCAGACCTGTAGCTCATGGCATAGCTGAGTAATAGCTACTTTTAGGTCATCACTATTGAGTAAATCAGTTGTAACTTGAAAACTATTGCATTTACAGTATTTTGCTTAAATATGTTGTTCACCTACTTTTGGGTCAGCTATAACATAGTAAAATTTCAGACCTGTAGCTCATGGCATAGCTGAGTAATAGCTACTTTTAGGTCATCACTATTGAGTAAATCAGTTGTAACTTGAAAACTATTGCATTTACAGTATTTTGCTTAAATATGTTGTTCACCTACTTTTGGGTCAGCTATAACATAGTAAAATTTCAGACCTGTAGCTCATGGCATAGCTGAGTAATAGCTACTTTTAGGTTATCACTGTTGAGTAAATCAGTTGTAATTGGAAAACTATTGCATTTAGAGAATTTAGTATAAATATGTTATTCAGCTACTTTTGGGTCAACTATAACATAGTAAAATTTCAGACCTGTAGCTCATGGCATAGCTGAGTAATAGCTACTTTTAGGTCATCACTATTGAGTAAATCAGTTGTAACTTGAAAACTATTGCATTTACAGTATTTTGCTTAAATATGTTGTTCACCTACTTTTGGGACATCTATAACATAGTAAAACTTCAGACCTGTAGCTCATGGCATAGCTGAGTAATAGCTACTTTTAGGTCATCACTATTGAGTAAATCAGTTGTAACTTGAAAACTATTGCATTTACAGTATTTTGCTTAAATATGTTGTTCACCTACTTTTGGGTCAGCTATAACATAGTAAAATTTCAGACCTGTAGCTCATGGCATAGCTGAGTAATAGCTACTTTTAGGTCATCACTATTGAGTAAATCAGTTGTAACTTGAAAACTATTGCATTTACAGTATTTTGCTTAAATATGTTGTTCACCTACTTTTGGGTCAGCTATAACATAGTAAAATTTCAGACCTGTAGCTCATGGCATAGCTGAGTAATAGCTACTTTTAGGTTATCACTGTTGAGTAAATCGCTTATAACTTGGAAATTATTGCATTTAGAGTATTTTGTTTCAATATGTTATTCACCTATTTTGGGGTCAGCTATAACATAGTGAAGTTCCAGACCCGTGACTCATTGCATAGCTGAGTAATAGCTACTTTTAGGTTATCACTGTTGAGTAAATCGCTTATAACTTGGAAACTATTGCATTTAGAGTATTTTGTTTCAATATGTTATTCACCTATTTTGGGATCAGCTATAACATAGTGAAGTTTCAGATCTGTGGCTCATTGCATAGCTGAGTAATAGCTACTTTGAAGTTCTCACTATTGAGTAAATCAGTTGTAATTGGAAAACTATTGCATTTAGAGAATTTCGTATAAATATGTTATTCAGCTACTTTTGGGTCAGCTATAACATAGTGAAATTACAGACCTGTAGCTCATGGCATAGCTGAGTAATAGCTACTTTTAGGTCATCACTATTGAGTAAATCAGTTGTAACTTGAAAACTATTGCATTTACAGTATTTTGCTTAAATATGTTGTTCACCTACTTTTGGGTCAGCTATAACATAGTAAAATTTCAGACCTGTAGCTCATGGCATAGCTGAGTAATAGCTACTTTTAGGTCATCACTATTGAGTAAATCAGTTGTAACTTGAAAACTATTGCATTTACAGTATTTTGCTTTAATATGTTGTTCACCTACTTTTGGGTCAGCTATAACATAGTGAAATTTCAGACCTGTAGCTCATTGCATAGCTGAGTAATAACTACTTTGAGGTTCTCACTATTGAGTAAATCAGTTGTAATTGGAAAACTATTGCATTTAGAGAATTTAGTATAAATATGTTATTCAGCTACTTTTGGGTCAACTATAACATAGTAAAATTTCAGACCTGTAGCTCATGGCATAGCTGAGTAATAGCTACTTTTAGGTCATCACTATTGAGTAAATCAGTTGTAACTTGAAAACTATTGCATTTACAGTATTTTGCTTAAATATGTTGTTCACCTACTTTTGGGTCAGCTATAACATAGTAAAATTTCAGACCTGTAGCTCATGGCATAGCTGAGTAATAGCTACTTTTAGGTTATCACTGTTGAGTAAATCGCTTATAACTTGGAAATTATTGCATTTAGAGTATTTTGTTTCAATATGTTATTCACCTCTTTTGGGGTCAGCTATAACATAGTGAAGTTCCAGACCCGTGACTCATTGCATAGCTGAGTAATAGCTACTTTGAAGTTCTCAATGTTGAGTAAATCACTTGTAATTTGAAAACTATTGCATTTAGAGAATTTAGTATAAATATGTTATTCAGCTACTTTGGGGTCAGCTATAACATAGTAAAATTTCAGACCTGTAGCTCATGGCATAGCTGAGTAATAGCTACTTTTAGGTTATCACTGTTGAGTACATCACTTATAACTTGAAAACTATTGCATTTAGAGTATTTTGTTTCAATATGTTATTCACCTATTTTGGGGTCAGCTATAACATAGTGAAGTTCCAGACCTGTGGCTCATTGCATAGCTGAGTAATAGCTACTTTGAAGTTCTCAATGTTGAGTAAATCAGTTGTAATTGGAAAACTATTGCTTTTACAGAAATTTGTGCAAATATGTTATTCAGCTACTTTTGGGTCAGCTATAACATAGTGAAATTACAGACCTGTAGCTCATGGCACAACTGAGCAATAGCTGTTCTCAGGCACTGACTGTTGAGTAAATCAGCTATAACTTGAAAAATATTGCATTTGGAGTATTTTGTTAAAATATATTGTTCACCTACTTTTGGGTTAGCTATAACATAGTGAAATTACAGACCTATAGCTCATGGCATAGCGGAGCAATAGCTATTTTCTGGTTCTCACTATTGAGTAAATCAGTTGTAACTTGAAAACTATTGCATTTACAGTATTTTGCTTAAATATGTTGTTCAGCTACTTTTAGGTCAGCTATAACAGAGCAAAAATTCAGACATGTAGCTCATTGCATAGCTGAGTAATAGTTACTTTGAGGTTCTCACTCTTGAGTAAATCAGTTGTAACTTGAAAATTATTACATTTAGAGTATTTTGTTAAATATGTTATTCACAGACGTTTTGGTCAGCTATAACATAGTGAAATTGCAGACCTCTGTGTCATGGGATAGCTGAGCAATAGCTTCTTTCAGGTTCTCACTGTTGAGTAAATCATTGTATCCAACCTGTAGGAAATCATGGGCTGGGAATCTGTTAATATGGTCCGATTTGACCTTGGAACCCTCCTTCAAGGTCAAATGAGGATAGCCAAACATAAAAGTGCTTATAACTCGCTTATTATTGGTCCCAGAGGTTGGAATGAAAACCAACCTATAGAAAATCATGAGCTGGGAATTTTTTGGTGTGGTCGGATTTCACCTTGGACCCCTCCTTCAAGGTCAAATGAGGATAGCCAAACTTAAAAGTGCTTGAAATAACTTGAAAAATATTGCATTTGGAGTAATTTGTTAAAA
Source organism: Sabellastarte sp. h YS-2021 (assembly GCA_964017235.1). Classification (NCBI taxonomy): domain Eukaryota; kingdom Metazoa; phylum Annelida; class Polychaeta; order Sabellida; family Sabellidae; genus Sabellastarte; species Sabellastarte sp. h YS-2021. The sequence continues at coordinate 61,355,916 of OZ024938.1, forward strand.
TATATTGTTCACCTACTTTTGGGTTAGCTATAACATAGTGAAATTACAGACCTATAGCTCATGGCATAGCGGAGCAATAGCTATTTTCTGGTTCTCACTATTGAGTAAATCAGTTGTAACTTGAAAACTATTGCATTTACAGTATTTTGCTTAAATATGTTGTTCAGCTACTTTTAGGTCAGCTATAACAGAGCAAAAATTCAGACATGTAGCTCATTGCATAGCTGAGTAATAGTTACTTTGAGGTTCTCACTCTTGAGTAAATCAGTTGTAACTTGAAAATTATTACATTTAGAGTATTTTGTTAAATATGTTATTCACAGACGTTTTGGTCAGCTATAACATAGTGAAATTGCAGACCTCTATGTCATGGGATAGCTGAGCAATAGCTTCTTTCAGGTTCTCACTGTTGAGTAAATCATTGTATCCAACCTGTAGGAAATCATGGGCTGGGAATCTGTTAATATGGTCCGATTTGACCTTGGAACCCTCCTTCAAGGTCAAATGAGGATAACCAAACATAAAAGTGCTTATAACTCGCTTATTATTGGTCCCAGAGGTTGGAATGAAAATCAACCAATAGAAAATCATGAGTTGGGAATTTTTTTGTGTGGTCGGATTTGACCTTGGACCCCCTCCTTCCAGGTCAAACGAAGATAGCCAAACTTAAAAGTGCTTATAACTCACTTATTATTGGTCTTGGAGGTTTGGGATGGTAAACCAACATATAGGAAATCATGGGCTGGGATTCTTTTGGTGTGGTCAGATTTGACCTGGGACCCCTCCTTCAAGGGCAGTTGAGGATAGCCAAACTTACAATTGCTTAGAACTCGCTTATTATTGGTCCTACAAGTTTGGGATGGTAAACAAGCTACAGGAAATCATGGGCTGGGAATTTTTTTGTGTGGTCGGATTTGACCTTGGACCCCCTCCTTCAAGGTCAAACAAGGATAGCCAAACTTAAAAAGTGCCTATAACTCACTTATTATTGGTCCGAGAGGTTTGGGATGGTAAACCATCCTAAATTCTTTGGCTGGGAATCTTTTGGTATGGTCAGATTTGACCTTTGGACCCCTTCTTCATGGTGGAACGAGGATATTGCATTTATAGTATTTCTTTAAATATTTTTAACCTACTTTTTACCCTTAAACAATTACCTTGTTACTTTATTTCATAATACCATTTGCAGGGCACAACTTTTTTGTCGTTTTCTTCTGTCAGCTTCGGAATATCTTTCGAACATGCTGTTCAGTTACCATTTACTGTATTTCTGTACAGCCCTTTCCCTGATAATTATGCTTTCCTCTCATTATCACCATCACAAATCAAAAACATTCAGTCAGCTGACACAGTGCCCGTTCACGGGCACTCTCCTCTTGTTTATTTTAAATCGTGACTTGTCAGTTGTCAGTGGAAGTTAATCTTCATGGACCATAATCTTTTTACTTGTTGTAACTAAGCGTTGTTTTCTTCTTACAAAGATATAGTTTATAGGAGTTTTTCTGTAATTTCAGATAGAGTATGGCTACCTGCAGTGTAAATTTAAACTGCTGAGAATTGTCATCCACTTGTTGTCATGAATATAACTGAATCATCTGTTGATAATGGGAGTAACATAGTGACAACAGATTTATCACCATGGGGCTTCGGTACCCAGGTGACCTTTGCCATTGCCCTGGCAATAATTATGGCATTCTCTGTGGTAGGTAATATGATGGTCATCATTGTAATTGTTCGTCATAGAGGAATGCGAACACGCACAAATATGTTCCTGTGTAGCCTGGCTTTGGCTGACCTGTTTTGTGGCCTATTGGATATGCCTATTGCTTTGGTGACGATGATCAAAGGATATTGGATTTTTGGTCCAAAGATGTGTCAGATTAATGGGTTTCTGGTGCCATTCTTCTTTGTGGCATCAATACATACATTGATGTACATAAGCATACACAAGGTAAAGGCTATTTGAAAGGATTTCAGTTTACATTATTTAATTTACATGTAAGATTACAAAAGAAAGCAAGACCCCCCCCCCCCCCCCCCCCCCCCCCCCCGTCCTGGAAAAAATAGGTTGTATCCATTTTCAATTTATTGTATATCTAATATTTCGTATTCACACATTTTAGAACAAAAGGGTAATAGTAAAACATAATATTATACTGAAAAAAGTAAGAGTTTGTTCTGTAAAAGTGTCTCATTAACCAACCAAATTGTAAACTGCCATAGGTGTAAGCAATGTTTCTTAAACATAACTGATGGCTGGGAAAACAAAATACAATTGCAGTGATGAATTTAGTAACTAGGATTCATTTGACCCTTATACATGTATTTGTAAAACTAGGGTATTTATCGAAAAAAAGATGTATCTGTAGTATTCTGTATCTAATGTCTGATGAAAAAGCCAATTTGTTGCAGTCTTTCCACTGAGTGGTGCTGTCAATCAATGTTTCAGTTTGTCAGCATCAAGTGGCCATTCAGCCAGATCCTGACACACAGGAAGATCTTTGTGATGATCCTGGCAGCTTGGGGGTTTGCGCTGTTCATTGGATACACGACTGTTCATGCCATGAACGAAGTGACATACAGGGCTGGTACAACACAATGTGAGCCAAAATATCCTCACAACATTGTCACCTATTTCCACCAGGGTCTTGGTTATGGAACCTGTTATATCATTCCACTGGTCATCATGATCTTCTGTTACATCACCATGTTTAAAGAAATAAGGGTGAGTACGGAATGTTTTGTGTGGTTGTGGTTTAACATAGTGAATTTTATTTAGTTATTCTTTATAACTGACTGGTTCCCAAAGTGTGTATTAAGATGCTGTGTGATAACTGATATTTCACAAAAAGAATAAAATTTAATTTAATTAATTTTTGTATCAGCAGAGAAGTGGTAGAGAAACAAATGCCAAATTCTGTTACTCTTGTGGCCCCAAAACAAAATCAAATGTATCAGGTTCTAGTAGCATACTACTAGTGGTTACGTCTTTTATGGATATTGGTGATATTTATTGTTTTCGGACAGGGTTCCTGATACGAGTGTGCAAAGACGTATGTGAATATCACCATTTTGTGTAACTACTGGGGTATCAAATTATACTGCAAATTATTGAAATGATCTCCAAATCTGAAAAATTTTACATTTTATCTCATGTGTTGGTAGTGTTAAATTTATTTTTGATTGCCATGTTTTGTTTTGATACACTTCACTTGGGGATATGCTAGAACAAAACTTTTTTAATATCACTGATTTGGACTTTCCATCGATAGCAAACAATATTGAAGTATTTTTACATTCAATAACGGTCACTTTACCCTACCCACACAGCCAATTTTTTTAGCCGAACAATGTAGCCACTACTTTATACCCAATATAAATTAAATAATTATACAGACTTGTCTCATGTTTCCAGTTCAAAAATGATTCCAGGTACCTGGCAGGTACACTGATAAAATAACTTAAACAACTACGCTTGTGCTTAATAGTCTCAGTTATGAAGACAACCCTGTTAAGTGGTGCATTTTGATATCAGAAAGAATATTAGTCATTCTTGTGAAAGCGTTGCTGTGGTTCAAAAGACTTTGTATGTATTACCATTTTGTTACAATAGCCCATTTCAAAGTCGGTCCACTACAAACTCCTCCCACACAGCATCTGCCACCCCCCAAAAAATAAGCATAAGCCTTTTATATGGATATATCAGGTCACAGAATTCTATCAGGGTTTCCTAACAATATTTTAATAATAAAAAGAAATCAGTATTATAAAATATTTGTGTGGAAACATGGGTTGCTCGAAGATCAAACACTTTAATTTGTGGTTTTGTACATCTCATTAATATTCAGGTATGCACAGAAAGTATAAATTATCAAGTGTGTTATTAAGTGTAATTTTAGGTGTAGTTGTAGATAAGTTAAAATTAATAAAAAGTATCCAAAGTATTGCTTTGGAGGATCAGTAGTTAGGGGTGGGGGGCGACTTTGAAATTTGCCGAGATGTCCAGATGCCCAGACTAAACTTTGTATCGAGACAAATTTCTCAGCTACCACATTGTAACTTTAAAACTATCAAATGTAGATAAAAGTTAAGCTGACGCCTTATTTATGTGGATATCAAAATGTATGTCAAATTTTATGTTTTGTGAATTTTCTGATGTAGACGAGTAATGGAAAACAACCCATGTTTTTTATCAAACTCTCTGCCACAATTTAGTTACATAAATTTTAACTTTTATAGCAGATATTGAGTATTTGCAAAATAACTATAAGTATTAAGCGTCCCGCAAGGGACGCTTGTTTGTCGAATCGTAGATTCGAGTTATGTACTGAGTTGTGGCCACGATTTTAAATTGGCCGTTTAAACCCTTAAATATCAAATTCTGCATAATATTTGTTCACATATCGGTACATTAAGGTGCATATTATACACTCTGCCATTTTGAAGATTTTTAATGCTTTTATTCAGTTATATTTTATAAAGTAAAAAGCTTGTCTAGTACTACGTCTGGCTTTCTGTAAGGTCCCGGATGTCCTAGAAACTATTGTGTTTGCTATTGTGATGGCCTACTCGAACGAGTCTTTTTTAACGGTTTCGTCTGCTGGCTTCTAGACGTGAAACCCCAATTAATTTATTCGTCTGCTGGTTTATCACGCAGTCACTGTTAATGTAAAATTGTTGTCTGCGCATCTACGTGTACTCAAATATTTGTCAAACAAATAAACCGCAAAGAAATTAATGAATGAAGTGACGTCACGGTAGTACTAGACATTTTTCGTTTAGCCAATCAGAATCGAGGACACATCTGGCAGAGACAATGAAAATATGCAAAACCCCGTAGTTCTACATTCAACCACTCGAAGGCGCTTTGGGTTTCCATTTCCTAGAAGTTATCATGTGATTTCGTTTTTTTTCTGTCAATCCGTTTCTTATTTTAGAAGAAGTTGTCTTCCAAATTGTTTTACAGTATATTTACAAAATAACCAGTTCGCTAATCTTATTTTATTCTACAGTCTAACATGACACAGATGTGTCCTCGATTCTGATTGGCTAAACGACGAAATACTTCATCGGTAAAATACAGCATAACCTCTGAATCCCTATTATCGCTCATTATGGCTATCGCACGAATATTTTGTTAAAATACTTACAGTTTGCTTCTGTAAAATATCCATATCTTCCAAATTCTTTTATATTTACAAAATAAACCAGTTCGCTACGTAATTTTATTTTATTACACGTTTATCCACGCTAAAAAAATAAATATGTCTTCTCACTTCGAAATCAAATTTCAAACTGCGCATCTACGGTACTGTACAGACCCTTTATATTTTTAAACCTTCACCTCATGTCACTACAAATACCCATCTCGAAAGCGATTTCCAAATGCGGGCGATAACATGGCCGAGTTTACAGATTTCAACACCCAGTGCTGTCCTAAGATTCGACTATGTGGTTGGCAGAAAGCCAGCCACTGCACCCTTGTTTGTGTATGGGAGAGCTTCAGGCTCCGCCGGCTCCGCATTTTGTTTTCCTTATAACTCTGTAACCGTTAGGCGGATTCTTTTCAAATTTGGCAGGTTTAGGCAGTAGCCTTGGGGAATTTTTTTGAATATGCTGCAGTGACATTTCAACCAATCAGAGAGGTCACATGTCTTTTTTCGATGGGGAAGCTTGTCCGGATGATAACTTGAAAGGAATTTTATCAATTCACCTGAAACTTGGCAAATACATTCATTCTATTAAAATCTGGAAATCATTAGATTTTGGCATTGATTGGTCAAGAAATGGCCGAGTAATTAATGATTAATTAATCATTACGAATTTTCCAAATAAGGAAAACACAAAAATGCTTATATCTCGAAAACCGTGTTAGATAGAGCGATTTCGACGAAATTTTTGGCCCGCAGGGTATGTCTGCGGAGTAGTTTTCCCAATTTTCAAAAAATTTTTATCTCGCCCAAAATGGCGGCCATTTTGAATTTTCGAAATTTTCGCAAAACACAAAAATGCTTATATCTCAAAAACCGTGCTAGATATAGCAATTTCGACGAAATTTTTGACCCACAGGGTATCTCTGCAGAGTAGTTATCCCAATTTTGAAAAAAATTTTATCTCGCCAAAAATGGCGGCCATTTTGAATTTTTGAATTTTTCGCAGAAATTGCAAAACATAAAAATGCTTATATCTCGAAAACCCTGCTAGATAGAGCGATTTTGACAAAATTTTTGACCCACATGGTATATCTGCAGAGTAGCCATGCCAATTTTCAAAAAAATTTTGTCTCGCCAAAAATGGCGGCCATTTTGAATTTTCGAATTTTTCGCAAAAATTGCAAAACATAAAAATGCTTATATCTCAAAAACCCTGCTAGATAGAGCGATTTCGACGAAATTTTTGACCCGCAGGGTATCTCTGCAGAGTAGCCATGCCAATATTCAAACAAAAAATTTCTCGCAAAAAATGGCGGCCATTTTGAATTTTCGAATTTTTCGCAAAATTGCAAAACACAAAAATGCTTATATCTCGAAAACCGTGCTAGATAGAGCGATTTCGACGAAATTTTTGACCCACAGGGTATCTCTGCAGAGTAGCCATGCCAATTTTCAAAAAAATTTTATCTTGCCAAAAATGGAGGCCATTTTGAATTTTCGAATTTTTGCGCAAAAATTGCAAAACACAAAAATGCTAATATTTCGAAAACCGTGCTACATAGAGCGATTTCGACGAAATTTTTTATCTTCAGGGTATCTCTGCAGAGCAGCTATCCCAAAGAGCTTTCACTTGGTGAAGTTTCAGACCCATAGCTAATTGCTCACCTACTCAAAAAGAGTAAATGCGAATTACCTCTAAAAGTATTGCAGATGGCCAATTTTTCTCAAATAACTCATTCACCTACTTTTGGAAGAGCTTTCACATGGTGAAGTTTCAGACCTATAGCCAATTACTCACCTACTCAAAATGAGTAAATGCGAATTATCTCTAAAAGTATTGCAGATAGCCAATTTTTCTCAAATAACTCATTCACCTACTTTTGGGAGAGCTTTCACTCTGTGAAGTTTCAGACCCATAGCTAATTATTTACCTACTCAAAATGAGTAAATGCTAATTATCTGTAAAAGTATTGCGGATACCCAATTTTTATCAAATAACTCATTCATCTACTTTTGGGAGAGCTTTCACATGGTGAAGTTTCAGACCCATAGCTAATTACTCACCTACTCAAAATGAGTAAATGCGAATTATCTCTAAAAGTATTGCAGATAGCCAATTTTTCTCAAATAACTCATTCACCTACTTTTGGGAGAGCTTTCACTTGGTGAAGTTTCAGACCCATAGCTAATTACTCACCTACTCAAAATGAGTAAATGCGAATTATCTGTAAAAGTATTGCAGATAGCCAATTTTTCTCAAATAACTCATTCACCTACTTTTGGGAGAGCTTTCACTTGGTGAAGTTTCAGACCCATAGCTAATTACTCACCTACTCAAAATGAGTAAATGCGAATTATCTCTAAAAGTATTGCAGATAGCCAATTTTTGTCAAATTAGTCATTCACCTACTTTTGGGAGAGCTTTCACTTGGTGAAGTTTCAGACCCATAGCTAATTACTCACCTACTCAAAATGAGTAAATGCGAATTATCTGTAAAAGTATTGCAGATAGCCAATTTTTCTCAAATAACTCATTCACCTACTTTTGGGAGAGCTTTCACTCTGTGAAGTTTCAGACCCATAGCTAATTACTCACCTACTCAAAATGAGTAAATGCGAATTATCTCTAAAAGTATTGCAGATAGCCAATTTTTCTCAAATAACTCATTCACCTACTTTTGGCAGAGCTTTCACTTGGTGAAGTTTCAGACCCATAGCTAATTACTCACCTACTGAAAATGAGTAAATGTGAATTATCTCTAAAAGTATTGCAGATAGCCAATTTTTCTCAAATAACTCATTCACCTACTTTTGGGAGAGCTTTCACTTGGTGAAGTTTCAGACCCATAGCTAATTACTGACCTACTCAAAATGAGTAAATGCGAATTATCTCTAAAAGTATTGCAGATAGCCAATTTTTCTCAAATAACTCATTCACCTACTTTTGGGAGAGCTTTCACTCTGTGAAGTTTCAGACCCATAGCTAATTACTCAACTACTCAAAATGAGTAAATGCGAATTATCTCTAAAAGTATTGCAGATAGCCAATTTTTCTCAAATTAATCATTCACCTACTTTTGGGAGAGCTTTCACTTGGTGAAGTTTCAGACCCATAGCTAATTACTCACCTACTCAAAATGAGTAAATGCGAATTATCTGTAAAAGTATTGCAGATAGCCAATTTTTCTCAAATAACTCATTCACCTACTTTTGGGAGAGCTTTCACTTGAAGTTTCAGACCCATAGCTAATTACTCACCTACTCAAAATGAGTAAATGCGAATTATCTCTAAAAGTATTGCAGATAGCCAATTTTTCTCAAATTAATCATTCACCTACTTTTGGGAGAGCTTTCACTTGGTGAAGTTTCAGACCCATAGCTAATTACTCGTCTACTCAAAATGAGTAAATGCGAATTATCTCTAAAAGTATTGCAGATAGCCAATTTTTCTCAAATAACTCATTCACCTACTTTTGGGAGAGCTTTCACATGGTGAAGTTTCAGACCCATAGCTAATTACTCACCTACTCAAAATGAGTAAATGCGAATTATCTCTAAAAGTATTGCAGATAGCCAATTTTTCTCAAATAACTCATTCACCTACTTTTGGGAGAGCTTTCACTTGGTGAAGTTTCAGACCCATAGCTAATTACTCACCTACTCAAAATGAGTAAATGCGAATTATCTGTAAAAGTATTGCAGATAGCCAATTTTTCTCAAATAACTCATTCACCTACTTTTGGGAGAGCTTTCACTTGAAGTTTCAAGCCAATTCAAAATGAGTAAATGCGAATTATCTCTAAAAGTATTGCAGATAGCCAATTTTTCTCAAATAACTCATTCACCTACTTTTGGGAGAGCTTTCACTTGGTGAAGTTTCAGACCCATAGCTAATTACTCACCTACTCAAAATGAGTAAATGCGAATTATCTCTAAAAGTATTGCAGATAGCCAATTTTTGTCAAATTAATCATCCACCTACTTTTGGGAGAGCTTTCACTTGGTGAAGTTTCAGACCCATAGCTAATTACTCACCTACTCAAAATGAGTAAATGCGAATTATCTCTAAAAGTATTGCAGATAGCCAATTTTTGTCAAATTAATCATTCACCTACTTTTGGGAGAGCTTTCACTTGGTGAAGTTTCAGACCCATAGCTAATTACTCACCTACTCAAAATGAGTAAATGCGAATTATCTCTAAAAGTATTGCAGATAGCCAATTTTTCTCAAATAACTCATTCACCTACTTTTGGGAGAGCTTTTACTTGGTGAAGTTTCAGACCCATAGCTAATTACTCACCTACTCAAAATGAGTAAATGCGAATTATCTCTAAAAGTATTACAGATAGCCAATTTTTCTCAAATTAATCATTCACCTACTTTTGGGAGAGCTTTCACTTGGTGAAGTTTCAGACCCATAGCTAATTACTCGTCTACTCAAAATGAGTAAATGCGAATTATCTCTAAAAGTATTGCAGATAGCCAATTTTTCTCAAATAACTCATTCACCTACTTTTGGGAGAGCTTTCACTTGGTGAAGTTTCAGACCCATAGCTAATTACTCACCTACTCAAAATGAGTAAATGCGAATTATCTCTAAAAGTATTGCAGATAGCCAATTTTTCTCAAATAACTCATTCACCTACTTTTGGCAGAGCTTTCACTTGGTGAAGTTTCAGACCCATAGCTAATTATTCACCTTCTCAAAATGAGTAAATGTGAATTATCTCTAAAAGTATTGCAGATAGCCAATTTTTCTCAAATAACTCATTCACCTACCTTTGGGAGAGCTTTCACTCTGTGAAGTTTCAGACCTATAGCTATTTATTCACCTACTCAAAATGAGTAAATGCTAATTATCTGTAAAAGTATTGCGGATACCCAATTTTTATCAAATACTCATTCATCTACTTGTGGGAGAGCTTTCACATGGTGAAGTTTCAGACCCATAGCTAATTACTCACCTACTCAAAATGAGTAAATGCGAATTATCTCTAAAAGTATTGCAGATAGCCAATTTTTCTCAAATAACTCATTCACCTACTTTTGGGAGAGCTTTCACTTGGTGAAGTTTCAGACCCATAGATAATTATTCACCTACTCAAAATGAGTAAATGTGAATTATCTCTTAATAGTATTGCAGATAGCCAATTTTTCTCAAATAACTCATTCACCTACTTTTGGAAGACCTTTCACACACGAAAATGAAAAATTGTGAATATCTCGGAAAACCTATTTCTTCTGCTTTAATGCTCGGCGGGAGATACACACCACGGCAGTGGTCTTGACAAAAATTTTTGTCTCCCCAAAAATGGTGGCCATTTTGAATTTTCAAAGTTTTTGCAAAACACAAAAATGCTTATATCTCAAAAACCGTGCTATATGGAGCGAACTCAACAAAATTTTTGACCTGCTGGGTATCTCTGCAGAGTAGCCATGCCAATTTTCAAAATATTTTTGTCTCGCCAAATATAGCGGACATTTTTAATTTTTTTATTTTTTGCAAAACACAAAAATGCTTATATCTTGAAAACCGTGCTAGATAGAGCAGACTGCGCTGACTTTGGTTGCCACAACAGTATAAGGCTAGAAACGAAGCATTTTCTTAATACTTTAGCACTCACCTTTATATCCTTTTCGGGACGCTTTGTTTTTGCTATGCAAAAACATTATCTTTTTTTTTTGCGAGCGATCCTCTAGTTTGAATGGTGATTTTACACTGGGGTGTGTGTGCAACATCATAGTGTGACCTTGAGCTAACCTTGCCAGGGGGCAAGTTGCCACATTGACTTTGAAATTTAAAATCTTGTCTGGCTATATCTTGGCATCCATAAGGTGTAGGAACTTGGTACTTGATAGGGACATTGGTGGGGGGTGTATGTGTGCAACGTCATGGTGTAACCTTGATTTGATCTTTGACCTTGTCGTAGTGACCATGAGTTTTAAAATCTTGTCCGGGCTATATCTCGGAAACTGTATGGTGTCGGATGTTGATACTTGGTAGGGACATTGGTTGGGGGTTGTAGGTGTGCAACATCATGGTGTGACCTTGATTTGACCTTGTCGTAGTGACCATGAGTTTGAAAATCTTGTCTGGGCTCTTTCTTGGATTCCATAAGATGTAGATTCAGTAAGGTGTAGAAGGTTGACACTTAGTAGGGACATTGGTTAGGGGGTGTGTGTGTGCAACATGGTGTGACCTTAACTTTGGCTCTGCCAAAGTGTGTTCATCTGCCATATTTTAGACATTTTTCTTATGACAAAGATATATAGATTGCTGCAAATGATTATTATGTAAACTTTTACATGATAGTGCTATTTCCATTGACAGCTCGGTGGTATAGCGGTTAGAGTTCTCGCCTCCAACCTCTGAGGCCGCCGGTTCGAATCTCGGGCCGGGCGCTTCATGTTGGAAAGTTGGTAGTTACTTGCCGATGCCCGGTAGTTTACAGTGCAGTATGCACTGGTTTCCTCCACGTGTAAACTACCCGTCGCAATATGACCCTAGCTGTTGAACGCGACGTAAAACAACAAATAAATCTAAATCTAAATCCATTGACAGCTATTCACCAGTTTGGGCATCTCTGATGCTATTTGAATACTCTATCTTTACATAAATTTGTCTCTCTTAAACATTATTTGTTGTTGTATGTGATTATTTTTCAATTTGAAAATTTAAAATTCAAATCATTTCAAAGAGTATTCAAAATACATTTGACTCCATGTCTGGTATTGCACAGTGTAAGAGCCAATCCCTCATCTGTGCGTGAACCTGTTTTCAGAGGCATGCCCTGCGTATGGAAGTGAGTACAACTACAGACAGGGATGTGATCTTCCTGCAGCAGCGTCGTATCACCTTCACCCTCTTCCTTGTGGTGGTGATGTTTGTGGTCTGCTGGACTCCACATACTATCTATGCTGCATATGCTGCTGTAGTCAAGGAACAGTCAAGGCTGCATCCTCTGGCTAATCCCATTGTAAGTTGTTGATTTTCTGTCTCTTAATTTGTTTGTGTTGGTGTTATGGGAAGGCACCTGGTACCCAAGAAAATTATGAAGAAAAATATAAAGCACAGGAAAAAAATCTGGTTTGTCTGTCTGGTTTGTATACTTTGGAAGTTGTAAACCCAGTCAAAAGTATTAAACTCTTGTGGCAAGTTGGTGCACATGCATAGAGAAATTCTAGTTTTCTCAGTCGCCAGTCAAAAGGCCAGAGTCGGGAGATCATGAAACACCTTCCATGCAAGTCTTACATAAAACTTTATGTCTCAAATTCATTTATGAAGATTTCTTCACGAAATTTTTAGGTAATGTTTATGGCTATGATAATATGTCTGTTAAAATTTGGCCTCATTTTGAAAAAAGAAAATGGCCGCCATAGGCTGATGAAGATTTCTTCACGAAATTTGCAGAATGCAAGTGTTAATGATAAGATGTTGTAAAACTTAAAGCATTGCAGCAAGCTCCATCAGATTTGCAATGTATCTGACAAGGAAAGCTTCTCTGAGAGTAATTTTCCATCATTTAGAAAACAAAATGGCTTCCATGTCACATCAAATTGGGGTCATGATACTTAAAATGCCTTATATTTCCCTAATTATTGGTAATAGGGCTTCAAAATGTGAAATAAAAACCCTACAGGAAGACATGGCCTACAAATCTTTTGCAAGTGTTAAATTCTCTCTTTGAATCCTGTTTCAAGGTCAAGTGGGGTCATTGTAATAAAAAATCACAAAAAAGAGAACTTTTACTGTCCTGTATATTCACATACACTTAAAAACTATTCATTGGAATGGGGTTACATTGTCACACAGTATGGGACCCGCCCATGGCTTGGTCATTTTCACAGTTGATCTGGATTGATAATGATAATCTAAATTGAAAATCCAGAATTTTTCTGTTTTCCTTTCAGCACTATTAACAGGTGAGGGCTTGTATATATTCTCAGGCATTGCTCGCTTATTCCTGTAGATAATGCCCATAAACATACCAAATGTGAAATTTGATAGAATTTTCACCCCGAAAACTGAAAAGTTTCCCATTTAACAAGGTTTACATTTCACCTGGAGGAGCCAAAATATTATTTATATCTCCATAGATCTTTGACACTAGTATGTTTATCTGACAATGGTCCAGAAATATCAATGACCTGGGTGCGTCTAGATTTTCAGTAGAAAAAGCACTGTTCAGCAAATGAATAGAACCAAAGTGCAGAGCAAGAAATCTGATGCTTGTCACACTATGTGTAATTAGCTACTGCAGAACCCCTGCACATTTATCTTTATATTAAGGGAAGTTCCAATCAAATTTAAGCTTTTTGTGTTAATTTAGGTGACTGATCATCTCTGATGCAGAATTTCTCTGAATTTCATTTCTTTATGAATAATTTAAAGAGGTATTCTGACAATGGCAGATTTCACATATTATGGCAGTTTTTTTTTGTATTTCTCACAATATACCCAGTAACTAACTTATGCCCAACACATTTTCCCCCACTTATTGTAAGGTGATGTCTGAAAACTGTGTCATAAGTTTATGACCACTTCAAGCTTGTTATTTAAAAAACCATGTTGTGTGTTCTTGTTGTTTTGTTTAATAAGTGTACATTAAAACCTTAGATGAACCTCTGTTATCAGAACAATATCAGTGAGTTGTAATATGTCTGTATTATACAAAAGAAAGAAATATAAAAGCAGTATCTCAGTCAAAGTAATAAATCTAATAAAACATACAGCAAATTGTACTCAAGCATGAGCTGTTGAAGAAACAAGGATTTAAATCTTTCGATTTACAAACAATTTTTCCATTAGAAATTGTTTGACATCTTAAAAAAGTATCTCAAAACAAATAACAAAGTGATTATTTCAAGCGATTGATTTCTTTTTGCAGTGACTGTTTTCCCTACCTTCACTAGTCTTACAGTTATAAATGGAGCGTGAAATTGCAGAATTTAATTCAGAATTTTATGTTTGTCTTGTTGCTATAACCCCTTAACCACTGGTGGCTGAATACAGTATTTTATTAACACACTTTGACAAAAATCAATCAGACTACGGGGTATATCTATTTGCCTCCTCACCTGAAAAACAAGATGAACTCTGATAGAGCAGAATACTCAACTCAATGTGACCAAATTTTTGTGATTACTGCAATTTTCACAGAAACAAAACTTATTTGCTGAAAATTCCTTTGCTTTTCTCTCTGTACACATCTCCCTTTAGCACACTGATTGGTAAACACAAAGGTGTACACTTCCATTTCTATGCTGATGGTACCCAACTTTATGTCCATCTGTCACACATGAATGCCTCAGCTGCTTTTGATAAGTTGAACAGATGCCTTCAAGATGTCAAAGAATGGATGTCGGCTAGCAAACTCAAACTCAGTCCTGATAAAACTAAGTTCATACTTTTTGGCTCCAAGAAACAGAAAGGTTAAATGTATGTTTCCCAATTGACATCTTGGGCAACCCTCTTCACCCCACCAAGACAGTCAGGAACCTGGGTGTGTGGTTTGACTCGGATTTTTCCTTCTCTAAACATGTCCAGAATATTTGTAAAGGCTGCTTCATTCAATGGAGGGATTTTAGAAGTACTAGGCAGTTCTTGATTCATGATGCATCTGTGTCGGTTGCCAATACCTTTGTTAGTAGTCGGTAGGACTACTGTAACTGACTTTTCAGGAGTCTCTCCAAATTCAATCTTCATAGATTACAGTCTATCCAAAATAGTGCAGCTAGAATTGTTATAAATTCAAGTAAATACACTCGAATAACTACGGTATTCAGGAAACTACATTGGCTCCCGATTCAGTTTCACTCAGAGTTCAAATTGGCTACCCTGGTGTACAAGTTTATTTATACTTGTTACCCTAAATATTTTGCTCCACACCTATCCACATACTGCACTACTTACAATACTAGACGTAGTCAGAGTGTTGCCAATTTCCTCAGTGTACCAAAATTTCAACCTACAATTCACAAGTCTACTAAGCAGTTTGGCTTCAGTTTTGCCTTTGATGCTCCCACTGTTTGGAATTCACTTCCTGAAGACATTCGTGCATCACCCACCATTGCCCCTTTTAGAAAGAAGCTCAAAACCTATCTCTATACAAAGGCATATCCTCCTTAGCTCATTTTATGTTATGGTTTCTCCGTGGTGCTGACCTATTTCTGTCCCTTTACTTTGATTTTGGATATTGCTATTGCGTTGTTGCGCCTTAGAGTCCACTACTCAGTGGAGATTAAGCGCTATTAAAGTCGAATTAGAATTAGAATTGTTGAAGAAAAAGCTTAAAACTGTTGCATTCCAAGCATAATAGTAATAATAATAACATCAATAATAAATAATAATACTCTTGAAGTACGCACGCGTGTACAAGTTTTATCCTCATCGCACTCAACATATCAGGCCAAACTCGTTCTTTGTAACCAGTCTTCTGCTTGCAGAGAATCTATGCTGTGCTGGATGTCGACGAAAATATAAGGTTTGCGTATGCACCCAAGATAAGTTCTGTTTACAAACCAAGGACGAGTTGTTAGGTTTTGTCCAAGTAGTCTCACCTTTTACTCCAATTTACAATAAAAACATCAAATAAAGTAAAAAGATTGTTTGCCAGGTACCAAAAAGATGCAAGACTCAATGTTCATGACTCATACAAAATTGTTTCTTGTCAACAGGGTCAGTAACTTGAAAAAGATAATGGCCCAACTGAAAAGTTGCTAGCCAAATTTTGAAACTTAAAAATGAAGATATTTACAAATCAGGCTTTCTTAATACACATACTTTACAGCTTACAATATAGTGAATATACCATCACTTGTAGGGAAAAAAGAGATTTAAAATTATTGAAAAATCTTCAATGTATATCTCTGAGTTAGAGGAGCCATAATCAGACTCATCATCTGACTCATAATCAGAGTAACAAGGGTCTTACTACCGAATTTTAACATCTTCATCAATGGAAAAAAAAGAAGAAAAAGAAAAAAAAAGAATAAACAAGCAATAGGTGCCCCTGAATGGGCTCTGTGTCAGCTGACTGTTTTTTGAGTGCCAGGGTAGAAGTGAGAGAAGAAAAGGACACAAAAGTTAATGCCCTGCAAATGGTCTTCAGAAGTAAAGCACCAATTCAACTGTTATTCAAAAGCAGTTTAATCTGTTACAACTTATCTTTAGGGTACTATGACTAATGTTTTAGGTGCTATAACCTATCGTGTATACTCTTCTGTGAAAATATAGCCAGTTGATGTGTTCCAAGAGAAGAGTTAGTCATACAAGTGCCCCAATTATTACACTGGGGTGTGATTGGGTTTTAGTGTTAACAGTAATATTTATGAATTGTAGCAGTTGGGGCTTCAGAACAAGTGATAAGCTGATCCTTTTTGTCATGCCTCTAATCTTTTATTTTGAGGAATCAGCCTTAATCTTATGATTAGTTGCAGATGCGGCACTGTGTAGCCATATAACAGATGCTCCTTTGGGATTTATCCTAACGTTAATAATGAATGTCAGAATCACTATATTCAGATTTAATTGGTATTGTAATTATTTGCTCACTGTCTGAATATTAGGTAGCTGTTTTAATGTTTGTACATCTCAGTTGGTTTGTCATGCAAAAACAAATACATACTACTCACATAGATAAGAAAATTAACCAAAAATATAAATATGTGGGGTTTTATGCTCAATATATAATTGATATTTTTAATTGAAAAAGACACATGTTGCAAAAACAGATATCAATATAAATTAACTCTATCCTACTTGGAAGTCAATGCAAATGAATAGGATAAATCAGTTTTAGTGCATTATAAAATTATGGACAAATATTAAATGGATACGTTATTTTTCTTTTATACAAATTTTGAGCAATATAAATTAAGTTTAGTGATCCAAATTGTAACTTTTGATGCTCTTGCTTGAACTTTATTGCTTTTAAAATTGCTATTTGTGTGAAGTGTAACATTGTAATAGAATCATTTAACTGCAGCATCAAGTAACCGCTATTACACACAATGATAGTGGGTGAATTAGATTGGATCTGACCATTTTTGAAAGTAGTGCACATGATTTGCTAGAAATAACATACATTGAATGCAATGAATAAATAATGTTTTTTTTTGTTATTTGATAGTTTATTCCCCCTTTTAAAATATTCAGGTAGGTCAGCCAGAGGAAAGAGGTTTCAACCACTAAACTGCCCACCTTACAATCGTTTGCACAGCACAGTGTGCGACATGGCAATTTGCTTTTAAGAAATTATTTTTAGGAAAAAATACAATTAGAACAAAATAATATTAATAATATTACGAATAAATGAAAAGTAATACAATTTGCCATTTTGGTTTTACAATTTCAACAAACACTTTAAGAACATGGAGAATAAACTTTTTTTTTTGTAGATTTTTTTGATGGAAACAGCTGCACCATAAAAAAAGACACAGGGTAATACAGTACTTAAAATTAGTCAACTAAAATTAATCAACTAACAAAGATTCAACAGCTTGCCATTTGCTTCTACACATTTCTTCGTTCTTACCATACATCTTCACTAGTTCTTTTTCAATACAATATTGCTGTTTAATTATTTTCATAAGATGCTCTATGTATAGTGCTCTTTCATTACATTTTGTGGAATAGATATATCTTTTCACAATATTAAATATATGATTTAGACACATTTTATTGTTACAGTCAAGGCATCCCAATAGAACATTGTGTGGTTTAAGTTGAGGTTATATCTAAAAATGGTTTCATTTTCAGTGCTAATTTTGACCATAAGTCCTGGACAACAGGACAAAAGTAAAAAAGGTGTTCAATGGTTTCAACACCTGACTGACAAAAATAGCATGATTCATTTTCAATAATATTACACATTTTTAAGTATTTGTTAGTTGGAAGAATTCTCGAGAGAATTAAGCGTCCCGCAAGGGACGCTTGTTTGTGTATGGGAGAGCTTCCGGCTCCGCCGGCTCCGCCGGCTCCGCATTTTGTTTTCCTTATAACTCTGTAACCGTTAGGCGGATTCTTTTCAAATTTGGCAGGTTTAGGCAGTAGCCTTGGGGAATTTTTTGGAATATGCTGCAGTGACATTTCAACCAATCAGAGAGGTCACATGACCAAAAATGTCTTTTTTCGATGGGGAAGCTTGTCCGGATGATAACTTGAAAGGAATTTTATCAATTCACCTGAAACTTGGCAAATACATTCATTCTATTAAAATCTGGAAATCATTAGATTTTGGCATTGATTGGTCAAGAAATGGCCAAGTAATTAATGATTAATTAATCATTACGAATTTTCCAAATAAGGAAAACACAAAAATGCTTATATCTCGAAAACCGTGCTAGATAGAGCGATTTCGATGAAATTTTTGACCCGCAGGGTATCTCTGCGGAGTAGTTTTCCCAATTTTCAAAAAAATTTTGTCTCGCCCAAAATGGCGGCCATTTTGAATTTTCGAAATTTTCGCAAAAATTGCAAAACACAAAAATGCTTATATCTCAAAAACCGTGCTAGATAGAGCAATTTCGACAAAATTTTTGAGCCGCAGGATATCTCTGCAGAGTACTTTCCCAATTTTCAAAAAATTTTTGTCTCGCCAAAAATGGCGGCCATTTTGAATTTTCGAAATTTTCGCAAAAATTGCAAAACACAAAAATGCTTATATCTCGAAAACCGTGCTAGATAGAGCGATTTCGACGAAATTTTTGACCCACTGGGTATCTCTGCAGAGTAGCCATGCCAATTTTCAAAAAAATTTTATCTTGCCAAAAATGGCGGCCATTTTGAATTTTCGAATTTTTGCGCAAAAATTGCAAAACACAAAAATGCTAATATTTCGAAAACCGTGCTACATAGAGCGATTTCGACAAAATTTTTTATCTTCAGGGTATCTCTGCAGAGCAGCTATCCCAAAGAGCTTTCACTTGGTGAAGTTTCAGACCCATAGCTAATTGCTCACCTACTCAAAAAGAGTAAATGCGAATTACCTCTAAAAGTATTGCAGATGGCCAATTTTTCTCAAATAACTCAGTCACCTACTTTTGGAAGAGCTTTCACATGGTGAAGTTTCAGACCCATAGCCAATTACTCACCTACTCAAAATCAGTAAATGCGAATTATCTCTAAAAGTATTGCAGATAGCCAATTTTTCTCAAATAACTCATTCACCTACTTTTGGGAGAGCTTTCACATGGTGAAGTTTCAGACCCATAGCTAATTATTTACCTACTCTAAATGAGTAAATGCTAATTATCTGTAAAAGTATTGCGGATACCCAATTTTTATCAAATAACTCATTCATCTACTTGTGGGAGAGCTTTCACATGGTGAAGTTTCAGACCCATAGCTAATTACTCACCTACTCAAAATGAGTAAATGCGAATTATCTCTAAAAGTATTGCAGATAGCCAATTTTTCTCAAATAACTCATTCACCTACTTTTGGGAGAGCTTTCACTAGGTGAAGCTTCAGACCCATAGCTAATTACTCACCTACTCAAAATGAGTAAATGCGAATTATCTCTAAAAGTATTGCAGATAGCCAATTTTTGTCAAATTAATCATTCACCTACTTTTGGTAGAGCTTTCACTTGGTGAAGTTTCAGACCCATAGCTAATTACTCACCTACTCAAAATGAGTAAATGCGAATTATCTCTAAAAGTATTGCAGATAGCCAATTTTTCTCAAATAACTCATTCACCTACTTTTGGCAGAGCTTTCACTTGGTGAAGTTTCAGACCCATAGCTAATTACTCACCTACTGAAAATGAGTAAATGTGAATTATCTCTAAAAGTATTGCAGATAGCCAATTTTTCTCAAATAACTCATTCACCTACTTTTGGGAGAGCTTTCACTTGGTGAAGTTTCAGACCCATAGCTAATTACTCACCTACTCAAAATGAGTAAATGCGAATTATCTCTAAAAGTATTGCAGATAGCCAATTTTTCTCAAATAACTCATTCACCTACTTTTGGGAGAGCTTTCACTTGGTGAAGTTTCAGACCCATAGCTAATTACTCACCTACTCAAAATGAGTAAATGCGAATTATCTGTAAAAGTATTGCAGATAGCCAATTTTTCTCAAATAACTCATTCACCTACTTTTGGGAGAGCTTTCACTTGGTGAAGTTTCAGACCCATAGCTAATTACTCACCTACTCAAAATGAGTGAATGCGAATTATCTCTAAAAGTATTGCAGATAGCCAATTTTTCTCAAATTAATCATTCACCTACTTTTGGCAGAGCTTTCACTTGGTGAAGTTTCAGACCCATAGCTAATTACTCGTCTACTCAAAATGAGTAAATGCGAATTATCTCTAAAAGTATTGCAGATAGCCAATTTTTCTCAAATAACTCATTCACCTACTTTTGGGAGAGCTTTCACTTGGTGAAGTTTCAGACCCATAGCAAATTACTCACCTACTCAAAATGAGTAAATGCGAATTATCTCTAAAAGTATTGCAGATAGCCAATTTTTCTCAAATAACTCATTCACCTACTTTTGGCAGAGCTTTCACTTGGTGAAGTTTCAGACCCATAGCTAATTATTCACCTACTCAAAATGAGTAAATGTGAATTATCTCTAAAAGTATTGCAGATAGCCAATTTTTCTCAAATAACTCATTCACCTACTTTTGGCAGAGCTTTCACTCTGTGAAGTTTCAGACCCATAGCTATTTATTCGCCTACTCAAAATGAGTAAATGCTAATTATCTGTAAAAGTATTGCGGATACCCAATTTTTATCAAATACTCATTCATCTACTTTTGGGAGAGCTTTCACATGGTGAAGTTTCAGACCCATAGCTAATTACTCACCTACTCAAAATGAGTAAATGCGAATTATCTCTAAAAGTATTGCAGATAGCCAATTTTTCTCAAATAACTCATTCACCTACTTTTGGGAGAGCTTTCACTTGGTGAAGTTTCAGACCCATAGATAGTTATTCACCTACTCAAAATGAGTAAATGTGAATTATCTCTTAATAGTATTGCAGATAGCCAATTTTTGTCAAATAACTCATTCACCTACTTTTGGAAGACCTTTCACACACAAAAATGAAAAATTGTGAATATCTCGGAAAAGCTATTTCTTCTGCTTTAATGCTCGGTGGGAGATACACACCACGGCAGTGGTCTTGACAAAAAATTTTGTCTCCCCAAAAATGGTGGCCATTTTGAATTTTCAAAGTTTTTGCAAAACACAAAAATGCTTATATCTCGAAAACCGTGCTATATGGAGTGAACTCAACAAAATTTTTGACCTGCTGGGTATCTCTGCAGAGTAGCCATGCCAATTTTCAAAATATTTTTGTCTCGCCAAATATAGCGGACATTTTTAATTTTTTTATTTTTTGCAAAACACAAAAATGCTTATATCTTGAAAACCGTGCTAGATAGAGCAGACTGCGCTGACTTTGGTTGCCACAACAGTATAAGGCTAGAAACGAAGCATTTTCTTAATACTTTAGCACTCACCTTTATATCCTTTTCGGGACGCTTTGTTTTTGCTATGCAAAAACATTATCTTTTTTTTTTGCGAGCGATCCTCTAGTTTTATATTGAAAAGCTCTCATTCTGCTGTCAATAGTGCACTGAAAGTTTACTGAGTAGTAACTAGGCCATGGTAACTGAGTTACATGATCCTGTAGAACATGAAGCCATTTTACTTCATGTGATCTGTGTGTACAATTTTTACTTAGCATATTTGCATAAGATTGTCTACAGACTTTACTCATTTTTAAAAGTGTTTCTAAAAGATTTTGTTTTATGTAGCTTCTTTCTAGTCTTACTTGTAAACAATCTTTCCATTTTCTTAGGATACTATGGAGAAAACTGTAAAAATCTACAAAATTTATTTGTATATTGAAAGCTTTAACAAAACTTTCGTAACCAAACATTCCTCCAGTATGACAAATTATATCATTTAGGTATGTAATACCCTTGTTTTGAAATTCGTGTGATCTTATAATCAAATTGTTATTGGTGAGAAAGTAACTGTCCCAAATTGGGTAAGTTCAAGGATCAATATTCTCATTGAATTCATTTTTATAATCTATCCAAGCACCAATAACATCTTTCCAAAAATTGTTTGAAATATTTCTTTGTAAATTTTGCAAAGACTCAGTGTCCAGTTCAAAACAAGATTTTTTATTTAAAGTAATAAGGTTTGATCCAAATATTGTTTGCCAATTTCCTTTAGTTTGTATTAGTCTCTTGACCCATGTTAGCTTCAGTGCACAATTAAACAGCAGAATATTTGTGAGTAAATAATGTTAATGATTATTTGAAATACATTGTTATATCCCAACAGCCCGCCAGGTGGGAAATTACAAAATGATGCTAGTTCTTGGGTGTGTTTGTGTGTTCATGCAAAAATATAAAAAAATTCTAAAGTGAAGGGCTACAGCATTTTTTTGCATATATATTTTTTGCTGATTTTTTTTTTTTTTTAATGTCATCATTATTTTGTTGCTTTTGCCAATCTAAGTCCATAGCAGAATGTGTAATATTTAGCAAAAAAAGCTACTTTGAGTAAATTACATTTTACTCCAAAATGAATATTTTGATTCTTTCACAAAAATGTGTTGTTCAGATACTTTCACAGTACATGCAAGATGGTACCTGTTTCAGAGGTTTATGTAAATTTCTTATTTTGAATTATCTCAATAGTTTAATAAGTAGAGTAAGAAATCTTAAATTCGCCAGGAATCTAAAATTCGCCACCTCTAAAACCTTAGTTAATTTTATGAAGAAAATGATGTTTTTGTCCAAAAATTGGTATTTTTCAGTTCAAAAAGCCTTAATTTACTATACATTCAACAAATCTCACCACAATTCATTTATTTTATTAGTATTTTCACATGTGGCGAATTTCAGATATGTGGCGAATTTTAGATTTCTTACTCTAATAGGTGGTTTATCTTTTGAACAGTGAGCAAAGTGACTCTTTAAGTGAATAAACTTTTTTTTTTCTTTGTAATCATTAGTTACATTGTTTTGGTTAAAGATGTTGTTTAGCTATTTCTGATGTTCTGTGTCAGGGTAATTTTTTAGCAGTAAAGATCCATACTAAGTAATAGCTACTTTGACATTTTGCTAGGGACCATTGGTCAGAAAAATAGCTTCATAGCGAAATGAGTAGTAACTACTTTGAATTCATAGTTCACCATTGGGTATATCACTCATAAGTTAACTGCACAAATATTGAATTAAGAGCATTTTGGTGAAAGGCATTACCCCCAACATCTTTTTGATGTTATTCCATAGCGTCCTGAGCAGGGTTGGGATAAATTCAGAAAAAAGATTACAAATACAGTAATTTCTCCATCGGCAAATACAGATACAAATACAAATACAGATGATTTTTAGAAGGCAAATACAGATACACAGAGTCCAAATACAAATATAAATACAAATACATCCAGCTAGAACCTCAAACTGCAATTATGGATAAAGTGTGACAGAAAAAAGGCTTACACTATTTTGTAATCAGTACTTCAAAGTGACCAAGGTTGGTGTTTTTTTCCGGACAAAACCTATTTTTTTCAGGGCCGATTTCACAAAGGGACTTAAGTCCAGATTTAGGCTTAAATCTAAGACTTTGGTCTTAAATTCTGTCAAAAAACTGCTAAGTCTGTGGTCTTAGACTTAGCGGATTTCACAAAGCAGCTAAGTCCATGAAATTGCTAAGTCAGTGGACTTAACTTTTAAGTCTGGGAGGTAGTGGGCTTAAATTTTGTAAAGAGGACTTAAATATGGCCGCCATAAACTTTTCTCCACTTCAAAATTTGAAATGGCTGTAAATAAATTATAATTATGCAGAACACCTCACTAAAGTAGTGTTTGGGAAGTTTATATGTGCTAACAAGGTGGAATATGTGGCATCAATATTATATTTTGAATATATACAAAAGGTCACATGACACAGAAAACCACTGTGGTTATATGATAAGCCTGGACTTAGCTAAGTCACCTTTGTGAAATCCATTTTTCCAGCTAAGACCAAAGTCTTAGATTTAAGTCCAAGACTTAGCCAAAAAAGGGACTTAGTTTAAGTCCTTTAGTGAAATCGGCCCCAGGACAGTGAATAAAATTGGATAAAACCCCCCTTTTCCAGATAAAACTGGAAAAAAATGGAAAAACTTTCATGATATTTAATAGGACAAAAACACTGACTTATATAGCAGATAAGTTACTTTAAACAATGTAGAAAGTATACAGGATCAATGTTAATCATTAAACAGTTAAAACAGTGAATACTACTTTAATATTTTAGATAATGCAGGGTAAAAAGGCAGATTAAAAATATCACGGGACACTGAGAGACTGAGATTATAGGATATAAGTAAAAGCAATAGCTATCTAATAAATTTTTTATTTCAGCATATATATTTCCATAATCTGTCAATAACTTGGGTGTGACATGTGTCAACCTTAGAAGGAATAACATTTCCAGTGACGAGATATTGTGTGCAATGTTTCTTGAGGCAGAAGGTGTTACAGTGACCTTGGCTTTTATTTTATATATGCTTTTATTTCACAAAACAATTGACACAAAAGTCATTGTGAGGGATTTATGAACCCAGACTTTATTGTGGTTGACATCTGCTGTAATGAACACCAGCTACTAAATTCCCAATTGCAAATGTGTCCGGTATTCCTGGCCATCAAATGTGTCATTTAAACATAGCTTATAGCTGTTGAAGTTTACAATATGGTTAGCAATCTCTTTTCCTATCCTCATTGCCCACACTTATAATGGTGTTTTGATATCACTCCTGAATAAATTTAAGACCATCTTACATTAACCTTAAGCAGACTGGACTGATTGACCAGCCTGAGTCTCTTACATTGAGACAACAGGTACCTTGGCTGGAGGGGGTAGTGGCTTCCCTGTGTATTTGTTGTTTAATTTGACACTGTACAAAACAATGTTACTTGTGAATGACTGGGAATATAAAGCTTAAGTAAATGGAGTAACATTTAAGGTGTTTATGACACAAGAAATAATATCTGTGTTTGGGTATTTGATCAAATACACCGAAATAAAATGATCAAATACAAGTACAAATACACAGATTTTAAAAATTGCAAATACAAATACAAATAGATGTTTTTGGATGTATTTAAATACAAATACAGATACGTATTTGTACCCAACCCTGGTACTGAGTAATGGCTACTTTAACTTTTTGCCATTTAGTAAATGCTATGGGATTTACAGTGTTACTGTGAAATATACCTACTTTATCATGTTCTACATCATGCCCAATTGTCAGAGCTAAAGCTCAATAGCTCTCTGAGTAATAAATATTTTCACAATTCATCCTTTCACATATCATTTATAACTATAAAACTAATTAATTGAGAGCATTTTTGTGGAATGTTTGGCACACCTGCTTTGTGATGTACAGTGTCATGGCCACTTTTGAGAGCTGTAGGTTGTCACTGAGCAAAAATCACTTGTTTTACAGGTTCCGTGGAACATTTACTCAAATATTTATTCATGGCATATGGATATGATGTTTACTTTATTGGGTCAATATTTTTAAACAAGATTACATAAAATAGTTCTTTTGGACCCAGTGAAACTTGATGTTTTTATGACATTTAGTGTTTTGATCCCTGGTGGGAGATCATACAACTGCAGTGGTCTTCTTCTATATACAGTGGATTTGGGCTAAGTTGAAGTTGCAAAATTTCAGCCAATTACTTCAACTTATGGCAACTTCTCGTTATACCCACTTTGAGAAATATATGAAGTACTAAAGACACTATGTAACTTAACTCTTCTGCAATAATTAACACTTGTGTGATCACTGTACTGGGATATTTATTTGTTTGATGTTTAGACTTAATACCACAATAGTGAGGAATCAGGTAGTGTTTCAATAGTACTATTCTGTCACCTCTTCCTTAGATTTTAACACTTCTGTACACTCAAGATTTATAGGTTCTACTTATACCTTGTTATTCCCACTGAAAAGTAACACTTTGTGCCTCAAATTAGGTTCTAGTTATGGCCACTTTCTGTAAGTCCAACTTCTAGTTATCCTTATGTTTTGCACTAATAATTGTTGGGACTAGAAATTACTTCTACTTATGGCAATATTCTACTTATGGCAGTTCTGCTTATACCAAATCTACTGTATTATAAATTACACAAGATGTTTCTTTGTCCAGATTACAAGGTGAACCATATAAATTAATAAATGGTATCAACCTTGAAATACTCACTGTCTATAAGAAAAAAACTAAATGCTTAGAAGTATCCAACTCAATCAAATGCATCCGTGAGCACTTTGGAGACCCCTTTGTTTTATTAATATCACAGTCAGTGACTTCTGAGTCACAACTCAACTCAAAACACTGACTGCTTCACCCTGGAAATTAATGACAGGGGAGGGAAACAAAATTGAAGAAGTGACTTCGTAATGTTATCTTTTTTAAAAGCTAAAAGGATTTGATTGTGAACTGTTTTTTAGTGAAACTGATTTCCTTTTTGCTTGAAACTGCTTCTAACTGTAATGACTTCCCCCCTCCCCCTAAAACCTTCCCACTTTTCAAATAGACTCGGAAGAAAGAGCTCAGGATGTCTCCATCAAATAGTATCTTTTGTATTTTCATATTTGCACTTTCAAAGAGTTTAACCAGTACAATGCCTTTTTTTTCTTTTTCTTTTTTTTTTGCTGCACCTGATGAACTGGCCCTGTGATTTTGTATTGCCTTTCTGAAACTTGCATACGCACCAGATGTTAATAACCTGAACAGACGTATGCAGTAGAATTTCTATAACCAGAAGTTCAGAACTGGTGAAAAGCAAATTGAGGCACCAAGTGTATCTGTGTTCGAAGTCACCACATTAGAAACTGCAGACATATTTTATAACTAGAGCTATTTCATGTGTATATTGGAGATTTTTGTTAGGTCCAAGGGTAAGACAAGTAGTACATAAACCTAAGTTTTGTTTATTGTTTTGTTTATTATCTTGCACATCCATAGTGGCTATGTTTACAGATTTAGACATGTACACACAAAACTAAGCCATAATGAAAAAAGGTATGACTGAAAAAAAATTTGTTTTAAGCAGATGTATTACATAAAATTGAATTCAAGGCACCTGCGTGTCAGTTACCACACGACTACATGTTCAAACCGCAACATTGGTTTACAAGTTTCTCCTCAGTGGTTCGCCAAGCTATTTTGGACCATCCTTGTCTCTGAGCAGGTGCTTTTACAATACCAGACATATTGTGACTCTCTATAGGTGACAGTTCCCCCATCCCACTCCTCTTCAGTCGGCCATAGTTTTGCCTTTAATGCTACTAAAATTTGGTATGACCTTCCAGACAATGTACCCAGCGCAGCATCTATGACCTCATTCAGGAAAAAGCTCAAAACATACCTGTTTGCAAAAGCCTATCTGCCTGAGTCTTCATGTCACCCCGCGTGTTCTCTAGTATGGCCTGGCTATGTTACTGGTCTTACGATTATTCACATTCTTTATGTTAAGCGGTGCCTTAGAGTCTGTCATTTGATGGGGATTAAGGGCAAAGTAAGTCCATATTAGATTAGCTTAGAATCATTAGGTCACTTAAATGACATTCCTGTCACAATATTACTAAAGCAAGGTACTAGGTGTGACACTAAATAAATCCATTAATCAATCATAGTGAAAACACAAAATGGGATTATAATCATGTGGGAAATTTTAGTCAAAATATATCAGCATAACTTGGTGATTACATTTGAGCACGTACTCATTGGGAAGTGCAAAATTTAGTTTTGATTTTTTTAGTTCAATATTGAGTATGTTGTTGCATAGGAACTGATCTTACATTCACACTTTTGAAACATAGTGCTGCATATAATGCAGGTGTTCCACTGGAGGCCGACCCTATGACTCTATATATATGTAAGATCGGCTGCAAAAGTCGGGGGGTTGGGGACAAAAATCCACAAAAAAAGGCGGGAAATTTTTGAGTCGGCTTCAACTCCCTGACAGGACGTGAAACATACAGGCTTGTCTGGATCTAGACGCCGACCTGCCGTGAGGTCGGGATGTTTTGTACAGACTGGTCTGGAAACTACCAGGACAAGCCCTAACAGACAAACCCTAAACCAATAACAGACAAGCCGTAGCAGGTCCCGACAAGTCGTATTGACAAACAGACAGTCTTGGATAAACATACAGAGCCCCACGACCAGACTTGAAGTCAGTATTGTAATAACAGTTTTTGATGAATTTTTGCGAAAAAAAGAGGATCAAGTGTCGACCAATTAACAAATCTGAAACTAGGTTACTAGTAAATATTTGGATCCCATCACGTGACCTAAATGTCCAAATTTACTTTTTTGTTATTTTAATTATAATTTCCAGGTTTTTGCTTTGATATATAAGAAATAAATCAATGTATGTCTGCTTCAGATTAATGAACGAAAAAGCCACTTAAAATAGAAAATTTTCATAAAAAATGGTACCATCTTTTCAAACAAGCAGAGTAGGATATGTTTCTAACAAAAGCTCATGTGACAATGAAGTCTCTGTTGCTTGTTGCTGGCTTTTATACTCCAATTTCGAGTTTCTGGGAAGGACCCCATCAAAATTCCGTCCCTCTGAGCAATTTTTCTACACATTTATACCAAATAATTTCGAGCCCCTGAGAAAGCACATTTTTTTGTGGACATGAAGGTAAATACCCTGTTTTCAGGTCATGTGATGGGATCCAAATATTTACTGGTGACATACTTTTAGATTTGTTGATTGGTCAACACTTGATCCTCTTTTTGCCCAAAAATTTCTTTCCTGAAGTAAGCTGGGATTTTATTTTTACTTAACCAAATAAAAACACTTTTTCAGGTTTCAATTAATTATAACATATATGTGGAACTTAACCTGAAAATTATGATCACTTGCACTGTTTCTTTGTGATTCTTCACATAATTTTTAACCATATTTTTACCTCACATCATGCTGGAAATGGACTGCAAATGAGCAGTACCTAAGTTACAAAAGACAAGCCAGCTACATATTACGACAGGCCTGCAAGTGATAACGACAAGCCTGGAAGGGTTACAGACAAGTCTGGAAGTGTAACTGACAGGCCCTTGAGTTAACCAACAGGCCTGTTGCTAGGGGGCTGAAATTAGGGTCGGATATAAGAGTCGGTAACGGTCGTAGCAGTATCAAACATGTTTGATATTTCACCGACTCTCCCCGACAGGCCGGGAACTTGCAACTGACCCTGACCGACCATGTAAACATTGGTCCCAACTCTCCAAAAATGCATAGTTACCGGCCTGTCGGCTCCAGTGGAACACCTGTCCCTAAACAGAACTGAGCCCAAAGTGAATAACCCTATATTTTTTGCATCACTTTTCTGGTGTTTGGAGCTATGTAATTGCTAGGACATTCAGATTTTAATTCCGTAGTAATGGTCCTCATGCACCAAACTGCTGCAATACAATCAATCTGCATATATTGTGTAGATTAACCAGAGCCTGTCTTGATCACTGACCTTAAGCAGGGACTGGGCCTGGTTAGTACTTGGATGGGTGACCGTCTGCGTTCCGGGACAGGTACAGGCAGATACACATAATTAGTCACTTAAATGATGGTCCCGTCACAGTATTAGTGTTACCAAAACAAGGTATTAGATATGACGTTAAAGCAATCAATACAATTAAATATAACAGATTCAGATACAAACCTTCTTCAAGTGGAAGCATATGGGGAAAACAATTTTTTTAAAGTCAGACCAGAACTAAAGAAGTTAGAGTAAGTTTGAATGGAGCTCTGTGCTATATGCTGGTGTTACATAGCAATCCAGTAAAAAATTGAAAGCTGTAGAATTCTTCAAAGTCAAAATTTATTTTGTATCACTTTTCAGGAGTTACTCTAATGCCCCTGTTCCACCAAAGGATTAAGCCCCGATCCTGTCGGCGACCCTTAATCGTGCACAGTCGGTTGAAAAAAGACAAAAATGGGCGGGAATACTGGGTCGGTACTGAAGTCTGGGATTAAGAACAGATCGTCCCCAGGACGCCTCAGGACACCTCAGGACGCCTCAGGCGGCCGCAGACAGTCCCCGACTGGTCTGGGACTAAGAACCGACTAAGCCAGTTTTCGGGTCGGTTTCAACCACGATCCTGTCGGACACAAACCGACTGGGTCCCAGGACGCCTCAGGCCTCCTGGGACTAAGAGCCGACTAACACACGATTAACTACCGGCGTCCTCAGGCGTCCTCAGGCCTCCTCAGGCCTCCCCAGACCACGATCCCCGATTATTGTTTTGCAAAGTTGCTGGATTTTCTGGGTATATATATATATAAAATTTGCGATCTAATCATCATTGCTTTTCTAGGAACACACCAGGATGCCACCTTTTAATGGAAGACAGATTCAACAACAACTTAGGGCTTTCTTGGTTTTTATTCAGTTACAAATAATCATGTATTTCCATTTTTTACGTCAAGCACAGCAACCACCACCACCAGCACCACCAGCACCCATACAGAGACCTAGAAGAAGGCACAACATGTGGGTCAGGCCATGGCTTCTGCAGAGAGAGGAGAGGGGGGCCTACCACAACATTATGGCTGATCTGTATGCCACAGACATTCCAGGATTCACCAACTACATGAGGATGACCCCAGAATTCTTTGAAATGATGAAGACCAGACTGGAACCACGTCTAGCCAGGCAGGCCACCAACTACAGAGCTCCTATCAGTGTTGGGGAGAAGTTAGCCCTCACCATCAGATATCTGGCCACTGGAGAGTCATACACATCATTATCCTGTCAGTTCAGGGTTGGCAGATCCACCATTTCCAAGTTTCTACCAGAGGTCTGCAGGGCCATCCAGGATGAGTTCACCAGAGAGTACCTCAAATGTCCTACTACTCCAGATGAGTGGAAAGAACTGGAAAGGGAATTCAGGATCAGGTGGAATGTTCCACATGCCCTGGGAGCCCTGGATGGAAAGCATGTGGCCCTGAAGAAACCCAAGAACTCTGGAGCCCTCTACCACAACTACAAGGGGTTCTTTTCCATTGTCATGTTGGCCTTGGTAGATGGGCAGTACAAATTCAGATGGGTGGATGTGGGTACAGAAGGGTCTTGCTCAGATGCCCAGATATTTA
Organism: Sabellastarte sp. h YS-2021; assembly: GCA_964017235.1. Lineage (NCBI taxonomy): Eukaryota > Metazoa > Annelida > Polychaeta > Sabellida > Sabellidae > Sabellastarte > Sabellastarte sp. h YS-2021. The sequence continues at coordinate 61,387,219 of OZ024938.1, forward strand.
ATGCCTCTCAGATGAAGAGGAGGATTGAAGATGGCAGGATAGGCTTCCCTGACCCAGCTCCTATAACACAGGGTGGTAGAGATGTCCCCTACTTCATTTTGGCAGATGATGCCTTTGCCCTGAAGACCTGGCTCATGAAACCCTATGGCAGAAGGCTGTTAACAAGGGAGGAAAGGATTGCCAACTACAGAATATCAAGGGGCAGGAGAGTTGTGGAGAACGCTTTTGGCATCCTTGTGTCAAGATTTAGAGTCATGAGGACCACCATTGAACTACCCCCAGAAACAGTTAGAGAAGTGGTCATGACCTGTGTGGTTCTGCACAATATACTCAGAAGCCAGTATCAAGGTCAACCTGCTGGTCAGCAGCCTGGGGGGGATGATGATGATGATGATGTGCCTGGTGATTGTGGATTGATTGGTGGTGCTGCTGGTGGTGGCCAAGACAGAAACCCTGCTAGAGAGGCCAAAAGACAGAGGGATTACCTGAAGGACTACTTCAATAATGAGGGAGCAGTGGCCTGGCAAGATGGCAGAATATAAGTCCTGTTGCAGTAAACAGTCCTTTTCAGGACTAACTATAACAGTCCTTTTCAGGACTACCAAATATTCCAAAAACAATTAATCAGCTATGTGGACAAACAGACAAACCCCATGCCAAACATAACTTGTTGAGACGGACAAACAGACAAACCCCATGCCAAACATAACTTGTTGAGACGTACAAACAGACAAACCCCATGCCAAACATAACTTGTTGAGACGTACAAACAGACAAACCCCATGCCAAACATAACTTGTACAGACGGACAAACAGACAAACCCCATGCCAAACATAACTTGTTCAGACAGACAAACAGACAAACCCCATGCCAAACATAACTTGTTCAGACAGACAAACAGACAAACCCCATGCCAAACATAACTTGTTCAGACAGACAAACAGACAAACACAACTTACTCACCCAACAAACAGACAAACCCACTGTTAAACAAAAGCGAAACACAAAGTGACACATAATATCCTAAATTGAATAATTATTTTATATATTTTCAAATCCACACCATAATTTAAACATTTTTCTTTTTTCATGGCTGGGAAACTTATTTGTAGCAGAAATTTTTTTATGGAAATATTCAATTTTAAATATTCATTTCTAATCACAAAAATTTGGAAAATATAACCATGGAACTAGTTTTGCTTTCAATAATGGGGGATTGTGTTTGCTAAATAGTTTGTCAGTTCGTTGGCATGGGTTCTATCTACTTTTGGGTTTGGGTGTTTGTTGGTTGGTGGTTACTGGGGTTGGGTTTTTTTGGGGTAGTTGGGTATTAGGTTTGGTACTGGGTTTGTTATTTGGGGGTTATGTTTGGTATTGGGTTTGTCTGTTTGTGGGTTGGTAAGTATGTAATTATGCCTTTTAACTCTAGGGAAGGTGCAAGTGTTGGACTTTTCAATTACAGATTTTAAACTATCCCATGGATTTTAATCTAAAAATGGGCTGATTAATGGCCATATTGGGAGTTACTTTTAATATTTTTTTTATGTGGCCTTTTTGGTTATGTGTAGTACCATGGGTTATTTGTTTCATGTTTGGGGTGGTGTAAGTGTTGGACTTTAATTTTTTTTTTCTTGTGATAAGTATTTGTACTGAACTTTTTTGTTTTGGGAGGGGAATTGGAAGAACACGTAGCTGAATAATTGTTTTTGGAAGAATTGGTGGCCCTGAAAAGGGCCTGGCAGGTCAAAGACCCGCCCTGACTGGATGGCTACTGAGGAGGCTGCTGCTGCTGTTGAGGCGGTGCTGAAGTGGTGATAGTAAAGAGCTGCTGCTGCGGTTGTTGCTGCTGCTGCTGAGGCTGCTCGACGATCTGTGTTGATGTCAGATCTGGTAGCTGGCTTAAGATTCCACTCAGATTGTGTCTGCTCCCTTCGTCCTGTACAGTTAGGACAGATGTAGGGTTGCTGAAGCCAATGGGGCTTGGTGTATAGTACACAAAACTGCTGCTAGCTGCTGCTTGAGTGGAACTTGACGCCTGTGGAGTGGTTGTTGGCAGTAGGCCGACCCTCTGGGACTCCGTGGTAACAGTGGCTGATCTTCTGGGCAATGGCTGACGTCTGCGGTTACTCTTAATATTTTCGATATCTCTGAATATCTTGCCCTTTAATTCTTCAAATTCTTCTTGAGTCATCTTTTCGGCCTCTGATGCCACGTAGTCAAAGAAGGGCTGCCTGTCTGACTTCTGATGCAGAAAACCTGAGATAAGTGTCCTCATCTGCTCAAAGTGTTCGAGAATCTTGGAGTCTGTAGTTGAAACGGGTGTTGATGTAATGATGGACTGACTCCTCTCCCTCAGGACACTGGACTCGAGGTGTTCTGTGTCAGTAGTTGACCCACGTGATTCGTCCTGCTTGCTGGTATTTGGACTGGCCTCAAAACCTGAACTTCTATTGGCCCCCTTTCTTCTGATGTGGGTTTTAAGAAAACCCATCTGTTGGTAGACCCAGGACTGTCTCTTGGTCATCTCCCTCGGGGCTTGGCCAGATTGGAGCTTAGACAGCTTTCCATAACGGGTTCGCTGGGACTCAAACCACCTTCTCACATCAAAGGGCTGGAGCTTAAGTTCTGCAGATATTTCTGCCCAGAGAGCCTCTCTTCTATTCCTGTCGTGGAAACGTGAATGTTCCTTGTCATACAGTTCAGGGTGCAGCTTGACGAATTCTACAATGGAAACTTCATCACTGTCTGTAAAAGTGGCACACACCCTGGCTCTCTTGGCTGAAGAATGGCACTCCGGATCTTCCTCACACCTCTCTTCTTCTTCTGCCACAGCTTCCCCAATAGCTGGATCTTCCTGAATCTCCTCCTCCTCTCTCCTCTCACTTCCTTCTTCTGTAATAACTTCACTCCTCTCCTCTACTTGACCTTCCTTCTCCCTCTCATCCATCTTTTTCCTTCCTCTCTTCCCTCCTTTCTCTTTTCTCATGATCCAGTCGACAAAATAATAAAAAAATAGTAAAATGTGTCTCCTAACTGTGAAATTTGCCTTAAGCTCAAGTATATAAAATGTAAAATAAAAATTGAAAACCCCTACAAATCAGTGACACATGTCTCTCAGTAGCCAAACAGTCAGTAACAATGACAAAGTGTGCGCGGTCGCTTATATAGTCCCAGACCTGCTCATTGCCTCGTTTTAATTTCCAACGCGCGGAAAACAGTCGGTTCTTAATCGGTTGTTAGTCCCAGGCCGCCTGGGGCGTCCTCAGGCCGCCGCAGACTGAAAATGTGTGGTCCCAGGCGTCCTGGGGAGGCCGGTTTGGATCGGTTAGGGTCGGTTACCCTTAGTCGGTTCTTAGTCCCAGACCTTGATTTTTGGGTCGCAGGACACCGCAGACGGTCTGAGGCTTCCGGGGACTAATGAAACCGACTCACTTTCAGACGCATGAAATTCATACGCATCATATTTGAGTCTGGGATTAAGAACCGGCCGCCTGGGACTAAGCTACGGAGGTCTGGGACTAAGGGTCGCAGGACGCCTGGGACAACAACCGACTCTGTAAATTTGGGTCTGAGGAGGCCTGAGGACGCCTGGGACTGGACATTTTGTTGACGGCGGGAAATATGAATCGGTTGTAGTCGTGTGAAATATCAAACATGTTTGATTTTTCACACGGCCGCAACCGACCACAACCGACCCTTACAGAAGGTCTGGGACTAAGCAAATATTTCAAACCGACCCCCAAAAACCCTTAATCGGGAGCCTTAGTCGTGTGGTGGAACACCCACATAAGTTCAATCTTTGTAAATTACATTGCATCCAAAATAGTGCAGCTAGAATTGTATGAAACACAAGTGGATTTGCTCCTGTGCTTAAGAAATTGCATTGGCTTCCTGTTGAACATCTCTCAGTCTTTTAAAACAGCCACCATTGTTTACAAGTTTCTTCACACTGGTTTTCCCAAAGTATTTTGCTCCATATATCTCTTCCTACAGCAGTTCTTACAGTACCAGGCGCAGTCAGAGTGGTGGTAATTTCCTTGTGGTTCCAAAGTTCCAACCCTCTATCCATAAATCTGTGAAGCAGTTTGGTTATAGTTTTCCTTTTAATGCCCTCACTCTCTTCTGAGGAGATTCGTGTGTCCCTCTCCCTAGCCTCTTTCAGAAAGCAACTGAAAACTTACCTGTACACCAAGGCATACCTACATTATTCTTACTCACCCCCTGGTGTTTTCTGTGGTGCTTGGCCTTTTTTCTGTCCCTGGATACTGAAATTAGTTGACTTTCTTGGTTTTGTTGTGATCTTAGAGCCCCCCTTGAACAGGGGAGATTAAGCACTATAAAAGCCCAATTAGAGTTAGAATTTCATGTCATGGTCTGTGCAAATAGACAAGGTGGATCATATGAGTTCCAACTTAATTAACCTGTCATCAGTGATGCGTATTGGGCTTTAAAGGTTTCTGTTACGAACTACATTTAGAATGATATACTGGTATTTTCATTGTGATAACACATCGCACCTAACAACAATAATAACCTCACTTTTCTGTCTTGTTTCTGTTTGTGTCAACTCTGTTCCACTTGTTTAAAGTTATTTTTATGGAGTATTTCAAAGGCTTTTAAATATAGCAGGAAACAAATGCTGTTTTACAGATTTTAGTTATTTTTTTATGTCGTCACTCTGCGGCGTGGGCGTCCGCGTCCGCGTGAACAACTTCTTCTCCAAAACTACAAGGCCTAGAGACATGCTGTTTTTTTTAAAAGATACCTTATCTATCGAGGATGAAAAATTGTTCAAGGCATGCAAATCTGTCTGTTCGTCTGTTTGCTAGAGACATTACAAGGGAGGTACCCCCACCAAAAGTGTGAAAATTTCAACACTTTATCACAATTTTCTCAGTGACTATTGCAGGGATTTCTCTCATATCTTGCATATATGTACTAGGCCAGAGATAGATTCTCTTGTGTGAGTATGAGACCTGGATCTGTCTTAGTTTTTTTTTTAATAAATTTTTTTAATAATTTTTAATGCATTAAAATTCATGAAATCATGCACTAAATCACTTATAACTTGAAAAGTGTTGCATTTAGAGCATTTTGTTAAAATATGTTATTCAGCTACTTTTTTCATAGCTACAACATGGTGAGTAACTTGGGTGTCTGTCTCAATAGCTAAGTGAGTAATAGCTACTTTTAGGTTATCACTGTTGAGTAAATCACTGATAACTTGAAAACTATTGCATTTGGAGTATTTTGTTTCAATATGTTATTCACCTATTTTGGGGTCAGCTATAACATAGTAAAATTTCAGATCTGTGGCTCATGGCATAGCTGAGTAATAGCTACTTTGAGGTTATCACTGTTGAGTAAATCACTTATAACTTGAAAACTATTGCATTTACAGAAATTTGTGTAAATATGTTATTCAGCTACTTTTGGGTCAGCTATAACATAGTGAAATTACAGACCTGTAGCTCATAGCACAACTGAGCAATAGCTATTTTCAGGTACTGTATGTTGAGTAAATCAGTTGTAACTTGAAAAATATTGCATTTGGAGTATTTTGTTAAAATATGTTGTTCACCTGCTTTTGGGTCAGCTATAACATAGTGAAATTACAGACCTATAGCTCATGGCATAGCTGAGCAATAGCTATTTTCAGGTTCTCACTACTGAGTAAATCAGTTGTAACTTGAAAACTATTGCATTTACAGTATTTTGCTTAAATATGTTGTTCACCTACTTTTGGGTCAGCTATAACATAGTAAAATTTCAGACATGTAGCTCATTGCATTGCTGAGTAATAGCTACTTTTAGGTTATCACCGTTGAGTAAATCACTTATAACTTGAAAACTATTGCATTTAGAGCATTTTGTTTCATATGCTATTCACCTCTTTGGGGGTCAGCTATAACATAGTAAAATTACAGACCTGTAGCTCATGGCATAGCTGAGTAATAGCTAATTTGAGGTTGTCACTGTTGAGTAAATCACTTATAACTTGAAAACAATTGCATTTACAGAAATTTGTGTAAATACGTTATTCAGCTACTTTGGGTCAGCTATAACATAGTGAAATTACAGACCTGTAGCTCATGGCACAGCTGAGCAATAGCTATTTTCAGGTACTGTATGTTGAGTAAATCAGTTGTGAGTTGAAAAGTATTGCATGTGGAGTATTTTGTTAAAATACCAAGAAATATAACTTCCTGTTACTGCAAACTGGGCAAATAAAGTGTAATGCCTGATATAATTGGCTATATGGCTATATATTTTGTTAAAATATGTTGTTCACCTACTTTTGGGTCAGCTATAACATAGTGAAATTACAGACCTATAGCTCATGGCATAGCTGAGTAATAGCTACTTTTAGGTTATCACTGTTGAGTAAATCACTTATAACTTGAAAAGTATTGCATTTAGAGTATTTTGATTCAATATGTTATTCACCTATTTTGGGGTCAGCTATAACATAGTAAAATTTCAGACCTGTAGCTCATGGCATAGCTGAGTAATAGCTACTTTTAGGTTATCACTGTTGAGTACATCACTTATAACTTGAAAACTATTGCATTTATAGTATTTTGTTTCAATATGTTATTCACCTATTTTGTGGTCAGCTATAACATAGTAAAATTTCAGACCGGTAGCTCATGGCATAGCTGAGTAATAGCTACTTTGAGGTTATCACTGTTGAGTAAATCATTTATAACTTGAAAACTATTGCATTTACAGAAATTTGTGTAAAATACGTTATTCAGCTACTTTGGGGTCAGCTATAACATAGAGAAATTACAGACCTGTAGCTCATGGCACAACTGAGCAATAGCTATTTTCAGGTACTGACTGTTGAGTAAATCAATTGCAACTTGAAAAATATTGCATTTACAGTATTTTGCTTAAATATGTTATTCACCTATTTTGGGGTCAGCTATAACATAGTAAAATTTCAGACATGTAGCTCATGGCATAGCTGAGTAATAGCTCCTTTTAGGTTATCACTGTTGAGTAAATCACTTATAACTTGAAAACTATTGCATTTACAGTATTTTGTTTCATATGTTATTCACCTATTTTGGGGTCAGCTATAACATAATAAAATTTCAGACCTGTAGCTCATGGTATAGCTGAGTAATAGCTACTTTTAGGTCATCACTGTTGAGTAAATCACTTATCACTTGAAAACTATTGCATTGACAGAAATTTGTGTAAATACGTTATTCAGCTACTTTTGGGTCAGCTATAACATAGTAAAATTTCAGACCTGTAGCTCATGGCATAGCTAAGTAATAGCTACTTTGAGGTCATCGCTGTTGAGTAAATCATTTATAACTTGAAAACTATTGCATTTACAGAAATTTGTGTAAGTATGTTATTCAGCTACTTTTGGGTCAGCTATAATATAGTGAAATTACAGACCTGTAGCTCATGGCACAACTGAGCAATAGCTATTTTCAGGTACTGACTGTTGAGTAAATCAATTGTAACTTGAAAAATATTGCATTGGAGTATTTTGTTAAAATATGTTGTTCATCTACTTTTGGGTCAGCTATAATATAGTAAAAATTCAGACATGTAGCTCATTGCATAGCTGAGTAATAGCTACTTTGCTTATAACTCACTTATTATTGGTCCTAGAGGTTTGGAATGGTAAACAGACATATAGGAAATCATGGGCTGGGAATCTGTTGATGTGGTCCGATTTGACCTTGGACCTCTTCTTCAAGGTCAAACGAGGATAGCCAAACTTAAAAGTGCTTATAACTCGCTTATTATTGGTCTTAGAGGTTTGGGATGGTAAAACAACATATAGGAAATCATGGGCTGGGATTCTTTTGGTGTGGTCAGATTTGACCTTGGACCCCTCCTTCAAGGTCAGTTGAGGATAGCCAAACTTAAAATTGCTTATAACTCGCTTGTTATTGGTCCTACAGGTTTGGGATGGTAAACCAACCTACAGGAAATCATGGGCTGGGAATCATTTGGTGTGGTCGGATTTGACCTTGGACCCCTCCTTCAAGGTCAAACAAAGATAGCAAAACTTAAAAGTGCCTATAAATCGCTTATTATTGGTTCTAGAGGTTTGGGATGGTAAACCATCCTATAGGAAATCATGGGCTGGGAATCTTTTGGTGTGGTTGGATTTGACCGTGGACCCGTTCTTCAAGGTCGTACGAGGATACTGCATTTGCAGTATTTCTTTAAATATGTTTTAACCTACTCTTTACACTTAAACAGTTACCTTGTTACTTTCCTTCATAATACCATTTGCAGCGAACAACTTTTTTGTCCTTTTCTTCTGTCAGCTTCAGAATTTCTTTTGAACATGCTGTTCAATTACCATTTACTGTACTTCTGTACAGCACTTTCCCTGATAATTATGCTTTCCTCTCATTATTACCTTCACAAATCAAAAACACTCAGTCAGCTGACACAGTGCCCGTTCACAGGCACTCTCCTCTTGTTTTACAACTGATAACTAAAGCTGTTCAAGAGTACTTATTTTGCACATGTTAAAAGTGGAAAGATCACTGGTATTTGTAGTGAAGATTTCCAGCAAAATGTTGGAAGTTTTTAAGTATTTTCATAAAATAAAAACTACAACACAAGGTATATTACTGGCATCTTGTAATACCTGAGAGTATGTACAATATACGTATTGGTTACATTAAAAATAAATTAAACTTTTGACAGATAAAAGAGGTTATACTGTATTGTAGGTGTATTGGTTTGGCTACCTGAACTCTGCATGCAATCCAATTATCTACGCTATACGGAGCCCTGCATTCAGAGAAGGATATAAGCAGCTGTTGTGTAGAGGACAACAAAGTTTTAGCAGCAGTGACGGTCAGCATCAATTCTACAAACTCAAACTATTCTGTGCTGCTTAGCCAATCATTTTTGAAGAATTATGTACTACTGCCAAGTGATAGTCTTCCACAGATTTCAGAAGTTCTGTTCAAAGGGATCAACTGTTCAGTGATGCTACATACTAAATTTTAAGAGTTATAACTAATACTAAGCACTAATTTAAATACCGGTAGATTTATTGTAAATGTTCAACTGCTTAGACATAGTAGGCAACAAATTTGAAAAGTTCAGTTTAAATTTTAAGGGTTCAACTGCACTTAATTTGAATAGTTCTATGGCTTGCTCAGTGATGCTCAGCACTTAATTTTATGAGTCTTCTTAAAAGGATTCACATGTTAAGTAAAGTTCTGTGCATTTTGCTTTACATTGCTGGCCTTTGAAATCATTTTATCCTCCTTACTACTTTGTAGATTATGGAGACACCTACAGCAGGCCACTGGGCAGATTCCGGGCATTCCTAAAGGAGACATTACAGGGCACATTACATGCATCGGGATCGTTTACAGGAACACCTGCAGCCTCCCCGACAGGATCAAGAAAAAGCTCTATGACCAGTCTCACCAACTTCCTGTTGTTCCCTAAAACCCGCACACTCTCTACGAACAGCCTGCCGGGAAACTTTCGGTAGATTTATATTTTTATTCACTTTTATGTCATATTTTTTAATGTGAATTAATGTTGATTGATCAAGCAGGATTCATTTAGTACACAATAGCAGTGTTTGTGTTCTACTGTTATTTGACACAATAGCCAAAATAGACAACTTTTGATTTCATAAGACAATATTGTGGTTATACAAAGCATAAATTAATAATCTTGTTAATGTTAAAACTTTGTGATTGATGGAAAGTAAAATGTTAAATATATGTAAAAATTAGGAAAATTATTTGAAAAACGAAATTAGGTAGACAAATATGAGTATCAATATATACAAAGTTTTAATAGATTTTTGACTACCAGAAACTTGTACATATACTTGTATGTTATGTATTGATTGTAGGTTTTCGGTTCAACCACCAATAGTAGACAAGGATACTACACAGGTGTCATTTATTGCTGGCATTCCAGTTCTTACAAAAGTAAGTGTCATAACATGAGTTATGTTCAGGGTCTAGACTTTCGGGTCTTAAAGTTTGTGGGTGTTCCACAGCCTAAACCCCTGCACGGATTTTCACCAAATTTTCGGGATATGTTTACCCCAAGAGGATCAAGAGCTGTTTAGGTTTAGCAGGGTATCCGGGTACCAGTGTTGCCATGGCAACACATTTAAGATTTTCGGGTCTTAAAGTTTGTGGGTGTTTCACAGACTAAACCCTGCATGGATTTTCACCAAATTTTCAGGGTATGTTTACATGGAGAGGATCTGGAACTGATTAGGGTTTGGGGGGTATCTGGTACCAACTGTTGCCATGGCAACACTTAGATTTTTGGGTCTTAAAGTTTGTGGTTGTTCCACAGCCTAAACCCCTCCACGGATTTTCACCAAATTTTTGAGATATGTTTACCCCAAGAGGATCTAGATCTGTTTAGGTTTTGGGGGATATCCGGCTACTAGTGTTGCCATGGCAACACTTTTCAGATTTTCCGCTCTTAAACTTTGTGGGTGTTCCAAAGCCTAAACCCCTGCATGGATTTTCACCAAATTTTCAGAATATGTTTACCGCAAGTGGATCTAGAGCTAATTAGGTTGTGGGGGGTATCCAGTTACTACTGTTGCCATGGCAACACTTTTAAGATTTTTAGGTCTTAAAGTTTGTGGGTGTTCAACAGCCTAACCCCATGCATGGATTTTCACCAAATTTTCAGGATGTATTTACTCCAAGAGGATCCACAGCTGATTAGGTGGCAACTGTTGCCATGGCAACACTTTTAAAATTTTAAAAAGCTGTACCTGCGGCCTGGGGTTCTTGCCTGCCGAGGCTGGCTATTTTTGAATGATGTTTTAATAATATTTTAGAATGAATATGAAACCACATTGTACCAGAGACTTTAGAGAATTTATATTGTCGCTATATGTCTGAAAATTTTTCTCTTTTCTCGCATTTGTGTTGATATTCATCATTGTCCGTTTATATTGTCATGTTGAAAACCTGTCCATCGAGGATATAGTATCTTGAAAATACCAAAAGCATCAAATACGCATACTCCCCAGATGGAAACATTGTAAACAATATGGCAGATCTAGTAAAATATGGCTGAAAAAGTTTTTAAGTCATGCCATTGTGTCAGTATCCCCAACCATAATAAATAAATGCATGGAGTTGTGCAGTTTTTCCTACTGAATGGAACAAGCCCCCTCAAGCTGTCAGAAGTTCTGACTCAGAACCCAACATAGTGTTACTGGCTTTAGACAACAATTAAAGTTTTAGTTGTACAAATTATCCTGTCTTCCCTCTCTTATGAACTAGTTTTCTAAACTATCGGATATACTAATATGGTTATGAACTCGTTCTGGCAACTGGATTTTTCCTTTTTGGACACCTGCACCTTAGAAAATGTCTACATTAACTTTGTGTTTTTTAAACCATCTATAGATGGTTGACTTTTCCATTGCGCAAGTCTTTTCATTTGCTTGAAGTGGTATTGTACTGTATTGTATCAGTGAAAATATTGATTTATTTTCATGTAATATAAAATGTCTGCCATACATTTTTTGAGCCATAATTAAGCGTCCCACAAGGGATGCTTCTTTGTATATGGGAGGAAATCAGGCTTCGCCAGCTCCATGTTTTCTTTTCCTCCTTTGGGTGGATTCTTTTCAAATTTGGCAGGTGTATGCAGTAGCCCTAGGGAATGTTTTTGAATATACTGCAGTGACATTTCGACCAGTCAGAGAGGCAACATGGCCAAAAATGTCTTTTTTCGATGGGTAAGCTTGTCCGGATAACTTGAAAGGGATTTCATCTATTCACCCGAAACTTGGCAAATACATTCATTCTATTGAAATCTGGAAATCATTCGATTTTGGCATTGATTGGTTATGAAATTAATGATTAATTAATCATTACGAATTTTCCAAATAAGGAAAACACAAAAATACCTGTATCTTGAAAACCGTGCGCAATAGAGCGATTTGGATGAAATTTTTGATCTGCAGGATATCTCTACAGATTAACTAACACATTTTTCAAAAAAATTTTGCCTCGTCAAAAACGCTAGCCATTTTGAATTTTCGAATTTTTAGCAAAAATTGTACAACACAAAAATGCTTATATCTTGAAAACCTTGCTAGATAGAGCAATTTCATTGAAATTTTTGGCCATTTTGAATTTTCGAATTTTTCGTAAAAAGTTGCAAAACATAAAAATACTTGTATCTCGAAAACCGTGCTAGATAGAGCAATTTTGACAAAATATTTGACCCACAGGATATCTCTGCGGTGTAGCCATCCCAATTTTCAAAAAAAAAATTTCTGGCCAAAAACGGCTGCCATTTTGAATTTTCGAATTTTTCGCAAAAATTGCAAAACACTTTTATCTCGAAAACCATGTGAGATAGAGTGATTTCGACAAAATTTTTGAGCCACGGGGTATCTCTGCACATCAGCTAACACATTCTATCAAAAAAATTTTGTCTCGCCAGAAATGGCGGTCATTTTGAATTTTTTGCAAATATTGCAAAACACAAAAATGCATATATTTCGAAAACAGTGCGAGATAGAGCAATTTTGACGAAATTTTTGATCCACAGGGAATCTCTGCAGACTAGCCATCTGGATTTTCCAAAAAGTTTTGTCTCGCCAAAAATGGCGGCCATTTTGAATTTTTCAATTTTTCGCAAAAATTACAAATCACAAAAATGGTTATATCTTGATAACCATGTAAGATACAGCGATTTCGACAAAATTTTTGAGCTGTAGGTTATATCTGCAGAGTAGCCATCCCAATTTTTAAAAAAAAGTTGTGTCGCTAAAAATGGCAGCCATTTTGAATTTTCGAATATTTTGCAAAAATTGCAAAAACAAATGCTTATATCTTGAAAACCGTGCGCAATAGAGCGATTTGGATGAAATTTTTGATCTGCAGGATATCTCTACAGATTAACTAACACATTTTTCAAAAAAATTTTGCCTCGTCAAAAACGCTAGCCATTTTGAATTTTCGAATTTTTAGCAAAAATTGTACAACACAAAAATGCTTATATCTTGAAAACCTTGCTAGATAGAGCAATTTCATTGAAATTTTTGGCCATTTTGAATTTTCGAATTTTTCGTAAAAAGTTGCAAAACATAAAAATACTTGTATCTCGAAAACCGTGCTAGATAGAGCAATTTTGACAAAATATTTGACCCACAGGATATCTCTGCGGTGTAGCCATCCCAATTTTCAAAAAAAAAATTTCTGGCCAAAAACGGCTGCCATTTTGAATTTTCGAATTTTTCGCAAAAATTGCAAAACACTTTTATCTCGAAAACCATGTGAGATAGAGTGATTTCGACAAAATTTTTGAGCCACGGGGTATCTCTGCACATCAGCTAACACATTCTATCAAAAAAATTTTGTCTCGCCAGAAATGGCGGTCATTTTGAATTTTTTGCAAATATTGCAAAACACAAAAATGCATATATTTCGAAAACAGTGCGAGATAGAGCAATTTTGACGAAATTTTTGATCCACAGGGAATCTCTGCAGACTAGCCATCTGGATTTTCCAAAAAGTTTTGTCTCGCCAAAAATGGCGGCCATTTTGAATTTTTCAATTTTTCGCAAAAATTACAAATCACAAAAATGGTTATATCTTGATAACCATGTAAGATACAGCGATTTCGACAAAATTTTTGAGCTGTAGGTTATATCTGCAGAGTAGCCATCCCAATTTTTAAAAAAAAGTTGTGTCGCTAAAAATGGCAGCCATTTTGAATTTTCGAATATTTTGCAAAAATTGCAAAAACAAATGCTTATATCTCGAAAACTGTGCTAGATAGAGCGATTTCGACAAAATTTTTGATCCACAGGGTAACTGTGCAGAGTAGCCATCCCGATTTTCCAAAAAATATTTGTCTGGCCAAAAATGGCGGCCATTTTTAATTTTCGCATTTTTTGCAAAATTTGCAAAACACAAAAATGCTTATATCTCGAAAACCATGCTAGATAGAGCGATTTCGATGAAATATTTTACCCATAGGACATCTCTTCTGGAGTAGCCATCCCAATTTTCAACAAATTTTTGTCTCACCAAAAATGGCGGCCAATTGCTATAAGCAGAGCATTTTCTTAATTCTTTATCACTCACCTTTACATTTTTGGGACACTTTGTTTTTACTATGCAAAAACATTATCTTTTTTTTGCAAGCGATCCTCTAGTTCATTCTGATGTAGTATCTATCACCACTATGTTTATGCTGCAAGTGAATCTGAAATGCCCTGTTAAATTTTACAGTTCTTGTATTAGAGTAAGAAATCTAAAATTTGTCACCTATCTGAAATTCGCTGCAAGCGGAAATACTGATAAATAAAAGAATTGAGGTGAGATTAGTTGAATGTATTGCAGATTAAGGTTTTTTGAACTGAAAAATACCAAGTTTAAGACAAAACATCATTTTTTTCATTGAATTAATTAAGGTTTTAGATTTCTGTGGAATTTTAGATTCCTTACACTACCAATTGGTTTTTGTTTTCTTATTCAAGGGAGGAAAGATTGTTTCGTACCAGAATCCACATGAGATTCCAAAGAGAAGAACACACCCCAGCTACTACCCAAGTCAGATACAGCCCGCATTAAGGTTGGTATCCCACACTTGTCACCATGCTTTAAATTTCTTAGTTTTGTGTTGGGGCTCACTGGTGACAGTTGTTGCGGAGGTCTAGTGTACATACTGAAAACCTGGCTTTTAATCTGGGTTGCATTGTCAATACATGGCAGACTGTAATTCAGATTCTAACTTGACGACGACGTAACAGAGTTTCTGGCTAATTAAACAAAAATACCATTCTCAATATTATCACAAAGTTGTGGCTGTTACTTCCGGTTATCGTTAGTGTCCTAAAAATGTAAAATACAGCTCAAAAAAGTAATAAAAATATTTCATTATGGACATATCTTGTTAGAATAGGGACTTTTATGGTATATCCCTATGTACAACCTCAATCTCGCTTGTCAGCTCATATAACTGAAGGAAAACTTAAACTATTAGGAACAAACAAGAAATCTGAAGAAATTATAAGCTTATATCTCATATTTTGTTCATTTGGAGACTTTTATTGGAATGTCGTGAAGCGGAAACATCCATGTTTGTTTGGGGTGTACTAAAAGACGGAGTCCCGGAATCGGTACGGTTTTGCATTGGCAACGTCCCAATGTACATATTTTTCATACCGACCCATCCCTACATAACTGTAAGAACCCATCATGTTACACAGTCTCTTGCAAGTGACATTAAAAATGTAAATAAATCATTCAATGTATAATCTGGAAATTGTCTCTTGTGTAAAAAGAATCCTTTATTAATGTGTTTCAAGCACCTGATGAATCAACATAAGTCTCCCCAGCAGCCACCCTTTACCCCCACCCCCACGCCCCTATATCTGGATGCTCTGGGCTTTCAGTTGAATAATTGAAGTAATATCTTGCCGTATTTCAGATCTAGTTGGAAGAATGCATTTCTAACTAGACTAAGTTATAAGTGCACAGAAAAGAAGAGTTATCTTTCTTTGTAATAAATAATTAAATAAATTTTAAATACTGCCTTTTCGAGTCAGTGAAAGGGACTTATGGGTGTTCATCGAGAGTATCCTTTGTGAATCTAGAATAAATTATAATAAATGTCACAAAAATACATTAAAAAAAGTAACTACATTTCAGATCCATTGAGAAGGAGGCGTCTGGGGGTGCAGTCAGTGAGAAATCTCCACTAATTCCACACAGTCAGTCAGACACCAAAGTCCCCGTGAAGCTCTCACCACACCTAGAAATACCTGAAATCTACATTAATGTCAGCGATGAGCAGGTAAACTAGAAGGCACTCATAGAGCGCAGACCTCTGCCAAAGGATGTTTCTGAAAACTTGGGATTTTCTTGTATTCAGAATACGATCCAAATCTTTCCTGAAATTTTAGCACTTCTTCCTTTAACCAAGCTGTACTCATATAAAAAA
The DNA here is from genome assembly GCA_964017235.1 of Sabellastarte sp. h YS-2021. Taxonomy (NCBI): domain Eukaryota; kingdom Metazoa; phylum Annelida; class Polychaeta; order Sabellida; family Sabellidae; genus Sabellastarte; species Sabellastarte sp. h YS-2021. Next base: position 61,403,180 of record OZ024938.1, read on the forward strand.
TTTCATAAAGACCTGTTAATTATTTATGGATAAACAGACACATAAACACACAAGTTATATTATATATGAACATACCACTAATTAACAGGTAAATAACTCCAATATACATCTTGTCAACAGTGTGATGAACATGTGAAATGAAGACATTTGAAACTTCGTGAAATAAGCAGGTAAACTATTTACCCACCTGATAATCCATGACATCCATGTCCGTTAATGGGTAAAAGATAAAGAAAAAATTCGTGGACATACCATCTTTGGGATAAAATGTGCCTGTATTTTTGTCTTGTGTAGGTTGCAGTGGAACCTAAGTTAGAGATGTTGTCAAATGCTGTTCCCATACTGAATCCACAGCTAGTAATACACTAAAGCTAAAGTAATTTATATATATTGAGTAGGTAAATAAATACTCCTAGAAATCTCTGTGATTAAACATGCCTCTATTTTGAATAAAATATTCTCTCTGTCTTGTACAGGTTCAAGTGGACCCTAAACTAGAGATGTTGTCAAATGACGTTCCCGTTCTCAATCCAAGAAACAGCTGTGAGTCGGGATTCAACGATGTTGACCACATGACTGATAATGATGATGAAAATGATGACCAAGTAAGAGGCTTTACTTTTGTTTTGTCCCCAAAAAACCTCACTCATCTCAGAATTAGTCCGATAGCCGCAGATTATCGTATTATATATTGTTTTGCTTAATAAAGAATCATTGGAGATTGGGTAATACATGAACAGAACAGAACTAGAACTAGAGGTAGAGTGATCAATGCAAAATATAAAGGTATGAGTGTTTATCCCAGGAACATAAACCATACAGCTAAAATATATTTTAAAGTATTTCTATTCAAAATTCTTTCATCCAAAGAATCAGGTTATGCTTGATCTTTTCATACTAAACTACAATTTGTATTTTACAAACCACAAATATATATTGTTGGGATTTTTATCACCCATGGCATCCGGTTAGGCAGAGGTCAGGAAAGATCTTATCTGGGCTGTGGCTATGAAAATGTAATGTTTAGGATATCGATACTTGGTAGGGACCTTGATCAGGGGGTGTAGGTGTGCAACATCATGATATCACCTTGCCTGGACTTTTGACCTTGAAAAGGTGGTGGAAGTTGATACTTAGTAGGGTCCTTGGTTGGGAGGGGAGGGGGGGGGGGGGGTATGTGTAGGCCAATAGTGACCCTGACCTTCAAAATCTTATGTGTACTATATCTTGGAAACTGTAAAAGTGTAACCTTTTATGATATTTAATCCTTGGTTCTAAAAATGTATGGATTCCTGTAACAGATTATTGTATCCACTGGATAGCATCTGGTGGATACTATGGATTCACAGGAGTATGCCGCTGCTGCTGCAGTTTGTAGAGATTTTCCCATTACCCTCTTGTGGGAAAGGTATTATAGGTACAACTCTCATATTTGCAGGATATATTTGTCATTACAAAATCTTGTCTTGGAATATTTTTGGCCTCATTTTGAACGAACAAGATGACCACCACGGGCATTTCTTTGTCAGTCATGAAGCAGTGAACTGAGATTTTCCCATTAGCCGGCCTAGAACAAAAAGTACTACGGACAGAGTTCTCAAATTTGCAGGATACGTTCATCAATATTACAAGAACGTACCTGGGAATATTTTTGGCCTCATTTTGAAAAACAAGATGGCCATCATGGGTGTTTCTTCAATGGTCATCTTGGAGTTTTGTACATTCTGAGGCTTTTTCTCATCTATGGAAAGTTGAGTGCGATTATGGTTGATATTTTTTGTAAACATGTATCCTCTATAGCCTACAGATATTTGACCTTGAAGCTTGCCTCATTTTTAAAAAACAAGATGGCTACCACAGGCGTTTTTCTTTTCCGACAGTCAGCAAGTACTTTTACATATTTTGAGGCCCTAGAGGAATGAATGTTATAGGTAGAGTTCTCAAATTGGCAAGATAGGTTCATTATTACGAATGCTTGCTTAGGAATATTTTTGGCTTCATTTTGAAAAACAAGATGGCCACTTCTCCTTAACGTCATCAAGGAGTTTTGCACATTGTTAGGCTTTTTCTCATCAATAGCTTTTTCCAATGTTTCGGCCCCACAGAGACTAATTTATGGACTTTTTGCCACTTTTAAGCTCTATAGCTGTCATACTCTGTCACTGGTAGGGCTGAATTCTCATCTAGGAGTATATTAATATATTTTTACATGTGCAAAAGATAAAGGTTTTAAGTAGACATTTAACCTGTGTATGAGAACCATGAACATCCATCTGAGTGACCTTTTTCGACATTTTTCGCATATTTTTTCCTTAAACATAGAAATGGTAAGTCTGACAAATCTGAAACCGTATTAAATATGACTTTTATATGTAATGTTTGTTTGTGAAAATTTGAAATCAGTAGCTCTAATTTTAAGGTCACATTGCAGTATATAAAGTGTCCACAGAGACCCAATTTATGGCCGTTTTGCCACTTTTAAACCCTATAGCTGTCAAACTATATGACTGATAGAACTGAAGTGTCATCTGCTTTAGAAAACTGTGCCATATGTCTATGATAAATCTGAATGTGTGCGTGTTTATATGTGTGTTTGCTTTATTTCATACATAAGAAATAAATAAAAAATTCTTGAGATATATGTGAATCTAGTCACAATGTTTTATGATTTCATCTCTCCACTAATATATTAAAGGCATACAAGCCCTGCAAAAGCTTTGTGCTACTATTTCAGAAAGTACTGAAAACCATTTAAATACTTAGAAAAGGATAAATCTTATAATTGCAGTAAGATTGACCCCCAAAAAAGTGAAAAATGGTTTATAATAGTTGTGAATCCCACAAAATGGGTGCTACAAAAAATACTCAATGAATACCTGTGGTGTAATAGATGGTCTGTCTTGGGATATGTTGGTGTCGAGTCGGCACAATCTAGTTAAGCGGCCCGTCAGGGACGCTTATTTGTTTTCACTGAAGTTTGACTGATCACAGCCGCCCAGGATTATGGTCTCCCTTGAATAACTTCTTGGGCTTTTAAATTTTTCTTTCCTTCTTATCTTTCTTTAAAACTATAGGGGCGGGAAAAATTTTTGGGATACTTTGTGCAGACCTTAAGCTTTACTTAAGGTAACCTTAAGCATTTTTCAAAAACACCCTGTCATCGCGTTTCGGAAAAAACCACACACACCTGTGCTATAAAATTTATCAGGTACATTCTAGACCAAATTTCGAAGGTCGGAAAGGATTTTCTGATCAATCAAACCATAGATTCCTCAATGGGAGGCGTTATATTTTCGTAAATTTTTTTAAAATGGATACTTGGTCTGTATCTCAAAAACGGTCAGGATTTCGGCGTTTTGTTGGAATAACTTATTCAGCTACTTTTTGATCATCTTTCACATGCCGAAGTTTTAGCCCTGTATCTGCACTCTTAAGGTCACCTTAATGTCAAAAAAGGGGGTTTTAGCCCTCCAGTTCACTTAGTTTTTCACTTTTTTTCAACCAAACTTGGCACATATATTAAGATTTGCCAAAGGAATATCCTGACTTTATGGTGACCTTAAACTCAAAATGTTAATGGACCTATGGCCTGCTTAAAGTCATTGGGAATTGGAATAAAGTCCTCTGCCTCCTTTCTTTTTCCATTTTTTATATCTAAATTATCACTGGTATTAAAATAGATAAAAATAATACTGATGGTCACCTTAAACTCTCAATATGAATGGAGTGGTAGCCACCTTAAAGTGAAATAAGGGGGTTTTCAGCCTCTAACTATCTTATTGTTCAACTGACCTCGGTTAAACTTTGCACACCTATAAAGGATGGCAAAAGGGACATTTTTCTGTCCACCTTGAAGTCCACCTATGGCCACCTTACAGTAAAAAATGGCTTTTCAGCCCCCAACTGACTTACTGTTCAACTAACATCAGTTAAACTTGACACATTGATTAGGCTTACTCACAGGAAGGTTTCTTTAGAATTAATTTACCATTCACACAAATATAAGCATTACCAACATATTGCATATGTTGACATCTCTTACGGATTACTTCGCACTTTTTCATCAGGGCCGCTTCATTTTTGTCAACAAAAACCTTTTTCTAGTTTAGAAATTAAATCTGTATTTATCATTGTTTGTTCAGAGTCATAGCAGACTGCAATCAAATCTTTGTTTTTCATCTTCAGGTGTTCATAGTCATAGCAGACGTAGAACCAACTCCTCCAGTGGGTAGTGGTTCAGTTGACCCTTTAGAAGTGACCAACACACCCATCACAGCAGCAGCTGCCACCCCTCAACAACCTATTCTCGTGTCATCTGATTTGTTAAGCCCCCCTCTCACCACCTCGATTACACGTCAGCGGGTGTGTAAGAGCGTCTCCGATGCCACTGATAGACAAAGACCCATTCCAGCAGGTAGAAGTTCTGTGAAGAAATCCACAAGTGACACCTGCATAAAACAGACCAAGGACATGTCAACATCTTGTTCAGATCTGGTTACAGAACATGGGGTCAAAAAGACCCACGAGAAATCTATACGCAAGAAGATTTTGAACCGATTGTTTTCCAAAACGAAACAGATCAAGTCAACATCATCTAAGAGTAGTTCCCGCAGTTCCCAGCAAGATGTGCAGCGGCAAATCGATGACGACATCTCTGACAGTGGGATGGTCAGTGGGTTTAGTGGTCTCCATGAGTCTCCATCGCCAGGGAAACTACGGGAAGATACTACGCATCATTCCTTCAGCGGTTATGATGCCAAGACCAGGAAAGCCTATACACTGGACAGAGGGGAAGACAGCAAAGGTCACAAGACCTTGGCTCTTTCGCGGTCATCTAGTGACCCTTCTTTATCACAGTCACAGCAACATTCTTCAAAAAGGCCAATGAAGAGGCACAAAGTTACAAGGTCAAAGAAGCAGCAAGGTCACGAGAGGTCAAAGAGAAGTCGAGATCATGAGCAGAAGGATTACTATTCGGGACAGGCTGCTGTGAGTAATATTCGCAGAACAAAAAGTATGAAAGCTGGAAGATACCCATCAGTGGAGAAGTTAGATCGTATGAGAGTGGGCTCTGATGCCTCCGCTCTGAAGAAACGTGTAACACGTAAAGTGCCCACAGTGGGCCCCTCACATGGCAATCGGGAGAACAATCACAAGACTGACATCCACACCTCAACTGTAAACATTGAGCAACTCAAAGTATTCCATTACAGTGAAATCAAGTACCTGGCTGACCGTAAGCTCTGCCGGTCAATCAGTGACCCCAGTTTGACCTTTAAGAGGATCGAAGAGAAGGTTCTGCAGAGATCAGCCACCAAGAAGTGGCAGCGGCATAAGCGCGATAATCGCCGGCATGTCATCCCCCGCACCCGTTTTCAACATAGCAACCAGCCCTCCTCTCAACATTCATCTAGTCAGGCTTCCAGCTCAGGGAATTACACTGCCCAGAATAATAATAATACCTTTGGCCCCATTACTTCTACCAGTACTAACGCCAGTAACAAACAACAGCATCAACAACCAGCAGCAATAGCTACTGTTAATCTGGATGAATCTCTGCCAGTATGCCAGTCTAATCTCTCTCTAGATCATCAGCCAGTAGCAAAACAACCGCAGCATGAGCCATTAAGTGCAGGAGATAATCCTATGTCTCAGTCCGCACTGTCTTTACACAGACTTTCTGTAGAAAGTTGCACAGCTAGTTTTGACCAACTGGGCAGGGGGGTGTCAAGTGGTTTCTGCCATTCGGGTCTCTCCCTCAATCATTTACACACTGCTCGGCAAGACGTAGGCAATAATAACAATGATTTGAATCTTCTGACACCTAGTAGCATGGATGGGCAAGTCACTTAGCAGATATATTGTGGTCATTATGGCAGTTGGGGGAAGGGGGAGTGGGGGGGGGGGGGGGGGGGGGGCTTATGTATTTCCCCAGAGTTCTTAGATTAGCCTAGTTATTGTGGATTGAGTTATAAAAGTACTACAATATCAAAATTTCATTTTGGTAAATGTAACAGTTAAATGCATTTATGAAATATTATTAAATCTTTATCACTCTCCGATGTTTTCTTAAATTCTTGTCATTTAGTATCTACGCAAAAGAGTTCTCTTCCTTTAAACATAACAGAGAACATGGGAGTACATGAAGTCAAATCGGTAATCTGATCTCTAGATGTAAGTTTGCTACTTTCATGTATTAAGCCCGTCAAGTCTATACGCATTATGTACATGTGATAAACCACAAAAGCAGCACTGAATATGGAGAAGACACAGGCATGCATAGTTTGTCTTGCCTTACTAGATTTACAATTAGGATGACTTGGCCAAACAGTCAGTCACATGGTCAATGTAAGAAACTGACATTTTGGTGACAAACTGACCAACATTGTGTATTTTATTCTGTAATAGACTTCTTTATAATATGTATAAGTGTTACGTGTCAAAGCATATTAAATTATTGGCAGAAAGGAAGAGCCTTGAATTGTTTATGTCACATTTTTTTTTTTTGTAAAAAGGCATTTTTTTGGTTTGACTAAATGCAAATATTTTCATTGACTCTCAAAAATGTACTTTAAACTTGAGTGGAAATTATATAAGTATGAAATCAAATAAAAGTCTGATCAGACATTAATCAGCCTTTTCATTTGGTTTACTAGTAGTTTATACAAAATGTCTGACGTATGTTCATATTGTTGCTATTGAAATAACACTTTTTGATTACTCTATAATATTGCTCATCTTACAATGGTTGTCTAAAGTACCTCATAAATTTATTTCTTGGAATTCTGTCTTGTCACATGCGACCTTGGAATTTATTATGCTATGTTAAGATAGGCCTAGAGAAACAACTGTTGAAGTATTGCTGAGTTTTAATATGTAAAAGTCTTTCATTTGATCTGTCACAATTTTTCCATTGAGTTAGAGTTAGTTGTAATTAGTAATTTTACTTGGTAAAGTTCCATTTGTAATACTTAATACTAGTATCATTGTAGAAAATATTTTGTGCATTTAGTTGAAAAAAAATATTGTAATTTTTCGCAACATTCCCTCTAGTTGTATTTACTATGAGTAGTTTGACCATGAAGTTGAAGTTTGAAGTTTTGTAAGAGCATAATCTCTTGCACTGTTGTATCCAAAATAAAAATCTGAGAGATACTGTGGATTTGAACTGGTTATGCCACGTCTGATTTGCTTAATATACAAAGTATCTCAGCTGGAGATTTCAGCAAGAGCAACAAGGAATCTATTGGGGATCTTTACCTTCAACTTAACTTCACTAGTAGCTTTTCCAAGGTTAAACAATGTTTCTGCATAGACTGTATATCTAAACTTCCTATGGTCACAATATATAAGAGACACAAAAAGGAAGTTCAAGAAAAAAAACAATTCTTTGTTTCATGTGCTGAGCATAGCCATTCAGGAGTCCTGCTCATTTTGCCGAGATGCAGTGTCTCTTTAATGACGGAAAACCTTTGATGCCAAAATTCCTTATACGTCCTCCATGGCCTAGCAGTTAGCAAGTTAAGCAAGCCAATCACGTGCTGTCTGTGTGGGTTCGGCTGCCACAAGTGGCAATGCTGAAGACCAGTCCCAATATGACCCTGGCTTTTGAATGAGACTTATGGCCCTAGCTTGTAGTGTTGGGAATCGCCTCCAATTTTCATTGTCGATTATTCGTCCATCTTTCCGACCGATGATCGACCCATAATCGAGTATTTTACTCATTTGTTGTTTGTTATTTAAGAAACAATTTCCAGGATAAAGTATAGGTCAATCCGGTAAGAATAACGGTGTTCCAACATTTAGTATCTACCAAAAGCACCCACTTCCTGTAAATATGGCGGTAGACATAAACAAACTCGAAATGCATGACTAATCTGTTGATTTATTAAGTAAAAATTCGTAAAATATATGGAAAATATGTGGATATTGAAATAAATCAGGAAAGGTAAGATATAAGCTGAATATTCGATCATTAGAAAACGTTAATGAACGACCGCGATTTCACACTGTCACCGACGAATAATCGAGCACACGTCTAATCGTCCACCCACTACTAGCTTGACCCCAGAGTCCTTCAAGGTCATATATTGAATACAGTTGTCCAAATATTGATTTTTTTTTATGTATCCTGTAATTACGCTATCTTACTTATGTGTACCAAAATGTGCGTTGCACTAGGCGCAGTATTCAATCACCTGAATTGTGCCCTCAGTATGTGGGGATAATGGACATTCTGACATATGTATTTTTGGCGGAATCTAAAATTACCGGGATTGCTCATTATTACGTCCATGGGCGTTAAGTCTGATCTTTGCTAAAGTTGGGGTTGGGCATTTAATTGATCGGAAAATAAAGCACTAAAGCCTAATTTCAGTTTTACTTTGATTTAGCATGCGTTTTCTGGGGCTTATAACCATTTCACCCATTGTTACATTTAACAGATTTTCTTTTTTCAAAACACTTGATAAGTTACATACATTAACAGAAGGTACAACCAGTACAGTTAGTTGTTAAGCAGATATCCGAGTCAAAGGACACAAGAATTTTGTTATTTTTGATGCATTGTTGTCAATTTTATAAAATAGCATGGGTTTCATCTGTTTTTGGTGTGTTTGAACCATTTTCCTTATTTTTCGTAGATTTTGCCGAAGGTGGGAGGGTGTTTACTCGACTATGGACATAACAACAAGTGATCCCGGTAACAAATGGATTCTTGTTAGCAGGTTGACTTAAGTTTAAAAAGGGTAAACAAATAGAACAACCTTGTTTGAATTTTGGTAGACCAGTTAGCCAATCAAAATCAAGGGAAGATAATATGTCGACTGTCGAATGCTATTGTTTTAAGAATACCCAAATGCTAGTTATATTCTACAGAGGTTCAGTTGAGTTAACAAGAAAGCTATTGCTCTCAAAAGGATTTGAATAGTAATATTTTGTTGTATTTCTTGAATCAAATGTTCTTTTCAGTATTGATATTTGTATTTTATGATGTAGCTTATTGTTTTTTTCTGTATATCTGTAGTTCCCACATTGTCATGTTTTATTGTGTATTGTGTTCTGTACTGTGGCAATTGTTCTGTTTTACAAATTAAGATTATGTGTTCAATAAGTAAATGCAGTTTTATGTGCTTAAGAAGTAACACCAAGATCATGTGGTTTATATTTTATAGTTAACAAAAGGATAAAGTGAATTGAAAATCATACAATAGTCATTTTGTATGTGCACACTTACTAATAGCTTGGGTAAATATAGGAAACACTATTTGGAGACCATGCTAAAAGTTGCACATAAGTTAAAAGTCAAAAAAAAATTGTGCCATTACTGGAAAAAAGACTATTTAGCTTTCCTTAAGTCTAGTGTTAATGGTTTGTATCCTTTAAATCAGTTGTCTAATTTGTGGCATATGTAAAACCAATTGCGTAGATGAAGTAGATTGTTTGTTCACGAGTATGATAGTGAAACGGTAATTCTCATGTATTTGAATATTTGTAATTTTCAATGTAAGTCTGTATTTAATTTAAAATATTGTTGTTGGTTGTACAATGTCTGTCGATTCCGATGCAGGCGATTCACACAATCTGTTGTAATACATTTATTCATGACATTTAAACTGTTATTTTCTCATCTCTATTATGCTATGGTCACAAATTAGACAAAATATTTTTATAAATTATTGCAGTCTTTACTTTTGATAATTAAAAGAACAAACTTGATGTGAGAATAATGCTTGCAAACTTCTGTGAAATCTCTCCCCCCAAACCACCCTGCGAATTATAATCTTGACAGTAATGTAATAATTCAAGTAAATCTTGCCACAGATGCAATCTTGATCAATTTGTGTTTACAATGAGGCTTGCACTGCAACGATCATTTTATTCTTCTCATTTCTCCCCCCATTTATTGGTTTGCACTTGATGAACCCACTACATACACACATTTTTATATGGTCTTCTGTACTGTCCCTTTTTTGTGTGTGCAGTAAGTAAACAATATTGTGGAAAAAAATATGAAAAAAATTCTCTAGGCTCGATCTGGATCCGGTTTTGAATTATCTGTGAAGAAGACCAAGCCATGCCTAGACCCACCGTGTGTGAAAATACGCAGACTGGCACACAGACCCGATTTCAGTTTCCTCACCGATCTCCTGGGGGGATAGGGTGAAAATGTAAACGTTCTTTCAGACAGGTTTTCAGCTTTTGTCTGGTGTAAGTCAGCAATATACTCCCAATTTCATGGTAAGGTACTAATGTAGCTTTTTTTTCGGAATGTATGTAAAGTATGTCTCTGCAGTGCACTTAGTAAGTTTTGTTTTAGTAATTAATGTTCATTTTTAAGGTAGCAGTTCCATCCCACATCGATACCAGTCTAAAGGTTACAACTAGTAAAGCAGGAAATGTTTGTTAAATTATATGATATTAGAAATATCTATTTTAATTATTGTTTTGCAAAGGGTATGATCTCTATACCAAGAGACCGACTGCTGTATTCTTGTCTAATTTGTGAACATAGACATTACTACAGTAAACTCTGTATAAATTAAGCCAGCCTAAGTTATTAGGCTAAGCCAACGTGTCATTCAGACGTGGATCTATTTTTATGGTCTCTGCGTAAAAAAATGGGTATTTCTTACTTGGCACTGGAAATTAGCCAGAATTAGAACCGAGTTCTGTGAATACTGGAGGTTTTAGTGATACAGAGTTTGCTGTATATAATGATTACTTTCATATGTGGGTGCTAAAGAATCTACTGCAAATCACACACAGAGTAGTCATTTGTTTAACTGCTGTTTCATTAGTTTTATTATTTCATTTTTTAAGTTTTTCTACATTGCTTTGTACATGACTTGTGTTTCACTTTAATATTCTTACAATTAAGCATCCTTGTAAGGGGCACGTATTTGTTTTTGGATTGAGTTTCCTCGCCACTGCCACATTATGGTCTCCCTTTAATGTCTCTCTTTTTAGTATGTGCTTTCTCACTATTTTTGGCAGTTATATACCATGGATTTGGAATTAAAAAAATTCTTTTTTTTTTTTTCAACTTGTCATTGCCACTCAGCGAAAACTATATATTGCTGTATTTAATTTATTTATTTTGGGTTTTACGTCACTTTTAACACTTTGCAGGTCATATCATGACGAGTAGTTGGAAGGGCAGAGGAAACCAGTACATACAATTGGTCACTGTAAAGTGCAGACCAACGGCAAGCAACTACCAGCTTTCCCACTTGAGGTCAGACTGGGATTCGAACTGTTATCTCAGAGGTGGGAGGCAAGTGTGTTACCACTGCACCATAATGGCCCCTATATATTTCTGTAGGTTGTGATTTTAAAACACATTAATGTTATCAATATCTCATATGGAAAAGATCTGGGCAGCAATTGGACTAATCACACTTTCTGTGAGTTAAATAGGAAACTATATGCAGAGAGTCTAGAAAACTGGTAAGATTTACCCCTTGTCCCTACTTAACACAGATTTTGTGTTTTTTGGCTTGTATCTCCTTTATTGCCTTTAGAGGTTTTGAATGTATAGGGAGGTAATGGGAAACCATATTGAACTTCCAATGAGTAAAACTGGGTCATGAAGTCACAGTTTTTGTATCTCTGATTTTATTTTTTTCCTTTAATAGCTTTAGAATGGATTGGCAGTAAATGGCAAACCTTATGTGGAGAGTCTAAGAAGCGGGTTAGATTTATACAACCCTCCCAATGGTCCAAATTTGTGGTAAAAAAGGATACTTGGTCGTAATCTCTGAAATTGTCAAGATTTCAGCTTTCAAATAACTATTTATTTTATACACTAATATATTAAGTTAATAGAAGGGAGATGAATAGGTTTTTGACATTCTAATTAAGAATGCCCAATTGACTACGTCAATGCTTTACTTTGAAAAATATATATTATTCCATCTTTACTTTTTCTTATTTGCATTTATGCCTTTGGGACGCCTCATATTTGTTAGCAAAATATGTTTCTAGTTATTCTATGAAGACGGTATACATTCCTGTTTATGTTAGGTGTATATCTGCCCTGCTGTATAATACAATGAATTTTTGTTGGCATTAATATGTGGATGTTTTATTTACTTAAAAAAATTACCATCACTACCAAGTTAATAAAAATTTTAATTAAGTGGAAAAACTTCTTTTCCCTGATAAGTTTGATGGTCCAAGTTTACTATAGAATATTTGGTGAAAAGTGTGAAGTTGAAAGTAGATATTTAGAGGAAAGAGGATATTTATAAATTCTAGTGACCCAATGACTTCAAAGGTTGTATTTCTGTATTCCCCTCTCCAAAACCCCACGGGGATAATTGGTTTTAATATGTACTGTACCATACTAATAAATCCTCAAGGACAATATATTGTTTTAAATGGGCTTTTATTAAAAATTAAGAAATTATTGAAAATTACTTTTTTAAACCACTAACTTTACATATTTAATTTGTTGTATGCATGCAATAATTTCAAATGCCAAATTTATCATCTGTCACCCTGGCCTACAACCTCTTCCTAATGTAAATTAAAGGAACTAAAGTTTTACAAAACAATTATTACTATGCCTGTCTACTTGCTGGAAAGGCATAGTAATAATTATTCAGGTTAAATGATCTCGGTTGATACAAGGACAAAATAGTTTACTGAAACATTTAGATGATGATAAATGTGTAGCCAAGTAATTATGTAATGGTGAAAGAAATACGAAGTTCATCAGAAATACTAAATTAGGCAACCCAAAAGATGCCCCCAAATTTTGTTAACTTGGAGTACATTAAAGAGGAATTATTTCTGTAACTGGTTGGCACCAACAGCTGGCACTGCTTCCAACATTGCTTCAATTTCAATGTTGTGTTATGTGTTAGAGTAAGAAATCTAAAATTCGCCAGGAATCTAAAATTCGCCACCTCTAAAACGTTAATTTTATGAAGGAAATGATATTTTTGTCTAAAAATTGGTATTTTTCAGTTCAAAAAGCCTTAATTTACTATCCAGTCAACAAATCTCACCACAATTCATTTATTTTATTAGTATTTTCACCTGTGGCGAATTTCAGACATGTGGTGAATTTTAGATTTCTTACTCTAGTATTTGGCAATATTGTTTTATTATAATAGGTTGTTTGCAGACAGTTTCTTCTGTCGTTTGCCAATCTGCTTATGAGATTTAGAATTACGTTCGGAGAAGAAACGCATGCTATAATTTTTTTTTAATATTCCCGTGATTAAATTTTTTCTTGCTTCATATAAATGCTTTGAGCAGAATTCTAAGACTTCAATGTTTTTTCAGTATTTTATATTAGATTCACATGTCGGGCATTATTTCAAAAATTTATGTTTTAGCCATTTTGACAGTTGCAGTCCCAGTAGTTACATAGCATCGTATGTAGTGAAATGGTTTTTTAGTTTGTTTTAGGTATTCTTGGGTGTAATTCTGATTCTTGTTTCTATGAATTGCATCTTTTTACGCTAAGCAGCAAGTTATAAATCATTTGGTATGCAATTTGTTGGTCATAGTAATGTATTATTATAATTGGTATGATGTAGCTTTTTTATTGTATATTGATATAGATATATAGGTTTATGCATTTAAAAGCATGTATCGTGTGTGGAAGCTTCTGAATTTGCCTAAAGTTGGGAAAGTTAAAAAAATGACAGTACAGAGCATTATAAACTCTATGTTCATATAAATTGTTCAAACTTGGTTGGGAACTTTCTAATTGTTACACATGTACATGTAATTGTTGCAACAAATTCAAGCTGAATGTTACAAGACAATATTTCCAGGGGAGCCAAAGCCACAACCTGTTGCTCTAGAGACCCATACTCTGCTAGGTTAGTTTTTTGGGGGCAATTCCTATTATCCAAACCAGCACTAGTGATTTTATAGCATCCTAATTGCTATTACATACTTTTCCCCACTCCCTCTTTGACACTGCCCTGTATAAGGAATCCCAATGGTTCGAAATTAGAGTAAGGAATCTAAAATTTGCCAGAAATCTAAATTTCGCCACCTCTAAAAACCTTACTTAATTCTATGAAAAAACCATGTTTATCTTAAACTTGGTATTTTTCAGTTCAAAAAGCCTTAATTTACTATACATTCAACAAATCTCACCTCAGTTCATTTATTTGATTAGTATTTCCACATGTGGCAAATTTCAGATATGTGGCGAATTTTACATTTCGTACTCTATCAATATCACTGCTCAATGTAACCACACTAGTCAGTTTCTTGTCTAAATAACAAAGTTTGTAGTGGGCCTGAACCCACAGTCTCTCATTGTTAAGCCTTTTACACATACACACACATCGCCCAAAGTTAGTGTCAGAAAACTAATTATAGATTCTGTTGATTTGTATGTCATTAAACAATGTATTTATATTATTATTGTCAAAATGTTTGAAATATTTTCAGTTTCCTTTGATTTAAGGTAATACTGTACCAGTTTAATTGTACATATTGATGGTTAAATACAGTATACGGTGCATACCCACAAGACTGTTTCAGTTTGTGTTTCCAACTACTGTTTCTTCTGTTTCACCCTTTCATTCCCTGTAGCATTTTGTACTGTTTCGTGTTTATTCTGAACATGTCAGCCTTCTCAATATAACTGGTATTATAAACATTTTGATATGAAGTATTGAAAGTTCAACATTTTTCAAACCTGGATAGTTCTAAATAAGTAGGTTTTTGTGGACACTACATGTGCATGTCTATTCAAGTCTTTAGTATGTGCACTCTGTAATTTAGAGAACTGCTTATTTAGCAGTCATTTGTAATAGTTATAGTGGTACACTAAGGTACATCACCGGTAAATGTCCACTGACTAACTTGAGTGGAATTTAAAGTGTTTTCTACAAATACTGTTTTTGATATAAAGAATGATCATGATCAAAATTTATCATCCAATAATTCCTTTGGCAGTGTTATTGGTGCTGAGACATACAGTTCATTTACTTTTCAGTTACCTTAATACTTAATCATTCGTTATGGTAGTATAATGAGTATATTTTTTATTGAGTTAACATTTGAATATACCTCCTCTGAAGTATGTAATCACATATAAACAGAATTATTTCTTTTTTTATAGCATTTATTTATCTATTATTACAAACTATTTTAGAATTTAGATATTTATATAAAAGTATGTATTAAAGTCTTCTATGTTTGGTGTATTCTAAGATTGTCATAAAAGTGTAGTAGAAACAGACATTTTCCTCAATTCTTGTGCAGCTTTCTTGTAATATTTTCAGTTCTCGTATAATATTCTTTAATCTCTATTCAGCCCAATTTATTTTTCATACTGATCTCAGTTGTTTTCTTGTGTACTGTTTTAATAGAGATATTTGTACAATAAACAATTAAGTCTGTGCAGATGTTTTTATTACACGAGTAATTTTTTGTTGTGTAGTGTTTTTATCGTTATATCCCCAGATGAAAGTCGTAGATATAGCAGATCATTACCTTATATTTGCATTTGTGTGCACTTTCACAGATTTTCATTATATGCGGCATGTGGTGGGTACAGTGGCTTACACATTGTTATGCTGCTGCTGGTGCGGTGTGTAAAGAGATTTCCTCATTACCACTTTGTCATATGTTTTATCTCCAGGCCTTAGAAATTAGAAGATATGTTCCTTAATACGAAACTGCGAATAATTATGGCTACCATGGGCATTTCTTTAAACAAATTAAACATTTTACCTCACAGCCTTTACAGGCTGTGCAGGTATTATTTTCATCCATGGGATCAGGAGGGGGGGGGGGGGCAGAAACTGTAAGGTGTAGGAAGCTGACACTTGGTAGGGACATTGGTTGGTGGGTGTAGGCATTCAACATCATCTTGTTACCTTGATTTAACCTTTGACCTTGCTGTAGTGACCTTGGCCTTTAAAATCTTGTCTGTTCTATATCTTGAAAACCATAAGGTGCAAGAAGTTGAAACTTGGTAGGATATTGGTTGGGGTGTAGGTATGCCACATCATAGTGTGACTTTGACATTTGACCTTGCCTCAGTGTCCTTGAGCTTGAAAATCATGTCTGGGGTATATCCCAGAAACCATAAAAGTTGAAACTTAGTGGGGACATTGGGTGGTGTAGATGTACAAAGTCATGGTGAGACCTTGACTTGACCTTGCTGTAGGACCTTGACCTTTAAAATCTTGTCCGGCCTATATTTCGGGAATCGTAAGAAGCAGAATATTGATACTTTGTAGGGACATAAGGAATGTAGGTTTGCAATGTCATGGTGTGGCCTCGATTTGACCTTGCTGTGGTGACCTTGACCATTAAAATATTGTCCAAACTAGGTCTTGGAATCTATAAGCTGTAGAAGGTTGATATTTGGTATGTACATTAGTTAGGGTTTAGGTATGTAGTGTCATGGTGTAACCCTGATTTGACCTTTGACCTTGCTGTAGTGACTTTGAACTTGAAAATCTTGTCTGGGCTCTATCTTGGGAACCGTAATGTGTAGGAAGTTGATTTTTGTGGGGGATTATTATTAAGGGTAAAGGTGAGGAACAACATAATTTGACATTGATTTGACCTTGTAGTGACCTTGATCTTGTCTGCGCCATATCTCAGAAACCATAAGGTGTAGAAAGTTTATTCTTGGAAAGTGACATTGGTTGGGAAGTGTAGGTATGCTAAGTCTTGGTGTGATGTTTACCTTGCCTTGCTATAGTGTGTTCACCTGCCGTAATTGAGACTCTTTCTCTTATGACAAAACTATATGCATTGTTGTAACTGATTATTTTATGTAGTTTTACTAAGTTGTAAATTCTGTGTTCCACAGTCATGCAGAAAGTTGACCTTATAGCTCTTCATTCAAGGTCACCCATATTCTGACAAAGTATTGTATGTTGCCAATTTTGGTCATACTGTAACACCCTTATTATTGGTTCATCAGGCCTGGTATGTGAAACTAACCTAGTTTTCATATGATCAGCTTTGACCTTGGGTCTTCAAGGTGTAATAGAGTTGGCCCTACTTGAAATTTAAGTACCTCATTTATCATTGGTCACAGATATTTGGGATGTGAATATAATACAATATAATCTCGTTTTTTTCGAAAACCAAAAGAAAATACAGTGATTTTGAGACTGAATTTACAGAATTTCAGAATGAAACACTATTAAATCACCTAGATGCATACTTGATGACTGAGACTATCTTAATTATTTCCATTGGGCAACCTGGTTACTGGTCATAAACCCCAAAAAATAGCATCAAAGATGCCCGTACCCCACAGCCTGGGGAAATAGTTTTCAACACCATGAGAAATAGAAGAGGTGAAACAGTACAAAGATCGGGGGATACTTTCAAAGTATTAGCAGTTATATAAAGGTCTAAATAATGCTTAAGTAGAGAAAATAGTGTCTAAGAGAAAGAAACTGTATGTGAAGATAAAGTTTTTTAAACAAGACAATTCAATAGCAAGATGACAGCATTAATCAGTAAACTAAAAATTATGAAGCTGTAAAACTTATTATTGGAGAATAGCTGTTGTGGAAATAGCAAAATTATGTAAAAGTGCATATAATATTCAGTTGCAGCAATTCATATATGTTTGTCATAAGAGAAAGATGTCTCAAATATTGCAGGTGAACACACTTTGGTAGAGCCAAAGTTGAAGCTTACACCAAGATGCACACCTACACCCCCTGACCAATGTCCCTACCAAGTGTCAACCTTCTACACCTTATGGAATCCAAGAAATAGCCCAAACACGTTTTTTTAAACTCATGGTCATTATGACAAGATCAAAGGTCAAATCAAGATCACACTATGATGTTGCGCACTTACACCCCCTACCATGTATCAACTTCCTACACATTACGGTTGTGAGATACAGCCTGGACAAACATTTTCCCACCACCTGCCCGCCCATCCAGACACCATGGGTGAAAGCAATATTCCGACAGCCCTTATGGGCTGTGGGGTAAAAATCAAATTTTATCTCTGTTAAAAAACCCTATTATTAACAGTGTAAGAAGTAAAATGTTACGGCAAAATCTGGTGTAGATTCTAATGTACATGTATTACATAGTGCTTCTATTCACTCTGTTTTTATTCTGTTGACATTATGACTTTTGTATTTATCCTTAGGATTTTTTGTCAATCTACATTCACTAAACTTCACAGTATCTATGATCCTGGTATGAAGAATATTAAATTGAATTGTCAATACATATCACAATGTTATCCTTGGGACATATTTGTATATTGTTATAAGTATCCTTAAATGCTGTTCTTCAAAGTAATGAGTTAGCCTTGAAACAATTTAAAAATTCCTTTTCTTGTAGTTCAAATCTACAGAGCAATACTTCCAGATATCCTTCATAAATGTTCATTTTATTCTGTTAATAGTTCTTACCCCAATGGACAATTGCTTTACCGGTCAGCATGACCTGTCCTGCCAAACGTCAAAAAAGCCATCCTGTGTTTTCACCGCAGGACCGGTCTAGTGTGCATCCACTAGGTGGCACTTCGTACCTCCTTCCTGTCTAGACAGCGTGACGCCATAGCATCTTTTTATTGCATTAATATATCTTGCCTAACAGACTAATGCTATTGGCCCGACACAAACCGCCAAACACCAGGAAAAGACAACCAGTGTTGTCTCCAGCAGAATTGGCAATGGTGCTGCCCCTACTCGGTAGGGGGCCTACTGTCTCGCTCACTGGCCAAGTGGCCATTGACTTCCATTTTTTTGTTTGGCACAGTCAAATAAGACACTGATTTTTTCTTTCTTTTTGGATATATTTGCTGTATATCTAATTTTCAAGTATTTGTGTGTACTATAGACCATCATGTCCTCTTCAGGACAAAAGAAAGGTTCTTGTGGCCACATTATGGCCACCTTTAATTCACATCAAAGTGATCTTGCTGCCACAAAAAAGGGTTCAGAAGTGATCCCTGTGTGTCTGGTGATGATTCGTGTCCAGCTTGTATGGCTTTAACTCCTGAACAGAAGATTCAGTTAAGTGTTCCTTCATACAAGCAAAGGAAAGAAAAAAAGGAATAATCTGAAAAGGTTGACAAAACGGATATTTTATTACGCTACAATAGCTTACCATGTGGGACTCAATGCTGTACTCGGATGGCCACAAGGCATCATGGCCAACGTCTAAGAAAAATAGACATTTATAGTTGGCCGTAACCTCTCGTCGTCCCGTGATAACTTCTGACCAATCGCCCTACTTTCTCGTTGGCCACGTTGAACTGGTAGCAGTTTGTAAATATACAGACATTTTCATTTATTTCTCAGCTTTTACTTATTGTTGGAGGTTCTTTTTTGGATATTTCTGTTATTATATAACATAGATCATTCTGTAAAATTTTTATTTTGACAGGATAAGTATATTTCTTGTTTTCGCATGTTTTGAGTTTTCCTCGGTTCAGGCCCTTTATATTGTACGTCTTTTATTGCGTTTAAAATGTCCATCCACCAAACGAATAAAGACAAACCGAGAGCTCAGAAATGCCGCCATTTTTGTTTTAGTTTCGATTTACACAACTATTGCCCTACCTGTAGGGAGGCTGGCAAGGGTGATGACCCCTGTGTCACCTTTGAAACGCCCTGTGATATCTATGCATCTTTCAACGCTATCTTAAAAAACAAAAGGCGGAAACTAGTACAAAAGATGATGAACTTGATCTCTTGGGCGAAGGCGACGGGGATTCCTTCACTGGCTCAAATGCAGACCTCGAGAGTGCTGCTGACAATCTTTTTACCTCACCCCCCCCCCCCCGTCCTTAGCCCCTTCCTTTCAGTTCTTTATCACTTAAAACACCACCCAAATCTGTCCCACCCACCCCAGGTACTGCCTTGCAAGAAAAACTTGAAAAAAATCTTGAAAAATCACTGGGCAATTCTTTAAATATTCATTTACAGCAACAAATGGGTTCCTTCCAGGCATCCATGTTGGAAGCTTTTCAGTCACTCCGAGAGGAGTTGACTGCTAAAAAACAAACAGAGGTGGATCAGACCTCGTTTCCTGCTTCCAAACCTGGTACATCCAGTACTGCTGTTAATATGGACCTACCCCCTCCGAGACCTAGATTAGGTCCTCAGTGGCCTAGTGGTTAGCAAGTTTGGCATCTAATCATAGGCTGTCACCTCTGTGGGTTCGAGTCCCACAAGTGGCAATTCTGAGGACCTGTCCCAATATGACCCTGGCTGTTGAACGGGACGTAAAACCCCAACTTTGACCGAGACCTAGAACTAGCATTCAAACCGAGGATATGGATGTGGACTACGGTCCAGCACTCCCTCCTCGTCTTGTACTTGACCAGCATGATACCTCGGATCAGTACGTTGCTTCATCTGATCTACCTCCAAAAAAGGTCTTGGACAAACCCAAATAGCATAGCCACTCTTGCAGTAGGCATGAAATTGAATCCAGGCCTGTCTCGGATCAATCTAATGAGGAATCCGATGAACCTCGGATCCCTTCTACCAAACCTAAAAAGCACTCTGATAAGAGTAAACACAAATCAAGGTCCAGATGTGTGTCATCTTCCTCAGGGGAGCATCAGTCCCCTGTAGCGAGACACAGATCTTCTAAGCCCTCTGGGGCTCAGCCCTCAGGGGCTGTTTCTGATCAAGACCTCCCTCAACATGATCCAGACCCCCCTTATTATAGGGAAGTAGCTCTGTCTGACATTCCCTCACAGTACGCTGAAGAGGTCGACACTTTTAGGCGCATTCTTTCCCTCCCTGACCCCAGGGAGTTTATGCCTAGGTCCTCAACTTCAGTCATGGGTCTGGATGATGAGAAAGGCCGTCAAGAGCTCCGACCCAGAGGTCCTTCCTCTATTCTTCCACTTAGCTCAGTTATCAAGGACGCCTTTGATAAATTTCAACATGACTTTAAGGCTGCTAATTTACCTGAGGGTAAATATGTCAAGCCTCCTCCATCCACTCCTAAGTGGTACAGGGTGGGACAGCCCTGTTATCAGGACAAATATCAGGAGTTGAATACAGATTTCGCCAAAATCTGTATTACTCCTAAACCCTCTGGGGCCCCTATGGGCAAGGTCCCCCTACCAATTCTCAAAGAGTTGGAGCATCAGGCTAGGCAAAATATCTCAACCCTCAATTTCACCGCTGCCTTTGCTAAAACTTCTGCTTGCAATGCTTCCCTTGAAAAGTGTCAACATAGCATTAAGTCAACTGTCAAGAAGATTAAGTCACAGATCCAAAAAGGTGCCAATCCTGAAAAAGCAGCAAAGCGCGGATATGAGGAAGTCTGTGAGTACATGGATTTTTGGACTAAGACAGTTCTTATTCAACACAGGGCCCTTACATGCCTCAGCAAATCCCTAGCCCATATTCTCCAGAGGGAATTATATTCTATGGCTAATACCGGCTTGCTTAGGCGCGAAGCCGAAATGACTCTCTTACAACCTCAATTAGGGGAAACAAGATGCCAAGAACTCAGGAACTCGTCCTTTTGGGACCCTTCCTTGTTCCAGTCTCAACTTGTGAAGGAGGGTGAAGACTTCCTCCTCAAAAAAGGCACCTCTAAAGACTCAGGGTTTCGCACCCTATCAGAATAAGCCCTTTCGTGGTCCCCACAACAAAAGAAGAGGCTCCTACAGGAAACGCCCCTATGGGGGCAACTCCTCACAAAGCAGTAACCAGTCTTTTTTTTCTCAGGAAGGGGGAAACCGAACTTCAGAGGCTCCAGGGGTCATTTTCGACCCCATAATAGGGGAAGAGGGCATGGAAACCCCTCTTCCCAATGACTCCTCCAAAACCTCACTCAGTCCACCAGTAGGAGGTCGCCTCAGTTCTTTCAGGAGAGACTGGGAAACAAACAAATGTTCTCCAAACGTGTTAAACATTATCACCAATGGCTATGTACTGCCATTCCTTTCAAAGCCAAATTTGGTCAGATTTCCTCTGATCATGTCAGAGTACAAGGCCCATCAAAAAGACCAAGCCCTGGCCTCTTGTATCTAGTCTCTTCTGTCA
This sequence comes from Sabellastarte sp. h YS-2021, assembly GCA_964017235.1. Lineage (NCBI taxonomy): Eukaryota > Metazoa > Annelida > Polychaeta > Sabellida > Sabellidae > Sabellastarte > Sabellastarte sp. h YS-2021. Next base: position 61,425,171 of record OZ024938.1, read on the forward strand.
AAGAACGCAATCGAAAGGGTGGAAAATGTAAAATCTCTCGGGTTTTACAGTCGCCTGTTCCTAGTACCCAAGCCTCACCAAAGGTGGAGGCCAGTCATAGACCTAAGCAGGCTCAACACTTTTCAGGGTAGCCACGGACACTGGAAAACCTGGAAAAAGCTGAATTTTTTTTCCAGGTATGGAAAAATCATGGAATTTTAAAATTTGGGCAAAATCATGGAATTTTATTTCCAAAGCCCTCGAAAGTTTTAAATGGCCATTTTATTGATTGTGATTTTATAAATGGAACACCTGAAGAAGATCTGAGAACCTGTCCTTTGTCACTAGAGCTCAACTTGGTTCACTCCTTGTTTCATTCTTATTCTTAAAACAATTTTTGTGATGCTTTGATGAAGTAAAAACAAATGAATATCAAATAAAATGAGACAAATAATATTAATTCACCAGATGCCAAGGCCCATATTCAAAAGTGTAAAACTGTCTAAAGTATGTCATCGACTCATCATCATGTCATATCATCACCAACAGTCACAGATTCATAGCCTTTTTAATAAAGTGTAGCTTCTTCAGTGCTTACATTCTTGCACTTTAGTCTTAGTATGGAACTATTTGTGAATAGGATATACTTCAGCTGATCAGTTTACCAGAAGAACCAGATGATGATCACCTTTACCGTCAGGAATATATAGATCAATATTTGCAGAATATTTTTTTTCAGAGGACTAATCCTGTAGGGAAATTGTTAGAGGTAGTAGGTTGTACATGGGATGGTCCTTCACCCCCTGCCCCGCAAACATACCCCAGCATCTTCTATAGACAACACTTGAATTGGTACCCATAGCTAGCCAGTGGCAAAATGTTTGTAATTCCAGAGGACTGCCTGTGTTGTAAACTCGAGGGTATGAATGTTACTCTGTCTACCATATACTCAAGCTGCTCCACTAAAGCTGGTGGCTTCTACTTTGACTAGTTCACAAAACTATGCAAATCACAGTCTAGGTGGTAAATCTGGCATCCAGCCCAAAGCCCACAAGTTAAGCTAACCGACAGGTTGGTCTAGTGGCAAAAATATGCTTAAATAGTTAACAGTCTGGTTGCCTGAGCTTTGAAGCACTCTGGCATGTCCACTGTTCCACCACCTGTCCATCACCTGGAGACTGCCCTAAACTCTGCAGCGGGTTTTAATAGGTTCATAAGTAAGTTGCATTATGAAATACAGAGTAATGTCAGGATTCTACAGCAGGAATTGAGCAAAAGGAAGTCCGTGGATAAAGCGTGTCAGGTCCACAATGAAGATATGTTTTACATCTTTCATTTTTAATCCAAAGTGTCACATTTTTGGGGGCAAGGCAATAATTCTCTCATGCAGAAAGGAAATGGGTGATCTTTCTTGACTTTAGCAACACTCCCTTTCACATTCCAATGAATCAGAGGTCAAGGTGTTGTGGTCCATGGGGCAAGCATGAAAGCAATTACCGTTTAACTTTTAAGTTGTAAGAGGAAAAAGAGTTTCACTTTACAATTTTATTTAACAAAGTAATAATTACAGTCAAGATACCCTGATGGTTAATAATACAATAGTAAACCAAATGAAGCCAATCCAACCTGGCCATAGTCCTATCCACCTAACAACCAGTTTGTCCACTCTGTTCAGAGATCCGTCTGGTGTTCACAAGCACAAAATCTCTATCTAAGTGTTCCGTATGTCTGCAGAACTCTGCTGGTTGCTCCCAAATATGAACAATGTTCATTCATGAGCAACAATTCACTCTCCAGGGTATCCAGCCACTAAATCCTGTTCACTACCATTCTAGTTCACCTCAAAATGCAACAAAACAAATAAATCTATTCAAAATATCAGAATTTCAAAGACCTCTATTCATACAGCACACTATTTTAACACTAATTGTGGTCAGGCCTTCTACACTTTATTACAGCTGGAGACTCTAGAAGCTTCTAGAAACAAATGTAAACACATCAGTACATTTCCAGGAAAAAACAAGGGCACAGAAGGTTCTAGAAGCTTAGCGATATTTTCCCCTATAAATATAGATCACTCTAGTAGAGTACAAGAAAGATCAGTGCAGACAATGCCACTAATTCAAAATGCAGAGAAAATCAATAATTCAGGATTCTTATGTAGTAAAGGAACTCTTGGCCCTATACACATCAATACTCTAGCAGAGTACCCTTACATGTAACAAAGGAAACACCTAAAGTTCTATTATCAAGGTCAAGCATTCCAGTTTAAGCCTCTCCCCTTGGATCAAGCAACAGCACCAGTGGAGTTAGCCATAGTCATAAAAGAAGTGCAACTCATGCCACAGACAATTTTATGGAGGTAAAAATCCACCAGTACCTAGAAAACTAAATAATCTGTCAACAATGGATTTGCTTCTAAGACACAAAACCCTGCTAGCTGTCAGAAGTTGGGAATCTCCAAAAGTTGAGTTGGACCCCAAGTAAGTCTTCGACTGTATGGGTTATCAGGACGACCTATTTAAGACCCACCACAGAAAGATGACAGGCCAAGGGTCTAAAAATAAAGTACCTACTGTCAAGACCAGTCCTTTCAGTATGACAACTCATGTTCAAATAAGTCTGCTGACTGCCACAGAAAAGCAAGTGCTCAAGGCCCGTCTTTACATGGGACCAATTCAGTGGCACCTGAAAAGCAATTGGCATGTGCCTGAGTCCTCGGATAAGAATATTCCTGCCTTTAGGGCTCTCCACACTTGCACTGGTGGCTAGAGGAAACAAACATGCTTCCTGATGAACCTCTGCATCCCCTTAAACATGCTGCATACATTTTTACAGACACATCAATTGAAGATTGGAGAGCTCACTTAGGAGATTAGACTGCAAAAGGTGTTTTCCCAGTTCCAGAAAGCAAACTACAAATAAACATCTTGGAACTGAAGGAAAGTTTGAGCACTTGTGTTATGGCCAGACCATTCTGATTGCCACAGACAACATAGCTGTATCCTGCATAAACAAGGAGGGAAGTATGAGATCAGGCTCTGTGTGCCATCCTGTGGAGGCTCCTCTCCTGCTGCAAGCTCAGACATATCATTTAAATGCATGGTATGTTATGTGTCGACTGAATGTTATTGAAAACTGTCACAAGTTAGATCTTATATAGCGCAATTCTACTCACTATTTGACTAATCAATGTGCTACTCCAGTAAAAAGCACTTTTAAACAGAAATGTTTTGAGTCTTTTTTTAAATTCTTTCAAGTCCAGGTCGATGTTTCGGATGTCATCAGGGAGGCTATTCCAATGGCAAGGTGCAGCGACAAAGAAAGATCTAAATCCCTTGCTTTTAAATTTAGTGTCCCTTCTGGCAAAGTGGTCAGCAAAATCATGGGCCACAATTGCAAGGTTGTCTTGATAGCCCTGAGCTGGTCTAAAATGCCTTTGTTCTGTAACCTAGTGATGTTTTCATCCCAGATACCCTTGTGCCTTCCCTTTAGAGAAACTATTCATGCAACTGTTCAAAGGGAGTCTGCACAAGGAAGTCAAACCTGAGCATATATGATTGGCTACTAGAACTGCGGCTATCAAACAGCTGAGCATCTCTGACCAAGTGGGAACAGGAATTGAGGCTCCTCAAAAAAGCTCAGACAGAGTTGTCTATAATTCAAAGTGGTGAATTTGGTCAGAATCCTTTGGACTTCAAAACACCATTTTAAAACAAATCACATATTTCCCCCTACATTTTTTCAAGGAGAAGAGCCTGCAGCCCAGTACAATAGATGTGTACATGTGATCCATTGCAGACAAGGCTGGCGATTCCATTCTCAACATCACTTGAGGTGATTATCTTAATAGACTGTTAGATGGCTTTCACAAGGATAAACCTAAGAGTCAAAGAGGTACCCCCATTTGGAACCTCTTTTGGGTCCTGCGTCAACCAAAAAAGCCTCCTTTTGAGCCACTCAAGGATTCTTCTCTGAATCATTTGACTTTCAAGATAGTTTTCCTGCTAGCCCTCAGATTAGTAAGTGCAGAAATGAAACCCATGCATGGCCCAATAAAAACATTAGACATGAGAAAGACTGTCTAAGAATGTTACTTTACCCTTCACGTAGATTCTTATCAAACAATCAACCAGCAAGAATCTTTGAATGTGGTCTCAGTCGTCATTCATTCAAGCACTGGATCTGAACAAATCTCTTAAGGATGGCAGGTTATTCTGCCCAGTCAGAGCCTCAGAGCTCTTGTATGAACAAAACAAATGACCTGGGGTACAATAAGGAACTTGTTTTTATCTCATTTAATAAAGGATATGCAGCCTTTAAATATTTTTGCTCGGATGGAGTGCTCCAGTGTTACAATCTATCTGACCAGAATCTTAGACCTTAAAGGGGGGTCTCCTTAGAGCTGATTATCTCAGCCTGCTATTAGAAGTCCACCTTCACACAGTATTACTTGAAAACTGTAACCCATGGTCTGGCCTAACTGAACTTTATCTCCTATTTCCTGTGGTTGCTGCCCAACAGATTTGCCCCTAGACCGCAAATCTGTCTGGTGTTTCTCTGCTATAGTGTGTTTAGTCTTGCTTTAGCTTGATATAACTAAGCAATAAGATATTTTATCTTCCTTTTTTACCTTTTACCTTATAATCAGGAGTGTCAGCACTTAGGCCCCTTTGTTAACTTCATTATTAACCACCACAGCCTTTCTCAAAAATCCTTGGGACTTGACTCTTCGCCTCTCTTCCCTATCTTTGGTTGAGGAAAAGGGGGAGGCACTCCAGTCTGCCACCGTTTAGGCGTTTACCCAATTAGGCTTCAGGCCTGTATATTAGGAGTGTTAGTCTTAGGAGTTAATTTTCTATCAGTCCCCAGTAAACTGCCCTCCATTGCACAGGATAGTTATTCTGGCAAGTGCCTGTTAACCTATATTAATGCAATAAAATAGAAAATTGAACTTTTTAGCTAAATTTAAGTTTTTATGTTACCTAAAACAGGGGATTCCCACCCAACCATTATCACACTTAAACTTACTCCTGGTCTCCTGTTGGTATTGGAAAGAGGAAGTGATATGATCAGTTGCCACCTAGTATTTATCTGCCACTGTGGCCTAGCGGGTAACACACTTGTCTAGGAACTCTGAGGACGTGGGTTCAATCCCATGTACAGGCAGATACATAATAGTAATAAGAGTATTGGATGTGGTTGCCAGATAGTAAGTGGTTAGGACACTAACAGTCCAACTAGAGCATAGCTTTTTCTGACATTTGTCGGGACTTGCTGAACTAAGGCATATGTCTGACCATGTCATAGGAGTATTCTCAGGTAGTTTATTGTTGTACAGTTCTTTCTTTTAGTGTCTCTTATAAGGGCAAATGATATCAGTTATTGATCAGTAATGTATGAATTAAATGTACATAGTATATGTATGTCAATAATATTGTTCGATATGGCCATTATATACTTCTGGAAAACATGGAAAAAATCTGGAAAAATCATGGAAAAATCATGGAATTTCAAAATGAAAATCTTGTGGCTACCCTGCTTTTCTACTCGTAGAAAAGTTCAAAATGGAAACTCCAGAGTCCATCAGGACCTCCCTGATTCCAGAGGAGTGGGTATCGTCGATAGATCTGTCGGACGCTTACCTACACATCCCCATCCATCCAAACTCAAGGAAATACCTAACGTTTTGCTACAAGTCACAAGTTCACCTCCCTCCCATTTGGACTAGCCACAGCCCCCCAGGTCTTTACAATGATCGTAAAGGAAGTGAAACTAATGGCCCTCTCCAGAGGACTCAGAATTCACCAATACCTGGACGACTGGCTGACCAGGTCCCAGTCTCAGGAGGAAGCCCAAGTGAACACTCAGGCGGTGGTAGACCTAACTCAGTCTTTGGGTTGGAAAATAAATCAGGAAAAATCAGAACTGAAACCTACTCAGGTGTTTTCTTTCGTGGGCTACGAATACCGTCTAGATTCAGCCCTTGTAAAACCTACTCAAGAGAGATGGCTCAAACTTCAGGATTTGATCTACGACTCAAGTCAAAACATGTTTTGACTGCAAGATGTTTGATGTCGCTAATTGGGTTGCTTGCCTCAACGGAGAAAATTGTCCCGGAGGGATACCTTCACATGAGACCCTTTCAGTTTCATCTCAAGGAGCACTGGAGATATCCTCAGTCACTGGACAGCCTCCTTCCTTGGACAGAAGCCATTGCAGCCCACCTAGACTGGTGGCAAAATCCCTCAAATGTGATGAAAGGTGCAGACCTTCATCCCAAGGACCACAGTATTCAACTCTTTACCGACGCCTCAAACGAAGGTTGGGGCGCTCACTTAGATCAAAATTCTACAAAGGGTCTGTTGTCAGACGGCCCACCATATTGCACACAATGCAGACCTTCATAGGTTACTCTCCAGTTTCCACAGGGATCGTCCAAAAAGTTCCAGAAATCTTACTAAGTGGAACCTTTCTGTTGTTCTTAATGAGCTCACAAAAGCACCCTTTGAGCCTATATGAAAGACACAGACCTCAAACATCTTACCCTCAAAACTGCTTTCTTGCTAGCTTTGGCCTCTGGCAAACGCCGCAGCGAAATCCATGCCTGGGTCGCAAACAAAGTATCTAATCTAGGCCAATGGGAAAAGGTTGCCTTGTTCCCTTCTTCTGATTTCATAGCCAAAAACCAACTAGCAAGAGAAGGTTCTCAAAGTGTGTCTCCGGTGACTATTCCTGCTTTGACTACCATTGTAGATAGACAATTCAAAGAAGACAGGACCCTGTGTCCGGTGCGGGCCCTGAGGTACTATTTGGATCGAACCAAAGACCTGAGAGGGTCTCGGTCCCTCCTTTTCATCTCCTTCAAGAAAGGACATACCTCAGACATCAGACCCGCTACTGTCTCTTCATGGTTGAAACAAACCATCCTACTTTGTTATAAACAAGCAGACCAACAAGCCTTGGACTTGGTCCAAGTTAAAGCGCATGATATCCGGGCCTTCGCGGCCTCTAAGGCCTTTTACGGTGGGGTATCGGTGGACCAAATCATGCAAGCCTGTCAGTGGAAAGCTCACAACACATTTACAAATTTTTGACCTTACTTGGTCAGACAACGAGAACAATATGTATCTGGGACCCGTAGTGGTGGCACAACAAGTCCTAGATCATTCCCCTCAGACCAGTTGTCCTCGGAAAGAAAAAAGGGGGCACATCCGCTACAACCAAGTCTTCAGGAGTCTATCCCAGGATCTAGGTATTCTTTTACCTTCAAGATGTTACGGGTAAGGTCATTTTTGTTTTTAGTTTATCAAAGTAATTTGTATTAAGGACTTATTAAGTTGTCATTAATCTCATATTCAGGTGGCAAAAATTTTATGAGAATTCCAACCATAGGGCTGGTATTTCACTTGTGACGGGCCCCTAGGGACCCTCAGACCTCTAAGTGAGCACTGCTGCACTTCCGTCCTACAATCAAAATATCTTGACAGTTTTAGCACTGTCTTCTATTCTATATAGGTTTTAGGCTCCTTACAGGCCCAGTCTTCGGGATTGGGGCACTGTAAATGGGACTCAGACTGGTATTTCTAACACTATTCTAATATAATTATTACTTCAAATCTAAGAAAAATTGACATTCCTTCCAGTCTCAGCTGTAATCCCACCACCGGGCGGTTGGATTCAGCATTGAGTCCCACATGGTAAGCTATTGTAGCATAATAAAATTGGAAATTTTAATTACTTAAATGTAGCTTTTATAAGCTACAAGCTTACCATGTGGGACTCAGAAGAGTCCCACCCTGCCTCCCTGCTGTTTACAGCTGAGGGGTAGCTTTTAGAAAATTTCAACGAGAAAGTAGGGCGATTGGTCAGAAGTTATCACGTGACGACAATGAGAGGCTACGGCCAACTATAAATGTCTATTTTTCTTAGACGTTGGCCATGATGCCTTGTGGCCATCCGAGTACAGCATTGAGTCCCACATGGTAAGCTTGTAGCTTATAAAAGCTACATTTAAGTAATTAAAATTTTCAAATTTAGTGGACCCATTTTCAGTCTCTGTACTTGGTTCAGCTAGTTCTGATGACCACGTGGTGTCAATGGATTAGTCTGAGCCCTCTAATTCTCTCTCCACTGTTTTGGATTCTTCAGAAGGACAATTCAAAAAGTTCAACAAACTACTTGCATCTTGCTTCACCAGACTGGAATTTTTTGCTAGCAAAGGTTAGCTCTCATAAGCAGGTAGACTCTTTGGCTTTTCACCCTCTCCCCATTTATTCTGCCCCTACTTCGGAGACTTTAAGGTGGGTTTTCAGGATCCTAGTTTGACCGTGTCAGTTGTCCTGGATTCTACTTTTCAGCGTGCACAAAAGCCTTCCGTTCTGCAACCGGTTCCTGTGTATGATTCAGCCAGTTTGGCTGACCAGCACCAGGAACCTATTTTCAACTCTGTGATTGACAGTGCTACCGGTTCAGTGAGCCATCAACAGTCCTTTCAACATACCTTTGCTCATCAGGTTGCAAGTTCCACCGCACCGGTGTTTCAAACCCCATAACCTCCTGACCAAACTACACAACCTACACATACCGCATCTTCATAGCACCCCACTGGTGCTCCCTGCAAGTCTTACTGCCGCACCTTCTACACAAGCCAGCAGTTGGGATACCGCTCCTCCACAGACTGGTAATCAAGTACATGTGTCTCCTCTTATAGATCTTTACCCAGAACATGATTCTGATCTGGAAGCCTTATATGAAGACAGTCTTGCGGACCAGGAACAGGATACTCCCTTTGGCTCAGAAGCTGACCCAGCTGATTTGGAGTCACTCTGCAGTGAAGACTAGAGTTATAGGACTAGAGTTATGCAGTTAGACCCTACATGTAATGGTCTTTCATCCCAGATCTTGAATATGTTGTCAGGACAACCCCTGGACAGACAGCAGGTCTTATCCCACAGGCAAAGTGTCAGTCACCATGCCTGCAGATGACTGGTTCTGCTCTAAAATAGAACAAATGAAGCTTTACCTCCTTCAGGGCCACATCTCTAGAACAGGTGATAGGAACAGACTAAAGAGTGATCAATTTGTCAAACCTCCAAGTTTCAGATCAAATTTTATGTGATGCACCCATTTCCAGGTCCTTCAGTCTCTTGTCCAGGGAAATCTGTTACCAAATGGTCTGGTGAGGTTTCCCCACTTAACAGCTCCTTCCCCAGGATCTCTAGGACACTCAGTGGTGTCTCCCCGGTTTCTAGACCTATCAATGGGAAAAGTCGCTCAAAGAAGCCACAGTCATTGCCAACCAAGTTGCCGCCTTTAACAGGTGCATCAATAATGCCCATGAGGTAATGCAGGAACACATCAAGACTTTGATACCAACAGTAAGGGTAAGTCTTCACAAAAGACGGAAAAAGTTCTAATGGAACTCCGAGATCTCTCCGCCTTCCAACAGAACATTATTTTTGCACTGGGCAAGTCCATGCAACACATGGCGGATACCATTTTTGTCCAGGCTTTTAACATCACTATTTTTTTGTTGTGATTCATATCTGAAACATCTCAAACTGGGGTCAAACCGGAAACATGGTTTGCCCTTAGAAACAACCCTCTCTAACATACAGCTCTCTTCCCGGACTCAATTGTCGCAAAGGCAGAGAAAGACATTGCTAAAACTGAAGTGGATCTATGCTCCCTCCAACCTGGTTTGGGTTCAGGCAGGGGCGGCTGTGGTGGCAAGCATTTCTAATCTTACTGCACGGATTGGTTGCACCACAAGGATGGAACCAAGAGCAGGTCTCGACAGGATATGGATCAGTCTCAGGATATGCCCACATGGCAAAACTTTGGCAACAGATCGAACTTCACCAGATGTAGGAGTAGAGGTTTGTCATCTTCAAAACGTGGTTCTGTCAGGAGAAAGAACAAACGAAACAAATGACAATTTCTCTTAGCTGCATCTCCCTCTAAGACTATGACGTGTGCTGATATTGTGTAAAGTAGTGTTGTCAAGGAAACATCTCTCGCTAAGACTATGGAGTGTAATGACAGTGTAAGTTGTCAAGGACAAAGTTAAGAGTGTTGTTCCTTGTGATTCTGAGACATTAAGACTGATGAAAAAAGACAGTGTTGAAACTCTCAGTGTGGTTCAAAATGATGCTCTTGAGACACTATTGAGACTTTAGACTTCTAGAGACATTTTAAATTACATTCATGTTGTAATTCATGTGCTTACTGTGTTTTTTCAAGGGCATCCACAAAAGAAAGGAGTAAACCCCCACAGTGGAAAAGATCAAACTAAAGCCTGTAAAACATGCTTCTTTTGTAAATCACTTGTGTTTTCTTCCTCCTGTAGAAAATGTTCACAATGTTGCTCAAAATCTACCCGTGGGAGGTCATCTGAGAGACTGTGGGAAAATATGGGCCTCCCTAGGTGCAAGCCCAAAAGTAGTGTCCACACTAAAAATGGTTACAACTTTCCTTTCAAGGTAAAACCTCCACTAACCAGGTTCCCTTTAGTCAAAAGTGGATATGCAAACCCCTTCAGGAACATATTCCTGCAGGAGGCTTTGCATTCCCTTTTGGAAAAATGAGCCAACAGAAAACGGTCAAGGTTTAATTGTCTCTGGCTTTTTACAATCACATCTTCTTAGTCCCCAAGCTGAACAACAAGTGACGCCCGATCTTAGACCTCAGTTCCCTAAACAAGTTCCTGAAGGTTCAAACCTTCAAAATGGAAACTCCAGAGTCTATAATGCTGTCTCTGCAAAGAGAAGAGTGGGTCTACTCTCTAGATTTCAGCGATTCCTACTTTCTCATTCCCATATGCCACAGCTCTTAAAAATACCTAAGGTTTCACCGTCAAAATCAGACCTTTCAAATCACAGCTCTACCTTTTGGCCTCTCCACAGCTCCCATGGAGTTTACTATCGTGGTAAAGGAAGTGAAACTCATGGCTTAAAGGTGTCACATCCAGATTCACCAGTATCTAGACGACTGGCTCATTCAGGCAAAGGAAGAGGAAACATGTCACAAACATACACAGTCCCTTATGGCTCTATGCCAGGACCTGGGCTAGACTGTCAACCTATAAAAGTCAGACCTAATACCTCAACAGGTCTTCTCTGTAGGCTATCAGTATGATCTAAAACAAAGACTAGTCAGGCCCAACCCAGAGAGATGAGAAGCCAAAAGATAGGAACCCTCCTGAAAGAGAAATGGTGAGACAGTTTATGTCTCTAATAGGCCTTCTCACCACCACCGAATAGCAGGTTCCCTCAAGACATCTGCAGATGAGGCCCGTTAAGTCGCCCTCAAAACACTCCAAGCACCTTTGCAGGACCAGACTGTTCTTATAGCCACAGACAACACCACTGTTGCCTACATAAACAAGTGAGGTATGAAATCAGGCTCTCTTTGTGTCCTTTCTTGGAGACTCCTGTCATGGGGCAGCCTGAGGAACTGGCTCGCCATATTCCAGGCAGGTTGAATGTTAAAAGCAGACAAACTACCCGGTTACAACCAAGTTATCCAGATGGAATGGTCTCTCCAAAAGGGGATCTTTGACCAGTTTTGCCAGATGTGGCACACACCCTAGTTAGACCTGTTTGCAACCAAGTTCAACAAGAAACTACCCTTGTTTATGTCCCCAGTCCCGGACAAGGAAGCCTGGACATCATGGGAGGACATGGACAGGTATGCCTTTCCCCCAACTCCCCTGTTAGCAAATGTCACAAACAAGATCCTAAGCCACGGCTGTCACAGGATAATATTCATAGCTCCAGGCTGGCCGAACATGTCATGATTTTGGGATCTGGTGAGCCTGTCAACCCAGATTCCCCTGTGCCTGCCTTACCAACCCAGTCTACTGACTCAACCGTTCAACAGGAGCCTGCACATGGACCTCCCAAATTTCAGCCTTAATGCTTGGCTCCTTGAGTTTCGACCATCAGAGTCCAAGGTTTCTCTGGTCAAGTGGCAGAACAAATTGACACTCCTCAGAGACGCTCAACCAGAGCTGTCTAAGAGGCGAAGTGGTCCATTTTTGTTTGATGGTGCGAATCGAATTAGGTGGACTTCAAAGGGCCATCTGTAACTAAAAAAGCTGATTCCTCCTTTACTTCTTCCAGGAAAGGAGACTTCAGCCTTCCACAATAGATGGAAACAGGACTGCCATAGCTGACAAGGTGGGCAATTCCTCAGTCGAAATAAGTAAGGATGAGAACCTTACTAGATTACTGGACACTTTTCACAAGGGTCGCAGAGATATTCCCTCTTGGAACCGCTTATGAAAGCTTCCCTTAAACATCTCACATTCAAGACTGTCTTCCTGCCGGCTCTGGCATTGGGTAAACGCAGAAGTGAAATCCATACATGGGTCAATATGAACATTAGACACAGGGAGGACTGGCCCATGAGGGTCCAGATAATGTGGCTCCACTGGTTATCCCTGCCCTGGCTTCCACATTGTACAAGTCTCTCATGGAAGATAGGTCTCTGTGCAGTTAGAGCACTTCGTAATTTTCTGAACAGAACTAAGGACCTCAGAGACAATAAACAGCTAGTTTTTGTGGGGTTTTTTTCCAAGAAGAATTTTGACAGGGATATTTCTTCTGCTACAATTTCTTCTTGGATTAAGCAGTCTGTCCTCTTGTGTTACAAGCTTTCGGACCAGGAAGCACTGCAAGTGCATCAGGTGAAGGCCTACGATGTTTATGCCTTCGCTGCTTCCCAAACCTTTCCAGGTAGGAGTCTCCCCAGAACAAATCCTCTGGGCTTGTCCCTGGAAGTCCCACAACACCTTCACATAGTTCTTCTTGAAGTATGTTGCCTGGTCTGATTCTGATCTTTATCCTTTGGGTCCCATAGTAGCAGCTCAGCAAATTCGCCAACAGTTGTTTGCACTATGGGTTGTCTTTATTAGTCCTGTTCTATCTTAATCATGTCCTTCATAAATGTTCTTTTTCTCTTTATTTTCCAACTACTGTACATATCTATGTGTTTTATTGTTTTTAATTCTTTTTGCTGCACTGTTAACTAGCGAATGTAAAAATAGATTGAGAACTAGGATGTATCTTAAAATACAGCTCTTAAAAACTGTTATTACAACACCTTAAATCAGTATTCTATATAACAAACATGATAAACAACTGGAATAAAAACCTGCATCAAAACTATATCTAACTTGAGCTTTGTCGGGGTGCTGGTTTCGTCTAGCCTTAATTATCATGACTGACACCAAAATATTATTGGCAGTGAAAGGGTTTAAAGGACATAGTAAAAAGAATAGATGTGTGCGACTTTGTCAACAATCTTAATGCAAATATTGTATGTGTTCAAGACACTCATGTTACCCAAAATGATACCAATAGTTTTAGAGCACTAACAAATGTCTTGCTAGTGGTCAAAGATCAAATGCTAGAGGAGTAGCTATTTTACTCAGGAACAACTTTGAATACCAGATTCATCTTACTGAAACAGACGAGGGGCAGGAAATTACCTGAAATTAGTAGATTTACATATTGTTACATTCTCAGATTAATTAATGTTTATACATCTAACAAAGATACACCAATATTCCAAAATTTGCAAGAACTGGTAGATGAAAACAATTAGGACTATATATTAGTGTGTGGTGATTTAAACATGATGCTTAATCCAGATGTTGATGGTTTCAGTTATATCAACAACATAAAATCCAGACAAAATGAGCTCACATAACTTGAAAGATGTCTTTAGACTATCTTTTGGCATCAGACACTCTTATTGATCTTATATTTATTCGTTTATTTATTTGGGTTTTAACGTCGCTTTCAACACACTGTATAGGTGATATCACGACGGGTAGATTTATGGGCAGAGGAAACCAGTATATACAGTACAGGTCAAAGTTTTGTACTGTAAAATGTACTGTAAACTGCTGAACAAAGAAACTACCCCAATCTTTTCCACATAGGGTTCGGGTTTGAATTACCAACCTCAGAGTGGGAGGTGAGTGTGTTACCACTGCGCCACCTTGGAACCAGGGCAAAACTTGAGAAAATCCATCAAGGTCTCTAGCAATGCCACTAGATGATTGGCTATGCCAAAAAATGAAACATTTTAACTTCACTGCTGCTGAAGGATACCTGCCTAGGGCACAAAAGGCAGTTCTACATACAGACCAGTTCATTAGAACTCCCACATCCAACATATGAACTCAGACCGTACGACCCTCACCAACCAGGCAAGAGTGTGTTCAGCTGAGATGCCAATGAAGTAAAAATGAACTTACGTTTCTCAGGAGTTGTGGAGCTAGCTTCATACCCCTCCCCCTCCTACTGGTCCAGCATCTAGATGAGCACCAAAGGAAACAGATGGACATTGGGAGAAAAGAACTTATTAAGGAAATTGTATAGTAAACCACGCTAGTGTTAGTTGTACTAGCGAAATGCAAGAGCAGATGTCAAATAACATTAGATTTTTACAGAGCAGCTTGATCAAGGGAAAGTCTCCTAAAGAAGTCACCGATGCATTCAAAAACTTGATCGATCTGACTGCCCTTCAGACTGTTTCAGTGTTCCTGGTTTCAAAACCAAAAAAACAAGTGCAGGCCAATCTTTGTCATAGATGTGCAATGCCAAAATCCATAAGACTCTCCCTTCAAGGAGATTGGGTCACCGCATTGGATTTCAGCGATGCATATTTCCACATCCCTGTAAGTCCAAAGTCAAGAAAATGTCTAATATTCCATCTAAATGGTCAGAGGTAGGGAAACCCATGGCTCAGTCCAAGGGTATAAGAATCCACCAGTACCAAGACAACTGGTTGCTGAGAGGCAGTTGTTGGGGAAACAAAATACCCTGGTCCTCCTGGCCCTATGCAAAGACCTGGGTTGGATGTTAAAGATGAACAAATTGGAACTTAACCCCAAACCAGTTCTCAACTTTGTGGAATATCGTTTGATCACTCTTAAGGCCCGGTCAAGCACTCTCAGGAGAGGTGGCAAGCCCTTACTCAATAGAGACAGACGTACCCTATTGGACAATTAGAATTGCTTAGTGAGACACATGATGTATTTAATATGTATCCTGACAACAACAGAAAAACAAGTCATATCAGGACATCTCCACGAGACCCATTGAAAGGCATCTGAAAATAACTGATGGGAATTCGAGCACTTGTTTGGGCCAGACCATTGTGGTGTGACAGCAGAACACTTGTGTTGTACATTGACAGAGGAAAGTGTGAGATCATTCTCTCTTTGTGCCCTTCTGAACACTTTTTTTTTTGTTTTTGTTTTTTTTTTGGGGGGGGGGGGGGGGGGGGCACCCTCAGAGAAATAGCTGACAATTTCCCTTGGAACAAGCAGGTGCAACATCTGCTATAGGTGTTTGACCATCTATGTGTAAGATGGCACATACCTCAGGTGAACATATGTGCCACCAGGTTTAACAACATAGTACCCAAGTTTATATCCCCGTGCCCACATTTATGGCTTGGAAATGGATGCTCTAAGCCCATCCTGGGAGAATCTGGACTGTATGAGTTTCCAAGACAATTAATCTTGAGAAAAGTGGTCACCAAAGCGTTGGACCAGGGTTGCAAAGGATGATCCCGATTGCACTAGGCTGGTCAAACATGGGAAAAGGTCAACCCGTCGGTCCAAGTGCCACTTTTTGCCATGTCTGGAGAAGCTTCTGAATGAACCATTTAACGAGTGTCCACACAGTAACTGTAGAAATCTTTATGCTTGGCTCTTGGAGCCACAGACACTTAAAAGTAAGGTTTCTCTGATCAAGTGGCAGCAAGGATTGAGTCTCAGAGATGATCCACCATAGGAGTCTATTAGTCAAGTAATCCATTTTTGTCAAATAGTCAGAATCAGAGTCAGGTGGACTTCAGGTCACCCTCTGTAAAACAGATTTCAGATTTTATTCTGCACCTTTTCCAGAAGAAAAATCTCCGTTCAGGTTTCAGGTAAATGCAGAAGTGGAATTCTACTTGGCTCAATAAGAACATTAGACATTAGAAGATTGGTCGAAAGTCGTCCCCTTATATCCCTCCCCCAGCTTCTTCTGTAAGAGTCAGCCAGCGAGGGATGGACCAGAATGTATATCCCCAATAATAATTACAGCTCTGGCTCGTACAATCAATAAGTGCCTTAAGCAAGACAGTACACTCCCCAGTCAGAACTTTATATTATTACTGAGAGAAAGTAAGGAACTGGCCTCATTCAAGAAGAGATTTGCCAAGGATATAGCACCTGCAACAATTTCTTCTTGGATGAAACAGATAGTACTCCTATCCCATCAAGTGTCTGATGGAGAATCTTTGAAGCTAAATCAGGTTAAAGCCCATGATCGTATAGCCTTCATGGAATCTAAGATCTTCAAAGAGGGAATTTCCTGAGACTAATCATTTCAGCCTGTCATTGGAAGTCACAACACCTTCATACAAATTTTATCTGAGTGATATGGCTTGGTCTGATTCAGAGCTCTATCATCCAGGTCTGGTGGTTGCACCAGAGCAGATCCACAAACAGGTCCCTCAGTTTATGTACATAGTTCTATATACATTTCCACTTTATAGAAGGGGCTTTTCCTTTAATAAAGAATTTTTCATTCCCCTGTGTGGCGCCATGAAGAAAAGAAGCGAATGACTGTAGGTTCCATTCCAATAATAGTTTTCTCTGTTTCTTAAGGTCATTTCATTCTTCTGTGTTCTGCCATGAACAAAAGTGACAGACAAGGGGGAGGTTTCACTCTTTAATTTTCACCTTCCTCAGGGATCCTTGGGATTGAACTATGTTTTCCCCTCTCCCTTATTTTTGGTTTGAGTGGAACATCTGTCTGGCACCAGTTAAACTGGTAATTCTTTGGGAACAAGGATGTTCTTTGTAAAGTCCTTTTAATCACCCCTTCATCCACCGTGTAGCTATTCCGCGTCTGTCCACTAGGTAAGATGTATTGATGCAATAAAATGGAAATTTGATAACTAAAGAAGTTAATAAAATAAATAAATTAAGTTATTACCTTACCTAGTGGGTGAGGGATTCCGACCCTACCTTTCCCGCAATTATACAACTCAAAGGGGACATACCAAAGGTAGGAAACAAAAAGAAATATGCTGCTCAATCTAGCAAGATCTTGGCGCACTATGGTCACCTGGTGACTGAACAGGGCACTACAACCAGAGCACAGTTCAAGACATTTTTTATAATGTTTGGCAAGACCAGATCGAAGTGACGCTATTTGAAGCTATAAACACAATTTTCATACTCTAATAATATACAGAACCTGTGTAAAGTCTTTAATATGAGTAGATATACATCAAACACGGCCAAAAGCGTCAATTGCTGCGTGCTTTATTTTCTAAACAATAATCAATCAGCCCTCAGTTACTCAATTTTGACCTTATTGATCTGAATACAATCTCATGAATAAATTTTGTAAACTCATTTGGTGCACATTTTATTCCCCTTTTACTATGTAATGGTATTGCATGATAATTAAATAACATTTGTGTTAAATAAAAAATGTTGATCAGTTTGAATGTTGTAGATCTTCTATTATCACTAAAAATGTAATTTTGATATCAAATGTAAATGGTCAAACCAAATATTATTATGTTTAATTGCCAATATTTCATGTTATAAGTGCCATGATATTTGGTTAAAATATTTGAATGCATATCAAATTGATATAAACAATTATTAAAACTATTTAAATCACAATTGAGGCTTCCCGGCCATTGCCAACAGCATAATTTAATGCTTCATTCTTGATGACTGGTACATACCAGTACACAGCCCGAAAAAATGCCATTAACACTATAAAGCACTGTGTCACGGGTATTCAACACACACACCGCCACATGATATACCAAAGAAGGGAACATTAATAAATGAAGGTCATCGTAGGTGATACCAGTCTCTTTATTCAACTGGTGTCCTGTCTAGGCTAGATTTTGGTTTAAGGAAAGCACTTGCTATATTTAGTTGATCTGTATGCTCCCAGCTGACACGCAACTTTGAAATTATGTTGAATCCAATGGTGATATCTGGTTGACATACATGCAGATTTTGCAAACCATTTTACTTGGATCCAACGACTAAAATCATGTTGAAAGCAATGAGTGAAATCAGGTTGACATACATGTAGATTTTGCAAACTGCTTTCAGTTGGGTCCAATGGGTGAAATCATGATAAAATCAATCAGTGAAATCTGGTTGAAATACATGTAAATTTTGCAAGCCATTTTAGTTGGACCCAACCAAGGAAATCAGGTTGAATTAAATGGGTAAAATAATGTTGGAGCATATCTGTTTTGAATTTGCAAATTATTCTTCATTAGAGCCAACCACTGATTCTCATATGGCTAGCTGAATTCTGATATTAATATGTGATATGGTAAGTTTCCATTTAATTCATGCATATATAATAACTTGTTCATTGAGGATGGTTGTTTTATTGTATCTGTTCATAATATTGCATGAGCATGCAATCAAAATTCATCGCTCAGTATATGGTTATTTATTGTGATTTTTGGAATTTTCCACCTAGATATCCATTGTTTATGTTCATGTAATATGATAATCCAGTTTCAATTGAACAAATTAATTCTTTGTAAAATGACATTCTCTATGTCTAATTATATTATCCAGTTAATTTTTTTAAATATTGTATTAAAAAGAGACATTGCAATTAAAAAGAAACCCTCGTGTAAAATCCAAATACCTCGTATTCAATTGGAACTGATTTAAGTGATCCTTTCTATTCGATTGCGGCCTTTCATGTAACTAAATTCATTACACCAAGTGATCTTACGAGGGAGACTGATCACTTTGTTTTTGATTGAAGTGAACGAAGTGATCCCAATCAAACATATGTTATTATAATTATTATTATTATTTTGCTGCCTCTCTTTCAAAATATTCATCTTTTGAATGTCAGTTTGAAAAAAAAAACACAACCAAGCTAAACGTGTTCAACTTCACCAGATTGCTGCCTTAGCTTAATTAGTTTTCAACTTTGACCACAAAAGATTGGACCTAGCTAGACAAGCCCACACCATGCAATAGAGAAATAATAATACATGTACTTCCTATTGTGTTGTCCTGTCAGTAATTAGTTTTAGTCATAAACCTAGGAGTGAGTACAGCAAGAAACCATGAAATCACAGAGCTATTGTTACCTCTGCCAAGGAGGTTATGTTTTCACCTGGGTTTGTTTGTGGGTTTGTGAGTTTGTTTGTGAGTGTGTTAGTGAACAAGATAACTCAAAAACGTATGGATGGATTTTGATGAAATTTTCAGAATATGTCTGAAACGGTAAAAGGAAGAAATGATTCAATTTTGGGAGTGATCCGGATCACTATCTGGATCTTCTGGATCCATGAAATGTAAATTTAAAGACAGATAACTCAAAACATTAGGGACGGATTTAGATGAAATTTTCAGAAAATGTCCAGAATGGGACAAGGAACAAGTGATTAGATTTTGGGAATGATCGCTCCCTTGGTGGAGGTCTGTGCTCTCCGAGTGCTCTTGTTAATAATGTCTTTATTTCCCAGTAATAAATGTATATTCACATAAAACTAAGAAATTATAAATTTTTAATCAGAAGAGCCTATGTTTATGCAGTTTGGGACAAGTGATTTTCTTTATTATGCATTTTACTTAGAGAGCTATCCTTATTTGAGTAAATGTTGACATATGCATGTTTTTAAAAGTAAAACACAATTAAGCTAGATTAGCTGACATTTGGAATTCGGGTCCTTCTTAAAAGTTGGACAAAAGCGGCGATTCTATTGCCGCTCAAATTTATAGCATCAACATTGGTTTTGATTGAGAAATGAGGATGGGTAGATGACCTTCAGTGATAGTGATGACAGTCCAAGTAAAGTGGCGATAGTGGTGACGGGGGTAGTGATTGTTCAAGACAAGCAGCGATGGCCAGGATGTCTTTTATTTATAAATTATTGTTAGAAAACCCCCACCAGGATCTGTTTTAATCTATCAAACAAGATGCACTCAGAGAGAGCAAAACGCTCGACTCCATGTGACCAGTCTCTCAAGTGACAGAAAGTATTGTAAGCAAGACAATAAAATAAAACCAAACATGTAAATTAATCTTCATAGAAATATAAAGTAGAAAGCCAAAATCATTAAAAATACATTGAAATGGGACTCTGAAAATTCATGATTTTTTTTTGTATCCAAAAGAAGATCCAGATCCTTCTTTTAGTAAGTTCTTCCTTTGGCCATGTCCTATCCACCAATTTTTAATAAAGATCTGTTCATTACTTCTGGAATAATCTAAACACACAACAAAAAAAAAATCAGACAAAGAGACAAACAATTAGCAAACAAAAACATAAACTGCAACTGCTGGTGGAGCTAAAAATATTGCTTAAAGATCATTTCTTGGTGAAAATCATGCATGGTAATTTTTTGTCAAGGAATTGAAAGAAAAAAAAAACAGAAAATAAAAACAGAAATAATAATTAATAAAATGATGAATATACCACCTCCCTCTCTATTATCTTTACGTCAATTTCAAGACAAAATGAAAAGAAATATTTTTACTTAAAGACAGCAAGTATCACAACCTAGGTTTGTGACCTCACAATGACAATTGTATTGTGACATCACTGAGTAATGACATCATCAAGAGCAAAGTATTGATTTTTTTACGTATGGGATGAAGAGAAGCAGTTTCACTGTGTATTGTAGAAATAACACACTCCAAGCGTGGGGTTATGCAGGGTTTTACAACGAATAGCGATATTAGTAACACGAAGGCGAAGCCTGAGTGTTTCTAATGCGCTATGAGTTGTAAAACCCTGCATAACCCCACGCTTGGAGTGTGTTATTTCTATTCTAACATGACATTTCATTTTTGACATTTATTCCTTGTCTTCTTACTGTTTTGATGAAGATGTGTAGTGCATACTCTTTGTAATTTGACTTTTAAAAAGTGAAGCGGGATTATCGCCCACTCATGAAAAACTGGCCGTGAGGTTATGCTCGGTTTTACAACTGGAATGGACCAATCAGAATCGCGGACACAAGCGTGTCATGTTAGAATCCCAATTAGAAATAAGAAAAACTCTCTCCTGACTTTAATTTTCAAACAAATTACACCAAATTTGGAAGAATCTGTCTGTACCCCATAAAATACCTCCCCACCAAATTTGAGATTGATTGATGTTATAGTTTTTGAGTTATAAGGGCACAACGGTGCACAGACAGATTGACAGACAGAAACAAACTGATTACAGTAACCCTCTCCTATCGTCGAGCGTTAATTATGCTTTGAAAACCCCACCTGTGGTCTCATGTTTCCCAATAATTTTAATTCTAATAGTATTTTTATGGTGCTTAATCTCCATCTAAAGACAGACTCTAGCTGCACCAAACAGAAAAAGCAGAAAACTATAATCATTAACCTGAGATATAACAAGGGTCAGCACCATGGAGAGAAACCAGGAAAAGTAGAAATTAGGGTGGATACCCAGCAGGCACACGCCTTGAAATGTTGTTGATTTAGAGTTGAAAACAGGTCCTGACGTTGAAATGCACATTACCAACTACTAAATCTAAGTTAGTTTTCTGACATGAAAAAATAGTGATATTTTGACCAGAAATCATGGTGATTTTTGGTTGAAAAACTGACACTGATACAATTTCAACACTATTTCAAAGCTGGATTTCTGACTGGAAAAAGTAGTGATACTTTATAAAAAATCACCACTAAATCAAGTTAGGTTTTTCGACATGAAATCTTAGTCATGTTATTGAACAGAAAACAGGTTGAATATTGGGAAATGAATGACTGGTTGATTGAAAATTCATTTTCTAGAGGGTGATATAGTGATTAAGTCTAACTTTTTGAAAGAACTATTATTGCAATTGTTTTTGAATTTGTAGGTATTTGTAAAGCAAAGACTAGTTTTTAAAGATTATAAAGATGATAAAGATTATGTGTGCATGTACTTGTACATTTTTATCCATTCTCCTTATTAATTAACTGATGCATCCAAATATAATTTTTATAATTATATTTTGAATAATACAATTCCCAATAATTAAAAAAAAACATTTTGAAGTCAAACTTATCTTAAATAAAAAAAAGATAAATTCAAACTTATTCATCAAAACTTAGCAATTAGAATTTGTTTCTCAAAATTCTCCCATACACAAAGAACTAGTTTTCAGTTTGCAAGTTTACACTGAAAACTTCTCTACACATACACAGAGAACCTAAGGTATAACATTTTATCACACAGCAGTGAGGTTGGGGGGTTCCTCCTTTTTCTTATCTGTACCCAGCTACACAGAACACTGGACCTGTGACTAATGTAATTAGATAACACAGCAGGGGTGGAGGTGGGGTTTACCCTTGCTCAATTGCATACATGGTGTTTACTTCTTTAAGTCTGTTTTTTGTGGTCAGCACTGACAACTAATTATGGTGGGGGAGTAATGGATGGAGTTCTAATAATGTGGCTATTCTTGTGTTTTTTTTCTCAGTTTATATGCCAAAGTTGTATGAGACACAAGCATCTGAACTGAGCATTGTGGCTTTGCTGCATGATTATAGCTTCTTTATAATTACAATATAATTATAGCCAACTTAATAAAACATTTAACAGAAACTGATTGGATAAAATGCTGAAGATATAAATAATGTCACAATTGTTTGTTTTTTTACAAAGAAAAAAAAATATTTATAATTTCACAAAAAGAATTTCAGTTGAAGACATTGAATAATACTGGTCCTATTAAAACATAAAAATGGATACCTAGTTGGATAATATGTATTTACATATCTTGAGCAATTATAATTATATATTTGATGCAAAATTATGTATCATTACAATGTCATCAGAAATAGAATATTGAATATACAATGATTCATGAATAAATGTCATCTTGGAGAGAATGAATTACTTTGAGTTGTATCCAAAGTGTAAAATATGCATATGGATAGTTATTGTATAATATTATTAAGAAGCTATAATTATGACACACAACCTACAATGATTCAAATAAAGAAGACAATGTAAATAACCTGATTTTACCCATTGAATTCAACCCTATTTCATACATTGGATCCAACCAAAACCTGTTTGCAAAATCTACATGTATTTCAACCAGATTTCACACATAAATACAACCAGATTTCAACAGTTGGTTTCAACATGATTTCTCTAGTTGGATCCAACCAAAAACGGTTTGCAAAATCTACACGTATTTCAACCAGATTTCACCCATTAAATTCAACCAGATTTCAACAGTTGGTTTCAACATGATTTCACCGGTTGGATCCAACCAAGCCCGGTTTGCAAAATCTACACGTATTTCAACCTGATTTCACCCATTGAATTCAACCAGATTTCAACAGTAGGTTTCAACATGATTTCACTGGTTGGATCCAACTAAAAACGGTTTGCAAAATCTACACGTATTTCAACCAGATTTCACCGTTGGATTCAACCTGATTTCAAAGTTGCGTGCCTGCTGGGATGCTTGTGCAAAGAGATAGGTTCGAGGAAGTCTTTTATAAATACAATATTGCTAGAAAAGTCCTGCCAAAAACCTTATTTTTTCCCTCAATAACACATTAATGTGCATTTATAAAATATTATTTCTGGCCATTGTCACTTGCCTTGGACCATAAATCTGCTGCTGGCCAACTCCTGTTCCTAATCGTTACCCCCCCCCCCCCCCCCCCCCCCCCCCCCCCCCCACCTTGTAAGTTGGACAAGAAGGCAAAAATGCTTGCTATCAGCCATATTTCACAGACAAAAATCTGTATAATCTGTGCAATTCAGATATGGAATCTCTGGATTAGCTAGATTTGTGAAATGCACTTTTCTCTAGATCAGAATCCAAAATGAAAGAAATAAGATAAACAGCTTATCTGTTAATAATAAATTACATAATTCTTAAAATTTGCTATCATTATTTGTTGCCATTATTTTGCAAAGACTTAAAGATAATCAAATGAATCTGAATGGATTCATAATCTGGGTTAGGATTCAGGTCACATCAAGTGAATCCATTAATCTGAGGAACTTTGACACCCCCACCCCCCACCCCCACCCCATCCCATTACCGTTATCGTCTCTATGTTTAAGGAGAGTTCCAAGTCGGACAAAGTCCGTGTTTTTTAACGTACCTGGGATTCGGCACATCGTAAATCGGAAGTTTGGGGTTGGAAATATATAAACCGAAAAGTCGGCGTTAGAGATGTTTTCTAAAATTTCTGAAACATTTCGTGGTTTTATAAAAAATTCAGATAGTGAAAGTGACACAATACAATCCAGAAAACGAAAGTTAAATGTGTATGTGAATTTTTTTAATCTTTTGCCTCTAAATTTAAATTATCATGTGAATCTGAAAATATCGCCCAGCATAAGCCTGGCGGTATCCGATAAATACGCACCTAATCGCGGCCTAGAAATATACCAGTTTTCGTTTTCGCTCTGCAAATGTGTGATGGAAGTTTGTCTTCCGCTTTCACTTCCTGTTAGAGTAAACAAACGTTTCATAAAATAAGCATTCACATTATAAAATTATCCCCACATATGTTTGTTGAGTTTTTACTACTGCCTTGCTACCAGTTATCGCCGTGTACCAATTACCGCCAGACAGAATTCAAATACAGTAGACATTACTTGACTCAAAGTACATCCCAAGTTTTAACGAATTAGGTAAAAGCATTTCCAATGTGAATAGAATAAATACACGACAAAGGGCTTTCAAAATATGTGGCCATTACTGAAATATGAATGCTTTATTTGTTGGTGGCGATAATGAATACCAGATGTTTCGCATGAAAACGGGTTCGCCCCATGCGATCATCAGTTCATTCGCACCATAATTTATTGAAGGAAATACAAGGTCACAATTTTCTAACAATATTTAACAAACAAAAGTCCAGCCAAGCAGCCTATTTTTCGTCAGCAAACGTGATTTATTTAATTAACCAATGAAAACAATTGTTACTGTTATTCGAGACAAACACTCGTACTGCAATTATTATTGAAGTTTTCTAACAGACTTTGTCTTGAGTGAGGTTTCAGTAACAATTGATTTCATTGGTTAATTAAATTAATCACGTTTGCAGACAAAAAGTAGACTGGTTGCCTGGATCTTCTGTTTGTAAAATATGGCCAGAAACCCATTGTGACCTCATATTTGCTTCACACTGTGAGATGTTTAGGTTACCAGCTTGAACCCCACACGATCTCAAATTATGTATAAGCTGCTTTTTACTTATAAATTATTGCTAGGAAACCTAATGTGAACTGTATATATTTTCGAGTAGATTCATTAATATTCATGAGTAAATGTGAAGTCAGATTTCCGTGGGGTGAATGATCTCCTCTTACACTGGGGCGAACCCGTTTTGGTGCGAACGATCTGGATACCGCGATAACTGGTACCCGGCGATAATTGGTAGCAAGGCAGTAAAGGCTTGTTCTGCATCTAATATCTATTTTGGTAATTATGTGTTTTTTAGACCGAGTTTCTGTCCTGTCGCCAATTGCTGTTGATATACTGATGGACGCAATGGCGAGGGACAGAGTTCACATGTACCTGTTTTCTGTGTAAATCTCAAACTGTGGGGAATGATTGTATTCACTTTCAAAACTCCTTGTTATGTCTATTATAGCGGTATCCAGGTTACAATACATATGTTATTAAATTAAGCTGCTTTTAGGAGCCAGGAATTTCTTTTGTAGATAACTATGTAGTGTTGAAGGTTTGTTTACATTTTGAAAATTGGTTGAAATATATACATGCCAGTTTGATTGGCATAAAATATAAGTAAACGGCATATATACTAGTCAGTGGAATTGCCTCAATTTTATTGGTTGATATTCGTCCATTATTCCGACCGATGATCGATCCATAATCGATTTTTTTACTCCATTCTCATGAAACACTTTCCGGGATAAAATGTATTTCAATCCGATAAGAATAACGGTGTTTCCGACTTGTAGAAGCTACCAAAAGTACCCACTTCTGGTAAATATGGCGGTAGTTTGTAAACAAACTAAATATTCGCGAGAAATCTGTTAATTTATTGAAGGAGAGTTCTTGAAACTGCCCAAAATATAAAAAATATGTGGATATTAAGATACATAAAGAAGGGTGAGATTTAATCGATTTCTAGAAGTTGTCAGTGTCAATTCTACCATGACACCGACGATTGATCGAACGTTGGTCTAATCGTCCCACCACTAATATATACATACCCTAAAGAAACCAAATAACACTTTATACTTGTGGCAATATGTGAGCAAATATGCCGTTCAAAATTTACACAGGAAACAGGTATATGTGAGCTCTGTCCCTTGCCATTGCGTACCGTTAGAAATATCAACAGCAATGCGCGATTGGACAGAAACTCGGTCTATGTGTTTTTGTGACTTAAGTCTTGATATTTAGTTTGTATTTAGTAAAATAATCTATTTTCTATAGGGATGGGTTGGTACCAAAAAGTGTACATCAGAGGCTGTATTCGTAAAAGATCTTAAGTCTGAGACAAAAAATAGTCTTGGCTTTGAGATTTTTTCTGAGGGGAGACCAAATCTCAACTTTGTATTCACAAATAGGTTCTCAGCTGAGACCAAGCTGAGACCAGTCTCAAGTCTTTCCAATGTAAACAAACCATAAACTTGCAAATATATCCAACATTTTTACCCCACAGCCCTTAAGGTGTTGTTTTCACCCATGGTGTCCGAATGGGCGGGCGGCGGGAAAAAGTTTGTCCGGGCTGTATCTCAGAAACCGTAAGGTGTAGGAAGTTGATACTTGGTAGGGACATTAGTTAGGGGCTATAGGTGTATATTATCATGGTGTGACCTTAATTTGACCTTTTACCTTGTCGTAGTGACCTTGACCTTTAAAATCTTCTTGGACATTTGGGTCTGTCTTTTGATGCAGATTAAGCAAAAGTCATATTAGAATTTATTAAGAATTTTACTTTCATAACTTCCCATTGTAAGAGATAGAATTTCATCAAGTGAGCCACAGATTTTGCTCCAACACCACATTAAGCATTCATTAAATCTATTACCACTTCTGTATGCATGGTAATATTCAAACCATCTAAACTATAATTCGGCCATGCAGATGTAGATAAAGAGTGTTGAATTTTAGTTTACTGATTAATGCTGTCATCTTGTTATTGAATTATCTTATTTTAATACTTCATCTTTATACGCATTATCTTTCTTTTAAACATTATTTCTCCATTTAAACATTGTTTGGACCTTTATATAACTGACAGTGCTCTGAAAGTATCCTGAAGTTTGTACTGGTACAGTACTTCTATATCTCATGGTGTGGCTGTGGGGTACAGGCATCTCTGATGCTATTTTTACTTTTTGTTTACTGGATTGTTTTATATCTGCTGTAAATATTCTATTTTGCAGCAACTCGAAATTGCTTAATACAACTGTAAACCTCAAAGCATCCTTTTATATTTTACAAAATGAAAGTAGATGCACTTGTATCCAAGAAAAACAGCAATACAAATTTAACGACACTTGACTCAAGGATACTTGACTATAACTTATGAAACAATACCTTTTAAATTTCTTCAATGATGCACAACTGTCTCTCTTATAATTGGTCCTAGGGCTTCAAAATGTGAACAGTTTCTAAGAAATCATGAAATCATGGCCTGTGAATCTTTTGCAGCTGTCAAATTTGACCTTTGACCCCTGTTTGAAAGTTAAATTGGGTCATCGTACTAAAATGGCCATATAACATGCAAATTGCTCCTTGTTCTTGGAACTTTCACCATAAACAAATAAAATAGGTAAGTTTTCCTCCCTTCTTCATCCACATGAAAGTTCTTATATCTGGCAACATCTCGTGGGTTCTATTTACTTCTTCAACTGAAGTTGTTCCTTCTAGGTTTTCCAACATCTCAATGTTGTTGCGGATTCAGTTGTACCTGCGGGTGGGTCCGCGGGCACCTGCATTTTCTATTGCTTATAGCTCAGTAACCACTGGGTGGATTCTTTTCAAATTTAGCATATGTACGCAGTGGCACTGACAAAAATTTTTGAATATGGTGTCATAACATTTCAGCCAATCAGAGAAGTTGCATAACCAAAAACATGTTTTTCAAAGGGGTGTGCTTGTCCGGATGATAACTTAATAAGCGCTTCACCTATTAACATGAAATTTGGAGATCCAATACAAAACGGCTGACTTATTAGCAATTAAGTAAATGCCTTGATTTTTCTTAACGCTGAAAATGAAAAATCTTTAATATTTCGTAAAAAAAACGGTGCGATAGAGCGATTTTGACGAAATTTTTGACCCACAGGGTATCTGCGGAGTCTATTTGTGACTTTTCCTAAAAATCATTTTGCCGCCATCTTGAATTTTTGCTATAAATGCAAAAACGCATTTATTTCGATAACGGTGTGAGATAGAGTGATTTCAACAAAATTTTGACCTGCAATGTATCTTGAGAAGCTACTGGCTTATTTTCCTAAAAATCATTTCCCTGTCATTTTTTTGTGGCCATCTTGAATTCCTGCGTAAAACGCAAAAACGCATTTATCTCGGTAACAGTGTAAGATAGAGCGATTTCGACAAAATTTTTGACCCCCAGAGTATGTCCAGAATCTGCTAATGCCTTTAGCCAAAAATTGTTTTCCCACCATTTTTGGCGGCCATCTTGAATTTCTGTATAGAATGCAAAAACACATTTATCTCGATAACGGTGTGGGATAGAGCGATTTTGACAAAATTTTTGATCTGCAGGCTATCTGCAGAGTCTACAGGCGTGTTTCCCCCAAAATTATTTTCCCGCCATTTTTGGCAGCCATCTTGAATTTCTGCGTAAAACGCAAAGATGCATTAATCTTGGTAACAGTGCGAGACAGTGTTGACCCAGGGGATCAGCTACTTTTGTGACTATCTTAACCGCCATTCTGTTATGTTGTTACTGTCCTAATTTCAACCCACTTTTGTGCCTTTCCCAACAAAATCAGACTTATTTTGTTTTATGAAATAACAAATGATTTGCAAAATGCTAAGTCACTTTAAGATAATATCAGACTGATACAACATCTGCTTATATTTTGCTTTGAAGCTTTAATATCAGGCTTAAAAGAAAATGTAAAATGTATAACATTAATTTGCATTTTAGAGATTACAGTGAAACAGGACAGTCTTCTGCAAAGAGACGCAAATCAGATGCATTGACATGTAAGTTATTATTGTAGATTTTGTTCTTTGACAGTGATTATTACTGTGATTATTTTTGGGCTTTGTTTATTTCACATTGGATCTTTCAAAAACAAAGAAAATTGGTAGGGGATATAAATAAACTCACTCCTTCTGTCTAGCCTATATCTCAAAACTTATAAACTTAGAGTAAGAAATCTAAAATTCACCACATATCTGAAATTTGCCACATGTGAAAATACTAATAAAATAATGAAATGTGGTGAGATTTGTTGACTGTATAGTAAATTAAGGCTTTTTAAACTGAAAAATACCAATTTTTAGACAAAAACATCATTTTCTTCATAAAATTAACTAAGGTTTTAGAGGTGGCGAATTTTAGATTTCTTACTCTATAAATCAGGGAAAAGGCAATAATTGATATTTCTTCAGTCAGCCACATTAAAAACAATCCATTTCATATTTTTGGAATGTGCGGGTTTTTTTTTTTTCTGTATTTGAGGTTTTTTTGGTTTTTTTTTTTTTTTGGTAAATTTATTGAAGAACTACAAAATTGATATTCCTTACATTTTTATGAACAGTATTTTTGAAAGAGGAAGAGATTGTTTTGTAAACATAGCATAAACATATTTAGTTACTTTTACACTGCCCATACACTCTAGTTACATGTGTACAACACTCATTTATTTCAGCATCAGTGGAAGAAAAACCTCTTCGGAGACGAATGGCTGATTGGGTTGTCAATACTAGAAGAACTTTTGCAGAGAACTATTACTTCAGGAAAATCATAAATACTCCAAAAGATTTTTATCACTCGGTCACTGGTAAATCCAGCCAAACTAAGACAGGTCTGTGTCTTGTACAGTTTTTAAAGCAAAAAAGTATAAATTGTCTTAGATTACATGCTTTACTGTTGTTGTTTTTTGTATGCATGCCTTATTTTTCACTAGTGCTCTGAGATTGTTAAGAATATCGAGTTCGATGTTTGGTATCTATACAAGCCAGCGAACTTCGATCTAGTCCGATCATCAAAACAACATTTTCAAAACCAGTAAAAATGCACAAATCTAACAAAATCTTGTCACTTTGTTGAAAAGAGGCTGAAAATATAAAATCCATGGATATTTTGAATAAATTTCACCTTATTTTCATTAAAACGCAGGTTTAATAGATGGGCGAGAATAGGGATGTGGTCTGATCTTGGTGATTTCTACATGTTTTGCAAAGTCTGAATTTCAGATGTTTGAACCATCACAGCACTATTTATCACTCATAGGCAGTGTGTGAAATTTAATATTAAATAGCACAACAAGGTGGTCCTTAGCCACCAGGCGAAGGTGAATTCTGTATACTGCTCGTGGCTTTGATATTGTTTTCAAAATTTGAAAGATGTTTTGATATTAGTACATTGTATTCTGTACAAATTGTCTTCAACTTTGATAAGTCATTTTGTGTTGTGATTCGGTTCATTTATTCCATTGATAATTTACAACAAACTCAATGTTCTTATTAAAAGTAACACAACTTTACTAACCATTATTCTTCTGTGGTAATGTTGTACTAGTGTCTCAGCAACACTCTAGTCTTTATGGAGTAAAACAATATAGTGAATATAGTGAATATTGTCAATTCTGCAAAGAAAACTGTTTATCCATCCAGTTTAGTTAAGATTTTTACACTGAAAAGGCTGAATTGGTGTATTGTCAAAGAAACAATAAAAAAGAAACATGGCATTGGAATTTGTTGATACTTTTGCAGAAGGTCCAGTTGGTGCACCAAGCTTCAGTCATCTACAAGCACAGCAGCAGGCTTTACCTTTTATACAGGTGAGTCACATACACTTGGAGCCTGAAACATGCTGAAATAAATGCTCTACCCATCGAAATTTACATGGTTATGTGTAATTTCTGTTTTAGACTTTATATTGAATTCTCATGGCTATGTAAAGGTTTGGATGTGGTTGAATCACTTGAATGCAGCCTCGTTGGGTGAAAACTAAGGCTGTGATAGGTTACCCGGTTACCTGAAAACAGTGCGAATTCCTTAAGAAACCAAGTATACACTGGCGCAGTGGGTAACCGAAAAAATATTAAATATAGTGTAAATCAATTAAATACTTGGATAAAGATAAGCCTCAGTATTCTGTCAGATTTCTTTTACTGATATTGGTTTTTCACATAATTTTCCTTATTTATACGGATATTTAACATTGTTTTTCGTAACGTTATGTTTACATCATCTGCTATGTTTGCTTCTCTGCTACTTCCACTAAGTGACAACTAAAACACAGTTACCAAAATTCATATCGGTTGTTTCGAGGCGAATACCCAGTGTCATTTTTCTAACAAAGTCACAGCCTTAGTGAAAACCAGATTGGCATTATAGCCAGTATTTTTTATAGGTTTTGGAAGGTAAGATATACTTTACGAGTGTCACTTGGGGGGGGGGGAAACGGCCAGCATATGTTGTTGAGATAATTATCCTGATTATGTGAAATTATGTTGTATCAGATCGGTAACCTTGTTTCGCTAACCAGATACGGGTGCTATCAAGTTACTGACCTATCCAAATAGCTGAATGAGTTATAGCATCCATAGCTGCTGTGATAAATATACTTGGAATGTCAAAACGATGTTGCTTTTTCTGTTAAATAAGTTGCTAATGTCCTTAAGCTGTGACATGGCAAAGTTTTACTTGCCTGGTAAATATCTGGATTTTTTTTCTAGCCTCCAGTTGTGCCCTATCCCCAGCAGATGGCTTACCATGGCCAGAATGTGGATAGAAGGGACATGCCAACACAAGGTACATGGAGTAAGATCATAAAATACAACATTTTTCCACTCAGAACACCCTTTATTTTTCATTGACATACGACACAATCTTCCTAAATTTGTGATTACTGTGAGGCCTTGGATGTAATCTGTTAAAAAAAATGTGAGACTTGCTTCTTATTACTTGATTTTAAAGGATTCTCACCGTGATGAATTTTGCATGTTGTGGCAATTTATATCTGGTATTCCTTACTCTACATCATTTAGATCTACTTAAACTGTATTTTTAAACCTATTAAGGGTTGAATATCTTCAGATCCTCCTATATGACAACTTTTAAAAGGTTGATTTTGCTTTGTCAACATTTTGTAAAACAATGACAATACGTCTCCACTGCATACCAGGCACTGTGTTATACTCTATTCCCATTGTGCACATGTAATGGCTGAGCTGCAACAGTAATTGAAACCCTTGACTTGCCGTTCTCACTCTGAAATTTTTTTATCATCAGATGCACAATTGCAGTGTAAAGACAAGTCTGTCATAACTTTCCAGTAAGATAATTGCATTATAGAAAAGGCGTGTGTTAACTAGGGCTGTGAACGGTTACTTGAACCTTGATAGACAAGTTGGTCTTTACTTGGACTCAAGTCCATTTTAACTACTTGAGTACTCGCAACGTATTGCATTATCGCACATAAAACGAAATGTTTGTATAAAATTATGCCACATTTCTGCATTTTCGCCACATAATGTGAATTAAAGTTCTGGTTTTGGTTTTAAAATGTATAATTAACTCCATATTCTGTAATACCTTGTTAAATAGAAGGCGTTTCTTCTTCCAAAAGTTTCACTACTATTTGTTTACAGAAGAATCCTAATGGTAGGTACTAAATCTCGCAGTTACTCAAATTTGGATTATTTGTCAAAATGTGGGTACTCGGGGCTGTTTTTAGCACCTGTCCCAGCCCTAGTGTTAACATTAAGTGTACCATGCTTTCTTACAGGACAATGCACTCCTAGGAGCCAGTATGCACAAGGTTACAGTTTCACCAAGCCATCTTTAGAAGTGTCGCGGGCGGAGCCCTTCTCATTCGCCAGAACAAAAGGTACATAACATTTCTTACAACTGAAATAAGGACTTGAACGTTCCCAAGTTTTATCGTAAAAATTCTGGGTTTTTTTTGGCCTTTTGTCTTATTATTCAAATTCATTTCCATCCTCCCAAGATTATACTTCTCTGTTGTTTTATATTAAAATGACACTTCTGCTTTCCTAATGTATTGTTTCAACAAAATCCTCTCATTCTCTCAGCATAATTTTTATCCCACAGCCCTTAAGGGCTGTTGGGGTATTGTTTTCACCCATGGTGTCCAGGCGGGCCGTGGGAAAAAGTTTGTCCGGCTGTATCTCAGAAACCGTAAGGTGTAGGAAGTTGATACTTGGTAGGGACATTGGTTAGGATGTGTAGGTGTGCAACGTCAGGGTCTGACCTTGATTTGACCTTGCCGTAGTGACCTTGAGTTTGAAAATATTGTCCGGGCTATATCTCGGAAACTGTAATGTGTAGGAAGTTGACACTTGGTAGGGATATTGGTTAGAGGGTGTAGGTGTGCAACGTCATGGTGTGACCTTGATTTGACTTTGACCTTGCCATGGTGACCTTGACCTATAAAATTTTGTCCGGGCTATATCTCGGAAACCGTAAGGTGTAGGAAGTTGATACTTTGTAGGGACATTGGTTAGTGGGTGTAGGTGTGCAACATCATGGTCTGACCTTGATTTAACCTTTGACCTTGCTGTAGTGACCTTGAGTTTGAAAATCTTGTCAGGGATATATCTCGGAAACCGTAAGGTGTAGGAAGTTGATACTTGGTAGGGACATTGGTTAGGGGGTGTAGGTGTCCAATGTCATGGTGTGACCTTGATTTGACCTTTAACCTTGCCGTAGTGATCTTGACCTATAAAATCTTGTCCGGGCTATATCTCGGAAATCGTAAGGTGTAGGAAGTTGATACTTGGTAGGGACATTGTTAGGGGGTGTAGGTGTGCAACGTCATGGTCTGACCTTGATTTGACCTTTGACCTTGCCATAGTGAACTTGACCTATAAAATCTTGTCCGGGCTATATCTCGGAAACCTTAAGGTGTAGGAAGTTGATACTTGGTAGGGACATTGGTTAGGGGGTGTAGGTGTGCAGCGTCATGGTCTGACCTTGATTTGACCTTTGACCTTGCTGTAGTGACCTTGACCTATAAAATCTTGTTCGGGCTATATCTCAGAAACCGTAAGGTGTAGGAAGTTGATACTTGGTAGGGACATTGGTTAGGGGGTGTAGGTGTGCAACGTCATGGTCTGAGCAGGATTGGATCTTTGACCTTGCCATAGTGACCTTGACCTATAAAATCTTGTCCGGGCTATATCTCGGAAACCGTGAGGTGTAGGAAGTTGATGCTTGGGAGGGACATTGGTTAGGGGTTTTAGGTGTGCATCATCATGGTGTGACCTTGATTTGACCTTGTCATAGTGACCTGGACCTTTAAAATTTTGTTGCACCTTTGGGTCTGTCTTTTGATGCAGATTAAGCACTGTTAAAGTCATATTAGAATTCATTTAGAATTTTGCTTTTACAACTTCCCATTGTAACAGATGGAATTTCATCAAGTGAGCCACAGATTTTGCACCACACATAAGCATTCATTGAATGTATTACCACTTCTGTATGCATGGTAATATTCAAAACATCTAAACCATAATTCGGCCATGCCACATGTAGATAAAGAGTGCTGTAATGTTTAGTTTACTGATTAATGCTGTCATCTTTTTATTGAATTGTCTTGTTTAATACTTCATCTTTATATGCATTATCTTTCTCTTAGACATTATTTTCTCTATTTAAATTTTGTTTGGACCTTTATATAACTGACAGTGCTCTGAAAGTATCCTGAACTTTGTACTGATACAGTACTTCTATATCTCATGGTGTTAAAAATATTTCCATAGGCTGTGGGGTACGGACATCTCTGATGCTATTTTTATCATGTAGACTTCATGAACAACTTGTTGCATGAATAAGTAACCGTGTACGTCAGATTTAGATATTTGTGAAACTGCTGTTAATGCACAAACATCATATTTTTAGGGAATACTTGAGTTACCCATAACTAGATCCAAATCCTGAG
This sequence comes from Sabellastarte sp. h YS-2021, assembly GCA_964017235.1. Lineage (NCBI taxonomy): Eukaryota > Metazoa > Annelida > Polychaeta > Sabellida > Sabellidae > Sabellastarte > Sabellastarte sp. h YS-2021. The sequence continues at coordinate 61,460,306 of OZ024938.1, forward strand.
GATTTTCCATGTTCTAGTTACACAGAATCTACTGTACTTACATACTGACGAATGTCCTAATTGTTGATGCATAAGTACTTGACACTATTCTGTGTCCTCTTTTTTTCAACAGATTCTTTTACGTTCAATGCTCCCCCACCACCTTCTGCCTCAGCAGCTGCAAACAGATACCCAAGCACAAGTTCAAGGTCAGTTTCAGCTAGTGACACATTTTTTATTATTATCCACCTGACCTCTGACATTATACTTTGATCCAGCTTGTTAAAAGGAAGAGTATTTTACTTATATCAGCCTTATTTGGAATGAAAGCTTATTGGAGTCAAAGCTAGTGTGGGGTTGTCTTTCATCCCCATGCAAACATTGTTCCGTTGCCATGACAAAGATTAAAAAAATTACTTGACACTTCATTTCTGCTCATTTAAAGGATTTTGGATGTCTCGGCCCAATTTGGCATGGGGGCTTAGCATTCAGGAAGTGGATGTTAACCGTGATAATGTGTTTTATGCCATCCTGTTATTTGTCCATTGTTCCAGCTACTTGTAGCATTACATCTTACTTTTAGTTCTGTTTGCTTTTAAGCCTATGGCCAAAAGTGCTAAAGTATGCAGTCGACTGATTTAAGCCAGCATACTTTGATTATCTGTTTTTATGTTTATATATTATATTTCCTACAATATTTAGTGTAACCAGGTCAACCAATGGCCAAGTATCAGGAAAGCCAAAGACGGTGTACGAAAAGATGTACAAGTCAAACTTCCGTGACCGTGTCAAACTCAGAAACAAATTGGCAGCAAGAGAGGTTTGTACATGTGTTTAATAGTTTAAAACATTTTAAATTTGAAAGTGATCAAAAGCAATTTTTTTTTCTTTAACTTTATTTCTATTTTCTCAGAATTGCAACATATGGGTCAACCAATTTTGTAGTGGGTAAATTGTTTGGCTGTGTGTTGATATCGATATTAAACGTAAAAGTATTTCAGTTTAGGGCGATATCGGGGAGTTGATATTGTCTACCAAATAGTACGAATTCGGGAAACCGAAAACGTTTGATTTTAGTATATCCCGAAATGCAACAGGAAGCGAACTTTATCAAACCAAAACACTGCAGTTTTCATAAAAAATGTACCTGACAGACTTCCTGTTTTCAAGGCTTACCTGTATTTTGCAGAGTATCCGTATAGCAGAGAAGGACACCTATGCCAGATTACTCCAACAGTTCACTTCAGAGCCAATCCCTGGCACTGCGTTTGGTAACTCCCAGCTGCGACGAAGCAGTGGTGTTCAGTACAGGTCCTCAAGACAGTGAGTAGAGATTGAAGTCTTTCAACTGTGAAAGTACCTTAACTTGTTTAGGTTTCATACGGGAGGCTCCGAGTGAGTAGCCAAGGCTTGGTGTATGCGCCAAGTTCTACGAATAATCAAACCAAGTGATTTGTACTGATCAGTGATGAGTGATCACTGCCCTTGTAAAATGATTGAATAGTGATTTTATTATAATCATTGAGCCAAAAATTGGATTCACATACGAATCAATATTACACTGTTGTTTTATGCTGTAAAATATATCCTATGACCGTTATTAATTCATTAGTTTGCCCCCAAAATTCTTTTGTGTAGGAGCTATTTAAAATCATCATACCTTTATCACAAAATTCCTTTTAAAAGCTTAGAGATTTCATAAATTGTGCTTAAAAATATTGTAAAGTAGAATAATTTAAATATAAAAATTAAAAGTAATGTCCCATGACTTATTGCAAAACATACTGAGATTTCCAAAATCAATACTGAAAGTCAGGAGGTTATATATGTTCAGAATACAGTTTGAGTATTCAATCCATTCTCTAGTTTCCCGGCAGATGTTTGGTGTTTCTGTGGACAAGCCAAACTTCATTATAGTTCAATTAAACAAATAATGTTTTCAAAACTGATTGAAGGAATAGAGACTTATCATAAAATCTTGAAACATAATATCCATAGCTATTTTGATTAACTGTCACTGTAGTCTAATTTTAAATAGAATGAATGTTTTAAAGAAAGGCAAAATTTGGCTTTATTGTGGCATGTGGGTGATTTCCGAATGTTTTGCAGAGTTTGAAGTTGAAACCTTTCAGCCAAATTTCATGTTCTGGACAGTCATCAAGTGAACTATCAAACTTTCACAAACATCGTCACTAGTGCACGTTGGTAAAGTGGCTGGAAAAGATTAAGGCCTCAAAGAAGTTAATGCAGCAATACGTTTTGTTTCAGAACAAATGACAGTTTTTGGCTTGACCCAAAGAAAACCAATGGAGAGAGTTTCGCAGCAGTAGAGAAAGTCCGAGCTGAAAGTCGATATGCAGATTCTGGGGCCTCTCTATCAACCACGAAGATACAAGTCGAACCAAGGAAGTCTTTGCGCAAGTCCAGTGAGTATTGGAACTGTTTAAAATATTACCTGCTGGTGATTGGCTGTAGAAAAACTTGTGGATTGTAAAAATCCTTCTTGCTTGTATGAGTTTTAAAAGAAGTAACAAGAAAATAGTCAATTCCAATTCTGGAGAAGAATGTACTATTGGTTTAAGAATGGTTTTGTGGCTCTATAATAATGTTGAAAACTAAAGAATCTTACAGAATACTTGTATAATCTTACCAAAGAATACTTCTGTTGGAATAATTTAGCTTCAGTATCCCCAAGTTTGTGCCAGGGTGAAGGTATAGCTTAGTGAGGTCATTCTCAACTTAGGGGTGTGACAGGGTGCCCGGTCACCGAAAGACGGGGACAATCTATGAAACTACCGGGTATATTTTAACGTTCATGGAAACCGAAAATCTATACTTCCTTTACAGAAAAGGTACAAATTGTGTTGAATAAAATAAATATAACAATAAAAAGTGTTTTACTTACCCTAGAACTCCATTATCTATCATATTTTATCACAACTTGAGCTTCAGTACCAGACTACTACTAGTCAAGGGCAACATTTTATGACTTTACTGTATCTCCATAGCAACCATAGTTCATTTCCTGTCTGCAGGTAAGTACTCTCTTTTTTGCTAGTATCCAGTTTAACTGTATTTTGTGTTGCTTTTTTGACAAAAGGATCATTTTTGCCTTAAAAAACGAAGCAAACTGCAAGGAAATGGTCTAATATTAAGCTTTTGGATGTTCACGATCTCCGGTTACGGTCCGGTTATTTCCCGCGGATTAACCGGAGTCAAAATATTGTCCCCGTCTCACCCCTATTCGCAAGCAGTGATGGTAGTCATTCTTTGTTATATGGAAGTTCCTAAACCTCCTGTTGAATCAGTCGGAGGCAGTTTTGACAAAATAAAGATTAGCTACCACAATCAGGGCCCATAAACTGTCATTTGTTTAGTATATATAAAGGTGGTTTAACATAATTTTACCAAGGGAGGAACTGTAGTGTAGCTCCATTAGCCGTTAAGAATTTCTTTATACAATGGATAAGAGATGCTGAGTCAGAGATAATTTAGAGGTGAGAAATATCTTTATGTGGATTCTCCAAAGATTAATTTTGGTCTTACTTTGTCTTTTTAATTAATTTTTTTCTGTCTTTGTTTTTATGTAGAGTAAGAAATCTAAAATTCGCCACATATCTGAAATTCGCCACATGTGAAAATACTAATAAAATAAATGAACCGTGGTGAAATTTGTTGAATGTATAGTAAATTATGGCTTTTTGAACTGAAAAATACCAATTTTTAGACCAAAACATCATTTTCTTCATAAAATTAACTAAGGTTTTACAGGTGGCGAATTTTAGATTCCTGGCGAATTTTAGATTTCTTACTCTATGTCTTGTTGAATGTACCCTTGATTAGTCACCTTTTACTGTACTGTGAAGTAAATGCTATTACATTTCAGCCACCAGATCTAGTGTGGTTGATCTGACTGAGCCTTCAGAGGCCAAACCAGTTGTAATTGATTTGACGGGTGACGTATCTACCTTAAAGAAAACTGCTGACTTGAGTGAGAGATCTTTCCTGGATGTACAGGCCTTAAGAAGACAAAGACAAGCACTGGCCCAGGTGAGAATTTTAGAGTGTTCAATCATTATTCATAAAATGATGCATTAATTGACCCGGAAAATTGAGTTCGTATGAATCCAAGTAGTGCTAGGACCGTTTGCAAAAGTTAAAACTGGTTCCTGTGGGCTTTGAAACAAACGAAATTCGGTTTATTGTTTGCTAGTAATTACACTGTAAATATTATGCAAAATGTACATGAGTCGAAATTTTAAACTGGAAATGGCTTTTGCAATATATTTTAAGGTAAATATTCATTGATTTAATATGGAATAAAGTTATATATTTTAAAAAAATTAGGGGGTTTCTGTTTATTTTGGTTAAAGTGTCAGCCATAAAAAGGCAGAAAATAAAGGCATTTACAATAACAGGTTCACAATTTTTGTCACCGGATTTCGCTTGCGCTTGTTTCTATACCAACAAAACGAGAAAGTGGTATGCAGTATTCTGTTCACACCACTAGAACCAAGTGTGTGAATATGAAGGGAATCTCTTATTTAATAAACATCCCAAATTTTGTACCTGCATTTTAGTTGTAACCAAATTGAAGTAACAGTTGATGCAAACATGGCGGATGATGTAAACAAATTTATCTCATATTGCAAAATGGGTTCTAGAAGTCAATAAACCTTGAACCTCGAAAATAAATTTGTAACTATCTCTCTGTGAAAATATTTAGAAAAATAAAATTGTAAATATCTGTGAAAATATGTAGAAAATTATGTAGAATATTAAAACCAGTTATACAAATCTGGTTGTATTATGATTTTATCCATGTTACTTATGAAAATAAAAAACATATAGCAGTTCCAACAACACGTGCAGAGGAATATTACTACACATATTAGTCGATGCCTAAATTATGCACCTTAGGGGTCAGACTTCACAAATGACTTGCCTCTCATGAGACTTACTAGATAATAGAAGTCAGAATATATATTAAAACCTATAATAACATATCAGACCATTTCACGTCTTGATCTATACAACATTTTATACAATAGGAAAACTTCCCGAATGACATACAGAAAAAATATATCACAAATGAAGATAACAATATTATACGAGTGCGTTAATCTTTATGAGGGATGTTTTACTTTTATTATCCACCATTTAGTATGATATATGGGTTAAATAAAGGAATATTTAATGAGAGAATGTGAAAAGGCTGTCAAAAAGCATGGCCAACAGTGAATATAAAAATTTCAATCTATAACTTGCAATATCTAAGTCATTTCTGCACGGATTTTTATTCAACGAACAGATTAAATAGTTTCCAAGATATTAGTGAAAAACTGGAAGTCATTGACACTTATTATTAATGGTAATGTGACACCGCTGTATACAGAAAATATATATCCCACTCTGTGTATCCCCCTATACAGGTCAAATACAAGGGGCAGTGGATAATAAATATGAAAATATGCAGTATGTATGGGTACTTGGTTCAATACTTTACACTCGTTTGTCAACAAATACAGTACATTTTCAACTACAGGGAGACCCTGTCATAGCCTTAATTCAAATCAACATGTGTCAGTTGGTCTTCAGTGGTATAAAAACATTCCATGTGTGTACAGAAATTTAAAACATGTTTGTTTTGAAGTTTTCTGTATAGTAACACTAAACAAAGTCATCAGCTTTACAACCTGAAAGCAGAGTTGACTGGTCTGTATCAAAAAAATAGTTATCAGGGGCAAGTTTTCTACTGCCAGTTTTTTTACCAGCTGTCATAATTATGTTGTGGGAATGTCTTTTATTTTCTCTATTTCAGAAAACTGGCAGGGATCAGAAAAGACCATCAGACGTTGTGTTTACACAGTCAACTCCTGTCCCTACTCGACTCAGGATGAGCCCAACAGCTAAAAGCACGCCAAACCCACCAAGTGAGTGAAATTTGTAGGCTCAGGTCATGCAGTCACAGGTCTCCAGTTTTTTAGCTAAAACACAGGATTTTTTTTTTGTTTTTTTTAACCTTAGTTATTTTTTGTCTCAGTTGATGTTTTGCTTCATTGCTTCATTTACAAAGGTGAGAATATACTTGTCTGTCAAAATATCCAAATAACCAAAATGACCAGTGGTCTCTGTTGTGATTAGGTTGTTGGACTTCAGAATAGAAGGTCTGAGGTTTGATCCTTGACAGTGTAATGGAGATTGTAACTTTGAACAAGGTAAATTACACAGGTTTCCTTCTTAACCCAGGTGTACAAATGGGTTGTGACACTAGTTTGGAAGGGAAACGATTCATATAACTGACTGATGTCCTGTGCACAGATTGTCAAAAACTTAGATGTAAACAGAAACATTGTGTCATATTATCAAAATGGCTTCTTCACCTGTTTATTGGCACTACCAGAGAGTCCCTATTTCAAAGTACTTTCTGTCACATGACACGCACAAGTATGATTCCTATCTGTAACTTTGAAATTTAGCTGAGTAGAGAACTGTTGTCAGAAAATTAATTATATCTTGGCAAATAGATGTTTTATATAAATAATTTGGCCTAATTCGTTAATCTTTAACGATAACAAAACCAACTCTTTCATCAAGTTTGTCCGATGACCCTTTTAACTAAAGAGAGATATGTTTTCATATTCCTTTTTCTGGTGACTCGCATCTGTTTTGCTTCCATGGTTAAATAGAAATATTTCTCAAGTGCGTTAAGAATTCAACTGATAAAATGGTGGATGAAATTCCTGAGAATTGTATTAATAAATGAATGATGAATATTTCTATGTTTTCTGTAGTTTTCAGCAATGCAACTTCACCAACTGCATCAGATGTGACCATTCCTCTTATACCTTCGTAAGTTTGTGTCTATGTGTTAACTAAATGGCCCTTACTTGATTATTTTAACATTCATTTTTAACAGCATTTAATGTCTATAAGCTGTTAATATACCTAAAAGATTTATTATAAGTCATTAAATGTTGTGATTTTGAAGCAATGCAATGAAAATATTGGCTTTGAATCTTTTGAAGTATTCGGTTGCTTCTAATTTATATTTCTAAAAAAATATTTTGGTAATAGACAATATCTTTGCTAGGGATGGCTGGGTATCAATAATGTGTAGACTATTAGGTCACCAATGCAAAACTAGTCCAATTCAGGGATTCTCAAAAAGTATATGTTTTAGTATCTCCCCGGCCAAACTGACAGGAAGTGAAACTCACAAAACCAAAACATGGAGGTTTCCTCGCAATGAAATAGCAATAAACTCACCAAATGTACAAAAATACAGGATAAAAGTATGCAGTTTTTTCAGATTTGGGGTTTGTTTCCAATATTTTAAGTTTTCCTTTAATTATATGTGGTGACAATCAAGATGGCAATTGTTAAGTGTCATCGCAATATTTCAGTAAAATTGTGTAAATACAAAGACACCTCGGGCTCTGATCCATCCCTAATTTTTACGTTGAACAGTACAGAAAGTACATACTGTTGTGTCAATTTAACAATGATACATATTCAACGTGTCAAATTACCAACATTAATTTACATGCATAAATTATCATAGTTGAGGTATTGGTTGACTTTGTTAAATTAAAGTCCAACCCTTTTAGGTGGATACCCTTGTAAGTGGACATAAAGAGAACCTGTTGGCCTTTTTTCTTTGGATTATAGGTTTCCTGTTGAGGTTTTAAGTAGTTTTTAATGCCAGTAGATGTGGTTAGTAGTGTTAAACTGCCCGTGGTTAATTATATGGAGTTTATATCTTATTTTGAATTTTAAGACAAATATGCAGTTAGATTAACATAGATTGGAATACATTAATTATGATAAAAATGTAAATAATTATGTTAAGTATGACATGTTACAGTTCACCGGCTGATGAATTACTGAAAAAAAGTCTGTCAGAATCCAAGTATGCACATGATGATTGGATCATTGACATGTAAGTACATTATGTAATACAATGTAACCTCTATTATCCGACCCTTTATTATCCGAATTTTCAATTATCCAACCTCAATCCCACTCTCCCAACTCCATTTAAGCCTGTTATTTTAGCCCTTCTATTATCCAACCTTTTTATTATCCGACCTAATTGTTACTCTCCCAAGAGGATCAGATAATAGAGTGTCTACTGTATCCCTAAATAAATATCAATTCTGTTAACACCTGGACTTCCGGGGCATTGCCCTTAGGCTCCTGTATTTAAAGAGCTAGACTTGTGTTTATTTCTATGTGTGTAATACAAACGCAGTCAAGTCCCAGCAAAACCAATCAATGATCTCTCTTCACTATACATAGTAGAGATGCCATGAAATTTCACACGTTCTGTTCCATTGATGAAATCTATCCACCTGATGTCTTAAGGACTCTGATAACAGGGTGTATCCAGTCATGGAAAACCTGGAAAAGTCATGGAAATTGACTCCAGGTTTTGGAAAATTCTTAAAAAGTCATGGAAATTAAAAGGCATCCTTTTGTGAAACGGTGTTGTTCCTTTCTTTCATCCTGCATTTCAATACAAGGATATGTTTATGTAATCATATCAAATTTTGGTGCCTTCTACATCTTCCTGTATTGTGACTGGAACCTTGTGAGTTGTTCTCAAAGGCAAAACTTGTGGGAGCTCGTGGCCTCGGTACATATCTCTTTCATGCCACAATGCATGTAAAAGGTCCTTTATTTTAAAGCTTTGGTCATTGAGAAGTCATTGAAAAGTCATGGAAAAAATATGAAATTTAGTGGATACACCCTGTGATAATTACTCAAATACTTGTAATAAATAATGAATTACAATCTAGTCTACAATTATGCTTGTATAAGTCTGCGCATGCAAGCGGTACCAAATTCAAAGGCGGAAATTTTAAACATTTTAAAACTTCTATAGGACGTGCAAAGTAATGGACATTTTGCCACTGCATCACATTTTGCGCCTTAGAGTCCCCTTGCGCCTTAGAGTCCCCTTCGTATTGGGGAGATTAAGCGCTATAAAAGTCCAATTAGAATCACATGGGTATATATACGAACCTCAGACTTTAGTTGAAGGTCAGAGGTGTTTTACCAAATGCAGACTACCGAGGGGGATACTACTTGCAGTGTGAATGGGATATCAGTACCAGTCAAATTTATCTTACTGATGCATGTTTTTAACATAAATTCCCTTATTTTTACAGAAATTTGATATCATAGTTTTGATATTGTTTTATTTCAGAAAATCAAAATACTCTTCAGAAAGACGGAGGAAAGACAGGCTAATTAAGGAGGAAGAAATCAAATGTAATTTTCACAAGGAAAAGGTAAACAAAACAACTGGGTTCATTTCAGTTTGTGTTACAAGCTGGTTCTGTTTTCTGTAAGAGTTGTACATGATTTGGTAAAGCTGAAATGATTAACCATACTAATCGATTATTTGGTTATCAAAGCACTAGTTGACATCAATATTGCTAAACCGGTTAAACTATTTCTTTATATATAACACCTGTTATGGGATTTTACGTGATCTTTAAAGCTATGAATATTTCGAGTTTAAACCTTAAAATGTATCAAATTGAAGCATTTTATCATGCTAAACCTCAGAAACAGTTGATCCCTCAGGCGATGGTTAATGCAACTGACTACTCGGCTGGCAAATTTTGCAATCGTTTTAGCATGTGATGTTTTCAGTTTTAAAAAGTTGAAGTCTTCTAGCTGTAAAACAAACCAAGAAACTGCCACAAGAAGTAATTTTTGTATCTGAGCAGAGTTTCTCTATTCCTCTATCTTTATTGATAAAACCAACAAAGTATTCCATTTTTTCCATAAAACATGCCCCAAACTTGTTCATTTTATGACTCATATGATTATTTTGAGAACTGCTAGTATTCAAGTGGAGTTTTTGTACTGCAAATAATCCAGTGCTACATTTACACTTTAATGACTACTTTAGAGTACTGTTGTGGCAATTTGTATTAAATGTTTCAGACTTTTTTACTGAAAAACAAAACCTGCTGAGTTATCTCTTTGTACAAGTTTAAAGAGGAGAGATCTGCCAGAGAATTCCTGTAAACTTTGGTTAATGCCAATTCTGTCTAAACTTGTAATGGACTTATAATCCTATTCACTCAATGGTATTTGGCACATGATAAAAATAAAATGTATGATCTTCCGGGCAAGTAAGTGATGTACTTGAGAAAATAATCCCATAGTATTAATATATTTGAAATGGAGAATCCACTTGTTGGTGAATCTGGTATGGACATGTCTATGCTTTATAAGTCAGAGTTATTATAGTTCAACATTATGTTTCGATATAAAAAATTATGAACTATTGAAGAGTTATTTACTTGCATAATTAGAGAGAAAAATGCCTGCCTATTATGAGGTGAGCTCGTCTGTGCTGTGTTTTTTTATGTCAATGTCGCTTGGTTAAAGTTTTCCTATTTAGTAGTAGGCTGAAATATCAGCTGTGGTGTACAGTCACCAATATTCTCAGAATACTCTTAACAGGAGTTTCTGAGAAAAATGTACTGAAGTGCTGTAAACATGTATGTTCAATTGATTTATACAAACAGTATCTTCGTACTGATCACCTGAACTACTAAATTAGTACAACTCATTACTAAAGTTCTTTTTCCAAAAATTTCTTTTGTTTATCCTAGAAACTTTCAAGTATAAGAACATTGCAAGAATGAGAATGTTAGTGAATGTCAACCCTTGCCTTGTGGGGGAATTGAATAATTGTACAAAATATGTTAAAAGTAGCTGAAAAATTCACTGATTTAAAGTTAAAAATTATTTTTTGTGTGTGAATGAAATCAGTCACATGGCACAATAGATCCTGTTTTTGCCCAAGTATAAAGCATATGTTTGATTGAGAATATAGTGTATATATTCCAAATATCTCCATTTGAAATAGCCAGAAAACTGGTTTTGATTTTTCCAAATGGTTACACACCATCAGAAAATGCTGTATTTTTGTAACTTAAAGTTTAAGTTTTCTATTAGAACAAAATCTTGTGAATATCAAAGGTTCTAATTATAAAAGGTCTGCTCTATATCTTTAGATGTCATCTTTTTTTCTGTTTATGTCATTGTCATTTTGGAATGTACTTTGTTGTCATTTGTTTTATCAATTTTTTCATCAATATTTAAAGAGAGACGAGTTTGAGGAGCAAGTGGAGGAGCACTTGAGGAAGAAACTATCGCTAATAGAGAGGGAGCCACCGGTACTAGAGGAAGTGACAGTCATAGAAGAAGAGGAAGAATCCAATGAATTCATAGGTACAGACTAAAACTCAAATCAAATCACCTTAAGTAGAATTCTTTCCAGTTGGAACCTATATCCAGAGGTCCCATTTCCAATGTATTTTCAATGACTTTGGCTTTCTGGTTAATATTACTCCAAAAAACAATGAGCAGATCTTCATAAAATTTTTTTACATGGCTAGGGCTTGGTCAAAGGAAGAAGTGGTTTTACTTGGTGAAAAATGTGGATCATATTCTGAATACAAAAAAAAAAAAAAAAAAAAAAAAATTCAAAATTTTTAAAAAACTATAATGCATGTCGGACTTTCTTTATAGAATTATAATGAATTTATGTGCCTCTTTTTGCTGTTCAGTATGTGCTGGTTCATGTTGTGGTTTACTTTATTTTGTTGCTTTAGAAGAAGTTTAATGTATACAAGGTATGCCAATTGATGTTAATATATTAGTAATTATTTTGTCACAAGGTAAACCATGCACTAAAAGTATAACTAATTTAATTAATGCATTTAATGTATGTTAATGATATGTAAGTCATTATTCTGTAGCTCTCACAGAGGAACAAGAAGACCAAGTGGACAATGCACTCAAACCTGGCCCTGGGACCCAAATTTTGTCAGAAGGCTTCAAGTTACAGATCACCAGAGCCGACATGGCCACCTTGTCTGGTCTCAACTGGCTCAATGATGAGGTAACAGATTTACACTGGTAGAGTAAGAAATCTAAAATTTGCCACATATATGAAATTCACTACATGTGAAAATACTAATAAAATAAATGAATTGTGGTGAGATTTGTGTAATGTGTAGTAAATTAAGGCTTTTTGAACTGAAAAATACCAAATTTTAGACAAAAACATCATTTTCTTCATAAAATTAACTAAGGTTTTAGAGGTGGCGAATTTTAGATTCCTGGCGAATTTTAGATTTCTTACTCTATAATGCAATTAGGAGTATTGTGGAAGAAATTAATCTAATCATCACCTCGAATTCTTTAAGGCAACAACCACTCCAATACCAAATTTGATGTAATGTAATTTCACGTGAATATCTTTATGAAATTCCTACATTTCAGTAATTATTAAGACAACCCCACTGTTCCCGCCCCCACCACCACACAGACACACTCCCATACACACAAATTGATAATAGACACTGAATACCTTGTAATTTAATGTCTTGTAATTCCAGATCATAACCTTGTTAGTAAGCACAAGTAATTCATCTCCTTTTGATTGATTTTCTTATTCTGCTACAGATCCGCAAATAGTTCCTGAATTCTGAATGTATATTTAGTTTCTTTTATTTCTAGATAGGGGCCACGGTGGCAGAGTGGTAACACTCTCGCCTCCCACCTCTGAGGCCGGGGTTCGGTTCCCGGCACGGCCTCAAGTGGGAAAGCTGGTAGTTGCTTGCCGTTGGTTGGCAGTTTACAGTACAGAACCCTGACGAACTGTATGTACTGGTTTCCTCTGCCCTTCCAACTACCCGTCGTGATATGACCTATACAGTGTTGAAAGCGAGGTAAAACCTCAAATTAATAGAATTTTATTTCCAGATCATCAACTTCTACATGAACATGCTGATGGACAGAGGCACTAGAGACGGCTTCCCGTCTGTACATGCATTTAACACATTCTTCTACCAGAAACTTATCAACGCCAGTCACTCTGGGGTCAAGAGGTGGACAAGGAGAATTGACATATTTTCAGTGGATTATGTCCTTGTCCCTGTACATCTGGGAATGCATTGGTGCTTAGCGGTCAGTATGTTGGTTTTTCTTCCAGTATATTAATTGCCCCAATGAAGAAGGTCAGTCACAAAAATGGGCTCATATCTGGAAAACCCATCTAGTCTTCCCAACAGTGGATAAGCATGTGATGCCCAGTACATTGTCATTCTCTTTGCCTTTAAGTGTACAGATATCTTTCACACTAGGGGTGTAATAGTGAACTTGTATCAGGTTTTTTTTTATCCTTTGGTTAAAATAATGTCGTAGTTTTAAATGTTTAGAATATTCAGTATTTAGTATGCCTCTGTGATGGTCATTGCTTTTGTACTACTGTGTTCACATTAGGATGTTTTGAAAGTACATTCACAGTAAAATTACAACATAAACATGAAAAAAGCAGAAAAATGCAGGATTTTTACATGAAGAAAATTTTACTGTCAACTGTTGTTAATGTTTAGATCATAGACTTCAGGAAGAAAGAAATTCAATATTATGACTCAATGGGAGGAAATAATAACCAGTGTCTGAATGCACTCAAGTAAGTCATTTTAAGGTGTCAATTACTGTAGGCAGGGTCAAATATGAAATGTTAAAGCCCCTTTTAACAGCAAGTTGGTCATATTGAAACAGGCCATTAATATGTGACCAGACTTGCCACAAGTTGTCATGCACTTAATTGGCACCCACAGTTACAGAGATGAGAGCTAGGTGGTCCTTTGCCAAACTATAGAATCCCTATGTCACTGAAGTGGTCCTCAGTGGCCTTGTGGTCTGCAGGTTTGGCATGTAATCACAGGCTGTCTTCTCTGTGTGTGTTTGAATCTCATGAGTGGCAATGCTCAGGGACAGTCTTAATATGTTTATTTTATTTATTTGCGGTTTTACGTCGCTTTCAACACTGTACAGGTCATATCACGACGGGTAGTTGGAAGGGCAGAGGAAACCAGTACATACAGTTCGTTAGGGTTCTGTACTGTAAACTGCTGACCAACGGCAAGCAACTATCAGCTTTCCCACTTGAGGCCGTGCTGAGAATATATATATATGTATATTAATATGACCCTGACTGTTTAAGTGAATGTAAAACCCCTACTTTGACTTTTCCATGTGAGTGTAGCTGCTTATTTTATGATGTAGACCTTGTGTTACCTAAATAAATACAGTGAGGAAGAATTCTGTAGATAAAAACATGTTCATGAACAGAATATTCTGAATGAAATGAAGAAAAATTGATAAACCAATGGAATGTATGTGTTTTTAGACTAAATGTTTGTGTAAGAGCTTTTAATCTGTCGTGCTCAACAACTCATTTCTTCAACCCTTCAGTTGCTTGATATGACTACAGCAGTGTGTTGATCACCACACAGTACAGAACTTTAACCTTTCTTATGAACTGATTTCCTCCGCCCTTCTAACTACTGGTCACAAAAAAACTGATACAAAGTTACTAGGCATGACATCATAATCAAACAAATACAACAGTATTGTGAAAATACTGTTAAAACTGAAATAAATAAGTCTAATATGATTTGGTCAGAGGTAGTTTTGTTACAGCCGAACTTGATGTTTCCCCAATGTTAAGATTAGTGCAGTAACTAAAGTGAGTTGCACAAATGAAACACAATTATCACTGGATATGCAAAGCCAGATTATAATTATCGGAATTAAAATTGCATTTCAGACAGTATTTAGAAGATGAAAGCATGGACAAGAAGAAGCAACCCTACGACACAGGTGACTGGAAGCTAATGAACATGAAGGTAGCGGTCTTTTTAACTTGCTTGTGTTCCATAGGTAACTGAGATCTGAACATAACAATGCAAGTGTAACATTTGGGATTCCTCTTGAAGATTTTAAAGTGTTATTTATCAAATGTCTGGGAACTTGAAAATTCTGTAAAGTGGTTGTTATTTATAAGTGTTGCAAGTGTACATTGTAACTTTTCATTTTATTTAAAGCTGTTCTTATGTATGTTTAGCAATTTAAGAGATTTAAAACCTGATCTTTGACTTTATCTGTATATTTCAGGACATACCGCAGCAAATGAATGGATCTGATTGTGGCATGTTTGCCTGTAAATTTGCAGAGTACATATCCAGGGATGCAGAAGTCACGTTCACACAGGTTAGTTAACTCATAGTGTTACGGTAGAGCTACTGGTTACAGTTGATTACAGTTGACAACAGGAAACCATTTACTCCTACATATTTAGTTTTTTTGTAAAAATTTTTAGATATGTGGGGGTTTTATGTCAATCCAATGTGTGATACACTCGTATCAATTTTATTTCTCAGTACCTCAAAAAGTACACAGTTCTAAAACACTCCTACAGTTTGTTTTGTGATTGCTGCAAAAAAATTGCACGTGAGAGAAGATGGAAGACAACTCAGTCATTTGCACCTCTGAATGCTATTATTCATATTCATATTTTACCTGTCCACACCATGATATATTTCAAACACGTTCCACTTTGGATTGTTTGTCTAACAGAACTTCTGTGATTTGCCAGAAATCCTTAAATCCAACCGTTGTGAAAGTACACCAGTTAGGAGTAGGTGATAGCTATATGCTTTAGCTTGTTAATGAAAGCCCGGTCAAATGCTTCATTCCTGCACACATATATCCGTAATGATCATTGGTGATATTATAACATATTAACAAAAGCTCAGATTTTGATGGCTTACAACTTTGCTTTGTGAAGTATTCTACTATATGTGCACTTTAATTCCATTTCGTAATCAGTGGAATTCCTTTTTGTACAGAAATAAATACAAAATCCTCCAAGGCCTTGGTTCATTGGTCCTGTCTGAATTGACTGAAATGAGTACGTGTTCATGTCCAAGGGTTGCGAATATTTTTACGGGTGCAGCTTGCGGCAAAAAAATTCGAGCAGCATTGTTATAGGAGTGTTATCCTTGTGTGCAGGTGGAGGAAGTTGGAACAAATATTATGATAGATAATAGGAAAACTTCCCAAATGACATACACAGAAAAATATATCACAGATGAAGATAACTAGGGCTGCGAACGGTTACTCGAGCCTCGATCGACGAGTTGGTATTTGCTACTACTCGAGTCTATTTTCACTACTCGGTTACTCTTAGGGTATTGTATTATCGCCCACATAATGAACCGTTTATGTAAAATATGCTTCATTTCTGCATATTCGTCATACAATATCAGTTAAAGCTGTAGTTTTTGGCCTAAAAACCTACAATTTTCTCCATATTCTATAATATCTGGTTAAACAGTAGACATTGTTTTTCAAAAGTTTCCTTTCCGGTTTGTTTACAGAAGACTTCTAATGGTAGGTACTAAATCTCGCAGTTACTCGAATTCAGGCCGGTTGTTAGAGGGTGAGTACTCGGGGCCGTTTTTCAGCACCCGTCCCAGTCCTAAAGATAACAATATCATACAAGTAGGAAGCACGAGTATTATATTGTTGATCTTCATGAGTGATATATTTTTTCTATATTTGTCTGATGAGGGATGTTTTACTTTTATTATCCACCATTTTGTACGATTTAAGGTTTAAATAATACGAATATTGAATGAGAAAATGTGAAAAAGGCCGTCAAAAAGTAGGGGCAACAGTGGATATACAAACTTCAATCTTTAACTTGCAATATCTCAGTCATTTCTGCATGGATTTTTATGCAAGAAACATGAGCAGAAGCGCTGTAAGAATACCTTTCTAATGATATATTATACATATTTGAAGTTACATACTTTCTGAGATATAGTTGAATAAAAAACGAAAGTTATTCACACTCATTATCCATAGTACCGGGATGCCGGTGTATACATCCCGGTCTGTATTTTTTTGTATTTAGGGCAAATACGTAGCATGGTGGATAATAAATTTGCTTTTCCATCAGCTGAACAAAATAGTTGAAAACTGATCAAAATCAGAACACAAGTGATAACGTTATGACCGTTTGAAGAAATTATTTTATCAATTTGTGTATATTTGGTGACAAAATATAATGAATATAGCATACATGCAAGCCGCATCTGAGAAGTGTCTTCTGTTTTAGGAGCACATGCCATACTTCCGCCGCAGAATGGTCTTAGAGATTTTACAGAGGCAGTTCATGGGAGACGAGAAATGAAAAGAAGGCACGACTATATTTGACACAATGTAAAGAATGTACAGACTGTTATGTGTTGTTATTTATTGACTATTTTGACTCTGCATTTATTACTTTGTATTATTCTGTATCCGTTATTTTAAAGTAATTGCAAATCCTATTTTAGGCCCTTGTCTTGAAATAAAAGTGGCTGAGTGATTAACAAGTTTGACACTTTCACATTGATGGGTGTGGGTTCGAATCTCGCTCTTAACATACAGGATGTACTGAACCCCTGATATGACCTCAGTGGTTGAAATTGAGGTAAACTGCGACCTTGACTTTGACTCATCTGGAAGTATGCAGAGATCCCAACTTTTATTACGCTACAATAGCTTACCATGTGGGACTTAATGCTGTTCTCGGGTTGCCACACCCGGGGCCAACGTCTTAGAAAAAAAGACCGTTCTTGTTAGCCACCGGATATACTGGTAGTTGTCGTCACGTGATACCTTCTGACCAATCGTCCTACTTTCTCGTTGGCCACGATTGACTGGTAGCAGTTTGTAAATATACAGACATTTTCATTTATTTCTCAGACTTTACTTATTGTTGGAGGCTAATATTTGCATATTTCTTGTAATATATATCATAGATTATTCTGTTAAAGTTTCATTTCCACAGGATAAGTATTTTTATTGCAGTCGCGTGTTTTGAGTTTTCCTCGGTTCAGGCTATTTCTTTCTACGTCTTTTATTGCGTACAAAATGTCTACACATCAAGCAAATAAAGACAAACCGAGAGCGCAGAAATGCCGCCATTTCTGCTTTAGTTTTGATACACATAATTTCTGCCCTACCTGTAGGGAGGCTGGCAAGGGAGATGACCCCTGTGTCACCTTTGAAACCCCTTGCGAAGTTTGCACGTCTTTTACAGATGAGCAACTTCAGAAAATCCAAAACCGGAAACGGTATTTGAAAAAGCAGAAAGCGACAACTAGTTCCAAAGATGAACTAGATCTTTTGGGTGAAGGCGACGGGGATTCCTTCACTGGGTCTAATGCAGACCTCGAGTGTGCGGCTGATAGCCTTTTTACCTCACCCCCCCGTCCACAACCTCTTGCCTTCAGTTCCCTGTCTTTGAAAACGCCAGCAAAAACCGTCCCACCCACCCCTGGCACTGCTTTGCAAAATAAAATCCAGTCAAATTTAGAGAAATCACTCGGTGATTCCTTAAATATACACTTACAGCAGCAAATGGGTTCCTTTCAGGCATCCATGTTGGAAGCTTTTAGGTCACTCCGAGAGGAGTTGACTGTAAAACAGAAAGTCGAGGCACAGCCCTCGACTCTTGCTTCAAAACCTGGCTTGTCCAGTACTTCTGCTGCCCCTCTGGATTTGCCCCCTCCGAGATCTGGTACTAACATTCCAAGCGAGGATATGGATGTGGACTACGGTCCAACTCTTCCTCCCCGTTTAGTATCTACTCAACCTTCCTCGGATCAGTACGTTGCCCCCTCTGAAGGTCATCCCGAAGAGGTTTCGTACTCTCACAAAAAGCAAAGCCATAGGCAGCCAGTTGACCCGAGCTCTGCCTCGGACCAACTAAATGAGGATTCCGATGAACCTCGGATCCCTTCTTCTAGATCCAAAAAGCACTCTGACAAGAGCAAACATAAATCAAGATCTAGATACGTGTCTTTTACCTCAGAGGAGGACCACTCCCCTGTAGCCAGACACAGGTCTTCTAAGCCCTCTAGGGCTCAGCCCTCAGGAGTTGCTTCTGATCAAGACCTCCCACAACATGATCCAGACCCCCCTTATTATAGGGCAGTAGCTTTGTCTGACATGCCCTCACAATACTCTGAGGAAGTTGATACCTTCAGGCGTATTTTGTCTCTCCCTGACCCCAGGGAATCTATGCCCAGGTCTTCCACCTCGGTGTTGGGTCTGGATGATGAAAAAGGCCGTCAAGAGCTCAGACCTAGAGGTCCCTCCTCTATTCTTCCACTTAGCTCAGTTATCAAGGACGCCTTTGATAAATTCCAACATGACTTTAAGGCTGCCAACTTATCTGAGGGAAAATATGTCAAGCCTCCTCCCTCAACTTCAAAGTGGTACAAGGTGGGACAACCAACTTTTCAAGACAAAATCCAGGAGTTGAATACAGACTTTGCTAAGATCTGTATTACTCCTAGACCGTCTGGGCCCCCAGTAGCCAGAGTTCCCCTTCCAGTCCTCAAGGAGCTAGAACTTCAGGCTAGACAAAATATCTCTACCCTCAACTTCACCGCTGCTTTTGCCAAGACCTCCTCTTCTTGCAATGCTTCATTGGAAAAATGCCAACATAGCATCAAGTCTACGGTCAAGAAGATTAAATCTCAGATTCAAAAAGGTGCCGATCCTGAGAGAGCAGCAAAGCGCGGATATGAGGAAGTAGCTGACTACTTAGATTTTTGGAACAAGACAGTACTTGTTCAACACAGGGCCCTCACTTGTCTCAGCAAATCTCTAGCCCATATTTTGCAGAGGGAATTATACTCTATGGCTAATACCGGCTTGCTTAGGCGCGAAGCCGAGATGACTCTATTACATCCTCAATTAGGAGAAACGAGACGTCAAGAACTCAGGAACTCGTCCTTTTGGGACGCCTCCTTGTTCGAGTCTCAATTAGTGAAGGAAGGTGAGGACTTCCTTCTCAAAAAAGGCACCTCAAAAGATTCTCAGGGTTTTCCACCCTACCAGAATAAGCCCTTTCGTGGTCCCCACAAGAAAAGAGGCTCCTACAGGAAACGCCCCTATGGGGGCAATACCTCTCAAAGCAGTAACCAGTCCTTTCCTTCGGGAAGAGGAAAATCCAACTTCAGAGGCTTCAGGGGTCGTTTTCGACCCCACAATAGAGGAAGGGGGCGTGGAAACCCCCCTCCCCAATGACTCCTCCAAAGCCTCACTCAGTCCACCAGTAGGAGGTCGCCTCCGTTCTTTCAGGAGAGACTGGCTCACAAACAAATGTTCTCAAAACGTGTTAAACATTATCACCAATGGCTACGTTCTGCCATTCCGTTCAAAGCCAAACTTGATCAGATTTCCTCTGATTCTGTCAGAGTACAAGGCCCAACAAAAAGACCAAGCCTTGGCTACTTGTATCCAGTCTCTCCTGTCAAAGAACGCTATCGAAAGGGTAGACAATGTAAAATCTCTCGGGTTTTACAGTTGCCTGTTCCTAGTACCCAAGCCTCACCAAAAGTGGAGGCCAGTCATAGACTTAAGCAGGCTCAATACTTTTCTACACGTAGAAAAGTTCAAAATGGAAACTCCAGAGTCCATCAGGACCTCCCTGATTCCAGGGGAGTGGGTATCGTCGATAGATCTGTCGGACGCCTACCTGCATATCCCCATCCACCCAAACTCAAGGAAATACCTAAGGTTTTGCTACAAGGCTCAGGTGTTCCAATTCACCTCCCTCCCGTTCGGACTAGCCACAGCCCCCCAGGTCTTTACAATGATCGTAAAGGAAGTGAAACTAATGGCCCTCTCAAGAGGACTCAGAATTCACCAATACCTGGACGACTGGCTGATCAGGTCCCAGTCTCAGGAGGAAGCACAAGTGAACACTCAGGCAGTAGTAGAACTGACTCAGTCCTTGGGATGGATAATAAATCAGGAAAAATCAGAACTGAAACCTACACAGGTGTTTTCGTTCGTGGGCTACGAATACCACCTCGATTCAGCCCTTGTAAAACCCACTCAAGAGAGATGGCTCAAACTTCAGGATTTGATCCTACGACTCAAGTCAAAACGTGTTTTGACTGCAAGATGTTTGATGTCTCTAATTGGGTTGCTAGCCTCAACGGAGAAAATGGTCCCGGAGGGACGCCTTCACATGAGGCCCTTTCAGTTTCATCTCAAGGAGCACTGGAGATATCCTCAGTCGCTGGACAACCTCCTTCCCTGGACAGAAGCCATTGCAGCCCACCTAGATTGGTGGCAAAATCCCTCCAAGGTGATGAAAGGTGCAGACCTTCATCCCAAAGACCACAGTATCCAACTCTTTACCGACGCCTCAAACGAAGGTTGGGGCGCTCACTTAGACCAAAATTTTACCAAAGGTCTGTGGTCAGATCGGGAAAAAAGGCTTCACATAAATGTCCTAGAATTGAAGGCGGTCTCCCTGGCCCTTCGAGACTTCAAGGACCAGTGCCAGAATCAAACAGTGTTGGTTGCGACGGACAACTCAACAGTGGTAGCCTACATCAACAAACAAGGAGGAACACACTCGGCAGAGATGTGTGCTCTCCTGTGGAAGATCATGACCTGGTGCCATCACTATCACATAACATTGAAAGCCAGGCACATTCCAGGGTGCCTGAATGTGATGGCCGACCTGCTATCCAGGTCCAACCAAGTGCAGTCAACCGAATGGTCTCTGCACCCACAGGTCTTCAAACAGATCTGCCAGAAGTGGTTCACCCCTCATGTAGACTTGTTTGCCACTCACCTGAACCACAAACTCCCTCTATACGTGTCTCCTATCCCAGACCCAAAGGCCTGGGACATAGATGCTCTGAACATAAACTGGACCAACCTCACAGCATATGCGTACCCTCCTACGGCTCTCCTTCACAAGGTGATCCAAAAGATCAGGCAATGCCAGTGCCTGATCATCGTAATAGCCCCAGGCTGGCCAGGGATGCCCTGGTTTTGGGACCTAGTGCAGCTCTCAACAGAGATCCCACTGCAACTCCCAGTGTCAACAACCCTACTCAAACAGTCCCACAAGCTGGTGTTCCACAACAACCCCCAGCACCTGAACCTCCACGCCTGGTGTCTAGGAGCGGACAACTCCAAGAACAAGGCTTCTCTGTGGAGGTGGCAGAGAGAATTGCTGCCCCTCAGCGGTCATCAACAAGGACCATCTACAAGTCAAAGTGGGCCCTATTTGAAAAATGGTGCAGAGAAAATTCGGTGGATTTCTCCACTCCATCTGTGAAACAAATCTCAGATTTCTTCATGTACCTGTACCAAGACCTAAACAGGCGCCCCTCGACCATTGATGGCTACAGGACTGCAATCGTTGACACTTTGGGCCCAACGGCCCAACATATTGCACACAATGCAGACCTTCATAGGTTACTCTCCAGTTTTCACAGGGATCGTCCTAAAAGTTCCAGAAACTTACCCAAGTGGAACCTTTCTGTTGTCCTTAACGAGCTCACCAAAGCACCTTTTGAGCCCATGAAAGACTCAGACCTCAAACATCTCACTTTAAAAACTGCTTTCTTGCTAGCCTTGGCCTCCGGCAAGCGCCGCAGCGAAATCCATGCCTGGGTCGCTAACAAAGTATCCAATTTAGGCCAATGGGAAAAGGTTGCCTTGTTCCCTTCTTCTGATTTCATAGCCAAAAACCAACTAGCAAGAGAAGGTTCTCAAAGTGTGTCTCCGGTGACTATCCCTGCTCTGACTACCATTGTGGATAGACAGTTTAAAGAAGACAGGACCCTGTGTCCCGTACGGGCCCTGAGGTTTTATTTGGACCGAACTAAAGACCTGAGAGGGTCTCGTTCTCTCCTTTTCATCTCCTTTAAGAAAGGACATACCTCAGACATCAGACCCGCTACACTCTCTTCATGGTTGAAACAAACCATTTTACTTTGTTACAAACAAGCAGATCAACAAGCCTTGGACTTGGTCCAAGTCAAAGCGCATGACATCCGGGCCTTCGCGGCCTCTAAGGCCTTTTACGGTGGGGTATCGGTGGACCAAATCATGCAAGCCTGTCACTGGAAAGCTCACAACACATTTACAAATTTTTACCTAAAAGACCTTACTTGGTCGGACACCGACAACAATTTGTACCTGGGACCCGTAGTGGCTGCACAACAAGTCCTAGATCCTTCCCCTCAGACCAGTTGTCCTCGGAAAGAAAAAAGGGGGGGGGGCACATCCGCTACAACCAAGTCTTCAGGAGTCTTTCCCAGGATCTAGGTATTCCTTTACCTTCAAGATGTTACGGGTAAGGTCATTTTATTCTTTAATTATCAAGTAATTTCTATTAAGGACTTATTTAGTTGTCATTAATCTCATATTCAGCTTGTAAAAATTTTATGAGACGCCCAACCACTGGGTTGGTCAGTCATACGTGAAGGGCCCTTTTGGACCCTCAGACCTCGGAGTGAGCACTGCTGCACTTCCGTCCTACAATAAAACATCTAGACAGTTTTTAGTACTGTCTCTCATTTACTTAGGTTTTTGGCTCGTTACAGGCCCGGCCTTCGGGATCGGGGCACTGTAAATGGGACTCAGACTGGTATTTCTGGCACTATTCTATAAATATTAATTCAAAATCTTAGAAAAAATGACATACCTTCCAGTCTCAGCTGTAATCCCGCCACCGGGCGGTTGAATTCAGCATTAAGTCCCACATGGTAAGCTATTGTAGCGTAATAAAATTGAAAATTTTAATTACTTAAATGTAGCTTTTATAAGCTACAAGCTTACCATGTGGGACTTAGAAGAGTCCCACCCTGCCTCCCCGCTGTTTACAGCTGAGGGGTAGGTTTAAAAATTTCAACGAGAAAGTAGGACGATTGGTCAGAAGGTATCACGTGACGACAACTACCAGTATATCCGGTGGCTAACAAGAACGGTCTTTTTTTCTAAGACGTTGGCCCCGGGTGTGGCAACCCGAGAACAGCATTAAGTCCCACATGGTAAGCTTGTAGCTTATAAAAGCTACATTTAAGTAATTAAAATTTTCAAATTTATGTTAAATTACACTTTTAGTTCATAATATAGTTGTCATTGTATTATCTGGTTCAGTTAGCTGTTGTTTCTTGGAAGAATCAAAATATCAAACATACTGAAACAATATTCCTCTTAGTTATGATGCCTGTCATCAGTGTTCATATTGAAAATACTTTAATTGAACAATTTATAGTCAGTGCAGTTTTTTTCAGGTAGATATTTTGTTCATATTTCAGTACATTGATGACTTTAAAATAAGTAATTTAAGGCAGGAAATTAAAGTGGTTCATTTTAAAAATACTTAGTTTGAACTATGTTATAGTCAGTATGATTCTTTTTAAATAAACATTTTGTTCATAATGCAGTTTAAAACAAGTGATTTAAAGCATTACATTGAATTAGTTAGGCGTGTGTATTCTTGTATCCACCAGGTGGCTTTGTGAAATACATTGAATTATGTTGCATTAAGCTGATACCACAGTGTCCTTATGTTGCGTGTAGGTATTTCACCTTGACACTTTTCATTCAAAGTCATTGACAAATTGCCAAAGTACTACCACGTAGCCGATTTCTGTCAGACTTAAAAGTGTCCGTTTCTTATTAAGCGTCCCGCAAGGGACGCTTGTTTGTGTATGGGAGAGCTTCCGGCTCCGGCGGCTCCGCATTTTGTTTTCCTTATAACTCTGTAACCGTTAGGCGGATTCTTTTCAAATTTGGCAGGTTTAGGCAGTAGCCTTGGGGAATTTTTTTGAATATGCTGCAGTGACATTTCAACCAATCAGAGAGGTCACATGACCAAAAATGTCTTTTTTCGATGGGGAAGCTTGTCCGGATGATAACTTGAAAGGAATTTTATCAATTCACCTGAAACTTGGCAAATACATTCATTCTATTAAAATCTGGAAATCATTAGATTTTGGCATTGATTGGTCAAGAAATGACCGAGTAATTAATGATTAATTAATCATTACGAATTTTCCAAATAAGGAAAACACAAAAATGCTTATATCTCGAAAACCGTGCTAGATAGAGCGATTTCGACAAAATTTTTGACCCGCAGGATATCTCTGCAGAGTACTTTTCCCAATTTTCAAAAAATTTTTGTCTCGCCAAAAATGGCGGCCATTTTGAATTTTCGAAATTTTCGCAAAAATTGCAAAACACAAAAATGCTTATATCTCAAAAACCGTGCTAGATAGAGCAATTTTGACAAAATTTTTGACCCGCAGGATATCTCTGCAGAGTACTTTTCCCAATTTTCAAAAAATTTTTGTCTCGCCAAAAATGGCGGCCATTTTAAATTTTCGAAATTTTCGCAAAAATTGCAAAACACAAAAATGCTTATATCTCGAAAACTGTGCTAGATAGAGCGATTTCGACGAAATTTTTGACCCACAGGGTATCTCTGCAGAGTAGTTATCCCAATTTTGAAAAAATTTTTGTCTCGCCAAAAATGGCGGCCATTTTTGAATTTTCGAATTTTTCGCAAAAATTGCAAAACATAAAAATGCTTATATCTCGAAAACCCTGCTAGATAGAGCGATTTCGACGAAATTTTTGACCCACAGGGTATATCTACAGAGTAGCCATGCCAATTTTCAAAAAAATTTTCGCAAAAATTGCAAAACACAAAAATGCTTATATCTCGAAAACTGTGCTAGATAGAGCGATTTCGACGAAATTTTTGACCCGCAGGGTATCTCTGCAGAGTAGTTATCCCAATTTTGAAAAAATTTTGTCTTGCCAAAAATGGCGGCCATTTTGAATTTTCGAATTTTTGCGCAAAAATTGCAAAACACAAAAATGCTAATATTTCGAAAACCGTGCTACATAGAGGCCATTTTTGAATTTTCGAATTTTTCGCAAAAATTGCAAAACATAAAAATGCTAATATTTCGAAAACCGTGCTACATAGAGCGATTTCGACGCAATTTTTTATCTTCAGGGTATCTCTGCAGAGCAGCTATCCCAAAGAGCTTTCACTTGGTGAAGTTTCAGACCCATAGCTAATTGCTCACCTACTCAAAATGAGTAAATGCGAATTACCTCTAAAAGTATTGCAGATGGCCAATTTTTCTCAAATAACTCATTCACCTACTTTTGGAAGAGCTTTCACATGGTGAAGTTTCAGACCCATAGCCAATTACTCACCTACTCAAAATAAGTAAATGCGAATTATCTCTAAAAGTATTGCAGATAGCCAATTTTTCTCAAATAACTCATTCACCTACTTTTGGGAGAGCTTTCACATGGTGAAGTTTCAGACCCATAGCTAATTATTTACCTACTCAAAATGAGTAAATGCTAATTATCTGTAAAAGTATTGCGGATACCCAATTTTTATCAAATAACTCATTCATCTACTTGTGGGAGAGCTTTCACATAGTGAAGTTTCAGACCCATAGCTAATTACTCACCTACTCAAAATGAGTAAATGCGAATTATCTCTAAAAGTATTGCAGATAGCCAATTTTTCTCAAATAACTCATTCACCTACTTTTGGGAGAGCTTTCACTTGGTGAAGTTTCAGACCCATAGCTAATTAGTCACCTACTCAAAATGAGTAAATGAGAATTATCTCTAAACATATTGCAGATAGCCAATTTTTGTCAAATTAATCATTCACCTACTTTTGGGAGAGCTTTCACTTGGTGAAGTTTCAGACCCATAGCTAATTACTCACCTACTCAAAATGAGTAAATGCGAATTATCTCTAAAAGTATTGCAGATAGCCAATTTTTCTCAAATAACTCATTCACCTACTTTTGGGAGAGCTTTCACTTGGTGAAGTTTCAGATCCATAGCTAATTACTCACCTACTCAAAATGAGTAAATGCGAATTATCTCTAAAAGTATTGCAGATAGCCAATTTTTCTCAAATAACTCATTCACCTACTTTTGGGAGAGCTTTCACTTGGTAAAGTTTCAGACCCATAGCTAATTACTCACCTACTCAAAATGAGTAAATGCGAATTATCTCTAAAAGTATTGCAGATAGCCAATTTTTCTCAAATAACTCATTCACCTACTTTTGGGAGAGCTTTCACTTGGTGAAGTTTCAGATCCATAGCTAATTACTCACCTACTCAAAATGAGTAAATGCGAATTATCTCTAAAAGTATTGCAGATAGCCAGTTTTTCTCAAATAACTCATTCACCTACTTTTGGGAGAGCTTTCACTTGGTGAAGTTTCAGACCCATAGCTAATTACTCACCTACTCAAAATGAGTAAATGCGAATTATCTCTCAAAGTATTGCAGATAGCCAATTTTTGTCAAATTAATCATTCACCTACTTTTGGGAGAGCTTTCACTTGGTGAAGTTTCAGACCCATAGCTAATTACTCGTCTACTCAAAATGAGTAAATGCGAATTATCTCTAAAAGTATTGCAGATAGCCAATTTTTCTCAAATAACTCATTCACCTACTTTTGGCAGAGCTTTCACTTGGTGAAGTTTCAGACCCATAGCTAATTATTCACCTACTCAAAATGAGTAAATGTGAATTATCTCTAAAAGTATTGCAGATAGCCAATTTTTCTCAAATAACTCATTCACCTACTTTTGGGAGAGCTTTCACTCTGTGAAGTTTCAGACCCATAGCTATTTATTCACCTACTCAAAATGAGTAAATGCTAATTATCTGTAAAAGTATTGCGGATACCCAATTTTTATCAAATACTCATTCATCTACTTGTGGGAGAGCTTTCACATGGTGAAGTTTCAGACCCATAGCTAATTACTCACCTACTCAAAATGAGTAAATGCGAATTATCTCTAAAAGTATTGCAGATAGCCAATTTTTCTCAAATAACTCATTCACCTACTTTTGGGAGAGCTTTCACTTGGTGAACTTTCAGACCCATAGATAATTATTCACCTACTCAAAATGAGTAAATGTGAATTATCTCTTAATAGTATTGCAGATAGCCAATTTTTCTCAAATAACTCATTCACCTACTTTTGGAAGACCTTTCACACACGAAAATGAAAAATTGTGAATATCTCGGAAAAGCTATTTCTTCTGCTTTAATGCTCGGCGGGAGATACACACCACGGCAGTGGTCTTGACAAAAATTTTTGTCTCCCCAAAAATGGTGGCCGTTTTGAATTTTCAAAGTTTTTGCAAAACACAAAAATGCTTATATCTCGAAAACCATGCTATATGGAGTGAACTCAACAAAATTTTGGACCTGCTGGGTATCTCTGCAGTGTAGCCATGCCAATTTTCAAAATATTTTTGTCTCGCCAAATATAGCGGACATTTTTAATTTTTTTATTTTTTGCAAAACACAAAAATGCTTATATCTTGAAAACCGTGCTAGATAGAGCAGACTGCGCTGACTTTGGTTGCCACAACAGTATAAGGCTAGAAACGAAGCATTTTCTTAATACTTTAGCACTCACCTTTATATCCTTTTCGGGACGCTTTGTTTTTGCTATGCAAAAACATTATCTTTTTTTTTGCGAGCGATCCTCTAGTTTTGAATTTGTCCCAAAAGGATTAGTTTTGAAACCAAACTCAAGGAAACCATGGGCTAGGATTCTTTTTGATGTGTTCAGATTGACTTTGGTGAAGGTAGCCAGACTTAAAAGTACTTATAACTGGCTTATTTTTGGTCCAAAGAGTTTTTGGGTGTGTAATCAAAGAATAGGAAAGCATGGGCTGGGAATGTTTTGCTGTGGTCAGATTTGACCCTCTTCAAGGTAAAAGGATAGCCAAAGTTAAAAAAGTGCCTATTGTTGGTGTTTCATGGCTTTGGGATGAGTAACAAACCAGTAGCATTCTTCTGATATTGTCAGATTGGCCCTTCGATGAATATCAAATGGGGACGGCCACACTTGAAGTGCCTTATTATTAGTGCTGGTATTGTTTATCGATATTGAAATATTTATCGATCCATGCTAAATATACTGATATCGATAACGTAGGGTACAATATCAATATCGGAACATACTACTAAATAGACGCAATTAAGCTGTTTTCCATGTAAATAAATCATAAAACTTGAGAAATATATTGGTTTTCCTATCATTTCTTGTCAAATTTCACTTACCGCTAAACCGGAAACGCCATTTTTATTGCGTAAAATAGCCTTACCTTATCCTCACAAGTGCTTGGTTTGGTTTTGTGGAGCAAAACGTATCGACCGACAAGTATTTTTTTAAAAGAATTTTCTTGTCGGCAGGTGACCCCTTGTCTGCGCATGTCCGCGCATGCGCCGTACTCATTGTCGACAGGCAATTGTCGAGAGATCTTCTTTATATTTTTGGTCGATATGGGAGCATCACGTACTTTTCCTTATTATCGTCCATTCACGGATGAAGATCTATGAAGTTTTGAAGCGTGCAAGCGTGCACCTACCTGTAGTTGTCCATTATTCGACTGGTACTACCACTAATTCTGCCTCCCTTGTCCTGAAAAGGGTCAGAATAAGATGTGCAAGAAGATGTTGCTGTAAAGTCTTCAGTGGAAGACGGTGTATATCTTCGGCTTTACTCGCCCATTATTCGACTGGAACTACCTCCTTGTCGATGAAAGGGATGCAGAGAAGATTTTGCTGTAAAGTTTTCAGTGGAAAACTGCTTTATGGTCCCTTATTTGATGGCACACCATGAATATTACCTTGTGCAAAGAAGAAAGAATGCAGTTGTCTTGGCAGCGGAGGTCGTAGATTCTTTACTGTGGGTGGAGCGCCACTCTGGTACAGTAACAGGTCTCCCTCCAAAAGAACGACTACAGAAGCATATCCACGGATCCTTGCAGTTATTATTTTGTTTCCCAGCAGGTACAGTGAACTTCCTGCTTATCAAGACATGAAAATATGGACAGAGAACCTTCCTATGGCCATGTCTCCATTGGAAAGAATACTGTGACTTTTGAGTTAATTCTTCTGCAAACTCAACGAAGATCAAACTGGCTAGATGAGATTTTATGTTATATTATATTATATGTTGAAGTCCTTGCTTCCAACTTTTACAGTGTATTTTGCACAGTATATTCAGGACAGGAGCTATGTCCAGTAATTTTCCCCTACTAACCACAAAAGATCGTCGTACCACTCTGCCTAGTTTACCAGGTCAGAGGGATACAGAAGAACGTGGCTACATTAATGCAAGTCACCATGGAGGCTCTTCTTGCAGTGTTACTGGCAGTGATGAGATATGCTTTCATTGCCATCCCAGAGTTGTGCGAATCTTCAGTTGGGATTGTCGAATTACTCTCCAATCGAATTCCCCAATACCTGTACTACCCACAATGCAAAGCGATGACGTCAGACAGGAAAACATGGCTACAGTAAATATACCGCTGAAATATTGCTGGAAATCCTTCAACACGCTACAATTGCAGAACTCCAGGTTTCTATGGCAGTTTATTCTTGTATACAACTCGGCTAATGACGACCTCTGATAGGTCTCAGTGTCCTGATTTGATTTCTAACTACGAATTCAACGATCACTGCCCACGAGTGAACTTCGTTTACTACGTCAATAAATACCTACTTGTCCCATCTTTTAAACTGGAGGCAGCAGAAATTATTAGAAATTCGGTTACAAAAGATGCGTTCTTCTATGTACCGATTCACAGTTTTCTCAACATCTACTTCAGTTTAATGTACACTGGCAAACCTATCACTTCAAAGCATTAGGAAATTCGGGTTAGCGACCCCTCTACAGTATCATGCGAGTAGTAAAGAGGCAAATCTCATTCTTCAGTCTCACAGAATAGGAGTTCACCATATACCTAGACCACTGGTCGTCAAGTGTACTTAGAAGACACCAGTATTGGGTTCAAACCAAAGAACTCATCCAATTATTCATCAACTGGGCTTCGTGATATCGATTTCCTAGGTTACCATTGCTTTTTGGTACCAGGAAATTTCTTTCACCATATACCTAGATCACTGGTTGTTTAGCGTACGTAAAAGACACCAGTATTGGGTTCAAACCAAAGAACTCATCCAATTATGCATCAACTGGGCTTCGTGATATCGATTTCCTGGGTTACCACTACATTTTGGTACCAGGAAATTTCTTTCTACCTCGAAAAAATTAAATACCTGAGAATCTATTCAAGTCATGGCGATCTCATCACGGTTAACCCCAAGGTTGCTTATATCCCAGGTAGGGATACTAGCATCTTTGGAAAAGACTATACCAATGGGTCAGTTATGTATGTGTGCCTTTCAGTGGTATCTAGAAAAAACTGGCAATATCTCCAGTCACTAGTTGTGAGAATTCCTGTTTCAAATCCTTCTGAAAAAGCATATTCACTGGTGGAAAATGCCAAAAAAAAAAAAAAAAAAAAAAAAAAAAAAAAAAATGGGAAATAGGATGCCTTTTCTATACACGGGTGCACAATTCCCTTATTTTCGTAGATGCATAAAACCAGGGTTGATGATCCCATCTATAAGCATCACAGTTAGTGGCTTTGGACAGTTAAAAATGTATATATTACATTTCAATGTCATACAGCTGAAGGCAGTGTGTTCAGCCCTTAAAAGCCTTCAAGACAAATTCCACACAAAAGAATTCTGATAGCATCAGACAACACCACTGTGTTCGGTTATCTGAACAAACAGGGGGGGGAGCGTATACCTCCTAGTTTGGCGCAGCTTGGCCTACTGCAATCCTTGAAAATATACTCATAACAGACATATTCTTGGTTGCTTAAATGTCATACTCAACATATCTCCAGAAGGGATAAAGGTTTGGCGCATCCTGGCCTACTACAATCCTTGAAATATACTCTTAAGAGACAGAAATATTCTGGGGTTACTTAAATGTCATACTCAATGATCTCTACAGAAGGGACAAAAGTAATATGTACAGAATGGTTCTTACTCCCTTTATGGTTCTAGACGACGTGCAAGTTTGGCACAAATCAACAATAGGTGTTTTATGCAGGTATGCTGCATCTTGGCCTACTGCAATCCTTGAAATATTCTCATATGAGCCAGATATCTTCAGGGTTGCCTAGATGTCATGACAGCCTCTCCACAAAGAACGAAATAATACAGACAGGAGAGGCTTCATCTTTAATATTCTATTTGATTTACATAGTTTGTCAAATACCAATGGTAGAGATGTTTGCCACCAATGAGTCACAAACTTCCATTCTATGTTGCTAGTCCCAGATGCAAATGCTCGGAACATAGATGCATTAAACATCTTGTTGGAGGTCCTGGACTGCTAGGCCTTTTGTCCTATACCACTTATTCCAAAAAGTCATTGAACAAGTGAACACCAGGTACAAAATGATTGTAGTGGCCCCTTGGTGGCCCATGATGCATTGGCTTTGGGGTCTGGTGAGTCATTCAACCAAACCTCCATTACAGCTACTTCACTGGTCTCAGAAACAGCCATTCAGTCAGTAATACCATCTGAATCAGTTGCATTGGCGCCTTCATGCTTGGCACCTTAACACCACTCAGAATCTCTTATATCATTCTCTGGGCAAGGGATAGAGAGATTTAGGGCATCTCCAGGACCCTCATCTTGGAATGTATGAGTCATGATGGGTCATTTTGAGCTCTGGTACCCACAGAATAAGGTGGCCATCTCAGGGCCTACGGTCTCAAATATACCAGATTTTTTGATCCATTTACTTGCAAAAAATCTGAAACCTGTCACTATTGTTGGCTTTGCAGCAGCCATAGCTGATCAGTTACATTTTTTGTGCAGGAGTTGAACCAAAGCCTGCATCTTTATGGGCCTATTGCAAGTGTTATAGAGAGAAGCCCACTGCTAACAGAGGTACAGCATCAAGGGATTTGCCTTTGCTTCTGTTGGTTTTCACAAAAGGCTTCTTGTTAACCTTTAAAAGGAGGTCAGTCTAAAAAAGTTTGACTTGCAAGACTGTTGCAATGACATTGGAAGTGTATTCTGGGACTTTGGCTCCTTCAGACACAAGCCTCATAGGAAGGAGTTTACAGTTCTCCCTCCTACCTACCTTTTCAACAAGGACCTATTAGCCTCAGTTGGTCTAGATTGCCTCCAGTGGTCACTTCACCTCTAGATCATTCCTGAACTCAACTTGCCTGGACACATGCTTCGTTGTCCTTCTACAGCACTTACATCCTTCTTGGACAGGTCTACTGCTTGGACAAAAGGGAAAGTCTCCTTCTCCTGCCTTTTAGCAAGAATCAGTTGGCTTACAATGCCACAGATGGCTCAAACCAGTGGTCATTCCAGCTCACAAACCTTTCTTGAGCTGACGTTGGACTGATGTTGTGACACTCTGCCCTCTTACAGTACTTAGTTACTATCAAGACAGTACAAGTACTTCAAGGAGGGGAAGAATCTCTTGCTCATATCTTTTAAGGAAGGCTTGATGGAGATATCTTGAGTTCTGCTATCTCTTTCTGGACCAATCTGGATGCATGATTAGATAGCCAGTCCTTTTGATTCTGATTCTCAGAATCTATACATTGAGACACATATTACATCCATGGCTGCCTCTTTAGTTTTCAAGAGTGGGGTCTTACCTGAACAGATATCAAACTCTTGTTATTGGAAGACCCACAATTCTTTACTACATTCTACTCGAAGATGTAGCTTGGCAATCCCATGACCAGTCCATGAACAAATTGGTTCTTGTGGATTCACCTCAGCATGTAGTCATTTTTCTGTGTATTTATACATGTTATTCATATGACTCGCCTATTTATGTTCTCTCTAGTTATACAAGTGTGGTGTCACTGACATATGTCTTTCTTAACTTACATATGGCCCCATATTTGCAGTTTATGCAGTTCAGTTTGCCTGCTTGGAGATATTCTCATTGTCAGATGATGACATCTTGTTTGGGGAGTCATGCAGACATCTCCGGCCAATACTGGGTGATGGTTAATACTGCTAAAAGATTTGTTGTAAAATTATCTACAACAGCAGCAACAATGACGACCACATCATGGATCTCTTGTTGAGGTTAGCAAATTACTTATCTGTGATGAAGAAGTAATATATAACCTAAGATGTGGCATATGGAAGCTTATCTTATCCTCTTATCAAGTGCTTTATTTGGTGACCCCTTGTCTGACAATCATCTAACAGTGTGGCCAAAACAAATACCCTCCACCTGTTATGGTTGTATTCAAGCACTTGTGAGGATAAGGTAAGGCTATTTTACGCAATAAAATGTAACAAATTTTATTGTAATTTAACTTTTTACAAGTTAAATACTTACCTTATCCTCACAAGGATAAACCCACCCTACCTCCCCGCATAATTTGTTTTGCTGGGGACCAAAAATACAATGAAGATCTCTCGACAATTGCCTGTCGACAATGAGTACGGCGCATGCGCGGACATGCGCAGACAAGGGGTCACCTGCCGACAAGAAAATTCTTTTAAAAAAATACTTGTCGGTCGATACGTTTTGCTCCACAAAACCAAACCAAGCACTTGTGAGGATAAGGTAAGTATTTAACTTGTAAAAAGTTAAATTACAATAAAATTTGTTACAATTTGTTTACGTTTCGGGAAATACTAAACCTCGCAAAAGAGTTTGGAAGGTCTCTCCCAAGACAGCATCTAATACCCCGATATTTCAATATCGATCGATACGCAAGGCAAAAATATGGTTTGATATCGATGTGCATATTATCATTCGATACCAGCACTACTTATTATTGCTCCTAGCGTGGGTTCTTAGTAAAGTGCTCACTAAGTTTGCTGCTTTGTTCTGGTGGATACAGGTATACATCAGTTCTCTGTTGTGCTGGGTCTAGTTTTCTCAGCAATTCCAAGTGGAAAGTTAGAGCATTTCCTTACTGATTACATGTCTTTTTTATTACACTAAATACTTTTTGTTAATAAATGTAATGAAGTTGAAAGTCTAACGCGAGAATGATTGTCTCCTGCTGGGCAATAGCATATTTTCACTTTGTAGAATTTCAGCCGCCATCTTGAATTTTCACGTAAATGGAAAATGTCATTTAGCTCGAAAACTGTAAGAGTGATTTCAAACAAATTTTGTGCCTAGTTGGTATTGAGCAGTAGTTTTTTATCCCATCTGAAAAATTTACAATTTTCCAAATTTCAGCTGCTATCTTGAATTTTGGTGGTACAGAACTTGGATTATAAAATCAAAAATAATGAATTGGATTGTATTAAAGTTTTACAAAGTGCATTGTAGACAACAAAGATCAGTGTTGTTTCCATTTGTAAGATCCAGACTTCTGCTTTTCCTTACAGGTTTGTCAGGCCTTAATAACGGTAAGGCTCCAGGAATAAGGCTAAATGTATTAAGCCTAGCATTCCAGGCCTCCTCCCTGTATTTTTTTTTTTTTTTTTTTTGTCTTAGTTCTCAAAATGGTCCTTGCATAACTTGTGGCCATCGGTGTCTGTGAAGTCATTTCTTTTCCGCACTTTTCCCATCTATTCAATCTTATGCCTTACAAACTAATAGAAATATAAGGACTCCCCAGGCTTTTGTGAAACTTTCACCATGCACAATGAGGCTTAGCAAGGATTTATAATGAACAAGGCCAAAAGGTGTTTCAGTCCCCTAGCACGAGCGCAAAGCCATCAGAGACATCAGGCACTAGAATTTATGAAAGTCTGGTGACAAAGAAATTCCAACTCAGACACATCCCACAGCTGGTCTAGAACTCCGACAATTGCCCATCCAAGTACTAACGTAGCCCATTGCCACTTAACTTAAGTGAGCAGACAAATATTCGTCACGCTGCGCCACCGTTCATAAAAGTTTGGAGACAAAAGAAAAGTGATTCCTAGAAAAAAACTGAAAAAAACTGAGAAACCTGTGATGTCACAGCTGAGTTACATCAAGAAACATATAGAGTGAAAAATGATGGCCATCACAGTAAAAACAACACTTAAGGTGGAAGAAAAAGAGTGTATATAATGTGTAACCTTTCTCAGGTGTAATCCATTTTTGCAAATATTATAATCTATTGTAAAAATGTAACAGTTGATGACACATTTGTAAACTATGCCTATGACCTTTAACAGTTACATAACAAAACTCCAAGAGAATATATAAAACTACATCAGAACACTTTGTAATTAACTAGGAAAGGATAAGAGCTAAAAGAATACCAAGAAAATAAAATGGCATCAGAGAGGTCCATACCCCACAGCCTGGGGAAAAAATGTTCAACACCATGAGATATAGAAGTAGTGAAACAGTACAAACATCAGGATACTTTTAGATCAGTGTCAGTTATAAAAAGCTCCAAATAATGTTTTAAAGTAGAAAAAATAATAAACTAAAAATTATGACGCTGTAAAATTTATTGACTGGAGAATAGATGTCAATGGAAATAGCACAATTATGTGAAAGTACATTTGCAGCAATCCATATATCTTTGTCAGAAGAGAAACGCGTCTCAAATATAGCAGGTGAACACACTTTGGCAGAGCCAAAGCTAAAGGTCACACCGTGATGCACATCCACACCCCCTAACCAATATCCCTACCAAGTGTCAACCTTCTACATCTTACAGAATTGAAGAGCCCAGACAAGATTTTGAAACTAATGGTAATACAACAAGGTCAAATCAAGGTCACACCATGACGTTGGACACCTATAATCCCTTACCACCTGTCCCTACCAAGTATCAACTTCCTATATCTTCCTGTTTCTGAGATATAGCCCAGATAAGATTTCATAGGTCAAGATCAATACAACAAGGTCAAAGGTCTAATCAAGGTCACACCATGACATTGCACACCTACAACCCCCAACCAATATCCCTACCAAGTATCAACTTCCTACACCTTATGATTTCCGAGACAAACTTTTTCCCGCTGTCCGCTCGCCCATCCAGACACCATGGGTGAAAACAGTACCCTGGGCCAGTATTCATAAAACTTGCTGAGACCAAATTTTGTCTCAAGTCTCAAGTTTTGGTCTCAAATCTGGGACGTTTTGGTCTCAAATTTAGTCTCAGATTTGGTCTCAAACTTAAGACTGGTACATAGTTATCTCAAATATTTTGGTAAAAGTCTCAAGCATTACTTCACCTTAACTGAGATTCATGTTTTTACTTTTTATGGCTTATTGTAAAGTAAAAATAAGTTACAACATATATAATACTTAGCCTAAACTTTTGTAACAACAGATAGCCCAAACTTTGGTTTCAAAAGTACCTTACTTTGAGACACTTTTCAACAGTGTTTTCTGACTGCAAAGCAACAAAGAAGTAGATCATGTGACAGTTGACACAATTTTCAATTTATTTTTATTTTAATAGTATGATTTTTGTTAAGAATTAGAACACACAAAAACTATTGATCTTTTAAAAAATATTGGATATATTTGCAAGTTAATGATTTGTTTACATTGCAAAAACTTGAGACTGGTCTCAGTTTGGTCTCTGCGGAGGACCTGTGTGTGAAAACAAAGTTCAGACTATTTTTTGTCTCAGACTTAAGATCTCTTTATGAATACAGCCCCTGGCAGCTTGTACGGGCTGTGGGGTAACTAGAATATGTAAGATATCTATCAGTCTTTAATCAGAATATTTTTGTGTGTTTGGGAAAAGCAATGCAACACATGTAGGACTATATACACGTATTGGTGTTGACCGTAAACAATGTAACCTTAATCAGGCGATGCACCTATACTTAGCCCACCTGAACCCAACATCGACAATTTTTCAGCTCTAAGAAATGCTTATTTCAATCTATGGGTTTTTCTCTGAAGATTCATTAGTAGCCTGGTGGTTTAGAAGGTTTGGCATCTAATCAGAGTCCGTCATCTGTTTGTATGTTTGACTCCAATAAGTAACAATGCTGTGAACCTGTCTCAATATGACCCTAGTTGTTTAATGGGATGTAAAACTCCAACTTTGATCTTTGATACCAGATGATTCACTCAGCCGAAGATGTGACATTGCCAAATTCAGAGCTGATAAGAGATCCTCACATCCTGGATTGGGCTTGAAGGATATTCTTCTAAGAAAGTAAATAGCTTCCATCCATACACCTCTGACTCCTCTTGATACAACTTATCAGAGCAGTCCTAGAATTCCAGTCCTCCTGAGAGCCTCCACCAAGGTTTCAAGATTTACTGTGGGTATAAATCTTACCAATGACAATTGCTGTTTTATTGTAAATCCTGTTCAATCTCTGTGAAGGTCAGGGATGTAATGTTTGCACCAAACGAGCACTGTGTTTTAAATGTTCACAATGTCAATTTTATATCCAGGACCCTTGTAAACTCTTGTCATATTGTAAATCTTGCACTTACTTTAAATGGTCAACCACAAAAAAGTGTAAATATGTCAAAGATGCTTCTTGTGGAGATCAGTCATTGTCAGTCTTGCCACAATTATCCTCGGTATTGTTGCAGGTCCCCAGCTACTGATACTTTGAAAAAACAAAAGACTCGTCTAGGCTTGAATGCAAAATTGGCTCAAAGGTTTGAATATAAGCAGGTATCATCCTTAAAACAAAGAATCCAACTGCAACTCAAAGTACAAGGTTTGATTCTCAGGTCATGCTGCATCTTTTACACCTGTTTGTACCCCTGCTTAAGGTTAGTGCAAGCCCCGAACATGTACCATGTCCAAGAAAACTTGCCTCAAATGTTTCTTTTGCAGATCCATCACCTTCTGTTCAGTTTGTAAAAATACCCCCAGTATGTTGCTGAGGATACAAAAATGCTTTCTTCACCCTGTTGGGGCAGGCTCCAAAAGTGCATTCAAGCCTTTGCCTTGTACAGTGTATTTATTTATTTGGGGTTTTACATCACTTTCAACACTGTACAGGTCATATCACGATGGGTAGTTGGAAGGGCAGAGGAAACCAGTACATACAGTTGGTCAAGATTCTGTACTGTAAACGGCAAGCAACTATACCAGCTTTCCCATTTGAGGCCGTGCCAGGAACCGAACCCCGGCCTCAGAGGTGGGAGGCGAGAGCGTACAGTGTGAGTCCAAGTGTGGGCTCAATTCTGAAAGAGGTCATTTCAATCTGCAGTTCCTTCTCAAGAAACAGACCATAGAACTTCTTCTTGGTTGCAAAACCTAACAAGTGGGCATCTTTGACCTAAGCACCTTGAATCTTTTCTTAAGGTCAAAACCTTCAAATTAGAGACCCCAGAATAAATAAGGCTTTTCCTAGAGCATATTGAAGAGTGGGATTATCTTGCTAAATTTCAATGATGCATACTTCCGCATCCCTAAAATGAAAGTTCAAGCAAGTACCTAAGGTTTCACATTCAAACTTTTCATTTTGAGCCCTTCTTTTTGGCCTTCAATAGCTCCTCTGGCGTTAACTGTAGTAATAAAGGAGGTCAAAGTCATGGCTCAGGCTTGAGGCATAAGGATCCATCAGCACTGCAATGACTGCCTGATCTGCAGCCAAGACAAGGAAACCTGCTTACAGGACACTCTAGTCCTTCCAGTTCTTTGCCAGGACTTAGGCTGGGTTGTAAACCTCAGGTCAAGCTGGCAACCAAGTCAGTTTTTAGGCGGGTTGCGTGTAACCAACCCGCCTATTTGATTGATGTGTCCGACGTCCGTCTGTCCGTCTGTCTGTCTGTCCGTCCGTCCACATTTTTCGTTTCCGGACTCTAACTTTAAAACGGTTTGACCAAATTCAAACTTCACAGGGAGATAGATCACCATCATAGCTAGGTTCCTTTCGAAATTGGTGAAATTCCGTGTGTTTGTTTGTCCGTTTTTCGTCCGTTTGTCTGTCCATCCATCTGTTTGTCCACATTTTCGTTTCCGGACTCTAACTTTAAAACGGTTTGACCAATCAAATTCAAACTTCACAGGGAGATAGATCACCATCATAGCTAGGTTCCTTTCGAAATTGGTGAAATTCCGTGTGTTCGTTTGTCCGTTTTTCGTCCGTTTGTCTGTCCATCCATCTGTTTGTCCACATTTTCGTTTCCGGACTCTAACTTTAAAACGGTTTGACCAATCAAATTCAAACTTCACAGGGAGATAGATCACCATCATAGCTAGGTTCCTTTCGAAATTGGTGAAATTCCGTCTGTTTGTTTGTCCGTTTTTCCGTCTGTTTCTTCGTTTTTGTCCGTTTTTCTGTCCATCCATCTGTCCGTCCACATTTTTGTTTCCGGACTCTAACTCGAAAACGGTTACTCCAATCTAATTCAAACTTCACAGGGACATACATCACCATCATAGCTAGGTTCCTTTCGAAATTGGTGTAAATCCGTCCGTTCATTTGTCTTGTTTTTCTGTCCATTTGTTCGTTTTTAGGCGGGTTGCGTGTAACCAACCCGCCTATTAGATTGATGTGTCCGACGTCCGTCTGTCCGTCCACATTTTCCATTTCCGGACTCTAACTTGAAAACGGTTTGACCAATCAAATTCAAACTTGACAGGGACATAGATCAACATGATAGCTAGGTTCCTTTCGATATTGGTGAAATTCTGTCCGTTCGTTTGTCCGTTTTTCGTCCGTATGTCTGTCCATCCGTCTGTTTGTCCACATTTTCGTTTCCGGACTCTAACTTGAAAACGGTTTGACCAATCGAATTCAAACTTGATAGGGAGATAGATCTCCATCATAGGTAGGTTCCTTTCGATATTGGTGAAATTCCGTCCGTTCATTTGTCTGTTTTTCGTCCGTTTGTCCATCCATCTGTTTGTCTACATTTTCATTTCCGGACTCTAACTCGAAAATGGTTTGACCAATCGGATTCAAACTTGATAGGGAGATAGATCTCCATCATAGCTAGGTTCCTTTCGAAATTGGTGAAATTGCGTCTGTTCGTTTGTCTGTTTTTCGTCCATTTGTCTGTCCATCTGTCTGTCCGTCCACATTTATCCTGTACATATGGTAAATAATACTATGACTTACATTTATTTTAATAAATTATCTTTTGTGATTAGGTGCCATGCAATATTATGGTACATTTTGTAAGTATATGCTATAGCCAAATTTCCCAAGTTCTCACTAAAATAATTTCACCAAATTTTTTGTTATTACCGTTTCATAGTTTTTACTCTTTACTTTATTATTTTATAGCATATACTTACATTGTTTTGCAGACCCTTATAAAGATAAGAAAAGGCACCTAATCATATACACTTTTAGCCAAATGAGTTTATTAGTAAATAATTATAGTTACTAACCAACTAGTATTGAATTCCAAATAATATACCATTTCGGTAACACTTTTTGAGGTTCTGCAATGCATGTCAGCAGCACCTCCTCGT
Source organism: Sabellastarte sp. h YS-2021 (assembly GCA_964017235.1). Lineage (NCBI taxonomy): Eukaryota > Metazoa > Annelida > Polychaeta > Sabellida > Sabellidae > Sabellastarte > Sabellastarte sp. h YS-2021. The sequence continues at coordinate 61,501,236 of OZ024938.1, forward strand.
GGTTGTACCGGTAACATGAACAGTGATACATTTTTCCATTTGCACTAGGTATTGTACAGTTCTTACATTGTCAAAAATGTTTGTTTCTGCATGTATAGTAGTGGTAACTAGTACATAATTTGTAGTGGTTTGGCTATCACTTTTCATGGCAAAGCTGCTAATCACTGATTAATATTTATAACTCTTTTTCTGTACAGATTACACTTAGTATGTTTTTAATTATGCATATTTTTCATTCTTGATTTAGTGGGTCCATGTGCTGCTGTATAACCTACATTATGTAATAACATTTCCTATTTCTTTCATTCTTGATTTAATAGGTGCATGTTACATGTAGTGCTTTTATTTTGGTACGTGGGTTCTTCTGTCATTACTTACTACTTACTTTGCATATTGTGTTATATTGTCATCTTCACTCGTGATATATTTTTTCATATATGTCGTTCATGACGTTTTCCTGTTATAGATGTTGCTGTCAGTTATTGCTGTTATTCCTCCTCAGTTGCTATCTATGTTCAATGTCAATATCTATGTTTCTATACACTGCATTTGGTATAAGTTAAATGGTCATTGTTCAATATTACTGATTACTCAATACAAATGAAAATCACTATCAACAATGCATGTTGGCAACACCTTTCATGGTTATATCGGTAACATGAACAGTGACTTTATTAATAGCAAGTAATTAGAGTAACACATTATTTTCTATGAAAACATTGACCCTCTCATTTCCAATTTCATAAATATTAAATAGATCCTATTACCATCCGTATTGGCTAATAAAAGCCTTGAAAAAAAACATTTCTCAAACATGAATAGTTGCATGAATAGGACTGGTGCACATTTAACTTATAGCAAATCCACTTTATAAGTGCATTCATTCTCTCACTGTACTACTACCTTGTTTGTCCATTTGTCTGTCCATCAGTCTGTCCATCCACATTTTTGTTTCCGGACTCTAATTCGAAAACGGTTTGTCCAATCGAATTCATACTTGACAGGGACATAGATCACCATCATAGCTAGGTTCCTTTCGAAATTGGTGTAATTCTGTGTGTTTGTTTGTCCATTTGTCTGTCCGTTTGTCCATCGGTCCACATTTTCGTTTCCGGACTCTAGCTGGAAAACGGTTTCTCCAATCAAATTCAAACTTGACAGGGAGATAGATCACCATCATAGCTAGGTTCCTTTCGAAATTGGTGTAATTCCGTCCGTTTGTTTGTTCAACATTTCCATTGTCCATTTGTCCATCCATCCATCCATCCATCCATCCACATTTTCATTTCTGGACTCTAACTCGAAAACGCTTTGTCCAATCGAATTCAAACTTGACAGGGAGATACATCACCATCATAGCTAAGTTGCTTTCGAAATTGGTATAATTCCGTCCTTTTGTTTGTCCATTTATAGCATAGATACAATTATGTAACCTAGATTACAAGTTTTACGTTTCTTGGCACGTCTAAAGGGGGCTCGGTGGTGTAGCGGTTAGAGTTCTCGCCTCCAACCTCTGAGGCCGCCGGTTCGTATCTCGGGCCAGGCGCTTCATGTTGGAAAGTTGGTAGTTACTTGCCGATGCCCGGTGGTTTACAGTGCAGTATGCACTGGTTTCCTCCACCTGTAAACTACCCGTCGCAATATGACCCTGGCTGTTGAACGCGACGTAAAACAACAAATAAATCTAAATCTTAGCACGTCTAATACATTCACCTTAACTGGGTGACCTAACATTTCTTTCCTTGTTTCTAAATGTAATTACAGCAGTCGCTAACCTTATTGCTACCTGTGCAACCCGCCTTTTGGGGCATCTTTGACCCTCTTGTTTCCTTTATAGGTTACCAATACTATTGGTTAAATGGAGTAATAATAAATAATAATAATAAATGTTTTTATATAGTGCAAATCTACAAACAGTAATTAGTGCACTTTACAGCCTGGATATCTACATAATTAGGTGTCCCTGAAAGGGCGCTTATTTGTTTTCGCCTCAGTTTCCTCGCCGCCACCGCCGCCGCCGCATTATGGTCTCCCTTGAATATTTCCTTTATTATTAGAAGGTTTCAAACCATATTTGGCAGTCATATACCTTAAGCGTGGGAAAATTTTTCTGCATGCTTAAATTTGACTTTTATGAAGGTCACATGATCAAAAACAATTTTTTTTTTAAGTACACCCAACCCCCCACCCCCGTCATCGCAGTTTAGGAAAAACTACTTCCGACACAGCCTAATAATTTGACACACCTGTTCATACTATTGCCAACGCGAGCTGACTAGATTTTGGGAGCAATCCCTTGAAAAATGTCTCATTTATGAGTGATTTTCTGACAGCTTCCAATCTGAAAGCCTTAAATTTAGGTCAACCCCCCTAGCTGAAAATAGCTGATTTTATTACGCTACAATAGCTTACCATGTGGGACTTAATGCTGTTCTCGGGTTGCCACACCCGGGGCCAACGTCTTAGAAAAAAAGATTGTTCTTGTTAGCCACCGGATATACTGGTAGTTGTCGTCACGTGATAACTTCTGACCAATCGCCCTACTTTCTCGTTGGCCACGATTGACTGGTAGCAGTTTGTAAATATACAGACATTTTCATTTATTTCTCAGTATTCACGTATTGTTGGAGGCTAATATTTGGATATTTCTTTAAATATATTTCATAGATTATACTGTAAAATTTTTAATTTCACAACTTAAGTATTTTCCTTACAATCCGCGTGTTTTGAGTTTTCTCGGTTCAGGCAATTTCAATTGTACGTCTTTTTATTGTGTTAAAATGTCTCTCCATCAAGCAAACAAAGACAAACCGAGAGCTCAGAAATGCTGCCATTTTTGCTTCAGTTTTGATAATCATAATTACTGCCCTACCTGTAGGGAGGCTGGCAAGGGAGATGACCCCTGTGTCACTTTTGAAGCACCCTGCCATATTTGCACGTCTCTCACTGATGAACAATTGCAAAAAAATCAAAACAGGAAGCGGTATTTAAAAAAGCAAAAAGCGGAAACTAGTTCCAAAGATGAACTAGATCTCTTGGGTGAAGGCGATGGGGACTCTTTTACTGGTTCTAATGCAGACCTTGAGAGTGCTGCCGATAACCTCTTTACCTCACACACACACACACACACACACACACCCCACCCACCCACCCCGTCCTCAACCTCTCGCCTTCAGTTCTTTAAAGACCCCAGCCAAAGCTGTTCCACCCACCCCAGGTACTGTTTTGCAAAACAAAATTCAAAGAAATCTAGAGAAATCCCTGGGTGATTCCTTAAATATACATATCCAGCAGCAAATGGGTTCCTTCCAGGCATCCATGTTAGAAGCATTTCAATCACTCCGAGAGGAGTTGGCAGTTAAAAAGCCTGCCGAGGTTGATCCCTCGCCTCATGCTTCAAAAGCTGGTCCATCCAGCAATTCTGCTGCTCATCTGGACCTACCCCCTCCGAGGTCAAGTACTAATGCACAGTCCGAGGCAATGGATGTGGACGTTGGTCCAGCACTCCCTCCTCGACTAGTACTTAACCAAACTTCCTCGGATCAGTACGTTGCCCCTTCTGAAACTATTCCGAAGGATTCCTCGTACTCACACAAAAAACAAAGCCACAGGCAAACAGTAGCACCGAGCTCTGCCTCGGACCAACTGGATGAGGATTCCGACGAACCTCGGATCCATCCTAGACCTAAGAAACACTCTGACAAGAGCAAGCATAAATCTAGGTCCAGATATGTGTCATCTTCAGAGGAAGATCACTCCCCTGTTGCCAGACACAGGTCTTCTAAGCCCTCTAGGGCTCAGCCCTCAGGCGCAGCTTCTGATCAAGACCTCCCACAACATGATCCAGACCCCCCTTATTATAGGGAAGTAGCCCTGTCTGACATTCCCTCCCAATACTCTGAAGAGGTAGACACCTTCAGGCGCATTCTTTCTCTCCCTGACCCCAGGGACTCTATGCCTAGGTCTTCAACTTCAGTGTTGGGTCTGGATGACGAAAAAGGCCGTCAAGAGCTCAGACCTAGAGGTCCTTCCTCTATCCTACCACTTAGCTCAGTTATCAAAGACGCCTTTGATAAATTTCAACATGATTTCAAAGCTGCCAATTTATCTGAGGGAAAATATGTCAAGCCTCCTCCATCCACTTCTAAATGGTATAAGGTTGGACAGCCCACTTTTCAAGACAAAATCCAGGAGTTGAATACGGACTTTGCCAAGATCTGTATTACTCCTAGACCTCCTGGGGCACCAGTAGCCAAAGTCCCTCTGCCAGTCCTTAAGGAGCTGGAACATCAGGCTAGACAAAATATTTCAACCCTCAATTTCACCGCTGCCTTTGCCAAAACCTCTTCTTCTTGCAATGCTTCCTTGGAAAAGTGCCAACATAGCATCAAGTCAACTGTCAAGAAGATAAAGTCTCAGATCCAGAAAGGTGCCAATCCTGAGAAAGCAGCAAAGCGCGGATATGAGGAAGTTGCTGAGTACTTGGATTTTTGGAACAAGACGGTTCTTGTTCAACATAGAGCTCTTACCTGTCTCAGCAAATCGCTAGCCCATATTCTCCAGAGGGAATTATATTCCATGGCTAATACCGGCTTGCTTAGGCGCGAAGTCGAAATGACTCTATTGCATCCCTAGCTAGGGGAAACGAGACGCCAAGAACTTAGGAACTCGTCCTTCTGGGACTCCTCCTTGTTCGAGTCTCAACTTGTAAAGGAAGGTGAGGACTTCCTTCTTAAAAAAGGCACCTCAAAAGATTCTCAGGGTTTTGCACCCTACCAGAATAAGCCCTTTCGTGGCCCCCACAAGAAAAGAGGCTCCTACAGGAAACGCCCCTATGGGGGCAATACCTCTCAAAGCAGTAACCAATCCTTTCCCTCGGGAAGAGGAAAATCCAACTTCAGAGGCTCCAGGGGTCATTTTCGACCCCACAATAGGGGAAGGGGGCGTGGAAACCCCCCTTCTCAATGACTCCTCCAAAGCCTCATTCAGTCCACCAGTAGGAAGTCACCTCCGTTCTTTCAAGAGAGACTGGCTAATAAACAAATGTTCTCAAAACGTGTTAAACATTACCACCAATGGCTACGTTCTGCCATTCCGTTCAAAGCCAAACTTGATCAGATTTCCTCTGATTCTATCAGAGTACAAGGCCCAACAAAAAGACCAAGCCTTGGCCACTTGTATCCAGTCTCTCTTGTCAAAGAACGCCATCGAAAGGGTAGAAAACGTAAAATCTCTCGGGTTTTACAGTCGCCTGTTCCTAGTACCCAAGCCTCACCAAAGGTGGAGGCCAGTCATAGACTTAAGCAGGCTCAACACTTTTCTACATGTAGAAAAGTTCAAAATGGAAACCCCGGAGTCCATCAGGACTTCCCTGGTCCCAGGGGAGTGGGTATCGTCGATAGACCTGTCAGACGCATACCTTCACATCCCCATCCATCCAAACTCAAGGAAGTACCTAAGGTTTTGCTACAAGGCCCAGGTGTTCCAGTTCACCTCCCTACCTTTCGGACTGGCCACAGCCCCCCAGGTCTTTACGATGATCGTAAAGGAAGTGAAACTAATGGCCCTCTCAAGAGGACTCTTTTCAATTCTTCTCAATTCACCAATACCTGGACGACTGGCTGATCAGGTCCCAGTCTCAGGAGGAATCTCAAAGGGACACACAGGCAGTGGTAGACCTAACCCAATCCTTGGGTTGGATAATCAACCAGGAAAAATCAGAACTGAAACCTACTCAGGTGTTTTCGTTCGTGGGCTACGAATACCACCTAGATTCAGCCCTTGTAAGACCCACTCACGAGAGATGGCTCAAACTTCAGGATTTGATCCTACGACTCAAGTCAAAACGTGTTTTGACTGCAAGATGTTTGATGCCTCTAATTGGGTTGCTAGCCTCAATGGAGAAAATGGTCCCGGAGGGACGCCTTCACATGAGGCCCTTTCAGTTTCATCTCAAGGAGCACTGGAGATATCCTCAGTCGCTGGACAACCTCCTTCCTTGGACAGAATCCATTGTAGCCCACCTAGATTGGTGGCAAAACCCCACAAATGTGATGAAAGGCGCAGACCTTCATCCCAAGGACCATAGTATCCAACTCTTTACCGACGCCTCAAATGAAGGTTGGGGTGCTCACTTAGATCAAAATTCTACAAAAGGGCTGTGGTCAGAGCGGGAAAAAAGGCTACACATAAATGTCCTAGAATTGAAGGCGGTCTCCCTGGCCCTTCGAGACTTCAAGGACCAGTGCCAGAATCAAACAGTGTTAGTTGCGACGGACAACTCAACAGTGGTAGCCTACATCAACAAGCAAGGAGGAACTCACTCAGCAGAGATGTGCGCTCTCCTGTGGAAAATCATGACCTGGTGCCATCACTACCATATAACATTGAAAGCCAGGCACATTCCAGGGTGTCTGAATGTGATGGCCGACCTCCTATCCAGGTCTAACCAAGTGCAGTCAACAGAATGGTCTCTGCACCCTCAGGTCTTCAAGCAAATCTGCCGGAAGTGGTTCACCCCTCATGTAGACTTATTCGCCACTCACCTGAATCACAAACTCCCTCTATATGTGTCTCCTATCCCAGACCCAAGGGCCTGGAACATAGATGCTCTGAACATAAACTGGACCAACCTCACGGCCTACGCCTACCCTCCTACGGCTCTCCTTCACAAGGTGATCCAAAAGATCAAGCAATGCCATTGCCTGATCATCGTGATAGCCCCAGGCTGGCCAGGGATGCCCTGGTTTTGGGACCTAGTGCAGCTCTCAACAGAGATCCCACTAGAACTCCCAGTGTCAACGACCCTACTCAAACAGTCCCACAACTATGTGTTCCACAACAATCCACAACAGCTGAACCTCCACGCCTGGTGTCTAGGAGCGGACAACTCCAAGAACAAGGCTTCTCTGTGGAGGTGGCAGAGAGAATTGCTGCCCCTCAGCGGTCATCAACAAGGACCATCTACAGGTCAAAGTGGGCCCTATTTGAAAAATGGTGCAGAGAAAATTCGGTGGATTTCTCCACTCCATCTGTGAAACAAATCTCAGATTTTTTCATGTACCTGTACCAAGACTTAAACAGGCGCCTCTCGACCATTGATGGTTACAGGACTGCTATCGTTGACACTTTGGGCCCAACGGCCCAACACATTGCGCACAATGCAGACCTTCATAGGTGACTCTCCAGTTTTCACAGGGATCATCCTAAAAGTTCCAGAAATCTACCCAAGTGGAACCTTTCTGTTGTCCTTAACGAGCTCACCAAAGCACCATTTGAGCCCATGAAAGACTCAAACCTCAAACATCTTACTCTCAAAACTGCTTTCTTGCTAGCCTTGGCCTCCGGCAAGCGCCGCAGCGAAATCCATGCCTGGGTCGCTAACAAAGTAGCTAATTTAGGCCAATGGGAAAAGGTAGCCTTGTTCCCTTCTTTTGATTTCATAGCCAAAAACCAACTAGCAAGAGAAGGTTCTCAAAGTGTGTCACCAGTGACTGTCCCTGCTTTGACTACCATTGTAGATAGACAGTTTAAGGAAGACAGGACCCTGTGTCCGGTGCGGGCCCTGAGGTTCTATTTGGACCAAACTAAAGACCTGAGAGGGTCTCGTTCTCTCCTTTTCATCTCCTTTAAGAAAGGACATACCTCAGACATCAGACCCGCTACACTCTCCTCATGGTTGAAACAAACCATTCTACTTTGTTACAAACAAGCAGATCAACAAGCCTTGGCTTGGTCCAAGTCAAAGCGCATGACATTCGGGCCTTCGCGGCCTCTAAGGCCTTTTACGGTGGAGTATCGGTGGACCAAATCATGCAAGCCTGTCACTGGAAAGCTCACAACACATTCACAAATCTTTACCTAAAAGACCTTACTTGGTCGGACACCGACAACAATATGTATCTGGGACCCATGGTGGCGGCACAACAAGTCCTAGATCCTTCCCCTCAGACCAGTTGTCCTCGGAAAGAAAAAAGGGGGGGGGCACATCCGCTATAACCAAGTCTTCAGGAGTCTTTCCCAGGATCTAGGTATTCCTTTACCTTCAAGATGTTACGGGTAAGGTCATTTTATTTTTTAATTATCAGGTAATTTCTATTAAGGACTTAGTCAGTTGTCGTTAATCTCATATTTCAGGTTAAAAATTTCATGAGATGCCCAACCACTGGGTTGGTCAGTCACACGTGAAGGTCCACTAGGGACCCTTAGACCTCGAAGTGAGCACCGCTGCACTTCCGTCCTACTACCAAACATCTGGACAGTTTTAGCACTGTCCCTTTTTACTTAGGTTTTTGGCTCGTTACAGGCCCGATCTTCGGGATCGGGGCTCTGTAAAAGGGACTCAGACTGGCATTTCTGGCACTATTCTGTATATATTAATTCAAATCTTAGAAAAAATGACATATCTTCCAGTCTCAGCTGTAATCCCGCCACCGGGCGGTTGAATTCAGCATTAAGTCCCACATGGTAAGCTATTGTAGCGTAATAAAATTGAAAATTTTAATTACTTAAATGTAGCTTTTATAAGCTACAAGTTTACCATGTGGGACTTAGGATAGTCTCACCCTGCCTCCCCGCTGTTTACAGCTGAGGGGTAGGTTTAAAAAATTTCAACGAGAAAGTAGGGCGATTGGTCAGAAGTTATCACGTGACGACAACTACCAGTATATCCGGTGGCTAACAAGAACGATCTTTTTTTCTAAGACGTTGGCCCCGGGTGTGGCAACCCGAGAACAGCATTAAGTCCCACATGGTAAGCTTGTAGCTTATAAAAGCTACACAGTATCAAATGCTACTGAGAAATTGAGTTACAGAGAGTTATATAGGGGCCACGGTGGCAGAGTGGTAACACTTTCGTCTCCCACCTCTGCGGTCGGGGTTTGATTCCCGGAACGGCCTCAAGTGGGAAAGCTGGTAGTTGCTTGCCGTTGGTCGGCAGTTTACAGTACAGAACCCTAACAAACTGTATGTACTGGCTTCCTCTGCCCTTCCAACTACCCGTCGTGATATGACCTGTACATTGTTGAAAGCAACATAAAACCCCAAATAAATAAATAACCAAGACAAATAAATTTGCAGTTGACACCTTACACCCATACTGTAAGATACTTTCCCTAAGTTACTAACAAATTCTGGGATTATAGTTGTAGGTTACAATCAGATTCTCGGATTTACACCAAAAAATAATCCTCCTATATCTATATAATGCTAAGAAAATTGGCCTAATACTATCATTGAAGGCTGATAATTTTGGCAACAAAGCAGATGCATGCTACATTAAGAATTTTCACAAAATACTATTTATATGAAACAAATGGCCTCAGGCAGACCACTTAAAAAAAGAAAAGTCTTTATGTTGAATAAATACAAATCCAGATAGGAAATGTAATCTCTTAATTGGTATTACAACTCAAAAACATTTGTACTTTAGTTTCTTCATGCAAATCAAACATATGCCACATTAACATTCATTTGTGTTTATCTATAGTTCTATACCATAAAAAATTGTGTGATTACTACTTAGTTTCAAGCCTATGGGAGGAATGGGATATTACAAATTAAATAACAGATACTAAATGTAATCAGTAACTGTAATCTGCTTCGAGGCATTCTCTCTATTCACACAATCTCGTATTTTATTTGCCAGTTCAATGCTCAAGACTTGAAGTACAAGGTACATAACTTTTTAAAATGAAACTGTCGTACACGTTATTAAACTACATTTAAAATGTATTTTTAAATTCTGGTTTCTTTGGCTTATCAAGATTACCACAGAAAATTTATTCACTTCATCTTGTGCGTGCGAGTGCGTACCGTAAAGTTGTAGGTATGCTGCGTTTGCTAAAACGTCACGTACGTTCACGTGACCGGAAAGACGCCATCTTACTTTCTATTTTGAGAGTGTTGAGATTCAGTTGTTAAACAGTATTATATTTTGCTAAAATAAAAATGACTAAAGACGTAATCAGTCAATCTAAATACGGCCATATGATGCACCAATCTGTGGAGTATTCCCAGATATTTAGTAGAAGGCACAGTATGTTGCCTGAATGGTGTAAAAGGATAAAAAGGGGCTTAGCCCGATTTGGCCGACGAATCAGAAGGCGCTTTAGTAAAAGTGAGTATCTCATATTTTGTGAATATTCTACCTTAAATCTGTTTTTAACACAGAATGAATTCTTAGCAACAAATAAGTCAAATTCATGAGTATCAGAAACACATGTGGCATGTGAAAATGTGAAGCTGCTCTAATGCCCCTGTTCCACCAAAGGATTAAGCCCCGATCCTGTCGGCGACCCTTAATCGTGCACAGTCGGTTGAAAAAAGACAAAAATGGGCGGGAATACTGGGTCGGTTTCAAAGTCTGGGATTAAGAACAGATCGTCCCCAGGACGCCTCAGGCGGCCGCAGACAGTCCCCGACTGGTCTGGGACTAAGAACCGACTAAGCCAGTTTTCGGGTCGGTTTCAACCACGATCCTGTCGGACACAAACCGACTGGGTCCCAGGACGCCTCAGGCCTCCTGGGACTAAGAGCCGACTAACACACGATTAACTACCGGCGTCCTCAGGCGTCCTCAGGCCTCCTCAGGCCTCCCCAGACCACGATCCCCGATTATTGTTTTTCAAAGTTGCTGGATTTTCTGGGTATATATATATAAAATTTGCGATCTAATCATCATTGCTTTTCTAGGAACACACCAGGATGCCACCTTTTAATGGAAGACAGATTCAACAACAACTTAGGGCTTTTTTGGTTTTTATTCACTTACAAATAATCATGTATTTCCATTTTTTACGTCAAGCACAGCAACCACCACCACCACCACCAGCACCACCAGCACCCATACAGAGACCCAGAAGAAGGCACAACATGTGGGTCAGGCCATGGCTACTGCAGAGAGAGGAGAGGGGGGCCTACCACAACATTATGGCTGATCTTTATGCCACAGATATTCCAGGATTCACCAACTACATGAGGATGACCCCAGAATTCTTTGAAATGATGAAGACCAGACTGGAACCACGTCTAGCCAGGCAGGCCACCAACTACAGAGCTCCTATCAGTGTTGGGGAGAAGTTAGCCCTCACCATCAGATATCTGGCCACTGGAGAGTCATACACATCATTATCCTGTCAGTTCAGGGTTGGCAGATCCACCATTTCCAAGTTTCTACCAGAGGTCTGCAGGGCCATCCAGGATGAGTTCACCAGAGAGTACCTCAAATGTCCTACTACTCCAGATGAGTGGAAAGAACTGGAAAGGGAATTCAGGATCAGGTGGAATGTTCCACATGCCCTGGGAGCCCTGGATGGAAAGCATGTGGCCCTGAAGAAACCCAAGAACTCTGGAGCCCTCTACCACAACTACAAGGGGTTCTTTTCCATTGTCATGTTGGCCTTGGTAGATGGGCAGTACAAATTCAGATGGGTGGATGTGGGTACAGAAGGGTCTTGCTCAGATGCCCAGATATTTAATGCCTCTCAGCTGAAGAGGAGGATTGAAGATGGCAGGATAGGCTTCCCTGACCCAGCTCCTATAACACAGGGTGGTACAGATGTCCCCTACTTCATTTTGGCAGATGATGCCTTTGCCCTGAAGACCTGGCTCATGAAACCCTATGGCAGAAGGCTGTTAACAAGGGAGGAAAGGATTGCCAACTACAGAATATCAAGGGGCAGGAGAGTTGTGGAGAACGCTTTTGGCATCCTTGTGTCAAGATTTAGAGTCATGAGGACCACCATTGAACTACCCCCAGAAACAGTTGGAGAAGTGGTCATGACCTGTGTGGTTCTGCACAATATACTCAGAAGCCAGTATCAAGGTCAACCTGCTGGTCAGCAGCCTGGGGGGGATGATGATGATGATGATGATGTGCCTGGTGATTGTGGATTGATTGGTGGTGCTGCTGGTGGTGGCCAAGACAGAAACCCTGCTAGAGAGGCCAAAAGACAGAGGGATTACCTGAAGGACTACTTCAATAATGAGGGAGCGGTGGCCTGGCAAGATGGCAGAATATAAGTCCTGTTGCAGTAAACAGTCCTTTTCAGGACTAACTATAACAGTCCTTTTCAGGACTACCAAATATTCCAAAAACAATTAATCAGCTATGTGGACAAACAGACAAACCCCATGCCAAACATAACTTGTTGAGACGGACAAACAGACAAACCCCATGCCAAGCATAACTTCTTGAGACGGACAAACAGACAAACCCCATGCCAAGCATAACTTCTTGAGACGGACAAACAGACAAACCCCATGCCAAGCATAACTTGTTGAGACGGACAAACAGACAAACCCCATGCCAAGCATAACTTCTTGAGACGGACAAACAGACAAACCCCATGCCAAGCATAACTTCTTGAGACGGACAAACAGACAAACCCCATGCCAAGCATAACTTCTTGAGACGGACAAACAGACAAACACAACTTACTCACCCAACAAACAGACAAACCCACTCTTAAACAAAAGCCAAACACAAAGTCACACATAATATCCTAAATTAAATTATTATTTCATATATTTTCAAATCCACATCCTAATTTAAACATTTTCCTTTTTTCATGGCTGGGAAACTTATTTGTAGCAGAAATTTTTTTATGGAAATATTCAATTTTAAATATTCATTTCTAATCACAAAAATTTGGAAAATATAACCATGGAACTAGTTTTGCTTTCAATAATGGGGGATTGTGTTTGCTAAATACTTTGTCAGTTCGTTGGCATGGGTTCTATTTACTTTTGGGTTTGTGTGTTTGTTGGTTACTGGGGTTGGGTTTTTTGGGGTAGTTGGGTATTAGGTTTGGTACTGGGTTTGTTATTTGGGGGTTATGTTTGGTATTGGGTTTGTCTGTTTGTGGGTTGGTAAGTATGTAATTATGCCTTTTAACTCTAGGGAAGGTGCAAGTGTTGGACTTTTCAATTACAGATTTTAAACTATCCCATGGATTTTAATCTAAAAATGGGCTGATTAATGGCCATATTGGGAGTTACTTTTAATATTTTTTTTATGTGGCCTTTTTGGTTATGTGTAGTACCATGGGTTATTTGTTTCATGTTTGGGGTGGTGTAAGTGTTGGACTTTAATTTTTTTTTTCTTGTGATAAGTATTTGTACTGAACTTTTTTGTTTTGGGAGGGGAATTGGAAGAACACGTAGCTGAATAATTGTTTTTGGATGATTTGGTGGCCCTGAAAAGGGCCTGGCAGGTCAAAGACCCGCCCTGACTGGATGGCTACTGAGGAGGCTGCTGCTGCTGTTGAGGCGGTGCTGAAGTGGTGATAGTAAAGAGCTGCTGCTGCGGTTGTTGCTGCTGCTGCTGAGGCTGCTCGACGATCTGTGTTGATGTCAGATCTGGTAGCTGGCTTAAGATTCCACTCAGATTGTGTCTGCTCCCTTCGTCCTGTACAGTTAGGACAGATGTCGGGTTGCTGAAGCCAATGGGGCTTGGTGTATAGTACACAAAACTGCTGCTAGCTGCTGCTTGAGTAGAACTTGACGCCTGTGGAGTGGTTGTTGGCAGTAGGCCGACCCTCTGGGACTCCGTGGTTACAGTGGCTGATCTTCTGGGCAATGGCTGACGTCTGCGGTTACTCTTAATATTTTCGATATCTCTGAATATCTTGCCCTTTAATTCTTCGAATTCTTCTTGAGTCATCTTTTCGGCCTCTGATGCCACGTAGTCAAAGAAAGGCTGCCTGTCTGACTTCTGATGCATAAAACCTGAGATAAGTGTCCTCATCTGCTCAAAGTGTTCGAGAATCTTGGAGTCTGTAGTTGAAACGGGTGTTGATGTAATGATGGACTGACTCCTCTCCCTCAGGACACTTGACTCGAGGTGTTCTGTGTCAGTAGTTGACCCACGTGATTCGTCCTGCTTGCTGGTATTTGGACTGGCCTCAAAACCTGAACTTCTATTGGCCCCCTTTCTTCTGATGTGGGTTTTAAGAAAACCCATCTGTTGGTAGACCCAGGACTGTCTCTTGGTCATCTCCCTCGGGGCTTGGCCAGATTGGAGCTTAGACAGCTTTCCATAACGGGTTCGCTGGGACTCAAACCACCTTCTCACATCAAAGGGCTGGAGCTTAAGTTCTGCAGATATTTCTGCCCAGAGAGCCTCTCTTCTGTTCCTGTCGTGGAAACGTGAATGTTCCTTGTCATACAGTTCAGGGTGCAGCTTGACGAATTCTACAATGGAAACTTCATCACTGTCTGTAAAAGTGGCACACACCCTGGCTCTCTTGGCTGAAGAATGGCACTCCGGATCTTCCTCACACCTCTCTTCTTCTTCTGCCACAGCTTCCCCAATAGCTGGATCTTCCTGAATCTCCTCCTCCTCTCTCCTCTCACTTCCTTCTTCTGTAATAACCTCACTCCTCTCCTCTACTTGACTTTCCTTCTCCCTCTCATCCATCTTTTTCCTTCCTCTCTTCCCTCCTTTCTCTTTTCTCATGATCCAGTCGACAAAATAATAAAAAAATAGTAAAATGTGTCTCCTAACTGTGAAATTTGCCTTAAGCTCAAGTATATAAAATGTAAAATAAAAACTGAAAACCCCTACAAATCAGTGACACACGTCTCTCAGTAGCCAAACAGTCAGTAACAACGACAATGTGTGCGCGGTCGCTTATATAGTCCCAGACCTGCTCATTGCCTCGTTTTAATTTCCAACGCGCGGAAAACAGTCGGTTCTTAATCGGTTGTTAGTCCCAGGCCGCCTGGGGCGTCCTCAGGCCGCCGCAGACTGAAAATGCGTGGTCCCAGGCGTCCTGGGGAGGCCGGTTTGGATCGGTTAGGGTCGGTTACCCTTAGTCGGTTCTTAGTCCCAGACCTTGATTTTTGGGTCGCAGGACACCGCAGACGGTCTGAGGCTTCCGGGGACTAATGCAACCGACTCACTTTCAGACGCATGAAATTCATACGCATCATATTTGAGTCTGGGATTAAGAACCGGCCTCCTGGGACTAAGCTACGGAGGTCTGGGACTAAGGGTCGCAGGACGCCTGGGACAACAACCGACTCTGTAAATTTGGGTCTGAGGAGGCCTGAGGACGCCTGGGACTGGACATTTTGTTGACGGCGGGAAATAGGAATCGGTTGTAGTCGTGTGAAATATCAAACATGTTTGATTTTTCACACGGCCCCAACCGACCACAACCGACCCTTACAGAAGGTCTGGGACTAAGCAAATATTTCAAACCGACCCCCAAAAACCCTTAATCGGGAGCCTTAGTCGTGTGGTGGAACACCCACATTAAAGATAGTTCCCGGTAATAAGCCGGTTCGTGGTCTCGCGAGGAAAAGTCATCTGCCAGAAATTCGGGATAAAAACTATTCGCAGAAAATACACAAATTCTGTACAGACGTCTAAACCAGGCAACAACCACCCATACATTATTGAAGTCAAAATGTGATATTTATTTATATTTTTTTGAAATAATTTTAATTGTACTTTTATTTTCTCTCTATGTTTAGATAATTAGCTGTGTATTCGATAAGGTTGTCAAACTATTTTAAAAGGTATTACTTACTACACCAGGTGAAATTAAAGATATTGTAAAACCCAACTATTTTCCATTATTTTCTTTATTAAAGGATTGTAATGAATAAAATAAGCAGATACACCCCCCTTTCAATAATATATAGCTGTTTTTTGAATATCTTACAAAGATAAGACCCTTGCTTCAACCCCCATAAATGTTTTGCTAGATTAAAGAAAATCCTATTTTATGTAATGAGGTGAAATTAAAAAAAAAATTATGTTCAATCTGTAGAAATTAAGGAAATAAGGACCTTAGTTGTCAAATATAAGAACTTTCATTTTATTGAAGGTGAAACTTGCACATTTTTTTGTTCCCCATGACTTACTAACTCTTCCCACCACTTTTAAGTCCTTCCCACCACTAACTAACTCATTCCCACCACTTTTAAGTCCATCCCACCACTTACTGTAGCTCATTCCCACCACTTACTAACTTGTTCTCACCACTCAGTAACTCATTGCCAGGAACCAATAATTTGCACACAGGGGTTAAAAATATCTATTATACATAACAGTTATAACAATTGCTACTAACAGCTTGGCAGTATTATCAATTATTACTGAAATTAGCTGATAATATATAAATTCATTTAAGATTGTTACTAGATAAAAGAAAGACAGAAAAATTATTTACAGCATACATGAGCACTTATTGGTGTGGTTCCCTCTAAGGACCCTTGTGCGGACACTGTAACCCAATTAGTAGTAAGCCTCTAAAAGATAGTAATGCACCTTACCTGTAATAATAAGTAGGTGACCTCTGAAGGTCACTAGATAGGTAACTAAGAAGAATAACAACTTGCTAAGAAGAACAACTTGCTAACTTGTGGGAACCACTTACTAACTTGTGGAACAACTTGTTACTTGTGGGAATAACTTAGTAACTTGTGGGAACAACTTAGTATCTTGTTGAAACAACTTGTTAACTTGTGGGAATGACTTGCTCTCTTGTGGTAACAACTTACTATCTTGTGGTAATCATATGTAATAACTTGTGGGAACAACTGGCTACCTTGTTGGATTTGAATTTGAGTTTAGTTGTTGTTTTACGTCGCGTTCAACAGCCAGGGTCATATTGCGATGGGTAGTTTTACAGGTGGAGGAAACCAGTGCATACTGCACTGTAAACCACCGGGCATCGGCAAGTAACTACCAACTTTCCAACATGAAGCGCCCGGCCCGAGATTCGAACCGGCGGCCACAGAGGTTGGAGGCGAGAACTCTAACCGCTACACCACCGAGCCCCCCTAGCTAACTTGTTGGAATGACTTGCTATCTTGTGGTAAAGAATTCTTAACTTGTGGTAATAACTTGCTAACTTGTGGGAATGACTTGCTATCTTGTGGAAACGACTTGTTACTTGTGGGAACAACTTAGTTACTTGTGGGAACAACTTAGTATCTTGTGGGAAAGACTTGCTAACTTGTGGGAATGACTTAGTGTCTCATGGGAATGACTTGGAACTTGTGGGAATGACTTAGTTTCTTGTGGGAATGACTTGCTTACTTGTGCTAAAGACTTGCTAACTTGTTGTAATGACTTGCTATTGTGTCGTAACCATGTAATAACTTGTGGGAATAACTGGCTAACTTGTTGGAACGACTTGCTATCTTGTGGGAACAACTTAGTATCTTGTGGAAACAGCTTAGTAACTTGTGGGAACAACTTAGTATCTTGTGGGAATGACTTGCTAACTTGTGGTAATGACTTGCTAAATTGCGGTAATAACTTGCTATCTTGTGGTAGCCATGTAATAACTTGTGGGAACAACTTGCTACCTTGTGGGAACAATTTGCAATGTTGTGGGAACAACTTGCTAACTTGTGGGAACGACTTAGTATCTTGTGGGAACCTATTGCTAACCTGTGGTAACGACTTGCTAACTTGTGGGAATGAGTTGCTAACTCGTGGGTATGACTTCTTATGGAAGAGACCTTGCCGTAGTGACCTTGTCCTATGTAATCTTGTCCAGGCTATATCTTGGAAACTGTAAAGTGTAGGAAGGGACATTGCTTAGGGGTTGTAGGTGTGCATCATCATTTTGTGACCTTCATTTGACCTTGTCGCAGTGACCATGAGTTTGAAAATCTTGTCCAGGCCACTTCTGCTGCCACCAGGCACCACATTTTGTTAAAGTGTATATTGTATAATGTGGTGAAAAGGAAGTACAAGAAAGTAGCATCAGAGATGCCAGTACCTCACAGCCTGGGAAAATATTATTCAACACCATGAGATATAGAAGTAGTGAAACCTAGGTCATGTAGTATTCCTTAATTAATTGCCTCCGGTCGATACAATTAGTGAAAAGATGAAGGAGAAATTACAGGAAACTGTGTATAATGACAAATCAAATATCAAGATTTTAAAGGTCAAGGTCACTGCAGTAAGGTCACAGGTCAAATCTAGGTCATTCCATGACACCACACACCTACATCCCCTAGCCAGTGCCCCTACCAAGTGTCAGCATACTACTCCTCACAGTTTGTGAGATACAGCCCATACAAGCCTTTTCTTGCTGAGTGAGACTTGAGACTGGTCTCAGACCAAATCTCAAATCTGAGACTATTTTCTGTCTCAGACTTAAGATCTCTTTGTGAATATGGCCCCAGGAGACTTTCAGAACAAATTATTAGTCATATCATTTTGCACACCTACACCTCCAACCAACATCCTTACCACATAATTCAGCAGCAGCGACCAATCAAACCAACATGAAAACAAATAAGTGCTCCCAACAGCCTGCTTAATAAGTATATAGTACATAAGCATGATGACAAAAAAAATAATAACTAGACCTACACATCGGAGAATCGATGCAAAACTGTATTTACCGAAGAGACAGCTCACTAAAGTCAGTGAACCATTGTTTGACCTTGAAGGAGAGGCCAAAGGTCAAATCTGACCACAACAGAAGACTTGAAGCCCTTGACTTCCTATAAGTTGGTTTCACATTGCAAACCTCTAGGATCAATCATAAGCTAGTTATAAGCACTTTAACATATAGCTGTCCTCGTTTGACCTTGAAGGAAGGGCCCAAGGTCAAATTGGCCGACACCAGAAGATTCTCACCCCATGATTTCCTATAGGTTGGTTTATCATCCCAAATCTCTATTACAAATAATAAGTGAGTTATAAGCACTTTAAGTTTGGCTATCCTCATTTGACCTTGAAGGAGGGGCCCAAGGTGAAATCTGACCACACCAAAAGATTCCCGGCCCATGACTTCCTATATGATGCTTTACCATCCCAAACCTCTAGGACCAATAATAAGCGAGTCATAAGGACGTTTAAGTTTGCCTATCATCATTTGACCTTGAAGGAGGGGTCCAAGGTCAAATCTGACCACATCAGAAAATTTGCCGCACATGATTTCCTACAGGTTGGTTTGACATTGCAAACCTCTACGACCAACAATAAGGGAGATATAGGCATTTTAAAAGTCCGTTATGTGGGGTACTTGAGCACTCCTTGGATGACCTTGAATAAAGAGCTTCAAGGTCAAATGTCTGCAAGGTTGTAGAGGATATATATCTGTTAAACATATCACCTATGAAGAGATTCAACCATATACCTATGAAAAAACAGCCAGTAGAAAAATGTAGATAATTTTCAAAGAAATGCCCGCGGCGGCCATCTTGTTTTTCAGAATGAGGCTAATTTCCTTCCTAGAGAAGCTTACCCCTGCAAATTTGGTGAACCTAGCTGGTGTAGTTTTACTCCAAGAGCATTAACACCGAAAATCTCTCTATGAGCGGCGGCGTAGCGAACTCTAAACCAAAGTATCCACCGGATACTTCCGGTGGATACAATAATAAAAAAAACATGACTTGCTTCCTTTGGGAAGGTTATTTCTTATGGGACTGAACTCAACCCTCTTCCTATTCTCAGAGCAGGTCTGGGAAAAAAGGAGGATAACGTCCGTATACTTCTGGGTAACAAGTTAATTTTTCATGACTGCAAAGAAACGCCTGTGGCGGCCATCTTGTTTTTCAAAATGAGGCCAAAAATATTCCCAGTCAAGATTTTATAATGAGGAACATATCCTGCGAATATGAGATCTCTACCTATAATACCCTTTGCTCTAGAGGGCCACAAAAGTCCTTTTTTAAAGTCAAAAAACGCCCGCGGCGGCCATCTTGTTTTTCAAAATGAGGTCAAAAATATTCCCAGGCAAGATTTTATGGTTATGAATATATCCTGTAAATTTGAGAAGGCTAGCTATAATATTTTTTTCGTTAGAGCGGTAACGGTGGAATCTCTCTACACACTGCGGCGGCGGCGGCGTAACGAAGTCAAATTCTTAGTATCCACCGGATGCTATCCGGTGGATACAATAATCAATTTTTATAAGTTGATACCCTATCCAATGGACCACCAAGGCCCACCCATCCAGCCCCGCTATCTGCCTACTAGGGCTCTTCATAAGATCAGACAACAAAAAAGATGCTATGATGTCACACTGTCAGGACAGGAAGGAAGTACAAGGTGACACCTAGTGAATGCACATTCCGTGACCGGTCCTGCTGGTAGTATATACAGGATGTCTTTCTTTGGCATTCAAACAACATTCCAGCGATCAATCGGTCGCACCCCCAACCAACATCCCTACCACATAATCCAGCGGCAGTGATCAATCGGTTGCACCTCCAAACAACATCTCTACCGCATAATCCAGCGGCAGCGATCAATCAAACCAACATGAAAACAAATAAGCGCTCCCAATAGCCTGCTCAATAACTCTTGGAAATCCTTATTATGGTCCAGGCAACAAGCTAAATACACACGAAATATAATATGGCTGGCTGGGGTCAAAAAGGGGTATTTTAAACACATGTTAGGTACTCAGTAAGAGATATGTACCAATACAAAAAAAAGCAAATTTTCTTTAAAAATATATACATTTTTTTATGTCATAGTATTTTGCAGCAACAAAATAATAGACTGAGTGCTCTGTCACTGAGCTATGATGTGTCATTCCACATCACTGGGAATCAAACCCAGGTCTCCCAGTCTGAGGGGACACTTAATATTTTGCTACAAGAATGAAAAAAAAAAAAGCAATATGTCTCAAATGATGGATAATTTTTTTACTGATTGTACCGGTATTTAAAGCATCTGAGGACATTTTTATATTTTAAATACTCAGTGACTGTATAACAACATTATATATTAAATATTACTATTAAATAAATATTTAAATATCAAGGTAGCCAGGGTCTAATTTTTTTTTAGTGGGGTGGGGGGTTTGTTGTTATTTTTTTAGTGGGGGGGGGGGGGGTTGGGGGGGTTGGGGTTGGTTTTTTTTTTGGTTTTTTTTTTTTTTTTTGGGGGGGGGGGTGTCTTCTCCAACATCAGTGATAAGTTAGACTTTTAAAAATGGCATATAGAGCAACATTAATATTTACAATTTAAGGTAACCACAAAATCGAAGTATCCCTCCAAAATTCTCATCCCTATAGTTTAAAACAAAGCACAATGAAGTAAAAACTATTCCAAAGCCAAAGTCGTTATTCAGGGGTGACCATAATCCGGCGATGGCGATCAGGTGTACCAACGTAAAACATGTTAGCACTCCTGACAGGCAGTTTGAGTTTCAGATACCCCTATTATCGCCCATTTCACATGATAAATACACTAAAAATAAAGCATGGCAGCCGTTATAAACTGCATCAAAATAAGTATTGTGCATCAATTGACAATTATTATCTTTATATTTTCGAATACCTTTGCTGTATAAAACAGGACAAGAATTAATCCCTAGAAAACCACTTATCCCGTTTTACTCCTCAAAACGGACCACTTCCTGTTTATTTAGACATGCGCAGTCGAGACCACGAATCGGCTTATTATAATTACGCAAACATTAAGGCCGTCTAACATTAGTTAGTGACATAGGTGTATGCATACTGACAATATTTACTGTAATTAGTACATGGGTGCCATTATTGTCGGACGTCATTAATGTTAGACAAGTCATTATATTGTCTGATTTTACATAATTTCCTTGAATTATTAAGAAATAATAATAAAATAATAAGTGAACAGTGAAGACTGGTTTAAATGTATCTGTGTATATGTATCACATAAAATGGGTTTAGCTAACTGTTTTGTATCACTGTCTAACATTAGTGATCTCTAACATTAATGACAACCGTGTAATAATGGTAATTAAGTTCTATGTATGCAAGAGTTGTTATATTTTAGCTGTATTTAGAATTGTTAATGTGAGCCCACTGCCTTGTAATTTAGAGAATTATATTTAAGTGCATTTACATCATCCAATTATTGAAGCGCGAGTTAAATTGTTCATTATATATATCTGGATTCCTTCCAGAAAACCACCAGTCCTCGGCTATTCATGACAATGTGGGGATGGACAAAGGTGCATATGTCACTCACTCAGCGCCAGAGTTTGACCAGAGCAGAGTCTCAGGTACTTGTGATGGAACTTCATTTATGAAATGTAGTTGACTTGTGAATTTGAAAAGACTTGGATCCGAGTAAGCTATTTTTTTCATGACAGTAAAACCAAAGATAAATTGTTGTCCAGATACATTTAGTAAGATAACTTAAATAATTGTGAAAGGGAAGGTTTACCGGTATTTACTATTTACCGAGAAATCATAAACATGCTAGGAGAAAAGGTTAAAATAATCTATATATTTAGCTGAAAGCATAATCATTTACAGACTCACTTTATTTTTCAAAGCTGAAAATCATTTGTAGCAAGAAATTTATTTTGTATTACCTTTATTTTTTTTCGCAGATAACCAATCTGTTGAACAGTGTGTTCAGTCTATGGTTAACTGGCTATTTGATGGTGATCACTCTGCTCCTGAGTTCACTGCTAACAGAGGCTTAGGTACAAATTATTGGACTTGTGTAGTTGGTTTCTTGTAATTTGATATGTTTAAAAGCTAAAAACTTAATCCATGAACAATTTTAATAGTGGCTTTTTTTTTTTTTTTTTAATGAAAAAAGAGTGTTTATTCTATCATCCCAATATTTCAATGTGAAATTTATTAAAATATATATAATGGTTTAAGTTTTCATCAAAGGCATATGTTGCCCCTGAATTTGTCAAAAGTAAGACATTTTGAAGAAGAAAAATCCACAACAAAAGTCTTTGACAGCATAACCTGTAAAATCAGTGGTTGACAGAAAAAATGCTATGTTGAAATTGGTTTAAAGAAAGAAAGTGCAACATTTTAATTGTATGCTAATTTTCTAAATGCTGTAGAATCATTTGACGAGATTCCATATTTTGTTGGATTATAAACTTGAACGCCATAAAGCTTTGCAACTCTTAGTCAATACTAAGGGTTCCATTGTCTGCAATTTGTAGATATTGACAGAGTCTCTGGCAGTATGTATGATGGCCACATGCCACTGAATGAATCTGTGAATTGTTTGAAAAATGCAGTGTATATGTGTGACTGTGAGCTGTGTAATGACTATTTGCATGATGACTTAATTGTCAGCAAGGACAATGTTTTGGTAAATGAAACGTGTGATTCAGCAAACACTTCCATCTGGAGTGTTGAAACATGTGCTTCAGCTGACACCTCTGTTTGGAGTACTGATGGAAGTTTTTCAAGTGTTAGCTCTTTGTCAGACTGTAGTAATCTTGATGTTAGTGTGTGTGGTGTGAATGCTACTGTATGTAGAGTGTCTAATGATAG
This sequence comes from Sabellastarte sp. h YS-2021, assembly GCA_964017235.1. Classification (NCBI taxonomy): domain Eukaryota; kingdom Metazoa; phylum Annelida; class Polychaeta; order Sabellida; family Sabellidae; genus Sabellastarte; species Sabellastarte sp. h YS-2021. The sequence goes on from OZ024938.1 coordinate 61,524,465, forward strand.
TAGCAGTGAGCCTGACAATGGGTATGTTGATGGGGGAGTAGTAGATGGTAGTGAATTGGATGATTTTTACAATAGCATGTTTGAGGATGTGAATCTTAATATTGATGATTGCTTTTATGAAAAGTATGAAAGTGTGGATGATGTCGTTGAAGATGATTTTTATGTGTACTGTGGGGATGTGCACTATTAGGGTGGGTTGTTTATTTTTGAACTGGTGGTAAAATTAGTCTGTTTATTTTATGAGTGTTAGGTGTTGAATAAAAAAATATTTTTGAGTTTGGATGGGTATAATGTGTATGACAAATTGACTACATTTGTAGCCTGTTGCAGGAGGTTTTAGGTACACAAAATTTGAGTGCATTGCTTTTATTATTATTGTTTGTATATCAGTCGGTCAATTATGTGCCAAATCAGTAAAATCAGTATTATTTTATTTTCCATTAAATTAGGATATTCAGAGAGATTGTGAGAGACAGATATTTTATTTTCTCTTGTTAAGTTTTTTCACAATAAACTTTCTATTGTTCAAACTTATGTTTTTATTGTTTCATCATTTTGTTTAAGGAAAGGCCTTTTGACAAATATTTTACTATTGACTTTACAATTGACTTTATTTACACCAGGAAACAACTTGTGGACAATTATGAAAAATGATCGCTGAAAATTTGGAATTAATATTCTATAATTATGTTAGTACTGATTGGCTTGATTTGTTTCAGAAAAAAATCTAACACGCCATTTACCAAACATAGCATCAGAGATGCCTGTACCCCACAGCCTGGGGAAATAATTTTCAACACCATGAAATATAGAAGTAGTGAAACAGTACAAAGATTGAGATAATTTCAGAGCAGTGTCAGTTATATGAAGCTCCAAAAAATGTTTAAGTAGAGAAAATAAAATCTAAGAGAAAGAAAATATATGTAAACAATTGTAAAGATAAACTACTAAAACGAGACATTCAATAGCAAGATGATGGCATTAATTAGTAAACTAAAAATTATGAAGCTGTAAAATTTATTAATTGGAAAATAGCGGTCAATGGAAAGGCACAATTATGTAAAAGTGCATATAATAATCAGTCGGAGCAATCCATATATCTTAGTCATGAGAGTATGATGTCCCAAATATGGCAGGTGAACACACTTTGGCAGAGCAAAAAGGTCCAACAATGATGCACACCTACACCCCCCTAACCAATGTCCCTACCAAGTGTCAACCTGCACCTTATCGAATCCAAGAAATAGCCCAGACCAGATTTTAAAACTTGTGGTCACTATGACCAGGTCAAATCAAGGCAGAACCATGATGTTGCACACCTACACTCACTAACCAATATCCTTACCAAGTATGAACTTACTACACCTTATAGTTTCCGAGATATAGCCTGGACAAGATTTTCAAACTGAAGGTCACTGCAGCCAGGTCAAAGGTCAAATCAAGGTCACACTCTGACGTTGCACACCTACACCCCCTAACCATTGCCCCTACCAAGTATCAATTTCCTGCACCTGATTGTTTCTGAGATACAGCCTGGACAAACTTTTTCCCACTGCCCGCCCGACTGCCCACACATCCGGACACCATGGGTGAAAACAATACCCAGACGGTCCTTAAGGGCTTTGGGGTAAAAACTTAGTTAACTAGTTTTGTTAATTTACAACCTGATCCATGGCATTGGTAAAGTAAATTGGAAACCGAATTAAATGTTCAGCTGTTGAACTATTGCAATGTGCTTTTCAACTGCAGGCCATAAGGGCTGGGGTTCTATATAATTCATGGTACCATCAGGGCAGCTATGGTGGATGTTCCAGAGCCTAAACCCATAGATGCTTTTTTAACAAATTTACAGGATGTGTTTAGCCCAAGAAAATCTAGATTTTAGAGTGCATTAAGTTTTGGGAAGTACCTCTTAATAGCTGTTGTCATGGCAACACTTTTAAGATTTTTTTGTCTTAAAGATGGGTATTCCACAGTGTAAACCCAGCCAAAGGGAAGGAAGTCCAATTATAAAGAAAAGATTTCAGTTACAACTAAATCTTTGGAGTTTATTGATTATACACATATGTTAAAACATTTATGTTAAAAACATCCTTGTTAAAACATCAAAGTATTATCACTCTATGTTACTTCACACTCAACCATGCACAGGTTCCATTAATTTCTGAAGTATTTTAAACTTGTTTTAAAGTGTTTCAAGACCTCACAAACCAATCATCAGAACCTAATGACAAGTATAACACACTTAGCAGAACTGTTTACAAAGGTCAAAAGGTCATATCAACCCACTTTTTTGCAAACCTTCTTGCTACTACGCTACTATTAGTCATATTTACCAAAGGCCATTTTGACAATCACTACAGTTATCCATTTACTTTGGATATCAGGCTGATTGCTATGTAATCACCCACTTTTAACTTGATTTATATATCATCATGTAACTAGACCTGAAGGTCAAATGCTTGATATAGATAAGTGTAAGTGGACTTGATTTAAATTAAATTCTTTACACACCAAAATTCAGTTTGAAAGTAGGTCTGTATGACCTCAAAAGGTCATATGAAGATGTGGTTAAATTTATAAAAGTATGTACACTGCCAAACCCCAAAGACTAGCATAGTAACTGTTGAAATGTAGTGGGAATAGTACTAGCCGCAGTAGGTGTGTTCTGTAAGTACGTCCAGACTGCCTCACTACGCCAATTGCCGTGCTGTTTTATAGCAGCAAGCTCCACATTGTTATCAAATGCAAAGGACGCGCCACTTCTTCTGAAAGAGTGGAACGTATAATGTGCTGGGCTTAGACCAATACCTGCGACCATAAGCTTTAAAAACGAACGCGCCTTGGGCGCTGTCAGTAAACCCAGTCCTGATTTTGTTTTAATCTGAAACAAGGGTGAATCTTTAGAAAGCTTGCCCAGGTATTTTACCATAGTTCTCAATGCTATCACTGCACATAAGTCCCCGTCCTGTATTATTGGCAACTGAACTACTTGATATTGGCCTGACGTATGCATATTTTTTGCACAAGTAACAATTAAATGGACACCAGGATTCCCCCATATAAGGTCCCCTATTACTGGAAATCGCGTTTTGTCAAACATAGCAGCAGCAGGGGGAAGTAGTGAGGCCAGTCTGAAGAATCCATAGAACGCAACCAAAAACAGTGCTTTAAAAACACAACCATTATGGTATTTATCTGTCTGTTGAATAAGCTTCCTAAGCAATTTGACAGTAAAGACACCTTTGACTTTAATCTGCAATTGTGCATTCATCTGTACAGATTTAACCATTAACTGAACCTTTCGAGAGGTTAAGGCCTGTACTGGCCAATCGAACAAAGCAAAGAAATGCTTCAACACAGCAATATGATTACGAAGAGAGCAAGCTTTAAGGTTATTCTGTGCTAAATATTCTAAATACAGTACAATTGTGTCCATATGGCTAGGACTTGGAAGCCCACAGTAGATGACAAAGGCCAAGAACAGCTTGAACGTAGCAGTGTAGCTGGCAAGGGTACGTGGTCGCAATCCCTCTGCTATCCTCTTGGTAGCCTGAGATGCTAGGGTTCGAAGCAGAGGTAACTCTGAAACGATAATAAACGAGCAGCAGCACATTTCTCTTAGCATTGCACATATTTTATACATAATGGCAGCCAACTACTATTAAATAGAAAAGTCTGGCATTAGAGTTACAGGAGAAACATTTTTCCACTGACATAACTTCAATAATCGTACTTGGTACATATCCTTGTTATGAAAGTACACCCACCTTGATAGTATGTCAGCAAATATATTGTCTATACCTTTGATATGCTTAACAACCAGGTTTATATTAAAAGCAGCACAATATAGCCATAGAGATCTGACAATAGCCATTAACAGAGGATCCCTGATTTTATGGTAAGTAAAAGCATTAACCACGGCCAAATTATCACACCATACAGTAACTGTAGCATTTCTCCACTCAGTAAACCAAGTACGAATGGCAGCTAAAACATTAGCTGCCTCAAAATGAACTATAGAACCAATATTTTTAAATTCTTGTGGAATATCACAAGAATATACATAATTTTCGTATTTTGCGCCTACCTGCATCAGTGAGGCGTCAACCCATGCTTCCTTACGCTTTTGTACTTGGCTATAAAATTTTACCTGGCCATTAAATATATTCAAAAATTTATTGAACCATGTAATATCTCTAAAAAATATGTCGGGTAATGGTTTAACTCCAGTTGCTGGAGTATTACGCAGGACAGTTAATATTCTATTGAGAAACAACCTGGAAGGCTGGACGCATCTGTGTATGTAAATTAATTTTCCCACTAATTTTTGAAGTTGATTTTTTGAAGCAACTTTTTGACAGGACCAAAACCGACATAATTTTAATATTTCATTCATTTTTTGATCAGGAATCTTAAGAGTACCAGTTTCCGCGTTTATTTCAATGCCCAAGCAGGTTATGACCTTGGCAGGTTCCTCCACTTTTGTATGGTTAACAGGTAGACCTACGAATCGTAATAAATTCATAAGCGACAAAAAATGACTATTGGCCAAGCCAGGGGGTGCCACCCCAACGTAATCATCCAAATAATTTATTAACCACAATTTCTGGGAACGTAACGTCAACGTCAATGCGTCGGTACACATCTGGCACACCGCGGCACCAAATTTCAGACCAAAGGGAACGCTTACGTCAACGTAAACGTCCGTATTCCATTGTAATCCCAACAAAGGGTAATCAAAAGGGTCGACTCAAAGGTTACGGAATGCACGCTCTAGGTCGACCTTATATAGCAGAGCAGAAGGGCCTACCAGCTTAATACGTTCAACCACTTGGTCAACAGTTGGATATTTTAATATAAAAGGAACGTCATCATAGACATTTGAAGGTACACATCTATTAACACTAGCCCCCACTGGCCAAGATAAATCTACAATAATACGAGTCCCCCCATCAGGCTTTGGACGCGCCATTAAAGGCAAAAAATGCATTTTTTCAAAGGGCTTTAAATGATAAGGACCAAACATAGCTTTTTTACTAACTTCCGTATTAAAATACTTTTCAACTGCCATTGGGTTTTTAACAGCTGATGAATGATTTTTTGTAAAAGACTTAAATTCAAACAAACTATAATCCACCCCCAGTGGAAAACCAAACTGTAAATATTGAAACAATTTGGAAATATCATAATTTTTCAAGACTTGCCACCAGGCCGGTATATTCAAACCAGATGGTATCAGTATCCTAGCTGCTTTATAGTTAGGAAGCCCAAATTTTTTAACTTGTGCATGTAGTTTTTGTACCCACATATTTTCGTCAGTACATTCTAACTGATTTACCTGCAGAGGTATGTAGTCCCTGGCCACCTGTAAGGGCATAAAACCAAACTCCCTCGTTAGCAGTGTTGGTGCATTCGATTCGCCCCTGCTGTTCATATTATTGAGTATATACCCACTAACAACCTCTTGTTCTGTACACATTAACTTTGAAACGTCCTGTGGGGTTATATGCTGACTCCCTCCAACTTTACAACTTAAAAGACTAAAAGTACTAAGATCTACTGTATCTATACTTATATTAAATGAATCTATGGAGCCGTGAGGTTCATGCAGTTCACCATCATACTGTTTTTCATCACAAGAGAAGTCCCTCCTGAGTACATCACTATTGTCACTATTGTCAAGATCACGCACGAGGGCATGATAAGTGTTACGAACGCCAGTCAGTGTATCAACAGAATCACCTAGGCCCGACAACCCTGTAGTATTGTAGCAAGAATTACTCACCTGGCACCCTAGTGCTGGATGTACTTTGAAATTACATGATGTATTAGTATTAAAAAGGCCCTCATGCGTGGCAAAATTATTACTTTGAAACGCCATACCTGGCATACACTGTTCTTCAGGGGTGTAACTATTTGTATTGAAAAACTTCTCAGTATCTGGCCGTATTACTGATTCACAACACTGCTGACCACTATTCCATACCTGACAATGCAAATAACTGCTGGTCGATCGATCTAAATCGAACACAGCAGAACAAGGACAACCAACTATATCCCTATTACTGCCACAGCTTGTCCCAAGAGTTACATTTTTCTTAAATATAAACGTATCAGCCATGGGATTTAATTTATAGGTTTCATACCATTTTTGCCTGGACAAAATGGTACAGCCAAAGGATTGAAATAGTGCTTTAAAACACGTAATTTTTTGCCTTTTAAACCGTTATCTTCATCATTTACTTTGCTGCAAATGCGAGAACTAGGTTGTTGGGCCTGACCTCTATTAAACCTTCTGATCTTTTACTGTTGGATTCACGGCCTCAGATTTTTTAACCCCTTGACCATTTTTATTTCTCAAACATTTCACCAATGGGTGTTCATACTTTTTTCCCGTTTCTTTCAAGCAGTAACTGCAGCAATGCTGATACAATACTCCCCCAGATATATGATCACCTTCCAATTTACAAAACCCTTTGTTATAGTGAATACATGTCTGATTTCCAACATTTGTACTAACCTTTGAAGTGTGAACCACTCTTTGAGTAAATCTATTCTTTATTTTTTCTATCTGGTCTAAATTGTCCCACGTAATTTTGCCTTTTTCATTTTCTTGCAAAATAATTGCATGCGCCCTTTTTGCAGTTTGAAAATTCAATTCAATGGCATCTTGCATAAGCAATGTATGATAGTACAACATGTGTTCCCTTTTATTTTGATCTTTTTCTTCCAAAATACAATACAAAAAGCCTTGCACCCATTGTTCACATGACAGTTCGTCATAAGTTGGTTGTTTTGCATTACCTGGCACTGAACAAAAATCTTGGGGCCAATTTACATGTACTTGCACTTTAGAAACTCCAGCTCGATAACGACCAGACTTAAGAACAGTAGTTGGCTTACCTATCTCCACACCGGATGCGTTCTGGTACTCGTCGAGACGTCGTGCCACCTCCAACTGAATTCTGGAGTCCGACTTCAAAATCTCAAACGAGGGCACCTCCTTTGATCGTGGATCCCGTTCTACGACCCTGTGTTGCTTTGGCGAGCTCTGTGCTGATGGTTCTACAGACAGTTCATGCACACTCACTTTCTCTTCTTGTTTATGAAGTCTCGCATCTTGATCTTTCAACTGACCATTCATTTCGTGTACAACAGCTAACAAATTGTCCAATTTCCTTGACATAGAACTGTCCTGGTCAGCAGGGTCTAGAATGGAGGATCCACCTGCCACTCCCGATTTTTGTGCAATGTCTTTGGTACTGCTTTTATTTTTGCTAGTACTTTTGTTTTTAGTACTGCCATTTTTTCCACTACCACCTGCCATTCTGAAAAATATCAAACACACTGGGCCGCTATCTGGATGCGCGAAACAGAGAGAACAACAAATTTTTACCAATCAAAATTCCCACAATTTGAAAATCTCTCTATTTCAAGCAAGCAGAATTTAGTCCAGCTTTCATGCACGTGTCTGCATGAACCCCACAGCACTGACTAGTACTAGTTCGCCACTATATATAGAAAAAGTTGGCGGGAAAATACTGCACTCTACTCATGAGAAATTCTTCACCAGACAACTCTTCATGAATATTCATGAGGTAACCTAGTTCTTGAACTAATTTTTTAACAAATTATTATAGGCCAAACTTGTTTAATTCCAATGTTATTTTGAACTCCCCTTCAGCTGAGACTGTGTGCTTTCAATGAACGCCCCACAATTCACATGAATGGTTTTTCACCAAATTTTCAGGACATGGTTAGCCCAAGGGGATCTAGAGCTAGGTTTTGGGGAGTAATGTGCCATGGTTGTTGCTAAGGCTGCCACGAGTAGCAAATTTTGTACTCAAGTACTCTCCCCATTACTCTACTCTAAAACGAGTACTTTTTTTTTTAGCGATAAATACAACAAAATGTGCAATTTTCCCCTGAAAATTAACAGAAATTTACCCAGTTTATGTCACTTTTATCAAGAATGGTTTATAAAAGGCCACTGTTTGAGTGTAAAAGAGTAACCTTTTGTTCATTTTGTACTCCAAATAATTTAGTAATCTAATCTTTAACGAGTACAAATGCATGGATATTCACCAAATTTTCAGAAAATGTTTAGCTGGACAAGATCTAGAGCTGATTTTAATTTGAGGACAATCTGGCTATGGCAGTTGGAATGAAAATGCTTCTAAGATTTTTCGGTCATAGATTTTTTGGTTATAAACTTAATGGGTATTCCAAAGAATGAATTAACTCATGCAAATGATGCATAGATTTTGACCATATTTTCAGGAAATGTTTAACCCAAGAGGGTTCGGGGAGTATCTGACAACATGTGTTTTTGGATTTTTTGGTCTTAATTGAAAAGGGGGAACTGTTAACTCGTGCAGCTACAAAAACTTGCTTCAAACTAGGCTCCATCTAAAGTGACCGACGTCTTCCTGTCAAAGAAATCTTCAGCTTCAGTTTTTGCCCTTGAGTAACACGAAAGTTAGTACAGTTGACAGCATCTCGTGAGTTCTGTGTAGTTGTTAAATTTGAAGTTGTTTGTAAATTTCCCAAATCTCAATGTTGCCCCTTTAGTTGTACCTGTTAGCTATGACTTCTCCCTGCCGGGGCTGGCTAAATTGTGTAGAATAAGGGATGTTTACATTCTTTGATACTGTACATGCAAACCATCTGTTTGAAAAAATAGTTGGTCATGCTGAAAAAGGTTAGATGTAAAATCTTAAACCTAGAGTCTCTAAAATAATTTTGAATTACGACAAATATTTGTCGACAGCTATATATTTGGATCTTGTAAAGTTGAAGTGATACTAGAGAGCTATATAGGGTCTTCCTTTCGTCTGTTCTGGGTTTATCCTGTTTTATGGACAGATCTATTAAAAGTTTCTTTGAAAAAAAGAACAATTATAACCTAAACAAGAGTACTCGGAGAGTGCAGACCTCTGTCACGGGAGCTCAATCCGGATCACTCCCAATATATTTTTCATGGATCCAGACAGTGATCCAGATCACTCCCAAAATCTAATCACTTGTTCCTTGTCCCATTTAGGACATATCCTGAAAATTTCATCAAAATCCGTCCATAGCTTTTTGAGTTATCCAGATCCGGATCACTCCCAAAATTTAATCATTTCTTCCTTTTACCTTTTAAGACATATCCTGAAAATTTCATAAAAATCCGTCCATAAGTTTTTGAGTTATCTTGTTCACAAACAAACAAACTCACAAACAAACCCAGGCGAAAACATAACCTCCTTGGCGGAGGTAATTAGTTCGAGTGGATGTTCACGTCATATGCCGTGTTCCGTTGGTACTTATTTCTCTAAACCACGCCCACCTGCGCAGTAGCCAAAATAATCTTTGCAATAAGTACCACTGGAATGAAATAAGTAAGTACTGGGTATATAAAATGCAAAAAGGGGGTTCAGCGCTGAAGAGAGGCAAACACAGCCGGCCTCGGGGCCCACTGTGCAGTGTTGCAGTGGGACATGCCTTTTGCACAGTGGGACCCACTCAATGAGCATACAGTTTTTCATGAAATTATAAATTTATTATTAAATGGCAAGCATAACTATCACTATCTATTCTGTCTCCCCATTTTATGACACAGTGGGCTTATACCCCTTCATTTAATTACACAGTGAGCACCACCCTCGCCATCTACTGTACACAGACAGACAGACTTCCACAGTGGGCCCATACTTCCTCATTTATGACACAGTGGGCCTATACCCCCTCATTTACTTACAGAGTGAGTACCACTCTCGCCATCTACTGTACATAGACTTTCCAGCCTCAGTTCCTCCCTTACTTGTACAGTGGGCCCATCCCTACTCATTTATGACAGAGTGGGCCTATACCCTCTCAGTTACTTACAGAGTGAGCACCAATCTTGTCATCTACTGTACACAGATTGTCCAGTCTCAATTCCTGCCTTACTTGCACAGTGGGCCCATACCTCCTCATTTTATGACACAGTAGGTCTATACCCCCTCATTTACTTACACAGTGGGCACCACCCTCGTCATTTACTGGACACAAACTGTCCAGCCTCAGTTCCTCACTTATTTGCAGAGTGGGCCCATGCCTCCTCATTTTCCTACACGGTGGACACCACCCTCGCCATCTACTGTACACAGACTGTCCAGCCTCACTTCTTCCCTTACTTGTACAGTGGGCCTATACCTCCTCATTCTAGGACACAGTGGGCCTATACTCCATTTACTTACCCATTGGGTACCACCCTCGCCATCTACTGTACATAAACTGTATAGCCTCATTTCCTCCCTTACTTCCACAGTGGTTCCATACCTCCTCATGTTTTGACTAGTGGGCCTATACTCCCTCATTTTCTCATATAGTGGGCACCACCCTCGCCATCTACTGTACACAGACTATCCAGCCTCACTTCTCCCCTTACTTCCACAGTGGTTCCATACCTCCTCATTTTAGGACACAGTAGGCCTATACTTACACAGTGAGCACCAACCTCGCCAACTATGAACACACACTGTCTAGCCTCAGTTCGTCTCTTACTTGCACAGTGGGCCCATATACCTCCTCATTTTCTTACATAGTGGGCCTATACCCCCTCATTTACTTACACAGTAAGCAGCACCCTCGCCATCTACTACACAGAGACTGTCCAGCCCCAGTTCCTCCCTTACTTGCACAGTCGGCCCATACCTCCTCATTTTATGACACAGTGGGCCTATACCTCCTCATTTACTTACACAGTGGGCACCACCCTTGACATATAATGGACACAGACTGTTCAGCCTCAGTTCCTCCCTTACTTGCACAGTGGGTCCATACCTCCTCAATTTATGACACAGTGGGCCTGTACCCCCTCATTTACTTACACAGTGAGCAGGACCCTCGTCATCTACTGTACACAGACTGTCCAACCTCACTTCCTGACTTATTTGTATAGTGGGCCTATGCCTCCTCAGTTTATGACACAGTGGGCCTATACTCCATTTACTTACCCAATCGGCACCACCCTCGCCATCTACTGTACACAAACTGTATAGCCTCACTTACTCCCTAACTTGCACAGTGGGCCCATACCACCTCACTTATGACACGGTGGGCCTATACCCCCTCATTTTCTTACATAGTGAGTACCAACCTCGCCATCTACTGTACACAAAATATGCAGCCTCAGTTCTTCCCTTACTTACACAATGGGGCCATACCTCCTCATTTTATGTCACAGTGGGCCTATACCCCGTGATTTTATGTCACAGTGGGCCTGTACCCCATCATCTACTTACACAGTGGGCACCACCATCGGCATCTGCACTACACAAACTGTCCAACCTCTGTTCCTCCCTTACCTATACCCCTATCACCCTCACCATCTATTTTGCAAAAACTGTGCAGCCTCAGTTCCTCCCTTACTTACACAATGGGCACATTCCTCCTCATTTTATGGCACAGTGGGACTATACCCCGTGATTTTATGTCACAGTGGGCCTGTACCCCATCATCTACTTACACAGTGGGCACCACCATCGGCATCTGCACTACACAAACTGTCCAACCTCTGTTCCTCCCTTACTTACATACCTCCTCACATTATGACACAGTGGGCCTATACCCCCATATTTACTTACACAGTTGGTACAACCCTCGCCATCTACTTTACACAAACTGTGCAGCCTCAGTTCCTCCCTTACTTACACAATGGGCCCATACCTCCTCATTTTATGACACAGTGGGCCTATACCCTTTCAATTACTTACATAGTGGGCACCACCGTCGTCATCTACTGTACACAGACTGTCCAGCCTCACTTACTCCCTTACTTGCACAGTGGGCCCATACTTCCTCATGTTATGACAAAGTGGGCCTATACTCCTTCATTTACTTACATAGTGGGCACCACCCTATTTATCTACTGTACACAGACTGTCCACCCTCACTTACTCCCTTACTTGCACAGTGGGCCCATACCTCCTCATTTTATGACACAGTGGGCCTATACCCCCTCATTTACTAACAGAGTGGGCACCACCCGCGCCATCTACTGTACACAGACTGCCCAGCCTCATTTCCTCTATTACTTGCACAGTGGGCCCATACCTCCTCATTTTATGACACAGCAGACCTATATCCCTCATTTACTTACACAGTTTTCAGTTCCTTCCTTCGTGGTAAGGTGACCTCACTGTGTTTGGACATTATGTAATGTGGTTATTAAGTGTCCCTTGAAAAGTGGAAGCTTGTTGGTTTCACCCCCTGTTTTCAGACAGCCTACCCCACCGTCATTGATGCTGCAGTATTTTTACCCCACAGCCCTTAAGGGCTGTCCGGGTATTGTTATTCACCCATGGTGTCTGGATGGGCGGGCGGATGGGCGGTGGGAAAAAGCTTGTCCGACCTGTATCTCAGAAACTGTAAGGTGTAGGAAGTTGATACTTGGTAGGGACATTGGTTAGGGGGTGTAGGTGTGCAACGTCATGGTCTGACCCTGATTTGACCTTTGACCTTGCCGTAGTGACCTTGACCTATAAAAAGTTGTCTGTGCTATATCTCGGCAACCGTAAGATGTATGAAGTTGATACTTGGTAGGAACATTGGTTATGAGGTGTAGGTGTGCAATGTCATGGTCTGAACTTGATTTTACCTTTGACCTTGCCGTAGTGACCTTGACCTATAAAATTTTGTTTGGGCTATATCTCAGGAACCATAAGGTGTAGGAAGTTGATATGTGGTAGGGACATTGGTCAAGGGTTGTAGGTGTGCAATGTCATGGCTCGACCTTGATTTGACCTTTGACCTTGCCATGTGACCATAGTGATCTTGTCCAGGGTATATCTCAGAAACCGTAAAGTGTAGGAAGTTAATATGTGGTAGGGACATTGGTCAAGGGTTATATGTGTGCAACGTCATGGTGTGATCTGTATTTGACCTTTGATCTTGCATATCTGATTCTACCGGTATTTTATGTCTCAATAGAGCTCCAGTGTGAAAACAACCTAAACCGTAGCCTTTGAATCTTTAGCACATCTTGAATTTAACCTTTTACCCTTATTTCAAGGTCAGGTGAGGTCATCATACTGAAAAGGTCCCATACCTTCCTTATTATTGGAAATGTGAAAACAATCATAGCAAATCATAGGCTGTTAATAATTTGCAAGAATTTAATTTGACCTTTGATTCCAGTTTCAAGGTTAAGTGGGGTCAATGAGTTATACAATGAGAAGGTATGGGCCCATTGTGTAGGTAATGGTGGAACTGAGACTGGGCAATTTGTGTCCAGTAGATGGCTAGGATGGTGTCCATTGTGTAAGTAAATAAGGGGGTATAGACCCAATGTGTCCTGAAATGAGGAGGTATGGGCCCACTGTGCAAGTAAAAGACAGACAGACACTGGACAGTATGTGTTCATTAGATGGTGACGTTGGTGCTCACTGTGTAAGTAAATGAGGGGGTATAGGCCCACTGTGTCATAAAATGAGGAGGTATGGGCCCACTGTGCAACTAAGGGAGGAACTGAGGCTGGACAGTGTGTGTCCATGAGTTGGGGGATGGTACAGTAGATAGTGAGGGTGGGGCCCACTCTGTAAGAAAATGAGGGGGTATGGGCCCACTGTACAAGTAAGGGAGGAAGTGAGGCAGGACAATCTGTGTACAGAAGATTGCGAGTGTGCTGCCCACTGTGTAAGTCAATGGGGGGTATAGGCCTACTGTGTCATAAAATGAGGAGATATGGGCTCACTCTGCAACTAAGGGAGGAACTGAGGCTGGACAGTGTGTGTCCATGAGATGGGGGGATGGTACAGTAGATAGTGAGTGTGGTGCCCACTGGGTAAGAAAATGCGGGGTATAGGCCCACTGTGTCATAAAATGAGGATGTATCGGCCCACTGTGCAAGTAAGAGGGGAAATGAGGCTGGACAGTGTGTGTACAGTAGATGCCGAGGGTGGTGCCCACTGTGTAAGAAAATAAGTGGGTATAGGCCCACTTTGTCAAAAATGAGGAGATATAGGCCCACTGTACAAGAAAAGGAAGAACTGAGGCTGGACAGTCTGCATACAGTAGATGGCACAGGTGGTGCTCACTGTTGCATAAAATGAGGGGTATACGCCCACTGTTGCATAAAATGAGGAGTTATGGGCCCACTGTGCAAGTAAGGGAGGAACTGAGGCTGGACAGTCTGTGTACAGTAGATGTCGAGGATGGTGCCCACTGTGTAAGTAAATGGGGAGTATATGCCCACTGTGTCATAAAAGTAGGAAGTATGGGCCCACAGTACAAGTAAGGGAGGAAGTGAGGCTGGGCATTCTGTACAGTAGATGGCGAGGGCGGTGCCCACTGTGTAAGTAAACGAGTGGGTATATGCCCACTGTGTCATAAAATGAGGATCTATGGGCCAACTGTACAAGTAAGGGAGGAACTGAGGTTGGACAGTCTGTGTACAGTAGATGGTGAGGGTGGTGCTCAGTGTGCAAGTAAATGAGGGAGTATGGGCCCACTGTGTCATGAAATGAGGAGGTACGGGCCCACTGTACAAGTAAGGGAGGAACTGAGGCTGGACAGTCTGTGAACAGTAGTTGGCGAGGGTGGTGCCCAATGTGCAAGTAAATGAGGGGGTATAGGCCCACTGTGTCATGAAATGAGGAGGTATGGGCCCACTGTACAAGTAAGGGAGGAACTGAGGCTGGACAGTCTGTGTACAGTAGATGGTGAGTGTGGTGTCCACTGTGTAAGAAAATGAGTTGGTATAGGCCCACCATGTCATAAATTAGGAGATATAGGCCCACTGTACACGGAAAGGAGGAACTTAGGCTTGACAGTCCTAGTACAGTAGATGGCAAAGGTGGTGCTCACTGTGTAAGTAAATGAGGGGGTATAGGCCCACTGTGTCATAAAATGAGGAGGTATGGGCCCACTGTGCAAGCAATAGAGGAAATGAGGCTGGGCAGTCTGTGTACAGTAGATGGCGCGGGTGGTGCCCACTGTGTTAGTAAATGAGGGGGTATAGGCCCACTGTGTCATAAAATGAGGAGGTATGGGCCCACTGTGCAAGTAATAGAGGAAATGAGGCTGGGCAATCTGTGTACAGTAGATGGCGCGGGTGGTGCCCACTGTGTAAGTAAATGAGGGGGTATAGGCCCACTGTGTCATAAAATGAGGAGGTATGGGCCCACTGTGCAAGTAATAGAGGAAATGAGGCTGGGCAGTCTGTGTACAGTAGATGGCGCAGGTGGTGCCCACTGTGTAAGTAAATGAGGGGTGTAGGCCCACTGTGTGATAAAATGAGGAGATATGGGCCCACTGTGCAAGTAAGAGCCGAACTGAGGCTGGACAGTATGTGTTCATTAAATGGCGAGGTTGGTGCTAACTGTGTAAGTAAATGAGGGAGTATAGGCCCAATTTGTAATAAAATGAGGAGGTATGGGCCCACTGTGCAAGTAAGAGAGGAAATGAGGCTGGACAGTCTGTGTACAGTAGATGGCGAGGGTGGTGCCCACTGTGTCAGTAAATGAGGGGGCATAGGTCCACTGTGTCATAAAATGAGGAGGTATGGGCCCACTGTGCAACTAAGGGAGGAACTTAGGGTGGACAGTATGTGTCCACGAGATGGGGGGGTGGTACAGTAGATGGTGAGGGTGGTGCCCACTGTGTAAGTAAATGAGGGGGTATAGGCCCACTGTGTCATAAAATGAGGAGGTATGGGCCCACTGTGCAAGTAATAGAGGAAATGAGGCTGGGCAGTCTGTGTACAGTAGATGGCGCGGGTGGTGCCCACTGTGTAAGTAAATGAGGGGTGTAGGCCCACTGTGTGATAAAATGAGGAGATATGGGCCCACTGTGCAAGTAAGAGCCGAACTGAGGCTGGACAGTGTGTGTTCATTAAATGGCGAGGTTGGTGCTAACTGTGTAAGTAAATGAGGGGGCATAGGTCCACTGTGTCATAAAATGAGGAGGTATGGGCCCACTGTGCAAGTAAGAGAGGAAATGAGGCTGGACAGTATGTGTCCACGAGATGGGGGGGTGGTACAGTAGATGGTGAGGGTGGTGCCCACTGTGTAAGTAAATGAGGGGGTATAGGCCCACTGTGTCTTAAACGAGGAGGTATGGGCCCACTATGCAAGTAATAGAGGAACTGAGGCTGGACAATCTGTGTACAGTAGATGGTGAGTGTGGTGTCCACTGTGTAAGAAAATGAGTTGGTATAGGCCCACCATGTCATAAATTAGGAGATATAGGCCCACTGTACAAGGAAAGGAGGAACTTAATTAGGCTTGACAGTCCTAGTACAGTAGATGGCAAAGGTGGTGCTTACTGTGTAAGTAAATGAGGGGGGTATAGGCCCACTGTGTCATAAATTGAGGAGGTATGGGCCCACTGTGCTATAAGAGACGAACTGAGGCTGGACAGTCTGTGTACAGTATATGGCGCGGGTGGTGCCCACTGTGTAAGTAAATGAGGCAGTATAGGCCCACTGTGTCATAAAATGAGGAAGTATGGGCCCACTGTGTAAATAAAAGAAGAACTAGGTGCGTGTTTCTGGATAAAGTTGTTTCTTTGGTTTTGATTGAGAACCAGCTTTTCATTTTGAAATAATTCGCACTCTTATTGTTACAGTGAGCCCCGAGGCCGGCTGTGCATTCCTCCCGTCAGCGATGATCTTTCATAAAATGGCGCCAAATGAACCTATTGGTAGTTCTGTTCTTCCGGTGTAAACAAATGCACATGGTTGGTGAAGATAGGTGAATTTTTGTCTCCATCTACATAATTAAAATGATTATCTCTGAAAATACTCTATGTATTTTTACCAAATAAAAAGCATCGGAAAATTTAATAAAATTCCCTTTGAAGTGGTAGAAATATTTTTTATTTTTGTAAATTTTCATTTACGCTCATTTTTGTGGTGTTTTTAACATGAAAATGTAAATACTTCTCATACAAATTTGGCGAGATATAACAATTAGTTCAATACTTATTTTACTCATGGCAAGGTACCACCGGAACACAAAACAATAAGTATTGCTAGGTTTTGGTAAGATAAATAAGTATTTTATCGACCACCGGAACGGGCCTATAGCCTTTAATGGCCGTGCCTGTATTGTCACCCATGGAATCTGCAAGCAAGTGGCGGGAAAAGTCTTGGGATTCCCGAGGTGTAAAAAGCTTGTATTTTGCATGGGTCTTGGGGGATGTAGGTATACTACATCATGGTGTACCGATAGCTAACATTTGACCTTGCCATAGTGACCCTGTCCTTTGTCCAGGCTATAGCAGGGAAACAGCGGAAATTGTAAGGTATACTACTTCTAGGCATAACTTGGCCGCAGGCATAAGTTGGCCGCCATCATCATATTTTGAAAGTTCAATAAATCTAAAGGCCTGTATCATTCTTGAATGGTCTATTATAATAAGATTTATGAGAAGTATCACTTTAAAACCCTGTGCAACCACACATTTGTCTGTTTAACACATTCAAATGAGTGACGGCCAACTTATGCCTGCGGCCAAGTTATGCCTAGAAGCAGTAGGGTGGTTGATATTGGTACGGATATTGGTTGGGGGATGTAGGTGTGATGTGTAATGCTGTGACCTTGAACTGATCTTGCTGACCTTTAAACTATTGTCAGAAATATATCTTGGAAACCGGAAGGTGCATGAAGTTGATACTTAGAAGGAACATTAGTTGGGGCTGTAGGTGTGTAACATAACTAATGTTCTAGTTTTACCTTGCCATAGTGAGTCTTTTTAGTAACCATTAACTTTAAAGTGTATTTATTCAGTTCTATTTTTTTTTAAATGTTAGGTATAAGAAGTTGATACTTTGCAAAAGTATTAGTTAAGGGAGGTAGGTTTGTTGCTGTGACTGAGTTGACAGTCGTAGTGACCCTTACCTTTTCAAATCTGACTTAAAATCTAGTTCTATCTCAGAAAAAGGTGCAGAAGTTTATACTAGGCAGGGATATTGGTTTTTGAGTGTATGTTTGCAACATTGTGATATGACCTTGTGTTGACTTA
Organism: Sabellastarte sp. h YS-2021; assembly: GCA_964017235.1. Taxonomy (NCBI): domain Eukaryota; kingdom Metazoa; phylum Annelida; class Polychaeta; order Sabellida; family Sabellidae; genus Sabellastarte; species Sabellastarte sp. h YS-2021. The sequence continues at coordinate 61,542,459 of OZ024938.1, forward strand.
TGACCTTTCCATCATGACCCTGACCTTTAAAATCTTGCCTTGGTTATTATTTGGAAACTAAGTTTTAGGACGTTAATATTTAGCAAGGATTTTCGTTGGGAGTGTAGGTATGCAGTCATGATGTGATATTAATTTTGACCTTGCAGTTGTAGTGACCCTGATCCTTAAAATGTTGTTCAGGCTATATGTTGGAAATCGTAAGGTGTGGGAAGTTGGGAGGAATTGTTGTGATCTCCCTGGTTCTGCCAGAAATTTTGTACTTCTACATTTTAAACATATTTTTCCAATAACAAAGTTAAATAGATTACTGCAGCTGATGGTTATATGTACTTTAATTGTGCAATCTATTGACAGTTGTATTTTAGTTGACAAATCATTTTATTCCATTAATATATCTTGCCCAAACTAATACCTTTGGTCCAGTGCAAGCTGCATTCACCAAACGTCAGAGAAAAGACACATCAAGTTACCCCCTACCCACACCCTTGACTTGCTAGGGAGTTAATTTCCCCATATATACTTGCTAGACGGGTGTGACGTCGCTTCATCTTCTTTTTTTGTGACCAACAAATTAACAGTTTATATTGTGGCCAAACATTGCTGGATTTTTTTGTTGGTTTGCTTGATATTAACTCAATGAACAATTAATCTTTGGTTACAGGACAGAGAAAAAGGCGACTGCGGCCATTTAAAGACAGTCTAACAATCATGGTAAGTGTGTGCATTGTCGTGAGAAGAAGTTAGAAGCTGCACCTCAGCATTTTAGGTCAGGACCTTTGTAACTCTTTTTCTCCAAAGCAAACAGCTCAGTTAGCAACACAATATACTAGATCCATAAAGAAAAACCTTTTCTGGCTCGTCTGTGGACAGCAGTACTGTGTTATTAAAACTCTGAGGTCAGACATTCCATCTAATGAATGTGACAGTGCTAGGCCTATACCACTGCCTCTTTTACTCCCTCTGCTGTTCTGTCTTCTAAGTTCATCTCTGGAGAGGTTATGAAGCAAATGAATGATATGAAAGAGGAATGGGCTACACGTCTGGCCAGATTGGAGGACTGAAGAGATCATGCAGTCTTAAAAGGAGGTTGTTAGGGCTCTGAGGAGTTATATGGGTTGGAACTTTGTACCAGACCTAGAATATTTACCCTCCAATGCTGACAACCTGTGATCAGGGTCATGCACAGCCATTTTATAAAATCTCTGTAACCCTTCCAGCAGATGAATGGTTCTGCAAGAAATTCGATAAGATGAATCTCACAACTGAGGCTGGTTTACAATCCAGTTCATAAAAGCCAGGCAGTCTCTATACTGACCAAGTTTTGTGTATTCACAAATCGCAGGAAAACGTTACAGACTTCATCCCTCTCAATCTTCAAGGCCAGGAATATATGTGAAAATTTAGGGCAATGATGCATCTAAAGTTAACAGTCTTTACTATATGATGGCCAAACCGTTTGGGACCAGTACTGTCCACCCATGTGTAGACCATTATCCCAAGACACTGTAAGAAAATGGGAGAAACCCTTCCATGAGTGTTCTTACATCTGTAATCAGATGGCTGGATTTAACAGGTTTGCAAAAAAATTCAAGTAGATATTCAGGACAATGTTCACACCCTCCAACAGCAGCTACAAAATGGTAAAATAGCCAAGCAGACACAGAAGGATATGGATGAGCTGCGTGATTTGACAGCTTTTAACCCAAACATAGCTTATTGTATGGGAAAATTTGCCCAACATTTGGCTTTCATGTTTGTGCAAATGGCAAATTGTACATTGGTATCCAGAGATGCTTTCCTGGACTATCTGAAACTGGATGTTAAACTCGTTGAGTGGTCAGCTTTATGAACACACCCTCCTAACTTTCTGGTCTTTTCCCAGATATAGGCCTTAGGCAAGCAGAAGAGGACATTATAGAGCTTGAGCAATCTGCCCACTGTACATGTACTCCCAACCGACGTTGAATCCTAGTAGGATTTGGTAATAAAAGGAGCAACCATTACCAACCATACCACATATTAGGTTCTCATGGTCAGTCTATTCTATTCTATTCTATTCTGTACTTTTATAGCGCTTAATCTCTGCTAGGCAGACTCTAAGGTGCAACACCAAAAATCAAGTTTAAGAAATCATCTGTCCATAGCCGTTGCCAAGTCCAGTACCACGGAGACGCCGGATAGAGTGTAAGCTAAGGTGGGAATGCCTTGTGGAAGAGATATGATTTTAACTAGTGTTCTCAATAAACCCTTTTTACTAGGACCGGGTATGCAGTGGTTTCAGCGGGCGGGTACCCGGGTACCCGCGCCGATGGGCGATAATAGCTGAAACTACAAATATCTCCATATTTACAGACTTAAAACCTACAGAAATAATGGGATGCAACCATTTGCTTTATTTCTTGTTGGCCACAGTTTTGCATTCAAAACAATATTGCACGGAAGAAAGGTTAAATAAAAAAAGACTTCTGTACATTCAAAACACGGTTGTTTATATAAAAATGGAGTCACATGACCTATCACGAGAGCATTACACTACAACTCGAATGTAGTTTCGGAATTGAAACTTTATTTTTATTTCAGGATGTAAGTTAATTTTATTAACGTAAAATAATTAACTACTGTGTGAAAATATTGTACTCTTATTTATTTAAGGAGTGCATGTCACTATATATGGCCAATATACAGCGTTTTATGGACTCGGAATTAAGAAACTGTGTTGATATACTGACGATTTTCAAAGGGTTCCGGTATTTGACAATGTAAAATAAAAGATAAATAAAATACTATAAACGGTGTACAAGGGTGAGAAAACAATATTATTATGCATTTTAATTGAAAAGTTTCATTTTAAAGTGAATTAATGAAGTCCAGATACGTCTGTACTTGGTCAACCAATGTGGGCGATATTAACAGAAATAAGCTTATATTCGGGTACTCGGGTATGAGATTTCAGATTCGGGTAAGTATTCAGGGTTCGGGTACCCGGATATCCGGGTACCCGTTGAGATCACTAATTTTAACCTTTTCCTGAAACAGGTGAGAGTTGGGGCAGAACGTACCTCATTAGGCAAATGATTCCAGACTGTTGGGGCATCAAAAGCAAAGCTGTGGCCGAAGTGATTTTTGGATTTATGTACAGATGGACAGAATTGAGGAACCTCCAGGAACCTTTTATCTGGATGGTTGTATCTTGTACTATATCTTCCGCAACGAGTGGGCAGAAGAGGACCAAACTAACTGGGATGACCACTGTGAAGAAACTTATAAACTAGAGTGGCAGTTTTGAAGATACAGCGAGATTCAACTGGGAGCCAATGGAGTCGTTTGAGAATAGGAGATGCCCGCGTGTATTTGTTACAGTTTGTGACAATCCTGGCAAGTGTATTTTGAATACACTGTAGTTTACGCATATTGAGACTGGACAGACTCCTGAAGAGAGAGTTGCAGTAATCAAGGCGACTGCTCACCAAGGCATTAGCTGCCAGGATAGCAGCCTCATCAGTCAAGTGCTTTCTAACCCGCCTGAGATCACGAATTTGAATGAAGCATGTCTTACAAATATTGCGGACATGGTTAGCAAAGGAAAAATTAGCATCAAACCAGACACCAAGGTTCTTAACAACAACTGCAGGATGCATGAAATTACCAAATATCTTAACTGGGAGATAGGGATCTAATTTCTTGAGTTGTGCCTGGGATCCAAAGATGATAAACTCTGTTTTGTCAGGATTTAGTTTGAGCATACTTGACGACATCCATTTTTGAACATCCAGAAGACAAGAATTCAGTTTGTTAAAAGCCAGGGCTGCATTTTTGTGAGAGATATGAATAAACAACTGCATGTCGTCTGCATAAAAGTGGTATTTGATGTCAGGATGCGTTCCAATAACCTTACTCAAAGGAGTGGTGTATAAGGAGAACAGCAGAGGACCAAGGACAGAGCCTTGTGGTACTCCAAACAACAGCTCATGCAAATCAGAGAGGGTTGACCCAATTTTAATTGCCTGGAAACGGTGGCTGAGATAGGACGTGAACCACTTCAAGGCTGTGCCAGACACACCAAACCATGATTTAAGACAATTAAGAAGAGTCGGGTGGTCAATTGTGTCGAACGCAGCTGACAGATCCAATAAGACCAATGCAGTAGGCTCGCCCCGTGATAGTGAGAGATGGATCTCATTTTTGATAAGTAGCAGGGCGGTTTCTGTGGAGTGACCACTTTTGTATGCAGATTGCCTAGGATTATCAAGATTGTTACTATTGATATGTTGCATGAGCTGTTTAACAACTACACGCTCCACCAATTTTGACATGAAACATAGTCCTGATACCGGTCGATAATTTTGCAAATCCTCATTTGGAAGTGATGCTTTCTTAATGAGAGGAGTGACAACTGCCTTCTTGAATTTTTGAGGAAATACACCCTCAGCCAGTGACAGATTGACAAGTTTTGTAATTGACGGGAGTAAAATTTCCACACAATCTTTCAAAAGAAAAGTAGGGACTGGATCTAAAAGACATGATTTTGTAGGGGAATTTTTGATGATTTTTAGTACCTCGTCCTCCGAGACCTCATTGAAGGAAGGTAGGTTGGGAGGTGTACACATGGGTGATATGACTGTTGCCGAAGAGGCTGTGAACATATCACGAATCCTTTTGATTTTTTTATGAAAGAAGGAAGCAAATTTGTTTGCTAAGGATTTCTCAGACTGATGAGGAGGGAGAGTACTCTCTTGACCACTATTGAGGACTTGACGAAGTGTATGCCATAACTTCTTTGGGTCACGGCTGTTATCACTAATGATGGTGCTATAGTATTCAGCCTTGTCTCTATTTATGATTGCATTGCACCGGGCAATCTGTATGCGCAATCTACTTCTGCTCAACTGTGACCTATCCCTACGCCACAGTCCTAAAAACCAAGAGCTCACTAAAGGCAACTTAAGTCAAGAAGACAAAAGGCACTGTTTGAATGTCTTGGAAATAACAACTGTCCCTCGAGACGGAAATTTGTTTGTGCATATTTAGGCTTGTCTCCCTCTCGATGACCTTTTTTTAAACACAGGTGCATCTCAAGGTCGTGTGCTTCAGACAATGCTTGGGCATAATATTTACACTTTCTTTAACTGGTTTGACCTTCAGTCTACAAAACTAATATCTAAATTTTAACTCATTTTAATGATTTACCTTTCAAAATTTTCAAAGAGGGCCACGGTGGGGCAGTGGCAACACTTGCTTCCCTGTATGAGATCAGAGTTAAAAATCCTGGCCTGGCCTCAAGTGGGAAAGCTGGCAGTTGCTTGCCATTGGTCATCAATATAAACACAACCTTGACCAGCTGTATGTACTGGTTTCCTCTGCCCTTCCAACTACCCATCACAATATAAATGAAGAGGTACTAAGGGTGACATAAAACACCAGAAAAATAAACATACCTTTCATAATTTTCCCTATCAACCATAAATTAAGACCACTTCAAAGTCAAGATTTAACCAGATTGCTCTGGTTTGTCCCCTCACCCCCAAAAGATGGGTCGGGGCTGGCTCCATTGGCTCCACAGACTCGCTGAGGCAGAACACAAAGTTTGTACATATGTAGGTTATGTAGCTATCTTTGATGTTTTGGAGTATTGACTTAGTTTTCATAATCTGTAACTAAAAAAATCATATAAATTCATTTTCCAAGTAAAGTTAGTTGAAGTAGAATTCCTTACTTTTAAAATATATTTTGCCACCTGTCTTTTATACTATTATTGCATGTTTGCAGCCGATCTTTGCATACACTAAAATTTCTCTAAATACTGCCCAGATAGCATCCCGCCGTCGGACCGACGTTGGCTGTTGGTCGCAAGGTTGGCAGATTTTGGCGACGTTGGGCCGACGTTGGGCCAACGGTGGCTTGCCAACCACTATTCATGTTAGATTTCTCTATATTTTGGTGGATTTTTATTCAAGATGGCGGCGTGCAATAATAGGGGATTTGGGGAAACTTAGAAAAAAATTATTAATTATGGTATATCTAAAAGTCATATTTCAGTCAGCCCACAAATTTTAGCTAACCATTTAACAATTTTACACATAAAAATGATATTCTTATTATAAATTTACACCAAAAAAGTTGTTGGTGAACAGTATCTGATTGGCTCATGCTATGCATACAATATAATTTTTACTGGTGGTTTGCCGACGTTGGGCCAACGTTGGCCCGACGGTCAAAAAGCCGTTGGCCCGACGTCGGCAGCCGACGTCGGACCGACGGATGTGCTGACGTTGGGCCAACGTCGGTCCGACGGCGGAATGCTATCTGGGTGTAACCACAGAACCCCTCCCTTGTGAAAAGGTACATGTAATGGCCATGATTATATTTTATACATTAATAACTTAAATAGATACGATACAGCTTTCATGCTGAAACCAATTAATTTCTTTTTAAGGTGAAAGTTGAGGCAGCATAAATATAACCAGGTGTATTTTACAGATATAATCCATTGCATCTAGATTCCTCGGATTAATGGATTTGCTTGTGATGTGACTAGAATTCTAATCCAGATTATGAATCTATTGATCCACCTCATGAGGTGGATTTATGGATTCAGATTCATTGGATTACCCATAATTCTTTGCAAAATAATGACAACAAATTGTTTCAGCAAATTTTAAGAATGTGAATTTTTACGATATTGATATCTTATTTCTCATTTTGGATTCACGTCCATTAAAAATTTCATTTTACTATTTAGCTCATCCCAAGAATCAAAATCTGATTCTGGATTGCAGATTACACCCGTGAAATACGCCAAGTGATTCTACCAGATTCCAAGTTTTAGAGTCCATCGAAAAAGGTTAAAAGTCAAAGTTCGTCATGAGCAAACCGGACAATTTTATTAAGGTATTATCAAACAAAAAGCATTGTTTTAGCTATGTGATTACGTTGATAAACCTATTACTTTTTAAAATTTCACATCATTCCTCTTATATGTTAAAAACACTATAAAAGTTTCTATTATCGCCCACTCGTGCCACTTAGTGGCATTCTACCAGTAAACGCCCATGCAGAAGTAAATGTATTGAATTAAAATTTTTATTTTATTATTATTATATTAGATTTTTATTTTATTCTTCTTCCACCAGATTGTCAAATGATGTACACAGCAATTATCGTTGTGTCGTCTATTATCGACGGTCGTCCATTATCGACGGCTGCGCATTAATGCATTGTAGTTCTGTACACGTGCTTTTATTGTCAATTAAAAATGAAATAAATAAATATAATAACCTTATTTTAAAATATATTACAAGATATTAAATTCAAATATTGTTTTGAATTTTATAAAATAAAGTTTCTATTTCATGGTGCAGTAAAATCCTGATTTTGTTAGGTGAAATATAATATGAATGTTCAAAGCAAAATAAAATATGGTTGCCATTGGTAACACTCATAAATTTCCGTGAAATATGCGAATTTTATCCTGTTAAAATACTGTTCTTACATATTTTGTAAAAGACAAATAGATTTATAAGATTTTATTTTTAAAAATAAAACGTCATCTTTTTCTAACTATTAACCTTTATCTCAATTTTTTTCACTGACCGCATGCTTTAGTTTAGCAGCAAATATATGAAAAATGTGGAATAAAATATTTTGATTTTTGGATGTTATAATAAAATAAACTGTGCCCATGCTCATTAACATAAAATCACGTGCTTTGTCTTGACACAAAATGGAAGAAACAGTCTTCAAAACAAACTTTAAAAATGATGATGTAATAGTCGATGAAAATAATTTTATGTCCACACCTTCAAGAAAGATTGTTATATGAATTTTTTATGATATAATTGCAACAATTATTCCGTTTATTTGCTAAATTATCATTTTACAGAGGACAATGTAGAAAATAAAAAGTTTAGAATATATTGTGAATAGTACTGAATACCATTAATATTGATTTTATTTTACCATCGATAACAGACAACCATTTGTAAAATAAACACACTGTACACACAGAAATTGAATCAAATAAAAAAAAATAAAAGAAGTTAAAATATTTAACCCATTATATTTGTTCTTGCCACTTAAACGGTATATTTTTAAATTTTAAGTTTAAAATACTGTAGGGACTGATAAAAGAAATGAAAATGGATTAAAATGCGTAAGACCGTCGAAAACCGGCAACACAAGGATAATAATTCAGGTGCATGTTGCTAGTGGTGGTGGACCAATTCACGCCCGGGTACCAATTCATGCCCACCCTCAATTTTCTTGAAGATTTATGATTTTTCATAGAGAAGATGTTTACCACATTATAGATAATCATCAAATTGATGATATACATTTGTAATTTATTGTTTAACTATGATTGTTTGGGATAAATTTAGGGGTGGGCGTGATTTGGTACCCGGGCGTGAACTAGTCCACCACCACTACATTTGTTTCGAAGCTTTAGTGTATTTTAATAATTAAGCCTGTTTGTGTATGGGAGACCTTCAGGCTCTGCCGGCTCTGCATTTTGTTTTCCTTATAACTCTGTAACCGTTAGGCGGATTCTTTTCAAATTTCGCAGGTTTATGCAGTAGCCTTGGGGAATTTTTTTGAATATGCTGCAGTGACACTTAAACCAATCAGAGAGGTCACATGACCAAAAATGTCTTTTTTCGATGGGGAAGCTTGTCCGGATGATAACTTGAAAGGGATTTTATCAATTCACCTGAAACTTGGCAAATACATTCATTCTATTAAAATCTGGAAATCATTAGATTTTGGCATTGATTGGTTAAGAAATGGCCGAGTAATTAATGATTAATTAATCATTATGAATTTTCCAAATAAGGAAAACACAAAAATGCTTATATCTCCGTCCGGCGTCCCACTTGGTTTCCAGACATTTTAGGCAACAGTTCTTATCCTATCTTTACCAAATTTGGCATGCAGGTTTATTGGGTTAATAGCTTGTATGGGATTGCTATTTTGAATACTGAAAATGGCAAATGTGCTCATATCTCCTAAACCGTGCGAGATAGAGCGATTTTGTCGAAATTTTCGACCCACAGGGTATCTAAGGAATGCACTCTTTGCAATTTTCCAAAAATTTTCCCCTCCCCAAAAATGGCGGCCATTTTGAATTTTCGAATTTTTGCCAAAAATGGCAAAACACAAATTTGCTTCTATCTCCTTAACCAGGGCAAGATGTTACGAAAAATTGTCTGGCAGCCAACCGACAGTTGGCGTTGGGGAGCCCGGTGGCCAAAGGAAGAGCCCGAAATATTTTATGATGAACTGTTCTCATCAAGGCTTACTGCTGCAAAGAAACATGTCATAATAAGTATGTTAACAATCTGAATCACTGTTTTATTGGCAATAAAAATTTACAATTACACAAACTATTAACTCTAAACTAAAATTACACCAATGTTATTAAAATTGCTAATTCCAGTTAAACTTGACTAAAACATAAAATCATGTAAAGCACTGTAGGCCCCGTGAAAAAAACTCGAATGAATCCACGACTGAAAATAATTATTTTCGAATGAATTCGCAACTGAAAATAATTATCTTCAAATGTTCACGGCTGAAAATAAAAAATGTCATGGCAGACGTAAACAGTGATCAAATTAGAGCTATTTCAACCATTGTTTTGTAAAATAAAGCTACAATATATCGAAATATGTACGCATTTATGCATTTTATTTGCTTGTAGCCCTTCGGTCAGCCTATCAGTGTACAACGGCAGCCCGGTCGAATTTTCGGCAGACTCGGGCTGCCGGACCACTGGAAACATCGAGCCCTGTTAACCATGCGAGATAGAGCGATTTCGTCAAAATTTTCGACCCACAGGGTATCTGAGCATTGTACTCTTGGCAATTTTTAAAGAATTTTCCCCTCTCCAAAAATGGCGGCCATTTTGAATTTTCGAATTTTCGCCAAAAATGGCAAAACACGAATTTGCTTCTGTCTCCTTAACCGTGCGAGGTAGAGCGATTTCGTCGAAATTTTCAACCCACAGGGTATCTAAGGAGTGTACTCTTTGAATTTTCAAAAATTTTTCCCCTCCCCAAAAATGGCGGCCATTTTGAATTTTTGCCAAAAATGGCAAAACACAAATTTGCTTCTATCTCCTTAACCGTGCGAGATAGAGCGATTTCGTCAAAATTTTCAACCCACAGGGTATCTGAAAATTCTACTCTTTGCAATTTTTAAACAAATTTCCCCTCCCCAAAAATGGCGGCCATTTTGAATTTTCGAATTTTTGCCAAAAATGGCAAAACACGAATTTGCTTCTATCTCCTTAACCGTGCGAGGTAGAGTGATTTCGTCGAAATTTTCAACCCACAGGGTATCTAAGGAGTGTACTCTTTGCAATTTTCAAAAAATTTTCCCCTCCCCAAAAATGGCGGCCATTTTGAATTTTCGAATTTTTGCCAAAAATGGCAAAACACAAATTTACTTCTATCTCCTTAACCGTGCGAGATAGAGCGATTTCGTCGAAATTTTCGAGCCACAGGATATCTAAGGAATGTACTCTGCAATTTTCCAAAAATTTTCCCCTCCGCAAAAATGGCGGCCATTTTGATTTTTCGAATTTTTGCCAAAAATGGCAAAACACAAATTTGCTTCTATCTCCTTAACCGTGCGAGATCGAGCGATTTCATTGAAATTTTCGACCCATGGGGTGTCTAAGAAATGTACTCTTCGCAATTTTCAAAAAATTTTCCCCTCCCCACATATGGCGGCCATTTTGAATTTTCGAATTTTTGCCCAAAATGGAAAAACACAAATTGGCCTTAACCGTGCAAAATAGAGTTATTTCGTTGAAATTTTCGACCCATAGGGTATCTAAGAAATGTACTCTTGGCAATTTTCAAAAAATTTTCCTTTTCCCAAAAATGGCGGCCATTTTGAATTTTCAAATTTTTGCCAAAAATAGAAAAACAGGAATTTGCTTCTATCTTCTTAACCGTGCAAGCTAGAGTGATTTCGTCAAAATTTTCGACCCAACCAATGCAAAAAGGCATGAAGCTGAAATAATTTACATCTACACTAATAAATATTTAATCATCATTGATATATTTTACAAATGAAACAGGGTCTTGTAAGACTAATGTACAATTTTGGCAAAAGGTTCATGGGGTGGACATTACACATGATAATGTGTGTTCTTCTATGCTATCCTGTTTCTATTCGCACCTACTATGAACAGGGCGTCCTATTTCTAGTTATCTCTTAAAAGTATTGCAGATAGCCAATTTTTCTCAAATAATTCATTCACCTACTTTGGAAGAGCTTTCACATGGTGAAGTTTCAGACCCATAGCTAATTACTCACCTACTCAAAATGAGTAAATGCGAATTATCTCTAAAAGTATTGCGGATACCCAATTTTTCTCAAATAACTCATTCACCTACTTTTGGGAGAGCTTTCACTTGGTGAAGTTTCAGACCTGTAGCTAATTACTCACCTACTCAAAATGAGTAAATGCTAATTATCTCTAAAAGTATTGCACATAGCCAATTTTTCTCAAATAACTCATTCACCTACTTTTGGGAGAGCTTTCACTTGGTGAAGTTTCAGACCCATAGCTAATTATTCACCTACTCAAAATGAGTAAATGCAAATTACCTCTAAAAGTATTGCAGATACCCAATTTTTCTCCAATAACTCATTCATCTACTTTTGGGAGAACTTTCACTTGGTGAAGTTCCAGACCCGTAGATAATTACTCACCTACTCAAAATGAGTAAATGCGAATTATCTCTTAAAAGTATTGCAGATAGCCAATTTTTCTCAAATAACTCATTCACCTACGTTTGGAAGAGCTTTCACACACGAAAATGAAAAATTGTGAATATCTCGGAAAAGCTATTTCTTCTCCTTTAATGCTTGGCGGGAGATACACACCGCGGCAGTGGTCTTGTTTTCAAAAATTTTTGTCTCACCAAAAATGGTGGCGATTTTGAATTTTCGAAGTTTTTGCAAAACACAAAAATGCTTATATCTCGAAAACCGTGCTAGATGGACCGAATTCAAGAAAATTTTTGACCTGCTGGATATCTCTGCAGAGTAGCCATGCCAATTTTCAAAATATTTTTGTCTTGCCAAATATAGCGGCCATTTTGAATTTTTGAATTTTTTGCAAAAATTGCAAGACACAAAAATGCTTATATCTTGAAAACCGTGCTACATAGAGCAGACTGCGCTGACTTTGGTTGCCACAACAGTATAAGGCTAGAAACGGAGCATTTTCTTAATACTTTAGCACTCACCTTTATATCCTTTTCGGGATGCTTTGTTTTTGCTATGCAAAAACATTATCTTTTTTTTTGCGAGCGATCCTCTAGTTTATCTCTATTATCGGCCGTTTTTACTGTAAACCGGAAATACCAGTGAACGCCCATTTTGTATAGAAGCATTTGTCCTCGACCTCTAACAAAGATATATAAGGCGGGCGTTCACTGGTAGGCGGGCGTTCACTGGTAGAAAGCCACTAACGAGCAAGCCCGATGTGGTTAACTTATTAATTGTATTGCCTTGCGAGGCACCATCGGCAGCTGTGGGCGTTGACGGGTAATTTAAGATAAGCACACGGAATGGCATTTAAAAAAGCAAGCATGCTTCAATGCATGGACTGATGCACGAAATAGAAGTAGTTTGGCTAGTGGATAGTGTTATAAATTTAGATATTGCACATATTTACATCTATTATGGATCATATGTGTACAAAGAAAACAAGTGCCACTAGGTAAGATATTAACTTATAAAAATTTAATTTTCTGATTAAATTTTCCATTTTATTGCATTAATACACCTTACCTATAGTGGCCAAATGCAGAATAACTACCCATTGGATGGAGGCTAGAGAAAAACCAGGGACATCCACAAACTGCAGGCCAGGCCATCCGGGCCCTCAGGATAATAAGGGACTACCAAAGTCCAGTGTCCGCTCCTAAAGAGTGCCCCCCCCCCTTTTCTTCACCCCATACTTGGTACTTGCAGGTGAGGGTGGACAAGAGTTCAGTCCCAAAGGATTCCTGAGGAAGCAGAACAGGAGTTTAGATCTTGCAGCTGACCTTCCTACAGAAAACAGCCTGCTAAGTAACAAATGGAAGGGGCAAAAAGGAAGGGTCCCTTCTTGTGTCTCTCACCTACACAATAAAAAAACAACTATAAGGTCCAGTCACTCACAGATTTGTTGCGCCGCCATGACCGGACCTAAGTGATACAATTCCGAATCAGCCCAAGCCACATTCTTCAAAAAGAATTAGCTATAGGGTGTTGTGTGACTTCTAATGACAGGCTGAAAGGATCTGGTCCAAAGGTACCCCTCCTTTGAAGGCCTTGAATGCCACAAAGGCCCTAACATCATGGGCCTTTACCTGATGCAGCCATTGCGCATTGTCGTCTGAAAGTTGATAACACAAAAGCATGGTCTGCTTGACCTAGAAAGAAACAGTTGCAGGAACAGTGTCCTTATTGAAGTTCATCCTTAGGGGCCAGTTACACTTACACGGATCCCCCACGGATATAGGCCACGGTTCCATATATGGAAACTGCCAAGGATCTCTTGCAGATCATGGGGTTTGGGGATGGAGAATGTTAGAAAAGTGAGTGATTTACAGACATCTCACGGATCACTCTACGGATAATAAGGATGCCACAAGGACATTAGGGATGTATTTCGTTGCTGGCGGATGACCCCCGGATACACATCCGTGACCACCCGCAGTGCTTCGGAAACACCCCAGGATATGCCAGGACAGCATGGGGATGCATCAGGACGTCTCAAGGACACCCAGGATGGGTTTACAGACCTTGCGGACACTCACAGATGCGGATTATGGATCTTTATTTTTTTCGCAGATGTCAGCTTATCGATAACAGAATTTCATAAACATAACACGTCTCCAACTCTCCATGGGAGGTATTGACCACTGGATATCTGGATGCCAGTGGCTATAAAAAGGGGTAAGGTCCAGCTCACTAGCGAGATGCAATGTAGATGCCAATATGGACAGACACAACAGAAAACTTGCACAACTTCAACTCTTACTGTTAGAAATGGTGAGGCAGTTAGTCATCATTTCAGCTATGATAGACCAGTTGAGAAGCAGATTGGTCTGCCAGGGGGTCTGCAAGTTATTAGACCGAGAAGATACAGAAGATATAGGTTCAGGCCTTGGTCAACCCAGGCAGAGGTTGAAGAAGAGGGTCAGTACAGCAGGCCGATGCCAATGCTCCACTTAGATGACCCTATGGCATGTAGAAACTTCATCCAGATGCTGCCTGAGCTCTATCAAGAGCTGGAGCAGAGAATCACTGCTGAGTTCCAGAGGGACAGGACCTTGATGAAAGATTCCATGAGTCCAGGAGTCAAGTTGGCAGTAACCCTAAGACATCTCGCTACTGGTGACAGCTACAACACTCTGCAGTATTCTTTCAGGGTGGCCAGTCCAACCAGTTTGTGCTTGAGGTCTGTGATGCTATCACCAGGGCCTATCGAGATCAGGGGATGCGGTGCCCCACACTCCCAGATTTGTTGTTTTACGTCGTGTTCAACAGCCAGGGTCATATTGCGATGGGTAGTTTACAGGTGGAGGAAACCAGTGCATACTGCAGTGTAAACCACCGGGCATCGGCAAGTAACTACCAACTTTCCAACATGAAGCGTCCGGCCCGAGATTCGAACCGGCGGCCTCAGAGGTTGGAGGCGAGAACTCTAACTGCTACACCACCAAGCCCCCTCCCACACTCCCAGAGGATTGGTTGCTGGTTGAGTCTGTCTTCCGCTGGAGGTGAAAATTTCCACATGCCCTGGGTGCCCTGTATGGAAGGCATATTCCATTCAGATGTCCACAAGGGGGAGGCAGCCTCTTTTGCAACTGCAAGGGCTTCCACTCTATTGTACTCTTGGCCCTGGTGGATGGAGATCCAAGATCCTGTGGGTGGACTGGGGGGCAGTCGGGTCAACTTCAGGTGCTTAGATTTTCAAGCACACCAATTTGAGGCACAAAATAGAGGATGGCAGCATCAGCTTCCCTGACAGTGAATCTCTGGGGATGGGCGGACCAAAGGTGATGTTTTTCCTTCTCGGGGACAATGCCTTGCCCCTCATGCTCTGGCTAATGAGGCCCTGCTCCAGCCACAGTATGGACTTGAAGGAGATGGTCTTCAACTATAGGATCAGGCGGGGAAGAACTGTGATCGAGAATGCCTTCGGGATCCTGACGCCTCGCTTCAGGATTTTCCAGAGCCCACTGCAGCAGGAGCCCCGGGTGGTCACCAGGGTTGTCATGGCCTGCCTAGTACTGCACAACCTACTGAGGATCAGATATCCCACAGCTCAACAGGAAGACTTTTGGGGGGAAGGCCAGTGTACAATAGTGCTCGAGGGCAATGACATTCCATATGAGGGCTGTAACACAATTGGGGCAGATAAAAGGCAGAAGAATATTCTCAGGGACTATTTCATGAATGAGGGGCGGCTCCCTGGTCTAATGGACAGCAGTTAAAATGTGAAATATTGTTATACTGTGAGTCTCTAAATGTAAATAGAACATTTGAGCACTTTTAAGACAAAAACCACATTAAATGAGTAAGAATTGTGATCAAATTTAAATAGTGCTACATGGACTGTGAACTTTTGTACACAACTATATGATTGTTATATTTTAAAGATAATTCCTGTCTTCTGCTATTCATATGTCACACATTATTGCTTGTGTATATATTATTTTGCTGTTATATTATTGCCAATAAAACCTTTCATTTTATTGCGTTAATACATCCTATCCAATGGACAATATGCTAAACTGGTCGGCGCAGACCGGCCCGACAAACGTCAGAAAAAGACGTCCTGTGTTTCCACCGGCTGGCCGGTCCTCACACTGCACTCGCCAGGTGGCGTGTCGTACTTCCTTCCTGTCTAGACAACCTGACGTCATAGCATCTTTTTCGTTTGGGGCATGCACTGCCTGCACGAATATTTTGAGTTGTGAAACTTTTTGGATTTTTGAGAGTTTACGGAAGTTTTTCAGTTTGTAACTTTATTATTTACTTCCTATCACCATATGCATCATTATGTCTTCTCCCAGCCAGCGTAGAGGGGGTTGGCCATATGATGGCAGGTTTTGATCCTCACACTGTGTCTGTGCGCGTTGCCGCGATAAGAAGAAGGGTTCTGACCCTTGCACAGAAACTCCACTTGCTCCCTGCTCGCATTGTGACTCTTTGACTTCTGAGCAGAAGAACCAACTTTCAACCCCTTCTTACAAACTAAAAAAGGAGAAGAAAGAAGGAAAGTCATCAACACCAGTGAAAAACCCAAACACTCTCAGTCCCACCCTCGTGGACCCGGCACTTGTGTCGGTAGTGGGGGTTGTGGATGGCCAGACAACCTCTGGTTTGAATGGGCCGGTTGAGAAGAAAGCCAAGAAGATGGACTCTAAGAAATCTTCCTCTTCATCATCATCTTCCAAACTGGCTAAGGCAGAGAAGTCGGTGAAGTCTTCTTCCAGTCGACCACTGGCTGCTTCATCTACCGACCAGGGCAAATCCTCCTCCTCCTCTACCGATGGAAGATTTTCTGAACTAGACAAAAAGTGGTCGGATAGATTTAATAGGCTGGAGGCCCTGTTATTGGCCAAGACGGTGGACCAACCCCAGCAGTCTGTTTTCAGTACTGTCAAGGTTACGCCTTCTCATGCTCCACCGGCCAATGTGGTCCGACCGGACCCCTTTTTGAAGCCAGCACCTCAGACTTCACAGCTGACCGACCCTGCTGTTGACTCTCCGGCTCAAGGCAGTGTTCCTAGCCTTAAGAGAATTTCAAGATCTATGCGTGGGCAAGATGGTTCTTGTAGCAACCGACAATACCACGGTAGTAGCTTACATCAACAAGGAGGGAGGTATGAGGTCCGGCCCACTCTGTGCCCTGCTATGGAGAATCTTGACCTGGTGTACCAGCAAGCAAGTTACTCTGAGGGCACGACACATTCCCGGTCGTCTGAATGTGGTGGCCGACAAACTATCCAGGCTGGGACAGACCATTCAAACAGAATGGTCCCTTCTCCCACAAGTCTTTCAAAAGATTTGCGAAAGGTGGCACCGACCTCAAATAGATCTTTTTGCAACAAGATTCAACAACAAGCTCCCCCTCTTTGTCTCACCGGTTCCGGACCCCGGGGCTAATGCAATAGATGCATTCAGCCTACCTTGGGGAGATCTGGATGCTTATGCCTTCCCACCGACAGCCATATTGGGCAAAGCGGTGGAGAAGTTACAGGACTGCCCTTGCAAAAGGCTAATTCTCATTGCGCCGGGGTGGCCCAACATGACTTGGTTCTGGGATCTGGTGGAGATGTCCAGCCAGATTCCATTACTCTTGCCTCAAATGCCCGACCTTTTGACTCAGCCCTTCAATCAGACCCCCCACAGGAGTCTGTCAAACTTGAATCTCCATGCATGGCTCCTAGAGCCACATTTATCAAAAAACAAGGGTTCTCTGAGGCAGTGGCAGCAAGAATTGAGGCTCCTCAGAGAGGATCAACCAGGTCAGTCTACGAGGCAAAGTGGACCATTTTTAAAAAATGGTGCCTCTCTAATCAGGTGGACTTCAGATCACCACCTGTGAAGTCGGTAGCGGACTTCCTTTTGTACCTCTTCCAGGACAGGAAGTTGCAGCCCAGTACCATTGATGGTTACAGATCTGCCATTGCTGATAAACTGGGAAGTTCATCCATTAACATCAGCAAAGATGAAAATCTCACTCGTCTCCTGGATAGTTTCCATAGAGACAGACCAAAGGGTAGAAGGGGAGTCCCCTCTTGGAACCTTTCCCTGGTGCTACAACAGCTTACAAAGGGCCCCTTCGAACCCCTAAGAGAAGCATCTCTCAAACATTTGACATTTAAAACTGTATTCCTCTTAGCTCTAGGTTCAGGCAAGAGAAGGAGTGAGATACACGCTTGGCAGCACAAGAACATTAGACACCAGTCCGACTGGTTCAAAGTGTCTCTGTACCCATCACCCAGCTTTTTGTCGAAAAATCAGCTGGCCAAAGAGGCTTCGGACAGTGTGGCCCCAGTGGTTATTCCAGCCCTGGCCCCAACTCTGGATAGATCCCTCAAGTCTGACAGGTCCCTTTGTCCAGTCAGAGCTTTGCGCTACTATTTGGACAGGACCTCAGACAGAACAAGGAGTTAGTGTTTGTCTCCTTCAAGAAAGGTTTTGACAAGGATATCTCCCCTGCCACTATCTCCTCTTGGATCAAACAAACTGTGATCCTATGCTATGAGCTCTCTGATCAGCAGGCCCTGACCTTACACCAGGTTAAAGCCCATGATGTAAGGGGGGTGGGGGGGTGGGTGGGTTCTGAGTAACATAAGTCGACTGCAAAATAATACATCAATGTTTGTATTGTTGTGTGTATTTGGGAGTTGGGGCTAGGGACCTGTGTTTTGGGTGTAATTAAGCGGCCCGTCAGGGACACTTATTTGTTTTCACTGATCGACTAATCGCCGCCGCCGCAGGATTATGGTCTCCCTTGAATAACTTCTTGGCCTTTCAAATTTTTCTTTCCTTCTTATCTTTCTTTAAAACTATAGGGGCAGAAAAAGTTTTTGGGATACTTAGCGGAGACCTTAAACTTTACTTAAGGTAACCTTAAGCATAACTCAAAAACACCCCGTCATCGCGTTTCTGAAAAAACCACACACTTGTGCTATAAAATTTATCAGGTACATTCTAGACCAAATTTCCAAGGTCGGAAAGGATTTTCTCATCAATCGGACCATAGATGCCTAAACTGGAGGCGTTGTATTTTCGTAAATTTTTTTAAAATGGGTACTTGATCTGTATCTCAAAAACAGTCAGGATTTTGGCGTTTTGTTGGAATAACGTATTCAGCTACTTTTTGATAATCTTTCACATGCCGAAGTTTTAGCTCTGTATCTGCAAACTTAAGGTCACCGTAATGATCAAAACAGGGCTTTTAGCCCTCCAGTTCACTTAGTTTTCCACTTTTTTCAACCAAACTTGGCATATATATATTAAGATTTACCAAAGGATTATCCTGATTTTATGGTGACCTTAAACTGTTAATATTATTGGGGCTATGGCCCCCCCCCTAAAGTCATCAAATTGGAATAAAACTGTCTGGCCCCTTTATTTTTCCATCTTTTTAAAAATCTAACATATATTGATATTGAGGTAGATCAAAAGAACACTCTTACTACCTTATGATTCAAATATTAATAATGTTAGGGCCATCTTAAACTTAAAATTTGGAGTTTTTCAGCCCTAAGCTTAGTTAATGTGTACATTTTTCAAATAAAACTTGTGACATTTATAAAGGTTGGCAGAAAGGACATTCTGATTTTATGGTCACCTTAAAGTCCCAATATGAATGAAGTTATGGTCACCTTTCAATGAAAAAAGGAAGTTTTCGGCCTCCAGCTATCTTATTGTTCAACTGACCTCAGCTAAACTTTGTACACTTATAAAGGATGACAAAAGGGACATTCTCATTTTATGGTCACCTTAAAGTACCAATATGGCTGAAGTTATGGCCACCTTGCAGTGAAATTATGGAGTTTTTAATCTCCAGCTATCGTATTGTTCAGCAGAGCTCAGTTAAATTTTGTACACTTTTAAAGATGACAATAGAGACATTCTTATTTTCTTTTCACCTTGGAGTTTCAATACAAGTACAGTCATGGCCATCTTGACATGAAAATGAGGGTTTTCAGCCCCTAACTGATTTACTGTTCAGTAACATCAGTTTAACTTGACATTGATTATACTTATGGAAGATTTTGTATTACATTTCACTTAAAATTCCTGTACTTAAGAGGCTTTGGCCATCTTAACATGATAAATATATACTTCTTGCTCCCACCTCATTTATTTTAGCACTTTTAAAACCACACCTGGTATATGTATACTTAAAAAATATTTATACTATCTGGCAAACCTCATCTGCTAGTGTTTATGAAGTTATGGCATCTTCAAAGAAAAAGAATGAGGTATTTATCATGCACTGATGCGGTTATTAACATATTGCAACTGATCACTGTTCACATAATATAAATTCCCAATTTTAGGCAGATTAAAAAACCACATTCTTCTGATTCCATTCTTTTGGAATTGTGGGGATATAACTTTTCCTTTTTGGAAAAAAAGCTTCAATTGATTTAACTTTTGTTTTGCAGAAGGAGTTGATGATCTAGCTACTTGTTCACATAGACTATGTAAATTGGTCAAATGTATAGACCTGACTTCTTTCACCATATAAGATGACTGAAAAAAAATACTTTCTCATAAACAGTTTTTCTTGTACAGCATTTTATGTATCTCCAGCTGAGTGGAAATGAATGAGTTGTCCTTTTCTTCTTCCTCCTCCAACTCTGTATTTGCTTTTGTGTGATATCAGTCAAGAGGCACATTCATGCAAATTCTTTCTATGCCGAAAGAAACCCCCCAACTCCCCTTTAGTGCACATAAAAAGCAAGTGAAAAAAGAATGGCCTCAGTGGGGGTAGGGGGGTGGATGGAGGGAGAGTGTTTGTGTGTGGTATAGATGATAGATAACCGATAGATAGATATATATATATATATGTGTGTGTTAAACAACAAGTGGAACAAAAAAAAGTGGAATATTTATACTGTTCTTTCGAATGTATATATTGTTTTCTTTTACTTTCTTCCATTTCACTCAGACTTCTACTTTTAATTAATTTTAGCTCAAGTGGGAAATGAATTTTTGAAACTTTAATGCATTCAAATTCCTGAAATCATGCACTAAATCACTTATAACTTGAAAAGTATTGCGTTCACAGCATTTTGTTAAAATAAGTTCTTAGGCTACTTTTTCCACAGCTACAACAAGTTCAGTAACTTGTTTTGTCTTAATTTTGTGCATTATTGAACTGTGGAATGGATCATGATCTCCTGTTATTCCTAAGCCTAGAGTTTTAATTTCAATTGCTAAATCATTCATAAATATTGCAATATATAAACTCATACTTTCTTTCCCAATAAATCCAGTAACATTTTTCTAGCCCTATAGCTTGACTTGTTTGTAACTTAATTTTTCTTGTAAGCAATAACTCTGAAGCAAAATCATTAACTTTTTAACAAAAAGTCTTAAGCACTTTGGTTCACTGTATTTTATTAGTGTTTTTGTTAAGTTTTTAGTTGAAGCACAATCAGTAATTTTAAACTATAGTTCTTAAGCATCTTAGTCCACTGCATTTAATTAGTGTTTTATACTTAAGTCTGACACTAATGACATTTTGAACAGAAATGTCTGTGGTCAATGTACCCTTACACTCGAGACCTCTTCTCCGAGAACATTCCCAAAGAATGTAGGACATACAGAATCTGGGGAAAAATGCCTCCCAGAAAAAATTCCTCCTGGAAAAAATGCCTCCTACAAAGAATGCCTCCTGGATATTTTGTGACTAGGAAAAAAATGCCTCCTGAGAAAAAAAAGTTCTGTGCTCCTGTTGCCTGTGCCCTTGCCCTTCTATGTACCTCCAGCAGCTTGTGTATCCTGTGTATCCTCATCAGTTGTATCCGATTTGTGCTGTGTCTCCAGCCCAATGCCACCCTGTTCTGTATCTGACATCTCCAGAGGATCCTCCATCCCACCACCAACTCCTCCACCCCAGCTACCTGCTGGCTCTGCTGAGTCTCCGGTACACAACTCAATTCATCCCCTCTGGACTCCTGGCCCTTGTTGGCATCCTCTCTGTCTCCTAACTGCCTCTCCTCTTGAAACTCTTCTTTGATGGCATTTTACACAGGTATTCACCAAATTTCCTGCTTAAAAAAACCCAAAACCTCTAAAATTTTGACTAAATATCAATGCCAACAAAATAAATATATCCTCTAACATATACAGTATAAGCTGTAAAGTTCCAAAAATTGATGTATGCAAATCGAATTGCAGAAAGTGTATGTGAGCAAAAGCTAAGCCAAGTGACCCTTATATAGGCTTTCGTCCATGAGAAAGTGTCTTTCCGTAAGTTCCTGGGTGTTGTGGGAAACTAATGTTCTATCCGTAAACTCCTCCTTATTGTCCTTGAGGCATCCTTATCATCTGTAAACCCCGTCCCTATTGTCCCTGGATAGATCTGTAAATATCCGTGCATATCTGCAGACAAATTACATATCCATGACCTTCACGGTCCATCTCTATTGGTCCTTGTGGTTTCCGGCAATGTCCTTTAACTTCCGGTGGCATTTTTACAGCCTCTGAACACCCTCCGGGAATATCCGTAGAAATTTTCTGAGCCTTTATTGGCGCGGATGAATCAAAGAGGTCGCGGATACCACAAGAGACATCTACGGGTGCTTTAAGGATGCTAGGGATGACTTACGGATTACGTACGGATCAGTTACGGATATTAATTACACCTAACATCAGCAAACCTTTTACGAAAAAATCAAGCAGTTTGATCTTTCCGTGGCCTCCCCACAGACACTTCACATCCATGGCGGATGCCACAAGGACATTACGGACGTGTTCACAGATGAAAATTATGATCTGTAAATCACTCCCATTTTTCCGTATTAGGAAACCTGCGCGATCCGGCGGTACATCCGGCTATGTGTAACTGGGGTCTAAAGGAGACAAAAACCAACTCATTACTCTGTCGGATGTCCTTGGTTTTGTCCAAATAATAGCGCAATGCCAGTACTGTGCAGAGAGTCCTATCCTCCTTAAGAGACTTATCCATTGTAGGAACCAGTTCTAGGATAATTACTGGTGCAACACAAGAAGATCCCTCCCATGCCAACTGATTCTTAGATAAGGAGCCAGGGGAGGGGAATAAGGAGACATTTGCCCAATCCTGATGTTGAATGTTCTTATGTAATGGTTGTAACCAAGCATGAATTTCACTCCTTCTCTTGCCTGAACCTAAAGCCAGAAGGAAAACCGGTTTCAAGGTCAAATGCTTCAGAGAAGCCTTCATAAGAGGCTCTAAAAGAGGCTTGGTCAACTAGTGTAAAACTGAGGAAAAATTCCAGGTAGGTACACTCTTTCCCTTATGTTTATCTCGATGAAAACTGTCCAATAAGCGAGTCAAGTTTTCATCTTCCTTATCATTTCCGATTTTATCGGCTATAGCTGTTCTATAGCCATCAATCGTGCTAGGCTGAAGATGCCTCTCCTGAAACAAGAACAGAAAGAAGTCCTTGATTTGCTTAGTAGAAGGTAACCTGAAGTCCACCTGATTTGACTCGCACCATTTGAGAAACACGGACCACTTCAACTCGTAGACACCTCTGGTTGAGCATCTCTGAGGAGCATCAATTCTGAATTCTTGTTGCCACTTCCTGAGAGAACCCTTGCTGTTGGATGCTCACAGCTCGAGTAGCCAAGCATGCAGATTCAGGTTGAAAGGTCATCGGGATCATCTTGGTCTACCACCTTGGAGACCATCTGGCCAAGGAGAGATACTGGAGGAAAGGCATAAAGATCCAGCTCCTCCCACTGAAGACTCAACGCATCCACCTGCCAAGCCATCTGATCTGGAACCAGAGACACGAACAAGGGGATCTTGTTGTTGAATCTGGTGACAAACCGATCCACATCAGGTGTGTGCCATCTTGAAGATAGGTGGTCACCACTGACCACTAGGGGTGACCTTGTCAGAGGACCTCTGAGGTGGTCTCTTCTTGAAGGGTAGGTTGTACCCTTCCTGTAAGATGGACACCACCCTTGGATTTGAACCTAGTGAGAGCCATACCTGCCAAAAGTTTTGCAGACGGCCTCCCACAGGATATTTTTCTACACATTGTGGATATTTAAGGCAGGAGGAGCAGAAAGACAATGGCTTGCAAAACAGACACCTTTCACAAATTTTATTGATTTTTCTTTCAAGTCGGGAAATGTGCATGACTGACAACATTGAAATTTACAGTCTGATTCACAAACTCTAGACCCTGAACTGAACAAAACTGTCTATGGGGTCTAGCACATGTTACTTGTCATTTACTCTTTTTACTTCCCTTGGCCTGTTTGGTGAAAAATGGGGCATTGGAACCCCCACGACCATGGCCACGACCTTTGTTCCTGCCTGAGAACTGATGCCAAGGTTGCTGATTTTGCGCAGGAGCATAAGATTGAGAAGGACCATACCGATCTGTCAGCTTATCACCAGAGAATCTCCATTGCCTTGGGTACCTCCCTCCAACATTTGGTGGATAGTTTGTACAGTTAGGAAACTTTGTTCTCCTTAAATGGGACCTGTATCTAGATCATGTTAAAAGTGGGTTCAAACAGGATACCTGGAATCAAGTACGCAATGCTCCTTTGTTTCATAGTAGTTTGTTCCCGGGTGCAGTATTAGCCACAGCAGAACAGGATATTACCAAGTTTAGTTCTGCCTCAGCTACTTAGGGGCAGCACTCATAATTTTTGCGGGAACCTTACCATTAACCAAGGAATCCTGCAGAAGGTTGATATAGTTGGACATGTGCTGCTGGATTTCGATGGTGTAACAACTGAAACCAGCAGCATGGTTGGTCATGTAGGTCCCCTCCTGGGCACAGTTCTCCCATCTACGCAAAGTTTCCTGAGGAATGGGCCTTGATGGGGGTCCAGAAGGGGGATAAGCATTGGGCCTGACAGTACGTGAAAACTGGGAATTCAGTTTCGCCTCATTGTCTGTCCAGCCGAAACTGTCCTGCCAGGTTGGTGAGGTCCACCCAACCTGGGGCGATGTTGATGATACTACTAGCTTTGACTTTTTGGTGTCAGTCTTAGTATCTTCTGCATCCTGATACCTAGATGGGTAGCATTCTGTTGCCACACAATTTAGCTTTTCCATTTTTTGACTCACCTAGTCATCACCTGGCATTTCCACTGACACTTTACCCGTTTTCATGGGATTTTTTCCTTTTCATGGGTTATTGGATCTATCAGTACCACCAGTGTCCAGTTCAAAATTTGGAATAAAATTCGAGCCCTGAAAAGCACGTACAGATCCGACTGTCTCTCTATAGTTCATGTCCTCACTAAGCTGTCACTTTTCTTGAAACTCGGATAGCTCCCCTTCTTCACCAGACACTGGGATGTCAACACCAAATAAAGGTTCATCATCCCTGTCAGATTCGTCCGGTCCACTGTCTGGTCGGTCCCATGCACCTGTAGAGGTGAGGGCTGGTAGAGAAGAAGTTTGAATAGTAGAAATGGTAAAGCCGGAAGTAGAAACATATAACCGGTAGCAGCTCTGTTTTGAGATGTTTCGACAACTTCTGCGTATGTAGGCTTGTAGATGTGGATTGGGAACCCTGACCGGGCACGACCGGTTGAATAACAGTATCAGAAAAAATCTTGCTCTCAACATCTACCAGACCAGTAGCAGGAAGAGCAGACTTCTTTGAAGATTTGGATTTTTTTTTATGTTCATGTTTATCAGACCTGGAAATTTTAATTGAAGTTGAAGGTAACACCAGACTGGTGGCTTGAACTACAGAAGGGTCAATGAAGGGCCAGTCAGAAACCAGTGGAGGAACAACATTCACTGGCATTTTAGGTGTAGTAAAATGTTACCTCAGCTCAGAAGTGCTTCAAATCTTACAAACCGTTCATCCAATTGAGAACTCAGTTTATCACAATCTTGTTTAGAAACAAACTCCTGACTACCAGTTCTAGTGCTTACTACCAGCTGCGCATGTGCAGAGGCCTCATGATGCACTTCCTTCTCAACGAGACCGCTTGTCGAACCCAACACTGTCACATCTTTGGGGGAGATGAGTAAACCTGCTTTTTTGTCCGTCCTTATTTGGTACTGAGACATGGCCAACATCTCATGCTGTACTGTTGAAAAAACCGTCACAAATGGAGCATATTGCCCCACCCACAATGCAGGGATCAGTACCCAGTCCTTTGTCCCCGCATCGCACACATTTGTCATGCATATCAAAACCAGCCATTAAGCAAGAGCTCCTTCTTTGGCCAGGTGATGCCATGACAATACTTGAATATATTCACCACAAATATTTCACTAACACACAAACCAATGTTTTATGTAAAATTGATTCTCTTCAAATAAAATTGTCCCGATAAGTTTCGTGCCAAACGAAAAGAGGAAGCGCGCACATTTGCACAGTAGACGAGCTGGGAGTGACACACCACCTGGCGAATGAACAGGACACTACCAGTCCCAGCCAGAGCCCAGCTCAAGATGTTTTTCCCTAACATTTGGTGAGACCGGCAGACCGGCGGCAGTGCGTTGGGCATATGCATTTGTCCACTAGGTAAGGTGTATTAATGGCAATGCAATAAAACTCTTCATTCAGAAAGAAGTTATAAACCTATTTCTTTGCAAAAGCAAACCCACCCTAGTTTTTCTGGTCTATTTTTTGGTCTTTTTCTGTGGTGCTGAGTACTGCTGACCCCTGATATGTTTCTGATTCAACAATTACAATTTCTGGCATTATGTACCCTAAAGTCTGTCAATAGATGGAGACTAAGTGCTATTAAAGTGCTGTTGGAATGAGAATCAATTAGACTTAGTTTCTACTTAGGCAGTCAAATTGCTGAAGTTGTAATCCCTTTTGGTTTCTCTGTTTTCCTTTGGAATATAGAGGTATTGAAACATGAATCGTACTTAAGCCAATTCTTCTTCTGGTATTTATAAGTCAAACAGTTCTATGTCAGTACTAGTGTCTAATACTGGTTCTGGTTTTGTAACCCCTGTCACTGAATTTCAATGTTACCTGATGAAGCAGCATTATGATCCAATTCTGGTTCTGGTTATATATCCTCTTGTTGATGAATTTCAATGTGATCTGATGATCTGGTTCTAGTTGTATATCTTCCTGTCATTGTGATCTGATGATGCCATTTTTCATCCGTTTTTCCAAAAATTCATCTGAATTTTTTGTTGGACGTGACTTCAAGTGAGTGTTCTCTTATTTTTTTTTTTTTTTTTTTTGTAATATGGACAATTTCTTCAGTTCTGATATTTGTTCTCTCCCATTTATATTTTGTGATCTAAATAAATGTGTGGTATGTCAGGAGCCCTTGTCAAGTTGAATTCCTTTCATTAGCAGTGGCAGTGTTTTGTGCTGTTATACCTTATAGCTCCCTGATAGAGATTAAGTGCTATAAAAGTCAAATTGGAATTGTAAATTCAGACAACTGCAGAAATAAAGATTCACCTAAAATATTAGATATGATACTGAATCAAAGTAATCGGTACATTACTTCTTCTGTTTAGATTCCAGATGACTGGAAGGGCTATGACCTAGAAATGTTTTGTGTCCCAAAACATTATGAAGCTGATCTAGAGAATGTTCTCATACCACATGGTGTAATTAAAGACAGGTAAGTGATGACTAGATTGTTCACAGAATTTACGTATGCTTGTCTTTCAAATACCATATCTATAGCTCAAATGAAATGACCATGTTTTACCAACATTCTGGAGAGATGAAGGGTGTTAACAGGTGCCCACCTTTTGCATCTAGTTCACTCATATTGATAATTGTATCCCCAGATGAATTGTATCTTGGAAACCGTAAGGTGTAGTAAGTTGATACTTGGTAGACCTGGAAAGTTATCTGGTAAAGTTCCTACACTGAGAACACTTATTATGCACGTAAGGATTTGCTTCAAAGAGTTTTGATAGACTACTGTACATGTAACACGGAGTCATTTCCATGGCTTTATACAAATGCAAGTGGCCAGATATAACATACAGACTACCTGCCTGTTCAAAGAAATCCGACATGTGGCTGATTGTACTTGTGGCTGGTTGTACGCGAAAAGTCAAACTACATGCTTATTAAATAGTACCACTGATGCAGAAGTAGAAATGCAATTTCATTTTAAATATCTAATTTTAATTTTGATTTACATATGGCTTACCATATTGAAATATTGTTTCATGTCACAGGTATTATTAGTTGATAATATAACATCTCATTCTGTCATTGAAAGGAACATTGAAGTTAACAGATGCAGTATCATTACTGAACTGAGTCATGTCTTTATTTTCCTGCCTCCTTATTATTTGCATTTAATTTGAGACTTGTCAGTTTATTTCCAGGACAGAGCGGTTAGCTAGAGACATCTGGCAGGAGTTTGGACAGGAGTCTATAGTAGCACTCTGTGTACTTAAAGGAGGCTACCAGTTCTTTGCAGATTTAATAGACAGACTGAAGAACTTAAACCAAACTTCTGAGAAGTCCATGCAAATGTCAGTAGATTTCATAAGACTCAAGAGCTACCAGGTAAAATGATCTACAAAGTATGAACTTTGATTTAAGTTTAATTGGATGTTAATGTCATATTTCAGCATATTGTGCAGACCCATACATGGGAAAGGGATCATATATCGATATTGCAATATAAGGTGTATTTCAAAGACATAATCTGTGCATTTGAAATTCAGATTTGGATTCTTTGGATTAGCTAGATTTGTGAAATGCAATTTACCGGAGATAAGAATCCAGTGTGAAAAATACAAGCTAAAGCACTATAAATATCATAAAAATTACATAATTCATAAATTTGCTGCTACAATTTGCCTCCATTATGTAAAGAATTATGAGAAGTCCAGTGAAACTGAATCCGTGAATCACCTCCAGAGGTGGATTAGGATTCGGGTCACACCACAAGGGAATCCATTAATCTGAGGAATCTAGATTTCATGGATTATGTCAGTGAAATATGCCTGTTGAATTATAAAGCTACCTGTATTTTAATATTGATATCAAGGATAGATTTCGGTTGTGCTGAATATCTCACTAGGCAGTATTTAAGCATGCTGTTGTGTTTTAGAATGGCTTCATACTAAAATTATGAATGTTCAAATGAACCCTTTATGTTTGTTTACAAAACAATTTTGGAAAATTAGAAATAAAAGGTATGAAATGATGCATTGTTTGGCGTGACATGAATTTTCAGTATCAATCAATATTTGAAGTCCACTTAGAGTATCATGTTGAAATTGTTTTAAAATCCCTTTAGTATTCACTCAGATCTAAAGCTTTGTGAGCTTAGAACATATTACTATAAACCACGGAGTATTGTCAAACTGTCAAAGTAGCTTTGCTTTCTATTTAACTCTCATATTAACCAGAAAAAATTATTTGGAAAAGTAAGGGCCAGATATTGGTTAAAATGTGAGCTGTGTGGACAGAAATCAGGATTTTGAAAATCTAAATGTAAGAGCATTGAAGTGGGCAAGGGAGGTGTAATATTGCTAGAAATGGTACTATAACTCATTTTTGTTTATGTGCACGTTACAGGATGATAAGGCTGGGAGTATTCAGGTTCTCGGGAGTGACAATTTGTGCAACTTGACTGGGAAGGTAGGTTCACTATTTGTTTTGTGTAATATCTTCGTAAGTAAAGAACAATATTTACTAAATAAATATGGTAATATATAAAACTGAGGCAGGCGGGTGGGCGGGCGGCAAGAAAAAGTTTGTCCAAGCTGTATCTCAGAAACCGTAAGGTGTAGGAAGTGGATACTTGGTAGGGACATTGGTTGGGGGGTGTTTGTGCAACATCATGGTGTGACCTTGATTTCATCTTTGACCTTGCCACAGTGACCTTGACCTATAAAATGTTGTCCGGGCTATATCTCGGAAACCGTAAGGTATAGGAAGTTGACACTTGGTAGGGATATTGGTTAGGGTTGTGGGTGTGCAACATCATGGTGTGACCTTGATTTGACTTTTGATCTTGCTGTGGTGACCTTGACCTATAAAATCTTGTCCGGGCTATATCTCAGAAATTGTAAGGTGTAGGAAGTTGATACTTGGCAGGGACATTGGTTAGGGGGTGTAGACGTGCAACTTCATAGTGTGATCTTGATTGGACCTTTGAGCTTGCCATAGTGACCATGAGTTTCAAAATCTTGTCTGGGCTCTTGAATTCTGTAAGGTACAGAAGTTGGACACTTGGTAGGGGCATTGGTTAGGGGATATATAGGTGTGCATCATGGTATGACCTTTAACTTTGGCTCTGCCAAAGTGTGAGCACCTGCCAAACTTGAGACATGTTTTTCTCATCACAAAGATATATGGATTGCTGCAACTGTTTGTATGTGGGAGAAGCAACTCCGCCGGATTCACCGGAACCACCGGATCCGCATTTTCTTTTCGCAATAGCTTTGCAGCCATAAGGCGGTGTATGCAGTAACCCTGGGAAAAATTTCTGAATATGATGTCATGACATTTCAACCAATCCGAGAAGTCACATGACCAATAACATGTTTTTCAAAAGGGTGTGCTTGCCCGGATGATAACGCTTCACCTTTTCACATAAAATTTGGCAAGTAGGTTTGTTATATAGATGTCTGTAAATCATTAACTTTTGGAAGTGATCTGATACAAAGTGGCCGACTTATTGACGATTTACTAAATGTCACAATTTTTTTTAACGCTGAAACCACAAAAACACATTTATCTCGGAAACGGAGTGAGATAGAGCAATTTCGACAAAAATTTTGACCCACAGGGTACCTGCAGATTCTTTTTGCTGGCAATTTTCAGAAAAATCGTTTTCCTGCCACTTTTGGAGGCCATCTTGAGTTTCTGTGTTAAACACAAAAACCTGTTTATGTTGGAAACAGAGCGAGATAGAGCAATTTCGACAAAATTTTTGACGCGCAGGATATCTGCAGAGTCTATTGGCGACATTTCGCAAAATTCATTTTCCCGCCACTTTTGGCGGCCTTCTTGAATTTCTGCGTTACTTGTTTTGTTTGTATATAGGAGAAACGACTCCGTCGGATCCGCATTTTCTTTTTGCAATAGCTGCGCAGCCATAAGGTGGATTCTTCTCATATTTGGCAGGTGTATACGGTAGCACTGGGAAATTTTTCTGAATATGCGGCAATGATATTTTCACCAATCAGAGAGGTCAGAGAGTAGCTGACCCAGTTTTCAAAAAAATTTTGTACCACCAAAAATCGCAAAACAAAAATGATTGTATCTTGAAAACCGTGCCAGATAGAGCGATTTCGGCAAAATTTTTGACCCACAGGGTATCTGTAAAACTAGCCTTTCCAAGTTTCAACAAATATTTCACTTGCCAAAAAGTGGCAGCCATTTTGAATTTTCGAATTTTTTTCAAAAATGCAAAACACAAAAATGCTTGTATCGCGAAAATCGTGCAAGATAGTGTGATTTCGGCAAAATTTTTGCCCCACAGGTTATCTGTGAAGTCTAGCCTTTCTAAGTTTCAATGAATATTTCACTTTCCCAAAATGGCGGCCATTTTGAATTTTCGAATTTTTTTCAAAAATGCAAAACACAAAAATGCTTGTATCTCGAAAACCGTGCTAGATAGAGCAATTTCGTAGCTGACCCAATTTTTAAAAAATTTTTGTCCCTCCCAAAATGGCGGCCATTTGGAATTTTCAAATTTTTTGCAAAGATTGCAAAACACAAAAATGCTTGTATCTCGAAAAACGTGCCAGATAGAGCGAATTCGGCAAACTTTTTGACCCACATGGTATCTGTGATGACTAGCCTTTCCAAGTTTCAACGAATATTTCACTCGCCAAAAATGGCAGCCATTTCTTTGGGTATGGAAGCAAACTACTCTATCCAATTTTCAAAAAAAAATTTACCCTTCCCAAAAATGGGGGTCATTGTCAATTTTCAAATTTGTGACAAAAAGTGCAAAACACCAAATTGCCTCTGTCTCCTTAACCGTGCAAGATAGAGCAGTTTCATCAAAATTTTTGAAACACACTGTATCCAAGATAACTATCCTGCCCAAGAACCACTTTTCCTATATTCTGGCTTTGTGGAGCTATAAACAGAACTTTCTTACCTGATTAAGCTGCCATTATTTCTCCTTTTCGGGCCACTTTGTTTTTGCCATGCCTAAACAATCGCTTTCCTCTAATTATAATTATGTACTTTTACACAATTGTGCTATTTCCATTGACGCTATTCTCCAGTTAATAAATTTTATGGGGTACGGGCATCTCTGATGCTTTTTTTTATATTGTATGAAACAAAGTAGCCATTTCTTATGTGTAAGTTTGTAAGAAAAATACTTTTGTTCAAATTCCTTATAATCCCTGTATTTTTCTCAGAATGTACTGATTGTGGAGGACATTGTTGACACAGGGGGAACAATGAAGAAGCTTCTGAGTTTACTGGAAGAGTACAAGCCACTGAGTGTGAAAGTGGTCAGTTTGCTGGTCAAACGCACACCCTTAAGTATTGGATACAGACCAGACTGTAAGTAATACTTTCCCTTTTGTTACCCCACAGCCGTTAAAGTTTGTCTGGGCGGTATCTCAGAAACCGTAAGGTGTAGGAAGTTGATACTTGGTAGGGACATTGGTTAGGAGGTGTAGGTGTGCAACGTCATGGTCTGACCTTGATTTGACCTTGCCGTAGTGACCTTGAGTTTGAAAATCTTGTCCAGGCTATATCTCGGAAACCGTAAGGTGTAGGAAGTTGAAACTTGGTAGGGACATTGGTTAGGGGGTGTAGGTGTGCAATGTCATGGTGTGACCTTGATTTGACCTTGCCGTAGTGACCTTGACAGGCTATGTCTCGGAAACTGTAAGGTGTAGGAAGTTGATACTTGGTAGGGATATTGGTTAGGGGGTGTAGGTGTGCAACGTCATGGTCTGACCTTGATTTGACTTTTGACCTTGCCGTAGTGACCTTGACCTATAAAATCTTGTCCGGGCTATATCTCGGAAACCGTAAGGTGTAGGAAGTTGGTACTGAGGAGGGACATTGGCTAGGGCGTGTAGATGTAAAATGTCATGGTGTGACCTTGATTTGACCTTACTGTAGTGACCTTGACCTATAATGCCTTGTCTGGGCTATATTTTGGAAACCATAATGTGTAGGAAGTTGATATTTGGTAGGGACATTGGTCAAGGGTTATATGTGTGCAACGTCATGGTGTGACCTGGATTTGACTTTTGATCTTGCATATCTGATGCTATTTTATGTCTCTACGAGGATATCTGATACTATTTATCTCACTTATATCTCTCTTATATCTTTTTACTTGAATCTTGGTTGTTGCACCTTTGGGTGTCTTTTGGTGTAGATTAAGCACTGTTAAAGTCATATTAGAAGTCATTAATTGTTTTACTTTTGCAACTTCCCATTGGAACAGATGATATTGCATCAAGTGAGCCACAGGTTTGCCCCAATTCCACATAAAAGCATGTATTGCTACATCTGTATGTATGGGTAATATTCAAAACATCCAAACCATAATTCAACCATAGAATGAAGAATCAAAATTGTTAACTCTTGTTAAGCGTCACGCGAGGGACGCTTGTTTGCATATGGGAGGAATTCTTGCGGAAGGGTCCTCCAGCTCCGCAGGCTGCGTCGACTCCGCAAGTTTGCCTACCTATAGCGTCTTTACTAGTGGATGGAATTTCTTCAAACTTGGTATGTATATTTAGTAGCCCTGGGAAAATTGTATGAATTTGGTGCCATGACATTTCAACCAATCAGAGAAGTCACATGACCCATTGGCCCATAGGGTATGTATGAAAGATACTCTTCTCAGTTTTCAAAAATTTTTCCTCTCTCCAAAAATGGCAGCCATTTTGAATTTTCGAATTTTTGACAAAAAGGGTAAAACTTAAAATTGCTTGTATCTCCTAAATTGTGCGAGATAGAGTGATTTCGGCGAAATTTTTGACCCATGGGGAATATGAGCAAGATACTCGGCCCATTTTTCAAAAATTTTTCCTCTTTCCAAAAATGGCGGCCATTTTGAATTTTTGACAAAAATGATAAAAACGTAAATTGCTTGTGGATAGAGAGATTTCGGTGAAATTTTTGGCCCACAGGGTGTATATGCAAGATACTCTACTCAATTCTCAAAAATCTTTCCTCTTTCCAAAAATGGCGGTCATTTTGAATTTTCGAATTTTTGACAAAAAATGGTAAAACTTTAAATTGCTTGTATCTCCTAAACCGTGCGAGATAGAGTGATTTCGGCAAAATTTTTGGCCCACAGGGTATATAAGCAAGATACTCAAAACTGCTTGTATCTCCTAAACCATTTTCAATTTTCCTATTTTTTTTTCGATATAATTTCAGATTGACAGGGTATCTAGGCAAGATTTTCTTTCTATTATAAGCAGCCAACACCATCTTTCTTTTGGGAAGCTTTGTTTTTGCCATGCTTCGCTAGCGATCCTCTAGTTTTAATACTTATTCTTTACATGCAATTTCTTTCTCTTAGATGTTATTTTCTCTACTTAAACATTATTTGGACACTGACACTGCTCTGAAAGTATCCCAATCTGTGTACTGTTTCACTACTTCTATATCTCATGGTATTGAAAACTATTTTCCCAGGCTGTTGGGTACGGGCATCTCTGATGCTATTTTATATGACTAGTTATGAACAGATGATTGTAAGCACTTGTCCTGCTTAACTGTAAGCACTGGTTTCATTGTTTCATTTCATAGTAAGAAGTGAGAATTGACAGAAGTAACAGATGTAATTTCATCAAGTGAGCCACAGATTTTGCTCCAACACCACACATAAGCATTCATTGAATGTATTACCATTTCTGTATGCATGGTAGTATTCAAAACATCTAAACCATAATTCGCCCATGCCAGATGTAGTAAAGAGCATTATCTTTCTTGTAGACATTATTTTGTCTATTTAAACATTGTTTGGACCTTTATATAACTGACAGTGCTCTGAAAGTATCCTGAATTTTGTACTGATACAGTATTTCTATATCTCATGGTGTTAAAAATATTTCCCTTGGCTGTGGGGTACGGGCATCTCTGATGCTATATTTTTCAAATAGGATATTCTTGGACATAAGACCCATGCTCAATTCTAGGACATGTGTTTGCATAAAATACATGATCATTTTGTTATTTTGAAGCTTTCCACACTAATTTATAACCATATTTTTCAGATACTGGTTTTGAGATTCCCAACAAGTTTGTGGTGGGCTATGCACTGGATTATAATGAATACTTCCGAGATCTTAGTGTAAGTATCAGTGGTGATGTGTTTTCCTGCAGATATTGTATTGTCAAGTGATAATACAGTATATACTGATTTTTTTGTTTTTAATAGAGTACAACCTCTATAATCCAGATATATGTTGTCAAAGTAAGATGTGCATAAAAGAGGGTTCGTTGAAAGGCATTTTTATGGTTGTGTTATTATGTCTAATGATCAAATTTCAATATATCTGCTGGCCTCAAGAGATACATTCATGCACAAAATATTTAACTCGTCAGGGATTATTTGTGGCTCGATGTATTTCATGTATTGGGTAGTATGTGTAAGGTTTAATAATGTGGGATTCGTATTTGGTAGGGCATTTTCAACACCACACAGACAGTATTTTCATGATGTGATGGCTTTTTCAAAATGTTTAAAAAACCTATCATGACCTCTCACATGCCGAATTAAAATGTACATGCTGGAGGGGTCAAGAAGAAGTGGGTGATGCGAGGTCACTTTACAGGAGGGCTGGTTTTGGAACATGTACTGCCCACATACTTGGTCCATTTACAGAGTGAGAACAAGGTCATGAACTGAAATTCAAATGCATGTTGAGAAAATTGCTGTGGACAGGAGTTTACCTAACAAATACCTGTAGTGGGACACAAGCCAGCCAAGCCACTTCACCTGTCTATGCAACAGCAGCAGTCACTTCACCAGTCTGTGCCATAAAAGACACTACACCAAATTAAGGCCATGCCCCAGCAGTAGCAGTAGCTCAAGGTTTCTGAGCTACAACCCAAACAAGATATTTCCTACCATTCATCCATCCACCCACCCAGCCAGGTGCCGTGGGTGAAAACCATACCTACCCAGCCTTTTAAGTCTGTGGGGTAAAAACTTTATTATTGGTGTCAGATATTTGCAAGGGTTTATTCCATGGGGTTGATATTTACATAATTATAGTAATGTAAATATTTCTACTGCAATATGCGCTTATTAATGTTTCCCACTGAGTCTGTGCAGTTACAGTTCCCTTGTTCCAATTATACAAAGAGTGATTTATTGTATGACAGGAATTTAAGTATCACACTTTAACAGTGAAATGCATACAAAATACATACATTTTCTTTTGTTCATTCAAGTTTCATTATGTGCAGTATAGGAGTTTAGATCAGTAGATGACAACTGGTGCGAATATTTATTTTATATCACCTCATATACAGGGTTTCTTGGTTAAATTTGAAAGGAGGGGGGGGGGGGGGGGGGGGTGTTCTCTATGGTTCTCTGTGGTGTCGAGATACGATCTCTAGTTTCTTGCTATTTTAGCTAATGAGCTTTGATAGAATTAATTCCCAGTGAAAGTTAATTCCGAATTAATGTCTTCAATACAGATTTCACCACAAGTATACATTTATTCCATAGAATTTCTTTATATTTGAATACAAGTAAAATTATTTTTCTTCCAGCTAAGATTTCCTTGCATAAACAGAAATAGTGTCATTTGTATTTCAGCATATCTGTGTTATCAACAATCCTGGAAAAGAGAAATATGCAGTAAAATAAGAGACAGAGAAACACCAAAAAGCTGTATGTTTTGTGTTGAGAAGTTTATGCTGAGGACAAGCCGGAGCTTTCCCAAATAATTTTTTGCCTAGTTGTAATTAGTGTATGGACGATTAGACCAACGTTCGATCAATCGTCGGTGTCATGGCACAATCGCGTTCGGTCACTGACAACTTCTAGAAATCGATTAAATCTTACCCTTCTTTATGTGTCTCAATATCCACATATTTATCTCCCGCCGGCTGGGCGGGAGATTATAAAACGCATTCCGTGCGTGTGTTCGTGTGTTATGGAGTGTGTGTCACGCTTTTATAAAGGGCTGTACATCACACTGGTTGTTTCTTCTTGGCCTTTTCAATGTTTTTTATGACCTTATTGCTTATGTCCTTTCATTTGATGCTGTTATTTCACACCTAGGACCATAGCTAAGTGAGTAATAGCAATGGTGGCTACTTTGAGTAAAGTGCTCATAACTCCAAAACTACTGCATTTAGAGTGTTTCTGTAAAATACGTTGTTCAGCTACTTTCTCCATGCCTACAAGATGGTACCATTTTTAGGGTTCTATCTTCATAGCTAAGTGAGTAATAGCTATTTTCTGTTAACAATGAACAAAATGAGTAAATTGATTTTGTCTTTGTAACTGTTACTTACAATATTGGCCTGAAATATGTTGTTCAACAACTCCTTCATGTACTATATCATGGTGAGGTGTCCAAGGTGTAGCACCGTAGCTAACTGAGTAATAGCTATACTAAGTTTAAAATTTGACCATTGAGCAACTCAAAAGCTATTGAATATAGAGGATTTTTGTCGAATATGTTGTTCACCTATCTTTTGGATATACTGTATTGTGAATTTTCACAGCTGTAACTCCATAGCTAACTGAGTAATAGCTACTTTGATGAGAACCATAATGAGTAAATGGCTTATATCTTCAAAAGTTTTGCAGCTACACAATTTTGTTCCAATATGTTGTTCAGCTACTATCTCCACAGCTACAACATGGTCACTAGTTTGGAAGTGTATCTCCATAGCTAAGTGAGTAATAGCTACTTTGTCAATTTTTAATGATAACCATAATGAGTAAATGCCTTATATCTTCAAAAGTATTGCAGCTACACAATTTCTCTCAAATAAGTTGTTCATCTACTTTTTTGTGAACTGTAACATATTTAAGTTTCACAACTGTTGCTCAATGTACAAGTGAGTAATGGCTACTTTATTGCTACTTTTAGTGAAAATGTGAAAAATGACAAATATCTCGCAAACCATAATAGCTACTTTGTCAATTTTTAATGATAACCATAATGAGTAAATGCCTTATATCTTCAAAAGTATTGCAGCTACACAATTTCTTTCAAATAAGTTGTTCATCTACTTTTTAAGTCATTCATCTACTTTGGGAGAGCTTTCACATGGTGAAGTTTCAGACTCGTAGCTAATTACTCACCTACTGAAAATGAGTAAATGCGAATTATCTCTAAAAGTATTGCAGATAGCCAATTTTTCTCAAATAACTCATTCACCTACTTTTGGGAGAGCTTTCACTTGGTGAAGTTTCAGACCCATAGCTAATTACTCACCTACTCAAAATGAGTAAATGCGAATTATCTGTAAAAGTATTGCAGATAGCCAATTTTTCTCAAATAACTCATTCACCTACTTTTGGGAGAGCTTTCACTTGGTGAAGTTTCAGACCCATAGCTAATTACTCACCTACTCAAAATGAGTAAATGCGAAGTATCGCTAAAACTATTGCAGATAGCCAATTTTTCTCAAATAACTCATTCACCTACTTTTGGGAGAGCTTTCACTTGATGAAGTTTCAGACCCATAGCTAATTACTCACCTACTCAAAATGAGTAAATGCGAATTATCTGTAAAAGTATTGCAGATAGCCAATTTTTCTCAAATAACTCCTTCATCTACTTTTGGGATAGCTTTCACATGGTGAAGTTTCAGACCCATAGATAATTACTCACCTACTGAAAATGAGTAAATGCGAATTATCGCTAAAAGTATTGCAGATAGCCAATTTTTCTCAAATAACTCGTTCACCTACTTTTGGAAGAGCTTTCACATGGTGAAGTTTCAGACCCATAGCTAATTACTCACCTACTGAAAATGAGTAAATGCGAATTATCTCTAAAAGTATTGCAGATGGCCAATTTTTCTCAAATAACTCCTTCACCTACTTTTGGGAGAACTTTCACTTGGTGAAGTTTCACACCCATAGCTAATTACTCGCCTACTCAAAATGAGTAAATGCGAATTATCGCTAAAAGTATTGCAGATAGCCAATTTTTCTCAAATAACTCATTCACCTACTTTTGGGAGAACTTTCACTTGAAGTTTCACACCCATAGCTAATTACTCACCTACTCAAAATGAGTAAATGCGAATTATCGCTAAAAGTATTGCAGATAGCCAATTTTTCTCAAATTACTCATTCATCTACTTTTGGGAGAGCTTTCACTTGGTGAAGTTTCAGACCCATAGCTAATTACTCACCTACTCAAAATGAGTAAATGCGAATTATCTCTAAAAGTATTGCAGATAGCCAATTTTTCTCAAATAACTCATTCATCTACTTTTGGGAGAGCTTTCACATGGTGAAGTTTCAGACCCGTAGATAATTACTCACCTACTCAAAATGAGTAAATGCGAATTATCTCTTAAAAGTATTGTACTTAGCCAATTTTGCTCAAATAACTCATTGCAAATTTTGAAAGCTGTAGGTCCATAGCTAACTCAGTAATAGCTACTTTGACTTTTTTGATTTAAATAATTTATAACAGCAAAACTATTCAATTTAAAGGAGTTTTGTCAAATATGTTGTTCACCTACTTTTTGATGTAGTGCGGCGGGAGATCATACCACGGCAGTGGTCTTGTTTTTTTATATTTTAGGCAGTTTCCAAAACTTCCTTTAATAAATTAATAGATTTCTCAAGAATTTTGGGTTTGTTTATATCAGTCACATTCTTATTCTTACTGCACTCAAATAACATAGCATATTGCATTTGATATTGCGCACTTCTACAATTCTGTTTCTAATGCGCAGTTACAGATTTTCAAAGAATAAGAATTTTTCAAAATTGCTATCAACAAGGTATTGTCTATAGCTCTCCTTGCCCGTAATACCTTTGTCACTGATTAAAATATTAATGCTGTCAGTTTTCTGATGCAGCTATTGCCTCTGATTTCTCTGTTATAAACTTTCTTGTGGGATCCTTAAAATTCCTGGGAAAGCAAGTATTTTGGTTCTTGGAAATAGAGTAAAACCTCTATTATCCTACCCTCTGGGGGGGGGGGGGGGGGAGTAACATTATGGTCGGATAATAGGAAGGCTAAAATAACAGGCTAAAATGGTGTAGAGAGATTGGGTTTGAGGTCGGATAATTGAATATCTGGAAAAGAGGGTTGGATAATAGAGGTTCTACTGTATCTCTTGTTCACAGAATCATTTTTCCATGAAAAACCTAGTTTCTGAGCAAACTGTCAGACACTCGGAATAAGAGTGTTTCAAGAATAAGAATATGGTCACAGGTCTTCTGCTGAAAATTAAAAGGATATAGAGTAAGAAATCTAAAATTCGCCACATATCTGAAATTCGCCACATGTGAAAATACTAATAAAATAAATGAATTGTGGTGAGATTTGTTGACTGTATAGTAAATTAAGGCTTTTTGAACTGAAAAATACCAATTTTTGGACAAAAACATCATTTTCTTCATAAAATTAACTAAGGTTTTAGAGGTGGCGAATTTTAGATTCCTGGCGAATTTTAGATTTCTTACTCTATTTGCGATAGCTAATTCTCAGGTCACAACTACATATTTGAAAGATCAGTGTTACTTTTGTGGTGATGTTTGTTTACTGTGTAAACATCATTATACATAACTACACAAATTACCCTGCTTCTTGTGTGAGATTGTCTGTAGTGTTTCCATTCCGTCTTTCACTTATAAAGTGCTTATCTGTTAAACTTTTACATTCTATGGGACAAGTCTGTTCTTTTTTATTACATGATATACACATGTATGTGTTATTTTAGATTTATTTTTTATAAACAAAGCAAAGTTTATTCTTAACTTGTGGTAAGTTACAGTTCACAAAGTTCTTTCAATCAAGAAAATCTATTTAGACTTTGAACAGGAAACAACAATATTATTGTTCTTTTTCATTAAGTTTATATAGTAACACTCTCGCCTCCCACCTCTGAGGCCGGGGTTCGATTCCCGGCACGGCCTCAAGTGGGAAAGCTGGTAGTTGCTTGCCATTGGTCGGCAGTTTACAGTACAGAACCCTGATGAACTGTATGTACTGGTTTCCTCTGCCCTTCCAACTACCCGTTGTGATATGACCTGTACAGTGTTGAAAGCGACGTAAAACCCCAAATAAATAAATAAATATTAAGTTTATATACAGCTCTCATTAAGTGTAAAACAATTTTAATTAGGACATCTGATTTCATCCTTCAGGTTTTGTCAGAATTTTTTTCTCCTTTTTTTCCCCTTCACTTTCTACTTTTCCACATTACAGCAAAATGGTTCACAATATCATCTTCAGGTTTTCTGTGTTCGTTTATGTTCAAGGGGGACAACTTATGAAAAAAAACTTTTTACATCCGCCATCTTGTTTCCAAGATGGCCACCACCCATTTTTTAAAGCTTGTCTGCGCTTTAAGTCGGATTGCTTTGTAAATGCCACCCAGTTTCAAAACTAGAGTGTGCTGTAAGTCCGCCATCTTGTTTTCAAGATGGCTGCCACCTATTTTTAGAGCTTCTGTGTGTCTGGAGGATGTCCAAGGCTTTTTTCTCTAGTTGTTAGATGCTTTTTGTGATAACAGTGTTGCAGGTGTTTCAGTTCAATGTTTAAGAAACAAATAAATAAGAGTGAATATATACAATTGTGTAATCGAGTATTTTGAAAGAATATCATTGTTACACACGACTTAAATATAATGTGTTGGAACTGAGAAGATGGTGTTTAAACAAAAGTTAATCAAGTATGGTGGGAGAGTGAGGTTTTGTTGATAAAATATAAGATGTTTTGGTGTAAAATATTGGGAAGTTAACACTGAGTTATAGACTGTGAAAACATATATTCAAGTATATTTGACATTACAAGTTTCAACAACCATGCTATTTTAATGCATTATCTGGTTCAGTGCACTGTACGCATAGCAAATTCTATATATACACATAAGATTTTAATTTGTCATCAGTTCTGGACACATGCTATCTTACAATAAATATTTTTTATACACTTGTGCTTTTAGTATGTCAGGTGATGAGGTAGTGGAGACATTTTTATGATTTATAGAGGAAAACTCGACTCAGACAGAAATTTGTTAAAGACAGTCATTGTACGAAGTTTACCAGAAAATTTTCCAAGTCCATTGGACTTAGCTCCAGCTCAAAAATGTTACAGGTCCTTTGCAAAAGTTGCCAGTTCATATTTTAAAGCAGGTTAAATCAATATTGAGTGTCAAAATTGACCAAGTGGCAGGTGCTAGCCAGTAAGTGGTTTAATGTTATTTTCTACAATGGTAAGAATATAAAAAAAGTAAAATCTCATCAATTTTGGGGATTAAAAAAAATAGAAGTTTTCCTAAGTTACAAGACATCCGGACCTGTTACTCTGTAAAAATACAAGTCCATGAGAGTAGTTACCCCCCTAGTCTTGGACAGTGGGGCCTGATAGGTGTTAATTTCATTCACTGCATACAGTAAGTAAGGTAAGATTATGTCTGATACAAGTTACTTTACTAAAAAGTAGTGCTGTCACTAAGTGCCCGAGTACTTGGAAATGGGCCTACAGGTTTGGCATGCTTGTTTATTGTTCATTAACCCAAACAAAAGTATGCAACATAGCACTTGTTATATGCAACCTTGTGTATAGGACTACATCTAAGAGGTCTTTTTAAGTGATACAAGTCATAATTTATATTATAATGAAATATAAAAGCAATGGAGGACATTCATATCATGTTTATTTTAATCAGTTACTGCATTTACTCCATTAGTTAAATTGTTCATTGCAAACTCTTACATATATATACTCAAGCCCTGACAGTGTGGCCAGGACTGAAGTAACACACACACTTTGTGATTCACACAGATAACTGTAATGTTAAATCCCTGACAACATTATAATACTATGAAGGATAAAATATCACAGAAGAATATATTGAATATCATCACACATAAATCTAATAATAGGCAACCAGCAAACTGCTATTGCATAGGAAAAAAAAGTGTATAACATCACTATTCAGTGTATTCACCGAGTACATTATTTTCTTTAACAATACCATTTACACCTGCAAAAAATAGCATCAGATATGCCCATACCCCACAGTAGGGCGAATATGCCAATACAAACATACGGTGATTTTTTTCACACTTTTCAGATAAGATGGCCTGCTTTTCATTCTAGAACCTTCCAGCTGTAGTTTTGAAGTTTCTAAATAGCTAAAGGTTAATATGTAATGATGCCAAGTGAAGCCGTATAATTCATAATTGTATCAAATACAACGCAACCTATAGTTTATAAGATATTGTCAAGACAAATCTTTAAAGTCAAGATATAGTTGCAGTGATGCTTCTAGAGCGCGGGATATGCTACATCTAGCGAGTTTTAGTACTAACCCGCAATTCGGTAGATTCGGCGCATTCGGTAGAAGACGCGATCCAACATGTTTACAAAATGGAGGGGCACCGATCGTTTTGTGAGAATCCTTTAATTTTATCATCATAAAGACTACATTTGGTCGTTTTTTCAGTGAAAAACGTTATTTAATATGAAAACAAAATGGATACTATAAAGTGGATGATTCAAACGTCAGATACTAACAATACTGTTTAACCAGTATATGTACAGTATACAGAAAGATTTTATACATAGAAAAGCTAAGGTACTTGAAAAAACGTCTGCTGCATATATAATGGTAATAACTTAGTAACAAGAGCACTCTAAGAGTGCAAACCTCCCCGTGCAGGTTTGATTTTTTTTAAAGAATAATACTTAAATAAGAAAATCCAGGTCTTTGATTTTTTTTTCTGTATCGAAGCAGTGATCCAGATAAGTCCAGTTTTTAAGCCAGGTGACGGACTTCGGTAGGCAACGAACTTAGGTAACTGATCAGTAGCAAACAAACAAACGGACAAAGAAATAAATGGTTCTGAATTTAATCCCTCCTTGGTCGAGGTATAAGTTCCCATTTTAATTGACCAAGCCCCCACATTTTTCGGAGATGGGGGGGAAGTGCCCCCACATTTCAAAATTTCTAGAATCAACACTGTAGTTGCCGAGATAAATTTTCAAATTATGAATGATACATACACTTCCAAAATTGATTTTAAACCTAATATGTACTACTTCCTAGTGATTTATGACTTACAGACTCCGCTTCGAGTTATCAGTGCATCGGACATCAAACCATAGCAAACCAATAAACTAGGTGCCACAAAGTTTGGTATTTTAATATTCAACAGGAGGTAGTACATCCACTTCACAAGTATATGTTGCTCCATGCCACAACTTAGATACAAAATCTTTGCTTGTTTTATAATATTAATTATATCCCCAGACGAAAGTCGGGGATATATTGGATTCAGGTCCGTCGCGCCGCCGCCGCCGCCGTAGAAATTTCCTTGTGGACGCGATAACTCAAAAACAAA
This sequence comes from Sabellastarte sp. h YS-2021, assembly GCA_964017235.1. Classification (NCBI taxonomy): domain Eukaryota; kingdom Metazoa; phylum Annelida; class Polychaeta; order Sabellida; family Sabellidae; genus Sabellastarte; species Sabellastarte sp. h YS-2021. The sequence goes on from OZ024938.1 coordinate 61,586,652, forward strand.
TTAATATTTTTTTTTCAAACTTGGTACACATGTTAAGGGTGCCCAAAGGAAGATCCCTATTTTAAGGTGACCTTAAACTCCCAGTAAAAAAGAACTTATGGCCACCTTAAGGTCAGAAATTGCACTTTTGGCCACTTAGAGCCCTGTAGGTCACAAACTATGATGCTCAGCTGGCTGAAATTTTACCTGACAACACATTAATATGTTCTTAGTACATGTGCCGAAAATCATGACTTTAAGTTGAGGAGAAAATTGTGTTTGAGGCCCATAAATACCCCCACTTAGGGATTTTTTGCTATACTTTTCACATATTTTGCCCTATAATTTGGAAGTGGTAATTCTGATGAGTCTCAAACTGCGCTAGGTATAACTTTGATATGTAATCCTTGTCTGTAGAAAATTTTAGGGCTGTAGGTTTACCCAAAGGGGTCGACTTAAGGTCTCAAAAGTGCCCACAGAGACCCAATTTATGCACTTTTTGCCACTTTCAAGCACTGTAGCTTTCAAACTATGTCTCTCATCTAAGTTAAATATCATCTGGGAATATATCTATGTGTTTTCTTATATGTGCCCCAACATTTAGGGCTTTAATAGACAGTTAACCTGTGTATCAGGACCATAAACACCCACCCGAGTGACCCTTATAAGACATTTTTCACATCTTTTTCCCTGTAACTTGGAAATGGTAAGTCTGAGAAGTTTCAAACTGTATTAGATATATATTCTGTGTGTAATCTTAGTATGTAACAGATTTTAAGTCTGAAGCTTTAATTTTGAAGGTCAAATTGAGGTCTCTAAAAGGCTCCCAAAGACCCAATATTTGGACTTTTTGCTACTTTTAAGCCCTGTGACTGTCAAACTATGTGACTGATAGAGCTCAAATCCTATCTGAGAAGATATTAGTATGTTATTTTTATATGTGCCAAAAATTAAGGCTTTAAGAAGACATTTAACCTGTGTATGAGGACCATAAATCCCCACCCGAGTAACCATTTTTAGACATTTTTCACATATTTTTCCCTGTAACTTGGAAATGGTAAGTCTAAGAAGTTTCAAACTGTATTAGATGCATATTCTATGTGTAATCTTAGTATGTGACAAATTTTAAGTCTGAAGCTTTAATTTGAAGGCCACATTTAGGTCTCTAGAAGGCCCCATAAAGACCCAGTATTTGGACTTTTTGCCAATTTTAAGGCCTGTGACTGTTAAACTATGTGACTGATAGAGCTGAAATCTCATCTGGGAATACATTATTATGTTCTTTTTACATGTGCCAAAAATCAAGGCTTCAAGTAGACATTTAACCTGTGTATGAGGACCTTTAACACCCACCTGAGTGACCCTTTTAAGACATTTTTCACATATTTTGCTCTGTAACTTGGAAATGGTAAGTCTGAGAAGTTTCAAACTTTATTAGATACATATTCTATGTGTAATCTTAGTATGTAACAAATTTTAAGTCTGAAGCTTTAATTTGAAAGCCACATCGAGATCTCTAAAAGGCCCACAATGACCCAATATTTGGACTTTTTACCACCTTTAAGCCCTGTAACTGTTAAACTATGTGATTGATGGAGCTGAAATCCCATCTGGGAATGCATTATTATGTCCTTTTTACATATGCCAAAAATCAAGGTTTTTAGTAGACATTTAACCTGTGTATGAGGGCCATAGACACTCGCCCAAGTGCCTTTTTTGACATTTTTTCCGTATTTTGCCCTGTTATTTGGAAATGCTTAGTGTGACAAGTCTTAAACTGTATTATATATGATTTTTGTTTGTTATGTATGTCCCCCCAAAAAGTTTCAGATCTGTAGTTTAATTGCTAAGGTCTCTTTAACAATTGTAAAATGCCCACAGAAACCCAATTTATGGATATTATGCCACTTTAAAGCCCAGTAACTGTCAAACTATGTGGGTTATAGAGCTGAAATCTTTGAATTTTTAAAAGGAAATGCCTGTCTATTTAAATTTTGAATATTAATAATGTTATGGCTATCTTAGTCTTTTAAGAACTTATTTTTGTGTGTTATACCTCTGCTTGCTGAGTTTTTCACTTTTTAAAATGAAACTGGTGAAACATATTGAAGTAGACAAAATGGACACTTTAAGTGAGCTTTAAGTCCCAATATTAATGAAATTATATCCTTATGTAGTAAAACTAGGGGATTTTTAACCCTCAACTAGCCCAGTTTTATTCAACTTGCCTCAGTTAATTTTGGCACAGCTCCTACAGTTATGAACTCATTTCAGTTGATAATCACATACTTAAAATTCTCAATTCTTTTTGTATTTGAGTACCCCTTTTATATAGATTGTTTGTTTACCATTTATGCTCAACCCACATCCCCCACCCGGATTCCCCCCACCCACCTCTGGGACCTCCAGCTATATTGAGTGACACTAAATAAACAAAGGTATTTAATGATATCAGATGAGAAACAAAGAACTCAATGGGGTTGCAGATCTTGTGTAATAGTGAGAGAGGTGTGGAGAAGGGGAGAGGGGTGGGGGTGGGAGGTGGTGGGCTTCATTACATATAACACAAAGGGGAGTCAGAACTGAGATTGTGTCACATATTTAGGTTGCATATATATGGACCACATATATAGGTATAGAGGAAATGAATAACTGAAAACAATTTGCAAATTCTAAAAATAATATAATAAAATAATAATATAAATAATTTTTTTTTAAATAATATTTTATTTGTGAACAAATATAGAAACAGATATGCGCTTTTGGGATTATGAATTTTAGAATGGACATTGAATCATCAATCATTTAAATACTTTGAAGGAAGATTGAAAAATATGATGAGTTGAGTTAAAAATAATATTTTATTTGTCAACAAATATAGAAACAGATATGCTCTTTTGGGATTATTATTTTAGAATGGACATTCAATCATCAATCATTTAAATACTTGGAAAATAGGTTTAGAGTTATCATTGCAGGAAGATTGAAAATATAATTTGAGTTATGTATTCGGCGTCTGGGGATACACCATCTTCCTTGGGGAGATATAAACAGAGTAGATTGATGTGCTGAAGTTCATATAATAATGGGTAATTATGTTTTAAAAAATTCCCGATCAAAACCTGTGGCGTGAGTGATGACCTGTCTGGGGATATGTTGGCGCCGAGTTGGCCCAATCTAGTTTTAATTGGAGAAGGCGTGGTAGAGGTGGGGGAGAGGTGTGGTGCAGGTGAGATATAGTATATATTTCTTGCAACATCTACCACGTTTTTGGGGTGTGGTAGAGATTCATCCCAGTAATTTTAATTGGAGAAGGCGGGGTAGAGGTGGGGGAGAGGTGTGGTAGAGGTCAGATATAGTATATATTTCTTGCAACATCTACCACGTTTTTGGGGTGTGGTAGAGGTTGATCCCAGTAATTTTAATTGGAGAAGGTGTGTTAGAGGTGGGGGAGAGGTGTGGTAGAGGTGAGATATAGTATATATTTCTTGAAACATCTACCACGTTTTGGGGGTGTGGTAGAGGTAGAGGTTGATCCCAGTAATTTTAATTGGAGAAGGCGTGGTCAAGGTGGGGGAGAGGTGTGGTGCAGGTGAGATATAGTATATATTTCTTGCAACATCTACCACGTTTTGGGGGTGTGGTAGAGGTAGAGGTTGATCCCAGTAATTTTAATTGGAGAAGGCGTGGTAGAGGTGGGTGAGAGGTGTGTTAGAGGTCAGATATAGTATATATTTCTTGCAACATCTACCACGTTTTGGGGGTGTGGTAGAGGTAGAGGTTGATTCCAGTAATTTCTAATTGTTAAAGGCGTGATAGAGGTGGGGGAGAGATGTGGTACAGGTGAGATATAGTATATATTTCTTGCAACATCTACCACGTTTTTGGGGTGTGGTAGAGGTAGAGATTCATCCCAGTAATTTTAATTGGAGAAGGCGGGGTAGAGGTGGGGGAGAGGTGTGGTAGAGGTCAGATATAGTATATATTTCTTGCAACATCTACCACGTTTTTGGGGTATGGTAGAGGTAGAGGTTGATCCCAGTAATTTTAATTGGAGAAGGTGTGTTAGAGGTGGGGGAGAGGTGTGGTAGAGGGGAGATATAGTATATATTTCTTGAAACATCTACCACGTTTTGGGGGTGTGGTAGAGGTACAGGTTGATCCCAGTAATTTTAATTGGAGAAGGCATGGTAGAGGTGGGGGAGAGGTGTGGTAGAGGTCAGATATAGTATTTCTTGCAACATATACCACATTTTGGGGGTGTGGTAGAGGTACAGGTTGATCCCAGTAATTTTAATTGGAGAAGGTGTGGTAGAGGTGGGGGAGAGGTGTGGTAGAGGTCAGATATAGTATATATTTGTTGACACGTACCACGTTTTGGGGGTGTGGTAGAGGTAGAGGTTCATCTCAGTAATTTTAATTGGAGAAGGCATGGTAGAGGTGGGGGAGAGGTGTGGTAGAGGTCAGACGTAGTATATACTTCCTGCAACATCTACCACGTTTTTGGGGTGTGGTAGAGGTAGAGGTTCAACCCAGTAATTATATCCCCAGACGAAAGTCGGGGATATATTGGATTCAGGTCCGTCGCGCCGCCGCCGCCGCCGCCGCCGTAGAAATTTCCTTGTGGACGCGATAACTCAAAAACAAATTAATATTTTTTTTTCAAACTTGGTACACATGTTAAGGGTGCCCAAAGGAAGATCCCTATTTTAAGGTGACCTTAAACTCCCAGTAAAAAAGAACTTATGGCCACCTTAAGGTCAGAAATTGCACTTTTGGCCACTTAGAGCCCTGTAGGTCACAAACTATGATGCTCAGCTGGCTGAAATTTTACCTGACAACACATTAATATGTTCTTAGTACATGTGCCGAAAATCATGACTTTAAGTTGAGGAGAAAATTGTGTTTGAGGCCCATAAATACCCCCACTTAGGGATTTTTTGCTATACTTTACACATATTTTGCCCTATAATTTGGAAGTGATAATTCTGATGAGTCTCAAACTGCGCTAGGTATAACTTTGATATGTAATCCTTGTCTGTAGAAAATTTTAGGGCTGTAGGTTTACCCAAAGGGGTCGACTTAAGGTCTCAAAAGTGCCCACAGAGACCCAATTTATGCACTTTTTGCCACTTTCAAGCACTGTAGCTTTCAAACTATGTCTCTCATCTAAGTTAAATATCATCTGGGAATATATCTATGTGTTTTCTTATATGTGCTCCAACATTTAGGCCTTTAATAGACAGTTAACCTGTGTATCAGGACCATAAACACCCACCCGAGTGACCCTTATAAGACATTTTTCACATCTTTTTCCCTGTAACTTGGAAATGGTAAGTCTGAGAAGTTTCAAACTGTATTAGATATATATTCTGTGTGTAATCTTAGTATGTAACAGATTTTAAGTCTGAAGCTTTAATTTTGAAGGTCAAATTGAGGTCTCTAAAAGGCTCCCAAAGACCCAATATTTGGACTTTTTGCTACTTTTAAGCCCTGTGACTGTCAAACTATGTGACTGATAGAGCTCAAATCCTATCTGAGAAGATATTAGTATGTTATTTTTATATGTGCCAAAAATTAAGGCTTTAAGAAGACATTTAACCTGTGTATGAGGACCATAAATCCCCACCCGAGTAACCATTTTTAGACATTTTTCACATATTTTTCCCTGTAACTTGGAAATGGTAAGTCTAAGAAGTTTCAAACTGTATTAGATGCATATTCTATGTGTAATCTTAGTATGTGACAAATTTTAAGTCTGAAGCTTTAATTTGAAGGCCACATTTAGGTCTCTAGAAGGCCCCATAAAGACCCAGTATTTGGACTTTTTGCCAATTTTAAGGCCTGTGACTGTTAAACTATGTGACTGATAGAGCTGAAATCTCATCTGGGAATACATTATTATGTTCTTTTTACATGTGCCAAAAATCAAGGCTTCAAGTAGACATTTAACCTGTGTATGAGGACCTTTAACACCCACCTGAGTGACCCTTTTAAGACATTTTTCACATATTTTGCTCTGTAACTTGGAAATGGTAAGTCTGAGAAGTTTCAAACTTTATTAGATACATATTCTATGTGTAATCTTAGTATGTAACAAATTTTAAGTCTGAAGCTTTAATTTGAAAGCCACATCGAGATCTCTAAAAGGCCCACAATGACCCAATATTTGGACTTTTTACCACCTTTAAGCCCTGTAACTGTTAAACTATGTGATTGATGGAGCTGAAATCCCATCTGGGAATGCATTATTATGTCCTTTTTACATATGCCAAAAATCAAGGTTTTTAGTAGACATTTAACCTGTGTATGAGGGCCATAGACACTCGCCCAAGTGCCTTTTTTGACATTTTTTCCGTATTTTGCCCTGTTATTTGGAAATGCTTAGTGTGACAAGTCTTAAACTGTATTATATATGATTTTTGTTTGTTATGTATGTCCCCCCAAAAAGTTTCAGATCTGTAGTTTAATTGCTAAGGTCTCTTTAACAATTGTAAAATGCCCACAGAAACCCAATTTATGGATATTATGCCACTTTAAAGCCCAGTAACTGTCAAACTATGTGGGTTATAGAGCTGAAATCTTTGAATTTTTAAAAGGAAATGCCTGTCTATTTAAATTTTGAATATTAATAATGTTATGGCTATCTTAGTCTTTTAAGAACTTATTTTTGTGTGTTATACCTCTGCTTGCTGAGTTTTTCACTTTTTAAAATGAAACTGGTGAAACATATTGAAGTAGACAAAATGGACACTTTAAGTGAGCTTTAAGTCCCAATATTAATGAAATTATATCCTTATGTAGTAAAACTAGGGGATTTTTAACCCTCAACTAGCCCAGTTTTATTCAACTTGCCTCAGTTAATTTTGGCACAGCTCCTACAGTTATGAACTCATTTCAGTTGATAATCACATACTTAAAATTCTCAATTCTTTTTGTATTTGAGTACCCCTTTTATATAGATTGTTTGTTTACCATTTATGCTCAACCCACATCCCCCACCCGGATTCCCCCCACCCACCTCTGGGACCTCCAGCTATATTGAGTGACACTAAATAAACAAAGGTATTTAATGATATCAGATGAGAAACAAAGAACTCAATGGGGTTGCAGATCTTGTGTAATAGTGAGAGAGGTGTGGAGAAGGGGAGAGGGGTGGGGGTGGGAGGTGGTGGGCTTCATTACATATAACACAAAGGGGAGTCAGAACTGAGATTGTGTCACATATTTAGGTTGCATATATATGGACCACATATATAGGTATAGAGGAAATGAATAACTGAAAACAATTTGCAAATTCTAAAAATAATATAATAAAATAATAATATAAATAATTTTTTTTTAAATAATATTTTATTTGTGAACAAATATAGAAACAGATATGCGCTTTTGGGATTATGAATTTTAGAATGGACATTGAATCATCAATCATTTAAATACTTTGAAGGAAGATTGAAAAATATGATGAGTTGAGTTAAAAATAATATTTTATTTGTCAACAAATATAGAAACAGATATGCTCTTTTGGGATTATTATTTTAGAATGGACATTCAATCATCAATCATTTAAATACTTGGAAAATAGGTTTAGAGTTATCATTGCAGGAAGATTGAAAATATAATTTGAGTTATGTATTCGGCGTCTGGGGATACACCATCTTCCTTGGGGAGATATAAACAGAGTAGATTGATGTGCTGAAGTTCATATAATAATGGGTAATTATGTTTTAAAAAATTCCCGATCAAAACCTGTGGCGTGAGTGATGACCTGTCTGGGGATATGTTGGCGCCGAGTTGGCCCAATCTAGTTTTAATTGGAGAAGGCGTGGTAGAGGTGGGGGAGAGGTGTGGTGCAGGTGAGATATAGTATATATTTCTTGCAACATCTACCACGTTTTTGGGGTGTGGTAGAGATTCATCCCAGTAATTTTAATTGGAGAAGGCGGGGTAGAGGTGGGGGAGAGGTGTGGTAGAGGTCAGATATAGTATATATTTCTTGCAACATCTACCACGTTTTTGGGGTGTGGTAGAGGTTGATCCCAGTAATTTTAATTGGAGAAGGTGTGTTAGAGGTGGGGGAGAGGTGTGGTAGAGGTGAGATATAGTATATATTTCTTGAAACATCTACCACGTTTTGGGGGTGTGGTAGAGGTAGAGGTTGATCCCAGTAATTTTAATTGGAGAAGGCGTGGTCAAGGTGGGGGAGAGGTGTGGTGCAGGTGAGATATAGTACATATTTCTTGCAACATCTACCACGTTTTGGGGGTGTGGTAGAGGTAGAGGTTGATCCCAGTAATTTTAATTGGAGAAGGCGTGGTAGAGGTGGGTGAGAGGTGTGTTAGAGGTCAGATATAGTATATATTTCTTGCAACATCTACCACGTTTTGGGGGTGTGGTAGAGGTAGAGGTTGATTCCAGTAATTTCTAATTGTTAAAGGCGTGATAGAGGTGGGGGAGAGATGTGGTACAGGTGAGATATAGTATATATTTCTTGCAACATCTACCACGTTTTTGGGGTGTGGTAGAGGTAGAGATTCATCCCAGTAATTTTAATTGGAGAAGGCGGGGTAGAGGTGGGGGAGAGGTGTGGTAGAGGTCAGATATAGTATATATTTCTTGCAACATCTACCACGTTTTTGGGGTGTGGTAGAGGTAGAGGTTGATCCCAGTAATTTTAATTGGAGAAGGTGTGTTAGAGGTGGGGGAGAGGTGTGGTAGAGGTGAGATATAGTATATATTTCTTGAAACATCTACCACGTTTTGGGGGTGTGGTAGAGGTACAGGTTGATCCCAGTAATTTTAATTGGAGAAGGCATGGTAGAGGTGGGGGAGAGGTGTGGTAGAGGTCAGATATAGTATTTCTTGCAACATATACCACATTTTGGGGGTGTGGTAGAGGTACAGGTTGATCCCAGTAATTTTAATTGGAGAAGGTGTGGTAGAGGTGGGGGAGAGGTGTGGTAGAGGTCAGATATAGTATATATTTGTTGACACGTACCACGTTTTGGGGGTGTGGTAGAGGTAGAGGTTCATCTCAGTAATTTTAATTGGAGAAGGCATGGTAGAGGTGGGGGAGAGGTGTGGTAGAGGTCAGACGTAGTATATACTTCCTGCAACATCTACCACGTTTTTGGGGTGTGGTAGAGGTAGAGGTTCAACCCAGTAATTATATCCCCAGACGAAAGTCGGGGATATATTGGATTCAGGTCCGTCGCGCCGCCGCCGCCGCCGCCGCCGTAGAAATTTCCTTGTGGACGCGATAACTCAAAAACAAATTAATATTTTTTTTTCAAACTTGGTACACATGTTAAGGGTGCCCAAAGGAAGATCCCTATTTTAAGGTGACCTTAAACTCCCAGTAAAAAAGAACTTATGGCCACCTTAAGGTCAGAAATTGCACTTTTGGCCACTTAGAGCCCTGTAGGTCACAAACTATGATGCTCAGCTGGCTGAAATTTTACCTGACAACACATTAATATGTTCTTAGTACATGTGCCGAAAATCATGACTTTAAGTTGAGGAGAAAATTGTGTTTGAGGCCCATAAATACCCCCACTTAGGGATTTTTTGCTATACTTTACACATATTTTGCCCTATAATTTGGAAGTGATAATTCTGATGAGTCTCAAACTGCGCTAGGTATAACTTTGATATGTAATCCTTGTCTGTAGAAAATTTTAGGGCTGTAGGTTTACCCAAAGGGGTCGACTTAAGGTCTCAAAAGTGCCCACAGAGACCCAATTTATGCACTTTTTGCCACTTTCAAGCACTGTAGCTTTCAAACTATGTCTCTCATCTAAGTTAAATATCATCTGGGAATATATCTATGTGTTTTCTTATATGTGCTCCAACATTTAGGCCTTTAATAGACAGTTAACCTGTGTATCAGGACCATAAACACCCACCCGAGTGACCCTTATAAGACATTTTTCACATCTTTTTCCCTGTAACTTGGAAATGGTAAGTCTGAGAAGTTTCAAACTGTATTAGATATATATTCTGTGTGTAATCTTAGTATGTAACAGATTTTAAGTCTGAAGCTTTAATTTTGAAGGTCAAATTGAGGTCTCTAAAAGGCTCCCAAAGACCCAATATTTGGACTTTTTGCTACTTTTAAGCCCTGTGACTGTCAAACTATGTGACTGATAGAGCTCAAATCCTATCTGAGAAGATATTAGTATGTTATTTTTATATGTGCCAAAAATTAAGGCTTTAAGAAGACATTTAACCTGTGTATGAGGACCATAAATCCCCACCCGAGTAACCATTTTTAGACATTTTTCACATATTTTTCCCTGTAACTTGGAAATGGTAAGTCTAAGAAGTTTCAAACTGTATTAGATGCATATTCTATGTGTAATCTTAGTATGTGACAAATTTTAAGTCTGAAGCTTTAATTTGAAGGCCACATTTAGGTCTCTAGAAGGCCCCATAAAGACCCAGTATTTGGACTTTTTGCCAATTTTAAGGCCTGTGACTGTTAAACTATGTGACTGATAGAGCTGAAATCTCATCTGGGAATACATTATTATGTTCTTTTTACATGTGCCAAAAATCAAGGCTTCAAGTAGACATTTAACCTGTGTATGAGGACCTTTAACACCCACCTGAGTGACCCTTTTAAGACATTTTTCACATATTTTGCTCTGTAACTTGGAAATGGTAAGTCTGAGAAGTTTCAAACTTTATTAGATACATATTCTATGTGTAATCTTAGTATGTAACAAATTTTAAGTCTGAAGCTTTAATTTGAAAGCCACATCGAGATCTCTAAAAGGCCCACAATGACCCAATATTTGGACTTTTTACCACCTTTAAGCCCTGTAACTGTTAAACTATGTGATTGATGGAGCTGAAATCCCATCTGGGAATGCATTATTATGTCCTTTTTACATATGCCAAAAATCAAGGTTTTTAGTAGACATTTAACCTGTGTATGAGGGCCATAGACACTCGCCCAAGTGCCTTTTTTGACATTTTTTCCGTATTTTGCCCTGTTATTTGGAAATGCTTAGTGTGACAAGTCTTAAACTGTATTATATATGATTTTTGTTTGTTATGTATGTCCCCCCAAAAAGTTTCAGATCTGTAGTTTAATTGCTAAGGTCTCTTTAACAATTGTAAAATGCCCACAGAAACCCAATTTATGGATATTATGCCACTTTAAAGCCCAGTAACTGTCAAACTATGTGGGTTATAGAGCTGAAATCTTTGAATTTTTAAAAGGAAATGCCTGTCTATTTAAATTTTGAATATTAATAATGTTATGGCTATCTTAGTCTTTTAAGAACTTATTTTTGTGTGTTATACCTCTGCTTGCTGAGTTTTTCACTTTTTAAAATGAAACTGGTGAAACATATTGAAGTAGACAAAATGGACACTTTAAGTGAGCTTTAAGTCCCAATATTAATGAAATTATATCCTTATGTAGTAAAACTAGGGGATTTTTAACCCTCAACTAGCCCAGTTTTATTCAACTTGCCTCAGTTAATTTTGGCACAGCTCCTACAGTTATGAACTCATTTCAGTTGATAATCACATACTTAAAATTCTCAATTCTTTTTGTATTTGAGTACCCCTTTTATATAGATTGTTTGTTTACCATTTATGCTCAACCCACATCCCCCACCCGGATTCCCCCCACCCACCTCTGGGACCTCCAGCTATATTGAGTGACACTAAATAAACAAAGGTATTTAATGATATCAGATGAGAAACAAAGAACTCAATGGGGTTGCAGATCTTGTGTAATAGTGAGAGAGGTGTGGAGAAGGGGAGAGGGGTGGGGGTGGGAGGTGGTGGGCTTCATTACATATAACACAAAGGGGAGTCAGAACTGAGATTGTGTCACATATTTAGGTTGCATATATATGGACCACATATATAGGTATAGAGGAAATGAATAACTGAAAACAATTTGCAAATTCTAAAAATAATATAATAAAATAATAATATAAATAATTTTTTTTTAAATAATATTTTATTTGTGAACAAATATAGAAACAGATATGCGCTTTTGGGATTATGAATTTTAGAATGGACATTGAATCATCAATCATTTAAATACTTTGAAGGAAGATTGAAAAATATGATGAGTTGAGTTAAAAATAATATTTTATTTGTCAACAAATATAGAAACAGATATGCTCTTTTGGGATTATTATTTTAGAATGGACATTCAATCATCAATCATTTAAATACTTGGAAAATAGGTTTAGAGTTATCATTGCAGGAAGATTGAAAATATAATTTGAGTTATGTATTCGGCGTCTGGGGATACACCATCTTCCTTGGGGAGATATAAACAGAGTAGATTGATGTGCTGAAGTTCATATAATAATGGGTAATTATGTTTTAAAAAATTCCCGATCAAAACCTGTGGCGTGAGTGATGACCTGTCTGGGGATATGTTGGCGCCGAGTTGGCCCAATCTAGTTTTAATTGGAGAAGGCGTGGTAGAGGTGGGGGAGAGGTGTGGTGCAGGTGAGATATAGTATATATTTCTTGCAACATCTACCACGTTTTTGGGGTGTGGTAGAGATTCATCCCAGTAATTTTAATTGGAGAAGGCGGGGTAGAGGTGGGGGAGAGGTGTGGTAGAGGTCAGATATAGTATATATTTCTTGCAACATCTACCACGTTTTTGGGGTGTGGTAGAGGTTGATCCCAGTAATTTTAATTGGAGAAGGTGTGTTAGAGGTGGGGGAGAGGTGTGGTAGAGGTGAGATATAGTATATATTTCTTGAAACATCTACCACGTTTTGGGGGTGTGGTAGAGGTAGAGGTTGATCCCAGTAATTTTAATTGGAGAAGGCGTGGTCAAGGTGGGGGAGAGGTGTGGTGCAGGTGAGATATAGTACATATTTCTTGCAACATCTACCACGTTTTGGGGGTGTGGTAGAGGTAGAGGTTGATCCCAGTAATTTTAATTGGAGAAGGCGTGGTAGAGGTGGGTGAGAGGTGTGTTAGAGGTCAGATATAGTATATATTTCTTGCAACATCTACCACGTTTTGGGGGTGTGGTAGAGGTAGAGGTTGATTCCAGTAATTTCTAATTGTTAAAGGCGTGATAGAGGTGGGGGAGAGATGTGGTACAGGTGAGATATAGTATATATTTCTTGCAACATCTACCACGTTTTTGGGGTGTGGTAGAGGTAGAGATTCATCCCAGTAATTTTAATTGGAGAAGGCGGGGTAGAGGTGGGGGAGAGGTGTGGTAGAGGTCAGATATAGTATATATTTCTTGCAACATCTACCACGTTTTTGGGGTGTGGTAGAGGTAGAGGTTGATCCCAGTAATTTTAATTGGAGAAGGTGTGTTAGAGGTGGGGGAGAGGTGTGGTAGAGGTGAGATATAGTATATATTTCTTGAAACATCTACCACGTTTTGGGGGTGTGGTAGAGGTACAGGTTGATCCCAGTAATTTTAATTGGAGAAGGCATGGTAGAGGTGGGGGAGAGGTGTGGTAGAGGTCAGATATAGTATTTCTTGCAACATATACCACATTTTGGGGGTGTGGTAGAGGTACAGGTTGATCCCAGTAATTTTAATTGGAGAAGGTGTGGTAGAGGTGGGGGAGAGGTGTGGTAGAGGTCAGATATAGTATATATTTGTTGACACGTACCACGTTTTGGGGGTGTGGTAGAGGTAGAGGTTCATCTCAGTAATTTTAATTGGAGAAGGCATGGTAGAGGTGGGGGAGAGGTGTGGTAGAGGTCAGACGTAGTATATACTTCCTGCAACATCTACCACGTTTTTGGGGTGTGGTAGAGGTAGAGGTTCAACCCAGTAATTATATCCCCAGACGAAAGTCGGGGATATATTGGATTCAGGTCCGTCGCGCCGCCGCCGCCGCCGTAGAAATTTCCTTGTGGACGCGATAACTCAAAAACAAATTAATATTTTTTTTTCAAACTTGGTACACATGTTAAGGGTGCCCAAAGGAAGATCCCTATTTTAAGGTGACCTTAAACTCCCAGTAAAAAAGAACTTATGGCCACCTTAAGGTCAGAAATTGCACTTTTGGCCACTTAGAGCCCTGTAGGTCACAAACTATGATGCTCAGCTGGCTGAAATTTTACCTGACAACACATTAATATGTTCTTAGTACATGTGCCGAAAATCATGACTTTAAGTTGAGGAGAAAATTGTGTTTGAGGCCCATAAATACCCCCACTTAGGGATTTTTTGCTATACTTTACACATATTTTGCCCTATAATTTGGAAGTGATAATTCTGATGAGTCTCAAACTGCGCTAGGTATAACTTTGATATGTAATCCTTGTCTGTAGAAAATTTTAGGGCTGTAGGTTTACCCAAAGGGGTCGACTTAAGGTCTCAAAAGTGCCCACAGAGACCCAATTTATGCACTTTTTGCCACTTTCAAGCACTGTAGCTTTCAAACTATGTCTCTCATCTAAGTTAAATATCATCTGGGAATATATCTATGTGTTTTCTTATATGTGCTCCAACATTTAGGCCTTTAATAGACAGTTAACCTGTGTATCAGGACCATAAACACCCACCCGAGTGACCCTTATAAGACATTTTTCACATCTTTTTCCCTGTAACTTGGAAATGGTAAGTCTGAGAAGTTTCAAACTGTATTAGATATATATTCTGTGTGTAATCTTAGTATGTAACAGATTTTAAGTCTGAAGCTTTAATTTTGAAGGTCAAATTGAGGTCTCTAAAAGGCTCCCAAAGACCCAATATTTGGACTTTTTGCTACTTTTAAGCCCTGTGACTGTCAAACTATGTGACTGATAGAGCTCAAATCCTATCTGAGAAGATATTAGTATGTTATTTTTATATGTGCCAAAAATTAAGGCTTTAAGAAGACATTTAACCTGTGTATGAGGACCATAAATCCCCACCCGAGTGACCATTTTTAGACATTTTTCACATATTTTTCCCTGTAACTTGGAAATGGTAAGTCTAAGAAGTTTCAAACTGTATTAGATGCATATTCTATGTGTAATCTTAGTATGTGACAAATTTTAAGTCTGAAGCTTTAATTTGAAGGCCACATTTAGGTCTCTAGAAGGCCCCATAAAGACCCAGTATTTGGACTTTTTGCCAATTTTAAGGCCTGTGACTGTTAAACTATGTGACTGATAGAGCTGAAATCTCATCTGGGAATACATTATTATGTTCTTTTTACATGTGCCAAAAATCAAGGCTTCAAGTAGACATTTAACCTGTGTATGAGGACCTTTAACACCCACCTGAGTGACCCTTTTAAGACATTTTTCACATATTTTGCTCTGTAACTTGGAAATGGTAAATCTGAGAAGTTTCAAACTTTATTAGATACATATTCTATGTGTAATCTTAGTATGTAACAAATTTTAAGTCTGAAGCTTTAATTTGAAAGCCACATCGAGATCTCTAAAAGGCCCACAATGACCCAATATTTGGACTTTTTACCACCTTTAAGCCCTGTAACTGTTAAACTATGTGATTGATGGAGCTGAAATCCCATCTGGGAATGCATTATTATGTCCTTTTTACATATGCCGAAAATCAAGGTTTTTAGTAGACATTTAACCTGTGTATGAGGGCCATAGACACTCGCCCAAGTGCCTTTTTTGACATTTTTTCCGTATTTTGCCCCGTTATTTGGAAATGCTTAGTGTGACAAGTCTTAAACTGTATTATATATGATTTTTGTTTGTTATGTATGTCCCCCCAAAAAGTTTCAGATCTGTAGTTTAAATGCTAAGGTCTCTTTAACAATTGTAAAATGATCACAGAAACCCAATTTATGGATATTATGCCACTTTAAAGCCCAGTAACTGTCAAACTATGTGGGTTATAGAGCTGAAATCTTTGAATTTTTAAAAGGAAATGCCTGTCTATTTAAATTTTGAATATTAATAATGTTATGGCTATCTTAGTCTTTTAAGAACTTATTTTTGTGTGTTATACCTATGCTTGCTGAGTTTTTCACTTTTTAAAATGAAACTGGTGAAACATATTGAAGTAGACAAAATGGACACTTTAAGTGAGCTTTAAGTCCCAATATTAATGAAATTATATCCTTATGTAGTAAAACTAGGGGATTTTTAACCCTCAACTAGCCCAGTTTTATTCAACTTGCCTCAGTTAATTTTGGCACAGCTCCTACAGTTATGAACTCATTTCAGTTGATAATCACATACTTAAAATTCTCAATTCTTTTTGTATTTGAGTACCCCTTTTATATAGATTGTTTGTTTACCATTTATGCTCAACCCACATGCCCCCACCCGGATTCCCCCCACCCACCTCTGGGACCTCCAGCTATATTGAGTGACACTAAATAAACAAAAGGTATTTAATGATATCAGATGAGAAACAAAGAACTCAATGGGGTTGCAGATCTTGTGTAATAGTGAGAGAGGTGTGGAGAAGGGGAGAGGGGTGGGGGTGGGAGGTGGTGGGCTTCATTACATATAACACAAAGGGGAGTCAGAACTGAGATTGTGTCACATATTTAGGTTGCATATATATGGACCACATATATAGGTATAGAGGAAATGAATAACTGAAAACAATTTGCAAATTCTAAAAATAATATAATAAAATAATAATATAAATAATTTTTTTTTTAAATAATATTTTACTTGTGAACAAATATAGAAACAGATATGCGCTTTTGGGATTATGAATTTTAGAATGGACATTGAATCATCAATCATTTAAATACTTTGAAGGAAGATTGAAAAATATGATGAGTTGAGTTAAAAATAATATTTTATTTGTCAACAAATATAGAAACAGATATGCTCTTTTGGGATTATTATTTTAGAATGGACATTCAATCATCAATCATTTAAATACTTTGAAAATAGGTTTAGAGTTATCATTGCAGGAAGATTGAAAATATAATTTGAGTTATGTATTCGGCGTCTGGGGATACACCATCTTCCTTGGGGAGATATAAACAGAGCAGATTGATGTGCTGAAGTTCATATAATAATGGGTAATTATGTTTTAAAAAATTCCCGATCAAAACCTGTGGCGTGAGTGATGACCTGTCTGGGGATATGTTGGCGCCGAGTTGGCCCAATCTAGTTTCTATAAATTAAAATATGTGTTGACACAAGTGCAAGTTGTAAATCAAATTCACCTCAAAAATCAAGTAAATCTTTCACAGTGTTGTTAATTTTACAGGAGCCATTATAGAATTTCTACAGGAAATAAGCTTCCCAATTTGACACAATACTCCTAACATATGTACAGAAATTTCTGAAAATAATAAATGGCATTGTCAATTCAGCAACCATCACCACCTTATTTGAAAAGGTTCATTCTTGGAAGGGCATGAGGATTGCCAATAACAACGAACTGTTTATTATTTAATTTGCGTTTTTTTTTTGCTAAAGGAGGCTTGCTCAAAATTATGTAGTAGACTAGGAATTGTAAAGAACATTAGAACATGTGACTTAAGAACAGGGGCCACAGTCATGAACAATACTTAGACCATTCCTAACTCAGATTTTAGGTATTACTTAAATTTTAAGTAAGAAATCATGAAACCATATTCACGATTATACATAACTCATGTTGTTGTGTGACAACTGATACCAAGAAAAACTTAAGTGAAAAACATTCCCTAACTTAGATCTACGGTCACCTTATTTAAGTATTGTTCATGAACCTGGCCCCACACACCCTCTTAAATTTAAGCAAACAGAATCAAAATGTACCCAAGTCAGATAAATGCTCCAAATTTTTCACAGACATCATTATGTGCACAAAGAATGTTCATATTAACTAAAAGTAAAGTAATAGAGTTTTTCTATATGATGAACTTTCCGAATTTCGATTATTTTGCTGCCTTTGGTGATCAAAACAGATTAACAAGACACAGGTTAACCAGTTTCAATAAAGATGTGACAGATTCTCTAAAGAACACACAGCAGTTTTGGAAGCATAGCATCTTGAACTGAACACATTTTAGAGTAATGGTTCAGTTCCATTCCAGTCTATTTCTGCTCCATCCCATCTGAAACATATAAGGGATCAATATAAAACCAGCATTCAGTGGCCAATAAGTCACAAGACCATGTCCCTGTGATATCATCCTATTTCCTAGTTTTAAAGTACCTTCGATTCATTTGCTGTATATTTGACTGACCACATTGTTATGCAAGTGAAAAGTCTGGTGAATGATGGTATCATGGAAAGTACTACAGAACCTCCAATATTCAAACTTCTATTACTGAATATTCAGTTATCCAACCTCAAACCCACTCTCCCAACTCTATTTAAACCTGTTATTTCAGCCCTAATTTGACCTAATAGTTACTCTCCCAAGAGGACTGGATAATAGTACTTATACTGTAATTTACAATTCTAATGGACACAACTGAGGAAAGATGACAATCCATTTCACTCTTTTTTTCATATCTTGATATATTCCAGTTGGAGGGAAATCATTTGGCTTGTAAAGGAGGATTTTTTTATTTTATGCACATATTACACGTATCTACTCACGGTTTTGACATAGAATACACATATTATCCCAATGAAAAAAAAGCATGTACAAATTATGGATACAGCCATGATTGGCTAAACACTAAGAAATCTCTCATCATGAAACTGATATTAAAAATAGGCAGCCTCAGCAGGCAAGAACCCCAGCCCGCAGGTACAACTGAATGGGCAACAACATTGAACTTTTTCGAAAATCTTAGGAACAATTTCCGTTGTAAGAAGTATACAGAATCCACAAAATGTTGTCAGATGTAAGATTCACAGGCCATGATTTGTTACAAGTTGTTTCCATATTTTGAAGCCCTAGAACCAATTACAAGGGAGATTTAAGGCCCTTTTAGCACGACGACCCTACATGACCTTGAAGCAGGGGTCAAAGGTCAAATTTGAAATTGCAAAAGATTTGCAGACCACGATTTCCAATAAGTTGTTTTGTCATTCCAAACCTCTAGGATCAATGATAAGGGAGATATTAGGGCTTTTTATTATGCCTCCCTTCATTTGACATTAAATATGTGATATGGCGGCCATTTTGTTTTCAAAACAAGGCCAAAATTTCTCTCAGGCAAGCTTCCCTAGCCATTCACATTTTGTACAAATCTGACAGCTTGCTGCAATATTTAAAATTTTAGAACATATCAATGATTTTCGAGCAATCGGCTATGGCAGCCATGTTGTTTTTTAAAACAAGTACAAAATTTTTTATAAACAAAAAACATTCTCTGCAAATTTGGTGAAGATATCATAAATGCGATATAAAGCTTGATTTAAAAATGTGACAATGCATACATGCATGCAGACACAAACGTACGCACACATGCATGCACTCAAGGAAGGCATATCATAATCTCCCAAATCTGGCCTTGGCCAGAGGAGGAGAAACATCCAACTGTAGAAACATTTTAATAGTCCCCCTTTTCGATTAAGAAGTTTAGACAGAACAGTTACTTAATCGTTGCCATGGCAACAGATGTTTCCAGATATCCTCCAATACTTACTCAGTTCTAGATCCTGTTTTGGTTAACCTATTCTGAAAATTCGGTTAAAATCCATATGTTGGTTTAGGCTGTGGAACACCCACAAACTTTAAAACCCCAAAATATTGAAAGTGTTGCCATGACAACAGTTGTTGCCAGATACCCCCCAAAACCTAATCAGCTCTAGATTGTTTTGGGATAAACATATCCTGAAAATTTGGTGAAAAACCATGCATGGGTTTAGGCTGTGGAACACCCACAAATTTTAAGGCCCCAAAATCTTAAAAGTGTTACCATGGCAACAGTTGTTACCGGATACCCCTAAAACCTTATCAGCTCTAGATCCTCTTGGGGTAAACATATCTTGAAAATTTGGTGAAAATCGGTGCATGGGTTTAGGCTGTGAAACCACCCACAAACATTAAGACCCAAAGATCTTAAAAGTGCTGTCATGGCAACAGTTGTTGCCAGATACCCCCCAAAAACCTAATCAGCTCTAGATCCTCTTGAGATAAATACACCCTAAAAATTTGGTGAAAATCCGTGCATGCATTTAGGCTGTGGAATATAACAACTATAACCCTAGCCTTTATGGGCTGGGATTAAAAACTTTGACAACTTAGTTATTCAAAATATGAAACTGCAGTGAGGTGTTCTACAAAAGGTGTTTACGTGAGGTTGAACACTCCTGCCATTTGTGTACCTGAACTGAAGTAATGATGCTCTTCACTGTAACTCTGTTTTACAACTAGCATTGTGCACCATGAATTAACTCATTGAACAGATTTAACACACTGTATTGTGAGGACAACTTGCCATTATTTATAATATTTCATCATTTGCTGCAGTTCCCACTCAGCATTCTCTCCTTAGCACCAGTTGCTGAAAGGAACGTAAAAGCCTTTAGTGTCCATGTGTGGGGGTTGCAGCCTGCGGCTGTGGCTTGCATGTAAACTAGCAGCCGTAAATAAATTAACATAGTAAGCTATTCTTTAAATGACCGTAACTTCCTTTTTGTTGTCCGATTTTAAAATTTTTTTCCCCAATGTGTTCAGTTTAATGAGATGCAAATTTTGATACCAATTAACCTTAATTATTTACAGAACATGTGTGCTATGTTGCTTGTGGTATAATTCGACACCTGACCGAAAACTAGACCTATCGCATCGGAGAACCGATGCAAATTGTATCCGCCAGAAGAAAACTCACCAAAGCCATTCTAACATTGCTTAACCTTGAAGAAGCCAAAGGTGAAATCTGACCATATCAAAAGATTCTCAGCCCATGATTTTCTATAGGTTGGTGTGACACTGCAAACCTCTAGGTATACGAATAAGCAAGATATAAACACTAATTTTGGCAATCCTCATTTGACCTTGAAAGAGGGGCCAAAGGTCAAATCCGATCACACCAAAAGATTCCCAGCCCATGATTTCCTAGATTTTGGTTTACCATTCCAAAGCTCTAGGACCAATAATAAGCAAGCTATAAGCACTTTTAAGTTTGGCTATCCTCGTTTGACCTTGATGGAGGGTCCAAGGTCAAATCCAACCACAGCAATAGATTCCCAGCACATGATTTCCTATAGTTTGGTTTACCATCCCAAACCTCTAGGACCGATAATAAGCGAGTTATAAGCACTTTTAAGTTTGGCTATCCTCGTTTGACCTTGAAGGAGGGGTCCAAGGTCAAATTTAACCACACCAAAAGATTCCCAGGCCATGATTTCCTATAGGTTGGTTTACCATCCTAAACCTCTAGGACCAATAATAAGCGCGCTATAAGCACATTTAAGTTTGGCTCTGCTCGTTTGACCTTGAAGGAGGGGTCCAAGGTCAAATCCGACCACACCAAAAGACTCCCAGCCCATGATTTCCTATAGGTTGGTTTACCATCTCAAACCTCTAGGACCAATAATAAGCGAGCTATAAGCACTTTTAAGTTCGGCTATCCTCATTTAACCTTGAAGGAGGAGTCCAACGCCAAATCCAACCACACCAAAAGACTCCCAGCCCATGATTTCCTGTAGGTTGGTTTACCATCCTAAACCTCTACGACCAATAATAAGCGAGTTATAAGCACTTTTAAGTTTGGCTATCCTCATTTGACCTTGAAGGAGGGGTCCAAGGTCAAATCCGACCACACCAAAAGATTCCCAGGCCATGATTTCCTATAGGTTGGTTTACCATCCCAAATCTCGAGGACCAATAATAAGCGAGTTATAAGCACTTTTAAGTTTGGCTATGCTCGTTTTGACCTTTAAGGAGGGGTCCAAGGTCAAATCCGACCACACCAAAAGATTCCCAGCCCATGATTTCCTATAGGTTGGTTTACCATCCCAAACCTCTAGGACCAATAATAAGCGAGTTATAAGCACTTTTAAGTTTGGCTATCCTCGTTTGACCTTGAAGGAGGGGTCCAAGGTCAAATCCGACCACACCAAAAGATTCCCAGGCCATGATTTCCTATAGGTTGGTTTACCATCCTAAACCTCTAGGACCAATAATAAGCGCGCTATAAGCACATTTAAGTTTGGCTCTGCTCGTTTGACCTTGAAGGAGGGGTCCAAGGTCAAATCCGACCACACCAAAAGACTCCCAGCCCATGATTTCCTATAGGTTGGTTTACCATCTCAAACCTCTAGGACCAATAATAAGCGAGTTATAAGCACTTTTAAGTTCGGCTATCCTCATTTAACCTTGAAGGAGGAGTCCAACGCCAAATCCAACCACACCAAAAGACTCCCAGCCCATGATTTCCTGTAGGTTGGTTTACCATCCTAAACCTCTACGACCAATAATAAGTGAGTTATAAGCACTTTTAAGTTTGGCTATCCTCATTTGACCTTGAAGGAGGGGTCCAAGGTCAAATCCGACCACACCAAAAGATTCCCAGGCCATGATTTCCTATAGGTTGGTTTACCATCCTAAACCTCTAGGACCAATAATAAGCAAGTTATAAGCACTTTTAAGTTTGGCTATGCTCGTTTGACCTTGAAGGAGGGGTCCAAGGTCAAATCCGACCACACCAAAAAATTCCCAGCCCATGATTTCCTATAGGTTGGTTTACCATCCGAAACCTCTAGGACCAATAATAAGTGAGTTATAAGCACTTTTAAGTTTGGCTATCCTCGTTTGACCTTGAAGGAGGGGTCCAAGGTCAAATCCGACCACACCAGAAGATTCCCAGGCCATGATTTCCTATAGGTTGGTTTACCATCCCAAATCTCAAGGACCAATAATAAGCGAGTTATAAGCACTTTTAAGTTTGGCTATGCTCGTTTTGACCTTTAAGGAGGGGTCCAAGGTCAAATCCGACCACACCAAAAGATTCCCAGCCCATGATTTCCTATAGGTTGGTTTACCATCCCAAACCTCTAGGACCAATAATAAGCGAGTTATAAGCACTTTTAAGTTTGGCTATCCTCGTTTGACCTTGAAGGAGGGGTCCAAGGTCAAATCCGACCACACCAAAAGATTCCCAGCCCATGATTTCTTATAGGTTGGTTTACCATCCCAAACCTCTAGGACCAATAATAAGTGAGTTATAAGCACTTTTAAGTTTGGCTATCCTTGTTTGACCTTGAAGGAGGGGTCCAAGGTCACATCTGACCACACCAAAAGATTCCCAGGCCATGATTTCCTATAGGTTGGTTTACCATCCCAAACCTCTAGGACCAATAATAAGGGAGATATAAGCACTTTTCATGACTGCAAAGAAACGCCTGTGGCGGCCATCTTGTTTTTCAAAATGAGGCCAAAAATATTCCCAGTCAAGATTTGATAATGAGGAACATATCCTGCGAATTTGAGATCTCTACCTATAATACCCTTTGCTCTAGAGGGCCACCAAAAGTCCTTGTTTAAAGTCGAAAAACGCCCATGGCGGCCATCTTGTTTTTCAAAATGAGGCCAAAAATATTCCCAGGCAAGATTTTATGGCTATGAATATATCCTGCAAATTTGAGAAGGCTAGCTATAATATTTTTTTCGTTAGAGCGGTAATGGTGAAATCACTCTACACACTGCGGCGGCGGCGTAGGCGTAACAAAGTCAAATCCATAGTATCCACCGGATCCTATCCGGTGGATACAATAAATGCAAGCCGCAGCCCGCAAGCCATGTACATGAAAACACTCCCATTATAACTATACCAATTAATTTTTTTACAGCACCCTCAAGCTGCATACTGTACATGGACTCCTACAGTAACTTTGACCTGTGAGCTAAGAACACTTACTTTGTCCTGATACACAAGTCTAGTGGTGGGACCATCTCGTCATCTTTTGGTGGTTGATAGAATTTACTTGTGGTATCTGGAAAAGAATTGCAATTTTTGAACAAGATGCACTCATAGAGAGCAAAACGCTCGACTCGATGTGACCAGTCTCACAAGTGTTATAAAGTATAACACACATCCATCATGGTGGCATTTCCAGAAATTCTGGAGGCTTCTTGGTATCCAATATATTAATTGGATCTTTCCTAAACTATAATCACTCCTTCCCATGGCTAGTCCTTTCCTACTTCAAATTTGACATCAAAATTTATTAATTACTTTTGAAGAAATATGAAGTAGAAAGCTAAAATCATTAAAATACATTGAAATGGGACCTATGAAAATTCATGATTTTTTTGTATCCAAAATATGATCCACGTCTTTCCCAAAAATTAGTAATTTCTTCCTTTCACCAGGTCCTACTCACAAATTTTTTATAAAGATCTGTTCATTAGTTCTGGAGTAATCTAAACACCAAAAACAGGCAGACAAATAGACAAAAAAGCACACAACAAACATAAATTCCTGGTAGAGGTAAAAATATTGGTTAAAAGCCACTTCTTGGTCAAAATTACTCAGGGTAAATTTTTGTGATGGACTGTCAAGAAATTGAAACAAACAAACAAAAAAAAACAGAAATAAATAAACATGACAAATACACCACTTCCCTCTCAATTGTATTTATGTCAATTTCAAGACATAAATTTAATGAGAAGAAGTATATCACACGTATCACAAGCTATAGTTTTGTGACCTCACAATGACAATTGCATTGTGACATCATTAAGTAATGACATCATCAGACAGCAAAATATTGATTTTTTTACTTATGCAATAAAGAAAATCAGATTTCTCTGTATATGCCCAATTGATCTATTATTGTCCATCAAGTTGAACACTTTATCTTGGTTAAAGTTTTTTTTTTAACAGTAAAATTTTAGATGCTGTGTTTTTTTCTTTTCTTTTTAAAAGACCTTTAAAAAAATTGCTAAAAAAATCTAAAAAAAAAATTAAAAAAAAAAAAAAAAAATTTAGAATTGACTGGTATTGAACCCCAACCATGAGATTACAAGTTCCACACATTACACTCACAGCCACAGAGGATATCTGATGAGACAAGAATTTATGAGGAGGAAATCCTATCATGATATTGATTTTTGAAGACAAGTAGGTTTCACTGTATATACCCAATTAAAAATTTAAAAACCTGTCTCCTGACTTTAATTTTCAAACAAATTACACCAAATTTGGAAGATTCCGTCTGTACCCCATGAAATATCTACCCACCAAATTTGAGCTCGATTGATGGTATAGTTTTTGAGTTATTAGGGCAAAACGGTGCACAGACAGACAGACAGACAGACAGACTGACAGAAACAAACTGATTACAATAACCCTCTCCTGTCGTCGAGCGTTAATGATTCCAGGTACAATAGCTGGGATCTCCACCATGTGGATAGACTAGTGTGGCTCTTTTCGGATTTGATTCTGTTGTCTCATGATTACTGTACGTATAAAAATAAACCGAATTCAGATGGGCCAAAGGAAAATTTGTAGAAGCCTAAGTTATTAAGGTGCAGCTTTACACAACCATTTAATAACTAACAAATTATTAGTATATTTGCTGTTTAAAAACAACTAAAACACAACACAACTAGTCTGGCGCAATGTTTGTTTACTTTTTCAATGACCCACTTCCTGTTTCACGGAAATGCAATAAACCTGCCAGTGAGTATATAGGAAAGCATAAAAGCTTTGATAAGGTTTTGTGCATTTATTTTCAGAAAAGTATTTTTGGTGATTGAATTGTAAATTTTGATGATTTCATGAACTGATATTTGTGGCTTTAAATATGTATGCTATACCAGTCATCCACAACACAGTAGTATTTTTGTATACAGTAAACATAATAGAAATGAGAGAATAGAACTGTTCATGAAACTGGATCTTTAATTATACTCCAATCACATTACAGGCAGTACATCCAGGGGTAGTACACGTTGGTCAAAATGCCCCAGTCCTTCAACTACTGTCTGACATCCATATGCAACCTTGTGCCATAGTGGCATAACGTCCAACATAAAGTTATGACTTGGTTGTTTCGGTATAGCCTGTTCATCCAACAGCTACTGAAGGTGAGTGGAGGATAATGAAGGTTGGCTCTTGTTGGCCAATGTTTATTGTAATGGGTTGTTATGGAAAATGTGTACATCGGGAGGTTGCCAATGCAAAATCGTACAGATTCTGGGACTCAAGTATCAGTACACCCCAATCAAACATGAACGTTTCCTGTTAACAAAATCGCAATAAAATTCCTAAAATGCACAAAATATAAGATTTGGGATTTATTTCTAATTTTTGAAGTTTTTCTTTGATAATATGTGTCAGTAAGCGAGATAGATGTTATAAAGTGTCATAACGAAAGCAAGACAGTTCTGCACATAGTAATTGATATAAAAGTTTGCAAATTAATGAAAATAT
This sequence comes from Sabellastarte sp. h YS-2021, assembly GCA_964017235.1. Lineage (NCBI taxonomy): Eukaryota > Metazoa > Annelida > Polychaeta > Sabellida > Sabellidae > Sabellastarte > Sabellastarte sp. h YS-2021. The sequence continues at coordinate 61,612,851 of OZ024938.1, forward strand.
GGAATAAAACCTTATAATTTCTTCCGATTTTGGGTATGTATGTAATATATTAACTATTTCTTCCATTACAGACGTTGGCAAGCCAAGTGGCATTTTAAAAATCTCGTCACGGTATTTCAGTAGAATGCTCTGGATACCGAGACACCGGGCCTACTGACCCATCCCCAGTTTGTACTACTGTCATCATACTGTTATTCACGGTTACACACCTCATCCAATCAGTGACCATGCGTGTTATACCTTATGGATACACCAAATCTCGTCGGATATGAAGCATCCTGGGAGGCGGTTCCGCTGCCGAGTAAAACCTCAAACTGCGGGATGTACCGCCTGTGCTGTGACTGAGGCATCAACAGAAGTTTAAATAATAGAGTTTCTGTTGTTTTTAAAATAGCAAAACTAAGTCTGAATGTTACCTATGGTTAGCCGTATCTCTGTTTCCTGATTGGCTAATCCATCGTAGTAATAAAGGTCAAATCTCCTCTCTGCCCGCCAGTTGTTCATTAGATCTCGATTTAAACAGAATAATACGCTAAAGTGACTTTCACTGGACACCACCCAGATAGGGAATACTGGGGTTTTATAGTAAGTCCCCACCTGAAATCAAGAAAACAATTATGATAAGAGAGTGCTTAATTCAGCACTTACCTGTCAACATTTTGCGGTAATCAAATTAAACCATTTTAATTGTATGGAAACAACTCGTGAGTACCTTGTAGGAAAGCAAACTCTGGGCAATTGAAAAAACAAGTCCCCAAATGGGCACTGCTTCAACTGACATATCGAGGAATCAGCTTCAAACATTGCCTTTGCAAACATACAACTGTTGTGCAGCTTCTTGGAATCCTCCTCCCCTGGTGGGCGCTTACTGGATCACAGCTTTTGCTCGGTTTTGGACTTCCCCTTTTTGGTTTCCAGTGCATTAAAAGGTTTCTCAACAATTTGTTTCTATTATTATGATCCCTGGGTTTATACAGCAGTCCCAAGCTGAGGTACAAAGGTCACAGGCTATAATTACCCTCGTTACACCTAAGGTCACGTATGAACCGGTCTTCAGTATTTCCCACGTTTTTTCATGAGCTGGATTCATGGTTCCATTGAAGGCGTTTTAGATATATAAATAGCATCATTATAGCCCTGCTGAGTCAGTCAAGAATTTGGGAGTATATCCTGATTTTTCCTTGTCCAAATATGTTCAGAATGTCTGCAAAAGTAGTTTTGTGCAACTCCATGACTTAAGACATGTCAGGCAGTTTCTTACTGATGATGCTTCAGTACTTGTGGCCAATGCTCTTGTTAGTAGTCGGTTGGATTATTGTAATTCATTTTTCAGGAGTTTCCCTCAGTTCAATCTTCATAAATTACAGTACATCCAAAATAGTGCAGCTAGAATCATATCAAATACCAGTAGATACGTTAGTATAACTCCTGTGCTTAAGAAATTGCATTGGCTTCCTGTTGAACATCGCTCAGTCTTTAAAACAGCCACCCTTATTTACAACTTTCTTCACACTGATTTTCCCAAGTATTTTGCTCCATATAACTCTTCCTACAGCAGTTCTTACAGTCCAAGTGGAGTCAGAGTGGTGGTAATTTCCTTGTGGTTCCAAAGTTCTAACCCTGTATCCATAAATCTGTCGAGCAGTTGGGTTATAGTTTTACTTTTGATGCCCCGACTGTTTGGAATGCTCTTCTGATGAGATCTGTGCATCCCCCCTCCCTAGCCTCTTTAAGAAGGCAGCTCAAAACCCACCTGTACACCAAGGCATACCCACCTTAATCTTACTCACCCGTTGGTTTTCTCTGTGGGGCTTGGCCTTTTTTCTGTTACTGGATACTTGAATTGCTTGACTGCTTTGGTTTTGTTGCGCCTTAGAGTCCCTTTTGAATGGGTGAGATCAAGCGCTATAATAGTCCAATTACAATCAGCCTGGGGAAATAGATTTCAATACCATGAGATACCGAAGAAGTGAAACAGTTCAAAGATCAGGAGTCTTTTAGAGTGAAAAGTGTCAGCTTTGTAAAGGTCCAAATAATATTTAAGTAGAGGAAATAATGTTTAAGAGAGACAAAATTTATGTAAAGATATAAAGTATTAAAATGACAATTCAATAGTAAGTTGATAGTATTAATGAGTAAACTAAAAATTAAAAATCTGTAAAATTTATGAATTGAAGTAAAGCTGTCAATGGAAATAGCACCATTAAGTAAAAGTACATTAATTTTAATAATCAGCTGCAGCGATCCACATATCTTTGTGACAAGAGAAATATGCCTCAAATATGGCAGGTCAACACACTTTGGCAGAGCCAAGGTTAAAGGTCACACCATGACGATGCATACCTACACTCCCTAACCAATGTCCCTACAAAGTAGAGCCCATGCAAGATTTTACAGGTCAAGGTCACTACAGCAAGGTCAAAAGTCAAGTCAAGGTTACACCATGATGTTGCATACCTACACCCCCTACCCAATGTCCTTCGCAAGTATCATCTTCCTACACATTACAGATGCCCGGACAAGATTTTAAAGTTCAAGGTCACTATGGCATGGTCAAAGGTCAATTCAAGGTAACACCATGATGAGGTCAACAGTTGATGAATGGAAACTGTTCTTAGCTTTACCTGACAAGTTTTGTGATGCTCAAACAAAGACAGGTATCCAATGTCATTGCGAGAGCCGAGACCTCTCAGTATGGTGGGCTGCTTGCCTCCACTGTCCAGTTCCATGGTGTCATTGAACACATTGGACACTGCCTTCCCAGTCAGGTACAGGTTCACCAGCTCCTAGAACAACACAGATAACTAACAAAACTCATTTTAACTTGGCCATTATATCAATACATTATTTTTTATATGTTATTTATATTGACTATTAATATTTTAACATTATACTACTGTTGAATATGATACTTAAAATTGCTTAGTAGAATTTTCTTCAAGTTGTAGTAAGCAACAGGTCCTTGCATGCTATTTTATATACATTTTCCAGTCCTGTGTGATGCAACTAATATAATTCAATTCTGTCATATTAATTCATCAAACATATTACAATTTATTATTAGTGTTATTCTTTTTCTATTTTGTCCTTTTCGGTGTTCAATCAGAAGAAAGTTCTAATTATGAATTTTCAAATATTACTGTTGTTGTGAGTTTTTTACCTGATTACAGTAGAAGTGTCCACTAAGAAGCTTATTGCTTAGGTCATCCATATCCTGCTTCACCCTGTTAAAAGACAACCAAGCCGTATCACAGTGATCTGTAGCCAGGACAGGGTGTACCCACTAAATTTATATATTTTTTCCATGACTTTTCCATGACTTCTTCATGACCAAAGCTTTAAAATTAAGGACCTTTTACATGCTTTATGGCATGACAGACACATGCACCGAGGCTACGAGCTCCTGGTGGTTTTGCCACAAGGTTCCAGTCACAGTAGAGGAAGATGTGGAAGACACCAAAATTTGATCTGATTATATAAACCTATCCTTGTATTGAAATGCTGTATGAAAGAAAGGAACAACGCCATTTTATAAAAGGATGCCTTTTAATTTCCATGACTTTTTATGAATTTTCAAAACCTGGAGTCAATTTCCATGACTTTTCCGGGCCTGGAAAAAGTAATGGAATTCCATGACTTTCCCAGGTTTTCCATGACTTGATACACCCTGGTAGGGCCAATGCCTGATACACTGGTATCAGTAACCACAATATATACATTTGCGTATCTATTCATAAGACTCAAAATAGGATCTCTCACATCTGTATGCATTATATAAAGTTGAAGGACAGAGTTCCATGTTCATGCAGCGTATGCAAAAACAGTATTACAGGGTCACTGGAACTTTTGCACGTGGGTTTAAAGGTAGATAAAGACAGAAAAACAAACATTTCAAATAATTGTGTCGAATAGTATTTTTTCATTAATTGTACATTTTATGACAGCAAAAACTTTAAGACAGTCATGCTATGGATCAATATACAAAACTTACCTCGATACTGTTCTTGATAATATCACAGAAAATAAGGAATGTATGGCCCCATTGTTACCATGCAGCTCAAACTGGTAGAAAGATGGAAAAAAATACAACACTTAATCAGATGATATTTTATTTGTGTGAATTATTTTTGTCCATAATTATATATATAGTTCACTCTTTTGACATATAGACTTAAACGTATAGAACTTAAAACAGTTATCTTTTGATCGTTAAATATGAATTATTTAATTATAAACCCAGAATAACCATTAAGCATTGAAGAGATTCTGATAATTTAGTTTTACCCTTTTTTGTCCAGTTATATCACAGTTTAACAAATTCCTAACCCAGACCCCTCATAACCCAAATGCACAGTATAATTTTACTCTAATTATAAACAATTAAAGCATTACATCACAGCTGAATATGTCAATGTACCACTTAAAAAAATTTAGAGGTGCATTACTCAGAAAAGAAAGGTATACTGCCATCATACCTGAGCGACATTTTGTTGGAGAAATAATAGCAAGTCTTTATAATTATCAAATGAGTATAGCAGCAGCTGAAAAAGAAGTTAACATACATAATAAAAATAACACTAAAAATAATAGAGTACAAAATGTGAGCTTTGACCCAGTATATAGAATTCTCCACTGGACAAACACTTGTATTTAATATTGAATTATATGACAAAAATCCCGTTCTTTAAATAAAGCTTTTACCTAGCTTTTGGGACAGATACACAAAAGCTTTGAAGTGTAAGTTAATTTCTTGTTTTGGGGGCTGTTAAAGTAAAATAAGTACTGCTCAAACAGTACAGTACTGGATAATTGTGGGTACAGTATTAAGAAAACAGAGACATTTTCAAAATATTCACATTAGGAATGTACACAGAAAGGGCCGATTTCTTATACATTTCAGGGAAATGGCACATGTTGCGGCTTTTATTGGTAAAAAACAGAGTACTCAGTGAAGAGTAGAGTACTGGGGAAAGATCAAGTACTTGAGTACACCAAGTACTACTTGTGGCAGCCCTAGGTTTGTTCACAAATCTTCACCTAACTGAGACTTCTGATTTTCTCCTCACTTGGCATTAACTCAAAGTCTTGGAATAAGTTTTTACTGAATCTGGGCTCAAATATAAAACTGTCAGGAGTTTTGTTTTCTCATGATGTCACAGTGGCATAATTAAAATCCTGTAGGATAAGTAGAACTTTTGGTTTTAATTTTAATATAGGATTAACGCCTGACAAACCATGGTATATGCAGAATTTTACCATGGTTTGAGATTATAAATCCCGAAGGCGAAGCCTGAGGGGTTTATTGCCTCAAACCATGGTAAAATTCTGCATATACCATGGTTTGGAGGGCGTTATTCCTATTCTAACATGACAAAACAATTAAAATACTTGTAATTTCCTTATATTTTGCAAAAAATTCATGAAAAAAAAAATTCACTTATTAACCACTTGACCCAGAGAACTCTTGACCTGTACAGTGTCTTCAAAAAGACGCTGATCCAAAATATAGCAGATCAAATAACGTACTGTTTCTGTGAGGTTGTCACCTTTGAACTGACTTGTCAATGGAAACTGAGGTCTTCCTGTTGGTCTGAAATGATAATTATTGTAATAAATGCACTGACATAATGTGCAATGGGTAGAAGTCATACAGTGAAAAGAAAAAGAACATTGACTTTTTCAAAAAATGCAGTGGTCAAAACTCACACAGTGAAAAGAAGAATATTTTCAAAACTATGCAATAGTCAGAACTCATACAGTGAAAAGAAATTGCAAATTTAATAAGTAAATTAAATTTTTATAAGTTAATACCCTATCCAATGGATAATTGCTTTACCGGTCGGCGCAACCAGTTCCACCAAACGCCAGAAAAAGACGTCCTGTATATAATACCAGCAGGACCGGTCAAGTAGTGTTCATTTGCAAGGTGTCGCATCATACTTGCTTCCTGTCTAGACAGCGTGACGTCAGTTCATCTTTTTCGTTTGGCGTGTGTCGCGTGAATTGAATTGTACTTAAGTACATTTTACATTTGATGTACTTATAAGTATATTTAAGTCCTTTTTAAGTACTTTTAGTTTTAAGTAAATTTTAACTAATTTTTTCAAAAGTCTGTGTGATCATAACACTTTATACTATGATCATATAATCATTACAATTGAATTAAGCTTTTTCCATATCTTTATTGATAAACATTCATGTAGATTAAATTTTCATAAAAGTTTCACTGATATTTCCGATGCAATTTGATAACACTGTTTCTTTTAAAAAGTTTAGTATAATTGATAATAATAATGAATCAAATTATTAAAGTTTCAATTCAATGAGCCAATCATATCTTAAAAAGAGGGACAATTGTTCCAAGACTGCATATTACTCCCCCTCTCTAATCCTCCTATAACTGTTTACTTTACACTTGCCCGATTGTCCTCAGGACATAAGAAAGTATTAAGCTGAAGAGTGCTCTAAATTCAAGACTTTACAGTTATAACTGATTTATGAGATGGTAAACTATCACCGTAGCTATTACTCATTTAACTAGTATGGAGATGCAGCTCTGACAATTGGCCATGATACATCAAAAAGTAGGTGAATAATATTATTTGATATTGATGCTCTAAATTCAATACTTCTGTAGTCATAAGTTATTTACTCAAAGTTGAACTATGCTATGGCTTTGGAGCTATAGCTCTGAAAATATGCCATGACACAGATCATCATGGAAAAGTAGCTGAAGAACATCTTTATGCAAAACATTAACTGTTACAGCATTAAAGATAAAAAGACCTTCACTCATATTGCTCACTGTTAAAAAATAAAAAATCATTATTACTCAAATAGCTATCAAGTTAGACTTCTAAAACAGGTGTAACCTTATAGGTACAAAGTAGCTGAACAACATATTCAGTAAAATGCTGTAAATGCAGTTAGTCTGGAGTAATAAGCAACTAACTGAAACTAGCTTCTAGGGTAACACCGTTAATACTCACTCAGCTATGGACAAAGATCTGCAAAAGCCACAAAAATTAATTGAATTATATTTTCCAGTTCTGTCACATGCTCATGTGAACTGACTTGTATTTTCCAGGTTCTTTTTTAACCTTTTTTTATTTTTATTTTATTCTTTTTTTTTTCTTTAAAGTTAAAATTTAGGGAATATGTCCATATAAGTTGTCACCTCCCAAACCCCTAGGACCAATAATAATGAAGATATAAGGCCATTGAGTACACAAACAGTTTCACCACAAAATAACAGGCTCCGAGGTCTTATCCACTTTTACCAATATAACAAGTTGAACAGTCTGCATAAAACTTTTTTTTCAGATAATATTGTGTATGAAACGAAATCTCTGTGGTGACGGTGGCATGATTATCTCCGACTTTTGTCTTAAGGATATAATGAACACTTCTGTAAATATGCCACAACTCACACAGTGACAACAGCCTGGTTTCCATCTCCTGCTCTCCACAGAATTTTAGCCAGTGCACGACACAGACAAGCCGTCCTCTTCTCTGCAGATGGCTGTAACCTGTGTTGTGAAAAAACATGTTTTTATTGTATCTAGTGACTCTTCAATATTTTCTGCATAATTATCTTTTTGTCAAATGAAAAAAAGAGTAAAAACCAGTGTTTTGTCAACAAAATTCTAAACCTCTATGTTCAATTCATAAAAGAATCTACATATTGTTTACCGAAAACAAGATACTGACTTCTTTCACAGGCCAAATATCATCTGAATAACCATAAGCTAACTTCTTCTGTGTTGAATACTTTGATCATTTCCAAATCTTTCAACTGACTAGAATACTGTCAACTTACAAGATATATGAACCAGGACGGGTAGTTTTATAGAAAACTTAGTCAAGATTCTGCCTATATATTAACAATATTACAACTAAACCATCAATAACTGAAAAAATAAACAACATGGAGTGAACCATATTTTTGTTACTTTAGTTTAAAAAAGATAATTTTATTATGATTACACTAACATACTTACTTCACTCCTTGGTAAACTATGAGTACATATAAAAAGTTTCCAATTGCATTGTTATTTTAATTTGTATACTAGTATGTTGGAAACTTAAAAAAATAATAAAAAATAAGATTTTACACTGTAAACCTTTCTTAACACCAGCAAGCCACCTCTCCCACTATATCTCAGGCCCCAGATTCAGACCTACATTAGGCAGCCAATTACTGATAAAGTATTCTAATTAAACACCAGAAACACAGAGTTAATGGGACATTCTAAAATTCTGATTCTTGCATTTTGGTTTTGTATTTTTTTTTATTTTGTATTTGTATTTATACTCAGCGCAATATCTCCATGTATTACAGGACTCAAAGCGCCATATGACCCATCCGACTGTACAAATACAGCCCAACTCGCAAATTACTGACATTCCCCTAATGAAAGACAGAGACTCAAAGGATGACCATTTATCAACATCCTTGAGATTCTTTAACCTGCCACTGGGGATAGAACCCAATGACAGAGTACCACCATTTTAAGTGGTCATCCGAGCCATTATGTATCTGCCTGTACCTGGGATGGAACCCAGGTCCTCTGTGTTCCTAGACGAGTGTGTAATTAATTCTAAATCAAAAGTGAAACTGCTACTAAATTTTGGAGTCAATGAACATCATTCTGTCTTTGGACATACTCAAATCTTATTAATTGACCTACACTCTCTGGTCTGTTTGAGTGAAACAAGTGTAAAACAAGAGCACGCACAGAGCATATAGAGTAAGAAATCTAAAATTCGCCACATATCTGAAATTCGCCACATGTGAAAATACTAATAAAATAAATGAATTGTGGTGAGATTTGTTTACTGTACAGTAAATTAAGGCTTTTTGAACTGAAAAATGCCAATTTTTAGACAAAATCATCATTTTCTTCATAAAATTAACTAAGGTTTTAGAGGTGGCGAATTTTAAATTCCTGGCGAATTTTAGATTTCTTACTCTACCTCTGCCAAGGCACATAATTTAAGTAAGTGGAAAAATCTGGATTTTTTTTTTTTTTTTTTTGCATCCAGACGGTGATTCGAATCACTCTCAAATTTAATGGGATCTAAGTTGGACAAAGACCCATCTGATTTTTTTAGAAAGATTCAACCAGCAGTATTTGCAGAATATCTGGCTAAGTTACGCACACAAACTTGCAAACAGACAAATGGTCTTGGAAATAATACCTCCTTGGCAGAAGTAACAAGAGGATCAACACAATATCCAATTTGTATGTTGATCAAAATCGCTTAATGTTGTTATGCTTCTTTCATTTTACTTAAATATATTTCCATATAGCAGAAAACATCATGAAACATTATCACATATTACAAACAGCTACTGAACCAGAAAGAAACAGGAATAAATTGCAAAATAACATAAAACCTAAACATTGACATTCATAACAGTTAAAGTGCAAGAAGATACTTATATAGTGAAGAATTTTATAGACAATGTCAATCAGGTAAATTCTTAGTTCAAATGGTTACCTCAAAATAAGTCTATATATCAGAAATAAAAACAAGTCATCAAAAACAAAACATGAATTGTTGTCACATTTGTCAGAACAATATTTTCTGAGAAAGGAAAGAGTTAGAAGTGCAGAACATCCAATCATCCAAACTCGCAGTAATATTTCAATATTCAAATGTATACAACCACGCTACTTAAATTCAAAAAGTGTAGTCCAATTAATACTATTCTGATGTAATACTTCACTCAGTGGAAATAGAGCCTTATGTATCACTCCAGGGGTCACATTCATGAAAAGATTTAGCCAAGTATTATGCTTAACTATATATAGCCAACCTAAGCTTTTGAGATTTGGATAAGACCTTTGGTGAATACATCCCCTGAACAGCAAATGAGCTGACCTTTATGGAAGAAGTAATTTTTCTGCAATTTCTTCAATCACTACTTTGTAAGCATATTATTATGCTTTCTTCTTAGGATTTAAATGACTATTGCACTCAATTGTCCAGACATAAATTTGACACAAATGATCAGTGCAGGTACCAAACTGATGCTATAAACTGTAGTCTGGACATTCAACACAAGATACATGCTGACCAAATGGGTTAAATTAAAATTCTAACCAATGCTTGACAAATGTACACTACACACATATTTTCACATTTCAGCCAACCCTCATATCTGTCCTCTCTAATTAACCACAGCTACCTCAAATGTGGCAACTGCTTCACACTCTCCTCAACCAGATCCAAAAGCACATGGAGATGCAGAGTTTTGCAGTAGCTGCTCCTACTGAATGGAAGACGCTCCCTCAATCCATCAAAACCCAGCATGGAATTACTGGATTTAAACAGCAGTAGAAGACTTACCTATTCAGATTAGCCCATCCTACCTCACAGTCTGCTACCCTCTTGGACGCTAACATAGACAAAGATTTATTCTTCAATTGGACTATCCGTTCTACGACATAAGCACCTAAGAGGATGTTTACATCAATTTGGTGCATTGCTGCCGCTGCTGCTGGTACATATTAAAAAATTAGACTAAAACTTACACAGCAGGAGAAGCCTTTCTTTGGTTAGTGAAGAGCAGTTCTTGTAAAAATACAGCTTGCACACTGGCCAACACTCCACACGGTCCTCCCTGTAAAACAGGAACACTAGTGCAGCAGACTCTTTATAAATGAGACGTTTCAATATTCACATAATTAGGTTCTAGTAAGGATTACCATGTTTCACCACATAAATGTCCCCTCCCTATTAAACGCCCCAACCTCCACCCCCCCACCACTTTGCACTTCCAGGATTATGAATAAAGGATGAGTTTTAGCATATCTCCAATCAAATACCGCTAACAGGAAATGAAGAAAATCAAAACAAAACATGGCAGTTTTGATCAATAATGTTTCAAAAATCTACAAAAAAAATCTACAAAATATGAGATAAAAGTTTTTAATTTCTTCACATTTAACGTTTGTTTCTAATATTTTAAAGTTCTCCCATAATTATATGTTTTAGCAATTGAGATTCAGGTTTAAAAGTGCCTAATAGTATTTACTGCCCAATGTCACTTGACACATAATTTTTTTTCTGTAATAGTAATGCCCTTTTTAAAAATGCATTGCCTCAGGACATTTTTACAGTAAAATATGGAACGTTAACTTAATGCCCACAGAAATACAACATCTTGTGGTATCGATGCTGAGAGAACAGAACATGTTCCAGTTATACTTACAGATAACATATACACTGGTTCGGCTTACATAGAGGATATTGTATTAAGAACAAAAACAGAGAGCCTGAATTGAGCACTGAGTCAGCTGACATTCAACTCAAACTCCTAACATCCATTGATATGCACACCTTCAAAGCAGAGAAGTCACAAATATTTACAAGAACACTCGGAGAGTGCAGATGTCTGCCAAGACATGTATGATTTTTTTTCAAAACAACTCAATAAGAAGTAAATGGGAAAATCAAGATCTTTAATATTTTAATTTTTAAATCCTGGCAGTGATCAGTAGTGCTGCGACTCAGTCCGCAAAAATCACTCGATTATCGCCCACATGTGATCGATGCATCATTCGATGCATTGGCAGACATTAAAATCATACAAAACTTACAGAGTAAATAACTAATCCAAACTTTTAGATAATATTTTTGTACATTTCAACAATTCCAAGGCAATATCTTAGGGACAAAAACTGCTCCATGTTTATTTTACGGAAAATCACTTCCTCTTTCATTTGATTTGACTGGAAACATACTAGAACTCAACCCTTTTTCGGCATCCCGAATTTTGGTTTTTTGATCGATGCATTGGAAGTAATGTCGTCATCGATCAATGCATTGAATGGACCACTAATCGGCGCAGCACTAGTGATCAGCATCACTCTCAAAATTTAATTGGGATCTAAGTTGAACCAAGACTCATCTTCTCATTTTTTCATGAAGGTCCAGGCGGAAGTATTTGTGTAATCCTGCTAACAGACGGACTAACAGACAAACGGTCATGAATTTAATACCTCATTGGCAGAGATAATGATTGAAAAGCTCTCTTGAAGTTCTATAACAAAAATCCCATGTAAGTGCAATTTCTGATACAAAAGTTCTACAACGAGATCTGTCAGGAGAAAAAATAGAGTATTTTACTGAAAACAGCCCTTGAAAATCCAATATAGCAATTTGCAGAAAGTGCTAGTTATTAAAATCAAACATTTTAATGCAAGTAGTTTTTCTGAAAGCTCACTTTTTGCTGTATAATTCCAAACTGCAGCCGCTTTGTGTCAGAAAATGTGAAACCCTGATATTTCCATTCCTCGGGGAAGTTCAGATTCAGGGAGCCAAAGATCAGCAGTTTCAGCTCCTGGATTACAATGAAGAACAAAATATTAAAAGAAACAAACCTATTATGCTGGTTAGAGTTCATTTTAGAGTTGCAGTTGATTTTAATTTCCAAAACCACTTTTTGGTTTTCAAAAACAGGTGATAACCATTTATTAATTGGTGTTGAAATTGTATTAAATATCTTTCAATTATTAATGACATTGCAATAAAAGTCCCCAAATACATAAAATATGGGATAAACGCATACAGTTTCTTCAGATTTCAGGTTTGTTCCCAATATTTTAAGTTTTCCTTCAATTATATGTGTTGACAAGTGATATTAAGGTTATAAAGTGTTGTAATCAAAACATGGCAGTTCTGCTCAATGTATGCGCTAGTGTATAAAAGTCTGCAAAATGCATGAACATATGGGATAAAAGCATATAACTTCTTCAGATTTTGGGTATATTTCAAATATTTTAACTCTGCCTTCCATTATATGTGTTGACAAGCAAATTGGAGGTTGTAAAATCTCATCACGGTATTTCAGTAAAATGCTCTCGATACTGAGACACCGGGCCTACCGACCCATCCCTACTATTCACCACGCCAAGCTTCAAACAGAGCACAAACATTAATATCATGCATTCACTTAGTGCATTTCACTCAAGCTACTTGTATCAACCTGGCATTACTGGTAGTTTTAAGCTTGGCAATGATTAAGAGGAATTTTACAATGCACTGACTTTCATAATTACCTTTGCTGTATTGATATCAATGGGAGTGGATTTGATGGTGGATGTGAAGTTCTTTATGACAGTTGAAGGCGGATCAATCTCCCCAGTAAACTCAGTGTCTGAGAGTTGCTCGCTATAGTCCCTCTGTAATATAAAACCACAAAATGTCTGAATTTCATATTGTAATTCAAAAAGCAACAAACGTTATCAGTGGCAGAATAAATCCTATCTTGGTGATCTGGAACCAAATATACACAAGAAATCCCTAAAAAATACTGAAATTCAAGTGATGATCTGGATCACCTTTCAGAAAGACTGAGCTAGGAATAGACCAAAGCAAAATAGTCTAAAAATACATTGAAGAATTCTGCAGACTCAATCCAGATTATCTTTGCGGAGGACAGGGACACGGATACCTGTGATAGTGTGACCACAATCTGACTTAAAGTTTTGGAGTTATGTGCACAGACAAGTGCAGAGACAAATGAACAGACAACAGCTAGGATACAATTTGCAATATCCTCACCCTTTGTGTGAGGCCTGGTGAGGGTAATGTCCCGAAGTAGTCTCAATAAAATAGAACCATTAACAGGAATTATAAAGACTGTAAATGCGCAGTGAACAAAAATTTTTCGCTGCACAATGTTGCTAGCATACATTATAATATGAGGGATCTGATTGTAAAAGTAGTTCCACAGACTGGTTACTGTTAATGTACGAAACACATAATTTTATGGAAACCAAAGATATAACGTAGTTCCTACAACAACTACATTTATTGACTAAATTAATAAGACGTTTTTGAGTTAAAATCATTCCGGTCTTCACAATAGAAATAAAGGAATTGGTTTGAGTATTGTATCGGCTTATCCCTATGGGACTTTTTCCATTATTCCGCCTGGAAGTTTGTGATTTATTCGCCGATACAATACTCAAACCTTGTCCTTTATTGCTACAGTAGAGTTCATAAAAATAAAACATAATCAGGTGAATTACTATAAAACAATAAAAACATTAACACGTGTACAAACACAGGAGAAAAAGGTTAAATTTTCCCACCATTTTATGTGATGACAATAAAGATGGCAATTATTTTGTTGTAATGAGACAGCTGCAACTCTGTGAACACAACACTACTATCTTGTCCCTACAAATTATTACGTACAAAGTAAGAAAATAAACAAAAATACAAACAACTTGTGTTGATACCTGTGTTTCTTCAGTGCCATTCTCACTTTTCAATTTAAAGGCTTTCTTCACTGGTGTCTGTACTCTTTTTACCATATTTGGAGATCTCTCGATGCCACTGTTTTGTGAAGATCTGCTGTATGACCTTGATGTGACCTCCTCTTGTGCAATACTGGACTGACTCACACTGTAAAGACAATTTTCTGGTCCCTCGATACTGGATTCCTTCGAGTGAAATCTGGACAGGGAATTATTATTTTTTCTCTCCCCAGCCTCTTTTTCAATGTCCAATACTTCTTTTATAGAATTCCGTGCACTTGTGGGAAAATTGCTACTACTTGTTTTTAGGGGATCAGTGTCACTGTTGTTCAATAATCCACCTGAAATGATAATACAGTACACCTTGTTTTTAAGTAAAACTGGTAAAAGCGTACCCGATATTATATCAGAGCTGGTTTTGAGGTGTGATGAGGAGGAAATGTTGTATCCTTTTAAATTTAAGTGCAAGTTGGGAGAAACTTGAACTAAGTCCTGTGGATATTAGAAGTTTTCATTATACAGAGGTCACCTTAGAGAAAATTAAAGCCCAGCTGGTATACAAGCAACATCTTATCTGAGCAAAAGGCAAACTTAAAACACATTGAGTCAAGGCAGAGCATATCCCAGGAGGGGACAAATTAATCACAATACAGAGGGAAATCACACCATACTATCTGACACAGCAAAAAAAAGAGCCGGCCTTGGCAGGCAAGAACTCCAGCTTGCAGGTAAGGCTAAATGGCCAACAATATTGAGATTTGGGAAAATCTTAGGAAAAACTTCTTTGTAAGAAGTTTAGAGAACCCAAGAGATGTTCTACAAAAGATTCACAGGCCATAATTTCTTACAAGTAGTTTTCATATTTTGAAGTCCAAGAAACAATTATAGGAGAGATATAATAACTTTTTGATATGATGACCTCCTATTTGGCATTAAAGATGTGATATGGCGTCCATTTTGTTTCCAAAACAATTACTCTCAGGCAAGTTTTCCTATCCATTTACATTTTGTACAAATCTGATGAAGCTAGCTGCAATATTTTAGGTTACAGAAAACATTAAAGATTTTAGAACAAATTTTAAGACCTGAAAATTTTAAAAGTGTTGCCATGGCAACAATTGCCACTGAATAAACCCCAAAACCTAATCAGCTGTAGATCCTCTTGGGGTAAACATATCCTGCAAATTTGGTGAAAATCCATACATGGGTTTAGGCTGTGAACACCCACAATGTTTAAGACCAGAAAATCTTATTAGTGTTGCCATGGCAACAGTGGTACCCGGATACCCCCCAAAAACTAATCAGCTCTAGATCCTCTTGGGGTAAACATATTATGAAAATTTGGTGAAAAACCATGCAGGGGTTTAGGCTGTGGAACACCCACTAACTTTAAGACCCAAAAATCTTAAAAGTGTTGCCATGGCAACAGTTGTTACCAGATATCCCCCAAAACCTCATCAGCTCTAGATCCTCTTGGGGTAAATATACCCTGACAATTTAGTGAAAATCCGTGCAGTGCTTTAGATTATGGAACACCCACAAACTTTAAGACCTGAAAATCTTAAATGTGTTGCCATGGCAACAGTTGTTACTGGATACCCCCAAAAAACTAAATCAGCTCTTTATCCTCTTAAGGTAAACATACAATGAAAATTTGGTCAAAATCCGTGCAGGGGTTTAGTCTGTGGAACACCCACAAACTTTAAGACTTGAAAATCTTAAAAGTGTTGCCATGGCAACAGTTGTTACTGGATATCCCCAAAAACTAATCAGCTCTAGATTCTCTTGGGGAAACATATTATGAAAATTTGGTGAAAATCTGTGCAGTGATTTAGGCTGTGGAATACCCACAAGCTTTATGTCCGCCGCCAACGACGCCCGGACAGCGCAGGGAACGACTGTAACCCCAGCCTTTATGGGCTGGGGTTAAAAATCAAAGCTCATATTTCCTAAGACTTATTTACATTTCAATCTCCATGACAAGGTCAAAGATCAAATCAAGGTCCAGTCATGATGTTGCTCACCCATATTTCTTAACCAGGTATCAACATCCTTCACATTATGGTTTCTGAGATATAGTCTGAACAGGATTTAAAAGGTCAGGGTCACTACATCAAAATTAAAGGTCAAATCAAGGTCAAACAATGATGTTGCTCACTGGCACTTCTAACCAATGTGCCTACGAAGTATCAGCTTCCTACAACCTTACTGTTTCCAAGATATATCCCGGATAAAATTTTTTGCTGTGGGGTAAAAAAATTGCCAACCCATGATTTCAAATAATCCTAAAATAAGAGATAAAAGGAACTTTAAGTATGATGTCATTTGACTTTGAAGGAGATGTCATAGGTCAAATCCGGCACACTTAAACATTTGCAGGCCCATGATTTCCTATTAGCTATTCTGACGATATAGTTTGTGCTTCACTCTCATGGAGAATTTACCTGTAATAGGTCCACTGCACTCACTTTACCTTATATTATCTGTTTACTTGACTTAGCTGGGTGTCCTGGTGACTCAAATTTGATAAAACAGAAACTCACCAACTGCTCTATACCTCTCTACAGTGGACAAATTACCTGCAGTGCTGAAGTTACTCTGCCTGTACCGTGTGCTTGAAACAGGTCCAGTTGACACAGACTTGGATGAGTTTGAGTCTGTTCCTCTATTCTCCTTTGTTGGATGGTCATTGGAAGCTTTCTGCCAGCTCAGGGGACGGCCATACTTCATTTGCCTAGGTCTATCTTTTTCCTACAAATTGAATAATTTTATTTTATTAAAAAACATACAACTGGAATGAATGTCTAGACTTGATTTGCCTGGGTCTATGTTTGTTCTAATTAAGCTTTTTACAAAAATTTCTTTTTTTTTTAAAAAAAATGCACCTAAAAGGAATGCTTGTATAGTTTATTAATCATTTTTGGTGGGAGTTATTTTGGCTTCCATCAGAGAATTTAGTTAATATTTCTTCTCTGTTGTTGTTTCACAAGAAAAGATTTGTTTACACAACCAACAAACATCATACCAACAACGAAACACTAGTATGGCTCTGTACATTGTGTCAAAACAGGAATTAATACCTGTTGCATGTGCAACAACTCTGTTGCAGGAGTAAATACTGACTGTGAGGGCATTTTTTACGCTATTTATGCCCAGAAAAAAATGAAATAATGCACAAGCGCCATTAGGCGCAAGGACATTATGAAAGAAGTTTTTGCCGGGCATAACTAGCAAAACAAATGTCCAAGCAGGAGGTATTTATTACTATTATAAAGACTGGCCCACCTGCTTTAAAGAAATATCCCTTTATTTTTATGAGGTGACACAAACAAGGAAGCCGGCATATATATGCGCACAGAAGCATTTTTGTTTACTCTGCACGTCCGGTCTCTATAATGGTAAATAGCTGGTTTGCTTACTGGATTTCAGTAGTCTGAACAAGTACCGAACACTACTTTTTTTAAATACAATTTTAAGAGTAAGAAATATAAAATTCGCCACATATCTAAAATTTGCCACATATAGAAATACTAACAAAATAAATGAATTGAGGTGAGATGTGTTGCATGTATAGTAAATTAAGGCTTTCTGAACTGAAAAATACCAAGTTTAAGACAAAACATCTTTTTTTATAAAAATAAGTAAGGTTTTTAGAAGTGCCAAGTTTAGATTTCTGGTGAATCTTAGACTCCTTACTCTAATTGGTTCAGAACAGTCTTTACTCTTTAGAGATCTAATCCTGTATTAAAACTGAATAGCACAAAACCCACAACTACTCAGAAATATACCATTACATTTTCACATACTTCTTTACTTTTTACTAAACACGGTTACTATCGAAAAATCAGAGTAGACTGCAAAAGTAGTCACCTGATCTTTTGCAAAATTAGTCTAACAAGATACACCTGTGTACAAAACACAGTTCCGCATTTGGCCATACAGGCATTTAATATGTATAGTCACACCCCTTGCTGTCACTCTGATAAGTACAATTTAATATAAGTGACTAGTATGACTCCCTTTTTAGAGTATTATATTGTATTTTTTGTATTACATATTAATTTTATACTTGACGAAATATCCCCTTGTACTACAAGACTCAAAGCACAATCTGACTCATCCCAACAGTACAAGTACAGCCCAAGCTCTCAAGTTACTTATATTCCCCTAACTGAAAGGCCGAAGCTCAAGGATGGCAATTTATCAATGTCCTGAGGTTCTTTTCCCACTGGGATAGGACCCAATGACAGGCCCTTGTATCCATAAATCCTTGTTTAGTAAAAGTAAATGCCTTAAATCTAACTAAACTGGATTGGATTGAATGGCATGTACACTTAATATGTACACATTTTCACATTTATTCTCTGTTTTCATATCATTATTTACATTAATATGAACCACAAGCAGAAGTTTTTTTTTTTTTTTTTTTGCAGAATTGATTTCACAGGATTTCAATTATAATACAAGACAAAGTACTTAAACAAATAATGCATTACATCCAAGTTGCTGGATATGGGACCTGACAATCCCCTCAGTCTTGCAGGTGGTTTCTTCGTTTGTGGCATCATGCCTGTCACATAATGAACTTCTTGCTCCTGTTTGTCAAACAACCCTCCTTTTCCGTCACCTACTAAAGTTTCTCCTTCAATGTCATCATCTATAATCAAGTCACCTGAACAAAAAGAAACAAATCCATTTTATGTTTCCTGATATTCTTTTTTAGCTTAAACTACCAGGTTACAGACCTAAAATGAGGATATATTAAAAGTGACTGAATTAAAACTTGCAAACATGATTTAACTTACTGATAAGTAAAGCACACTGAAATATGAAAGAATAATGGAAATGTTGATTATTATTAACAAAATAAAGTTTAGTTTAGTTTAAAGAATTACAAAATATGTATGTGATAATTTGTAAATTACCCTACCATGTTTTGTTCCCATTGGCTGTAGATCAGTATTAATTCTGCCTGAAGAGGAGGACCTTCTACCGGTGGCACTACCTAGTGATGTTACATGCGGGAAACAGACTTATACATTCAGTATTAAATAAAACTCTGTATCATAATTTCAGCAAAATTAAAAGTGTTGCAAGCTATTTTTGTGAAATGCCAAATTGCTTCAGCTTTCTTAGGTCTCTTTTTAGCAAAACTAAGAATGACCAAATCGATGAAGCCATATGACTTTAAAATTCACATATGTATTGAAAATATTTCTCAACCTGGTTTCCGATTGGGTATCAGTTGTTTTGGAAAATGGACAACTGATTTTGGAAAATTAAAATAACTGCATTTCTATAAAACAGAGTATTATACTATAATACCAATATATATTATATAATAGCACTGAATCACATCTCTACTTTATGAACTTTTCAAAAAAAATCAACTCACTTTTCCGTGGAATGGGTGGCAATGTCGTTTCAAACTCTTCAACGGAATCTGACTTTAACTTTACCCTTTCAGTAAAGTGTTTCGTCATGACTTCTACCATTGTCTTGTAAGGGTTTTCTGAATCCTTCAAAAAATAAAATCCAGCCAAAGTCAAAGCAAAAAAAAATATTTATAAATCATTTTCTAAGACAAGACCATACTAATATTTATTGTATATCATCGGCTGTCTAAAACATTTTGACAAGATTTTCCCCATTTGTTATATAATTGTTTTTGAAAAGACACATATTGTATGTTTAAAGCTCCCTGGAAAGTTTTTGTGAATTAATTTCCACAAACAGACAGTTGAGATTCAAATCATAAATCATAAAGCACTGTTTCATGTATCTGATTGCCAGTCAACACAGTGCAATGAATAGCTTTTTAAAATCTTTTTATCAATCTTCATAATTAGTTTTACAAAAAAAAACCTTAAGATGAATGTGCATGGAGTTCTCAATGGTCTAGTGGTAAACCAGATTATGCATTTAATCATTTGATCAAAGGCTATTGGGTCATAGACTTGAGCACAGCTCACAGCAACATGTGGTATTCACTTGGGCCTGTCCTGTATGATATGGCTATAGAAATTTTTGTAAAATCAAATTCATACATTTGACCTTGTGGTTTTTAAGCTGTATGTGAATTACAATATTCGTGAATTAAAAATAAATGTAAAAATTGTGTCTTGATGTAACATATCCCCATACAGGACCAATTCAGCACAAATTTGGTATCATATCTATCATGCATGCTTTCACAATGCTACTTCTTCAAGTGACTTTGTAGATTCATATGTTTGGATACTGTGAGCCATCAGCTGGTATTTAACCCTTACAAAAAGATTCAGAGCCAATGATTTCCTATGCATAATTTTATCATTCCCAAACTTTTGGACCAATAATAAGTTAATAGTGCAAGATATAAGGCATTTTCTTGTCTGTAGATTTTAGACTCCATTTGACCTTGAAGCAGTTGTGTAAAAGATTCACACCACATGTTTTCCTATTGCTTGTTTTCACATTCCATATCCCTAGAAGGAATTATAAAAAAGACATAAGCAGGGGCTAAAAGTGAAACAAACCCTCCCATAAGATGCTATGTCCGTGATTTCTTATAAGTTATTTTAACATTCCTAAACAGTATGACCAATAATAAAAGAGTGATTAAGGGAAAAAATACAAAAAGATATAAGACCTTTTTATAATGCAAACACAGTTTGACCTTGAAGCACATGTCAAAGGTCAAGTCTGACCTTTGCAAAAGTTTTCCAGCCCATTGTATCCTATAACTTGATTTAACATTCCAAACCCCCAAAGAACAACTTCTGAAATACCAATAATACAGGAGTTAGAAATGACAATATCCAAAAATTTTGGAAAAGATGGATGTATGATCTTAAAGAAAGAGGTTGAAAGTCAAATCTGAAAGGAAAGGAAATTTCTGCAGTCAAGGCTGCATGACTGTACTAAAAGTCAAGTATCCCCTGACTTTCATCTAGGGATACAATTCAGTAAATATGCATTGGTAGGATACTGAGAGAAACTCTATAAAATTTTTGCTTTGAAAAAAACTAAAACCAATCTTGTAACTTATAGTTTCACTTTGTAACAAACTACAAATAATAACAAGCTATAATTTAAATTGTGAATTTACCATAAGTAGTCTACAATACCCACAACACATTCATATGCAAAATTATCATTTTTGAAGATTAACTTGAAATGCAAGTTTACAAACACATATGGAAACTATTTTTATTTATTTATTACCTTGTTTCTTTTCATGTAGCTTTGCAAACGTAGTGCTTTCATAAGATCCATTCTGTTAGTTATAGCATTAGAATTACTTGGTGATTCCATGTCAAGAACTTCCAGTGTTTCTTTAAATCCCTGAAAATATAATTTAAAAATTAATGTTAAAAGTTATTTTTAACAGACAAATATTAAATGAACAACTGTGCCAATAATCCCCAATATGCATCATAATTCTGTAATAAATGTACCCTGTCTAATTATAGGCCCAATATTTTAATTACAATTTTCATTAAGAAAGTATCAGAAATACGGGGGAGAAGTACCCACTACCCAGTAATGAAAAGTCCATTTAAACATAATCTTTTTTATAGTAGCTGACAAAAGAAAAAGTAGTAAAATAAAAAATATCAGTTTCGTCAAACATATTTGTCATGTCAGCTGCTACACCAAGAGAAAGTACTGACTGTTGAATGTGAATACTTTCTAAATTGTTTGCCAGAGAAAGTACTGACTGTTGAATGTGAATATTTTCTAAATTATCTGCTATATTAAGTCATTTTATATCCTTTTAAATCTTATGTAAGTTAGTTTTTTCCAGTTTTACCCAGTTTAAACCAAAAAAGGGGGTTTTATCCAGTTTTATCAATTCTCCCAGCAAAAATAGGTTTTGCCTAGAAGAAAGCCAAGATTTTTTGCTTTATATTCAAAAATAACATGGATAAAAATTGATATTCAATCACTGATGATTTGTCTGCCTAATATTTCTTATTTCTTAAATTATTTTTTTCTCATTCTCGTAAGTGTGATATTTTATTTTCAATGAATTTGTTTACAATTAGCCACAATATTTCATCTACTGCTTTTTACCCACATAACGGGACCATGGTGGTGCAGTGGTAACACACTCACCTGCCAGCTATGAGATTAGAACTCAATGCCCCAGTCTGATCTCATGTGTGAAACCTGGTAGTTGCTTATGTTGATTGGCAGTCTACAGTACAGAACCTTGACCAATTGTATGTACTGATTTGCTCTGCCCTTCCAACTATATCCTTCACAATACAGCCAATGAGGTACTTGGCGTGACACAAAACACCAAATGAACCATACCCAATTTTTACATAATTTTTTACCAAATGAAAACAGACAACATGCATGGTCATCAAGAAATTAGCATTTAAAGTTGCATATCTCTGATAAGATCTTTTGATGTAAACATTTCACATTCACAAATAACATTGACACAATTAAGTTCCCATAAAATGTGAAATTTAAAATAAAAGACAATATATATTTCCAATTTTATTTTTAAAGCTGTGCTATCGATTGCTGAGGTAATTGATCAATTTAGCATTAATTTCCTTTTTATATAACTAAAATGCAATTCATAATGGCCAAAAATGTCAAAGTACAGTACTAACAGCCCTAGTTTCTGCCATTCAAAATGGATTTCATAGTTTGTTGGAGGTCAAGGACAAATGCTTCTATTTATCTACAAAATGGACGTTCACTGGTATTTCCGGTTTGCTGTAGAAACGGCCGATAATAGAGATAAATTATGAAAATATACTGGTCGGCCAGTGAATTTCGTCACCCCAGTGAAGTTTGTCACCTGCCGTAAAAACGCTCAAGGACAGACAATATTCACATTTAAATAAATGGAATAGCTTCTTTCAACGGCAAGGTATACATATATGCTGTAACTGGACAGTAAAAAGGCTTTAATATTGTCATAAAGTACAGGTGACGAACTTCACTGGGGTGACGAACTTCACTGGCTGAGCAGTACGTACTATACTGCTTCTAGGCATAAGTTGGCCGCAGTCATAAGTTGGCCACCATCATCATATTTTGAAATTTCTATAAATCTAAAGGCCTGTATCATTATTGAATGGTCTATTATAATAAGATTTATGATAAAGACCACTTTTAAACCCTGTGCAACCACACATTTGTCTGTTTGACACATTTAAATGAGTGGTGGCCAACTTATGACCATGGCCAACTTATGCCTAGAAGCAGTAAAGCTTTGAAACAAATAAAACAATAATATATACCCAGCCAGCACTACATATGAGACCAACAAGGGTCCCAAATGGGTTCTTATATGGGGCCTTTGTGGGTTCCCTATATGGGCCCCAGTCAGTTTTTGCAAACGGTTTTCTGATGGGACCAATATGGTTTGTCAATATGGGTAATACATGGGCCCCATATGGGCCTTTATTGTGAAATAAATGGGTCCCACATGGGCCCAACTTGTAATTTGAAAATGGGGCCCAGATGGTTTTTGCAAATGGTTTGGTGATGGGACCAGTATGGGCTCTGTATATGGGTCATATATGGGTCTGACAAGGGTCCTATATGGTAAACTGCATCCAGGTCCTTATTGGTCCTACATATAGGTTCAGATGTATGAATCGGTTCAGTTTTTAAATGTGCACTACCAACACAAGGTCCATTTGCAGTTCAGCTCGCATGTAATAGAAACTCAAAAATGAGTTGATCTGTGTGAACAGTCCGCAATTTCCTTCACACTTTGCCCACATAATCTGTCTAATATTTCACCTGGAAGTATTTTTAATACACTTTAATGAAACCTTTGTAAATAATGCACAATACAATCTTGATTCATACTATACTATTATCCATTTTCCAGAATGTAATTCAAATCATTTCAAGTTCAAAATCTTATGATGTACCACATTTGTGTCTAAGCTTGTCTTATACAGAATACAGAAATGTATATCAGAAACTCATCACTTAATGATTCACCCAAACCCTTTTTCCAGATGGCCCAAGCTAAAACAGCTACATAGCCTTGTCAAGACACAAGTGAAACACATGATGAAATCCTCAGTTAATTGATATAATTAAGCACATGCAATATTTGATTAATAAAGATTTTTTTCATTATGAATCCCCACCAAAAATATCATAGCTTATTATTTTAGCCTTATTTACACAATTTTTACAAATTGCATAGATTTCTCACACATATTTATAATCTTTAAATTGTACTGTAATTTACATCCTAGTGAAGAAAGGCTACCCTGTTTCACACCATGGGGTGTTTTCCCTTTTTCCTGGCACTGCCTCAAAATACTATCTGTGGGAAAAAATAAATATATGAGATAGGGGGTTGACCTATAAATGACCCCTTGAGTTAAACTAAGAGAAACTAAAATTTTACAGAATTTCCACCACAACTGTAGACTTAGGATTTCTGTACTCTTATACATGAAAAATGTGTTTGTGGTACATTAAGGTAATATATAAACCACTAGATTATTACTTAGTGAGATATACAACAAATTTAATTTTAATACATTATTCACAAAAACTTGGCAATACATATACAGAGTTATAATATGGCTAGTGTATAATGAGGGTCCAATGTGGGAATATTATACCCATTTTTGACCTTCACAGGTCCAACCAATATGCATGTAAACTTTTATTTAAAAAGCTTTTGTGGCGAGTTGTGTTTCTCAAATAGGACCTTCATTATTTTTGGATTTGTTTTCATTCAAAATCAGAAGTTAATAAAGAACACTTGTTATATATATTTACAGTTTTCCTCTAGAATTTATATATGGGACCTGTCTGGGACCCTTATACCAGTAAATCACCCATAAAAGTCCATTGTGGGACCCATATTAAACATTGTGATAATAAATCTTTTGTTTACCACTCTTTACGAAGTCCAAATCAACATGATGTCAAATGAATCTAGTATTAAATCTGTTTTTTTTCCTCATTTTGGGCTATTTAGGGAACATTACATATTTTTATATAAATGGGACCAATATGGGCCCCCTTTGGACCTTCTGTACCCATATATAGCCTTTATAGGACCCATATTGCTATTTGCCCACCTATAGCCCACATAGGCCCCATATGATCATGCTTGCTGGTAGTGCTGGGAGATCGCCAAGGTTTGACCTCTCGATGCTCGAATCGGAATAACGTAAACAGAGATCGATCATCGCCGATCATGGAATCAAAAGTGTGAACCAGATCATAAAAATCAAATATTAAACAAAAACAAGGCAAATGGACACAAATTACCACAAATATAACCAAAAAGCTATTTACAAACGTCTTCCTCACTCCCTACCATGCTTTATGTATCCTCGCCTGTGGTTGGCTGATTTTATGATCACCTTGACTACAGTGGGAAAATCCCAAGGTATTTTCTGTTATTTCGTGGTTTTGTATTACGGCTAGTTTTGTAATTTTAAGTGGTGAATGAACAATATTTTCATAAAATAAGATTTTAAATGTGACAAAAAGGCTACAAAGAATTGAAAGAAATGAGTTTAGCAGCTATCGGTTGTTACAAAATTTTACCGATCATTGCTCGGCAATGAGCCAGCGAGCGATAATACCGAACTTTGCAAACATCGTCCCAGCACTACTTGCTGGGATGTGCCTAAGTTATTAATTGTAGTGTATATCATTTAAAAATCTGTTGTTAGAAGAATAAAATATAAAGCTGTAAATATAATTTAAATTTAATATATTAACTTCAACATGGGCGTTTACTGGTAGAATGCCACAGTAGATGCAAAGAGCAATAATTGAGCGATAATTCAATATATTGCAAAAAAATGTACACTTTTAACAATAACTTACCTTCCTGCTTAAATATTCTCTTATTAGAGCAGCTGCAATACATTCAACGGAATATTGGCCCATTGTTAAACTGATAAATGCATAGATATCAGCTATCCATTTGTATATTTATTTATGTTGGCAACTCAAGTTGAGTCATGCTAAAACATTTGCTAAGCACGACCTATTGTACGATTACGAATACCGGAGACTTGACAAACACAATGCAAAAGTACACAAAATAATAAGAAAAGGTTATACTCAGAGAAAGGCATGTTAAGCAAAACTTATAAAGTTAAAAGGGGGTACTGTACCTTACCTTACCCAGAATATGGCTGCCACGTTCCTGTCATCAAATGTAACAATCCTCTTGCCATTTTTTGCAATTCATTTCCAACAATGCTGGATTTTTTATTCCTTTTGTTACACCAACAGACTTATATTTAACTTCTACACCTGTTCTCCCAACTTTTGATGTAGCATTTATTCGATTGCTTATTTTTGTTCATGCTCTTCTTTTGCTATTTAAACACACATCTGAGTCTTACAGCTTCTGGTTACCGAGCAATTTGAAAAATGAGCTCGAAATTACCCTTTGTCTGAGACATTGACACATTTATGTTTCAGTTAGTGTGTAACCTTTTATGAGATCCTGAGATAATATATCAATGAATAGCAGATTAGCCCACAACTTGCATTGTTGAGAGCCTGTTCCAATAAGACCAAAGCTGTTGAATGAGATGTAAAAGCCTAACTTAAACTAATGAATTAGCATTTATTAAAACAAAAGTTAAAACATTCACAGTTCATACATTTTATACATAAATTAAACACTGTAAGCATGCTTTACTCATCATTAAAAGTTTACTGAAAGCTGTAAACTCAACAATGTCCTTTTAACTTCTTTTAAGAAAGGTGGCATGCTGGTCAGTTAAAATGTTTAAATAACCGACAGCCACCACCAACTTTGACTTAATATGTAAAAGCTCCTCTTAGATTATCCAAAGTTGTGAAGTAAATTTACCAATTTCGTGATAACACTTTGCCGATATGGGTGTACATGGTCAATACTATTCTGTTCTTTGTCAAAGTCAAAGCAACATTAATCTGTAAAGCCATGCAAGTTTCTCTGATCTAACCAACAAAAGCCAGGAAGTTGGTCATTTCAAAAGTTCATTGTTCTGCCAACAATATGTACAACTGCAATCATCATGTGCAAAATCATGCTGTCAGTATTAATTCAAAAAGCTGTTGGTATCTTATGCAGGTATACAATTATAAACATGGGTGGAAAGGGGGGATACCAAATCAAGCGTATCACAGAAGATTCAGAATAAACAGAATAGTTCCATAGGTAGAATAGTTTTACAAATGTAAATAACTAGCAAGTCCAAAAACAAGGCCTAAAGGGGTTTTGGTCTTCTAGTGTGAGTCGCAAAACCATCAGGGACATGAGTAGTGCATAGAGGTGGTCACCTATACAAATACTAGCATAATCCATTGTTGCTTAACTTCAGTGATGAGACAGGTACTGTTGAGTTAAACAAAAAAGTCATCATACATATTGCCCAATTTTCACAAAACTCACGGATTGTTAGGTTGACAGTAAGCGTAGAACTACTAGTAATTTATTCATTCATTTGTGTTTAATTAATTTACTTATTCATTTATTTTTGTGGGGTTTTATGTTGCTTTCAACACTATACAGGTCATATCACAACAGGTAGTTGGAAGGGCAGAGGAAACCATGCAGTACATACAGTTGGTCAAGATTTTGCACTGTAAACTGCTGACCAATGGCAAGCAACTACCAGCTTTCCCACTTGAGGTAGGGCCAGGAGTTTGTCTCAAAAGATGAGGATGGTAACCTAATATGTGTTGACCTTTCTCTTAGTGACATGAGCCTAAGACTTATCAATATTTATGCCCCTAACACAGACTCTCCAGAATTCTTTAACAAAGTTAAAGAAATGATAGAGGCAAATTTGCAGGACCACATCGTTATATGTGGTGATTATAACTTAGCCTTAGATCCGACACTTGATACGTTCAATTACAAAAATATCAACAATCCAAATGCACGCAAAACTCTTTTAAAAATAATTCAGAGTCATAATCTAGTTGACGCATATCGTTTTTATCATGAAAATGCAAAAAGATACACATGGCGTCGAAAGAATCCAGTACAGCAAGCTCGATTAGATTATTTATTGTTTCAAATCAATTCTTAGACTTTGTAAATACATGCAATATTCGTCCTGGATACAGGACAGATCACTCAATTGTCGAATTAAAGATAAACTTGTGCAATTTTACTAAAGGGAAGGGAGTGTGGAAATTCAATTGTTCCCTATTGAAAGAAATGGAATATTTAAAGATGATAAATAACATAATAGACCTTGAGAAAAAGATGCATTCTGTACCTGTTTATAATATAGAAAATCTAGATGCTATACTGGACCAGAACATACAACTAACTATTAATGATAGCCAATTTCTTGAAGTTTTACTCCTGAAACTAAGGGGTGAAACTATAAAATATGCCTCGGAATTAAAAAAGAGGCAAAATAATGATGAAATAAAACTTATTTCAGAAATACAAACTTTAGAAAGAAATCCCTCTCCAGAAATTTTAGAATCACTTGAGGAAAAAAAAAGATTACTACAAGAGATAAGAGATAAAAGGTTAGAGGGCAACTATATAAGGTCAAGGGCAGAATGGATAAAAGAAGGAGAAAAGCCTTCAAAATATTTTTGTTCACTAGAAAAGGCAGGATATCTAGAAAAAACAGTAAAAAGGCTCATAAACTCTAATGGTGAAACCATTTCTGATCAGAAATTAATTCTAAACACAATAAAAGAATTTTATCAAGACTTATTTCAAAGCAAAGATTATAATCTCATTGAAAGCAATTTAAATAACTTATTCTCTGATAAGAAGGTCACAACATTAACACAAAATGAATCTTTGGAACTAGAAGGGACCTTAACTATTGAGGAACTTTATATCTCTTTAAAAGCAATGAAAAACGGAAAATGTCCCGGCATTGACGGATTTCCGGTGGAATTTTTCAAGGTCTTTTGGAAAAAACTAAAATTCTTTATTTTAAGAGCTTTGAACTATGCCTATGACACTGGCGAAATGCCATTGTCATTGAGACAGTGTCTAATAATATGTTTACCTAAAGGTAATAAACCTAGACACTATTTAAGAAATTGGCGCCCTATCTCATTACTCTCGGTAGTCTATAAGATTGGTTCATCAGCCATCGCAAATAGAATAAAAAAACACCTTGATAAAATTATATCAAAATGCCAGACTGGCTTTCTTTCTGGTAGATATATAGGTGACAGTACCCGCCTTATATATGACATAATGCAACACACAGAAGCAAAAAATATACCTGGTCTGTTAATGCTGGTTGATTTTCAAAAGGCATTTGATTCGGTATCATGGAGGTTCTTATATTCGGTCATGGAGTTTTTAGGATTTGGACCAAGCATGATCAGATGGATCAAAACTTTTAATACCAAAATCAAAGCATCCGTTTTACAATGTGGCATAATGTCTGATTTCTTTGCTATTGAAAGAGGTTGCAGGCAGGGGGATCCTATGGCTTCCTACTTGTTCCTCCTTTGTGCCCAAATACTCTGTCTAATGGTTAAATTCAATATGTCAATACATGGTATTTCAATAGCAGATCAAGAATTCAAGCTCTCCCAGTATGCCGATGACACCACTATCATACTGGATGGTACAAAAGATTCTCTGTTGGCAGCACTGAACACTATTGAGATATACGGTTCTATGTCTGGATTAAAAGTAAACACTGATAAAACCAAAATAATATGGATTGGGAAAAAGCGATACTCTAAAGATAAAGTAGAAGGAGTAGCAGATTTGGCTTGGGGCACAACCGAGTTTAACTTACTTGGTATTGAGTTTTCAGTAGACTTGGAAAAAATTATAGAATTAAATTACAATCTAGCCTACACAAAAACCATAAAAACATTAACCAGATGGAAACATCGATATTTAACACCAATTGGAAAAATAACAGTCTTAAAAACGCTTATTATTCCCAAATTTAACCACCTGTTCGTCTCCATCCCCAACCCAAGAAAAACTTTTTTAAAGGACCTTAACTCAACCCTGTATAAATTCATATGGGATGGCAAACCTGATAAGATTTGTAGAAAACAAATAACAAAGGAATATTCACAGGGTGGATTAAAAATGCTGAATCTTGACTATTTTATTAAGGCTCTCAAGATAACATGGCTCCGTAGATTACAAAAGCATCAACAAGCATGTTGGAGTCGCTTGGTACCTTTCAATGAAACTGAACTTAATAAAATATTTTTATTTGGCAGCCAATGGTCCTCACACATTGCTAACCAGATTAACAATAGATTTTGGCAAGATGTTCTAAATGCTTGGTGTGAATTAATAGACAATTGTTCAAGTTCAGATAAGTTTTGTGAGGGAATATGTGGGCCACTATGGTACAACCCAGTAATATCTGATGATCCACTCTTCATACCACAACTATACAGCAGAGGGGTCCTCTCACCTGTAGATATTGTAAATCAGAATGGTGAAATTTATTCACGTGAATATATAAATACATGTTTCAATGTTAGCATCAACTTTTTAGACTACTATAGACTTCAAACGTGCTTAAAAAAGTATCTACATTTCTGCAAATTTGACAGTGATCTACTTAAAAGACCATTTTATCATAGTCATGCACGTTTGCTAGGACAGTCAAATAAAGGATGCCAAGTTTTTTTACAAAATTTTGAACAGTACAAACTTTTAAAACAAAAATTACAAACAAAGTTGGGAAAGGGACTTACAGGTGGTCTGGTAGACATACATATTGCCCAATTTTCACAAAACTCACGGATTGTTAGGTTGACAGTAAGCGAAGAACTAATGGACCCTCATTCATTTGTGTTTAATTAATTAATTTATTTATTTATTTTTGTGGGGTTTTATGTTGCTTTCAACACTATACAGGTCATATCACGACAGGTAGTTGGAAGGGCAGAGGAAACCATGCAGTACATACAGTTGGTCAAGATTTTGCACTGTAAACTGCTGACCAATGGCAAGCAACTACCAGCTTTCCCACTTGAGGTAGGGCCAGGAACCAAACCCTGACCTCAGAGGTGGGAGGCGAGTGTTACCGCTCTGCCACCATGACCCTTCATTTGTGTTTAAAGCAGACTATGTACAACATACTGACACTGTAACTGACATTTGTAACTCTACTTTGGTTGATTGTGGTGCAACTCCACATATTACTACCAGCAAAGAAAGTTTTCTTTCAGTGAAAGACTTCAGTACAGAAAAGCACATCATTGAATTAGTAGATGGTAGTAGATCAGACAATGTAGTACTTGGAAAGTGTGATGCATCAATTCCAGTCCATGACAACAATGGTGTTAAACATGATATTTTACTTGAAAATGCTGTGTATATACCATCCTACAAGCAAGCTGCTGTTAGAAAGGGTGCAAATGATAATTTTGGTCCAAACAATGCTCAACTAATTGCCCCAGACGCCACAACTTTTGAGATCAATAAGATCGGTTGTACTATTTCAACTCTGTAAAAGGTTCAGAAAAGGTATCCTACAGTAGCAAAGATTGGCACCAAACTATGGGTCATTGCGACATACAAGACATCCTAGCATTAGAAAATGTCATTGACAGTAAGAAAGTCTCAGATAAGTCTGACTTTAACTGACTTTATGGTGTATTTCCTGAAAGCCAAATCTACCACATGTGAAGCCAAGTTTTTGGCAGATAATACCACTTTTGAAAAAATGAAAACCTTAAGATCGGATAATAGAACGGAATTCCCATGTAGTAAGTTTGTGTCATTGTTGATTCAAAACCAAGTTAGGCATGAGTTTAGTGCCCCGTACAGCCCCCACAAAATGGTGCTGTTGAACGAGGGTGGAGGACGGTGTTTGACATGATGAGATGCATGTTAATCATAACAAATTTTCAAAAGCGTCTTTGGACTTCTGCAGTATATACATCAGTGTATATCAGAAACCACGCTCTCAATCGGAGACTGTGGGTTACCCCATTTGAAGCAGTTACTGGGAAGAAACCAAACCTCAGTGAGATGCAAATTTTTGGTACAAGTTGTTTTGAGTACATACAAAATCAACCAAAGCTAGAACCATGTTGTGAAAAGGGTGTGTTTGTTAGTTATGGTAAGTCCTGCATATCTGTGTATTTCAATAGTAAAAATCAAATCAAGAGAGTAAGAGGTGTCAAATTCTGTGACAATGTAGTTCAGAAAACTGGAGCTTGTACAAGAGAACCAGTTCAAAATGTAGACCAAAACATTGTTGAACCTTGCATATCTGACAATACTCTTGTTGACCAAGCTTGAGGTAATGACCAATACAGTGCAGGGCCAAGCACATCTGATGATGATGCAAGTATTATTTGTAGAAAGTCAGCCAGAAAGCTTGCTAAACTAGTCTATTTAAAAGACTATGTCACAATTGTTGATGGACCCCCACTGAAACTATTGACTATCTATATGAAATGGGCAATTTTGAAACTCCCAAAATATGTGAAGAAGCAATTCAGAGTAAAAACTCTGCAATAGCATCAGGCAATGAAAGATGAAATTAGCGCACTCGATGA
Organism: Sabellastarte sp. h YS-2021; assembly: GCA_964017235.1. Taxonomy (NCBI): domain Eukaryota; kingdom Metazoa; phylum Annelida; class Polychaeta; order Sabellida; family Sabellidae; genus Sabellastarte; species Sabellastarte sp. h YS-2021. The sequence continues at coordinate 61,645,607 of OZ024938.1, forward strand.
AAATGAAACTTTCGAATACACTAAATTACCTGCCAGTGCAAATTTAATTGGTGGAAAATGGGTCTACACTGTTAATAGAGATTCAGATTGTGAGGAAAGATAAAAGGCTAGATATGTAGCAAAAGGGTATATTCCCTTAGATGTTCTGTCCAACTGCCCATATTATGTCCATTTGCATGTTATTACAGATAGCCATGCAACAAAACATAAAAGTTCACCAAATGGATTTCAAAACTACATTTCTAAATATAGGAGAATAGATTGTGAACATTATAGTGAACAACCAAAGGGATATGAAAAGATTGGAACAAAAGGCGAAAAGTTTGTTTGCACACTTTACAAATCTTTGAATGGCCTGAAACAAAGTGGGAGAATATGGAACTTACCGTTGCATGACAATCTCATTGAACAAGATTTCAAGCAATCTTTAACTGACATCCCAGCAGGCACACGCCTTGAAATGTTGTTGATTTAGAGTTGAAAACAGGTCCTGACGTTGAAATGCACATTATCAACTACTAAATCTAAGTTCGTTTTCTGACATGAAAAAGTAGTGATATTTTGACCAGAAATCATGGTGATTTTTGGTTGAAAAATTGACACTGACACAATTTCAACACTATTTCAAAGCTGGATTTCTGACTGGAAAAAGTAGTGATACTTCACAAAAAATCACCACTAAATCAAGTAAAATTCTTTTTCTAGAGGGTGATATAGTGATTAAGTCTAACTTTTTGAAAGAACTATTATTGCAATAGTTTTTGAATTTGTAGGTACTTGTAAAGCAAAGACTAATTTTTAAAGATTATTAAGATGATGATGATTATGTACTTGCAGCTTTTGTACTTGCATGTACTTGTAGCTTTTATCCACTCTCCTTATTAATTTATAGCAACAACAAAACTGATGCAGCCAAATATAATTTTTATAATTTATAATTATATTTTGATTAATGCAATTCTTGATAATTAAAAAAACATTTTGAAGTCAAACTTATCTTAAATTAAAAAAAGGTAAATTCAAACTAATTCATCAAAACTTAGTAATTTGAATTTGTTTCTCCCATACACAATTACCCTGGTAACTAGTTTTCAGTTTGCAAGTTTACACTGAAAAGTCCTCTATACAGAGAACCTAAGCTATAACATTTTATCACACAACAGTGAGGTTGGGGGGGGGGGGGGGTCCTGGTTTTTCTTATCTGTACCCTGCTACACAGAACATTAGGCCTGTGACTAAAAGTAATTAGATAACACAGCAGGGGTGGAGGTGGGGGTTTACCCTTGCTCAATTTGCATGCATGGTGTTTACTTCCTCAGGTCTGTTTTTTGTGGTCAGAACTGACAACTAATTAAGGTGGGGAGTAATGGGTGGAGTTCTACAAATGTGGCTTTTCTTGTGTTTTTTTCAGTATATATGACAAAGTATCTGAACTGAGCATTGTGGCTTTGCTACATAATTATAGCTTCTTTATAATTACAATATAATTATAGCCAAATTAATAAAACATTTAAAAGAAACTGATTGGATAAAATACTGAAGATATAAATAATGTCACAGTTGTTTGTTATTTACAAAGAAAAAAATTTATTTTAAATTTTCACAAAAAGAATTTCAATTGAAGGCTCTGAATAATACCGGTCCTATTAATAACATAAAAATGGATATCTAGTTGGAAAATATGGATTTCAATTATATTTGAAAGCTGATGCAAAATTATGTGTTATTACAATGTCATCAGAAATAGAATATGGAATATACAATGATTCATGAAAACATGTCATCTTGGAAGAATTAATTACTTTGAAGATGTATCCAAATTGTAAAATATGCATGTGGATAGTTATTGTATAATATTATTAAGAAGCTATAATTATGACATACAAGCTACAATGATTCAAATAAAGAAGACAGTGTAAACAACCTGATTTCACCCATTGAATTCAACCCTATTTCATACATTGGATTCAACCAAAAACAGTTTGCAAAATCTACACGTATTTCAACCAGATTTCACCCACTGAATTCAACCTGATTTCACCAATTGAATTCAACCTGATTTCACTGGTTGGATCCAACCAAAAACGGTTTGCAAAATCTACACGTATTTCAACCAGATTTCACCCACTGAATTCAACCTGATTTCACCGATTGAATTCAACCTGATTTCACTGGTTAAATCCAACCAAAAACGGTTTGCAAAATCTACACGTATTTCAACCAGATTTCACCCACTGAATTCAACCTGATTTCACCGATTGAATTCAACCTGATTTCACTGGTTGGATCCAACCAAAAACGGTTTGCAAAATCTACACGTATTTCAACCAGATTTCACCCACTGAATTCAACCTGATTTCAACGTTGGTTTCAACATGATTTCACCGGTTGGATCCAACTAAAAACGGTTTGCAAAATCTACACGTATTTCAACCAGATTTCTACGTTGGATCCAACCAGATTTCAAAGTTGCATGCCTGCTGGGATGTGTATTTACACAAAACAAATTCACGACTGTTGTGTTATTTTACTCGTGTGAGCAGATCTTTTTATTTTATAGGGTACTAACAACAATAAGCGATGAACCTCGTGACACCGCCGAAACATTGTTTTTATAGATGAAATGAAGAGCTTAGAATCACAGTGTTATGTACAAGTGATTTTATTTTTCTAAAACATACTTGTCTTGTCAGAATGATTGTATCACATAGGTTTTGTTCATGTATGTACCTATTACAAACTTTTTAAAATTATACCAATATCCAAGAAAACAATATTTGTATTATTGATAAAGTGTACCTGTAAATTAACATGTCTATAGATTTTGATACTAGTTACTTTATGTGAATTATGAACACCACTGAAAATTTAATTTTCTCTTAATTTTATAGCAAAATATATTTTACATACAGGGTAGCTAACTTCCTGACTAACAGCAGTAGTTCTTCGGAGGTTAAATCATCTGCCATATAATTCTCAATATTCATCATGCTATCTGTTCCAAAGTATGACTACTTTTCATGTCTGAAAACTTGAAAACACATTGATTTAGTGTTGAAAATACGTTCATCAACACCACTAACGAATTTTAACACCAAATCAACTACTGTGGTGTTGTCGGTTGCTACAAGAACTATCTCGTTCAAGCAGAGATCTTGGAACTGGCCAAGACTGCCTTTAGTTCCAGGTAGTTTATGTGCAAATTACTTTCTGTAAGGAACCATATGTTCCTATTGTCAATTGTTACGGTCACGGGCAAGCACGGTAGCAATTACCGGTTGTCTTTAAGTTGTAACAGAAAAAAAAGCAAAAAGCTTAACTTAACAAATTTATTTAGCGATTAACAATAATGATTACAGTCAACTGGTATGCCCTTAACTAAGCACACTAATACAATAACAAGATCTAGCTGACCTGACCACTGAGATTAAGAATAAGTTTATCCGCCGTATCCCGCAATCTGTTCTGTAATCCGTCCTGTGGTATATTCTGTGATCTGTCCAATGTCCTGTGGTCTGTCCCATGATCTGTCCAGCGTTCACTTGCACACAGATATCTATATCCTGTGACCCGTCCCACACTCAACAACACAAAAGGTTCTTGTCCTGCTATCCTTTATATATCCAGTCACACAGAAGGTCTGTCTGGAGATTTTTAGAGAGTTAACACAATTGTACTGGACAAGGTCCAAAATGCAGTAAATCCACTGTTATATAACTGTACAATATCCAAAAATATCCAAAGTGCAATAAATCTGTCCAGACAATGTTTCTAGTTCACTCCAGTAAAAGTTCACAGCAACACAAGTTATATTATATTCCAAAACACAATAGCTCTCCTTATAGCCAGCGAATACAAAGTTCACTTGTGGTCAGATGTACATTCCTTATATACATTCACAGATTCCTCTGGAATTGTACAGAACCAACTCAAAAGAAGCTTGAGCCATCTAGGCCAAAGGAGGAAGTTCTAGAAACTACTGGCAATTGGGTTTCCCCAAATCTAACATAACCACTGAGGGGGGGATTTCCCCCAGTCTGTGAACAGATCAATAAACACTAAAACACAGAAATCAATAACTCCCTTACTTTAAATGTCAGCACACAAAAAGAACCAACAACACAATTATCTTTTATGACAATGTATAAACATAAAGCTTAAATTAAACAATGCACTAATATAGTGCCTAATATATGTAATATACAATGTACTAATATAGTGTCCAATATATGTAACACAATGCGTTCCACTAAATGAGTGTCCCACCTTTCTTTTGATGTGTCTGTGAAGATTTGCAGAGCATGACTGAGAGGGTGTAATGGCTGGCCTTGAAATACATTTTCTTCCTGAAGCTACTATTTTATGTGAGAATGGAGTGACCTTGGAATGGGGATCACTTTTTCTAGGGATTCCGGTACCCTTCAGTTGTTTTGCAAGTGCCACTGTATGGGTCTCATATGGAGCTGGCCTAAGTGGACTTGATTTTCTGTGGCTGTTAGTAACCCTATCAGAGACTTGAGTTGCCGGACTGGGCAGGTCGGTCCAGACAGCAGGTATTGTATCTTTGCAGTTAAGATCTGCCAGCACTCTAGAGTGGGTCTGATCTTGCCCTCTTTCAGCTCAGCTGACAAAGTCGAAGACTAGTTTGGAGTCCAGCTCTAACTTCCCCATGTTCACTAACCATGCAACCTAACTCCTGACAAATTGCTACTAGAGTTTGTGTATTCTGGAGCCCGGTTTAGTGGGAACTGGCTCTTACCAACCAGTCGTCTATGGACTGGTGGATCCTTATACTCTGATGTAAAGCCATCAGTTTGACATCTTTCACCACTACTGTAAACTCCATGGGTGCTGTGGACAGACTGAAAGGTAGGGCTTTGAATTGGTATGTTAGACTCTGGTCATGAAACTGCAGGTATTTTCCGGACTGGTTCTAAATGTGTATGTGAAAGTAGGTACTTTTGAAATCTATGGACATTACCCACTCCCAAGTTTGGAGGGGGTCTGTGTTGTTTCCAGTGTTTCCACTTTGAATTTCTCTACCTTGAGGAATTGGTTTAGATTGCCGAGGTCCAGCTCCAATGGCTGTTTGGTTTTGGGACTAAAAATAATCGATTGCAAAAATCATACAAATTTCTGATTTTTGACCAGTTCTACTACATTTTTTTTTGAAGACTGCATGTAGTCTTGCCCCTACAGGTAATTCTAGAACAACAGGTGGGACATTTGTTACAGGTTGGACAAAACTCAACTGACTGACACAGGAAACGTCTTTCACACATTTTAATTTCTGACAATGAAAAATATCTGGACTTACGCCTTTCTTTTGCGCCTGGCCTTTCACAATATGTGCACGATTTACAACAGGTGAGTATACATCTAAAGTGTGTTCTGTCTGACAAGGTTTTACTGTCCTGCAAAACTTTAAAGTCTGTACTGACAAGCTTTTGTAGTCTCTTTGCTCCATGTCAGCCAGAAAAACTGGAGCATTTACACAATATTTGTCATTGATATAACGACTGACCCTTGGCTGGACGTCAGGAGTATTGACTGGCCTTGCCTTTGTTTCTTGCTGTGGCCACCTGAACCGATCCTCTTCCAAGTCGGCTTGTCCAACTTGCTGGTGTCCAGACATTTCTCCTGTCTTTTGTAAGGGTGTTAATTCTTGTAAGATGAGCTGGAGTGTCCTTTGCTTTCAAAACTAGCAATGTCTTATTCAGCTTGAGTCTGGAAATAGAGGGGTCAGGTTGAGAGGAACTGTCCTCAAAGCAGCAAGTGTGTCAGGTTTGATGCCGGATCTCAAGTGGGAGAGGTAGGAATCTCGCCTGGCCAGAGTAAGGTCGGACACAGTGACAAAGACAAAATCTGAAAGATGTTCCATTGCCTTCGCCATGGCCTGGCTAATGCTTCTGGTAAAGTCCATCAGGCCCTGCAGTTCATCAGAAGCTATGGACACTTTATCAGCCAATTTCCCTTTTTTCAGTTCAGACTGAATAATCTTCAATTGCTGAAGCATATTGTCCTGGACTTTATACAGGGAACGGTTGAATCCAGCAGCCTGGTTATAAATTACTCTGAATTCCCATGCAGATTTTTCCCATCTTCTTGTTCATTGTCCTGGGAAATGTGTCTTGATGCTGGAGCAGTACAATATAATACAGGAGTCCTGGTTATGCGACTATAGCTATTGTTCAGTAGAAGTACTGTTCAGTAAAAAGAAACTGATCTATCAATAGGCCACCGGCCTTCGACTCACAGGGAGGATACCCTTCTACTAATGTCACATTCTGTTGATGGACACTCTACCAGCTGGCTGCAACATGGGCCCAGCAAAGGGGTTGTTGTCAGATGTTAAGGCAGTCGAATGTTTGACCAACCCATGAACGACTGTATGCCCCTTATAGTCTCACAGTAAGTCTGTTCCTCTAAGTGGGCCAAGTCAGGGTCAGTAGCTGTAGGGTCCTGTTTGGACACTTTACCCTCCTCAACTGTACCAGCAACAAAAGGTCAGTCGGTCGAATCAGTGTCCATATCCAATTCACTTAGATGTCTGGTTGTCTCTGTACTGCTGGGCACCTGCCACTACAAAGCAGGAGGGTCGGTGCGAGCAGAGTCGGAAGAAGCTGGTCAGTTCTGAGGTCAGCATGATGAGCAGCAGGAGCTTGAGAAACAGTCTGAGGTGGTCGACCAGCTTAATAAAAGGTTTGGTCGCCTTAACAGCACCAGTTGGGGGAGTATTGGTAGGTATCACCTTAACTGTCTCAAAGGTCGGTTCCTACTGTGGTTTCTCTAAAGTTCTGGCCAATAGCAGAGCACCCAGCCGGTTGGACCTTTCTGACCATTTCTGGTTCAGTGTTTCTGCTGTCAGCAGAAGATTTTGACTGCTTGCTGTCATTAGACAACTTGACCGACTTCTTGGAAGCTTTTGCAGGAGAAACAGTCTTTTTCTCACTCTCTTCTTTAGTACTAGTCTTCTCTGTGACGACTCTCTTTCCAGGGAACTTAACAAATGCCCCCTGGCCGTCCACAACACCCACTACCGACGCTAAGGCTGGATCCACGAGGGAGGCACTAGTGTCAAGATCTTCTTCCTTATCACACTTGTCAGATTTTAGTTCTAGTTTTTCCTTTTTAGTTCACAAAAATTCGACAGCACAGTACATGAGACAAAAGAAAAAGATGCTATGACGTCACACTATCTAGAGCGGAAGGAAGTATGATGCACCACCTGGCAAATGCACAGTACTGCGGTGGTTACACAGGATGACTTTTCTGTCATTTGGCGGCCCGGTCTGTACTGACCGGATTAGCAATGTCTATTGGGTAGGATGTATTACTGACATTTTTTCTCTAAGATGTAATTTGTGAAAAAATAAAAGAAATCTGAGCTGAAGAACAAATTTAATAGGTACTTTATTAGAGCTATACAAAACCTTCACAACAACAAATTTCACAATTCATATGGCACTCAAAACATCAATGATCTCCTGTCCTGTGGACCATGGAACAACCTGAGCCTGGACTCCCACATCTGAATCCTTCTGCAGTAGTTTATTGAGGCGATATCCAATCCTTGGAAACAAGTAATCCTTCTTCTGGAGCTTTAATCCTGGACATAAGTCATTGCTTCCATCTCCCACATAACATACAATGCTGTAATTTACTCCCTTTGATTTCTGGTCAGCCATGTACTCTTGTAGTATATGTCCCTTGCACAGATTTCGGGTACTCAGATTACACCAGTCTTGGTCATGGTAAGGTTCAAGAGTCAGACAGCCTGTTTCATGGAACTGAGCAGGATTTGTAAAAACTCTATCAACATTTTTTTCATAATGGAAAGATTTCATGATGCATTCTATAAAGACAGAATTGGAGTCAGATATTATAATGACATCATAAACATCAGAAGACAGAAGCTCAAACAATTTATCCATTCCCTCAGTTAGAGGAATTTCATTCATGCATGCCAGGATTTCATCTTTAGTTATGCCAATACCATGAAGGAATTTGAAAATAGCAGCCATGTATTCTGTCCATCCTTCATTACTGTACATTTCTTTGACTTCTTTTGGTATTCCATCTAAATGAATTATCAAATAGAGGTACAATAATTTCAAAAATACACAGATGACTGCTTGAAAAAAAGAAAGAAATATAACTATATAGTTGTAGCCATGAAAATGTTACGGTTTTTATGTGAGTTGAATTTACAACAAACCAATTTGGTATCTGGATCAGTAAAATGAAACAAGTAATTCGATAAGCAAATCACCAAATTTTAGTTTTCATATGTAATGCATGTGTAACCATCTTCTCAGGGAATAGGGGACAATACAATATTATGTAGCTGTCATATGAATACATTATTGAATATACTATTGCCAGTACATCATATTAAACTGAGTTAAGAGTTTAAAATGAATATTGCATTTCTCAAATGTTTTGGAATATGTAATTACTAGTTATATATAATATTGTTTTAAGTGTTTAATGGCATGAAATTAATCCGTTTCAATATACCTGGTGCTAATTTTTGTACATATATGTCACTGTTCTCATCAATAATGGTATGATCAAAGTCAAATGCCACAAGAATCTTTTCTGCCATCTGAAAGAAAAAAGAAATATCTTGTATACAAAATAGCAAGAGGAACATGTATCTTTTGTGCAAATATGATGATATTAGCTGTAATATTTCAAGATTTAGAACATCTTAATGATTTTCAAACAATCAGCTATGGCGGCCATTTTGTTCTTCAAAATGAGGGCAAAATTTTTCTCAAGCAAAACATTTGCAGGTCAGGACTTTCCATGGGCTGTTTTCATATTCTGAAGCCCTAGGACTACTAATAAGGGAGATATGAGGATGTTTTAGTATGATGACCTCATTTAACCTTGAAGCAGGGGTCAAAATAAGGTTAAGCTCAACACCTGGAAAAAATTCCCAGACCATGACTTCCTACATGTTGTTTACACATTCCAAACCCCTAACAGCAATGGTAAGGGAGATATAAGGTCCTTTTAATATGATAACCCCATTTGACATTAAACGTGATGTCAGCAATTTTTTTGAAATTAGGCCAAGATTACTTTCAGGTTAGCTTTCCTAACCATATATCTTTTGTGCAAATCTGATGAAGCTAGCTGCAATATTTTAAGACTTAGAGGATCTTTTTTTTTTAAATTGCCACAAAACAATGTTACATATGTTTACAATAACACAAACTTTAAAAATTATTAGACTAACATAATGTATCAATAATATTTACTTTCAAGGTTCAAAAATCTAAAAGGAAAACAGAAAAGAGCAGAAAGAGAAAAACTCAAGATAAAGCAGGAAGATGCACATTCACATGTGGACATTTATAAAATTATTAAGCTATTTCAGAGAATCAAACAAGATTTTGTATCTTTCATTAAAAGTTGACAATTTCCCTTGTTTGATAAAGATTCCCTACTCTAACTTCAGATTCCAAGTCAAATTCTGCAAGAATTGTTTAAAAACAATTCTTTGTTATTCTTTTTACATTTATAAATAAAGTTTTTCCCTGTCAACAACACAAAGTTAATTGGAAACCAGTATTTTGGCTCCGCATTTATAACCCCGAATAGAATATCTAGAACAGTGAAATTAAATTTGCTGGATAACAATTGGCTCAGCCACTTATTAACATGAGCCCAAAAGTTTTAGAATCACTACAAAAGTAGAAATAATGTCCAAGATTATCTGTTTTTTGACAGATATCACAGAGAGGGGAATTTTTTATATTCCCATTAAAGAGATTGTAGTTACAAGAAAATACTCTATGAAGTATTTTATATTGAAAAGTTATCAGATAGGCATCATTCATAATTCTAAAAGGTAATAGATAAACAGGTTTCCAGTCTAGAGTTTCTAAAAAGGGATAATACTCAATCCATTTACTTTGACTCTTGGGAGGACTATATTCAAGGGCTAAGTAATAAGAATAAATCTCTGAACTTTTAATTTGACTTATGTCAGTGAGGCACTTATTAGGAATGTTAATGATTTTTGCAAGGGCTATATTCCCTGCATATTTGTGTACAGACTTTAATACAGATGATACTGTACATACAATCTGATTATAAAGCATACATGGTATAGTAGTATCAAATACACCTTCTAAATAATTTTTGGATTTGATGGTTTTGTTTTGGCTGTCCCAAATATCCCTAACAGTGATGAGTCTTAAGCCAGGGTTGTGTTCGCCCTGAATTGATATTGGTGCATTGCCTACTAAAAAATGTGGATTGTCAAAAATTGGTTCTTGAATAAAGCTAACCATACTGTTCAAGTTTTTCAACAGAAAATGGAACCAAATGTCCAGTAGATTTACAGCATCTTTATGATTTTCAAAACAATCGGGTATGGCGGCCATTTTTTCAAAATTAGGCCAAAATTTTGCACAGACATGTTTTCATAGCCATAAGCATTCCCTGCAAATTTGCAGAAGATATCTTTATAAATGAGTGAGATATTAAGGTTTATACAGAAATGTGATGAACGGGTGGACGGATGTGTGGGAGATAATTAATACGAGTAAATATACATTATTAAATGAAAAAGAATCACAAATGAATTTTGTATTCAAGTTGTGCCAAGTTATGATGGGCACCAGTATTTAACAAAATCATTTAGTCCAACACTTATTTCTGAAACTCTTCACTATGAGGGCTTTTTGATATTTGGAGGTGAATGCGTACTGAGCCATTCCTGACACTCAGAACTACAAAAACTCTCTGCAGGACAACGATGTGTGGGTTGCACTGTATTGCTCAGCTACCTATGCTCTATGCCTACGCTAGTTGGTCACCTATTTCAAAAACGTTAAAGGAAAGGGCTGGTATTCACAAGAGGTAGTACAAAAGGCCGCTGGTACTGAAAAAAATACTAATAATAATGATGTAAAACTCTAGTGGCTTTCTACCAGTAAATGCCTGCCTACCAGTGAATGCCTGCGATATGTATCTTTATTACAGGTCAAGGACAAATGCTTCTATTTGCAATTATAAAAATAGCATCAGAGATGCCCGTACCCCACAGCCTAGGGAAATATTTTCAACACCATGAGATATAGAAGTACTGTACCAGTACAAACTTCAGGATACTTTCAGAGCACTGTCAGTTATATAAAGGTCCAAACAATGTTTAGATGGAGAAATAATGTTTAAAAGAAAGATAATGCGTATAAAGATGAAGTATTAAAACAAGTCAATTCAATAACAAGATGACAGCATTAATCAGTAAACTAAAATTCAACACTCTTTATCTACATCTGCATGGCCAAATTATGGTTTAGATGGTTTGAATATTACCATGCATACAGAAGTGGTAATACATTTAATGAATGCTTATTGTGGTGTTGGAGCAAAATCTGTGGCTCACTTGATGAAATTCTATCTCTTACAATGGGAAGTTATGAAAGTAAAATTCTTAATAAATTCTAATACGACTTTTGCTTAATCTGCATCAAAAGACAGACCCAAAGGTCCATGAAGATTTTAAAGGTCAAGGTCACTACGACAAGGTAAAAGGTCAAATTAAGGTCACACCATGATAATACACACCTATAGCCCCTAACCAATGTCCCTACCAAGTATTAACTTCCTACACCTTATGGTTTCCGAGATATAGCCCTGACAAGATTTTATAGGTCAAGGTCACTATGGCAAGGTCAAAGGTCAAATCAAGGTCACACCATGATGCTGCACACCTACACCCCCTAACCAATGTCTCTACCAAATATCAACTTCCTACACCTTACAGTTTCCGAGATATAGCCCGGACAAGATTTTATAGGTCAAGGCCACTACGGCAAGGTCAAATCAAAGTCAGACCATGACGCTGCACACCTACACCCCCTAACAAATGTCCCTACCAAATATCAACTTCCTACACCTTATGGTTTCCGAGATATAGCCCGGACAAGATTTTATAGGTCAAGATCACTACAGCAAGGTCAAAGGTCAAATCAAGGTCACACCATGACGTTGCACACCTACACCCCCTAACCAATGTCTCTACCAAATATCAACTTCCTACACCTTACGGTTTCCGAGATATAGCCCGGACAACATTTTATAGGTCATGGTCACTACAGCAAGGTCAAAGGTCAAATCAAGGTCAGACCATGACGTTGCACACCTACAACCCCTAACCAATGTCCCTACTATGTATCAACTTCCTACACCTTACAGTTACTGAGATATAGCCCGGACAAGGTTTTATAGATCAAGGTCACTACGGCAAGGTTAAACGTCAAATCAAGGTCAGACCATGATGTTGCACACCTACAACTCCTAACCAATGTTTCTACCAAGTATCAACTTCCTACACCTTACGGTTTCCGAGATATAGCCCGGACAAGATTTTATAGGTCAAGGTCACTACAGCAAGGTCAAATCAAGGTCAGACCATGACGTTGCACACCTATACACTCTAACCAATGTCCCTATCAAGTATCAACTTCCTACACCTTACGGTTTCCGAGATACAGCCCGGACAAGATTTTAAAGTTCAAGGTCACTACGGCAAGGTCAAATCCAGGTCAGACCATGACGTTGCACACCTACACCCCCTAACCAATGTCCCTACCAAGTATCAACTTCCTACACCTTACGGTTTCTGAGATACAGCCCGGACAAACTATTTCCCGCCACCCGCCCACCCGCCCATCCGGACACCATGGGTGAAAACAATACCCCGACAGCCCTTAAGGGCTGTGGGGTAAAAACCGTAAGTGCGCAGACTACACAAAACAAGCATTCTGATGCATACAATTATCTCCCGCCATATTAATTAGATGTACTAAAGATAGTGGAATATAAATTTTCTTGTGAGATGGAGGCACATGTAGAAGTGACAACAAGCAAGAGGCACTTTAATGTTTGATTGCAATACTTTTAAAGACAAAAGGCATTTGCTCATTTTAGTAGCTATTACTCTGCCATCCAAAGTGCTACAGTTCTGCAACTTTACTATGTAGTAGATCAACCCAAAGTAGGTGAAGGACATATTTAGAAGAAATTGCCTATCTGTAACACTTTTAGAGATAAAAGACATTCACTCATTTTAGTGGCTCTTACTCTGCCATCCAAAGAGCTACAGTTCTGCAACTTGCCCAAAAGTAGGTGAAGGACTTACTTAGAAGAAATTGTCTATGTGCAATACTTTTAAAGATAAAAGGAATTTACTCATGTTAGTAGCTGTTACTCCGCTATGCAGAAGAGCTACAGTTGTGCAACTTCACTATGTGGTAGATCACCCCAAAGTAGGTGTACGACTTATTTAGAAGAAATTGCCTATCCAAAATACTTTTAAAGATAAACGGAATTTACTCATTTTAGTAGCTATTACTCAGTTATGCAAAGAGCTACAGTCGTGCAACTTCACTATGTGGCAGATCACCCAAAAGTAGGTGAATGACTTATTTAGAAGAAATTGCCCATCTGCAATACTTTTACAGATAAAAGACTCCAAAAATTGAACCATTTCTTCCTTTTACCTTTCCAGATATATCCTCAAAATTTCATCGAAATCCATCCATACGTTTTTGAGTTATCTGTCTTTAAAAATCACATTTCATGGATCCAGGAGATCCAGACAGTCATCCGGATCACTCCAAAAATTGAGTCATTTTTCCTTTTACCTTTTCAGACATATACTGAAAATGTCATCGAAACCCGTCCATAAGTTTTTCAGTTATCTGTCTTTAAAAAATACATTTCACTGATCCAGAGGATCCAGATAGTGATCCGGAACACACCAAAAATTGAATCATTTCTTCCTTTTACCTTTTGAGACATATGAACAACATATTTGAAAAGATTAGCCTAACTTCAATACTTTTTAAGATATTTCACATTTACCTCTGTCATTATTTCGCTACAAATAACAAAACAGCTATTACTCACTTATGGCATACTATGAAACTCCAAACTATATGTCATCTTATAGTTAAGGACAAAGTAGCTGAACAACATATTTTAGGAAAATACTGTAACTGCAAGAGTTTTGGAGTTACAAAGGGTTTACTCAATGGTAAGAATTTTAAAGTAGCTATTTCTCAGCTGTACAATGTGGGACAGCTCTGAAACTTTACCATGTGATAGCTTACCCAAAACTAGATGAACAACATATTTGAAAAGATTAGCCTAACTTTAATACTTTTTAAGATATTTCACATTTACCTCTGTCATTATTTTGCTACAAATAACAAAATAGCTATTACTCACTTATGGCATGCTATGAAACTCCAAACTCTATGTCATCTTATAGTTAAGGACAAAGTAGCTGAACAACATATTTTAGGAAAACACTCTAACTGCAATAGTTTTAGAGTTACAATGGCTTTACTCAACAGTCAGAATTTCAAAGTAGCTATTACTCAGCTATCCAAGGTGCAACAGGTCTGAAACCTTACTATGTGATAGCTTACCAAAAAGTAGATGGACAACATATTTGAAAAGATTTCCCTAACTTTAATACTTTTGAAGATATTTGACATTTACTTCTTTTGTTATTTAGCTACAAATGAGAAAATAGCTATTAGTCACTTATGGCATGCAATAGAACCCCAAACTATGTACCATCTTATAGCTAAGGACAAAGTAGCTGAACAACATATTTTAGAAAAACACTCTAACTGCAGTAGTTTTGGAGTTACAATGGCTTTACTCTACAGTCAGAATTCCAAAGTAGCTATTACTCAGCTATCCAAGGTACAACAGGTCTGAAACTTTACTATGTGATAGCTTACCAAAAAGTAGATGGACAACATATTTGAAAAGATTTCCCTAACTTTAATACTTTTGAAGATATTTGACATTTACTTCTTTTGTTATTTAGCTACAAATGAGAAAATAGCTATTAGTCACTTATGGCATGCAATAGAACCCCAAACTATGTACCATCTTATAGCTAAGGACAAAGCTGAACAACATATTTCAAGAAAAAACTCTAACTGCAATACTTTTTGAGTTATGAGTCCTGTACTCAAAGTAGCTAAAATTGCTATTACTCACTTATCTTTAGGCCCAAGTCCACAAAACCCAAAAAAATTTTCAAGGGCATGACAATTAATTTACAAAAAATCTGTAGCTGTAGCAGTTTTGTAGAAATCTGCGTGACACACTAACGCACACACCCACGCACAGGATGCATTTTATAATCTCCCTCCCAGGCTAAAGCCTGGCGGGAGATAACAATACAGTGCGCATGTTGTTGCGTACATTTAGCTTAGGCCATAAATGGACGAGCATCGATAATAGAGAACACAGCAATACAGACAAAATATAGTGCGACAAACAGGCATATCAAAATCACATTTATAATAATATTTATTGAATTAATAATGAAACCGGTCTTTATAATAGAAATAAAGTCCTCATGCTGTGCTCGTCCATTATCCGCCGGAAGTACTGTCCTTTTTCATAGCGGTCATAAAGTACTCACCCTCGCACTTATTTCTACAACAAAATGGGCGCTCACTGGTATTTCCGGTTTGCAGTAAACATAGCCGATAATAGAGATATATTGTCAAAATACATCACTTTCAAAGAAATGTTCTCCAGTATATTCAAAGCATTAATTTTGTTGAATGTCATTTGATAATTTGGTTGAAAAACATAAACTAAACCTCCAAATATAACATAAATCTAATCTAATCTAATCTACTGCTTTGCAGGCGCAATATCTTCCCACAAAGGGGAACTCAGTCCGCTAATTGTGCAAAATCATTATCATAGTGGGAGTCGAGGGGCATTCAGGGTCGGTAATCCAGAATTGTGGGTGTGACCAGGAGGGAAGAAGACTAAGTTGGGAAACTAGAGTTGAAGAGATGGATTTTGAGATGTTTCCTAAAAGATGCGACACTGTTTCTTACATGAAAGAGGAAAGAGTAACAAAGGACTGGAGCATAGTGACTGAAAGAATTAGAGAAGTGTTTGATTGATTTGTGAACTCTACGGTCAAAAGTGGGGGTTTGAAGGAACTTGAGTTTGGGGGTGCTTCGCCTTGTATTTTTGGAAGAGGTGTAGGGGTGAATTAATTCTCTTACGTAAACTGGCTGACCTTGGTTGAGAATTTTGTATGTAACGAGGCCAATTTAAATTGTAACCTGTACCTGACTGGGAGCCAATGGAGTTTTTTAGTCGAGGGGTAATGTGAGAGAATTTGGAGGAATGGGTGACAACCCTGCAGAGTGAGTTTTGGACTAGCTGCAATCTTTTTAACTCAAAATCAGTGAGCGATAAAAAGAGCGAATTGCAATAATCCAATCTGCTGCTCACCAAAGCATTCCCTAACACAACTGATGTTTTAAGATCTAGAAGGGGACGAATTCTGTAGAGGTCTCTCGCATGAACTCTAGTGGATTACCTGTGACACGTGGTTTGAGAAATTGAAATTGGAGTCGAACACCACTCCGAGGTTCCTGACACTTTGTGCTGGTGAGACCTGATTTCCCAGAATATTGATAGGGAAGTGAGGGAGGAGTTGTTTACAATTTTTTGGTAGCCTATGAGAATAAACTCAGTTTTGTCTGGGTTAAGTTTTAATTTATTTGTAAACATGCAATTTTGAATGTCGTTTAGGCAGTTCTTTAGTTTTTGTATAGAGTGAGAGAAATTTGCTGGTGAGAGTGTTATGTATAACTGGGCGTCATCGACGTAAAAGTGGTAGTTAATACTACTGCTCAGCTACACAAGTTTGTTGCCTACCGAAGTTTGTCACTTGCATTTTTTGACAATATAAAAGCCTCTTCACAATTATCTATCCTTGTACAGTTGTACATTATCATTATTAGTATGTATTTCATTTGTTTTGGTATCAATATTGCTTATCCTTAACAATTTTTAAGGTGGGTGACGAACTTGGGTAGTGAACGAACTTGGGTAGCTGAGCAGTACTGTGGGAATGAATGATTGACTCGATTGGGTTAGTGTAGAGAGAGAAAAGAAGTGGATCAAGGATGGAGCCCTGAGGGACTCCATACTGGAGCACAGCAGGATGCGAGAGTGTATACTACCTACCTTGACCGAGTGTGCCCTTGTGTATGATTTAACCTTACCTTACCTTAATTCTCTCTGTGCCAGGAGGCACACAAGGCTCCAACATCCTTCTTCCATTGTTGCCGATCTGTGGCTGCACGGCGTGCCAGGTTCCATGTGCCCCAGCCAGCACTGTTTCTCTCCACCTCCACCATTCTTCACCAGTTGTTTTTGGGTGGCCTCTTTTCCTTCTCCCTTCTGGTGTCCATCCAAGGGCCACAGCACAATCATCTCGCTGATCCTTCATTAGGACATGCCCTATCCAGCTCTTCCTTCTCACCTCTTCGCTAACCCTGTCCATCTCTGCTGCCTCTAAGACCGTTGCATTTGAGATGTGTTGCTGCCACCTGACCTTCAGTATCTTTCTCAGACATTTGTTCTGAAAAGTGTCCAGCTTTTCCTCTTCTCCCTTTGTCAGCTTCCAGGTCTCACATCCATAAAGCAGGATTGACAGTACCAGGCACTTAAAGAGGGAGACTTTGGTTTTCCTGCTGATGTCGCTGGCTTGCCAGATGTTGGATATTTGTTTCAACTGTGCACTGGCTAGGGCTATTCTCCTCCTGACGTCCACTGTGCCTCCTCCCTCTTTTGTCATGTTGGCCCCCAGATATGTGAAGCTTTCTACTTCCTCTACTTCAATTCCCCGCACTCTCAGTTTCTCGTCACTCCTGCTGTTGGCCTTCATAACTTTATATTTCTTGTCATTCAGCTTCAGGACAACTTTTGCAGCATTTACTTCAAGCCTTGATGTTTTCTGTTGTAGATGGTTCATGGCAGACGAAAGGAGAGCCAGATCATCTGCAAAATCAAGGTCTTCCAGCATTGTTGTAAAATTCCACCTGATTCCAGTTCTTTCGCCAACACCGCATTACCCAGTCAATCGCAATTCGAGGAAGAGCAATCCTGACATGCAGCAGCCCTGTTTCACCCCGGTCATCACTGAGAACCACTCTGTTGTTACGCCTTCATCAATGACTGTGCACTGAAAATCCTCATAAAGGGCCTTGACCATCTGGACCATTTTTGTCGGGATTCCATACTGGCGCATGATGATCCAAAGACTGTCTCTATGTATTGAATCAAAGGCCTTTTCAAAGTCGACAGAGTGTATATACAGAGTAGCATTCCATTCGTTGACTTGTTCTAAGATGTTTCTGAGGATGAATATCTGGTTGACAGTTCCTCTGCCTGTTCAAAAACTGGCTTGTTCCTTTCTGAGCGAAGAATCCATTTCTACTTGTATCCTGTTGATTAGGATCTTGCTGAGCACCTTGCTTGCCATAGGTAATAATGTGACTCCTCGCCAGTTTCCACACTCCTGTAGGTTGCCTTTCTTTGGAATTTTGTAAATAAATCCCTTTGTCCATTGCGTGGGAACTGTTTCCTTTTCCCAAATAAGGTCAAATATCCTTTTCAATTCAATGCTTGTTAGCTCTGGATCTGCTCTGACCATCTCCGCAGTAATTTGGTCTGCTCCAAGGGCCTTTCCATTATTCAGAGTTTTCAGTGCATTTTTATTTCTTGCAACATTGGTGGCTCAGTTGAGATATCGAGCTCTTCTCCTTCTTCTTCCTGTGGTGGTTCTTCTGGTGCGTCTCTGTTTAGCACTTTCTGGAAATGCTCCTTCCATTTTTTCTTCCTGGCTTCCATGTTCTTCAGCAGCTCTCCATCCTTGCTCCTCACTGCAGCTAAATGTCTGTTGTTGTGGCCTGTCAGTTGTTTCACTATGCTGTAGAGTTCCTTCTGTCGGCCATTCTCTGCTGCTGCCTGAGCTCTCTGTGCCTTCTCTGCCACCCATCTCCTCTTGTATTCCCTGACATTTCTCTTCACCTCCCTGTCTTTCTCTTTGTATTCCTCCTTCATCCTGTTCTTGATTCTCTCTGAGCGTGTGCTGTCTATCCTGATCTTCGTTTCTTTCCTCTCATCTATCATTTTCCAGGTGCTGTCACTTATCCATGGTTTGCATCTCCCTTTCCCGAGTCCAAGTACTCCCTCTGCTGCACTGACATAGGCATTTCTTTGTTGTTTCCACACCTCTTCTATGTCCTCAGTCTCTGTCCTGTTCTCCTCCATCTTGCACCTCACTGACTCGCAGAACTTCTTCTTGGTTTCTTGACTTTCTTCATCCTTCAGCAGGGTTGAGATGAAAAACCCGCCCGGGTATTACCCGCCCGGGAAAACCCGGGAAATCCTGGGCTGGGCAATACTCCAAAAGTGGGCAATACTGGGCAATGCTATTTTTAAACCCAAATCTGGGGAAAAACCAATGCTGAAGTTTATTTAAGCTTCATAATACTCTAAACATGTGCAAAGTTTTATTATAAGTATATAACATATAAATGGTAGTACATGAATACAATATTTAAATGGAATGAAAGATATCAGCACTGAATGAGTACATAAATGAAATTGTACATAACAACTTAGGCATTGGGGTCATTTGAGGTTTAGAATAGCTCTACTTATTTCTATGCACTCACTGCCAGTGAAGCCATACTGTTAATGCAGTGCCTCAAAACCTTATTACTGACACGCCAGAGTTAAGCTGTCAAGCCAGAGTTTATACTACCTGATGATAGCCCTAGAATAGTGGGGTAAATAGTTTAATTGCAATCATGAAAGGGACAAGTATAAACCCCTCTTTTTTGTATTATATTTGAAAGTGACACCAGTAGCAAATATGTTTGATTGTTTATATATGCTAATGCACAGTTTTAATTCGGTGCGCAGAAAAAAAGCCTGGTGGAAAAAATGACAGTGGAAAGAAAGCCTGGTGGAAAAAATGACAGTGGAAAAAAAGCCTGGTGTGTTTTGAAAAACATGGAAAAAAAGCCTGGTGTTTTTTTTTTCTAAACATATTCACAATTAATGATGAAGTAGAACTGAACCATTAATTTATTATCTATGTATTATTTAAAACCTTCCATTACTGTCAAATGGATTGAGAAGTCTTTCAAGTACCTACTGTTAGTGCTGTAACGAGTTGACCGAAACTCGAGTCGTAACTCGGTGGGCGATATTTGGGACCACATCGATTTACGTAATTTAAACTCGAGTTTTTAAGAAATAAATTATGATATACTAGTCTTGTTATAAAACCAGCACTTTTACAATTTATCTAACCATAAAGACAAAAAATTCAATGAGCAATGGCCGTTTTTTTATTTCCTTATTTACGTGGATGTTCCATAATGTGCTCATACATACCTGTACAATTTAACCGGCAATAGAATATATTTCCTTGCAATAGAATGGTACTAAATACGTCAATGGCGGATCCCTTGATGACAATATTTGGACATTATTATTTTATTTATATTTGTGTCATTTACTCGAGTTCAACTCGAGTTCAACTCGCATCTAACAAGCGAGCGTCGATCTACAGAAATCACTGTTGATTACAGCTCTACCTACTGTGGACTTCAGTACAAGATAAATTAGACTAAAACCACTGGCTGGATATAGTTGCAATTAGTAATTTATACATCCCACAATAAGGTGTTCCACTGTTAGCCTGGGAAACAAACTTTAATTGCTAATACAGAAGACCCTTTATAGTAAGGTAACAACAGAACACCAGAGCACACTTAAAATGAACTATTGTATCTACTGAGGATTGGCTCTTGAACATGGCAATACCTACTTGCAATTAGTGACATATACATCCAGCATTTTCCTGGGAATCCAAACATAATTGCATGTTTAGAAAAAGTTTCAGTTCCTTAAGTGATATACTGACATTATTTTAAAACAATCTCTAAAAAGCAAATGAATTTTACATACTTTTGTATTCTATTTTGATCAAAATAAATTGTACTAGAAAAATAAATTCTAAGTAACTATAAACATTTTTAGTCCAGTATAGTGGCTATTGCCTAGTAATGGTCATTATTACCCAGTTAGGAGAATTTTTTTTCTGACAGTATTATAATCTTTTAAAATATTGCCCAGTAAGAACAAGTTTTTAATCTGTGACAATATTATCACTTCTAATAGTCACAGACCATTTAATAGCACTAGTGCTCTTTATAAAGTAGTTAAAAATCTGTCTTTTTGAGTAATAAACCTATTAAGTCCAGTATTACCCGGTATTGCCCAGTAAAACCCGGGAAAACCCGGGTTTTCCCACTGGGCTGGGCAATACTCATAAAACCCGGGTTTTTCTCAACCCTGTCCTTCAGCAGATTAACATCGATCCTAGGCTTGACCTTGTTCTTGCTTCTGTGTATCTGAAGGCATATCTTGAAAGTAGTTCTCACTAGGTAGTGGTTGCTGTTGTTGTCCGTGCCTCTCTGTACCCGAGTGTCCTGTACAGATGATCTCCATTGCCCACTGATCAGGAGGTGGTCAATCTGATTGTTCACTCTCCCGTCTGCTGAGACCCACATTGCCTTATGAATGTCTTTGTGGGGAAACAGCGTTCCTGTTATTACAAGCCCAGTTGACAGAACTCGCATAGCGTCTCTCCTTTGTCATTCTGCGTTCCAAGTCCATGTTTACCCATCGTTCTCTCGTAGCCAGTGTTATCACTTCCTACCTTGGCATTTAGGTCACCCATGATGATGGTGATGTCGTTTCCACTGTTTCCTGGAGTTCCTGATACAATTGCTCCTTATCAACATCTTCCTTCTCATTGTGAGGGGCATAGACTTGTATGATGGCGATTCTTCTATACCTCGAGTAGAATCTGGCCATTATGATTCTCTTGTTGATAGGGGTCCACTCCATAAGCGATCATTCTGCTTGTTGGCTTATCATGATTTCAACCCCTCCCTCATGTACTTGCTCATCTCCACTGTAGATCAGTGCTTCTCCTTTCGCTGGCTTCATTCTTCCTGCTCCTGTCCATCTACACTCACTAATTCCTAGAATGTCCAGGTGGTACCCCTCCATCTCTTTCACTATCTGTGCTGTAGTTCCTCCTCTGTACATTGATTTAACATTCCAATGCCCAATGGTGGACGTTGCTTTGGGACTTGCCAGAGATCTTGTCGGACGGTGAGCTTCCCGAAGGCTTTCACCCATCATTGTCATGGTGCCGGTGCTGGCGATACCCGCTCCTCCAAGGTTTTCATCTTGATTTGTAATGTCCGTAGTTTCTGTAACTAGCATCTTTTTTATAGGAGAAGGTAGTTAGCCTTCAGCCCAACCCCCAGTCTTAGAGGGCCAGGGTTTTCTGTCGGGGTTTCCTTCCCTTAGACTGTATTGGTCCACGTGCACAAGTGCAAACCCCCTATCTGCCACCCAGGGGATGCTCCTCTACCCTGTGCAGTCTCGGCGCGAGGGTATGATTTGAACCAGCTGTTAAATGTTAAATATTCTCTTAAACACGGTGTTTACTGGTAGAATGCCACTACAAGGAAAGATTATTGCAAAGAGATGTTAATATTGTCAAAAACATGCATGTGATAAACTTTATTCTAACATGACACGGATGTGTCAGTGATTCTGATTGGGTAAAAGACGAAATACTTCAAGAGTAAAATACAACTTAACCCTGTAGCTCCCTAATATCGCTCATTATGGTTCTCGTAACAATAAACGTTTTTCCACAAAATTTGCAACAATTATTCATCTTAAAATAATTGGTCATGTTAGAATAGGAATAAGCCCCTCCAAAACCAGGGTATATGCAGAATTTTAAAATGGTTTGAGGTTATAAACCCCGAAGGCAAAATTCTGCGCATACCCTGGTTTGGTCGGGGGTTATTCCTACAGTAAGCGACGGAGTTGGGTAGTGGTTTTCTACCAGTGAACGCCCACTTTATATATCTTTATTAGAGGTCAAGGACAAATGCTTCTATTTGCAAACAAAATGGACGTTCACTTGTATTTCTGGTTTGCGATAAACATGGCCGATAATAGAGATATATTGTCAAAATACATCACTTTCAAAGAAATGTTCTAAGGCAGATTTAAAGCATTAATTCCCTTGAATGTCATTTGATAATTTGGTTGAAGAAGAACATAAACTAAGCCTCCAAGTATAAGATAAACGTTAACTATTATCTTAAACACGGACGTTCACTGGTAGAAAGCCACTACTGCTCAGCCAGTGAATTTCGTCTGGCTTCACTGGGGTGACGAAATTCACTGGCTGAGCAGTAGCTGTACTCTATCACTGGGCGATAATAAAGGCATTACCGACGGCATACCATTGCCGACGTATATAAAAGAAACAATCGGCAGGCCAAGGTTTATTTTTAAAAATAATTGTCAACATTATACTGACTATATTTGGAATGTGTAGCTATTCCATTATTGTACAAACGAGACCCAGGTTATGTTTGTGGTTGTCACTTAGTGACTATTTCTAAACCTTTAAACAAAAATTCGAACTTAGATATTACGTCATGTCGCACCCGTATATAGTGCTAATTCATCATATAAACAGTTGTTTTCTTTAAACTTTTTTCCCATTTGTAATAGACTAAAATAAGATCACAGGAAAAGAATATAAAAATATCAGTATCTTTCTGAGGAGTATGTTATATAGCTGTGACAAGTATTTACTATAGTTGGGAAAACATATATGCGTGAAAACTCATTATCAAAACACAATTGAAATGACTGAAACTATAAAAGAAAAAAAAAATATTTTGATTCCCTTGCCACCATCTGTAATGTGCAGTTCTTATATTTGCAATCAGAATATAAAACATTACATATACTTAAATTAATATAACAATAAAAAAATAACTACAGTCATATTTATCACAGCAGGCAAACGCCTTGAAATGTCGTTGATTTAGAGTTGCACATTATCAACTACTAAATCTAAGTTAGTTTTCTGACATGAAAAAGTAGTGATATTTTAACCAGAAATCATGGTGATTTTTGGTTGAAAATTTGACACGGACACAATTTCAACACTATTTCAAAGCTGGATTTCTGACTGAAAAAAGTGGTGATACTTCATAAAAAAAAATCACCACTAAATCAAGTTAGGTTTTTTAACATGAAATCTTAGTCATGTTATTGAACAGAAAACAGGTTGAATATTGGGAAATGAATGACTAGTAATCATTGATTGAAAATTCTTTTTCTAGAGGGTGATATAATGATTAAGTCTAATTTTTTGAAAGAACTATTATTGCAATAGTTTTTAAATTTTTAGGTATTTGTAAAGCAAAGACTAATTTTTAACAATTATAAAGATGATAAAGATTATGTGTGCATGTACTTGTAGCTTTTATCCATTCTCCTTGTTAATTTATAGCAACAACAAAACTGATGCACCCAAATATAATTTTTATAATTTATAATTATATTTTGATTAATGCAATTCCTGATAATTAAAAAAAAACATTTTGAAGTCAAACTTATCTTAAATAAAAAAAAGATAAATTCAAACTTATTCATCAAAACTTAGTAATTTGAATTTGTTTCTCACATTCTCCCATACACAAATAACTAGTTTTCAGTTTGCAAGTTTACACTGAAAACTTCTCTATGCAGAACCTAACCTATAACATTTTATCACTCAACAGTGAGGTTGGGGGGGGGGGGGGGGGGGGTCCTGGATTTTGTTATCTGTACCCTGCTACACAGAACATTAGACCTGTGACTAAAAGTAATTACATAACACAGTAGGGGTGGAGGTGGGGGTTTACCCTTGCTCACTTCTTTAGGTCTGTTTTTTGTGGTCAGAACTGACAACTAATTAAGGTAGGGAGTAATGGGTGTAGTTCTACAAATGTGGCTTTTCTTGTGTTTTTTTTTTCAGTTTATATGACAAAGTTGTATGAGACAGAAGCATCTGAACTGAGCATTGTGGCTTTGCTACATGATTATAGCTCTTTATAATTACAATATAATTATAGCCAACTTAATAAAACATTTAAAAGACTGATTGGATAAAATACTGAAGATATAAATAATGTCACAATTGTTTGTTATTTACAAAAAAAAAAAAATTATTTTAAAATTTCACAAAAAGAATTTTAATTGAAGGCACTGAATAATACCGGTCCTATTAATAACATAAAAATGGGTACCTAGTTGGAAAATATGGATTTACATATCTTGAGCAATTATATTTGAAAGCTGATGCAAAATTATGTGTTATTACAATGTCATCAGAAATAGAATATTGAATATACAATGATTCATGAAAACATGTCATCTTGGAAAGAATTAATTACTTTGAAGATGTATTAAAATTGTAAAATATGCATATGGATAGTTATTGTATAATATTATTAAGAAGCTATAATTATGACACACAAGCTACAATGATTCAAATAAAGAAGACAGTGTAAACAACCTGATTTCACCCATTGAATTTAACCCTATTTCATACATTGGATTCAACCAAAAACAGTTTGCAAAATCTACACGTATTTCAACCAGATTTCACCCATTGAATTCAACCAGATTTCACCCATTGAATTCAACCTGATTTCACCAATTGAATTCAACCTGATTTCACTGGTTGAATCCAACCAAAAACGGTTTGCAAAATCTACACGTATTTCAACCAGATTTCTATGTTGGATTCAACCAGATTTCAAAGTTGCATCCCTGCTGGGATATAACAATAAAAAAATAACTACAGTCAAGTGTTAAGATACTCTTTAGTGAGTATAATAGTTCATATATTAATACAATAAAGAAACCATTCTGCCCTGACCACAGTACTATCCTCGTAATTAACAGTCAGGTTTGTCCACTTTATCCAGCAATCTGTCCCATGATCTGCTCGGCGCCCACTAACACATAATGTCTCTCCTGTGATCTATTCAGCATTCATTAACACTATATCCAGATGTTCAGAGTATCTGCACAAGTATGCCCTGTGTGCTACAAGATATGAACTATATTCAAAATTCAGCAAATCCACTCTCTGGTAGATCCACACAGTATATCCAGTTTACTCCAATAAGAGTTCATCAAAAATGTATGTAAAAAGCAGTTTGAATCTACTTGACACACAGTATAGCAGTTTCAAAGACCTTATAGCCTATCAACTTAAAACTGAATTACGAGATCAAGTCTTCTCCATTTTATGTTTAGCTGGAGATTATAGAAGTTTCTAGAAACAATGTAAACAATACAGGTTCTTTAGTTAATTTAAACATATCAACACATTGACAAAAAAGAACTTTATACAAGGTTCTAGACGCTTAGGGGTTTTCCCAAATCTCTAAATAGATCACAGAGTGCAAGAAACATCAGTACCAAAAAGGCCCATTCTGCACTGACATACAACAATGTCCTGCTTAAAAGGTAATCTGGCAGAGTGCCATTATAGGTAACAGAAAACACAAAAGTTTATGAAAACAAAGTCATACTTCTATATAGGTTAGTTTCTATTCTTCAGTGCCATCTTCCTCACGGTAGGTTCCTGTTCTGAAGCTCTCAAATAGAACATGATATACAGACAAAGAAAAGATAAGGACTAAACTGAGTGCAAGGTCCAACAAAATTACTGTATATAAGTGCTTTTTTGTGTGGGGAACTAATTCTCGCTATATAAGTTCACAGTTTCAAAGAGTGCACGCAATAACAGGTCATACCATTTCCCAAGTTCAAGAGGATGAAAAAGAGCTGATGAAAAGAATTTGCACAATTTCCAGGAGATAGATGGATGAACAGCTGGGTGTCATCCCCATAAAATAATATTTCACATCCATATATTTATCACCTTACTATGGGAGTGGTGTACAGGGGAAATAATTACATTATAATGTCAAGCATACAGAGATGTATTTTTAAAAATCTATTCCAGATTTGATTCCATTATCCCACTAAATTGTGATTTGGTCTCTGATAGTATTGAACATAACAATGCAAGCATCTTTTGGGTAATTAGATACCCACATAAAGTGATTGTTCCATGGTAAAAACTAGTTAGCTGTTAAAACAATTTGAACTCTAATCAGAACTTGGTATCATACCCTTTTGAAAGTCTACACAGACTCCAGGCATATGCCAAACAATTTTAGATTCCCTTGACTGAGTGTGTTGTCACTTTTAACAGATATATACAGGTCACAACACGGCAAGTATTGAGGAGGGCAGTGCTAATGAGCTCATAAGAATCTGCATTGTATACCCTGTAATATTGTACTATTCTGACCTAGTAATTAAATATGACAGCACAATAATATATACAATAGCAAAATCATCAGTTGGCATTAATTTGGAACTTTATGGTAATAGCTAGGCAATAAAATAACACTTTTTCTTACCTTTCATCCCATTCTAGAGTTACACATAATATCTTCAGACGCCATGTGAATTATGTAACCAATCACACAATGACAAGCCCAACAGCTAAGCTTCACTTCTAGCAAGCTAGAACTCACTCTAGAGGCAGATTAGAAATATCAACGAAACTAAAAACATCTATATTCTCTTTGGCACATTCAAAATTCAGTTTTAGATTTATATCTTCAAAACTCATACTTTGGAAACATTCAAAATTCACCAAATCCATTTATCTTCTAATCCTATTAAAATTCTAACATTTGACAATAATACATTTACATTTATATTCAATTCATAATTTTTAATTCATTGTATCTACCGTATAGCATCCGGTGGATACTATGGATTTCACTTTGTTATGCCGCCGCAGTGTGTAGAGAGATTTCACCGTTACCGATCTAACAAAAAAAAATGTTATAGCTAGTCTTCTCAAATTTGCAGGATATATTCATAACCATAAAATCTTGCCTGGGAATATTTTTGGCCTTATTTTGAAAAACAAGATGGCTGCCACAGGCATTTTTTCGACTCTCAGCAAGGACTTTTGGTGGCCCTCTAGAGCAAAGAGTATTACAGGTAGAGATCTCAAATATATTTTTGGCCTCATTTTGAAAACAAGATGGCAGCCACGGGCGTTTCTTTGTCAGTCATAAAAAGTGCTTACATCTCCCTTATTATTGGTCCTAGAGTTTTGGGATATTAAACCAACCTATAGCAAATCATGGGCTGGGAATCTTTTGATGTGGTCTGATTTGATGTAGGACCTCTCCTTCAAGATCAAATGAGGATAGCAAAACTTAAAAGTGCTTATAACTCACTTATTATTGGTCCTAGAGGTTTGGGATAGTAAACCAACCTATACCTTGCTTATTATTGGTCCTACAGGTTTGGGATGGTAAACCAATTTATAGGAAACCATAGGCTGGGAATATTCTGGTGTGGTCAGATTTAATAGGATAGCATCTGGTGGATACTATGGATTTTGCTTTGTTACGCCACCGCCGCCGCTGCTGCCATCGCAGTGTGTAGAGAGATTTCACCATTACCGCTCTAACAAAAAAATATTATAGCTAGCCTTCTCAAATTTGCAGGATATATTCATTACCATAAAATCTTTTTTTTTTTTTATTTTTTTTTTATTCACATTTAAACATATAAAAGACAAATATTACAGTAAACAATACGATAGCAATAACAAAAAAGACACGATACAACTTACATATACATGTATATATGTGTGCTATTTCTACAATATTTTTGATATCATATTTTAGTTATAATTGTTATCTATTCATTTTTTTAACTTTGTTTTCAATTAGAGTGGAGAAGTCACAGTTACATACAATGCACACAAACAAAATACAAAACACATTACAATGGTACAATTTCTTATCAATTGTTATTCAAACTGGATACCAGCTATTCCATTTAAACATACAATGAAATTCACATATTTGTGATAAGCACTGATTATGAACACTATAAAATAATGAAGAAATTAGTTACATACCTACAAATATTTTACTAAGGCTCTGCCACTGTTTTAGGAAAACATCATGTTTTTCGTCCAGCCTGGCCACATATTCATGTTCTAGGTATATTTTCTTTAAATAATTGATAAAATTGTGCAAGAATAGTTGACTATTATGCTTTGAATTTTGAAATATGTAAGTTTTTGCTGCAAAATATATAGTATTAAGAGCAATGTTTGAACTATTTTCTATTGACCCAAAGATAATATCTTTTTCATTTACTCGAAAGTCAGCTTCAGCATTTACCTTAATAAAAGTTTGAATTTCCCCCCAAAAAGTTTTAACTTTTTCACAGTCAACAAACAAATGTTTAATTGTTTCAACATGATTGCCACAAATACCACAAGTTCTGTCAGTAGTTATCTTGACAGTAGCCAGATAGTCCTTTGTTCCCAAGATTCTATATAAAATGCGATATTGAGTCCATACAAGGAAATTGTCTTTCACAGTTTTGAAGCATATGTTAAAGATTTTATGCCAGTCAGAGCTTGACATGGTTGTCCTAAAACATTCCTCCCAGAAGGAATAAATTGGCTTATTGTCTTGATTGTCAAAATCAGTAAGTACTTTATAAAAGTCCCTACTACCCTTTTTAGACTTTTTGAGCAGTCTTATATTATTTGGATAAATTGGTTTCACACTTACTGTGCATTTCAATCTTAGCTTTGCTAGTGTACCTTTGATACAGGTAATTACTCTATGGTATTCTAGGAAGTTTGTTTTAATGCCGAACATGCTTTGCAACAAATTCTGGGTCACAAAGACACCCTCATTGCTTATCATATCCCCAAGACATATTATTCCCTTTTTATACCAGTGCGGTAAGTATAAATGGGCTTTTGATATTTCCGGATTATACCACAAAGGACTGTAAAGTGCATTATTATTGCTATTCATTTGAATCCTGCTCTGTAGTTTACCCCATGCATTCAAGACTTGTGACCAAAATTTGTTTGTGCATTTCCTTGCAACAGATTTGGCGTATTCTGATCCCAACATGATCAGATTTGTAGGAGACTGAATGTATGGTTTTGCTGAATATACCCAATTTGCATCATGGTTTACGTACATTCTTCGAATCCATGTACATTTCAATGCGGCTATAAAATTATTGAGATCAATCATATTTAGGCCACCATTTAGATAGTTTTTTTTAAAGTTGATCTTTTGATCTTGTCTGGTTTATTGTCCCAAATAAATTTGAAGAAGGCATTTTCTAAGGTTTTTACCACATCCACCTCTGGGGATGGGAGGCAGAGAAATAAGTGACTTAATTTTGATAAGGCTAGTGTTTTTATGATTGTTATCTTGCCAATTGGGGTCAAATGTCTTTGGGTCCAAGTACAGATCATTTTTTTAATGCTCGCAATTACAGGCGTATAGTTTAATTTTGTCATCTGCTCCAAGTTAACAGAAAAATTTATCCCTAAGAGATCAAAAGAAGTAGCTCCCCATTTCAGAATTTGGTCTGTGTCTAATTTTTCGGAAGAATAGCTTTTCTTACCTATCCATATTATTTTGGTTTTATCAGCATTTATAGTTAGACCTGAAAAAGACCCAAACATTACGAGTGTGTTAAGTGCAGCATTTAGAGACTTTTTAGTGCCATTTAAAATTAGAGTTGTATCATCAGCAAATTGGGTAAGTTTGTACTCCCTCCCATCAATAAAAATTCCTTTGATATCCTTGTTGTTAACTATCATTAAGTATAATACCTGTGCGCAAAGTAGAAATAAGTAGGGCGACAGTGGGTCTCCCTGCCTACATCCTTGTTCTATATCAAATAAACCAGATAGCACTCCACACTGCATTACACTTGCTTGAATATTGGTGTTCATAATTTTTATCCATCTTTGAAAACTGTTTTTAAATCAAAAAAAATTCAATATTGAATCTAAAAATTTCCAAGAGACAGAATCAAAGGCCTTTTGGAAGTCAATGAGCATTAAAAGACCAGGTATATTTTCCTTTTTTGTGTAGTGCATGATGTCATAAATTAACCTTATATTTTCACCAATAAAGCGGTTTGGAACAAACCCAGACTGTGTTGGGGAGATAATTTTTTCAAGTACAGATTTCAGCCTTGCAGATAATGCTGATGAAGCAATTTTATAAATAACCGATAGAAGTGAAACTGGTCTCCAGTTTTTGAGTAAGTGTCTTGGCTTGTCTCCCTTTGGGAGGCAGGAGATAATACATTGCCTTAATGATATGGACAACTGTCCACTGATATAACTTTCATTTAATGCCCTCAGAACAAAATATTTCAATTTTCCCCAGAAGACCTTGAAAAATTCAGATGGAAAACCATCGATACCAGGACACTTGTTGTTTTTCATTTGTTTTAGAGAATTACTTATTTCATTAACAGTTAGTAAACCTTCAAGAGATTCTGCATCAGTTATTGATAGCTTATGTAAACTTGACAGAGATTCCAGATCCTTCAAATAGGATTCAGGTTCAGAACACTCTCTTCTTTTGAACAGGTTTTGGTAAAAAGTTTTTACTTCTTCAAGGATTTTAGTTTGATCATGTATAACCTTTCCATCATCAGTAACCAATTTCCTTATAGTTTTCTCCATATATAAATGTTTCTCTAAAGCACAGAAATATCTAGAGGGCTTCTCGCCTTCAGAAAGCCATTTTGCCCGGGACCGTATCATATTACCTTTTAGTTTTTCGGCGCGGATGCTTTCCAAGTCTTTTTTTTTATCTTCAAGATCTGATAAATTATCTATATTAACTTTGCTCTCCAAAAGCTCAATTTCTTTAACCAATGTACTCTCTTTTTGGCAAGATGTTTTTTTAAGCATGGCAGAAAATTTTACTGTTTCACCTCTTATTTGAAGAAGTAAGACCTCAAGGAACTGACTGTCAGTGATAGTAAAATTAATGCATTCATCAGACAAACTACTGACGGAAATTGGGTTATACACTGGTACTGCATAGTTCATTTTTTCTTTGTCTATTATGTTATTGATATAAATTAAGTAATCTTTATTTTTTAACAAAGAACAATTAAATTTCCATAAACCCCTACCTTTCACAAATTTACACATCAGTATGTCGAGCTGGATGATAGAATGATCTGATCGATATCCAGGTTTTATTGAGCAAGAGTTAATCCAATCTTTTAGATTGTCTGAAATTATAAAATAGTCAAGGCGGGCCTGTCTAAAAGGATTCTTTCGGCGCCATGTGTATCTTACTAAATCATTGTTTTCATATCGAAATGCATCAAAAAACCCAAGAGTATTCATTATTTCGAGGACAGTATTTCTTGCCCTGGGGTTATTAAGATGTCTATAATTAGAGCTATCTTTTAAGCGGTCAAGTATCAAATTGAAATCACCACACATTATGCAATGGTCATGCTCAGACAATTCAATTTGTTGTTTGACAAATTCAAAAAAGTCAGGAGAGTCTGAATTTGGTGCATAGATATTAATCAAACGAAACCTTAAATCATTGATTGTTAGGAGAACAGAAATGAAATTTCCATTATTATCTACTTTCATTGAATTGGCTTTGTATTCAAAATTCCTTTTCAACATTATGGCAACTCCTCTAGAATTGGATTTTTTTCCATTTAAGAAACACTCCCCCTGCCACAAATTTTTAATGAATTTTTTGTCCTCCATCAACCAGTGGGTGTCCTGTAGACAGTATATTTCTGAGTCTAAGTCTTCAAGATATTTGAGAACATCAGCACGCTTTTTCAGGTCCCGTAGTCCTTGACAATTCATTGATGTTATTCGAATGTTTGATGCTGTCATAGTTTACAAAATGTAATAAATTTGTATCTAGAGATGAGCACAGTGCCAGACTGTAAATTAAACTCCAGATTAACAATTTTCAGTGGCTGATCCATAGTTCTAACTTTTTGAACAAGTGTTTGCATACAAGCCAATAAAAATAGCTGTTGATGCGCATTTGAACATAAGAAAACATACACACAAGATTACAAAATTCACAATTAATATACAAGAAACACCTAACATACAAAACATATATTTTCAGACACTTAAGTTTAGCAAGAGGTTGCGTGTCTATCCAACAAAATAGAGTGACATAAATAAATGACATAATATTAAAGATTAGCTCTAAACTTTGACAGGTTTGTAATAATAGCACTGGGAAAGTATAAAAAATTGATAATAAAGTTTGATCTGTTACTATATGCAAGATTACATTCTACTTCTGTGTGTCAAAAAACTTGATTTAAGCCGATACTGCTGTTACGAAAAGGGCTAAAGTGGGCTAGTTTTAGATTATTATTTCTTTCATACTTAACACTGGGGCATTAGCCTTGCTTAAGGCTCAAATCCGTACCATATGTTTTCATACTTGTACATAGATATTTGGTATTCGTGAAGTACACAGATATTTGGTATTCATAAAGCACTCATGCATGTTTTGAGATATAAACTGAGCAGACATGTTAATTGTAAGAGTACATTATGCAAAATGACCATGTTTTCTGTATATTTTCTCTTAATTACTAGGGTACTTCAGCCTTAAGGAAGGCTACTGGGGCATTAATATCTATATGAGCAATTCAATTTTAATTCAATTTCAATTCAAGCTTTTATGGTGCTTAATCACCATCACAGGACAAACTCTAAGTTGGTCACATCCTTGCCATCCTCCATCCCATAGTCCGTTATCCACTTGCCTGATAACTGTGAGAGGAAACCGGAGAACCTGTAGTAAACTCACACTGAAAAGCAGCCCAGGTAGTGACCCACATATATCAGTCATGATGCACTGATTGAACCCTTTAACCTACTTTAACAAAATATGTCACAAACGTATAAATTTATCAATTTATGCTTAGATTCTATACCGGTTTTGGTATCTCATATGTGCATACTTGCAGATATTGCTCATTATAATTTCGTATTGAGTTTCAGTTATCAATATACTTGTATTGCAGAGGGTAAGTCTATCCAAATTCTGTGGAATTTATATAGCATTTCTAGCTTTAGATGAGACGTTATATTTGCTTTTAATCATATTTCCAAATTGTCCATCTATTTCACAATATTTCAGGTTGCAGTATTATAACTCGATGTATGGTGTGGCCGAGTTTAAAAAATTGTGTGAAACAGAGCATTTTTATTAAACCAGGTTATTTGTTTATGACAGAATTTCTGTGAGTACAAAAAAAAAACAAAAAAAAACAAAAAAACAAAAAAAAATCCTCCCAAGTTTTCTTTACTATCTTTGACGTGAGTTTTTTGCCACATTTCTTGACTACTGCTAGCTTTACATTTATTATTAAAATTAAAGTGTTTTGCAACAACAACAAAAAAAAAAAAAAAAAAAACACATACAGGCCCTAATTTAGAAAAGTAGCAACAACGAAAAAAACTGAATTCAGTATTAACAGCTGTACACATCTAACTAAACTTTTGACAGTAGGAACAAGTTTCAGGCGAATTTCTTGCCTAATTATAGGGCTTTACCACTTTTTAACTAAAATGTAGAGTACAACTGTCATGCATGAGAACTTCATAATATTCCAGATTGCAGCATAATATTTTACTTTATTAATTCATTTAATGCTAGTTTCGTACTTTGAACACTACCATGGACCATAGTTATGAAATAGCACAAGTACATATGTCACTCCTACCATTGTTTTTAAAAAAACAAAAACAAAAAAAAACTCATACTGTAGTTACTAATTATGTATTTATCATAGAATTATCTTTAACTCTTTAACTGTGACAGTAGACACTCCATGTTTGCTGTATCAGCTATTGATTTTGGTATGCAAATGCTCCAGCAAATTTTAGGCATTTTTATGCCATATTTTTACTTGTTTAGCTTTTAGTTGATGTCCAAAATGACACAAAAAAGTGATGTATATAGTTAAGCAAGAGAAATCAAATAATTTTGGAATATATGTTCATTCAGAATTCAGTTTATACAATTAAGCACCATATATATGAGCTTTAAACGCAACACAGTTTTATTTATACAAGTAAAATACGCATTGTTGTTGAATTTCTTTCTTGACTGCCAAAACAGATGCAGATATTTAAACATACCTGGTTTTAAAGCTAGATTAATATGGCAATGTTATTAACTTTTAACCAGTTGAATTTTCTACGAAGCTTGAAATTTACCAAATAAACTACAATGAATTTGCCATCGCAGTGTGTAGAGAGATTTCACCATTACCGCTCTAACAAAAAAATATTATAGCTAGCCTTCTCAAATTTGCAGGATATATTCATTACCATAAAATCTTGCCTGGGAATATTTTTGGCCTCATTTTGAAAAACAACATGGCTGCCACGGGCATTTTTTCGACTTTCAGCAAATACTTTTGGTGGCCCTCTAGAGCAAAGGGTTATAGGTAGATATCTCAAATTCGCAGGGTATGTTCCTCATTACAAAATCTTGACTGGGAATATTTTTGGCCTCATTTTGAAAACAAGATGGCAGCCACGGGTGTTTCTTTGTCAGTCATAAAAAGTGCTTATATCTCCCGTATTATTGGTCCTAGAGTTTTAGGATATTAAACCAACCTATAGGAAATCATGGGCTGGGAATCTTTTGGTGTGGTCAGATTGGAAATGGGACTCCTCCTTCAAGGTCAAACGAGGATAGCCAAACTTAAAAGTGCTTATAACTCGCTTATTATTGGTTGTACAGGTTTAGGATGATAAACCAACCTATAGGAAATCATGTCCTGGGAATCTTTTGGTGTGGTCATATTTGACCTTGGACCCCTTCTTGAAGGTCGAACGAAGATAGCCAAACCTAAAAGTGCTTATAACTCGCTTAGTATTGGTTGTACTGGTTTGGGATGGTAAACCAACCTGTAGGAAATCATGGGCTGGGAGACTTATGGTGTGGTCAGATTTGACCTTGGACCCCTCCTTCAAGGTCAAACGAGGATAGTCAAACTTAAAAGTGCTTATAACTCTCTTGTTATTGGTCGTACAGGTTTGGGATGGTAAACCAACCTATAGGAAATCATGGGCTGGGAATCTTTTGATGTGGTCTGATTTGACGTTGGACCTCTCCTTCAAGGTGAAATGAGGACAGCCAAACTTAAAGTGCTTAGAACTAGAGGTTTGGGATGGTAAACCAACCTATACCTCGCTTATTATTGGTCCTACAGGTTTGGGATGGTAAACCAATTTAAAGGAAATCATAGGTTGGGAATCTTCTGGTGTGGTCAGATTTGATAGGATAGCATCCGGTGGGTATTATGGATTTCGCTTCGTTACGCCACCGCCGCCGCCGTCGCAGTGTGTAGAGAGATTTCAACATTACCGCTCTAACGAAAAAATATTATAGCTAGCCTTCTCAAATTTGCAGGATATATTCACAACTATAAAATCTTGCCTGGGAAGATTTTTGGCCTCATTTTGCAAAAACAAGATGGCCGCCACAGACATTTTTTTGACTTTCAGCAAGGATTTTTGGTGGCCCTCTAGAGCAAGGGGTATTATAGGTAGATATCTCAAATTCGCAGGGTATGTTCCTCATTACCAAATTATGACTGGGAATATTTTTGGCCTCATTTTGAAAAACAAGATGGCTGCCACGGGCGTTTCTTTGTCAGTCATAAAAGTGCTTATATCTCCCTTGTTATTGGTCCTAGAGTTTTGGGATATTAAACCAAGCTATAGGAAATCATGGGCTGGGAATCTTATGGTGTGGTCAGATTTGACCTTGGACCCCTCGTTGAAGGTCAAACGAGGATAGCCAAACCTAAAAGTGCTTATAACTCGCTTATTTTTGGTCGTACAAGTTTGGGATGGTAAACCAACCTATAGGTAATCATGGGCTGAGAATCTTTTGATGTGGTCAGATTTGACCTTGGACCTCTCCTTCAAGGTGAAGTGAGGATAGCCAAACTTAAAAGTGCTTATAACTCGCTTATTATTGGTTGTACAGGTTTAGGATGATAAACCAACCTATAGGAAATCATGGGCTGGGAATCTTATGGTGTGGTCAGATTTGACCTTGGACCCCTCCTTCAAGGTCAAACGAGGATAGCCAAACTTAAAGTGCTTAGAACTCGCTTATTATTGGTCCTAGAGGTTTGGGATGGTAAACCAACCTATACCTCGCTTATTATTTGACCTTGGAGCTCTCCATGGTCAAACGAGGATAGCCAAACTTAAAAGTGTTTAGAACTCGCTTATTATTGGTCCTAGAGGTTTGGGTCGGTATATAGGAAATCATGTCCTGGGAATCTTTTGGTGTGGTCATATTTGACCTTGGACCCCTTCTTGAAGGTCGAACGAAGATAGCCAAACCTAAAAGTGCTTATAACTCGCTTAGTATTGGTTGTACTGGTTTGGGATGGTAAACCAACCTGTAGGAAATCATGGGCTGGGAGACTTATGGTGTGGTCAGATTTGACCTTGGACCCCTCCTTCAAGGTCAAACGAGGATAGTCAAACTTAAAAGTGCTTATAACTCTCTTGTTATTGGTCGTACAGGTTTGGGATGGTAAACCAACCTATAGGAAATCATGGGCTGGGAATCTTTTGATGTGGTCTGATTTGACGTTGGACCTCTCCTTCAAGGTGAAATGAGGACAGCCAAACTTAAAGTGCTTAGAACTAGAGGTTTGGGATGGTAAACCAACCTATACCTCGCTTATTATTGGTCCTACAGGTTTGGGATGGTAAACCAATTTAAAGGAAATCATAGGTTGGGAATCTTCTGGTGTGGTCAGATTTGATAGGATAGCATCCGGTGGGTATTATGGATTTCGCTTCGTTACGCCACCGCCGTCGCCGTCGCAGTGTGTAGAGAGATTTCAACATTACCGCTCTAACGAAAAAATATTATAGCTAGCCTTCTCAAATTTGCAGGATATATTCACAACTATAAAATCTTGCCTGGGAAGATTTTTGGCCTTATTTTGCAAAAACAAGATGGCCGCCACAGACATTTTTTTGACTTTCAGCAAGGATTTTTGGTGGCCCTCTAGAGCAAGGGGTATTATAGGTAGATATCTCAAATTCGCAGGGTATGTTCCTCATTACCAAATTATGACTGGGAATATTTTTGGCCTCATTTTGAAAAACAAGATGGCTGCCACGGGCGTTTCTTTGTCAGTCATAAAAGTGCTTATATCTCCCTTGTTATTGGTCCTAGAGTTTTGGGATATTAAACCAAGCTATAGGAAATCATGGGCTGGGAATCTTATGGTGTGGTCAGATTTGACCTTGGACCCCTCGTTGAAGGTCAAACGAGGATAGCCAAACCTAAAAGTGCTTATAACTCGCTTATTTTTGGTCGTACAAGTTTGGGATGGTAAACCAACCTATAGGTAATCATGGGCTGAGAATCTTTTGATGTGGTCAGATTTGACCTTGGACCTCTCCTTCAAGGTGAAGTGAGGATAGCCAAACTTAAAAGTGCTTATAACTCGCTTATTATTGATCGTACAGGTTTGGGATGGTAAACCAACCTATAGGAAATCATGGGTTGGGAATCTTTTGATGTGGTCTGGTTGGACCCTGGACCTCTCCTTCAAGGTCAAACGAGGAGAGCCAAGCTTAAAAGTACTTAGAACTCGCTTATTATTGGTCCAAGAGGTTTGGGATGGTAAACCAACCTATAGGAAATCATGTCCTGGGAATCTTTTGGTGTGGTCATATTTGACCTTGGACCCCTCCTTGAAGGTCGAACGAAGATAGCCAAACCTAAAAGTGCTTATAACTCGCTTAGTATTGGTTGTACTGGTTTGGGATGGTAAACCAACCTCTAGGAAATCATGGGCTGGGAATCTTTTAGTGTGGTCAGATTTGATCTTGGACCCTTCCAAGGTCAAATGAGGATAACCAAACTTAAAAGTGCTTTTACTCGTTTATTGTTGGTCCTAGAGGGTTGGGATGGTAAACCAACCTATGGGAAATCATGGGCTGGGAATCTTTTGGTGTGGTCATATTTGACTTTGGATCCCTCCTTCAAGGTCAAGCGAGGATAGCTAAACTTAAAAGTGCTTATAGCTCGCTTACTTT
Source organism: Sabellastarte sp. h YS-2021 (assembly GCA_964017235.1). Taxonomy (NCBI): domain Eukaryota; kingdom Metazoa; phylum Annelida; class Polychaeta; order Sabellida; family Sabellidae; genus Sabellastarte; species Sabellastarte sp. h YS-2021. The sequence goes on from OZ024938.1 coordinate 61,684,425, forward strand.
TGGTCCTAGAGGTTTGGGATGGTGAACCAACCTATAGAAAATCATGGGCTGGGAATCTTCTGGTGTGGTCAGATTTGACCATGGCTCCCTCCTTCAAGGTCAAACAAGGATAGCCAAACTTAAAAGTACTTATAACTTGCTTATTATTGGTCGTACAGGTTTGTGATGGTAAACCAACCTATAGGAAATCATGGGCTGAGAATATTTTGGTGTGGCCATATTTGACCTTGGGTGCCTCCTTCAAGGTGAAACGAGGATAACCAAACCTAAAAGTGCTTATAAATGCTTATTATTGGTCCTAGAGGTTTGCAAAATGAAACCAACCTATAGGAAATCATGGGCTAGGAATCTTTTGATGTGTTCAGATTTGACCTTGGGCCCCTCCTTCAAGGTCAAATGAGGATACCTAAACTTAGAAGTGCTTATAGCTCGCTTATTATTGGTCGTACAGGTTTGTAATTAGAAACCAACCTATAGGAAATCATGGGCTAGGAATCTTTTGATGTGGTCAGATTTGACCTTGGGTCCCTCCTTCAAGGTCAAACGACAATAGCCAAACTTAAAAGTGCTGATAACTGGCTTATTATTGGTCCTAGAGGTTTTCCATAAGAAACCAACTTATAGGAGGCCATGGGCTGGAAATCCTCTGATGTTTTCAGATTTGACCTTTGGGTCCATTCTTCAAGGTCAAATAATGGTTCACTGGCTTTGGTGAAAGTCTAGGTCTAGTTGAAAAGTGTATTTAACTTGAATTTTTGTGATATTTCAGTTAATTGAGAAATGAAGAATATATTTAAGTGTGAAAAGTAAGTCTATAAACAATGACTTGACTTTTATGTGAAATGATTGTCATTTCAATCCATGGACTACAGCCAGAGCTCATTGTCCAATGTCCACGTTAATATTGGATAAGGCAACTAAATGCCTCTCCTCTCACAAAGCCAAGGAAACATCCACTCAGCCATGCAGAAAGTACGACTCTACCAGAACAAGAACTTCAAAAATCATTACAACAAACTTTATGAACTATGAAGATAAACAAATTATAGTAGGGTTTAAAAGAGGCCTATCACAACCCTCGGACATTCGCATGCAGCTATCAATAATCCTATTTGAATTCAGGGAGAGTTAACAGTATTAAAAGCAAGTTCTAGAACAAATAAAACAAATGGTCCAAAAGGTATAATCTGGGTCTACAGAGCTACAATTTTCCCTAAAGAAAAATCACATATACAAGTTATATCAACTACAGTTTGAGTCTGGTCAGATTTGCCACTTCCAAGTTATAAGGCAAAATAAGTGAAAAATGCACAGAAAAGTACTCCGGGTAAATTCTTCAATCGCCTCATATACAGGTTAAATGTCTACTTAAACCCTGACATTTGTACATGTAAAAAAAACAAACATATTTATATATTCCCAGGTGAGATTTCAGCTCTATTGGTCACAGTTTGACAGATACAGGGCTTAAAAGTGGCAAAAGTCAATAAATTGGGACTCTGTGAGCATTTTGGATACCTTAATGTGACTTTAAAATTACAGCTACAGTCTTCAAACTTCCCCAAAACAAAGATTGCATGTAGAAGTTATATCTAATACAGTTTGAAATTTGTCAGACTTAACATTTCCAAGTTAAAGGGCAAATTATGCTAAAAATGTTAAAAAGGGTCTCTCCGGTGGATGTTTATGGTCCTCACAGCCAGTTTAAGTGTCTATTTAAAGCCTTACTTTTTGGCACATGTAAAAAGAACATATTAAATATTCCCAGATGAGCTCTATCAGTGATTTAGTTTGAGAGCTATAGGGCTAAAAGTGGCAAAAAGTTCATAAAATTGGGTCTCTCTGGGCATTTTAGAGACCTTAAGGTGGTCTTTAAATTAAAGCTACAGACCACGCATTTCCAAGTTACAAGGCAAAATGTAGAAAAAATTCAGTAGGGTCTTTATGGGCTTCACACAATTTTAACCTTAACATAAAGTCTTGATTTTTGGCATATATAAGAAGAATATATTGTGTTCCCAGGTAAAATTTGAGCCAGATGAGTCACAGTTTTTGACCTAGAAGGCATAAAAAGGCCAAAAGTCAAATTTCTAGCCTTAAGGGGCCATAACTTCTTTATTATTGGGAGTTTAAGGTCACGTTAAAAACAGATTCCTCTCCTGACCCATATTCATATGCGTGCCAAGTCTGAATGACATCGGTGAAAGCATTTTTGAGTTATCGCGTACACAAGTCAAAACATACGACGGCAGCGTAATGGAGGTGAAACCAGTAAATAACGACTTTCGTCTGAGGATTATAATTGTAGAATATTAGTAGAATATTGCAATAAATATATAATGTAAATTCAGAATTACAATACTCCAGGTTATATTCATACAAAGTGGTAAGTAAGTATTCAAAAAAAAAAGGTTAGAGTTTACATTAGGCATATTCCACAGCCGTGATCTGTAGAATCCAGATTTGAGGGATCAACAGATCAGGTCAAAGGAACCTGATCTGACTGATCCGGATCATGATCTGAGTGATCTCATGAAAAGGTGGATTCGAGAGATCAGATCTGTGAGATATCCCACAATTCTTTGCAAAAGATGGCGGAAAACACAAAGTTTGAAATTTTCATTTATAATTTTAATTGTTGATAAAAAAGTAATTCCAAAGATGAAAAAGTATTAAGTAATTCCAAAGATAAAAAACTAATTCCAAAGATGCAAAGCATGCCATTTCTGTTGCCATCTTGGATTATCATTTCTGCAATTTTTGCATTTCACAGATTCTACTGATCTGAAGGATCTCGACCTCGATCTGGATCACAAAGATCACACAGATCTCAAGTTGTGGAATATGCCTAATATTCATGTCATGCATTAATCTTCATAACTGTTTTGATACATATGCACATTGACACATTCACTAATCATTTAAGCAGAAACACTTCAGGGTCAGGAATATGTTTTAAAACTAGCATTTCCTGTCACTTTTGGTAAATTCATTTCAAAACCTTACAAATTTTATGCAGTTTTAAACCTCAAATTCTTGAATTTAACAGTGAAAGTAAATACCTAAAAGTGTCGATTTAATTGTGTGGAAACACATATGACATGCCAACCTTTCTTACAGCATCCTTAATACTACGTAATTACACTGTAGTGTAATTATAAAGTCAGGGATTTCACTCTATATTATCACTATTTCATGTGATTTGTCCTTCCGCTTTTGGATGTGGAAACATTAAACATCCTGAGCTAACAAAATATGTTAAGACAGATGCAAATAGATTAAATAACTAGATTGGGCGAACTCGGCGCCAACATATCCCCAGACAGGTCATCACTCACGCCACAGGTTTTGATCAGGAATTTTTTAAAACATAATTGCCCATTATTATATGAACTTCAGCACATCAATCTACTCTGTTTATATCTTCCCAAGGAAGATGGTGTATCCCCAGGCGCCGAATACATAACTCAAATTATATTTTCAATCTTCCTGCAATGATAACTCTAAACCTATTTTCAAAGTATTTAAATGATTGATGATTGAATGTCCATTCTAAAATAATAATCCCAAAAGAGCATATCTGTTTCTATATTTGTTGACAAAATATTATTTTTAACTCAACTCATCATACTTTTCAATCTTCCTTCAAAGTATTTAAATGATTGATGATTCAATGTCCATTCTAAAATTCATAATCCCAAAAGCGCATATCTGTTTCTATATTTGTTCACAAATAAAATATTATTTAAAAAAAAATTATTTATATTATTATTTTATTATATTATTTTTAGAATTTGCAAATTGTTTTCAGTTATTCATTTCCTCTATACCTATATATGTGGTCCATATATATGCAACCTAAATATTTGACACAATCTCAGTTCTGACTCCCCTTTGTGTTATATGTAATGAAGCCCACCACCTCCCACCCCCACCCCTCTCCCTTCTCCACACCTCTCTCACTATTACACAAGATCTGCAACCCCATTGAGTTCTTTGTTTCTCATCTGATATCATTAAATACCTTTGTTTATTTAGTGTCACTCAATATAGCTGGAGGTCCAAGAGGGACTGGGCTAGTTGAGGGTTAAAAATCCCCTAGTTTTACTACATAAGGATATAATTTTATTAATATTGGGACTTAAAGCTCACTTAATCTGTCCATTTTGTCTACTTGAATATGTTTAACCAGTTTCATTTTAAAAAGTTAAAAACTCAGCAAGCAGAGGTATAACACACAAAAATAAGTTCTTAAAAGACTAAGATAGCCATAACATTATTAATATTCAAAATTTAAATAGACAGGCATTTCCTTTTAAAAATTCAAAGATTTCAGCTCTATAACCCACATAGTTTGACAGTTACTGGGCTTTAAAGTGGCATAATGTCCATAAATTGGGTTTCTGTGGGCATTTTACAATTGTTAAAGAGACCTTAGCAATTAAACTACAGATCTGAAACTTTTTGGGGGACATACATAACAAAAAAAATTTTTTGTAATACAGTTTAAGACTTGTCACACGAAGCATTTCCAAATAACAGGGCAAAATACGGAACAAATGTCAAAAAAGGCACTTGGGCGAGTGTCTATGGCCCTCATACACAGGTTAAATGTCTACTAAAAACCTTGATTTTCGACATATGTAAAAAGGACATAATAATGCATTCCCAGATGGGATTTCAGCTCCATCAATGACATAGTTTAACAGTCACAGGGCTTAAAGGTGGTAAAAAGTCCAAATATTGGGTCTCTGTGGGCCTTTTAGAGATCTCGATGTGCCTTTCAAATTAAAGCTTCAGACTTAAAATTTGTTACATACTAAGATTACACATAGAATATGTATCTAATAAAGTTTGAAACTTCTCAGACTTACCATTTCCAAGTTACAGAGCAAAATATGTGAAAAATGTCTTAAAAGGGTCACTCAGGTGGGTGTTTAAGGTCCTCATACACAGGTTAAATGTCTACTTGAAGCCTTGATTTTTGGCACATGTAAAAAGAACATAATAATGTATTCCCAGATGAGATTTCAGCTCCATCAGTCACATAGTTTAACAGTCACAGGCCTTAAAATTGGCAAAAAGTCCAAATACTGGGTCTTTATGGGGCCTTCTAGAGACCTAAATGTGGCCTTCAAATTAAAGCTTCAGACTTAAAATTTGTGACATACTAAGATTACACATAGAATATGCATCTAATACAGTTTGAAACTTCTTAGACTTACCATTTCCAAGTTACAGGGCAAAATATGTGAAAAATGTCTAAAAATGGTCACTCGGGTGGGGATTTATGGTCCTCATACACAGGTTAAATGTCTTCTTAAAGCCTTAATTTTTGGCACATATAAAAATAACATACTAATATCTTCCCAGATAGGATTTGAGCTCTATCAGTCACATAGTTTGACAGTCACAGGGCTTAAAAGTAGCAAAAAGTCCAAATATTGGGTCTTTGGGAGCCTTTTAGAGACCTCAATTTGACCTTCAAAATTAAAGCTTCAGACTTAAAATCTGTTACATACTAAGATTACACACAGAATATATATCTAATACAGTTTGAAACTTCTCAGACTTACCATTTCCAAGTTACAGGGAAACAGACGTGAAAAATGTCTTATAAGGGTCACTCGGGTGGGTGTTTATGGTCCTGATACACAGGTTAACTGTCTATTAAAGGCCTAAATGTTGGGGCACATATAAGAAAACACATAGATATATTCCCAGATGATATTTAACTTAGATGAGAGACATAGTTTGAAAGCTACAGTGCTTGAAAGTGGCAAAAAGTGCATAAATTGGGTCTCTGTGGGCACTTTTGAGACCTTAAGTCGACCCCTTTGGGTAAACCTACAGCCCTAAAATTTTCTACAGACAAGGATTACATATCAAAGTTATACCTAGCGCAGTTTGAGACTCATCAGAATTACCACTTCCAAATTATAGGGCAAAATATGTGAAAAGTATAGCAAAAAATCCCTAAGTGGGGGTATTTATGGGCCTCAAACACAATTTTCTCCTCAACTTAAAGTCGTGATTTTCGGCACATGTACTAAGAACATATTAATGTGTTGTCAGGTAAAATTTCAGCCAGCTGAGCATCATAGTTTGTGACCTACAGGGCTCTAAGTGGCCAAAAGTCCAATTTCTGACCTTAAGGTGGCCATAAGTTCTTTTTTACTGGGACTTTAAGGTCACCTTAAAATAGGGATCTTCCTTTGGGCACCCTTAACATGTGTACCAAGTTTGAAAAAAAAATATTAATTTGTTTTTGAGTTATCGCGTCCACAAGCGGCGGCGGCGGCGGCGCGACGGACCTGAATCCAATATATCCCCGACTTTCGTCTGGGGATATAATTAAACAAACCTTATTTTTAGTCCCAGATAAGTTGTATACATGAAACTCTTATACAGGAAATCAAAGGCTGTGAATCTTTTGAAATGTCAGAATTAACATAGGATCTCTTGTTCATGGTCAAATAATGCACATTTTCATTGTAGGTTTTGGTATAATTACAAGCCACTTCAAATGTGGGGTTTGACTATAAACAGAGTAAATATATGTATGAATTAAAACAGACACACTAAAGTTCCAAAAGTTAAATAAAAATACACTCAACTTCCAAATCAACAGTTAAATAGTTGAATGACAATAGAGAAGGTTTATAAAAGAAAAACCAACCAATATTTCCTTCATAAATCAGTAGTTTCATTAAAGTTAAAAGTTGAAAGGTCAAAGTACATTTAAAATCACTCACTTTTCTGTCAAATGCAATGCTACAAATAATCATGCTAATGTGTTTGTGCCCTGTGCCTTCCAGATTTTCACACATCTCAAAAAGCCACACAGAGGAGTTTATGTTGGATTTTGCTCTTGATCATTTAAATGAAAAAAGATGTTATATGTATACATAAATAAAATGCCTTCAGTACTTGTGCCTTAACTCTGTCATGTGGGTAATAATGTGTACCTCAGCAGTCAATGGTGTTTGTTCATATTTCTAGATAACAGCTCCAAATGCATTGAAATTAATAAGATTTAGTTCCTGGACAGAAAATTTTTCCCTTTTACTGTCAAAACAGATATTACCCGGTAATTTGTGATCAATGAGTTCTCTTGCTCCTCTAACAATTGAGAGAACTTAGATGGAATTTTGTGGACTACTGAACGTCAACCGATCAGCACAAGAAAATTTCATCACTTGATTATTGGATTAACTTGGGGATTACCTTTTGTCAATAAAGTTTTACTGAACACTGGAGATGCATGGACTAGTAAATAGTCATCCAAGACAGTAAAAAGACGATATTTACCTGTTGGTAGGACTAAACCGTGGACATTTGCTTTCTAAGTATCCAACCCTCAAAGGAAGAAAAAAGCAGTGGATGCACAGACAGATATTATGATATAGCAGCAGCAAGAAGCACACTCAGAGAGTGCATACCTCCGCCAAAGTGCAATACATCCAATATTGTATCCTTTAAAAATTCCTGAATCCAGACTGAGATCCAGATCACCACCAAAATCTAATCACCTGTTCCTCGTGCCGTTGTCAACAATTTTTTCCTTTTAAAAAAAAAATTTCATGAAAATCCATTCATAACTTTGAGAAGTTATTTTGCAATCACACAGCAAACAAGCAGACAAACCCACCTGGCCAAGTACATAATCCCTTTGGGGGAGGTAAATATCATCCGCTAAATGTATGTGTATGTAAATATTATTCCACCTAAGTAAATGGTATAAAAAATGTAGAGTCTGAATACATTTATATTAAAACAAAGGTTTTGTGCTTTGTATTGGGATTGATGATTAAATATTCAATTGTGAATGCTGAAATTAACTCACCAATTTTAACAACGACTGACTATGGTTACAATATACACTGGTAAATCAAGAGATGTAATAAAATATTTACAGTTTACATTCAAAGCTATTTCTAAAGAATGCCCTGAGTAAACATAAATACTGTGTAGAAGGTTAACTATTAATACATAAAAATACTTAGTTCTTAGACTGAGATCTCTTATGTGGTAATTCATTTCTAACAATAATCACTACAGTAATTACAACATGTATCATTTGCATACACATTAATAAATAAAAAAACAATAAATAACACAATAAATAAGACTTATTGATAGAAGTAATTAACTGTTCAAAAATTGCATGGAGTTCTACTAGACTGTTACTATGTGTACTTCAGTTTCACTGATATTGCAAAAAAATATACAAGCAAATATAACTTTACTCTGAAACAATGATGGTTTCTTCTTTTTAAACATTTTAAGTTATGCATGTAATACCTGCTCAATTAACCACTGTGATGAAATATAGCAGTAATGAGAAATTTTGAAGTAAAACTAAATAAAGATTAATCTCTTTTAATATGTGAAATTCAATTGTGTATGAAATTCCCACGGTTGAAACTCCCTTGGGACTAGTAGTCTTGTCAATTTTGGTCAGTTTGGAAAACTTTTAAACCAAGTTAAATGTACTTTCTGTGACTGTAGGAGTTTCCACACTATAGCTAGTGCACATTTCCGAAAGGTTTTTCAGAGGTAAACTAATGATTTATTCCAGCAGTGGCTGATAAATGTGTATCAATGTATGTGCACAGACCAGTGTACAAACTACAAACAAGTCATTGACAACTTGTCAGCAGCAAAATCGGTAAACACTTGTCAATTTAGAATGAAATTGATATATCAACCAACAAAATTGTGTCTGATATTGTTTGGCAGGATAAAATTCCTGATTACTGTTAATAGAGATGCTTAGCAATACCCGAATATATGTTAAACAGTAGGGTTATGTATTACTTGATGCACAGAATTAGCAAAAGAGCATTTCTTTTAATCTCTCAGTTTTCTCAATACATAAAAGAAATTTGCCTAAAATAATCAATATCTGTAACTTTTCAAAGTCACAAGATCCATTTTGTTAATATTATCGTTAAAAAAAAAAGAGGTCCCACTACAGAATAAAATAATGTTAAACATAAAAATGACCACGACCACAACAACCTAACAAAGAAATGAATGTGACAACAAAACAGTGTGAAACAAAGGAAGATTAAAATATAATATTAGTGCTGGAATCACATACTGATCTGTTAATATCGATCATGGTTCTGAGCTTCAATATCGACATTAAATTATCAATTTCAATATCATTTCAAGAAAATACCTCAACAAAGTTCTGGAATGATTAAATAACATTAAACCCCTTAAGTTACATCTTGTATTGTTTATTTATGAAATATAGTTTGAAGGTATGATTGCAATACTTTCCAATGTTATGATGATGTTTGTATATAGTACAAATAATGATATTTGTGAACCGATGAATCAATCTTTCAACATTGATCAATATGAAAAGACAAACTGAAATCTAATATTAATATCTCAATTCAGTACCAAAGAAAAGGTCACACCAATGCTCAAAGAGTTGTAGGGATTGTACTCAAATATGTGGAGTCCTCAGAATTCCATCTGTATTAAATGAAGTGAGCAAAAAGGAGAAATTTAGCGATTTAAAGTTTGAAGAATATTTGAAACAAGTTCACTTCTAGTGTGATTCAAGGCAGGTGTTACTTGTGCTTCCATTTCCATCTGTATTGAAAGAGGTGTACAAAAAGGAGAAATTTAGTGATTTAAAGTTTGAAGAATATTTGAAACAAATTCCCCTCCAGTGTAATTCAAGGCAGGTGTTACTTCTGCTTCCATTTCCATCTGTATTGAAAGAGGTGCACAAAAAGGAGAAATTTAGTGATTTAAAGTTTGAAGAATATTTGAAACAAGTTCATTTCTAGTGTGATTCAAGGCGGGTGTTACTTCTGCTTCCTGCGTTAGAACCTAGACTATTTCAGATACTTGGAAGTTTTATGTAGTATCCCTGGTTTCAATAACATGTTCAATATAACTGCATGATTAAAACTTCTCAGAAACTATAAAATACTGAATAATTATCTGGATGTTTCCTCACATGCTTAGCAATACAAAATTGGAAGAATTACATTATATCTTCTTATTACACAATAATATAAAGATAAAAAAATTCACACAAGAGAAGTGCTACAATGATAAACTGAAATGTTAAGAGAGTTACAAAGTGTTTCTGAGGCTGAATATTGATATATATGTAACAGAAGTTTTATCTAAAATTGAAAATTTTAATTACTTAAATCTGGGACTGATTGCTGTTCTCGGATGGCCGCAAGGCATCATGGCCAACGTCTAAGAAAAATAGACATTTATAGTTGGCCGTAGCCTCTGGTTGTCGTCTCGCGGTACACTCTCACATTCATCTCCTTTTCTCGTTGCAATGTTAAACCATACCCCCTCAGCTGTAATACAGCGGGGAGGCAGGGTGGGACTCTTCTCAGTCCCACATGGTAAGCTTGTAGCTTATAAAAGCTACATTTAAGTAATTAAAATTTTCAATTTTATTGCGCTACAATAGCTTACCATGTGGGACTGATTGCTGAATCCAACCGCTCGGTGGAGGGATTACAGCTGAGACTGGAAGATATGTCAATTTTTCTTAGATTTTGAAGTAACAGATAGAATGAATGTTAGAAATACCAGTCTGAGTCCCGTTTACAGTGCCCCAATCCCGAAGACCGGGCCTGTAAAGAGCCAAAAACCTGAATAGAATAGATGACAGTGCTAAAACTGTCAAGATGTTTTGATTGTAGGAGAGAAGTGCAGACATGCTCACTTAAGGAGTGTAAGGGTCCTTAGGGACCATCCACGAGAGAAAAACCAGCCCACTGGTTGGAATTCTCATAAATTTTTGCCACCGAACATGAGATTAATGACAACCTTGATAAGTCCTTAATACGTCTTATACTTGATAAACTAAAAATACAAAATGACCTTACCCGTAACATCTTGAAAGGTAAACCTGTACCTAGATCCTGGGATTAGACTCCTGAAGACTTGGCTGTAGCGAATGTGCCCCCCCCCCCCCCCCCCCCCCCCTCCCCTTCTTTCTTTCCGAGGATGACTGGTCTGAGGGGAAGGGTCTAGGACTTGTTGTGCCGCCACCACTGGTCCCAGATACATATTGTTGTCGTTGTCTGACCAAGTAAAGTCTTTTAGGTAAAATTTTTTAAATGTGTTGTGAGCTTTCCCATGACAGGCTTGCATGATTTGGTCCACCGATACCCCACCGTAAAAGGCCTTAGAGGCCGCGAAGGCCCGGATGTCATGCGCTTTAACTTGGACCAAGTCCAAGGCTTGTTGGTCTGCTTGTTTATAACAAAGTAGGATGGTTTGTTTCGACCAGGAAGAGAGAGCAGCGGGTCTGATGTCTGAGGTATGTCCTTTCTTGAAGGAGATGAAAAAGAGGGATCGAGACCCTCTCAGGTCCTTGGTTCGATCCAAATAGTACCTCAGGGCCCGCACAGGACACAGGGTCCTGTCTTCTTTGAATTGTCTGTCTACAATGGTAGTTAAAGCAGGAATAGTCACCGGAGACACACTTTGAGAACCTTCTCTTGCTAGTTGGTTTTTGGCTATGAAGTCAGAAGAAGGGAACAAGGCAACCTTTTCCCATTGGCCTAGATTAGATACTTTGTTTGCAACCCAGGCATGGATTTCGCTGCGGCGCTTGCCGGAGGCCAAATCTAGCAAGAAAGCAGTTTTGAGAGTAAGATGTTTGAGGTCTGTGTCTTTCATAGGCTCAAAGGGTGCTTTTGTGAGCTCATTAAGAACAACGGAAAGGTTCCACTTGGGAAGGTTCCTGGAACTTTTGGGACGATCCCTGTGAAAGCTGGAGAGTAACCTATGAAGGTCTGAACTTTGTGCAATATGTTGGCCCGTTGGGCCCAAGGTGTCAACAATGGCCGTCCTGTAACCATCGATGGTCGAGGGGCGCCTCTTTAGATCTTGGTACAGGTACATGAAAAAGTCTGAGACTTGTTTCACAGATGTAGAACTCCACCGAATTTTCTCTGCACCATTTCTCAAATAAGGCCCACTTTGACTTGTAGATGGTTCTTGTTGATGACCTCTGAGGTGCAGCAATTCTCTCTGCCACCTCCACAGAGAAGCCTTGTTCTTGGAGCTGTCCAGTCCTAGACACCAGGCATGGAGGTTGAGATGCTGTGGATTGCTGTGGAACACATAATTGTGGGACTGTTTGAGAAGAGTCATTGACACCGGAAGTTGCAGTAGGATCTCTGTTGAGAGCTGCACTAGGTCCCAAAACCAGGGCATCCCTGGCCAGCCTGGGGCTACTACGATGATCAGGCAATAGCACTGCCTGATTTTTTGGATCACCCTGTGAAGGAGAGCCGTCGGAGGGTAAGCATAGGCAGTGAGACTCGTCCAGTTTATGTTCAGAGCATCTATGTCCCAAGCCTTTGGGTCTGGGACAGGAGATACGTACAGTAGAAGTTTGTGGTTCAGATGAGTGGCAAATAAGTCTACATCTGTTTGAACACCTACGGATGTAGTGACCATTCTGTTGACTGCACTTGGTTTGACCTGGATAGAAGGTCGGCCATCACATTCAGGCACCCTGAAATGTGTCTGGCTTTCAATGTTATGTGATAGTGATGGCACCAGGTCATAATCTTCCACAGGAGAGCACACATCTCTGCTGAGTGAGTTCCTCCTTGTTTATTTATGTAGGCTACCACTGTTGAGTTGTCCGTTGCAACTAGCACTGTTTGGTTCTGGCACTGGTCCTTGAAGTTTCGAAGGGCCAGTGAGACCGCCTTCAATTCTAGGATGTTTATGTGTAGCCTTTTTTCCTGATCTGACCACAGACCCTTTGTAGAATTTTGATCTAAGTGAGCGCCCCAACCTTTGTTTGAGGCGTCTGTAAAGAGATGGATACTGTGGTCTTTGGGATGAAGGTCTGCACCTTTCATCACGTTTGAGGGGTTTTGCCACCAGTCTAAGTGGGCTGCAATGGCTTCTGTCCAAGGAAGGAGGCTGTCCAGTGACTGAGGATATCTCCAGTGCTCCTTGAGATGAAACTGAAAGGGTCTCATGTGAAGGCGTCCCTCCGGGACCATTTTCTCCATTGAGGCAAGCAACCCAATTAGCGACATCAAACATCTTGCAGTCAAAACATGTTTTGACTTGAGTCTTAGGATCAAATCCTGAAGTTTGAGCCATCTCTCTTGAGTGGGTTTTACAAGGGCTGAATCTAGATGGTATTCGTAGCCCACGAACGAAAACACCTGAGTAGGTTTCAGTTCTGATTTTTCCTGATTTATTATCCAACCCAAGGACTGGGTTAGGTCTACCACCACCTGAGTGTTCCCTTGGGCTTCCTCCTGAGACTGGGACCTGATCAGCCAGTCGTCAAGGTATTGGTGAAGTCTGAGTCCTCTGGAGAGGGCCATTAGTTTCACTTCCTTTACAATCATTGTAAAAGACCTGGGGGGGCTGTGGCTAGTCCGAATGGGAGGGAGGTGAACTGGAACACTTGTGACTTGTAGCAAAACCTTAGGTATTTCCTTGAGTTTGGATGGATGGGGATGTGTAGGTAAGCGTCCGACAGATCTATCGACGATACCCATTCCCCTAGAATCAGGGAGGTCCTGATGGACTCTGGAGTTTCCATTTTGAACTTTTCTACGTGTAGAAAAGTGTTGGGCCTGCTTAGGTCTATGACTGGCCTCCACCTTTGGTGAGGCTTGGGTACTAGGAACAGGCGACTGTAAAACCCGAGAGATTTTACATTTTGCACCCTTTCTATTGGGCTCTTTGACAGAAGAGACTGGATACAAATGGCCAGAGCTTGGTCTTTGGAAGGGCCTTGTATTCTGACTGGATCAGAGGGAATCTGACCGGACTTGGATTTGAAGAGAATGACAGGATTTGTTTGCCAGTCTTTTCTGAAGAACGGAGGCGACCTCCTACTGGGGGACTGAGGGAGGCTTTGGAGGAGTCATGGGGGGGGGGGGGGGGAAGGATTTTCATGCCCTCGTCCCCTGGAGTGGGGTCGAAAATGACCTTGGAGCCTCTGCTACTCGATTTCCCCCAGCTGGGGAAAACGATGGATACTGCTTGGAATGGAATGACCCCCATTGGGGTGGTTCCTGATGACCAGAAGGGGGAGGGGGGCTTATTCAAGAGGCCCCTAGGGAGATACAGATTTGAAAACTTGTAATTGTCTTCAAAAACAAGATTGTTCCATTTTAAAGGAAATTAACAGTCTAAGTTCCTGTTGGCCTGGTAAATCATTCAGAGTCCAGACTGTGGAGGATCTAGGCATAAATTCCCTGGGGACAGGGGTTCAAAAACTGTCTAAGTTTCAATGTCCTCAGAAAATGGTTACGGTGAAGTCAGGCAACCTACTTCCCTTAAAATACCGTCAGGACAGAATGGCTTGGGGACTTGGACTTGTACCGAAGCCTCCAATAAGGGATGTTACTGCCAGGCTTGTGAACTATTAGTCCAACTGTGTGTTAGGATTGTTCAGAGTTCTGATCTGGAAACATCATCCGAGCATCAGATTTAAGATCCTATCATCTGAGGATCAGATCTAAATACAATCATCCGAGCATGGGATTGTAGATTAATCATCCGATGATTGGAACTTGTGTGAACATCCGATCATCCGAGAATAGGATGGTAGCAGACACCCGATCATTGGATCTTAGATCTAAGCATCGGGTCTAGATGCAATGAAAATCCGAGTATCAAATCATACTCGGGGGATAGTGGTTTACTGCATCCAATTCTCGGGTGCATTAAAAAACTCGGATGAGTTAAGATCGGATCTGGCTTCAGATTCAAGCAGGGATCTGATCCACCCTGGCTAGAAAGAAGTTGGATATTATAATTTCCATGTAAGCTTTCCTTAAATGATTCTTTGAGAAGAACTACACAACTGGATTTACGTATGTAAATCAAGAGTGACACAAGGTCATCTGCCCCACCCGCCTCACTGCAGGTAGGGCTAGTTGTGAGATAAGGAAAGCAATAATTACACCGAATTTTATTAAATAACATAGAATCTAAAAAGCAAGTATAATATATCTTATATTATAAAATTGGATGAATTAAAATAATAATGTCAAACCAAGGTTACCTTAGTTTGAAGAAACACGTAGTCTAGACGATTTGAGGGAGGATTCTATTCCTGTTTATTTAAGTATTAACATTTTAAATGGTCAATAATACAGGAAAGAAGGGATAAAATATTTTATTTCATTTTATTTATTTAATTTTATTGGTAAACGTACTTTAAGAAACACGCGTCTCTCAGCACATGCTGTCTAGACGTGACGTCATCACAGGGGTTTCCCCGAGGATTCCCCAAGTTAGTTTCGTGCTTTATATCATATTTTAACCCTTAAAATGGACAAATACTGTTGAAGAATGGGGATAAACCATGAACAAATTTATCTTATTTGATTTCAACAGGCATATATTCCTGTATATAAACTACCTACACGAGACGTGTGTTAGTTGCGAGTAATTGCTGTTTCCGATGATTTCACTCGACAAGGACTCGTTTGGGTTAAATTTATATATTTATATATTTTTAAACCCTAAAATGGTCCAATAATGAAGTAGATAGGGGTTAAATATTTTATTTTATTTTACTGACAGGCATATATATATATCCTGTATTAGTAACCACATAAACGAGTCGCAGTTTCTTTAAAACGTGAACCCGGAAGTGGACTTCAGTTGTAAAATATGCTAAAAATACTTATCTGAACTATGAAAGGTAACCAAATTATGATTCTATGTAATAAAACAAAGAAACTGATGTAGTTTCCATATCCAACGACAAGTATATCCTTGTAAAAATGAAATAACTTTCCTTCTAAAATAAAGCATTGCTAAATCACGCGGCCAACGAGAAAAGGAGACGAATGTGGGAGTGTACCGCGAGACGACAACCAGAGGCTACGGCCAACTATAAATGTCTATTTTTCTTAGACGTTGGCCATGATGCCTTGCGGCCATCCGAGAACAGCAATCAGTCCCACATGGTAAGCTATTGTAGCGCAATAAAATGATATATTTACCTGCATTTCTATTTGCTTAAAACGCATAACCAATTCACAAAGAATTCATGATGTAAAGCTTGTAACTGGAACTCCTACTACAATTCTACGGAATTACACACCTAATACATTTATTTACAAGATTTCAAAACAACATTTGGCACATCTGATCCAATACATCAAAACAGTGACACATAATATTAAAGATATTAATAAACTGTCTTTTTTTTTCTTAACCATAACTTGAAAGAACACAACATAATTTAAATAAATTGTTTTAAATAATGGAAAAAAAAAGAATAAACAACAAAATTATAACTTAAAAGTTTAAGATTGCATATAAAACGTGTGCACAAAAATATGGAAAATTATTGTATTCTGAATAATAAACACAAACAAATAATAAATCTAGTTCTGAGACTGTAACAACAAGCAATTATTTACAAATTTAAGCACATAATATAACAACGTTTTATGACCAGTAAATCTTTAGAGCACCATCTAGATGACCCATATATATCATTATAAAGATATTTTAAATGTACATACTCTCCAGTCAAGTATAGTAGCTCTTGAAAGTTCTGCTGTACAAATATTTACTGCATAATTAGAGTAAGAAATCTAAAATTCGCCAGGAATCTAAAATTCGCCACCTCTAAAACCTTAGTTAATTTTATGAAGAAAATGATGTTTTTGCGCAAAAATTGGTATTTTTCAGTTCAACAAGCCTTAATTTACTATACAGTCAACAAATCTCACCACAATTCATTTATTTTATTAGTATTTTCACATGTGGCGAATTTCAGATATGTGGCGAATTTTAGATTTCTTACTCTACATATTTTTTGTCATCAAGCAATTAAAAGTGACATACATATCAGATGGCAATCAACATCCCTGCATCAACATTCTATTTATCTTCAGTACTGTAAGCACTGTACTTAAATACTTTGTACTTAAATTCAATGTTTAACATGGCATATGATAGGACGTTGCAGATAACTTTGTATGGTCAACTGTGGTGCAAGTTTTTTGTAATGCAAGCTGTTAAGAACCTCCTTACTTTAGAATTTTTGCTGGTACAGACGAGTACAGGATATCTTGATGGTGAAGATTGTTAGAAAAGATTAGCAAGTTTTATTTCATGCATTCTTATTGATTTGCATTGTTTCATCTTTTGATAAATGTTTTAAGAACAGAACAAAGTCAATTCCCCCACTATACCTTTGGTATTCACACGGTCATGTGATAATATTTACAAATTTCAAACAAAACTAGAGTATTGCTTCGCAAAGCGTCCCAATGAGTATTAATGAGTTTGTAGAAATGACCATCTGCATGTGTTTAATATGTTTTTCCATTTATGACAAAATGCAAGGTTTCATAGATGAATCTGGTTTGTTTATTTTTTATTTATTTATTTTTGCGTTTCACGCAGAAATTCAAGACGGCTGCGAAAAGTGGTGGGAAAACAATTTTTGCGAAAGTCGCCATTACACTGTGCAGATACCCTGCGGGTGGAAAATTTCGTCAAAATAGCTCTATCTCGCTCCGTTTCCGAGATAAGCGCATTTTTGTGTTTAACACAGAAATTCAAGATGGCCGCCAAAAGTGGCAGGAAAAGTTTTTTGCGAAATAATGCTAGTAGACTCTGCAGATACCCCGTGGGTAAAAAATTTCGTCGAAATCGCTCCGTTTCCAAGATAAACACGTTTTTGCATTTTATGCAGAAATTCAAGATGGCCGCCAAAAGTGGCGCGAAAACGATTTTTGAGAAAAGTCGCCAGTAGACTCTGAAAATACCCTGTGGGTCAAAAATTTTGTAAAAATTGCTCCGTTCCCGAGATGAAAAAATCGTGACATTTAGTTAATCGTTAATAAGGCGCCATTTTGTATTGGATCACTTCCAAAAGTTAATGATTTTCAGACATCTATATAACGAACCTACTTGCCAACTTTCATGTGAATAGCTGAAATGCTTTTTAAGTTATCATCCAGACAAGCACACCCTTTTGAAAAACATGCTTTTGGTCATGTGACTTCTTTGATTGGTTGAAATGTCATGACACCAAATTTTTCTCAGGGGTGCTGCATACACCTACCAAATATGAAGCGAATCCGCCTTATGGCTGCAAAGCTATTGCAAAAAGAAAATGCGGATCTGGCGGAGTCGCTTCTCCCATATACAATCAAGCGTCCCTCACAGGACGCTTAATTCCATGTTAGTGTAAGAACAATGCCAGGACCCAAACACAAAGTTTTTCCACTGAGATTTTACCTGTTATCTGGAATGTTAGGCTAAGTAGAAATATTTTTAATGTTACTTCAGATTCAACTTATTTGGAGATCAACTATTTCATTAAACAAATCCAGCAAAGTGCAACATTTTGTGTTTAACACCACAGAGAAATATAAACAAGACATTACTAGAATATAAATTTACTATTGCTGAAAAGGTTTAAGATCCCCTTTGAGTTTTATATTTTAAAATGCTGTCTCTGTACAGTGAAATTCTGTTAAATCCTATGTGATCTAAAACTCCTTCAACTTAATCAGGAAGTTCCAGTGACAGGAGAAATAATATACTTTTAATTGAACTCCACCTGCAGAGTTTTCTATTGGTGAGTTTAATCGTACATGGGTTTAAATATATGTACTAAATTTAACTGTGCTTCGAACTGTACTGTCATGTTAATCAGATAATTGAAGAAATGTTTGTACTGTTAAGGTTTGCTATTGTGATATATGGAATGTATATTCAATAACTCCCCTTCCTTATTAAGAAGAAACAGGAGGTAATCAACAAATTAAAGAGAAAAAAGTAAGAAAAACATTAACATTTATCATTGCATAAATACAGTTGCATAGCTTTCGGTATAGGTAGATATGCGACCTGATTACCCTTCCTGTGTAAACTGTCAAGAATAACCAACTTTGTACAATGTCGTAACGACCTTGGTGTCATTTGCAACCTGGGGGCCAGATTCTCCCACTGTGTTTTATAGTGAGCATAAGGGTTAGTGGCTTGAGTCCCAGGGGCTGTCCCATTTCCTCTCATCATTTCAAACCTCAGCCAGGTCTGGCCCTCAGACATTGTGACTACACAGTCACTCAATGAACTCAGGGACATGAAGTTCGCCATCAGTTCCAAAACAGCAACTGGCAGCTTTTCTTGAAGGGCCATGATTAGTGGATAGACGTTCCAGATCCGGATTGGTCCGGAATCCCTGGACATCCTTGGTGGTGGGATGCGGTGGTTGAGATCAGCTCCACTGATGAGGAAAAGATGCATAAACTTGGTCTGCAGTTCATCTTCGAATGTGCTCAAGCAATGACCAATAACTGCGATAAGTTGAGACAGGAGGCTGCTCTCGTTATTCACTGGCACAATATTAGGATCTTGTCCATGCTTAAAGAACAGCTCTAAGATTAAGTAGACAAGTTTCGGATTCTTGGCGAAAAATGAACTCACGGGCCAACTGCTGTTGAGTAGCAAGGTGTGACCAATGGTGTGGTCAATGTGATTTCCACTAGAAGTGGGGACCTGGGTTCGAGCCCCAGCCTCAAGGAGCAACTCCATACATTTTCTTGCGTGCTGGTTTCGCTCGGCAAGTGTCATAAATCTGCCATGCTGAGTCATCTGCAGTGACTCTTTACTGAAATCGGAGGCCAGGTAGTCAAGTGGTGTGTTGTTATTACTGTCCTGTGCATTGACATTAATTCCCGCCCAGATTAACGCCTCTGTACAATCGGTCATGAAGCTGGTTTCCTCTGTGCTTTCATCATACAGTTTGTGTAATGCATTCTGACAGGCTACAGTTGCATTTACTTCAGCCCCGTACATCAACAACAGCTTAACACACTCCACACTCGAGGAAATGGCCGCAAACAGTGGCGGAATACTCATCTCATCTCTCTCATTTATGACACTCCGAAATCCATTCCTCAGCAACAGGTCCAAATAGGCTGCATTTCCCAGGAAACAAGCTACATGGAGCAGCGACTTCTCTTGCAAAGGAACTTTGGAATTATTACCTTTTACCGAGTTATCTCCAAAATAGAAACGCCTGTAATTGACGTGATCTCGCTGTACCGCATTTATTTCTTGCACCATAAATGGCTGCCAGTTCCTTTTCAATGGCGGCTGTCTGTTCCTTTTAACAAAGGCAGTGGGCCTTTTCAGATCATACAGGATTCTCGCCAAATAACTCGCACACTGAAGCTGCTTTTCCTCAATGCACACCTCAAATGGAGTCTTTTCATCATGTGGAACATTTTCTTCCAAGATTAGGCAGCTACAATTACTACCAGGACTCCTACTTATAGCAACATCTTGGGAATTTCCACTCTTGCTTTCACACAATGTTACTCCATGGCTTTGTTGATTTATTACATCAAAATTGGTTTCATTTTGGGAATCTTTTATGGCACGATCAGTACTTGCACATCCAGAGCTAGCATTTGTATCACCAATGCAAGTTGCACTTCTTGCAGAAAGTGTAATATTTAATTTAATGTTGTCAACAAGATTACTGTCTTGTCTGGGGCTGCTATATACTTTTTCATTCTTATTGACATCAGTGCAACCTAAGACAATAACCGAAGGCGTAATACCATTACATTTGCCGTCATATATGCTACAAGTCTCTTTATCTCCACTTACAGAGGAATGGTGCAAACATTTACTGCAGTTGGCATTGTAAGTGACAATGCTCTTTTCTTGCAAAAGTAATTGGCTTTCAATGGTGTCCTCTTTTGGAACTAGAATTTTTAGTATGTCCAAATCTCCAACTTTACAAGCTAAGTGGACTGGAGAATTAACCTTCACCTTTTCAGAGTCCTGCAGTATCTTTTGAAACTGTGCCTGTTTTTCTGGTATACCTTCTCCTACAAAATAAAAATAAACTAGACAAAGGACGCATCTGTGGCCAGATGCTGGATGTATCCACCGACAAAGGCCAACATAGTTTAGAAGATAAACAGCATTTTTCATTAATAAGCAAGCTGAAAGCACTTTTAAGTTTGGTTACCCTTATTTGACCCTGTAGCAGGGGCCCAAGGTGAAGTCTGACCTGATCAAAAGATTCGCAGCCCATGATTTCCTATAAGTCGTTTTCACATTGCAAACCTCTAGGACCAATAATAAGCAGGAGGGGCCCAAGGTCAAATCTGACCACATGAAAAGATTTGCAGCCCATGACTTCCTATAAGTTGTTTTCATATTAATGAGTTATTTGAGAAATACTGGCTATCTGCAATACTTCTAGAGATAATTCGCATTTACTCATTTTGAGTAGGTGAATAATTAGCTACGGGTCTGAAACTTCACCAAGTGAAAGCTCTCTCAAAAGTAGGCGAATGAGTTATTTGAGAAAAATTGGCTACCTACAATACTTTTAGAGATAATTCGAATTTACTCATATTCAGTAGGTGAGTAATTACCTACGGGTCTGGAACTTCACCATGTGAAAGCTGTCCCAAAAGTAGATGAATGAGTTATTTGATAAAAATTGGATATCTGCAATACTTTTAGAGATAATTAGTATTTACTCATTTTGAGTAGGTGAATAATTAGCTACAGGTCTGAAACTTCACCAAGTGAAAGGTCTCCCAAAAGTAGGTGAAGGAGTTATTTGACAAAAACTGGCTATCTGGAATACTTTTAGAGATAATTTGCATTTACTCATTTTCAGTAGGTGAGTAATTACCTACGGGTCTGAAACTTCACCAAGTGAAAGCTCTCCCAAAAGTAGGTGAATGAGTTGTTTGACAAAAATTGGCTATCTGCAATACTTTTAGAGATAATTGGCATTTACTCATTTTGAGTAGGTGAATAATTAGCTACAGGTCTGAAACTTCACCAAGTGAAAGGTCTCCCAAAAGTAGGTGAAGGAGTTATTTGACAAAAATTGGCTACCTACAATACTTTTAGAGATAATTTGCATTTACTCATTTTGAGTAGGTGAATAATTAGCTATGGGTCTGAAACTTCACCATGTGAAAGCTCTCCCAAAAGTAGATGAATGAGTTATTTGATAAAAATTGGATATCTGCAATACTTTTAGAGATAATTGGCATTTACTCATTTTGAGTAGGTGAATAATTAGCTACAGGTCTGAAACTTCACCATGTGAAAGCTCTCCCAAAAGTAGATGAATGAGTTATTTGATAAAAATTGGATATCTGCAATACTTTTAGAGATAATTGGCATTTACTCATTTTGAGTAGGTGAATAATTAGCTACAGGTCTGAAACTTCACCAAGTGAAAGGTCTCCCAAAAGTAGGTGAAGGAGTTATTTGACAAAAATTGGCTATCCGGAATACTTTTAGAGATAATTTGCATTTACTCATTTTGAGTAGGTGAATAATTAGCTATGGGTCTGAAACTTCACCATGTGAAAGCTCTCCCAAAAGTAGATGAATGAGTTATTTCATAAAAATTGGATATCTGCAATACTTTTAGAGATAATTGGCATTTACTCATTTTGAGTAGGTGAATAATTAGCTACAGGTCTGAAACTTCACCATGTGAAAGCTCTCCCAAAAGTAGATGAATGAGTTATTTGATAAAAATTGGATATCTGCAATACTTTTAGAGATAATTGGCATTTACTCATTTTGAGTAGGTGAATAATTAGCTACAGGTCTGAAACTTCACCAAGTGAAAGGTCTCCCAAAAGTAGGTGAAGGAGTTATTTGACAAAAATTGGCTATCCGGAATACTTTTAGAGATAATTGGCATTTACTCATTTTGAGTAGGTGAATAATTAGCTATGGGTCTGAAACTTCACCATGTGAAAGCTCTCCCAAAAGTAGATGAATGAGTTATTTGATAAAAATTGGATATCTGCAATACTTTTAGAGATAATTGGCATTTACTCATTTTGAGTAGGTGAATAATTAGCTACAGGTCTGAAACTTCACCATGTGAAAGCTCTCCCAAAAGTAGATGAATGAGTTATTTGATAAAAATTGGATATCTGCAATACTTTTAGAGATAATTGGCATTTACTCATTTTGAGTAGGTGAATAATTAGCTACAGGTCTGAAACTTCACCAAGTGAAAGGTCTCCCAAAAGTAGGTGAAGGAGTTATTTGACAAAAATTGGCTATCTGGAATACTTTTAGAGATAATTTGCATTTACTCATTTTCAGTAGGTGAGTAATTACCTACGGGTCTGAAACTTCACCAAGTGAAAGCTCTCCCAAAAGTAGGTGAATGAGTTATTTGAGAAAAATTGGCTATCTGCAATACTTTTAGAGATATTTCGCATTTACTCATTTTGAGTAGGTGAGTATTACCTACAGGTCTGGAACTTCAGCATGTGAAAGCTCTCCCAAAAGTAGGTGAATGAGTTATTTAAGAAAAATTTGCTATCTGCAATACTTTTAGAGAAAATGCAGAATTACTCATTTTTAGTAGGCAAGTAATTTAGCCACAGGCCTAATTTAGACATAAAGCCTACCAATAGAATACTGTGGTGCACCCTCTAATATACCTTGCAAACTTGAGAAGGCTAGCTATAATATTTTTTTCGTTAGAGCGGTAATGGTGAAATCTCTCTACACACTGCGGCTATCCAGTGGATACAATGATTTACTCAACAGTGAGAACCTGAAAGTAGATATTGGTAAGCCATGCCATGACATAGAGGTCTGCAATTTCACTCTGTTATAGCTGACCAAAAATTATGTGAATAACATATTTAAACAAAATACTGTAAATGTAATAGTTTTCACGTTATAACCGATTTACTCAACAGTGATAACCTCAAAGTAGCTATTACTCAGCTATGCAATGAGCTACATGTCTGAATTTTTTCTATGTTATAGCTGACCCAAAATTAGGTGAACAACATATTTAAGCAAAATACTGTAAATGCAATAGTTTTCAAGTTACAACTGATTTACTCAATAGTGAGAACCTGAAAATAGCTATTGCTCAGCTATGCCATGAGCTATAAGTCTGTAATTTCACGATGTTATAGCTGACCCAAAAGTAGGTGAACAACATATTTTAACAAAATACTCCAAATGCACTATTTTTCAAGTTACAAGTCATTTACTCAACAGTCAGTACCTGAAAATAGCTATTGCTCAGTTGTGCCATGAGCTACAGGTCTGTAATTTCACTATGTTATAGCTGACCCAAAAGTAGCTGAATAACATATTTACACAAATTTCTGTAAATGCAATAGTTTTCCAATTACAACTGATTTACTCAACAGTGTGAACTTCAAAGTAGCTATTATGCAGCTATGCAATGAGCCACAGGTCTGGAACTTCACTATGTTATAGCTGACTCCGAAATAGGTGAATAACATATTGAAACAAAATACTCTAAATGTAATACTTTTGAAGTTATAAGTAATTTACTCAACAGTGATAACCTAAAAGTAGCTATTACTCAGCTATGCCATGAGCTACAGGTCTGAAATTTTACTATGTTATAGCTGACCCAAAAATAGCTG
Source organism: Sabellastarte sp. h YS-2021 (assembly GCA_964017235.1). NCBI lineage: Eukaryota > Metazoa > Annelida > Polychaeta > Sabellida > Sabellidae > Sabellastarte > Sabellastarte sp. h YS-2021. Next base: position 61,708,880 of record OZ024938.1, read on the forward strand.
AATAACATATTGAAACAAAATACTCTAAATGCAATAGTTTTCAAGTTACAAGTGATTTTACTGATGATGGAAGTTACTGAAAAGCCCAAAAGTAGCTATTACTCACTTAGCTATTGAGACAGACACCCAAGTTACTCACCATGCTGTAGCTATGAAAAAAGTATCTGAATGACATATTTTAACAAAATGCTCTAAATGCAACACTTTTCAAGTTATAAGTGATTTAGTGCATGATTTCATGAATTTTAATGCATTTTAGACATTTTTGTCTACCAGAGGCCTAATTTAGACATAAAGCCTACCAAAAAGATAGGGTGGCGAGTCCTCTAGCATACCAAGCCACCTGCCAAATATGAAAGAAATCTGGAAAGAAATGTGGACTGTAAGTCGCTAACAAGCAATATTCCACATTTTAGACATTTTTGTCTACCACAGGCCTAATTTAGACATAAAGCCTACCAAAAAGATAGGGTGGCGAGTCCTCTGCCATATCAAGCCACCTGCCAAATATGAAAGAAATCCGGAAAGAAATGTGGACTGTAGGTCGCTAACAAGAAATCTCTGCGGACGCGGACGACGACGATGATGAATCCATAGTATCCCCGCTTCGCGTCGGGGATACAATAATGTCAAGGACGTCCTGCTCAGTATTAAAACTTACTGAACAGATAAATTCTTCATTTATCAGATATTTTTGTACTGCACTAGTCTATTAGAACACAAGAACAGACACTCACATGTCACGAGTAACTGATATTTTAACTATTGTCAGAAAAAAAACGTATTAGCGTAGCAAGCTCACTGATACAAAAATGAACAACTGAGGAAAGGACAACAAATTAAGAGAACCACACTATTATTCTTTATTATGTGTTTATACTCAATATCTCCATGTACTACAGGACTCAAAGCACTATGACTGAATGATGATCATTTGTCAATGTCCTTGAGGTTCTTTAACCTACCACTGGGGATAGGACCCAAAAGAGACGACCGCCATTTTAAGTAGTCATCCGACCCGAAAATCTTAAAAGTGTTGCCATGGCAACAGTGGTAGCTGGATACCTCCCAAAACCTAATCAGCTGTAGATCCTCTTGGGGTAAACATATTCTGAAAATTTGGTGAAAGTCTGTGCAGGGGTTTAGTCTGTGGAACACCCACAAACTTTAAGACCCGACGATCTTAAAAGTGTTGCCATGGCAACAGTTGTTACCAGATACCCCCCAAAACCTAATCAGCTCTAGATTCTCTTGGGGTAAACATCCCCTGAAACTTTGGTGAAATCCGTGCAGGGGTTTAGTCTGTGGAATACCCAAAATCTTTAAGACCCGAAAATCTTAAGAGTGTTGTCATGGCAACAGTTGTTACTGGATACCTACCAAAACCTAATCAGCTCTAGATCCTCTTGGGGTAAACATCCCCTGAATATTTGGTGAAAATCCATGCAGGGGTTTAGTCTGTGGAACACCCACAAGCTCTATGCCCGCCGCCGCCCGGATGGCGCAGGGGACGACTATAAACACAGAAACTAGGCTGGGTATGCTATTGCAAAGAGATAGGGTTTTCAACCTGTTTCTGAATGAGTAAAGAAAAGTGGTCAAATGTACATCATCAGGTGAATCATTCCAAATCTTTTGAGCATCATATACAAAGCTGAGACCAAAATGCTCAGTACACTTAGATTCTGATGCGTCAAAGTGGGGGACCTCGAGCAATACACCATCAGTTTGACTTCTATGCGTATTGTTCGCACTATGTCTAGAAAAGGTTCAAAATATTTAGGATTACCATTTTGTAAGAACTTGAACATCAGTAAGGCAGTCTTAAATACAAAATAATGTTCAATCGTCAGGCAAAGGAGAGCCTTTTCAACAGGAGTGATGTGTGAGTACTTGATGGTAAATATTCTAGCAAGCTGTATTTAATCAAACTCAAAGACAGTCACAAAATTTAGGATGATAAAAATATCTGATTAAATTTACCATTCAAGCTGACAATAACATTAGGTGAAACTTTCTGCACTCTCTGTTGTTTTTCTTTGTATGACTGATACAGATCCGTCAACGTACTGGACTGTTGAAGTAGATTCTCCTCGGATGGTTTACTCTTTCTATAAATATTTATATGCATACACTTAACATATTTAGATTAGTTTAATTTATAGGCTGATTTAATGTAGCTTTCGACAGTGTATATCTAACATTACTATAAATATGTCACCTAGTTCTGCATATAATTTCAAAACATGGGGTATACTGGAGAAAATATGGTGAAATCATTTCTTCTTACACAAGCCAGAATAGGTAGAATAAAAATACACACTTTTTGCAAGAGTGAAGGAACCAATACTTTGTCAAAAGTAGCTCTCACTCGGTGAATATTTTTATCTTAGTAACCTAATATTACAGAAATTAGTATTTTATACAGTCTTTATCTTGACCAAGCTCAATACTCTCCACTTAACTCAACAAAACTACTAAATTTGATGAAATATACATGTATCTGGCTATTCAATATATGCGGTATGGCAAATGTATTATGTACCCATAGCAACTCACTATTTGAATCATTTGCTTCTTAAAACACGTTCAACCAAGCACATACATGTATAAGGAATATTTAAAACATTCATTTCTACCTCTTAGCTGTCCTGAGGCTGATAGGAGCTTAACTAGTGAAAAGTGTGTAAAACCCCAACTTTTACTTTGAGAGCTGAATATATGGCGGTTGGAGCCTGCATTTCATTCATACTCAAACTACTTCATTTCTTTAAAAGCTTGCCTCACTCTTGTCACATTTTCAAAAATTGTGTGTGTGTATCCTGACAGTCAATATATGTAAACCAGAAGCAAAAAGTTCCAAAATCAAAGTGGAGTCCCATTGGGGGTACAAGGTAAAATCTTACATTATTTCAATGACAGGTCAAATGAAGACAGTTTTGAATACTTTTAAGCCCATACTTTTCTCACAACCACACTTTTTGTCATCTTTGATCAAGTCTTGTAGTCTGACTCATGAAAATTTGGTGTTTCATTGTTGGTGGCTCATTTTGGTTTCCAGCCCATAAGCAGATCTTCATCAAATGTTTCTATTATTATTTAACACTTCTGAAATGAAAAAAAACAACAACTACCCACTACCTAATATCTTACCTGGAAATGGTTTGGTAAGAGAAGTCCCAAGTACTCAAAAGCTTTACCGCTCCTGGGTGCCTGTGAACTATGGCCCACTGCATAGCATTAAGCTTGTGCTTGTCATCCTGTAAAGTATACCACACAAACAATTATGTAAAGGAGTCTTTAAAGGAGGTCAGAAGACTCTATTACATTTACAGGCCATATTGTGAATTGTAATTCTAATCTAATATGATTTTTAAACTGCTTAATCTCTGCACAATCCAGATTCTAGGAATCAACAAATATGCAAGCATGAAAAAAATATATCGCACATCTTGGGGCATGGAAAGGGTTTAGTAACCATGGTAACACCAAGAGAGAACACTGAAATTAAATGGATAAGCCCTGGTTTTGATATGAAGGGTGTAAGAGAGGTGGCAGAAAATAATAAAACAGAAATACTTTTATGGTCTTTAATTACTAATACCTTCCATTCCCTTAATGTGTTTTTAAAGGTGGCACTGTCAATCAGCATATCCCGAATTTCATCTGTGGAATCACCATTCTGAAAAAAACCCCAAAAACTAGACATTGCGTTTTTCAACAAATTCAGTGCATTATACATACAATTCAGCTAAGCAGGGTTCAGGGTTCCTAGGTAAGGTGACATCATTTGACTCTCAAGGATATGTCACAGTCATATCTGACATAAAAGATACACAAACCATGGTTTCCTATAAGTTATTTTCTTATCCAAAACCTCTTGGACCAGCAATAAAATACTTTTTGATAATATGAAACTGACCTTGAAGCAGGGGTCAAAGGTCAATCCAATACTATTTAAAGATTTGCAGCTCATCATTTCCTACAGTTGGTTTTACATTTTAAACCCCTAGGACCAATATTAAGGGAAATATGAGTCATTTTTCACATGAAGACCATGTCTAACCTTCCAAGAGGTTAACTATACAAAAGTGCTCAAGGTTTAAGCACTGGATATCAATGTTTTATTATTTCTCAGGTTTCTATGCTATTTTAAACTGGGCCAGGAACACACTGTGGTCTGATGCAAGATGTATTCAAAGGGAGAATAAGACCAATACTGGAGGACTGCTTTCTCAAAGAAAGAAAATACTCTTTGAACAGCAAAAACAAAGCGCCTGAGATAAAATGTGTTCTTGTGTTTCGTGTAGAAATTCAAAATGGCTGCCAAAAATAGTGGGAAAATTATTTTTGTTTTAGAAAAGTGTACATGACACTGCTACTGCCTTAAGCCCAAAAATTTGATTCTTTATTTCTGAAATATTAAGTATTTTTCACTATCAAGTATCAACTTCCTACACCTTAAGGCTTCCGAGATATAGCCCAGATTTTATAGGTCAAGGTCACTATGGCATGATAAAAGGTCAAATCAAGGTCATACCATGACGTTGCACACCTACACCACCTAATCAATGTCCCTACCAAGTATCAACATCTTACATCTTATGGTTTCCGAGATACAGCCCAGACAAGATTTTCAAATTCAAGGTCGCTACGGCAAGGTCAACTCAAGGTCACCATGATATTGGACACCTACACCCCCAACTAATGTCCCTACCAATATCAACTTCCTACACCTTACAGTTTCTGAGATACAGCCTCGACAAACTTTTCCCCACCGCCCACCCACCCATCTGGATGCCATGGGTGAAAACAACATGGGGTAAAAAATTATATTTAAAAAGAGAGGACTAGATTATGGAGAATGATGTATAAAGCATACAAAAAAAATCACATTCCCCAGCCACCATACAAAATATTAGATATCTCAGTATTTGATCAATAAGATAAACCAGTCCTAGGAATTATCCCATTTCAACCCCTCAAATCTGAGGGAAGGCTTATCTGCTCCCCCACTGCAAGTGTTTATGTTATCTGAAGACCATGTAATTAATAGCCCATCATCTGCATGTGTGTTGTGGTTGTAAATGACTGCTCTCTCATACAAAATGTGTTGCCGGTACTGGGAGAAAGCAAGTATACTTATGAAACCACATTTAGTTGCTGAATAAGTGTATATAAAAACAAGCATGTACAGTGTTTCTAGCTTTTTCATTCACTATGTGATGAACCACTTGTAGTTTTATTGTTATACACATTTATTATCTCCACCAAGGAGGTATTGTTTTCATGACCATTTGTTTGTCAGCAGGATTACACAAGTACTAATGCTTGGACCTTCCTTTAAAATGTCAAAAGCTGGGTCATGGTCTAACTTAGATTCCATTAAATTATCAGGCCTGGGTGTTTCTTAATTGTATCCACTGGATAGCATCCGGTGGATACTATGGATTTGACTTCGTTACGACTACGCCGCCGCCGCAGTGTGTAGAGAGATTTCACTGTTACCGCTCTAACGAAAAAAATATTATAGCTAGCCTTCTCAAATTTGCAGGATATATTCATAGCCATAAAATCTTGCCTGGGAATATTTTTGGCCTCATTTTAAAAAACAAGATGGCCGCCACGGGCGTTTTTCGACTTTAAACAAGGACTTTTGGTGGCCCTCTAGAGCAAAGGGTATTATAGGTAGAGATCTCAAATTCACACGATATGTTCCTCATTATAAAATCTTGACTGGGAATATTTTTGGCCTCACTTTGAAAAACAAGATGGCTGCCACAGGCGTTTTTTTTGCAGTCATGAAAAGTGCTTATAACTCGCTCATTATTGGTCCTAGAGGTTTGGGATGGTAAACCAACCTATAGGAAATCATGGGCTGGGAATCTTTTGGTGTGGTCGGATTTGACCTTGGACCCCTCCTTCAAGGTCAAACGAGGATAGCCAAACTTAAAAGTGTTTATAACTCGCTTATTATTGGTCCTAGAGGTTTGGGATGGTAAACCAACCTATAGGAAATCATGGGCTGGGAATCTTTTGGTGTGGTCAGATTTGACCTTGGACCCCTCCTTCAAGGTCAAACGAGTGTAATTCTATTGTTCGTTTGTATGTTTTTTGTACATTTGCCTGTTCATCAACATTCCTGTTTCGGGACTCTAACTCGAAAACACTGTGTCCAATCAAATTCAAACTTGACAGGGAGATAGATCACCATCATAGCTAGGTTCCTTTCGAAATTGGTGTAATTCCATCTGTTTGTTTGTCAACATTTCCGTTTCCGGACTCTAACTCGAAAACGCTTTGTCCAATCGAATTCAAACTTGACAGGGAGATATATCACCATCATAGCTAAGTAGCTTTCGAAATTGGTGTAAATCCGTCCTTTCGTTTGTCCGTTTATAGCAGAGATACAATTATGTAACCTAGATTACAAGTTTTACATTTCTTAGCACGTCTAACACATTCACTTTAACCGGGTGACCTAACATTTCTTTCCTTGTTTCTAAATGTAATTACAGCAGTTGCTAACCTTATTGCTGCCTGCGCAATCCACCTTTTGGGGCATCTTTGACCCTCTTGTTAAAATAATTTTTAATGCATTAAAATTCAAAAATTCATGCAGTAAATCACTTATAAGTTGAAACGCATTGTATTTAGAGCATTTTGTTAAAATATGTTGTTCACCTACTTTCTCCATAGCTACAACATGGTGAGTAACTTGGGAGTCTATCCCAATAGGTAAGTAAGTAATAGCTACTTTCTGACTTTTCAGTACCTTCCATAATGAGTAAAATTACTTGTAACTTGAGAAATATTGCATTTGTAGCATTTTGTTGAAATGTGTTATTCACCTTCTTTTGGATCAGCTATAACATAGTACAACTGCAGACTTGTAGCTCATTGCACAGCTGAGCAATAGCTACTTTGAGGTTCTCAGTATTGAGTAAATCACACATTACTTAAAAACTATTGCATTTAGAGTATTTTGTTTAAATATGATGTTCACTCACTTTTGAGTCAGCCGTAACATAGTAAAATTGTAGACCTGTTGCCCATTGCATAGCTGAGCAATAGTTACTTTGAGGTTATCACTGTTGAGTAAATCACTTGTAACTTGAGATAACAGTTGATAACAGTCCTATTACACTTGTTTCAATCGTTTTACAATCGTTAACATGTCAGTCGTAAACCTTTTTCCCCAGGCAGCAATTTCAAAAGGATTGAGTTTTAGCCAATCAGATTGTGTGTACAAATGTTGAAATGAAAAAGGAGTGTCCGATTGTCAAAAGAAGCCATCCCAAAGGCAACTAGACATACGCATCGGATAACCGATGCAAATTTGTATCCACCGAAAAGACAACTCACCAAAGCCAGTGAACCATTGTTTGACTTTGAAGGAGGGGCCCAAGGTCAAATCTCAAAACATCAGAAGATTCCCAGCCCATGACCTCCTATAAGTTGGTTTCATATTGCAAACCTCTAGGACCAATAATAAGCCAGTTATCAGCTCTTTTAAGTTTGGCTATTGTCGTTTGATCTTGAAGGAGGGGCCCAAGGTCAAATCTGAGCACATCAAAAGATTCCTAGCCAATGATTTCCTATAGGTTGGTTTCACTTTACAAACCTCTAGGACCAAAAATAAGCGAGTTATAAGCACTTTAGGTTTGGATATCCTCGTTTGACTTTGAAGGAGGGATCCAAGGTCAAATCTGACCACACCAAAAGATTCCCAGCCCATGACCTCCTATAAGTTGGTTTCATATTGCAAACCTCTAGGACCAATAATAAGCCAGTTATAAGCACATTTAAGTTTGGGTATCCTCATTCGACCTTGAAGGAGGGGTCCAAGGTCAAATCTGACCACATCAAAAGATTCCCAGCCCATGATTTCCTATATGTTGGTTTACCATCCCAAACCTGTACAACCAATAATAAGCGATTTCAAAAGGATTGAGTTTTAGCCAATCAGATTGTGTGTACAAATGTTGAAATGAGAAAGGAGTGTCTGATTGTCAAAAGAAGCCATCCCAAAGGCAACTAGACCTACGCATCGGATAACCGATGCAAATTTGTATCCACCGAAAAGACAACTCACCAAAGCCAGTGAACCATTGTTTGACTTTGAAGGAGGGGCCCAAGGTCAAATCTCAAAACATCAGAAGATTCCCAGCCCATGACCTCCTATAAGTTGGTTTCATATTGCAAACCTCTAGGACCAATAATAAGCCAGTTATCAGCTCTTTTAAGTTTGGCTATTGTCGTTTGATCTTGAAGGAGGGGCCCAAGGTCAAATCTGAGCACATCAAAAGATTCCTAGCCAATGATTTCCTATAGGTTGGTTTCACTTTACAAACCTCTAGGACCAAAAATAAGCGAGTTATAAGCACTTTAGGTTTGGATATCCTCGTTTGACTTTGAAGGAGGGATCCAAGGTCAAATCTGACCACACCAAAAGATTCCCAGCCCATGACCTCCTATAAGTTGGTTTCATATTGCAAACCTCTAGGACCAATAATAAGCCAGTTATAAGCACATTTAAGTTTGGGTATCCTCATTCGACCTTGAAGGAGGGGTCCAAGGTCAAATCTGACCACATCAAAAGATTCCCAGCCCATGATTTCCTATATGTTGGTTTACCATCCCAAACCTGTACAACCAATAATAAGCGAGTTATAAGCACTTTTAAGTTTGGCTATCCTCATTTGACCTTGAAGGAGGGGTCCAAGGTCAAATCTGACCACATCAAAAGATTCCCAGCCCATGATTTCCTATAGGTTGGTTTACCATCCCAAAACTCTAGGACCAATAATAAGGGAGATATAAGCACTTTTTATGACTGACAAAGAAACGCCTGTGGCAGCCATCTTGTTTTTCAAAATGAGGCCAAAAATATTTTCAGTCAAGATTTTGTAATGAGGAACATACCCTGCGAATTTGAGATCTCTACCTATAATACCCTTTGCTCTAGAGGGCCACCAAATATCCTTGCTGAAAGTCGAAAAATTGCCCGTGGTGGCCATCTTGTTTTTCAAAATGAGGCCAAAAATATTCCCAGGCATAACGGTGAAATCTCTCTACACACTGCGGCAGCGGCATAGCGAAGCGAAATCCATAGTATAGCATCCGGTGGATACAAATATTTGGATTGCAATGAATAGGATTGTAATGCGATTGACTTAGGATTAAACAGATTGGCTTGTGACTATTGCAATGAATTTGACCTGCCTGTGACCCCAATATAGAGGAATCCAGTTTAATCATAGTTGCACATTGTTTAATCTTTGCAACAGTAGGGGGGGGGGGGGCTCATATATGTGTCAGACATTTCCATTTCCACGAATTTGTAATCGTAAATTGATCGGAAGTCAATCTTTTGCAATCGTAATTTGTTCTTTTACAATTACATTCACTGTAAGTTGAACCTTACACATTTGCATGGACTGGACATCAATCTTATTAAGAATTGCAAGTAAATCTTTCAAATGATAACTCAATCTTTGCAATTGTAAATCAGTCTTTTGTCTTTTTCTTTCTTTGTTTGTGTTAGCTGGATTATGCTGCTTGGATATTCATGAAAAAATTTGAACATTGGTCTAGGTCCAACTTAGATCCCTGTAAATTTTGATCTGATCAAGATCACAAAGCTTTTCATGGTACTTTGCCATGTCAGCCTGGGGATACACTGGATCAAATCAATGCATTTTCTAGTTGTATATTACATGCCTTGGCTGAGGTTTGTGTTCTCTGAGTGCTCTTATTTACATTACAACATGCTAGTGACAAATGGACCAACATTGCTCTATCTGTGTATAACACAATGCATTCCTATGAGCACTAATTAAATTTGGTTCAAGGATAACTAGAGGATCGCTCGCAAAAAAAAAAGATAATGTTTTTGCATAGCAAAAACAAAGCGTCCCGAAAAGGATATAAAGGTGAGTGCTAAAGTATTAAGAAAATGCTTCGTTTCTAGCCTTATACTGTTGTGGCAACCAAAGTCAGCGCAGTCTGCTCTATCTAGCACGGTTTTCAAGATATAAGCATTTTTGTGTTTTACAAAAAATAAAAAAATAAAAAATGTCCGCTATATTTGGCGAGACAAAAATATTTTGAAAATTGGCATGGCTACTCTGCAGAGATACCCAGCAGGTCCAAAATTTTGTTGAGTTCACTCCATATAGCACGGTTTTCGAGATATAAGCATTTTTGTGTTTTGAAAATTCAAAATGGCCACCATTTTTGGGGAGACAAAATTTTTTGTCAAGACCACTGCCGTGGTGTGTATCTCCCGCCGAGCATTAAAGCAGAAGAAATAGCTTTTCCGAGATATTCACAATTTTTCATTTTCGTGTGTGAAAGGTCTTCCAAAAGTAGGTGAATGAGTTATTTGAGAAAAATTGGCTATCTGCAATACTATTAAGAGATAATTCACATTTACTCATTTTGAGTAGGTGAATAATTATCTATGGGTCTGAAACTTCACCAAGTGAAAGCTCTCCCAAAAGTAGGTGAATGAGTTATTTGAGAAAAATTGGCTATCTGCAATACTTTTAGAGATAATTCGCATTTACTCATTTTGAGTAGGTGAGTAATTAGCTATGGGTCTGAAACTTCACCATGTGAAAGCTCTCCCACAAGTAGATGAATGAGTATTTGATAAAAATTGGGTATCCGCAATACTTTTACAGATAGTTTTTTTAGCATTTACTCATTTTGAGTAGGTGAATAAATAGCTATGGGTCTGAAACTTCACAGAGTGAAAGCTCTCCCAAAAGTAGGTGAATGAGTTATTTGAGAAAAATTGGCTATCTGCAATACTTTTAGAGATAATTCACATTTACTCATTTTGAGTAGGTGAATAATTAGCTATGGGTCTGAAACTTCACCAAGTGAAAGCTCTGCCAAAAGTAGGTGAATGAGTTATTTGAGAAAAATTGGCTATCTGCAATACTTTTAGAGATAATTCGCATTTACTCATTTTGAGTAGGTGAGTAATTAGCTATGGGTCTGAAACTTCACAGAGTGAAAGCTCTCCCAAAAGTAGGTGAATGAGTTATTTGAGAAAAATTGGCTATCTGCAATACTTTTAGAGATAATTCGCATTTACTCATTTTGAGTAGGTGAGTAATTAGCTATGGGTCTGAAACTTCACCGAGTGAAAACTCTCCCAAAAGTAGGTGAATGATTAATTTGACAAAAATTGGCTATCTGCAATACTTTTAGAGATAATTCGCATTTACTCATTTTGAGTAGGTGAGTAATTAGCTATGGGTCTGAAACTTCACCAAGTGAAAGCTCTGCCAAATGTAGGTGAATGAGTTATTTGAGAAAAATTGGCTATCTGCAATACTTTTAGAGATAATTCGCATTTACTCATTTTGAGTAGGTGAGTAATTAGCTATGGGTCTGAAACTTCACCAAGTGAAAGCTCTCCCAAAAGTAGGTGAATGAGTTATTTGAGAAAAATTGGCTATCTGCAATACTTTTAGAGATAATTCGCATTTACTCATTTTGAGTAGGTGAGTAATTAGCTATGGGTCTGAAACTTCACCAAGTGAAAGCTCTCCCAAAAGTAGGTGAATGAGTTATTTGAGAAAAATTCGCTATCTGCAATACTTTTAGAGATAATTCGCATTTACTCATTTTGAGTAGGTGAGTAATTAGCTATGGGTCTGAAACTTCACCAAGTGAAAGCTCTCCCAAAAGTAGGTGAATGAGTTATTTGAGAAAAATTGGCTATCTGCAATACTTTTAGAGATAATTCGCATTTACTCATTTTGAGTAGACGAGTAATTAGCTATGGGTCTGAAACTTCACCAAGTGAAAGCTCTCCCAAAAGTAGGTGAATGAGTTATTTGATAAAAATTGGGTATCCGCAATACTTTTACAGATAATTAGCATTTACTCATTTTGAGTAGGTAAATAATTAGCTATGGGTCTGAAACTTCACCATGTAAAAGCTCTCCCAAAAGTAGGTGAATGAGTTATTTGAGAAAAATTGGCTATCTGCAATACTTTTAGAGATAATTCGCATTTACTCATTTTGAGTAGGTGAGTAATTGGCTATGGGTCTGAAACTTCACCATGTGAAAGCTCTTCCAAAAGTAGGTGAATGAGTTATTTGAGAAAAATTGGCCATCTGCAATACTTTTAAGAGGTAATTCGCATTTACTCTTTTTGAGTAGGTGAGCAATTAGCTATGGGTCTGAAACTTGACCAAGTGAAAGCTCTGCCAAAAGTAGGTGAATGAGTTATTTGAGAAAAATTGGCTATCTGCAATACTTTTAGAGATAATTCGCATTTACTCATTTTGAGTAGGTGAGTAATTAGCTATGGGTCTGAAACTTCACAGAGTGAAAGCTCTCCCAAAAGTAGGTGAATGAGTTATTTGAGAAAAATTGGCTATAAGTAGGTGAGTAATTGCTAGGTGAGTAATTGGCTATGGGTCTGAAACTTCACCATGTGAAAGCTCTTCCAAAAGTAGGTGAATGAGTTATTTGAGAAAAATTGGCCATCTGCAATACTTTTAAGAGGTAATTCGCATTTACTCTTTTTGAGTAGGTGAGCAATTAGCTATGGGTCTGAAACTTGACCAAGTGAAAGCTCTTTGGGATAGCTGCTCTGCAGAGATACCCTGAAGATAAAAAATTTCGTCGAAATCGCTCTATGTAGCACGGTTTTCGAAATATTAGCATTTTTGTGTTATGCAATTTTTGCGCAAAAATTCGAAAATTCAAAATGGCCGCCATTTTTGGCAAGATAAAATTTTTTTGAAAATTGGCATGGCTACTCTGCAGAGATACCCAGCGGGTCAAAAATTTCGTCGAAATCGCTCTATCTAGCAGGGTTTTCAAGATATAAGCATTTTTATGTTTTTGCGAAAAATTCGAAAATTCAAAATGGCCGCCATTTTTGGCGAGAAATTTTTTTTTTCAAAATTGGAATAACTACTCTGCAGAGATACCCTGCGGGTCAAAAATTTCGTCGAAATCGCTCTATCTAGCACGGTTTTCGAGATATAAGCATTTTTGTGTTTTGCAATTTTTGCGAAAATTTCGAAAATTCAAAATGGCCGCCATTTTTGGCGAGACAAAAATTTTTTGAAAATTGGGAAAAGTACTCCGCAGAGATATCCTGCGGGTCAAAAATTTTGTCGAAATTGCTCTATCTAGCACGGTTTTTGAGATATAAGCATTTTGTGTTTTGCAATTTTTGCGAAAATTTCGAAAATTCAAAATGGCCGCCATTTTGGGCGAGACAAAAATTTTTTGAAAATTGGGAAAACTACTCCGCAGAGATACCCTGCGGATCAAAAATTTCGTCGAAATCGCTCTATCTAGCACGGTTTTCGAGATATAAGCATTTTTGTGTTTTCCTTATTTGGAAAATTCATAATGATTAATTAATCATTAATTACTCGGCCATTGCTTGACCAATCAATGCCAAAATCTAATGATTTCCAGATTTTAATAGAATGAATGTATTTACCAAGTTTCAGGTGAATTGATAAAATTCCTTTCAAGTTATCATCCGGACAAGCTTCCCCATCGAAAAAAGACATTTTTGGTCATGTGACCTCTCTGATTGGTTGAAATGTCACTGCAGCATATTCAAAAAAATTCCCCAAGGCTACTGCCTAAACCTGCCAAATTTGAAAAGAATCCGCCTAACGGTTACAGAGTTATAAGGAAAACAAAATGTGGAGCCGGCGGAGCCGGAAGCTCTCCCATACACAAACAAGCGTCCCTTGTGGGACGCTTAAAAAGTTTTCACTGTCATTAATTAAGATCTTCCCGAGAATCTTCCGGGCTAGGCACATTTTCTTAAGTTCAAATTTGCATCCTATCATCTGTGGATGACCCCCCCCCCCCCCCCCCCCCAAAAAAAAAAAAAAAAAAATCAGTAAAGAAAATATTACATCCTTAACCACTGCACAAATTCATCTATTCCTTAAATTAAAAATTGCCCCAAATGTTTTATACGACTTTGTTTAATCAAGCTTCAAACTAAAAAGCTTGCATGGTTGCAGAAAGATCAAGTAAAATGATACATGAAATACTCCTGTACACAACCTTATAAAAAAGGCTATTTAGTGTGGTGTACTATGTGAAATACTGGATTACAGTTAGACAAGAAAACCCAGATGTGAAATCATTTGTGGTTTGTGGCAATTTATTATCAGCACCCTACCTAGTTAAAATAAACACAGTCAGAGGGGGAGCAGATAGACGTTCCCTCAGATTTGAGGGACTTGGATGGTATAATTCCGAGGACTGAAACAGAGTTATTATAAATATTTTATGCATAAACATACATTATCTATAGATCAGAGAAAGTTAAATTTAACAGATCCTTTATGAATGTGATTATATTATCAATACAGTTTCAGTTTAATCAAGTTTTACCCCAACGCTCTGCACGAGGCTGCTAACAATATCAATACACACTTCATTTTCGCCTTCAGGTTGCCTGCTTGCCATATCTACAAACACATAAAACAAATGTATGTAAAGTTAGTGGACACTAATTAAATAAGAAACTAGAAAAAAGTTTTTGCTAACAAAAACAAGCGGCCCGGATGGAGACTTAAGTAAATAAAGCTGTAGTACTTGTGGTATGAGACTGTAAGGAGAAGGTAAGCTTTACCATGTTTTCTATCTGATAGGAAAGTGGACTATCTAAAAACTAGGGCTGCGAACGAATACTCGAGCCTCGGTGTGCGAGGCGGTCTTGGCTTGTACTCGAGTCCATTTTAAAAATTGTATTATCGCCCACGTAATCAAACACTGGTGTAAAATATGCTACATTTCAGCATTTCCGTCACATAATATGAATTAAAGTTGTTATTTTTGCTTGAAAACATACAATTTACTCCATATTCTATAATATATGGTCAAATAGAAGACGTTTTTCTTCAAAAGTTTCGTTTCCGGAACCGACTATTTGTTTACAGAAGACTTCTGATGGTAGGTACTAAATCTCGCGGTTACTCGAATTTGAGCTGGTTGTCAGAGGGCGAGTACTCGATGCCGTTTTTCAGCACCCGTCACAGCCCTACTAAAAACTGTATCAGTTGCAGTATTAGACTGTAAGCAGAATAACAGCATGCACAGCTATGCTTGATAAAGCTCAGTGAGAGTGAACCTTTCCATTTTCTTTCAGTTTCTTTTCTTTTTTTTTGCAAGACAGAAAAGATACACACATGCACACTTATTCTCCTCTTTGTTTGAATGGGGGAAGTGAGACTAACAACATGCACACACATAATCTCATTTCCCCATCTCACTTCCCTCCCTCATCCCCCATACACAGAGGCAATTCTTTTCTCACATGCATTTTTATTTGAGCGAGGGGAGTGGGAAGGGGGCAGATCTGTGCAGAAAAAGACTGCCTCTTCCTCACTCCCCTCACTGAAATAAAATGCAGGTGAGAAAACGATTATTTACTGCAGTAGAATGCTTAGGTTTTACAGCAATTACTTGCTACACTTCTGAAATTTACTGTGTTATAACTGACACAAAACTACATCGAAAACACATTTAACAAAATACTCTAGGTGTGTGTGGTTTTTTTCTGAAACGTGGCATTATTGTAAAGCTTCAGGTCTCTGCAAAGTATCCAAAAAATTTTTCCCGGTGCTGCGGCGGTGATCAGTTGAACTTATGTAAAAACAAATAAGCGTCCCTGACTGGCTTCTTAATAAGTATAATTTGATGCACATCATAATTTTAGATAATTACAACAAAATAGGAATGTATTTTGCCTGCTTTAATAGTAATTCAAGATGGTGGCTGAAATTTGGAAAAGTCTAAATTTTTCAGAGGTGCTAGAGGAGTAGAACTTAGTACCCTGGGGTCCAAAATTTGCCTGAAATTGCTCTATCTCTTATGGTTTTTGAGATAAATGACATTTTCCATTTTGGCCAAAATTCAAGATGGCGGCTGAAATTCGGAAAAAAGCCAAAATTTTTCAGATGTCCTAGAGAAGTAGTCCTTGGCAACCTGGGGGATCCAAAATTTGCCAGAAATCGCTCATCTGTTTTCGTAAGTGCAATTTCAAAAAGCTACACCCTTTGCACTAAGATATGAAAATAACATTAAGATAATGACATCATTAATTTTTAATTAAATTAGAAATTGCAATCTATGACCCCACCACTGTGACGAGCTATTAAGACTCTCCACATATGGTTTCCCACTACCTGTTAAAAAATTGTAAAGCTGTAAAACCAAAAATAAAGAAGATATGAGGCAAAAACAGAAAAATTGATATTTTATGATCTCAGTTTGACTCATAAGAGGGGGTCAGAGGGCTAATTTGACCAGCTACCTAGACTCTCCACGAATTTCAACTACCTGTTAATACATTCTAAAGCTGTAAAAGCAAAACTCCAAAGGACATATGAGGCAAAAACACAAAATCAGCCATTTTAAGACCCCAGTTTGACCCATGGGGGGGGGGGGGGGGGGGGGGGGGGGGGTCAGGGGGTAAGTGTGGTCGGCTATCTAGACTCTTCACATAAGGTTCCCCAATACCTCTTAATACATTCTAAACTCTAGAAGCAAGAATAAAGTGGATATAAGGCAAAAACATAAATTCGGTTATTTTATGACCCCAGTTTAACCCATAAGGGGGGGGGTCCGGGGGTAAATCTGACTGGCTATCTAAACTCTTCACATATGGTTTCCCAATACATCTTAATACATTCTAAAGCTCTAAAAGCAAGAATAAAGAAGATATAAGGCAAAAACACAAAATAGACTATTTTATGACTCCAGTTTGACCCATAACTGGGGGGGGGGGGGGGGGGGGCTGGCTATCTAGACTCTTCATATATGGTTTTCCAATACCTGTTAACACATTCCAAAGCTCTAAAGCCAACTAGAGTATTGCTTCTTAAGAGAAATTGTTTTTGCAAAGCAAAGCAAAGCATCCCAATGAGTATTAATCAGTTTGTAGAAATGACTGTCTTCCTGTGTTTAATATGTTTTTTCCCATTTATGACACAATGCAAGGTTTCCTAGATGAATCTGGTTTGTTTATTTATTTATTTTT
The DNA here is from genome assembly GCA_964017235.1 of Sabellastarte sp. h YS-2021. Classification (NCBI taxonomy): domain Eukaryota; kingdom Metazoa; phylum Annelida; class Polychaeta; order Sabellida; family Sabellidae; genus Sabellastarte; species Sabellastarte sp. h YS-2021. The sequence goes on from OZ024938.1 coordinate 61,725,935, forward strand.
TTTTTGCGATTTACGCAGAAATTCAAAATGGCCAACAAAAGTGGCGGGAAAACGATTTTTTGGAAAAATCACCAGTAGGCGCTGCAGATAACCTGCGGGTCAATAATTTCGTGGAAATCACTCTATCTCGCTCCATTTCTGAGATAAACAGGTTTTTGCGTTTTACGCAGAAATTCAAGATGGCCAAGGGTCTCATGTGGCTCAGTTGGTAGGGTGTTGGACTTATAATCCAAGGTTCGTGGGTTCGATCCCCATTGATGCCAACTGTTTCATGTGGGATAACATCCTTGGGCAAGATGTTAACCTGGTCTGTGCCTCTCTCCACCCAGGGGAAATATGGGTACCCAGCCTTAAGGGATACTGGCTTCTGCGTCTTGCATGGCAGCAATAGGTAATGTTACCAAGGCTAGCTATCCTTGCTGGGGTAATACTGTGTAAAGCGCTTTGAGCTAATAATAGAAAATAGCATCAGAGATGCCCGTACCCCACAGCCTTGGGAAATATTTTCAACACCATGAGATATAGAAGTACTGTACCAGTACAAACTTCAGGATACTTTCAGAGCACTGTCAGTTATATAAAGGTCCAAACAATGTTTAAATGGAGAAATAATGTTTAAAAGAAAGATAATGCGTATGAAGATGAAGTATTAAAACAAGATAAGTCAATGACAAGATGACAGCATTAATCAGTAAACTAAAATTCAACACTCTTTATATACATCTGCATTTCCGAATTATGGTTTAGCAGGTTTGAATATTACCATGCATACAGAAGTGGTAATACATTTAATGAATGCTTATGTGTGGTGTTGGAGTAAAATCTGTGGCTCACTTGATGAAATTCTATCTCTTACAATGGGAAGTTATGAAAGTAAAATTCTTAATAAATTCTAATATGACTTTTGCTTAATCTGCATCAAAAGACAGACCCAAAGGTGCAACAAGATTTTAAAGGTCAAGGTCACTACGGCAAGGTAAAAGGTCAAATTAAGGTCACACCATGATAATGCACACCTATAGCCAATAACCAATGTCCCTACCAAGTATCAACTTCCTACACCTTACGGTTTCCGAAATACAGCCCTGACGATTTTATAGGTCAAGGTCACTATGGCAAGGTCAAAGGTCAAATCAAGGTCACACCATGATGCTGCACACCTACACCCCCTAGCCAATGTCTCTACCAAATATCAACTTCCTGCACCTAACAGTTTCCCAGATAAAGCCCGGACAATATTTTATAGGTCAAGGTCACTACAGCAAGGTTAAAGGTCAAATCAAGGTCAGACCATGACGTTGCACACCTACACCCCCTAATCAATATCCCTACCAAGTATCAACTTCCTACACCTTACGGTTTCTGAGATATAGCCCAGACATTTTATAGGTCAAGGTCACTACGGCAAGGTCAAAGGTCAAATCAAGGTCAGACCATGACGCTGCACACCTACACCCCCTAAGCAATATCGCAACCAAGTATCAACTTCCTACACCTTACCAGGCCTGGGGTCAAGTACATGGAGCCAAGTACAAGTACAATTACTTTGCCAAGTTGCAAGTACAAGTACAAGTACTGATCTCAAGAGTCAAGTACAAGTACAAGTACTTTGAAAAATTGCAAGTACAAGTACTTTTATAGCGTACGACCCCAAAACTATAATAACTAGATAATCACTATTTATTTAAAATTAATTATTTATTGAGACATACAATTTAAAGCAATCATTCAATAAACACTGATGAGCTAAAATCTGCTCCATTACTTTTCTGGTTACACTTAATAAATACAGGTCTTTCAAAAATTTTGTCTGTGAGACTCACAGTGTGAGTAAACACCTGAATGCATGGAAATCCTGTCTTGCAATGCTAAAAAATCTGATTTCAAAAGATCCACTTGGACATCAGTATGCTTGTGTTGACAGATAATGAATTATTTACTTGGGGCACATAAAACGTTTTTAAAGGGTTTGTACCAGTCCTTTATGTAAAACTGATATTACATATGGTTGGTGGTTGGAATACATTTATTAAATAAATGAATGAACAAGTGAAATAAAACTTTATATTTAAGGGCAATTGTATAGTGTAAAAAGCCAAAGCAGATATACTAAACATTGATATTTGTTTATAAAGGGGTGTATTGAAATGAATGAGTCAACAGTTTATTTGTGTAAGGGATTAGCTTGTTTGTCTTACATAAACAAGTAATTGGCCCTCCTGTCCACTAAGCTTGGCATCAACACTCAGGCTGAGTGGGTCTTTTGTGTGAAAATGAATAAGGGTAGGTATATGACAAAAGCAAAGCTATGCTGTGACTGAGTGGATCTTTTGTGTAAAAGTGAAAAAGGATAGATTAAATGCGGCACCTTTATGATTAAAACACAGCTATATTCTGAATGAGTGGGTATTTTGTTTAAAATGTAAAAAGGTGTTGATTAAATGCAGCCTTGTTATAATTAAAGAAAACCAAAGTTCTGGCTAACTAAACAGCCCTTTGTACTTTGACAAAACAACACAAACTATAATCTATCTACACTCTGCTGAAAGAAACAATAAAAATTTACACCTAATAAGTCACTTAATTAAAGTTATAAAACTACAAAATCAATGTACTTGGAATGTACTTGAAAGTAATTGAAAAGTACTTGGATATTTTAGCCAAGTACAAGTACTTTTAATTTTCAGCTGTCAAGTACAAGTACTTGAAAAAGAGTAATTAAGTACAAGTACCAAGTACAAGTACTTGTACTCGCCCCAGGCCTGCACCTTACGGTTTCTGAGATATAGCCTGGACAAGATTTTATAGGTCAAGGCCACTACGGCAAGGTCACAGGTCAAATCAAGGTCACACCATGACGTTGCACACCTACACCCCCTAACCAATATCCGTACCACGTATCAACTTCCTACACCTTACGGTTTCTGAGATATAGCCCAGAACACATTTTATAGGTCAAGGTCACTACGGCAAGGTCAAAGGTCAAATCAAGGTCACACCATGACGTTGCACACCTACACCCCCTAACCAATGTCCCTACCAAATATCAACTTCCCAAGCCTTACAGTTTCCGAGATATAGCCCGGACAACATTTTATAGGTCAAGGTCACTACGGCAAGGTCAAAGGTCAAATCAAGGTCAGACCATGACGTTGCACACCTACACCCCCTAACCAATATCCCTACCAAGTATCAACTTCCTACACCTTACGGTTTCCGAGATATAGCCCGGACAAGATTTTATAGGTCAAGGTCACTACGGCAAGGTCAAAGGTCAAATCAAGGTCAGACTATGACGTTGCACAACTACACCCCCTAACCAATGTCCCTACCATGTATCAACTTCCTACACCTTACAGTTTCCGAGATATAGCCCGGACAAGATTTTCAAACTCAAGGTCACTACGGCAAGGTCAAAGGTCAAATCAAGGTCAGACCATGACGTTGCACAGCTACACCCCCTAACTAATGTCCCTACCAAGTATCAACTTCCTACACCTTACGGTTTCTGAGATACAGCCCGGACAAACTATTTCCCGCCGCCCACCCACCCACCCGCCCATCCGGACACCATGGGTGAAAACAATACCCCAACAGCCATTAAGGGCTGTGGGGTAAAAAAGCGCTATATAAGAGCCCAGTATTATTATTATTATTATGGCCATCAAAAGTGGCGGGAAAACAATTTTTGCGAAAAAAACACCAGTAGACTCTGCAGATACCCTGCGGATCAAAAATTTTGTTGAAATCACTCTATCTCGCTCCATTTCCAAGATAAACATGTTTTTGTGTTTTATGCATAAATTTCGTCAAAATCGCTCTATCTCACTCTGTTTCCAAGATAAACAGGTTTTTACGTTTAACACAGAAATTCAAGATGGCCGCCAAAAGTGGTGGGAAAACAATTTTTGCAAAAAGTCGTCAGTAGAATCCGCAGATACCCTGTGGGACAAAAATTTCTTTGAAATCGCTTTTATTGCAGAAATCTCTCGTTTAACGCAGAAATTCAAGATGGTCGCCAAGAAAACAATTTTTATGAAAAGTTTCCAGTAAACTCTGGAAATACCCTGCAGGTCAAAATTTACGTCAAAATTGCTCTTATCTCGCTCCATCATTTTGTACTGGATCACTTCCAAAAGTTAATGATTTCCAGACATCTATATGACAAACCTACTTGCCAAATTTTATGTGAATAGGTGAAGCGCTTTTTAAGACAAGCACACCCTTTTGAAAAGCATGTTATTGGTCATGTGACTTTCTCTGATTTATTAAAATGTCATGACATCATATTCAAAAATTTTTCCCAGGACTACTGCATACACCTGCCAAATATGAAGAGAATCTGCCTTATGGCTGCTAACCTATTGCGAAAAGAAAATGTGGATCCGGTGGATCCGGCAGAGTCGCTTCTCCTATACACAAACAAGTGTCCCTCGCGGGACGCTTAATAATAAAGGAGATTCAAGGAAAAATGTCAAAATTGGCTATTTTATGACCCCAGTTTGATACCTACTGGGGGATCGGGGTTGAAATTTGACTTGCTTTCTAGACTCTCCACATGTGGTTTCCTACTACCTCCCAATACATTTTATGGCTCTAAATGCAATACTTAAGAAGATAATAGAGGGGTTCACATGAATTTTAACCTTTCTGATTGGTAGGTGTGAGAAAATATTGAAAGAATATACTTTAAATGTAATAATTTTCAATTTCTAACTGATTTACTCATCAATGATAATCTCAAAATAGCTATTACTTAGTTATGAAATAAGCTACAGGTCTGAAATTTTACTATGTTATAGCTGACCCAAAAATAGCTGAATAACATATTTATATGAAATTCTCTAAATGCAATAGTTTTCAAGTTACAAGTGATTTTACTCATTATGGAAGTTACTAAAAAGTCCACAAGTAGCTATTACTCACTTAGCTACTGGGATACACTCCCAAGTTACTCTCCATGTTGTAGCTATGGCAAAAGTAGCTGAATAACATATTTTAACAAAATGCTCAAAATGCAATACTTTTCAAGTTATAAGTGATTTAGTGCATGATTTTGTATTAAAAACTATTTAAAAAATTCATAAAAAAAATTAAGATCCAGGTCTGAAATCTCTGCAATAGTCAATGAGAAAATTATGATAAAGTGTTGAAATTTTTACACTTAGGAAGGGGGGTACCTCACTTATAATGGTTCTGGAAAACAGACGAACAAACATATCTGCATGCCTTGAACAATTTTTCATGTCTCTGGGCCTTGTAGTTTTGGAGGAGAAGTCGTTCACGCGGAAGCGGACTTGTACACGGACGCGTATGTACACCGCAGAGTGACGACATGATGTCAGCTGACTAACCAGTCAGCTGACATAAAAAACAGCAAATTCATCCACTTGCACAATAAATTGTATTTGCACTTATGTACTTGAAAAGTATTTGAATTTTTTTTTCAAATGCAAATACTTTCAACAAGAGGAGAGTGCCCGTGAACGGGCACTGTGTCAGCTGACTGAATGTTTTTGATTTGTGATGGTGATAATGAGAGGAAAGCATAATTATCAGGGAAAGGGCTGTACAGAAATACAGTAAATGGTAACTGAACAGCATGTTCGAAAGATATTCCGAAGCTGACAGAAGAAAAGGACAAAAAAGTTGTGCCCTGCAAATGGTATTATGAAATAAAGTAACAAGGTAATTGTTTAAGTGTAAAAAGTAGGTTAAAAATATTTAAAGAAATACTATAAATGCAATATCCTCGTTCGACCATGAAGAAGGGGTCCAAAGGTCAAATCTGACCATACCAAAAGATTCCCAGCCAAAGAATTTAGGTTGGTTTACCATCCCAAACCTCTCGGACCAATAATAAGTGAGTCATAGGCACTTTTTAAGTTTGGCTATCCTTGTTTGACCTTGAAGGAGGGGTCCAAGGTCAAATCCGACCACACAAAAAAATTCCCAGCCCATGATTTCCTGTAGCTTGTTTACCATCCCAAACTTGTAGGACCAATAATAAGCGAGTTCTAAGCAATTGTAAGTTTGGCTATCCTCAATTGACCTTGAAGGAGGGGTCCCAGGTCAAATCCGACCACACCAAAAGATTCCCAGCCCATGATTTTCTATAGGTTGGTTTTATATTCGAAACCTCTAGGACCAATAATAAGCGAGTTATAAGCATTTTAAGTTTGGCTATCCTCATTTGACCTTGAAGGAGGTGTCCAAGGTGAAATCCCACCACACCAAAAAATTCCCAGCTCATGATTTTCTATAGGTTGGTTTTCATTCCAACCTCTAGGACCAATAATAAGCGAGTTATAAGCACTTTTATGTTTGGCTATCCTCATTTGACCTTGAAGGAGGGTTCCAAGGTCAAATCGGACCATATTAACAGATTCCCAGCCCATGATTTCCTACAGGTTGGATACAATGATTTACTCAACAGTGAGAACCTGAAAGAAGCTATTGCTCAGCTATGCCATGACATAGAGGTCTGCAATTTCAATGTGTTATAGCTGACCAAAACGTCTGTGAATAACATATTTAACAAAATACTCTAAATGTAATAGTTTTAAAGTTACAACTGATTTACTCAAGAGTGAGAACCTCAAAGTAACTATTACTCAGCTATGCAATGAGCTACATGTCTGAATTTTTGCTCTGTTATAGCTGACCTAAAAGTAGGTGAACAACATATTTAAGCAAAATACTGTAAATGCAATAGTTTTCAAGTTACAACTGATTTACTCAATAGTGAGAACCTGAAAATAGCTATTGCTCCGCTATGCCATGAGCTATAGGTCTGTAATTTCACTATGTTATAGCTAACCCAAAAGTAGGTGAACAATATATTTTAACAAAATACTCCAAATGCAATATTTTTCAAGTTATAGCTGATTTACTCAACAGTCAGTGCCTGAGAATAGCTATTGCTCAGTTGTGCCATGAGCTACGGGTCTGAAATTTTACTATGTTATAGCTGACCCAAAAGTAGCTGAATAACATATTTATACTAAATTCTCTAAATGCAATAGTTTTCAAATTACAAGTGATTTACTCAACATTGAGAACTTCAAAGTAGCTATTACTCAGCTATGCAATGAGTCACAGGTCTGGAACTTCACTATGTTATAGCTGACTCCAAAATAGGTGAATAACATATTGCAACAAAATACTCTAAATGCAATAATTTCCAAGTTATAAGCGATTTACTCAACAGTGATAACCTAAAAGTAGCTATTACTCAGCTATGCAATGAGCTACAGGTCTGAAATTTTACTATGTTATAGCTGACCCAAAAGTAGGTGAACAACATATTTAAGCAAAATACTGTAAATGCAATAGTTTTCAAGTTACAACTGATTTACTCAATAGTGATGACCTAAAAGTAGCTATTACTCAGCTATGCCATGAGCTACAGGTCTGAAATTTTACTATGTTATAGCTGACCCAAAAGCAGCTGAATAACATATTTATACTAAATTCTCTAAATGCAATAGTTTTGCAATTACAACTGATTTACTCAATAGTGAGAACCTCAAAGTAGTTATTACTCAGCTATGCAATGAGCTACAGGTCTGAAATTTTACTATGTTATAGCTGACCCAAAAGTAGGTAAACAACATATTTAACCAAAATACTGTAAATGCAATAGTTTTCAAGTTACAACTGATTTACTCAATAGTGATGACCCAAAAGTAGCTATTACTCAGCTATGCCATGAGCTACAGGTCTGAAATTTTACTATGTTATAGCTGACCCAAAAGTAGCTGAATAACATATTTATACAAAATTCTCTAAATGCAATAGTTTTCCAATTACAACTGATTTATTCAATAGTGAGAACTTCAAAGTAGCTATTACTCAGCTATGCAATGAGCCACAGATCTGAAACTTCACTATGTTATAGCTGATCCCAAAATAGGTGAATAACATATTGAAACAAAATACTCTAAATGCAATAGTTTCCAAGTTATAAGCGATTTACTCAACAGTGATAACCTAAAAGTAGCTATTACTCAGCTATGCCATGAGCTACAGGTCTGAAATCTTACTATGTTATAGCTGACCCAAAAGTAGCTGAATAACATATTTATACGAAATTCTCTAAATGCAATAGTTTTGAAGTTATAAGCGATTTACTCAACAGTGATAACCTAAAAGTAGCTATTACTCAGCTATGCCATGAGCTACAGGTCTAAAATTTTACTATGTTATAGCTGACCCAAAAGTAGCTGAATAACATATTTATACGAAATTCTCTAAATGCAATAGTTTTTAAGTTACAAGTGATTCTACTCATGATGGAAGTTACTGAAAAGCCCAAAAGTAGCTATTACTCACTTAGCTATTGAGACAGGCACCCAACTTACTCACCATATTGTAGCTATGAAAAAAGTATCTGAATAACATATTTTAACAGAATGCTCTAAATGCAACACTTTTCAAGTTATAAATGATTTTATGCATGATTTCATGAATTTTAATGCATTAAAAATTATTAAAAAAATTTATTTAAAAAAAAGTAAGACAGATCCAGGTCTCATACTCACACAAGAGAATCTACCTCTGGCCTAGTACATATATGCAAGATATGAGAGAAATCCCTGCAATAGTCACTGAGAAAATTGTGATTAAGTGTTGAAATTTTCACACTTTTGGTGGGGGTACCCCCCTTGTAATGTCTCTAGCAAACAGACGAACAGACAGATTTGCATGCCTTGAACAATTTTTCATCCTCGATAGATAAGGTATCTTTTAAAAAAAACAGCACGTCTCTAGGCCTTGTAGTTTTGGAGGAGAAGTTGTTCACGCGGACGCGTGCGCGTACGCCCACGCCGCATAGTGACGACATAAAAAGTATGTAAAATGGACCCCATGTCTGTTATTTAAACAATTATATTATTAAAACTATGTAAACCTTATTCAATATTATGTCACACCATTATATTCATGATTAAAAACTGAAAACAATGACACATAATAGAAATAAAGATTTCTGCTAATTTGAATTTTTGTCTGAATGAGGTAGAGTTTGCATCAAAACAGATGTAGATGGGTCTGAGTTGGTGGGGGCTGAGTTGACAGAGGTCCAAGTTAATGGAGGTCCAAGCTGACCAGTTTTCCATTTAGTAGAGAATATTTACCCAATGACTGTGTATGCCAAATTGATATCACTGCTAGGGTACCCAATGGTTGTGTACACTAGCAGCAGTATGGGTCTACCATACTCAACTGCTGTGTACACAAGATCTATATCACTGCTAAAGTACCCAATGGAAGTATACCCAAGATTTATTTCACTACTGGCATACCCAATGGCTGTGTACATACACTAGTGCAATACACAAGTATCCTGTATACAATTAAGGCACTAAGCTATTTTCCCAATGGTTGTGCACCCTAGATTTATATAATTGTTAGTGTACCCAACAGCTGTGTACGCCAGAATGAAATTACTGCAAGCATACCCAATGGCTGTGTACACAAATTATATCACTGCATGATTTATGTAACTGCTAGCATACCCAATGGCTGTGTACAGTACTGGCATATGCAACTATCCTGTACCCAAGGCAGTGAACTCTATGTTCCTAATGGTTGTGCACCCAAGAACAATATCATTGCCAGCGTACAGAGTGGCTGTATACACAAATGTGTTCCTATGATTTGACAGAAACTCAATTCGACGTCTATTTCTTTTTACACAATAAACTAAATTCGATCCAAGCTAAATTTAATTTCTACTGCTTCATACATAACATGCATACTCCCTTTAAATAAGGAATAACGACCTTAGCCATAAATTAAGTGGAGAGAAATCATACTACTGTGACATTGAACAAAAGTGATTGAAATATTGTTTATTTTTAAGTATGATTGGTTGCTTAATCTGCTGAAGTTACATTCAAACAGACAAACAATTCAGTAACACAGACTGACATTGACCAATATGGTTGAAATACTATTTATTTTTTAGCATGATTGGTTTGCTTAATCTGCTAAAGTTGCATTTAATCACCATAAATGATTTTAGGAAGTGGTGTTATTGTTTGCATAGACAAAAACTGGTTTCTGGGTACTGAAAACAAAAAGACATCTGGTATTTTGTTTGGTTTAGTATTTGCCTTGGTGAAAATGTAGACACCCATAGATGAGACATAACAAAATAACATGGATTTTTTTACAACTGACCTATAGTAAGTCTACTGTATAATGATTTTCGGAAAATAAAAAAAAAATGTTTTCTGTTTTTCTTGAAAGACAAGCAGAAAACCAATTATAATCGATAACCGATGGCTAAGAATTACCAATTAATCGTGTTACATATATTGGACACTATATTGGTACATTGTATATTACATATATTGGGCACTATATTGGTGCATTGTTTAATTTAAGCTTTATGTTTATACATTGTCATAAAAGATAATTGTGTTGTTGGTTCTTTTTGTGTGTTGACATTTAAAGTAAGGGAGTTATTGATTTTTGTGTTTTAGTGTTTATTGATTTGTTCACAGACTGGGGGAAATCCCCCCCCCCCCCCCCCCCCCCCCCCCCTCAGTGGTTATGTTAGATTTGGGGAAACCCAATTACCAGTAGTTTCTAGAACTTCCTCCTTTGGCCTAGATGGCTCAAGCTTTTGAGTTGGTTCTGTACAATTCCAGAAGAATCTGTGAATGTATATAAGGAATGTACATCTGACCACAAGTGAACTTTGTATTCGCTTGCTATAAGGAGAGCTATTGTGTTTTGGATATAATATATACTTATATCACTGTGAACTTTTACTGGAGTGAACTGGATACATCAGCTGGACAGATTTACTGTACTTTGGATATTTTGGATATTGTACATTCATATAACAGAGAGTGGATTTACTGCATTTTGGACATTGTCCGTATCTTGGAGCAGACAGTACAGTTGTGTTAACTCTCTAAATATCTCCAGACGGACATTCTGTGTGACTGGATATATAAAGGATAGCAGGACAAGAACCTTTTGTGTTGTTGAGTGTGAGACAGGTCACAGGATATAGATATCCGTGTGTGAATGAACATCGGACAGATCACAGGACGGACCACAGGACATTGGACAGACCATAGAATATACCACAGGACGGATTACGAAACAGATTGCTGGATACGGCGGATAAACTTAACTCTTAATCTCAGTGGTCAGGTCAGCTAGATCTTATTATTGTATTTGTGTGTTTGGTTAAGAGAATACCAGTTGACTGTAATCATTATTGTTGACTATTAAATAAATTTGTTAAGTTTAACTTTTTGCTTTTTCTGTTACAACTTAAAGACAACCGGTAATTGCTACCGCGCTTGCCCGTGACCGTAACAATCGATTCAGATTTTTCAGACTGATTCCTAAAACACTAGTACACAAGATCTATTTCACTGCTAGCGTACCCAATGACTCCATTTTTTAAAAGTGTACCCTATTTCTCAGTACCCAAGGCAATAAGCAGCATGTACTCAATGGTTCTTCACTCAATATCAGTACACTTTACAGCGTACTCAACAGCCCTGTGTCCAAGGCATTTAACTTTTTGCTTTTTCTGTTACAACTTAAAGACAACCGGTAATTGCTACCGCGCTTGCCCGTGACCGTAACAGGAAAATTGGGGGCTCGTCCGGGATACAACCATTTGATTACAACCATTTGATCAACCGTTCAATTAACATTTTGAAAATCCATTTGATTTAGTAATTGGTTACAGTCAACAGTGCTCAAAATGGCTAGTGCTAAAGAGTTTGTACAGTCACCATCTATGGAAGTTCTAGAAACTTTTAAAAAAGATATGTTAATGCAGATAGCACAAGAGTTACAGTTAGAGGTGAAAAGGTCAACACGTAAACATGAACTTAAAAGGCTTATTGTTGAACAGTTAGTTGATGAAGATGTTTTACCTGATAGTTGTTTAGAAGTGTATAAGCCTGTTCCAATGGAACCTTCTGGGCAGTACGAGATCAGGCGATTAGAAATTGAGAGAGAGCTAAAACTCAGAGAATTTGAGGCTAGAGAAAGAGAGCTCGAAGCTCAACAGCGAGAAAAGGAACTTGAGCTTAAACATGAAAGAGAAATGAGAGCTTTAGAACTCAATGCCCGTAGAATTGCCCATGAAGAGTCCATTGCTACTAAATTTGATCTGGGAAAAAATGTGCGACTGGTACCACCTTTTAATGAGTCGGAGGTCGATAAGTACTTTCAACACTTTGAAAGAGTAGCTCAAAATTTGAAATGGCCTATAGACCAGTGGCCTTTATTGCTGCAAAGTGTTTTGAGGGGAAAGGCCCAGGAGGCATACACGGCTTTGCCAATTTCTGAATGTGTGGACTATAACTCTGTCAAAAATGCTATTTTGAAAGCATATGAGTTCGTACCAGAAGCATATCGTCAAAAATTCAGAAATTATCGTAAACAAGAAAGTCAAACTCATGTTGAATTTGCCCATGAGAAAGAAGTGTACTTTGACAGATGGTGCAATTCTAGGGAAGTAGGTACAGACTTTGAGAAACTTAGGCAAGTTATTTTGATTGAAGAGTTCAAAAGGTGTGTTCGTGATGACATTAAAACCTATCTAGATGAACAGAAAGTTGAAAATTTGGCAAAAGCAGCAGCTTATGCTGATGATTATGCGCTAACTCACAAGTCCACTTTCAATAAGAATAAGTCCTTTGGTCCTGCTAAAAAGTCGTATCCAGAAATAGGAAAGAAATCTGAAAATGTAGCTCCAGAAAAGAGTTCAGATAAGGGTCAAACTTCAAATCAGACTATGAGTAAGGATAGGAAGCCCAGATCCTTTGCTCCTGTGTGCCATTATTGTAAGAAACCTGGGCATGTTATGTCTGACTGTTGGCTCTTAAAGAAGAAAAGAGAAAAGGAGGCAACGCCCAACGCCTTTGTGTCTAGCAAGTCTAACTGGCGTTCAAATCCCAATAGAGCAGAGTCTAGTATTGGTTTAGACAAGTCTGAGATTATTAGGGAAGAGTTCAAACCTTTTGTGTCTGAGGGTTTTGTATCCTTGGAAAGTAGTTCCAGTCAGGTCACCATTAAGATATTAAGAGACACTGGAGCTACTCAGTCCTTACTTTTAGAAGGTGTATTGCCATTGAGTGTAAGCACATCTACTGGTGAGAGTGTCATTGCTCAAGGTATTGAAGGAGGCTGTGTGAACGTTCCCTTGCATAAGGTCAAGTTAGTATCAGACTTAGTTACTGGTTCTGTTGTTGTGGGTACCAGGCCCACTTTACCCATTAAAGGGGTATCTTTGTTGTTGGGAAATGATCTTGCAGGTGGAAAGGTAGTTGCTGATCCTAAGGTTACTTCTAAGCCGATCACTTTGGTTAGCACTGAGAAATTTGAAGAGGTTATTCCTGGTATTTTTCCCTCCTGTGCTGTGACTCGAGCTATGGCCAAAAAGGCCCAAGAAGAACCAAAAGATTGTAAACAATCTACAGATGTCTTAGTTGATTTGTCAGATACATTCTTGAACAACTATGACCATGATGTGCAGAATTTTAGTGATACTAATCCCAAGGATAGGGTAGATTCTGAAAAACAAGACCCAATTGACTGCAAAGATGTATCGCTTTCAAAATCAAAATTGATTTCAGAACAGGAAAATGACCCTGAATTAGCTCCTTTATTCAAGTTGGTCTTGCCGCCAGTAGAGCTAGATAAGGTCCCTGTAGGCTATTATGTCAGAAATGGTGTGCTTATGCGAAAGTGGAGGCCACCAAATATCCCTGCATCTGAAGAATGGTCAGTAGTTCACCAGATTATTGTGCCAAAAGTGTACCAAAGTGAGATATTGAAATTGGCTCATGAATCTCCAATGGGTGGCCATTTAGGCATCAACAAAACTTACAACAAGATAACCAAACATTTCTATTGGCCTCAAATTCGGCACTGTGTGGCAGAATTTTGCAAGACTTGTCACATTTGTCAAATGGTAGGAAAGCCAAACCAAAAAATTCCTGTAGCTCCTCTCAAACCCATTCCAGCATTTGAGGAACCATTTAGCAAAGTGATAATTAACTGTGTAGGTCCCTTACCAAAAACTAAATCCAGAAATCAATATCTTTTGACCATCATGTGCGCTTCAACCAGATTTCCCGAAGCCATACCTTTGACCAACATAACAGCTCCCAAAATCTCAAAAGCTCTGGTTAATTTCTTTACTTTAGTTGGTTTACCAAAAGAGATCCAGTCAGATCAGGGGTCAAATTTTATGTCAGGACTATTTCAACAGGTTGTATTTCAGTTAGGTGCCAAACAGATCAAATCTAGTGCTTATCACCCAGAATCACAAGGTGCACTTGAAAGGTTCCATTCCACTTTGAAGAATATGATTAGGACATATTGTTTAGACAATGAAAAAGATTGGGATGAAGGCATCAGCTTATTATTGTTTGCAGTTAGAGAGTCTGTTCAAGAGTCTTTAGGCTTTAGTCCCTTCGAGTTGGTCTTTGGCCATTCAGTCCGTGGTCCTCTCAAGCTGTTGAACGAAAACTGGTTATCTGAGAACACCGAGGGCCTAAATCTGTTAGACTATGTCTCGAAATTCAGAGATAAGTTGAAGAAGGCTTGTGAGCTGGCGCAACAAAATTTGAAAATTTCTCAGTCAAAAATGAAGATGCTTTTTGACAAGAAATTACAGAATCGTGTCTTCAATCCCGGAGGCAAAATTTCAGTGTCATCACCTGGCCAATTGAACAAATTACAGGCCAGAGATCTAGGGTCATGCCCAGTGATACAGAGAGTAGAAACTCTCCATAGGACAATTAAAAATTATGATAACAGACATTCAAACCACTTGTGTGAAATGACTATGGTAAAGCCATATTTTGAAAGAGGTATAACATAGCTTATGATGGCTATTAATAAAAACACTGTTAAAGATGGGAATTCAGTGTATAAACAGGACTTTGAAAAAGTAAAATATGGCGTCCGCACGGATACGCCCTGTCCAGAAGCTGTATTTAAAGTGTAATTTATATACCTGTAATTAGTAAGTTTATAAAGGTTATACATGGTACTAATTTTACTTTTGTATTTAGACAAAAATGTTTTGTAAAAAGTTATTACCTGTGTATGTATACATGGTAAAAATCTCTTGTAAAATTTTGTAATCCCTTGGTTTCCAAAATTTTTCTTTAAGGGGGGAGGTGTTACATATATTGGACACTATATTGGTACATTGTATATTACATATATTGGGCACTATATTGGTGCATTGTTTAATTTAAGCTTTATGTTTATACATTGTCATAAAAGATAATTGTGTTGTTGGTTTTTTTTGTGTGTTGACATTTAAAGTAAGGGAGTTATTGATTTTTGTGTTTTAGTGTTTATTGATTTGTTCACAGACTGGGGGAAATCCCCCCCCTCAGTGGTTATGTTAGATTTGGGGAAACCCAATTACCAGTAGTTTCTAGAACTTCCTCCTTTGGCCTAGATGGCTCAAGCTTTTGAGTTGGTTCTGTACAATTCCAGAAGAATCTGTGAATGTATATAAGGAATGTACATCTGACCACAAGTGAACTTTGTATTCGCTTGCTATAAGGAGAGCTATTGTGTTTTGGATATAATATATACTTATATCACTGTGAACTTTTACTGGAGTGAACTGGATACATCAGCTGGACAGATTTACTGTACTTTGGATATTTTGGATATTGTACATTCATATAACAGAGAGTGGATTTACTGCATTTTGGACATTGTCCGTATCTTGGAGCAGACAGTACAGTTGTGTTAACTCTCTAAATATCTCCAGACGGACATTCTGTGTGACTGGATATATAAAGGATAGCAGGACAAGAACCTTTTGTGTTGTTGAGTGTGAGACAGGTCACAGGATATAGATATCCGTGTGTGAATGAACATCGGACAGATCACAGGACGGACCACAGGACATTGGACAGACCATAGAATATACCACAGGACGGATTACGAAACAGATTGCTGGATACGGCGGATAAACTTAACTCTTAATCTCAGTGGTCAGGTCAGCTAGATCTTATTATTGTATTTGTGTGTTTGGTTAAGAGAATACCAGTTGACTGTAATCATTATTGTTGACTATTAAATAAATTTGTTAAGTTTAACTTTTTGCTTTTTCTGTTACAACTTAAAGACAACCGGTAATTGCTACCGCGCTTGCCCGTGACCGTAACAATCGATTCAGATTTTTCAGACTGATTCCTAAAACACTAGTACACAAGATCTATTTCACTGCTAGCGTACCCAATGACTCCATTTTTTAAAAGTGTACCCTATTTCTCAGTACCCAAGGCAATAAGCAGCATGTACTCAATGGTTCTTCACTCAATATCAGTACACTTTACAGCGTACTCAACAGCCCTGTGTCCAAGGCATTGTAAAGTTTTAGTTAATTAGTTTTTAAGGAAATTTTTTGAGTAGACAGAAATGGGTCAAGGATCACTCTCTTGATCAAAATTACTGAGATTGGCATTGGTTTGCATTGTGAAACAGCTTTGTATGTGGGCAGAACAACTCGGTTATTGTTACATTTTGACAAACTTTAAAAGAAATGTCAAAAATTAACTAAGGAAGAAGTGACAGAAATTTAGGTATGCTAGCAGTAATATAGATCTTGTGTACAAACTACAAAAGCACTGGGTACAGTCTAGCAGTCTAGCAGTGATATAGATATTTCATACACAGCCATTGGGAACGCTAAACCAATGTCACTATTCTATAAAAACATCATCCAAAAACGAGACTGTGAGCTTATAGTTTAAACTAGACTAAGGACGCATCTGTGGCCAGATGCTGGATGTATCCACCGACAAAGGCCAACTAACATAGTTTAGAAGAGAAACAGCATTTTTCGTTAATAAGCAAGCTGAAAGCACTTTTAAGTTTGGTTACCCTTATTTGACCCTGTAGCAGGGGCCCAAGGTGAAGTCTGACCTGATCAAAAGATTCGCAGCCCATGATTTCCTATAAGTCGTTTTGACATTGCAAACCTCTAGGACCAATAATAAGCAGGAGGGGCCCAAGGTCAAATCTGACCACATGAAAAGATTTGCAGCCCATGACTTCCTATAAGTTGTTTTCATATTAATGAGTTATTTGAGAAATACTGGCTATCTGCAATACTTCTAGAGATAATTCGCATTTACTCATTTTGAGTAGGTGAATAATTAGCTACGGGTCTGAAACTTCACCAAGTGAAAACTCTCTCAAAAGTAGGCGAATGAGTTATTTGAGAAAAATTGGCTACCTACAATACTTTTAGAGATAATTGGAATTTACTCATTTTCAGTAGGTGAGTAATTACCTACGGGTCTGGAACTTCACCATGTGAAAGCTGTCCCAAAAGTAGATGAATGAGTTATTTGATAAAAATTGGATATCTGCAATACTTTTAGAGATAATTAGTATTTACTCATTTTGAGTAGGTGAATAATTAGCTACATGTCTGAAACTTCACCAAGTGAAAGGTCTCCCAAAAGTAGGTGAAGGCGTTATTTGACAAAAATTGGCTATCTGGAATACTTTTAGAGATAATTTGCATTTACTCATTTTCAGTAGGTGAGTAATTACCTACGGGTCTGAAACTTCACCAAGTGAAAGCTCTCCCAAAAGTAGGTGAATGAGTTATTTGAGAAAAATTGGCTATCTGCAATACTTTTAGAGATAATTCGCATTTACTCATTTTGAGTAGGTGAATAATTAGCTACAAGTCTGAAACTTCACCAAGTGAAAGGTCTCCACAAAGTAGGTGAAGGAGTTATTTGACAAAAATTGGCTATCTGGAATACTTTTAGAGATAATTTGCATTTACTCATTTTGAGTAGGTGAATAATTAGCTATGGGTCTGAAACTTCACCATGTGAAAGTTCTCCCAAAAGTAGATGAATGAGTTATTTGATAAAAATTGGATGTCTGCAATACTTTTAGAGATAATTAGCATTTACTCATTTTGAGTAGGTGAATAATTAGCTACAGGTCTGAAACTTCACCAAGTGAAAGGTCTCCCAAAAGTAGGTGAAGGAGTTATTTGACAAAAATTGGCTATCTGGAATACTTTTAGAGATAATTTGCATTTACTCATTTTCAGTAGGTGAGTAATTACCTACGGGTCTGAAACTTCACCAAGTGAAAGCTCTCCCTAAAGTAGGTGAATGAGTTATTTGAGAAAAATTGGCTATCTGCAATACTTTTAGAGATAATTCGCATTTACTCATTTTGAGTAGGTGAGTAATTACCTACAGGTCTGGAACTTCAGCATGTGAAAGCTCTCCCAAAAGTAGGTGAATGAGTTATTTAAGAAAAATTTGCTATCTGCAATACTTTTAGAGAAAATGCAGAATTACTCATTTTTAGTAGGCAAGTAATTTAGCCACAGGCCTAATTTAGACATAAAGCCTACCAATAGAATACTGTGGTGCACCCTCCAATATACCTTGCAAACTTGAGAAGGCTAGCTATAATATTTTTTTCGTTAGAGCGGTAATGGTGAAATCTCGCTACACACTGCGGCTATCCAGTGGATACAATGATTTACTCAACAGTGAGAACCTGAAAGTAGATATTGCTAAGCTATGCCATGACATAGAGGTCTGCAATTTCACTCTGTTATAGCTGACCAAAAATTATGTGAATAACATATTTAAACAAAATACTGTAAATGTAATAGTTTTCACGTTATAACTGATTTACTCAACAGTGATAACCTCAAAGTAGCTATTACTCAGCTATGCAATGAGCTACATGTCTGAATTTTTTCTATGTTATAGCTGACCCAAAATTAGGTGAACAACATATTTAAGCAAAATACTGTAAATGCAATAGTTTTCAAGTTACAACTGATTTACTCAATAGTGAGAACCTGAAAATAGCTATTGCTCAGCTATGCCATGAGCTATAAGTCTGTAATTTCACGACGTTATAGCTGACCCAAAAGTAGGTGAACAACATATTTTAACAAAATACTCCAAATGCAATATTTTTCAAGTTACAAGTCATTTACTCAACAGTCAGTACCTGAAAATAGCTATTGCTCAGTTGTGCCATGAGCTACAGGTCTGTAATTTCACTATGTTATAGCTGACCCAAAAGTAGCTGAATAACATATTTACACAAATTTCTGTAAATGCAATAGTTTTCCAATTACAACTGATTTACTCAACAGTGTGAACTTCAAAGTAGCTATTACTCAGCTATGCAATGAGCCACAGGTCTGGAACTTCACTATGTTATAGCTGACTCCGAAATAGGTGAATAACATATTGAAACAAAATACTCTAAATGTAATACTTTTGAAGTTATAAGCAATTTACTCAACAGTGATAACCTAAAAGTAGCTATTACTCAGCTATGCCATGAGCTACAGGTCTGAAATTTTACTATGTTATAGCTGACCCAAAAATAGCTGACTAACATATTGAAACAAAATACTCTAAATGCAATAGTTTTCAAGTCACAAGTGATTTTACTCACGATGGAAGTTACTGAAAAGCCCAAAAGTAGCTATTACTCACTTAGCTATTGAGACAGACACCCAAGTTACTCACCATGTTGTAGCTATGAAAAAAGTATCTGAATAACATATTTTAACAAAATGCTCTAAATGCAACACTTTTCAAGTTATAAGTGATTTAGTGCATGATTTCATGAATTTTAATGCATTTTAGACATTTTTGTCTAGTAGAGGCCTAATTTAGACATAAAGCCTACCGAAAAGATAGGGTGGCGAGTCCTCTAGCATACCAAGCCACCTGCCAAATATGAAAGAAATCTGGAAAGAAATGTGGACTGTAGGTCGCTAACAAGCAATATTCCACATTTTAGACATTTTTGTCTACCACAGGCCTAATTTAGACATAAAGCCTACCAAAAAGATAGGGTGGCGAGTCCTCTACCATATCAAGCCACCTGCCAAATATGAAAGAAATCCGGAAAGAAATGTGGACTGTAGGTCGCTAACAAGAAATCTCTGCGGACGCGGACGAGGACGACGACGATGATGAATCCATAGTATCCCCGCTTCGCGTCGGGGATACAATTATCAAAAACGTGAATATATTGAAAACCTGTACATCGGCTAGTGGCTTGCTACCAGTAAACGCTCGCCTACCAGTGAACGTCCACCTTACATACATGTATCTTTCTTAGAGGTCAAGGACAAATGTCTCTATAAGTTTACAAAATGGGCGTTCACTGGTATTTCCGGTTTGCTGTAATATGGCAGATAATCAAGATAAATTGTTAAAATGTCACTTTCCAAAAAATATTGCACAGCCGATGTACAGGTTTTTTTTATATATTGACATTTCCGATCATTTAAACTACTACCACAGTCTCATTTTGGAAGACGTTTTAAAAATATTTTTGAATAAATATGCAATCACACTAAACCAGAGACTGTGTGGATCTAATTTTGTTGTTGTAAGTCTGATCTTTTGGTTACTATCGTTTTGATACTCATGCATTAATGTCCGTTTACGTTGTCATATCGAAAACCCGTCCACCAAGGATACTGAATACTAAAAGTATTAATTGCATTCACTGTGCATGTCATTCACAACTTGGTCCTAGAAGAGATGTGTAATACTTTTGTAGTTCTTTTAGCCAATGCCTTGGTCAGCAGCAGATTGGACTACTGCAATTCCCTGTTTCTATCACTCACAGACTTTGAGCTAAGAAGATTGCAACTAGTGCAAAACTCACTCTGCAGGGTTGTCACCCGTTCCTCAAAATTTTCTCACATTACCCCTCAACTGAAAAAACTCCATTGGCTTCCAGTTAGGTATAGGGTACAATTCAAAATAGGCCTCATTACATATAAAATCCTCAACCAAGGTCAGCCTGTTTACCTAAGAGAACTAATCCACCCCTACACTTCCTTTAGAAATACTAGACGAAGTACCCCTAAACTCAAGTTCCTTCATACCCCCACTTTTGACCGTAGAGTTCATAAATCAATTAAACACTTCTCAAATTCTTTTAGTCACTATGCCCCAGTTTTTTGGAACTCTCTCCCCTTCCAAATAAGAAACAGTCCCTCTGTCGCATCTTTCAGGAAACACCTCAAAACGCATCTTTTCAACTCTAGCTTCCCAACTTAGTCTCCTTCCCTCTCGGTCCCACCCACAAACCTGGTACACTGACCTTGAACGCCCCTCGACTCTCCTTATAAGAAATGATTTTTGTTACTAGCGCACTGAGTTCCCCTTAGTGGGGAAGATATTGCGCCTGCAAAGCAGTAGATTAGATTAATACAAAGCTAATAATATATAGGAATACAGGAATATACGCGGTAGGAAGTTTCGCGTACAAATTTTGAAATATACGCGGTCAATCTAGGAATATTCATGGTCAATCTAGGAACATTTCCAAACAATATTTTACAAATAGAAAGTTTGGTTTAAGATCAAATACCAGTGCATTTCCTGTTCACAGACTTGCCTCATTAATATTAATGAGCAAATATGTGATGTCACGGAATTCCATTGGGGTTTCCTAGCAATATTTTATAAATAGAAAGGCTGATTTAAGATAAAAATTGCCTGCATATTTCCTGTTCACGGACTTGCCTCATTAATATTAATAAGCAAATATGCGAGGTCACAAAATTTCTTTGGGGTTTCCCAGCAATATTTTATAAATAGAAATGCTGGTTTAAGATGAAAACTGCCTGCATATTTCCTGTTCACAGACTTGCATCATTAATATTAATAAGCAAATATGGGATTAAGCTGATTGGGGATTCTTGTGGCACATGTCCTCAGCAGGATTACACAAGTGCAATTGTATTTGAAGTTGCCACAACTCTGTCTTGAACAGACAACAAAGTGACAACACTAACTTGTTTGAAGTCTAGAAAGACACATGTCCTCAGCAGGATTACACAAGTACAATTGTATTTGAAGTTGCCACAACTCTGTCTTGAACAGACAACAAATAACACAACACTAACTTGTTTGAAGTCTAGAAAGACACATGTCCTCAGCAGGATTACACAAGTGCAATTGTATTTGAAATTGCCACAACACTGCATTGAACAGACAACAAAGTGACAACACTATAAACCAGCCTTTCTATTTATAAAATATTGTCAGGAAACCCCCACAAAGAACTGCCGTGACTGCGCATATTTGCTCATTAATATTAATGAGGCAAGTCCGTGAACAAACAGGATATATGCTGGTAGTTTTCATCTTAAACCAGCTTTTCTATTTATAAAATATCGTCAGGAAACCCCTGTGACCTTATATTTGCTCATTAATATTTATTAGGCAGGTACTGGTAGTTTTCATCTTAAACCAACATATCAATTTACAAAATATTATTAATCGTGAATCTATAACATATTTACCGCGAATCTTCTAAATATAATCATATCTACCGCAAATCTTCCAAATATTAACCGCAAATCTTCCAATATTGACCACGCATCTTCCTGACCACGTATATTCTAGACACCATATGTAGCTGATGTACGGGTTTTCGATATATTCACGTTTTCAATCATTTAAAATATAAGCTCTCAGCCTCACTTTTGGATGGCATTACAAAATTTTAGAATGAATATGCAGTCACATTGAAGAAGTGAATTTGAGGATTTATAATATTATTGTTGTTTTATGTCTTGTGTTTTATGTTTTATTCTTCTGTCCGGCAAATCCTAGACAGAGTTCCTCACCACACAAAAAACTTCAATATCTGAAAAGTACTGTCACTTTAAACTTTAAAATATCCACTTAAATGTATTAACAGTACAAAGCATTTTGACGCAGGAACACAATTTTCAGTGTATGCAGTAATATAGACTCTTTTGCTGCAAAATTTTCGCAAGTGAAATAAATTTTGTTAAATATATCCATTAACTATGCAAAAAGTTTGTTTCTTTTAATGCGGGCATCACCCAGTACATATGTTTAATGTCAGGATGCATACCATTTGTTGCCCTTCAGGACGTTTATGTTTTTTGCATACTTAGGCCATCTGTCTCTCACCAATACATCCATCTTTTAAATATTGACCGAGAGACAGATTAATCGGTCTAGGCAAATCCGGGAACCTTTAAATTTGCTTTTAAGTGAAAATAAACTCTGTCACATAGTAACCACGAAATTGTGAAAATTAATTTATGCGAGTACTGTACTATATTAACACATATGTAAGCATATTGTAAGAATGGGACAAGTGAAGATACTGTAGAGGCGCCGCTCGGCAAACCATGTTTTAACGGCGTTTCGACTGAATGGGCCTCTCTCTCTTCACTTGATCCATTCGAATTATTTCTGTAAATAGAGGAATAAATTTTGGAATAAATAACTTAGTTTTGTTTCACCTTATCTAGGTAGTGGTGGTGGACCAATTCACGCCTGGGTACCAATTCACGCCCACCCCTGAATTTATCCAAAACAATCACAGTTAAACAATACTGCCTTGCTATCAATTATCGCCGGGTACCAATTATCGCCAGACAGAATTCAAATGGATATAACTTCATTAAAGTAGCATCCCAAGTCTAGCAAATAAGGTAAAACTATTTCCAAAGTGAATGGAACAAATACACAACAAAAAGCCTTCAAAATATATAACCATAACTGAAATATGAACGTTTTATTTTCTGGTTGCGATAGTTGGTAGCTGGCGATAATTGGTAGCAAGGCAGTATATTACAAATGTATATGATCAATTTGATGATTATCTATGATGTGGTAAACATCTTCTCTATGAAAAATTATAAATCTTCAAGAAAATTGGGGGTGGGCGTGAATTGGTCCACCACCACTACTGCTTCCCTGCATAAGTTGGCCGCGGGTCGTAAGTTGGCCACCATCATCATATTTTGAAATTTCTATAATTCTAAAGGCCTGTATCATTCTTGAATGGTCTATTATAATAAGATTTATTATAACCACCACTTTTAAAACCTGTGCAACCACACATTTGTCTGTTTGATTCATTTAAATGAGTGGTGGCCAACTTACGACCCGCGGCCAACTTATGCAGGGAAGCAGTAGGTACGCAGGTCACTTATGACGCGTTACTGGAGAGAAAAATACAGGACAGTTGAGGCGTGTGCCAAAATTATCATTGAGATTTATATGTACAAGTTTTTATCTTTTGAACATGTTAAATGTTCAGGGCCAATGTTCACATGATAATATTACCCAAAACGTGTTTTAGAGATCCATCAAACGGTTTATCTAAGTTCCAAAAAGACACAGGTTTGTTTTGACATTCGTCTTCACATGAAACTAACTATTTCTATTCGAATAAAGAATCCAAGTAGAATTCATTTTATTTATTTTTCGAATTTACTGTCTGATTTATAAACTCATCTTCAGTAAATTTTCAGTTTGAGTATGGAATATATAGTGGTAAAAGTTATCTAAAAATTATAAGGAAACTACGAATAATAAAGTAAACTAAATACAGTAGGCGTATTTCACAACCGTAATCCGTCGAATCTAGATTCAGATTTGGATTCATGGATTAGTTAGATCCGTGAAATGCAATTTTCTGTTGTTTGATTCATTTAAATGAGTGGTGGCCAACTTACGACCCGCGGCCAACTTATGCAGGGAAGCAGTAGGTACGCAGGTCACTTATGACGCGTTACTGGAGAGAAAAATACAGGACAGTTGAGGCGTGTGCCAAAATTATCATTGAGATTTATATGTACAAGTTTTTATCTTTTGAACATGTTAAATGTTCAGGGCCAATGTTCACATGATAATATTACCCAAAACGTGTTTTAGAGATCCATCAAACGGTTTATCTAAGTTCCAAAAAGACACAGGTTTGTTTTGACATTCGTCTTCACATGAAACTAACTATTTCTATTCGAATAAAGAATCCAAGTAGAATTCATTTTATTTATTTTTCGAATTTACTGTCTGATTTATAAACTCATCTTCAGTAAATTTTCAGTTTGAGTATGGAATATATAGTGGTAAAAGTTATCTAAAAATTATAAGGAAACTACGAATAATAAAGTAAACTAAATACAGTAACTTTTCATATACAGTCATTTTCTATTTGAATTCTAAAGGTCGGAAAGTCTGGGTATACGAACATCTCGTGACCACGGCAGCTCGTGACCTACAACTCGACCCATAACTCGTGCCAAAGATTTTATTTTAAAATATTGCAGGAAACACCACGGACTTCTGTCTCCATATGTTTTTTTTTTCTAATTTGCGTAATTTATTTTGTAACACTTCTAGGAAACCCCACGGAATTCCATGACCTCACGTTTTCTAATTTTGCATATTTTATTTAATAATATGGCAAGGAAACCCCCACGGAATTACAAGAATTTGAAGTATTTGATCTCTAACTGAACAAATGTTCTTACATAAAATACTCGTTCTTCAAGCTGTATTTGTATCGATTAAATATAATATATTGTTAGAAAATCCCACGTAATTGGGTGATCTCATATTTCTTCATAAATATCATGAGCTGCATATACAAGTATTTGACATCCACGCAGAAATAATGTTTATTCTTATAAAATGTTTGTGTACGAGTTGTGGGTACGAGGTGTTGGTCACGAGATGCCGTGGTCACGAGTTGCATGTAAATCGAAAGTCGGTCACATTTATCAATATTTTTCAATGTACTTTAATATTTGAAGTTGATTTTAATTTTATTAAGTAAGAACAATCGCTCTTTATATAGGTTTCCCTTAAGTGATCGACTTTATGATCATCCACTATATATAATATATATAGTAATTCAAAATAACACAAGGCACAGAGATTTTATGCAACAGGATCTGCATAAAGCACCTTTGTGTAACGTCGCCCCATGTTAATGTCTATGTCACTTCTCCAACTTTCCCCGAAGGGAGATCTAACTTCCCGCACCTGTCCTTTGTCTCCCGTGTCTCCCTGTCTTGTCCCCCCTCAATCCGTCTCTACACTTTGGTCCTCCAACTGGGCTAAGTGGCATTATTATCCCGTTGCTTCTCCCATCGCTTGCCA
Source organism: Sabellastarte sp. h YS-2021 (assembly GCA_964017235.1). Lineage (NCBI taxonomy): Eukaryota > Metazoa > Annelida > Polychaeta > Sabellida > Sabellidae > Sabellastarte > Sabellastarte sp. h YS-2021. Next base: position 61,751,920 of record OZ024938.1, read on the forward strand.
TCAGATTACTTCTTTCTACCTCTCTCTAAGTTTCATCCCATCATACTCCATTTACTCCCTCTGAGTGTTGTCGATGGTTAACAAGGGAGAAGCAATTTGATTGGTTGCTGGGGAATCGTGTCCTGTATATATAGTGATTTCAATGGAACACAGCAGCATTTTTAAATCAAATATCGACGGTGATAGAAATGCATGTACTTGGATAGAAATTTATTTTATTTTTGGATATACCTCTGTATATATTTGTGGATATACTTGTGGATATACAAGTTATTAGGACAATAATTCTATACAAAATGACACAGGGGAGGAAAAGCAAAGGCAAGAAGAGGAAGACTAAAGAATCCCAGACTCCAGCCACACAGGATAAGCCACAGGCCCCTGAAGTTTCTGAGGAGTCAGAAGTCACTGAGGAGCAGCCAGAGGCCAGCCAGGAAATGCCACCATCCATCACACAGACCTCCTGCCAAGCCCACCAAAAGAAAATGAAAAGAAGGACCAAAGATGCCCAATACTGAGTTCCCAGATCAAGACCTCTGTGCATTCTTTCAATTCATGTAGGAGAACCCAGTCCTTTGGTCCAATGATAAGAAGCAAGCATTTCAGAAGAAACAGAAGTGGGAGGGGGCCTGGCAGAAACTGATTCTTCACCTGACAGAACAGTTTCCAGATAGTGATCCTCATGAATTCACCTGTAAGTACAAATTTACTTTTAAGTTAATTTTTTTAACAGTTTTTAATTCCATTATGTACAGATACTGAGTGTATGTGTATAACTTTCATCAGATTGGTAAAATGAAATAATTGTAAAGTGTACCTGAAAGTAACTACATATAATAATGTTGATAATGAATGAATACGGAAGTGCTATAGGTATGAATTGTGATTGTCTAATGTTTTCACATCATGTGACAAGCTATGGACAAAAGAATAGTTATGGGGCTATGTTGTACATGTATGTTCACATAATTAATGTTTATTGATAACACTTGTTGGTTGATACAATTTGTGGATAAAAGTATAATATTTATAATTGTTTTTTATTTTGTGAATGTTTGTTGAGAATCCTTAATGAGAATTAGTCAGAATAGTACTAGGACTAGTACATCAATTATAGTGCCACTATACATAACTTCCCCAGGAGATTGTGATGGGTTAAATAATGTAACAACTAATTTTTTCAGTGGAGAGATTGCAGCAGTTCTGGCAATCCTGCAGGGATAAAGTGTCCAATTAAGAGTCAGAAGACCCCAAGCAGTGGTTCTGCAGCCCCTTTGAACCCAACAGTTTATTTTTTTTACGTCGCTTTCAACACTGTACAGGTCATATCATGACGGGTAGTTGGAAGGGCAGAGGAAACCAGTACATACAGTTCGCTAGGGTTCTGTACTGTAAACTGCCGACCAACGGCAAGCAACTACCAGCTTTCCCACTTACGGCCATGACGGGGATCGAACCCCGGCCGCAGAGGTGGGAGGCGAGAGTGTTACCACTCTGCCACCGTGGCCCCTCTTTGAACCCAACAGAGAAAACCCAGGATATCATTCATCGGATGGAGTTTGCCAGGGAACACATCTGGAGCAAGGGAGCCAGCAGCAGCAGCAGAGTGAGTTTACTTTGAACACCTTACTTCCATGCATTGATTTGTAGCTATTGTTGTCATTAATAATACATAAGTAACAATTTTATGCATGTTTACTGAAACATTATTCTGAAATTGTACCTGTAGCGAACATGATGATAAGTAATAAGTGACAACTCGTCTTCAAAAGTTACTTGTGGATGATCCAGCAGTCATTAGTGCATGATCCAGCAGTCAGAGGCCACCACAAGACTGCAGGAAAGAATGGTCGAGCTCATGCAACCCATAGGTGGCAATGTCATCAACCCCATCCAGTCCTTCCACAGGACCATGACTGCCATCTGTAAAGGCCCAGGAACTCTTGTAAGTGTATTCCTAAACATTTTATAATTGTTGTACATGAAATGTGCCATTATTGGCCTATTGTTGACTTCTTTTTATCCATTGAGGTCTCAGGTTCAAATTCTGTGTGTGGCAATTAATGGTATTAGTAATTTGGTAGTTATTTGCTGATTCTTGCTGGTTAACAGTGCAGAATCAAGACCACACACCTTATCATGAACTACTCATCTCAATATCACCCTTGGTGCTGGATGGGTAATAAAACCAACACAAGTAAATACATTCATATGTAGAATTCAATGTCCAGGTTTACCTTTCTTACAAGTCGGTACACATGCAATGTAAGCACTTTGAAACTATATGAATAATAATAATAACAATGATACTAACAATAATAACCTTGGTACTAAAAGTGATAATAATAATAATAAAATAAAGTAATATAATAATAAACATACAGTTCCTTCTTTAAATCCATTTTCTAATTAACGCTCAACGATAGGAGAGGGTTATTGTGATCAGTTTGTTTCTGTTTGTCTGTCTGTGCACCGTTCCGCCCTTATAACTCAAAAACTATAACACCAATTGAGCTCAAATTTGGTGGGCAGATATTTCATGGGGTACAGATGGATTCTTCCAAATTTGGTGTAATTTGTGTGAAAATTAAAGTCAGGAGAGAGTTTTTCTTATTTTTAATTGGGAATACACAGTGAAACTGCTTCTCTTCATCACATATGTAAAAAATCAATATTTTGGTTTGTGATGATGTCATTACTCATTGATGTCACAATGCAACTGTCATTGTGAGGTCACAAACCTAGCTTGTGATACTTGCTCTCTTTAATTAAAAATATTTCTTCTCATTTTATGTTTTGAAATTCACATAAAGATAATAAAGAGAGGGGTGGTATAGTAATCATATTTTTTAAACTATTATTTCTGTTTTATTTTCTCTTTTTTTTCAATTCCTTGACAGTTGATCACAAAAAATTACCATGCATGATTTTCACCAAGAAGTGACCTTTAAGCAATATTTTCACCTCCACCAGCAGTTTATGTTTTTGTTTGCTAATTGTTTGCCTATTTGTCTGGGGGTTTTTTGTGTGTGTGTGTTTAGATTACTCCAAAACCAATGAACAGATCTTTATTAAAAATTTGTGGGTAGGACCTGACCGAAGGAAGAAGTTACTAAAAGATCTGGATCTTATTATGGATACAAAAAATCATGAATTTTCAGAGGTCCTCTTTTCAATGTATTTTTAATTTCTTTAGCTTTCTACTTGATATTTCTATGAAGATTGAGTTACATGTTTGGTTTTATTTTATTGTCTTCCTTACAATACTTTATATCACTTAAGAGACTGGTTATATGGAGTCGAGCGTTTTGCTCTCTCTGAGTGCATCTTGTTTCTGTCTGTCTGTCTTTCTGTCTGTCTGTCTGTGCACCATTTTGTCCTTATAGCTCAAAAACTATGACATCAATCTCTCTCAAATTTGGTGGGCAGGTATTTCATGGGGTACAGACGGATTCTTCCAAATTTGGTGTAATTTGTTTAAAAATTAAAGTCAGGAGAGAGTTTTTCTTATTTTTAATTGGGAATATACAGTGAAACTGCTTCTCTTCATCATATATGTAAAAAATCAATATTTTGCTTTCTGATGTCATTATACTTAATGATGTCACAATGCAATTTTCATTGTGAGGTCACAAACCTAGCTTGTGATACTTGCTGTCTTTAAGTAAAAATATTTCTTCTCATTTTATGTCTTGAAATTGACACAAAGATAATAAAGAGGGGGTTGGTATATTCATCATTTTTATTAATTATTATTTCTGTTTTTATTTTCTCTTTTTTTCATTCAATTCCTTGACAGTCCATCACAAAAATTTACCATGCATGATTTTCACCAAGAAGTGACTTTTAAGCTATATTTTACCTCCACCAGCAGTTTATGTTTTTGGGTGCAAATTGTTTGTCTATTTGTCTGTTTGTTTTTGGTGTTTAGATTACTCAAGAATTAATGAACAGATCTTTATTAAAAAAATTTTTGTGGGTAGGACCTGGCCAAAGGAAGAAGTTACTAAAAGAAAGATCTGGATCTTATTTTGGATACAAAAAATCAAGAATTTTCAGAGGTCCCATTTCAATGTATTTTTAATGAATTAAGGCTTTCTAGTTGATATTTCTTCGAAAATTAATTTACATGTTTGGTTTATTTTATTGTCTTCCTTACAATACTTTATATCACTTTAGAGACTGGTCACATGGAGTCGAGCGTTTTGCTCTCTCTGAGTGCATCTTGTTAGTCTTTGTATTTTGTGCTTCACAGGCAGCGCAGTCTTGCACTGCAACAAAGGGAGAGACAGCAGCAGTAGCCACAACAGCAGCCACAAATCTTCCAAAAGCCTTCCATTCTGCAGCAGCAGCCACAAGTCTTCTAACAGCCTACCATTCCACAGCAGCAGCAGCAGCCACAAGTCTTGTCACAACAACCTACCATTCCACAGCAGCAGTCACAGCAGCCTCAGTGGTACACTCCTGTGGTGCAGGATACTCCTCAGGTGACTGACACTGCCCAGGTCATCGATCCTCCACAGACGTCATGTGTGTCTGGGGACACTGGGGACATCCAGGTTTCACAGGAACCGCTATTTTCAACCTCCCATGACAGCAGCCTAATTTATTCCTTGGGCCTGGCACCAGTAACACCATTTTCAATGGGACAAACCTGAGGATGCCAATTTAAGCCTTTCCGAGATAACCACCCCAAACCTGTCTCAGAAGAGAATGCCCCATATCAGTTTGACTAGTACTATCAGCAGACCCCAATTCAGAAGTGAGTATGGTTACGACATATTTTCGGAGAATGGAGGTCACCAGATTCTCAGACGGGTTGATCCATCAACCCTTGCCTTGACATCCTCCTCCTCCGGCCCTCTACCAGAACCACTTCAGCTAGTAGAGGTCACTGATGAGACTATGTTTACCACATCATTCACTGCAACTGTGGCCACAAGCACTATGTATACAGAGACTGTCACTCTAGCTGATAGCACTAGGACACCTTCCCCAAGTTGATGACTTTTTAGTGTGTGAAACTGTCATTGTTTGTGTATTCTTATATGCTCAGTACAAAATGTAATATAGATGAAACTGTAATTTTTGAGTAAGTGTAGTATATGAAATATTGTTGCAGTTATACAGTGTTTGTGGTAGATTATTAAATTCCAGAGTGCAATGTAGTAGCTGTTGTCTGTTAACTTGTCTGGGAGGTAATGTTACTTTCACAGTTTTGGTAAACCATTGTTGGTTGCACAGTGACACATCATGTTTTTGGCGGCAGCTTTTTACATTTTACAGTGCCATGTATTGGCAATATTCACAGTCACACATTGTCATGTTTTTGGTGGTTGCTTTTTTAATTTTACAGTGCCATGTATTGGCTGTTTCTGTTAATATATATGTCTATGTGGTAATCTTATTTTCACAGTATTTCAAACTGTTGTTGGTTGTGCAGTTAGTTCAGAATGCCACTGTACATCTTGTTTGTGGAGTGAGAAAGTATGATCATATCACACAGGTACTCACAGAGCACTACACTGGCTTCCAATCCAACACCGTATTGAATGTAAGATCATCCTTCTGTGTTTCAAGGCAATACATGGACTTGCACCAGGCTATACCTCTGATCTACTACAGTTACACAGACCAGCTTGATCACTGCGATCAAACTCACTGAACCTCCTAGATGTACCAAGAACCAGATGCAAAACCTTTGGGGATCATGCATTTAGTGTAGTGGCACGTCATCTGTGGAATAGCATACCAGCAAAGCTCCAAGCTCAAATCTCTATATTGGTGTTCAAAAAAGATCTTAAGACATACTTATTCAGTAAGGCTTATCAATAATGATTATGCAAAATTGGTCTTTATTACATTTTTAAACTGTGAAGCGCTTAGTATGTTAAGCGCTAAATAAGTAATGATATGATATGATATGATACAATCACACATTCTCATCTTTCTTTGGCAATATTTGTTATGAATGCAATAAAAGTGATATTGTTGAAATATGTTGTCTTTACTGGCCACAGGGCACAAAGCTAACTATAGGACTTGGTCAACATACTGTTGAATTACCACACATCACATTTGGTGGAAAAATTGGCAGTTACTTACAATGATTACTTCACATCTTTGATTATATGATGCATTACTATGTCACCAGATCTTCAGAACTTCACGATCTTTTAAGGAAAATCTCTTATTCTGCTTTAAACTTAACTGCCAGTGCATGCAGCTATCTTGAAAGGTGCTGCACTTCCAGCTTGGAAAGCTTGTAGAAGGCATCTTAATGTCAAAGCCTCCAACCTCTGAGGTGAGGGTTCAAATCCAGGGTGGTTGTTACTTGTTCACTTGGTCTTGGTCAGAGCTGTAGCAGCAAATCCAGGGTGGTTGTTACTTGTTCGCTTGGTCTTGGTCAGAGCTGTAGCAGCAGTGCAAGTACTTGACCAACTCTGTGTACTGGTTTACTCTGCATTTGCAACTATCTTTCATGATATGAACTATAAACTGATATATATCTTGTAGCATTAATAACAGAATCAAATAGCATGTACACTTTCATAGCATTTAATCTCATCATTTGAAAGACTCTCTTTGGGATGATTTTTGTTTATTTGGGGTTTAACGTCGCTTTCAACACTGTACAGGTCATATCACGACGGGTAGTTGGAAGGGCAGAGGAAACCAGTACATAGAGTTCGCTAGGGTTGTGTACTGTAAACTGCCGACCAACGGCAAGCAACTACCAGCTTTCCCACTTGAGCCCATGCGGGGATCGAACCCCGGCCTCAGAGGTGGGAGGCGAGAGTGTTACCACTCTGCCACCATGGCCCCTCTCTTTGGGACGAATGCTCCAAAACAAGGTGCATTATTTTAAATCCAATGTCATAACCAGGTTATAGGCCAGAGGTCAAGGTGTTGACAGTGGGGCCAGCTCCCATAGTATAATTTACCACATGGTTTAGTTAAGTGGAAAAGTTTGCAGCTACTTACAAAGATTATTGCTAGTGCTCCCTTTTTTTTAAATCTTTTTTTACTTAACACAATTCTCATGCCTAAGAAGACATTGTGACAATGTGTAATAAAGAAAAACAACATTTAAAGGCACAATAATTCTTTCAAAGTGTCAAGTGTCACAGGTATATAATTAAAGACAGAAATATAAGTTAGTCAATGGCTTTTATAAAGTCCATAAAAAATTGCAAATTCTCAGTCTTTGCACGCAAATCACATCAGAAAAATAGATTATTTGGTTCTGCCAGGGCACAGCACTAATGTTATTATAGTATAACTTCATTAAGTCCCTCTGGGCCTTGGCCCTTTTCTTGGAGGTGTTACCACCAATGTTCCTGTTTATGTCGTGCATATCATATCCATTCTGTCAGGCACCTGGGATCAAGTTATAATGTTGGTCCTCTCGATCCAGCATGGGAGCATGCATAACTGGGTAGCGGTCACTGAGGATGTTATATACAAACAGTGCGTGACATGGTGCAGTAGAGACTATTAGACACTTGACACCACTTTATGTTACATAAAGCGATGAACAGCAAAGATAGTGACAGAGTGTAAATGTAGAGAAACATCTACCTTCTGTAACGGTGAGCAAAGTGTCCAAACAGAAGACAAAGGCTGGCAATGGTGCCTTTCACAGGACACAAAGTTGGTGCACAGAATTCAATGGTTACAGCAGTGACAGACTTAGGATGACATGTAGCATGAATGGTTTGCAAAGTAAGGCAACATATAGGGACAGATACAGACGGGGAATGATGGGATGAAAATTTGACGGGAACCTACTTACTATGGTGCAGTTACACTTGTGGAAAAGGCCAAAGACATGTAGAAGCAGGTGGTGACGGTTTAGGTGATGGTTAGCAAAGGGAAAACTGGGTTTGCCCCCATTTGGGGGAGAGGGATAGTGATCAAGTTGAAAACTGGAGGAGGAGCTCTAATTTTCCCGTTGTACATATACGGTAAGAACGTAGCTCAGTGTGAGCCCGGCATAACCTTTGTGACCTTTGCCTTACCTTAATATCCTCTTTAGAGCATAGTTATACTCTGGGACCTGTTTTGACCAGAAATCGAGACATTTTACACTGAAAACGTCTGACAAATATTAATTTGTCATTTATTTGTCAAAATGGTGCCTAAAACGACAAACTTCCTAAGTGACAAATTAAAACTTGTCATTTTCTTGTTTGACAAATTAACTGACAAACTTATGACAAGAAAATAAGCCTGGCAGTCCAATTAATTAGTCATTTTAGGCATCTGTTATTGGTGACATTCCTGTGAAATTAATTTTAAGGGCACTAATTTTCTTGTCATAAGTTTTCTAATAATTTGACCTATAAGTTATCAACATTTGACTGTCATTCAACAAGAAAATCTCATTTGATTTTGTCATTTAAGAAACTTGTCGTTTTAGGCACCATTGTGACAAATTAATAATTTTCAGTGTAGGCACATTAGGAGCATTACATGTCTCAACAGAAATTATTTAACCCGAATATTGCTGTTAAAATGGTGTAAAATACATGTAAATCAACTCAAATGAGTAGTAAATGTTGGTCTATAATTTGTCCTGATATTTGGCCAGGAAATAGTCTGTAACGTACTAAATCTGACTGCATAGGTTTTAGAATTACATCCAGTATAGCAGTGATTACTGGTGTGGTATATGGGCCCCAGCAGGCCAGTAATTTGCCTTCTGGTGGGTGCCTTAAGATTTGCTCATATTTTGACCAATAAGGCAGATGTAACTCTGTAAACCATATTTTGGGCGAGAGTGGGTGCCACTAAGAGAGAATTAAGTAGTATATTCATTTTTATCTTGGAGGCTGATTTGACTGTGGTCGATTTGTCTATAGGCGTATTCCACAACTTAAGATCTGTGTGATCTTTGTGATCCAGATCGAGATCGAGATCCTTCAGATCAGTAGAATCTGTGAAATGCAAAAATTGCAGAAATGATGATCCAAGATGGGCACTGAAATGGCATGCTTTGCATCTTTGGAATTACTCTTTTATCTTTGGAATTACTTTTTACTTTTTCATCTTTGGAATTACTTTTTTATCAACAATTAAAATTATAAATGGAAATTTCAAATCTCGTGTTTTCCGCCATGTTTACAAAGAATTGTGGGATACCTCACAGATCTGATCTCTCGAATCCACCTTTTCATGAGATCACTCAGATCATGATCCAGATCAGTCAGATCAGGTTCTTTTGACCTGATCCGTTGATCCGTCGAATCTGGATTCTACAGATCATGGCTGTGGAATACGCCTAATGTTTCGGTTGTTTGATATTGGTGCCTTATAAAACTCGGAGCTCCGGAGGTGCGGTCGGAGGGGTGCGGTGGGTGCGGGGGTGCGGTGGGGTGCGGTAAAATATTTGTACAATAAGATATTGCTGGATCATATCATTGTAAAATATTGTTAGAAACCCCATTGTAGCCTCACGTTTTCATCACTCTGTAGATGTACAACTACCAGCATTTGATATTTTATTTGTTTTAAATATTGCGAGAAGACAGAGTGAGGTGCGGTGACAGTACAATATCAAATGCTGGTAGTTGTACATCTACAGAGTGATGAAAACGTGAGGCTACAATGGGGTTTCTAACAATATTTTACAAATATATAATCCAGCAATATTTTACTGTCACCGCACCTCACTCTGTCTTCTCGCAGTATTTAAAACAAATAAAATATCAAATGCTGGTAGTTGTACATCTACAGAGTGATGAAAACATGAGGCTACAATGGGGTTTCTAACAATATTTTACAAATATATGATCCAGCAATATTTTACTGTCACCGCACCTCACTCTGTCTTCTCGCAATATTTAAAAAAAAAAAAATTTATGCTGGTAGTTATACACCAAGATCTATATTAGGTGCAGTGGCAGTATCAAGACAACCAATCAGAGGAGGGGTGCGGTAAAAAGGTGCGGTAGAGGTGCGGCTCCGAGTAAAGCTCCAACTCCAGCTCCAGCTCCGAGTTTTATAACCAGCCTTTGATATCCGACGTTTAGTCCCTGCTGGAGTGATTCATGCCACATTCGATAGATGGCCTTCTCGAATGTTTTGTAGTCTTGTAAACATGGAGGTTGAAAAAGTGTTCTTCCTAATTATTTTAACCCTTTTATCACTGGGATACCCAATTTCATGTCAGGATATACGTAAAGGTGGGAAAATATTTCGTCTTTATTATGGCATGCTGTTCAAATATTGTGTCCGGCATAAACGTGAATGAAATACACTTTTCTGAAAATTGATGACATTCCAGCAAGAGGACAACCTGCACTGCAGACGTTTCGCCTCATGTTTTTAAGATAATTCGCCCCGTTTTTAGAGATGATTTTCGCCCCTTTTTATTGAAACTTTGCACAAGACGTGCTTACAGTTCCGACCTCGGAATTCTTAACATTTTTGTTACGAATCCGTGGTCGGATTTTAAATGCATAGTTCTAGTTATATGATTGTTGTACCTATTTCCAGTCTGTTACAAAAATTGGACAATATCATTTAGTCGTCACTTCTGAAACATTTTAGTGCATTTTTCTTGTTACAAAATATTGTTTGTACAACAAACAACACTTCTATTATAAGAATATACAGTTTCTTTTTAATATTTTTGCACAAAAACATGCATACGTCTGAGATTAAAACCGTTTAGACCGGAAAGTGGAATGGACCGGATTCTGGTTCAAGAAGGATACAATGCATAGTTCTAGTTATACAATATTGTCTGCGAATTTGCAGTATTTGATCTGCAAGCAGCCATTCTTTTTAAATATTGTTAAAAACACCCAGGAAAATCTGCAACCTCTACTACAAGTCCGAGAATGTAACGTATTTCATATGCAAGCACCTGTTTTACTGCTGGAAAACCCCAGGGAAATCTGTGACGTCATATATCCTCATGAATATCAATGAGATGGGTGCTGTTTTTGCAATTCCGTTCTAAAATACTCCTTGGTATTCTACTCTTTATCTTCATGAAAATTAATGAGTTAATTGGTGCTAGCTTGCAAGTCTGAAAATTGTGTTGTATTTATAAAATATTGTACGTCCAGAGGGTCGAAACGTCTGGTAATTGAAATAGTGGTGGTGGTCCAGTTCACGCCCGTGTACCTATTCACGCCCACCCCTAAATTTATTCAAAACAATCACAGTTACACAATTAATTACTAATGTATATGATCAATTTGATAATTGTCTATGATGTGGTAAACATCTTTTCTATGAAAAAGTATAAATCTCTGAGAAAATTGAGGGTGGGCATGAATAGATACATAGGTGTGAATTGGTCCACCACCACTAGTCACTACAGTCAAAACGCCACCAAACCATAACACCACTCCATAACGCCACCACATGTTGTGATATATGTTTGGGACAACCTTACCCCCCTATGGTGGAGTTAACTGTAGGTAAGCAGGGGATAAATAAGAATATAAAATTGTAAATAGACAAGGTTTAAGCTTAAAAGAAAGGAAAAATTTCACAACCAAGGCTCATGAAGTGCTGTACATGTATACAAAGAGAAAATATGTCAAAACAATATAAAGTCATATATTGCATTGTGCTTGTAACTCTGCAAATGGGAATTTTATTTTTGTTTCTTTAACAGGTTATAACTCTGTTTGGAGAAAGAAATATATTAAATAAAAATGATGTACCTGCATATTCTGTACATAAACGTTGATTAGTGGTGGATTTATGGTGGTGACGTTGTGGAGGTGGCGTTCTGACTGGTTTCCGAATTATATTATGAGCTAGCACTTAAATATGCGTTTAAATGTTCGCGTTTATTAAAAAAAGAGCTAGTAGTTTTATATGTGCAATTTTAAAGTTAATACAGTCATGCATATTTATTATACAATTAATTTTTAAAATAGGTTGTTGCTCATTCTATGTACACTTGAGTAAAAAACAGCATTTCTTATTTTTAGAAAATTGTCACAATTCTGTGACTTAAAGATGGCTAACATATGGAAAAAATACATTTATTGCATTTATCAAATAAAAATTATTGCTAATTAACTACTATTGTTCAGTGATCGAATTTAATTTAAGGGGCGAATTGTGTTCAGAAAACGGGACAAATTGTTTCAGGGGGTGAATCATCTTGACACAGATGTGATTACATGGTACTTAGTAACCAGTAACCAGGTCACAAACAAAATATTGTTAGGAAATCCTACAGAACCACAGGGATAAGATTGAGGCACCGCTCGGAAAACTGACGAAAGATCTCTGGCTTTACCCATGTTTAAACAGCGTTTCGACTGGGGATGCTCCTCTATTGTCACTTGATCCAACCTCAAGTCACACACATACAAAAAATATGCGAATCAACTGAATAATGGTTGGGTGAGGTGGTTTTTGTGCAAATAATATGGTAATTAATTACCTCAGCTCTACTTTTTTTAACAAACATGTAGAGTCATGAGATGGACTCAAGATGATTCAACTGTGAAACAATTTGCTTTAGTTTTAGTGTCTATACATTATAATGTCCTGTCTATAAGACTCTCTACTGTAGTACAGGCGTAAAAACAGAATATGAAATGTAAAGGTATTTAAAACAGCATTTTAGCCCATTTTTAGGTAGACTGAGGTTCTTTCCCATCAGTTGTTTTTCATAATTATCAAAAATATTTGTGAATGGTTTTAACCATCATTGCAAATTTCAGAGTTTTCATACTACAGATGTTTTTGTCAATTTTTTTTTTTTAGGTTTCATTTAATTTTTTGTAGGTTTCGTCGCTGTAATATCTATTAATATATTATTGATGTAATAAAACTACCTTACATACATATAGGTACATGTTAATTCAGGGATTTTTTTTTTTCATTTACTCGAGTTTAACTTGCTTCTAACAGGTGTTCCTTGATCTTCAGAAATTGCTGATAACAGCACTAAAGACCATGGATGACATATGTCTGAGTTGTTTAAAAACAGTGACAAAAAGATATGGGATCATTATGGGATGAAACCTCCAAACTTATAGGATGAAAATTCCATGGTATGAAACCTCTATGGTACGAAACCTGCAGACGCCATCATTATCACATAAATTGCTATTCTAAAGTTTTTATAATAGTGAGTGATTATGTTATATTTTCCCAGTACATATAATTATGGTGTACAAAGGTGGGTCCCACAAAAACTACACAATTGAAGCCTTTGGCATGAGGGATGACCTGTCTGTGGATATGTTGTTGTTTAGTTGGCTCCATTAAGTTATATTTACTTTTACTTACTTGTGTTATGCCCATTGACAGTTATACTTCAATAAGTATAGATCAATCAGTCAGTTTTAAAGTTGCAGAATTTTTACTTTACAAAGCAACACTGTAATCTGTCATAAAATTGATACTTTCTCCTTCATACATTTTCTCATAGGTATTATTTTTCTTGCACCTTTACTTAAAATAACTTACAGAGTCTGTTCTGAAAAACTCCTTATCTTTGTACTTTTTCACCAGTTCTATATCTCATGGTGTCCAACGCCATTTGCTACTGGCTCAAATTATTTGAAAGTTGTTTCAATGAGTTGCTGTCTCAGAGTTGAGAGATATTGTTGCAAAGTGCTTGTTATACCCATAAAATGACACTTTGATGGATGTAACACTGGATTAGTAGCCACCCATACTTAAAGTACCAAGGATTATTTTCCATGAAAATATATTCACAAAACACAAGATTAACCCCACTGAAGCCTGTCTAATTTAGGCACAAATCACAGATCTCAAAAAGACTGATGGACTTATTCATTCCCACCCAGTCACCCAAAGATTTAGTTTTACACTTACTTTTCACATCTTAATTGAATAGTTTTTCAGAAATACTGCAGTGACATTGCAGTTTACAGCAAGAATACTTGAGAACACAAAATACTTTTTCTTTTGCTAATGATGTGTCATTTTCCACATTATAGAAGTGCTATACAGTGTTGGAACATGGGATACAAGCTATGACCTTCATTTTGGGATACACCGTGAAAAGCGTGCTGTCACAGATCAGCCTGCTACTGATGAACCAACAACGAGTGAAACAGAGGCTGGGAGTACTGCTGGTGATGATAACACCACTCCACCACCTACAACCACACCAACAACACTCCCACCAACTACCACCACCAACTGGACTCTTGTAGAGGTAAGTACCAAATAGATTAGACTGTGTTAGTAAAACCAGTGCAAGTGGAATTTAGGTTTAAGTGGAACCAATTTGAGATGCAGTCATAAGGATGTGTTGTATTTAAAGGTGGAGATGGTTGTGTACTAGTTCATACACTTCACTCTCTTTTTTGCAGCTGTCAGGGTTTGACTTACAGCAAGAAATTGTGATGTGGTAATAGTAGACTTTTTTCAAAATGTTGTGGTTTGTATGAGTATAGTAGATTCTGTATAAATTGAATGTCAAAATCCTGGCAGCCTGGTCTACTACATTCGCCTTATACTCTTGGTGTGTGGTGGGAAGGTTTGTGTCAGGTAGTAAGTCTGTTAAGAAAAGGTAGTTGAGCAAAATATATACTCGGTAAGCATGCTTGTGAGTGTTAATGCAATAATCTCTAGTAGTGTAATCTTCAAGAAACAGTCATCACTGGTTTCAATTACCAGAATTCAGACAGGTGAATGATGCTGTCAGGATTTGAAACTTTGAATCTCTACCGGGTGTTTCATATACAGAAGTTTACCATAGACTAATGGAAACTTATAGTCATATACATTATAAATATTTCTGCTCTGTAGTTTATTTGATATACTAGTGAACTGTTATTCTTGTCTGTGACCAGTGAATAGTTGGCAGTTCATTTTTTGCCGGGGAATGAAAATATTTGTGGAAAAAATTGCAAATAACATTTGAAAGTGTCTGTTTCATGTTTACTGGTAAGCTAAATTTAGTGTAGCACCGATTGACTTAAAAATAAACTATTCAGGTACCACAACTGAATTTTCATTCCTCAAAGGAAACCTGTGTTTACTCTGTAAAGGTTGTAAATTTTCGTAAGTAAATATATCAGTTGTTTCACGTGCAGATTTGATAAAAATTAACATACATTTTAGAAAGTTGCCATAAACCTCGAACTGTAAACTGCATTTAGGAACACTTATTTTATTTAAAGTTTTCATTTTTGGAAAGTGTGATAAGAATATTTTGTTCTTAAACCATGTTTTTATGCAAATTATAGTTTTTCTAAGTGAGTTTATCCAGGATTGACTAAGTCCAGACACTCAAAATGTAGCAGTTCACAAATCTTTACATTGACTGACTACCTATGTTTGCTCTAACAGCAAAATTATTATTTGCACAAATGCCATAAGGTGAGATAAGAGCATGGAAACTGCATTTTATGAATGTGTCCAAGGTTAAATATATACACTTAAGTATTTTTATCACTCCTTGTCTACTGCATGTTCAATTTCTGAATTATAATTTTATTAGTCATGTGATTCTCTGAGCTCTTGATAGAGGTCAAGCGGCATCTGGACGAAGTTTCTATATGCCATAGGGTCATCAAGTGGAGCATTGGCATTGGTTTGCTTTACAGACCCACTTCTTCAATCTCTGCCCGGGTTGGCCAAGGCTTGAAGCTATATCTTCTGTGTCTTCTATTTAATAACTGGCAGACCCCCTGGCAGACCCCATCTGCTTTTAACCGGTCTATCATAGCTGAAATGATTAGTAACTGCCTCTCCATTTATAACAGTAAGAGTTAAAGTTGTGCAAGATTTCTGTCGTACCTGTCCATATTGGCAACTACATTGTACCTGGCTATTGAGCTGGACCTTACCCCCTTTTATAGATATTTGGCATCCAGATATCCAGTGGTCAATACCTCCCATAGAGACTAGTGAAGGGACGATTAGACCAACGTTCGATTAATCGTTGGCGTTATGGTACAATCACGTTCGGTCACTGACAACTTCTAGAAATCGATTAAATCTTACCCTTCCTTATGTGTCTCAATATCCACGTGTTTTTTTTTATATTTTAAGCAATTTCCTTAACTTTCCTTTGATAAATAATGAGATTTGTCACGAATTTGGGTTTGTTTATGTCTACTGCCATATTTACCGGAAGTGAGTGCTTTTGGTAGGTTCTAAATGTCGGAAACACCGTTCTTCTTTCCGGATTGACAATACTTCATCTTGGAAAGTGTTTCAGGATATATTTTCTTACAGTGGAGTAAAAAAGTCGATTATGGGTCGATCATCGGTCAGAAAATTGGACGAATAATCGACCGCGAAAATTGAGGCGATTCCACTCACTAATAGAGACACGTGTAATGTTAATAAAATTTCCTTATCAATAAGCTGACATCCGTGTGAAAAATAAAGATCCGTAAACCCCATCCGTGAGTGTCCGCAAGGTCGGTAAGCCCATCTGGGGTGTCCTTGAGACATCCTGATGCATCCGTATATTGTCCTGGGGTGTTTCCGCCGCAATGCGGGTGGTCACGGATGTGTATTCGGGGGTCATCCGCAAGCAACGAAACGCATCCCTAATATCCTTGTGGCATCCTTATTATCCGTAGCGTGATCCGTGACGCGTCCGTAAATCACGCACTTTTCTAACATTCCCCCTCCCCAAACCCCACGATCCACAAGAGATCCTTGGCAGTTACCATATATGAAACCGTGGCCTATATCCGTTGGGGTTCCGTGAAAGTGTAACTGTCCCCTTACTTGATGCTATCTATATAAACTGGAAAATCATTTGTCAATTACAATCTTAGGAGTTTTGTTATCATATACTGAAATTAAAATATTCTATTGTATTCTTAGCTGCCATAACTGGCTTGATTAAAAGAAATAAGTAGGTAAATTAAAATCTACATGAAAAGTATATTTCTCCATAATAACCTGAAATCTGGACCTCAGAACAATACCCTCAGTATCATCAACAGGATCTCAAATGCTGTTGACACAACACCAAATCCCTCCACACCAGGACTTGGAGTTCTGTTTAGAATATTTCCTTTATGCTTATTTAACTCACAAAGTATGCCAGGCAGTAGTAATTTCAGTTATTTCTCTCACCTCCTGAAGGATCTTCATTCGCCAGTGTCTGGTTCTGTATCCCTGGGTGAGTGTTTGTGCTCCCCGAGGAGCTGCTTGTTTATAAATATTAGAGTATTGGACAAGGTGACATTTCCCAGGATGGTATATACTTTGGTTTAGCGTCCGCTACGCCGCCGCCGCCGCCGCGCGTAGAGAGATTTTCGGCGTTAACGCTCTAAGAGGAAAACAACAGCAGCTAGGTTCACCAAATTTGCAGGATATCTTCATTGGGGGGTAAGCTTCTCTGGGAAGGAAACTAGCCTCATTCTGAAAAACAATATGGCCGCCACGGGCATTTCTTTGAAAATAATCTACATTTTTCTACTGGCTGTTCCTCATAGGTAGAAGGTTGAATCTCTTCATAGGTGATATGTATGACACATATACATGTCCTCTACAACCTTGCACACATTTGACCTTGAAGCTCCTAATTCAAGGTCATCCACGGAGTGCTGAAGTAACCCACATAGCGCACTTTAAAAGTGCCTATATCTCCCTTATTATTGGTCCTAGAGGTTTGCAATGTGAAGCCAACCTATAGGAAATCATGTGCTGCGAATTTCTGATGTGGTCATATTTGACCTTGGACCCCTCCTTCAAGGTCAAACGAGGATAGCAGAACTTAAAAGTGCTTATAACTCGCTTATTATCGATCCTAGAGGTTTGGGATGGTAAACCAACCTATAGGAAATCATGGGCTGGGAATCTTCTGGCGTGGTTGGATTTGACCTTGGGCCCCTCCTTCAAGGTCAAGCGAGGACAGCCAAACTTAAAAGTGCTTATAACTCGCTTATTATTGGTCCTAGAGGTTTGGGATGGTAAACCAACATATAGGAAATCATTGGCTGGGAATCTTCTGGTGTGGTCGGATTTGACCTTGGGCCCCTCTTTCAAGGTCAAATAATTACAGCCAAACTTAAAAGTGCTAATAACTCACTTATTATTGGTCCTAGAGGTTTTTGATGGTAAACCAACCTATAGGAAATCATGGGCTGGAAATCTTCTGGCGTGGTCGGATTTGAATCTCTTCATAGGTGATATGTATGACACATATACATGTCCTCTACAACCTTGCACACATTTGACCTTGAAGCTCCTAATTCAAGGTCATCCACGGAGTGCTGAAGTAACCCACATAGCGCACTTTAAAAGTGCCTATATCTCCCTTATTATTGGTCCTAGAGGTTTGCAATGTGAAGCCAACCTATAGGAAATCATGTGCTGCGAATTTCTGATGTGGTCATATTTGACCTTGGACCCCTCCTTCAAGGTCAAACGAGGATAGCAGAACTTAAAAGTGCTTATAACTCGCTTATTATCGATCCTAGAGGTTTGGGATGGTAAACCAACCTATAGGAAATCATGGGCTGGGAATCTTCTGGCGTGGTTGGATTTGACCTTGGGCCCCTCCTTCAAGGTCAAACGAGGATAGCCAAAGGTAAAAGTGCCTATAACTCTCTTATTATTGGTCCTAGAGGTTTGGGATGGTAAACCAACATATAGAAAATCATGGGCTGGGAATCTTCTGGTGAGGTCGGATTTGACCTTGGGCCCCTCTTTCAAGGTCAAATAATTACAGCCAAACTTAAAAGTGCTAATAACTCACTTATTATTGGTCCTAGAGGTTTTTGATGGTAAACCAACCTATAGGAAATCATGGGCTGGAAATCTTCTGGCGTGGTCGGATTTGACCTTGGGCCCCTCCTTCAAGGTCAAACGAGGATAGCCAAAGGTTAAAGTGCCTATAACTCGCTTATTATTGGTCCTAGAGGTTTGGGATGGTAAACCAACCTATAGGAAATCATGGGCTGGGATTCTTCTGGTGTCGTCGGATTTGACCTTGGGCCCTTCATTCAAGGTCCAACGAGGACAACCAAACTTAAAAGTGCTTATAACTTGCTTATTATTGGTCCTAGAGGTTTGGGATGGTAAACCAACATATAGGAAATCATGGGCGGGGAATGTTCTGTCATGGTCGGATTTGATCTTGGGTCAAGCGAGGACAGCCAAACTTAAAAGTGCTTATAACTCGCTTATTATTGGTCCTAGAGGTTTGGGATGGTAAACCAGCATATAGAAAATCATGGGCTGGGAATCTTCTGGTGTGGTCGGATTTGACCTTGGGCCCCTCCTTCAAGGTCAAATGAGGACAGCCAAACTTAAAAGTGCTTATAACTCGCTTATTATTGATCCTAGTGGTTTGGGATGGTAAACCAACATACAGGAAATCATGGGCAGGGAATCTTCTGTCATGGTCGGATTTGACCTTGGGCCCCTCCTTCAAGGTCAAGTGTGAGGACAGCCAAACTAAAAAGTGCTTATAACTCGCTTATTATTGGTCCTAGATGTTTGGGATAGTAAACCAACATATAGGAAATCATGTTCTGGGAATCTTCTGGTGTGGTCGGATTTGACCTTGGGTCCCTCCTTGAAGGTCAAATGAGGACAGCCAAACTTAAAAGTGCTAATAACTCGCTTATTATTGGTCCTAGAGGTTTTGGTGCATTGTCTTTACGGTGGATACAATTTGCATCGGTTCTCCGATGCGCTAGGTCTAGTTTCTATTGAAAACATTCCTGGTTTTATGGCTTACCTAGGTACAAGACTTATCAAAATTAAAACACATACAGTGGTATTGCATTGTGTATTTATACTCTGCGCAATATCTCATTGTACTACAAGACTCAAAGGACTATTTGGCCCATGCTGACTGCACAAGTACAGATCAAACTCTCAAAGTTACTGACATTCCCTTAAATGAAAGGTCGGGGCCATGGTGGCGGAGTGTAACACTGTCACCTCCCACCTCCGAGGCCGGGTTTCCGCTCCCGGCACGGCCTCAAGTTGGAAAGCTGATAGTTGCTTGTCATTAGTCGGCAGTTTACTGTACAGAACCTTGACCAACTGTATGTACTGGTTTTCTCTGCCCTTCCAACTACCTGTTGTGATATGACCTGTACAGTGTTGAAAGCGACGCAAAGCCCCAAATAAATAAATTAAATGAAAGGTTCAAGGATGACCATATATGAACTTCCATGAGGTTCTTTATCCTGACACTGAATATAACTTCTATATTTCAGGACACCCATGAGTACTACACTTCCCAGGTGTTTTCTGGAACCTCCTCCTCACACTCTACAATGTGGAGGGACAAGCTGTCTTATCCTAACACCATGAAACATGCCTCCCTGTCCCATGCACACAGAACTGCTTTTGTAAGTATGTCTGCTAGAGTGACTGAGTTAAAGTTAACTTAATTAAATTCCTTACCTTTGATCAAGTTTCCATTCACATGGCAATTTCAGGTGTGACTATTGTGCAAAGACGGAATGCATAAATTTTTATGACAGACTCAGGTAATCTGAAGGAATAAAAAAATTAAGCATATGCTGTTGATATTTTGGGCATCTGATAAAATAAATTTTCACAAAATAATAAAGTTGATAAAGGGGTTTGATGAATGAGGAGTTTCACATTGTGTGATGCATTTCGCATATCTCACTATATTTGTGGTGTGTTTCACAGTGTTTTTGGTGTTTGTCATCATTTTATAACATAAGGCTGGCTCAGTGGTTTTAGTGATAAACTCAACCTGCCAACCAATGGGTTTATGGTTTTGAATCCATACTATTGACTCTAAAAATTACCTAAACTACCCCACATAGTATAATACTAAACTTTTAAAACCTGAAACTAAAATGTGAGCTGCAAATCTTGCTCTTTAACAAAATTAACCTCTTTCAAACCCCTCCAAGAAGCAAGTAAATAGGGTTTTTATTTATTAAATTTTTTTTGTTCCTGTAAAAGTGTGAGACTATTGGGGAGTCTCAGAGGTAATTTCACTGGTCGAACAGAGCCAGTGCTTTGAATTTCTTGCTTTGTTCATACTTAAGCAGAATACTAAATTACAGAGATACATGTGTAAATGTATTACCCAAAGTAATGTGTCTCTGACATAAAGTTGTGTCCTTGGCTTTGTGTTGGTTTCTAACTTTCTATAATACAGGATAGTTATTTACTTGTATTTGTGGACAGAAAACTTGTAGATGTTTATTGTTTAGCAAAATATGAAACAATAAGGTGAGCAAAGTGTATGGATAAATCCCTACATTAAGTAATACAGTGACTCAAAAGAAAGGCCACAAAACCTGAAGTAACATCCAGTCCACTTAAATCCATCTGCTCTTTGCAAATACGATGCTACAAGAGGAAATTGGGAGAAAAATAAGTAATTAGATTACAGTCACAGAGAATTGTGGAGACACTGGCATTATAACAAGTGAGAGACAACATAATGTTCCTCTGTGCAGATCAGGTATTGACCAGAATTTTTGTCACATAAACTTGGCCACACAAAATCCCTACTAGTCTGGTTCAAATTGGGAAGTTAGCTCTCGTGAACTTAATCTGTTGTAATCAGAAGGCTCAGTGAGAGGTGTTGGTTTGTAATTTTTATATCCAGGCAGCCAGGCCCCATTTCACATCAAATTTATGAACATGCAATATTGATGTCATGTTACAAAAAAATTACGCAATAAAACAATAAATTTAAACTGTTAGATCTCTTACTGCTTCCAGGTCCTCTAGCTGCTAGAAAATATTAACCCCCCCAAAAAAACCGAAATAAACAAAAACAAAACCAAAAAAGACAGGACCACTACTGTGGTGGTTATCTCCTGGTAGGTATTAAGGAAAAATTGAAGAAGTGTGACCTTGAGACAGAGTTCTTAGTCCATGTACCCATAATGAGGGAGATTTAAGGCTCTTTTAGTATGGTAACTCAAATCTGAAACAGGGTACAAAGTTAAATTGGATACTTATAAAAGATTTAAAGGCCATGATTTCTTACAAGTTGTTTTATATTTCCCAGCCCTTGGGCCAAAATTTAAAGAGATATAAGGCCTTTTTAGTATGATGACCCCACTCGACCTTAAAGCAGAGGTCCAAGGTCAAATTTGATATTCACAAAAGATTGGCACACCATGATTTCCTGTCAGTTGTTTTAACATTTCAAAGCCTTAAAAATTTAAAATGGATAATAAGGGAGATACAAGGCCTTTTTAGTATTATAATAGTGATCCCGCTAGACCTTTAAGGAGGGATCAAAGGTCAAATTTGACACATGCAAAAGATTCGCAGACCATGATTTGGTGTAAATTGTTTTCACATTTCAAAATGCTAGAACCTGTTATAAAGGCGATACAAGACCTTTTTAGTATGGTGGCCCAAATCAACTTTAAAGAAGGGGTCAAAGGTGAAATTTGACACATGCAACAGATTTGCAGGCCATGACTTCCTTTGGGTTGTTATCACATTTCCAAGCCCTAGGACAAAAAGTTAAAGAGATATAAGGCCTTTTCAGTATGATGACCCAACTTGACCTTGAAGCAGGGGTCAAAGGTCATATTCAACACTTACAAAAGATTCACAAGCCACGATTTCCTAAAACGTCCTTTCACATTCTGAAACCCTAGGACCAATGATAAGGGAGATATTAGGCCTTTTAATATGATGACCCAATATGGCTTTAAAGATGTGATACGGCAGCCATTTGTTTTCAAAATATGATCAAATTAATCTCAGGCAGGGCCACGGTGGCAGAGTGGTAACACTCTCGCCTCCCACCTCTGCGGCCGGGGTTCGATCCCCGTCATGGCCGTAAGTGGGAAAGCTGGTAGTTGCTTGCCGTTGGTCGGCAGTTTACAGTACAGAACCCTAGCGAACTATATGTACTGGTTTCCTCTGCCCTTCCAACTACCCGTCGTGATATGACCTGTACAGTGTTGAAATCGACGTAAAACCCCAAATAATCCAGCCTTATCCAGTTTGTACAAATCTGATGAAGCTAGCTGCAATATTTTAAATTTTGGAACATCTTAATGATCTTCAAGCAATCATCTATGGTGGCCATTTTGTTTTTTTTAAATGAGGCCAAAATTTATTTGCATATATAAATGTTTAAATACTAGTCATAAACATTCCCTGCAAATTAATTTGAAGATATTTTCATAAATGAATGTGATTTAAAAGTTTATGTAAAACCATGACAAACGGATGCTCACATGCATGCATATATAGAAGGCATTTCAGAATCTCGCGATCCTAGCCTTTCAGACTGGCCGGAGATAATTAGTGTACTCAATTTGTATTGCCCTTGATAGAGTTTTCATTAACGTGACATTTTCTGGAACTGTAATTCTCCTCCAAGGTAGAGCTCTATGTAATAACTAATTAAATTTTTGTGACAATCTCAATTAAAATTTGGAACTGAGGGTGTCTCTGATGTTTTTCCCATATATACTTATTACTAATAAAGTTTAACTTAATATATATCCCAATGTCCTATAGTGTAATATTTCACATGAGTTTTTTATAGTAGGGCCTGTTATTAGGTTGTTGAAGAGTGTGTCAGTACACTTTTAAAGGTTTAAGTTTTATTTGGGGTACAGTATTAGCATAAGGATACTCTTGTATTTTAATATTGACAGTTTTAATAATATTTACATAAAATTAACAATTTCTACTGTTTCTTATGGAAATAAAATGCTCCATGAATGATGATATTCTCATCATAAGGGTTATTGTAAGAGAATCCGAGTTGTAAAGTAACTGCTGTAACAGCTTTATGCCATGTGTTTTAGAAGTCCGAGTAAGAAATGTGAAGTGTGCCAGAGTAATGTGAAATTTGTCATTTGTATCACCCCTAATATTATAAAACAAGAACAAAATGTTACAAATTATTTCAGTATCTAATTTTCAGTGGTCAGATAACTGACCAGGGGCGTTATCCAGTACTATCCACCAACATTCCTATCTTAGTCTTAGTCCTAGCTTTAGTGGTTTATCATTTTAATCATATGGTTAATTTTTTTTCTATTATAGTAAGCACAATTTTAAATCTTAAATCTTCATGTAGAATTATTATACTTTAAAATTACTAACTGAATTTGATTATTGATTTAGAGTATCGTTAGAAAGTGATGATTGATACTTGTATCCAGTGGAGGTATCCGGTGGATACTTTGGTTTAGCATTCGCTAACCTAGAGCCTAGAGGTTAGGGATGGTAAACCAACACATAGGAAATTATGGGCTGGGAATCTTCTGGTGTGGTCGGATTTGACCTTGGGCCCCCACTTCAAGGTCAAACAAGGATACTGAAACTTAAAAGTGCTTATGATGCACTTATTATTGGTCCTAGAGGTTTTGGATGGTAAACCAGCCTATAGGAAATCATGGACTGGGAATCTTTTGGTGTGGTCAGATTTGACCTTGGGCCCTCGTTCAAGGTCAAACAAGGATAGCCAAACATAAAAGTGCTTATAACTCGCTTATTATTGGTCCTAGATGTTTGGGATGGTAAACCAACCTATGGGAAATCATGGACTGGGAATCTTCTGGTGTGGTCGGATTTGACCTTAGACCCCTCGTTCAAGGTCAAACGAGGATAGCCAAACATAAAAGTGCTTATAACTCGCTTATTATTGGTCCTAGAGGTTAGGGATGATAAACCAACACATAGGAAATCATGGGCTGGAAACAGGGTTCCCACTGCACAGGGAAAACAGGGAAAACAGGGAAAATTGTGAAAAGTAATTCCAGACAGGGAAAACACAGGGAATTTGAAAATTTTGGAAAAACACAGGGAATTTGAAAATTTCAGAATGATTTTGAAGAGTAACAGCCATTTGCATTCACACGCTGCGGGTCGTGACTCGCCGGTCACATTTGATGTTTTGGCTTGATTGTGTTAGTATCTCCCGCCGGCGGGGTGGGAGATTATAAAACGCATTCCGTGCGTGCGTGTGTTCATGTGTTATTGAGTGTGTGTCACGCTTTTATAAAGGGCTGTACATCACACTGGTTGTTTCTCCTTGGCCTTTTCAATGTTTTTTATGACCTTATTGCTTATGTCCTTTCATTTGATACTGTTATTTCACACCTAGGACCATAGCTAAGTGAGTAATAGCAATGGTGGCTACTTTGAGTAAAGTGCTCATAACTCCAAAACGACTGCATTTAGAGTGTTTCTGTAAAATACGTTGTTCAGCTACTTTCTCCATGCCTACAAGATGGTACCATTTTTAGGGTTCTATCTTCATAGCTAAGTGAGTAATAGCTATTTTCTGTTATTAACAATGAGCAAAATGAGTAAATTGATTTTGTCTTTGTAACTGTTACTTACAATATTGGCCTGAAATATGTTGTTCGACAACTCCTTCATGTACTATATCATGGTGAGGTGTCCAAGGTGTAGCACCATAGCTAACTGAGTAATAGCTATACTAAGTTTAACATTTGACCATTGAGCAAGTCACTTATAACTCAAAAGCTATTGAATATAGAGGATTTTTGTCGAATATGTTGTTCACCTATCTTTTGGATATACTGTATTGTGAATTTTCACAGCTGTAACTCCATAGCTAACTGAGTAATAGCTACTTTGATGATAACCATAATGAGTAAATGGCTTATATCTTCAAAAGTATTGCAGCTACACAATTTTGTTCCAATATGTTGTTCAGCTACTATCTCCACAGCTACAACATGGTCACTAGTTTGGAAGTGTATCTCCATAGCTAAGTGAGTAATAGCTACTTTGTCAATTTTTAATGATAACCATAATGAGTAAATGGCTTATATCTTCAAAAGTATTGCAGCTACACAATTTCTCTCAAATAAGTTGTTCATCTACTTTTTTGTGAACTGTAACATATTTAAGTTTCACAACTGTTGCTCAATGTACAAGTGAGTAATGGCTACTTTATTGCTACTTTTGGTGAAAATGTGAAAAATGACAAATATCTCGCAAACCGTAATAGCTACTTTGTCAATTTTTAATGATAACCATAATGAGTAAATGCCTTATATCTTCAAAAGTATTGCAGCTACACAATTTCTCTCAAATAAGTTGTTCATCTACTTTTTAACTCATTCATCTACTTTTGGGAGAGCTTTCACATGGTGAAGTTTCAGACTCGTAGCTAATTACTCACCTACTGAAAATGAGTAAATGCGAATTATCTCTAAAAGTATTGCAGATAGCCAATTTTTCTCAAATAACTCATTCGCCTACTTTTGGGAGAGCTTTCACTTGAAGTTTCAGATCCATAGCTAATTACTCACCTACTGAAAATGAGTAAATGCGAATTATCGCTAAAAGTATTGCAGATAGCCAATTTTTTATCAAATAACTCATTCACCTACTTTTGGGAGAGCTTTCACTTGGTGAAGTTTCAGACCCATAGCTAATTACTCACCTACTCAAAATGAGTAAATGCGAAGTATCGCTAAAACTATTGCAGATAGCCAATTTTTCTCAAATAACTCATTCACCTACTTTTGGGAGAGCTTTCACTTGATGAAGTTTCAGACCCATAGCTAATTACTCACCTACTCAAAATGAGTAAATGCGAATTATCTGTAAAAGTATTGCAGATGGCCAATTTTTCTCAAATAACTCATTCACCTACTTTTGGGAGAACTTTCACTTGGTGAAGTTTCACACCCATAGCTAATTACTCACCTACTCAAAATGAGTAAATGCGAATTATCGCTAAAAGTATTGCAGATAGCCAATTTTTCTCAAATAACTCATTCACCTACTTTTGGGAGAGCTTTCACTTGATGAAGTTTCAGACCCATAGATAATTACTCACCTACTCAAAATGAGTAAATGCGAATTATCTCTAAAAGTATTGCAGATAGCCTATTTTTCTCAAGGAGTTTTGTCAAATATGTTGTTCACCTACTTTTTGATGTAGTGCGGCGGGAGATCATACCACGGCAGTGGTCTTGTTTTATTTATAAAATCCACAGGGAAAAATATAAACTTCACAGGGAAAACACAGGGAATTTAAATTGGAAAAGGGAGTGGGAACCATGTCAGGGAATCTTCTGGTGTGGTCGAATTTGAGCCCCTCCTTCAACATCAAGCGATGGTTCACTGGCTTTTGTGAGTTGTCTTTCCGGTGGGTACAAATTTACATTGGTTCTCCAACTTCGTAGGTCTAGTTTGATTGTTCGTTGAATTTGGTTATTGAAATAAAATCTTCCAACAAATGTACAAGTTAAGAAATAGGGAGAGTGTTTCTGTGAGGGATTGGGGCTTTTATTTTGGGAAGTACAGTAATTGGAAATCATGGGCTAGGAATCTTCTGGTGTGGTCGAATTTGAGCCCCTCCTTCAACATCAAGCGATGGTTCACTGGCTTTTGTGAGTTGTCTTTCCGGTGGATACAAATTTGAATTGGTTCTCCGATGCGTAGGTCTAGTTTGATTGTTCGTTGATTTTGGTTATTGAAATAAAATCTTCCAATAAATGCACAAGTTAAGAAATAGGGAGGGTGTTTCTGTGAGGGATTGGGGCTTTTATTGTGGGAAGTACAGTAATTGATGTGTGTACCCCAGGGAGCGGACTGCTTTTATCACTGTTGTAATATAACATAGGGAAGTAATGGTTATTAGCCTAAATGAGAAGGGCTATTCCAGTGCAGTGTTAATCCCAAAACATTGCACTGATCAGACATTGTGGAGTGGGTATCCTGTAGCATTATTTCATGTCCTGGCATGTTGTGGCACTCCGTTGCAACTTTGTCTCTTAATTTTGGGTGCTGTGGGAGTGGGGGTGGGGCAGTTAGTTTTACTGGTGTTTGTAACTTTGTAGTTTGTACCATAGTATGTTTAATTGTTTGGTATAGGTAAAGATATCATTGTGATATAGAAGTACATTACAATGTCTTGAAATTTTCTCAATGATGTTGTCTTATCTTCACAGTTGACTCTACCTTTTTGTTGTTGTTTTTTTTTTTTTTTTGCGAATGAAGTGTTTATTCAAAATTTTCATTTACTGCCATTTGCACAATATTTAGATTAAGGCAGTAATAAATTAGTAATTAGTAAAGATATCTAGCATTTTTACAAAGGCCAAATTAAAATCCAGGCAATTTGTGTAGATGGATTCAAGAATTGTACCAGTTACATTAGGGAAATTAAGAAAATAGAAAATTTGACAGTGATGAAGTTTGCGTAAAGTTTATGGAAATGTCTTTAAGATGTTTTTTTAAGCCTCAGGAGTCAGGACAGATAATCTGGCTAGATTTTTGACACAGTTGAGTCACTGTACTGTGGGTGTACTTGTAATTAAGTCTGTGATGTTCTGCACCCTTTGAAAAGGTTGCCTGCAGCTACATTTTCATTCTGCAAAAATGTCCCTCAGATGGAGTGCATGGATTTGATAAAGATTGTAACTGTCGTCATCATGTAAGATTAAACTGGGGATTTATGTAAATTCCTTGGAGCTGTCCTTTATAGAGACATTTTAGAGGGATGAGTTTGGAGGTTGGATTGAGAAAACTGTGAGGTGGGGGGCGACTGTTTGTCATTGGAATTGGAAATGAGGTTTTTTTTGGCTAGCTAGGCTGGAGGAGGGGTTATCAAGCTTTAGGTTCCATTAAGTTGTGTCACTAAAACTGATGGGGTTACACTCTCTTTGTCTTTGGAGGCTTCTCAGTGTGTGTGGATTGCTTTCAGTAGGACAGCTAGCACTGAAAGATGTTAAAAAAAGATTAATACAAGGGTCATATCAGTTGTATCAGTGATGTAGACATAATTGACAAAGTGTAGTTGTAACATGTTTTTGTAACATGTTTTCCTGACATTATAAAATACTTTGTCCAACAAGAAGTTTCACTTTGATTTTTTTTTCAACTTATTTGAAGTGATAATAAATTTAATCAGCAGTTTAGAATTGTTTAGAAAAAAAAAATCAGATTTTTTTTTATAAAAGATCACACCATACATATCATGGTCACTCCTAATTGGAATGTTGTTGACAATATTTATACAGGAGTGTTTGTTGAAATACCGCAAGTTACTGTAAATTTGAGAGAAAACGACCCTTTAGTGTCATCAGTAAGCAGATTTATGCTGGTCATATTGACTAGTGCAGAGGGCAATGGTTATTCCAGGAAAATAGCTATTTCAGACTCCTTGTAATTGCCTTATTACAGTATTACAGTTCCTGATTCAGTGCAGATGAAATACGAGAATTTGTAGCACAACAGGGGACAGTTATTGCACTATGCTGTCTGACTTTAGTGTTTGTTTGAAAGGAAACCTGTGTTAATTACACGTTAGGGTTAAAACCTGTGGTTTTAGCTGGTTTGAACTGTCATTTCAAAATTAGGCTTTGGGCACCTAATTGTGATAGAGAAATATTAAAACCTGTAGATATAACAGTAAAACAAAAAGTTTAAAGTACTATTCAGAATGACAGAACCCTTTTGTTTATAATAGTTATACAGTCTGAAAAACTGCTGTTATAAGGATGAAGAATATTGAAAGCTGTTAAGAGAAACTGTGAAAGGAAAGAAGCTTAGTTGAGAAAAAAATTGTATTAATTCTAGAAGCCTCAGTGGTTGTGTGGTTCAGAATTTTGGTGTTGGATTACTTGACTCTGACCTCTATGCTCATCAGTTCAAGTCTAGCTCTTGGCTTCATGTAGGACTGACTGAGGGCTTTCCCTGTTATGAATTTAGCTGTAAGATTAAGATATGTAAGACCTTGTCCTTTGGTTGAATCAAATAGCAAATGGAGGGCAGTGAATAGTTGAGGTTGGGAATCGCACTTATTTTTGTGGTCACGTAAATTTTTCTGTGTTGGTTTTATTTTAAAAAATTTAATACTTTAGAGGGTAGAGTAGTGTATAAATGACCTGTGAATAATTTCAATGTTTCTGAAATTGACTGATTCATTGTATACCACATTTATATGAATTTTGAATTTGTGCTATCTACACAAAGTGGGTAAGCAAATGAGGAATTTGCCTAATATAGGTGTAGTTGGAGCGAGTTTAAAGTTCTCTACATCAGAAAATTATATTTGATGGTACAAATAGAAGTAAACCATAGAACCAGATCTTTTAGATGTTGGAGATTCTAGCTGTACAGAGTTTATGCACTTGTTTCATTATTCCAATATGTGGGCAGCATTAGAAAGCTCCCACTGATCAGTGGTGCAGTTAATAAGGTTTCCTGAGACAGCTAGATGATAAATAGTCCTCAGCCTGCATTGCCAATGTGCTTTTCTTTTCTGTGCCAGAAGGAATTTGTTCATGCCTGGAGCTGACGGTGATAGTGCAAGAAATAACTCATGTTACTCGTTACACAGTGTCAGGGTATTAGATTGAAATTTTATCAAGTTTCTTGAAAATCAATTCAGTGTGGGGGAATTTTAGCTCCAAAATTGGTTACTTTGTTTCCATTGTGTGCAGATGTAGGTTCTGTTTTACCCAAGCTTTCAAAAGTGGTGTATTTAGATACAATGACAAGGTTTTATATTTTTTTCTTAGAGAAAAATATGAAAAAAAAAAATTATACATGGAAAGAAAAGTAAACTGAATTGGGTGATTTAGTCATAATTATATAGAAAAGTATAGGTATCTGTGCCCTTGTGGTTAAATTTGTCAATTACTGGGTCTTGGGTTCATTACTTGGCCAGGTCATGGAGCTTGTTTTTTTGGATAAAATACTTTACACACTTGTATCCACGTTCACCTAGGAGTTCTATTATATTCTGTACTTTTATAGCGCTTAAATCTCTGCCAATTAGGCAACACCAGGTCTAATTCAGTAATTGTCATTCCATAGACACTGAGCCAGATCTTCAAGTCAGTATCAACAATAGTTTGGGCTTAAACCTGAGACCAGCTGGCACCCTATTCGGTGGGGTAGAAAAACTAGTAATATTCTGAGTCACTTTATGCCATAGAAGCTGGAAATAACGACCAGCCATATGGGTCATTGGGCCCTGAGAATGACTTACCATTTGTGTAATACAGTACAACTGCTGATATCTTAAGTTCTCTTATCCAACTATTTAATTTCATGAATGCTTATAAATTTCTGTCCTTCTATATATTTTGTTTTTGTTTGTGCTTTACATGACAGTATCTCTTTCATGTTATGACCTATTCCCCAAACAAAAGCAACTCCCAAGTTCCAACATAGTTCTGTTTTCTCACTTGGAATTTATCAGCCATGTAATATATAACACCAATCCATTTTTAGGCGGGTTGCGTGTAGTGTTGGTATCGAATAATAATATCTATATCGATATCAAACTACAATTTTGCTTTGTGTATCGATCGATATTGAAATATCAGGTCATAGATGTTTTCAGAGAGAGACCTTCCGAACTTTCTCGCAAGTTTTAGTAGTTTCCCAAAACGTAAACAAGTATGGCGTTTCCGCTGTAGCGGTAAGTGAAAGTTGACAAAAGTGATATAATAACTAATACATTCTTTAAATTTTCCAACTTTATTGGAATGGAAAACAGCTTAATTTCATCCACTAAATCCTATTTTCCGATATTGATATTGTACCCTGCATTATCGATATCAGTATACTTGGCGTGAATTGATAAATATTTCAATATTGATAAACAATACCATTACTAGTTGCGTGTTACCAACCTGCCTATTAGATTGATGTGTCCGACGTCCGTCTGTCCATCCACATTTTGCTTTTCTGACTCTAACTCAAAAATGCTTTGTCCAATCGAATTCAAACTTGACAGGCACATAGATCACCATCACAGCTAGGTTCCTTTCGAAATTGGTATAATTCCGTCTCTTTGTTTGTCCGTTTTTTGTCCATTTGTCCATCAAAATTTCCGTTTCCGGACTCTAACTCGAAAACGGCTTGTTCAATCGAATTCAAACTTGACAGGGAGATAGATCACCATCACAGCTAGGTTCCTTTCGAAATTGGTGTAATTCTGTTCCTTTTGTTTGTCCGTCACCAATCCTGTTTCCAGACTCTAACTTGAAAATGCTTTGTCCAATCGAATTTAAACTTGACAGGGAGATAGATCACCATCATAGCTAAGTTGCTTTTGAAATTGTTATAATTGCGTCCTTTTATTTGTCCGTTTATAGCATAGATACAATTATGTAACCTAGATTACAAGTTTTACATTTCTTAGCACGTCTAACACATTCACCTTAACTGGGTGACCTAACATTTCTTTCCTAAGTGTTTCTAAATGTAATTATAGCAGTCGCTAACCTTATTTCTGTCTGCGCAACCCGCATTTTGGGGCATCTTTGACCCTCTTGTTTGTATGTTTCCAGACTGAAGAATTGATGTTTGACTTTCCATTTTACGGTCATCTTGTGAAAAAGATTACTATAGCAACAGGAGGTTAGTCATATATATCTTTCTTTTTTCTGTTGTTGTTGTTGTTTGCCTGTTAATGCCACCACTTTGGCACTATTTATGAGTTGAAGGTACACTGATTCAGTGTCACTAACATTAAAACTAATGAAGTGGTAAGATCTAAAAAATTGCTGTTTTCTATAGAATTTACTTTTCCCATTGTCTTATGCCTAAAAAAAAAAAGTTACACTTCATTTCACTTTTGTTTAAAGACTGGTGATTGATATATTGTTTTCTTATTTTATGCAGGATGTTGTATTCTTGCAAATATTTCAAAATCAGTGTAAAGAACTTTTTGTTTTTCAGTATTGACATTCAAAGTGTCAATATCAGTATCATTTGCAGGCGATCACCACAAAAGATTTAATGAAATTTGATTGGTTAATGGTCTTTGGTATTGTACAGTCAAATTCTGTCACTGATAAATTAAAGAAAAAAGCCAGATTATTCAACAATAAACTTACCTGCCTTTAGCCAAATAATCAAATTTAAAATAGAATAGAACAGAGTAAAATAACTTTTTTTCAGACACATCAGTAAGGTGTGGTCTATATCTATACAGTTTTACATTAGTTCAGCCATTTTTTATAGATTTAATGAAAACAAGATTCACTGTAATTTTTTTTCATGTCTACTATCATTAATTCAGAAAGTGGCTTTTCTTGGTAGAAACTCAATGTTGAAAGTTTTAAAACAACCAATAATCTTTAACCAAATTAATATATAAATTACCCCAGAAAATGACTCAGGCAGTATTCACCAACAGAACAATTAAATAAGCTAAATAATTGATTATTGCCTGATCATTGATCAGAAAAATTCATAATTACATAAACCTGGAGAATAGAATACCAACATTACTCTGTAGTATTTGTAACCATTTAGTACCTTGATTCACTGATAAAAACAAGCTCATTGTAGATTCTTAGACTGTGTACTCTGTAGTGCTTTCTCTTTAACATTTACAGTGAAAGGGTTTAACTCTTTCGCCGCGAGTTTCACGTAGCGAATTGCGGATAAAACGCGGCAGTCGACTTTCGTCGACTCTTCTTTGAAGCGCGAAAGTCGACAATAATCGCCGTGACGTATGAAATTATAAAACGTTATAATGACGTGAGAAACACGTCATTTCTTTGTGTAAATAAGCTGTAAATATATTTCTTGGCATCACAAAGTGATTTAAAAGGCCTAAAAGACATTATTCTGCAAAAGAAGCAAGGAATTTAGTGTTCCAAGACAGCGAAATGAACTTATACATAATAACATACATCATTGCGTATATCTAGTGGAGAGCCTGTCAATCAATGAATACTCAAATTCTATTGGATAGCAGTCGGCCAATAAGAAATCAAAGAAAAATATATTACTTCGTACTGGTATTTCATTGGTCAAGGGCTCAGCCAATGAAAAAAATCCTGTTTTCTCATTCGCTATTCACCAGCAAAGCCTGTCATAAAAGACACTTCCAAATGAAAAACATTTCCGCATCGATCTGCTCAAAAGTTACGTTAACGTCGCGCTTTCAATATATGTCGACGGAAGTCGCCAATCGCGCCGAAAGAGTTAAAGTGTACTTATGCTGCATTCAGACGTAAATTCACGAGTGGTGCGCACCACCTGTGAGTACAGCGGACAGTTTTGACCGTTCTAAACAATTCACCGCCTGTGTGTTTATGTGTGTATGTAAACAAACACAAATCACAAAGAGAAAAAATAAAAGAAATCACAATATTTCGCTATCCGCCATGCAAATGATGCATATTTCATTTGTTACACCTTTTCCAATGTTATTTATCAAAATCCAGAGTACTGAAACACTTTATTTAACATGTTTTTTATAACGAAAGCACATGTATTCTGCATCTTTGTTGTCATTAGAGGTGAAGGTCAAAGTTTGGAAAGTCTCTGGAGGCACCCAACTCACGAGTGGTATATACCACCTGTGAGACCGTTCTTGACCAATTTACAGGCTGTGAGGTCGTGTTTACGGCCGGTAAAAATGCTGCATTATTTAGCATGAATTTTCTACCATGGTTCCCCCGTAGGGATGGGTCGGTAGCAGTATATGTCTTGGTATCAAGTGCATGGTACTGAAATGCTGTGACGATATCATCCAAACACAATCTCACTTGTCAACACATACACTTGATGGAAAACTTTAAATTGTCTACACAAATTCTCAATCTTAAGAAATTGTAAACTTCCATCTCATCTTTTCATGCATTTGCAGACATTTATAAAAATTTCATTGAAAACAGCTGCCATAAATGGCATTCTGAGTTTCACTTCCTATAAGAGACAACAGTTTACATTCACCCTTTTTGATTGTCAATGCATATAATTGAAGGAAAGCTTAAAATACTGAAAAAAACCCATAAAATCCCAAAATTTTGTCACATTTAAATCCTTTGTAGCTATTTTGAAAAATGGTACTGCCATGTTTTGTTTTCATGTGCTTCGACTGGGGATGTACTAAAATTCTATAACACATCTTTTTTTAAAATCCGAATGGGAAACATTGGCATCCTCTCGATCTTTATATTTTTGATACCGACCCATCCCTAGTTCCCCGACACCTGTGGTTTTAAACCACCCCCCCCCCTACACATGCACTGCATCACCATCTGGATATTAAAAAAATATTATTGGATTTTCCCATTTATTTAACATTTATTTATTATTTTATACCCTAACAGAGGTATGTGATGTCTGTAAACTGTGTGTTAGAATGTACCAGGTCACAGGTTAAACATTACAAAAGTATAATTAGATTGTATTAGTGTAGTTGTAACTATGTGACTTTGTTTTTATGACAATTGTAGGTTTTCTCTACATGAGTGATTTTGTGCATCAGTGGTTAACAGCTACTCAGTATATTGCTCCACTCATGGCAAACTTTGACACCAGAATTGGGAATGAATCGGAAATATATTATGTCGACACAGGTATAAACAGTTATGGAAGACATTTTTAAAAGTGTAACATTTTGTAAACTTGAATTGACTTAGTATTGACATTACATTGAAGTTGCTGTTAGTATTGTTTTATTAAAAAATGGTTCAGGCTTTCGGAACCAGGCATGTATTTTTTAGGCTGCAAATAACAGTAAATTTTGAATTGTAGTATTTTTTGCCATGATTAATCTCCAAAATGAGTCTTCTTTCATACCATATAATAGGCAAAATTTTCTGGTAAAAATGATTTTGTTCATTCTAGATTTATGAGGATATTTGCAAAACAGCAAAATTATAATTTTTGAACTGGTACAGCTGTGTATATTTTAAACATAAAGTGGTCCTGAAAGCATTTTATATTTAAGGAGTTATACACCATGTATTTAATTGAACCAGGCATGAATTTGAATTCAAAGTATTATCAGTTTAATGTTACAGTACATTCCACCCACTTCCTAGCCCGAGCTTGTCCGAGAAATGTTGATTAAAAAGAACACTTGTAACTTGGAATTTCTGTCACATGTTGATGGTTTGCAGTGTCAAAGGCTGGTTGTTTCCCTGTACTGATACTACTTAGCACAAGTTCCAAAACAGTTGATTGCAAACTAAAACCCTGTTCAACTCGTACATCTCTTGGGTTTAACTTATTAGTTATTTTGCAATAAACAATTAAATACCTTGAGAAATTGATTTTCAAAGTAGTCCCTTATATGTAACTTTACATGTAGCAAAATTTAAAATTTAAAATGAAAATCTCTTCTTTTTAGTTCAAATTATTCACAGAATTGTTCATCTACTATGTGAACTGTGATTTGCCTTCATTGTTTTCCTGAGCCTTCAGGTCCAGGGTCACTTTGTTTTTGATCAGCAAAATCCCTTTTTTTTTACCAGTTGTTTTCAGTAACATTCACAATTTAAATTGGCAATACCAACTGATCATTGTTTCAATTTTCTCTTCAGGCAATGAGTTTATTGTGTGGTGGGAGAACTTACATTTGAATGATGATATAGAAGGTAAGTGGCACAATCGTTATAAAGTTCAAAGAACAAATTACTGAGTATTGCATATTTTCCAGCTTTATGTGAGAGATGACATGCAATCTGTTTTGTCTTCTGTGATGAAGTTCAAAAATATCCAAACATATTTACTTAAATTTTGTACTTTTGCAAATTCATGTTTTGTCTACCCATATTCACTAAGTGGCAAAAATGAACTTAATTTGAAGTTTTTGTGATTTCCCTCGATTTCTAAATGGGTTTTACTGAAATAAAGATTAACTGTATCACTGTAAAAGTAGCTTTCCAGTGATATATATGCAGTATATATTTAAGAATTCAATATTTTTAAAATATGTGTGAAAATTGAAACTGATCCTATTTATGCAAAATCCGTCCACACTGAAGGACACTGGTACATACAAAAAAATGAAAAAATATTATCCATTCCATAGGTTTCACATTTAGATCATATACAGCATACTGTGAATAATTGTCTCCACCGGAGGCATCCGGTGGATACTTTGTTTAGTGTTTGCCACGCCGCCGCTGCTGCGGGTAGAGAGATTTTCGGCATTAGGCTCTCAGAGGAAAACTACACCAGCTAGGTTCACCAAATTTGCAGGATATCTTCATTGGGGGGTAAGCTTCTCTGGGACTGAAATTAGCCTCATTCTGAAAAACAAGATGGCGGCCGTGGGCATTTCTTTGAAAATTATCTATATTTTTCTACTGGCTGTTTCTTATAGGTAGAAGGTTGAATCTCTTCATATGTGATATGTATGACAGATATATATGTCCTCTACAACCTTGCAGACATTTGACCTTGAAGCTCCTAATTCAAGGTCATCCATGGAGTGCCGAAAAAACCCACATAGCAGACTTTAAAAGTGCCTACATCTCCCCTATTGGTCCTAGAGGTTTGCAATGTGAAACCAGCCTATAGGAAATCATGTGCTGTGAATCTTCTGATGTGGTCAGATTTGACCTTGGACCCCTCCTTCAAGGTCAAACGAGGATAGCCAAACTTAAAAGTGCTTATAACTCGCTTATTATTGGTCCTAGAGTTTTGGGATGGTAAACCAATCTGGGAAATCATGGACTGGGAATCTTCTGGTGTGGTCAGATTTGACCTTGGGCCCTTCCTTCAAGGTCAAACGAGGATAAGCAAACTTAAAAGTACTTATAACTTGCTTATTATTGGTCCTAGAGGTTTTGGGATGATAAACCAATCTATGGGAAATCATGGACTGGGAATCTTCTGGTGTGGTCGGATTTGACCTTGGGCCCTTCCTTCAAGGTCAAACGAGGATAGCCAAACTTAAAAGTGCTTATAACTCGCTTATTATTGGTCCTAGAGGTTTGGGATGGCAAACGAACCTACAGAAAATCATGGGCTGGGAATATGTTGGTGTGGTCAAATTTGATCTTCTGCCCCTCCTTAATGGTCAAACGAGGATAGCCAAACTTAAAAGTGCTTATAACTTGCTTATTATTGATCCTAGAGGTTTGGGATGGTAAACCAACTTATAGGAAATCATGGGCTGGGAATCTCGTGATGTAGTTGGATTTGACCTTGGGCCCTTCCTTCAAGGTCAAACGAGGATAGCCAAACTTAAAAGTGCTTATAACTCGCTTATTATTGGTCCTAGAGGTTTGGGATGGTAAATGAACCTACAGAAAATCATGGGCTGGGAATATGTTGGTTTGATCAGATTTGATCTTCTGCCCCTCCTTAATGGTCAAACGAGGATAGCCAAACTTAAAAGTACTTATAACTTGCTTGTTATTGGTCCTAGAGGTTTGGGATGGTAAACCAATCTGTGGGAAATCATGGGCTGGGAATCTTCTGGTGTGATCGGATTTGACCATGGGCCCCTCCATCAAGGTCAAACAAGGATAGCCAAACGTAAAAGTACTTATAACTTGCTTATTGTTGGTCCTGGAGGTTTGGGATGGTAAACCAATCTATGGGAAATCATGGACTGGGAATCTTCTGGTGTGGTCGGATTTGACCTTGGGCCTCTCGTTCAAGGTCGAACGAGGATAGCCAAACTTAAAAGTGCTTATAACTCGCTTATTATTGGTCCTAGAGGTTTGGGATGGTAAATGAACCTATGGGAAATCATGGACTGGGAATCTGCTGGTGTGGTCGGATTTAACCTTTTTCTGTCCATCCGTCTGTCCGTCCACATTTTCGTTTCCGGACTCTAACTCGAAAACGGTTTGTCCAATCGAATTCGTACTTGACAGGGAGATAGATCACCAACATAGCTAGGTTCCTTTCGAAATTGGTGTAATTCCGTCCGTTCGTTTGTCTGTACATCTGTCTGTCCGTCCACATTTTTGTTTCTGGACTCTAGCTCGAAAACGGTTGGTCCAATCGAATTCAAACTTGACAGGGAGATAGATCACCATCATAGCTAGGTTCCTTTTGAAATTGGTGTAATTCTGTTAGTTTGTTTGTCCGTTTGTTCGTCAACATTTCTGTTCCCGGACTCTAGCTCGAAAACGCTTTGTCCAATCGAATTCAAACTTGACAGGGAGATACATCACCATCATAGCTAAGTTGCTTTCGAAATTGGTGTAATTCCGTCCTTTTGTTTGTCTGTTTATATCATAGATACAATTATGTAACCTAGATTACAAGTTTTACGTTTCTTAGCACATCTAACACATTAACCTTAACTGGGTAACCTAACATTTCTTTCCTTGTTTCTAAATGCAATTACAGCAGTTGCTAACCTTATTGCTGCCTGCGCAACCCGCCTTTTGGGGCATCTTTGAC
The DNA here is from genome assembly GCA_964017235.1 of Sabellastarte sp. h YS-2021. Classification (NCBI taxonomy): domain Eukaryota; kingdom Metazoa; phylum Annelida; class Polychaeta; order Sabellida; family Sabellidae; genus Sabellastarte; species Sabellastarte sp. h YS-2021. The sequence goes on from OZ024938.1 coordinate 61,790,953, forward strand.
CCTCTTGTTTTTGACAGTACCTGTGTGTTAAAATAGGGTGAGTGTCTGCAATCTAGGAATTCTGTAGGTTTGCCAGTATGTAATAGGTACTTTGTTTAGGTGGGATTTTATTATTCATTTCTATTGATGTTAGCTTTAAATGATTTGTCATCTAAATTTATTCATAATGTCTATATTATAAAAGTAGGTAGGGTATACTTAGGTATAGAATTAGGTGAAATGTGTTAATTGTCTCCAGTAATGCAGGTTGCTTGATTTCCAGGGTTGTCCAGCAGTGGTAGGTTTCATATACTGTGACAAATTTCGCGCGTCTCACTGTGTATATATGTTTGTGTATCTCCCTTACAGCTGGTTATTTTACATTCCAAGCTCGCCTTTCCTCCACTGGAGTCATCACATTTGCATATAAAAAGGTGAGTTGGGACTTTATGATTTTTCACAAACGATTAATTATTGAAGCATTTGTAGAACAACAAGATTACTAGAAATTGATGACCAAATGTGCATACAAAGTTCAGCTTATTTAGATAGAAAGTCTCCGAGGTGGAAACTCCCTATTTAGGTGTTTGGGACCTCGGTGGCACTGTGGTTATTGAATGTGTCAGGTGATCACCTGACCTCCTCCTTGTACACAAGGTGGTCATGGGTTTGACTCCATCTCATGACAACATGTTGGAAATCGTACTGCCTTGTCCCGATATCACCTTAGCTGCAACAAAGAATTTTAAAACAAAAGGTTGACCCTCCCTGTACAGATGAAGTAATTTTTTTCAGGCTGTTTCTATCAAATGTAACTTTGATATCCAGTCATTAGAAACATTTGTCAGGTCCTTCTGTCATATTTTAACAACACTATTTTCTGTGTATACAACATTATTTGGTCATATGTTAAATACTGCTATATGTTTAGTCATTTAAGCAGATAAAGATGTAATATAAGCTATAATGTTGGTATAACATTTTCATGTTTTAACAAATTTATGAGACATAAGGTAGTGGTTTAAGTTTCCTCAATGATACTGATAATAGAGTGTTTTGTGAAAGACAGTGCAGTTAAATTTTTTTTTTTTTCTAACTGATACTGATATTTATATTGAGAAATGTGAATGTCTGTCCAGCTATCCATTCATCCATCTGAAACCTCTACCCCATCAAATCCTTGCTTTTACAACTTTATGGGAGCCCTCTGCTTGAAGTAGCTTAAAATTCGCACGGATTGCAACGTCTTGTATTGAAAACAGGAATGGTTTGATTTTATGAATGTATTGAGATATGAGTTCACCTTACTCTCTGGTATGCATCTATGATTGTACATGGTTGAGAGGTCTACAGTGGCACAGTTGTAAGACTCGCCTCCACCTCTGAGGTCAGACTTTGAATCATGGCCTAATCACATGTGGGAAAGCTGGTACGTGCTTGCCACTGGTCGGCAGTTTACACTACAGTTTCCTCTGCCCTTTGAGCTATCCCTCACAGTGTAACTGTTAAGATCCAAGGAGTAAAACACCAAATAAATAAAATAAAGAAAAATTTTACATGATTCAGTTGAATTTCGAGGGACTGTAAAAATACTTCTACTTGACTACGATTTACACATAATGGTGGGGTGATATAAGTGGAGAAATCCTCTCATGAACTAGGCATAGACATGTACTGGATAGGAAATTAAACTAATAAGAGTTCTACTTCTGCTGTAAAAATATAGTAAGGCATGAAACAGAAAAAAACTTCTGCAGTTTGTGGAGAAATAATATAATTGGGTGAAGGTGACAAGATATTTGATATTTGATCCTTTACATAACAAGCTACAATGAGTCGATATACTTTGAGGAAGTATATAAGTTTGCACTTGGGTTCAGCCTGGCAGAATTAAATATAGTGGCTGACTCTTATTTTATATTGGTCATGACAACATTATATAACATGAAAGCTTTTGTCATTCTGTGTGCACATTGACGTCTTGAATTCATGCCAAATATTTCAGTGAAATGTGCTATAACACTCTGGTTTGTTTCTGTAGTCCCAGTGTTATTGACAAACATGTTACTATTAAAGTATTAGGCAAGAAATAAATCTTGAGAATGACGAAAATTTAATGTCCTTATAGCAGTCATTGATTTTGAGCCCTTGTGCTTTTCGTGAGAGCTCCAGTTTGTTTATTTGGTGGCGTTTCATAATCTATACATTTTACATAATACACAAGTTATGACTAGGATAGCAATAGGAAAACTTCCCAAATGACATAGGATGCAATTGAATATATTATATTGTCATCTAAATCATCTTCATTAATTTTGTGATGTATCTTTTTTTGTATGTATCTATTAGACATTGTCTAATAAGGATTTTTTTTACTTTTATTATGTACTTTTATTCAGTGTTTTACATATCAAAGAAAAAAAAAATTCATGTTTGTGTACAATTTGTAAAATAGGAAACTTCCTGATTGACATGTACAGAAAAAGTATATCATGAATGAAGATAAGAATATTGTTCAAGTGCGTAGCACAAGTATTGTTAATCTTCATGGGTGATATATTTTTCTTGTATATGTTGAATGAGGGAATCAATGTTTTACTTTTATTAGCCACCATTTGTATGATTTAAGAGTTACAAATCTCCATATTTAGACAGAGAATGTGAAAAAGGCTGTCATATATACAGGGGCACTAGTGGCTATGAAAAACTCGATGTTTAACTTGCAGTTTCTCAGCCATTATTGAACAGATTTTTATGCAACAAAACAAGCAGAAGTGCAGTAAGAAGACCTTTCTAATGATATATAATACATATTTGTAGGTTACATACTTTCCAAGATATTAGTGAAAAACTGGAAGTTATTGACACTAATTATCCATGGTCAGGTGACAGTGACCACTGTATTAAAAAAAATACATCCCACTCTCTATATCCCACTATATAGTTCATACATGACACGTAGTGTATAATTAATCTCCCTATTTAAAAAAATATATATAGCCCCGAATAGATAGTAGAAAAGTAGAGTACAAATGTGTCCATAAAATTGAATTGTCATAGTATAATAAGTCAAAGATAAAAAATTGAGATTTTAAGTTCCCAATTCAAGTCCAACAGCCAGGGTCATTTCAGGACAGTTCCTTGGTATATCTCACATGGTGTCATCAGTGGGATTCAAACCCACAACCACTGAGGTGAGAATGTACGTATTAAGTGCCAAACTTGTGAACCACATGGACAGTGAGGTCTCCCCATATTAGGGATGGGTCGGTATGAAAAATATGTACATTGGGAGGTCACCAATGAAAAACTGTACCGATTCCGGGACTCCACATTTTAGTACATCACAAACAAACATGGAGGTTTCTTCTTCACGACATCGCAATAAAAGTGGCCAGATGCACAAAATATGAAATGAAAACTTGTCATTTCTTCATATTTGTTCCCAATATTTTAAGTTTTTCTTCAATTATATGAGCTGACAAGCGAGATTGAGGTTATAAATTGTCGTAACCAAAACATGGCAGTTCTGTTCAACGTTTCACTATGAAAGTCTGCAAATGGACGAAAATATGGGAATAAAAGCTTATAATTTCTTCAGATTTTGGGTATGTTTCTCATATTTTAACTCTTCCTTCCATTATATGTGCTGACAAGCAAAGTGGCGGTTGTGACATCTCATCACAGTATTTCACTAAAATGCTCTTGATACCGAGATACCGGGCCTCCCGACCCATCCCTACCTCATATACATTGGAAGGTTGGATAGTAGAAGTTCCACTCTGCCATGTCTATGGAACTGTCAACTATTGAAAGTATTGAAGGTAGTTGATAAAGTCATGTTTAGTATTAACTGCATTATGTGCACACCAGACTTAGTCTTAACCCTGGGTGAGTTAAGAGAAAATGCATGTAGATCTGTAAGATTTTTTTTTTTCTGTACAAAATGGTGAGAATCAGTAGGGCTGCAAATGGTATCAAAAGTATTTATTAAGGAATTGTGCAATGATTTATAAAAAAAGCTTTGTTTTTATTTAATGTTGAGAATTTTTTGGAAATAAAGTATTTATTGAAAATTAACATAAAATTAGTAATTTTATTCAACCTGTTCAAATAAGGTAAGGCAAAACCAGGCTGTTTTCACATTGAGAAGTGAGTACTGTAACTTTTACAATATTAAAGTAACAGTAAAAGCGTACTCGTACAGAAAAACTGACTTCTCATTCCAGTTCTATTTCTTTATGGAACTTCTGTTATCTGGAAAAACCCTTCTCCCAGCATTTCATACAATAGAGGGTCTAAAGTACTTTTATAGCAATCCTCTCACTGAAGGGAAAATGAAATCTGTGGATGGTTTTGATCCAGTAAGTCAACTGTCAACTTTCCCACTTAAAGCAGGAACTGAAATTTAAGCGCATAACACATCAAGTAGAAGGGGAGTTCACGGCCAAGGATCATAACCCATTGGTTTCCTCATGTGGCTTTTTTATCACTTTAAGTATTTACAGTTTGAAGGTTTGCAATGCTGTAACTCAGGTTTTTTTCCTCCACCATCTATGGACTTTGTAAGAGGACCTGTAGCCGTTAATGTCAAAATAAAAGTGAAACAAGCTTTCAAACTGATTTGTGTTTGTGTATATCTTATTATATTCTCATTCTTATAGAAGCGTGTATTGTACAGTGTTCTGGTTTCTTATTTTATAACTTTAAAGCCTGTTGAGTTGTTGTATAGCACAAGGTTGATGTAACGTTAAATGTGTCATTTCTTTCTCACACAACTGATGGTCTTGTTCACGTCTGTGCACATTTAATGCATCGGGTGTTCAATTGATTGCATGAGTGAGTTTCTGTTATACTGAATGTTACACGGTGTTATCACTGTGAAATATTACAGTACTCATCATATTTCACATACCATAGAGGTATTGACAATTTCTTCAATATTTTGTCATTAAAAATAGACTGTGTTTATTCAGTTCAGTTGTGTAAAATTGTAAATTGATTAAAATTCACCCTTTCTGTCCTTCATTTAATCTTATTCAGTCAATATTGAACTGTTTAAAGATAATTTCTAATGCACTTTTTCTGTATAAAACTTTTTATATTCTATCTAAAAATAGCACTTTGTTTAGCTTTTGTAAATGTTATTTTTCTGTACATTTGCACATATTGTCAAGTGTAAAAATAAGTAAATAAAATTGGATATATGTTCAGGGTTCACACAAAAACTCTGGACTGTAAACAATTATATCTAATGACTGGGTTATTGAGGAAGTAAAGAAGTGCCTGTATTTTGTATTTATGTATCAATTAAGACTTCCTGTGTAAGTCCATTACTGTAAAACACAGGAGTAATTTTGGCCAAGTGAAAGAAAAATGAGGATGTCTCTGTGGAGTTATGTATCCTTGTTTGTTTAAATTCAAAATCCCAGGATATTTTGTGCTGTAAAAAGTCTTGATTGAATTATTCTGCTAATCATTCACAGTTCTTTAGTTAAGTAAAGTGTTTGACCAGAATTACCTAGATTCCATACATCTTTAAAATAACCTTTGTCTTTTGATCAAGGAATATCTTTTCATGTTATGTTTTATTTTTGTGCCCTCTCACAAATTCCCATTCATTCGGTAAACCTGATTGTTTTCAGGCTTTTGTCTATATTTTTTTCACTAAGAATCATTTTTGTGGAGGGTTAGTACACATATGTCAAGCCTGGCATAAAGTTACAGTGACCGTTGATTGTATCTATAGTCTATACGTATGGGGCAGGGGGTGGGGGGCTGGGGTGGGGGCTTAAATTAGTCACCAGCTGTAGTCACAGCCGTGTTCCCTTGGTGTCATTTGCTTCACATATAATTACCTCCATGAATCCATGAAGGGGGTTATATGATTGTTGGATTGTTTTTGAACTGCAAAATAGTACTGCATAAATTTATCTCACACTTAGCACAGTGGTCAATTCTTGGTCTAATATAGAACTGATATAATTCTGGGACTGTCCCACAATCAGTTTTGGATTCAGAATTTTCTAAAGGATTTTTGAGCCTTGGCAGAGGTAGGCACTCAACAAAAGCTTGTTTTGCTTGTAGATACCCCAGTACTATCATCCTTAGATGTACTATGGCTTCATCTATGCCTTTTGGATGGTTAGTCCAAATGCAATACTGTGTTAAGCTTTTAAATTTGAATGACAAGTGCTGCACTGCATGCAGGGATAGTTTGAACCTTCATTCCTTTGAAGGTTGAGCAGTTATTAAGTCTTTTTCAGAGCTGACTTTACCCCGTACTCCTAACTGGATTGCCATAAAGTTGGGGTTTACAAACTAAATCCCTGCAAAATGAAAGGTATGTTTAAGCGTATCGTTGGTATATGCTCTGGCCTTAAAATATTCAACAGTGCTATGAAAACTTGGACTCATATAAACACTGGTAGAAACTTCATTTCTCTTCAACAACAAAAGAGTATCTTTAACACTAACTTGAAATTGTTGACCTTACAAGTTCAGTGAGTTAACAGGTACTGAAAACTAGAAACATTCAGTCTCTCCTTATTTAATTATTTTCTGGTGACTTTACAGGATCCAAGATGTGTAAATGTCGGAATTATCAGTTTTCACAGGATGTTTGATTTGTGACTCTTGTCCAGATTTGAACATAGTTTTTCATGAACTTTTGCTGCACCAGGTTTTCCTTGAGAAGATAGTCAAGAGATTTAAGCCAAATGTTGTTATAATATAGGTGAGCCCTATTCAACATATGATAAGTTCGAACAAATTCTTGTTTCCCGCAGTTAATTTATTCATCCCATAGCCTTTGAATTCATTTCACAGATTGATGATCATATATTTACGTTCTCTTTTTAACATTACAATAAAGGTGCCACTAGACATAGGAAGCATTAATACCACAAACCATCCTGTAAAAGTAGGGATTTCTGATGCATACTATATGGACAGAGCCACAAAAGACAGTGAGTTGGTTTGCATGGTGAACTATGTATGGTATCCCAGATATATGCTTGATGAATGGTGCATGTTAGAAACAGTATTTAGTGACAACCTGCCAAAAGATGACCCCTAAGTAGTACTAGGTTGGGTCGATTGACCCAAATAGTACTACTCCCCTACAGTGGTAAATGGAAACATTGAACCATTGATACTCAGAATTAGAAACAAAAATGATTATAAAGTAATTGTTCCAGCATATCTGAAATCAAACTGTTCACTCTAAAATTCTGTAAGCACCACACTGATGCATCCAGATCCAAGTTTTCTTCAAGCCGAACAAAGTAATGCAAAAAATATTTAAAAATATTTTCAGAAATTAAAAAAAAAAGTTTAATCATTTTAAGTTGAGCTGTATACTATATGCAAACTTTATCTTCTGATTTCGATAAAAGTTTCAGAAATTAAAACTATGATAATGTTTTGTGTCGTCTTATATTTGGTACTTACAGAGAAGGTACCTGACAGTAGTTCCACCTATATTGGATTGGATTATATCGTGAATTATCAATGTACACTGGCGTGCCTCGATAAAGTAAAATGAATGTTGCATTGATATTCATCAGTAGTTTGTTATTAGATGGTAGGTTGTCACTAGTACACTTGATCTGTGGTAGCATGAGGATATTGGATGTCTCTAGGATCTCTTTTGTATTTATATCCAAGCTGAGTAACGTGTTGTTGATCAACAAAGTTTGAAACCATCATACTATGAGGGTCAGTCCAAATACTGAAGTTGGCACAAATTAATACAGTAACCAGTGGAACACACTAAATGTGAGGAAAAATACTAATAGATAATAGATATGCATATATATACATTGCAAACTCCAATCCATCAGGATTTCGAATTCCGACATCAGAAATCCAATTGGAAGTTGTGATATCAGAAACTCCAGTGCAAGTTGTAATATAGGAATTTGAAAAAAATGTGGTATGAGTACTTCAACATTTATTTGAGAACACATGGGTATGTTATTATATAGATCTGCTTCTTCATGTCTTCATTTTATGGAGTTCCTTAATCCCTGGTCATGGACTTATTCATGTACACGAGTCTACATGTGTTTGAATAGTAACCTTATGTGTAGATGGAGAAAATTAATTACAATATACCATTTTTGTATGCAGCATATCATAGAATTCCTGCCTTATTTACATACTTATGAACTAAGCCACACCTAAACATATAAGCAATAATTTAAATATACAGTTAAAAACTTAAATATTAAGAAAAGAACACAAGTTTGTCTGCATTTATTTGTGTATCGTGTAATAACTGTACCATGGTTATTAACGTCATGAAAACTGAGTGCTCACATAATTCGTGTAAATGTTTCAAAGCGTGAGACCGGGTACAGATAATCATAAAAAGTTAAACAGACTGTTGAGGATAAGCATCGTATGTGACCATTCTTTGCCTACATTTCAGCCTTAGGTTAGTGATGTAAAAGGATATCATAAGGTTAGTCTTAGAAATGATTTCAACAGTCATATTTACAAAAAAAAGTGAAAAAAAAGGTTCAGTTGTGTTTGAGAAAAGACTGTTGTTTGCAAACTGGGTATTATACGACAAATGACAAACTGCAGTGTTCTAATAGTGTATCTTAAAGACAACTGGAATCAGTGATATTGTCATTGATAAAGTTCAGAATGCCCATATATTCAAGGCCTCTGTTGCATTTCTATATTGAACTTCACAATAGCTTTTCCCCATCAGATTTGACTATCAGATACTGTCACCTTTCATGGACAAAATGTGAAAAATTGGAAGTAATATTGAATACTGAAACTATGTACAATTTTGTAGCAGTGTGCATGGCAACTAACAAATAGTCCTTGCGATAAGACTGAGGTTAAATCAGTCTCATGTCAGTGTAATCTGTTGTTAACCATTTGTAGTAACTGTTATTTAGTGTTCAGTTAACCTTTTTTGTTAACAATTTGATTAAGATTTTGTTGCTTATACAGTTCTGATTTTTACCCCACAGCCTTTAATGGCCGTGTGGGTATTGTTTTCACCCATGGCGTGGATGGGCAAGCAGGCAGACTGTCGGACAGATGGCGGAAAAATGTTTCTCCAGGCTCTATCTCAGAAACCATAATATATAGGAAATTGGTTGGGGGTGTAGGTGTGCAATGTCATAGTGTGACCTGGGTTTGACTTTTGACCTTATTGTAGTCACCTTGACCTTTAAAATCATTCCCAGGCTTTATCTTGGTAACTATAAGGTGTAGGAAGTTGAGACTTGGTAGGAACATTGGTTGAGGGATGTAGTATGCAATGTCACGGTGTGATCTTGATTTAACATTGCTGTGGTGACCTTGACCTTTAAAATCTTGTCTGGACTATATCTCAGAATCTGTAAAGTGTAGAAGGTTGATATATGGTATGGACATTGGTTAGGGGCTGTAGGTATGTAATGTCATTGTATGACCTTGAATTGACCTCTGATCTTGCTGTAGTGACCTTGGCCTTTAAAATCCTGTCCAGGCTATGTCATGGAAAGCGTAAGTTGAAAGAAGTTGAAAATTGATCAGTTGATAGGGATATTGGTTTGACCAACATGGTGTGACACTAATTTGACCTTTGACCTTGCTGTAGTGACTTTGACCTTTAAAACTTTGTCTGGGCTATATCTCAGAAACTGGAAGGTGTAGGAAGTTGATTTTTGAATGGGTCATTGGTTGGGGGTGTAGTAATGCTAAATCATGGTGTGACCTTAAACCTCAATTGGCTCTGCCAAAGTGTGTACAAGTCCCATATTTGAGACATATTTCTCTTATCAAAAAGATATATGGATTGCTGTAGCTTATTATTGTATCCACCGGAAGCATCCGGTGGATACATTGGTTTAGCGTCCGCTACGCCGCCGCCGCGCGTAGAGAGATTTTCGGCGTTAACGCTCTAAGAGGAAAACAACAGCAGCTAGGTTCACCAAATTTGCAGGATATCTTCATTGGGGGGTAAGCTTCTCTGGGAAGGAAAATAGCCTCATTCTGAAAAACAAGATGTCCGCCACGGGCATTTCTTTGAAAATAATCTACATTTTTCTACTGGTTGTTCCTCATAGGTAGAAGGTTGAATCTCTTCATAGGTGATATGTATGACACATATACATGTCCTCTATAACCTTGCACACATTTGACCTTGAAGCTCCTAATTCAAGGTCATCCACGGAGTGCCGAAGTAACCCACATAACGGACTTTAAAAGTGCCTATATCTCCCTTATTATTAGTCCTAGAGGTTGGCAATGTGAAGCCAACCTATAGGAAATCATGTGCTGCGAATCTTCTGATGTGGTCAGATTTGACCTTGGACCCCTCCTTCAAGGTCAAACGAGGATAGCCAAACTTATAAGTGCTTATAACTCACTTATTATCGATTCTAGAGGTTTGGGATGGTAAACCAACATATAGGAAATCATGGGCTGGGAATCTTTTGGCGTGGTCGGATTTGACCTTGGGCCCCTCCTTCAAGGTCAAACGAGGACAGCCAAACTTAAAAGTGCTTATAACTCGCTTATTATTGGTGCTAGAGGTTTGGGATGGTCAACCAACCTATAGGAAATCATGGGCTGGGAATCTTTTGGTGTGGTCGGATTTGACCTTGGGCCCCTCCTTCAAGGTCAAACGAGGATAGCCAAAGGTAAAAGTGCCTATAACTTGCTTATTATTGGTCCTAGAGGTTTGGGACGGTAAACCAACATGTAGAAAATCATGGGCTGGGAATCTTTTGGTGAGGTCGGATTTGACCTTGGGCCCCTCATTCAAGGTCAAACGAGGACAGCCAAACTGAAAAGTGCTTATAACTCGCTTATTATTGGTCCTAGAGGTTTGGGATGGTAAACCAGCATATAGAAAATCATGGGCTGGGAATCTTCTGGTGTGGTCGGATTTGACCTTGGGCCCCTCCTTCAAGGTCAAATGAGGATAGGCAAAGGTAAAAGTACTTATAACTTGCTTATTATTGGTCCTAGAGGTTTGGGATGGTAAACCAACCTATAGGAAATCATGGGCTAGGAATCTTCTGACGTGGTCGGATTTGACCTTGGGCCCCTCCTTCAAGGTCAAACGAGGACAGCCAAACTTAAAAGTGCTTATAACTCGCTTATTATTGGTCCTAGAGGTTTGGGATGGTAAACCAACATATAGAAAATCATGGGCTGGGAATCTTCTGGTGTGGTCGGATTTGACCTTGGGCCCCTCCTTCAAGGTCAAACGAGGATAGCCAAAGGTAAAAGTGCCTATAACTCACTTATTATTGGTCGTAGAGGTTTGGGATGGTAAACTAACATATAGAAAATCATGGGCTGGGAATCTTCTGGCGTGGTCGGATTTGACCTTGGACCCCTCCTTCAAGGTCAAATGAGGATAGCCAAGCTTAAAAGTGCTTATAACTCGCTTATTATCGATCCTAGAGGCTTGGGATGGTAAACCAACATATAGAAAATCATGGGCTGGGAATCTTTTGGTGTGGTCGGATTTGACCTTGGGCTCCTCCTTCAAGGTCAAACGAGGATAGCCAAAGGTAAAAGTGCCTATAACTTGCTTATTATTGGTCCTAGAGGTTTGGGACGGTAAACCAACATATAGAAAATCATGGGCTGGGAATCTTTGGTGAGGTCGGATTTGACCTTGGGCCCCTTCTTCGAGGTCAAATGAGGATAGCCAAACTTAAAAGTGCTTATAACTCGCTTATTATTGGTCCTAGAGGTTTGGGATGGTAAACCAGCATATAGAAAATCATGGGCTGGGAATCTTCTGGTGTGGTCAGATTTGACCTTGGGCCTCTCCTTCAAGGTCAAATGAGGACAGCCAAAGGTAAAAGTGCTTATAACTCGCTTATTATTGATCCTAGAGGTTTGGGATGGTAAACCAACATATAGGAAATCATCTGCTGGGAATCTTCTGGTGTGGTCGGATTTGACCTTGGGCCCCACGGTCAAGGTCAAATGAGGACAGCCAAACTAAAAAGTGCTTATAACTCTCTTATTATTGGTCCTAGATGTTTCGGATGGTAAACCAACATATAGGAAATCATGCACTTGGAATCTTCTGGTGTGGTCGGATTTGACCTTGGGCCCCCCTTCAAGGTCAAATGAGGATAGCCAAACTTAAAAGTGCTTATAACTCGCTTGTTATTGGTACTAGAGGTTTTGGTGCATTGTCTTTACGGTGGATACAATTTGCATCGGTTCTCCGATGCGCTAGGTCTAGTTATATATACGTTTATTTAATTGTGCTATTTTCATTGACAGTTATACTTCAATTAATAAATCTTACAGCTTCATAATTTTTAGTTTACTGATTAATGCTGTCATATTGCAGTTGAATTGTCTTGTTATAATACTTTATCTTTACATACATTTTCTCTCTCTTATTTGTATCTTTATATAACTTTATACGCTGTTTGCTCTGAAATAAGTCTCCTGATCTTTTTCTGTTTCACTTCTTCTATATCTCATGGTTTAAAAAAAATGTTTCTGTGGGCTGTGGGATACGTCCATCTCAATGCTATTTTGTATTATACAGTAACAATAAGCTCATGTCAGTCAGCATTCTGTGATCAAATTCATTGTAGTGTCAGTTTAATTGCTTGTTATATAATTGTATTAACTGCTATTTAGTGCTGAGGAAAGCTTTAGTGAGCTTAGTTTGTTGCGAATTTATTTTAGATACACATGCATGTCTGAATCAAAGCTCTGTTAGACTATATGCAAAATACAGAAATGCTGATTCACTTGTCGTAACAATTAGAAACCAATTCATCCAGATTTGTGTGCTTATATAATGAATACTATTTCATATACACATCAAACATAATACACATTTTGCTTTGTAATGTACAGTAATACAGATGTTTTTACAGTGAAGTCTGGGATATCAAACCTTTTATTCTTACCTGAATATTTGGTTTTGTGAAGTCATTTCCATTCTTTCAAATTTGTATTTTCTATTGCTTTATTGTTTGATTGTTGTACCTATTTCCAGTCTATTACAAAAAGTGTACAGTCTTTTTATCTGTTAGCAGTTCTGAAACATGCATGTTTTTGTACCCACAAAATCGTGTGTATACCAAACAGAACTTCTATTTTCAGAATATAAAGCTTCTATTAATATTTATTCTCAAAAATATGCATTAATCTTACATAAAATGTGTTCAGACCGAAATGTGGAGTGGACCGGATTCTGGTTCATAAAGGATAAAATACTTAACTTATCCAAACATACTCTCCCAGTAGGGTCAGATAATAGAGGTTGCTGTACCATTACAAAAAATTCATCTAAGTTTTTATATCGATGTTATTTTATTATCTATGTCATAATTTCAGAGATTCCTTCTCATGTAGAGTAATGTCTTTGCCGACTGTATTTCAGATGAAACCATGATCTGCTTTAAGAGGGTGGCAATTAGATTAACCTGTTTAAACGGTTATAAACACTTTAAACCTTTTCCCATTATAACCAACATAAGTCCCTAAGTGTAGCATTCAACTTTACATGGTAGCATAGATTACTGTGTTGAAACAAAATGTAAGTTTAAACAAAACATTCGTAATCTGCCATTAGTCAATACTTTACCATTATTTGATAAGTATATAATATTCAACAAATGTTTTCTTTGGACTACTTAAAGTTGCACCATAAAATAGAGAATAAGTCGATTATGTAAACTAACAGGACACACAAAGAGGTGTGTTGTTATTTTGGGGTGTGGTTCAATATAATGTACATGACTACATATTCGTGATGTGGAGATACTGAAATAATAAAGTGCCAGTGTGTGCAATGGGGTTGTTATATATATTTGGTCACCACCACCCATGAGAGGCCTCGGCTGTCCAGTGGTAAACCGGTCCGGCATTTTAACACTTGCTTGATGACGCTCATCTCTGTCAGCTTTGTGGGTTCAGAGACATCTCATAAAAATGTGTGGGATTCACTGCTGGCCTGTTCTGACATGAGTTCTTGAACAGATTGTGAAATCCTAACTTTGATTTTACCCCCCCCCCCCCCCCCCCCTTTCTTTTACTCAGTTATCTAAAGACTAATTGCCCCATTCACACTACAGACAGTATACCCTGAGGTTAGAAGTTTTACTTGGCAGCGGAACTGTCTCCCACAATGCCTCATTCTCTTCTGAGAAATTTGGTGTATCGATAAGGTATCATGCATATGGCCACTGAAGGGATACGGTGTGTAACCATCAATAATAGGACAAAAGTAGGAGTACAGTAGTGCAAATGTTGGTCAACGAGAGACAACCTCCATTAACCTCAACTCACGTTCAGTAGCTGTCGGATGTGCATGTGCTACCAAAGCAAGACCGAATAACAATGTTCTATAAACCATGGAATATCACTTCAGTTACAGTATGAAAAATTTATTTACGGAATGTCACGATGAGAATTTCAGAGGCAGAATTTTTAAACATTTTGAAATTTCTGTAGGATGCCCAAGGAATTGGACCGTTTGCCACTGTGTCACAAGTTCTCATATGGATGTTAGATGGTCGTTGAAGGATAGGGGTGTTTTGCCCAACACCTACTATAGCAGGGTATACTGCCTATAGTGTGAATGTTGTATAAGGTATGACTGGTTTGTGGCTCATATAGTAAAATCATAATATGATTGTCAGTGAAAAGAGCACCCTTTACAATGTGCACATGCTACCAACAGATCTTTATGTCCCAATAAAATAAACAGAATTTTAAACATTTCTGGGGAAAAGGGCTTATGATATTTTCGTTTTTTTGTCACAATACAGTCAAATTATCCCAATCGTTTTAAACATGTTTTACAAATATTTGTTGGTGTTTTGGAGTTTTTTTTTCTTTTTAAACATTTGGTGAATAATTCAGTGAAAGAAATATAAAGTACACAAATGTCTCGTTCAGAATTTAGTGAAGATTTGACAAACATAATGCTTGTCTGGCAAAGGATTAACATAGATAAACACATAGTACAGATTGATAGATTTTTGTCATTCAAGTAGAGCTAATAAATAGTAGGTTGCTAATATCATTAGACAAATAATCCTATATAGTGAACTTACATGGTATTGATCTAAATTTGAAGTATCAAACACATAGTTGTGGGACACCAGTTTAAGCTGAAAACAAATCGAAAATCAAGTTAGAATACTTTACTTTAGAATTTGTTGAATATTTGAACTCTTTTCTATTTTAAAGTTGATCTATCTCAGGTGGTTTCTTGATCAAAGATTTATGTTCTCTTGTGATACTCATGTCCACCAGGCACCAGAGAACTTGTCACAAAACATATCTGTGATGGAAGAGAAGACCATCAGATCTTCATATTTTCACAACTTTTTGTTCATCTAATTTATGCCAAAAAATTATTTTGATGCCACAAGTGAAATCAATCACATGACAACCTACATAAAAACATGGAAAAAAATGCAGTAAAACTGCAACTTTTCTTGCAATATTATCTGTTTCATAATTTTTTTTAAGATAATTACAGTAGGCCAAATATATGTCGCTGTCAGATGTGATTGGAACAGTAAATATATTGATCCTGTTAAGCAATTACAGCTGGTGTGTGAATAGCTGATATCTGATATTTGCCTTTCATTCATATCATTTATAAATATCCCATCACAAGGTTCCACAGACTGAAGTCACAGTCCCGTTAATCTCATGAATTAACCAAAGGCAGCATGTTGCTAATCATGTGTGTTCAACCTTGATAACAAGTACTGTTTAACTAAGCATTCCCCTCAACTGCTTAGGTTTTAGTAAATTAAAGTAGATTAGGTTTTAAAAAAACTTTCACACTGTCGAATTTTTCGATATAATCATTCCTTGATACAGATTTTATAACATGAAATGAATTTGCTGCAGTAGTTGTTACTAAAGCCACACCAATAAGAATAAGAACTGAATACAATGCAAATTTGTTAAGTGAAAATTTTCACTTTCTATGAATTTTAAATGTTTTAGCTTTTGACATTGGATAGTGAAATTAATTCATAGTGAAATTTAAATCTTTGTCTCTTTTAGAAACAATTAAGTAGATTTTAAGATTTTATCTTTGTTAAAACAGTAAGAATGTTCAAAGGGAAAATATACAGTTATAACCACTCCAGCAGGAGTTAGTTCCGTGAAGTTTTGTTCACAGGAGTGTTTGAACTAGTGAAGCTTTTTCAATAGACATTACCATTGACTCTGTGAAAAGGCATAACACCCTGATCTTGTTGATCTACTTGGTTTAAGTGAATTAAGATTAAATATAACAGGATGGTAATGACAGATTTCAAGTGAAAAAGTATACTAAAGTTAGATTACTATCAATAAGACAGTGTCAATTCACAGTGGAGGGTATTTATTTTTACGTCTTTAAATATATCTAAACAAATACCTGCACAGAATTTACAATCCACACAGTGAGTAGTATATGGACGTATAATTCAAGCCCTGGGGGTTTGTAATGTACCATATAAATTATAAATATTTGGTATCACTTTTGACAAGCAGTATTTCTTTCTTTAATTATCCTTGTCATTTCAGGCTCTTTCATATTGTAACTTCTTTGTAATACCTTAAGTTTATAGATTGCTTCAGGGGACTTCTAGTCTTTGTATTGTTACAAAGATATTCTTTTTTTTTCTCATGTGAATTTAAATCAAATTGTAACAACTTTCTTTGAACTTACAAAAAACATATTTAAATACAAATAATGAAAGGTTTCACACACACACACACACAAAAAAAATTAAAAAAAAAACAAACAAAAAAAATATTTAAGAATGTATCAAGGTGTAAAACATCTTTGATAATATCTTTAGGGCACCTACCTTATGATGTATGTGATACCGGAATAGTTGTTGAAAATTGACACATTGAAAGCTAGAGATGTATTATACTCTGTTGTACTGTGAAGATGGTTGAAGTTAAATAATTATTTGTTTATACTGGTAATTGCATTTATGTCTGCATACTCTTGCCTGTGGGTAGACTCAAATTTTATTCCAGGTTAAAATAAAGGTTACATTGACACAGGTACATTGACAGTGGTACCTTTTCCTGAAATTATCAGAATATTTTAACAAGAGTGGTGATTATTGAGATTTGTTTGAATATATACCATTTATTAGCATCTCACGAGTTCATGCAGATAATTGATGATGATTTATAATGCATGAACTTTGATGTCTTACACAACTACTTTTGAGTTTAGAAAAGAGAAAAAGCCTGTAGTTATAAGTTTTCAAAAGTAGGATTTTTGATCTTATACAAACTACCATAGATTAAGTATAAACTATAAAGTACAGTTAATTGTTAATTCGGAGTGAATCAAGAAATGAATCAAGGGTTTTGTTACAATGTAACACCTGTATTGCTGTTGTATACATATTGTGTTGTAGTTGTTTGTTTTGCAAGTGAAACCATTTATTCTTTCATGTAAAAGTGAAAATTTTAACTAGAAGAAAGTTGACTAGCTAATATTTGACAAACAATTAAAAAAAAATCACAAGTTGGTTTTCTCAACTAGCCAGCGACTTTTTTCTAGAGATTAACATATATTTAAAATTTTAGGAATACATTTTATTTTTTTCAAGTCAATGGACTAATTAAGTTTCAAAAGAAACAGTAAAACTTTTCACTTATATAGTATACATTTTGTTGTAACTTTATTTTTTTATTATACATCCATACTGTTACTTAGTTTAATTATCATCACATTATTGCATGTTATATATTGCCCAGTTCTTTTCACTTGCATCTGTATTTATTATTGTTTCTTTGCTTTCTGTTTCATTCCGACTCGTAACCCATCCTTGCGACTGTTTACTCATGGTGTCAGGTGCCTAAAAGTTTGCCGTCTCTCAATACAAAAGACCACCCGGTCAAGGTCGGACTGTCAGATGCCTTTTACATTGATGAGCAGATTTCTGAGAGTATGTACAGTTGTGTGTGTTATTTTTATTACCTGTT
The DNA here is from genome assembly GCA_964017235.1 of Sabellastarte sp. h YS-2021. Taxonomy (NCBI): domain Eukaryota; kingdom Metazoa; phylum Annelida; class Polychaeta; order Sabellida; family Sabellidae; genus Sabellastarte; species Sabellastarte sp. h YS-2021. The sequence continues at coordinate 61,808,899 of OZ024938.1, forward strand.
TGTGTGTCCATTTGTTTGTTATCAGGATTATGAAATACTACTAGTTGGATCTTTCTGGATCTTGGTCCAACTTGTCTTGGTCCATTTAATATGGAGAGTGATCTGGATCACCATCTGAATACAGAAAAAAATTGAATTTACACATTATTACCTGACTTGGCAGAGGTATGCGCTCTCCAAGTCCTGTTGTTAAAGAATAATGCAAATGTGTTGCTGGCATATTGAAATGAGTAGGCTCTTAGAATTTATATTGGAAACAAAAATTCAAATGGCAAGGAGGACTCTAAGATTGGTCTTTTTTGCTCATTTTTTACACACTGATGGAGTGTGGGGACTGCATGTATTTAGGGTAGATCACCAGTACTGTATTGTTATCCCATCCAGGGTTCACACACTTGCAGCTGTTTAGATGCAGATCATGTCTTTGAGACTCTTGTCAATGGGGATCTTTAACCAGGGCATTAACCAATTTGCCACTGAAAGGAAATGCAAAATTTTTCCAGTTTTTAGGCCGAGAATGACAGTATCTACAGACTGCCTTGAATGGTTATTTACTATCCTCGCATTGTAATGTTGCTTAAAGTAAATAAACCATCATGCTGTGGGCTGTGTGAAGCATGTAGTGGTGCTTGCATAATTTTGCTGCATGTAATAGTTGCCCCTTGGTGTGTAGTTTTGTGGGTCGGACTTGGGACATCACATAATCCCTTGCAATAGCTGAGGTCCTATCAGAACTGGCCTTTAGTGAAGCCCATATGCTGTTATCAGCAAGAATTGAACCCATGACTACAGAAGTGAGAGATAAGCGATTTTATATGCAAAACTTGTTGAAAAATTAGCCCTCTGATGCCGTGTAGTTTAATGGATATCATACCTCAGTGGTCAGGTTTTGTGGCTAAACATTACAACACGTCATGTGACGTGATGTGTGGTCCATTAAAATGGTCATATCATACCTTTTAAGACATAGTGTGTCACTTGATGTTGTGAATAAATCAAGGGATATTTGTGAAATTGAATCTATCTTATGCATCAGTGGATATATTGGATTACAGTTCATTACCCTGCCACTGATGTATGTGAGAACATTTTCTCATTAATCCTCTCGGGAAAAGTTTTACACCTGGATTCCTGAAATTTACATTATGTTCTTTGCGATAAAAGCTTGTGCAAAACTAACTTGATCTTATTTTGAAAAATGAAATTGCCATCACAGCTATTTCTGTAAAAATAATTAAATTTTAAGTATATACTGTATTAAACTTTTACAATTGACAAAGTGTGGCTGTTTGTCAGCTGCAGAAAGTTGAAGAGATACAATTATCCCTGTAGTTCCAAAGTATTGTACTTAGCTGATTTTGGCCAAGGTTAAAAGTGCCTGTAATTAGCTTATTATCAGTCCCACAGGTTTAGTTGATGAATTCAACCTAGTGGAAAATATTGGCGAGAAATCTTTTGGTGTGATCAGATTTGACCGTTAGACCACTGTTTAAGTTCAAATGGGGTCAACCAAACTTAAAAGTGCTTGTAACCATTTATAGTTTGGGATGTGAAACCAACCTATAGAAAATCATAGGGTGGGAGTCTTGATGTGGTCACATGTCATTGTAAGGCCACAGTGTAAGTGCCCTACAAGAAATCGATGGCAGGAAACAAGGAATTGCTGGTCAGGGAACTTTGACTTTCTGGTGGATGCATTTATGCATCACTTCTCTGATGCACTAAGTCTAGTTGATACATGTAATCATTGTAATGTTTTCTATGACAAATAGTACCTGGTATTGTTAGTAAATCAAGAAGATGTTGGTGAGAAATATCTATAAATTCTTAATCTTACATAGTCTAAACATACTCTAATCAAGTTCCTTTATAATGAAGTTCAATTTCAAGTTAAGATAAATGTAGATTAGAAGTTGAACCATCTTATCACTGACATAGTATAGATGTTGTTCACTTTTTAACACATTGTGCACTGTTTTTAGATGTCAAAAGGAGGACTATCTATGAATACCACAGAGTAGAAATCATGCTGGCAAGAATCGCTGACAATGGCGCAGTTCTTATCAACCCCAAACGAAGTATGTCCTTCAAATACTAATGTAGTGTTTTTCCTATGCTGTGTAGTCACTGTATTATGACTAGGTCTCCAGTAACAGGAGTTTGGTATACCGTAACATACTTTTATTGTGACACAACTATCTGATATTTATCTGGTAATATGAATTTATAAACAACTACTGAGATTTTGTATATAGTTCTAAACCTCTGTTACCTACCAATATGTTTGTATGCATGATCACAGGAAGGTACTTTTACAGAGCTTCTGCCCACCTTTGTTGTAGTTAAATATACACAAAATAGCAGAGAAATGTATGGTTAAAAGTTGTAGTTTTTGTGTCCTCTGGCACCACCTTACTAATCATACATTTCAAGATTCATATTTTTGTTCAAGTTTAGACAGATATATATGTCATGGTAGAAAGTCCAATCTGGTAGAATTTAGGGATGGGTCGGTAGGTCCGGTATCTTGGTATCAAGAGTGTTTTACTGAAATACCGTGATGAGATTTTTAAAACCGCAACTTCGCTTGCCAATGTATATAATGGAAGGAAGAGTTAAAATATTAGAAACATAACCAAAATCTGAAGAAATTATTTATAAGCTTTTATCCCCATATTTTTGTCCATTAGCAGACTTTTATAGCGACACATTGAGCAGAACTGCCATGTTGTAGTTACGACACTTTATAACCAAAATCTCGCTTGAAAACATATAAAATGGAATGAAAACTTAAAATATTGGGAACAAACAAGAAATCTGAAGAAATTATACAGGTTTCTCTCATATTTTGTCCATTTGGGGACTCAAATTACGATGTCGTTAAGAGGAAATGTCCATGTTTGATTGGGCTGTACTAAAACGCAGAGTCCCGGAATTGGTACGGTTTTGCATTGGCAACCTCCCGATGTACACATTTTTGATACCGACCCATCCCTAGTAGAATTTCAAATTCTACCAGTAGAAAGTCCAATCTATAAGATTTGGGTATTTCCCTGGGGTCCGAAATCTAATAAACTTGGTAGATATTACAATCTCCAAGATTTAGGTATTGCTCTGTGTACCAGAATGCAATCTCTTTAGAAACTTAATATAAGATTGAAAGTAAGTCTAACTGAAACACAAAAAGCGTGTCTTCCATACATCTAAATCTGCCATTTAATCTGCCATTTAAGCAAGGTACAGCTTGTATAATGCATATTGAAGAAAAATTTATTGCAACACAGACTTAACATAAATAAACATAACAGCAACTGAAAGTTTCAGTCTATTACAGGAATTTTGCAATACCCAAATCTCCTAGATTGGACTTTCTACCAGTAGAAACTCCAATTGGACATAAACTTGGTAGAAAGTCCAATTGGCCTTTATCCTGGTAGAAACTCCAATTGGACTTTCTACCGGTAAAATTTGAAATTCTACCAGATTGGACTTTCTACCATGACATATATTTTGCTTATTATTCAAGAAAAATGGAGGAAAACAAAATGTAAAATGATCCCTATCTGTGAAGTATATCTTTACATTTTGTCACTCAAAAAGACAAACAAAAAATTGTTATTGTCTTTCCTTAGGATAAAATTTAAAAAAAAACCCCAAAATTCTTTAAGAATATACATCTACTAGATACTTTTTCTAGTGTATCAGTTGCGGAGCTCTGCTGTCTGATTGTGTATCTCTTTGACTTTCAGCCTGTGTGATGATAGATAACTGTGAGGGTTGTGTGAGTGCAGACATAGGCTTCAACTGTCACTGGTGCATCTCTCTGCCCACGATGAGGTGTTCTGATGGTCTGGACAGACACAGACAGGAGTGGCTGGAGTCCAGTTGTCACCTGCAGGTGAATCTCTTCTATTCAGATCAAACCTAGACTCGAGGAATTAAACAGGAATGGTTCTCAAACCTTACATGGCCTGAGTGTGGTGTTGGGAACCAACCTCAACTTTCCAGAGTCAATCATCTATTTTTCAGACCGATGATTGAGCCATATAGATCGATTGTGTTTGTTTTTATTGATTCGGTGATCAGTGTAGCCTGTTAAACTTTATGGGAGGAATTATGTGTTGTGACAGAACTTAAAGTCAGATAGAATTTGAAATATATATTAATTTGGTAAGATTTTTGATTGTTTTAAAACTCGAAATATTTAGCTTCTAATGAATATAACTTCTTTCTTTAAATGTGGGGATGGAGTGATTGATGTCTTGACTTGGCACCTTATATGCATGCAATGGGAAAGCAAAAACTTTGAGATAACTTGGGTACCTTCTGCTTACTGTTCATTAATGGTTGGATCGGACGCTGTTTTTAAATATTGAGCCTCATTTTGGCAAAATGAGTTATGGTTGAGTGGAATTTGAATTGGTTTACTGCAGTGAAATGGCCAGAAAGGACCCTTCATTTTGAACAAGTTTTGCCATTAAAATTCTTCTAATTTATTAATTAATTAAAAAAAGTGTTTTCTTACCTCATATAGGTAAAATCAATGTTCTTTTCATGTGGCTATTACAATGCATGATGTAACTTATTGGTTGTCAAACATTGCAATCTTTAGTCAGTTACCATTGAGAATGTTTGAAAATCAAAATAGTAATCAAAAGTTTGCAATAAAATATGTGTTATGTAATGCAGATAGTGCCACAAAATTACAAAAATTAATTCTGGATCCATGATCCAAATAACTTTTGAGGAGCAAATCATGGGAGGACCTTACCCTATCTGAGAATATGATGCTGATCTTATGTATAGCCTTATAGTTATTTGCACGGATAAACAGAAAAACAGATGGGATTCACTTTGGCGGGATTAGGGCTTTAATGTATGACAAAGACAAAAGGTGATCATATTTGAAGTGGATATGTTTTAATTGATATGTAATGCAATTTTAATTAATGTTATTGTATATACAAAACTGGTAGGTGAACTGGGCACCTTCCACATTCTCTTTTGTTGTATCCCCGGATGAAAGTCGGGGATACTTAGGATTCAGTACGGTCACGCCGCCGCCGCCGCAGAGATTTCCTTTTGGACGCGATAACTTAAAAAATAATTTAGTTAGAACTTTCAAATTTGGTATGTGGGTAGATATGGGCAATGCCACGAACGCTATTGTTTTGTGACCTTGACCTTCAATCTCAAGGTCTCTGGTGTCCACTTAAAGGTCAGATTTTGGCCATTTTTTTCACTTTTTGGCCCAGTTCTCATATACAGAAAGTCAGATCATCCTATGGCTGGTATATATAATACATATATATGACCTCTGTAAGCATGCACAAATTTGACCTTTAAGCTCTTCATTTAAGGTCATCCACTGACCGCCAAAGTACCTGACCGAGGGTCATTTTTGGCCTTTTTGGAGATATTTTCACACTTAACTCGTATACAGAAAGTCAGATCATCCTATGGCTGGTATATATAATACATATATATGTCCTCTGTAAGCATGCACAAATTTGACCTTGAAGCTCTTCATTTAAGGTCATCCACTGACCGCCAAAGTACCTGACCGAGGGTCATTTTTGGCATATTTGGAGATATTTTCACCTTTAATGCTGACGACATTGCTTGGAAACTAATGAAAATGGCTTTGGAGGTTGAGTACATGATGGAGTACCCGCATGCAGGCTTACCGGTTACAGATCTTCATTTAAGGTCATCCACTGAGCGCCAAATTACCTGACCGAGGGTCATTTTTGGTCCTCTATTTGTTTGTTTGTTTGTGAACAAGATAACTCAAAAACTGACAGATGGATTTTGATGAAATTTTCAGGATATGTCCAAAATGGTAAAAGGAAGATATGATTAAATTTTGGGAGTTATCCGGATCACTGTCTGGATCTTCTGGATCCATGAAATTTAATTTTTAAAGACAGATAACTCAAAAACTTATGGGTAGATTTTGATGAATTTTTCAGGAAATGTCCTTAATGAGACGAGGAACAAGTGATTAGATTTTGGGAGTGATCTGGATCACTGTCTGGATCATCCGGATCCAGGCTGCCAGATGTGTTTCTGTACAGTATAGCTCAAAAAGTTATGGATGGATTTTGATGAATTTTTCAGGATATGTCTGAAAAGGTAAAAGGATGAAATGATTGAATTTAGAAGTGATCCGGATCACTATATGGATCTTCTGGATCCATGAAATGTAATTCTTAAAGATAGATACCTCAGAAGTTATGGATGGATTTTGATGACATTTTCAGCAAATGACCTAAATGGTGCAAGGAACAAGTGATTACATTTTTGGAGTTATCTGGATCACTGTCTGGATCATCCGGATCCAGGCTGCCAGATGTGTTTGTGTACAGTATAGCCCAAAAAGTCATGGGTGGATTTTGATGAAATTTTCAGGAAATGTCCTAAATGGGACAAGGAACAAGTGATTAGATTTTGGGAGTGATCTGGATCATCTGGATCCAGGCTGCCAGATGTTTGTGTACAAGATAAATCAAAAACTTATGGACGGATTTTGATGAAATTTACAGGATATGTCTGAAAAGGTAAAAGGATGAAATGATTGAATTTTGGAAGTGATCCGGATCACTATATGGATCTTCTGGATCCATGAAATGTAATTTTTAAAGACAGATACCTCAAAAAGTTATGGATGGATTGTGATGACATTTTCAGCAAATGACCTAAATGGTGCGAGGAACAAGTGATTAGATTTTGGGAGTGATCTGGATCACTGTCTGGATCATCTGGATCCAGGCTGCCAGATGTGTTTGTGTACAATGTAGCTGCAAAACTTATGGACGGATTTTGATGAAATTTTTGGGATATGTCTCAAAAGGTAACAGGATGAAATGATTGAATTTTGGAAGTGATCCGGATCACTGTATGGATCTTCTGGAACCATGAAATGTAATTTTTTAAGACAGATACCTCAAAAAGTTATGGATGGATTGTGATGACAGTTTCATCAAATGACCTAAATGGTACAAGGAACAAGTGTTTACATTTTTGGAGTGATCTGGATCACTGTCTGGATCATCTGGATCCAGGCTGCAACAGAATTTTAGGATGAATTTTGATGATATTTTTAGGATATGTTACAAATGGTAAAAGGACGAAGTGGTAAAGGGAAGAAATGGTTCAATTTTGCGAGTGATCTGGACCACTATCTGGATCTTCTGGATCCATGAAATATAATTTTAAAGACAAATAGCTCAAAAAGTCATGGGTGGATTTTGATGAAATTTTCAGGAAATGTCCAAAAAGGGACAAGGAACAAGTGATTAGATTTTGGGAGTGATCTGGATCCTCTGGATCCAGGCTGCCAGATGTGGTTGTGTACAAGATAAATCAAAAAGTTATGGACAGATTTTGATGAAATTTTGAGGATATGTCTGAAAAGGTAAAAGGATGAAATAATTGAATTTTGGAAGTGATCCGGATCACTATATGGATCTTCTGGATCCATGAAATGTAATTATTAAAGACAGATACCTCAAAAAGCTATGGATGGATTGTGATGACATTTTCAGCAAATGACCTAAATGGTGCGAGGAACAAGCGATTAGATTTTGGGAGTGATCTGGATCATTGTCTGGATCATCTGGATCCAGGCTGCCAGATGTGTTTGTGTACAATGTAGCTAAAAAACTTATGGACGGATTTTGATGAAATTTTCGGGATATGTCTCAAAAGGTAACAGGATGAAATGATTGAATTTTAGAAGTGATCCGGATCACTATATTGATCTTCTGGAACCATGAAATGTAATTTTTAAAGACAGATACTTCAAAAAGTTATGTGGTGACATTTTCATCAAATGACCTAAATGGTACAAGGAACAAGTGATTACATTTTTGGAGTGATCTGGATCATCTGGATCCAGGCTGCAAAAGAATTTTAGGATGAATTTTGTGATAGTTTTAGGATATGTTACAAATGGTAAAAGGAAGAAATGGTAAAAGGAAGAAATGATTCAATTTTGAAAGTGATCTGGACCACTATCTGGATCTTCTGGATCCATGAAATATAATTTTAAAGACAAATAGCTCAAAAAGTCATGGGTGGATTTTGATGAAATTTTCAGGAAATGTCTTAAATGGGACAAAGAACAAGTGATTAGTTTTTGGGAGTGATCTGGATCACTGTCTGGATCATGTGGATCCAGGCTGCCAGATCTGTTTGTATACAAGATAACTCAAAAATTTATGGACGGATTTTGATGAAATTTTTAGAATATGTCTGAAAAGGTAAAAGGATGAAATGATTGAATTTTGGAAGTGATCCGGATCACTATATGGATCTTCTGGATCCATGAAATGTAATTTTTAAAGACAGATATAAGTGAAAGAATTAGTGATTAGCTTTTGGGAGTAATCTGGTACTATGGAGAATCCTGACCTGGTGCTCCAGGAAACAGGCTCAAGACGAACACATTCACGCCTTAACTATGTCCCGTCCGGGGATACACTGCGTCGAGACGCAATCTCTAGTTTTTAATGGAGGACAAGAAGTAGTTTGAACCAGAAATTATTGACAACATTTAGACCTTTTATGGAAAATGTCATAATAAATGCATCCAACCAGCATCCCAGTCATCAGCACATAAAGCAATGGTATAACCTGCAATATTAGAAATAGTAATCAATTTGAAACATGCCTCACTTGTTCCTTATGTCAGCTGTATACTAAGACTGTGGGAGAAAAATCAATCTAGATTTTCATTTGTCAAGAACTGACTAGATTCTTCTTCGCCATATTTTAGTAGAAGCCACCGGGAAGTAGCTGTAAGTAAATATAACAGAAGAACGTAAACCAATTTACCAAAGATAAAATGTCAGATTATCTGTGAAATATGTGTTATCTGAACATTAATAATAAGTTGTGTTCAGTGAGCACTACACAGTGGATGTTCTGGTGATAGCAGTGCAGTGATTAAGTTGTGATCTCTAAAGAAAATAAATCCTAGCTCACAAGCTCTTCTGGTGACCACCACATAATACTCAGAAGATGTATTGTAATGCCCATAACATCTTCTGGTGATAACATGATTAAGTAATATCAACAAAATCAACAAGGAAGCTTGTATATCATGGAGACAAAGCAAACTGTGGCCTGGAGTAAAAGTACATGTAATTGTAAAAGATCTAGATGGCTTCAAATACTTCAGATTTGCAGTCTAAATATCCACTCATTAATGACCAAAGTTGTATTTGCTTTAATTGCAGTATTGGCCATCTGGACATTCTCATCAAGCATTGTATGTTTTACTTAAAACAAGAGCACTTGGAGAGTGCATACCTCTGCCAAGGCATGTATGATTTGTTTAAATAAATAACTCACTAATAAGTAAATGGGAAAATTCAAATGGGAAAATCTGGATTTTTGATATTTTGATATTGATTTTATGCAGGCAGTGATCCAGATCACTCGCAAAACTTATTTGATCTAAGTTGGACCAAGACCCATCTTCTCATTTTTTTGCCATGAAGATCCTACCAGTGTTATTTGCATAATCCTACTAATAGACAGACAAATAAACAGTCATGAATTTAATACTCCCTTGGCAGAGGTAATGAACATTTACTCCATATGCTAGTGCCACCAAGTAATAGAATGTTGAAATACAGAATCTTGTGTGTCTTCATTTAATGCTCCCCTGACCAGAGCAGTCTCTAGTACTCTATTGTTTGTTGGATACAAAAAAGAAATAATATTCGCAAGCTTGTACGTTCACTCATATTATGAGCAAGTTTTCGAAGCATGGAAAGTGACAAGAGTTTCTTAACAGTCGGCAGATTTTGTCACCGTTGGGCTTACAGTGGAAAACTTTCTCCTCACTGTTTAGGCGGAATATCTCTAGATTTGACCTCTGTAGGGTAAGTGAGTTCGCTTATTGTGTGGTTTCTACTCTTCTCAGTGACTTGCCAGCTTCAGACCAATTTAGCATCTCCAGAAAAAAAAACGTTTTCGCCATTGGTGACTGTTAACATCAGACCAACATGTGCTGATGTTTTGCTAACATTGGAATGCAATTATTTACTTCAAATAAAAAAGACTTTATACCCCTGTTTCATTATTGTGAGGGAGATGGCCAACCATCCTGATTATGGGCAAACAGTCCAGTTATGAAGATTATACCACCATGGCAATCTTTCAACACTTTTCAAACTCGGGAGCCCAATCACATCACTCATTTGTTTCTTTGTATCTGTAAATGTATAATAATAGTTGTGTTTTAATTAAAAAGAACACAGTCACTTAATTTTCAGTTTCATCAACTTTACAAATGCTTTAAATGAATACTAAAATGCTTGTAAAATAACAACTTATGAAATCTATTCGCCTTTGTGTAAATTTTTTTTATTGCAATAACAGCGTCTGTGATATTATTGTTTGGGTCAGTAACTAAAATTAAAATCTGGTTATTTGAATAGATACACATACAAGTTTTGAGCAATTAGACTAATTGGTTGTTGAATTGCTTCATATAAAAAATAGCCAAAACCGAAAAAAATTACCTCTAATATACCCTTTGTCCATTGTCATGTGTCAACTAGTTTGTGGGCTAGAGAATCCAATTTTGAGGGTCACTCAACAGTTTTTAGGGTCAGGAGCCTAATCATGATGCTTATGCTTGTTCATAGAAAATACTCCACCTCTGCAAGTGATAATTTTGTGTCTTGGCTAACTATGTCTTATCTTTTGGGTGTTAATGCTTTACAAACCAAACTTAAGGGTGCCATGACTGATCTTTGGAGTGCTCAAATGGAAAACTTTTCAGATTTGCCAGTGCTGTACTTTTCCAAAAAAAACCCGATATACATGACTGATTTACTTGGCCACAGTGAACACTTGTTGTAATCGATGTCCATCCTTGGTGAAAAACTGCAATTTTGTTTCAGTACTCAAAGGCAAGAAATAAACATCATGTTGTCACAAATGTTAAATACCTTTTTAAAATAATTTGGTTTTGTGATAGTATGCTGAAAATTTTTGTGTTATTGTTTGATGTTATTTTTTTACCAGTGTGATATAGTTTATTTTATTTAAAAACCAAGAAGCAAGCCACCAAAAGAAGTCATACAAGTGGAACATGTCTAGATTGGACAGAGTTTCAGCTGGGTTTTTTTTTTAATTCAAAACAGTGCACGGATTGAGAGTTTGTCGAGGGTTTGATTTCTTCCGTCCAAACGTGTTTCGGATAATGCTTATTGACAATGTGGATTCGTGATCGTTTATGAAGTTGTGAAAGAACTCAAAAATAATGTGTACTATAAACACTATTGACGTATACTACACCCAAAAATATAAAATCAAGCATACATTGGATTGTTACTTGAAAAATGGAGGCAAGAAAACGATATTGACAGTCAGAATTCTAGCAACAATTGGCCAGTCATACCGGTGCTAACCCTACTGACTGTGTACTTTACCAGTACATCCCAGAGCCACGACTCGGCTGTAAAATGGTATAAATACTTGCATAAACTACAATTAAGCTGCTTTTCTGTGTCACTTTATGGTCATGATATAATGCAAACAACTGCATGATTGTTATTTTCGAATCGTTATTTGTTCAAAATTTTATTTTGTTTCTATTTAATTAGGTCAATTATTGTCCCCTGAACCGTAACATTTCCTAGCAAAGGGATCCAACTTTTGGCCCCTATATAAAAATTAAGGCACAGTTAAAATAATTAACCAGCCCGTCAGGGGAGCTTATTTTTCACGGGGATACGAGCATCTTGTGACCATGGCAGCTCGTGACCAACAACTTGTAGCCAAGATTTTTTTTAAAATATTACTAGGAAACCCCATGGATGTCTGTCTCCTCACATTTTCTAATTTACATATTTTATAATAGTTCTAGGAAACCCCCACGGAATTCCATGACATCATGTTTTCTAATTTGCATATTTTATTTCATAATATTGCTAGGAAAACCCCACGGAAGTAAGAGAATTTGAAGTATTTGATCTTTAACCTAACAGACTTAAAGCAGCATTTCTATTCATTAAATATAAAATGTTGTTAGAAATTCCCACCTAATTGGGTAATCTCGTATTTCTTCATTAATATTATAACCTGCGTGTGCAAGTATTTGATATTTAAGTAGAAATAATATTTATTATTATAAAATGATTGTGTACGAGTTGTGGGTATGAGTTGTTGGTCATGAGATGCTGTGGTCACGAGTTGCATGTAAATCATTTTCATGTAGGTTTGACTGATCACTGCCGCCAGATTATGGTCTCCCTTAAATAATTATATCCCCAGATGAAAGTCGGGGATATATTGGATTCAGGTCCGTCGCGCCGCCGCCGCCGTAGAAATTTCCTTGTGGACGCGATAACTCAAAAACGGATTAATATTTTTTTTTCAAACTTGGTACACATGTTAAGGATGCCCAAAGGAAGATCCCTATTTTAAGGTGACCTTAAACTCCCAATAATAAAGAACTTATGGCCACCTTAAGGTCAGAAATTGCACTTTTGGCCACTTAGAGCCCTCTAGGTCACAAACTATGAGGCTTATCTGCCTCAAATTTTACCTGAGAACACATTAATATATTCTTAGTACATGTGCCGAAAATCAAGACTTTAAGTTGAGGAGAAAATTGTCTTTGAGGCCCATAAAGACCCCACTTAGGACTTTTTGGAAGTGGTAATTCTGATGAGTCTCAAACTGCACTAGATGTAACTCTTATATGTAATCCTTGTCTGTGAAAAATTTAAAGGCTGTAGGTTTACCTGTTAGGCCGACTTAAGATCTCAAAATTGCCCACAGAGACCCAATTTATGGACTTTTTGCCATCTTCAAGCACTGTAGCTTTCAAACTATGTCTCTCATCTAAGTGAAATATCATCTGAGAATATATCAATATGTTTTTCTTGTATGTACTCCAAAATTTAGGCCTTTAATAGACATTTAACCCATGTATGAGGACCATAAACACCCACCCGAGTGACCCTTTTAAGACATTTTTCACATATTTTGCTCTGTAACTTGGAAATGGTAAGTTTGAGAAGTTTCAAACTGTATTAGATATATATTCTATGTGTAATGTTAGTATGTAACAGATTTTAAGTCTGAAGCTTTAATTAGATTTAATTAGTATTTGAACAAGGATGGATGGTCTGAGCAGGTGAAATCTTCTAAGCAGGAGTTTTGCAATTGTTTGGAAAGAATGTTGATGGAAATTAGAAATAAAAATATACAATAGTAAATTGGAATGTGCAGAGAGTAGATTGGATATACTGTCTTTCAGATTACTTTCTCCTAAATGGGATCTTTGGACATTTAAAAATCATGTGTCTTTTTGTATCAATATGGTTTAATTAATACAAGTTTAATACTTGAGTGTTAAAAGACAGATTTGAACAATCAATTTAGTTTGCATGTGATTGAGGCTAAACAATTTAAAAAGACCTCAGTGCAGTGTAAATCTTTTTGGACAACTTGCATTGTGACAAAGTTGGACAAATTAAAAGACAGATTTGAACAATCAATTAAGTTTGCATGTGTTTGAGGCTAAACAATTTAAAAAGACCTCAGTGCAGTGTAAATCTTTTTGGACAACCTGCATTGTGACAAAGTTGGACAAACAAGCTTGACAAACTAATTATAGTTCAAAAAGAAGTGAATTAGTGAAAGAGGGCTAAATTGGGCATTGAATAATAAAAACATGCACCTTTTGTCAACCTGCCTGACTGGTTTACCTGAGAAAACAAAGTTCATTGGATATCACTTGTCACCATATGAAAAAGGAACAAACTATTAACTAATCTGGTTTATCAAACATACAGTGTTAGTGTCTTGTGAAGTTAGATTATCCTTTGACTATAAAAAAAAGGAAAGTTAATCTACCAAAATAGTTAAAGATGTCAGGAAAAAACACTGTTTGTAGTTTACGTGATGGAAGGAGATCTAGTTCACAGCCTAATGTGTCTAAGTCACAAAAAAGATCCATTGACTTTGTTTCTCCCACATCACCAGAAAACACACTTACTTTGTCTTCCATGCGGATACTCCTCAAGGAAAGCATGGCTCCTGTTACTGCTGACCTTGATGACTTGAAAGCTTCAGCTCAATCTACTGATGCAAAACTGGATGAGATAACTTCCTTGACCAAAAGAATAGACAACTTAGAAAAAGAGAATTCTGATTTGAAAAGTAAGTTAGAAAGATCAGATGCAAGGTGTAAAGCACTTGAAGAGCGTGTGATCTCTATGGAAAGTTACAGCAGGCGTCATAATCTTAAATTCATCAATGTTGCAGACCAGTCAGCCAGTGAGAATTGCGAGCAACTTATCCTAGAGCTCTGTAACAGGCTTGATATTCACTTGGATGATCATCAGATAGATCGTGCCCACAGGCTTGGAAGTAAATCGAAAGTAAAAGCTCCAATTCTGGTTAAGTTCCTGAGCTACAAGGTCAGGCAACGTGTGTTAAGAGAGAAAGCAAGGTTTAAAGAGAAGGGTATTCTTGTTGTGGAAGATTATCCAAAAGAAGTCCTACAGCGCCGCAAAATGTTCACACCTACACTGAATGCTGCTTATAACTCCCATTCACACAAAGCAAGGCTGCAAGGTGACAAGTTGTTACTTGATGACAAGCTGTACTCCATTAACGATTTCAACAAGCTGCCTGAAGAGTTAAGACCTGAAAACCTCACCACAATCACAAAGCAAAACATGACAGCCTTCTTTTCGCGTCACTCCAAGCTATCAAACCACTATCCATGTGAATTTATGCAGGATGGCGTTTTTTATGTGTCTGTTGAACAATGCCTAATGCATAAGAAAGCTGCTCTCTTTGATGACTATCACACTGCCACTGCTATCCTGAAATGCAAGGATCCAGCTGACGCAAAAGCCTTAGGGAAAAAGGTGCATAACTACAACTCAGATGTCTGGAACAAAAATAGGGACTTGATCATGAAGTCCGCCATAGATGCGAAATTTTCCCAAAATCACTCTCTTGCTGAGTTCCTCAAGAGTACGGGCAACAACATTTTAATTGAAGCTAATCCTTTTGACCGATACTGGGGTGTAGGTCAATCCCTACAAGATGCTAATATTTGGAAGAAGGACTTGTGGAACGGTCGTAATAAGCTTGGGACCATACTAGCTGAAATTCGTGCTAAGTTGTCTAGACAGTGATTCTGTATGAAAAACTTGAAATAGTTACTCTGTCTTTTTAAAAAAACTTTAAACTAAATGTTAATCGTATTGCAAAAACAGCCTGACCATATCGAAAAAATAAGATGTTTATATGTTATTTGAACCTGTTTTTTAACTGCTATTAAAAACTACCTATATTTGTTAAAGATAATGTAAGTCAGATTACTTTTACATACAAAAACTATGTCCAAATAGTTTAATAATCAAAACTGCCTATAAAACAGTGTTCTAATGTATTTAAAGTTGTTTCAAACTACCTTTTTGATCATGTTTTGTTAACATAATTAAAAACTGCTTTGATTATAATTATACGCAATACTGACTAATACTTAAAAGATTCATTTTATAAGATATGTTTCAAGTTAATTACATATATTCAACAAGAACCTTATTGGTAGATACATCAATTTGTGCAGATCACTCTCATTTTATTTAAAAGGATTTTTTTTTTTTTTTTTTTTTTTTTTTTTTTTTTTTTTTTTTTTTTTTTTTTTTGCTGAACTGTTTCTAATTGTAAATTGGCTGAAGGCTAACACTCTAAACTAATACTGATAATGTTTTGTAATTAAAACATCCCAACCTACTAAAGAAAATTATAGATCATGTTTTGTTAACTTTGATTATGATTATACGCAAATACTGAATATCAATTAAAAGACTAATTTTATGTGATATGTTTGAATTTGATTACATTTATTCAACAAGTATCTTATTTGTACTTACATCATTTTGTGCAGATCACTCTCATCTTATTTAAAACTATTGAAAATTGGTGTTTTTTGTTTTACGGTTCCTAATTGTAAATTGGCTGAAGGCTAACTTTCTAAAACAAATACTGATGTTATTGTAATTAAAAGACCATTTTTAATAGTTTTTCCTTATATGTATTTTTTTTTTTTTTTTTTACAAAATAAAAACTGCTTATCATTATGATTATACATAAATACAGAATATTAATTAGAAGACTTATTTCAATAGTCCTTTTCCTTATATGTATTTTTATTCTATCTAAGTTTGTTATTTTCAAAATTATTCTTTGATTTAATGATACACCTACCCAGAAATCCATCATAGAGTTTTAACATTAATGCCTAATATATTTTGGATATTACAAAATCCTGCAGTGGAGTTTCCCTTCCCCATTTGACCATATGCTTGTTCTGTATGTCATATTGTATATAAACATTGTACATATGTTTTTCCATGTAAATGCCAGGTATTCAGTTTTTATAAATGTCAACGTTCATGATAGAGTCCTCTATAAAAATTACAGCAAGTGTTGCAGTGAATTATATTTAAATCTTTATAAGGAAGTGCACATTTTAAGTTTATTTTTTGAGTCTAAAAATATGTTATGGCTAACAACCCTGAAACATTGAATATCTTTAGCCTAAATGCAAGAGGCTTGGGAGATAAAAAGAAAAGACAGGCTGTTTTCAATTGGTTAAATGACAAAGGTCCTGGTATATTTCTTATTCAGGAAGCCCACTCATGTCCTGAAAAGGAAAACGAATGGCGTTCTATGTGGAATGGTGTTATAAAATTTTCTCATGGCACTTCAAACAGCAGGGGACTTGCAGTTTTGATTTCCAGTGGCTTTGATATTAATATCACAAAAACCGTTACCGATAATGATGGAAGGTTTTTAATCCTTACTTGCACTGTTTCAGATTTAAATCTTACATTTGTAAATATTTATGCACCTACTATTGATAAGAGAAGTGAACAAGTGGCTTTTGCCAACTCTATCTGTGAAACATTAAGTAACTACAAAGAAGAAAATATTATCTTAGGCGGTGATTTAAATATCAATCTTGACACCTATGCCACAGATGGACTGTATAGCAAAAAGCCAAGCTATAGGAAAGCCTTATTATCGTTAATGGATCCACATGATCTTGTTGATATCTGGAGAATTCAGCACCCAGATATTCTGCGTTACACACGTCGAGAAAAGACTAAATCTGGTTTGAAGCAGTCCCGATTAGATTACTTTCTCATCCCATGTAATATGGGTTATATCACAACTCACACTGATATCAAGCCTAGTATTAAATCTGACCATAGTCTTCTTCATATACGTTTAGCTCTTTTAGGTCAACAAAGACGAGGAAAAGGATTTTGGAAGTTAAATGTAAAACTACTATCGGATAAAAAATACATAGAGCTTATTAAAAATGTGATAAAAGACTCGATTTCTGATGCTAAAAATCTTACACAAGACTCTCTAATTTGGGATTTCATAAAATGTAGAATACGATCTGAGAGTATATCTTATTCCATAGCCAAAAGAAAAATGGAGAGGCAAGAGATTGAATCATTAACTAAACACTTAAGTGAATTAGAAGAAATAATATCTACCTCACCTACTACAGAATCCTTGGATGAGTATAGCCTTATTAAAACACAGCTAAATGGTCACTATGAGGAATTAGCAAAAGGTTCTATAATCAGATCACGCTGTCAACAAATTCATGAATCGGAAAAGCCAACCCAATACTTTTTCAACTTAGAAAAGGCCAATTACAACATTAAGCATATTAGGTCCTTAAAACATAATGATGAATACATTTCTGATCCTCAAAAAATTTTAGATCTACAGAAAAGGTATTTTTCAAAAATCTATACTGAAACAATTCATGACAGTGAAAAACTGCAATCTGAAACTAACTTTTATTTAAATAAAATTAACATTCCATCTATTTCAGAGGACAGTAAGTTTTCTTGTGACCTTCCCATTTCTTTGGAAGAAGTAAAGACAGCAGTCCAAAGTATGGCCAATAACAAATCTCCTGGCCCGGATGGCATTCCTACTGAGTTTTACAAAACCTTCTGGCCTGACATTGGCGAGTCAGTTTATAGAAGTTTTACACTTGCTTACGAGCTAGGTAAATTATGTGGTAGTCAAAAACAGGGTGTAATCACCCTTATACCGAAAAAAGACAAAGATTTAACAGATTTGAAGTCATGGCGCCCACTTTCTATCTTGAACACGGACTACAAAATTATTGCAAAAGTATTAAGTACCAGGCTAAAATCTGTTTTAAAGGAAATTATAAACCCAGATCAGGTAGGCTACATGAAAGAGAGACTTTGTGGGGAGAATACTAGACTTATTTCAGATGTGATAGAATATTGTACAATTAAAAATCTTCCAAGCATAATCTTATTGGCGGACTTCGAAAAAGCTTTCGATTCAGTAAAATGGTCTTTTTTGACACAGATCTTGGGCTTTTATGGCTTTGGACAAAACTTTAGAAAGTGGATCTCTATTTTGTATAAAGACTCTGAGAGTTGTGTGACAAACAATGGGTATTTGTCTTCATTCTTTAAACTGTCAAAAGGCATCAGACAAGGTTGCCCAATAAGCGCACTGCTATTTTTGTTAATAGCTGAAATTGTAGCCATTGTTTTAAGAAGCTCCGAAAGGATACATGGCATAAATGTCAATGGGAAAAATATAAAATTCTGTCAATTAGCTGATGATTTAACATTGTTTTTATCCAATACCCCTTCTGTCTTAAGTGCAATAGAAATTTTTGAAGAATTCTACAGATATGCTGGCTTAAAGTTAAATAAATCAAAAACTATTGCTTTTCTTTTAAAAACTGATCAGGAAAAGGTCTATCAAGATGACAACATTGGTATTCAATGGACATCAAAACCATTCAAAACTTTAGGTGCATGGTTTTCCCCCGACATTGGTGAGTCCTCGCAGCTAAATATACAAGGTAAAATGATAACAATTAAAAAAATTTTAAATTCCTGGTCTGCTAGATGCCTTACCTTAAAAGGTAAGATTACTGTTATAAAGTCTCTGGTAATCCCACATATTCTGCAGCTTGCTTCTATTGTAACTTTTAGCCACAATCTGATATCGGATATAGATAAAATACTGTTTGAATTCATTTGGAAAAAAAACACCTAGTTTCAAAAAATACTTTACAGCTGTCTTACGACCTAGGAGGTTTAAAAATGGTATCTGTCAACCACATTGTAGAAACAGCAAAAATCATGTGGGTTAAAAGGTTTTTCAGTGAAATAAATGCAAGTTGGAAAATCTTGGCATCAGAGCTGATGGGACTTGGAAAACATGTCTTGTTGAAAAAACAGTCTTTCAATAGTATCAAAAATAATGTGAAGACTATCTTCTACTATGATCTATTACGTATTTGGTTTCAATTTCTGATGAAAAATTTAAAAAATGTAGATAACGTGCTTCATGAGCCAATTTTTAATAATCCCCATTTCTTGGTGGGAAATCATCCATTATCATCTCAGAATGTGAAAAATCCAGTGTTAAAGTGTTTCACTGTCCAGGACATTTGGGACAGTGATCATGATACTTTCAGATCTAGAAATTATATTGAAAATTTTTATAACATTAGTTTGCCATATATGTTATACAATCAGGTTGTTAGATCAGTGTCATCTGTAATGAAGTTGATTAACAAATGTGGTAACAACATTGCCCTGGAAAGATGCTGTAATATTCCTGATAAGTGTCTGTCTAACATAAGCCAAATAAAAAGTTCAGAGGTTTATTCATATTTCTTAGCACTTGAGTATAAGACACCAAAGAGTCAGGAAAAATGGATTGAAAACTACCCATTTCTTGAAAGTTTGGACTGGAAACCAGTGTATTTACTTCCAAATTTAATCCTAAATGATGCTTACCTGATCACCTTTCAATATAAAATACTACATAGAGTTTTTGCCTGCAATTATAACCTCTTTAAGTGGAATATTAAAAATTCACCTCTCTGTGACATCTGTCAAAAAATAGACAATCTTGAACATTATTTCTACTATTGCATAGACACAAATGTATTCTGGGTTCAAGTAAAGAGCTGGCTGAACCAGTTGTTATCTATTGAATTGAGCTTGACTGTCTTGGAGATATTTTTCGGAGTCTTAAAGTTGGACCCAAAGGACTGGTATACAGTTAACTTTGTTATACTAATAGGGAAAAAATTTATATCAAAGTGCAAAAAAAATAACAAAGAATTATTTTTTAACAATTTTCTGGAGTACCTAAATTGGATGTTAAGTTTAGAAGAGGGGGTCTACATCAGGCAGGGAAAATCAACAGCATTCTCTGCAAGATATAGCCTCTTGCAAGCACATTTTTTCTAATTTTCTAATTTATCCATATAATGAGTGAATATGTATGTGTATCTTCCTGTACAATTTATTTTCTCTTTTTGTTCTAATTATTGTCTGCTCACCTTTTGTATCTTTTTGAATATCTTTTTAGATCTATTGTACATCTTGTGTCATGCTGTTTTTCTGGCAATAAAAACAAATAAAAAAAAAAAAAAAAAAAAAAGTCTGAAGCTTTAATTTGAAGGTCAAATTGAGGTCTCTGACGGGCTCCCAAAGACCCAATATATGGACTTTTTGCCACCTTTAAGCCCTGTGACTGTTAAACTATGTTATTGATGGAGCTGAAATCCCATCTGGGAATGCATTATTATGTCCTTTTTACATGTGCCGAAAATCAAGGCTTTAAGTAGACATTTAACCTGTGTTTGAGGACCATAAATCCCCACCCGAGTGACCCTTTTTAGACATTTTTCACATATTTTGCCCTGTAACTTGGAAATGGTAAGTCTGAGAAGTTTCAAACTGTATTAGATATATATTCTATGTGTAATCTTAGTATGTGACAAATTTTAAGTCTGAAGCTTTAATTTGAAGGCCACATTGAGGTCTCTAAAAGGCCCCATAGAGACCCACTATTTGGACTTTTTGCCAGTTTTAAGGCCCATGACTGTTAAACTATGTGACTGATAGAGCTGAAATCTCATCTGGGAATACATTATTATGTTCTTTTTACATGTGCCAAAAATCAAGGCTTCAAGTAGACATTTAAACTGTGTTTGAGGACCATTAACACCCACCCGAGTGACTGTTTTAAGACATTTTTCACATATTTTGCTCTGTAACTTGGAAATGGTGAGTCTGAGAAGTTTCAAACTTTATTATTAGATACATATTCTATGTGTAGTCTTAGTATGTAGCAGATTTTAAGTCTGATGCTTTAATTTGAAGGCCACATCGAGATCTCTAAAAGGCCCACAGAGACCCAATATTTGGACTTTTTGCCACCTTTAAGCCCTGTGACTGTTAAACTATGTGATTGATTGAGCTGAAATCCCATCTGGGAATGCATTATTATGTCCTTTTCACATGTGCCGAAAATCAAGGCTTTTAGTAGACATTTAACCTGTGTATGAGGGCCATAGACACTTGCCCAAGTGACCTTTTTTGACATTTTTTTTCTGTATTTTGCCCTGTTATTTGGAAATGCTTAGTGTGACAAGTCTTAAACTGTATTATATATAATTTTTGTTGGTTGTGTATGCCCCCCAAAAAGTTTCAGTTCTGTAGTTTAATTGCTAAGGTCTCTTTAACAATTGTCTCTTTAACAAATGCCCACAGAGACCCAATTTTATGGATATTATGTAGGGCTGCCACGAGTAGTAATTTTACTACTCGAGTACACTTTAACCATTACTCTACTCTTGAACGAGTACTCTTTTTTACAATGAAATCAAGAAAATGTACCATTTCACTGTATAATTTGATATATTGCACATCATTTCTGACAAAAATATAGTGGAAAATTCAAAATTTTAATGCAGACGAGTACTCTTTTCCTGATTTTGTACTCTAAATAATCCAGTACTCTACTCTTTGACGAGTACTCTACTACTCTGTGGCAGCCCTAAATTATTATGCCACTTTAAAGCCCTGTTACTGTCAAACTATGTGGCTCATAGAGCTGAAATCTTTGAATTTTGCAAAGGAAGTGCCTGTCTATTTAAATTTTGAATATTAATAATGGTATGGCTATCTTAGGCTTTTAAGAACTTATTTTTGTGTGTTATCTCTCTGCTTGCTGAGTTTTTAACTTTTTAATATGAAACTGGTTAAACATATTCAAGTAGGCAAAATGGACACTGTTATTTTCTGGTGAGCTTTAAGTCCCAAATATTAATGAAATTATAGCCTTATGTAGTAAAAATAGGGGATTTTTAACCCTCAACTAGCCCAGTTTTATTCAACTTGCCTTAATTTTGACACAGCTCCTACAGTTATGAACTCATTTCAATTGATAATCACATACTTAAAATTCTCAATTCTGAATTATTATTATAAATCTGTTCTTGTCGTTAGATAATTTATATTTAATTCTGGAGGTATATAATCTTCCTGTTGGACATTCCTTATTTATATATTTGATTTTATTTTAGTGATAAGATTAACTGAGCTTTTTGTATTTGATTACCCCTTTTATATTATAAGTGTTTGTTTACCATTTGTGCTACAGCACTCCATCTCTTTGTAGTCCCACCCCCCATCCCCCACCCACCTCTGGGACCTCCAGCTATTAAGTGACACTAAATAAACAAAGGTATACAGATCTTCTGTAATAGTGAGATAGGTGTGGAGAAGGGGAGAGAGGTGGGGTGGGGGTGGGAGGTGGTGTTTGGTTCATTATCTAATTATCTAAGACAAAGGGAGTCAGAACTGAGATTGTGTCACATATTTAGGTTGCATATATATGGACCACATATATAGGAATTGAGGAAATGAATAACTGAAAAACAATGCAAATTCTAAAAATAATATAATAAAATAATAATATAAATAATATATGATTTTTAAATAATATTTTATTTGTGAACAAATATAGAAACAGAGATACGCTTTTGGAATTATGAATTTAGAATGGACATTCAATCATCAATCATTTAAATACTTTGAAAATAGGTTCAGAGTTACCCTTTGCAGGAAGATTGAAAAGTATGATGAGTTGAGTTAAAAATAATATTTTATTTGTCAACAAATATAGAAACAGATATGCTCTTTTGAGATTATTAATTTAGAATGGACATTCAATCATCAATCATTTAAATACTTTGAAAATAGGTTCAGAGTTATCATTGCAGGAAGATTGAAAATATGATCTGTTGAGTTATGTATTCGACGTCTGGGGATACACCATCTTCCTTGGGAAGATATAAACTTAGTAGATTGATGTGCTGAAGTTCATATAACTTTTCCCAATATTTATGGCATACAACAAATGGATTAAATAAAAAATTCCCGATCAAAACCTGTGGCGTGAGTGATGACCTGTCTGGGGATATGTTGGCGCCGAGTTGGCCCAATCTAGTTTCTTGAGCTTTCATTTTTTTTTTAAAAAATTTATTACACCAGACTATCAACCAACATTTACTTTTGTACATAGCTGTTCACAGTGAGCCAAGTGGCCTTGATCAGTAACAGAAGTCCACTGTTAAAAATGACTAAATAAATAAGTGTTTTTCATTAATTTAAACTTATGAAATTATCCCCAGATTTTTTAGCTCCTCCCCCACATTTTGTGCAGTGGTGGGGGACTTTTTGAAATTCCTAGAATCAACACTGTTTAATCCTGCATCAGGAGAACCACACACATTAGTTTACAGTTTGCATCACCAAGCGGTTAACCATTTCATACTTTAATTACTTAGCCCCTAACATATTGGTTGAATCAAGCTCATTGGTAACACATTGGATGTACAGCCTATTCTGCTATGACCTCATTGAAAGGGATGTAAAGCTGAAATTTTGACCTTTGACCTCAGAATCTAGGCTGAAAATTTGAAAAATTTAGTATTTTTATTTATTAATTTTTTTTTGACAAATTCTTTTTAGAATGATACAGATTGTAGCAGCCTTACTTCTACCACTTCTTCACCCAAAATAAGTAGCATCAGTACTCAGTCTGAGGAGATTCCAGTGACAGCAAGCCAGCCAACTCCACAACCTCATGGCTGTGACACTTCAAAGGTTAAGCATTGTCACCTAGCATTTTTGCCTAACTTTTTTTTATGCTTTCATATCCTAACTTTTGTTGGCATCAAACTACCAGGAAAAGGGAATGTGGCCATCACAAAGCTTGTTGAGAGGATATTTTGAAATGAAATATGTATTATGAAATATTCAATTCCTTTAAATAGAGTTCTTATTAGGAGAAGTAAGCATTTTACTTTATTGTCACCATTATCTAGGAACAGTGATGAAGTAGAAGTAGTTTTGTGGTATCATAGAGATTTGATTTAAATAGGGTTCCACAGTAGAATTCCTTTCCAGTAAATTTCTGGAATTTCTATTATTATTCAGGTGAATATAATGTTAACATGTCCTGGTATATGGGAGGAAAATTCATGCAATTGTACCTGCTGACTCCTGCCTATTTTCTCTTCAGTAACCGTAACACTATTGGGCGAGATTTCATTCAACTTTAGTATGTATATAGCATGGGCCCAGGAGAAGTTTTCTGATACTCTCTATTAGACGTTTGATCTTTCAGAAGGTCACCTGCCCAAATTTACTGGGTTTTTTTTTCTCTCTTTTAAGGACCTGCTTGTTGGTATTTTTGGTTGAAAACTATTGTAGCGGTAGCAGTGATCAGTGTAAAGGGAGCTTGTATCAGGCCTTCTTGTATGAGATCAGTCTACAGGCCTTTACACTGTAAAGTGTTGTCTTTCTGGGAGAAAAGTATCTCCATATTTACATGCGAGCATGTGGCCATATTTTTTATTCCTAGGATTGTGATGATCTTCAAGAAGAACTCCTGTTGTAATTGCCAATTCATACATTATTTTGGGCCTTCAGAAACTGCCTGTTTCATGAAAATGGTCGGTGATCCCCCAGATTAATTTATTATCACCCTCTTGATTGGTAAACTCTGGCCATCTACAACAATGGAAATTTTATGCTATGTGAGAAAAATACCAGTAACCATGCAAAAATATAGTATGAGCTGGTAACAGAGCCCATATCCAGATATGTGGGGCTTCACGGATAAAGTCTTGCAATATTTGGATGTTATTATTTGATGTCAGCAATGTACAATTGATAGGACATATTCAGGCTTGTTATCAGCATGCTGTTTAGTGTTTAGTGGGGTGCAGGGTAAATCATCTTAATATTAAATGTGAAATTTGCCACAGTATGTGGATATCACTTGTTCACAAGAAGAAGATATTCCACCTTCTACCTCTTTCATTCTACAGTTATGATTTTTGCACCTCTAATATCCCTTGATGCAAGATTAGCACAAATTTTGATTATTTTGTTTTAGTTTTCACCTTGGTGCTTCCCTGTCTCTCTCTCTCTCTCTGACAAGTCTCAAACTATATCGGTTTTTAATTTTAAATTATAGATTTTTTGCCACTTTTAAACCCTGTAGCAATCAAACTATGTGGCTCATAGAGCTGAAATCTGATCAGGGAATATATTAAATAATTATGTTCTATATACATGTACCAAAAATCAAGTCTTTAGCTGGACATTTAACTTGTGTATGAGGACCGTAAAAACCTACTTTTAACATCACCTTAAGGTCTCTAAAATACCCACAGAGACCCAATATATGTTTTTTTGCCACTTTTAAGCCATGTAGCTGTCAAACTATGTGGCTAATGTACCTGAAATCTCATCTGGGAATATAGTAATGTGTTCTTTTACATGTACCAGAAATCAAGGCTTTAAGTAGACATTTAACTTGTGTATGAGGACCATAATACCCATCCGAGTGACCTTTGTTTCTACATTTTTCCAAATATTTTCCCATTATTTGGAAATGGCAAGTCTGATTCAGTTGAAACTGCATTTGATATAAAGTGGCATGAGTGATGACCTGTCTGGCGATATCTTGGCGCTGAGATGGTCTAATCTGGTTACTTTTGGAGTAATATCAGACAGAAAGAATATGATCCGGATCTTTCCCCAAATTTAGTCATTTCTTCCTTTGGCTTGGCCCAACTCAGAAAAAAAAATAATCAAGATCCCTTAATTGCTCTTAACGAGAAAATATACAGGACAAATGATCTCACCCAAAATCATAACATCCTGGTGATGGGAATGACACTGATATTTTTATGTATCATAACATGCTATACTATAGCTAGCCTGTTGTTCAGCCATATGAATGTGTAGTAATCATCGTCTTTTTGTTGTCATGATTAGTTTATCACTTTGTTTTATTAAACTGTGTTCACACCACTGTTTATCTTGTAGGGGGCTTGGAGAATATCAAAACCGTAAAATGTGAATGTTATAAAAAAATTAACTGTACAATTGATGTATCCCACCTCCTAAAAGATATTTATTTGCTGAGAGAGTTTCCATTTTGTTCAAATTACCTGACATGAACTTTGGCTATTGTCATATGGTTGTGATGTTGTAGCCTTGGTACAGTATTTATCCGTATAAACGCTCCCTCCCTATTAATCATCCCCCCTCTTCTCAACCCCCAGGGCATTTATACGGATGAATACGGTACTACACAAATGGTAATATAGGCTCTGTGGACACAGTGGTGTAAAACATTAGTGATGACACATACATGTCACCTTTGTGGTTGTAGCATTAAATCAGTGTCCTAACCTTTGAGTAGGAAAGTTAGTACTAGCACATAGTCTAGCTGTTTGGAAGTGATCATTGGTTTAAAGTGCCGAGTCATGATATATTCACTAACATTCTTTGTATATTCCTTAGCTTAGTACTTTTGTAAGAATAAGAAATTTTTTAAGATTGAGAAATTTTAAATTGATAGATAAATGTGAAAAAAAAAACATATTGCAAATATTCTTTTTATGGAAATTTTGGAAAAAAGAAAAAAAAAACATTTTTTTTCTCCAAATTTGTCTTATTCAAAGAGTTTTTTTTTCTCAGAAGATGCCTATAATTCTAATAAACTCCTTATTCTAAGAATAAGAATGTTGGTTAAGATGGTCCCTGATATTCAATAGCTTTCTTATTTGATGGGATACTGCTGCCATTTAAAATAGTAGACACTGCTTCTCCTTTTACTCCCAGATAGAAGGTCATAATACAACTAAAGTCTTGTACATTGACAATGTTTTGCCCTTGGGAAGTTGGGATGGTTATCCGTAACCATAGACACTTTGTCTACTACTATATCAATTAGTGGTGTGAACTGTTAAATGGGATTCAAGTTTAACTTAGTATTTTGTTGTGGCATAAATAACAAAATCTGCAGAGAAAATTTATGGACTGGGAATTGAAAACATTGCTTTTAACTTTTTCTAATGGCTTCACCAAAGCAATTAACTAACCTGTAAATTTGGTGATCAGAAATATATCACATTTTGTTTATATTGGGTTAAAGGAGTCAATTAACTTTAAATCATTATTATTTTATGTTTTAAATTATGGCTCATGTAGGACCAGGCTTAAGCTTTATCACGCAAGTGACAAGTATACCAGTTAACAGATTTTGTTACTTTAAAAGACTGGAAAGCGATGCTTTGTGTTTTTGCAAAAGCGGGAATTTATAATGACTAAAAGCACTGGTATATACCAAAGTTAAACAACCACTTTTTACCCTACAGCCCTTAGGGGCTGTCGGGGTATTGTTTTCACCCATGGTGTCCGGATGGGCGGGCGGGCGGCGGGAAAAAGTTTGTCTGGGCTGTATCTCAGAAACTGTAAGGTGTAGGAAGTTGATACTTGGTAGGGACATTGGTTAGGGGGTGTAGGTGTGCACCGTCATGGTGTGACCTTGATTTGACCTTGCCGCAGTGACCTTGAGTTTGAAAATCTTATCGGTAAGTACTATTCGTGTCGACACCGAATAGCCGTCGAATTTATAAAACAATCAAAAATCTTAAGTTTCATATTGTAAAAAGCATTGAAAACAATAAATATGTGAAATAAAATGAAAATATGTGTATACAACCTGCAAAGTTTAATAAATTTGCTGTTTTTCTGCAACTTTTACTTCGTTTATTTCAGACAGGAAGTGGGCGATATAAGAGGTAATTATATGGTACTTCCGGTTTTACGTGAATGCATAAACAATGCAGAAAACGTGGCTGTTTTTGGATTTTAGCTTATTTTATGTGACAATATGGACATATTTCATAGATTCAGATCTTCTGCCATCTTTTACACTACATTGAGCGATTAGTCGGACTTTAAAATATGAGTCGGTATATACCATTATTCTAACCGTTGTCGATTAGTCGGCTAGTCGTGACGGCCCTAGTCCGGGCTATATCTAGGAAACCGTAAGGTGTAGGAAGTTGATACTTGGTAGGGACATTGGTTAGAGGGTGTAGGTGTGCAACATCATGGTCTGACCTTGATTTGACCTTTGACCTTTCTGTAGTGAGCTTGATCCATAAAATCTAGTCCGGGTTATATCTCGGAAACCGTAAGGTGTAGGAAGTTGGTACTTGGTAGGGACATTGGTTAGCGGGTGTAGGTGTGCAACATCATGGTCTGACCTTGATTTGACCTTTCTGTAGTGACCTTGATCCATAAAATCTTGTCCGGGCTATATCTCGGAAACCGTAAGGTGGAGGAAATTGATACTTGGTAGGGACATTGGTTAGGGGGTGTAGGTGTGCAACGTCATGGTCTGATCTTGATTTTGACCTTTAACCTTACCGTAGTGACCTTGACCTATAAAATCTTGTCCGGGAAATATCTCGGGAACCATAAGGTGTAGGAAGTTGATATGTGGTATGGACATTGGTTAGGGGCTGTAGGTGTGCAATGTAATGGTCTGACCTTGATTTGACCTTTGACCTTGCTGTAGTGACCTTGACCTATAAAATTTTGTCTGGGCTATATCTCAGAAACCGTGAGGTGTAGGAAGTTGATGCTTACTGGGAACATTGGTTAGGGGGTATTGGTGTGCAACGTCATGGTCTGACCTTGATTTGACCTTTGACCTTGCCGTAGTGACCTTGACCTATAAAATCTTATCCAGGCTATATCTCGGGAACCATAAGGTGTAGGAAGTTGATATGTGGTATGGACATTGGTTAGGGGCTGTAGGTGTGCAACGTCATGGTCTGACCTTGATTTGACCTTTAACCTTGCTGTAGTGACCTTGACCTATAAAATCTTGTCCAGGCTATATCTCGGAAACTGTAAGGTGTAGGAAGTTGATGCTTGGTAGGGACATTGGTTAGGGGTTGTAGGTGTATGCTTGGTAGGGACATTGGTTAGGGGTTGTAGGTGTGCACCATCATTGTGTGACCTTGATTTGACCTTTGACCTTGTTGTAGTGACCTTGACCTTTAAAATCTTGTTGCACCTTTTGGTCTATATTTTGATGCAGATTAAGCACTGTTAAAGTCATATTAGAATTCATTAAGAATTTTACTTTTACAACTTCCCATTGTAACAGATGGAATTTCATCAAGTGAGCCACACATTTGGCTCCAACACCACACATAATAATTAGCATTCATTGAATGTATTACCACTTCTGTATGCATGGTAATATTCAAAACATCTAAACCATAATTCGGCCATACCAGATGTAGATAAAGAGTACATGCATTATCTTTCTCAGACATTATTTTCTCTATTTAAACATTGTTTAAATTTATATAACTGACAGTGCTCTGAAATTATCCTGAACTTTGTACTAATTACAGTACTTCTATCTCTCATGGTGTTAAAAATATTTCCCTAGGCTGTGGTGTACGGGCATCTCTGATGCTATTTATAATAATTACATTTAGTTCTGTCTCTCTGTAGTATTTTTCAGACATTTTCAGACACAAAAATCCTAAAATATACCAATCTCCGGACTTTTTGCAACTGAGTACTGTTTGCTTTAGTTTAAGACCCTTGCTAGCTAAATATTTTTGGTGAAATTGTGCTGGGGCTGTAATTAGAGGAGCATTTATTACAGAAATTACGGTAAAAGTTACACAAGATAACAAGAAAGTTCAATTGAAAAATAAATTGTACTTCAGTCACTAATTTCAAAATGTCTGTTTCCATCTGTGTCTGTATTATTCTGACTGTGTCATAATTTTAATGTTTTCTGGTTAAAACTTTTGTTTTTCAGGAAAAAATAAAATCAGAAGACTGTCCAGTCCCACAGAGTCAGAAATCTGGTAAGTGGTTTACAATACATTTGGTTTTTGAGTGCTTCAGTAGTAGACTCTATATAACTAGAATACCCAGTATTCAATATCATTCATAATAGGAAAACTTCCCGAATGACACATACAGAAAAAATATATCACGAATGAAGATAACACTATTATATAGTGCTGCGACTCGGTCGGCCAAAATCACTCGATTATCGCCCACATGTGATCGATTCATCATTCGATGCATCGTCAGACATTAAAATCATACCAAACTTACAGAGTAAATAATTAATCCAAACTTTTAGATAATATTTTTGTACATTTCAACAATTCTAAGGCGATATCTCTGGGACAAAAACTGCTCCATTTTTATTTTACGGAAAATCACTTCCTCTTCCGTTTGATTTGACTGGAAACATACTAGAACTCAACCCTTTTTCGGCATCCCGAATTTTGTTTTTTTGATCGATGCATCAAAATTAATGCCGTCATCGATCAATGCATCGAATGGACCACTAATCGGCGCAGCACTACTATTATACGAGTGCGAAGCACGGGTATTATGTTCATATCTTCATGAATGATATATTTTTTATGTATATATCTGATGAGGGATGTTTTTCATTTATTACCCACCATTTTGTATAATTTATGGTTTAAATAATACAAACGTTTAATGAGAGAATGTGAAAAAGGCCGTCAAAAAGTAATGGCAGTGACTATAAAAACTTCAATCATTTAACTTGCAATATCTCAGTCATTTCTGCATGGATTTTTATGTAATTTACATGAGCATAGCAGAAGCGCTGTAAGAATACCTTTCTAATGATATTAATATACATATTTGTTAGTTACATACTTTCAGAGATGTTGAAAAAAAAAGAGAAAGTTATTCACACTCATTATCCATAGTACCGGGGCCCCAGTGTGTACAAAAAAACACAAAAAAACATCCTGGTCTGTTTTTCCCATATTTAGGGCAAATACGTCTCGTGATGGATAATAAAATACAGTTTCTGCTGTTGGCACCTGACATCTGGCTGATGTATACTACTTAAATGTAGTAGCTTGTATTAGTTCTACTTATTCATGGTGTGATCTATATTTACCATGTATTCGCCTTACACCCATATAAAGTTGAGTTGTTAGATTGAGGTCACAGAAATGTACCATCAGTGATTGATATTTCAACATTACAAAGGTTGTCATAAAAATGCCAATCATTGTGCTGTATCGCCAAGAAATAAAGACCATAAACTGGACAAATCAAGTTGTTGTTTGATGACGTGGCATAAAGACTTTTCACTTTCACAAATTTCAAAATTGATAGTTGTAGTAGTTGACTGTATAATGGTTATTTTTCTGTCAGCTTATTATAAAACTGGCTAGTTAGTGACTAGTAGTAAAACCTGTTCACCACCTATGCATTGAATCTTGTCTCAGTACAAGTTAAGGCTTCCATGCATAAGTTTGTTTATGATCTGCATCTTCATGTAGGAGGAATAACTGTAGACAACTGCCTTGTGTGCTTATTTATGCTGTGGCTGTATTTTATTTACAAACTACACATATTGACTTGAGTTAATACTTTACCTGTACTCTACTTTTTTTACGGAGTGGTTATTTACTTTATTTTATGACTTGTCTAGTCTGACCTTAGTTAATTTCCCACCACTCTGACTGCAGTTTGTTTGTAAGTCACACAACAAAGTTATTTACTATATTTATTATCTACCCATCCCTACTTTAATTCTGAAACTCATCGCTATGAGGGCTCTTTGATTTCTAGCCAGCCGGAGAGGGGAGCAATATGGCCAACTGATCCTTTGCTTAATTTCTGAACTAAGCTAGCTTAAGTTTATAATATGATCTACACATCCCTACTTTATTTATAATCTACTCCCCCAGTCTATTGGTGATTTTAGTGTTTTACTCCTGATTTATTTCTGTTGACTAGGTTCTAATTCGGGCACACTGGCTGCTGTGATTGTGGTTGTCATCCTGATTGTGATCATCATTGCTGCAGTCACCGGCTGGTTTGTGTATGCCTACAGGAACCCCAACAGTGACTCTGGCAGATGGCTCATAGAGGTATTGTGATCAGTTTCATTCCATTTCAAATACCTCAGTGGAATGTGATGTTAGATCACTCCATTCTCGCCTGGTTGTGGGTTTGATTTCAACTCATGGTAACATGTAAAATACACTAAAGCCCTGGACTGAGTGGACCCTGGATGCAGAAAGGGACATTACTGATAATGTCTTGATCAAGAGATGAGTCAAGAGTCATCAGCATATTGTTTATGTTTACAGAATGATAATGCCTGGTCCACACAAGAAAAACCAAGAATTGTGAATGTTTTAGCATTAAGCGCTTATTTGCTAAAGATATAAAGGCTACTATGTTGAGAAAGTTTTGTGTAATCAGTCCTTTGTAGGCATATGTTTACACAAACCTCTGATCTTTAGGGTCAGGGTTCAGATACAAATGTCTTTAATTATGTAAGCCCTTGGGGACCTTATTTCCCAGGTAATGTCCATGCATAGACTTTCTAGTCTTTAGTAGGACTTCGTGTCAAGGAGTTCTAACTTACGTGTTTGCAAAGGCCTATCCACCATAGCCTCCTGCCTCACCCCTGTGTCTCCTTGGTATGACCTGGCTATGTCCTTCGATTAACGTTAAGTGCCTTGCTTTATGTTCAGATGCGCCTTAGAATCCATCAGTGATGGAGATTAAGCGCTATAAAAGTCCACATCAGATTAGATTCTCTATTTTCTGGAAATAAGAAACCATTTTCAAAAGAAAACTTGTTCACTTGTGTGGTTTGCTAAGATGTCTCAGTAGCATTAATTTGCATTTTCTTTTCATTTTCTTTCAGTGTTTCCTAATCTACTTCTTGGGCAATTTATAGTAGCTTCACTTTTCACTCCTAACTTTAGTTTAAATGTCATCTTGTTACCTAAGGGAGGATTTGTTTTTGTTTGTAAACACAGTTGTTTAGTTTGTATAATTTTATTCTTCCAGCACCGTCCAAGTCAGATCAGAGAGTCGCTGAGCAAGGTGAAATTCTGGAAGAAAGACAACGCAGCAGACAAGTATGGAGTGTCAGTCGGGGCAGAGGCTAATGCGTAAAAACATCTGGGCCTGTTTACTAAAAAGCCTAGGTTAAGTGTAAAGTTGGTTGGGCAATCTGTTAAGACATTTTTAAATGATGAAATCTTTTAAAAACTGGAAAAAAATTGAAAAATCCTTAGCAATATCCAGTCATGGTTTCATAATGGCCACATTATGGTTGCATTGTTTTAGATTAAGTACAAACATGTACATTGTACTGTATTTTAGATAATTTTAGTTTTATCTGTGCATTCGTTTGTCAAAGCAAGATAATTTGTGCAAGAGAAATTTATTATCCCAAAATTATCTGTTTATGGATTAAGTTTTACTTCTTTTTAGTTATTCCGCAATGGACTACCATGAAATTGTGTTACCATGGTACTTCACATTTAATGTTTTCAAGTATTGGCACAATACTGCAAGCTATGAGATGCTAACTAGAATATCTGTTGCTTAAAATTCAAAACAATGCCAGATGCAATTTTCAGGTAGAGACTTGTGAAGAAATATCCATGTCGTAATAATTGAGATATGTTTCAGTTACATATTAGTAAGATCCTTACGCTTCAGGTTACTTACTCTGTATGGCCTAAACTTCCAGTAGTCACATGACTTGCTTCGGGTTACGGCAAACTTCCACGTATGGTTTATTCAAATACTGTGTTTTCTGATGTTGGCTTTCCACAAACTATTCCTTTAAACCTAAATCTGACTTCAACTAATTACACTTAGTCTACTGTTGTGTGTGAATATGTGGTTCAGAATATCTGAAATTATGTTCCTGACGTTGTAAAGGCATTAGTTATTACATTATTTTGGTACACATATTTCACTGGCATTAGCTATTTATTTTGATTTCTTGGGTTTTTTGACAGATGCTGATTGATCTTGATTGCAAAAATTGGATACCAGTTTAAATATAACATTTTATCATTATGTCCACCCCCCTGGGGGGTGGATATATTATTTTTGCTTTTTTCGCCGTCCGATGTCCGATGTCCGGCGTCCGGCGTCCGGCGTCCGATGTCCGGCGTCACGCATGGTTTCCGCTCATTTAAAGGAAAAGTATTAGAGCTATTGTCACCAAATTTGGTATGCAGGCTTATTGGGTCAGTAGCTTGCTTGGGATTGCTTTTGGCTGTTGTACCTCTTTTGCTTACTGAGTAATACTTAAGTACAGCTATTTTCAGTACCCATTGGTTTCCGTGCATTTAAGCCAAAATAATTAAAGATATTTTACTACAATTTTGAATACAAGATTGTTATGCCCATAGCTCGCTTGGTATTGCATTTGGGACTGATAGCTTTGTCAGTACATGAGTAATAGCCATTTAGGTACTTCATTGTGTATTTTCAGTACTACTTTTGAGTAATTTGCTAATATCTCAGAAACCGTGTGAGATAGAGCGATTTCGTCGAAATTTTCGACCCACAGGGTATTTAAGGAATGTAATATTTGCAATTTTCAAAAAATTTTCCCCTCCCCAAAAATGGCGGCCATTTTGAATTTTCGAATTTTTGCCAAAAATGGCAAAACACTAATTTGCTTCTATCTCCTTAACCGTGCGAGATAGAGCGATTTCGTCAAAATTTTCGACCCACAGGGTATCTGAGCATTGTACTCTTGGTAATTTTAAAAAAATTTTCCCCTCCCCAAAAATGGCGGCCATTTTGAATTTTCGAATTTTTGCCAAAAATGGCAAAACACAAATTTGCTTCTATCTCCTTAACCGTGCCAGATAGAGCGATTTCGTCAAAATTTTTGACCCACAGGGCATCTGAGCATTGTGCTCTTGGTAATTTTTCCAAAAATTTTCCCCTCCCCAAAAATGGCGGCCATTTTGAATTTTCGAATTTTTGCCAAAAATGGCAAAACACTAATTTGCTTCTATCTCCTTAACCGTGCGAGATAGAGTGATTTCGTCGAAATTTTCGACCCACAGAATATCTAAGGAATGCAATTTTTGCAATTTTCAAAAAATTTT
Organism: Sabellastarte sp. h YS-2021; assembly: GCA_964017235.1. Lineage (NCBI taxonomy): Eukaryota > Metazoa > Annelida > Polychaeta > Sabellida > Sabellidae > Sabellastarte > Sabellastarte sp. h YS-2021. The sequence continues at coordinate 61,844,123 of OZ024938.1, forward strand.
CCCCTCCCCAAAAATGGCGGCCATTTTGAATTTTCGAATTTTTGCCAAAAATGGCAAAACACAAATTTGCTTCTATCTCCTTAACCGTGCCAGATAGAGCGATTTCGTCAAAATTTTCGACCTACAGGGTATCTGAGCATTGTGCTCTTGGTAATTTTTACAAAATTTTCCCCTCCCCAAAAATGGCGGCCATTTTGAATTTTCGAATTTTTGCCAAAAATGGCAAAACACTAATTTGCTTCTATCTCCTTAACCGTGCGAGATAGAGCGATTTCGTCGAAATTTTCGACCCACAGGGTATCTAAGGAATGTAATCTTTGCAATTTTCCAAAAATTTTCCCCTCCCCAAAAATGGCGGCCATTTTGAATTTTCGAATTTTTGCCAAAAATGGCAAAACACAAATTTGCTTCTATCTCCTTAACCGTGCGAGATAGAGCGATTTCGTCGAAATTTTCGACCCACAGGGTAACTAAGGAATGCAATCTTTGCAATTTTCAAAAAATTTTCCCCTCCCCAAAAAATGGCGGCCATTTTGAATTTTCGAATTTTTGCCAAAAATGGCAAAACACAAATTTCCTTCTATCTCCTTAACCGTGCCAGATAGAGCGATTTCGTCAAAATTTTCGACCCACAGGGTATCTGAGCATTGTACTCTTGGCAATTTTTAAAAAAATTTCCCCTCCCCAAAAATGGCGGCCATTTTGAATTTTCGAATTTTTGCCAAAAATGGCAAAACACTAATTTGCTTCTATCTCCTTAACCGTGCGAGATAGAGTGATTTCGTCGAAATTTTCGACCCACAGGGTATCTAAGGAATGCAATCTTTGCAATTTTCCAAAAATTTTCCCCTCCCCAAAAATGGCGGCCATTTTGAATTTTCGAATTTTTGCCCAAAATGGCAAAACAAATTTCCTTCTATCTCCTTAACCGTGCGAGATAGAGCGATTTCGTCGAAATTTTCGACCCACAGGGTATCTAAGGAATGCAATCTTTGCAATTTTCAAAAAATTTTCCCCTCCCCAAAAATGGCGGCCATTTTGAATTTTCGAATTTTTGCCAAAAATGGCAAAACACCAATCTGCTTCTATCTCCTTAACCGTGCGAGATAGAGCGATTTCGTCAAAATTTTTGACCCACAGGGCATCTGAGCATTGTACTCTTGGTAATTTTTAAAAAATTTTCCCCTCCCCAAAAATGGCGGCCATTTTGAATTTTCGAATTTTTGCCAAAAATGGCAAAACACAAATTTGCTTCTATCTCCTTAACCGTGCCAGATAGAGCGATTTTGTCAAAATTTTCGACCCACAGGGTATCTGAGCATTGTGCTCTTGGTAATTTTTACAAAATTTTCCCCTCCCCAAAAATGGCGGCCATTTTGAATTTTCGAATTTTTGCCAAAAATGACAAAACACTAATTTGCTTCTATCTCCTTAACCGTGCGAGATAGCGCGATTTCGTCGAAATTTTCGACCCACAGGGTATCTGAGCATTGTGCTCTTGGTAATTTTCCAAAAATTTTCCCCTCCCCAAAAATGGCGGCCATTTTGAATTTTCGAATTTTTGCCAAAAATGGCAAAACACTAATTTGCTTCTATCTCCTTAACCGTGCGAGATAGAGCGATTTCGTCGAAATTTTCGACCCACAGGGTATCTAAGGAATGCAATCTTTGCAATTTTCCAAAAATTTTCCCCTCCCCAAAAATGGCAGCCATTTTGAATTTTCGAATTTTTGCCAAAAATGGCAAAACACAAATTTCCTTCTATCTCCTTAACCGTGCCAGATAGAGCGATTTCGTCAAAATTTTCGACCCACAGGGTATCTGAGCATTGTACTCTTGGTAATTTTCCAAAAATTTTCCCCTCCCCAAAAATGGCGGCCATTTTGAATTTTCGAATTTTTGCCAAAAATGGCAAAACACAAATTTGCTTCTATCTCCTTAACCGTGCCAGATAGAGCGATTTCGTCAAAATTTTCGACCCACAGGGTATCTAAGGAATGCAATCTTTGCAATTTTCCAAAAATTTTCCCCTCCCCAAAAATGGCGGCCATTTTGAATTTTCGAATTTTTGCCAAAAATGGCAAAACACAAATTTCCTCCTATCTCCTTAACCGTGCCAGATAGAGCGATTTCGTCAAAATTTTCGACCCACAGGGTATCTGAGCATTGTACTCTTGGTAATTTTCAAAAAATTTTCCCCTCCCCAAAAATGGCGGCCATTTGAACTTTCGAATTTTTGCCAAAAATGGCAAAACACTAATTTGCTTCTATCTCCTTAACCGTGCGAGATAGAGTGATTTCGTCGAAATTTTCGACCCACAGGGTATCTAAGGAATGCAATCTTTGCAATTTTCCAAAAATTTTCCCCTCCCCAAAAATGGCGGCCATTTTGAATTTTCGAATTTTTGCCAAAAATGGCAAAACACAAATTTGCTTCTATCTCCTTAACCGTGCCAGATAGAGCGATTTCGTCAAAATTTTTGACCCTCAGGGTATCTGAGCATTGTGCTCTTGGTAATTTTTCCAAAAATTTTCCCCTCCCCAAAAATGGCGGCCATTTTGAATTTTCGAATTTTTGCCAAAAATGGCAAAACACTAATTTGCTTCTATCTCCTTAACCGTGCGAGATAGAGTGATTTCGTCGAAATTTTCGACCCACAGGGTATCTAAGGAATGCAATTTTTGCAATTTTCAAAAAATTTTCCCCTCCCCAAAAATGGCGGCCATTTTGAATTTTCGAATTTTTGCCAAAAATGGCAAAACACAAATTTGCTTCTATCTCCTTAACCGTGCCAGATAGAGCGATTTCGTCAAAATTTTCGACCCACAGGGTATCTGAGCATTGTGCACTTGGTAATTTTTACAAAATTTTCCCCTCCCCAAAAATGGCGGCCATTTTGAATTTTCGAATTTTTGCCAAAAATGGCAAAACACAAATTTGCTTCTATCTCCTTAACCGTGCGAGATAGAGCGATTTCGTCGAAATTTTCGACCCACAGGGTAACTAAGGAATGCAATCTTTGCAATTTTCCAAAAATTTTCCCCTCCCCAAAAAATGGCGGCCATTTTGAATTTTCGAATTTTTGCCAAAAATGGCAAAACACAAATTTCCTTCTATCTCCTTAACCGTGCCAGATAGAGCGATTTCGTCAAAATTTTCGACCCACAGGGTATCTGAGCATTGTACTCTTGGCAATTTTTAAAAAAATTTCCCCTCCCCAAAAATGGCGGCCATTTTGAATTTTCGAATTTTTGCCAAAAATGGCAAAACACTAATTTGCTTCTATCTCCTTAACCGTGCGAGATAGAGTGATTTCGTCGAAATTTTCGACCCACAGGGTATCTAAGGAATGCAATCTTTGCAATTTTCCAAAAATTTTCCCCTCCCCAAAAATGGCGGCCATTTTGAATTTTCGAATTTTTGCCAAAAATGGCAAAACACAAATTTGCTTCTATCTCCTTAACCGTGCGAGATAGAGCGATTTCGTCGAAATTTTCGACCCACAGGGTATCTAAGGAATGCAATCTTTGCAATTTTCAAAAAATTTTCCCCTCCCCAAAAATGGCGGCCATTTTGAATTTTCGAATTTTTGCCAAAAATGGCAAAACACCAATCTGCTTCTATCTCCTTAACCGTCCGAGATAGAGCGATTTCGTCAAAATTTTCGACCCACAGGGCATCTGAGCATTGTACTCTTGGTAATTTTTAAAAAATTTTCCCCTCCCCAAAAATGGCGGCCATTTTGAATTTTCGAATTTTTGCCAAAAATGGCAAAACACAAATTTGCTTCTATCTCCTTAACCGTGCCAGATAGAGCGATTTTGTCAAAATTTTCGACCCACAGGGTATCTGAGCATTGTGCTCTTGGTAATTTTTACAAAATTTTCCCCTCCCCAAAAATGGCGGCCATTTTGAATTTTCGAATTTTTGCCAAAAATGACAAAACACTAATTTGCTTCTATCTCCTTAACCGTGCGAGATAGCGCGATTTCGTCGAAATTTTCGACCCACAGGGTATCTGAGCATTGTGCTCTTGGTAATTTTCCAAAAATTTTCCCCTCCCCAAAAATGGCGGCCATTTTGAATTTTCGAATTTTTGCCAAAAATGGCAAAACACTAATTTGCTTCTATCTCCTTAACCGTGCGAGATAGAGCGATTTCGTCGAAATTTTCGACCCACAGGGTATCTAAGGAATGTAATCTTTGCAATTTTCCAAAAATTTTCCCCTCCCCAAAAATGGCGGCCATTTTGAATTTTCGAATTTTTGCCAAAAATGGCAAAACACAAATTTGCTTCTATCTCCTTAACCGTGCGAGATAGAGCGATTTCGTCGAAATTTTCGACCCACAGGGTAACTAAGGAATGCAATCTTTGCAATTTTCAAAAAATTTTCCCCTCCCCAAAAAATGGCGGCCATTTTGAATTTTCGAATTTTTGCCAAAAATGGCAAAACACAAATTTCCTTCTATCTCCTTAACCGTGCCAGATAGAGCGATTTCGTCAAAATTTTCGACCCACAGGGTATCTGAGCATTGTACTCTTGGCAATTTTTAAAAAAATTTCCCCTCCCCAAAAATGGCGGCCATTTTGAATTTTCGAATTTTTGCCAAAAATGGCAAAACACTAATTTGCTTCTATCTCCTTAACCGTGCGAGATAGAGTGATTTCGTCGAAATTTTCGACCCACAGGGTATCTAAGGAATGCAATCTTTGCAATTTTCCAAAAATTTTCCCCTCCCCAAAAATGGCGGCCATTTTGAATTTTCGAATTTTTGCCCAAAATGGCAAAACAAATTTCCTTCTATCTCCTTAACCGTGCGAGATAGAGCGATTTCGTCGAAATTTTCGACCCACAGGGTATCTAAGGAATGCAATCTTTGCAATTTTCAAAAAATTTTCCCCTCCCCAAAAATGGCGGCCATTTTGAATTTTCGAATTTTTGCCAAAAATGGCAAAACACCAATCTGCTTCTATCTCCTTAACCGTGCGAGATAGAGCGATTTCGTCAAAATTTTTGACCCACAGGGCATCTGAGCATTGTACTCTTGGTAATTTTTAAAAAATTTTCCCCTCCCCAAAAATGGCGGCCATTTTGAATTTTCGAATTTTTGCCAAAAATGGCAAAACACAAATTTGCTTCTATCTCCTTAACCGTGCCAGATAGAGCGATTTTGTCAAAATTTTCGACCCACAGGGTATCTGAGCATTGTGCTCTTGGTAATTTTTACAAAATTTTCCCCTCCCCAAAAATGGCGGCCATTTTGAATTTTCGAATTTTTGCCAAAAATGACAAAACACTAATTTGCTTCTATCTCCTTAACCGTGCGAGATAGCGCGATTTCGTCGAAATTTTCGACCCACAGGGTATCTGAGCATTGTGCTCTTGGTAATTTTCCAAAAATTTTCCCCTCCCCAAAAATGGCGGCCATTTTGAATTTTCGAATTTTTGCCAAAAATGGCAAAACACTAATTTGCTTCTATCTCCTTAACCGTGCGAGATAGAGCGATTTCGTCGAAATTTTCGACCCACAGGGTATCTAAGGAATGCAATCTTTGCAATTTTCCAAAAATTTTCCCCTCCCCAAAAATGGCAGCCATTTTGAATTTTCGAATTTTTGCCAAAAATGGCAAAACACAAATTTCCTTCTATCTCCTTAACCGTGCCAGATAGAGCGATTTCGTCAAAATTTTCGACCCACAGGGTATCTGAGCATTGTGCTCTTGGTAATTTTTACAAAATTTTCCCCTCCCCAAAAATGGCGGCCATTTTGAATTTTCGAATTTTTGCCAAAAATGACAAAACACTAATTTGCTTCTATCTCCTTAACCGTGCGAGATAGCGCGATTTCGTCGAAATTTTCGACCCACAGGGTATCTGAGCATTGTGCTCTTGGTAATTTTCCAAAAATTTTCCCCTCCCCAAAAATGGCGGCCATTTTGAATTTTCGAATTTTTGCCAAAAATGGCAAAACACTAATTTGCTTCTATCTCCTTAACCGTGCGAGATAGAGCGATTTCGTCGAAATTTTCGACCCACAGGGTATCTAAGGAATGTAATCTTTGCAATTTTCCAAAAATTTTCCCCTCCCCAAAAATGGCGGCCATTTTGAATTTTCGAATTTTTGCCAAAAATGGCAAAACACAAATTTGCTTCTATCTCCTTAACCGTGCGAGATAGAGCGATTTCGTCGAAATTTTCGACCCACAGGGTAACTAAGGAATGCAATCTTTGTAATTTTTAAAAAATTTTCCCCTCCCCAAAAAATGGCGGCCATTTTGAATTTTCGAATTTTTGCCAAAAATGGCAAAACACAAATTTCCTTCTATCTCCTTAACCGTGCCAGATAGAGCGATTTCGTCAAAATTTTCGACCCACAGGGTATCTGAGCATTGTACTCTTGGCAATTTTTAAAAAAATTTCCCCTCCCCAAAAATGGCGGCCATTTTGAATTTTCGAATTTTTGCCAAAAATGGCAAAACACTAATTTGCTTCTATCTCCTTAACCGTGCGAGATAGAGTGATTTCGTCGAAATTTTCGACCCACAGGGTATCTAAGGAATGCAATCTTTGCAATTTTCCAAAAATTTTCCCCTCCCCAAAAATGGCGGCCATTTTGAATTTTCGAATTTTTGCCCAAAATGGCAAAACAAATTTCCTTCTATCTCCTTAACCGTGCGAGATAGAGCGATTTCGTCGAAATTTTCGACCCACAGGGTATCTAAGGAATGCAATCTTTGCAATTTTCAAAAAATTTTCCCCTCCCCAAAAATGGCGGCCATTTTGAATTTTCGAATTTTTGCCAAAAATGGCAAAACACCAATCTGCTTCTATCTCCTTAACCGTGCGAGATAGAGCGATTTCGTCAAAATTTTTGACCCACAGGGCATCTGAGCATTGTACTCTTGGTAATTTTTAAAAAATTTTCCCCTCCCCAAAAATGGCGGCCATTTTGAATTTTCGAATTTTTGCCAAAAATGGCAAAACACAAATTTGCTTCTATCTCCTTAACCGTGCCAGATAGAGCGATTTTGTCAAAATTTTCGACCCACAGGGTATCTGAGCATTGTGCTCTTGGTAATTTTTACAAAATTTTCCCCTCCCCAAAAATGGCGGCCATTTTGAATTTTCGAATTTTTGCCAAAAATGACAAAACACTAATTTGCTTCTATCTCCTTAACCGTGCGAGATAGCGCGATTTCGTCGAAATTTTCGACCCACAGGGTATCTGAGCATTGTGCTCTTGGTAATTTTCCAAAAATTTTCCCCTCCCCAAAAATGGCGGCCATTTTGAATTTTCGAATTTTTGCCAAAAATGGCAAAACACTAATTTGCTTCTATCTCCTTAACCGTGCGAGATAGAGCGATTTCGTCGAAATTTTCGACCCACAGGGTATCTAAGGAATGCAATCTTTGCAATTTTCCAAAAATTTTCCCCTCCCTAAAAATGGCAGCCATTTTGAATTTTCGAATTTTTGCCAAAAATGGCAAAACACAAATTTCCTTCTATCTCCTTAACCGTGCCAGATAGAGCGATTTCGTCAAAATTTTCGACCCACAGGGTATCTGAGCATTGTACTCTTGGTAATTTTCCAAAAATTTTCCCCTCCCCAAAAATGGCGGCCATTTTGAATTTTCGAATTTTTGCCAAAAATGGCAAAACACAAATTTGCTTCTATCTCCTTAACCGTGCCAGATAGAGCGATTTCGTCAAAATTTTCGACCCACAGGGTATCTAAGGAATGCAATCTTTGCAATTTTCCAAAAATTTTCCCCTCCCCAAAAATGGCGGCCATTTTGAATTTTCGAATTTTTGCCAAAAATGGCAAAACACAAATTTCCTCCTATCTCCTTAACCGTGCCAGATAGAGCGATTTCGTCAAAATTTTCGACCCACAGGGTATCTGAGCATTGTACTCTTGGTAATTTTCCAAAAATTTTCCCCTCCCCAAAAATGGCGGCCATTTGAACTTTCGAATTTTTGCCAAAAATGGCAAAACACTAATTTGCTTCTATCTCCTTAACCGTGCGAGATAGAGTGATTTCGTCGAAATTTTCGACCCACAGGGTATCTAAGGAATGCAATCTTTGCAATTTTCCCCTCCCCAAAAATGGCGGCCATTTTGAATTTTCGAATTTTTGCCAAAAATGGCAAAACACAAATTTGCTTCTATCTCCTTAACCGTGCCAGATAGAGCGATTTCGTCAAAATTTTTGACCCTCAGGGTATCTGAGCATTGTGCTCTTGGTAATTTTTCCAAAAATTTTCCCCTCCCCAAAAATGGCGGCCATTTTGAATTTTCGAATTTTTGCCAAAAATGGCAAAACACTAATTTGCTTCTATCTCCTTAACCGTGCGAGATAGAGTGATTTCGTCGAAATTTTCGACCCACAGGGTATCTAAGGAATGCAATTTTTGCAATTTTCAAAAAATTTTCCCCTCCCCAAAAATGGCGGCCATTTTGAATTTTCGAATTTTTGCCAAAAATGGCAAAACACAAATTTGCTTCTATCTCCTTAACCGTGCCAGATAGAGCGATTTCGTCAAAATTTTCGACCCACAGGGTATCTGAGCATTGTGCACTTGGTAATTTTTACAAAATTTTCCCCTCCCCAAAAATGGCGGCCATTTTGAATTTTCGAATTTTTGCCAAAAATGGCAAAACACAAATTTCCTTCTATCTCCTTAACCGTGCCAGATAGAGCGATTTCGTCAAAATTTTCGACCCACAGGGTATCTGAGCATTGTACTCTTGGCAATTTTTAAAAAAATTTCCCCTCCCCAAAAAATGGCGGCCATTTTGAATTTTCGAATTTTTGCCAAAAATGGCAAAACACAAATTTCCTTCTATCTCCTTAACCGTGCCAGATAGAGCGATTTCGTCAAAATTTTCGACCCACAGGGTATCTGAGCATTGTACTCTTGGCAATTTTTAAAAAAATTTCCCCTCCCCAAAAATGGCGGCCATTTTGAATTTTCGAATTTTTGCCAAAAATGGCAAAACACTAATTTGCTTCTATCTCCTTAACCGTGCGAGATAGAGTGATTTCGTCGAAATTTTCGACCCACAGGGTATCTAAGGAATGCAATCTTTGCAATTTTCCAAAAATTTTCCCCTCCCCAAAAATGGCGGCCATTTTGAATTTTCGAATTTTTGCCAAAAATGGCAAAACACAAATTTGCTTCTATCTCCTTAACCGTGCGAGATAGAGCGATTTCGTCGAAATTTTCGACCCACAGGGTATCTAAGGAATGCAATCTTTGCAATTTTCAAAAAATTTTCCCCTCCCCAAAAATGGCGGCCATTTTGAATTTTCGAATTTTTGCCAAAAATGGCAAAACACCAATCTGCTTCTATCTCCTTAACCGTCCGAGATAGAGCGATTTCGTCAAAATTTTCGACCCACAGGGCATCTGAGCATTGTACTCTTGGTAATTTTTAAAAAATTTTCCCCTCCCCAAAAATGGCGGCCATTTTGAATTTTCGAATTTTTGCCAAAAATGGCAAAACACAAATTTGCTTCTATCTCCTTAACCGTGCCAGATAGAGCGATTTTGTCAAAATTTTCGACCCACAGGGTATCTGAGCATTGTGCTCTTGGTAATTTTTACAAAATTTTCCCCTCCCCAAAAATGGCGGCCATTTTGAATTTTCGAATTTTTGCCAAAAATGGCAAAACACTAATTTGCTTCTATCTCCTTAACCGTGCGAGATAGAGCGATTTCGTCGAAATTTTCGACCCACAGGGTATCTAAGGAATGCAATCTTTGCAATTTTCCAAAAATTTTCCCCTCCCCAAAAATGGCGGCCATTTTGAATTTTCGAATTTTTGCCAAAAATGGCAAAACACAAATTTCCTTCTATCTCCTTAACCGTGCCAGATAGAGCGATTTCGTCAAAATTTTCGACCCACAGGGTATCTGAGCATTGTACTCTTGGTAATTTTCCAAAAATTTTCCCCTCCCCAAAAATGGCGGCCATTTTGAATTTTCGAATTTTTGCCAAAAATGGCAAAACACAAATTTGCTTCTATCTCCTTAACCGTGCCAGATAGAGCGATTTCGTCAAAATTTTCGACCCACAGGGTATCTAAGGAATGCAATCTTTGCAATTTTCCAAAAATTTTCCCCTCCCCAAAAATGGCGGCCATTTTGAATTTTCGGATTTTTGCCAAAAATGGCAAAACACAAATTTCCTCCTATCTCCTTAACCGTGCCAGATAGAGCGATTTCGTCAAAATTTTCGACCCACAGGGTATCTGAGCATTGTACTCTTGGTAATTTTTAAAAAATTTTCCCCTCCCCAAAAATGGCGGCCATTTGAACTTTCGAATTTTTGCCAAAAATGGCAAAACACTAATTTGCTTCTATCTCCTTAACCATGCGAGATAGAGTGATTTCGTCGAAATTTTCGACCCACAGGGTATCTAAGGAATGCAATCTTTGCAATTTTCCAAAAATTTTCCCCTCCCCAAAAATGGCGGCCATTTTGAATTTTCGAATTTTTGCCAAAAATGGCAAAACACAAATTTGCTTCTATCTCCTTAACCGTGCCAGATAGAGCGATTTCGTCAAAATTTTTGACCCACAGGGTATCTGACCATTGTGCTCTTGGTAATTTTTACAAAATTTTCCCCTCCCCAAAAATGGCGGCCATTTTGAATTTTCGAATTTTTGCCAAAAATGGCAAAACACTAATTTGCTTCTATCTCCTTAACCGTGCCAGATAGAGCGATTTCGTCGAAATTTTCGACCCACAGGGTATCTAAGGAATGTAATCTTTGCAATTTTCCAAAAATTTTCCCCTCCCCAAAAATGGCGGCCATTTTGAATTTTCGAATTTTTGCCAAAAATGGCAAAACACAAATTTGCTTCTATCTCCTTAACCGTGCGAGATAGAGCAATTTCGTCGAAATTTTCGACCCACAGGGTATCTAAGGAATGCAATCTTTGCAATTTTCCAAAAATTTTCCCCTCCCCAAAAAATGGCGGCCATTTTGAATTTTCGAATTTTTGCCAAAAATGGCAAAACACAAATTTGCTTCTATCTCCTTAACCGTGCCAGATAGAGCGATTTCGTCAAAATTTTTGACCCTCAGGGTATCTGAGCATTGTGCTCTTGGTAATTTTTCCAAAAATTTTCCCCTCCCCAAAAATGGCGGCCATTTTGAATTTTCGAATTTTTGCCAAAAATGGCAAAACACTAATTTGCTTCTATCTCCTTAACCGTGCGAGATAGAGTGATTTCGTCGAAATTTTCGACCCACAGGGTATCTAAGGAATGCAATTTTTGCAATTTTCAAAAAATTTTCCCCTCCCCAAAAATGGCGGCCATTTTGAATTTTCGAATTTTTGCCAAAAATGGCAAAACACAAATTTGCTTCTATCTCCTTAACCGTGCCAGATAGAGCGATTTCGTCAAAATTTTCGACCCACAGGGTATCTGAGCATTGTGCACTTGGTAATTTTTACAAAATTTTCCCCTCCCCAAAAATGGCGGCCATTTTGAATTTTCGAATTTTTGCCAAAAATGGCAAAACACAAATTTCCTTCTATCTCCTTAACCGTGCCAGATAGAGCGATTTCGTCAAAATTTTCGACCCACAGGGTATCTGAGCATTGTACTCTTGGCAATTTTTAAAAAAATTTCCCCTCCCCAAAAAATGGCGGCCATTTTGAATTTTCGAATTTTTGCCAAAAATGGCAAAACACAAATTTCCTTCTATCTCCTTAACCGTGCCAGATAGAGCGATTTCGTCAAAATTTTCGACCCACAGGGTATCTGAGCATTGTACTCTTGGCAATTTTTAAAAAAATTTCCCCTCCCCAAAAATGGCGGCCATTTTGAATTTTCGAATTTTTGCCAAAAATGGCAAAACACTAATTTGCTTCTATCTCCTTAACCGTGCGAGATAGAGTGATTTCGTCGAAATTTTCGACCCACAGGGTATCTAAGGAATGCAATCTTTGCAATTTTCCAAAAATTTTCCCCTCCCCAAAAATGGCGGCCATTTTGAATTTTCGAATTTTTGCCAAAAATGGCAAAACACAAATTTGCTTCTATCTCCTTAACCGTGCGAGATAGAGCGATTTCGTCGAAATTTTCGACCCACAGGGTATCTAAGGAATGCAATCTTTGCAATTTTCAAAAAATTTTCCCCTCCCCAAAAATGGCGGCCATTTTGAATTTTCGAATTTTTGCCAAAAATGGCAAAACACCAATCTGCTTCTATCTCCTTAACCGTCCGAGATAGAGCGATTTCGTCAAAATTTTCGACCCACAGGGCATCTGAGCATTGTACTCTTGGTAATTTTTAAAAAATTTTCCCCTCCCCAAAAATGGCGGCCATTTTGAATTTTCGAATTTTTGCCAAAAATGGCAAAACACAAATTTGCTTCTATCTCCTTAACCGTGCCAGATAGAGCGATTTTGTCAAAATTTTCGACCCACAGGGTATCTGAGCATTGTGCTCTTGGTAATTTTTACAAAATTTTCCCCTCCCCAAAAATGGCGGCCATTTTGAATTTTCGAATTTTTGCCAAAAATGGCAAAACACTAATTTGCTTCTATCTCCTTAACCGTGCGAGATAGAGCGATTTCGTCGAAATTTTCGACCCACAGGGTATCTAAGGAATGCAATCTTTGCAATTTTCCAAAAATTTTCCCCTCCCCAAAAATGGCGGCCATTTTGAATTTTCGAATTTTTGCCAAAAATGGCAAAACACAAATTTCCTTCTATCTCCTTAACCGTGCCAGATAGAGCGATTTCGTCAAAATTTTCGACCCACAGGGTATCTGAGCATTGTACTCTTGGTAATTTTCCAAAAATTTTCCCCTCCCCAAAAATGGCGGCCATTTTGAATTTTCGAATTTTTGCCAAAAATGGCAAAACACAAATTTGCTTCTATCTCCTTAACCGTGCCAGATAGAGCGATTTCGTCAAAATTTTCGACCCACAGGGTATCTAAGGAATGCAATCTTTGCAATTTTCCAAAAATTTTCCCCTCCCCAAAAATGGCGGCCATTTTGAATTTTCGGATTTTTGCCAAAAATGGCAAAACACAAATTTCCTCCTATCTCCTTAACCGTGCCAGATAGAGCGATTTCGTCAAAATTTTCGACCCACAGGGTATCTGAGCATTGTACTCTTGGTAATTTTTAAAAAATTTTCCCCTCCCCAAAAATGGCGGCCATTTGAACTTTCGAATTTTTGCCAAAAATGGCAAAACACTAATTTGCTTCTATCTCCTTAACCATGCGAGATAGAGTGATTTCGTCGAAATTTTCGACCCACAGGGTATCTAAGGAATGCAATCTTTGCAATTTTCCAAAAATTTTCCCCTCCCCAAAAATGGCGGCCATTTTGAATTTTCGAATTTTTGCCAAAAATGGCAAAACACAAATTTGCTTCTATCTCCTTAACCGTGCCAGATAGAGCGATTTCGTCAAAATTTTTGACCCACAGGGTATCTGACCATTGTGCTCTTGGTAATTTTTACAAAATTTTCCCCTCCCCAAAAATGGCGGCCATTTTGAATTTTCGAATTTTTGCCAAAAATGGCAAAACACTAATTTGCTTCTATCTCCTTAACCGTGCCAGATAGAGCGATTTCGTCGAAATTTTCGACCCACAGGGTATCTAAGGAATGTAATCTTTGCAATTTTCCAAAAATTTTCCCCTCCCCAAAAATGGCGGCCATTTTGAATTTTCGAATTTTTGCCAAAAATGGCAAAACACAAATTTGCTTCTATCTCCTTAACCGTGCGAGATAGAGCAATTTCGTCGAAATTTTCGACCCACAGGGTATCTAAGGAATGCAATCTTTGCAATTTTCCAAAAATTTTCCCCTCCCCAAAAAATGGCGGCCATTTTGAATTTTCGAATTTTTGCCAAAAATGGCAAAACACAAATTTCCTTCTATCTCCTTAACCGTGCCAGATAGAGCGATTTCGTCAAAATTTTCGACCCACAGGGTATCTGAGCATTGTACTCTTGGCAATTTTTAAAAAAATTTCCCCTCCCCAAATATGGCGGCCATTTTGAATTTTCGAATTTTTGCCAAAAATGGCAAAACACTAATTTGCTTCTATCTCCTTAACCGTGCGAGATAGAGTGATTTCGTCGAAATTTTCGACCCACAGGGTATCTAAGGAATGCAATCTTTGCAATTTTCCAAAAATTTTCCCCTCCCCAAAAATGGCGGCCATTTTGAATTTTTGCCAAAAATGGCAAAACACAAATTTCCTTCTATCTCCTTAACCGTGCGAGATAGAGCGATTTCGTCGAAATTTTCGACCCACAGGGTATCTAAGGAATGCAATCTTTGCAATTTTCAAAAAATTTTCCCCTCCCCAAAAATGGCGGCCATTTTGAATTTTCGAATTTTTGCCAAAAATGGCAAAACACCAATCTGCTTCTATCTCCTTAACCGTGCGAGATAGAGCGATTTCGTCAAAATTTTCGACCCACAGGGCATCTGAGCATTGTGCTCTTGGTAATTTTTACAAAATTTTCCCCTCCCCAAAAATGGCGGCCATTTTGAATTTTCGAATTTTTGCCAAAAATGGCAAAACACAAATTTCCTCCTATCTCCTTAACCGTGCCAGATAGAGCGATTTCGTCAAAATTTTCGACCCACAGGGTATCTGAGCATTGTGCTCTTGGTAATTTTTACAAAATTTTCCCCTCCCCAAAAATGGCGGCCATTTTGAATTTTCGAATTTTTTCCAAAAATGACAAAACACTAATTTGCTTCTATCTCCTTAACCGTGCGAGATAGAGCGATTTCGTCGAAATTTTCGACCCACAGGGTATCTGAGCATTGTGCTCTTGGTAATTTTCCAAAAATTTTCCCCTCCCCAAAAATGGCGGCCATTTTGAATTTTCGAATTTTTGCCAAAAATGGCAAAACACTAATTTGCTTCTATCTCCTTAACCGTGCGAGATAGAGCGATTTCGTCGAAATTTTCGACCCACAGGGTATCTAAGGAATGCAATCTTTGCAATTTTCAAAAAATTTTCCCCTCCCCAAAAATGGCGGCCATTTTGAATTTTCGAATTTTTGCCAAAAATGGTAAAACACAAATTTGCTTCTATCTCCTTAACCGTGCGAGATAGAGCGATTTCGTCGAAATTTTCGACCCACAGGGTATCTAAGGAATGCAATCTTTGCAATTTTCCAACAAATTTTCCCCTCCCCAAAAATGGCAGCCATTTTGAATTTTCGAATTTTTGCCAAAAATGGCAAAACACAAATTTGCTTCTATCTCCTTAACCGTGCGAGATAGAGCGATTTCGTCGAAATTTTCGACCCACAGGGTATCGAAGGAATGCAATCTTTGCAATTTTACGAAAAATTTTCCCCTCCCCAAAAATGGCGGCCATTTTGAATTTTCGAATTTTTGCCAAAAATGGCAAAACACAAATTTGCTTCTATCTCCTTAACCGTGCGAGATAGATCGATTTCATCAAAATTTTCGACCCACAGGTATTTCAGCATTGTATTCTTGGCAATTTAAAAAAAAATTTCCTGTCCCCTAAAATGGCGGCCATTTTGAATTTTCAAATTTTTGCCAAAAATAAAAAAACAGGAATTTGCTTCTATCTTCTTAACCGTGCCAGATAGAGTGATTTCGTCAAAATTTTCAACCCAACCAATGCAAAAAGGCATGAAGCTGAAATAATTTACATCTACACTAACAAATATTTAAGCATCATTGATATATTTTACAAATGAAACAGGGTCTTGTAAGACTACTGTACAATTTGGGCAAAAGGTTCATGGGTGGACATTACACATGATAATGTGTGTTCTTCTATGCTATCCTGTTTCTATTCGCATCTACTATCAACAGGGCGGCCGATTTCTAGTTTTGTGTTATTTTTTATCTCATTTCTGTTGTTGATTAATTTTATCATTGAAATAATAACATATTTAACGCCATTTTGAATTTTGTTAAAAAAAAAGTGGAAATGTTGTGTGTTTTTGATATTTACCAGAATCTCACACATTTTATACCCGAATGTTTTTACACTATTCTACAGTTTCAAATTATTTCTCTTTTTATCAGGGTGAATAGGTTAAGATCTTACAAAAAAAACCTCGGTTCTACACATTCTCAAGTGTTTGCAGTGTGATGTGACAGTTTTATTATGTTCTTGTTTATTTTAATGTATCAAACCCTGTATTTTTGGAAAAGGAGATTTGTTCTTACTAAAACTCAATTGTGCACTTTCTCATATGTATCAGTACTTTGTGATGCGACAGTAACTTGTACATGTTTGAAATCTCAATATTCACATATCTGTCTGCATTTATTGTAAACAAGTGGAAGTTTCACCAGCATTTTAGTGAATTGTACTATTATTTGCTTTGAATTTTAACATATTTTAAATGCTTTTTACAATTAGCAAGTTGGGGATACTTATTCAAATACTTTGTCTTGCAAAAGTTTACATTCTTTAACTTGAAGATAGGGTTAATCATACAAATTTATATTTGAAATGTATTTATATTGATTATATTGTGATTTGGTAGCACCAGATAAAAACCTGGGGTTAAATAAAGAGCTGAACATAATTAGCTATTTGATAATAATTTTGGTGCTATAGATAATCTTTGTCCTCTCCTTTATATTTATTAAGCCAATTTCAGTGTTTTATAGAGCAATGGCAAAATAAATATAGCCAATTTCAGTGTTTTATAGAGCAATGGCAAAATAAATATAGCCAATTTCAGTGTTTTATAGAGCAATGGCAAAATAAATATAGCCAATTTCAGTGTTTTATAGAGCAATGGCAAAATAAATATAGCCAATTTCAGTGTTTTATAGAGCAATGGCAAAATAAATATAGCCAATTTCAGTGTTTTATAGAGCAATGGCAAAATAAATATAGCCAATTTCAGTGTTTTATAGAGCAATGGCAAAATAAATATAGCCAATTTCAGTGTTTTATAGAGCAATGGCAAAATAAATATAGCCAATTTCAGTGTTTTATAGAGCAATGGCAAAATCCAAAGTTAAAAATTTCTTCCATGAATATGCTACAGTGTATGATTTCTTATCAAGTATATTAAAACGTACAAAATGGGGGCGAGACATTTGAAGCAGGAAGTTCCACACGACACTGTATTGAACTGGATATTTGTTTGGACAAGTTATCAGTGATACCAATCAAATAGTAAAACAAGTCAGATAGAAGTCTGAAACTGTAGTTGTGATACAAAGAACTAACAAATGCAAACATATCTTTCAGCAGTTGTTAAATTATTTTGTCATTTCGAAATTCACTCAGTCGTGTAATATACTCGATAGTTGTGTATGTCATTGCTGAAGCAGCGTGAACTTTTGGGGAGTCTTCTCCATGTTAACCCGTTGAAGTAACTAGTGAGTTGATTGTGGCAGCAGAGAGATTGTGTGTTGTTGGCCTATTAAAGATGGCTGTATGCACACCTGTTAAAGTGTCTGATGTGCGAGTTGATTGTGTACAAATACAAAGTGCCCAGGATCATATGGTAACAGTTCTTTGTACTGATTTACAGCTATGAATCAAAAGAATAGTCACTTTATTTTGTATTTCAATGATTTTTAATTTGATAATCAGGAGATATGATACAAGTTTCATATCACTTATTATATCTATCTTATTGGAAGTTCATGGTGGCTATGATTGATGTGTAGTGTTTTTTTTTTCTGTTTTTTTTTTTTTTTTTTGTATATCTCGCTGGCATTTTCTTCTGATGCATAAAGAAGATAAAGTGAATACAGTGTGTATATATTTATATATACATATGCATCTTAACTATGTAAATAAACTTGTCTAAAATATATTTATATATTGAAGTCTGTGCTCTGATCATTCCATCCCAGTATAAAGTTATTCTTTTTTTGGTTTCCAAACTGTTTTTATTAACTGGGTATGTGATAAATACCAAGTAGTATCCATTGTTTTTAGTGGGTAAATCTACCTACTAATTGTTTACTTTGATGTTCTGTATACCTGTTCTGTCACGTTATCACAACTGCACCCGACCTGTTCCAGGTGTCTATTTAATTTGTTAAAAGTGATTCAATCATCACTAACATTCCATGCCCACACACAGTGTATGAACGTATTATGTGGATGCATATTTTTTCTTGATAAACATTGTTAAATTTTTTTTTTTCATAAAAACCCTGTTACTTCAGAAATCCCTTTTTTCAGTGGAAGTAAACTGCATTAAAATATCATCATGATCTGTAATTCCTGATGAACAAGAAACATTTCTTGGTATCGTGATGTTTGACCTAACAGCGCAGTGTGTAGGGTAATAGATAGTGTTGGTATCAAGCAAAAATATGTGTCTCAATATCAAACCATATTTTTACATATACTATTGATCGATATTGAAATATTGGGGTATGAGATGCTTTCCTCAGGAAGAGTTTCCAAATGCTTTTGCAAGTTTTAGTAACTCCCGAAACATAAACAAATATGGCAGTTCCGTATTTACGGTGAGTAAAAGTTGCCGAAAATGATATGTAATGCTATATGATCTTCAAATTTTCTGCTTTATTTTAATGGAAGACAGCAGAGGTGCATCTATTTAGTACTATGTTCTGATATTGATATTGTACCCTACATTATCGATATAAGCATATTTAGCACGAATTGATAGATATTTCAATATCGATAAACAATACCAGCTCTAGTAATACATAGGCCAAACCATAACGCTTTGAGTAGAAAACTCAGCTTTTAAATTTATGTGTATGGTTGAGATGAATACTATTTATGGTTCTTCTTAAATCAATGCAGTGGAATCATTTCAGTTTCAATATAAAATATTGTTTAGTGAAATTATAACTGTTGTGGCACAATGTTAAAACTTTGTTTTAACATATTTGGAATTTTAATTTTTATAAAGTCATGTGAAATTACATACTATACATTCACCAGTGTAAAATGTTCAAAGTGAATAATTTTTATTTTGTTCCTCATAAAATCCATCTGAAAAGTTTGCAAGAGCTTTGTCCAAAAGAAAAGAAATAATGATTGTCTCCTTGTTGCCCCATTAATTTAATATGAAGAATTAATTTTTGTATCTCTTTCATTAAATTTGTCTTTTATAACGACTTTGCTGTATTTAAGCAATTGCAACAAATGCTGAATTTCCTTGGTTTTGCACTTGCAGTGTTGTAGTGATATTCAGTTCTTTATTAGTAGGTTTGTATGCAATTTTGGAATTTTTTTGTTTCTCTTTCTGATTCACAACGAACACACACACGTCTTTAGTGTTGAGCGAGAAAGAATCTGTGATAATGTTGATTTGGTCCAAGTGCATGTGTATGGTATGTTTCAGTATATGGGGTTGTAGTGGTTTTAATTGTCATATATATTTATAATTATCCATTCATGTTCCTATGTATTTAGTATTTACTAGCACCATGAACTGTGCATTTTTAGTGACATACTGTCCGTTTTGTTAAACTTCTTACTTTTACTGTGTGAGGTCGACTTCAGTTATTCTCACTAGTGCTTTCTGGTTTAGAGGACCCAAACACGACAAAAGAAAAATATAAAGAGGTACTAATTATGACTATTCAAACACAAAAATAGCCTCAAATAATTATTTAGGGGGTTTATTTGTGACTAAAGTGTTGAATATGTTTTCTTCAATGCTTCCTGTAAATTTATTTTTTCTTAGAATTTGTTTTTATGATTATATCAAAAAATCATGTTTATTGAATGTAGCAGCAATGATTAGTCTGTATATTTTCCCACAAAATTCACAGAGGTACATTTTTGCCAACTGCTCAGCTTCCTGTTTTACAATGTATGATCATGCAAACAGGGCTGTACTTGGAACAAGTATGAATTCTAAAAATTAATGTACATTTTGCTTCTGCGGATTTGGTTCCATTAAACTAAGAGCACTAGTGAGGATACTGTAAGTATTTGACTGAAACTGAGTCAGATTGCACTGAATATTCTTTGCAATTGGCTGAGATTAATTGGGAAGTATGTGATCATTTTTACCAAAAAGAAAAATACTCCCTTAACTTTACCGTGGCAGGCAGTGTAAAGCAGCAGGAGTCGTGGGTTTGGGAGAGTCGAACTGCGTCTGTAAAATCAAATTCTCAGAAAATAGAAGTTCAGATAAAGGAGGTTCTGCAGTTTATGTTTATTTACCAATATATAAAACAGATATGCAATAAATCACACTCATTAATTCTTCTTGAATGATATGTGAAAATTTTAAGTGAATCTTTACAAGCTGTGTTGAATCTGTGATAAAATTTTACTATCTGAATACTCAATCTATTAATATTACTTTCTGCCCAAAGGAAAGTTTATTTTCACTTGTGGTAAATTAAGTTTTGCAAATTTTACTTGTTCACATAAATGTGAAAATATTCCCTCCTGAGATTATATGCTATTGTAATATTCGTGAAATGTTTTAGTGCAGTAACAATTTCAAGAGGTTGCAGCTGTGTTAGATTTGAGCTCTGTTGATGGCATGTCAAGCTTTTTGTTGTGGCTTTCCTGTTGTAGCTTTTCTGTCAAATAATTAAGTGTATTTCATGTTCATAAGTAAACAGCAAAAAATTCAAAACTCGCACATTTTAGTAAGGATTTCTCAAAACGGAAAATAAGAATGAAGTGGTGAATTTCCACTACTGTGGCAGATTTTCATATTACTTGCACGGAGTAATTCAATTGAATATACTGATACGACTTGAATTTCAGTTCTGTCACAGTGACCTGCATTATCAACATCATCCTCATCACCGAGTTGCTCAGACCTTCTCATTCTTTGTAGTCTTTGTAATTACACAGCCAGAATGTTATTGTTTGTAACTTCAAATACATTAACACGAAGAAAAAAACCTCTGACCTCCTAGAGAGGCAAGGAGATGGAACACTATAAAAGTGGCTTAGAATTACAATAACTTTTTGTCTTTTAACTGTGTTAAGAGGACACAGCTTCATACAGCTTTCTCTCCACATTAGTAGGGTCATGTCTTTACACGTGTAGTGTACACTGGTGTTGTATACACCACAGTAGTCGGTTTTAATTAGACATTGAGACCTGGTTACAAATTAACGTACATAATTTTTATGGCTAACTGTATTTTTTGTTGTAGTTGGTCTGGTTTAGCACAAGGTTTAAAATGTTCAGGGGTGTTGAGCAGTGTAGATGGTTTTAAGTTGATAATCTTGACAACTGGTATGCACTGGTTTCCTCCACTAATTAAAAGGATATTTACTGTGATATGATCTGTACAATATGTTGACATCGAAATTAAACCCAAATAGATTAAATCTCTAATCAGTGGCCCTGCATCCTTATTGGAAGAGATCTGAAGTAAAACTCACCACAAATGCCATTTAAAAATCTCAACCCAGTGTACTTTATTTAGTTGTCCATTATATTGTAAAATGTTTTACTGTAACGTATAAAAATCTGATTTTTTTTTACAAATACTTGGTTTCAGTTGAAATTTTTAAAGTTTGTAAATGTATTTAATATCTGATGCTTTTTAGCACTTTTTGTACACACATTTAATTCATATTTCTTTTAAACTGGCAAAGATCTTGCTGTATTTTATTGTTCAAGCATTTAAAATCTGTTTTGTGAGATCTGGCATGTTATCCAAGCAATTTTTGTATGGTTAAATGTTGTAATCTTTAGTGCACTCTTTTATAAAGCTGTTGAAATGTTTAAAACAAAGTTTGTTGGCAGAAACCTTTCACTTTCAATCTGTAATTGAGAAAGATTTCACTTTCAATCTGTAATTTTGTATTTAATTAATTAAGTTTTAACATTGACTTTAACATTGGCACCCTTTAAGAGTCAGACAAAATAATCAAAATTTGTGCCAGTTTTACATCTGGAAGATCAAAGGCATTATATTGTCACAAAAATCACAATGGTGTAAGATTTTCCCACAAGCCAGGGTAACAGATGAAGGGAGTGTAGGGGTTTTCACATACCATTTCAACCACTGTGCTCTATCATGTGCATATCTATAAGCCTGTATAAAATAATAAGATATACCAACTACGGACACTATAAACATTCCATAATTTAATGTGATATTAAACATTTTTTGGTTCTGGAGAATGAAATCTGCAATTTATTTGATATTTGTAAGTTTGTATCTGAAAGTATTTTAATGTCTGGTGTCTCTATGTTGAGTTTTTGACAGCAGATTTCTTTGAACATGGTTTATAGTACAGATCAGTACAGCTGGGAACAGTAACTGTTGCTGAAGCAGGGCTTCGGTTAGAGTAGTGATTATATGTTCGTATTGAAGCAGTGAAGGGGAAATAAAAGAGGTAAAAGTTGAATATGAATTCACTCGTTATTTGGGCCAACTATATACACGTACATAGTGAGAAACCCACCAATAATAATGCTAGTTTACTAAAGTGAAAAAAATACCTTTGTTCTTTGTTTCTTTTGTGTATCGTTCTCTGGTAGGTTTTCTAGCTTATTTCATCAGCCACCTCTTTGTTATTTGCAAACACAACCCTATAAAGAGATTGATGTTTCTATGGTTTGTAATAAAATACATGACAAATAACTTGCTTGTTTTTGTTTCAATCATATTTGTGCTTCTGATCAGATTTGTGTGGGTGAATCAATGCCTTTAACATTGTATAAAGGTCAAATTTTATTGCACTACAATAGCTTACCATGTGGAACTGAATGCTTTCTCGGGAGGCCGCAGGCTTCCGGCCAACGTCCAAGAAAAATAGACATTTAGTATTGACTGGATCCCCATGCTGACAGTGTACCAAAACAGTGTAATCTCGCGTCTAACCCTTCCTCTCTTGTTGGCTGCATGACTAGCAAGCGTTTGAAATAAGCTCTCAATATTTTACTGTTTTGTTACTGATATGTTTATGTGCGCATGCAAAGTATCCAGAAAACATAATAATACATAATTACAAATACTAGAAAATGTAAACCATAATGTTGTTCTCATCAACAGGGTTAATCTCATTACACGTATATTGTTCTGTGAACAAAGTAAGCACTGAAACTTTATATGACTGTCCTTAACTATCCCAACAGAGAATCTGTCTTCACACATAAAACTTCTGTAGAACTGGCAACTAATTTCAGTTCCTCAATTGTTGTATTATACCCCGGTATAGGGGTATTTGGTATCAGAACTTTATTATCAGTTTTATGTTTTTTGAATAGCTCAGTTTTAAATTTCTCTTGTCATGGTCAGACCCCAACTAACTAGTGTGTTAGCCAGAGATAATCGCACAACAAGAAGGAAAGAATTTGTTTTAACTAAATTACTTTATTTACAATATGTACAAATCAGTGTTAAACCAACCAAATCAGAATACACATTTAAAACAATAATACCTCAAACTTATACACCTGTTAATGACATAAAAAACTTTAAATATTATTACAAGAGTACTTAAATAGTTTCTTGCTGATCACTCACAGATTATTGTCCATATGGCTGGATCAATGTTCAAAATAGAAGTTATAGCCTGATCACATGAAAGTTTGTAGTCACCTGGTCTTGAATTAGTTGTAACAAACAGCTCTGAATAGTTGACTGCCTATGGTTGATGTAGTTTCGAGAACAATGTGTTCGACTGTCACTGACATAAGAATTTCCTCACTTGGCACTGTGCTGGACTTCTTGCCCCTGAGGTCTTCCATGAGTCTTCCCCTTTATTGCTGTGCTCGACTTCTTTGCTCTAGTGGACTTCACTCCCAGTTAATCTGCTGGATAGTGTCCTTTTTACCACACTGGTTCTTCAGTTAAAAGTCTTTTGACTATTTTAACAATCTTTCAAAGCTTCCAGTCGGCAATACAATATCATCTGGGGTATAGAACTCCTGTCCCAACAATGCCAATCTGTAGCTGTGATATGTCCAGCTTATATAGAGGAGTGATCAGGAACTTTACCATTACAACATACATATTTTCTAAGAGATTAACATCCTAAAACTTATACTTACATTAATTACTCATGATAAACATTTCTTGGAAAGAATCCTGTTTTTGTTAAAACTGCAACTCACCTATTTCACCATTTCACAATTTGACACACTTCCTTATAAACCACACATTCATCAGGATATGAAACTGTAGGGTCAGTAAGTGTAATATATCTCTGCTGTAAACATCAGCAGAGGAGGCCTGTGACTATATATATACACCTTGTTATTCTATCACACTCTTCAAAAGTTTTACTGAGTAATATATCCGTAATCTGTCTTGTCAAGAAATTATATCAGTTATTATCTCCCGCCCGGCTCGCCAGCGGGAGATTATAATCTGCACCATGTGTGTGCGTGCGTGCGTGGGTTACGCAGTTTTCTCTGAAACTACTACAGTTACACATTTTTGGTAAATTACTTGTCTTAATGAATTTTTACGCTCTTCAAAATTTTTTTGGTTTGGTGAACTTTGGCCTACTTTTGAGTGAGTAATAGCACTTTTACCTAATGTAATTATATGGCTTATAACTCTCAAACTATTGCATTTAGAGTATTTTGTTGCAATATGTTGTTCAGCTACTTTCTCCACAGCTACAACATGGTCAGTAGTTTGTAAGTGTATCTCCATAGCTAAGTGAGTAATAGCTACTTTGTCACTTTTTAATGATAACCATAATGAGTAAATGGCTTATATCTTCAAAAGTATTGCAGCTACACAATTTCTCTCAAATATGTTGTTCATCTACTTTTTTGTGAACTGTAACACATTGAAGTTTCACAACTGTTGCTCAATGTACAATAAGTAATGGCTACTTTATTGCTACTTTTAGTGAAAATGTGAAAAATCACAAATATCTCACAAACCATAAGAGCAAAATGAGTAAATGCTAATTATCTGTAAAAGTATTGCGGATACCCAATTTTTATCAAATAACTCATTCATCTACTTTTGGGAGAGCTTTCACATGGTGAAGTTTCAGACCCGTCGATAATTACTCGCCTACTCAAAATGAGTAAATGCGAATTATCTCTTAAAAGTATTGCAGATAGCCAATTTTTCTCAAATAACTCATTCATCTACTTTTGAAAGAGCTTTCACATGGTGAAGTTTCAGACCCATAGCTAATTACTCACCTACTCAAAATGAGTAAATGCGAATTATCTCTAAAAGTATTGCAGATAGCCAATTTTTCTCAAATAACTTATTCATCTACTTTTGGGAGAGCTTTCACTTGGTGAAGTTTCAGACCCGTAGCTAATTATTCACCTATTCAAAATGAGTAAATGCTAATTATCTGTAAAAGTATTGCGGATACCCAATTTTTATCAAATAACTCATTCATCTACTTTTGGCAGAGCTTTCACATGATGATGTTCCACACCCGTAGGTAATTACTCATCTACTCAAAATGACTAAATGCTAATTATCTCTAAATGTATTGCAGATAGCCAATTTCTCTCAAATAACTCATTCATCTACTTTTGGGAGAGCTTTCACATGGTGAAGTTTCAGACCCGTAGATAATTACTCACCTCAAAATGAGTAAATCCGAATTATCTCTTAAAAGTATTGCGGATAGCCAATTTTTCTCAAATAACTCATTCACCTACTTTTGGGAGTGCTTTCTCTTGGTGAAGTTTCAGACCCATAGCTAATTATTCACGTACTCAAAATGAGTAAATGCTAATTATTTCTAAAACTATTGCGGATACCCAATTTTTATCAAATAACTCATTCATCTACTTTTGGGAGAGCTTTCACATGGTGAAGTTTCAGACCCGTAGATAATTACTCACCTACTCAAAATGAGTAAATGCGAATTATCTCTTAAAAGTATTGCAGATAGCCAATTTTTCTCAAATAACTCATTCACCTACTTTTGGAAGAGCTTTCAGATGGTGAAGTTTCAGACCCATAGCTAATTACTCACCTACTCAAAATGAGTAAATGCGAATTATCTCTAAAAGTATTGCAGATCGCCAATTTTTCTCAAATAACTCATTCACCTACTTTTGGGAGAGCTTTCACTTGGTGAAGTTTCAGACCCGTAGCTAATTATTCACCTACTCAAAATGAGTAAATGCTAATTATCTGTAAAAGTATTGCGGATACCCAATTTTTATCAAATAACCCATTCATCTACTTTTGGGAGAGCTTTCACATGGTGAAGTTTCAGACCCTTAGGTAATTACTCACCTACTCAAAATGAGTAAATGCAAATTATCTCTAAAAGTATTGCAGAGAGCCAATTTTTTTTCAAATAAGTCATTCATCTAGTTTTGGGAGAGCTTTCACATGGCGAAGTTTCAGACCCGTAGATAATTACTCACCTACTCAAAATGAGTAAATGCGAATTATCTCTGTAAGTATTGCGGATAGCCAATTTTTTCTCAAATAACTCATTCACCTACTTTTGGAAGAGCTTTCACATGGTGAAGTTTCACAGCCATAGCTAATTACTCACCTACTCAAAATGAGTAAATGCGAATTATCTCTATAAGTATTGTGGATAGCCAATTTTTCTCAAATAACTCATTCACCTACTTTTGGGAGAGCTTTCACTTGGTGAAGTTTCAGACCTGTAGATAATTATTCACCTACTCAAAATGGGTAAATGCTAATTATCTCTAAAACTATTGCGGAGACCCAATTTTTATCAAATAACTCATTCATCTATTTTTGAGAGAGCTTTCGCATGGTGAAGTTTCAGACCCGTAGATAATTACTCACCTACTCAAAATGAGTAAATGCGAATTATCTCTAAAAGTATTGCAGATAGCCAATTTTTATCAAATAACTCATTCATCTACTTGTGGGAGAGCTTTCACACGGTGAAGTTTCAGACCCGTAGATAATTACTCACCTACTCAAAATGAGTAAATGCGAATTATCGCTAAAAGTATTGCAGATAGCCAATTTTTATCAAATAACTCATTCATCTACTTGTGGGAGAGCTTTCACATGGTGAAGTTTCAGACCCATAGCTAATTACTCACCTACTCAAAATGAGTATATGCGAATTATCTCTTAAAAGTTTTGCAGATAGCCAATTTTTCTCAAATAACTCATTCACCTACTTTTGGAAGAGCTTTCACATGGTGAAGTTTCAGACCCATAGCTACTTACTCACCTACTCAAAATGAGTGAATGCGAATTATCTCTAAAAGTATTGCAGATAGCCAACTTTTCTCGAATAACTCATTCACCTACTTTGGGGAGAGCTTTCACTCCGTGAAGTTTCAGACCCATAGCTAATTATTCACCAACTCAAAATGAGTAAATGCGAATTATCTCTAAAAGTATTGCAGATAGCCAATTTTTCTTTTCTTGCGGCTACACAATTTCTCTCAAATATGTTGTTCATGTACTTTTTTGTGAACTGTAACATGTTTAAGTTTCACAACTGTTGCCCAGTGTACAAGTGAGTAATGGCTACTTTATTGCTACTTTTAGTGAAAATGTGAAAAATCGCAAATATCTCGCAAACTGTAAGAGATAGAGCAATTTCGAGCAAATTTTTGACCCACAGGGCAGTACACGAGCATCCTATTGTACTGGATTTGGTGACCTTTGGCCTACATTTGAGTGAGTAATAGCACTTACCTAATATAATTATATGGCTTATAACTTCCAGACTATTACATTTAGAGTATTTTGTTCCAATATGTTGTTCAGCTACTTTCTCCACAGCTACAACATGGTCAGTAGTTTGTAAGTGTATCTCCATAGCTAAGTGAGTAAGAGCTACTTTGTCAATTTTTAATGATAACCGTAATGAGTAAATGGCTTATATCTTCAAAAGTATTGCAGCTACACAATTTCTCTCAAATATGTTGTTCATCTATTTTTTACCCGACAGCCCATGGTGTCCAGATGGGTGGGTGGGCGGGTAGGCGGCGGGAAAAAGTTTGTCCAGACTGTATCTCACAAACCGTAAGGTGTAGGGAGTTGGTACTTGGTAGGGACATTCGTTAGTATGTGTAGGTGTGCAATGTCATGGTCTGACCCCGATTTGACCTTTGACCTTGCCGCAGAGACCTTGAGTTTGAAGATCTTGTCCAAGCTATATCTCTGAAACCGTAAGGTGTAGGAAGTTGATACTTGGTAGGAACATTGGTTAGGGGATGTAGTTTTAACTCATTAAATCCATACTCAGGTTCTTGCACCTTTGATGTTTTCACATAAAATAATTTGTTATACATCAAAGCTGCTAGTACCTTTCAATGGGGGTATTTGTGCAGAATACTCACTTTTATCTAACAAACTCAGGCTGAGTGATTGGATGCTAAACTAGGTTGTGGAGACCTAATTGCAGTTAAGCTGGTTTCATCAAACAGGATTAACATCAAAGTTTTCTACATTTGTTTCATGTAATTAATGAAGACCCCCACATAACAAGACCAGAAAACAAACTCTCTTGAAAAAAAAAAAGAAAAAGAAAAAGAACTGGACCTTTCTGCCCTTCTTACAACTCAATTAAAAGAGTTATAGAATATATGACTATTATTGAGCATATTGCAAAACTGCTCATTTATTTATTCAATTATACAAAAAAGTACAAGAGATATCAAAATCTACTTTAATTACATGTCATACAGTTAAAACTACAATTTGAATTGCTTCTATTGACAAGAAATAACACATCTTATCAATCAAATGTTTGAAAAGATAGTCCCACAGACTGCTTGAAAACTCAAGCCAAAGTTTAAGTATTTGATATAGTTAAAGAAGCCACATAATAACATTAGATGATGCATCATGATCTAAAAAATGATTTGAATGTAGTACCCTTCTTATTAGTTAAATGAGACTAAGTATGAAATGTATCATTATGAATGACTATATAGTAAAACTATTTCTTTACTAATTTATGCAAAAATGTACGAGATATATCAAAATATATCTTCATTAATTTTCATATATTTAAAACTGCATCATGGATTGCTTATAACAAGAAATAATCATTTTCTATCAAAAAGGTACTTTAAAAAGATGATTACACAGATTGCCTGAAATCTCAAATACTTGTTTAGGCAATCTGTGTAACACTGAACCTTATATTTCAGTCATTACGTGAAATGCCTAGGCATTTCGCGAAATGGCTAAACTGTTTAGGCATTTCGTGAAATGACTGAAATGTTCAGTCATTACGCGTAATGCCTGGTTACACAGATTGCCTGTAACATATACATATTGTTGCATGTTATTTGTCAGCCATTTGTTTCTTTTTATTGCATAGATTATGCTGACAAAGTTAGGAAAGTGCAGGATAAGTATTCTTTGAATATTTAGTGTTTGTGAGTTTTCCGTGTTTCGACTGGGATTTTATTGCAGTAAAAATGTCATCCCACCAAACAAGTGCAAAGCCCAGATCATCTAAATGTCGGCACTTCTGTTTCATGTTTAATACCCACAAATACTGCCCCACATGCAGGGAATCTGACAAAAGAGATGACCCCTGCGTCACAAATCAACCTCCATGCAATATCTGTGCAAATTTCTCTGAAGAACAGCAAATTAAGATTAAGCACAGACGTCGGTATGTCAGGAAACAAAAGGCATCGGATCCTTGTAATAATAGTAAGGATGATGATCTGGACTTATTGGGGGGGGACAGTGTGGAGGCGTTTTCTGGCTCTCAAGCAGACCTTGAGGGTGCTGCTGATAACTTATTTTCTTCACCTCCACGTTCCCAACCCCTACGTTTCGAATCTTTGTCTTTGACTCCTCAAACTGTCCCACCAACCCCGGGTACTGCCTTGAAGAATAAACTAGAGAGTAGACTAGAAAAATCCCTGGGTAATCAATTTAACATCCAACTCCAGCAACAAATAGGGGTTTTCCAAGTGTCCATGCTGGAGGCTATGAAGTCTCTCTGAGACGAAATGCATTCAATGAATAAAGCCTCCGAGGCGGAGGTAGATAAGACCTCCACCTCTTTATCAAAATCTGGACCAAGTAAACAACCAGATCCGACCCCTTGGGCTTCAGACCCGACTCCTTGGGCATCTGATCACTCGGATGCTCTTCCAATGGACACGGGCGTGTATGGTCCTCCACTTCCTCCCAAGTTCACTCAAAGTATCCAGTCCGACCATGCTTCCAAACACTCAGATCTTGAATCCGACTACCACTCGGAGCCTTAATCCGAGGGCCACTCTGAGCAACCTAAAAGGGTGTGTTCCAAAGCAAAAAAGCACTTGAACAAGAAAAAGCACAAGGTTCGGGCCAAGTACTATTCTCAGTCATCTTCTTCAAAGGAAGATCAGTCCTCTGTGTCTATCAAAATGTCTACTAAACTTCAACAAAAGGCTCCTGAGCCTGAACATCTACAGGATAGCACAGACCCAGTTTTCTACAGCGAGGTAGATATGTCTGACCTCATTTCACAATATGCTGAGGAAGTGGAAACTTTTAGGCAGATTCTTGAGCTCCCTGACTCCAGGGATACTTTGCCTAGGTCCCCTACCACTGTGCTAGGCCTGGACGATGAGAAAGGCCAACAGGAGCTTAGGTCAAGAGGCCCTTCTGCTATGCTCCCTTTAAATCCCATTCTCAAATATCCTTTTGAGAAGTTTGAACAGGATTTCTTGGCCTCTAATTTACCTGAGGGTAAATATATCAAACCCCCGGCTTCAACAACCAAATACTACAAGGTGGGGCAACCTTGTTTTGAAGACAAACTTCAGGAGCTCAATACAGATTTTGCCAAGATCAGTATTTCTCCTAAGCCCTCTGTGGCCCCTATGGGCAAGGTTCCCCAACAAGTTCTCAAAGAACTTGAACAGCAAGCTAGACAGAATCTCTCTACCATCAATTTCACAGCTACTTTCGCTAAGACTGCCTCTTCTTGTAACACTGTTATGGAGAAGTGTCAGCACAGTATTAAGGCTACCTTTAAGAGGGTTAAAAGCAAGATCCAGAAGGGTGCTGATCCTGAAAAAGCTATCAGGCTTGGCTATGAAAACACCTGTGACTATTTTGAGATTATGAATAAGAGAATCCTTATTCAGCAGCGAGCCTTAGCCTGCCTCAGCAAATCTGTAGCCCATATACTCCAGAGGGAGCTGTATACCATGGGCAACACTGGCCTTCTATTTATTTATTTTATTTATTTGGGGTTTTATGTCGCTTTCAACACTGTACAGGTCATATCACGACGGGTAGTTGGAAGGGCAGAGGAAACCAGTACATACAGTTCGCTAGGGCTGTGTACTGTAAACTGCCGACCAACAGCAAGCAACTACCAGTTTTCCCACTTAAGGCCATCACGGGGATCGAACCCCCGGCCTCAGAGGTGGGAGGTGAGAGTGTTACCACTCTGCCACCGTGGCCCCCACTGGCCTTCTAAGATGCGAGGCCGAGATGATCCGCCTTCAACCACATCTAGGGACTCTAGACATCAAGAACAGAGAAATTCGCGTTTCTGGCCTACTCCTCTGTTCAGGTCCCAGTCAAGGATGGAGAAGACTTGCTCCTTAAAAAAAGGCACCCCCTAAAGATTCTCAGGGTTTTGGACCCTATCAAAACAAGCTCTTTCCTGGTCCCCACCACAATAAGAAAAGAGGCTCCTACAGGAAACGCCCCTGTGGGGGCAATTCCTCTCAAAGCAGTAATCAATCGTTTTCCTCAGGTAGGGGAAATCGAACAAGAGAGGCTTCAGAGGTCATTTTCGACCCCACTCAAGGGGACGAGAGCGTGGAAACCCCTCCCCCCAATGACTCCTTACAAGCCTCCCTCAGTCCACCAGTAGGAGGTCGCCTCCGTTCTATTAGAAGAGACTGGCTAACAAACAAATGTTCAGACGTGTTAAACATTATCACCAATGGTTAGGTTCAAATTTAGTCAGAGCTCCCCTGATTCGATCAGTTTACAAGGCCTTTCAAAAAGACCAAGCTCTGACCTCTTTTATCCAGTCTCTTCTGTCAAAGAACGTTATAGAAAGGGTGGAAAATGTAAAATCTCTTGGGTTTTACAGTCACCTGTTTCTTGTACCCAAGCCTCACCAAAGGCGGAGGCCAGTAATATACCTAAGCAGGCTCAACACCTTCCTACTTGTAGAAAGGTTTAAAATGGAAACACCAGAGTCCATCAGGGCCTCTCTGATTCCAGGGGAATGGGTGTTGTCGATAGATCTATCAGACACCTATCTTCACATCCCCATCCACCCAAACTCAAGGAAGTACCTAAGGTTTTTTCCACAAGTCATAGGTGTTCCAGTTCACCTCCCTTCCCTTCGGGCTACCCACGGCCCCTTAGGTCTTTACAATGATTGTAAAAGAAGTGAAGCTGATGGCCCTGACAAGGGGAATCAGACTTTACCAGTACCTGGACGACTGGCTTATCAGAGCCCAGTCTCAGGAAGAAGCACAAGTGAACACTCAGACAGTGGTAGATCTGACTCAGTCCTTTGGGTGGATAATCAGGAGAAATCCGAACTGAAACCTACTCAAGTGTTTTCATTCGTGGGCTACGAATACCATCTAGAATCGGCCCTTGTAAAACCCACTCAAGAGAGATGGCTCAAACTTCAGGATTTGATCCTATGACTCAAGTCAAAACATGCTTTAACTGCAAGATGTTTGATGTCGCTAATTGGGTTGCTTGCCTCAATGGAGAAAATGGTCCCAGAGGGACGCCTTCACATGAGGCCCTTTCAGTTTCACCTCAAGGAGCACTGGAGATTTCCTCAGTCATTGGACACCCTCCTTCCTTGAACAGAAACCATTTCAGCACACCTAGAGTGGTGGCAGAATCCCACAAATGTGATGAAAGGTGCAGACCTTCATCCCAAAGACTACAGTATCCAACTCTTTACAGACGCCTCAAACAAAGGCTGGGGCGCTCACTTAGAGCAAGCCTCTACAAAGGGTCTGTGGTCAGATAGGGAAAGAAGGCTACACATAAATGTTCTAGAGCTGAAGGCGGTTTCTCTGGTCCTTCAAAGGTTTCAAGGACCAGTGTCAAAACAGTGTTGGTTGCTACGGACAACTCAACAGTAGTAGCCTACATCAACAAGCAAGGAGGAACTCAATCGGCAGAGATGTGCGCTGTCCTGTGGAAGATCATGACCTGGTGCCATCATACTAGATAACCTTAAAAGCCAGACACATCCAAGGGTGTCTGAATGTGATGGCCAACCTTCTGTCCAGGTCGAACCAAGTCCAGTCAACAGAATGGTCACTGCATCTGCAGGTGTTCAAACAGATCTGTTACAAGTGGTTTACTCCTCATGTAGATCTATTTGCCACTCGTCTGAACCACAAAGTTCCACTGTACGTATCTCCAGTCCCAGACCAAAATACTTGGGACATAGATGCTATGAACATAAACTGGTCGGGTCTCACTGCTTATGCTTACCCTCCCACGGCTGTCCTTCACAGGGTGATCCAAAAAATCAGGCAATCCAGTTGTCTGATCATTGTAATTGCCCCAGGCTGGCCAGGGATGCCCTGGTTTTGGGACCTAGTGCAGCTCTCAACAGAGATCCCACTTCAATTACCAGTGTCAAGAACTCTTCTCAAACAGCCCCACACAGCAATCCACAACATCTCAACCTCCACGTCTGGTGTCTAGGAGTGGACAGCTCCAAAAACAAGGTTCTCTGTGGAGGTGGCAGAGAGAATTGCTGCCCCTCAGAGGTCATCAACAAAGACCATCTACAAGTCAAAGTGGGCCCTATTTGAGAAATGGTGCAGAGAAAATTCAGTGGATTTCTCCACCTCCTTTGTAAAGCAAGTCTCAGACTTCTTTATGTACCTGTATCAAGATCTAAACAGGCGCCCTTTAACCATTGATAGTTATAGGACGGCCATTGTTGATACCTTGGGCCCAACAGGGCTCCATATCTCCCAATGTTCAGACCTTAACAGGTTATTGTGCAGTTTTCACAGGGATCGTCCCAAAAGTTCCAGGATTCTTCCTAAGTGGAACCTTTCTGTTGTACTCAATGAGCTCACAAAAGCACCCTTTGAGGCTATGAAAGACACAGACCTCAAACATCTTACCCTCAAAACTGCTTTCTTGCTAGCTTTGGCCTCCAGCAAGCGCCGCAGTGAAATTCATGCCTGGGTTGCAAACAAAGTATCAAATCTAGGCCAATGGGAAAAGGTTGCTTGGTTCCCCTCTTCAGATTTCAAAGCCAAAAATCAATTGGCAAGAGAAGGTTCTCAAAGTGTCTCTCTGGTGACTATTCCTGCTCTAACTACCATTGTTGATAGACAATTCAAAGAAGACAGGACCTTGTGTCCGGTACAGGCCCTGAGGTACTATATGGATTGAACCAAAGACCTGAGAGGGTCTCGATCCCTACTTTTTACCTCCTTTAAGAAAGGACATACCTCAGACATCAGACCCGCTACACTCTCTTCTTGGCTAAACCAAACTATCCTACTTTGTTACAAACAAGCAGATCAACAAGCCTTGGACCTGGTCCAAGTCAAAGTGCATGACAATACGGCCTTCGCGGCCTCTAAGGCCATTTACGGTGGGGTATCGGTGGACCAAATCATGCAAGCGTGTCACTGGAAAGCTCACAACACATTTACAAATTTTTACGTAAAAGACCTTACTTGGTCAGACAACAACCAAAAGTAAAAAGAATAAGGAATGTGTAAAGACTCAAAACAACTTTATAATTTAAAACTGATCATTGAACTCACTGGAGGCCCAAAAAGTAACCCTTTCCCTGCCAACATTGATGATGATAGCTGATAAATTTGCCGATTTCTTCCTGAACAAAATCAAGAAAATTAAAACGGATCTTGAAAGCTGTCCCAAATTTGAGCCACAACAAAGGGATTGTACAATACTACAAAACTTTGCCCCTGTAAGTGAAGATGAAGTACAAAGATGTTAGATGTTCTTCCAACCAAAGTATTAAAACAAGTGATTGGAGCTATTGTTAAACACATCACTCATAATCAATAAGTCACTGCAAACTGGTACCTTCCCAAATGTATGCAAGAATGCAATTATCAGACCACTCCTCAAAAAGAAAGGAATTGACTTAGTATCTGGGAGTCTATTTAAATAACCAACTTAACTTCAAACAACACATTACCCATAAATGCAAAGTAGCTATGCTAAACATCCATCGAATCAGAAATATCAGATCCACCCTCACAACAGAAGCAACACACACATACACTTCTTTTAGTGTCAGTTATATAAAGTTCCAAATAATGTTTACGTAGAGAAAATAATGTCTTAGAGAAAGAAAATGTAAATAAAGATGAAGTATTAAGCCAAAAGCTAAAGGTCACACCATGATGCACACCTACACCCCCTAACCAATGTCCATATGACAAGGTCACTACAACAAGGTCAAAGGTTAACTCAAGGTCACACCATGACGTTGCACACGCACAACTCCCAACATATGTCCTTACCAAGTATCAACTTCCTACACCTTATGGTTGCAGAGATATAGCCCAGACATTATTTAATAGATCAAGGTCACTATGGCAAGGTCAAATCAAGGTCACACTATGGTGTTGCACACCTACACCCCCTAACCAATGTCCCTACCAAGTTTCAACTTCCTACATGTTACACTTAAGAAAATATAGCCCGGACAAGATTTTATAGGTGAAGGTCACTATGGCAAGGTCAAAGGTGAAATCCAGGTCAGACCATGACGTTGCACACCTACCAAGTATCAGCTTCCTACACCTTACGGTTTCCGAGGTATATCCTGGACAAGATTTTATAAGTCAAGGTCACTATAGCAAGGTCAAAGGTCAAATCATGGTCACACCATGACACCAACCCCAGGTACTGCCTTGCAGAATAAACTAGAGTAGACTAGAAAAATCCCTGGGTAATCAATTTAACATCCAACTCTAGCAACAAATGGGGGGGGGGGTTTCCAAGCCTCCATGCTGGAGGCTATGAAGTCTCTCTGAGACGAAATGCATTCAATGAAAAAAGCCTCCGAGGCAGAGGTAGATAAGACCTCTGCCTCTTTATCAAAATCTGGACCAACAACCAGACTCGATCCCTCGGGCTTCAGACCCGACTTCTCGGACATCTGATCACTCGGATGCTCTTCCAATGGACACAGACGAATATGGTCCTCCACTTCCTCCCAAGTTCACTCAAAATGTTCAGTCTGATCATGCTTCCAAACACTCGGATCTTGAATCCGACCACCACTCAGAGCCTCATTCCGAGGGTCACTCGGAGCAACCTAAAAGGGTGTGTTCCAAAGCAAAAAAGCACTTGAACAAGAAAAAGCACAAGGTTCGGGCCAAGTACTATTCTCAGTCGTCTTCTTCAAAGGAAGATCAGCCCTCTGTGCCTATCAAAAAGTCTACTAAACGTCAACAAAAGGCTCCTGAGCCTGAACATCTACAGCATAGCACAGACCCAGTTTTCTACAGGGAGGTAGATGTGTCTGACCTCCCTTCACAATATGCTGAGGAAGTGGAAACTTTTAGGCAGATTCTTGAGCTCAGGGAGACTTTGCCTAGGTACTCTACCACTGTGCTAGGCCTGGACGATGAGAAAGGCCAACAGGAGCTTAGGCCAAGAGGCCTTTCAGCTATGCTCCCTTTAAATCCCATTCTGAAATATCATTTTGAGAAGTTTGAACAGGATTTATTGGCCTCTAATTTACCTAAGGGTAAATATATCAACCCCCCGGCTTCAACAGCCAAATACTACAAGGTGGGACAACCTTGTTTTGAAGACAAACTTCAGGAGCTCAATACAGATTTTGCCAAGATCAGTATTTCTCCTAAGCCCTCTGTGGCCCCTATGGGCAAGGTTCCCCTACAAGTTCTCAAGGAACTTGAACAGCAAGCTAGACAGAATCTCTCTACCATCAATTTCACAGCTACGTTCGCTAAGACTGCCTCTTCTTGTATTTGTTTATTTGGGGTTTTACGTCGCTTTCAACACTGTACAGGTCATATCACGACAGGTAGTTGGAAGGGCAGAGGAAACCAGTACATATAGTTCGCTAGGGTTCTGTACTGTAAACTGCCGACCAATGGCAAGCTACTACCAGCTTTCCCACTTACGGCCATGACGGGGATCGAACCCCGGCCGCAGAGGTGGGAGGCGAGAGTGTTACCACTCTGCCACCGTGGCCCCCGTCTCTTCTTGTAACACTGTTATGGAGAAGTGTCAGCACAGTATCAAGGCTACCTTTAAGAGGGTTAAAAGCAAGATCCAGAAGGGTGCTGATCCTGAAAAAACTATCAGGCATGGCTATGAAAACACCTGTGACTATTTTGAGATTATAAATAAGAGAATCCTTATTCAGCAGAGAGCCTTAGCCCGCCTCAGCAAATCTGTAGCCCATATACTCCAGAGGGAGCTGTATACCATGGGCAACACTGGCCTTCTAAGATCCGAGGCCGAGATGATCCGCCTTCAACCACATCTAGGGGACTCTAGACGTCAAGAACTGAGGAATTCGCCTTTCTGGCCTACTCCTCTGTTCAGGTCACAACTAAGGATGGAGAAGACTTCCTCCTTAAAAAAGGCACCGCCTAAAGATTATCAGGGTTTTGGACCTATCAAAACAAGCCCTTTCATGGTCCCCACCACAATAAGAAAAGAGGCTCCTACAGGAAATGCCCCTGTGGGGTAGGGGGAAATCGAACAAGAGAGGCTTCAGAGGTCATTTTCGACCCCACTCAAGGGGACGAGAGCGTGGAAACCCCTCCCCCCAATGACTCCTTACAAGCCTCCCTCAGTCCACCAGTAGGAGGTCGCCTCCGTTCTTTTAGAAGAGACAAACAAATGTTCAGACGTGTTAAACATTATCACCAATGGTTAGGTTCTTCCATTCATCTCAAAACCAAATTTAGTCAGAGCTCCCCTGATTCGATCAGGTTACAAGGCCTTTCAAAAAGACCAAGCTCTGACCTCTTTTATCCAGTCTCTTCTGTCAAAGAACGTTATAGAAAGGGTGGAAAATGTAAAATCTCTTGGGTTTTACAGTCACCTGTTTCTTGTACCCAAGCCTCACCAAAGGCGGAGGCCAGTAATAGACCTAAGCAGGCTCAACACCTTCCTACTTGTAGAAAGGTTTAAAATGGAAACACCAGAGTCCATCAGGGCCTCTCTGATTCCAGGGGAATGGGTGTTGTCAATAGACCTATCAGACACCTATCTTCACATCCCCATCCACCCAAACTCAAGG
Organism: Sabellastarte sp. h YS-2021; assembly: GCA_964017235.1. Classification (NCBI taxonomy): domain Eukaryota; kingdom Metazoa; phylum Annelida; class Polychaeta; order Sabellida; family Sabellidae; genus Sabellastarte; species Sabellastarte sp. h YS-2021. The sequence continues at coordinate 61,882,247 of OZ024938.1, forward strand.
AAGTACCTAAGGTTTTTTCCACAAGTCATAGGTATTCCAGTTCACCTCCCTTCCCTTCGGGCTAGCCACGGCCCCTTAGGTCTTTACAATGATTGTAAAAGAAGTGAAGCTGATGGCCCTGACAAGGGGAATCAGACTTCACCAGTACCTAGACGACTGGCTTATCAGAGCCCAGTCTCAGGAAGAAGCACAAGTGAACACTCAGACAGTGGTAGATCTGACTCAGTCCTTTGGGTGGATAATAAATCAGGAGAAATCTGAACTGAAACCTACTCAAGTGTGGGCTACGAATACCATCTAGAATCGGCCCTTGTCAAAGCCACTCAAGAGAGATGGCTCAAACTTCAGGATTTGATCCTACGACTCAAGTCAAAACATGCTTTAACTACAAGATGTTTGATGTCGCTAATTGGGTTGCTTGCCTCAATGGAGAAAATGGTCCCAGAGGGACGCCTTCACATGAGGCCCTTTCAGTTTCACCTCAAGGAGCACTGGAGATTTCCTCAGTCGTTGGACACCCTCCTTCCTTGGACAGGAACCATTTCAGCACACCTAAAGTGGTGGCAGAATCCTACAAACATGATGAAAGGTGCAGGCCTTCATCCCAAAGACCACAGTATCCAACTCTTAACAGACGCCTCAAACAAAGGCTGGGGCACTCACTTAGAGCAAGCCTCTACAAAGGGTCTGTGGTCAGACAGGGAAAAAGGCTACACATAAATGTTCTAGAGCTGAAGGCAGTTTCTCTGGCCCTTCAAAGGTTCAAGGACCAGTGTCAAAACAGTGTTGGTTGCTACAGACAACTCAACAGTAGTAGCCTACATCAACAAGCAAGGAGGAACTCAATCGGCGGAGATGTGCGCTCTCCTGTGGAAGATCATGACCTGGTGCCATGATTACCCAGATAACCTTAAGAGCCAGACACATTCCAGGGTGTTTGAATGTGATGGCCAACCTTCTGTCCAGGTTGAACCAAGTCCAGTCACAGAATGGTCACTGCATCCGCAGGTGTTCAAACAGATCTGTCACAAGTGGTTCACTCCTCATGTAGATGTATTTGCCACTCGTCTGAACCACAAAATTCCACTGTACGTATTTCCAGTCCCAGACCAAAATACTTGGGACATAGATGCTATGAACATAAACTGGTTGGGTCTCACTGCTTATGCTTACTCTCCCATGGCTGTCCTTCACAGGGTGATCCAAATAATTAGGTAATCCAGTTGTCTGATCATTGTAATTTCCCCAGGCTGGCCAGGGATGTCCTGGTTTTGGGACCTAGTGCAGCTCTCAACAGAGATCCCACTTCAATTATCAGTGTCAAGAACTCTTCTCAAACAGTCCCACAAGTATGTGTTTCACAGCAATAAACAACATCTCAACCTCCACGCCTGGTATCTAGGAATGGACAGCTCCAAAAACAAGGCTTCTCTGTGGAGGTGGCAGAGAGAATTGCTGCCCCTCAGCGGTCATCAACAAGGACCATCTACAAGTCAAAGTGAGTGAGAAATGGTGCAGAGAAAATTCAGTGGATTTCTCCACCCCCTTTGTAAAGCAAGTCTCAGACTTCTTTATGTACCTGTATCAAGATCTAAACAGGCGCCCTACAACCATTGATGGTTAAACACCTTGGGCCGAACAGGTTACTCTGCAGTTTTCACAGGGTTCGTCCCAAAAGTTCCAGGATTCTTCCTAACCTTTCTGTTGTACTCAATGAGCTCACAAAAGCACCCTTTGAGGCTATGAAAGACACAGACCTCAAACATCTTACCCTCAAAACTGCTTTCTTGCTAGCTTTGGCCTCCAGCAAGCGCCGCAGTGAAATTCATGCCTGGGTTGCAAACAAAGTATTGAATCTAGGCCAATGGGAAAAGGTTGCTTTGTTCCCCTCTTCAGATTTCAAAGCCAAAGTCAACTGGCAAGAGAAGGTTCTCAAAGTGTCTCTCCGGTGACTATTCCTGCTCTAACTACCATTGTTGATAGACAATTCAAAGAAGACAGGACCTTGTATCTGGTACGGGCCCTGAGGTACTATATGGATTGAACCAAAGACCTGAGAGGGTCTCGATCCCTACTTTTTATATCCTTTAAGAAAGGACATACCTCAGACATCAAACCTGCTACACTCTTCTTGGCTAAACCAAACTATCCTACTTTGTTACAAACAAGCAGATCAACAAGCCTTGGACCTGGTCCAAGTCAAAGTGCATGACATTAGGGCCTTCACGGTCTCTAAGGCCTTTTATGGTGGGGTATCGGTGGACCAAATCATGCAAGCATGTCACTGGAAAGCTCACAACACATTTACAAATTTTTACCTAAAAGACCTTTCTTGGTCAGGCAACAACAACCAAAAGTAAAAAGAATAAGGAATGTGTAAAGACTCAAAACAACTTTATAATTTAAAACTGATCATTGAACTCACTGGAGGCCCAAAAGATGACCCTTTCCCTGCCAACATTGATGATGATAGCTGATAAATTTGCCGATTTCTTCCTGAACAAAATCAAGAAAATTAAAACGGATCTTGAAAGCTGTCCCAAATTTGAGACACAACAAAGGGATTGTACAATACTACAAAACTTTGCCCCTGTAAGTGAAGATGAAGTACAAGGCATAGTCTGTAGCATGCCTAGGAAATTTGTGAATTAGATGTTCTTCCAACCAAAGTATTAAAACAAGTGATTGGAGCTATTGTTAAACACATCACTCTCATAATCAATAAGTCACTGCAAACTGGTACCTTCCCAAATGTATGCAAGAATGCAATTATCAGACCACTCCTCAAAAAGAAAGGAATTGACTTAGAATTATTCAACTACAGAGCAGTTAGTAATTTGTCATTTTTGTCCCAAGGTTTTGGAAAAAGCAGATCTGAAACAATTCAATGACCATGTTGAATCTCAAAGTCTCTATCCTGACTATCAGTCTCCTTATAGGCAGGGGTTTTCGTGTGTGATTGCTGTGGTAAACTTACAAATGACATTTTGTGGGCCATGGAATACCAGAAAGTAAATGCAATGATGGAAATTGACTTATCAGCAGGATTTGATGCATTTGATCATGAAAGCCTACCTGAAGTATTGAACAAACAATATGGTATATATGGAAATGCTTTAAAATAGTTCAATAACTATTTACAACCAAGATCATTCTGTGTAAACATAGGTAAAAGCTATTATAAAACACCACTAGCTTTCTCAGTATCACAGGGCAGTTGTGCTGGTCCAATTCTCTAACTGTGCAAGCACTATGAAATACATAGTTCCACCTAACATTTCACCACATGGATATGCAGACGACCAAGCAATCAAATTATCATTTCCAGTCAGCAGCATTATAGCAGAATCCAACACTCTTGGGTGCCTAGAAAATTGTGGACATAAAATTATGGATGGATTCCAACCATCTTAAAATGAACAGCTCTAAAACTGAATTCATACTGTTCGGTCATCCAAAGCACCCCAAAATAGCTATGCTAAACATCCATCGAATCGGAAACATCAGACCCACTCTCACAACAGAAGCAACACACACACTTCTTTTAGTGTCAGTTATATAAAGTTCCAAATAATGTTTAAGTAGAGAAAAAAAAGAAAGAGAAAAGAAAGTAAAGAGAAAGAAAATATAAATAAAGATGAAGTATTAAAACAATACAATTCAATAGCAAGATGACAGCATTAAACAGTAAACTAAAATTATGACGCTGTAAAATTTAATAACTGGGGAATAGATGTCAATGGAAATAGCACAATTATGTAAAAGTACATATAATAATCAGTTGCAGCAACCCATATATCTTTGTCATAAGAAAAACATGTCTCAAGTATGGCAGGTGAACACACTTTGGCAGAGCCAAAGCTAAAAGTCACCCCATGATGCACACCTACACCCCCTAACCAATGTCCCTACGACAAGGTCACTACGACAAGGTCAAAGGTTAAATCAAGGTCACACCATGACGTTGCACACCTACAACTCCCAACATATGTCCTTACCAAGTATCAACTTCCTACACCTTATGGTTGCAGAGATATAGCCAAGACGTGATTTTATAGGTCAAGGTCACTATGGCAAGGTCAAAGGTCAAATCAAGTTCACACTATGACGTTGCACACCTACACCCCCTAACCAATGTCCCTAACTAACTATGACAAGATTTCATAGGTCAAGGTCACTATGGAAAGGTCAAAGTTCAAATCAAGGTCAGACCATGACTTTGCACACCTACACCCCTCAACATATTTCCCTACCAGGTGATTGCTAAATATATGGATGTGAAATACCATTTTTATGCAGATGACTTCCTGCTGTTCATTCATCTATCTCCTGGAAATTGTGCAAACTCATTTCATCAGCTCATGACCTGTCTGAATGACATCCATACCTGGACGTTTGAAAATAGGCTTAAATTAAAGCCTATAGTTTATAGTCTTTGGTTCCACGGATAGGTACAAATGGCTTAGAGATTCTTTCCCTGTCAATATTTTGGGTTACTGCCTCTCCCCAACAAAAGTTTGCGTCTGGGTGTATTGTTTGATTCAAAATTTAGTTCATTAACCAAATAAATTTTGTGATCAATTCCTGTTTTGCTAACCTGTAGAATTTGCATTGCATCCAATGTTTTCTTTCGTATGATGTCTCAGTCATGGCAGCAAATGCATTGGTCAGCAGTCATCTGGATTATTGCAATTCTCTGTTTCAAAGTTTGTCTTTCAAAACCATCACAAGGCTCCAGAATATACAAAATTGATTGGCACGCTTAATTTTGGTGCTTCCAGATTTACTTGTATCACTCCAAACTTAAAGTCTCTTCGCTGGCTCCCTGTTAAACAATGAATCATCTAGAAAACCTGGTATTGATATGCAAGTACCTCAACACTAGTAAGCCAAAATATTTTGCCCAGTTCTTGTCTTTGTGGGCAGAGTAAGCGAGTACATACAGTTGGTCAAGGTTCTGCACTGTAAACTCCTGACCATCAGTAAGCAAATACCAATTTTCTGGGTTTGAACTGCCGACCTCAGAGGTAGGAGGCGAGTGTGTTACCACTGTGCCAGCATTGCCCTGGCATGTTCTTCAATGTGTACTTCAAAGATACAAGGTGTCTTTTTGATGGTATAAGCACAAGGTCCTCAAGAGAGAAAGCAACAGTAACGACTACACAGAAAGGTGTGACCTGGGCATTACCTCAGCCAAGGAGGTTAGATTGAGAGCTCCTTAGATTCTATTTGTTGGAAAGATTACAATAAACTGCTGCACAGATTTTTGTTACATTTTAACAGAATGTGAGCCTTGATCTAACAAAGAACTGCTTTAATTTTGGAAATGATCTTGTTTAAGGATTTTTTTCAAATAATAAGCAATAGTGCAGGTGTTGGACCATGGTGGAGGTATACACTCTCCAAGTGATTTTATTTGGTCTTGATAATTTTTGTCTGTCACTAGAAAACCAGCTTGAAGTGTAAAGTCTTAAACCAGGTTTTACAGCCCCACAGGAAACTTTTATTTGCTATCATAATAATCTGGCTCAAATCAGGTTTAAGTGAGATTTGAAAGTCAATTTTAGTTTTCAATAGCCAGGGAAATGAGATTTTAAAACACTGAGAAAATATGTCAACTAATTATTACACATTACTAGGGTCACAGTGGTAAAACACTCACCTCCCAACTGAGATCTGTGGTTCAAACTTGGACCCTTTTTGGGCAAAATGCTAGTCTAGTTGCTTACTGATGGTTGACAGTTTACAGTAGTACTACAGAACCTTGACTAACTGTATGTACTGGTTTCCTCTGCCCATAAAACTGTGACGATCCGACGGATCGTGTAAATAATAATTTGACGGTCCGACGGACCACTAAATGTTGCTACAAAGCATTACTACTTCTTCTATTTCAAATATTAAAGTTTCAAATCTATGTATATATAAAAAGAGTTGTTTTACCTTATTTTTACAGCAAAACTTGTCATTGGTAGTTGATACGGTTTAATATTTTGTTCTACATTCAAGTACATGTGTTGTTGTTGTCGGCCATTTTTCTATTTGTATGAGAAACTCAAAGCGTCTGGGGCTTTTGGGAGTTAATTGGTATCAAATATTTGGGGCAACTTTTGGGCCAATGAGAGGGATTTATTTTTATGTGGGCCTCTAGAGGTCAAGGAAAATGACCCAGTTTTTGGGTATAAAAAGGCATGCAGCTAGACATTCTATCTGGTTTGACAGCACTCCCCAAGGAGAATACAGTCCTAAGACTATAGACTATAGCCAAAGCTGAAAATGTCTACAAGATACCTGCCAAGAAGCAGGTGAGACCCTTTTATCATATTCCAGGGATTAGATATGTGGGTTTGTGTTTGTTGAACCAGCCCCAAGCTTTATTGGGTATGTAAAATTGTAAATAAATTGGTGGGGGAATTTCTTTGGAATGTAAATTTCTTCCTGTCTAACTTTGATTTAACTTCATACCAGTTCTAGTAAATGGTAATTGAATAGTGATGTAGATAAATGTTTTTCCTAGTTTTGTTGATACAATAAATGTTATCCTGATAGTAAATAAATATTTCTCAGTTCATATATAACTTTATTTCCAACTGAACCCTTTGGCACGTTACAGAATTGGTGGCAGTGGTTATACTTGGGAATAAGTTAATATATATATATATAGCTGAATAAGGAATATTGTTGTATACTAGGATTGGTATAGCATTACTTTTGTTCTGATGGAGGGGGATTGGTATGATGATCAGGATTCTAATTATGATGATCAGGATTCTAATTATAATGATCAGGATTCTGTTAGTGATTCTGTACAGGGAAGAGTAGTACAAGATGAGGTACAGGGGTATGAGTTGCATAGGGTAGCAAGTCATGAAGTCCAAACTGAGCCTGTTAGACCAAAGTCTAACAAAAGGTTACAATTTGGTGAACCTCAAGTCCAATATGTGTATGGGGATCAGGAAACTAATGCAAAACAGCCACTGGTAGGGGGTATAACATCAAATGTGAGAATGGAATGTGGATACCAGAGGGGCGGTGCATATGGTTTAGATTCGCTACATGGGAATTATGGTGGGCAAGGACCTGATTATTCCATGGGGTGTAGACCTTTAGCGGGTGGGTGTAGGCTAACAAATGTCAATGTTGAGTCTCATTCACCAACTAGGAGAGGTTATGACCCAATGGCATATGTTAACAGTGAGCCAGAGTTACAATGTGGGAGAGGTTATGAACGCACAACTGGTCTTCCAAATGTAGATCAGAATTGGACGTTTCCTCCCAGGGTGAATAATTCATTAGGTTATGATGTTCTAAACCATATGGATAGGTATAATCCACCAGGTAGAGCTAAACCATGTCCATCTTATGATGGGAAAAGTAGCTTCAAAGACTTTTTGATCCAATTCGAAATGATAAGTGAATATAATCAATGGAGTATGCATGCAAGGGCTTCAGAATTAGCCATGTGTCTTAAGGATCAAGCTGTTGCTGTATTAGCTGATTTAGCACCTTCTCAGCGTAGGCATTATGATTCTCTGGTTGCAGCATTAATGGAAAGGTTTGAGCCTGATAACCAATCTCAGTTGCATAGAGCTCAATTAAAGTCTAGGATAAGGAGGGATAATGAGCCATTGCCACAATTGGCACATGATATTAGAAGATTGGTGCGGGATTCTAATCCTGGTGTTCCAATGGACATAAGAGAGAGTATGGCTAAGGATAGTTTCTTAGATGCATTAAATGATAAGGAGCTTGAGTTGGCTATATTTCAAAGTCGACCAAAAACCTTACAGGATGCGTTGAGAACAGCTATAGAAATAGAGGCTTTTCATAGAAGTAGGGATAGGAGATTACCTTTAAGGACACTTAAAGAATCAAAGTGTACCAATGACACTAAAACTTCTGTGCAAGAGTTACAGGCAACGATTGCTAGGCTTGAGGAAGAATTGAAACTGACTAAGTTATCTCAGGGTGACGATGTAAAAACAGACCACAGCTCAAGTGTAAAGTCCAGTTATAGGTCCAAACGCAAAGTAGTTTGTTATTATTGTGATAAGCCAGGGCATGTAGTGAAGGATTGTAGGAAGAAACTAGCGGACAAAAGAAACAAGGAAGTGAGGGACCCTTTAAACAAGTAAAAGCTGAAGTAGAGGGTCATACTCCAGCTGTAGGCAATAGGGGACCCAAAAAGTTGTCATGTAATGATGGTTTGTACCTGCCTTGCACTATCTGTAACAGTAAACTGAACTGTTTGGTTGACACAGGGGCAAATATGAGCATTATACATCCGAAGAAGTATTATGCCATACCAAAGGCTCAACGGCCTGACTTAGAAGTTGGTGTCAATAGTATTAGTGTTGCTGATGGTGGTAAAATTAGGCCAGTGGGTAAGGTAACTTTGCCACTTGAGATACCTGATGTAGGAATTTTAAACCAGGAATTATTAGTGGCTGAAACAAGTGAACCATTAGTTTTAGGATATGATTTTTTCCAGAAACATCAGTGTGTGATTGATTTAGTCAATAATACTATTGATATAGGTGGGAAAACTGTCCCTTGTTGCCTAGAGAGCAAATTGGCATCTTTGTTTCGTATTAGAGTGGATGAAAACATTACAATACCAGCAAATAGTGAAATGATAATACCAGCATATGTACAGCATTCAGATGATGAAGTATTACCATCAGAAATGATGCTTGAAGGTTGCCCAAAGGCAATAGAAAAGAAAGGTGTATTCATAGCTAGGTCTCTAGTGAGTCTGGGTTCACACAGAATTCCTGTTAGGGTTTTAAATCCTTCAGATGAAGCAAAAAGTTTGTATAAAGAGATGGTTTTAGGCCTGGGTAGTCAGATAGCAAAGTCAGAGTCGGTCAATCTGAAGGCTCGCAGCATTGAACCTGAAATATCAAATACTGATATCTTGCCTGATCATGTACAAACCTTGTGGAATCAATGCAAAAATGAACTTAGTTTGACTGAGCAAACACAAGCTGAAAGTTTGTTGATTGAATATTCTGATGTTTTTGCACGATCAAAGGCAGATTTAGGGAAAACCTCTTTGTTTCAACATAGGATTAATACCGGGAATTCTGCCCCAATAAAGCAAAGACCTAGACGGGTACCTATGTCAAAGCGTCAGGTTGAAAGGGATGAAATTGAGAAAATGTTAGAAAATGATATCATTACCCCATCAAATAGTCCATGGTCATCACCTATAGTGTTAGTGACTAAAAAAGATGGGTCCTGCAGATTCTGTATTGATTATCGTAAGTTGAATGATGTCACTATTAAAGACTCTTATAGCCTTCCAAACCCAAATGACTGTCTTCAGTCATTAAATGGTTCAAAGTGGTTCAGTACCCTAGATCTTGCAAGCGGTTACTGGCAGATGGAAATGCACCCAGATGACAAATCAAAAACTGCTTTCACCACCCAAAGTGGTTTATATGAGTTCAATGTAATGCCTTTTGGGTTAACAAATGCACCAAGTTCATTTGAAAGGTTAATGGAAAAGGTTCTATCTGGTTTGCAGTATGACATCTGTTTGTTATATCTTGATGATATCATTGTCAAGAGCAATACATTTGAGAATCAAATTCTGTACTTGAAACAGGTCTTTGAGAGACTAAGGCAGGCAAATTTGAAGTTATCTCCAAAGAAGTGTCACCTATTTAAACACAAAGTGGCATTTTTGGGGCATATTGTTTCAGATGAGGGAATTTCAACAAATCCTGAAAAAGTTGAGACAGTAAAGTCATGGCCTATTCCGAAGAATATCAAGCAGGTTAGGGGTTTTTTAGGGCTATGTTCGTACTACAGGAAGTTCATCAGGAACTTTTCAACCATAGCTAAACCCCTGACTAGACTGACAGAAAAACAAATGACGAGGTTCTCATGGACAAGTGAATGTATGGAAGCTTTCAATGAGCTTAAGTCATGCCTAGTTTCTGCACCAATATTGACTTATCCTGATATAGAGCAAGACTTTATTCTAGACACAGATGCCAGTGGTGTTGGTATAGGAGCTATCTTGTCCCAAAAGCAAGATGGTCAAGAGAGGGTCATTGCTTATTATAGTAAGGTTTTGTCAAAATCTGAGAGGAATTATTGTGTTACAAGGCGTGAGCTTTTGGCCATTGTTGAAGCTATAAAGCATTTTCACACTTACCTGTATGGTGTAACATTTACCATCAGAACTGATCATGGTTCATTGAGGTGGTTGCTGAACTTCAAAAACCTCGAAGGCCAGTTATGTCGTTGGGCAGAGTTGTTAGGTACCTACAATTATACCATTGAACATCGTGCTGGTAAACTGCATGGTAATGCCGATGCATTATCTAGAAGACCATGTCAGTTTTGCAAATATTGTGATAGGGTAGAGAGTAAGGAAGTAACTTGGTCAGCCCAGACAGCAGAATGTGACTGTACATCCTTAACTCCAGAACGGGGTACAAATCATAATTTGAATCCAGAGGAAACTGGTAATGTTCAAAATTGTGAAGCTTTCCAAGCAATAAAGCATGGCAATATGAACATACGCAGTATTTCTGATGGGTCAAATACAGATTCTGATACTCTGGTGGGGAATGATGACAGTTCCACTGAACTTGATGAGGGTTGGTTGAAGCCAATATCTGATAAGGATTATTTGGAAGCATTGTCCCAAGATGATGATTTGAAAAGGTTTGTTGAATGGAAAACACAGGGAAGTAGGCCTTCTTGGCAAGATATTGCAAAATACTCTACTACTTTGAAGAGTTATTGGGCACAATGGGATAGGCTAGAACTCAGAGGTGTTCTTCTGTATAGAAGATGGGTTGATTCTAGAATCAATGAATCATGGCAATTGGTGATTCCATCTCCAATGAGAAAGGAATTGTTTTCCCAAATTCATAACCAGAAATGGTCTGGTCACCTTGGTGTTAAGAGAACCATGGGTAGGATGAGGAGAAGAGGCTATTGGGTTGGATATAAGGCTGATATAACTACCTGGTGTCAAAGCTGTCCCCAATGCCAAAAGCGTAAATCCCCCAATAAAAAGGCTCACCATCCTATGAGGCAGTATCTAGTTGGAGCTCCAATGGAACGTGTAGCTGTTGATATATTAGGTCCACTGCCTGAGAGTAATTTGGGAAATAAGTATATTTGCATTGTCAGTGATTATTTTACAAAATGGGTAGAAGCCTTTCCAATGCCGAATCAAGAGGCTGAAACCATAGCCAAGGAACTGGTTGATAAATTTTTCAGTAGATTTGGGATACCATTATCGATTCATTCTGATCAAGGAGCTCAATTTGAGTCTATGTTGTTTCAGCAGCTTTGTGAATTATTGAACCTTGATAAGACAAGAACTACACCATATCGTCCACAAAGTGATGGATTGGTAGAACGATTTAATCGTACACTTGAGGACATGCTAAGCAAATTTGTAGCAGCAGATCAGAGGGACTGGGATTCTAACCTTCCCCTTCTTATGTTAGCATATAGATCCTCTATTCACGATTCCACTGGTCAAAGCCCATATCTTATGATGTTTGGTCGTGAGACTATATTGCCGGTAGATCTCCTTCTAGGGCCAAATACTGTAAAGACAGAAGAGAACGTAACTTGTGTTTCTTACATTCAAGGTCTGAGGCAAAACATGGCAAAAATTCATGAGTTAGCTAGGGACAAATTACTTGAGGCAAGTGATAATCAGAAACGTCATTATGATATAAGGTCAAATACCCATAGCTATAGACAGGGTGATAAAGTTTACCTTTTTGATCCTTCCAAAAAGAAGGGTATCAGTCCTAAGCTGCAATGTAGATGGACAGGTCCATTTGAAATTATTGAACAGTTATCAGATCTATTGTATAAAGTTAAGCTGACCAATAGGGTAAAGGTGATTCACCATGATAGACTTAAACCTTGTTATGGTTCTGGGCAAATACAGGAGGAGGAAAACAATCGAGTCAGTTGCACAAGGGAAAAACAAGAATCAGACCAAGTTGTTAGTAGGGAAGAGGAGGAAACTGTCACTCGTAACGTGTCTTTGGGTATTCCCTCCGTTGTAACTAGGACGGGCCGAAATATAAATCTTCCAAAGAAGTATTCAGATTTCCAAATGCATTAGTGAGGGTTTTTTTTTTTTTATTTTTTTCTCTTGTGTTTCAGAGAGAGGCATTGTTGCAAACACTGCTCTTTCACTTCAATGTCTAAGCCAGCATTGGACAGGCACGAAGCCGAACTACATGACAAGATGGCAAGATGTGGGTTCGGCTGCAGTTTTGTGTTTCCTCTCAGGAGGAAGTGTCTCCTAAGAGACCATCATAAAAAATGTCACAAGGGATTGCCACACCGTGACCCTATTATTGATGGTAAGGCTAAATGTAATGATATTACTACTTGCCCTCCCGTGAGGGAAGAAAGGTCCCGCTCTCCCCTAAGGGAGTTGTCTGGTGATGATGGGCCTCCTAGAACCCCTGGGCGTTCTTTTGAGGAGGAGGAGGATGAGTTCCTTGTGAACTTTGACGACCCCTTGGGTCTGGAAAACCCAGAGTCCCCTCCTAAGGAGGATACTGTGTCCGCCACACCGCCGAGGATAGTGGGAGAGGCCACAGCTGGATCTACCGACACCATGGAGCGAGGAACGTCACCAGTCTGCTGGAACCCAACTTCGCCAGCCAAGCCAGATCTGGGATGGAAGCTGATACCTGTAGATATTCCTGACTATTCAAGACCGATATATAAAGACTTTTTGTCAAAACCAGATAGATATACAACTTATTTATTATCCGCTGACCCAAGGTTCAAATGTTTAATATGATTACTGAATTAAAAGTTGATATTATTATTGTATTTTACTTTGTGTTGTACAATTTTCTTTTGCAGGTTTGAGGACAAACTCTCTTTTCAGGGGGAAGGGGGGTAATGTGACGATCCGACGGATCGTGTAAATAATAATTTGACGGTCCGACGGACCACTAAATGTTGCTACAAAGCATTACTACTTCTTCTATTTCAAATATTAAAGTTTCAAATCTATGTATATATAAAAAGAGTTGTTTTACCTTATTTTTACAGCAAAACTTGTCTTTGGTAGTTGATACGGTTTAATATTTTGTTCTACATTCAAGTACATGTGTTGTTGTTGTCGGCCATTTTTCTATTTGTATGAGAAACTCAAAGCGTCTGGGGCTTTTGGGAGTTAATTGGTATCAAATATTTGGGGCAACTTTTGGGCCAATGAGAGGGATTTATTTTTATGTGGGCCTCTAGAGGTCAAGGAAAATGACCCAGTTTTTGGGTATAAAAAGGCATGCAGCTAGACATTCTATCTGGTTTGACAGCACTCCCCAAGGAGAATACAGTCCTAAGACTATAGACTATAGCCAAAGCTGAAAATGTCTACAAGATACTTGCCAAGAAGCAGGTGAGACCCTTTTATCATATTCCAGGGATTAGATATGTGGGTTTGTGTTTGTTGAACCAGCCCCAAGCTTTATTGGGTATGTAAAATTGTAAATAAATTGGTGGGGGAATATCTTTGGAATGTAAATTTCTTCCTGTCTAACTTTGATTTAACTTCATACCAGTTCTAGTAAATGGTAATTGAATAGTGATGTAGATAAATGTTTTTCCTAGTTTTGTTGATACAATAAATGTTATCCTGATAGTAAATAAATATTTCTCAGTTCATATATAACTTTATTTCCAACTGAACCCTTTGGCACGTTACAAAACTACCCGTACTGATATGACCTATATACAATGTTGAAAGCAACATTAAACCCAAATAAATAAATGTTATATATTACCTGTTTGGTACAATGATGATATGCCTAACATGCAATTGAATTGACCATATTCTTTAGACACATTGGTGTCTTTTTTATTCTGTTCATAATATAAAACATATGTTGAAGCTTGTTCAGCATTTTCTTCTCGTATAGTTAGTTGTGCTGTATCCAGGCGTGGAGCATGACATATTATGCTAAAACAACAATAGAGGAACATAGTGTCAATGTAAACATTGATGTACTTTGGTAGACACAGTATTTATGCAAGACCGTATATGGTCATTTCATTACCCTCATTGAAAAGACAAATTCACAAGGTCCATTGAGGTCAAGTCAGTGACCATAACTTATGTGTCATGCCAAGCTAAAACAGAAATTTTATGTGATAGGTAAAGTATGAAAAAAGTGTGCTTTACTGGGAAAATAATGCACACTCAACCAGACCCCGAAGGGGTCGAGTAATAGTGTGCATTATTTTCCCAGTGAGGCACACTTCTGAATACTTTACCGAACTTAAAGCTCACACACTATTGGAGACATATCCCCCTGAAATACTGTACTTTTATGGAATTGTTTTTAAAACTCCTAATAAACCATTTAACCTAAATCTCAGTGTACTTGATTAGTGGTTATTTATATATTGAAAAGACAAAGTTTCAGATTTATTTTTCAATTTATATAGCATTTATCTCATGGTTCTGGCAACAACCATTTGACTGTTTCTGGGGCCTGTAAATCGAAGCATTCGTAAAATAGTTAACTAATCAATACTTAACGACAATATAATGACATATTAACTAAAGCATTCAGTGGGTAAATGGAAAGCACTCTTTATGTTTTCGTTACATTATGCTTTCGTTTGGTAACTATAGACTAAATGTGTGCTTGTATTTGGTTACTTGTGTGTTTGTGTAGCAGTGTCCTTTGCCACAGTACCTTATTTGGTAGACACACAAGAGTGGGGTTTACATATTTTAATCACTAACATTGACATAGATCTAAAATACCATCTACCTACTGGTGTAATCAGAGATTAAGGCCAACTTAATAAAAATATATAGTTAAACATTTTACATACTTTATATTGAGTATACTGAGATATATTTGCAATAAACTAAGATAGCAACATAGATTATGTTAAGGTGGCCATACCGTAGCTTGGCCCAATTAGTTGTCTTTGTGAGTCTTTGTAACTAGTGGACAGGATGACATTTAGGTTGAAACTTAGAGTGAAGTCAATTTTTGAGTAATTTTACTTTACCAACATAGATTTTGGGCCAAGCTAAGGTTATGTATAACTTTAAGCATTTACTTATGATAATAGTATCATAATTTAGATTTTCTGGTTAAGTAGAGTGGGTTAAGGAGTAAATACTGTGGTGAACAATCTAATAAGTATCCCATTGTTGTTTTGTTCACAAAAGAGGTAGATTAAAAATGATGAATATTCATAAATATGTATAAATGAACTATTAAAAGGTGTAAACATAAAAGATGAGTAAAATTGTAAGATCTGCACTTAAAACAAAGATAGTCAAAACTTACAAAAAATTAAGATAATCATTAAAAAATTCTTAGCATTTCAAACTTGTGAGATTCATGTACTATGTGGGAAAAGTTGACCAAACATCTTTAAAAAATGTGATATTTATCTAAAATTGATTTGGGATACCCAGGATATGTTAGTAGAGATCCCCTTCAATTCATAAATCTTCATTGAAATGCATCACTCACTCAACCAAATCCAATGTAAATTACCATTTATATTCACATTACCTTTATGCACAATATTCACTAACTTTGTTTTATATAACAATGATAACTTTATATTTATGTGGAAGTAAAAGACAAAGGGTTCATGCAACTAACACTTAACAACAGGGTCAGAGTTATCGTTAAATTTGAGGGTTTTTACGAAAAAAATAACCAAGAGTAAACTAACTAAGGTTTTGATTTACACGACACTTTGCTAACTTAGGGTTAACTTAGAGTTAACCAATTAGTTAGCAAAACGAAGGCTTTGATTTACAGCCCCCAGGTGTCTGTAAATTAGAACAAAAAGTGTGCATTACCTAAAAATAATGCACACTTTTAACAATAGAATGACATCATAAGGTGTGATTTTTTTAAATATGCCTTCAGTATAATGATTCATGTGATGTCTGGTTTTTCAAATTTTAGAATTCATGAGGGGGGCCATGGTGGCAGAGTGGTAACACTCTCACGTCCCACCTCTGAGGCCGGGGTTCGATCCCCGTCAAGGCCTTATGTGGGAAAGCTGGTAGTTGCTTGCCGCTGGTCGGCAGTTTACAGTACAGAACCCTAGCGAACTCTATGTACTGGTTTCCTCTGCCCTTCCAACTACCCGTCGTGATATGACCTGTACAGTGTTGAAAGCGACGTAAAACCCCAAATAAAAAAAATAAAATAAAAAAATAGAATTCATGATATTTATTTGGGCTTAATGTCATTTCCAACACATTGTATCGTTTACCACTACAGATAGTTTTAAGGGCAGAGGAAGAGGAGGCTGGGTGGTGTAACGGTTAGAGTGCTCGAATCTCGGCCCGGGTACTTCATGTTGGAAAGTTGTTAGTTATTTGCTGATGCCCGGTGGTTTACAGAGCAGAATCTTGACCAACTAGTATGTACTGGTTCCTCCACCCGTAAACTACCCGTTGTGCACGTGTGATATGACCCTGTCTGTTGAATGCAACATAAAACAAAAAATAACTCTGTTAAAGGGCAGAGGAAATCAGTAAGATTATGTTTAGCTCTGTGGTAAAGTTTCAAAGTAAATGTATTATATCACTTTACACCAAGATAGCTGGCTGTTGAACAGGAAGTAAACCCGGCCCTACTTTGATCTTTAAACCAGGATAGTATTTTTCTAATCAACAGTTAATTAAATTGTGATAGAAAGGTTTTATTCATGTCAGTGATGTTCAAGATTCTGTTGTGTATCTCTTGTCAAAGCGATGCCTACTTGCTGTAGTTTCTCAAACCTGTTTTCAGACTGAAATGTTCTTTCATTCTTTGTTAGTATATAATTTTCTAAATGTTCTCTTTTATCCATGCCAGGTTTATTACTTCTGGAGAAAAGGACATATCCTGGGTTAGTCCCTTTCTAGGCAGTGTATTCCTTGGCACATTCATGATTAATAGACAATTTCTCCAATCTAATCTACTGCTTTGCATATGTCGGACATGTTTCACAATTCCTCGGTGTCTATTTGATTTAAGTTAACATGCTATGCTACAAGTCAGATAACTAGTGCAAGATTAGATTGTTTACAGCTTGATATATTCATGTTCTATATCTTATTTCTTCCTAACTCCTGTCTATACTACAGTGTTGCAATTTTGATTTCTAGTATCATGGATTGTATGTTCATGTCTTTTGATGACATTCCTATGTTATGTTATTTCTCTTTGTTCTTAATGTGTTTTAATTTTGAGCTTCATACCTATCCTTTGTGTGTGTTGATTAACTATTGCATATCTAGAATCAGCAATATAACTAACCCTGAACAAATTGTTATATCTTGGAGTAACTGTGTCTGTAAATTGGAACTTGTTTCTGAGAAAAAACTGCTATTTTTTCACTATATGCAACAAAACAGAAGTCTTAATGTTTTTAGCTTAAATACTAATGGACTTGGTGAAAGGCTCAAAAGAACTACATTGTACAAATGGCTAAGTTCCAAGTTTACAGGGATTACTTTCCTTCAGGAGGTTCACTCCACCTTAGATTCTGAGCAGTCTTGGTCTGCAGATTTCACAGGATATAATGTGTTTTACAGTCATAGTACAGGTAATGCACGTGGGGTGTGCACGCTAATTCCTACTAACTATAACATAAAAATTATTAACCATATAACTGACAAAAATGGAAGATACTCGATATTGCATACTTTTATAGAGGACGCAGACGCGGTATTGGCTAATATTTATGCTCCAACAAAGAATAACTAGGGTGATCAAATTCTATTCCTAGCAGAACTAAGGGAACAACTTCTGAGTTTTCTTGGTAAAAAAATAATACTTGGTGGAGACTTTACCACATGTATGGACCCTTCGATTGATAAGCAAGGAGGTTTCCAAGAAACTCAAAGTAATTATGCTCGAAAGCTTATAGATTTATTGGAAGAGTTTGACTTATGTGATATTTTCAGACTTCAACATCCCAATACCCCTAGGTACACTTGGTGAAACAAGGTCAAATGAGGCTTGGTTCAGTCTAGGCTAGATATGTTTTTTGTCTCAAACAATATGCAGTTTCAGCAAATAAAATCTTACATAAGACCTAGTATTAAATCTGATGATAGTTTAATTCAGATATCAGGTTAGGGGCAGAGGTTTCTACAAGTTTAATGTTAAGTTATTAGAAGATAAAACCTATGTCGATGCTATGAACAATAAATTAGACTCCTCATTCTCATTACGAGAAGACTTCACTGATAAATCTGTATGGTGGGATTTTGTTAAAATGAAAATAAGAGATTTTTCAATTTCATACTCCCCTTTTAAAGCAAAAGAATCCAGATATAAAGAACAAAAAATAGCAAATGAATTAAAAGAACTGGAAAATAAATTGGGTGAAACACCAACTGTAGAAGCAATAGATAAATATACAGAGCTCCAAAATACTTTAAATGAACTATACATAGGTAGAGCTAAGGGTTCACTTATAAGATCAAGGGCACAACATTTAGAACTAAATGAAAAGAATAACAAATATTTTCTAAACTTAGAAAAACGAAATTTTAATGCTAAATGTATAAAAAGTTTAAAAACATCCGATGGGTTCATTTACAAAGAACAAGAAATACTCGAAGAAGAAAAAAGGTACTTTGAGAACCTATACAGTTCAAACCACCCTAAAATAGATCCATCAGAATTAAGTGAGTTAGAGCAGGAATTTTTGTCAAACCCAAACATCAAGAAATTAGACAACTCACAAAAAGAATTGTGTGACCTCGATATTACCATTGAGGAATGTTCTATAGCAGTGCAAAAATTATCAAATAACAAATCCCCCGGAACTGATGGGCTCCCAGTAGAGTTTTATAAACTTTTTTGGAACAAATTAAAATATTTTTAGTTCTGAGTTATAAATGGTCAATTAAAAATAACCAGCTGTCATCAGATCAAAAACGGAGAATCATAAATCTGGTTCCGAAAAAAACAAGGATCTGTGTTCACTGAATAACTGGAGGCCAATTAGTGTACTAAATGCAGACTATAAGATCCTAACTAAAGTGTTTGCCATTCGGCTACAAAAGGTTTTAAATACCCTAATAAATCCAGATCAAGTAGGATACATTAAAGGCAGATTCATTGGCGAAAATATTTGTACAATTAAAGACATTATTGATTATTGCACCTTCTATAACAAACCTGGTCTAGTTATTCTAGTAGATTTTGCCAAGGCTTTTGATTCCCTCACTTGGAGTTTCCTATTTAAATGCTTAAAAACCATGAACTTTGGTGATAGATTTATTGATTGTGTCAAAATGCTCTACAATGATATACAAAGCTGTGCTATTAACAATGGCAAATCCTCCCAGTTCTTTAACCTACACCGTGGTATCAGGCAAGGATGCTGTCTGAGTGCTCTACTTTTTATAATAGTAGTTGAGTATCTATCCACTGATATACGAGACAATAAAATGATTAAAGGTATCACAATTGGTGATCATGAATATCTCATAAATCAACTTGCTGATGATACTACTCTATTCATTAATAGTGAAGACTGTCTAACACATGCTTTTGATCGAATAGAATGTTTTGGACTTTGCTCAGGTCTGACACTAAATAAGTCAAAAACGGAAATCGTCCCCTTAAACAGTGAAATGGTGCAAACAAATAAAAGTTTTCAATGGAAATATGGTCCATTCAAAAGTTTAGGAGTTTGGCTTTCTGCATCAGATGAGGTAATGTTTCAGCTGAATTTCAAGCCTAAACTAAATGCAATACAACATCTTATTAATGTATGGTCTGGCCAAGGTTTAAGTATTAAAGGTAAAGTTACAGTTATTAAGAGTCTAATCATAAGCCAAATTGTCAACATGTGCAGTGCAATCTATGTACCTGAAAGTTTTATTACTGATGTTGACAGAATGCTTTTTTCCTTCTTATGGGGACAAAACAAGACCAAAGGTCAAGCGAAAGACAGTTGTTAATGACTATGCCCAAGGAGGAGTAAAATGGTTGACTTTAAACAAGTAATCACCTCTATTAAGGCTAGTTGGGTTAAAAGATTGTTAATAAAAGGTACAACTACTTTTAGAAATAAATGGAGATACTTGACATTAAAAATTTGTGGCATCAATGATACTGAAACTTTATTATGTAAAATCAGTCCAATAAGAATACAAGTCCCCACTCGGTGTACCAGTTTTTATCGACAAGTTCTAGCTTGTTGGTTTTCATTCTTTTCAGTGGAACCAAAAAATTACATAGAAATCCTAGAGGAAAAAATCCAATACAATCAGTATATAAAAATACAAGATAAACCCCTAGGTAAAAATTTTGATTTCTTGAAGCAATGTGGAATAATACATATCAGAGATATTGTTGATGAAAAAGGTCTTATGAGTAAAACTAATATAGAGGTAAAATATGGATGTCGCATGGAAGGATAAAATAAAAACAAACAAAAACCATTAAGTACCATTAACTATGATATAAAACATATACATAAAAATGTAAGTCGGTTACAAACATATATGAGTACATGACTTTCTCAAGCTCTATGCCAAGTGTAGTTGATAAGTGGGTAGAATATTACCCATTCCTTATTAATCTTGATTGGAAGAAAATATTTAAACTGCCAGGTATAGCCTGTAATGAGTACAAACTGCAGAGTTTGCAATATTCTATCCTACACAGATACTTTTATTGTAATCACAATTTACATTTGTGGCAGTTAGTGGACTCTCCTGATTGTGACTATTGTCATGTTGTAGATAATATAGAGCATTTTTTCTTTTATTGTGAAACTGTTCATAACATATGGAATTGCATAAAGAGGTTAATTGTACAATACTTTCAAATTAACATAAAAGTCACTGTTCTTGAGGTGTTGCTAGGCATTCCATGTGAGAAATATACTGCATTGCATTTGATCAATTTTATCTTTTTGTATGTAAAATGGTATATATATCAGACAAAGAAAGGAAATAATATAATAACATTTAAATGCCTTTCTCTTAAACTTAAAAATAGAATCGAACAGAAATAGTATCTTTTAAATGTTCTAATATATTTTTACATGAAGAAAACTTTATTAGTCTTTGTGAGGATTTGTTGGGACTAAGTTGGAAAACTAGAGTTGAAGAGGTGGGTTTTGAGGTGTTTTCTAAAAGATGTGATAGAGGGACTGTTTCTTAATTGGAAGGTGAGAGTTCCAAAGAGCTGGGGCATAGTGACTGAAAAAAAATGAGAAGTGTTTTATTGGTTTGTGGACTCTAGGGTCAAAAGTGGGTGTATGAAGGAACTGGAGTTGGGGGTGCTTTGCCTTGTATTTCTGGAAGAAGTGTAGGGGGGAATTAATTCTCTTAGGTAAACTGGTTGA
Organism: Sabellastarte sp. h YS-2021; assembly: GCA_964017235.1. NCBI lineage: Eukaryota > Metazoa > Annelida > Polychaeta > Sabellida > Sabellidae > Sabellastarte > Sabellastarte sp. h YS-2021. The sequence goes on from OZ024938.1 coordinate 61,903,607, forward strand.
CCTTGGTTGAGAATTTTGTATGTAATTAGGCCTATTTTAAATTGTACCCTATATCTGACTCGGAGCCAATGGAGTTTTTTTAGTTGAGGGGTAATGTGAGAGAATATAGAGGAATGGGTGACAACCTTGAAGAGTGAGTGTTGGACTAACTGCAATCTCCTTTACTCAAAATCAGTTAGTGATAAGAACAGTGAATTGCAATAGTCCAATCTGCTCTCACCAAAGCATTTGTTAACAGAACTGATGTTTTAAGGTCTAGAAGGGAGCGAATTCTGCAGAGGTCTCTCGCATGAACTCTAGTGGTCTTTATGACCTGTTACACATGGTCTGGGAAATTGAAATTGGAGTTGAACACCACTCGGAGGTTCCTGTCACTTTGTGCTGGTGAGACCTGATTTCCCAGAATATTGATAGAAAATGAGGGAGGAGTTGTTTACGTTTTTGGGGGGAGCCTATGAGAATAAACTCGGTTTTGTCAGGGTTAAGTTTTAATTTATTTGTAAATATGAAATTTTGAATGTCATTTAGGCAGTTCTTTAGTTTTTGTATAAAGTGAGAGAAATTTGCTGGTGAGAGTGTCTGTATAACTGGGTGTCATCAGCGTAAAAGTGGTAGTTAATGCTACTGTGGGAATGGATGATTAAACTAATTGGGTTTGCATAGAGAAAGAAAAGAATTGGACCAAGGATGGAACCCTAGGGGACCCCATACTGGAGCACAGCAGGATGTGAGAGTGTGCTACCTACCTTGACCGAGTGTGTCCTTCCCGACAGGTATGATTTGAACCAGCCAAGTGCTAGCTCACTGATTCCATAGTAAGCATTAAGTCTGTTCAGGAGAATAGTGTGGTCAATGGTATTGAATGCAGCGGAGAGATCCAGAAGGTTAAGGGCAGTGACAGACCCTTTGGCCACACTGAGAATATCATTATGAATATTAAGGGGGGGGGGGCACTTTTAGTAGAATGGTATTTTCTATAAGCTGATTTGAAGACAGTCATAAGGTCACCTTCATCAAAGTGAGTTTGTAGCTGGATGGCTACTACCCTTTCAAATACCTTTGAAATAAAGTTTAGATTAGAGACAGGCCTATAGTTTTTGAAAACTTCTTTGTTTAAGGATGATATTTTGAGAATTGGGGTAACATGTGCATGCTTGAAAAAATTTGGACACTTACCTTGGTCAAGAGAGGCATTGATTAATGAAGTGATGGGGGTGATGAGAAAATCCAGATAATCAAGAACAAGAAAAGTGGGCCAAGGGAACATGATTTGCTTGAAGAGTTGACAATAATTTTGGTAACTTGATCCTCAGTTACAGTAGAGAAAGTGGAAAACATAGGGGGAGGAGAGTCTGGGGTGGTGTGTTGCAAACTGAGGGAAGTAGAGAATGTTGAGCATATTTTTTTTCAATTTTTCTGTGAAAAACTCTACAAATCTGTCAGCCAAAAGCTGAGGGGGCTTTATTGATGGGAGCATCTTGGCTGGTAGTCCAATATAAACACCATAAACACAATTCAGAGGTTTGCCTATATCTGTGACAAGCTTATTCTCATACACAATACGTAACATTTTAAACTTTATCATTGAGTAGTATGCGTATTTGCTGGACATGTCTTAGGGTTGGTTAATCAAGAGATTCAGATGAAGGGAAGCCAGCTGAATGGGGGGTGGTCTATACAAGCAACTCATATATACAAGATATTCATTTGTATATGCTACCTAACAGTAAATCATACATATGAGTAATTCATTGGTATATACAATATACTAAATCACATGTACGAGTTAACAAGTCACAAATATGAGTTATTCATTTGTATATCCAACTTAGTGAGTCCATTACTTGAATTGATATAAAATTAATTTTGGTAGGCCAGAGCTACCGTAAACATATGAGTTAGCCAAAAATAATTTGCTAGCTTGAATGAAAAAAAGCCTTGAATATTTGAGTTAGTGATTGAATATTCAAGTTAGCAAGCATTTGAAGCACTTATTTGATATAATAAAACAAATGACATTTATGAACGGAGATAATATAAACTACAGATTACTAATATACTATGTTAACTTAACACAGAATGGCCCTCAATAAGGGGCCTGCCATTGCAGTTGTCACCAACCCTAAAGCCTAGGTTCTACTATTAGGAAATAGTCTCTGTTTAATTACAGACCTTTGATCATCCAGTAAAAAGAGACTAGCCAAAAAGGCCTTATATTTCCCTCAATATTAGTCCAAGGGATTGGGAAAGTGAAAATAACTTAATCATACTTTATTGTATACCTTACTGTTCCTCCTTTCCGCTCATCAGTCTTCAAGTCAGTCAAACATTTGATCACAGCTTTGCCTTTGATGCTCCTAAGATCTGGAATGAACTCCCCCGTGATGTGCACAGTGCAGCATCAGTTGCCTCCTTCACAGAAAGAAGCTAAAAACTTACCCGTTTGCAAAAGCATATCCCTCATAGCCTCTCCTGTCACCCTGTGTCCCCTTGGTATAACCTGGCTATGTCCTCGGATTAATGTTAACTGCTTTGCTTTATGTTCAGTTGCACCTTAGAGTCCATCTGCGATGGAGATTAAGCACTATAAAAGTCCACATTAGATTAGATTGGATCATATCATAATAATAATCATGTCCTGTAAATCTTTTGCAAGTTAAAAGTCAAAATGGACATTTGACCTTTGATCCTTGCTTCAAGGTCAGCTTGGGTAATCATATTAAAAAGGGCTTATATCTCCTTTGTCATTGGTTCTGGAACTTTGAAATGTGAAAACAAGTTATAGGAAATAACAATTTACAAATACATTCCAAATGTCTAATTTAACCTTTGACCTCTGCTGCAAGGCTAAGTCCGATCATCATACAGAAGAGGCCTGATATTCCCTTATTATTGGTCCTGAGGCTTTAGGATGTGAAAACTTTTGTGGTACCATTTGAAAACAATCCTAGGCCATTGGTCTCCTGAAAAATCGGCTTCCTGGAAGATTGGTGTCCCACTAATTCATGGTGGTAGACAATTGACACAGAATAAATATATTTTATTTAACTTTACAGCCCACACAAACATTAGGTCAATAAATATTTAAAAACAAAATTTCTGCACAAAAAATCTATTAAATATATGATAAAACAAATCTGAATGCATACAGCATCAATTGTGAATGTTATATAATTATTATTATATAGATAATGACCAAGTGGTGCTCCATTATGTAAACTTAATGGCCTGAGGCCCTGAAAGGGCCAAAGGGTCATTAAGTTTACATAATGGAAGCGCCACGAGGCAATTTTCTATTATAAAAAACCCTGTCAATTAAAACCAATTTATTAATTCAATAATTTAACACCTTGTACCAAATGATCAACCTAGACAATCTTTGCAATGTGTCTCCTTTGGTGTGCATATAATATGGGGCTTTCACTAAATTAGTTCTATGGTTGTTTTTTTTTATTTCAATAAACAATCAACATTGTTTCACATGTGTACCACTGGTTTTCCTTTATGGGAAAATATAATTTTGGAAAAAGCTTGAAAAGTTTTATTATAATCTGGCTGCCACAAAATTTAACCATGGATAATGATAATCTATAAAATATGGATCTGTGACTTACAGAAAGCACTTTCCAGAAAAAATTAGACTGCTTATTTAACAACATTGTGGATAATTTGTTGTGGTGAGTGTTTCATGTTACTTTATTAATCTGTGCTTAATTTAAGACAGTAAGCTATTATTTTTTGTGTTTCAGGCATTGAAATTACTAGAAGCTGGAGAATTACCTACTTGTTTTATGTTGTGTTGAAGTTTGTGGGTTTCTCAAGATTTTTACTACTTTGTGTACTTCTTTATCTCTTAATTTGGAATCAAGGAAAAATGCCTCCTGAAAAGATTGTCTCCTGGGAAAAAAGCCTCATAGAAAGAATGCCTACTCCACATTTTGTATTTCAGTAATACCTCCTATGAAAATTAATCCACAACATTAAGAACAAAATTCATTTCAACCACAAATAGTGTATCATTTTAGAAGTATAGAACAAATTGTAATAAGATAAATTAAAATCTTTGTTTTGAACTTAAAAACATTGAAAATTTAAATCAAATTTTAAACCCAGCAGTAATGCATTTCAGTACTGCATTATGGTACTACGTTTTTTTTCTCATTTTACTTGAGTAATTTTTGCGCCACTAAAAACACTCCTTTTAATATAGTATACTGGGTTAGATTTTCACAGTGAGTTTGTTTGAAAGTTAGCTGCTCCTTTGATTAAGTTCACAGAAGATTATTGTAAAGTCAGATTGTAAAGAAATGCAAAGAATTAAAAAATATCCAACTTTACAAATTAAATTGATTGTTTTGTATTTGTCAGGAGGTATTTTTTCAAGGTAGCAATTTTCCATGAAGTATAATTTTATGAACGCTGAATGTCATTCAGAATTGAAAAGACTTTGTAAATGTACCCACTAAACTAATTAATATGAAAGAAGTTGTGAAAACATTTCAATATTGAATGCATTGTGCTGAGGATGACTGGCAAATACTAAGTACCCTTTTGTTCTTGGCAGACTGGTCATTGAACTGAACCACAATCCACTGTTAGAAAATAATGTAGTGTTAACTCTCCATTATGCAAAAATAATGGAGAGTTGAGACAATGGAAGAGTCGCCCATCTGGGTTTTATCATAAAATAAGCTACTGTAAATGTCCACAATCTTTGTAAAAGAAGGTTTAAAAAAATAAATTGATGGACTATACTGATATTCACATTCAGAGTAATGACAAAACAGTTCAAGCTCATATAGAAAATTGTGGAAGTCTTATGGAAAACAATACCTAGCAACATAAATGGCAATGTTGTGACAGTGTGATAACTTATAATACACTCAAAAACATTATGTAAATTTACAGCTGATGTCTTCTGTTGTTTACACCAAACTATAGCCTGAGCTGCCATACTTTAGGCAGTGCTTCCTCTTAAGTCTACCCACGCGATCACAGAGAGGCTTTACTCAAACTTTCATCACAAAGTTTGGCATATGATCCCTCAACAGAAATTAACTATTTTTATCCAGTCTCTATAGGTTATAAAATAGTTACTATGCAGTAACGTTTATTGTTGTAACATAGGGACCTGTTTGACTGAATGTTCCATGCTGTGTTGTGCCTTGATCCACATGTCCATTTACCACCGTGGGTTGTGGTGATACTTTACCTGGACTATTGGGTCTTTTTGAATCAGAACCTTTGCACAAACTACAGCTAAACCAAGAAAGGAGAACTGGGAGTAAAAATAAGGCATGGGAAAAGCCAAAGATCATTACCAGGAAGATGAGCTTGAAGAATGTTCTGAAAATATAAGTATTTGCAAAAGCCAGAATTACTACCCCCAAAACAGTAGACAATGCACCCTGAAATATAGGTGTTCCTAACTGGCCTAAAGCTCCCTTGGCTTTGTCATTAGGATCTGATTCCTTACAGATTACAAAATGATAGGATATGTGAGCAGCAAAGTCTACAGAGAAACCAATACACATCACCAGATTGATCATTGACACACTGTCAAGACTGACATCCCATAAAGCCATATATCCAATAACTCCTGTACATATAGAGACAGTTGTCAAGGTCACCCAAAGTACAGCAACTAAACTGGGGATGAAAAGCAAAGAGACCACAAGCATGGCTCCTACAGCAATAGCCAGGTTCTGCATGGTGTTAACAAGGATCACATCAAACTGGTCAAAAAATATGAAATATGGAGAGAAGACAGTCACTGAAAGATCACTGTTTTCTGCAATCTCTCTTGATTCCACTAACAACTGTCTTTCTATGGCAGTTCCTTCACCACCGACTCCCTGAATAAAGACCCTAGATGATAGTATCTCAGTGTTATCTGAACTGAATAAGATATCTTGCCCATATATCTGAAAGCTTTCTATGTTCAGGAATTCAGTTTGCAGTATTGATACAAACTGAGACATGGACGTGATATTGTTTTCTATGGTTCTTGATGATAAAGATAAATAATACTCAAATCTAAGAAGCCAAGAATTTACAGCAAAATCATCAGAATAGAAGTGTTCACTCTGTTTGAATTCCTTTATAGTGTCATCTATGTTTGATAGAGTTACTGAATCAGTATAGTCCAAGGAATCTGTAAATGTAATTGAGACAACTGGACCATAAATGTCATTGAAGTGTTTGTTAAATTTATCATAAAAGGGAATGAGGTAGGAATCATCAGGTGCCAAGCTTGCAAGATCAAGGCCCTCTTTTAAAATAGTGCAACCCCATATAGCAACAGACAGGTACACTAGATACAAAATTAATACAGCTATCTTCACTGGAATTTTCATGAGGAATGGTGCAAAATGATTAGTAAGGAAGTTAGAAATGAAAGGCAATGCTAGATTGATATTTTCTTGCCGGTTTTCCTCCACTACTCCGGTATTCTTGATCTTCCCATTTTGATGAACTTCTTGTTGAGGTGTCTTTTCATTTTGATCATCATCTAATTCAACTCCTCCAGTACAACAGAATCTGTAGGCCTTTGACCTCTCAGCTGAAGCAATATATAAAATTGTTTTATTTATTTACTTTGGGTTTTACGTCACTTTCAACACTGTACAGGTCCTATCACGACGGGTAGTTTTGTGAGCAGAGGAAACCAGCACATACAGTTGCTCGAGGATCTGTACTGTAAACTGCTGACCATCAATAAGCAACTACCAACTTTCCCACGTAAGGTCCGGGGTTTGAACCACCAACCTCAGAAGTGGGAGACGAGTGTGTTACCACTACGCCACAGTGCCCCCCATAAGTTAATATTAAAGTAAGGTTTTTAAAATATTCTTTAATAGCCAGAGTAATATTGGGTTCAATATACAAATATAGGTGTTCAATAGGCTAACCTTTTGTCATGACCTTTATTTGAAGTTGTCAACAGAGAGGTAACAGCCAAGTGTTTTGGAGCCCTGAAGTACTTCAGGATACAAGAAAGAGGAATTTCCTGAACTTGCTATTTCTGGAGGTTACTTTGGTGCAGTTTTAAATTTACACATTGGTGAAATGATGATGTTGATACGACTGCTTGCCTATACCAGTATTTAATTATTTGTTAATGAATTTGTTTTACTCCACTCTGTTAATAACTGTTGTATTCAATATTACTACAATTATTACATTTATTTTTTAAATTATTACATTTCTTAACTGGTGGAAAGTACAGGATTTAGACATTTTTTCAAACTAGTGCAATGCCGTATAAATTGCATTGAAATGCAAGAGTGTACAAGAGTATGCTTTTATGAATTAAATTACAGTCAAATGTGACCTAAATACATCACATTTATTAGTTATAAATAATTTATACAAATCTGTGATAACTGCGCGGTTATATGCTACATACTTACAACACTGAGATTTGGGTTTTATTTTTCTCAATGTTACTCCATGCCTATTGTTAGCTTCTCTTCGTCCAGAAAACACAAGGATACCTCCAGTGAATGTGATCATGTAGATGTATGCAAATATAACTGCCACCCCAGTGTAAGCACAAAACAGCTGCACCGATCTAAAGGCTGTGATTGCTCCTGAATAGTATACAGTCATTTACGCATGATGTGTTATAAGTACAAATGTACAAATGCAAAAAAAAATATTAATTTTTTTCTCAATTTATGAACTTGACTGACATATCTTATTTTAAATAAGGGACAGAGAACTAAATTGTTATTTATCAAACTTTGAATGGCAAAGAGTAACATTTTAACACATGTGGATCGAACTAAGTAAAATGACGTCAATAATATTTATTTCAGTAAGACATTAATGTTGAAAATGCTTCTTTTCAGGCATAGGAAGTTATGATTGCTAGTTTTTGGTAGCCATCTGTGATTGTTATCATTCAAGGGAAACCTATGGACACTTGAGGTTCTTTAACTATTTGTTCATAGCTAGTATCAAACGAGGAGATATCTTTGCTCTTTCCAACTTATTATAATCAGATGAATTTGAACCCAAGTTGAGAAAGATGACAGACATGAAATCAAATGTTAAACTTTTTTACTGCTTAGAAACTGGGGCCTCGCGATATCTCAAACAGTCTGTCTGTATATGACACAGATTTACAACAAAACTTACAAAAGCCAACTTACCCACACAGAAAGCTAAGGCATCTGTCAGAGATGTCAATGTTATGGAGACAGCTGCTGACTGGAATGTCAAGGCCACTCTTTCAGGGACAGGAAGAGTGTAGTCAGTGTAGCGCCAAGCTGAGATAATGATGAACAAATCATCTAGACCAATACCTGGATATAAAGAGTGCATTCCATTTAAACTATAGCATTTAATATTGACAAAACATGATAAACAAGCAGTATATAAAAGCACATATACCTATTGGTAGTGCTGAAAGAAAAAATACAGGACTTTCTGGATTTTTGAGCCATAGACCATACCCTGTGTAAAAATATAACCACAATACATGTACATACAACATTTGATATGTAAATTCACAAAAATAATTCCCGATTTGTTTCCTTGATTCAGGTTAACCCCACCTTCTTTAAACGATATGAGGCTATTGAGGTTTCTAGTTTTTAGCAGATAAACAGGCAGATAAAGGGAAACGACATCAATACCTCCATCCCTGTGATAAAACTATATATGTTTGCAACTGATACTAAATAGTCAAAATTTTTAAAATGTTTATGAATTGCTCATTGGCACAGCTTAGTCTATGAAACATATGATCTGAAAATACATTATTACTTTAAGGCCCCTGGTCTGTTGCAGAGTGGTTAACAAGTTACACATATAATCATTTGACTCCCACTCTGTGCTTACAGGTACAACACCAGATCGTGACAACAAGTTAGATTCCCCGAGGAGCTGTCCTGATAATACTTATACTGTTGAAAGCAGCCAAACTTCCAGTTTGACTATGCATTTTTTTTCCCTCAGAAAGTTGCCAGTCTAATTTCACTGCCAACAATGGGTGTGTTGTAAACACATCATAAACAGACTACATATGCATCATTATATATTAATATTGATTTTACAATTGCATATATCAGACAGACACTGTGGTACAATTCAGATCACTCAAAGATTGACAGTATCTTTCCTTGACAAGTTAAGGCAACTAACTGCATAAAGGCAGCTATATTCATCACAGGGACTATTTATGTAATTTATTTATTAATTGTTTTTCATAAATAGTATAATTGACAAACATATTAGCAAGCTAATCATGCTACAATTAATAAATTAAACTTCTATATGCATCCTTTAGAATATTTACTACATCTGTCATTGAATTTAAGTTTTCATAGATTTTTATTCTGAAGGAAAGTTTGAGCTTAACATATGATACTATATCATGATTGTGCCAATTTTCACTCCGACCATACAACAACCACTCTTTGTACAATGAGAATGCTATAATAGTAATTAGCACAGAAATATTGGGATTCATATGTGTTAATATCACATCTTTCAAAGAGACAACACTATTACATAGCTTAGACACCATTTTCCAGACATCTTGAGCCTTTTTACAATGAAATAACATATGTGGAATATTGTGTGTCAGTTTACAAATATTGCATTCTTTATTGTACCTAATTCCCCATCTCTTTAAATTGACTCCACATGGTAGAATAATATGAAGAACCTTGTAATTAAATTCAGCTAATTTTTTATCTGCTAACTTAATTTTATTTGTGTAAACATTTGCAAAGTCAATTTCATCTATTCCTAATAATCTTTGCCAAACTTTTTCTTGAAATGGTGGTTCAAATTTTTTCGGACTAGACTGTTGTACAAAGATTTGCTGGTCGTTTTTTGAAATTTTAAAGTTCTAGTAATGTTCAACTCAGGATATCTTTCGACATTTACACTTGAGTAACCTATAAGAATGTCTCTGTATGGTGAAAAACTTTTTTGATCATTAATATTTGACAATATATGTTTCTTTTATCGGATATTGTATTGTAGACATATTCCTCATCAACATGTCCATCAGTAAATTTTAGACACCTTACTGTTATAATACCAGATGACACCCAGTACCTGAAAAATAAAGTCTCATGCTGCCTTGACATTCCATTATAGCAAGTAAATAGCACATTTCCCCATAGGACTTCATCTAAGAGTTGCAAATGACTATCTGGAGTCAAAGTCAAAGTTGGGGTTTTACATCCCGTTCAACAGCCAGGGTCATATTGAGACAGGTCCTCAGAATTGCCACTTGTGGGACTCGAACCCACAGAGGTGACAGCCTATGATTAGATGCCAAACTTGCTAACCACTAGGCCACTGAGGACCTGACTATCTGGAGTGATGATAGTCTTAGCTTCATTGTATGCCAAAATCATGTTTTGATAAAATATAGGAATACTGCTTATTAAAGGGAACTGCTTGCTGTTAGTAAAGTTGTAGTATAGAGTTAGATTATTTTCTCCTAGTGAGTTTAAATATTCATTACCCAAAAAGTTCCAGTCAGAGTCTTCATTTTTAAGTTTGTATACCCAGCTTGCTTTCATTGCTTTTAATTTAGATGCAAGGTCTATCATTTCTAACCCCCCATTTTGTATATCTGATATTAGCATATTTCACTTGATTTTATCCTTGGAATTCCATATAAAATCATAAACTATATTTTCAAGCTTCTTAACAAAGCCAGTCGGTGTTTCAAAAAACTGATAGGAAAATAATAGTTTTGGCAGGATAAGATGTTTAACTACTGTTATTTTGCCTAATATTGTTAAATTTCTCATCTTCCATAGTTTTAGATGATTTTCTATTTTATCCAATTTAGACCACCAGTTTAGATCCTCACATTTCCTACTATTATAGCCAATAGTGCTTATGAAAACACCCAGACACCTAATTGGTTCAGTTGGCCACTTGATATTTCCCAGCGAGCAATTTAATTGTTGATATGTTTTACTTCCCAACCAAAGCCCGTCTGTTTTTGTAAGGTTTAATTTTGGTCCAGCAATGTCTCCAAAATAATTTATTATGTTTAGCACAGGTTCAATTTGTACTTCATCTTTCAAGAAAAGACAAGTATCATCAGCATACTGTGATATTTTCATTTCCTTGACTTTATTGCCAATTTTAACACGAATTCCGTTATAAGTGCTCTTCTTTAGTTTGATTGCTAAAATTTCTACAATCATTATAAATAAAAGTGCAGAGACTGGACAGCCCTGCCGAATACCCCTTTTAATAGAAACTTTATTGGAAAACCAGCCATTGTCCTTTATGAGTGCTACAGGATCTTGATGCAACAATTTGATCCAGTTAATAAATTGAGGTCCAAAATTGAATTCTTCTAAAATTTTGAAAAGAAATGACCATTCTACAGTATCAAATGCTTTTTCAAAATCAAGTATCAAAAGAATACCAGAATTATTAGTCCTTTCCAAATATTCAACAGTATCAAGAATTTTTCTTATATTTGTTCCAATATATCTTTTCCTTATATAGCCAGTTTGATCTGAAGAAATGATTTTGTATAGAACTTTAGAAGACGATTAGCTAGTATATGTGCAAGCAGTTTATAGTCAGTGTTTGTCAGACTGATTGGTCTATAATTCTTTATATTTAAAGAGTTTCCCTTCTTAAAAATAAATGACAAAATTGATTCATTTCGGGAAGCAGATAATAATTTACTTTGATAAGCCTCATTGAAAGATTCTACGATTAAATCTCCTAGTTCTGGCCAAAACATTTTATAAAATTCAACACTAATGCCATCAAGACCAGGAGATTTATTCACTTGATTTGCGAAACTATTTTCACTCCATTGGATGTCAGGTACTGTTCAATTTCTGAATTGGCTACTGAGAGCGGCAAGTCCTTGTTATGCGTTCACATTCATCATGATAACGGCCCAAAAGGACAGGATTTTTATCATATAACTGGTACACCTTCCTCTGTATAGTAATCTCTCTCTTCACCAGCAACTTGGCCCTGTCTGCCAGGGATTTCAGATAGATTCGCCATATGCCAGTGATGTTCTGAACACCATTCAGTGCCGCATTGCCCACTATGCGACCAACAACTATGCAGACTTCATAAGGTTCCAAAACTTCATCCTTGTCACGATGCTTGATGAATACAGGCTCTACTCTATGGTTATCAGTAATGGTTGGCATGGCTGTTGCCATGTTTCACTTTAGTGGATTCAGGCAGCCCAAAAAGTTATAGATCAAAGATATAGATCTTTATCTATTCAGCTTTAATCAACATTTAACTTGGGGTTGATTGATATTATTGACACTGTCTGAGTTAACATGCAATATTACAAAACTTTGATCTCAGCTTTAAGATGACTTTGCATCAGCTGTATAATTCAGCTACCACAATAGTGAAAAAATGCAATGAATATTTATTTATTTTATTTATTTGGGGTTTTACGTCGCTTTCAACACTGTACAGGTCATATCACGACGGGTAGTTGGAAGGGCAGAGGAAACCAGTACATATAGTTCGCTAGGGTTCTGTACTGTAAACTGCCGACCAACGGCAAGCAACTACCAGCTTTCCTACTTACAGCCATGACGGGGATCGAACCCCGGCCGCAGAGGTGGGAGGCGAGAGTGTTACCACTCTGCCACCGTGGCCCCTAAATGCAATGAATAAATACAATGATTAAATTTTCTGCAAGTCTGTGCTGTTTTAAAACACACAATTAAGCACCTTTGGCCTTAACACTTGATGGTAATTATTGACTCACACCAACATAGAAGTGTTAGACATAGATTTCAGCACACTTGGCCTTTACACTTGGATACAATTATTTGACCAACACCAGAGTGTGAAGCACAAAAGTAAGCACCTTGGTATTAACACTTAATTAATTAATAGTATGAATACTTAACCAACACTAATGGGTGTAATTAATAGATTGTTTGCCAACTTGTCAAAAATGACAGACTTTTTTTCCAAGTTACTGGCTGGTTAGAAGAAAAAAAAACAGTTCAATCAGTGTCAAGCTTAAAATAGACCTGATACAATTTAAATTTCACAAGAAGGATTAAATTTTATATGTCAAAATAAGCCTTTTATAGGAATGACATAGATTTAATTTACATACCAATGTAGTCTATATCCAATTAGAAATATCCTAATATAAAAAACTTTTGGAATGAACCAATATTTATGACATAAATTCACAAAAAACCTCTCATGACAAAAAAACACACCCTCATTGTGACTGAACTGAACTCTATGACTATGACTATGCATTATTAATTCTATAAAGATCAATATGCCTTTTTATTTTTTCTATTTAAGACTCTACTTGGACCTTCTGTTTCAGACAACATATTGACAGGATTTAAGATGGGGGTAAAATGCCAAACCTATGATGAGAAAGGGCATGGTTCCAACAACATTGGCAAAAGGTACACCACATGCACTCATCAGACCCAGAGCACTGACTATACCAAAAGCCGCAGCTCCTTCTCCTGCGAGTGCCACATATGGCTTGGATCTGACCTAGAAAATAAAGTTCATTGACTATTTTCAATAGATTGTTGTTGTCAATACATAATAGAGGTCATAGGATATCAGTCACTAAAGTCTAAACTGTATCTGCGCAATCACTACTTGGTAAAGATTTTATATTGTAAACCATCTTGTATTCAAAAGGTAATGTTAAGCTGTGAAAACAATTCTAAACCTCCCCAGCACAGCAAACTAGAGACAAAGTTAGTTTTATTTAAACTAAAACATAACTATCATAATGAATATATGTTTGTGAAAAAAAATATTGTAGAACTTATAACAATTAGATTTTTGTTGTAGAAAGTAGTAATAATTCACTTTAAAAAAGTTTTTTTTTTTTCAATTTTATGGTAGTTTCCATATGCTGTTGTCATCAATCAATAGTGCAACTCTATCAACGTCTACAACATTACAAAATTGAAAAAAACAACAACAAAACAATGACACTAAGAGGCATGTCATAATGTCATATTTACCCAGTCAAGCATCAATGTTGAGAAGACAGCAAAGTTAAGAAGTATGACATAGGAAACAGAAAAGAGAGGCAATACAGTGCCCACTGAACTGTCCAATTCTTCCTCCAGGGACTCAGAGGTTTGGAATACAACTTTTACCACATCAGAGGAGTAGTCTAGCAGGTACGTTTTAGCTTTTTCAAACCAGGCATCAGTAAGCTCCTTGTCTTCATCCACTAGGTATCTGTAATATACAGTGTTCAAACTGTAACTTAGAACCTTATAACAAAATGGATAATTGCATGTTGACATATTTACAAATTCTGTCATGTTATCATGACAGAATGTTAAAATCTGATTCTCATCAACTTTGATTTCAATTTCTGTTGACAGAAATTAAAAAAAAAATTGGATTTTGGAATGAGGGCAGCTGCATGACAAACAGATCCTGTTGTAAAAAGAAACTGGTTTACAGCTGACTCTGCAACTTTAAATAATGATCCCTTTTAAGTTACTTTTCAGGTTTCATTATGTTTATTTAAAAAAACATTCATGAGGTAAAAGGGGTTATCAGAGAGAGCTTGTCACTAAAAAATGAACAAGTAGTAAGTTGATTTAATTTTAAAAATAGTGAGTAGGTCTATAATTATAATCGCTATACAACAATAAAAAGTGTTAAAGGTTAACTGCCATAAATGGCTTGATTGAAAGAAATGAGTAAGTTGGTAAATTAAAAAAGATGAGGAAATTGCTTCTTCAAAATAACCTAAAATCTGAACCTCAGAGCAAAACCCTCAATTAATATGATTTAAAGTTCTTGTCAACAGAATTCAAATCCCTCCAAAATTGAGACCTCAGAGTAGTACCGTCAATTTCATCAACTGGATTTGAAGATCTGTTGAAAAAACATTAAATCCCTCCAAACCAATTAAACATAAGGATTGGAAGTTCTATCAAGAGAATTGAAAATTCTGTCATGACCAGCACATAACAATGGACCTTGTATAAAAAGTGATCTGTAATAGCTCTTAGCTGTTGGCATAGCAAAATGCAAAATATATCCAAGAATGAGTAAACTATAAAAAAAGAGAGTAAGTCTCTGAAATAAAACTAAAGAAAGATAATACTATATATATCAATTGATTATTCTGTTATTGCAATTTCAATAATATTAATGGTGAATTTCTAAGGATAAATTATAAATAATTATGCCATTTTATAAGACTCTGTTAAAACATCATTAAAAATACCTTTGCAACAAAGATTTTAATTGATCCCAGTATGACATTGAGATACATTAAAGAGAATTCAAGCTATCAAGATATATAAACCATTGTAATTACCTGCCATGATAAGTCAACATGATGGCTTTTGAGGACTGTACTATGTCATTTCCATCTGTTGTCACTGTCAGTAATGATGAAGTCAACAGATATCTACTGTTATGTATAGGAAATGTAATGCTCAACTCTTCCACATTTTGCCCTCTCAAGAAATTCAGAAACTCATTCCCCGCACAAGTATCCATCCATTTTGCACAAATGTCACCGTCAAACACATAGTCATTACCCTGATGGCTCACTTTCATGTTGCGTATAGTCTCATCTAAGTCAAAGACAGCTTCGAGTGTGGCATTTGTGAGCATGTTGCTCTCTGTCGGAGTTGTGATGATAATCTGCAGAAATCCATCAATTTCAGTCTTTCTGGCAAAAGTGAAGAGATGCGTGTCATTCTCAGGAAAGAGATCTTGCACAATGGAACGTTCATCTTTGGATGGAGCATTGGTTGGGGAATACAAGTATTCAGAATCACTGACCAGGTTGATACGTATCAAGCCTATTGCCAGAAGTACTGACACTATGGGTGGTATAATCACAAAGAGCCATGGGTGCTTTGCAAGAAAATGTCCGTATCTATAGAATAGCCGGCCCAGGGCTTGTTCGATGCAATTGAATCCTCTATTGCACTTCATTGTGGAGTTTCAACAAATCTGCAACATAGACACATTATTAAATAGTAATTACAATTTTTTTTCATGGCATCATTTTATCTGAATGACGTCATGTTAAAATTAATATAACTACATTGTACTAAGATACAGAAAGAAAATGTCAAAGCATGTTTTGTATATTTTTGTTATCAAAATTTTGAAAATATAAATTAGTTTTAGCATTTCCCAGTTGTTTTTTACAACAGCTAAAATTCATTATGTAACTCCTTGCTGCTTTTTGTAATCACACATGCTAGGTACATGAGCATTAGCCTCCCTTTGGATTTTTTAAGAGTATTGCCGGAAAGGTAAATATCACTTTCCATTCTATGTTCAGGGAACTGAATTTCTTAGGAAGTTATATGCACACATTGTGAAATATTATTTTTGGACAATCATTCTTCTTAGTACCCTACATTTTATCCTTTGTTATGCCAACAGAAAAAATATACTATGGGGATATACTTCCTATAAAAGTAATTTCTGTACATTGTAACAGAAATTTACATCATTCAATTCCCTATAAAATTTCCACATTTTACCTCCTTGTCATTAAAAAAGGGTAACTCATAACAAAACACAAAGATAACTATTTTTCATAATTTTAGTATTTTACAAAAAAAAAAAAAGAAAAAAAATCCTATTCTATTCTAATTGGACTTTTATAGCACTTAATCTCAAACCTATATATGATGTATTAATTGACAAATTAGCAGTTAAAAATATTTTTGTTTTGCTAAAATCTGTTCATTTGGATAAAAAATAGAACTTTTTGCATACATTTCGTCTCAGGTAGGGTTTTACCTTGGCGAAGGTAGAGATATACAGTATGCAAACACCTCGTGTCTTGTATACCAGTGACAAGCAAAACAAATAGTACAAAGATAAGGAAAAATTAATAATAATAATAACAATAAAGGCAATCTCCCTGATGGGCTCTGTATAAAATTATACTGTGTATGTATTTGTGATTTGCACCTGAAAATTTTCAAGGGTGATAAATGATTTTGTGTTTAATGTTCGACATAAATTCGTAATCAGTTTCGTTCTCTCTTTCTACCATTATAACTTAAAAAACTGCAACATCAATCGAATTTTAATTCGGTGGGCAGATACTTCATGGGGAACACACAGATTCCTCCAAATCTCTTGAAATTAGAGAGACGATTAATTCAGAAACAGTTTATTTTTTTCTTGTTTTCAATTGGGCAGAGAAATCTCCTTTTCATCTGTACGACAAAACATCACTGTTGAAATAATATCGCCATGTATGTATTGGAATATATACCTTATTTCAAATTAATTAATGATGAATTAAATAGCCATTATACGGACTTCAAAATTGCACAGATAAAAATAGAATCAATGGCCTATCTTTGACTGTTTACAAAATAACATTGTCATGAAGAATTATTGAGATATAGAGAATTTAACTTTCAGGAAAATGCAAAATATCAATTTTTATCTAATGCCTATTTTAAAGACAGTCAAATTTATAAATGTAAGGCCACAGAAGAATTACATACTTTATTCTGTTAAAATGTTGAATTATTTTACATCAGTGTAATTTTTACAGAATGTAAATAGACAAAATATTCATAGAGAAATCTTCATTTAAAATTTGTGTATTTTAGATACGTTCCCATAAAATTAATAATAAAAGACAAAACGATACAATAAAATTGAAAGAAAATCCTGCATGTTGTCATGAGTTAGACTCGATCCCATGTTTTTAACGGTGAGAAACAAGCAGATTGAATGACCAACTGAAAAAAAATTTTATTCAGAAGCAAAATACTCACATGTCTCATACACAGAATAAATATTGCACTATTTTCTTACACATATATCATTGTATAAATATCCACAATATGCAAACAAATATATGTCACCTGTACAGTTACACAGATATTAGTTCAGGTAAATTATTTCATTATATGACAAAAGAAAACCCTTGAGAGCAGTAACACATCTAGCTTTGACTGTGAACATACCCTCCATCTATGTATACGTGTACCATGGTAAAAGAACTTGATGATACCCACTACCCCCCAGATTGTTACTATAAATATACCATATGATATACAAGTGCACATTTGTGTAACCCTTTAAGGCTATCCAATAAACAACTTGTGTAGAAAGACTGAGGTTTATTTCATAATACAAAAACTCCACATATTGATTATCCCCTAGGTGTCAGGGTCACTCCCGCATTATACGTCACGGCTATGCATTGGTTTCATAATTATTTAGGTGGTAAACTGTCTGAATGTGGTGGCTAAAAGATATTGCATGTCATTGTGAGGATCAGTTCTGTGTGATTTCCCTTCTTACTCAGCTTGTAAGCTCCCCATACCACACACAGAATTAATGTATGAGTGGGTTAATTTACTTGGACACATTGTCTCTACATACTTACTTCTTGTGTTAAATGATCTACCTGTTAGATTTACCTGTGTATATTGAGAAGCTTATTAGCAACCTCTCATGCAAGCCTTAATTGTTTACAATGGCAGTATATTACTCCGGCATATGTTTGTAAAAACAGTTATTATTACAGGTTTACTGTTGAAACACAGGTTACTGATAGGTTGAGGGGGCCACGGTGGCCGAGTGGTAACACTCTCGCCTCCCACTTCTGAGGCCGGGGTTCGATCCCCGTCAAGGCCTTATGTGGGAAAGCTGGTAGTTGCTTGCCGTTGGTCGGCAGTTTACAGTACAGAACCCTAGCGAACTCTATGTACTGGTTTCCTCTGCCCTTCTAACTACCCATCGTGATATGACCTGTACAGTGTTGAAAGCGAATGTAAAACCCCAAATAAACAAACAAACTGATAGGTTGGTCTATTTTCATAGAGTCACGGTATATATGCTTTCATAACAATGACAACATAAAAATCTATTTCCCCACATAATTATATTCACAATTCAAAATTGGGGCGCTTGAGGATGTTTATTTTCTATTAAAATACGTCTTTTATTTACTACAATTGTTACCATCATTATCACTATTTTATATATTTATTTATTATTAGTAGTAGTAGACGACCCTTTTAATACTTATACCTTACACAACAAAATATATTTTTTTAACAGAAGTATTTATTCTGTTGTTGTAATTACTATATATATGATTACTTTGGTTTGTAAATCACACAATCGTATTCAAAATTGGTATTTCAACCCGACTTATACGCCGTTTATATTTATTTTAGAAATTGTATAAAACAAACTGTCACTGTGATAAATAGTATCTATTTCAACAAAATACGTTTTAATACAGACTTCTTCCTGGACTAATGATTTGTCTTCAACGCATGATATTCCACGTGAATTCAAATGAGGGAAGAAGTGCAAGCAACGAGTGTTCTAAATCTACTAGTTTTTACAGTGAATGTATCCTCTCAAGTAAATACTACACAAAATAAAATAAATAGCCAGTCATACGTGGGCTAATACGTCGCTCTATATATACAGTAATAACAATGAACAGAGTAGACAAATAGAAAACATGTTAATAATATATAGGTGGCCAAGTAAGTGTCCAATATTGGAAAATAATGGACTGTTTACGAAGTCCCGAAGGGACTATTTACATTAAAATTAAAATTTAAATTAACCTATGTAAATTACACCTCTTTCTTAATTTATAATTTTTTAGATGTTGTTTAACATCATTACTTTTCATTTCCATATACCTGGTGTGTATTCTTTCGGTTTTTATGATCATTTTAGTTGAAATAAATGTAAAAGGGTTTCTTTGGAAATGTGCTAAAAAGATTTCTATATATGGTCAAAGTCACAAAGTGGCCAATAGTGAAAGATATTGGACACTTTTAACAAAAGAAAATCTCTCAGGTGTAATTTAAGTATAGATATGTATAAAACTCTGCCTGTTTAACATTCTTGTGTCGTGTTGAAGCAAGTTAAATGCATTAAATATAAACCATTTACCATAAATCATATACAAAATGTAAAGACCATTTTATGTTTACATTAGACACTATTTGCATGAATTTTTGAATAAGTGACGCAGATTGTACATTGTATAGTAAATTTGAATATTTCAATCAAATGCAGTCTTATTCACAAACGAAACGAATTTCACCTCTATCCTGCTTACAAAGTCTATAAATTATCTCCGAGGCATTTTATCTGACAAATCTGCCTGTTTCAGTTTCAAGTGGTAAAATTTCAATTCTTAACCGACAAAATAAGGAGTGTTGGCTTTATGAGTATGTTTTGAGTATATATAATCTTCAAATTCTATTTGATCTTTGAAGAAAGCGTAAGTCGTAGCTCAGATAGTAGTTTTAACTGTCATTTATGGTGCAGTGCTTTACATTTGTTCTGATACTGGGTTGATACTTACTTCACATGACTTCGTTCAAAATTATCAAACATGTTTGTTTCGTTAAAGAGATTTTAACATCCAAGTATCAGTCCTGAAATATTTTCAGATTCCAATTGAACAGATAATCACAGCTTTTGTCAGTGCCCATATTTTTTGTGCAGCGTAAACAGAATTTAATTAATACAGATGCCTGAGCTCTGTGTGTGTTTATGTTGGGGTATATGTTTCATTGCATCTTGCAGATCTTATTATCTCCTGCCTGCAGCCAAAGGCCGTGGTTGGGAGATTATAAAACGCCTCCTGTACATGCATGCGTCCATCCGTGTGTCCGTCCGTCCGTTCGTCACGTTTTTGCATAAACCTTAATATCTCATTCATTTATGAAGATATCTTCACCAAATTTGCAGGGAATATTTATAGCTATGAAAACCTATGAAAAATTTTAGCCTCATTTTGAAAAACAAAATGGCCGCCATAGCCAATTGTTTGAAAATTGTAAAGGTACTCTAAATCTTGAAATATTCCAGCTAGTTTCATCAAATTTGCACAAAAGCTATATGGCTAGAAAAGCTAGCCTGACAGTAATTTTGGCCTAGTTCAAAAACAAAATGGCCGCCATATCACATGTTTAATGTCAAACGGGGTTAGCCTATTAAAAAGGCCTTATATCTCCTCAAATATTGGTCCTAGAGGTTCGGAATGTGAAAACAACTTGTAGGAAGTCATGGCCTTGGAATCTTTTCCAGGTGTTGAATTTGACCTTTGACCCCTGCTTCAAGGTTAAATGAGGTTGTCACATTAAAACGTTCTTCTTTCTCCCTTATTATTGGTGCTATGGCTTCTGATTGTAAAGACAGACCATAAAAAGCATAGATTGTGGTCGAGAGATTGTAAACGCCATCCATACGTTTGTCTGTTTGTGCACCCGTCCGTGCGTCTGTTTGTTAGGTTTCAACATACACTTTAATATCTCATTCATTTATAAAGATATCTTCATCAAATTTGCAGGGAATGTTTATGGCTACAAAAACCTGTCTCTGCAAAATTTTGGCCTTATTTTGAAAAACAAAATGACAGCCATAGCCAATTGTTTAAAAATCATAAAGTTGTTCTAAATCTCGAAATATTCCAGCTAGCATTATCATATTTGCACAAAAGATATATGGCTAGAAAAGCTAGCCTGATACTAATTTTGACCTTGTTCTAAAAGGAAAATGACCGCCATATCACATGTTTAATGTCAAACGGGGTTAGTCTGTTAAAAAGACCTTATATCTCCCCTAATATTACTCTTACAGGTTCAGAATGTGAAAACAGTTTGTAGGAAGTCATGACCTGGGAATCTTTTCCAGGTATTGAATTTGACCTCTGACCCCTGCTTCAACGTTAAATGGGTTGTCACACTAAAATGTCTTTATTTCACCCTTACTATTGGTGCTATGGCTTCAGAATATAAAGATAGATCACCAAAAGTCCTGGCCTTCAAATGTTTTGCCTGAGAAAAATTTTGGCCTTATTTTGAAAAACAAATGGCCGCCATAGCCAATTATTTAAAAATCGTTAAGATGCTCTAAAACTTGAAATATTGCAGCTAGGTTCATCAAATATGCACAAAATATATATGGCTAGGAAAGTTTGACCCCTTCTTCAATGTTATGTGGGGTTATCCTACTACAAAGGCCTTATATCTCCTTTAGTTCTCCATTATTACTGATTCTAAGGAGGGAGATAACCGCTGCGGCAGTGGCCTTGTTGTGGGTGAAATGAAGAGGAAATTTGTTTAATAAAATACATGACCGTTTGTCTTGTCTGTAGATTCTATGTAGTGTGTGCTGAGGGGATTAATAAAACAAATGAGTTTTATTAAGCCTTGCTGCACACGACTTTTGATTGAATATTTTTTATCAACCATCAAATCTTTTTTCCCTGATAAATGTTTTCCAATATCAACTAAAATAATTAGTTCAACAGTAAAGGCAATTAGAGTGACAACTAGGCACAAATTAAGTAAATGCGAATTATGGAACTGGGAAGTTATTTCATAATTTTTCAGTTCAATATATAGTAAAAAAATAAGATCAAATCAAAATCAAAATTTATTTGAGTTCTTTTGGTGTCAAAAGAAATTAAATAGAAAAGCCAGCTAAAATAGACTAAACCATCCACAATGTCACAAATACTTGAACAGTAAATATCTGAGAAAAAACATGGCTGCCCTTTTGGTATTGTGCGGCATTGGAACACGATTGATCTGGCTTAGTATAAAAAAATTTTGAATTTTTTTTATAATATTCTCAAAAAATGAGTTTAGAACTTCTGGTTTTTGTTTGCAAAAATATTATTTTTACAATATAACTAGATTACCATAACTAGTTCTCAAAGGGCCATGATACATTTTTAATCAATTGACTTCCATGTGTGGAAAAACAATGGAGGTTTTAACAGTCATTGAAAATTTGCTGAGTCAGCATTTATAAAATGTCCACAGTACATATATAAAGTTTGATTCAAAGATTTCTCAAAAGTTTGTGCCGTGACCCCCACTTTTTTTATTTATTTTTGATTGATATTGTATGAACTTTGTTTTTATGAAATTCTTACTGTTACAATTTTCACAAATTAAATTTTTGTCTGAAATTTTAGTGAATTTTAGTCAGATATTGAGTCCAATCAGTAATACTCAATCACAGCTTTTCTTGGGCTGGAACTATATTCACTTAATTAAGGATCAGTTCGTGAGTTTTAAATTTGAGTTTTCGTTGAAATAAAATGGGTGTAAGGAGTAAAGTAAACTTCTTAGAGAGAAATACTGAGCAAAATTCATTCACTGCCAGTGTCAGGTTAATATAATATTTGTTCTGTGATAAGAAAAAAATATGAGAATTGGTCTTTAACTGAGAAATGGTGACAGGCTGCCGCTAACACTAAAACACACAAGAAATGTAGCAAGTCATTCTTTCATTTTAACAGCTATGGTCTGTGTGACAAGACCTCCGTGGTTTCCACATGGTTCCACCAGGTAGGTTCGAATACACAACTTATGAGGTGAAATCCAGGTGAACTTTGTAAACCGCTTTTCCATAGAGGTCCGCAACTATAAGCTAATATTTAATCAAAATGGTGTTTTATTATAGGAATATATCACGAAAAAACCGTCCAAACGCAGAATTTTAGCACGGGTGGCGTTGTCAAAGCACGAAGGCGAAAACATAACATTTTAAATAAGATACCCTAAAACACTTGTAAAATTAACAAAATTATCCAAGTTGAACGCAATAGGGCGCCGCCATGTTGGCTGTTCCATCAAGTGAAAAGGGGTAATTTTTTTTCAAAAAATATACTGTAAACTTTTTCTGAATCAAGGTACAAGCAAACTATTCAAAAATGCATAACTTTATGCACTATCTCATAGTATTTTAAATATAATTATAAAAACAAACTTATAGACAATTGTTTTTCAGCCAATAATTATGCACGGGGAATTTGATAACAGCCATAATGTTGATGCAGAATTTTAGACGGTTTAGAAATCGCTCTTGACCAATCAGAATGACGGACACATCCGTGTCATGTTAGAATTAGTGTTTTACACCCTGCCTTATACCTATGTATCAGTTATGTTGTGGCAGGCAGTTAAAAGGGCGGATGAAACCAGTGCATACAGTTAGTCAAGGTTCTGTAAACCGTTGACCAATGGCAAGCAACTTCCAGATTTCACAGTTGAAGTCTGGCCAGGATTCAAACCCCAGTCTCAAAGGTGGAAGGCGAGTGTGTTACCACTGCACCACCAAGGCCCCCTCCAAATGTTTTCATTAATGCCTGATGAATGTTGTAATTGTTACTGTTTGTATTATATATCTATGAACCTGAGTAACATATTTATTTTTAAAAAATCCAATTACAAAGTGGAGAAAATGACTCTCTATTTCTGTTTGACAATAATACTTAATCTATGCGTTCATACAGGCTCACTAACCGTAAAACCATATTCTAATTCATTAAATAATAACCATAGCAATGATTGTTTCCATGGAAACACCGGCTAAGTCAGAAACTATGTTGGAAAGGCCTTAGCAAACAAATATAAGTTAGAGGTTTTCCCTGAAGCAGTCGACAGAGGAGGAAGATTGAAACATCATCAGGTAATTCATTCCTGATAGTGGGATGACCAAATATAACTATGACATAATTACTTCTTAGGTTTGTGCAAGTGTGGACAAAACTGAGGTACCCTCCAGGAAACTTCTACACGACCATCCTCATCTTGTGTTGTATTTGCTGCTCTAGTGGAGCAGAAATTGACTGAAGTATCTAGGATGACCACTTCTGAGAAACTTGTAGACAAGTATAGATATCTTAAACCTTAAAGCATACATACATATATGTGGGATTATTATTTAATCCAAAATGTTATATTTTTGACAGCACCAACAAAAAAAATTTTAAAAAAAACTATTTTTTTGAAGAGTGTAACTGTTGACATGTAAAATGTATACTTATAGAACACGCATGAACGTCATGCATCCATAATGTCCACTAGTAATATTGTCCAACTTCCAACTTGCAAATACAACACAAGATGAGGGTGGAGCAAAGCTAAGAAGTAATTATGTGATAGTTATATTTGGTCCTCACACTGTCATCAGTGAATTATCTGATGATGTTTCAATCTTCAGCCTGATTCTTTCTGCAGACATCTTGTAAAAGTGTCAATAATGCCTCAATGATATCTATACTATTTAGAATACCAAAAGTGTCTGGGATCATCACTTCAGAACTAGTATATAGACATATGTCATTGTAGAAATTCCAATCTGTTACAATTTCAAATTCTACCGGTAGAAAGTCTGGTTGGAGTTTCAACCAGTAGAAAGTCCAATTGGAATTTCTACCAAGATAAATCCAATCTAGAAGATTTTTGGGTCTGAAATCTAAAGAGCTTGGTAGATATTCCAATGTAGATGTTGAAACTCTGGATGAGGAAACTACCACAAGCTTTACATGCTGAGACCAACTGGGGAGTTGTGACAAACAAATACTGCTGAAGCATTGATGCTTATTGCTCAGTTAAATGTCATGTTGGAAGTGACTGCTGTCAAAATTTAATTGGCTAAAACATCTAAGTCTGACATCAGTTAGGGATGTCTATATTATAGATTTCCCTTGAAAATGTTGATGGAATTTGATACTGATTGTAAAATTCTTGAAATAGATTGAAAATTTCCATTTCTGTCATGTTTAATAATGCTAAATCTGTGTTACAGGAAAAAATTTCTTTGATACATATTTTCTCCATTTATGAAAGCCTCACCTTGCCTAAATGATAGATTTATATGTATAGCAGGTCCACATGTTTTGTTTCAGTTGGACTTTCTTTGAAAGTTTCAGTAAATACGCAAATTTACTGATTGGGTCAGTAATTACGCATATTCCCTTAAAATTTCAGTAAATATTTAGAAGTTTAGTGCTATTTTATCAACAGAATATTTGCATATAATGTACTGTAAAATGAAATATGCTTAGTACATTGTAATAGTCATCATATTAGAGTAAAATGTTCCAATATAATGTGTATTTTGGTTTGCAACTCAGTATTATATATTTACAACCAGTGAACATCAACGTTTCATTTCACATATCTACTGTAAGTCACACCAGTAAACTTGTGAAATAACACAGGTCATAATTTTAGGGAACACGTGTATTTACTGACCAAATCAGTAAATACACGTATTTCAGTAAATACATGTATTTACTTGTTACACATATTTACTTAAATTTTCAATAAATACGCATATTTACTGATTTGGTCAGTAAATACGTGTATTCCCTAAAATTTTTAGTAAATACACGTATTTACTGATTTATAACCTGTGTTATTTCACAAGTTTACTGGTTTGACTTTCAGTTAACAAGAGAAATGAAACTTTGATGTTCACTGGTTGTATCTATATATTATTAAATGGTAAACCAAACTGTGAATTATATTGGAACCTTTTGCTCTTTTTTGATGACTATTAAAACATACAAAGCATGCGTCATTTTAGAGTACATTACATGCAAATATGTTGAAAAAATAGCACTGGGCTTTTAAGTGTTTATTTAAAAAAAATTAGATATGTGTTTTCTGTAGATATTTCATTTAAGTTTATGCTATTTTCAATCCCACAGCTACTAAGGACCAATGTCATTCCTTACAAATGATTAAAGAGCATTTAATATTTCACTATTTTTATGTGACTGATACATAAAAAGTGTTTTTTTTTTGGAAAAATAAATAAAATTTAAAGAAATTAATTTAAATTTCTAAATTTTAACATATTTTAACTCTACTTCCATTCAGCAGAAATTTTACCTTATCATTTAAGACAATATGACTTACACCCAAACAAGTCTGCATGTATCCTTAAAGAATCTATTGTTAAACAGAGATTATCAGTAGGTGGTTGCCTTATTTTATTTCATTCAAGGCTTAATATTTTTTAATTTTCTGGTAGATTTATGACTTAATGTAGGTACTGGCTACTTGATCAAAGAATTGTTGTTACAAACAATTAAAAGGCCAGCTAGTCCCTAATTGGATTTCATCATAGTCTTTCAGAGGAACTTTATGTCTTTTATGGCATCTATGGTTATGGTGTGGCTTCCATTATTGAAGGGACATCATTAAAGTGAAGTTTTATTCACCTTTGGAAAAGAAATACATTGTTAAAACTACATTGAAATTCAGTTCTTGAACAAGATATATATCTTAATCTTATTACCTTGTTTGTTATTCCTTATACATAATGCATCATAATTTGATAAATATTTGGATACTTAAAAATTTCTAAATTTGTCTATTTACATTACAATTTATTTTAAATGAAACATAAATATCACAAGTTTTTAAGTACATATCACATGCAAATGCTTTTGAAATTATAAACTGATGTTAAATAGTTATC
Source organism: Sabellastarte sp. h YS-2021 (assembly GCA_964017235.1). NCBI lineage: Eukaryota > Metazoa > Annelida > Polychaeta > Sabellida > Sabellidae > Sabellastarte > Sabellastarte sp. h YS-2021. The sequence goes on from OZ024938.1 coordinate 61,930,874, forward strand.
CCAGTGCTGGATTGTAAACAAGTATCAAACTTTGAATATGACAAAGCCATTTAAAGTTTGAAATGACTGTTAATATGAAGAGATAGCAGATAACACCCAACTCTTTAAGATATAAAGCCTTTATGATGATTTTAGTAAATACGCGTATTTACTGGACCAAAAAAAACAAACAAACCAGTAAATATGCGTATTTACTGAAATTTTCAGGGAATACGCATAATTACTGACCAAATACATGTATTTACTGATTTTGCATATTTACTGTAACATACATAACTAAAGCTCTCCATATTTGAGCATATGAACAATAGTGGTGTCCACATTTTCCACTGGGTTAATCACATGACACTGACGTCACAGTAGTGTTTAACACAACATTTTACACCCCTGTCATATATCTCACCCTTCTTTGTTCTTTTTGTGGTGTGTTAAATGGCAGTCAGAATTTACTCCCCTAACAATGGGGGATTAAGAGAGTGTTGAATATGACTGTCATATTTTAATTCTAATCTTAATAGTATTTTATAGCACTTAATCTCCACCTAAAGAAAAAAACCTAAACAAAAAAACCCCCAGAAAACTATTATCATTAACCTGAGACATAGTAGTAGTCAGTGCCATAGAGAGATACCAGAAAAACAGATAGTAAAGTGGATATGCTTGTGCAAAGAGATAGGCACTGAGCTTCTTTCTGAATGAGTGGAAAGAAGTGGCCAAATGTACGTCATCAGGCAAATCATTCCAAATATTTGGAGCGTCTATACAGAGCATATAATACACCTCCATTAGGAGCTACACCCTATTGGCCAATACTGAATTAATAATCTATTGAATGTACCTCAGTTCAGTTTGGGAATTAGTAATCACTTTATTCACTTGTAATCATCTATTTAGTATTTATTTATATCTTAATGGACAATATGTCAAACTCATGCTGATGTTATATATCTATATTGGTATATTTACCTGTTATATTCTACTGATAATATAAGAATGGACTAAACATTACATAGAAAAAATATCTATTATAAAAACTACTATTTATCATATCAGGAGCCACAGTTATCTTAACGCCTTCCTGATGGTTGCAGTTGCGCTGACAAGAAACAAATCCCAGGACTATGGTGACTAGACAACAAACAATAGGGGTAATTTTAATTAGGCATTAGCCCAGTGTATAGGTATCAACAACTGGTTGATCTCCCACTTCAAAGAAAAGTATGTAGAAATAATCTATCACATTCTATTAACACTTTCACTATATTGTTTATTTATTTTTTTATAGTTTATTATGCTTAGACATTTAATAGTGAATTTATTTATTAATTCACTGTAAAGAAATTTAGTATTTACTGTATAAATGGGTCATCAAAGATTTAACAAAATATTTAGGGGTAAGAATTATTGTCTCTGAGTTCAAATAATTATTTTTTAATACTTATAGCTGTTTCATTTTAGTTTTTTTCCATAATTACAGTCTATATCAACTACAAATATATATATGGGGGGTGGGTGGGTGGGTGTAAACTATGGAAAGGGGTGCAAAATATGGCAGGTGGTATACACTATAGCAAAGGAACGTGGTACATAGTACAACCTATGCATTTTTTAGGGGTAAATTCTGGTGCTTCAATGACACTAGCCCCTAAGCATGCCAACACTTTGGATATCGGTCTTATACGGGTTGCAATTTTGTATACGCTGTAATTTGCACTAACTGATTGTACCACATTTAATGTGAATTAATTTGTAATGGAGAAATGATGCCCTGACATTAATATTAATATATACAAGCATAAAAATCAGATATTTTTAATGGGGGCCACGGTGGCAGAGTGGTAACACTCTCGCCTCCAACCTCTGAGATCAGAGTTCAAATCCCGGCCCGACCTCGAGTGGGAAAGTTGGTAGTTGCTTGCCATTGGTCAGCAGTTTACAGTACAGAACCTTGACCAACTGTATGTACTGGTTTCCTCTGCCCATAAAACTACCCATCGTGATATGACCTATACAATGTGTCGAAAGTGACATTAAAACCCAAATAAATAAACAGATATTTTTAAAGTACAATGAAAAAAATCATGCCAGATTCATTTGCTGGTGTAACCCTGTACAAGTTTTAACTCAGTGTTGCATCATTGGGGTTGTACTTGAACAAAGTCTCAACTTGTATATCGTATATATATCTATATAATTATGAAAATAATATATAATGTGATATTACATTGTCCTAAGAAAATAACACAACTGTAACAATCTGTCCTCTGATGAAGTTTTCTACCTTCTGCAAATCTATTTAGAACCTGCATTTTTACCAACTTATCAACTACAGACTAATCTAAGCAGCCAATCCAGGCCAAAATGTTGACACAGTATTTCAGATATCTTGTGATGAGCACGTTTTAACAATAAAAATAGTTATAAAAGGACACTAATGACATTCTACTGTCAGCAGATGATAATTTAGAATGGAGATGAAGTTAATTTCATTCCTTATATTCATCGAAACAAAACATCGATTAAAGGGACAGTGATGCAATTCAATCTTGAAAGTCTATATATATTTTTTAATTAATTTCTTTTTTAATTATTTTGAGCAAATATTCACTGTTGGTATTTTTTTCTCTAGCCTTATTATAATTGGATTAGTTGAGAAATATATGTTTTCACTAACATAAGTATTCCACTTTAAAGAGTTTGCCTCCAGATTATCCTGATCATGTGGTTGGAAGGATGATCTTGTCAGCCACGTGTCCTAATTTTACACTCAGTAATCTCTGGAGTGTTCTCACAGTAGATGATGCTAATTCCATGTTTAAGACTTTTTGGTGTGACTATTTGTGCCCGATCATCTCAGTCAGAACTGCATTAAAACCATTATTTCAGGTGCTATTACCCATCTTTACAACCATATGCATTATCTTGTCCACTCTTCTGGTGTTACGACTAATCTTCCTTTCACCAGTGTCACAGGTCTCAAGATAAATCTTCCCAGCTTCCCAGCGAGTCATCCTCTTGGATCTCGGCCATTGGAAGAATGATCATAAGGCTTATCTCTTTGGTCATAATACATTGCACCTTTAATCGAAAATTCGCATTTTTATTGCAGTCATTTTCAACATGTCAACGAGTATAGTCTCTGTCTGATAAGCTTCTAACTCATAACATGTATGAGTGCTTTATGAATACTGGATATCTGTGTGCATGTTTGAAAAAGATATCATACAAATTAGAGCCTTAGGCAAGGCTAGCTGTGGGGTAATATTTCTAATGAAACATGTTTTATCACTTTAAACCAGCATAACATTTATAATTAACAATTAATTAAATTGTGTGAAAAATATTTTATTCATGTCTATGACCTTAGAAACTCTGTGTATCTCAAGAGAGACTGTTTTTCACTTTTTCTCATTAAAATAAGCATCCTATAAACTGACAAAAAGAGAAATATTTTATAAATTTAAAATCTTAGTGTTACCATTGTTCAGACTGAAATACCGTCCTTTAAATCTGGAAAAATACTAGTAAACATAGTTGAAATCAGAACATTTGAAATTGAGCTTTTCACAATATAGAAAGTTCTTAAACTCATCTTAAAACTGATGCGTAAACTAATATTCTTAGTTTATACTTAAACTCAAAGGGAACGGTTGGCTGGCTCCTTTCCTTTATTTTGGTTCTCCATGTGTGTATATTTAAATGACCCCGAAATCAGCCGACATTATAACCGGAAATAACAGACGTACAGACTGTGCTGGCGACAAGTACTTGAATTTCAGCCTTAACTGAGTCATGGAGTTTATGCTCACGTGACATTATTTTTTGAAAACACCAAATTCGACATAATCTTAGGTGAGACAAACACTGACTTCAAGCATGAGTTGAAGAATTTTTATTATTATGGGCCCTGATTTTGTTTAGAGAGTGTATTCCAGTGTTTTACTGTCACCAGTTTGCTTTCTCACACCCTGATTAATGCATTCCTAAGAGTTTCTTATTGGTAGGTGCTTTAAAAAATATTTAACTCATTAAAAACCTTTGCAAGTGAGAATTTTGTCACGAGTACAGCCGACCACTCTTTTGGTGGTAAAGCAATTACGACTAACCTTTATTGTGCTACAAATCATTTGGTGACTGGTACTACCTTCCTTGTTCAAACATCTGTAAAAATGGAGCCGAATGATCTTTTCCTTAGAGAAATCTGACAATACCAATAGAAGAATTCTTCCAATAAAATTCTTTTGTATTGAGTTGTGTGATTTTCAGTGTGCATAGATAATGTTTGTCATATCAGATTCATCTATATTATTGTATCTTATTGTACCGGATCATCATTGATGTCTACAAGAATTTACTGGGGAAATGATTACATTGAACTTATTATGTGCTACTGTAATTCTTATAAGCTGTTATACAATGTTCATATCTTCAAATTTCCATTGTGAGTTCAATTAAGTACTCTTATTGTGAGTTACACCTGAGCATTTTTGACGACATCTCTCAAGATCAAACATTTACTATAGGCCCATCTCTTACACAAAACTTAATCCACCTTGTCTTTTAAATTCGACTATATATATTTATTAATGAGATCAGTATACATATTTTACTGAAGTATTACATTTACAGATGTCCATGCAGGCCTCAGTGACCTACTGGTTTATTAATCATTTTGGTCCCTCACGCCTGTGATCCTGGGTTCAAATCCAACTCATGACATAACTCATTCACTGAGAACTTGTCCAGATATGACTGCAGCTGTTAAAAAGGAGACAAACATTACAGTTTGAGTAAATTACACTTTTTAACAGTTTTTTATCCTGTCAGAATGATCACACTTTGATAAATTGTATGTGATGAATAAAAAGAAGCAGTGCACAAACCCTCACCCAATGATCTTGAACCAATGTGGGTCAAGGTAATCTGAACAGGGATTGCACCAGGGTAGACCCCACCTTCTGTGAAAATAAGAACCCCAATGTAATGTGGAGCACATATATTGCAGATTCCTTAAAAAATTCTTAAGTTTGGATCTTGGTTATTTGTCGGGGGGGGGCAAAACATGGCCATGATCCCTATCTCATGTATAGTTTTCTAGTTATGCAGATGGACAAACACAAACCAACAAAAATATATCTGCCCAGTTTGCCTTTCCTTTTTCATTTCTGGTACTTAATCTTCTTTTATACACATAGAGATTTGAAACTAACAAGGCTGAAAAAGTCTTTTGGTCTAAATTCACGAGCTGGAAAGCCATCAGAGACACGAGTAGTGCACTAGAACTTATGAAAGTCTGGCAACAAAAACAAGTTCTGGGTCAGATACATCCCATACCTTGCCTAGAACACAGGACTGTTGGTTACCCATTTAAGTACTACTGTGGCTCTCTGCCGCTTCAGTGATGAAACAGGTACTCATCAGGGTGTGCCACAATTCACGAAAGTATGTTGGTACAAAAAAGGGAAAAAACAACAAGGTTGAAAACTGTTTCAGTCTAGATGCAAAAGCTGCAAAGCTCTCAGAAGCATGAGCAGTGCACTCAGACAGTCACTGTACTGAACTACTGAGACTTTTCCATGCTAGTAGAAGCCCTCATCATAGTATAAGCCCTCATGTATGAAGTCCATTTCCTGGAAATTATGTGTCATCTAAGCAGTTTTATAACCATGTTTAATTTATGTGACAACTGTAGGAAGCTACATAATTGGATTAGGAAGTATTTTGTTTTTATATCAGTTCTGTACTGGCTTTCCATCTGAATACAAGGTTAAAATAAAAGCTCTGAGTTTTACTCATATATGTTGGGTTACAACAGTCACCCATCCGTACTATCGTAGCCCAGTGTTTTTGCTTAACTTCAGTGAAGAGACAGGTACTCATCACGCTTTGCCAATTCTCATGAAAGTCTAATGACAAAAAAATAGAAAAAAAGTGATCTCTAGAAGTGCAAGCCTCGCTAGAGCTCATGCTTAAAAATCTGAAAAACACTGTGTTCTTGTTTACGACACCTTGGAGTAATAACAGATGACAAAGGCTCATCAATAATGTATGAACAGAGATTTATAGCCCCAAAAAACTTTCCTCAAATCCATTCTATCCTGATTGTTTAAGTGTGTTTTCTTCAAATGTTCCCCCCTGCTAATAAATAGAGTAGAAAACTTAGACACACTGATACAGGGGTCATCCTAACACCCAGTCTGCTTCAGTCTTGATTGGACACACGTTCGTATAAAGACAATTGAATTGATTAAAATCTAATATTGCCAATTGTATTTATGCTTCAAAAGGTCAGGTGTTTACATTCCTTTCAGTTGATTAGGTCGCGTGGGGAAGGCCTCACGATATGTTTCAAAATATATTCTAGATAATTGATATGGTGAAAAAAAATTCAAAATCTGACGAAATATGAAAAAGCTATTCTTTAAAATGGGGGTGTAGGGCATATGCTGAAGACACCTTCTAATTTGACAAACTTAGGAAGATTTTTAAGTATAAAAGTTGTTTCATGTCAGCTTGTGTTGTATTGCTATCGGTGCCAATAGATCAGGTATATCATATGACTTTCAAGTTATTCATCATCATATCATAGCCATTGGTGTGCAGGGGCCTTAAGGCCCACTGAGAGGTACAACACTTTAAAATATCATGTATTTAAATCAAAATAAACTATTTATATTTGGACTTTATAGTGATTCAATCGCCGATAAAGTCTGCACACATGTAGTTTATTTCTACAATATCATCTCACCAGGGGTAATTTTGTTAGGTGCATAAAGCTGTAGCATTGCACTCTCATATCATCTCCCAGATTCTAACTCAGAGACCATGATTGTGTTTCAATAAGAATTAAAAACTGAGGCTTCATCAGTTGGCCATCAATTATTTACAGAGATTTATAGTAAAAACACTTGATTTAAAGCAATTCGTTTTGGGGGTTTTCTTTTATATTGAATTAAGTTTAAAAAAATAATTCTTGTTTATTGATAATAAACTGAATTAAAACAGAAAAACAGAAGCATCATGACTCATTTAATGTTTCAAAAAGATTGCAATGAAGGTTTAGTTCCCCATCAGTTATAGATATAAAAATGGTTTATTTCCAATTGCCCAGAATTTTTTCTGCAACGATTTAAAGTTACATTTTTACATGGTTTTGCACTGGAATAGAGAATTTCAAATCTTTCTAGTCTGCAATTTGTCAATATGTGTGTTAAATAAATGTAATTTAAAAGGTAGACCTTTAGTGTGATGTTTTGGAGGTTATTTGATAAACATTATCTCTTAACTCAGGAAATATAGAAGAACACTCAATGACTCTAATCTAATAAGACTTTTATTGCGCTTAATCTCTACACTAACAAATTATAAGGTGTAAAGACTATACCCATCACTCAGATATTATATTTAAGTTAAAATAAAATCCATGCTGTATTCTATGTTCATTTTAAGATTTTTCAGGTGTTGCATGTGATTAAGAATGAGGTTTACAACCACACATATTTACATATGGATGTTTATTAAGCAGGAAATCTTTCAGCAGATATAAGATAAATTGTACTTCCTGTATAGCCAACCACCTAAAATGAAGCTATTCTAAGCAGAAATACAGCAAAAAAATTTGAAAAGGCACATTAAATCTGTAAATTTAATTTTCACCTTGTTCTGTCTCACATAACAAATATAAATAAGATATCCCCCAAACAGGATGTGGTTTTAAAGCTAAAAAAGCATGGATTTTCAAACACACCAAATGCCAACTCCAATTGTTGTTACAAAGTAACCTCTTTGACAAAAGCAAGAGGTAGTTGTAACTTTGTGATTATCAAGAATTACCAGATGTGTACACCAACAGCCAAAAATAGTCCTGAGTCAATGTTGCTATATTTACTTGTGGAGCTAACATGTGGCCGAATTCCAGGTCTCTTGGCAGCATTTGGCGTTCATAAAGCATTTTAAAAGACAGTTATGTAAGTCATTTCTGGCATTTGTGAGTTGGAATCTTGGCCAGTGGAGAAAATGGCTTACTGTGTTAGTATGGACTATATATGTGTTATATGAAGGCCTGGACTCGCTGCACAAATTACAAATACTGTTTAGGTTGACTAAAATTATTTTAACATATACCTTAAAGATATCTGTAGTGCTTTGCCAATTATCGCATAAATCAAGACAAATTTTGTATAGCTGTTCACTGCCATTTTGACCCCAAGCCGATTGATTTGGGTTTAATGTCCCTTTAAAGGCATTGTACAACTCACATTATGATATTTGAAGGAGCTAAGCAATGCATCGCAGTTAGTCAGATTAGATTAGATTTACTTTTTGTTTTATGTCGCGTTCAACAGCCAGGGTCATATTGCGACTGGTAGTTTACGGGTGGAGGAACCGAGTGCATACTACTTGGTCAGCACTGACCAATCTTTTCAGGATATGGGGCACAATCAGGAGTACAATTTGATGGTCATTTCATACAATTTGAAAACCTTTGCGAGTGATCACCTTTGTCTTGACTACTAATGAGCAATCTTATTCACTCGATCATAAGAGTATGACAACTGTTTTATTTTATTTTAACACATCTGTTCACTCCATGATTTTTTTTTGCCTGACATCTTTTTACATCATGATTGTGACTTTTTTGTGGTAGTGGTTGGGGGGGGGGGGGGGGGGGGGGGGGGGGTAGTGGGGGGCATTCCACTTTTTTCTCCATTTTTTGCCTTGATGAGTCGTAGCAGTACAAACAGTGTATAATTAATCAGATCTTACAATTGATCACAAAAATGAAATTGGGGTGCAAAATACAAAAACATTTTCCCATTTAATACTGGAAGAATGGTATACATTACCAGTAGAATAGTGGCTACAAGTATCCATGTAAGGGTTCATTTTGTTGAGATTTATTGTATTTATACATTTAACACATTCTAGTGTGTCTTCAGATTCTCATAATCCATATTTCAACAAGAGCACTCGGAGAGCACATACTTCTGCCAAGGTTCAACACCTCCAATATTGATTATGAGTAAAATGATTAAAAACTGTTAAAAATTCCTAGATCCAGATGGTGTTCCGGATCACCATCAAAATTAAGTTATCTGCTCCTTGTCTCATTGTGGACATTACCTCAAAATTTCATGAAAATCTGTCTATAACATTTGAGTTATTTTGCAAACAGACAGACCGACAAAGGCATGTGCCCAAATACATAAACTCATTGAGAAAGGTTATCACTATGTAGTATATTGGTATGAATATAAGGAACAACAAACAACATAACTTACATCTCTATATCAATGCATGACATACATTTTTCCATCATATGAAGTTACTATCTTAACAGATGTTTTCTTTTCTGAATGCTAACTCGTACAGATAGAATTTACAATTATACGTCATCAAGTTTATTGAACTCTTAAACTCTGTAGTATTGGTTACACAGTGACACTTATTGCAAATAACCCTGAGTTGCTTCACATTGTTATTACAGGGGTCCGCCATTAACCCCAGAGCTCATGATTTAAAGCAGTAATCTGGTATAGACAACAATCATTCTGAACCCTACACACTTAGAAACCTATGTGGTCACAGAAATCAATGTTTTAATTAAAACCAGATATCAGATGTTTCAAGAGGGGAATTCAAGAACACTTTTTTCAGATAAAATTTTTATGTAAAAAATAAAAATGGGTGTTTTATATGGTATTGATTTTTTAAAGAATTTCCATAAGTTTTCTCATATTCAAACCACAAATATACTCTCTGAGAAAAGATATAAAAGAAGCTTTAAAAGGAAAAGAGTGGAGAAGCATTTCACTGATTGCTGAAAAGAGTTTTATGCTATGGTCGTTTAATTAATCTGTTTAAACCATTAGTTTATCTGCAAAAAAAATCTAGCACTAATGAGAGATTGAAAAATAAAAATATCAAATGTACCATACATTTAAATTTCAGCATATCTGTTACTTTTCTAATACTTCTATTACATCGGCCCCATCACTGCCCATTAGATCATCTAGGTACAAACAGGTTTAGAAACAAATATTATTGTAATAACAAGACAAATAGCACTAGTGCTGGGATCAGATGCCATTTTAAAAGATTTCTCTACACATTTGTACAAATTAAATCCTAGTTTCCGGGAAAGACCCAATTCTGGACGTTAGGGTAAAACATGGTGTAGTTTTAGTCACGTGATGGGATCTAAATATTATATTGACTCCCTTGACCTAATTTTCTCAAATGAGAATTTGATTTTTATTTGACGAAAAAAAACAACACTTTTTTTCAAGTTTTTTCATATTCAGAGCATACCTGTTAATTTCAGGATTCTGATTACTGGCACTATGTTTTTCTCATTATTATCATAATTAATTGTCATGCTTTTACTTCACATCATACTGGAAATGGACTGCAAATGAGGCTTAAGTGACAATGACAAGCCGTTTTCATGATAGGGCAAGAATGGAATTGATAAGGATAAGACTGGAAGTGACTAGGGCAAGCATGTTTCCAGGTGGGTGGAGCCACGGTCAGGAGTCAGGGAGGGTTGGTGAAATATTGAACATGTTTGTTATTTTGACGACTCACCAAGACAAGCCAGGAAATCACAACTGACACCTACTGATTCTGTATACATTGTATTCTGTATATGCTCAACCCTCGAAAAATCCTTAGTAATGCCCAGGTCACACAGTGGCGAGGGTGCTACGATGATATCTGCGAATATAGAAGAACAGAGGCGACTTCAAATTCGCCAGAACTCGCCAAAAAAAGCGGGAAAATGTAATAACGTGATAAAAGATCTTCATACTTTTACTACCCCTCTACGATGTTCTACGATGCCTTTCGAATGTCCTGAGACAAAGCAAGAATATACAAAGAATACCCTACAAACTGGTGAAGATATCTGGCGAATTTACCCACGAATCAGCTACAAGTAGGGCAGAATGAATGCGATACTTGAAGAATCTTCTACGACAAAGGAAGAATCAGTTGAGAACAAGGAAGAATATCTAGCGAAGAACTGAGAACTGAGAACAAGAAGGACAAGAAGGACACTGAGAACAAGAAGGTAGTACGATTTGCTGGAGAATGTCCTACCACAGAGCTACGATGTAGAAGAATCTGCTACCAATAGTGGCGAATTCTAATGGCGAACTAAAAAATGGCCATGAATCGACGAATACCGGCGATAGTTTTGAACAGTTTGAAACTGTCGTAGCTAGATGACGATCCATGGCGAATGGTGGAGAACAATGAAGATGGACCAAGAATTTGCTACCAACAGGGAAGAATTTCAGGATCGTGCATATCCGCCTCTAAAAGTCGCCACAGTGTGACCTGGCTTTAAATTACTGACAAGACGGTCCCAGTGGAAGATTCCTATGAAATATATATGCTTTTGCAAGATTATACTTTGCAAGAGGAAGTGGATAATTTCATGTGGTATTGATTTTTTGCAAGTGATATAAATTCTATTATTTTATAGCTGTATAAAATATATGCTATGAAACAAGAAGGAAAAAACACACAAAGCAATATTAAAATATTAAAATTTTTAGATAAGCTAGACCTGGATAGTGTTTTTAATTGCAAAGTGTACTATTTTAGGAGTATTAGACAAAAATGAAAAAAAAGATTTAATAAATAATATATTCAGTATATGTATAAATATATTTATGCAACTAAATTTCTGTTAAAAAAAAACTTCATTTACCTGAGGTTATACAATTGATAAAGGAGGTTATGGAAATTGAATATAATATAGCAATTAAAAAGGGTGGGACTCTGACACAATTAAAAAAAATGGAGACCCTATCCGGGTATTTTTGCTTTAAGAGTCACAGCACAGCCTTTTCTTCCCCCCTCACCTATTTCATACTGTGTTATTCAATGTAACAAACTCTTTATTAAAATGTCTAACTTTTAACTATTTTTAGAAAATAAAATTTTATGATTAGCATTAATATTTCTTGCAATAGTAAATCTGGTTCTGTAATTACATCTGTTTTATAAGTATATGCTATATGACTGGTCTGGAGAAATTAAAAAAAAATAAAAAAAATATAAAAATGAAAAATAAAATGTAGCATCAGATATTGTGAAATCAAAATAATGAAACAGTAAACTTATAATAACTGTAGTTTAACTCTAGGGTTACCCTGGATCAGAATACAAAAGGCATGCTGACAAAACACCTCTGCCAAAGAAGGAGAATTTGGATAAAGAAATTTTGAAAAACCATAGACCTGTCTCAAACTTACAATTTCTGTCAAAGGTAATTGAAAAAGTTGTTGCAGATCGCCTTCCAACACATCTAGATACAAATAATTTGTGGTGCAAAATGCAGTCAGCATGTAGACCTGTTCATTCCACCAAATCTGCACCAGCCCCCAGGGAGTCCCAAGTCGGAAATAAAACAACAACTGGGTTTTATATTTCTATTTCTACTTCTTTTGACATATGCACATAAAGTTTAAAAATATTTACAATACTAACATGACTGGCAGTGGAATGAATTAATCATGAGATTGACCTCCATACCAAGGTCGTGATAAAACACCGACCTACACATCTGACCTTGAAAGGTCACAAGATTATTAATGAGAAAGGTGAGCAATGAAGGTCAAACTTTAACGACCTCAAAGACGCTTGGAGGTGAAAACAATACCCAACTGATGGAGGCATATATAACTACTGATGACCACATGCGGTAGTTCATTGCAATGCCAGAACTTTACTGTTGTTCTAAGGTCATGGTGGAGGAGAGATGTGTTACACACACGTAAACCAGTGATCAAAAATACTATTGTAAATTGTGTGTGTATGACTATTAGTAATATAAGGACAATTATAACTGTAAAAATACATAATTTCCACAAGAAAAGTTCACCCAAAAACCCAAGTAGTGACTAGGGACGTAGTGCAGCTTGAAAAGCAAGGGAAACAGGGGAGGAACAGGAAGTTGTGGAAGAGAGGTATGACCATACGGCATCGGATTTCCAGGTGCCATGTTTCATGATGTGTTCTAATGGAACACCCTGCTGAAAAGCCCATTTGGCACCTGCTCTCCTGAAATCATGAAAAGTCAAGGAAGTGGTGAGAGATAATGACTTAGAAATATTTTTTAAATGTTTCCTGGCAACAGAATCAGTAAGGGGAACAATCCTGGAAGTTCTGGGCATTAGGAACAGTGGATCATTAGAATCAGCTGGAACCAATTGAATCATCTCATGGATAGCTGCAATGGGACACAAAGGGGAAGTTCCCAAATTTGGCAAAGGGATGGTTACCGCCTGCTTCCTGTCCTGCATTGTCTTACTCCACTTGATCAAAAGCACTGCTCCCTGTTGAACAGAAATAAAATCTGCTCTGGCCAGTTGCCTGGTCGGATCAAATGAAGTGGTGGTATGAGAGAGTATGTTGGACATACGAAGAAATGAAAAATAACAAAGAAGGTACAAGGCTTTAAATATGTGAGAGTGAGGAAATGAATCACATAATGCTATTATTGAAGACAAGAGTTCTACATACACATGGGATCTCAGAGGAATTCTAAGGGGAGATTGCATCTTCAAAGCTTTCAAGAACAATGGTATACGTTTATCTTGGAAAGAATCAGTCTGTAATGCAGATACAATGTGAAAGGCTCTCAAGGCAGCAATATAGTTAGCAATGTGATCTGTAGATATATTGTTGAGATGTAAAAATTCCATAAATGAAAGTAAAATCTCTGTATTCACCTGATAATCTGGCAGCCCAGCCGCCACCTGGAAAGCAAGGAAATCTTTCCACATGCGCGTGTACTGCTGCAAGGTGGAAGGTCGGAAACCATCCAGCAGTCGCTTGGAAGCCAAGGTGGCCAGCTGGGCCGCCAGGTCAGGTAATTCTGAAAATAGAAATGAATGGGGTAGAGAACTAAATACTGTGATTGAGGATTGTTAGATCTAAATGAGCATCTACCCACAAATAATCTTGCAACAAACCATTAAGCTTCTCCAGTGGATTGTATGTGACAACCCATCGAGACAATAAGTCTGCTATACTATTGGATTGGCCAGATATGTGGGAAAAAATGAATTCAATGTTAAATGTGGCTGCAATCAGCCAAATATTTCGAGCACAGGTTGCTAAAGTTTGATCCCGAGCCCTACCTGTGTTCATGACTTGCACTACCGACATATTGTCACAAAATATCCTAATCTTTCTATCTCTCCAGTGAGCTGCCCATAACTTGGAAGCCACTACTATATTTAACATCTCTAAATGACATATGTCATAATTTCCATAACCTAACGGTATATCTAGAGCATAGATCATTGGACCATAATGACCCCCCAGACCTGTGAGACAGGCATCTAAATATACTTGATCAGTTGGGAATTTTTTGTCATAATATGTAACACCATTAAAATTGATTAAGAAAGTGTTAAACCAGGAGAGATCTTGAAAGAAAGATTGATCTAATAGTATCTTATGAACAGCATGATTATTTCTCAACAAAGCCAAAATCCTGTTGAGGAAAAAACGAGCCGGTTTAACACACTTACTGACATACAACAAACTGCCTAATAAAGATTGCAACTGCCTTTTGCTGCAGTAAGTTTTTGACTGCCATGACTGACAGATATTTACAATTTGACTCAATTTGTCATGAGGGATGGACAAAGTTCTATTAACCGTATCAATTTGAATGCCTAAGCATATGACCGAGGTGGATGGAGGTACAAGTTTCTTTTGAGAAATGTCCAAACCCAAGTCTTGAAGCAAGAGCAAGAGAAAATGAAAGGAGTGGTTGATGTTAGAGGGCAATCCCGTATATATAAGATCATCTATATAGTTCAATAGATGAGGAAAGTCATGTTGTTGCATGATAAACCTAATGGCATCGGTGCACCTCTGAAAAATTTGGCTTCCATTCCAATATCCGAACGGTACCGATTTATCGATAAAGTACTGATCTTGAAACTTCAAGCCTAAAAGATCTATATCCTTGGGATCAATTTTAATTTGCCTAAAGGCACGACTTATATCAAACTTGTAAATAAGGGCAGCAGGACCTAATTTGACCAAAGAATTAACAATGGAATCTATTGAAGGATAGGTAAGTGCATATTGAGTACCTAAGTATACATCTTTTAAGACTGAAGCATTTACTGAAGCCCCTTTTGGCCAACTAAGATCCATGATGGTTCTTTTCTTCATTGAATCCTGTTTATCCCTGACCATTAAAGGGGATACATGCAAAGATATAGGCTTGGCCTGAAAAGGACCTAGCATGGCCTGAAAAGATAATTCTTCTTGAATATAGGCTTGAACATGCGAAGAATTTTGTAAAGCCGAAGCATGATTGGTTTCCGTGGATATAAGTGCTATGTCCCTATCAACATCCAAAGGAAACCCATACTCTAATAGATCTAACAATTGTACATCCCAATAATTAGATAAGTACGAACGCCAGTTCATAATGTTAAGCTGGGAAGTCACTGGAATTCTGGCAGCCAGATAATTAGGTTTGCCAGTAGCTGTGACTATAGTATGAGCTTCGAGGTCAGTGTAACATGTATTCCAAGTCACTGGATTACCTGTGTACAGTCTCAAAGGTGTAAGGGGGCAAAACCCAAACGTATGAACATCATTACTCACTATATTTACCAAATGTTTTTGATTTTTAGTGACTGCAGTGTCACTGTCCATGGTGTCTAAGATATTAAGGTCATAGTTTTGGTCAAATACTAGGTCCACATTGTCTGTGGTTACTCTATCATTATCCCCAGCTGTTATGTTAACGCTGTGAAAAATTGTTTGGATTCGAACTACTGACCTGCACTTTAACCCCATCAGAAGGCCCAGTTTCGTTTTTATTCCCCTCCAAAGTATGAATTTCTTGTGAAGTCAATAGTGACTCTCTGTGCACGTCAGGAGCATCACAAACAACGCCAGCAGACTGACAATTAGCAATGGAGTCAAATTGTGTATTTTCGTGAGTTTTTCGAGAATAGGTGGACAACCTATCATTGCCTTGTTCCTCCATGTAGTTAACATCCCCAGTGAAACACCCATTTTCGTTTTTATTCCCTGAGAATAAGAGTTTTTCCTGAGTAGCCAATAACGGCTCTGACATGGCATTGGAACAAATAAGCGATGGTTTGCACTCCTCTGAGTGCTGTTTGGCATGATTCTTCACCTTGAACTTATTATTCGATACTGAATGTTGTTTGTTTGCAAAAACCTCAGTGCACGTGTGAATATCATCGTGAATAACGTTGTTTTTTGAATCACACAAGTTCTGTAAACATTGAAATCTATTATTCAATGCGATAGTACTACCAGGTACTTGAAAAGAGTATTCAGCTGGTGTACACTTGCCAAACTTCACAGGGACCCCGGCCACAGTGACAGCTTTGGAAGGGCATTTGTTAGGAAAGTATGGATATTTTTGACCTGTCAGGTGGGACTTTTTATTTTTTACACGTTTGTCAGCACATGTATAATTTCTGACACTAGTATTGGGAAATCCAGATTTGCTAGCATTGTTCTTAACAGCCATAGCATATGACTTGCCGGGAACTGTATTATCAAAAGACTTAAACTTGGTAAACCATGACAGGGCAAGTTCCTTACTAGCCTGTGTTTCTTCCTGAGCATTTTTGAGTAGATCAATCTAGAAAAAGATGGTGGGTGACTTGCCCAAGTAGTACCCACATTTATTCGTTTTTTGATACCGATGCTTTTTTGAATTTGTTTTTGCATTCCACCTCAGGATGTGGAAATTTTTTTCCATTAGCAAAGCAGGCAGTACAGACATGATTGTAACGAACACCTTTTGTGTCATGACTTTTGTTGTGAGAACAAGTACCTTGGTTGAAATACTGGCATGGCATGACTTTCTGAGATTTTTGAACAAATTTTTTGTGGGACTGACTGTGGGATGGATATGCCTCTGTGCATTAGCACGCCTGATACGGTCAATTTTATCAATTTGTGAATAATTTTCAATCTCCCCCTGTTCCATCCTACATAATAAGACGGCGTGGCTGGCTTTTGCCGCTTCCCAAGAGAAATCCTGGGCATCATCAAGCAATGAAACTAAATAATCCAGCATGAATTCTTTTGAATCAGTATTTTTTTCTTCCCTCATTATGCGGCAAAAGCCAGCCACCCACTGAATAACTGAGAGTTGGTCATAAGATACACGCTCTTTACTGGAACCTGACAATATGTACTCATGGGGCCATTTGACTTTATGTTTAACCATAACTTCAACCGAACCGCCTCGGAGAGATTTCAATTTACCTTGCTTTTCAGTTTCCTGCAATTCCTTAAGCCTTTGCTCCACCTTGAGTTGCCTCAAAGCATTTAGATCCGGAGTAGCGATGGAGGTATTAGGGGCCACTGTGACCGGGGTATCAGTGCTCTTAACCTTTTTCTTGACATTTTTTGATTTAATTTTACTTTGATCACTGGTTTTTTTGTAATTTTTTGTCTCCATATTGTCTAACCTTTGACCCAAGGACTTCAACTGGCTCAAAATTTGCATATTTATGACTTGCTGGCTAACGCCAGTAGCATCCGACAAACTCGGATCCGACACATGTTTTGTATTACAACCAGGAAGACCTGAACCACTCGCCTTGGCAAGAGGACTAGTAATCAAAGCATCACAGTCATTATCACTTAATGAGGAATCGGAACCCGAAACTTGCCCAGTTTGTGTCCTATCTCCAGCCAGAAGGTCTGATATGAATTTTTCGTCATCAGCCAAGTGTAACTGCACAGGCAACTCCACCACTGGCTCCCTCGATCTTAGGTTGTACAGACGAGTGGCTGCTTCTGCCATGTCGCCAAAATATAATAACTAAACAATAAAAAACTAAAAACTTAAAATTGAATTGTAAAAGTTGTTCAGTGAAAATGCAGTGTGACCCCGTTCACCTCCAAAATTCAAATGGCAGAGCTTGAAGGACTACCACAAGGTGACCACTTGACCACCAATGAAATGCGAGATAACAAATTAATTAATGAAGAACACTAATATCCCAGCAGTCCGAAAATAGGACACCCCCAGGGCTGAACTTGCTGGCACCTTGATGCCAGCCCGAATACTTTGTGTTCAAAATAACATTCTATCTTCATTCAATAATAAACAGATGGTAGCCATAGTACTGCTTGACTTGAGTGTTGCCTTTGATACTATTGACCACTAGAAACTTCCGGAACATCTCAATTCTAGATTTTGCATACATGGCACAGCATTAAACTGATTCAGATCTTATCTCTCCAACAGAAGTTGCACATCTGAAAAGAAAGATATCTAAACTTTGGAGTACCTCAAGGGTCTGTTCTGCGCCCAATACTGTTCACTCTGTATGTTTCACCAGTGCCAGACATTGCAAATCAACATGGAGTTTGTTATATACTCTG
Source organism: Sabellastarte sp. h YS-2021 (assembly GCA_964017235.1). Taxonomy (NCBI): domain Eukaryota; kingdom Metazoa; phylum Annelida; class Polychaeta; order Sabellida; family Sabellidae; genus Sabellastarte; species Sabellastarte sp. h YS-2021. The sequence goes on from OZ024938.1 coordinate 61,949,297, forward strand.
TGCATATGACACTCAGCTTTATATTAACTGTTACATGAACTCTATGGCTGAATCTCTGAAAATTCTTGAACAATGCATACAATATTGGATGTTACAGAATCTCCTAATGTTGAATGATGAAAAAACTGAAATGATTATTTTTGGATCAAGAAACAACTTGGGAAAACTGCCATCTATCTCTCTTAGAGTGGGTGGGTGTAAAATTACCTCTACAAACTGTCTGCAACCTGGGTGCCTGTTTTGATTCGCTATTGAACCCAAAAGAGTCTATCCTTAAAAAGTGCAGGGCCTGCACAGTTACAAATTCATAAAATAGCAAGAATTTGTAAATATTTATCAGAAGATATATGTGCCTGTCTAATTCAAGGCTTGGTTATGTGCAAACTGGACTATGTTAATTATTTGCTAGTAGGAATCAATGTTGAATGAGTTGCAAGTTGTACAAAATTAAGCTGCCAGTGTCATCATGAAAATAAATAAATCATACCACATTAGTAAAGTAAGAGAAGAGTTTCACTGGCTTCCTGTCCAACAAAGGATTGACTTCAGTGTCCTCACTAATGTCTACAATGCATTACATGGTCTAGGACCACCTATCATCAGTGAGTTTATTTCACTATCACAGTCTAACAGATACACTAGATCACCCAACAGTCTCAATTTGGCATACCCTGTAAAGGTACCTAGAAATAACTATGGACAGCTGGCCTATGTTTATGCTGCTCCTACTTTGTGGAACAAGTTACCTGTGAACATTAGATTCTCAAACTCACTGTTAGACTTTAGAAAACAGCTCAAAACATACTTATACAAACATGCTTATGATATGTAATTTTTACCAAGCAGCACTTAGAGACATTAAATTATAAGCGCTGTATAAAAATCACGAGTTAAGTTATGTTAAAAAGGTACCTGCATTTATTCATAGATTTCAAGCTCAACTCAGTGTCATAATACTAATAGATGTAAACATTCTGTGTGGTGAGATACTAACATACACGTGTCAAGGAAGTAATGCGGCACTTGTTCGCCAGGTTAGGTTTTAGTACAGACACCAGAACATTGTACAACTTTAATTTCTGAATCAAAATCCCACATGAAATCAAAGAAATCTCCCAAGGTTGATGCATATTACCATGAAGTTTCAGATTGTTGTACAAACATTTTATGTCTCCATTTCATCAACATTTTTTTGTGTGGAAATAATGTCAAAATACAAGCTTTAAAGCTACTTGTGACAACTCCAACAACTATTACCTTTCATAAAGCTTCTCCCACTGTAACTTTTTAATACCAAAACAATTCACACAAGCGTCTGTGTCACAAAAGTAAAGCAATTTTAAATAATTGTCTACAAAAAAAAGGGAAAAATATACTTTTTTCAATTGGTCTGTCTCATCGACCTATTTGTACATATACTTCTGGACAGTTGAAAGCATCATTGAATTAGGATGTTGACATCTCCAGTGCTGTATCAGAGGGTGTTTAACCAAGTTGGTGACACTAATGGTACATTATCCTGGATGTTGCTTCAAACATGAAACCTTAAAAGACTTCTATTATCAGTGGGACAGCTAGGAAGCTGAGTCAGTAATTGCAAGGATATTAACTCCCCCCCCCCTCTGGAGTTGCATGTATAACTGGGGCCCCTACAACATCAAAGATTCAGTCTCTCTTAAATGGCCTTCAAACATTTCTGTTCTGTCACCATGATAGAATCCCCATCTGGAAACGTAACAGGCAAGTGCTCTTATGTCTCCACATTTAGTAAACATTGTACATCGGGTAGATTATTTAATTATTTAAAAAAAAACTATTGTCAGTACATTCCTAAAGCGGATAGGTTTTCTTGTACTTTAGGGCCAGTTGCCACTGCCTTATCGTATATATAGCATAAAATTATAAAACGACCTTTTTTCTTATGTTAAACTACCTATCGTGATAACCTCATGACTTAAACCTGTAAATTTATGCATTCAGTGCCTTGGCTGTCACATGTTAAGGAGAAAAAAAATTGCGAGACTCCCACTTTAAAAAGATCAGAAACATTGTGACATTTGTCAGAATAACACCTACCATGTCTCCTTGAAATATTAATAGAATACAGTTTGGGCTTCAGATACAATTACATTGTTCATCAACAAAAGTTGAAGTATTAAAATTTGCACTTTATTCGGTATAATAAGCATATATTATGAATGATATAGTCCAGGGGCGAATCCAGCCTTTAAGTAAGGTGGGGGTTCACATTGAGTAAGGTGGGGGTTTACATCAGACATATTATAACTAAGGGGATCGGGGGGCATGCCCCCCGGGGAAAAAATTAATATTTGGTAAAAATATAGTGCATTTCCTGTAAATGTAACACCACTCTCAAGAAATAATTTTGTACTTTGGGTTGAACCCCTTTACATTATTTTTCAAGGGGGGGGGGGGGGGGGTCGAACCCCCTGAACCCCCCCCCCCCCCCCCCGGATCCGCTAGTGTAGTCATTGTTTTAACTGACAAGGGCCCTTCATTGGAATGATTTGAATCCTGCTCCTTACAGTTTATTTGTGTTTGTCCAGATATGACCCTTACTATTAAAATGGAAATTAAATATCACATTCGACATTCGGCTGTTTTTACCCAATATGAAATGTTTTGTAAAATTAATTGAGTAAAAAAAAATCATAAATATTCTTTAAGCACAGAGTAACAGTTTTTAGATTGTACCAAGCAGTCTTTCTAGAAAACTCAGATACATTTTTTGAGGTGTTTAACCACCAGTTTACTCTTTAAGAGTTTTTTTTGTTACTTTTTCAACAATTTAACCCAAACTTCTGAGGGTCTCAAACAACAGCACTGTTCATATGGACCTCAGTGAGACATGCAAGATTTAAACGTCAAAATGTGGAGACCACTTTATTACTTGCAAAAAACTATGGTAACTAGAACACAACAGCCCATCAATTTTGAATGAATAAAGATTAATGGTCAAAAAACAGTCTGCTTTCAAAGAATTACTAACCCAAATATTTTTTTTGCTTTTTTGCATTTATGTATCAGCAGGTTATTTTCTGACAAATGAAAAAAATAACCCAGAATTACAAAAGGATCTTAAAATGGCAGAAAAATAGCACTAGAAAAATTAGAATTTGGACCTTAAGAAAATGTGGCTAAACTGGTAAAAGAGAGGATAACATTTTCGTAACTGTATTTTTGTTTTTGCTTTAAATGTGGTTTCCAGTCACAATACGTCTATGCCTGATGATTTAGCACCAGTTGAACACAAAATGCGCATCTTCACCTTCAGCACGTAATTAGAGTATTTTTTTAAAATGCTAATATAATATACTGCATATCGTACTGATTTATAACATCTAGTGATGCAAACATACATTATAATTTTAATATTAGACAAGGTAATGCTTTTTCAATGTAAGAGCTCATATGTGTAATACAAGGACATAATATGCAGGAATAAAATAAACAAGGCCGAAAGGGGTTTCGGTCTACCAGCACAAGCTGCAAAACCATCAGAGACATGAGTAGTGCACTGAAACAGTAACCACCCAAGTACTAACGTAGCCCATGGCTGCTTAACTTAAGTGAAGAGACTGGTATACCTACCACTATGCCAATTTTCATGAAAGTCCGGAGATAAAAAAAATGAAAAAAAAAAATATGTTGAAAAGTTTTAAAATACGTTAAAAAGTTATAAAGAAAAATCTACTGTTTCCAGTCGTAAGTGGGTACACATTTTAACTTTTCAAAAACCGGAAGGCAGAATATCTGATAACCTTTTGTAGATGGGTCATCCCTCGCCTTTAACAATAAAGGGACTGGTATCACCTATGGTGACCTTCACCTGGTCTGGTTGACATACGGCTATTTTTTTCAATTAATAGGCAATACAATGATACAGTAAAAGGAGGATGGGCATATAATATTAAAATGTGCACCATATACATTGACCAAGAATAAATATATATATTTTTTCAATGTTATTAGCATATGTAACTGCCAAATAATTATAAAAAATGATGGCCGAGACCAGACCATTTATTGCAGAGTAAGCATTCGGAAGCCAAGACAAAACCTTGGATTGTCATCGGCAAAACTCATGTACTTTCATTTCCCAAATGACAAAGTTTATGTGATGGCAGAAATAAGATTGATAAAGTATGAAAATTGTGCCATGTTGGGATACTGATTTCCAGTAAAAATTTTATTATTAAATATTTCACCTTTTCACAAAACCAACCCATATCCATGGACACACTCTAAATGTGGTATATGTCCAGAAGACTGTTCCAGAAAAACTACATAGAAGCGTTCAGATGGGTGTCTCAGATAACTTTCCCATTTTTGGTTTAAATTGAAACGCCTGGTCCAAGACTTTTGTAGTTTTAAACATAGTAAAAGCAAAAGATTGCACAACATCACAATATTAACCACCATAAAAATGATATTATGAATTCAAACCTCACCAAGCGGTTGGCCATTTAAGTCATACATATTTTAAGGTTCCTGTAGTTTATTAGACAAACATGCCCCACCCATAATCAAGAAAGTCCCTGCACCTTCAATATTTGGTTTCTTCTCTGGTGAAATCGTAAAAGGAAAGCATCTCAAATGAATGTCTGGGCATCAATGGTGTCAGGATAAAAGCTCTTCAAATCACAGCATATGTTTTTTCATCAGGCAACCACTACAACCAACTTCTGGTGAAAGCCAAAGAGAGCTATTATAAAAACATAATAAAGTCAGATAGGAAAATACTTCATAAATCAAGAATTGTCATAGTACCTAACAATGCAAACATCTCTCAATTAGTTAATGACTTTGTCGAATACTTCTCTGAGAAACATGACCTGGTCTGCCATCTTTACCCAAACATAACTCTTTTTAGTCTTTTTCGTGAACTTTCTGAGAAAGCAGTTTTTAAACTCATTTAGTCTAGTCTTAAATGTATGATCTGGACCCTGTACCAGCTTCCATAATCAGACAATGCTGGACATTCTCTCTAAACTTATCACTAATCTTGTAAACCCATCTCTACAAGAAAATAGTTTTCCAAATTATTTCAAAACAGTTTTTGTCACCTCTCTCATTTAAAAACCCTCTCTTGATAGTAATAACACGAAAGCTATCGCCTTCAGTGCATAGGTTTGGATTTGACCTTGTGTAGACATTGAAAACACTCATATTGGGTGTATATAATTAGTTTATTCTACATATTTACATGTTAAAACCTTTTGGGCTCACCTCACATTCAAATAATTGCTCCTATGGTGACCTTAACCTAAGGTTCTGTAAACATTAAAATCAGTGTTAAGTGTGGGTCGCTTTGGCTCAAATTTAAGACTGGCCTTATGCCACTAAATTTCCTTACTTAAAGTAAATAATTAGGCCAGTCTTTCTGTTGGTTGAAAATGTAGATAAGGCATAAAATTTAGGCTGGGCCATATTTCAGCCCTGAATGAACACTTTTTCTATTAGCACAGATTCTTTAGAATTTTGTTGGTCTAGGCTCAATTTCAGCTTAAGGCCAGATATATGGGTTAAGGTGACCTTAAGGTAATGTCAGTTTCTGAAAGTTTATCTAAATGTATTTTTATCATGTGAACAAAAGAGGAAGCGACCTCAGATACCTGTGTGTGTTACGTATGTGCATTATCTCTAACTTCAGATTTACTGAGACAATTATGGAGAAGGCAGTGGCAATGCAGAAAAATGACTTCATAAATAACGAAGGCCTTTCAAATATTAACCAATTTGCATATAGAAGCTTCTATTATTTGATACCATTAACCATACATTGCTGCTTGATTGCTTATTAGACTGTTATGGTATATATGACATTGTCCTAAAATGAATGAAGTTATATCTCACTAATAGTTCCAAAAACAAAAATCAAAATCGAAAATACAACACCACTTTTAAGTCGATGATGCTCAAACCTGGACATCAACACAGCCAGTTTCAAATGCCTTAAGGCCACAGAATCATGAAAGAGAAATCCTAACTTGGAACTATATCCATGTAAGACTGAGTTCATAATCACTGGTGACAAGTCTATCAGGGATAAACTGAATCCTCATTTACCTAATATATTGCTTGGCAATGGCATAATAGCTGCAAATAAGGTAAGGAACCAGGGTGTCATTATTGATTAAGACAATACTTCTTTTTCCATATCAACAAATGCTCTTGTCAGTTGCAGACTAGATTGCAGCAATTCACAATGGTATTGTGTCAGTTATTATATAGTCATAAGTAGATTCATATTTTCAAACAATGGTCATGTGCTGCATATATCGTCAGCTTTTGCAATTATTTATTGTGTATGCAATTTTCATTGGTTTATCATAAAAAACGATGGATTATGAATCTGTACTTAAGTCCACTTTTCCAACAAATGTTGACTTTTGACCGGAAACATACTTGCATTGTTTTAAAATAGTATTGATAAATTACAATAGTTATTTTAACAGATTATTGAAGTCAGCAATTGGAAAAGGGTCTCAGGTCTTGACTTCCTTTAAGTTGTTTTCACATCCTAGTAGCAATGATAAGGGAGATATAAGGCTTTTTAAATAGGATAGTGCCATTTAAGATGTGATATGACGACCATGTTGTTTTTAAAACTAGACCAAATTACTATCAGGTTAACTTTCCTAGCCATATATATTTTGTGCATATTTAATGAACCTAGCTGCAATATTTCAAGTTTTAGAGTATCTTAATAATTTTTAAATAATTGGCTATGGCGGCCATTTTGTTTTTGAAAATAAGGCTAAAATTTTTCTCAGGCAAAACATTTGAAGGCCAGGCCTTTTGATGGTCTGTCTTTATATTCTGAAGCCAGAGCACCAATAATAAGGGTAAAATAAGGACATTTTAGTGTGACGACCCCATTTAACCTTGAAGCAGGGGTCAAAGGTCAAATTCAACATCTGGAAAAGATTTCCAGGCCATGACTTCCTACAAGTTGTTTTCACATTCCGAACCTCTAGGAGCAATATTTGGGGAGATATAAGGCCTTTTTAATAGGATAACGCCGTTTGACATTAAACATGTGATATGGCGGCCATTTTGTTTTTTGAACTAGGCCAAAATTACTATCAAGCTAGCTTTTCTAGCCATATATCTTTTGTGCAAATTTGATGAAGCTAGCTGGAATATTTCAATATTTAGAGCACCTTTATGATTTTCAAACAATTAGCTATGGCGGCCATTTTGTTTTTCAAGATGAGGCTAAAATTTTGCAGAGACGGATTTTATAGCCATAAACATTCCCTGCAAATTTTGGGAAGATATCTTTATAAATGAAGGATTTATTAAGGTTTATGCAAAAACGTGACGACCGGACTGACGCATGGACGGAAGGATGGACGGACGGACGGACGGACGGAAGGAAGGCATTTTATAATCTCCTGACAATGGCCTTCGGCCGCAGGCGGGAGATAATAAACTTAACACAAAACATGTTACACTACATATGACCTTCAAGAGGGCTTTGTGTTAATAATGTAATTTGTCTTTGAGGTTAGCTTATTCCAGTCATGTTTTAAATTACCAACACAAATAAAAAATGTGCATGTTGTTTCGGTGTTTCCACTCAAAGCCATATTTTTTCTCAGTAGGTCTGGTAAAATTGGCATGTAAAACATTGAATATAAAAAGAGGATAATAAAACTAAAACATATCTCATTAAATATATTTGAAAAATACATCATTCATGAAGATGAATAATATGATATGAGTGTGCCTCATGAGCTTTGTATAGTTTGTCTTCATGATATTTTTGTGTAACTCTTTCAGGGAGTTTTTCTGTTATAGCATCTTGAGTGTTGAATCAGTGGTTGCACTTTGGGTGATAGGTCTAAGATCAAAATTAAGATTTCTGGATGCTGGGGTAACCAGCTGCAGTTGTGTCTTAGCATTTTTATTATATGACATTTTATTATCACATAACAATCCAGGCACCCATAAGTGCCGAGTCAATTTATACAATTCTCATAAATCATAAGAGCTATGGAATATAATTTAGGATAGCAGAGTATCTATTGCCCAATCTAATGCAAGCATAAATTTTGGTATTTGTTAACAATTTTATGGAGCATCAGGTGAAGAAGGTTGTAGACAGTCTGTGTCTTTGTCAGCTATGAACTTAACCAAGATTTCTCAAGATGCCACTTTTGAAAGAATTGTCTAGACATCTCCCTCAAGGAAACCCTTCTAGCTTCACATAAAGCGTTCCAGTAAAAGGTGCTCACACATCAACCAGATATGCTACAATTGAGTCGATATTGCCACCCATTGTGGTATATTTTATCAGCTTATCTTTAAATCACTCACCCATATATTATACATAATCCTGTTTCAAATATATTTATATTTGACACCCCCTTTATATACAATGTATAGATCATATCACAGCAAGTAATAAAAGTGAAAATTGATTGATTGACTGATTGATTGGCTGATTGAGTTTAAATTGCTTGAAAGATTTAAGTTAAAGCCCCCTTTAGTACTTGTATATGTTATATCAAAGTAGGTAGTTTTGGGGAAAAGATCGATAGACTAGGGTTTAATGGCAATGTTGGAGCCCAACTTAGGAGTCAGCCCATCTTAAGATGGGCTATAGCCCAACTTATATCCTAAGTTGGGTAGCCTATCTTAAGATGGGCTAAGCCCATCTTAAGATGGGCTAGAGCATATTAGCCCAACTTAAGATGAGCAAACTCAGGAATGGTTTTAAAACTAAAATTTAATATTAACCAGCTATTTTAATATTAATTTATTATGTCACACTCCACTGGTGGTTTTAATCATAAACTTGAAACTATGCTAGTTTATTTAAATCCTTTTATTTCAATTATACAGTATATATTTGTGAAATATTATTTAACATTTTTTGTGCTTATCTCATCTGACGATTTGGTAACAAATATTAGCCCAACTTATAATTTACACACAGAGTTTTTATTTTTGAAATTTAAATATTATTTACTTATTTTTCTACTTAAATGTTACTTCTTTTCTTTACCTCATTATGCAATGATAGTATTAATGTTAATTCCCTTATTGTTTCAAGACATTGCCTCAATTAATCTGATAATTGGAGGGTCATTAGGTCAAAAGGTGTCTATTGTTCAACCATTGCTTTCAACTTGATTTGTTTCACTTTTGGGGAGTGATTAGGCAACTGGATTAGATTGTGATATATCTATTGTTTCAACAATTCCTTTAAGTTGATTTGTTTGACTATGTGTGTGAATTTTGTAACTGGATTAGTCTTAGAATTACCCCCTCATAGGTTTGATACAAATAAGCCTCAATATATTTAGAGATTACTTTGATGTTGATTTGTTTCACTTTATGATTTGGGGTATTCCCTATTGTGTACTTCACCCACCCCAAGTGAAACAAATCAACATCAATAGAATGTTGAAACAATAGGCACAAATCTAATAAAAAATCATTGCAATGAAAGACAATGAAATCGATATCAAAGGAATATTTTAATGCTTTCAGGGATCAGGAAACACAATTCATTTTAGTTTCTGCAATTAAAACTTTTTGTTGAGGTTAGATAAGCTGAACATATTTATATAAAATAAAAATGAAGTACAAATTATTTCTGTGCAAGGGTCAGTTAAGTTTATCAATGTTAATGTCATCTTTTTCATGAAAAAATAATTTCCCTGCAAATAGTTTATATTATATTCAACATAAACATCATTCTGGAATTTTATTATCTTAAGTTGGGCTGATATGCTCCTATCTTAAGATAGGCTACCCAACTTAGGATCCTAAGTTGGGCTATAGCCCATCTTAAGATGGGCTGACTCCTAAGTTGGGCTCCAACAGCTATTTTAACGGCTACCACAAATGTTATTGATGGGATTGATAGATATGAGTTAAGCGCCCCTTTTAACACATTACATATGACATATTACATGTAGTAGGTAGTTATTTGAATAGATTGACTAATAGATTGGGATTTAATGGGTATCTTAACACATTCTGTATGTCACACCACAAAGGGTGGTTGAGGGGGGGGTTTATTGATTAAATGGTTGATTCGTTTTACCATTACACAAGTCATATGACATCAGGCAGGTCAGAGGGTGGAGGAAACAGTGTATACTAGTGGGTTAACATAATGCACTGTAAATCATTTGGTACAGGTTAACAACTATAGCAACTTCCCCAGTTCAGATCAAAGTCCAGATTTTGTAACCCACAATCTGAATGGCGCACCACTGTACTCTGTTGCTCCAAATCTGAATTTGTTGGTTTAATCTGGTGGAAAGTGCAATTGTTTACAGTGTAGAACGACGACCATCAAGTGCTAATGATTTAATCACATAAAGATAAAATATGTTCAAGCCTTTGTAGTTATTTTATCCCCAAAAGTAATGAAATATCTAGATTCTGTATTTACCCGAAATATATAAAATAATTATTTTTTTTTGGGTGGAACTGAAAGCTGTACAATGAGTTTGTAAGGAGACAAAGTTGTATATTTTTCCGTCCCATCCAAAGTCATATAGGGAAATGTCTTCAGCATTATCACTTGTGGGAGTCGAACCCATACAGAAGTGAAACCCTGTGATGAGATGCCAAGCCTGCTCACTCACCCACCAGACCCCTGACGACTGCTTTAGTTTGTATGGCTACATTTGTACTTCTGCTGTATTTACAAGTTTGCTAAATTATAATAAAAATGATAAATAAAAAGCATATGATGCTTTTTACACCATCACCTAACCGTCATCATGTATTTAATAGATTGGAACTTAAATAATATAAAGAATAAGTAAATAAAATCTAATCTGTATTCCATAAACCACACATGTGTCCTATGTCGTCGCATCAACAAGCAAATAATCTAATATACAATTTGCTTTTTTCACTTCTTGCAATATATAGCCAAAGGTTTTCTCAGCATCTACCAAGTTGAGGTGTTAAAGCAAGTATTTACAAAGTACTACTGCCTTGTGATGCCCACAGCTTCAATCTATACAAAGCCAGTCTTAATAAACTTGAACAGTTTGTCAGAATTACGCCCTAAATGTCCACCATGTCTCCACAGAATATTCCGTCTAAATGCTGACTAAATGCTTAGAGTTTGACAAACATCTGCTACTGTTGAAAGATATTGAAGACCAGATTTATTATCATACATAATGAAGGACGCTATGCATTATGATCACATCTGTATCTCTTTTTACCAAAACATTTTTATTTAAACAATAGTCATATTATACACAATATTTAGGTAGTGAAAGGAATATGAAAAAAAATTTAATATGTGTCATAATATAGCATTATGATATTTAGTACAGTAAGACTACATAGTAAAACTATGTAGACAAAGAGGAATCTGTGCTGAACCAGAAAGTAAAATATGTTTAATATGTAAAGTCATATATGTGTATGTGGAATAGGAACAGTAACCAGCACCAAGGTGAAGGAAGCTTATTAGCTATAGTACCCAATCACAAAGTCAAAGATGTTTAATAGGTACAGTATCCAACCACAAAGTCAGAGATGTATAATAGGTACAGTATCCAACCACAAAGTCAGAGATGTATAATAGGTACAGTATCCAACCACAAAGTCAGAGATGTATAATAGGTACAGTATCCAACCACAAAGTCAGAGATGTATAATAGGTACAGCACCCAACCACAATGCCACAGATGTTTAATAGGTATAGTATCCAACCACAAAGTCAGAGATGTATAATAGGTACAGTATCCAACCACAAAGTCAGATATGTATAATAGGTATAGTATCCAACCACAAAGTCAGAGGACCCAACCAAAAAGTCAGAGATGTTTAATTGGCACAGTACCCAACCTCAAAGTCGGATATGTTTAATCAGTTAATACAGTTTAATCAATTAGTACAGTACCCAAACACAAAGTCAGAGATGTTTAATAGGTGCAGAAACTCAAACAAAAAGGAGTTTAACAGATACAGTATTCAAACAGAAGGTTCATGTTTAAAGGACAAAAGTATATCAAAAGATCTAATATATATTTACAGAATAAGAAATGTAATTATAACCTAATCAATGCCTTTCTTTTTGTCATAAACTTTGCAAACATGTGTTAATTCCACGCACCAGAACAATCCAGAATTACTGCTGAGTCAATATAAATTGGTGAGGGCCTGTTGCAATCTCTGAAAAATCTACTAGCGTATTTTCATTCCATATGTTATTCTTGGTTATTTTAAAATGCGTCCAAAAGGAATACACCCAAGTTACACTGCAAAATAAACAAAATATAAACATGTTTATATGTACAAATAAATGTCCTGTTTTGTTAAATGCAGTAAACTACATCTGCATATCAAATTTTAAATAATACACTCAATAGATTTTGTGTTTAACTCAGACCGTGCGTTACTAACCCCGCCCCCTCCCCCAATGACTTTAGTTTCCTTGTAAGGCAATATAGGGAAAATGAGGAAGTAGCTGGACAGTATTTTAAGGGATATTATTATATTTGGGACAAACCAGGAGTGTGTAATGTAGAATACAGGGCCGTCTGAACGAGTAGTGACCTTGCTGGGACTGTTGGGTATTGGAAGGAAATCTGTTCTGCTGGGACTTAATTTTTGGCAGCAGAACAGAGGCATAAAAAGAGATGCCTGCCTGATAGTTGCAGCTTACAGCAATTGTGTCTTTATAATCTCTGCGAGTTGAACAATATTCTCTTACTGTGTATATGTGATCAGAGATGGTGTGGCTGGGCTTTCAGTGACAAGGAGGTGAAAGGAAACTACATAGTGAGAAAAAAAGGCAGATATAGTGTAGTGAGCATATACTGACATATTATAGAGTCTCTTTTACAATGGACATACACTGAATTAAAGTGTCAGTGAAAATATTATAATGGGACTGAAAATACAATACTTTTAATATTTATTAGAGAACAGAGAATTTATTTATTGGAGTCATGCTATATGGTGATAGTACTCTGAAATATTACATTTTGATTTTTCAGAAAAAATAATTAAATTACATTAATGTGCTGGGAATTCTATATTTACAGAAAAGATGTTGGTTTTTCTGGTTAAATAAGTCAAGTGTCCTACTATACTTGATTCAATGAAAATCACAGCATAGACATTAGTCTGGACAGAAAAGGATAGGTATAACTATCATAGCAATGTTGTATTAAATTGAGTAACAAAATTATTTATACATCTCAATGATTTGCAAGATGAAATGTTTGAGCTTGATTTCTCTACTGGTACTCTCACTTCCTGTCCAGCTGCTAGCCTGGTTCCCAGGTCTAGACCAGACTACTGTGACAGATACGATTTGCCAGCACGCTTTGTATTACTCCGCGGGAAATGTGGAGCCCTCACGAACCAGTCCACCTTTCCGAATCATTCTGGAACAGAAATCCTGGCTACCCAAAACGTCTATGAAAGGTAAGGAAACTCATATACAACTTATTATTCATCAATATTACTGGTTTAGTGGACATCTGAGTAGATGTAAGCTCTGCATTTTTTGGGTTCCATTCTCATTACACTTTTGGTTGCACAACCTTATGACTGGTAGGTTTATCCCCAGTAAGCTACATTAATTTTTATATCCAGTAAATAAACAGTCCCCATGATTAAAACAAACTGATACAGACAAAATTAAAGACACCAACAAATATTTAAAGGGTCATTATAATGTCTGACACTTACAATGCCTTTTTTTCTTTTCACCTAATATCCAAGATCAAATCTGCAATTATGCTTCATTAGGCTGTATTAATGTTCCCTGTAAAACTGTACAGTTTTGGGCTGTTTGGCCTTTTCTTTTGCAAACACAGAAGGATTGCTTATCTATCTCAGAAGAACATATTTTTTTCTATTTGAGACCAATATTGCAAGGATTGTATTATTGTTCCATTATAATTGAACCACATTTCTCTCATTTCACACAAAATAAGCTTTTTAACATTCTTCTAGCATTCACAAAGACGCTTAAGACAAAGTCCGTGATTACAAATAATTCAATGACAGCCTTAAAACCAGTGATTAATATGTCACTTTAATGGGCTAAAATCTGGTCACTTGACCCTGTATAAATGCAGATACTGCAGGACTATAACAATTTAGAGGGCGGTATGATTAATTATGGTCATCCAGTCTAATTGAGATCCACCTTTACAGTTTGTACTTGAAACATTAAAAAATCCTGACACCGCCTCCTCAAAAATATCATGTTCCACATATAGCTTTTGCTGTCTGTTATTAGTTACCTTTTCTGTTATGGGACCTGATTGGTAATACACTCCCCTCCTATCTCTAAGGTCTGCGGTTCAAACTCCAGATCCTATGTGGGACAGTTGGTATTTGCTTACTGATGCACAGCAGGTTACGGTGCTGAAACTTGACCAACTAGTATAAACTGGTTTCCTCTGCCCATAAAACAAAAATGTTACCCATATAATGTGTTGAAAGATACGTTCAACCCAAATAAATAAATAAAAAAAAATATCTGTCAAACAAAAAGTTCCCTATCCTCTCTTGTTTCATCTTTCGGTTTCTTCAAATGTTTTGTATTCTGGCAGTTGCAGCAACATGAATAATTTGTAAACACCTTAGACACATCACACGTAGTATATACTAAACTTAAATGACTGTTAGTGTGTAGAAGATGTTTTCAGTGGTTACCAAGATAAAATAAAAAACATCACTGTACTTAACTCATGACCTACACTTCCTTCCCTTTGTATACTGCAACGCCACCAAAGTCATATTTTAAACAAAATGTTTCTTTAAAGCAAACCTATCACTGTTTTAGTTTTATAATATTTTTTTTCTGTTATTTATGCTTCAAAAGGTTTCCCAGGCTTGTCATTGAGTAGACTAGCACTCAATTTGAAGAGAACATAATGCAGACATATGAATCATTTATGAATGTGCTTCACTCATGGTACACTGATGGTCATTAGAGTTTTGGCTGAAACTGGTTGTTCCAATTATTGCCTCTAAATTGCCCTGGAGTCACAAAATCGTCTGTATTGCAAAGTGGCTTTAGTCTCAGGAGGTAATCTGTGGCTATACAAGGTCAGACTTAGATTAAGCACATAGGTTTTACCTTTCTACTCAACACAACGCCAACTTAATTATAAGAAGCTCTCTACACACTGCCTCATGTGTAAGTCCAATATGCAGCCATTGCTCTTAATGTATGTTTCAAACCAGTATCTTCCTTTACATTAAAAGGTACTGCATTAAATATAATACATATTTAAATTGATTTTTTTTTTCATTTTAGGACCAGGATGCTTCAAAAACTTGCAATACATTATCCACGGGGCTAGTAACCCTTGTGGCCTATTTTTGAATATATATTTTCCAGTATAATAAACAATTAGCCATCTGCGAAACAGACATACTGTGACCCCCACCTAAAAAAACAACATTGGGCAGCACAAATGGAATACAAAGCGAGTCTGACAGCAGCTGACAGTAAATTATTGCTTTACTTTACTTTACCTATACTACCATGAATAATATCTGAAACTGTGATCCCAAAAATGGGTTGCTGTCCCTTGCCAAATGAAGGTGTTTTAGCAACCTGAAGGACTATATTTTCTCGTCCCCTCTTCAACAAACCAGATATTTTTAAAACTATTTTCTTGTAGTGTTTAGAAAAATCTAATCCGTTGAAACATATTGCAAAGACTGCTTGATGTCCTCTTATGACAGTCAGTGGTGTTGGCAGAACTCCAATGGACCAAACAATTGGTATTACAAATAGTATGTGACCATGGTGGTGCAGTGGTAATACACTCGCCTCCCACCACTGCTGTCTGCGGTTCAAACCCCGAACCCTATGTTGGAAGGATGGTAGTTTCTTACTGATGGTCAGCACGTTACACTACGGAACCTTGACCAACTGTATTTAATGGTTTCCTCTGCGAATATAACTACCAGTCATGAGATGTCCTATACAGTGTTAAAACGTTAAATCCTCAATATATACAAATAGTATGGGGGTCACTGCAACACAGTGGAAACACATCCACCTACCATCTCTGAGATCGGAGTTTGAATCCCAGTCCGAATTTAAGTGGGAAAGCTGCTAGTTGTCTGCCATTAGCCAAACATTCACAGTACAGAACCTTAACTAACTGTATGTACCGGTGTCTTTTGCCCTTGTACGCATCAGTCACAATATAACCGATACAAAGATACCAGACACTGTGTAAACACTGAAGAAATAATCATAAATACCAAAAAATATAATGATAATAACAGATAATATATACGGTCCAGACATTTTACTTCACACAAAGAGACAATAGTTGTTCAAATGTATTTTTTCTTAGGTGCTGTATCCCCTTATAAACTGGTCAGAAGTTCACTTCAGATTTTCCATTCAGTTTTAATGAATATACAACGAACACTAAATCAAATTACTGCAGGTAAATAAATTACTGCAATTTGTCTAATTCTCATTTCAGAATTCAGTGTGTAATACAGATTATTGGTGTGAGAGCTTGGACTAAACATAGGAATATACATCACTATTAATAATAATAATAATAATAGTAAGTTCTTTTATTGCAAAATTCTATCCACTGATGGTGCTACTCCCATGAAAAAAAGCATTCTAAAACAGAAAGGTTTTAAGTCTTTTCTTGAAATCATTTAAATCAAGTTCAATATTGCGGATATAATCAGGTAGGCCATACCAATAATGAGGTGCTGCAACACGGAAGGTGGCATCCCTTACTTTTCAGTTTCTATTGATGCTCTTTTAATTTATACATTTTGTCACCAGAACATAGTGGTTTTGGTAGGTGGTTTATGGAAAGCAAGGATTGAATGTAGTCACCATGTCATACCTTGATCACAATGAGGTAAGGTGTTACAGAGTCGTACCTCTTCACATTCAGGACAATCCTATTACCAGCATTTTGTACACATTGTAACTTTGTGATAAAAAAGAGATTTATTGATGTTTTACAATTTCCTTTTGCAAAATAATTTATAACCTTCCTCTCCACCCCCAAGACCCCACCCCAGGGTCATGTAATCACATAAGGTGAGGTCTTCCCATGGCTTGTTCCTCCTAAAAGTTGATCTGGATCACAAATCCTGAAGTTTTTGTGATGATAAGTCAGCTGGTTAGATAATTCTGTCAGAGTTTTGAGGTACTTAGTAATGTTTATTCCTTCTGATTTGGTGTCATGGTGATTATGAACTACTGATAATGTGTTTTGTTACTGACAAAAATATGAGTGTGTTAATATGTCTTATAACAGACTGGCAAGACTATCTATTACCAAGCAGTGTAACTCTAAATGGCATACATTAAAATATCGTTGACAATAAAAGGAAAGATGAATATTATTAGATATATTTATTTGGGGTTTTATGCTTTCAACACTGTACAGATCATATCACGACAGGTAGTTTTGTGGACAGAGGAAATCAGTACATACAGTTGGTCAAGGTTCTGTATTGTTAAAAGCTGACCATTGGTAAGCAACTACCAACTTCCCCACGTAAGTTGCAGGGTTTGAACCACCAACCTCAGAGGGCGGAGGCATGTGTACTACCACTGTACCACTGTGGCATTTTACATGAGAAATATAAACATTGCTATATATCACAATATGGTTGTTCCGGTTTAACATAACTTGTCACTTCACACAAAGAAGAAACATTCCACACTCTGGTAATTTTGCCCTTCAACAAAAGAATCCAGAATTTCAGTCTGTGAAGTACTGTGACTTTGGTACAAATTGTTCCTGTACTAAAAAGCACACCTACAGTAACACTCCGTCAAGTCATTGGATCTAACCAACTAGTAAAATGACATAAAATTGCATGTATTCTGAAAATATATGAAATACCATGTGTGTTGAGATGGTTTCACATGTGTCAATGTTGAGAAATGTATGTTATAGTTTTGAATTTCCTTATGATCTTTTGGCGTCAATAAGGGTCAGAATTAACCAAGTTAGAACACAACTTGAGATTACCGTACTGATGGCCAAAAATGTAAATTCAACCTGATACATGGAAGATTAAGACAATGCTCAAAGGTTCACAATGAAATTAGACCAGACATATTAATGTAAATCTGATGAAGTGAAAGTAATCTCAAAAAGAAAATTGTTCACGTATATTAGTAAAGGTTCAAACAAATAATAAAATATATATTTGAGCAAAAAAATATCAACTTAATGGCAATACCGAGAAGGTGAAATGAAACATCTAAATGATGTACAATACAAGTAATAAGCACTAAAATATTCACTAATTGTATCCTAGAGGTTTTAAGATATCAGTTCATAGGCCAAAAAAGATACATTGCATGTTCAAGGAAAATTGACTCTGACACTTAAGTAATGATAGGCAAGAATAATGAAGTGCTTACGTATAAAAACATTTAGACTGGAAAAATACTTTTTTTTCTTATTACTTTGATCTACCTAGTTCTTTAATTGAACTAACTGTACTGGTTAGTAAAAAATTATAACATTATAAATTACAGAAATAAGTTGCTGTTGTATCAGATAGATAATAATAATTATATATTTACTGTTGTGAAAAAGTGCAGTGTATTATTTTAATGTAATATATCAGCTTACAAATGCTAAGTATATCAAAATAAGAACCTAAATAATCTTCAATTTGAAACTAAACCTAAATCAACCTTGTACAGATTATGTTTGATATCATTCAAGGTATACAGTTTTTGCACCATGCACAAAACTGTACTGTAGTTGGTGAAAGCGAAAAATTAATCAGAGAAGCCAACAGCCAGCTTAAGCTACCATAATAAACTCAAAAAGGACCTCAGAGGTAAGTCAGAATGGAAGTTTCAAAATGTTAAGTGATTGATATGATTTTGCTATACAAAGGAAAATGCCAGAAGTTGATTGTGATATGGTTTTAACATCAAAAGGTTAGGTGTAATGATGTCAAGGGTCAAATTACCAAAATCATTTGGGAACATAAAACAGTATTTTACACCCTACCTATAAAACACAATGGCTACAATAAACAAGCTACCGTTTTCGAACATTTCGACTGGCCAGGACCCACATTAGAAGTAATTAGGGGGTGATGGAGGAGAAGGATGAAAGCCACTTTAGAGCTATTCTAAAAGTACATTCAAACCGAAGAAATCAAGAGGTCATGTTCCAGTATGGTTTGTTTGTTTGTTTACACAATAACTCAATATGTTTGGACGGATTTAGATGAAATTTTCAGTAAATATTGACAACTGAACAACGGCCAAATGATTGCATTTTGATGGTGATGCAGACCACTGTCTTAATTCAGTTGTTTTTAAAGGATTTTCTATCATTGGCACTCAAAGGTCTCATTAGAGGTATTGGTCCTTGGAGGTGGCCTGCGGTACACGAGTGCTTTTGCTGTATTTCAGATATATTTGATCTGTTCACAAACATATTCCAAAGCTGTCTGGATGAGTTCGCTACACAGTGCTACTGATTTAGCAATAGTGAATTAGAGAACGTGCATTATTTCAATCTACTAACTAAAAATATTAAGCTTTCACCATCATGTCTAAGATCATAGAATTCTATTTTTTGGCACGTTTTTGCCCTTCAACTTCCGTAATATTGAAGGGTTTGTCAAATTTTACACCTGCCACTCACGCAAAGGAATATTGTTTTATGTCCCTCTTCATCCAAAGAAGGTTAGAAAAACTAACTCTGCACGTCAGTTCATTCTGTCTAATAGTAAGGTCTTTCATTGTAAAAGTGTTTGCACTCTTTGGAAACATGAGATTGGACCCACGATAACAGTTCTGTACTACAGACATGTGCCTTGAAAAAAAATTCCAGTGAGGTTAATTTATGACTTGTGTTTGTGTCAGTTTGTGGTCTGTATTTATCTCTTGTGTGAAATGAAATGGTGTAACAGTATACATTTCTGTAAAATTATGACTTTTTCCATATTTGGCAAACCCTAATAGCTGTCCAGATACTTTTTCATATCTGGGACTGTTGTATAATACAGAGGCATTGGCAAATCTATATTACAAAGTGACTTTAGTTTCAGAAGGTAAGAATTGAGTGAACAAATTCAGACTTCAACTTCAGGATGCAGACAAGTGCATTCTGCTTTCTGTGTCCTGTCAGGACATTTCTGTAATTATAGGTTCAGAGGGAGACAATATCCAACAAAAATTGACTTGTCACATCCAATTACTTATACCTTTGGAATGCTGAAGTCAAACTAAGTTTTTATTGGTATGAATACATGTACATGCAATATTACGCAAGTACAGACGACCCATATATGCAGATTATGAGGGCTCCCAGTTCCCTACTTCATCATATGTGCCCTATAATTTCATTAATACTGATCGGATTGCAGGACAGACACATCATGAGCCAAAATGGAAAGACAAAATGGAACATAAACTCCCTTGGTTTTCATCTGTAAAATTGTATTCTTGTCACAGATAAACTGACTGCAATTCAAACAATTTCAAGTGTAAATACTTGTGGTCTAACCTCTCACTTGTTCAGACTTCAACGCACCTGACAGAGACAAATGGCAACCCCATCTGTCTGTCTGTCTGTTTATTTGTCCATGCAAACAACACATGATTACGATAAAAGGGGAGGGTCAGGTTGCATTGAGTTGTCTGTTTGTTTGTTCATGTCAATTACTCGAAAGCTATTTATTGGATTACTATTATGTTTTTGCATGAACTTGGTGTCATGTCATGGTCTCCCTACGAGTTGAACTGGATCCCGATCAAAAATCTGGAATTGTTTTCATTACTGTCCGCAGGCAAGGGTTCATGCATTCTGAGGGACTACGGTGTACCCTGTACGAGAGGCCACCTGTATTAAGCATACACCTGTCTACAAAGACCCCCTATACAAATGCCCTCTGATATGGTTTTATTTATTTTGGCCTGTGTAGAAAGACCGTACTAATTTGTATTGGTTTTGAACATTACACTACAATAACTGTGTCACTGGTATAAGACAGAATTAGCTTATCACCTTGAAACTCCCACTATGGTGTAAATATACATTGAATACTTGTAGGTTGTTAAAGAAGTAACGTTAGATTGAGTAAGCATGGCATGTCTGTAAATCTCTTTCTGAGTGCAAGTTTTTGTCCTATGCTTGTGTGTTGTTTTCAGGTTTTGTAATAAATGAGCAAGTCTTCACTATGTCTGCTGAATGATCTACAGTAAACCTCAGTTAGACAAAAGAAATAATTCATCATCATGGATACTCAAAATTAAAATTGCAACATATCAACTGCAACAGGAGTGGCTTTAATTATATTTCTTTTCACATTCAATTGCACACAAAAGAGCTTTGTGAAATTTGTTGATATAAATCCAGATACTACTTATATGTCAGGTATATCCATGAGAAATGGTTATGTATACATTATTGAATTTAAAAGTGTCACAGTTTACTGGTTGGCTGTATTTGGTCAACAGATTTGAGTGAACTGTGCACAGTATATATTTGGAAATAATAGCCACTGGTTAAGATGATCCATACACAGAGTACTTATCAATCAGTCAATATGTTCCTTGGTATTTTAGCATTTTGTCGAAACTGGAATATTCAAATTGGGCCTAATTTTGTCAAAAATGATTACAGGCAAAGCAAATTGAAACTTAAATAAGGATTCACTTAAATTGACCTAAATTTTTGTAACCTCAGCAAGGGTCGAATTACAGTTATTTCAGAAACCTAGGATTGTTTGACCTATATTATGAGGAGTAGCAGTCATCAGTTCAAATTGTCTTTTCAGGATTGTAGGATCCTAATAAATTTTGCATTTTCAAATGTTTCTGTTACTTACTATTAGCAACTCTTATTGAAGGGGCCACGATGGTGCAATGGTAACACATTCCCCTCTCACCTCTGTGGTAGGCGGTTCAAACCTGGGTCTTTATATGGGAAATTTGGTAGTTGTTTACCGATAGTGAGCAGTTTACAGTACAGAACCTTTATCATCAGTATGTACTGGTTTCTTCTGCCTACAAAACTACCCGTTATGATATGACCCTGACTGTGTTAAAAGTGGCCTAAAAACCGCAAATAAATATACAAATAAATAACTCTTATCGAACATTTTGCGGCTGGTTGCGTCTAAAGCCTGTCAAATGATTAAGAGATGAAGCGTTATAAAAGTTCTTATTAGATAAGATAATTACTACATCAAATCTCAATAATCAGTAGGTTGGACACGACAAAATTATTCTATTCCAGGTGAATATAACAAATTCAGATGTATTTCACATTTACGAACATGTGAAGGTTAAAATATAAAAGACTATGGTGATATCTCAGTGTGCTGCAAGGCTTTGATATAAATGTATCACCTTCCAGGTTATTAATGTGACATTAGTGTACATTTCACGGATAGAACAGATATTTCATCCTAAAGCTAAATCACCCTTGACACTTTGGTAATGAGAAATGAAAATTGCAAAATTGGCATGAATCGTTATTGATGGTGGTACACTTTTTTTCTCTGAATAATTTCTTCTTTGCTTGTCAGAGTTATTTTCCCAATTGTGGTAAAGTTGATTATAATCTAAATACAAATCTAATAATGTGTAAATCATAATCTGTATTGTCCGTTTTGCAAAGTGATTGCTTATAATAATGAGATAAGTGGTGGTAAACATACTCCATCAAACTCTATGTTTTGAAATATCAGCAAAAAAAACTGATCCCTTTCAACCAAATAAGCATTGGATAAAAAATTATTATGTGTCATCTTGGAAATGTAATTTTTGATGAAACAATTTCTTCGTAATTTGTCATTTTTGTCAACTATTTCTCTCCAAATATTTTCATCCTGCATCAATTTTCTTAAAGTATTAATAATGACCAAGACAAAGCAGCAACAAATCATGGACATAAAAAGTATTTAGCCAGATTCTCACCCACATATTACAGAGCCAAAAGTAAGCTTTATTGAAACAAGTTTTATTAAAGTGTGTAGCAAGAGTCCAACATAAAATAGCAGAGTCCAAAGTAAGGTTTATTTATGAAAACTTCAAGTCAGTGAAAGAGGTATCTAGGTAATATGATAACAATGCCAGTTTTATAAAAAATCTTTCTGGCACGCAGGTTCTGTGGTTTCAGATAGAGTGTAAATCAACTGTTACAGCTGGTACTTTACAGATAAGCTGAACAGGTCCACAAACCAGGTGACTCACTCATCAAAATATAGACATTGTGTCCCTTGGTATTTTGTTGTACTTAGTAACTATCATAAATCACGTATTCAACCTCTTTTGTGTCCCAGTAGATGAGACATTGAACAACCACGTCAATAAAAATATATATACATTTGGCATAAACATTAGACAACCCAGACTAAATAGCTTTCTACCAGTTGAAAATTGCATGTAGGTCATAAAGTAGGCTGTTTTTTTGTTATCAGATTTGATTCTCTTCTGAACCTCTGGTCAGTCCCAGACCAGCTTTTTGTTTTGCTACTTGAAGCCTGCAGATCAAATATTAAAAAAGACCAATGACTGGTTTGAAGCAAACCAGACATACAAGTTAAATAATGGAAAATATCACATTGTAACACATGAATCCCTGAAAAGTAGCCACCAGGAAATTTGTCCATCAGGAATAGTGTCCAGCAGGAAAGTAGCCGTGAGGACCTTTGCCCACCAATATCTTTCAGGTATGGAGCCCAGGGAGGGACATATAACTGTTTATTATCTTTTTATCTCATTTCCATGAGTTAATAAGTCGTTACCACAAGATACAAAGTCATTTCCCATCAGTAAGCAAGGAACTTACTAACTCGTTCCTACAACGCATTCCCACCACTTAGTAACTCATTCCAACCACTTACTAACTCTTTTCCAAGTCGTTCCCACCACTGACTAACTTGTTCCCACCACTTATTAAGTCATTTTCATCACTTATTAAATCGTTCCCACCACTTACTAACTCAGTACCACCACTTAGAAAGTTCCCACCACTTATTAAGTCATCCCCACCAGTTAAAAAGTTGTTGCCACAATATATCTTATTGTTCTGTCAAGATAAGTTAGGTATGATATACAAAGAAATTGCCTGTATATTAGCATCAAAGCATGACTTAGTAACTTGTGGGAATGACTGGCTATCAACAACTAGGTATCTTGTGGTAACAACTTGCTAACTTGTGGGAATGACTTACTATCTCATGCTAACGAGATAAAAGGGTGATAGGTAAACAGGTCTATGTCCCCCCCGGGGCTCCGTATTCAGGGTTGGAAGGCTGTTCAAGTTTCTTTCAGTTTAAAGGTTTTTTTAATATTTTTGAAACTATATTTTATTATTAGAGGCTGGAGACAAATAAGAGAATATATATTTCATCCTATTCTACGACAGTCCTGAGCAGTCAAAAATTATTTTATATTAAATCGAATATTTAACTTACTAACTCACATATTCGATTTATTAAGTTGTATTTTTAACTTAATAGCTATATTGATATGACTTAGTATCTTGCATATTGTAGTTAGACAATATAAATTCTGGGCAGCCCAGAGCTTTCACAATAGGGGAAGTTTTCGTAGATATTATGAAGAGTAGTGGTCCAAGTATATTCACGTTCTGTGTCTTAATTTAAGCAACAAGGTCAATGAAGTAGCTTTGCGGGAAACTGGTTGAGGTGTAGGATGAGATCTATTGTAATCCTAATTCAAAGTGAAGGCTACTTATGTACGGGAGAGTCCACACTTTGAAACTCTTATGTGTAGATGTATTGTTGTTTGTAACAAAAACCACAAAATCAACAATTAAATGAAATGTTATATTTGACCGAATTGAGCTACATTTTTGTCATGTTGTGTCACTTTTTCACAGAACTGTATTGTCTAGCTTATTAATGTTCTTGAAACAGCTAATGCTAAATCTTAACAATATTTACAATGAAATACTTTAATATTTCTGGTTAATTTCGGAAACTGCCTGTTATTTCCTTCAAAGTACATTTCAAAAGATGTACAATGAGTACACCACATAACAGGATCAAAAGGTTTAATTCCAAAATTTAAAAACCAACACAGTATGTTTACCAAAAAAAGCCCTAACCTGACCATATCATATATCTCAAGTAATAAAACAAACATTTCACAACCCCAATGATCTCTAATCATTTGACAATTGTTTAAATGGAGATATATAAAATCTGGGACTATTTATCTTTAAAACTAAATGTATTTACATAGCATTTAAACTTTCTATTTAATACAAATGGTTAGCATTTATTTCACGCATGTCATCAAAAGTACACTGTACATCCATATTAGTAAGTATTTTAACAATTTTTTCCATCTTCCAAGCAAATGGAAATGTGTGTCATTTCAGAAATACTATTCTGTCTCGGTAAGCACAAGGATTAAAAGGAAACTCAAAATGTACTGACACACTATGGGTGGATTAAAATGGAAAGCTGAATAAAATGATTGAGTAGCCAGATATCTTGTGTTTTACAGCAATGAATTTATCATCAATTGATTAACAAGATCTGACGGAGAATATTTTTCTTGGATGAAAATTCTGCAGATATGTTTAAGTCATAATATATAATCATAAAAAATATATGTCATTTGATCACCGCTAGTGTACTATATAAAACCCAGATAAAAGAAACATTCAAATCACATTAACACTAAAATTAAAAGTTTGAAATTTAAGTGGCCGAATTCTCATGTTCTAAGGATAAGGCTTCTTGGTGAATACTCTGTCCACCCTAGCACAGATATGTTTTTTCTTTGTCGAAAAGAAACTCTTACAAAAGTCGCAAGGACTTCTGGGAATTTACCAAGATCTATATTCACAATTGTTAAATCAATGCATGCCTACTGGTCAGAAATTTTGTAAATAAATAACATGTAATTATGACTTCTAATATTATACATATTTAAGTGTATTCAT
Source organism: Sabellastarte sp. h YS-2021 (assembly GCA_964017235.1). Classification (NCBI taxonomy): domain Eukaryota; kingdom Metazoa; phylum Annelida; class Polychaeta; order Sabellida; family Sabellidae; genus Sabellastarte; species Sabellastarte sp. h YS-2021. The sequence continues at coordinate 61,975,243 of OZ024938.1, forward strand.
TGGAAAAAAAATTGCAAGTTAGAGTATAAAATTAAATTGTACAACGTGGACAAACAACTGTAGATACTGTGGTTTCTGAGTGATATAGTTTCTTTCGGGAAAAAATCCATCTTTTATATTAAACGAGCCATGTTGCACCTGAATAGTGGTTCACTCTGAATAGCTTGTAATTTAGAAATAACTGAAATAGGTTCATGATAATATTACACATGTGTTAAGGAATTTGTGTCCCTTGGCACTGAGTTGTTACTTGGCCAGAAGTCACGTAGCCTGCATATTTTAGAGACCCAATCTGCCCTCTGTCTTGCCATGAACAAAACCTAACAGAAGGATCCCCCGCACATGAATACAACCCTATGAAAATCAAAATAAAACCTGTGAAAAATTATGATTGCACAAAACACATTTAATTTCTACTTGGCAGCTTAATTTATCCTGGCATCTCATCAATAATCTCAATATTTTTGTTATCTCTAATTTTTAACCAATTTTGTAGTATACTCCTGTTAATCTTCAAGACAAAAAATAGATCTTATGTTTTTGTTTATGAATGTGTAACTTTATTATATTTCAAACACTCTGTGCAATTTCTTCACTCTTGCATATATATCTAATTGAAGGACATGGACGCTTCATCCAACGCCCATAACCAAGAAATATAGCACTTGTAGTGTGATGGAAATTCTGAATCTCAGAATGTATGAGGAGTCTTTGTAGGCTGTTCCACTGCCGAGCTAAACCTCTAACCACGGGGCATACCGACTGCAGTCTGGCTAGGGCATTATCTACTGGGCTACAGTGTTAGATGACAACTGTCATGATCTTGAATATCTAATACGTCTAAATACATCTCAGAGTGAGTCATTCTCTTGCTACTGATGATTTCAGGGTTACAACCGATTCTTTAGCTGTTATAATATAGCTTTTCACTGAAAAAGAAGACAACGTATCTTCATTTGACAAAACCAATCTTTCTGTTGACAAACGATCTCAGAATTTAATCATTCCTTCCTTTGGTCACATAAAAAACTTCAGAAAGATCCATTCAATACTTTTAAAGTTATTGCAAACACAGATAAATAAACTAACAAACAGACAAAGGGACGCGCGCAAAAACATGACCATCCCTTTCGAAATGAAAATTGACATCACTGAAATGAAAATAAATTGTACCAACAAAAACTATATAGTTTGAGGAAGTGACTACAAAACAGTAATGTAAAATAATGAATAGTTTAAATCAGGAAAAAACACGAGAAAAATACAGAGGAGTTCTAGGCAGTACCTCTTCATTTGACAGTGTTGCATATTTGATGATAATGGCTGCCTCCTGCCACTCTGTAAAGTTGTTTCATCCCCTAGGGACACTTGTCAATTGAGGCCTCTGACGTAGGCCAATCTATGTACCTGGATGTATTACCGTAAAACCTTTGAAAATTGCACCTATTCCCTTGATATGTAGCACAAGAAATAGCTACCTTTTGGAAAAAATAGGTAGGTATCTTGTCTACCAGCTTCATTTTGGTGAGATTCTTATTGGTGAATTTCTGTATATTCAGATTCATTGTCTTGTTTAGTGGAATTACTCTTTTGTAACAAGAGATGTCCAAATACTGTAATGCGTATGTATACAGTACAAAAATATAATTTGATTTCCCAAAATGAGTGGGGTATCAGCCTTTGTGGAATAGAAAGATGTCATTTTGTAATGGATAGTTTTTATCTACATTTTTCATTTATTTTGCATTGATGCATTGGAATATGAAGTCAAGCTGTGGATGTTGGAACAAATGTACTTTGGTTGTTTTTATTGTAATGTATGACTTTTGACATTACTGGCAGAATATAATATGTTGGACAGGGCTGTAAATCCTGCAATTCTGTATATTATCGCCATGCAATTCAAGATATGAAGTTACTGAGTATTTGCTTTGAAAGTCTAAAAGAATTTTAATAATGTCAAATTAACATATTTTTTGATAAAAATCTAATTGCAAACTCGAGGGGTTTTTAAACTTTCAACACAGTGTAGGAGAAGGAGACCAGATTTTTAAAAAAAATTTTAATATGTTTTGTATAGTTATTGTTCATTCACAAAGGACCCAAATTCACATTTATCCAAAAAAAAATCACAATTGTAAAAATATCAATAGAATCATATCCCTTTTGTACAATATTTAAGTTCTTTGTAGTAACATATCAAAGCCATAGAAAGCAGATACAACTTTTTTGACAAATTATATTTAGAATGTACAGTCCTTCATTTAAAAACTTTCTAAAACGGATGAAAGTTATATCATTGCAGATATTAACAGGAACACTCAGAGACCAAATACTTCCTACAAGGTCTAACATTTCCACTATTACTTACAACTGCAGTGTACAAAAAATCCTTCACAAAATTTCTGGGTCCAGATGGTGATGCCGTTCACCACCAAAATCTTGCCATCTATTCCATTTTCTATTGTTGACTTTAGGTAAAACTTTTTTTTCAAATTTCGTCAATAACATACTGGTCTTAAAGCCATTCATTTTACTTCATGATATAATTTAGCCATATAAGATCCGAAATGATATTTCCCTTGGCATTTGTAAACTTACCCCAAGTAGACCAAAACTTTATTTCTGAAAGCATAGGACCCAGAAAACATTCCATGACATAATTAACTGTGAAAAGAGATTGGCTAATACCCTGTCTTTCTGTTAATGCTTTTTCTCTTTATAAAATGGCAACTTCTCTAAGGGGGTTATTTAGTTTAATAATGATCTCTGAAAAGACATGTAAAGTCCATTTCATGCCAGAGCTTTGGGACACCTAGATATTAGGGCTCAGACCATGAATTGACACAAATGTGATTTTTTTCCCCCTCTTTTTCAGATCTAAGTGTAAATGATTGTCAATAGCCAAGATGAAAAACATTGACGTTAAATCGTCAACAAATCAATAAGCATTAAAAGGTGCCCAAAGAAAATATCACAATGGCATTTATTATACATTTTTAAGATTACCACTGTTACAATCTATAAATGGTGTTTGTTGTTAGGACTTTAAGATATGGACTTGAAAAGAAAACTGGTACGAATCAGCTTATTAAACTGTGCTATTAAACTATTTATTTTGGTCAGTTTTATTTATTTGAATTTGGGTTGTAGATGAACTACCTTCAATGTTTATAGCTGTATCTTTACACTTAGGAAGATAAGAATTTTCACCATCAAACAATTTTTTACCTAAAAAAATATTTAAATAAACAAAACCGTCTATTCGCTGAAGGTGTTAAATATTTGATGAAAGTGACAAAATCTTGCCGTGATAATAAAATGCTGAAATTTTCACAAGGAACCGGCAATTTTTCAATTTTTATAAAAACATTTGTATTTGGCAACATAGTACAAATGATTTATTTTTTTTGTATTATTTATGGTTTTACATCGCTTTTAACAGTGTACGGGTCATTAAATAAGTATGTATATGCATTAAATATTACTAAAATTTAAGTATTTTAAAATTAACTTTGGTGAGGATATCCCGAAGACAATAGTTATAAGTCTTAGGCACTAAATTAATATAATATGATGAAATAGGGAAAAAACATAGAGAACTCTTGAAAATAAAAATTACTTTGCATATAATCTAACAAGGCCTTTTATAGCACTTAATCTTCATCACGTCACAAACTCTAAGGTGTAACTATACATAAACATATTGAATATGAATTGATCCATCAATGTAGCCAGGTCATGCCAGAGAGGCACAGGGTAGCGGGGTGGCTAAGGCTTACAGGCTTTTGCAAACAGGTAGGTTGTGAGCTTTTTTGATGGAGGCAATAGAGGTTTGTTTTACATATGTTGTTAGGTAGGTAATTCCAAATCTTATGAGCATCAAAGGCAAAAGACATAACTGAAATGTTTGACTCATTTGTGATCCCAAGAGTGGACAGGTGGAACAACCAAGTACCACCAGTCAGGGTGCCCACATCTGGTGTCTTATGAGTTTACTTTGTATCAAGATCAGTGTAAATGGCCATAATGTATCACATGAGTTTTCATAGGAGTTCTCTCTTCACTGGCTTTAGAGGACAGTTGAAGACTTACCTGTTCAGACTAGCCCAGCCCCTCACCATAATCTTCTCCCTTATCGGATGCTAATATCATTCCTTATACTTTCTGGTTATTTGACTATTCCTTTTTGGACTTTGGCGCCTTACAGGATGTCTACATCAAGTTAAAAGCACGAAATACTTCCTTGTTTATTTATAATTATATATTATTGAATCAGATTATCACAGACATTTAAATTAGTCTAGTGTTTCTGCTTAACACATCAGTGCTTTATAAATAATGACTTCCCCAACACATGCAATGGTTCATTAACTGATCCTGTATCTAACACAATGAAAGAAATATGTCTCCAGAAAACTTATCAATGGTGAGCTCAATTTATTTATTTATTTGGGGTTTTACATCGTTTTTAACACTGTACAGATCATATCACGACGGGTAGTTTTGTGGCCAGAGGAAACCAGTACATACAGTTGGTGAAGGTTCTGTACTGTAAACTGCTGACCATCGGTAAGCAACTACCAACTTTCCCACATAGGGTCCAGGGTTTGAACCACAGACCTCAGAGGAGGTGGGAGGCGAGCGTGTTACTACTGGGCCACCGTGGCCCCAATTGTGAGCTCAAATTACGCAAAAGTACTAATGCTTGGCAAAAGAAGTAATATTACACCCTGTCCTTTGCCTAAGATGTGTATTGTGTGCCCCCTGAAGGCACTAATACAGTCATGGCAGTTTTAAGTGAAAAGGCACAGCTAATATTAGGTTCATTCTCCTTTCAATAATGACCTGGGAATTTAGATAGTTGTTACTCTAGAAATTATCAATAGATGAGCATTAGTGACACAGAAAGCCAGAGAACATTCAGATTGACATTTTTCTCATTTAAAAGCAGATGACACAAGGATACCCTGGTTGTTAAATGCACTGTTTTTAATGGGAATAGGTTCTCGTGTAAGGTCGTGTGATTTATACAGTGACTGCAACTTTGTATTATTTTTCTTTCAATTGCAAGGGGAACAGTTAAAGTCATGTCCCAATGGCCATATTTCACATTGTAGAGAACAATTGCTGAAATACTTTTGTCTTGAACTTAGAAATTTCTTCAAATAAAAGAAATAATTGCTTTTAAAAGAACCACATGGTCGTTTGCCAATTTTTATCAATTATCATCGATTTATCAGTGGAATTTTAAAACTTCAATTTCTAAATATAGATTTCTTCTTTTACAAAAACTCTGTACAATATCTTCATGTAATATAAGATATTTATAGGTTACATGGTCTTAGAACAGTTGAGAAAAAGAGAAAAATAACACTTTTATACTCAGAATTTGCAAAAAAAAAATTGTCTATAGTAAGGAGCCGAGTAATAAGCTAGCCCACAGTCTTTGTTTTCGGCTGGTTAGGTCAATCATGGTGGAAAATTAAAAAAAATTGAACATTTGTCAAAATTTAAAAAAGGCTTACAAAGGGGTACGGCAGATAAAACTGATGAATTCTTTAGAGATAATTTTTACCGTTCCTTGGCTAAACTGCTCCCAGTTGTAATAAAGTCTGGAACATTTAGAAAAAAAAAAGATTGCATGACGCACTTAACTGTGAAAGGAGACTACCTACTTTTTTTGTCATTTTGCATTTTTCTTCCAAAAAGCAACTTCACGTAGAGGATCATTGACTTCAAAAGACAGTGAAATTTGATTTCATATCAGAGCTTTGACAGATATTGGATCCCAAAGTACTGAATACAAAGGATGGTAGGGAAATAAAGAGCTGTGTTGCGGCCTTGTGACAAATCCTTTCACTAAAGGTAAAGGCTACCATATCTTTTAATGGCAATTTTGTTAGTATAACAAATGTTAACCTAGACCATGTGTCTACTGCTATCTTATTGTGGTAGATTCAAGGACCATTGGGTGTCACAAAAGACCTTACTCCCCTAAGGAATTAAGTTCTTAAAGAAGAAATATATATTAGTTTGTTCTCATGGAGAAAGAGCAACTAATAAGCTTTTGTGAAAGAGCTACATGACATTAAGTAAAAACATTTTATTGTTGAAACAAATTGAAAGTATCTTGTTACATATAACTGTTATACCAAAGAAAGGTCAGTTTGCTGTCTTAGCTACAAGTTGGCAAAAGAAATGATGTCCTACTTGTCAGTTGGGTTCTTTTCCAAAGACCAGTTCTCGCGTGAGGTTGTGTGAGTTACAGTGACTGTAGAATAGTTTGGATTTCTACATCCATAGCAAGATGGTTACATATGAAATCGTAGAAAGCAGTGGTAATATAATTTCAATTTTTTCTCACATTTTTTTCACCTTCGGCCCTTTACTAAATATTTTGTTTATGTCTTGTTTTAGAAAAATCACTATATCTGCACATAGCATACCATATATATTTCCCAAGGAAATGAAGTTACTTTAAATTCTTGCAGGGGAAAATATTACTGCTTAACAAGCCTTCACATAACGATAAAAAAGCCAAGCAAATATTTATTTTTGGGATAATACCAAATAACAATCCCAATAAAAAATCAGCTTTTAGAGTGAAAAATTATTATTCTATTTTTGTGGATCAGTTAGTATTGAGATCCCATGGAATTTAAATTCCACAAGAAAACTTTTCAATTTATTTCAAAGGCATTCCTAGTTTGTTTTTTTGTGTGTGTCAACTCAGGGTTAATCTCGATAAAATTCACATTGAGTATTATAAAAATAAGTACATGTAGCTCGAGTCATGTATTTCGGCGATGTATATTTATATCAAAAATTGCATTGCTATTGCTAACTCTAACAGAAGTAAAACACAATTTGTGCTGTAATAAATAATCTTATATATTGTTCTAAACTTGAAGGAAAGGGGGGTTACAAAACGAGGAAGACATATTTTATCAAGTTATGAATATATCTTACTCAGTATTATGACTGTAGCCCAGTCAACGTTTATGGGATAGCTACTTTATGACTACAATTCGTTGAAGCTCAGAAAAAAGATGCTCTGATGAAAAGAGCTTCTAGTTTATCTTAGGTTTATAAAAAAGAATGACATGAGTAGTACCCACAATACCATAGCTTTTATTTTGAAGATAAATAAAGCTGGTAATTATCCGATTGCCAAGCAGCTTGAAAACTTAAGGAATGGCCTAGTGGCAGTGCAGATTTTTCTTTTTCATGGGGTAGTTATTCGGAGAGATGCTGGGTGATTTACAATGATTGCAGCATTGTCTTTTTTATGTTTTTGTTGAAAAAGGAATGGCTAGGAAATGTCGCTGTGGATTCATTTTAGGATGCAAAAATCAATTCTGAAGCATTGTATTTTTAAATATTAGCATTGCCTCTTAAAAAGTATTCTGTGTCTGGCTTGTTTACATATGTACTCGTATATCCCACTGCATATATATGTTGATTTTTAGAACAGGAATTCTAAATCTATTTATATTTTTCGCAGCGTAAAGATGTTTTATTAAGTTTCTACTCTTGGTTAGATTCATAGTTTTAGGAAACCAGTACAAGAAAATGCAAATCACATATATGGACCCTGGCAAAGTGATAGTTTGCGTTAAGTGTAATGCTATATAAGTACTCCTGGATGTTTTAATGAGACAACACAAAATACACAGCACTATCTTATGCCATTACTTATACAGTGGGGAGTGACCTCAGTGGCTTAGCAGGTTAGCATGTTTGGCATCTAATCACAAGGTGTCGCCTCTGTGTGGGTGTGACTCCTACAAGTGACAAATGCTGAGGACCTGTCCCAATATGACCCTGGCTGTTGAACTGGATGTAAAACACCAACGTTGATCTTTAATACACTGTAATTATATTTCTGATTTTTATGTGTTCAGAGCAGTCTTCTGTGTATTAGTTTTCTATTTAATAGAGCTCTAAAATATTAGACTAGAAAAAGATATGTTGCAAACATTTTAAAGGTAAATAATCAGCCATTCAGTTTTTAAATAAATTGGCTTTAAGAAATATAAATAAACAAGAGTACTTGGAATACACATACCTCTGCCAAGGCATGTATGATTTTCTTTTTGAAAATGGCTCAATAATAAGGAAATGGGGGAAATCTGGATCTTTGAATTTTTTGTATCCAGACAGTGATTTGGATCACTATCAAAACAAACAGACAAATAAATGGTCATAAATTGAATACTTCCTTTGCGGAGGTAGCAACATGTAACACATATGGCTTGTGTACTTCAATACGTATTTTTCCTTAGAATTAAGTAAATGCCTATTGACCTAGCTGAAGTATATTATAGTAGCTGTGCCCACTCAAATTTATTAAATTGTGTGTTTAATTTCTTTATTTAATTGTACAAATAGTATGTAAGCTTATATCATGAAAATATGAACATTGAAATGTAAAAGCAATCTCATATATCTGTGCTTTGCGGTTTTACATGTTAACACCCATATCACACATTCAGAAAAAAAGTTGTGTTGCATTCTTCTAAGATGATTTTATTATATCGCCAACTTTATCAATGTCAACTTCATTAACCATGTAGACCAGAAAGTCAAAGAGTAAATGGAGAAAGGGACTATCATAAATCAGGAACAGTAAAACCGTGAAAACCCACATTACAACTAAAGAAGCTGTTTTTTCTTTCTCAGATTCTATTAAACTTTTCATGACAAGGACCTTGCCCATTGCCACATCCATACAGTGATTTAGTGTGTGGGTTGCATAGCATTTTCCCTCATGTGATATTGGTCTAGATAACATTTCAAAGGGCTATTCTGACTGGATGTTTTCATTTTCCATATTTACAATATACAGGATATAGATACGATTGTTATTGACTAGTTTAAATATCTTACTTACTCACCTTTAGCTTTATTCCTTTAGCAGGGGCCACGGTGGCAGAGTGGCAACACTCTCGCCTCCCACCTCTGAGATCAGAGTTCGGTGGGAAAGCTGGTAGTTGATTACCGTTGGTCGGCAGTTTACAGTACAGAACCTTGACCAACTAAAACCAAAGACAATTATGTGCTGGTTTCCTCTGCCCTTCCAACTACCCGTCGTGATATGACCTTTACAGTATTAAAAGCAATGTAAAGCTCCAAATAAATAAATACAATAAATAAATATATAAATCTGTCCAAATAGAGTTCCAAAACTGCAGAAAAGACTTTCATAACTTTGGCCCAATATTGTTAAAATCACTGCCTCAGAAAATACAGATATATTTAAAACACTTTATATAACATTTAAAAATTATCAATTACGTCCTTCCATGTACTGTTTTTTACTGTACTATATACTATAAATTTAACTTTTTTAGTGTCTATTTTGCTTTTCCAGTAATAAAGTACATTTTATTTCTATTTTACAACTTGTATTTTTCCTCATTACTGTACACCTTTTTATTCTGTTGTGTTATATTTCAGTTCTTTTAAAATTTTACAGGTTTTTTTTTTAAAAATACTTCACTAAAACAAGCATTTGGTTTTAATATATTAAGCACTTAGTTTTAATATAAACTGATACATGGGAAGAAATGTCATTTTACTGCTGAAATTAAAAGAAAAAAACTTATTCATTTTCTGGTCTATCAATGCTTTCCTTTGAAAAAGTATAAGTTTACAAGTTTTCATACAACACAGTAAAGAGTCCTATATACCTAAATATATATATATACCTAAATTTTATGTGAATACACTATCTTCAAATAGGATGAAAATAATCATCGCATGTAAAAAATTCTCATTGATGGTTTATAAAACTTAAAATTAATTTATTTTACATTTTAATTAATTTCAAATATTACAAAAGGAGGTTATATCATTTTAAACTGTGGTGTTTCATGGTCGTGTTAATTTATTTCAATTAGAAAAAAACTGATTTCTTGTTTCACAATAAGCATCTCAAACATTGTAATGTTAACATACTTTAATCAAAATGGAGAGCTTAAAATATCCAGGCCAGTTAGGAAAACAGGTAAAGAGTTTGCAAACATGATTAAATCAGATATTGCCACGCAACTCTCAGTTTAAAAAACATTTATAAGCCTTACTCAGTTGTAATATATTTTCATTTGTCTCTCCAAATGCATCCAAATGTGTGTAAAAAAGCTACCAATCTATTTGCAATTATTTGCATGACTATCAATGTTTCCTGAAAGAGGAATTGATGTAGCCTTAACATGTATTCAAAGTTGCTTTTGCATCGTTTTAAAAACTTATAATTGCTAGTATTTTCAAATTGTGAGGATAACTACCATAAATTGTTTAAAAGGTGTGATAACACCTGTTATCAGCTAAATATCTTCCAAAGTTTTATCATATGTAAGACTGGCATGAATCAGTATTTTACAAAGGTATGACTAAGGCAGTATTATGGGCTCTAAGCAACACACTGACTCTTTACGTTTCGATATGCTAAACTCAGATTCAACCCCTCTTCAAGCTAAAAGGAAAATGGTGAAAAGAATTTGAAAATGAGTCCTGTAATAAAGACAATTTACTTCATTTTAAATGGGGCCTTCTTTTTATGCTGAAGATATCATAAAATGATAGGAAAGTTGAAAATTCGTCAAAATAAAAACTGTTTCACTTCAGCTTGTATTGTACTGTTGCAAGTAGGTATCACATACAAGCTAAAATGTTGTGCTGACTCTCTTCTGTCTTGAAATAGTTTGTGCTTTCACAGTAGCCATTTAGTTTGTTAAGTGTACAAAAGTAGGCATTTGTATTTAGGTAGGATGCATTCACCACAACATTGACAACATTTCCACGGGGAACTAGATTTTTAAAAATGTTTGAAAAATCTGTCACAAGCTCTCATATGTTAAACTAAAATGTACACACCATTTCCACATTCAACCTATGTTTCCACACCTAGCATTTCTCCTTAGGTCACATCCACAACCCTGGATTATGGACCTAGAGCATCCCCCAACTATCACTTTAGCCCATTTTTGTTACCTTAGAATACTGTATTACCCCTTGTGCATGTGTGGAAAAATATTACGTCTACAAAAGATTAGATTGAAGTAGATAACATGAGAAAATGTATCAGTGTGGGTGACTATTTTAACCAAATAGAGGAGGCAGATATGTGAGAAGGCCTGGTAACTAAAGTTTTATTATTAAGCATTATTCCATCTCAACATTTTTAATCTACAAATGTAGGTACAATACAGAAATAAGGTTACTGATTTAAACTTTTTAGTTTACTTTGATCACGTCTGGGCCACTATTTGGTGATGAAATAAAAAAGTAGTTTACATCCTTTTTGACCAACATTTAAAGTCTGTAACAGTTTAACAATCTTATAGTTTTATAGACTAAAGTTTCACTAATTTGCTGTAGATATCGAATGTAAAATACATTGCATTTTCTGTAGCCATGTAAGGTTGGTGCCTTGTTTTCATCATACATTGTTCTGCTGTTGCTGTGCCTTACAGAAATCGTATTCTTTCACAATACAAATGGTGAGATAATATTAAGCCTTAAGCAGGGATTTGTAGAAAAAAAGGGTTATGAAATGAGGACGTTGGACATATTTAATTTATTACTTATTTTAATGGATCTTGTGCAGCAATCTGATTGTAGTCCATTAAGAGCTGATGTGACACCCATGTCATTAGGACAGGCATTGAACCAGTAGAAATGAAAAAAATAAGGTTCACTGATGAAATTTACATAGAACCTATTTTATCCCAGAACATGTATCTATGGATCATCTAAAAGAGGCAAATTTGATTTATTTAGGTTTAACACATTTTTTAGCTTTTAAACAACAGGAAGTTAATGTAAACATCTTGTACAGTTAGAATCTGTTTTTATGCACATAAAAACCTATCCAATCCTACAGGGTATATCACGACAGAAAGTTTTAAGAACTGAGTAAACCAGTCATAGTAGGTCCCGATTCTGCATTGGAAACCACCAGGCATTGGTAAGTTGTAATCACAGAATATTGCAATGGGGAAGAAAAAATTCAAGGAATGTAGGGTACCAAAATTGCATTAAAGTAAGTGGTGGCATGCAATAATCTTCTGTTGTCATGCTATATAACTCCTAAAATCTAAGGAGTAGTGCACATAGTAAACGTCTGAGGCTAGTTTTGGGCTTGCCATATGTTAAAAGTGTTATTAAAGCCAAATAAATATCTCCATCAATTGCAAATTGGGCAAACAATCACATCAGATGACAGTTGACTTTTTGTTACCAACTCTGGTCATACTGTTATTGTCTGTCAACATTTAAAATTCCCATATAATGACGGTGAGATGCTCAACTATGGTCACAAACCTCTCAATTGTGTGGTCAGTTGGCCAAATACACACAAAGCATTTAAAATGCACTAAACTAGTTTCCTGTGTACTGTAGTTATGAACCAGAATATTTATTATTCTTCTGATTAGCACCATGTGACTATTCAATAAAGAGTTGACTTCATCTGCAATATATGACCTGGCTTTAATAGCAGCTAATCTGATCTATTCTACTATTTTCCAGGCTCAATATCTTTCCCACAGTTGGGAAATCAGTGAACTAAATTAACAAAAAGAATGTTCCAAGAGGATAGTCTAGGGACGAACTAGGGTCAGTAATCCAGGGTTGTGGGAGTGAACAGAGGGAAGAGAACTTAGTGGGGAAGCTTGAGTTGAAGAGGTTAACTCTTGAGATATTCCTAAATGATGTAACTGAGGGTATATGGAAAGGAAGAGAATTCCAGAAAATTGGTGCATAATAGCTGAAGGGTTTGTGTAATTTGTGAAAATTGTAGTCAAAAGAAGTGATATGAATGAAGTTTAATTTTGGGCTACTATGTGTTTTATTCCTTGGATGAGGTGTATAAATGGATTATTTCACCAAATCATATCAATAGATGATAATAGATAATAATATTTATTTATTCAAACTTGTTACGCAAATTAGTTCTAGCCTTGAAATTGCATTTAGGGGACTACACAGCTGTTTTTATCCATCCACAGCCATATCATCATATTTTATGATGCATTTCCAATAACTACTTCTAATAGAACTGTAAATTGTTAGACTCAAATAAGATACGCTATAATTGAGCAGGGTAACTTCAGAATTATTGTCTCATGAACAGCACACGTTTTGTTTAAGGTAAAATAATCAGTCATTCAGATTTTACATAGTGTTGCTTTAAAGTCAAAGATGGGGTTTCACATCCCGTTCAACAGCCAGGGTCATATTGGGGCAGATCCTCAGCATTGCCACTTGTGGGACTCGAACCCACAGAGGTGACAGCCTATGATTAGATGCTAAACTTCCTAACCACTAGGCCACCGAGGACATTTCTAATTTTGCTTTAAGAACTACAATTAAACAAGAGCACTCGGAGTATGCATGCCTCTGTCCAAGCATCTAGTAATTATAAAAACAGGCTCAATAACAAATGAGAAAATTCTGGACCTTTGATATTTTTGTATCCAGGAGGCGATCTGGATCACTCTTAAAATTTAATTAGTTGTAAGTTGGATCAAGACCCACGTTATCTTATTTCATGAAGATCTAACCAGTAGTATTTGCGTAATCCTACTGACAAACAAACGAGTACTCAGCTATGGCTGAATGGTAACTTCGAAATCTTGCTGCAATCTACCGATCTTCTGCATTACAAGATTCCAGCTATACCTCTTTTGCCTTGGGTTCAAATTTGGCCAACTCAAAATAACTATTGCTCAGATACAGAATGAGCTACAGGTCTGCAATTTTACTGTGTTACAGCTGACCTAAAGTAGATGAATAATATATTTCAACAAAATACTCTAACAGCCATAGTTTTCAAGTTACAAGCAATTTACTCAACAGTGAGAACCTCAAAGTTGCTATTGCTCAGCTATGCAATGAGCTATAGGTCGCAATTTTACTATTTTACAGCTGCCCAAAAGTAGGTGAATAACATGTTTAAACCAAATATTCTAAATGCAATAGTTTTAAAGTTACAGGTAATTTACTCAACAGTGAGAACCACAAAGTGGCTATTGCTCAGCTATGCAATGAGCTACAGGTCGCAATTTTACTATTTTACAGCTGACCCAAAAGTAGGTGAATAACATATTTCAACAAAATATTCTAAATGCAATAGTTTTAAAGTTACAGGTGATTTACTCAACAGAGAGAACCACAAAGTGGCTATTGCTCAGCTATGCAATGAGCTACAAGTCTATAATTTTACTATGTAAAGGCTGACCTAAAAGTAGGTGAATAATATATTTCAACCAAATACTCCAAATGCAATAGTTTTCAAGTTACAAGCGATTTACTCAACAATGAGAACCTCAAAGTAGCTATTGCTGAGCTACGGAATGAACTACAGGTCAGCAGTTTTATTATGTTTAACTGATCCAAAAGTAGGTGATTAACATATTTCAACAAAATACTCTAAATGCAATAGTTTTAAAGTTACAAGCGATTTACTCAACAATGAGAACCTTAAAGTAGCTGTTGTTGATGGAATGAGATACAGGTCTGCAACTTCATTATGTCTAAACTTACCAAACACAGGTAAATAATTTTTTTTCTTGTCTCCAGACGAAATTTGATGAAATTTAGCTGTGCATTCTGAATTTCCCTCTCTTGCTCTCCAATAGGTAAAAGGACACATTTCCTTTTGGCTTTGCCCATACATATATACTTTTGTCTCGGGACTTTAATGACATTGACAACACCTGCGCATTCTGAACTTCCCTCTCTTGCTCTCCAATTGCTAAAAGGACACAATGTCCTTCTTGCATCAGACTTTCAGAAATTGTGGCACAGAGTTATGACTATTTGTCTGCTCACTGAAGTTAGGCGGCAATGGGCTATGTTAGTACTTGGATGGGTGACCGTCTCAGTTTGGGACCAGCTGTGGGATGTATCTAAGTTGGAGTTTCTTTCTGTCATGAAACTTTCGTAAATTCTAGTCACCACTTGTGTCTCTGATGGCTTTGTGCTTGTGCTAGGGGACCAAAACACCTTTTGGCCTTGTTTAAAAGAAAGTCACTATGTGCAATACCATCTTATAGCTTAACTTAAAGTACCTGAACAACATATTTAACATAAATGATCTTTTTGGGTTTTTTCCACTATTAGAATGTCACATCAGAATGTCACATGCCTTCCATAAATGCAAGTGGAAGTACAGAATGGTCACTGATCTTAGATTCATTAAGATTGCAAGTAGATCACTAAACACTAACAGGTATTTTATGGAACACAGTTGTCTATAAAGACTCAGGCATTTTTATAAAGTAAATATCACAGAAGGCAGATACTTCTAAAATGTGTTGATGGACAAACTGTTTTCACCATATGGCAATCAATCCTTCTTTTATTTGACCATAAAAGTAAATCTTTCAAAATATTTTACAATATCAGCAAAATCATTGCCTAAATTTCTATAAATACCTTTTTAAATTTCTACACATGATTTTATATAAGTTAATACATTGACGTTACACCAAATATTTAGATCTGCATAATGACACAGCCACTCTTTGTATATACAATAAGATAGAAAAAAATAAAAACCAATCAAAATTGGAATTGATGTTCGAAACACCAATAATATTGTACAATGTTATATTTATACCAAAAACCATACCAACATGTTTTCATATTTCATTTACTTTGACACAAGAAAAGAGCAAATGTACAATATCATGTTTGACATAACAGAGAGGACACGAGTTATATTCCAAAATTTTCCACTTGTTTAAATTATAAAAACATGGCAGAATACAATGCAGTACCTTGCAATTGAATTTAGCAATTTTTATATCTTTAATGTGTTTAATTTTATTGGTATATATTATGTTGAATTTTAAATTCTCACTTTCTAATGTTTTCTTCCATTAATTCTCTCGGAAAGGAATTTCAATTTTTTGTTTAATGATACTTTTATAAAAATGTTTTATCATTTATTTGCAAAGTTTTTTCATTCAGCTTGTAGACAGGAAAGATATTGTTGCTTCTTGAAACAGGTGTGTGCATACCAATCTTATCCTTAAATGGTGCTAATACTTTGTTGAGAATACTTATTTCATGAAAGATATTTCTTTTGTTTTTCACCTTTTCATATATATAGCCACAATCTATTTTCCCATTTATAAATTGTATATCTTGCACATGCGTAATTCCTGCAAGTACCCAATCTTTGAAGTAAGGTGTTACTTTATGTTTGAGTTCTCTGGACCAATATGTCAGGTGTCTGTTTCCCCATATAACCTGTTGCAGTAGTTCACCCTTATTTAAAGGTAATGGACAAGTTTTTGACTTTTTAAAAGAAATAATTACATTTTGATAGAAAGGAGGTAACTTTTGTAAAAGAGGAAAATGCCTTTTCTCAGTGAAATTTAGCCTAGTAATGTTGTGGTTATCAAGTAAATTCAAATATATATTTCCTAAAAAAAACCAAGACTCATTTCAATTTATCAATTTTACAACCCAGGAGGCCTTGAGTGCTTCAAATTGTGATTCAGTATCGATCATTTGTATACCTCCTTCGTTAATATCAGCAATTAATGTATTTCTTCATGTCATGACTATTCCATAAAAACTTGTAAAACAACTTTGTTAACCTCTTTAATGTATCGAATTGGTATGTCTAAAAATGTGCAGAAAATAATAATTGGGGTATTAATAATGATTTTATAACAGCGACTTTCCCAAAAAGGGTAAGTTTTCTCTTTTGCCAAGAAGATAATTTTATCTTTATGTTATCTAACTTTTTGTCCCAATTTAATTTGTTACATTCTTTTTTATCATTTCCAATATATATTCCATTTTATGCTCGCTACATTACAGTTTCTTTGTCTGTCCTTATATTAACCTAGCCATATACCTTCTGTTTTTGACTTGTTCAGTTTTGGTCTAGCTACTTTAGTAAACTTTAAAATAAGCCTAAGTACTTTTTGCAAATCAGAATCACTTTGAAGAAATATGCTTATGTCATCTGCATACTGAAAAAAACTATATTCAAGACTTTTTGGGGATACTTTTGCAATTACACCATGCAGTGAAGTGTTATTATGTATTTTATATGATGATATCTCTATTATCAGAATAAAAAGTAAGGCAGACAGTGGACAGCCCTGTCTTATTCCACGTTTAATATTAATTTTATTTGACAGGTATCCATTATTTTTATGATGGCTTTTGATGGTCCTGTATACAACATTCTTATCCACTGAATGAACTCTTTACTAAAGTTGAATTTTTTCAGATTAGAAAAGAAGAAAGACCATTCCACACTGTCAAAGGCTTTTTCAAATTCTAAAAGAAGGAGTATTCCGGCAGAATTATTGCCTTTAATATTTTCACATATATCGAGTATAGCTCTGATATTTGTACCAGTGAATGGCTTTTTAATGTATCCAGTTTGCTCTGTTGAGATTATTTTTGTGATAACGTTTTGTAGGCGCATTGACAGGGCAAAAGTGAGAATACGATAACCTAGATTTGTCAGATTAATAGGCCTGAAGTTTTTTTTACAGAAGTACATTCATTTTTCTTGTGAATCAATGAAAGCACAGATGTGTTTTGCATTTCAGAGAGCTTGTCATCGTGAAAGGATTCATTAAAAGAGTTGATCATTAGATCAAATAAATCTTGCCAAAAAGTTTTATAAAACTCCACTGTTAGTCCATCATATCCTGGTGACTTGTTATGTTTCATACCTTTCAGAGCTTGTTCACACTCTAAAACACTTACTTTACCCTGGCAGATTAACTTATCTTTTCCTGATAGAAATGGTAAATACTGAAGCTTGGCCAAATATTCATCAATAAGATCCTGTCGTGGGTTATTACTTGTATACGGTTTGGAGTAGAAAGATGTACAATTTTTTTAAATATCTTTATCTGAATTGTATTGTCTTTTACTATTGATGTGTGATTTTGTGATTCTGTTATTATTTTGATGGGTTTTTTCAAGATTTAGAAAATAGGATGTACTTTTTTGCCCTGCTCTATCCATTTACTCCAAGACCTTACAAATCTAGCATGTGTTGTATCATAATATTTTTTTGTCAAGTTTCTTTTTAATCAGACTTCTTTTTTCTTTGAGATCAAAAGAATTTAAAGTAATAACAAACAGACAAATAAATGGTCATGAATTTAATACCTCGTTGGGCAGAGATTAAGGAAATAAAGAAATTCCCCTTCACTTAGTTGAATTATGGTAGCTGTTTACACTCAAACTTAGTTGACTATATGTAAGCTTGTATCATGCATATATGAACATTGAAATGTCAAAGCAATTTCAAACATCTGTGCTTATCAGGGTTTACATGTTGACACCCATATCACACATTTTGAAAAAAGTTACATTCTTTAAAAAATGATTTTATTATATCACCAACTTTGTCAATTTGAACTTCATTAACCATGTAGACCTGATGTTGAAAGAGGAAATAAAGAAAGAGACTGTCATAAATCAGGAAAAATAAAACTGTGAAACCCAACATTAAAACTAAAAAAACTGTTTCTCTTACTTGGATTCTATTAAATTTTTCATGACAAAGACCTTGCCCATTGACACATCCATACAGTGATTTAGTGTGTGGGTCGCACAGCATTTTCCTCTGATGTGATTGGGTCCAGATAACATTTAAGAGGGCTATTCTGGCTGGATGATTTCATTTTCCATATTTACAACAGATGTGATTGTAATTGACTAGTTTTAATGTCTTAATTAATTGTTTTTTGTGGTGTAGTGTAACACCAAGGTGTTCATGTACCTTATTTACCTACTCTAGCTTTATTCTTTGAGGTTTTCCAAATACAAATCTTTTGTACCACAGCTTAAGAATGATGCATATCTTCTGTGTGGTATATATTGGATATAAATCTTTACAAAACAATGTATGAAGCAGTTAACTTCAGTTAATGAAACAAATGGCTCCCATGCAACAGATAACTGATTTCATTGTATAAATCAGTAGGCATGAATTATAAAACAGTTGGCTTAAATTCACCAAGTAGTTAGCATCAAAATAGAATGAGGTGACTGTATTGTGTAAATATTTGGCTCCAGTGCATACTTCAGCTGGCAACAAAGCAGAAAGGAGTTGGCTTCAATGTATCTCTCATTTAGTATCATAGAATAATGCATTTAGCTTAAGAGTGTAAATCACTTGTATATTAATTCCAAAGCTCTCAGTTCCAAGACTGCAGAAAAGACTTTCATAACTTTGGCCCAATACTTTGGTAAAATCACTGTTTCAGAAATTTAGACGAAAATATATGTACATTCAAAGCACTTTATGCAATATTTAAATTTAAAAAATTATCATGCATCATACTCAGTTACTTCCATGTAGTGTTTTTACTATACTTTGTACTATAAATTTAACCCTTTTCAGTGTTTATTTTGCTTAACCGTAATCAAGTACATTTTATTTTTATTTTTGAGTATTTAAAGCTGCACTGGTGAAGTGCTGTAAAAGTGCTTGTAAAATAAGAGATCAGTGAAACTGCACACAGCAGTTGGCTTCAATGTACAAAACTATAAGTTTTCATAAAACACTTTAAGGAAACCTATTTACATATTTACCTGAATTTTTTGACATTGATACAGTATCATCAAACATGATGAATATAATCATCACATGTAAAATTTCTCATTGATAGTTTATAAAACTTAAAAGTAATTTCTTTCAAATTTTAATTAATTTCAAATATTACAAAAGGAGGTTATATCATTTTGAACTTTGGTTTCATGGTCGTGATAATTTATTTCAATTAGAAGAAAAACCTGATTTCTTGTTTAACAATAAACATCTCAAACAAACGTTGTAATATTAACATACTTTAATCAAAGAGGAGACCTTAAAATATTCCAGGCCAGTTTGTAAAACAAGTAAAGAGTTTGCAAATATGATTAAATCATATATTGCCACGCAACACTCAGTTTGAAAAAAAATGTTTATTAGTTTTACTCAGACACTTCGGCTCAGATTATCGTTCATATTATCTTGTATTTGTAGCCTCACATTCACCAGAAGCACAGGTTGTAATAAATTTTTATTTTTTCTCTCCAAATGCATCCAAATTTGTGTTAAAGACTAACACTTTATTTGCAATCATTTTCATGAGTATCATGTTCCATAAAAGAGGAATTTATTTAGCTTTAAGGTGCATTCAAAGTGGGTTTTGCATCCCATTTAAAAGCTGATAATTTCTAGCATTTTCAAATTGCGAGTACAAAAACTATTGTTTAAGAGGTGTCATCAACATCAGTTTAGAGCTAAACATCTTCCAAAGTTTTATATATCAGGCATATGTAACCCCAATCCTCAAAAAATCATCCGAAGACAAAGAAGTTTTCAAAAATTACAGGCCTGTCTCCAATCTAAACTTTATTTCAAAGATACTTGAAAGGGTAGTAGCAGCCCAGCTACAAACTCACCTTGATGAAGTCGGCCTGATGACTGCCTTCCAATCGGCTTATAGAAAACACCATTCTACTGAAAGTGCCCTCCTCAATATTCACAATGATATTCTTCTCAATATGGCAAAGGGTCTGTTATAGCCCTCACCCTTCTAGATCTCTCCGCCGCATTCAATACCACTATGGAATCAGTGAACTGGCACTCGGCTGGTTCAAATCATACCTGTCGGGAAGGACACACTCAGTCAAGGTAGGCAGCACACTCTCACATCCTGTTGCCCTCCAATATGGGGTCCCCCAGTGCTCCGTCCTTGGTCCAATTCTTTTTCGCTCTACACCAACCCAATCAGCTCCATCATTCAATCTCACAGTAGCATTAATTACCATTTCTATGCCGATGACACCCAGTTATACATTTCACTCTCTCCAGCAAATTTTTCTCACTGCATACAAAAACTAAAGAATTGCCTAAACGACATCCAAAATTTCATGTTCACAAATAAATTAAAACTCAACCCTGACAAAACTGAGTTCATTTTGATAGGTTCGAAAAACAATCGTAAACAACTCCTTCCTCACTTTCCAATCAATATTCTTGGTAATCAGGTCTCACCAGCACAAAGTGTCAGGAACCTCGGAGTGGTGTTTGATTCCAATTTCACCTTCTCTGACCAGGTGTCACAGGTCATAAAGTCCACTAGAGTTCATGCAAGAGACCTCTACAGAATTCGCACCCTTCTAGACCTTAAAACATCAGTTCTTCTAGCCAATTCTTTGGTGAGCAGCAGATTGGACTACTGCAATTCCCTGTTCTTATCACTCACTGATTTTGAGTTAAGGAGATTGCAACTAGTGCAAAACTTACTCTGCAGGGTTGTTACCCGTTGCTCAAAATTTTCTCACATCACCCCTCAACTCAAAAAACTCCATTGGCTTCCAGTCAGGTACAGGGTACAATTCAAAATAGGCCTCATTACATACAAAATCCTCAACCAAGGTCAACCTGTTTACCTTAGAGAGTTAATTCACCCCTACACTTCCCTCAGAAAAACTAGTCGTAGTACCCCCAAACTTAAGTTCCTACATACTCCCATACAACTCTCATACAACTCTCTCCCCTTCCAAATAAGAAATGGTTGGTCTGTCATATCCTCCAGGAAACACCTCAAAACCCACCTTTTCAATTCTAGTTTCCCAACTTAGTCTCCTTCCCTCTTGGTCTCACCCACAACTCTGGAACACTGACCTTGAACACCCCTCGACTCTCCTTATTAGAAATGATTTTTTGTTAACTAGCGCACTGAGTTCCCCTTAGTGGGGAAGATATTGCGCCGGCAAAGCAGTAGATTAGATTAGATATGTAATACTGGTAGGAACCAGTATTTTAAACAGGTGTTATCTTGATAGTATAAAGGATTGTATTTACCACACTAACACTTAATGCTTCCATTATGATAAACTCAGATTCAAACCCTCTCAGAGCTAAAAAAATGGTAAAAAAAATTTGAAAATCAGTGGGGCAATAATTTCACTTCATTTTAAATGGGGCCTTCTTCTTAATGCTGAAGAAACCAGAAAATGACAGGAAAGTTGAACATCAATTAAAATAAAAGCCGTTTTATATCGGCTTGTATCTTATATACCTAGAACACACAGTTGCATGCTGGTATCAGGAGCCACATACAAGTTAAAAATATTGTCCTGACTCTTTTCTGTCTTGAAATAGTTTGTGTTATGGAGTAGCCTTTCGGTTACACAAGTATGTAATATGTAATTATGTAGGATGCGTTCAATAAAACATGTACAGCATGTCCAGTAGAAAAGTTTCAGCATGAAGCAGATTTTTAAAATTGTCGGAAAAATCTGTCACGAGCTCTCACATAAAATGTACACACCATTGGGGTGAAGGCAGGCTGAATGGCTACCTTGGGCAGTTTAGATTGTAGTAAATGACATGAGAAAATGTATCAGTGTTGGGTGACTATTTTAACCAAATGTGAGAAGGCCTGGCAACTAAAGTTTTAGTATTAAGCATTATTCTATCTCAACATACTTAATCTACAAATGTAGGTATAATACAGAAATAAGGTTGCTGACTTTTTAGTTTATTTTCTTCCCCTTGGAACCACAATCTGGGGACGAAATAAAAATAGTGGTAAACATCCTTTCTGACCAACATTTAAAGTCTGTACCAATTTAAAAATATTATAGTTTTATAGACTAAGGTTTCACTCATTTGCTGTAAAACTAAATATACAAAATACATAACTTGCCAAGGAATTATGATGAGAACTAAAATAGCTATAGCCATGTAAGGCTTGTGTTTGCTTTTCATAAGACATTACTCTGCTGTTGCTGGGCCTTGCAGAAATCATATTCTTTCACAAATACAAACGGTGAGATAATATTGAGCCTTTAGCAGTGATTTGTAGAGAAAGGGGTTATGAAAGGAAGAACTTGGGACATGTTTCATTTATTACTTATTTTAATAGATCTTCTGCAGCAATCTGATCATAGTCCATTAAGAGCTGATATGATGCCCATGTCATTAGTATAGGCATTGACCCAGTAGAAATGAAAGAATAAGATTCAATGATGAAATTTACACTGAACCTGATGTATCCCATAACCTGCTTCTCTATGGAAGAATTTATTCTTAACAAGGTCATTCACATAGAGTTATTTGGAGTTATAACAGTCTCTGTCGAAGACATACAGGCTTGTTTTATATCAAAGATTTGATACACTCGGATATCTTTGCTAAAACTATGGTTTGCTATGGTTTCCCGAATTTGCCTTCTGTGAGTTCAAGAAAAAATAACACTAGAAGAGCAGTTGGTCAGTTCTATGTAAATTTTTCTGGGCTTACTTTTGACAGATATATACCTGCAATAAGGAAAACATGTGCCAGATAAACACACCATGTCAGTATAGCATGTGATTTATTTAATTTTAATGCACCAGCACATGAATTTTTTAATATGGTAGAATTGATTTATTTGGGTTTAACACATTGTTAGTGACATATTTAGATTGTAAACCTTAGGACATAAATGTAGACATAATTTACAGTTATAGTGTATTTGTATGTACATAAAAACCTATGCAATCCTGTAGGTTATATCACGACCGAGAGTTTTAAGGGCAGAATAAACCAGTTCTAGTTGGTCCAGATTCTGCATTATAAACTGCCAGGAATCGGTAAGTTGCAATCACAGAATATTGCAATAGGGAAGAAAAATATCAAAGAATATAGGGTCCCCAGACTGCATTAAAATAACAGGTAGCATGCAAGAATCTTCTGTTGTCATTTTATGTAACTCCTAAAATCTAAGGAGTAGTGTACACAGTAAACGACTGAGGCTAGTTTAGGTTTGCAAGTTAAAAAAAATGAGTACCCTCTACAACGTGGGCTCTATTGTAAGCTTCCAGAGACAAAAAAAATTCACTGAAAGACATGGCTACGAAAAACTATGAAAGATCTCTACTCTTTGAAATAAGGTAAATTAATCACAAGGTTTGAGTCAGGTTGTAAGATGTAGCAGTGGAAAATGTGGCAGTTACCTCAATAAAAGAATAAAAAATGAGCTTATGACTCGTATTTATAACTTATGAAATGAAGAAAAAAGGAAGCCGGTTATTGTGTGATTGCCAAGCAACTTAAAATGCAATTCATCGCCCAATGTAGACTTTTTTCCATATGGTAGACCCTGGGCGATTTATAACGATTGCAGCATTGTATTGTTCTGAGGTTTCTATTGAAACAGGAACAGCTAAGTATTACCGTAATAGTCTGATGAAAATCTATGGTGAGACAGCGTAATTTTGTAAAGGAAAAATTTAACACTGACTTCCTGAATTAGTATCAAGCTAAATGAATGATATTACCTCCTGCAACATGTAAAATATGTATTTATATAAGAGGAATTGCAATTTATGTGTATACTTATCAGAGCTTTCCAGATATCATGTGGGTTTAAGTTTGAGGAAACCAAGATCAAGAAATAACAAAACAAGCTGTTGGAACAGGACAGACTGATGGTCCACTCAGCACTTATTTGGGGATGTTGTAATGACATAAACCTTGGGCGATGCTCAGCACAATCTCACCTCATAGCTTATGCAGTGGAAATGGTTTGCCAGAAAAACAGATTTCTTGTTGAGTGATATGATCAGCTCAACAACTTCAGGTATAAGCTTTCAGCATGCACATTGTCTGAACTGATTCTGGGTAGGCATAGATGTGGCATCTAATATCTAATACACTTTTTGAATCAGAAGTGCAATTTTTTTGTTCAAACATAAACAAAAAGTATGACTTAATCACTAAGAAAATTGAGAACCAGAATACTTAAATTTATTAGTGGGTAAGTGTCCGGGTCAGCCTGGATCGCTTTATTTCTCAGGGACTGCGTCTAACCTTAGTTTGTAATACAAACCTGGGTCAGTGCCAAAATAAGGATTCAACGAAAGTGTTAAAGCTGCAATTATAGCTTAAGACAAATTGGACCCTAATAAGCGTGACATACTTTAAATGAGGGTTGTGGTATAAAGGTCTTGGTCAAATCTGGGACGTAGTGGCTACTATCACATCAGCCCAAAGAGGAAGAGTGAGATTACCTTACAGGGGTCAGATGTGCCACGATACTAGCTTTGTCACCAGTTCAGGACCCTTGGTAGAACTACCAAGAGAACACTGAAATAAAATAATTCTAAGCTAAAGCAGCTCACATCACCCTCAAGTAGGAGACATCCCTGAAATTGGGATGACCTTTCAGGGGTCAAAGCGACAATATAGCTAGTTCCGTTATTAAATTAAAACCCTTGTGAGAGCTATTAAGGAGAAAAGTCAAAAGAATCTCTTTACCCAACTAAGACATGAATCAAAAGATCTCCCCATAGTTGAGATCTAATTGTAGGGGTCATGGTCAGAGAGGACTTGTACATTGAAGAGGGATTCACCTGGGTTAGTCCGGGGCGCCAGTATCTAACAAATGTGTTATAGATTGTGGTGGGTTGGGAAACTTCTTCTCGTGTTCATTAGTTGAACTTCAAATCCAATACGATGCCTTCTGCCCAACTTCTGTTCAGACATATTAATTGATAAAGCTTCTGCATGAAAACGTTAAAACACACTGTAATTCAGTTACCGTATACCAGAGTGAATGTATACTGCACAAATTTACTAATCACTTACTATCTGTTGATATGAATCTCCCATTGACATATAACCTAAGCCTCTCTTACATCCCAACCTATGTGCACATATGTGCAGACCACGGCTAAAATGGGCTGACCTTGAACTTACACCCATATGGCACCCACGTGAAGAACAAGTAAAGCCTCTGTTATATCCCATCGTCCGTGCACGTACGTCCTGGTTACAGAGAAAAATCGGCTGAATTGCAAGGGACACTTAAGCTACACATGTAATATAATAACAGAATTTCTAGGTTGCAGAGACCCTGCAAGGAAAATTGGCATGCATATTATTATTTGTATGTTTGCAATATGGCTACAAATGCATCCATGTCTCTAGGGGAATTTACAAGAGACTTGGGCACGTGCGTTTTCCTTGCTAGTGTTGCACGTCCTCCCCAGCTACATACAGGGTTTGCATGTGCTGTAAGATACACTCACACGTACCTTGCATGTATATTAACCCACTGTGCGACCTGTAGCCAGTTGCAGACTGTTCTTTAACATTCAAGTAGTGACACTTTTGTTAGGAGAACAACCTTGTTTGCACGTGCAAATCTCTACTATCCCACTACGAGGCTACACTCATATTTTTTCAACAATATTTATAGCACACTTACATGTATGGGGTAAGAGAAGCTTAAAACACAGATCTTCTGAAAGTATTTATTTACACAAACAGCTCACCAAGTCCATAGAAAAGAAGCTGGTTGGCGAATTATTTACTGCATGACTGTAGCAACAACTGACATGCAGCCAATGCACCAGATTCACTTGCTTTGTAAGTAAGGTGCCTTTGTAAACATCTACTTTCACCACAAACTGGCCCCGGCAATAAATTTTACAAAAAAGCATAGAGCCTGTAACTGTTTGTACCCGTATAGTCGGGATATAAGAGTAGCTTTACATTGAAATTATTTCATCTAAAACCCAGGCCTCAGGTTTCCTAAATTATTGCTACAATATCAAACCATCTATCACATCATTACACATGATACAGTTCTGATTGCATATATGGGTTACATTCTAAGTTTATAAGACACAACAACAGCAATTCATCCACGCTGTATTTGCAAAGCATCTCCACTCCACATGTAGTTCACAGTATGAGGCGAAAACCCCCAGAGAACACAATGAACCAGGAATAAAGAAACTGTGAAAGCTTACACTGCAACCCAAGAATCTGTTCTCTCCTAAATATTTCATGGCAATAACCTTACTCTTTGACACATCAGCTAGCCCATTTATTGTGTCCAGGGCATTTTGTAACGTCACCTTTGTGAAAGAAACCTTGCATCTCTTATCATGAAATATTCTTCATTGTCCAAGGTTTATATTTAAAACGTCTGTTACTTTGATTTTATATCAAGATTTATAAAGAGATAAAACCAAAGTGTGGCTAGCATTTCATGTGTAACATTTAATGTGGAAAAAACAGAAAGTCACAATGTGTAAACGTATTTGGTGTCGGTGTTTAAAAATAAAACATACCAACATACCCACTTAAAGCAATCCCATTAACTTGTCACACAAAAGATATAAACTGAAATCCACTGACAAAAAGCATCTACGTCAGTGCTTTTATAAAGAAATGGGAGCTTTAAGGAAAACTAAATCACCTTTTATCAAACTATCATAGTTCTGAGGACTATATGATCAACAATGGCATGATATAATGCAATACATAAGTTAGAAATTACATAATATATTTAGCACATTGAATTGCAGCGTCAGGGCGCTGCAGGTTTCAGTCCTGGATTCCTCCACCCCCACTTGCTGGAGGATACTTGTGTTAGGTAACCAGACCATGTCTTATTTTAGGTGGGTTGGTGACCAGTCTGTGTAGGAATACAAATCTTGAATGTTTTCCTGGCAACCATTGTATTGCCTTCTGTGATTGGTTAATTCATACTGGTTATGTAAAATTCCAGTTGTGTCTTCAGTTGAAAGCCAGCTTTTGAACAAGAAACATTATAAGTGTTTTTAAAACTTGTATTTTAATTAGTAACGTCTATGCTGGCTTAGTGTTCAAGATATTTTAGCCAAGTCTGATACCAAGGACGATATTATGAACTGATACAATATGACGGCCTAGAAGATTGCTCTGATTGTGACGCCTTTATGCTTGTCAAACTACCTAACAGGGACGGTCTAACCTATATATTGTGTTGGGGCATTGGGGGTTGAGAAGCGTCATTTCAAATTTATCAAGTTTGACATTCATAACACGGTCGCAGGCAGAGCACTAGGGGTCTGTGTTTCTTATTTTGTAGTGTTTCAGAGGCAAAAAACTATGCCGAGTAATAAAAACAAATGTACTAAGTGTGGAGATAGACATTTACCTCCAACTGGCAAAAAATGCAAATTATATAAAAAACAGGACAATGAACTCGAAATGGAAGCTAGTGACCATATCAGTGGTGGCAGTGATGCTACAGTTAAACACAAACATGTCCAAAAAGTATCCGTGGAGCACTCGTCAGATTCTGAGTCAGATCGTGACGTGGAGACCTCTGTCCAGATGTAGATTCTTCAGGAGCTCAAGCGTGTGAACAAGCGGCTAGATGCTGTGGAAGATCAAGTCGCGGGTTCGTCGTCGTCTGTGCAGTCAAAAGAACACCACAGTCATGAACAGTCAAAGTTAAGTAGTTTGAGTCCTTGTAATAGAAAAAAGTATGTTGGTGTGAAGTCTAAAACTAAAGGTAAAAAAATGGTATATCAGGACAGTGATAGTGATACAAGTAGTGACAGTAGTTTGCCTTCATTGTCGTCATTACGTACATCAGTAGCTATTCAAAAGCAAGTTGATGCGAGGCTTCGCGAGCTAGAGTGTTTACATGATGATACAGGTACGAATTGTAGTGGTAAACTCAAGTCAAAACGTGGGGGCCCTGTTGACGTTCTTGTGAAACACAAGGTATCATGGCCGCATGAGGCGATTTTGGGGGGTGTCAACAGGACTAGAATAACATACGACCAGTTATCCATCACACAGTGGGTTCAGGGATTCACTCGAAACATACTTGACGAAAAAGATGTTAAGAGGCGTATGAAAATGTTATCTTATATGTCGGATCTGATGGAGGATGCCACCGACTTCAGTTGGCAAGGGGCAAAAGCTGCACATGCAGTTTTGCTTTGCGAAATCGAACGAGGGACCTTAACTTGGGAAGATACCGCAAGAATAGACAGGGTCAGGCGAGCCCATGCGCAGAAGCATGTTAGTATAGCAAAGTCCTGGTCAAAGTCGTCAGAAGGCAAGACCAAGCCATGGTATTGTCGGTTTTTTCAATTAGGTACGTGTAAATTTGACAAAGATCATGAAGTCGGTGGCAAACTCCACAGACATATTTGTGCAGCTTGTATTCAAGTAGGGAAAGTGGCAGTACATCCAGAAAAAGAATGTACCTCTTCTCGTAAACAGTCAAAAAACGTGTAACATGCTGTCCGACCTTGCAGTTGGACAGCAATAATGGTAGTGTGTGTGTTCAGAGACAACCATATATCAGGTCGTATCAAAGGGCTAGTGAAAGTCGGGTCACGACTGTAAATAGTAACAAGGTCGACCAAAACAAAGCTCATGGCAAGGTTAAGCGTTTCTCAACTAGGGTTATTTACAACAGTAGATACAACCCCCAGATAGTGGGAGATTTACTGGTCCGTCCCTTACAAAACTCGGGTCAGGTAAATAGATCCAGTCAGGTCGTGCATAATAGAACTTATGCAGAGGTGTTGAATGTGGGTCTTAAGAAACGTGTACATGAACCAATTCCAGTTCAAACCGAGGTAATAGGCCATGAAAATAAACAAAAGATAGTTGATAAAGCTAGTGGCAAGGTGATTCGTACACAAGCCCAAGAGTCAGGTCCTTCTATTGTCACTGGTAACAATAACGAAGTCACAGATGTGATAAATCAAATGACCGTACCTTGTGTAGACGTCCAAGATGATAGCAAAGAATTGAGAGCTGGTTTGAAACCTTTGTTCGACATTAATGACAATTCAGATGACAAGTTTGGTCATGCACTGTTTCACAATGTAAATGACAGTAAATACCCAGTCAATACTGAATGCGCTACATACAGAAACTATTGTACTCAGTCGAATGCCGCCTTTGGCTTTGTCCCGTGTTCAGACCAATTACTCCCCTCCAATAACAAAAGGTGTGAAAATCCTGGCTATTCAATAGCTGAGTTACACCACAAGGTTAAAGGGGTGGGCCTTCCAAATTTCCTTGGGGCGCGTATTCCAGTAAAAAACCAATTAAATATTGCAATGTGGAAAAGTGTGTTGTCAGAATATTGGGACCAACAACTCCTACAATTGCTGGAATTTGGATTCCCTGTGGGTTTTGATAGAAATTCTGAGTTACAACACGACATTGGTAACCACAAATCCGCCACTGAATATCCTGCGGACGTTCTTGCATATCTTGAGGAAGAGAAGAGCTTTGGGGCAATTGAAGGTCCGTTTAGCAAATTTCCCATTGATCCGTGTCACGTTAGTCCTTTCATGACTCGACCAAAACCGAATTCAGCTACTAGAAGAGTGATCATAGATCTTAGCTGGCCAAAGGGCGCGTCTGTGAATGATGGTGTAAACAAAACTAGCTACCTAGGTTCCGATTTTAAGCTGACCTTTCCTACTATAGATCATTTGACCTCAGAACTTAAAAAGCTAGGTCGTGGCGCGCATATCTTCAAGGTGGATGTAAGCCGTGCGTTTCGTCACCTTAGCATGGATCCAGCAGACTACGACTTGTTAGGTTTATACTGGGACGCTGCGTTCGTTGATACAAAATTGCCGTTCGGCTGTCGGCATGGCAGCCAATTTTTTCAGCGCACCAGCGACGCTGTGCGTTACGTTATGCGTCGACGTAACGTCGACGTCATAAATTATATTGATGATTTTCTTGGATATGGCACTCCTGAGAAAGCTAGTCGTGCATTTCACGAATTGCAGGAACTCATGCGTGACTTAGGTTTAACCATTAGTGCTAAAAAACTCATCCCTCCATCTACTCAAGCTGTATGTCTTGGTATTTTAGTAGATACGACAAAAGGTACGGTTGCTATACCCCAGGAGAAGTTAGAACAGATCAAGCAAGCAGTTCGTGCATGGACGCAAAAACGTACTTGTACCAAAAGACAACTGCAGTCCCTTTTGGGTTTGCTGCTTTACATCCACAAGTGTGTAAAACCTGCGAGAATTTTTCTCAATCGAATGCTGGACGTCCTTAGACAAGCTGTTAATTCTGAGGCTATTAGACTAACACCCGAGTTTCATCGCGATCTGGCCTGGTTTGATAAGTTTCTAGATAGATACAATGGAGTGTCAATGTATGACCACAGGTCGGTGGATGCAGTGTTGGAGTTAGATGCATGTCTAACTGGTCTAGGTGGACGTTTTGAAAGTTTTGTGTATTCTTTGCAAATCCCACGAGGGTATCGTGATATGAATATAGTACACTTGGAAATGGTAAACATAGTTCTTGCTGTAAAACTGTTTTCAAAAATGTGGGCCCATAAGAAGGTTCTTGTTCGCTGCGACAATCAAGCAGTAGTTTCAGTGCTTCAATCTGGTAGGGCTAGAGATCCTTTCTTGGGCGCATGTGCACGCAATGTTTGGTATCTTGCTGCCCTCAATGACATAGATTTACAGTATGCACATATCAATGGTCGTGACAACAGGGTGGCAGATTTGTTATCTCGTTGGCAAGGAAGCTTGCACAATGTACATGAATTGAAATCCCTGATACATAACCCTATATGGTTCCCAACTCATCTTGACATGTTAGACATTGATGTTACCTTGTGAGGTAACCACTTCATATGCTACAGATACTGTGCTTTGTTTTTCAGAGGCTGCGTCCACAGAATCTACCAGGAGAATTCAACACAGGTTGTTTTCTGCGTTTCGTCCTAAAACGCGTCAGTGTTATATTAGGTTGTTTAGGAATTTTGTGGCTTTTTGCATCTGCTCTGATGTTAAATTATGCTGTATGTCAGTATCATTGGTGTTGTTGTTCTTGGAATTCTTGGTAAAAAATGCTGTAACAGTATGCATGATCCAGAACTATGTCTCAGCATTGAGAGCTGTATCAGTAGTGTATAATTTGAGGTTCCAAGTCTTTGATCACCCTAGAGTAACATATTTTCTGAAGGCACTAAGAATAAACAGACCTTTGGCTGTGAGTAAGTCAAAAAATGTCATTGATGTCTCAACTCTCAAGAATATTGTTAGTATATGTGACGAGATGCCACATGGTCAGGTATTAAAAGCTGTGTATCTCACTGCTTTTTTCGGATTTTTCCGCCTTTCCAACTTAGCCCCACACGCGGTGCATCAGTTCGATTTGCAGAGGCATTTCACTGGTTCGGATGTGTTCTTTTATACGCAAGATGTTAAACTTTTGTTGAAGTGGTCAAAGACTCTGCAAACGCGTGACCAAGTCAAACTCATTTCTCTCCCTCGCTTACAAATCCCGGCTATATGTCCATTCAGGGCTTTGAAAGCCATTGTGAAATTATACAACCCATCTGGGTTTGAACCCCTCTTTCAATGTCACACAGTAAATGGTTGGCAGCCTCTCACAGATTCCCGAGTTAGGAAGTCTTTGTCCAAGATTAATGAACGTCTGGGACTGCATTCTTCTTATTATACCTTCCATGCTTTCCGACGTTCAGGTGCTTCTCTGGCATATCAGCTTCGAGTTCCTGTCCCTCATATAAAGGAACAGGGTACCTGGACGTCGGATTGCGTGTAGAGGTATATTCACTCTGATGGTAGTGCTAGCTCGAATGTGGCTAAATGTTTTCGTAATGCTTTGTCATAATGCTTCCTACTGTTGGGTTTGAGGTGGTTATAATATTATTATATAAACAATTATCCTGACTTTAAGGTTGCTTTGTCTGTCAGGCAACAATGTTTGCTTACTTCATTGTTCATTTGTTTGTCAGTTGGGTCACTGGTGCAGTAATGCCAGGCCTTGGAGTGTGTGTCTGTAATTTATTTTATCCAATGCCTATGGTAGTTTACACTTTGTTTACACGTAACTTTTAGGTTTTTAATTGTGTTATTACTTCAGTGATTGCTTATGATGGCCTTAACCTTTTAGTAATTTGTACTTGATCAAATTCATACTTGTTTGTCACATCACATTGTGAGGTTTATTGAGTAAAGTGATACTGAGTTGATTGTCACATCACATTGTCATGTTTGTTGAGTAAAGTCGTATTTGGTTGACTGTCACATCACATTGTGATGAATATTGAGTAAAGTGATACTTACGTACTTTCAAGTAATTGATGGTCACATCTCTGGTTGTATGGCTATGGGTCACATGATGTGTTGTTGAAGCTCATTACTTATTGTTGACAAGCTTGTACAGTTTTCTGTCGGGACTCTAATTTTAACCAAGCTTGTCTTTGTGGTTGTGTAACATGGTGTTATGTAATTGGTGCATCATGTGACTTTTAATTAAAACCTTATTTTATGTGTAACACAGTTCGATTTGTACATATATAGTAGTGTTAGATGTATTTAACTTTATATATATTTTAAATAAATTACTGTATCCTCATTTGCTGGTGTTAATGTCTTGGGTGGGGGAGTCTTGGGGACTGTTGCACATAATATGATACACTAGAAAAGCTACAAAACAATACAAATAATACACAAGCAAATTTCATTCTAAATATTTCTTCAACAGAGGACTTAAATTAAAATTAACTGAACTTCCGATATTGCGTTCAGTTTAAAAATGATTTGTAAGTTGTAGTAATGGAATGGTTTGTGAAGGTTTGTTGTTCATTAACTTTAGACCTAGGTCAAACTTTGTCGTGCTGGGTCACAGGATACAACTGAACAGGCTCCTCCAACTATGGTTGTGGTTCTACCACCTTTGGTCCACCTTGTATTTAGGTAGGACGGATTGAGGCAAATTCTCTGGGATTTACATTTGGGTAAGACTCATTCGGATGATGAGACACATCCTGGAAAGTAATTATTGCTCTGTACAACTTTTAAAACAAATATTAAATATGTCATGTCCTCCCAAGAACTTTATTACACTACACACTGGAGTGGTGAAGGGGGGGGAGCAGGATAGGTTACAGTACTACTCATTCTTCAATATGTATTAGAGGGGGGCCATGATGATGCAGTGGTAACATACTCACCTCCAATCTCTGAGGTAGGTGGTGCAAAACCCCCAAACCCTTTGTGGGAAAGTTAGTAGTTGCTTACCGATGGTGGGCAGTTTACAGTACAGAACCTTGACCAACTGTATGTACTGGTTTCCTCTGCCCATAAAACTACCCATCGTAATATGACCAATACAGTGTTGAAAGCGTCGTTAAAGCCCAAATAAATGAATAAATAAACATGTATTAGCCAGATACAAGGTTACTTTTTAGGACCAGAAGGACAAGATTATGAAGCAGAAAGCAAATATGTACTGAAACAACTAAACAGAAAGGTGTGACCTTGGCATTAAGACAACAACTCTTAGTTTCATAGTATACATTTTTACAGAAAGGGAAAAAATGTTTAGTGTACACTAATTATCTGACAGAAAGAAGATCAATTATTTTATCCCATGAAGTGCTTATTCAACCCTTATGATTAGTTTAAATAAATCAAATCAGCTAAGTTTATTAGTATTTTTACATTGGGTAACATTTTGCAAATTTGCAACTGCAAAAGAAAGACACATATTGCACCACATTTATATGTTGTCTTGTTGTCTGAATGTGTAAATTATCACGACAGTTAATTTCAGTCAGACGTTATGAAACCTTTAAGAAAATTTTACCTTTTTTTTATTTTTATCATTTTAATAGATGGTTTGCAGATGTAATTAATCAGGTAGTCATTGTATTTGCACTCTTCACAGAAATCAATCTGTGTGTCTTTTGATAACTGTTATATTCCTGAAACACAAAATCTGTAATAAGTCTTTCTTCCTTACATTTAAACACATTGCAATGCATAATGGCAGACACATCATTTATATTATTAATTGTCTTAAGTTTCCTAATTTTTCTATGACTATTTTTCCAAAACTATAGTTATTTAGTTGACCGTTGTTTCATGTATAATTCAACAGAAATAATAATAACAGCTAGCCTTAATCCTTTTTGCCAAAAACTTCTAACAAAAACCCTTTCTAAATTATGTTATAAATCTTTTAACTCACACTTTATATTACTTGTCATACTTGACAAGAAGAAAGGGGTTTGTTAATGTCCTGCTGTCAGAGAAGGAGTTTGTCAAACATGACAAGGCTTTTAGCCTAATCCCACTGCTATAGAGTGACTTGGTTTCTGCAACATTTAAAAAAAAACCAAGTGATTTAAAGTGTTTTGATAATTCTTTTCATCTACTTCTGTGTCTAGACTGAAAACTTTTCACCATGAGACAGGAATCAGCTGAGTTATAATCATACTCGCACACCCAGAAACTAAGATATAATTAAGTGTTTAAGTAAGTCTTTGCGAGGGGGCAATTTTACTTTACCGGTACAGGATCCGCCATATTTGATAACACAGGAAATTGTTTGAGGAAATATGGAATTAATTTTAAATTAAGTTGACAGAGTTATAAAGCCCCCAGCCCCCATAAATAGTATGTCTGTGTATTACAATAAAAATTTAAAGGATGGAATTGCTAAAAACGTCTAATTATATTATTGCTCAAATCTCCTACCGGTAAAGTAAAAACTAGCCCAATTGACTATTACAGAAAAAAGAAAGTAATTCAATTAGTCTATTTCATGCTATAAAAGCATGTAGATACTATTTCAAGATCTAAATATATAAATGAATATCAAAACGTTTTCAAAGAGTAGGTTAGAAAAGACTAATTATATGAAAAATATGACTTTGCTCTTAATGATATTGACAAATTAATTGAAACATCTCATGTGATGATCAAATCTATGTTGTACCATTTAAAACCAGGTCTGTTTCTCAGAGATTTTATTAATTTGAAATTAAGGACTTAGCCAGGTCTTAGGCTTAAATGTGGTCCTAAAGTTGAGACTTTTGTCTCAGCTAAGTTTTTTCTTAAATCCGTATTCACAAAAGGGGACTTAGCTGAGACTGAGACCAATATTCAAGTCACGCCTGCCATCCAATCAAATCTTCGCTAACAATGTAGTGCATGATTTTGTGTAAGGTCAAGGCTATGTAAACAAACCCATATCATGTTAATATTAGCCCTTGGCTAAGCCTAAGACCGGTCTTAAATTCTTTGTGAATACCACTAAGCCTAAGACAAAAGTCTTACCAGTTTTGGGGCAGAAACTTGAGATAAAAGTCTCAACTTTAAGCCTAAGCCCTGGCTAAGACCCTTCTTGAATACCGGCCCAGATTCACAGTGTAATTTGAAGTTGTTGTTTACGCATGATGTTATTTCAGTTACATTGTATATGCATTGTTATGGCTGATAGGAGAAACACAGTAGAAGTTCTGGATGCTTTTAAGTTGTATATGAAGAGACGGAAGTTTTTTCCACAGATATAAAATTGTAAACCAGATGATCATTAACCCGAGTTTATCAATATTTTTTTTTAATATTTTGACATCAAGACAATACAATCACACAATACAAAAGCACAGTGGACAGCATGGAAACAAATATGTCAAGTTACAATTTACAACATTACAACACATTAATGCTACACTTCAATTTATGTTTCTCATGTTTCTATAAAAGATTACAATGATACAGTCCAGGTACAAGGTAAATATCAATTGTGCTTTAAGTTGGTGTACATTTTTATACCATGTGTAAGAGTTTCTTTAAAAATTCATAATATTGTATACTTTGTTCCTCTTCAATCTACACAAGTTTCAAAATATTATGAGTTTGGACTAAAGCCTTGCTGAGAAATCACACCATCAAAAAGTATGAAAATAATTCTTCGTAATGAGGTGAATATTTTTTTTTCATTTCCATTCGTATCAGTTTTGCCCCTTTCACACTAGAAGTGGTATACCCCGTGGTTAGAAGTTTTACTTGGCGGTAGAACCACCTTCCAGGACACCTCACATCCTCCGAGATTTAGGATATCCCAAGGTATGACGTGCATGGGCACTGCTGGGACACAGTGTGTAATCGTCAGTAACAGAAGGATAACAGTAGTACAAACGTCTACTGGGATAACTTCCATTTACCCCCACTCCCCCTTTATTGCCGTCGGACAAACTCCTGGTACTGAAACAAAAATGAGTCACAACCTCTCTATGAACCACAGACCATGCCTTCTGTTACCGTATGAAAAATTGATCTGCAGAAGGTCACTAAAACGGACTGACAGAGATTGACAGACACGTATATAGGGACTGTGGTAGGGCTGACAAGGTACTGTGACTGACGGCTACTGACGTTGTAGCCTTCAGAGGCTGAAATTTTAAACATGTTAAAATTTGTGTGGGACACTCAAGGTTTGGGAAGGTGGTCCACTGTCTCACAAGTTCACATACAGATGTCAGGCGAGAGTTGAACGGCCGAGACATTTTGATCAACACCTAGTACTGTGGGGATATGACCGCCTGTAGTCTGAAAGGGGTATAACAGTTTAAACAGGTCCTAGTTTGAAAGTGTGTGTGTATAAATGTGTGAAATGTTATCAAACAAGTGTGGTAATTAAACACTCTCACGTCTTGATTTCTGGTTTCAAATCTAGCTTATTGGGAAATGTCCAATTCCCTGAAGACTTGTGAAGATATTACCAATACCTAACATACAAGTTCCCATGCTGGAGCAGACAGCTTCAACAAACGTGCTCATCTGCTTTCATTTTGGGTTTGATCTACTTTTTATTTGGGCAGGATGTCTTCAGTGGGATTCAGATTTTAGTTTGTATTTGTAAACCACTTTTTTGACATTTTTGGTTGGTGTTTACAGACCAATAACTGAAATGTTTGAAAAACCTAGCTATCATAAAATATATACACTGGGGGTGAATGGAGGGGGGGTATTGGGTAGATGTTGAGGCCTGTGTTGGATTTTCATTGTGTATTACCCAGACATGGAGCCACAAGACGGAAGATATAAAGGGGAAAGGATATGGTATGGAAAGGTTTGACAAGGCTATACAGCGTTAAAATGGACATCAACCTTATTTTGTGGTAAACAACTATTTTAGCATCTCTCGGCATATCTATCCAATAATGCAGAGAGACAGAGAAAGAGAGAATTACAAACTAAACAAAGCTTTTCTACAGGTTCTAGATCTTCTAAATTTACCTTCGGTTGTGTGTACATGTAAAGTATATGTTGTGTTCATTATTCAAAAATATTATAGTATCTTAGCAGTCCATCAGGCCTTAAAGACAATGACTAATAGAATGTACTCTGTGGTGAGCTATGTATGTGGTGTACTGTGTTACATATAGGCCCTATAGTGGGTTGACTGTTGTTTCATGTACAATTACATCAATAAAGTTGGATTTGACGTTGAACAAATGCAAGTGGTTTACTTTGAGCTTTTGACTACAAAGAAGATTTTAAGATGTTATTTTTAAGGAGTTATTGTTGGGGCCCAACGTAAGAGTCAGCCCATCTTAAGAACGGCTACAGCTCAACTTGGGATCCTAAGTTGGGTAGCCTATCTTAAGATGGGGTAGGACTTATCAGTCAAACTTACCTTATACAGAAGTGTCTTTTGCCTATACCTTATTTGGGCTTATAGCCCGTCTAAAGATAGACCTGACTCCTAAGTTGGGCTAAAACATTATCATGTTAAGATTTATGTCATACACGCATGAATGATTGATTCAAGATAAATAGAAATAATTACACCGCTATATTGCGGCTAAAGACCACAATTCAAAGCACTCAAATTTATATTTTCTACCTACTTTTTGCTTCCAGATTAGGTAACAAGCTGTAAGATCAAATATAGCCATTAGTCATGTGAGTGCCTGCTAGTGAAGGCTTCAGTGTGTTATGGTCCTCTGTCTGCTAGGTAGTAGTCATTTATATGCAGATAAACACGGCTTGTGTTTCCTCAAAGGAGAATACAGATTACTGAGCAGAATAATTTTCCTTTGAGTCATTATCTTGTCTCTGAAGGGAGTTGTAACATACTTTGGGATCTAAGCATGTAGATTTGCAAGTGACACTTAAAAGTGTTTTTGGTTGATCTGACGTTCATATTTCAAAGTTGATATTTTATTTTCCACTACAAGCCGGATG
This sequence comes from Sabellastarte sp. h YS-2021, assembly GCA_964017235.1. Classification (NCBI taxonomy): domain Eukaryota; kingdom Metazoa; phylum Annelida; class Polychaeta; order Sabellida; family Sabellidae; genus Sabellastarte; species Sabellastarte sp. h YS-2021. The sequence continues at coordinate 62,014,078 of OZ024938.1, forward strand.
TGGTCTAATTAGGGGGGGACACATAGAATAACTTAAAATAGTATTAAAATATACTATTTAAAACTGAGTTTGTGTGCCCTATTAAAGTGGAACTAATCAAAGAACAGATAATGCCCTGATCAAGCTATAGATGGTATTTCCGGGGTGGGGGTGGGGGGGCAAAAGAAAGCACAAAAAGAGAGGCAGAATGTTAGCCCTCCTGTGAATTCCAGGTAAACTATCTCCACATCCTATCTTGCTACAGAAAAGAATAGGGGGGATAATGGGCATGAGGCAGACAAGATACAGAAACGATAAGGTAAACATACTGTAAAGATTTACATACCAAGGATGATGCAGTAACATTACTGCAAGTAGCTGGCTTAATTGGACACACAGAGAAGAGGCAGAATAACACGGAATGTGGTTGTAAAGGCAGCAGAAGAACTACACATGTAGAAATGATAAGGTACTCTGCAAATTATAGGCAATGGGAGGTAAACTATATGCTGCCTCTAGTAGTGGGAAATTTTGGACATTTTTCAAAACTTAATTTTTTTTTATCTAGATTAACAGGGATAATTATATAAATGTCTACCCTAGTTTTGTAAAATATAATAAAACCATTGAGGAACTCTAACAACTAATGAAGATGAATCCACAACTATTCTCTCCTTCATGAAGACAGTATTCGGGCAGAAGACGAGGCATCACTACGACTCTGGATCCATTTATATTTGTCTCCACCCACAGTGATCTGTATCAGATTTACAGAGATAGTGCTACAGATGACGGTAACTAGGGCAAAAAATGAATACAAGAATAGAGGAAGACAGAAATCAAACTAAAATTTCAATCAGTTTACTAAATTTCCCTCAGTATGAAGAAAGTTTTCACATTTCAAAACTTTAGTATGGATGGTCACTGATAGCAGGATATGCTACAATATGCCACCTTTACAGAAAGAAGTCTGGCAGTATATGGAGGATTGGGTAATTATATAAAAATGCCTTTAAATGTAGCCTATACAGCTTGTAGTGTGATTGATGCATTATGGGAAAGGCCACAGCACCAATTATCTGGGCATCTAATGTGCTGAATCAGCTGATTTTTTTACATAATTTAGCTTTGTTCCTTTATGACATTCTTATCTTTAAAGCTACCCAGCATGTGCTATAGAATAATTTGCCAATGCTTCAATTTTATTCTTGGTATATTTTTATGGAATAGAATTTATTTTGTTGTTCAAAATAACCCCTCCCTCCCCCCTCCCACCCAAAAAAGCCGATGAAAGCTGATTGAAAAGAATTCCATAAAAATGGAAATGTGATCCTGAAAGAAAGCAAATCAGGTTAACTTTAAAAACCCTCTGATCCTGATTGGATTTTATTTACTGCAATACTTGATTCTATATTTAGAACACTATGGAGTTATTAAATTACACCAACCTATTGAATCACTGTAACAACATTTTGTAACAAAGTTACTGGAATATTTATTAGATAGTTCCAAAGGGAATCTGTAGGGATTGAAGTTATTTTTCTGAAGGAAGGAGCAATTTTGATATTTTTTACTATCTTTTTATTCATAATAATTCTTCAAATCAGCACATGTAAGGCTTGATGGTTAATCCCTTCCTCACTGTTGTACATATTTCAAGGAGTAAATGTTACTGCTTTCTTTTGTAATTATTAAGTTTCTGAAGCGAATACTGAGACATATACATGTATGGGGAAAAAAAGAGAAAAATACAACAGAGTAATGGAAGGTTTAATTTGAAAATGGTGTTTGATTCAAACTTTTTATCCCCTTTTCATAATGTGATATCAGTATTCAATATAGCATCCGAAATGCCTGTACGCCAGGGCATGCAGCCTGGGGAAATACAAGGGATATACCATGGGATATACAAGATGTATAAAGATGATGAATCTTTCAGTACAAATAGTGTGAGCAAAAGTGCAAAAGAAATAATACTTAAAAAGGGAAAAGAAGACAAAGTAATAAAACAAGACAATTTAGTAGCAAGATAACAACATTAATTTGTAAACTAAAAGCTATGAAGCTGCAAAATTTATCCATTTTTTTCTATTTGTTAATTGAAGTTATAAACGTCAATGGAGATAGCACAATCAGATGATAATCAATTGCAACAATCCTCATATCTTTGTGATAGCAGAAATATGTCTAAAATATTTTAGAAAAATACATTCTGACAGAGTCAAGGTCAAAGGTTATGCCAAGCTCACAATATGATGTCACCCGTCTACACCCTCCAATCAATATACACACCAAGTAACAACCTGCTATACCTTACAGTTTCTGAGATATGGCCTAGACAAGATTTTAAAGGTCAGGGTCATTGCAGCAAGGTCAAGGACAAGATTTTCCCAAGCCTACTCACCCAGACGGATACCTTCGGCGAAAACAATACCCAAATGGGCTTAAAAGTTTGTGGGGTAGGGCTAGTAATTGCACACAGTAATTGTAATATCATTTAACTTTAATGTGGATAATAACTCGTTTTGCTGTAAAAAACCCATGCAGAAATTACGGAGAAATCGCAAGTCTTTACATCCACTAGTGCCACTCTATATAAAAAACTTTTTGGCATTCTTTCTTTATATATGGAGTTATTTTACTTATTATTCATACAAAATGGTGGATAATAAAAGCTAAACTTCCCTCAATATAGATATACAAAAATAAATATCATTCACTAAGTACTATGCAGTCGTATTTAATATTTTCATTTTTGGTCATCATATGTAGATTTTTTGTATATCTCATTTGGGGAGTGCTGCTGTTAAACTACACAATTTTACCCAGGCACCAGAATGTCTGGGGGATATTTCTGTGCCAACCACAATAATTTGGTATGTGGGAAGCCAACGATTTTATTATTTTTTTTTCCAATTCCGAGTTAATTATGACTGATATAAGTAGTTTAACATCAGCTTGTAAATTAAGTGCAGGCCGACAGACAAAGTAACCCCTCTGCAAGGTCAAACTTTACAGTTGATACTGCTTTGTAAGTATGGTCCTTTTTTTGTCTTCAGCTAAATATAATCAGTGGTCGTCTACATGCACAGCAAATCAGCTGGTATTGTCTCAAATGGACTAGTAGAGTATTGAATAGAAAACTCTGGTTTCAGAATCTTCTCTCCTGAAAGTATCAGATAAAGTAGTTACCGTATCATTTAAAATAATGTGACATGTGACGAGTTCTCACCACAAATTTTTACAGGTTTTTTGTGAATTAAATATTGTTTTTATATAAGTTACAACACAAAATGGCCGTCAAAGGTCATATCTATATGTATCCATGGACTACCTTGTACATTGGACATCATCCAAGGTCTTTTTGACCCGTCAATAGCCTTCCATGAGAAAAATCAGTGTGAACATGTCATTAACATGCTTAGAACATTTTTGTGCTGTGATATCTGTACGTATATCACTTCCACTCAAATCGTCTTGACCAAGTCTTACTCAAATGTGAATCACATAGAATGTATCTTACCCAAATGTGAATCAGACAGAATGTATCCTACCCAAATGTGAATCACACAGAATGTATCCTACCTAAATGTGAATCACACAGAATGTATCCTACCCAAATGTGAATCACACAGAATGTATCCTACCCAAATGTGAATCACACAGAATATATCCTACCCAAATGTGAATCACACAGAATGTATCCTACCCAAATGAGAATCAGACAGAATGTATCCTACCCAAATGTGAATCACACAAAATGTATCTTACCCAAATGAGAATCACACAGAATGTTTCCTACCCAAATGTGAATCACACAATGTATTCTACCCTAATGTGATTCAGACAGAATGTATCCTACCCAAATGTGAATCACACAGAATGTGTCCTACACAAATGCAAATCACACAGAATGCATCCTACCCACATGTGAATCTTACAGAATGTATCCTACTCATATGTGAATCACACAAAATGTATCCTACCCAAATATAAATCACACAGAATGTATCCTACCTAAATGTGAATCACACAGAATGCATCCTACCCATATGTAAATCACACAGAATGTATCCTACCCATATGTGAATCACACAGAATGTATCCTACCCAAATGTGAATCACACAGAATGTATCCTACACAAATGCAAATCACACAGAATGCATCCTACCCACATGTGAATCTTACAGAATGTATCCTACTCATATGTGAATCACACAAAATGTATCCTACCCAAATATAAATCACACAGAATGTATCCTACCTAAATGTGAATCACACAGAATGCATCCTACCCATATGTAAATCACACAGAATGTATCCTACCCATATGTGAATCACACAGAATGTATCCTACCCGAATGTGAATCACACAGCATGTATCCTACCCAAGTGTGAATCACACAGAATGTATCCTACCCAAATGTGAATCACACAGAATGTATACTACCTGAATGTGAATCACACAGAATGTATCCTAACCAAGTGTGAATCATACAGAATGTATCCTACCCAAATGTGAATCACACAGAATGTATTCTACCCAAATATGAATCACACAGAATGTATCCTACCCAAATGTAAATCACACAGAATGTATCCTATCCAAATGTAACTCACACAAAATGTATTCTACCCAAATGTGAGACACACAGAATATATCCTACCAATACATGAATGCCACAGAATGTATTCTACCCAAATATGAATCACGCAGAGTGTATCCTACCCAAATGAGAATCACACAGAATGTATCATACCCAAATATGAATCACACAGAGTGTATCCTACCCAAATGAGAATCACACAGAATGTATCATACCCAAATGTGAATCACACCCTTCCTTCACAAACTACACTGGCTCGCCATTCATTACCGTATATTGTTCAAATATAATCTCCTTACTATTAAAGCAATACATTTCAGCCAACCTCCATATCTTTCCTCTCTGATTAGGCAGAGTGATCTCACACGGGACAATTGCCTATCAATTTCCTCATCTAAACCAAACAAATGCTCAGGGTTGTGTAGCTTTATAGTAGCTGCTCCCACAGATTGGAACAAGCTTCCTCAAGCCATTAGAACCATAGAAAGCATTTTCGGTTTCAGAAAACAGTTGAAAACATATCTTTTCAGATTAACCTATCCTCCACCATAGCCTATCTCCCCTATCAGACGCTAATATGGAAACAGACCTCTTTTTAGAACTGGACTATTTCTTTTTGGACATCAGCGCTTTGGAGGATATTTACATAAATTTCGGCACTTTATAAGTGTTTCTTACTTACTTACTTCTTACTTACACAGAATCTATCCTACCCATATGAGTATGTTTGCTTGTAACCTGTTATTCCGGCACAGAAAGGTATTTAAAAACACAGGTAAAGGTGCTGAATATGTATCCTTTATTGATCTATTTAGTGTTTTACATCACGCTTAGTACCTTATCGGTTTTATTATGATGGGTAGTTGGAAGGGCAGGGGAAACCAGCACATACAGTTGGTCAAGGTTCTGTACTGTAAACTGCCGACCAACAGTTAGCAACTACCAGCTTTCCCGGGGATTCGAACTCTGACCTCAGAGGTGGGAGGTGAGTGTGTTACCATTTCATCACCTTGGTCCCTTATACATCCCTTTACAAAATTTAAAATCTTTTACCAAGCCTCAACATGAACAAGGGAGTTCTTTGTGTTCTCTTATAATGCTAAATAGTTGTTGCTGGTTCAACAGCATTTCAAATAAAAAGTCCTCAGTGATGAAAGTGCCACGACTTTTTACTCCTGTCTTATATCTATAAAATTAAATATTATTGACGCTTTTCAACTTGAGATGAGAGCCAAATAAGTTCAGAAATATCACAATTAGCACGAAAACATAAATATGACTATCTTATTTTACTTATTGTGAGGCCAAGGATATAAAAGGAACCACTGTTTCACTGTACCAAGGTAGATATTATGACTAGGACAATGGAACTATTTAATATACTTGTCCTTCAATAAAAACTGTAGGCTTCAAATACTAGTAATAGTAAGAAATTAATAAAAATAATCAGGGAAATATGAAAAATTTGTAATATGATTTGAAAGTAATAAAGATATGGCGTTATCCTTTATTGGCAAAATTGGCAAATTAATTATTAAACATCACGTGATAATTTATCTGGAAGACCTCAAATTAAAATCAGACTTTTGTTTCAGAAACTTCTCCACCCCACGAGAGAATGAAATATAAAAACAGTTTAAAGTTAATTAAATTATGCTTACTTTAGGACTGGGGGTAGATTAGAGTATTTATAAAATCTGCTTACCTACTAACGGTTCAAACTGTTTGGTTTTGAAGAATAACAGTCGATTATACAAATATGTTACTTTACATAAATTTGCCAGTGCAAAAACAGCTTACTGAAATATTTGTGGTCTCTTTCCATGAATAAAAAGTAAAGCTTTGAAATATAAAATCATATGCTCATGATACTTACAATGATATTTAATTAAGTGGAGCTCATTGAAAACTGAACTGGAAACTTTTTTCATCTGTTTTGTGCTAGAATGTGGGATATATTGATATTTCTAGAAGCGCTAGTGGGGGATGATGGGAGAGCTATGGAGGATGAGCTTTACTAAAGAGGTATATCTTCAATTTCTTCCTGAGAGAGGACAGAAAAAACTGTAGTTGGGATGTCATCAGGAACTCATACCACAAAGTTGGAGCATCACATCTAATACTCAGTTTCAAATATGTTTGATAATTTGATGAACATCTAATACTCAGTTTCAAATATGTGTGATAATTTGATGAAAGACGCTCATGAAAAGTCATCGATATACTTTACGACTGTATGTGCATGTTGAATACGTGTTCTGTACCTTGTCGAAGGATACAGCCTCTGTGATGCGGCTCTATTATCCACAGCCTATCCACACCAAGTCTAAGAGACTATGGCTCTCAGAATGCTATGTAGATAGTTTATTGGCGTTATTTTTAAGTGCAAGCTCTGGCGAGACTAGTGCTGCTAGAAATCAGGGGTTTTTTTTCGTCACCAGACTTTCATGAATTGTAGCATAGTGTGATGAGTACCCATCTCATCACTGAAGTTAAGCAGCAATGGGTTAGGTTAGTACTTAAATGGGTGACCAACACTGTCTGAGTTCTGGGCTCGGTATGGGATATATCTGACTCAGAATTTGTTTTGTCACCAAACTTTCATAAATTCTTGTGCACTACTCATGTCTCTGATGGTTTTGCACCTCGCGCATGTAGACAAGAACAATTTTTCGGCCTTGTTTGTAAAATTAATTTAATGTGTTGGGATTTTAATGAATTATTGGTAATCTGTTCTGCTGTCTTTGGCTTATCAATATATTGTAACGAATCTGCATTTGCTGTTTAAAAATACAGGAAAACAATTATTCTCTCTTTTGTGCTGTGACCACTTTGCACCTCAGATGAGATCAAATGAGGCAAGGATAAATATAGCACTTGTCATTAAAGGTTATGATCTTGAGTCTTCTTAGTAGCAGTCATTTATATGCAGATAAACACAGCTTGTATTTTCTCAATGGCCAACTTAGATTACTGAGCAGAACAATTGTATTTTTAGTCAGTATCTTATCAATGAGAGAAGTTGTTACAAAATCCACTCAAATATAAAGTGACAATTGACAATGAAATAATGCTGATATTTCCTTGAAGTGGGAATGTTTGAACTAACTTAATAAAGTTTTTGTAAACTAGGATTTTTATTTAGTCTGGTAAGACATAGTGTTCTAGGTCTTCCTAAAACATAGTCAACCCATCACCACATCTGTTTTTCTTTGTTTGGTTTCTGATCATGCCTTGTCAGATGACTTCCCGCAATTTTAAATTACTGCTGTGAGCATGCCAGAGTAAACCTAAAATCATCCTAAGTGTTGATAAATGCTAAGAACCCATCTGTGACAGTTCTTGACATCTGAGACAAAGACAAAAAAGAAGTTTCCACAATGTCATTCAGTGTATGTATTATTTTTATGGATTTAGATTTCCAGTGACCTTATACAATACAAGTATTCTTGTTCTGCCAACTGTCTTGTTGAAGAATAAATTTACCATGTCAAAATTTGGCAGTTAATATATTGGATGTATATTGTAAATATATATTGTAAGTATATTGGATGAGTGGTGAGGTTCTCCTCAGTGACTTTGCCTTGCATCCTGGCAAAGAGATAACTTGGATGTTACCTTAATGGTCCTTCTGATACAGTCTTGTTGGAAACACTGATTTGGCCCAAAATGACTTTTACATCAAGCAGGGATTTTTGTAACAGTAATTTGTTAGGTTAATTGGGTTATGGTCGTTCTTTCAGACTTCATGTCCATTCATCACCATAAATGTAAAATTACACTGGCTGACCCCAAAGATGAATATTTATGGAAATTCCATTTACATTTATATCCCCAACCCCCTGCGAAGATATACAACATAAAATATAATAGAGAACATCCACAACAATCAATACAAGTTTAAGTAATTCTAAGTCTAATATACTTTTATAGCACTTAATTTCAATTAAAATGTAGATTCTAAGTTGTGGCAAACAAGAAGAAATTATAACTGTAATAAATTATAATATCAGGGGTGAGATAAAAAGGTAAGCACCATAGAGATGGAGTATAGATAAAGGGGCTATGGTGAGTATGTTCTGAAAAAGAGGTGAGACTGAAGGTTCTTTCTGAAAGAAACAATAGAAAAATCAGAAAGAATTTTTATTAGGCAGCACATTGCTCCAATAAAGTCATCTAACATAAAACTGTCACCAAATTGTTTTAGTGATTTATAAATGGATTGTCATAGCTTGACACGGCCTAGCTATGTACAGACTGACAGAAGAGATAGGAGATAGATATACACAACAATACTAAGGATATTAGGTTTGAAGAAAGTTATAGATATATGGTGATATTTGATAACTAAGTAAGGGATACTAAGCAACAAGTACTTAAATTAACAAAGTTACTTTACTCTGTGCAAAAGGGAAAAAAATGCATCTTCAATTTTGAGATAAAAAGCCATTTACACAACTTTCTCTTGGCAACAAGATGTCTGAGAGAAAAAGAAAAAAAAAATTATGTCTGGTACAATTTTTTACCATTTTAGATGGTCACGTCTTACCAAATTACTGCTGCCTAGCTCAAAAGTGGCTATCCAGAAAGCATTCAACAGATAAACGGATTTGATTGGATATGAGTGTCAGAAGCATAGTGAAAACTTTTTACATTTAATATAGATGCGACCAGTACTCTCCTAGTCTAATTACACTCCAAGCTTTATATATTGACATGTATCAAAACAAAGTTATGTCAAAAGGGTTTAATTTCTGGGAATATGATATGAAATATTTAGATTAAACGCTTTCTATCTTAAATAAAATGGCAGCTGATACAATACAAGATCTCTACATTCTACTGTTATTTTTTATTTGAATATCTCCTAGCAGTTTGTGATCTTAGGCTTCAATCACAGCTACATTTTCCGTCTCAGCACCAAAAATATCTGTCTTATATATAATAATTGCCAGTTGTAGAAACTCAGCTGGTATTACTTCAAAGTGACTTCCAGTTTATTAAGTAAAAAGGTTAAGCTTTAGAATCTTCTAAACCTACTCAGTGAAGGACGTTTTGCCGTTTTATCAGACACTACTTAAACAACATATATTTAACACCAAGAAATATTCACTCAAATCATGTTTCGTGTCTGCACTGCAAACATTAAACTTCTTTGTGACGTATTTTTTTTCATATTAAATCCAACTAAGAGCATTCGGGGAGTGCATATCTCCCCCAAAACCCAACATTTCTACTATTGGCGTTAATAATGATGAAAAATCCTTCAAAATATTCTGATTCCAGAATTTGAGATGCTAATCATTTCATAAATTAAAGAACTTCTACATCAGACCAATACCCACGTACTGTAAGAATTTGATATAAATCCGTGCAGTATTTTTTTCTGTAATCCTTGCCAACAAACAAATAGACAGAATCCAATGATTACGTCACCTCATTAGAGGAAGTAATGAAGTAGAATTTGTCATTTTGAAAAAAAAAATGTTTTACATATGAGACTCCAACTCTGTAGGATGGCCTCCCGGTATATACAAGAACTGCTACATACTTTTCTCACTGTTTCTTTTCTTTGCTTATGACATCTTACTACCTTAATAAATTCCTTAAATTTATTGCTTTTTCACTTTCTTTTCTTTTGTTTCACTGAACTGTCCATTCCTTGAGAACTTTGAAATTATAATCCTCCAAAGAATGGAATAAAAGACTGATGCTGCCTCCTGGTTCTGAAAATTTGATTTCTCAAGGCCTTTGATTAAAATTAAAATCACCGTAATTACTTTGTATGCTTTTTGTACATATTGAATTAGACACCTCACATTATATCTAAAATCCACTACTAAGTAAGATGTTATGGGCTGTTTTCTGACAATTTAAAACAAGTATGGCCGCCTTATTGGATTTTATTTTTGGTTAATAACACAACATTTGATATGTGTAATTGTTGTTTTATCTAAATTCATGGACTAAAGTATAGGTTTTGACCCATTATTGATTATATGAAACACAACCCAATATATGGCAAATGTATGTTATTTTGGTGGCCATTTTGAAAAAAAAAGATGTAAATATGTGAAATTGCGCAAGGTGAGATGTTCACGTGGTGTAGGATGCTGCTACAGGAATCCCAGGGGTACACAGTCTGCAGAGAAAAAGAAGCTGTTACTGCAACTTTCGTTCAAGTCCTTCATCTGCCGGGCTATTTTTGTTTTTGGACCTACAGTTGTTGATCTGATGAACTTGATTTTTTTTTCAGTTCAAATCAAGAGTACCGGGGAACACAAGATTCAGGGCCTAATCATACAGATGAGAAGTCTCCGCTCCCAGTTCAGTGTCGGCCAGTTTGAGATGCTGGAACATGCCAAACTTTACAACTGTGATGGCAAAAATGACACAGTGTTCTACTGGAGTGACACCCCCAAACAGGATGTTATTCTGAGGTGGATTCATCACTCAGAGGATGATGAGACCTTACGTTTTGTGTAAGTTATAAAAAGAGTTATTTCAATTGATTGACCGATCAATCGATCAATCGAATGAGTGAGTGTATTATGCATTTCAGATCTATTTGGTCAAAACTTTACTCTGTTAACTATACCAGACACACCTGTTGACCAAGGATTTCTAAGCCTGAGCTCAAGCAAGGCTCGCGTTTCTAGGTATCACTTTTTTTCTTTTTTTTTTTCTATTTTCTTTCTGTCTCCGGACTTTCATGAATTGTGGCATAGCATGTGGAGTATCTTTCTCATCACAGAAGTTAAGCAGCAATGGGATAGATTGGTACTTGGATGGGTGACCGCCTCAGTGCACTACTCATGTCTCTGATGGCTTCACGGTTCGCACTATTAGACCGAAACCCCCTTTGGGCCTTGTTGCTATATGAATGACTGACTTTCTCCATATAGTGTTAAATTATCTTTAAACAATTGAAATAATAGTTTGGAGGCGAAGATGTTACTACTGTTTTATGAAGATCTCCAATATTTAACTTGATGCAAAAAAAACAAAACAAAGTTAGCAAATGAACAATGTTTCTCAGTGTCAATTGAATCTAATAATAGCAAAGTAATATAGAAAGGATCTCCACGGGGTAGTCTATGGTATGGAAAAGCACTGTAACCAAGGTTACCATCCAATCAGGAAACACAACTATAAGATAGATCACAACTATATGGCTTGAAAACCGACTCTGTGACAATGATATTGTCCACATAAATACTAGGCTTCCCACCACCATAACTATATGGTACCCCTGTTTTACTCTGATTCATGGTGATAACCCTTTGCTATTTATTGGACTATATTAATCCCCTCACAGGATTAATGTTCACAATAATAAAATAGTGTATTAAATTAAAACTCTCTGTGCAACTTAATAACATAATATAAATGTTTTTGCTTCTATCTATATATACAGATAATTGTTGTGCAATATTTTAATCTTATGCTTTATTTTAGTGTCAATATCTTTGACGAATCTAACAATCTTTGGCCAAATGTGACATCCGAGGCCCTTGATAAAGGTGAGACTGGGTTTGTATTAATTTACAGTACGGTAATACTACATGAACAATGAGTATTTATAGTATAACCAATTACAGAAGGTCAACAAATATAGTTTGCTTTAAACCTTATGCTATAAGACAATTTCGTCTCATCACTGAGACAATAAGTCTATGTGGGAAGCCACTGAGCTCTTGGACAAGATACAAGAATACTTTGATAAAGACACAATTATGACTCTCTCTCTCTCTTCAACATACTTACAGTAAAATGTATTTTAAGAACTAGGTTCACACTGGGTCAGGCTATCAGTACTTGTCCTATGTTATCATGTTGTTGGATTCATGACTACAATGACTACGCCAAGTATGGATCCCATACAAAGGTCAAAGTTCAACATATTTGCCTCCACCAAGGAGGTATTATTTCCATCAATGTCTGTTTGCCTGTCTGTTTGTTAGCAGGTTTACACAAATACTACTGGTTGGAACATCATGAAAACAATTCTGAAGATGAGTCTTGGTCCATCTTAGATTCCATTAAAGTTTGAGACTAAACCGGGTCACCGTCTGGATACAAAAAATTCTGATTTTCCCATTAAGTTATTAGTATGTGCCTTGGCGGAGGTATGTGCTGTCCAAGTGCTATTGTTTAACATCTGTAAATGTTGGGACAAGAGAATGATCCAGTGACACAAAGGAATTGTTGCCACAGAATTAACACAAATATCTTTATAAAACAATTGCTATTATGTTCCATCAGTTAGACCATTAAGAATTATTATAAATTGTGTTATGTAAAACGTCTGGTACAAAAAAAAATGGTTTTTTTTTTTTGTAAAATATGAATTTTATTTTATAGGTTTTCCACCAATAGATGTTAGTGGTTGTGGAAAAACAAAGGGGTGTTTTAGGTAAATATAATCATTGTATTTATGTTATATAATACTTCTGCAATGCGTCGGGCAAATATGATCAATATATATTTATTACATAATTCGTGAACCCAGTAACATTGTCACAACAATATGTATTTTTGAAAATAATAACAGGGGGGGCGGTGGCAGAGTGGTAACACTCTCGCCTTTCAGCTCTGAGGACGGGGTTCGGTTCCTGGCCCGGCCTCAAGTGGGAAAGTTGGTAGTTACTTGCCGTTGGTCGGCAGTTTACAGTACAGAACCCTGACAAACTGTATGTACTGGTTTCCTCTGCCCTTCCAACTACCCGTCGTGATATGACCTGTAAAGTGTTGAAAGCGATGTAAAACCCCAAATAAATAAATGAAATAATAACAAAAAAGTTTGAGCTGACTTTGAATCATTTGCAATATCTAAATTCTTTAGTTACATCTTCCCATTTAGATATTTAAGCATATTTGATATCCTACCAAATCCACATACATTGTGTTGTCATTTATTTCAAGAACTTCAGCTGAATATCAGGGGAATTAATATTATTCCAGGTTAAAAATTTGAGATGAGATTGAAAAAACATGCTGAAAACAATTGCTGAGTCACAAGAGAGAAAATAAATAAAAAAATTCATGTTTTGCACTGCAAATCTCTCTAGTGTTATTGCAAGATGAATATTTTTATCAGTGTCTTTAGAGACACAGTTGAATGTCACTCATAAAAGAAGCATGTATTTATATATAATGGCAGTTACAACTCCATATCCAAAAGTATTAAAGTTGAGTTTTTACAAAGGGTTTGAACAACTAATATATTGCGATAGGTCATTAGTATCTTCTTTCTTCTGTTTTTATTTGGCTTCAAAATTACGATAAGTCATGTTAACTATATTAATGCCAATAACTTACAAGATTTTACATAGTTCTTGATACAGGGTTCTAAAGGACTTCAAGTAATAATTTTATCTTGCATTTCAGGTTCAAGAAAGATTTATACTTTCTATTTTTTTCTTCAAGCAGATAAATAAACTGCAATAAAGTTAGTCGTCTATTATTAACCGTTGATAAGTTAATATACCATTTTGCTCAAGATTAGTATGTAATTAATTGAGTGACTTCCCTACTTGCTGTCATAAGGGAGAACCATTATCGCACAGGTAAAAGCCAGGTAGCCATGCAACAAACCTATTGACCTCTCTGTGCTGTAAGACCCACAGGTGTATCCTGTTACAGGGCACTTATATAAAAACTATAATCGATAACTGCATACAGATACTCAGAAGATAAAAGGATACTGTACTAATGATTCCACAGGGGTTCAAATCTCTAAAGCAGTATTATTTACTCCATAATTCTGATCAAGAGGTATGTACTAACATCAGAACTTTTATTCTTTGTCACCATACTAGGACCCAACACATTATTTACTTTGAAACACTGCTGTCTGACCTTTAAGTATAATGCAGATACTCCAGAGATAAAGACACTGTACGGCTGACTTTTCTGAAGGTCTATAAATGCCAGTCAAATAAAAAGCTATGTATTTGCCATAACACCAGAGCACCAGGACATTGCACTACGTGTGTGTATTGTAGATATTCTGTGGGCAAGAAAGCTTGTACTGCTGACACCTGTGAATACATCTTCACCTACCATGTCCAAGGCGATAAGGTGCAGTTTGAAATGAGTGGGACAGCTGACTGGATAGCTATTGGCTTTTCATCCGATGAGCTTATGGTATTGTATTTTAAAGCTAGGTTTAATGTTCTATTTAATAGGTAGGATAATACTGGAAATTCCATCAGAACTTTTCAACTGTTAGCATGAGCTTGAATTAAAGCAAATAGGTGGAGGCAAAGTTATCATTTGCCAAACTTGATTCCCTCCAGACTACTGAGGCAAGGTGCACACTTTGAGAAGTTGAAAGATAAATTACCATCTTATTGGAAACAATATATATGTGTGGTTCCATATTCAAACTGTGGTTATCAATAAACAAAAAAGTGCTTAATCTTTCCATACCAACAGGGTTGATGTGGTTTGTTTTAAATCTTAATATTGCTTTTAGATCACTTAAAATAGCAGGGTAATATATCAGGAATAATAGAAATTAATAATTTGTGATGATGTTCTTTATTATGGTGATGTTTTGGATGTTTCACAGATTTGTAATGTATTGCTTAATGTTTAAGGGTTGTGATTTTGTTCAAATTTTGTCAACTTTATTGTTTCATATGATTGTAATTAATAGTGCAATGTTTCAGAATGATTATTATATCTACAATTTGGCAGAGAAATAGTGTTTGGTCTACTGAAGATTTAATATCATCAGATGGTCATTATTTGCGTGTGTTTACAAAGATTGTTGAAGTGTTTTTCTGTTTTTGCATGGTTGTACAACATGCTTAACGGTCTAAGTGCTGATGATGTGGGTTTTACATCCCATTCAACAGCCAGGGTCATATTGGGACGGGTCCTCGGTTTTGTCACTTATCGGAGTCAAACCCACACAGAGGTGACAGTCTGTGATTACATGCCAAACTTTGCTAACCCACTAGGCCAGTGAGGACGTCTTTGTCAGGGTTGCAGTGGATAAGATATTGATAAATGTACTCATGTCTTTGTTTCAGGGAGGGGATGATGTTCTGATGTGCCTTCAAGATGGGGGTAGAGCAGCCTCTGTCAAGCACTACACAACTGGCCCTAATCACATTGGAGTGACCCTGGAAAGTGACCGGCCTATTCTGTCTCCCGAGGTAATGAAGTCAGCAATGGCATCTTACATTTTACCAATAGACTGACTAGGGTTACACATCACCTTCAACAAATTATACAGGTCATATTAAAAAACTTAGCCTAGGCAAAAGCCATTTGCACTAGTTGCTCAAGATTCGAGTCAGCAAATCATCTGGTACCAGTGAGTAACTGTCAACTTTCTGATTGTAGATTTAGGCTGAAAATCTGAGCCATGACTTGAGAGAAGGGGGTGAATATGTTACTGACTATGCAGCTGCATCTAAACGTGGTTAATTAAAAAAAATTCTCATTTGAATAGCATGCTGTATCCAACGCCTAATATCTACTAAGCAGACTACTTAATGCTAGTAGTCTATGTTTTCAGTGGGTTCAAGGTCATTCTGTTCAAGTGACATTCAACACTGTTATCATCTCCCAATCAGTTTTTTCCACAGCATATCATGTGACTTGTTATTACTATAGTAATTGGTAGACTTTCCTCACTAAGAGGCCTGCTATCTCACAAACTTACTAGATTCCAAACATGAACTTAACCAAAGACTTTACAGCTCCTACTAAGGGTCTACTAAGTGCTACATTTAGCCACACTCTGTGTTCTATTTTGAAAGCCTTTGGAATACCAAGGGGCCCAGGGATTATTCGTTACAGAATAAAATATCCCAATATAATATATTATCTGCAGAGTTCATTACAACTGTATGATATAATCATCAACAAATAATGACCAGTCCTGTGGCATTCAATGTTGTGGTATCATCATGTCTTCATTCATGGTCACATATTCATTTCTCTTATTTATTTTAAGACATGAGAATTATTGTTGCTAACAAATGTAGCTGCATATTACGAGCAGGTTTGAGATAAAATAATACAATAAATGCTGTATTTATTACAGACTGCCATCATTAATGGCCGATTGAGTTGTCGGTTTACACGAGCGTTGAAAGTGCTCCGCGATGAGACAAGTGTGGACCTCTATAATGACTGTTTCCACCTGTATGCCTGGGGAGAGAAATCCATGAGTAAGTAGCTGTCTGCCATCTGACTTAGGCATAAACTAATATGGCCAAGCATCATAGATGGGCTTTTAAATCAGTTATAAGAAACGTACAACCCCAGATTAGGTCATTTACACAGGCAATACAAGGTCACCCAGTCTCCAAACATATTGGATAACCTTTGCTTCTAAGCAGGCATACTTGTTTTGATTGATTACAAATGTGAGATAGACCTCTGCCAAGACATGTAATAATAAGTAAATGGGAAAATATGGATTTTTATGAATCCAGATGGTAATCTAAATCAGTCTCAAAATTTAATGGGATCTAAGTTGGCCCAGGACCCATCTTTTGATATTTTCGTAACATTCCATGAAGTAGCATTTGCGTATTCCCGCTAACTGACAAATGAACAAACAGTCATGAACATAATACCCCCTTGGTGGAGGTAATAAACAGTGAAATACACAACTTATTGTATTTATTTATTTGGGGTTTTACGTTGCTTTCAACACTGTACAGGTCATATCACGACGGGTAGTTGAAAGGGCAGAGGAAACCAGTACATACAGTTCATTAGAGTTCTGTACTGTAAACTGCCGACCAACGGCAATCAACTACCAGTTTTCCCACTTGAGGCCGTGCCGGGAACCAAACCCCGGCCTCAGAGATGGGAGGTGAGAGTGTTACCACTCTGCCACCGTGGCTCCACACAACTTATTGTAAGAGAGTACTTTGCTTATTTTGCTCTACATGTATGATTAATTCCTGGATTTGGATTTTACATCACTTTTACACACTGTGTAAGGTCATATCACGAAGAGTAGTTGTGGAATGGAAAAAAGGGTGGATAGCAGTCGATCCAGGTTCTGCTGGGAACACCATCAGACACTGGGCAGCAGCTACTTTCTCGGATTTGGGATGGGGTTCAAACAAACAACCTGAGAAACAAGTATGTTACCAATTACACCACTAGCATTTTATTCAGTAAAACGTCCATCTGTGTCCCAAGGCCCACCTTATCTTTCTTTGTTAAGAGCCCAAACCATAGTCAAAGTTAAGGGTTTACAGCACCTCCCGTTCAATAGCCAGGGTCATATTGAGACGGGCCCTTGTGGGAATCAAACTCGATCACATAGGTGACAAGTTTCTGATAAGATGCCACACGTGTTAAGCAATGGGCCATGTAGGACCCTTGTTTCAAAGAATAATGTTTCTGTATGTATATAAAATTTGTATTCGTCACTGTTTCAGGTTTCTTTTAAAAAACGTCGATGACAGAGGTTATTTCTAAAAGTGTATTACTTGAGAAGAAATACATACAAAAACCTAATGTAGCCCTTAATAGAAGTAAATATTATTTACTAGTCTGGTTCAAAGTCAAAGTTGGGGTTTAACGTCCCGTTCAACAGCCAGGGTCATATTGGGACAGGTCCTCAGCATTGCCACTTGTGGGACTCGAACCCACAGAGGTGACAGCCTATGATTAGATGCCAAACTTGCTAACCACTAGGCCACCGAGGACCTCTAGTCTGGTTCGACAAAAATATACTAAGTACTAACCACACTGTGATAGTTTACTCATAGGAAGCCAGTTATTCCTTCCTGACCAACCATCCTTCGGTATATCTGTGCAATATGTACTACAATACTGTAATACTGTTCTAGCAGTATCATTCACATTGAAAACTATAATCATGCTATTTGGTTTGTTACGTTTGCATAGGACATCAGTGGTTGTGTACACCCATATAGTACTGGAAACAATAGACGCCTTCCAGTGGTGCTTAATACTCGTCACCACTTTGTGCATTGAAAGAAATATTTATTGGATTGATTGCTTGGATTAAATGTCACTTTGATAGATCAAGATGTAGTGCTTTACATCCCATTTAGCTGACATCGCTTTGATTGGTCAATGTGTAAGGTCTTACACCCGGTTAAACAAACACTAGGTGTATTTCACAACCATTATGCGTCCAATCTAGATTCTTCAGATCAACAGATTCGCTTGTGATGTGACTTGAATTTGAATCCGGATTATGAATCCGTTCATCTACCTCTTGAGAAATTTTTATTATACTGTAATATGATATATTACATTTATATTTATTAATATATATTAATGAATGATATTTATGTTGGTTGATGTTATTTTTTTATTTTGGATTCAGGTCTGGAGAAAATTGCATTTCACCATTTTAGCAAATCCAAAGAATCCAAATCTGAATCTGGATTGCACAGATTATGAAGATTTTTTGTTTATGAAATACGCCTACTGCTTTGACAGGACAAAATGTACAGTCTTATATTCTAACATCACTTTGAATGGACATAGTGTAGAGTCTTACATCCAGTTCAACTAACATTACTTTGAAAGCTAAATGTGTAGGCTCTTACATCCTATACATCTAACATCACTTTAAAAGGTCAATGTGTAGGGTTTTACATCCTGTTCAACTAACATTGCTTTGAAAGGTTAATGTATAGGGTTTTACATCCCATTCTACTAATGGGGGCTTGGTGGTGTAGCGGTTAGAGTTCTCTCCTCCAAGCTCTGAGGCCGCCGTTTCGAATCTCGGGCAAGGCGCTTCATGTTGGAAAGTTGGTAGTTACTTGCTGATGCCCGGTGGTTTACAGTGCAGTATGCACTGGTTTCCTCCACCTGTAAACTACCCGTCACAATATGACCTTGGCTGTTGAACGCGACGTAAAACAACAAATAAATCTAAACCCATTCTACTAACATCCCTTTTAAAGGTCAATGTGTTGGAGTTTACATCTCATTCAACTAACATCACTTTGAAAGGTCAACATGCAGTCTTTACATGCCATTCAACTAACCTCACTTTGAATGATCAACATGTCAGGGTTTTACATCCCATTCAACTGACCTCACTTTGAAAGGACAATACATAGGTTTTGCATTCCATTCAACTAACATCACTTTGAATTTTCAACATGTGGGGTTTTACATCCCAATCATCTAACCTCAGCTTGAAAGGTCGTTGTATTGGGTCTTACATCCTATTTAACAAACATTGTGAGGCCTACTGTGGCTTAGTCGGTTAACAGGTATGGCATCTAATTACATGCTGTCACCTCTGTGTGAGTTCAACTCCCACAAGTGACAATGCTGAGGACCGGCCCCAATATGGCCTTGACTTCAAAACGGGAAATAAAACAGCAACTTTCACTTTAACAAACATTGCTTGAAAGGTCAATGTGTAAGGTCTCCCATATCATTCAACTAACATCACTTGGAAAGTGTAAGATCATCCATTCCATTGAACTGACTTCACTTTAAAAGTGTAGGATCTTCCATCCCATTCAACTAAGACACAGAGAGGTGAGGAGATGGGGGAAATCGGGGCATAAATTGGTTGATTCTGTATCGGAAGTACTGGGAAGTAGCAAGCAACTACCAACTTTCCCATTTGCATTGGTCAGCAGTTTCAGTACAGAACCCTAACCATCTGTACCTTCAGGTTTCCGCCACCTTTCCAACTACATATCACAATATAACCAATGCACAGGTACCAGGCGTGATGTGAAACAATGAGATAATTAATCTGTGTTTGACTGGTTACCTTTTCGGGAGGCCTAAAAGCTAGACACTTGATACCTTTGCTGTCACCTTTGTGGTCACGGTTTGTATTGAGGTAATGACAACATGAAGGATGTATGTACTTTGGTCCATGACTTTGGTTGTTGAAAGGAAGGTAACACTCCAACTCTATTCTTTGATCTAACCTTAACATTATGCTTGTACCTCTCTTACAGTTGGCACTATCAACAGACACACCTTAGACTCACCGCCCACCTCTGAGAGGAAGGTGAGCCTTCTGATGTCCAATATTGACGTCATCAGTGGCACATCCGGGTCTCCATACTCCCGCCAATTTGTCTACGTCACCACATTGTGCTGTCTTTACTTCCTGTATTTATGAATGCTCAAGTGCCAAGACTTGCCTGATCCGTTCAGCTGTAGCCAAGATGCTATTCCATTAGTTGTGTAAATAAATCCTTTGTATAGATATCTATTTGATGCTGTATATTTTAAATGAATATATTTTAAAATGTATGTGTTGTGACCACTGAAAATGGTCTTCAATTATCGACTGCAGTGCTGTTGTTTAAATTAGATATTTGTTTATGTGTTTGTTATCAGCAGTAATCAAAAATCATAAAAGCAAATTTGATAAATATGTTAGTTAATATGCAGTATGTTCAATGGACGACTATAATCGTTTTATGTCTAATGTATAAAACGTGAGAATTTGTAGCTTTATTTACAAAATGTATAACAGCAGTGTCCAGCTGTAAACCTTAAGTTAGGCCAAAGGGGTTTCGGTCTACTAGCGTGAGCTGCAAAGCCATCAGAGACACAACTAGTGCACCGAGGTGGTCACCCATCCCAGTACTAACATAGCACATTAACTTAAGTGAACAATTCATGAAAGCCCGGAGACAGAAAAAAAAAATAGTGATTCCTTGAAGCATGAGCCTCACTAAAGGTCACACTTAAAAACTAATCAACGAGTAAACTAACTAATGAGACGTATTCAGGAAAGGTCTGGGCCAAGTCTTAGATTTAACTCTTTTTTATAAAAATATACCCAACTTAAGATTTTGTTAAGACCTTTATGAATAATCCCCTAATGACCCATTAAGTAGAGTTAATAATTTTAATCTGAAACCTGGGCCTCAGATTTACACATGACCCAATCAGCATAAAGTTTACAAATTATAACTGTTGTATCCATAGTACTACTGTAGGGCCTGTATAGGTTGCAGATACAGACCCTACAGTAGTCATAGTTTTGATTGGTCAGAATTTATTGTATTGTGCCTTTCTTTTTATACCAATTTGATGGGGTTTTTAAATTTTTTTGCAAATATTTGAGCCAAGTTGTGAATCCCAATTGTCAAAAGACAGTTTTGCAAATTGCTACACCATAAAACCTTGTAACATGTGACTATAAAGGGGACTGACGGGGGTGTAAAGTTTTCCCACCTGTAATCTGCAGAACAAATAGGAAGCATTGCTGTCCAACACGCAACCCTACCACTCCCCAAGGGGCCATGGTGGCAGAGTGGTAACACTCTCACCTCCCACCTCTGAGGGCAGGGTTCGGTTCATAGCTCTACCTCAAGTGGGAAAACTGGTAGTTGCTTGCTAGTTTACAGTACAGAACCTTGACCAACTGTATGTACTGGCTTCCTCTGCCCTTCCAACTACCCGTCGTGATATGACCTGTACAGTATTGAAAGCGACGTAAAACCCCAAATAAATAAACATACCACTCCCCAAATCTCTAGGCCATGGAATGACCCATAAATTTGTTAAAACAAATTAACCAAAACAAGAGCACCGAAAGACGGTGATTCAGGTCACTCTTAAAATTTAATGGAATCTAAGTTGGAACAAGACCTGTCCTCTGATATTTTACATAAAGTTCTAACCAGCAGTATTTGTGTAACCCTGCTCACTGATAAACAGGCAAAATAAACGGTCATGAAAATAATGCCCCCAAGGGTCTAAATCTACTTTTGTTGTGACAGAATATGTATCAAGGGATTACTGAAGTTATATGTCTGGGTGGGTTTCTTTTCCACTGAGTACAAAATATCCAACATAGTAAAGGAGAAAGTGCTACAACCTTTCAAATCAGATAACCAGTACTTTAGTACATATTTACATAACATTTATTTGTGTTTCTTACATTTTTATAGGATGCACCTCCTTAAACCGAGGCTGTAATTTACATGTTCCCATAGCATAATTATTCAGTGGCTACATGTGCAATGTTTTTATGTGTCGCTGAAATTGACCTTGTCCTTGGTTATACATACCTAGATACGGTCAAGTATGTAACAGAAAAGTGTGTACAATAGAGGAGCAAATGATGATCAAATTCTTTTTATTGAGAAAACTAAAGAAATCTCCACATTAGTATAGGCCAATGACCTCTTATAAAAGCATGTTAGGTTCTGATTATTTTGAAAATCACATTTACATGGTAATTAATTACTCTGTTGAATACTTTGTTACATCAGGACGTATAACTTTAACCTTTGTATGACAATGCTTATAATAAAGTGATAATACAAACAAATCTCTGATTTCAGTTGTAATGCTTTGCGTATGTAAAGAAAAAATATGATAAACTGTGGATTGTATTCTTCACTGAAATGTTCAAACCTGTATTTCAAATACACAAAGGCCTTATGGTAAGGGAACAGTTCATCAGTCATGTCAAGTACTTTTACAATGCAATCAACTAATCATTACAAAGCTTTTTTTGCAGAATAAAATGAAAAAAATACTTGCTCATTTTACAAGACAGTTGGTCATATTACTGTTTCTAAGTTAGCACAACTTGAAGACAACATACTTATTTAAGCTTGTTTTATGTCATTTCCCACAGTCCACCCTACCCCTCTTCAAAGGGATACAGGACCTATGGAAAAAAATTGAGTTTATAATACGCTAGCAAGCAATCCCTGACAAACAATAATTTTTACATGTTTACACACAGAAGATATTGACACTGGCATTTTGTTTTATTGATTATTATAAACACAATATTTTGATGTCATAGCATTCACGTTTTTACTATCCACATTGCCATTGCAACGGGCTGCAGCCTGCCAGTCTGAATGTTAAATCTGGAAAGTGTGCCCTAAAATTGGCAATACCCCATTTACACTAGAAGTGGTAAGTCCCATGGTTATAGGCATTGGGCAAAATTCCCCTGTCCTTCATGTACCATCTGAGGTTCACATACGAACTTATGACACAGTGGCCATTACCTTGTGCAGTCTATGGAAGTTTTAAAATGTTTAAAATTTATGCCCGTGAGCATACGCAGGCAAATGTGAGCATGTGCATATGAATTTCTTGCTACGGTAACTGAAGGTGTGGTCCACAGTGTATGTAAGGTTGTGAGTCAGTCGCCTTTCAGTGTAATATGGCAAGATATAGGGTAAGTTGAGGTATTGGACATTTTGCCACTGTGTACATGAACCTCACACGGTAGTTGAAGGACTGGAGTGTTTTGCCCAGCGCTTATAACCGTGAGTTACATTGCCTGTAGTGTGATGGTAAACTCCAAATCTCGGAAGGTTTGAGACGTCCTTGGAGGGAGTTCCACCGCAGAGTAAAACTGTACTGCCTGGAGTGTGACTGGGGTATAAGATGTGGTGGTGCAACAATTTTGAACATTATACAGACAGGTGGGGGGGCTGGCAGAATGCTTAACCAAACACTTAAGGTTGCAATAGAACATGATGATTTGAAAAGTTATAATGCAAAGCACATATGGTTGAAATAATAATAAATTGAAATATTTAGCAACTGTGAAACAATTTAAGCAAAGCATTGTTGTGCTTTTAATTGGGAAAGTATGAATATGTGTAGTGGTGTAATAAGATTTGTTTTATATATTATTCTAGTTTTCATCCTCAACAACAAAAATTCAGAGATAACTCATGCACTACACGTTGAATATTCAACCAGAGTGAAAGTACTAATATTGTGACACTCGTCATTCAGTGCCAAATACTAAAACTGTCAGGACTGAATAGTCCATTATAAATAGTATCATTATCTACTGAAGATAAATAGTTAAAAGCTTAATTATTAAAAGCTGATTTTTTTCCTTTATTTTCAAAGACTAATTGGGTGTTATATGTGTTAAGTTGTATTTATTTGGCATTATATGTATGTCATGACAAATAATAAAATATTTCAAGTAATCCAATGTAGCTATTGATTTGCAAAAGAAAACACACTGAAATTTAGGATATTATTTGAGAGAAATTGTATAATATTAAATGGAGAGGGAGACGACTTTTACAAAATCCATTTTATATAACTTGGAATTATTACTTGTCACCTCTGTGTGAGTCCAATCCCCACAAATGATATTGACGAGAACCCTGGTTATTGAAAAGGATGTAGAACTTTGATAACTTTTTCTATTCCAAAATCATATCTTTCGGGGTTTTTAATGAATTTAAATGCAATTTTGTAAACATAAGACAAATGGAAAATGTGCACACAAAAAGAGAGAAAGTAGTGTGTAAAAACACTTTAGTAGTATATTTCTCAGCCAATATATCACATCCACCAAATGTACTTGTTACAGCACTTATACACTGAGATAATCCTCCTGAAAAATAAATGCCATTAAAATGTGTTCAAATGCACACAGTAGAGATTAAACTGGGTGTATAAATGTTCTGCATGGACCTAGAGAAAATTAGTCTTCATGAACACAGCACCAGTAGCATCTATTGACATGTCTATCATACCTGGATGACTATAAAATGAGACATCTGCCACCAAGTCGATTTCGTGTGTAATTACACTGCAACAACTGACACAGAGACATAATTTACAGCCCGTGAGTATGTAGCTTTACGTGGTGATTTCAACTCATGATCGTGAGTTGCAGTACAGCATACATAATGTGTGTAAAACCTCTATCAGTGAGATTACAGAGTCATATTTGTAGAATGCTTTGTGTTGCTTATGTTTTAGCAGGAATAGTCAGTTGAAAAGATTGTTGTTGCACTTGATATCATACAATTTACTAAGTGTTAAGCAAGTGAATGTTATTGACTGTAAATCTAAGAAAAAACTAGCTTGCGTTTATTACAGTTCTTATGTTTTGGATATTTGAAAATAATTAAGCATACTAAATCTATATATGAATATATTATATTAGATAGAATATTATATATTAATGGCTAGATACAGATATTTGTATGCATACCCGATGAATATCCAGTTTGTATGTTATTATGAAACTATATGTAACTAACAACTGCTAAGAACTATTTACCCAAAAACCAGGTTGAAATACCATGGCTCCGAAACTATTACAGCTTTATTGCCTTCTGTTGATTAGTTTGTCTACCAACAAAGGGACACTTGCTATTGTTGAGTCTTACAGTCCTAGTTTGACTGGGATTTCCTTTGTGCCTCAAAATGGATACAATGACCCATATTCTGATAGGTATGGTAGTGTGTCATATAGTCATGGCGGCAGAAATAATGAAGCTGTCATAGAAAGGATTGGCTACAGACAAATAAATGATGAACATAACACACTTGATGATGACTGGAGATATGAAACAGTAGAGAAACCATTAGATGGTGTACATCATCATGGTCCAGACTGTCCAAAGCATGGCATGCATCACCAAACACTGTCTCAGTACAAACACAAACAATGGCCCGAATTAAAACAGTATGAAAAGTCACTACCAGAACCTCTGCATGAAATAAGTACATATGGAAGTATATATTATGGTGATGTGCCATTAGAATATGAACTTCTAAATAACTACAATGATGAAAGATATGGAAAAGATGCAAGTAAGAAAATATATGAATTTCCAAGGACAGCAGAGTCAAGACATGGCAATGACAAATGGCCCAGAGTTTATAGTAACTCTTACCATAAACAGGGAATAATGGAAGGGGGAGTAATGGGTGATGGTGATTATGTAAAAGGTGGTATACATGAGACATATCCATATGATGACCTCCATGATCATCATTACCTTCAGGACAAAGAGCATGCCCTATCATATCAAACAAGGACCACATATGAGCCTTGGTTGCATCATAGAATTTCGAAGAAAGCTGGTGTTAAGAATGACATAGACACAAATACCAATGAGCCATTACCTCAGTGGAAATATTTCCAAGATGAAAATAGAAAAAATGTCAAATATGATAACATCATTTTCAAATCTAGAGAAAAGCCACTGAAAACATTGCAAACTTATGACTTGAGGGCAATAAAATCTGACCCAGAAAAACAAGCTTACAGAATCAGATCACCTTATAAGGAACTAACAGATAAATATACAGTTCAGTACCAAAGTGATGTTGTACTACCGTATGAAATTTTCCCAAGTAAATTCATGCCTTTGGGAAAATACAACAATATATATGACAGAGACTCTACATCTTCCATGGCATACAGAAATAAAGAAGTCAAACTGAATGATAATTTTAAAGGGCGCGAGAGCTCAAAATATTATCCAAGGGTGAAATTTCCATACAAATTACCGAGAAGAAGTAAAGATTACAAGAAAGGACCAGTAGAAGATGCAAATCTAGTTGAAATGACAGTCAATGAACATTGGAAAAAGGAACTAAATCCGACAAAAGCAAAGGATACTGAGCGACCAGTTGGACCCCAAACAAGGAATCCATTTGCCTTTGGTGAGTTGAAAACAGAACTGTAGTTTTAATGTTTAAATAGTTGGTGGCTGTACCGTATTGTTTCAGTGACCTAGTGGGTTAGCAGGTTTGGCATCGGTGGGTTCGACAAAACTGAGGACCTGTATCAATATGACCCTGACTGTTAAATGGGACGTAAAACCCCAACTTTGACTTTTCACCCCATGGTTAAAGTAACCCTAAGTTTTCTGTAATGTTTGATCAAG
This sequence comes from Sabellastarte sp. h YS-2021, assembly GCA_964017235.1. Taxonomy (NCBI): domain Eukaryota; kingdom Metazoa; phylum Annelida; class Polychaeta; order Sabellida; family Sabellidae; genus Sabellastarte; species Sabellastarte sp. h YS-2021. The sequence goes on from OZ024938.1 coordinate 62,041,302, forward strand.
CCACGATAAATCTCATGCCTGTTTACTATAACCAGGGCCGGGATTCACAAAGATTCTTAAGTAAGAATTCTTACTTAAGAATCTTTGTGAATCCCGGCCCAGATGTTAATTCTCAGTTACCACTTTGTTTAATTGTGATTCTGTGTTCATGAATCTGAATGTTTTTGTTTCCAAACCTCATCTCACCAACAATTGTTTTAATTATCTCTGGTTAATGTGTTTTACACAGTGTTAAAAACAAAATGTCAAAATATTTAGCTGTCAATGAAATACAAAAAAAATAACAGTTATGTGAAGTACAAGTATTAAACAAAAGAGAACATATCCTTATATTGTAGCGACTTTTGATGTATCATAATAAACATTATAAAGAGATTCAGACATTGCTATAGCGCCGTGATATGAGTTACAATAGTCCAGTTGTATTTCAAAAAGATTACAATAGTTGAATTATTGTTTTTGTTTGTCAGATTAAGAAAATAATATGTCATTGATGCTGTAACTGTAGCTCAATTAATACCTCAATTTCATTCAGACCAATAAAACCGGTTCTCATGATGGTTGTAGATCCTTGTCTTCAGCTACCAGAAGGAGACTATGAGCTGTTGGGAGAATTCAGAACCCTCTTTCCATATGCCTTTCCAAACTGTAGTTTTGTCAAGTGTGCCAATTTCAGAGGCTACCTCAACCCATGCAGTACAGGTACAGTGATACAATCAATGATTTATTGTTGCTGTGTACGGTATATGTTGGCACGGTGATATAATTCGATTTCATTGTCTGCAGTACTGAATTAAGATTGGTTTGAGTTTAAACCAGGTTGTTCAGATGTACAACAAACTGTTATGGGTGTCTGGTTACAAGTGTATTCTTTCAGGGCTTGTCAGATTTATATGGTTTAAACACAAGTTGAAACAACTATGTAAGCATAACGTTTGGCATTGTGTTGGCATAGCAATATGCCCTTAAAATTAGAAGACCCAATGATTAAAGATATATCAAATTTAAGTTATAAATTCTATAGCACAATTCCTTAACTTATACTGTGTAACAACTTCATCATCTACTTTCCTATTGTACAATTATTCTTGTTGTACTAAATTCTGTGGCACTAAAGGTGCGTAAGATTATGACCTTGTCTAGTCACGCACCTTTATAAATACATGTATATGGTATGTTGTCTAAATACATATGTTCTCCATATTATATTGTCAATGGACCAAATGCTTGTTTCCCATCAACTGACATCCCCCCCCCCCCCTCTCCTCATAAATACGCTGTCGGTGACATGTTTTGTTGTAATTCATTTAAAATGTCAGGTAATCAGTCAATAATCTATAAGTAGCTGAATTTTATCTTTTGACAAAAAAAAAACACATCGACCTCAGTGACCTAGTTATTGCTAAATATGGTGAATAATCATTTGTCTCTGTCGAATGTGGCTTATGGAAACAGGCAGTAAATGTCGAGTTCAGTCAAGAGGCCTAAGAACTTCAGCTTTGATTTCTGCAATCCAAAATCAGTCAATTGAACTAGCATTTAAATATAAATGAGTCATGGTAACTTTTCCTTATTTTCTCATTTTAGGCACCAAGAATGTTGCCACAAGCAGTGAGCTGACTGAAAGGTTCTGTACTGAGATAGATCTGAAGGGAGAATGTGGTTATTCTATGAACAGAGCTCAGACAGTGGATACAAAGAATACACAGAATAGACAATGACATCAAACTATTATTGTTTTCATTACTTTTTTATGTATTTTTTGTGGGAAAAAAATTAGCTGTATTACAAAAGAGGGTTTTGCTGTTACCAGAATATTGTACAACATCAAATGTCCAGTTTTCTATTTGTTGCTTCGTGATTGTTTTAATCTTAAATCAGCTTAGAACATAACTGGGCAATGTGTCAGCTGACAATTCAAAGAATCAGCTTAGTATTGTATGTCACGAGAGAAACTCTGATTTTGAACAATCTCAGATTGTCCTAGTGCCTGGACAAATAGGAGAATCTTCTAGGAGAAACTTCAACTGGTACCAGGGCAAACAACATGCTTTGCGCCAAAGTGTGGATTATAAGGTTTGCCATTTATTTCATATTCACTTGGTTCTGTCCTCTGTGTGTGTGGGTTCGAACCCAACCACATCAAGAAATGGATGATTCCATATTATCACATATTTCTAGTGTTCAGTGGCCCACAGGTCAACGGCCTCCAGGTTGCACATGGAAAATCAAGAATGTGTTAAAGCCATGTTGATTATAGTGTAAGGACAGTTGTATACCATGATGGCTTTGTCACTGCCTGTGACCTCTGTGGTTGTTTTCAGTCACTAATCATTCAAAATTACTTCTTTTTGTGTGAACATTTGAAAGTAACTGCATCACTTCACCTCATGCGAAGATATGTGAGAGACCAGAGCTAAACCGACCGAGCTAAAAGGCCACAAATATTTATCAGGTTGTTGTTTTAATATGTTGCCAGTCAAAAACAGCATATTTGTACACTAGAAGTCAATGATATCTGCATCTAAAGAGCATAACAGTATGTGAGCAGACGAAATGTCGCTGTAATAACAAACACTGCTAACTGCAATTATACTCAAAAATGGTATTTGAAATATATATTTTTGTAAGTAATCAGTTTCAGAAAAAAATGTTTTACATGTTTGACAAACCTGGAGGCAAGTCTATACATCAAAGTACCACCTACACTTCAAACATAATAGTGAAAGCATATCTTTTTATCTGAAGTCAAAAGATCAATAAAATATCCTATTAGGCTGAAGCCATCAACATGCAATATGTAATGTAAAACTCTTGTTTGCATTGTTGCCACACATAACTTCTTGCATGTCTCGTTTGTTGCCATTACTTGGATAGATCACATAAATTTAGCAATTTGAACACAGATATTCAGTTGTTTTTACTGCTGATTATCACTTCTACTCTCTCTACTCTTCTAACATTCTCTATGCAAACGTTTTTGCTAAAACATTTATTAAACGTTTATACAATAACTCAGAATACTAGGTTCGACTGGAAACCTTTTTAAACATTGAACAATTGAAGGTTATGCGGGAAATGTTTTTTTAAACATTCATCATGAAGTATTTTATAAACAGTATGCATAAAACATTTAAACAACATTTATTTTACACTATTTAATAGCAACCCATCATTTTAAAACGTTTTTGAAATGTTTTCTATCAAATGTTTTAAAAACATTCTATGACAAATGTTTCATACCCTTATTTTCAGAAGCTTATTAAAAGTTTACCTTCAAACATTTCCAAACAAAGATGGTGGTGCGCCGTACCCATAATTTTCTTTTTTAACTTTCGCCAAACGTTCCCTTTCAAACATTTGCAAAACTCAAAACTGTTGACTGCGAAGGACTGTTGTAAGCCATGGTGTATTTGTCACTGAATTGTCTGTTCATGTGGACCATTGCTAGATCGCTGACTGATGAATGGAAAGCATCGCTCCCAGGTACCAGAATAAGGTCACTTGGACTAGCAAATGTTCTGATGCCAATCAGGACAATGCTTTGACTACATAACATGTCCTGATGATCACTGATCTGATCTGACTTTGTCTAACATTCCAGCAACTATTTGTGTAGCATTAACATGGTTGCATGTTGTAGGACTAAGGTCTGGATCAACATCAAGTTGTATTTGGGGGGTCATCCATGCCAGTACTAGTGGGATAGGATCGACCTCAGACAAACCACAGCTGTTGCAATGCATTCCTTAACCCCACTGTGGTGATGGATCTATCACGGGGCCATTTGCCCAGCAAGGTTATTTTATCCTTGTCAAGTTGAGATCATTTGCTAACATCTCACATCAACAAATTTAAGGAAGAAAACTTTCTGCAGAAAAAAGCCCCTCATGATTTTTTGGTTAAACCAAGGATCGTGTCCAGTAGAATGTGTATTATATTCTGACTGTTCTCCTACCATATTATGACAATAGAATAGCAACCAGTAAGAGTCATACTTGTTGGTGACATTTAAGAAATACCCTTTATCTCTTTACTGTGGGCTATCTCTTTTAACTCCATCACAATTCCCAGGGACTATCCATGCACAGTTTGCAGACTGAAGAGATTTATTATTATTATTTTGCCCCATATAGGGGGATTATATGGAGTGGGATATGTATATTTTTTAAGACAATGGCGCCTCCGTCAATGGATAATAGGCGTCTATAACTTCCGGTTTTTCACTAACATCTCAGAAACTATGTAACCCACAAATATTTATTATGTATAATTAAAAAGATCCTTTTACAGCGCGTCCGATCCTGTTTGTAGCATAAAAATCCATGCAGAAATGACTGAGATATTTCAAGTTAAAGATTGACGTTTTTACATTCACTGTTGCCCATGCTTTTTGACAGCCTTTTTTTAATTCTCTTATTAAATATAGATCTGTTAAACTCATAAAACATACAAAATGGTGGATGATAAAAGTAAAACATCCCTCATTAGACATATACAGAAAAATATATCACTCATAAAGATTAACAATATAACACTCACGCTATACACATGTAAAATATTGTTATTTAATTCGTGATATATTTTTTCTGTGTAAGTAATTCGGGAAGTTTTCCTGTTATAATAACTAAAATACAGAAATTGAATTAAAGTTAAAAGGACGTTGATACTATTGAAAAAGACCCTTCAAGATGGTCTGGATTTGGATTGCCATTGCAAATCCAGAATTGTTTTTGTGATTTTTGGCAATATCCAGATGCTTAATAAAAACTATTCTTCAGATCATGGTTATAGTTTTGTACAAAATGGAGTCTGTCCATGACTTAGCTTTCCTCAAAGGTGATTTAAAAATCCAGAATGTTTGTGCTTTATTCTGAACTGCCAGGGGGAAAGCGTATGTCTATTCTCAGACACTGCTTGTTAAGTTTAATATCATGATATAGTTAAATGACACAATATAAAATATGTATGGAAGTCAGAATCCACAACTACATATTTTGTGAATAGTATATATTCAAGTGTGTGAGCATTAATGCTCTTCAATGGAGATTGATATTCGGTTATGTTTAAATTATTAACAAATTTCTTTATTTCAATTGTTGCTTTGGGTATGACTAATCTGGATATTTGTTGATAAACATGATGAATACACCATAGGAAAAAACATTAGCAAAAAGTTTTAGTTTTCCAGTCTATAAAAGGCTGGATAAATTGGCCCTTTGCTAAATTGACCCCCTAAAACTTGATATATGTTTATGAAAGAATGGTGAGAGATAAGGTCAATAAGAGCCGTTTATGCGAAAAAAAAGTTTATTTTCAAAAACGTCTTAATATCTTTGTACATTAATTACAGTTTACTATTTAACATCTAGTTATGTCATATTAATATATGCAGTATACACTTAACTATGATTATTCTTGAGATTACACAGGTACATTGGCTGTACTGTATCTGTTTACATACAGAGTTTTGACACTGTAGAGTTTTGACAATAAACAATTCTTAGCATTTCCTGTCTATAGACTGTAGTTTTCATGATCATGGGCATAAACATTAATCTGAACTATGTTCCTCATGAAATTTACATAAACTCTACTGAGTGAAAGAAACCAATATAATAGCCCAATGCATAATTGAATATTTTCGACCATGGTTCCACCTCGAGGTTGTGTACCTCTTCTACATTAAACACACATGTAGTTATGTTTTGGCACTTCCTGTACACAAATATAAATTTGTGTTGGGTGTTGACTGTTTCTGAAATGAAATTAGCATTAGGTATGTGACACTTAGCTTAAAGTCTTAGCCCGACTTAGCCCCAAACTTATCTGACACAAAAGTCTTAGACGTAGGTCAGCATTTAGACTTATGTCAGGGACTTAAGTCTAGACTTTAGGTCTTTAGTAAATCCCGCATCTGAGTAAGCTTATAAACAATTGTGTCCTACCTGAGCTATTCAAGAGTCTGTTGTCTCTGGACTAGTTATTTGCATCTGTGCTGTCTCTTTGTTACCTTATGAATGATACTATGATAAGAGATGAGCTGAACAGGATTTTTGTTAGGTGTGTTGTCCTTTCATCAGCCATGGGTTTCATATGCTTAAGAGGGGGCAAGGACACCTTTAGTGTTCTATAACGATATGCAATTGCTAGATAAGTTGCATGGATTGTAGAAGAGTCCAGTTTATATAATGTTCTCATACATGTACTGGCTGTTATCTCCTAACATGTATGACTGCTTTATGAATACTGAATATCTGTATGCATGTTTGAAAAAGATATCATCCAAATTTGAGCCTTAAGCAGATCTACTATGATGGAATCATTACCACTAATAATTTGTTTTTTTTGTTCTTGGGCTTTACAAGTTCCAGTTGATACTATGTTTTCTAAAGTATTCTGAGAAATTTTAAATATATCAGATTGTAAGCACAACATATCTAACATAAACCTATACAGGATCAGAACAGGTGGGTTTTTACTGAACGCATACGCAAGGCTATGTATGCAAATGCAAGTCTAGTGGGTTTTAAGCTTAAAGGTATTGGTTGTTTTGCCATGTGTTAGTCCAATGGCTACCGAAGGTGAGTTGAGGTTAGTGGAGGTTGCTTCTTGGTGACCAATGTTTATGGTACTGTCATCTGACTCTTATTGATGGTTTAAACACCATGTCCAATCAGTGGCTGTCCACCTGTAGTATGAACAACTCGGACAAATGGGGCGACCTGGCTGCGGTTCCGCGCTGGTGTAAATAGTGCAAAATTATCAACTTGATTTTGACCTGAAATTACGGATATGTTCTGTCACAATCAACCACTTTACTGAACACTTAATGTTAGGTGTGATGATTCACTCCCACAAGTGTCATTGCTGTAGGCTTTGCTCTCCAACTGTTGAACCAGACATAAAACCCTAAATATACCTTTCAATCATCTAGGTGTGACCTGTCCAACCAGAGATGTTCTGAAACAGACCCGTTTGTCTAGAAATGTGAAGGGATCATTAATTATTCCGAGTAGCTGTTTGTATCATGTCCTGTCTGATGTTAATCACAGTGAGACAAATTGTTACTGTCTCTACCAGGATATTGTGTTTTAGTGTGTGGCCGTCTGTCTGTCTATCTATCCATCCGTCTGTCTATCTCCGTGTGTGATAGCTCCAAATGTGCATGGGGATTCTGTTGCCATCAGTAACTAGGCCGTTTTGTTTAATCAGTAAACTTCATTTACCCTTTTTGAACAAAGTGCACACAGATTCCTTGGGGAGGCGAGGTTAGACCGCCTCTCATCAGATATGTATACAGTGCTATTTGTACACAGTATGAAATATAATGACAGTATGTACATTAACAGTATACAGTACATATGGTAGTACTAAGGATGGGTCACGCCACAGGAGTGGTTAATCTTCCAATCTGTGATGGTTTTGTCCCATCAAAATTCAAGAGGGTGTTGTGACCCCGCTGATACAAAAATCTTCATTACATAGGGAAGATCTCAAGAACTTGTCAACTTGTGTCTGGTGGCGGGTTTATATTCAAGCTTGTTGAACATGTTGTGGCTGTACAGTTGGGAACATATTTACACAAAAGGCTTTGACAATCCGAATAAATTGGCATACAAGTAAACAACAGAAACAGCCCACTTATCAAGAATGATCTTTCACAATTCATTTTTGAAATCAGAATTGGAGCCAAGTACCCATGATTCATTTAAACATAATGGGATAATTGTTCCGTCTAGGTATTCTTTTTAAAAGTAAGAATTAAAAAAAATATGATGGAATTGCATAACATTCTGGCTATTATACAAATCTTAAATCTCGATATAATTCAATAAAATATACACACAAACATGTAACTAGATTTTGGAAAGGATAACTCCTAGTTATTGTTCAGCACTTCACAGATCTTTAGGGCTGATTTATCACTTGGATAAGTCAGAAAGATGTATCCAGTTGCACACACAAAGTCACACTGATATTTTTCACTTTCTAGCTCAATACTCCCAACCGTTGTGCATAGAGAAAAGTATGAATTTATTAGGTAATACCAAGGTTTAGCATACACCAATACATCCCTCCTCCCACATTGCCTATGAACTTGTACAACAGAGATATTGGTGGTCAATGAGGCATTAGCCTCAGAGATATACAGAAGAACCAATTGAGATGGCAGAGGTGCAAACATGGAAACCAATCTGGATACTGTATTGACATTAGCGCATGTGTTGACGTTTCCATCACTGATTTGACTGACTTGGTCCAACATCCCAGCTATTATTTTTGTAGAATGAACATGGTTGCAGGTTGTTGGACTCAGAACAGAATCCACATGAAGCTGTATTCTTGGATTTGCAAACTTGTAATTGTCAGGGTGACAGCGACCACAAGCACCTCCACATGTAGTGAAGACTTCCTGGTAATTTTCTGACTTTGAGAATGTCTTAATACAATCAGCGTATCCTGATGATACAAATCTTGTGCTTTGTGGTAAACGAAATGGTGTACCTGATAAGTCAATCTGTAAAGAACCCATTTTATCATTAGCATTACAAGAATTACACTGATATGCCTTCCCCCACTGCGGTGCATGCGGACGTCCCTCCACAAATGTTCCAACAAGGTTTTCAATCCTTGCAAACTCCAGATCATCTGCTAAAACTTCTAATGTGTTGACATCTATTGCAATCTTACTGAAGAAAACCTCTGCTTTGTATTCTGGATGTTTTGTATTCTTAGAGAAATTGACTTCATCTCCAGCAGGCAGTGTGATATATTCTGAAGGCTCGGCTGCCATATTATAACAGTAAACTTGTAGCCAATAAGACTCAGAGTTCTGGTTGATGTTTAAGCAATATTCTCCATCTCTTGCATGTGGATTATCTTCTTTGATTTCTGCACAGTTTTTTGGTGTCAACCGAAATCCTATTGAATGTACACAGTACAGTATGCATAATGATATTGTTTTAATATACTCCATCATTTGGTGTCAGTAGATATTTTTTTCAGATAAATACTATGTTTAACCATACTCACATGTCTAACACAGTTGTAGATAATAACCCTGTGTAGAAACACAATGAACCAAGGAACAAGTTGTTTGCACGTCCTGTGTTGTATGAATTAATAAGAGCTTAAGATACTACATAATTTACCAGCCATTTGTCTCCACATTCATCCTCTGTAGTGATGCATGGCAGAAGGACTATGGGATTCCGGAAATTTATTGATCAAAGATATTGGTACTAAATGCTACACTACCAGCCTGTGTCCTATCATAAAGTCAAGATAATATATCAAAAATACAGTGTTATTTCAAATTATGTGAGCTTCTTCCAGTTTGAAAAACTATCTAACTGTTGTAAAACTTTTACTGATTACCTATGTTTTTGCTTCCAGTCTTTGTGGGACTGTTTCCTTGCCATGAATGCTTTGCTACCATATTGTATGCCATTTCATTACAAATCAACAGATATTTGACTAGCTGGAACCCATTTGCTATAAGAGCAGGTGTAGTTTGAAACCACTTCTGGCGAGCTCTGAATTTGTTCCAAACTTTCTGAAACTGCATCAATGCATGTGGCTCGTATTCATAAAGGACGAGTGCAGTTATGCTTGACGGTGAGCCATGGATTAATGGTCAGGGTGGTAGACGTTTTATTTTCGTAAAAATCAGACTTTAACTGATACCCTGATGAAAATTGGTTACAAAATCAGACTTTTTGAATCTATTAATAACTATGATAAACTGGGCAATGTTTTTTTTTTCACAATGTACTAAATTAATAAACAATCCACAGAGTGTGCAGGTATCTAGTCCACGAGATTGCTGTGATGTTGGCAAATGCTTCTGTCAGCAGTCGTTTGAACTACTGAAAGTTCTTGCTCTGTCATATAACAAAGACATTCAGTAGACTTCAGAGAGTTCAGAATGCCCCAAATCACACTGTGTGTAGACTGAACAGTTCCAATCATGGGACAATGTGCTTGAATAAACTGTTGTGAGTAACACATACTTTTTAGATTCAATCTTCTCGCACACAAAACAATCTATCTGAGCCAACCTCCATATGTTTCATCTCTCATCGAGCCCATTGGCTGACATGGGGTCACCACCTCTCTGTCTCCTTAACCAGACCTAATAATCATGTGGGATGTGCAGTGTTGCCGTCACTGCTTCTACCGAGTGGATCAAACTCCCTCAGGCCACAGGATCCCAGCAGACTGTCACTGAGCTTAGACCGCCGTTGAAAACTTACCTAATCAGTCTACTCTCTCCCCCAATAGTCTTCTCCCTATTGGATACATGGAATAACATGGAACTGAAGTCCTTCTGGAAATTGGACTTTCCTGGCTTGGTGACTTACGGGATATACTCTACAAATACTTTATTATTAAACAACAGGTGTGATATGCCGCCTTTGCATGATTACCCCCTTCTATGCAAGTGGTGATGATATCATATTCTGCTATGCTGAATTAGATGTATGCAAGCATTGTGAAAGAGTATGAAGAGAGGCCAATGGAATAACCCCACCACCACCACCCTCAAAAACTACTGAAGCACAAAGAAAACATTAGAATTCCATCTGTAGTGACAAAAGACTGAAACTAGTGCAATCAAAACTAGAAACACAGACCTAAACGGTAAATGACATTTGGCTACCAGTGTTATAACAGGATCAAAATTTTGCTGATTGAATCAGTCATTGCTATATACTGTTTTCAATGAAAAGTAGTATGTTTGAGTTCAGCCGACTCCTCATGTTCTACTGTCACCTGAGCCCCTAAAAAGACAAAAATTTTCTTAACTCAAATCTGCTGCACTGGACTCTGAACCAGATTTTCAGAGATTATCCTATCTGACTAGAACCATCACTTGATGACTTCCATATCTACCGCCACAACCATCCATCCAGCCTTGTTCCTCTTTGGATAAGTCTTTATTGTCAGAGAGTCTCTTGCTCTATCGCAGGTCATTGCTCACCCCTTCAAGCCAGCTCACAGGCAGTTGTCCATGATCTGACGTTACTATCACAGATACCTTTTCAGACCTCTTCTTGAACTTGTTGTCACTGTCTTCCCTCTCACTTTGGCCTCAAAGCTTTTGTCCCCTTGTGATTCCTAGGGTTTTACACTCAAAGTCTGCCTCGTGTATACTCTATATGAGATTGAGAATGTTTCTTTAGAGAGTCATTCCTGATTTTACTACTATGTACGGTGGTTAGTCCTCAATGGTGTTAGACTTAATCTGGAACTGGTTGAACAAACAGTTGACAATCAGGCATTCTAGGTGACCGCTGTGCCTCATTCGTTACCATCCTCTGTTGTCTGGGTCATATGTTTGATAATTCTATCAAGGCATAAATTCTATAAGTTATTCATATAACTATTAGACGTATACAATGTACTTTGCTGGCCTTCAGTTTATGTTTGGAACAACATCGGGAAATTTGGCAAGATCATAACGTATACACGCATGTTTTGACTGTTATGTGAAAATAATTTCGTACGGACAGACTAGAGCTGCCATCTAAAACATGCTGAATTATGTTTGAAAGTCTGATTATGTCAAAGTAGCAGATTTTAAGTATTTATTTGAATTAACCACCATTGTTTAAAAAGGTCAAAGCCCTGAAACCCCTCGGTGTTAATTCAGAACAAGTCTTCTTGTCCAGGTTGTTTGAGAGTTTTTATATAACATTAATACATGTTTAAACCAGTACGCATATTTCACAACCATAATCCGTTGAATCTAGATTCCTCGGATTAATAGCTTCGCTTCTGGTGTGACTAGAATCTGAATCCGGATTATGAATCCGTTGATCTACCTCCTGAGGATTGGATTACCCACAATGCTTTGTAAAATAATGGCCGCCAATTGTGGCAGCAGATTATAAAAATTTAGCGATTTTTATTATATTTATAATAATTTATCTAATATTTTTCACTTTGGATTCGGAATTTGATAAAATGGCATTTCAGGAATTTAGCTAATCCAAAGAATCCAAATCTGAATCTGGATTGCACAGATTATGCAGATTTTTGTTTGTGAAATAGCCCTACTGGTACGTGAATCCTCAGAGCACTGGATTGTGTTTACAGAGTAGTTTTGTAGCCACAGTTATATTTCTGTGCTCAGATATTTATTTTATGCTCACTTTCTATAATAGACATCGCAGTTTTAAAATATGATCTCACATAATAAACTATGAATACATGCTAATAATATGCGAGCATCAAAAGAGTTTGCACGTTTGTTTTTCCTTGTGCATAGATTATTGCTAAAACTAATAGACAATCATAATGTTCTCTGGTAGGATCTATGCAACTGATAATTGGGACAACATTAACAATTAACTTGTACATGACCATAACGTCTTCATGTATGTTTCGGCTGTCCTGTAAAGCTGCTATGTTTTATAAATAAATTGGAATTGCCATAGCTAAAATTATTGAGTTATGTTATGAAGACTAACTTTTTTGTGTTTGTTCTAAATGTATTAAAGTAAGATATGTTTGCTATATAAAGATTAGCTACCATTGTGTAAAAAGTTCAAAATTCTAAAAATAAATCTGAAATTGGGGAAATCGTGACTACTTATGTTACAGGGTCATAACATGTTACCAACTTTTCTACTTTAAGGATCAGGATTGAACCCAAAACCTAAGAGCTGAGAGCTGACCAGGTTACTATACCAGCCAGATCACATGATCAATGTGTGGTTATTTTGTGGCAGTAGTATTTTAGACTAATTTATAAACCTGATTTTTTTTGTTCAGAAATGCAAGACTTTTACGAGAGTCTGTTTTTATTAGTTGGTATTCACAAACGTTTTGGCTTAAGTTCTGTCTTACATATAAGACGTTATAAGGGTGTGCTTAAGTTTCTCAATTTTTCATAATGTGACCATTTAATCAGATTTTTATTGATATGCAAAAAATCTGACCATTTTATATCAGGAAAGATTTCGGTTAAAACACAGTGGGTAAAAATTGTCAAAGTTGAGACATAAGTCCACTGAGTTTGAAGATTTTAATAGTTTTACTTGATCTGGATAGGTAATTAGTTATCAGTTATTTTAACATAAAGACTGAAAGTCACCTTGGTTAAAATATGGTACCACACATGCGTCCAACCTATGTGATATCAGGTTTGAATCTCAGACCAAAGAAAATATAAAAATATGCAACTTTTAAAGGCCCAGTTGCACCAAAAATTAACAATCCACGATTGAATTGTATATAAACTCACAAGCAAGAAACTACATGTTATACAGCTAGTAATTTACCAGTTAGTCTCCAATCTTCATTTGTTTACACAGAAACCACAGCCATGCTTTTCTTAGCTGTGACGTAGGAAGAGGGGTTTGTTGTGTATGCAGTGTCACAGATTAGATAGAGTTTTGTTTATCTGTGCTAGAAAATTTCAACCAACCTTTTTTGATTTGATTGAAGAAAAAATTACCCCTCGTCTGAGGAAGTCAATCACCAACTTCAGGAAGCCACTGGAAGTCGGATTGAAATTGGCAGTTGCATTGAGACACTTATCCACGGGGGAAACATATACACTTCACTGCAATACCAGTGGAGGGTTGGAAGAATGACCATATGTAAATTTGTTCCCCAGGTCTGCAAAGCCATCTTACAGGAATTTAAACACAAATATTTCACCTGTCCAACTGATCCAGAAGACTGGAAGAAAATTAAAGAGAGATTTAGAAACAGATGGGATATGTCCCCCACACAGTTGGTGCACTAGATGGCAAACACATTGCTATAAAGAAGCCCAAGAAGTCAGGCAGTGAATATTTCAACTACAAGGACTAATTCTCCCTGGTACTTTTGGCTTTAGTAGATGCAGAGTACAAGTTCCTGTTGTTTAACATGGGGGCCAGTGGGTCATCATCTGATGCTCAGATATTCAATTGTAGCAAACTGAGAAGAAGAATTGAGAACGGAACCTTGGACTACCACCACCTGAACCACTTGGACCTGGGGGCCAAATCTACACTACTTCCTGCTGGGGGGCGATGCCTTTGCCCTTATGCCTTGACTGGTCAAGCCATACAGTAGACATCAACTGACCAGAGAGGAGAGAATAGCTAACTACAGGATATCCAGGGACTGGAGGGTGGTCGTGAACTCTTTTGGTATACTAGTAAGACGATTCAGGGTGCTGCTGACCACCATGGAGCAGAGAACAAAAGTGGTCTCTGAGACATTGTGTTACATAACATGCTGAGAAGCCATCACGGGGAGGAGACAGACCACCCACTCCAGCGGACGACATACAACCACCACAGAATGACCAGGGAGAGCAGACACAGGATGAAAACATCAGAAATCCATCGAGGGAGGCCAAACATCAATGAGACCTACTGAAAGGCTACTTCAACAACCTCGGGACACTGGCTGGGCAGGTGGGCAGAATTTAAGAAGACTGAGGGGAGAACAAGCTGTCATCAATCAGTCCTATTAAGGACTACCCAAATAATCCAAGAACTTTTATTGCGAAAGTGTTACACATTTTTCCCCCAGAGTTATATTTGTAGATTTAAAACACTTAAAGTGATGCTCTTTTCAGTAAAGATAAATTTTATTAAAGAACTATGCGATAAAATTATACAGTAAAATTTCGTAAATCATGTAAAAATTTGCACCATATGAGTTGACCAAAAATATATTTTGTTTAAGTTTTTCTCAGTTATTGCTGTGTCTAACTACGAACACTAATAATCCAAAATGGAGGCTGATACCTGACCTTTTATTGCAGAAAAGCAGTCTTTAATACCAGACAAATCATACCTGATCACCAGTGAGATGCATGTTGGACACAATACCACATCAGTGTCACTGGGTGGTTTTGGCAGGCACTCAAACAAAGACTATTTTGGGAAGTTCAAACTCAAGTCCTCAAAGATAAGGGGGTAGTGGCTGTACAGTGGATACACAATATATGAAATAAAACAACCATAATACAAGTGTTAAGATGTTTATTTACATCTGCATAAAATGCACATTATCTTCTGATTATAAATATTGATCTAAAAATACATCTGAAAAATAACATTAACATTTGAAAAGAGTTAGTACATTTATCGGATAACTGTATTTAGTGTAAGCAAAGGTATCACAAGTCGCAAAATTACAATGTGTTTATAACAACAGTACAAAAAAAAAAAAAAGTTCCAAATGGACAGACCAAACAAAAATATATGAATAAAATTAACTAAAATATGAACCAAGGTTCTGTGTGAAAAAAAAAATTCCCTGCATTATCATGAGAACTATTACTATAACTAATTTTGCAATTCTTGTGATCATTATGTTAAACCAACAGTTTATTGATGAACTAGAAAAGATCTCGGCCAGGCAGCGTGTTTCCACTCCTATATTTTGCTATTCTGGATTATAATATCCAGAATTTTGTGAGGATGGAGATCTAACTTATATATATTACAGAGACAACATTATGTCCTGCATTTTTTGCAATAAATATATAAAATAAAAATATGCAAAAAAATGGCCTGATGTCACACTGATAAAAAATTCTCCAAAAAAAATCCTATATCTAGACGTAGATCCAGATCACCAACAAAACTGAATCATCTATTTGTTGTTCCATTGTCAAAATCTCCTGTAAATCTCATTAAAAATCTGTTATTTATTGAGTTATTTTGCAAACAGAAAACCAACACCACCAAAAACACCCTCCTCAGTGGAAACAACAGAGTATTAAAAGTCTCTGTGATTGCAACAAGCTTTCTTGGCCGGGATTCACAAAAGGTCTTAGACAAAAAATTGTCATAACTTTAAGAGAAAAGTGCAAGAATTTTGTCATAAAGTTAAGACGTTTTTTTTGCTTAGACAAAATGGGATTCACAAAAGGTCTTTAGACAAAAATTTGTCTTAGATTTTGTCATAACTTTAAGACCACTGCAGGGCAGACTTAAGTCATTTTTAAAATATTCCATTGCATGTTTTTACATTTTACCCTTTGTTATGAAAACAACATCAGTGTCGATTCTAGAAATTTTGAAATGCGGGGGCAGTTCCCCACCCCCCACCCCCATGTCCGAAAAATGTGGGGGCTTGGTCAATAAAAATGGGAACTTGTACCTCCGCCAAATAGGGATTAATATTTGTCTGTATGTTTGTTAGCAGGATTACACAAATGCTACTGTATGGATGTTCGTGAAAAAAATAGAAGATGGAACCTGATCCAACTTAGATCCCAATGAATTTTGTTACTTATCTGGATCACTGCTGGAGCAAAAAAAAATATCAAAGACTTGGGGCTGTATTCTATAACAATACTTTTGTAGCAATATTTTTTAAAATAGAAGCGCCTCAATGAAAGATCAAATGCTTTAAACTCGGGAACTCATGGCCATAGCACCCAAGTTATTAATATTCATGAGAAGATATGAGGTTATAGAGTTCCATTGAGGTTTTCTAATATTTTATAAAATGGAAGCCTCAACAAAGATCTAACACTTTAAACTTGAGAACTCACAGCCATAGCACCCAACTCATTAATATTCATGAGAAGATATGAGGTCATAGATTTCCCTTAGTGTTTCTAGCAATATTTTATAAAATTGAAGCCTCAACAAAGATTTAACACTTTAAACTTGAGAACTCACGGCCATAGCACCCAACTCAGAAGAATTCCCATGAGAAGATATGAGGTAACAGACATGCTGTATGAACTGGTTCAACAGTACAGTTTCAAACTGTAGTATCCATTTTGTTTTCATTTTTCACTGAAAAAACGACCAAATATAGCCTTCACAATGATAAAATTAAAGGATTCTCGCGAAACGATTGGTGCCTCTCCATTTTGTAAACATGTGGGATCGCGTCTTCTACCAAACGCGCCGAATATACTGAATTGCGGGTTAGTACTAAAACTCGCGAGATATCGTGTATCCTGCGCTCTAGAAGCATCACTGAACATAATACTATTGGGATCTGTACTTCCTATAAAAGTAATTTCTGTGGATTGTAATAGAAATTTACATCATTTAATTACCTATAAATTTCCACATTTTATCTTCTTGTGGTAAAAATATTGTCATAAAAATGGCTGACTCACAATAAAACACAAAGACTACTATTTTTACACAATTTTACAAAAAAAGTAACAAATCTGTGTTATAACTTTGAAGAGAATGTTTGGTGTATTTATCGATGAAAAATGTTTTTGTTTTACTAAAATTTGTTAATTTGAATTCAAAGTAGTTAAGACTTTTTGCACAACTTTTGTCTCAGCTAAGATTTTGCTAAGCACTTTTTGTGAATCCCAATTTAAGAAAAAATCTTAGCTAAGACAAAAGTCATAACTTTAAGACTGGTCTAAGCAAAAAAAAATGCCTAAGACTTAAGACCTTTTGTGAATCAGGCCCAGATTCCTAAATATTATATATTTTGATATGTCCTCATAAATCTGCCAGTATAAAAGCAAATTGAAAAGCGGAAAGCAGGTTCTATAACATAAAATATTGGTGGCATCATTACAGTTCGGCCTGCTTGTCACCGACACTATACAAATGACATGGAAACTTTCTCAATGTGAACAAACCCTAAAACCTAACAAATGTAACTTACGCTGATAAGCAACAAAGCAAATTTTGGACATATTTAAGTACATCAAGATGGCAACTCAAGAGATATTTTTTAAATCATTTAAAAAACAGGAAATGAAATTATATATACATGTAAAACATGTCACTGAGACCAGTAAAGTAACTTTTAAAATCGTATATTCTGACACCATTTTCAAATTATGAAATATTGACGGAATATAAGTTGCAACTCAAAAATCATTCATTACTTAATATAAATTATAAACTCATTCATGACAGCATCCATGTTTGCATTGTCACCCATTCTGCAGAATATGTAAAATATGTGTAAACGCCCACACACTTTTCAGCAATTTCACAGTCCAGAGTGTGTAAACTACTTTTATACATATTTTACTCAATTTCCTCCCACTCAATTAAACTAAACATGCATCATTTTATATAACCACGGATTACAGTGGGATTTTCCCACTTTCTGCGAAATTTCAAGGATTTTGATTGGTTGAAAATGTCACAGATACAATACATTTGATTGACTACCCATTCGTAAAAAGCCATGTATTTATTTCACAGATAAATAATGGAATTCCACATGTGGTTTGTAAAATACACATCATTATACCACACTGTGAGGTATGTTGTTTGATGTTTATATTATGCCTCATTTTATTGCTCATGCTTAAATAAACACCTATTCCTTTTTTTAGCAATTTTCTTGTTATATCACTGAGTGGGAGATACTGTGAACAATTTCAGTGAGTATAATAATCAGAAGAATAGGATGATAAACTCTGTCATAATATGATAACAGAAATTCTGACAACATGAGCTATTTGAAAAGAAGCAGATAGAATGACAATTTAAAGACAATATCACAAGGGTAGTGTATTAAACACAAACAGATAGCACCTTATCAATCAGTGCAGTACATCTTTGATTTAGCATACTTAAATGGGTATTGGTGGTGGACCAATTCACACCCGTGTACCTATTCACGCCCACCCCTAAATTAACTGAAGAGAATTACTGTTACATAATAAATTACCAAATGTATACAATCAATTTTTATAATTATCTTTGGTGTGGTAAATTTATTTTCTATTAAAAAGTATAAATCTGAGGGTGGGCATGAATAGGTACAAGGGCGTGAATTGGTCCATCACCACTAGTGGTAATTCATCATATTGTAAATATACTCCTGTACAGATTGCTGCACTCCAGATCTTTCTCTGGGGTGAAGGCTATCAATTGTCAAGCAAAAAGAATGCAAATACATTTTAACTTGCTCATTAATATTCATGAATTGAATTTACTTGTCCACAAATACAAAGTTTATTAATTTGTCAAACAAAAATACTGCTAATATCTTTTGATTTGTCCATTAATGAAGATGAAAACAAATAGCAAAATTACTATTTGAATATTTGGTCATTTGGTAAATATTTGGTATCGGTTTTACAGCTGAAGTACTTAACTTAGCTTATGTTACATGGTTTTTAAGAAAAACCATACATAGTGTTTTGCAATTCTTTTTTATTCTTTCCTTGTTTTACAATTCATTTCGTAATTTATCACAGAATACAAAACTTAAAAGCTAACCTCTGGGAGAAAAAAGAAGTCAGTTTCATTTCTGCAAATTTGTATTTTAATACAAAAGCTTGAAGGAAAGCATGGAAACAATGCAGTATTAGTATTAGTACAGAGCAAGTATTTTTTAACAAAATAACTTGTTTAATTTTTGATGATGAATTTTACAGGTAATTAATATAAACCAATTTTATTTATCACTGTCAAATTTTATTTGGATAGCGATCATGACAACAAACAACTGTGGTTTGTCCTTTTAGCCTTATTCAGTAATATTTTTCAGTGGAATTTAGAAGTCCTGTGCATGTTTAGTTCGCCATTGTCAAGCAAATACACTACGAAAGTCTACTACTTTTGGAATACTATGAATATTCAGAAGTCTACAACTTTTGGAAAGCTGTACTGCTATTAGTTGACAAGAATATGGAAGATAAATGTCACTGTACTTAAGTAAATCACATTTCCACAGCCTCTTCATGCTTTATATTTAGAAAGGATGAGACTAAGATACATAAAATTAGTCACTGTGTGTGAAAGACCCCAGTAAACAACACTCCCTACACACAAAACTACACACAGCTGAATTTCAGAAAAAATGTTTTGTTATATAGATATTTCAGAATCGTGCTATCTTGTATACACAAGATAACACTATATCATAATTACAATATAAAGCCTTATAATAACTACACATTAAACAATATTAGTTTGACTTTTGTGGATTTCTGTATGAATGCCATTTTACAAAATCCTTCTACTTTCCTTACAAATTTAATATCCCACATAACCTTATCTTTGCGGAAATTCTAACCGAAAGTCTATCTAAGCAGGATTTTAAAAGTGACATTAATTTTGATACTAAACTGTGACACGTAAGTCTTATAAACAGCGAATGATGGTTTACAACTTGACAAAGAAATACAGTAGCATTCATATGACACTTTTTGTGCTCATTCAGGACATTTAGCACCTCCCTTACAACTGACAAGTGAACAAATAGTGAAACTCAATTAAACAAAGTCATAAACATATTTTTCTGTGTGGTCTAAATTCAAGAATAGGAGTGTGACATATACAGCAAAAACTAAGCAAGTTTTGTGAGTGTCATCTTGTTGTTAGAGCATGTTAACACACAACAGTGACTACGGCTGATGTTTTAAATGTTCAACGAGTCAAACGCTACAGAAAAACCGCTCAGAATGTACCCTTATTATGGAATTTTTTAATACAAAAGTATATTTGTTAAATATTTGTGTTCACTAATGAACCCTCTGTTGCATTACACTTTCACTTAAGTCTCTTTCTCTGTCAAAGATACCAACCACAGTAAGTGCCCTGCTCATTCACTACAGGATGGTTTCCAGGTTGGCAGAGCCAAGGTCCAGATACAAAGTTGGGGATGTCGGTGGAATATCAAACATGTCTGATATTTTGCCGATCCACCACGACAAACCAGGAAACTACAACCAATCCTAACCGACTATGTAAATCCATAGTTACCAACAAGTCGGACCCAGTGGAACACCCCCATTAAAGTCTCTTTCTCTGTCAAAGTTACTTGCTACAGTTCCCTGTTGATTCATGAAACAAGATGGCTGGACCAGCAAATACACTCAACAAATACACAGTACAGTAGAACTGCTATTAGCCGACCTCCTACTATGTTAACATACAATTTTATGAAGTCTTTACTATCCTCCCCAAACATTTTTTCCCGATTGTTTTTAAACTAAATTATCTGTTCAATTTTACAAACCCAATCTTTCCCTACCAGCAGACACAGTTTGTACATTATTATTATAATCACATCAAGAATCACAGTATGTGTCTGTTCTGTTAATATACAAACTAAGTTGTTGAATAAACATGTACAGAGCATTTAAAAGTATCAACCATTTTATCAAATATTCAGTTCTCTTTGTACTGGGACAACTGTGCTCACAACCATATCATATGTCTGAAATAAAGAACTATCTATCTATCTATAAAGAACATAGAGCTCAGTACTTTTATTGTAATTTGAAAACAAGTGTTTTGATAATATGAGCAAATATTTTTGTGACAATGTATAAAGTACATACTGCACCAAAATAAGCCTAAAATCATGAGGGATTGATCCTCTTAAAAAGCTCTTCCAATTTTACACTATGGAAGTTTACTTGAGTAAGAAATATAAAATTTGCCACATATCTGAAATTCGCCACATGTGGAAACACTAATAAAACAAATGAATTGAGGTGAGTTTTGCTGAATGTATAGTGAATTACTGCTTTTTGAACTAAAAAATACCAAGTTTAATACAAAACATCTTTTTTTTCATAGAATTAAGTAAGATTTTTAGAGGTGGCGAAAATGTAGATTTCTGGCAAATTTTTCGATTCTTTACTACTTCATCAATAGTATTGTCCCTTAAAACAAAACAATATAGCATATTTCATAGTTTACTCCAGCCACTGTAATCATGCTCAGTGTATTACAGAGGGCAATGATTTTCCAATTACACAAAGTAAAATTGAACAAAAACAAACAATATAATTTTTTCAACTTCCTTCAAATAAAAAAAATAAACTGATCAATTTACTTACATCTTACAATATTTAATGTTCGTCCAGTAAAACTACATATTTATATTAATATTGTATCCCTCAATATAATCAAGATATAATATATAGGGATACAATATAATATAACGATATAAATTATCTCAAATTTGCACTCCATCAGCACCATGCTCAACATATCAGAATATATCTAATTTCCATCTCATGAAAATGTACAAAATCTTTTCCCTTAAAGTGATGTAACTGACATAATCCAATACTATCCCAAAAAGGTTACATCAGAACTACACTCAATATTGGAAGGCTACTTTTAATGTTCACATTATGAAAATGTACCTCTAATTTACAAACTAATATTTTTCCTTAAAACGATAAAAATAATAAAAGGATCATTTAGTTCAGTAAACAGTACACATGTACAAGTTAATCACAGGTCCAGTCGATGTGGAATATTTAAAATTTTCACATTGTGAAAATATATTAGTAATTCATGCAAATCACTTTTTCTCCCCTCAAAATGACAAAAACAGCCTTCAACGTTTGCCTCAATCTACAGTTTTATCCATTATAATAAACACACTATTTGCGCTGTCCATGCTCCCCTACCACTTCATGGTATGCAGGGGGAGGTGCCATATTGTCTTTGTCGCCGTTTGCCGCGTATGCTTGGTTTCCCATCCCATCGCTATAAGATGGAGGCTGAACGGGACTGGTAGGAAATGGAGGAGGAGCATATGGATCATTGGGGTTGACTCCATAGGGTGGATACACTACAGGTGCCTGTTGGCCCGGCATGCCAGTCTGTCCACTGACAGGGTATGACTGGGCACCAGTCGGAACTGCTCCCACCACAACTGTGAATCAAAATATAGTACAAAATAAGTACATGTATTTGTATGTATGGTATGTAGAAAAGATGATTTGATAATAGTATGCAAAAATTATCACCTAGGAAACCCATTTATTTTATTATCCATTTCACACTGTAGTTGATCTAAAGACTGGGAAACATTTTTTTTATACTCCGTGTACTTCTTACTATGGCAAATGCAAAAAGATATGCCAAATTTTCATGGATATTTCTACAACTAAGTCTGCTACAAATATGCTATATATATATATTTAGAAAGGGTGTTTATAAGTTTCTTCACACAGGTTTTCCCAGGTATTTTGCTTCATATCTTTCTTCCTACAGCAGTTCTTATACTACCAGGCGCAGTCAAAGTGGTGGCAATTACCTTGTCATCATAACCAGTTCTACCCTTCTGTTCATAAATCTGTAAAAACAGTTTGGTAACAGTTTTGCTTTTGATGCTCCCACAGTATGGAATGCTGTTCTTGATGAGATTCGTGCCTCTTCCACCCTAGCCTCTTTGAGAAAGCAGCTTAAAACCTACCTGTACACCAAAGCATACAGACCTTAGCCTGGATCATCCCCTGGCGTTCTCTGTGGTGCTTGACCCCTCTTCTGTCTCTGGACACTGAAATTTGGTCAACTGCTTTTTTGCGCCTTAGATTCCTCTTGTATAGGGAGATTAAGTGCTATAAACGTCCAATTATAATTAGAATTATATTTACACTGCTTTTTCTCATTTTTGTTGCATTAAAATCCACGCAGATGGTGTACATTTTTTTGTCTCCGGACTGTCATGAATTGTGGCGTAGCATGAGGAATGTCTGTCTATTCACTGAAGTTAAGTGGTAATGGGCTACGTTAGTACTTGGATGGGTGACCGCTTCAGTGCACTTCTCGTGTCTCTGATGGCTTTGCGGCTCATGCCAGTAGGCCGAAAACCCTTTCGGCCTTGTTTCTCACTAGCCATACATGAAAAGATAGAATACCTGTATGTGTTGTACGTCTCATCGAGGCATACTGTCGACGTCTGTAGTAAGAACCCGCCGCCCCACAGCAACAGGCCAGCACGGCGAACAGCACCACCCTGACAATAATACAAGAGAGAGTAGACACTCAAAATGACTGGAGTAATCAGTGCATTTTAGAATTTCAATACCTTTTATTATAACAGTGGTTTTGGTCATATACTGGTGGCTAGTTTTAGTTTTGCAGAAAGTTGTGGTTACTTGTAAATGTACACTGTAAACTATTGAGAACTGCCAAACAACTGCAATAAAATATGATTGAATGATTGAATGACTGATTGATTGATTGGCTAACTAACTAATTGATTGATTGACTTATTTGGAGTATAATATCGCTATTCACACATTTAATGCTCTGTAGCATATGTGGCTTTCACCATAATATAAGGGTCAGGGTGTTGGGTAAGTGAAACGAGCAGTTGGTCATTTTGTCTACAGACTGTGTGATCCAACAAGCATTTTTAAAGCAACTACCAACTTTGTCACAAATTGTTGCTCCAGAGACTGGAATCAACAGCCTTAAAGCATTACACAACCGAGTCTCTCAACATCACTTTCAATAAGTTGCTAAGTCAGAAATGTGGAAGTTGGCAAAATACATGCAAATTTGTGACTAGTGGCACCCTTTGACAGTCACAAAAAGGCTAATCGCGATTTGTGGGTAACTTTACATCAAAGGACATCAGAGGCCTAACATAGACGCATAAAACTCAAAGGTACGAAAAGTTTCCCAGAAGTCAAGGGAAATACAATGGGCTTTCATCACTTTCAAATTTCTTGACCTGTGTAAAGTATTATGGTATGGAAAATATCACAAAGGATATAATAATTGGGAATCATCAAGTAACTACAACTTTCTTCCATTTAAACCAGAACAAATCATACTTGTATGTTTGGTGACCATTATGTTCAGCTGGGTTCCACTAAGTATAAGACAAAAATACATCTTTTTAAGGCTTAACTGTTTGTCAATTTTAACATTTAATCTTTAGAACAAAATAAATCTATATAACTCACCAAAAATACCACACACTCCACCAGGTTGTGGTGTAAGCCTCACATCTGTCAATTAAAAATGCCTGAAAATACAAAACAACAAGAGGGTCAGAGATGCCCCAAAAGGCGGGTTGCGCGGGCAGCAATAAGGTTAGCGACTGCTGTAATTAAATTTAGAAACAAGGAAAGAAGTGTTAGGTCACCTAGTTTAGGTAAATGTGTTAGACGTGCTAAGAAATGTAAAACTTGTAATCTAGGTTACATAATTGTATCTATGCTATAAACGGACAAAAATAGACTGAATTACACCAATTTTGAAAGCAACTTATCTATGATTGTGATCTATCTCCCTGTCAAGTTTGAATTTGATTGGGATTGGACAAAGGATTTTCGAGTAAGAGTCCGTAAATGGAAATGCTGATGGACAAACAGACAAAAAACGGACACACAAAAAGACAGAATTACACCAATTTCAGAAGCAACTTAGCTATGATGATGATCTCCCTGTCAAGTTTGAATTTGATTGGATAAAGGGTTTTTGAGTTAGAGTCCAGAAACGCAAAATGTTGACGGACAGACAGACGTTGGATACATCAATCTAATGATGGTTACACGCAAGCTGCCTAAAAACAAAGCTTGAGGTTATTTCTTATTATTTGGACTTTATGCAAAATTACAGTCTGACTGGCAGTTAGTACCATGAAGGCAAAGCCTGGGTGGTTCTAAAGTGTTAATCAACTGTAATTCTGTATAAGGTCAATCTTATGATGGAGTATTACTATCCTAACACAATATGCGTCAAAGTTTGCTCAAATTTAATGTCTAAATGACACATTTGATGTGAATGATAATTGGGTGAACTTTATCAAGAATTTTAATCCATCTGTTTTTGACGCTCAATCAATAAGATTCACTGACACTCTTTTAAATACTCAACAACTATCCCACTTGTGGTCATTTATTCCTCAGCCACAGTGAAGTTTATTTTTAATAATTTAATAAAAAAATGTCCTGTGAGAGGTATCGTCCTAACTAGTTTGTTGAAGAAATTGTGAGCTTAAAATGAGGTGTGCATCATGTTTTATGTTCCTTTTGACCACTAGGTTTTATATTGTCATGAGCTGGACTTGAACCCATTACCACTAAGGTGAAAAGCAAGTGATTATTTGCCAGACTGGATGACAACTGAGGCAATGCAGCCTGCTTACATTAAGTGTTTGACTTGTACAGCAAAGGAGGCTTGAACTTAACAAAACAAATATGTCAAGATTTGGACTATGGACTTATTTTACAATTGACCATGAGTTGGCAGCCACTAGAAGTCTTAACAACTGACATTTATTTCAATTTATAGATCCAGAATGATATAAAACTGTTATAAGGATGTACAGTTTGCCACAGTGGGTACCCTTATAAAATAATACAAAGTAATATTAGTCAGGAAAAAAAAATTCCCACAAGTCTAGGAAATAGAATGCACTTTCCTCAGTAGCATAAGTTACAGATGTGTTGCTCTATAACTATATTCTACTCAAGAATGCTTTAAATGAGCACAGGACAAACATTAGTACCAATACAAAACACACCAGAGTGTACATCACCTGAGGGAAAATTTACAAAAGTTTGGTAATACAGCCTCACTTTACCTTGTCCTATTTCTATTGAAAATATCTCAGATTAGTTCGAAAAACAAAAATTCTCCTGCAAACTTTCAACTTACTTGAAAATGTAAAAATCAGCCAAAGTTAAACAGTTATGTTAATTACGGTGAATAAAGTTTTCAAAATCTCGGCTATAATTTACCATAATTTCGTTTTTTGTTGGTGTTTTGGGGTGGGGGGGGAAGTTTGTCACATACATTTATCCATTGTGTGTTTAAAACAGACATCATTTCTAAAAAACTCATCTCGACAAACTTTGGGATACTTTACAACAGTCATATGCATTTTGATACTTCACCAAGACTGGTATTGCTTAATCAAAACTTGCACAATACTGTGTCTTGTGCAATATCTTCCCCAGCTCAGGGGAGCTCAGTGAGCTAAACCAACAACAGAATTTGCAAGTGCCAGTCAATAAAGTCCTAGAACAGTAAGCCAGGGCCATGGTTGTGAATGTGAGGAAATGGGGAAACTTGAGCTGAAGAGGCAAGTGTTCAGTAGCTTCCTAATACAGATTTACTGTAAATGACCTATTTAGCGCATAGTGCGCTAAGGAAAGACTATTTTTATTCAATATTTGGTGGGAAAAAATTCCCCTTTTAGCGCACCCATCATGAAGCACTTTCTGGGATGAAGTATAAGGTCAATCCAGTAAGAATAACGGTGTTCCGACATTTAGAATCTAACAAAAGTACCTACTTCTTATTACTCCTACCTACTATTATTATTATTATTATTGTAAATATGGCGGTAGATAAAAACAAACTCGAAAGTCATGACAAAAATGTCAATTTATTAAGTAAAAATACGTACAATATATAAAAAATATGTGGATATTGTGCACTGTCACCGACGATATTGCTGGGAAAAAAGAGGTAGGGTGCGGTTACAAGGGCGGATGTGCTAAATAGGTCATTTACGGTAGATTTTAATATTCCATGCAGTCCTCATGATCTACCCATAAACATCGAATATTTAATGCATCCGACGTTATTTTTGGCCTACTTACATTTCAAGCTTTAGTAGTATCTATAATACTTAATACGTTGAGATTTGTATTAGGGTTGAAGCTTGTCTTCTGTAATATTTCAAAAACCTCTCACGAGCTTTCAGGTGCTAAACTAAATGTACATGCTGGAGGCATGAAGGCGGGCTGCTGTATCAACTTACAGGGTCGTCCATCTTTAAAAGGGCACTACTCCCATACTAGGGGTATTTACAGAAGGATAAGGTTGTAAAACCAAATTCACATACAACTAGTTATAACTGCACAGAAGTGTGTGAATGGCCCATAAAAAATGTTACAGAGGGACTGGTAATCATGTGAAAAGGAAATTGTTGAAAGTTGATGAATAAAGGTTGAAATGTTGGATTTGTAAACTTTGTGATCAAAAGAGGAAACTGGAATTTAGACTTTGGGAGACTGCATCTGTTATTTCTACAGGAGGTGTTTGGATTGAGCTTTTAACTGAGGTGTACTGGTCTGCTGTGTTTTAGTATTTTGTATGCAATCAGACCAATTTTGAACTGTACCCTGTGTATGACTGCCAGCCAGTGGAGTTTACTTCAATTGTGTTGAAATTTAGGATAACTTGGAGGACTGAGTGACTACCCTGCAGAGTGAATTTTGAACAAAGGGCAGTCTCCTGAACTCAAAAGACTGTGAGTGAGACAAAGAAGGAATTACAGTAGTCTAATTAACTCCTTACTAGAGCATTTGCATGGATGACTGTATTGAGACCAAATAAGTCCAATGTATATCTCATATATGAATTTGAGTAAACTTAAGTGACTTGAGACACATGATACAAGAGAGCCATGTTAGAAGTCAAACACCAGCAAGATTTCTGATATGAGATAAGGGTGCCACTTGATTTACAAGAAGTTCAGTTATGCTGCTCACCAACCCTAAAACCTCTCAAAGACAAGCAACATTTATACTTACACAAGGGGAATAAATGCTTGAACATTAATGTATAATTCCAGTCTGACAGTTAATTGTGAAAAAACCGTTTAATATCATGAAATGCAGGTGACAAACTTCATTTGTTGAGCAGTATGCAGTTGTGCTTTTAACCTGAATCCAGGAAAATGAACCTCCTAGGCTCCTAGATGATAATAAAAAAATGTCCAGGTATTTACATCATTCTATCATTCTTCATTGTAACTTTAACAGTGCAATTTAAAAATACAAATACAATAATAGTACATATACAAACAATTCTGCCATAGAAAAGATCACTCTCTCTTTAATTACAATTTAAATACCTACTTAAGATTACAAGACCAAAGATTTTTAATTCCTTTGTATAACTACCATTTTATTTATTATCATTAAAAAATAGACTTCGGGGAGGCCAATTTTCCACCCCCATAAATTATCAGAGTTTTTTTTTCTTGACGACCAGTTTTCTATGAGGCCACTTTTGTAGGAGGCCAATTTCCCACCTTCCTTTTAACCTGTATAGCAGGGTTATTTTGCAAATGGGCCTCTATAGCTCTATATAGGTACGTTGGAACACATTAACAATGTGACATGACATCAGCCTGACTATACATGCCTTACTGCTTACAGTGTTATGACTTTATACATACACCTGGGACTATATTCAAGCTTATTAGTCCTTGGTATTTTTCTGGTCCATAATATGAATACCGGCCCCACATATAATACACACACACACACACACCTCCCTTTTCATTGCTGGCTCATTAATAAAAGGGACAAAGGTAAATTTGAACCAACAATCAGCTCAATTTGAGCTAAAAATAGTTTCAGGATTAAATTTGTATTAAAAAACAGTTGAGAAATGTAAGCGACAAAGCAAGGCTAGCCAGTGGCCGACATCAATTACACTTACGTAGAATAAATATCAAACAGAAATAATTTACACAACACTTAATTAGACCTTTATTTTACTTGCGATTGTTCAAAGTTATTCTTGTATGTGCACTGAAAATGGTTGTGACCTTTGTCAAAGGCTTTTGTAAGGTCATTAAACCAAACACTTGTTGGGGCTTGTATACAGATTCAGGGAATTCAATAACTATTGTCCTAGCCTTGCCTAAGGCTCCGGTTTCTTTCTAATTAGATCAGTTTGCAATGGACCACAGCAGACTACCATAAGACTGAGTGTCTGATATCTCCCAAAATAATATGAGTGTTTAATGAATACTAAATCTACACAGTTTGTCTTGTGTACAAATCTCAGCCTTACGAAAGGCTACTCGTGTATATGAAATTTCTTGTGACCATGTTGCAACGCTTATGCATACCCATAAAGTGTATTGTGTAAAGAAGACCCATGGCCATTATTTCCAAACAATGAACTTTAAAATTAACTTACTTCAATGCTTAAACCATCCTTTTTCAAAAACACCAGAGCATATAAATGTGTGAGTTGGTCGCTTGTTTACTTATAGATTTATATAGAATGTTTATGGCTGCAGCTACTGGTGTCAGTATTCTGGTGCGCGGATGTTTGGCCAGCAGACGTTTGGCTGGTGGACGTTTGGCCAGTGACTTTTTGTGGGGGTAGGAAAATTGGCCGGTGACTTTTTTATGTGTTATTTATTTATGTTATTATCTTGTTTTATTATTTGACCCAAATGAAAAAAACTTGTGTTTATTTATGTTATTATCTTGTTTTATTATTTGACCCAAATGAAAAAACTTGTGTTTATATTGCAAAAGGAGTTTAAAATGTAACTTTATTTCATTTCAAGTAAAATGCTTTCAACTTTAGTCTCTGATAACTGCTTAGGATTAAATATAAGAAACTAAAAGGCATTTGATAACTGCTCAGGATTAAATATAATATTTATAAAAGAACTAAAAGGCCTTTGATTCTAAGTCAGAATTGCCGATTGTTTTTAAGCTTAGTATGCCTTTGTGCATGCACTACTCTTACAACCTGCCCGTGGAAAGCTACCCATGAAAAGACAATGCAAACATGCCCTTGATCTACAAAAGAAACTGCAGAATAGTGCTCACGCATCGCAGAAGATGACATTACTATCAGTGAATTTCTACATGGTGCTGGACACTATCTGACTGAGCAAATGAATGTTTTATGTTTCAGTATTAAGACCAGTTAATGACAGTGCTAATGATGTTACAATGTTTAGATGTATTGCCAAGACAGTTCTTTTTGTTGAAGACCTGTTATTGAAAGCGATGATGGTGTTTTAATGTTTAGGTGTATTGCTGTATTATATCTTTGTGTCAATAAAAATGACAAAAAAGGTTTTTTTTGTTGGAGACAATATAAAAATAACACATTAACCCTCACTTGAAGTGTTTACTAAAGTTATTTCATTTAGGACTATTTTGAAAAAATACATAAAAATGTCACCAATTGTCCTACCCCCCCAAAAAGTCACCGGCCTAACGTCTGCCGGCCAAATGTCCATCGACCAAATGTCCACCAGCCAAATGTCCCTGATTCCAGTATTCAACCCCTAGTCCTCTGTCAAACACTTTATAAGCAAAACCTCTGCACATTGTTGGCAAATAATTCAGTTGCTTCCTTTTGTATTTCTCTGTGATACTGAAAATTCTGTGCTTGCGTGCATCACAAGTCACTAATATATTTATTATTTACTATTTTCTATTTTGTATGCATATGTGTAAGGCACCACGGGTGGACAATGTCGTGCACTTACATCAACTATGGATGGGAAATTTCCAATTTTAACTAAAAGCAAAGTCTGTTTCCTCAACGTTGCAAGAATCCAGCATGTAGGATATTTTTACTATTCAAACAAATCTGGCATAAATATGTGAAGGTTAAAAACAAGCACACATCTCCATACAAGTTCTAACCAGGAACTTTTAAACAATGTTCATTTTCAGACACGGCACAATTATTTCAAAGTGATTTACAACCTTGCACTTTTTACCTTTGTCCAAATGAATATATAGGGCAAAAATAGGTTTTATAATGAAATAAAACCTCCCTTAATTACACTACTTGCCATGGCTGATCAAAGGACAGTGACTTTATTACTGACAGAACTTTGAAGAGTTGATTACAAATGTATACCATTATCTTAGACCACATCTCAAATATATAATACATAAATTAGTTACCTGAATAATAACAATACTTATCCACAGTTTATTCATGATTAAACTTGTTCTTTACTGGAAGAAACTCCAAAATTTTGGTACTTGTATATTTTATTTCCTTGTTTATGTACTTCTACAGTAGAGTCACTGTTTACTTTCAGATCTCGTCGTTGTGCAATTTCAAATCTCGCCCTTTGCACATATCCGTTTCTAAAAATAGTGTTATATACACAGAGAGACATATAACTAAACAGAAGTACTGTCCTGACAACTGAATCTACGTATGTATGTCCGCATATAACACTTTTTATGTCCCCACAAACTATATCGTGCTTCATATCCTCGAGGCGTGAATCTGTGTGAGGTAAATGGAAATGTCTATTCATGTAAAAAGTTTCTTAGGAGTTTGCTATGACTTAAATAGGATGTAAGAAAAGTGACTGGTAGATTTGGGGGGATTTCAAGGCTTCCTTCTGTTCTCACGTGTGTGAAGTTTTTTATTAGGCAAAGTATTATTGTTCTCACTTAATCGCAGCGAATCCCCAGTAATTCGTGAATATTATCGAATGTGTTCACAATGGGGCAAGTTCAAGCTTATGGTATACATATGTATTGTAACGTTGCTGGTTTAATAAACACTGGACTTGCTCAAGAGTCTTTACTTTCAGGGTGATTTTTGAGACAATGAATGAGTGCATTTTATAAAAGTCTGAATTGTGCACTCTATAGAAATTCTGAAGGGAGACGTTTTAGATTTTTGGTACCTTTTTTATTTGTACAGATGTATAGTATAGTATTTATTTATTTCATTTCTGTACATGCATACAATATTATACTTTTTTTACAATATGAATATGACTTTGGCACTTTAGTATATGAGGGTTTGTGGATCTTATCTGTGTAGCAAGGTTAGCAGTGACTTTTTGGGCTAGCAGGTTTGGAATCTAAACATTGGTAGTTGCTTACTGATGCCCGACAGTTTGTAGTGCAGAATCTTGAGCAACGGATATATGTTTGGTTTCCTCTTATCACTACCAATCGTGATTATAACCTATACAATATTTTGAAAGCAATGTTAAACCCAAATAAATCAAAACCCTTCACCACTGGGAAGCCACATTGGCCCAGTGGTTAACTTAAGATCCCAACTACGGCCTGCGTAAATTATAGTCATGCATGTCTCTATTGATGTTCAATTCCAGTGCCTTCAAACCACACAGAGAAATACACAGAAGTATGACTCTTAATTTAAGAAGCTGAGCTTAATAAATGGAATCCCTGAAAATCCTGGTGCTAACTGTGCGGAAAAAACAGATGTTTCACGGATCCCCAACGGATATAGGCCACAGTTCCATATATGGAAACTGACACTGATGAGGGTGGATCATGTAAAAGATTTACGGATCTGCTACGGATCTCCTACGGAGCGCTACGGTGACCAAAGGACAGGTTTGCGGATGTCCTTTTGACTGTTTTTTAATCCACAAACCCTTTCCATGTCAATCCGTAGCAGGTTGGTAGCAGATCCGGTTAGATCCGGCTATGTTTTGGGCGATATTTCTTGGCACAGAAGCATCACAGATGAAAGGGATGCCACAAGGACATCC
The DNA here is from genome assembly GCA_964017235.1 of Sabellastarte sp. h YS-2021. Taxonomy (NCBI): domain Eukaryota; kingdom Metazoa; phylum Annelida; class Polychaeta; order Sabellida; family Sabellidae; genus Sabellastarte; species Sabellastarte sp. h YS-2021. The sequence goes on from OZ024938.1 coordinate 62,074,257, forward strand.
AGGATGGGTATACAGACAATAAGGACACTCACAGATGAGCTACAGATGAGATACGGAAGAACTATGGATGTTTGATTTTTCCGTAATGGTCTAGAGATCTTATCTGATTTTAAGCATGCCGCTATGGATCGCTACAGATTGCAGCATGCTGTTACGGGTCTCACAAGGACATTATGGATGCCCTTACGGACGGAAAATATGATCCGTAAATCACTTAACATTTTCCAAATTAGGTAACCTGCCGCGATCCGGCGGTACATCCGGCCATGTGTAACTGGGGTCTTATGGGCATCCCCTCAAGGAAGACCTAACATGGGTCCTGTGTATGAATAGATAACTAGTCTTCGACTCGCTTGGTTGTGAGAGGGGGATCTTGAGGCTCTCTACCATAAACATAGCCACACCTCTACTTGGATTTGATCAAAGTGCATTTGGATGTACAGTCCAAAAGAGACCACTGGGACTACCTATAGTTTATAGTGCTGTTCAACATTCATGGACCATCAAGGAGTGGCCCCGAATCTGGTATCCATGGAGACTGCCCACTGTGTCGGGATGATCACCTGCTGTGAGACACAGATCAGCAGAGTGGGAGGGGAAATGTCAGATGTTTTAAATGATCCCGTTGGTACATCCAGACATACAGTGAATGCCCATGGATATCAGTCCAATCTCCCTTCCCAGGCATCGCCACCAGGGTCCCACTGCCTAGGCTACACTGGACTCTCCAACAGGTAACCATAGCTAGCTAAAGGTCACCTGTTTTGAAGTAAAGGTGACTCATGATAAAGTGCCAGCTGCCAAGTCTGACCTCTGGGGTGAGGGCATTAGATATTCAATTTCATCAGACTAATCCTCTTCTTGTTTGTCTTCGTGGCAATGACAGTACAAAAGTGTAGTCTTTTATAGATCCAGACATTTGAGATCTTTTGCATAGGGGACGTATTAGAGAATTCAGAATTTCACTAGCTATGACGGCTGCCACAGTTTTGATAGCTATAAATATGGTGTTAACTTTCACTGCCATGATACAGTCTCACACAAATGCCTCTTCTGCCTTTGAAAAGTTGAAAAGCTGCTTTCATGGTGTAAAAGAGTGGATGTCAACCAATAACCTCAAACTAAATCCAGATAAAACTGGGTTTATCCTCTTTGGATCAAAAGACACGGATAGGTTGAAAGCATGTTTCCCATTTGACATCTTCGGTAGTGCTCTTTGCCCAGCTGAGTCACTCAAGAACCTTGACCTTGGTTTGACTCTGATTTTTCCTAGTCTAAACATGTTCAGAGTTTTTGCAATGTTGTATTTTGTGACCTGCCAATAGTAGGCTTCCCAAACTTTTTCATCTGTGTGGTAAACCAACTCCTCAGCTTTTGGGGTTCCGATTTATCTTAAAGGCTATCTCCCCCCAACAAGTATCTTTCTTGACAGTTCCTTATCCAGTCCAACAAGCTTGTTCCCCTATGCCTGAGAGGCCAATAGCCCTTATTTTGTCCTCCGTAGATTTATTTATTTATTTGGATTTTAACATTGCTCAACAGATTGTATAGGTCATATCACAATGGGTAGTTTTATGGGCAGAGGAAACCAGTACATACAGTTCGTTAGGGTTCTGTACTGTAAACTGCCGACCAACGGCAAGCAACTACCAGCTTTCGTACTTGAGGCCGTGCCGGGGATCGAACCCCGGCCTCAGAGGTGGGAGGCGAGAGTGTTACCCGACACTAATTTTGACCACTTTATGTATATTGATTCATCTGATGTCACTCCATTTAGTTTCTTATATTTGGTTTGTTAACTTAACAGTTGAACTGTTAATTGTACTATGACACTACATCCAATACAATGAAATTGCGGTTCTACTAATATTGATTGACTTTCAAAGTGTATTTAATTTTTATTTCTTAAAAATGTTTAAACCATCTCAACAGTGTTTAGCTATAAGCAGATTTAGTAAATAGATTGTAGTACCAATACAAACATCACATCATCTGTTTTGCAATCTTTTTTTGGAGATCCATTGATGCTATAGGGAGAGTGACCCTATATCACCTTACTTATTTATACTGTGTACCCACGTGATGTTTGCTAAATATAAATAAGAAGCAAATGTTATGTTGGATGAACATTCTCTGTAGCACCAGATGCTATGATTGAGTTGAACAAAAATCCTGTAATAAATCAGCATTGAAAATAACTGGGGTTCAAAATAGAGGAAAAGCCACCTTTGACCTTGGTGGCTATACATTACCTTGGTACAATCAATGAAATATATGGAAAATAATGTGCTAAAAGTCCTGCTAAGAAATCAAGCAATACATGTAGGAAAGATGTTGTGTATAGTTGAAGCTATTATATAGATAATGGCCAAGTGGTGCTCCCTTCCAGGACCTCAGGCCATTAAGTTTACATAATGGAAGCACCACAAGGCAATTATCAATTATAAACCCCTGTAAATTAAAACCAGTTTATTAATTCAATAATTTAACACCTTGTACCAAATGATCAACCTAGACAATCTTTGCAATGTTTACTTTGGTGTGCATACCATATGGATCTGTCACTAAATTAGTTCTATGGTTGTTTCTTTCTTATTTCAATACACAACATTGTTTCGCCATGTGTACCACTGGTTTTCCTTTATGGGAAAATATAATTTCGGATAAAGCTTGAAAAGTTTTAATATAATCTGACAGCCACAAAATTTAACCATGGATAATGATAATCGATAAAATATGGATCTGTGACTTACTGAAAGCACTTTCCAGAAAAAATTAGACTGCTTATTTAACAATGCTGTGGATAATTTGTTGTGGAGAGTGTTTCATGTTACTTTATTAATCTGTGCTTATTTTAGCTATTATTTTTGTGTTTCAGGCATTGAAAGTACTAGAAACTGGAGAATTACTTACTTGTTTTATTTTGTGAAGTTTTTGGGTTTCTCAAGATTTTTATTTTGTGTTCTTCTTTGTCTCTTAATTTGGAATCAAGGAAAAATGCCTCCTGGTAAGATTGTCTCCATGAAAAGCCTCCTAGTAAGAATGCCTACGCCACATTTTGTATTTCAGTAACACCTTCTATGAAAATTAATCCACAACATTAAGAACAAAATTCATTTCAACCACAAACAGTGTATCATTTTAGAAGTATATAACAAATTGTAATAGGATAAATTAAAATCTTTGTTTTGAACTTAAAAACCTTAAAAATTTAAAACAAATTTAAACCCAGCAGTAATGCATTTCAGTACTGCATTTTTGCACTACGTTTTTTTCTCATTTTACTTGAGTAAATTTTGAGCCACTAAAAACACTCCTTTTAATATAGTATGCTGGGTTAGTTTTCACAGTGAGTTTGTTTGAAAGTTAGCTTCCTCCTTTGATTAAGTTCACAGAAGATTATTGTAGTAAAGTCAGATTGTAAAGAAATGCAAAGAATTAAAAAGTATCCAACTTTACAAATTAAATTGCTTGTTTTGTATTTGTCAGGAGGTATTTTTTCCAGGTACCATTTTTCCATGAGGTATTTTTCTATGTACGCTGAATGTCATTCAGAATTGAAAAGACTTTGTAAAGGTACCCACTGGACTAATTAATATGAAAGAAGCTGTGAAAATATTTCAATATTGAATGCATTGTGCTGAGGATGACTGGCAAATACTAAGTACACTTTTGTTCTTGGCAGACTGGTTATTGAACTGAACCACAATCCACTGTTAGAAAATAATGTAGCGTTAACTCTCCATTATGCAAAAATAATGGAGAGTTGAGACAATGAAAGGGTTGCCCGTCTGGGTTTTATTACAGAAATAACACCGTGCCAATCCGTGATTAATCTGAGGAAAGTGTTGTGTATGTTGCCATGTAAGGTCATTGAGTTATTGATTTTTCTGTATTTAACAGAAGTAGTCAGGTTAGTACTAATGTTTGTTACACTCTGTTAGAGTGAACTATTTATAGATTTGGGGAAGCCTCTTAGGTTTCTACTTTCTAGAACCTCCTCAGTAGTTCTTGTGACAGTTTTCACCTTCCCATGATTTCTGAACCTGGGCATTTCCCCAGCTATATATAAGTGCTGTAAGCCTGACCACAGAATATTATTGTGTTTGCTTGCTAAAAGGAAAGTTATTTGTTCTTAAAGTTGCTATGCCACAGTTGCCTATGGACTCATACATTTTATTTGTGGATGAGTACTGCTAGATATATGCATTTTGTGGTGAACTCCTTTTGGAATGAACTGGATATAGTGTGTGAATCTATCAGAGAGTGGATTTGCTGCATTTTGGATATTGTTCATATCTGGATTTAGTGTTTGGATCTGCCAGAGAGTGGATTACTGTACTTGGATATTGTTCAAGACGAAACAAAAATAACAGAATTACATCAAATAAATGAAATCACACTTTTTGACCAATGTAACATAGTGACAGTCATTGGTTGCAGACACTACACAACTACTGTACAAGTATACTGCACTTCAATTGAAGTGTATTTAAGGCTAATGTTATGTTTTAAAGGCATAAAATAACATTACTCATAGCTAAACTTTAAATTAGATATTAGATTGAACAATTCATTAATTGCATGACATTAGGTTCAACTCAAATCATCAAATGACATTGATTTGGTAGTGTTAATTATCCTAAACCTTTGAAACAGATGCTGCTTGATATATTCATTTACTTACAAAAACAAGAATGAAAAATTTAAAATATTTAACTAAAAGGTTATGTCATTTTCCTAGAGTATAAACTATAGGAAAGTTAAAATTTCAAGTGTTGCGGACACTACATAATTATTTACACCATTTATTTGGCATTCTGATTACAAATTGGAATTTTGTTACATTACATATTCTAAAATGTATATACAATCTAGAATTGCTTTGCTTTTGAAGTAGTCTTGGTAAAAGTTTGGTAAAAGTTTTCTGATGTTGCTTGAAGTTTCTTCAGAAATAGGTCCCTTTTCTTGCCAACTGTATAGGATCTCTTTTATATTTTCTGCATACAGGAAAGCAAGTACTTGTTTTGCGTCTTACATATCAGAACTATTCCAACTTGTTTCATAAAATCAAAACATTGCCACGATTTTCCATCATACTCATCAAGTAGACATATATTCTTCATAGACCCTACTTAAGTAGCTTTCTTTGAGATATTTTCCAACCTCCTGAATTTTGCAAAGTCATTCATAATTTTGATGTGTTGGAATGTTCTGTTGAATTCTTCATATGCGTCTTGCAGTCTCTTTGTTATACAGTATTTGGTGATTATACTTTGCGTGGGGCCACGGTGGCAGAGTGGTAACACTCTCGCCTCCCACCTCTGAGGCCGGGGTTTGGTTCCCGGCTCTTCCTCAAGTGGGAAAGCTGGTAGTTGCTTGCCGTTGGTCGGCAGTTTACAGTACAGAACCCTGACGAACTGTATGTACTGGTTTCCTCTGCCCTTCCAACTACCCATCGTGATATGACCCATCGGAAAATTTATTTTTTTCCTACCGCCTGTAAAGGCTGGCTGGATATTGTTTTCACCCATGGTGTCTGGCTGGAAGGGCAAAAAACTTCTGCCAGGAGTGTATCCGAAACTGTAAGGTAAAGGAATTTCATTGAATGGGGGTATATCTGTGCAATATCATGGTTTGATATTGATTTTACCTGGCCTAAGTAACCTTGACTGAAAATTTTGTCAGGGGTGTATCTCAGAAAATCATAATATATAGGACGTTGACGCTTTGTAGGGACATGGGTTTGGGGGAGGGGGTTGTACTGTAGATTTGCAATGTCATGGTGAGACCTTGATTTGGCCTTTGCCCTTGCCACGGTGACATTGACCTTTAAATTTTATCTGGGATATAGCTCGGAAACTGTAAGGTGAAGGAAGTTGATATTTGGAAAGGAAATTACTTGGGGTGTTGGTGTACAACATCTTGGTATGACCTTGGCTTTGCCAGGAAGTTTTCTATAGTTACATTTGAGACATATTCCTCATATCACAAAGCTATAATGATTGGTGCTCTTGACAATTTTTATGTACTTGCTACCTCCTTGGACAGTTAAACTTCTATCAATAAATAGATCAATTTATAAATTTTACAGATTTATCTTGCTGTTAAATTACCCTGTTTTGATAGGTCACCTTTACATACATTTTCTCTCTAAGTGTAACTTCTTCTGCACCCTTAGACAACTTGCACAGTTTGTTCTGCAAAAAATTACTTTTATCTTTTTTTCCTGTATTTCATAGTGTATAATGCTCTTTTGCCAGGCTGTAGGGTTTGAGCTTTTTATGTTTTTCCATTTTGTCAGCTGACTGTATTTCTCTCTTCATTATAACACATTCACCTGTAATATTTTTCTACTTTTTTGGTTCTGTATCTGTCTACCTAACTCGGATTCTCCATTGTTGGTCTCTGTTGACATATTCTTTTTTTATTTTCATAGTCTTTTTCATTCTGCTTTCTCTATAATTCTTGCAATCTTTCTTCTTCTGATACATATTTTAGAGTGTGTATTATTTTTCTGTTTGTTTTTATCCCCAATAATTTGTTTATGTGTATATTTAGGGAATTATTTAAAATTTAAGAATTCTTGCATACTGTTGCGGACACTACAACAAATAGCCTGACTTAACAGCTATAATATTGCTTGAATTCTAAAATCAGTTAATAAGCGATGCTTAATTTTAAATATTAGTCTATAAAAGAGCATAAAAGAATATGCATGGTACTGCAATATTTTTATTTACCTTACTCACTATTTTCAAGTCACATGGTCCAAAACCTGAATTTCATAGTTTTAAATACATTTTTCATCAGTTTATAGCCATAACTATATATAATTATTAAAACACAACAAATATACTTATATGTGATGAAATTAATCTAGATTAAACTATGCTTGGTGCAAGAAAGATACCTAGATTAAGTGATGTAGTGTCCGCAACAGCCTTGTTGTCGAGTATTGATGCTATTTTCAGGAACTAATCTTTTTTTCAAAAAAATATGCTTGTTTGCTCCTTAATGCTTGAGAGATAGTTAATATATATCAGTGAAAAAAACTATTCAAATGCCTTTAATTTGTAGAAAAAATACTGTTTAATTCCCTGTTGCGGACACAGGGATTTAGTCTCACTCCAATTTTAAAGAATAAATGGTGCATAGAACAATACACAACATATTAACAACTATTGTCGTTTCTCTTGCCAACATGAATACACATTATTATATTTATTTATTTATTTATTTGGGGTTTTACGTCGCTTTCAACACTGTACAGGTCATATCAGGACGGGTAGTTGGAAGGGCAGAGGAAACCAGTACATACACTTTGTCAGGGTTCTGTACTGTAAACTGCCGACCAACGGCAAGCAACTACCAGCTTTCCCACTTGAGGCCGTGTCGGGAATCGAACCCCAGTCTCAGAGGTGGGAGGCGAGAGTGTTACCACTATGCCACCGTGGCCCCTACACATTATTATAAGAGTCAAACATTGAATATAAAGCAATATTTATTACCGATTGGATGATGTAACAAGCTTATGTATGCTTAATATTGTATAATGCAAAAAAATAATTAATGGATTTCAGTTCTGTGTTACTTGTAACAGTATGTCTTAGCAAAAACGACACCTGATTGTGATTTAGAAGAATGTTTTCAGCACAAGTGAGGACCAAGTTACATTCATAGCTTTCCTTAAAGTTTTTTTCAGTGTCCTTATAAATTGTTCATTTTGAAAGAAGAAGGTTTGGTAAGACCATTTCTTTGAGAAATCTTTCATCAATATGTGGGTATTTGAAGCCATCTCATATAAATTAGTTGTATGCAATATTGTTCATAGGCGTTGTTTAGTCATTGTCACAGTAATGTGGTACAAGTGTCTCAACCACGGTATTAGTTGTTACACCTGGGCCTTCTATTAAGGCTAAACGTAAGTCAGAAACATAAACTGACAGAAAATTAGGCATATACCTTATGGCATATGGCCTTACACTTTTTCAAAATGCTTCTATACTGCAGCCATAGTGTGCAAACATCAAGCACCCTTAAGGTACATGTAACCTTAATGAGACTTCCATTGAAGCCGTCTTGTGGGTAACTATGGATTTTTTGAAGGTCAGGAACAATGTTAACAGATGTGTTGTTAGGGTGTGATATCCTTGTTGTGGTGGGTTGTCAAAATATCAAACATGTTTGATATTTCACCAACCCTCCCTAAACCTTCATCCCAACCATGGTTCCAGGAGACCACCTGGAAACTGTCTTGTCTCTACATCCTGTCATCACTTCCAAGACCTATGCTATAAAAGTACCATCTAGTCAGGAAACGCTTGCTGGCCTGTCGTATTCAAGTACCTCAATATTACTCCATGACAGAACAATACCAACTGAATTTGAAAGAAAACTGGTCTGTCATAAGCAACCAAGACCTGACTTGGTCGCTTCCTGTCAAGACAAAAAGTCTACACATCTTTCATCACAGAGCTGATTGCACCACAGCAGAACAAGCTGGGAACAGCAGGACAAGATGTAAAAGGAAACAAACAAGGCAGTTACAGCAACAGACAAGCCAGGAAGCATGTAGGACAGGCTGGCTTGAAATTCTTGCCTATTTCACGAAAATGGGCATTTTCACAGATTGGGCATAACACATATGCAGTCAGTCATGAGCTGCCTCAACAACCATTTACTCCAAGTGACCTGCATCAACACGCTGCCTGTCCTCAAACCATCAAGCAGCTAGACAAGCCCCAGCAGTCATCAGAGCCCAAGCAGCAGCAGTTAACTTACTGTACCTACCTACAAAATGTCCTTTTCAGGACCACTGCTGATTCATGGTCCTTCTCAGGACCACCCAAATCATCCCGAAACAATAAGCTGCATGTTTAAAAAACAAATTAAATACACTACACTACATCAAATACATGACCCCCACAACACAAGAAACAAAATGAGTGATTGAATTTTGAAAACTTTCAAAGCATTTTAATCTTAAGAAAGTTTGAAATTTTTAAAAATATTTTGACCTTTGAGAAATGTCTCAGATTTGAAAAACCCTTTGACCTTTTGAACCTTGAGAAAATTCTAAAATTGGAAAAAAAACTTTGACTTTGGAAACTTTGACATGTTTTAAATGATTTTGACCTTTGAGTTTGACCTTTGACTTTTAAAGTTTTTAAGTCATGAAAAGATTTACACTTCAGAAAGTTTTAAAGTTAGAAATATTGTAAAAATTTCAAAGAAAAATGTTTTTTAAATATTCATTTTTGTAAACTTTTTAACTTAAATCCATTTCGAAAGATGAACAAAATAGGTAGGTTTACAAACTTTGACATTTACTGTGGGACTTATTAAAACATGTGTTGAAGCTATTAAACATTATTATGGGACTTGTGATTTTTTGGGAAAATGTTTGTAAAATTGTTGGAAATCTATTGAACATTTTTGGGAAAGTTGTTGGAAATTTTGAACATTGGTGTAATACTAGCTTAAATAAAGGTACTGAATAGGAGTGATAGATGCCAGCTTTTTCTGTCCCCAATGTTGACCCTTGTCACATCTCAGACTCTCTCTTCCTGCCCAACCAATGTACTAATGTGATTGAAGTAATCTTTCAGTGTGTCTTGCTGATGCTTTGCCTCTCTCCAAGGTTTTCTGCACTTTTATCAGGCACACATACTACTGGTTCATTTACTATGGCTGCTATGTCATCTTCTGGGGTGAGTGCCCTTGCTACTCTGCTTTGGTGTGTCCTCAGCATGTTATGCAACACAACACATGTCAAAACAATGTCTCTGACAACCTCTGGTCTTTGCTCCATTGTACCTAGTAGAACTCTAAATCTGCTTGCACATTCTCCACTACCCTCCTGCCTCTGCAAATCCTGCAGTTTGCTATTTACTCTTCCCTTGTGAGTTGTTTTATGCTGTAGGGTTTAACAAGCCATGGCATCAAGGCGAAGGCGTCATCACCCAGCAAAAAATAGTGCAAATTTAGCTCTCCCTCCCCCATGGGTTCAGGAGGTAGAAGCCCCAAGGTGCCATCCTTGATCTTTTTGTTCACCTTGCTGCAGTTAAATATTTTTACATTATGACAATATGTTTCCTGTCTAGTGCCCTAATAGCATGGGGACATTCCTTCTGATTTTGAACTTCTCATCTATCTGCAATGAGGAACTCAGTGCGCTAATTAAACAAAATCATTATCATATGGAAGTCGAGGGGAGTTCAAGGTCGGTAATCCAGGATTGTGGGTGTGACCAGGAGGGAAGGAAGACTAAGTTGGGAAGCTAGAGCTGAAGAGGTGAGTTTTGAGGTGCTTCCTAAAAGATGCAACAGAGGGACTATTTCTTACATGGAGAGTTCCAAAGAGCAGGGGTATAGTGACTGAAGGAATTAGAAAAATGTTTAATTGATTTGTGAACTGTATGGTTCCTGACACTATGTGCTGGCGAGACCTGATTTCCCAGAATATTGATAGGGAAGTGAGGGAGGAGCTAGTTACGATTTTTTCGGGAACCTATGAGAATGAACTCAGTTTTGTCTGGGGTACTCCATAGTGGAGCGCAGCAGGATGCGAGAGAGTACTACCTACCTTGACCGAGTGTGTCCTTCCCGACAGGTATGATTTGAACCAGCCAAGTGCTAGCTCACTGAGTCCATAATAAACATTGAGTCTGTCCAGGAGAATGGTGTGGTCAATGGTATCGAAAGCAGTGGATAGATCCAGAAGGGTAAGGGCAGTGACAGAACCCTTGGCCATGTTAAGAAGAATATTGTTTTGTATATTAAGGAGGGTGCTTTCAGTAGAGTGGTGTTTTCTATAAGCCGATTGGAAGGAAGTCATAAGACCTGCTTCATCAAGATAAGTTTGTAGCTGGACAGCTACTACCCTTTCAAGAATCTTTGAGATAAAGTTTAAATTTGAGACAGGCCTGTAGTTTTTAAAAACTTCTTTGACTAGGGGTGGTTTTTTGAGGATAGGGGTAAAATGGGCCTGCTTGAAAAAGTTTGGACACTTACCTTGCTCAAGAGAAGCATTGATTATTCAGGTGATGGGGGTAATCAGAATATCCAGATAATCCAGAACAAGGGAAGTAGGCCAAGGGTCTAGGGAACATGATTTACTAGGAGAATTGTTAATAACTTTAGTAACTTGATCCTCTGTTACAGTCGAAAAAGTGGAGAACATAGAGGGAGGAGAGTCAGGGGTGATGTGTTGCAAATTGGCAGAAGCAGAGAATGTTGAGTGTATTTTTTCTATTTTTTTCTGTGAAGAACTCCACAAACCTGTCAGCCAAAAGCTGAGGGGACTTTATCGATGGGAGGATCTAGGCTGGAAGTCTGTGCAACACATCGCCCAGGACACGCCATAATTATTGTGGATTGTTGTGATTGTCCTGAATTTTCGCTTTAAGGAATTGAGATTTGGCTTGCATGCAGATTATATTATATTGATGGACTTTCTGCATGTACCGGGATCTATTGAAGGTGGATTTATCTTTTCACCAAATACGTTTGGTCTCTTTTGCCACAATTACAGTGTCGTTAATCCATCCTGGGATGTACCTTTGCCTTGGTATGTTTAGTGTGTAGTGGAGCATGTTTGTCGATAAGGGTCGACAAGGTGGAGGGATATTGTTTGTAGAGAGTATCGGGTTCTTTGGATGGATTATTGATCAGTTCTGAAGCAAGGAGATCTGCTTTCATTTTCTCTTTGTCGATTTTATGGTATTTTCGAAAGGAGACAGTGGCATTATTCTGAGATCTAAGGGTAAAAAAATTTAGAGTGAAACTGCTGCAGTCTTGTTGGTTTGTCACTACGGTTTCTTGTTACCTGATACAACTTGTCAGTTAGGGCTTTATGGCTTGATAGTTTCCCGTATGGTCATGAAGAAAAACATCTTAATAACAATTTAAGTCGGAATCTGAATCCAAACAAGCTGGGATGTACAATGTCCTGCCGGTGAGGTGAAACTGACCCATACTTTTCGCACACTTTTTTCTGGATTTTTGTCCCCGATCTCCAACTCAGCTAACCGACCTTGAAGTCAGTAAGGGTTGGTTAGGATTGGCTCCAGAGGGGCAGGCCCATAATTCTGTGTATACTATTTGCATTGCCAGGCAATAAAATCAGTTGACCAGTGTCTTTCTTCTTGCAAAAGTGTTCTACTACTTTCATCAGATAAATTAATCTTTTGCTTTTTAAATACAATACGTTCATATAATCGATAGGTATAAAGCTTTTCAGTGCTAATCAGGATGACTTACCTTGATAGCAAAATACTTTTTTCAGGTATTGTTAATAACACTTTTAAGATAGATAGTCAATTTGAGATTTACTTCTGAATTATCATTCAAACAGACTTTTACAGTCCTACATAAGTAGTTAAGTTGCTGCTTACACTAAATGGATGCAGTAGTACTGCATCCCGGCTAAACTAAATAAACTGTGGTCTGTTGTCATTCTAATGTAAGGTAATCTCCCCATACACTCTTTTCTCTGATTTTATAAAATGAATACAAGTAACTGCTTTATCAACATTAGCTGTGGAATAATACTGTACATCACAGAAACGTTTTATAGATTTCTTTTTGTGAACATCTAAAGCTATGTTTTTGTGCATAGTATGTTGTGGATACAATTTTGAAGCTTTTTGATTTTTTTGAATTACCAAACTAGAAAATAACAAGGCCACTGCCGCAGCGGTTATCTCCTGCCTTAGAATCAGTAATAATGGAGAACTAAAGGAGACATAAGGCCTTTGTAGTAAGATAACCCCACTTGACATTGAAGAAAGGGTCAACGGTAAAAGTCAGCAATTGGAAAATAGTCTCAGGCCTTGACTTTGTATAAGTCGTTTTCACTTTTGGAACCCCTAGTAGCAATGATAAGGGATATAAGGCTTTTTTAATAGGATAATCCCATTTAATATGTGATATGATGGCCATTTTGTTTTTGAAACTAGGCTAAATTACTATCAGGCTAACTTTCCTAGCCATATATATTTTGTACATATTTGATGAACCTAGCTGCAATATTTCAAGTTTTAGAGCATCTTAATGATTTATAAATAATAGGCTATGGCGGCCATTTTGTTTTTCAAAATAAGGCCAAAATTTTTCTCAAGCAAAACATTCGAAGGCCAGAACTTTTGATGGTCTGTCTTTATATTCTGAAGCCATAGCACCAATAATAAGGGAGAAATAAGGATGTTTTAGTGTGATGACCTCATTTAATCTTTAAGCAGGGGTCAAATTCAACACCTGGAAAAGATTCTCAGGCCATGACTTCCTACAAGTTGTTTTCACATTCCGAACCTCTAGGAGCAATATTTGGGGAGATATTACATAAGGCCTTTTTAATAGGATAACCCTGTTTGACATTAAACATGTGATATGGCATCCATTTTGTTTTTTGAACTAGGCCAAAATTACTATCAGGCTAGCTTTTCTAGCCACATAGCTTTTTTGCAAATTTGATGAAGCTAGCTGGAATATTTCAAGATTTAGAGCACCTTTACGATTTTCAAACAATTAGCTATGGCGGCTATTATGTTTTTCCAAATGAGGCTAAAATTTTGCAGAGACATGTTCTTATAGCCATAAACATTCCCTGCAAATTTGGTGAAAATGTCTTTATAAATGAATGAGATATTAAGGTTTATGCAAAAACGTGATGAATGGACGGACGGACGCACGGATGCACGCACGGGAGATAAAAAACTGTATTCCTCTGTGGCAATCTACCCCCCCCCCTTCGATTGGGCTACAGTCTTAAACAATCATCAAACAGGAGTGTTGGGAGGTAATCTTAATGCTTAATGTTTTTAAAGCAATTCTTTGGAGCCATTTGATGTCAATTCTTATAATCGTCTATAGACCTCCTTAAGGGTCGTAGCCAAGCTGGAACATTTTGAGAACCAATCAGAAATGTTTTTGAGGAATCAATCAGAAGGTTTTAATTGTAACATTTCTGAGAAAGCTGTCGTTTTTCACCCCTCTTCTTCTGTGGATCGCAACCAATCTCTATTTTTCCAATTGGGGACCACATATACAACCCAATCGCCATAGTGGAAGAGCTATATTAGTATTAGTAAGTTATTTACACTGAAGTATACTGGTGAAAATGTCTGACTGCTCAAGCTAAACTTGTTAAAAGAAACAGGCATACAGAATGTTCTACCATTACTTGTTTTAATAGTATATTATATTTGTTTAGGAAACAATTCTAACCACAGCTACCTGAACTTGGGAGTCCCCAGGATATTTTAACAGGGTATATACAATCTAAATACGATCAGATGGGATTTGCTGATATGAAATGATGGAGTCATAACCTACTCTTCCATCAGTCATCAATAAAAGTGATAGTTGGGGGTGACAAGTAGATGGTCATTCCATTTAATCATTTTGGTCAAAGTCGGGCCAGTAAGTCTCTAACCTGTATGATTTTAATGTGAATGATTGTAAGAACAATACTATTAGACTTATTGGTGGTAAGATCTGAATGGAGTGGGTCCTTAACATTTCAAATTGATTTAATGACATCAACATAAGTTGGGCTCTAATTCCTGACTCTTGGGGTCTCGAAGCAAGTTGCCAATTTTCAAAAAAATATATCCAACATGTTTAATATTCTCCCAAATTTTGTCACCATCCATGAAATTACTTCCTGACACATATGACCAGAGAAACTTTGGTTCAATTTAAAATTTTGCAGAGTAGGACCAAAGTTGGTAATTTGGAACCACCACTTAATATAACACTGGATATTACAGAGGCCAGATGAGTTTGTACAATTACAGCCAGGTTCTATATTCATGAACTGTCGAGACAGTGGCTCAAACTTTGAAATCAGAAAGTCATGGTTGAAAAATGCAAAACTTTACCAAAACAGGCCATAAAATTTAAATGCATTGCTACCCTGGGGATCAGATTAGTAAATACAAGATTCGTCCAGCTTAAAAATTGGCAAGTTGGGCTGAAAATTCCAAAATTATCAAAATACTAAGAACATTTAAATGCACCCTAACCCTGGAACTACTAAAAAGTTATACCAATTCTATTGCTTCACTTCAAATAGTATATGCTCACAAACTCCCCACTGCTTCGGACTGTGAACAAGTTCTCTTTATCACATATGAGGATCTGCTCCCTGTATGTTTGTTATTACAACCTTTCTGTGGTTTGTGTCCTCTCCTAGAGCCACATGTTTTTCAACTTAAATCCTGTCCCAGTCTATTAGATTTTTAAGTTAAGGTTGAGAAAACCAAATTTGAGGTGTGGTTGAAAGGCAAGAATTCCAGGGGTCGCTTGTAAGTAGAACTGTCTAGGATATAACAATGACCTTGTCGATAACACAACTTCCTCATTTTTTTAAAAAATTTATGCTGACAATCTCCATATAACTAATATGCACAATGATTTCTGCAAACCACGTTATTTATTTGGATAGTAAAAGTAACTATTTAATGTGGAGGCGATTGCAACCTGACTTGGACTGAGAAACATGACTTCTACCACTTTGGATCCTTGAACCAGTCAAATACTACTTTGACTCATTCTCTCTCTTTGCATTCATAACCTGAATGGGCTGATCATTGAGTAATAATTACTGGTCACATGAAAAAACATTGCCTAATGATATCAACCTGTATGTGCTGTCGACAGTTAAGAAAGGTTAAACAACAGCTTTTTACATGATTCTCAAAGCTGTCGAACCACTTCCCATCACAGTTTAAATTGGATGGAATGGAGTTACCTTTGCCAATGTGGAACAGTTTCACATGAAAAAGCAGCAAAGTACTTTGGAGAAGAGGCAACAGCTACATCCATATTAAGTTCTGATTACCCAGTTGTGGCAAAGAAGCTTGGATCTAAAGTTTGTATCTCAAAAAAGGCAGCCTGGGACAGTGTTTGTGATAAGTACATGCAAGAGGGTCTGACTGCTAAATTTACCCAGAATCACGAAGTTCCTAAATCCTGAATTCCCAAAAAGCACTGGAAACTCAACACTAGTCCTCATTATATATATGATGTCTGAGATTATTATTATTGTATGTCTTAAGGTCATTTACTTTGTAATGTATAGTATTTTACTTAAGAGTGTTAGTTAAAGAACAGGAAAAATTCTTAATATTAATTTGTATAACAATTTTGGGTGACAAATTTTGGGAGGAAGTCAATAAATAATTGTGTATAACTGTGTCGTAAATGAAAAAAGCATTTTTTTTTAAGTTTTGAGAAACTTTTTTAATCATAGAATAATTTGTAACTCAGTTTAATGTAATTGTAATCAACTAGGTGAAATAAATGAGAACATTATTAATAAATATCTACAAAGAAAAATATTGAAAGAGAACATTATTAATAATAAATATTTACAGGGAATTAACTTTTTTGAGTTAATTTATAGTTCATTCTTATATTTACACCAGTCCATAGCCTCGTGTTTAAACTACAATAATTATTAAGTTATTTATAGCCTATAGTTACTTAAATTATTATGCTACAACAAAAGAATCTAAATTAAATTATACAAACTTCCTTGTTGTTTTAAAAACTTTTCACCAGGAAAAAAAACCTCTGTCTTATTTTATTAATTATTTTTTATACACTAATGGCCAAGGAGGCTTCTTTTGTATATTCACTTTGTATTTTTTTGTATTTCAGTCTCTTTTTGTTGTTTATTTTAGTTTCTGTGTAATCAGTTGCTGTTGTGGTACATGTAACTCAAACTTAACTCCTATAGTAACAAAATACAATGCAGAAATTGGTGTGAAATGTTTAATTATAGCCTGGCTCTTGCACCACAGATTTTCCTGTCTGAAGGAAGTATTTTACTTTATGAAAAATGGTTGAGATAAATATTTTTAGTCTTAAGGTCTTTTAGTCTTAAATCTTTTTAGTCTTCTTTAAGTCTTTTAGGCTTAGGAGACAGATATAAGAGACTTGCAGTACTTCAGTGGTTAGTTGCAAAAAATCTCAAATCTGTTTTCTGCAGGAAACTCACTCCACACCGGATACCGAAAAAAAGATTGGAGTAACTGTCGGGAAGGTAAAATTGTATTTTCGCACGGTGAATCTAACAGTCATGGTGTTGCCATCATGTTATCAAAAGATCTGGACATCACCATAACCAAAGTAGGTAAGGACAGTTCTGGTAGATACATACTGCTAGATTGCATCTTAGATAATAAAAGAATAATACTTGTTAACATATAAGCACCGACCATAAATAACAAGCATGATCAGAGACACTTTCGCGAGTACTTGACACAGCATTTAGAACATTATATTGGAGAAAATATAATATTTGCTGGTGACTTTAATATAAACATAGAAAACACTCACAACTCTCATTATTATAAGAGTCTGTTACAACTCATACAATTTCTTAATCTTACAGATAATTGAGGTGAAAAAATCCACACACTGTCAGATTTACAAGAAGGGCAAAGACATATTATGGTTTTAAGCAGACTAGGATTGATTTCTTGTGGTTTAGAATATTATATAGATACGGTTGATATATTACAAAGCATTAAGTCACACCATAGCCTGCTACAAATTTCCATAATTCTAATTTGACTTTTATAGTGCTTAATCTCCACTGAGTAGTGGACCCCAATGTCGCAACAAGACAATAGCAGTATGCAAATTCAAAGTCCAGGGACAGAAGTAGGTCAGCACCACGGAGAAGCCATAAGAGAAAATGAGCTAAGGAGGATAAGCCTTTGCGTAGAGATAGGTTTTGAGCTTCTTTCTAAAAGAGGCAATAGTGGGTGATGCACAAATCTCTTCAGGAAGCGAATTCCAAACAGTGGGAGCATCAAAGGCAAAACTGAAACCAAACTGCTTAGTGGACTTGTGAATTTTAGGTTGAAATTTTGGTACATTAAGGAAATTGGCAACACTCTGACTACGTCTAGTATTGTAAGTATTGTGGTATGTGGATAGATATGGAGCAAAATATTTAGGGAAGCCAGTATGAATAGACTTGTACACCAGGGTAGCCAGTTTGAACTCCAATGGAGTTTCCTGAGTACCGGAGTTATCTGAGTATATTTACTCGAATTTGTAACAATTCTGGCTGCACTATTTTGGATAGACTGTAATCTATGAAGATTGAATTTGGAGAGACTCCTGAAAAATGAGTTACAGTAGTCCCACCGACTACTAACAAAAGCATTGTTAACTGACACAGCTGCATCATGAGTCAAGAACTGCCTAATATTTCTAAAATCCCTCAGTTGAATAAAGCAGCTTTTAGAAACATTCTGGATGTGTTTAGAGAAAGAGAAATCAGAGTCAAACCACACACCCAGGTTCCTGACTGACTTGGTGGGGTGAAGGGGGTTACCCAAGATGTCAATTGGGAAAGATACATTTAGCCTTTCTCTCTGTTTCTTGGAGCCAAAAAGAATAAACTCAGTTTAACCTGGATAAAGTTTAAGTTTGCTAGCTGACATCCATTCCTTAACATCGTGAAGGCATCTGTTCAACTTATCAAAAGCAGCTGAGGCATTCATGTGCGACATAAAGTTGTGAATTGTCAGCATAGAAATGAAATTTTATGCCTTTGTGTTTACCAATCAGAGTACTAAGGGGAGATGTGTAAAGAGAGAATAGCAGAGGACCCAGAACAGACAGAACCCTGAGGTACACCCATCAGCAATTTTTGTAAATCAGACAAAGTAGAACCAATCTTAACAGATTGAAAGCGTTCCGACAAATAGGAAGAGAACCATTTGAGAGCAGAGCCACCAACACCGAACCAATCCAGGAGACAGCTGAGGAGAGTGGAAGGATCAATCGTATCAAAGGCGGTCGAGAGATCCAGAAGTACCAAGGCAGTAGCTTCACCCCGAGATAGTGACAAATGGATATCATTTTTGATGGAAAGCAGAGCCGTTTCCGTTGAGTGACCTGATTTATATGCTGACTGGTATGAGTTATCCAAGCCTTGTCGATGAATATGGTCAACCAGCTGTTTAGCAACTACACGTTCAACCAGTTTGGAAATGAAGCTAAGTCCAGATACTGGGCGGTAGTTTTTCAAATCCTCAACAGGAAGAGAGGCCCTCTTCATAAGTGGAGTGACTACAGCTTTTTTTAACCCATCTGGAACCAGTCCCTCCGGGAGCAAACAATTAACCAATTTTGTTATAGATGGTAGAAGGGTGTCAATACATTCCTTAATAAGGAATGTGGGCAATGGGCCCAACAGGCATGATTTGGTGGGTGATTTGCTGATTATTTTACCAATTTCATCTTGAGTGACTTGAGTCAAGACTGTTAATTTAGGAGGGTGAAAAGGGGGATGTACCATGTCACAGGACTCAGATGAGGAGAAACTCTCATGGATTTTCATGATTTTATTTGAGATAAATGTAGCAAAACGATCAGCCAGTGACTTTGAGGATTCACAAGTGGGCAAAGTAGTGCTGTGGGATCTATGTAGGACTTTGTGTAACTCCCGCCAAAGTTTCTTGGAATCATGGCTGTTGTCGGAGATAAGTTTCTTGTAATAGACAGTCTTGTACCTGTTGGCAAGATGATTACACCAGGTGATTTGACGCCGAAGATGACTCCTGTTGTATTGACTTTTATCTTTTCGCCAAGCATGTTCAAATTGATGTCTGAGTGACTTTGAAAGGCGATGGCTCTCTGACAGCCAGTCATCACGCTGTTTTGTCTTCAAGCTGGACACAAGAGGAGCATGCCTATCAAGGATATGACTCAAGCCATGTACGTACTGATCATAGAGCAGTGAGACAGAATTGGCTGAAGATTTCAGAAAATGCCTATCTTTAAGATCAGACCTAAATTTGGACATATTTATACGATGGTACCTCCTATAGGAAATTCTTGTTTGGCAGTTAGCAAGAGAGGAAGGAAAGTCAATAGCACATTAAATGACTGCATGGTCAGATATTAATTCACAGATGTCAACATGTACGCACATATCTTGTCCACTGGGGGAAAGAATGAGATCAAGGATATGACCGTGCAAATGAGTGGTATTGTTAACTGACTGTGTTGGGTTACATGATTCTAACAGGGATTCCAATTTATAACTATCAGTACAAGTTACATCAACGTGTATATTAAAATCACCACAGATGAAGTAATTGTAATCCACAGAAGACAGAAAACAAAGGATATAAATTCATCTAAAAATGGAAGAACAGGAGGACGATAGATAGAAGCTAGGAGCAAAGTTCGGCCTGAAACTGAAATTGATATGACAATATTTTCAAAGGAACTATAGTTTGGGGTATCCACCTTGCGATGAAGAAACCAACACCACCACCAATACCTGTGGAACGTAGCCTATGTATCAATGAGAACCCATCAGGGGTGAGGGAACGAAGGAAACTATCAGAATCAGTGGTACAAATGTGTGTTTCTGTGAGACAGAGAAAATCAAAGGCGTGAGATGCAATTGTATCAGAGAGGAGAGGGCCCTTATTTCGGATTGACTTCGCATTCACAGAGCCAAGCATAACCGGTTCAGGATTCATGGCAACATCACCACACATCAGAAGCAATAGCATAAGCCCACTCTGTTTTACAGTAGGAGGAAAAACATGACAGGATCAGCTATAAGAGTAATTTTGAGCACTCCTCAACATGGATGGAATGAGGAATCCACTTCCAGTGAAATTTTGGGAGACACTCCTGAGATGAGTGGCAGCCATCAACATGGTGCAGAAAAGAAAAATGTTTAGGCAATCATCTTGGTTGGGTTGGTTGAATGACAATGCCCTAGGATCAAAATCACCTGTGGGTGGCCTAACCTTTATGGCCTTAAGGACTAACCCTTGAAACTTCGTCCCGTGGGTGACTCACGGGCACCCTAGCAACCCACACTAAAGCCAACCTTATGAACTCAAAACCAACCACAACCCAAAGAGTAGTTTTATACTGAAATACAAGGGAAACTGAAAACAGAAGCTACAATGCAATAATAAACCATCTATGAGAGTAATGAACCAATTTTAAAATTACACACAGTTAGCAAGAATATACAATGGGCATGATAAGAATGAAAACAGTTACCGGTAATTCCCGGCTAGGTGGGCGATAATACCCGAAATATTGTAAAATCACAATAAGAGTTATAGGGACAGCAAATCAAATTAACATCAGGTAGATAACAAAATAAACCTAAAATACTGGATAATAAAATAAAAAAGTACTGTATATTCGCTGTAAGATGTTATTTTTACAACAGATTTTGAAAAGACGCGTTCTCGGTGGTGAGTACTAAAAGCCATACACCGAGAAAATAAACAAAAACAAGGAAAAGGGTTTTGGAAACTAAATTCTAGTTTATTACAACATGAAAAGTGTATTGCCTTCATGAAATGTGTTATTGAAGAGGCAATCAATGATTCAAAAAACCTGAATGATCAATTCTTAACTTGAGACTTTATCTAATGCAAAATCAGGACAGAAACATCACATTTTCTATAAACTAAAAGAAAAAATCAATGAACTTCAAGATAGTTTAAATAAAAAACTAATAGAGCTTGAAAATATTGTCTGCACAGCACCTAGTTTAGAAAAAAATCAATAAATTAAATCATGTTAAAGAACAACTAGATATCAGTATGAAAGAAGCCCATGGATCTTTTATTAGATCAAGATGTAAAGTTATTGATGAATTCGAAAAGCTAACTAAGTACTTTTTATACTTAGAAAAGAAAATCATAATACAAAAAGTATCCACATTCTCTTGTCTATAATGGACAGAAAATAACAAAATCTGAAGAAATCATAAAAATGCAATATAACCATTTTTCAAGATTGTATTTTTTAAATGAGTTAGAGGGTTTGGATTTACAAAAATATCTAAACAAAGTAAAAATCCCTCAAATTTCAGATAATGCTAAGGCAGAATGTGACAAAGCCATAATTATTGATGAGATACCTGAAGCAGTCAGAAGCCTAGCCAATGATAAAAATCCTGGATCTGATGGTAATCCATGTGAGTTTTATAAAACCTTTTGGTCACAAATAGTTATACACTTCCATCAAAGTTTTCAAACTTCTTTCCTTTGTGGTGAACTTGGCTCCAGTCAAAAGCAAGGTGTAGTTCATCTAATACCAAAAAAGACAATGATCTCACAGATCTGAAATCCTGGAGACCCCTTACAATTTTAAATACCTATTATAAAATTATAGCAAAGGTGCTGAGAAAAAGACTAAAAGTTGTGTTGAAAGATATCATAAATCCTGATCATTGGGATACATGGAAGGTAGATTCTGCGGGGAAAATATAATATTAATCTCAGACATAATAGATTACTGCAAATATAAAATTCCCAATGTTATACTCCTAGCAGACTTTGAAAAGGCCTTTGATACTGTAAAATGGAAATTCTTAAAATCTATCCTGAAATGCTATGGTTTTGGTCTAAACTTTATAGACTGGGTCACCATTTTGTAAAAAAATGCTGAAAGCTGTGTTACAAATAATGGACATATAACATCATTCTTTAAATTATTTAAAGGTATTCGACAAGGATGTTCTAAAAGTACATTGCTCTTTTTGTTAGTTGTTGAAATAGTGGCAATTATGCTGAGGGAAGCACCAGAAGTTGGTGGAATAAGTGTAAACCATCCCCATATCAAACTGTGTCAGCTTGCTGATGACATGACCTTGTTTTGGGGAAGTACAGAAGCTGTAATAGCAAGTGTATATATCTTTGAAGAATCTTATTGTTACACTGGAATAAGGTTAGACAAAGGCAAAACTGAGGTATATATTATATACAATGACAAAGCAGTAGTTGAAGAAAAAGTAGTGGTATTCATTGGTTAAAGTGACCATTTAAAACTTTAGGTAGTTGGTTTTCTACTAATCCAGAAGAAATGATTAGGCTTAACTTCAACAAAAAAAAACTCAACATTATTGAAACAATTTTAAAGGTCTGCCATGCTAGATCACTGACACTTCGGGGTAAAATTTTTATCATGAAATCACTGGTAATCCCACATCTCTCGCAGTTATCTTCAGCCATACCTCTTAGTGAAAAATTTCTGATTAATTTGGACAGAATGTTAACTAAATTTATTTGGAGTGACAGAAAACATCTAATCTATAAGAACATTTTAATCCAGCCAATAGAATTTAGTGGTTTAAAAATGGTTACAACTAAAAATATACTTGACACATCTAAGATAATGTGGATTAAAAGATTAAGTAACAACATTGATGCCAAATGGAAAATACTTGCTAAAATTTGATGGGACTAAACATAAGGAATATTTTTTAAAAGCAGATGTATTCTGCAATAAAAAGTAATATTAAAACTCCATTTTTTCACGATATGTTGAAAACATGGTATAAACTTTTGGGTCTTATTAACCACATCCCAAAGTATTTTTATCTTATGAATTTTGTCATACTAACAGGTAAATATTTCGTCGCCAAATGCAAGAGGAATGGAAGGAATCTATTGTTTAATGACTATAAGTACACTCTAAAATGGGAACTGAGCTTAGTTTGTCTACTTTAAACATTACAAATTACATGTATTCGAGGAAAAATTTGCAATTTTACATAATGCACTTCTACTTACGTAAATATAAATATGCATATCTTAACTCTTGAGATAGCATTATCCTATTATTATCAGACCTTTATGTGGTGTCCTTTTACACAGAGCTAGCTATGTTCAAAAATAATTGTTGCAAATGTAGTTTTTTTGTATTAGGAAAAAAATTGTATGTCTTTTATTGTTACATACCACTGTATAACCAAAAGAAAATAAAAATTAAAAAAAAAGACTTATTGTGACCTCCGTACTTGATCTTAATATGGAAGATATATGTGGGAAGATGTTCCTGTGTCTGAATTCCTGAACTATGATTAAAGCCTCTCTTACATTCCATCATATGTGAACATACAGAAAAAAATCGGTTGATTTGAAAGGGACACTTAAGCTACACTTGCGATTTTATAATGGAATATCAAGGTCGCACAGACCCCGCAATGGAAATTGGTATGCACATTATTCTCTGCGTGCATGCAGTATAGCTACAAATGCATCCATGTCTCAAGGGTAACTTACAAAAGACTTATGCATGTGCATTCTCCTCGCTAGTGTTGCAAGATCTCCCCATTCACTTGCAGGGTTTACACGTGCCGTATAACACACTCACGTGTACCTTGCATCCATATTAACCCACTGTGGGACCTGTAGCCAGTCGTAGTCTGTTCTTTGTTGTTCATGCAGTGACACTCTTGTTGAGAGAATTCACTTTGTTTGCAAGTGCGAATCTTTGCTACCTCACTACCAAACTATGCTCATATATTTCAACAATATTTACAGCACACTTATGTGTCTATACACATATGATGGGATGTAAGAGAAGTTTTTTATTAGTGTCTCATTCCTGACACTTATGTAATTTGTTAATTAAATAAAACTAACACAGAAAAATCATCTACATTTTAAATTTCTTGTGTAATTAGCTACACAAGATATGAAATATAATTACCAGTAACTCAGAACAGTTTAAACTACAGTCTACAAAATTATACGTAGCTTGATTACAATGTATTTACCCCAGATTCACTTCTGCATTTATGCTGAACAAGTTACACAACACAGATATTTGACTAAATTTGGCTATGAACTTAAGATGTACTTAGTTATTTCTTCTATTTCATTTACAAGTTAATTATTGGGATTACTGAAACTTATTGGCAGTGATTTCAGTAAAAATCATGATACAAATTAAGTTTTTTCTATTATGGCATCTCTTTTATGATCATAATATTAAACAACACCAAGAACTTGAGCTGTGTTTGAAGGACAGCAAGCAAAATGAACTTCATTATAATAACACACTTTGAGCAGAGCAGGGTGGGCTGGTATATTGTTAAACAAGGATTTTTACATAAACACTTATAGATAGTGATTTGTACTGTGTATCATGATTTATGCAAACTGTCTGGAACCATTTCAAATATAAAACATGTTACTAATTAAAAACAATTCTAATTAAAGTCTTTTCCCTCCCTAATACAAGTGCCTTTTCAGGATCAACTAGAGCAGTCAAGGCTGACCTCTTGCGGGTGCTTTCAACTTTCCATTAAATAGCATTGGAAGCAAATATATATTCCAATGTTATAATCAGCCTTGAAAGATTTGTTAATCTCCAGCAGTTTAAGAGTTGTGTCACTCCTTTTCTGGTCAACTGATAATACTTGTATTATGATATGGACCTTATGCATAGAAACCAATTTCTAAACAAATCAAACCACCGACTTGCAAAGCTTCATCAGTATATTAGACTTGCTCCAAGTCTTTGTATTTCTCATTACACCAAATCTGACATACATAAAATCATTATGAATCCACGTCATAAGTGTAAACCCTTCTGTCTGCTGAAATACAGCACCAAATTCTGGAAAAAAAGTCATTCAGTCCTCATATAATACCTGAGACAAAAGGCCTTGTGGAAAGTCTATCTGTATATATGTCTATTTCTTTACTGATAATCTCTGCCTCTCTTAATTAAGTACACCAGCATCCCTTTCTTGCATAATCACCTCAGAGTATCCACAGGTAGTTAAAAATCTCAGTTTTGTGCAGCAACTATTCTATTCTAAGTGTTCTGTAGTGTCAATTTTCTTAGATTTGAGTATTTCTCAACATTTATTGCTTCAACACTTTACTTATTCTGGTGTATTGATTTTAGTTATGTGTTATATATGAAGTTAAAAGATTTTTGTGTATAAATCTTGACAATGGATTTAAAAATTTGAAATATGTAAGGAAATATATTTTAAATAACAGTGCATTAAATATCTTCCAAAGCTTCTACCATGTTTATGAGAGTACTATTTTGAAAGACAGACAAAGCTATGTGATATTGTTGAAATTGTAAGGAAATATATTTTAAATAACAGTTCATTAAATATCTTCCAAAGCTTCTACCATGTTTATGAGAGTACTATTTTGAAAGGCAGACAAAGTTATGTGATATTGTTGAAATCCTTGTCACCAGAGAAAATTAAAGGAATTATTCACTATCTATGCCAGGGAAATGATTAATCAATTTTGTTGATTATGAGGATCGGCATCTCAGTGTATGAATTCAATTATTATTTTTTCATTGTACGTATTCATGAAAAATATTGGAGGTGTTGGATCTTACAGTCTCCAAGTTCTGTTGTTCCATGTAGAATTAGTAAATCCATTTGACTACAAAACTAGCTCATATTTGTGGACACAAGGAACAGATCTCTTCTGTATTCTGTAAAATCTATACTGATATTTTGAATGCAAGAGTTATTAACTATCTAAATTCAAGGAAATGGATCTGTGATGAACAATATGGATTTAAGGAAATTAATCATGCAAATCTATGTCAATGATTTGGCAATTGAGCTTAATAAGTTACACCTAGGTATCTTTTTTGTTGACAGTCATTTATGTATACTATTATATGCAGATGACATAGTCCTGTTGTCTGACTCAGAGGAAGAATTACAAAAAATGGTAAATCGTTGAACAACCTGGTGTAACCAATGGAGAATTTCTGTGAATATTGAAAAATGTGGTACTGTACATTTTAGGAAAATAAATAGGTCACAGACACGTTATGTTTTTAGCGTGAATAGAATTGAGGTAAAAATAAGATCCAGATACAAGTACTTGGGGTTATTCTGGATGAACACCTAAATTTTAAAGAATGATCTGAAAACTCATAACAGAGCAATCAGATTCTTTCTAGGGTTACACGGAAATGCCCCTGTCCATGTATATCAGGCTGACATGGGTTGGTAACTACCAAACTATAGATACTATCTATCAATGATAAGGGTTTGGAATAATATATGTAAGCTGGACGGGAATAGCTTAACAAAGAAAATTTTTGAATGGAGTCTTCAAATTTTATACCAAATGCATGGGAATTCAATATACTTACAGTGTTAGAGACCATCAATCTTACTAATCATTTTGGCCATTGTGATGAGGTTGATATAACTGAGGCACAACATAGATTACAAGATTTAATGAACTCAGAATGGAGTGCCAAAATTCCATCTAAACCAAAATTACGGTCATATTCCTTTTTTAAACATAGTATGTCCATTGAACCATATGTAACCTCAAATCTATCAAAAGTAAACAATCTTTGATAAGTCAGTTGAGAGTAGGAATTTTGCCCCTACTATTGTATTGTTACTTTTACTGATATTATACTTGTCACTTAAATAAATGAATAAATAATAATAAATTCTGTTTTACTTATCAGTGACTTCATCAGTGATTCAGACGTCTTAACTGCATTTTCCTTGTCAACAAGGACTGTTACATGTATAGTGGGAGCCTGATTTGAGTACTTCAAAAATTAACGGAATTCCATACTTTAGATCTATGTGTATATGTTTAATGACTCTGAACTTTATTTGATATAACTTCATTATCTGTTCATTTTAATTGTATGAATCTCAGATGTACTGACATCAGTAGGGTTGTTGTTTATATGCTTGTTATTATTTTTTAAAAATGGATACCATAAACGATTTATTGCCTTCATTTAATCATTAAATGTAGCAAACATTTGTTACATAATCATAAATCGATGATCAGAATGTATGATTTTAACAGTGAAAACTTTGCAATCAATCATGTATTTTTTTCTAAAATATATAAAGCATGTTAACTATGGCATCATTTGACAATTTAAAAGAATGGAAGCAAACAGGAGTTCAATTTCTGAACTAAATTTAGTTCAAATGTTTGGCCAAGGTTTTATCTTTTCTGCACTTGTCATTATAAAAGGTTAAGGCAGTTATGACATTTTTCCTAATTATTCTTTATAAAAAATGTTTCTTTTACATCTAGTTCAATCAACAACTGTTGTCCAAGTATGTTGTTTACAATTTATGTTTTAAGACTTACCAATGCATATTTAAAAATATATATTAGTATCATATAACTTAAAATGTATGTAACCTAACAGGAGTGATAATTTGCAAAATACAGATAAAACAGAATTCTCATAACACACATAGACAAGTCCTACCATAACACTTGCAGTGTAGTGTGTTTACAATAACATTGAGTGTTTACACTCAGTTATACATGGGAATGCATAAGGTCTATATGGAACAGCTTTAGTAGATTAATTATTTTATTTGGCCTCACAGGATTTACAGTGGTTTGAAAGATAGAAGAAGAAAAAGAATACTTAATCGTGAGCTCTAGCAAGGCTCACACTTCTAGTGATGACTATTTTTCTTTTTTTTTTTATTTCCAGACTTTCATGAATAGTAACGTAGCATGAAAAGTACCTGTCTCATCACTGAAGTTAAGCGGCAATGGGCTACGTTAGTACTGGGATGGGTGACCGCTTCAGTGCACTACTTGTGTCTCTGATGGTTTTGCAGCTTGCGCCAGTAGATTGAACACCTTTTGGCCTTGTTTTTATTTTGTGACTTGAGGGAATTCTTAACAATATGTACAAAAGAAAACTTTTAAGATTTCCCCCCAGCCTTTACGAGCTTATAAGTCACCTTTCATACAACATACAAGTAGAACTATATGAAGGTCAGTATTAATATGTTATAATTTGAATAAAATGATTAAGTGAAAAGTTACATGGATAAACTGTACTTTTAGAGTACTACAATTTTGTGACCTATATTCAAATGTAATCTACATATGCAAATATTAAAACATGAAACATGCAGTTACTGAAATATAAACAACATTATAGTGTTACATTTATATCTTTTACAATAATATTGATTGACATAACAGAGGTAGATCCAGTGAATCCTTTACACTGGTGGATAAATTGATTGATAGTAACCTTTAAAGGATGTTGTAATTTACACATTTTAATTAATGTGTGCGTATATATCTGATCTGTATATCACCTGGTTCTGCAAAGATGGAATTATGATTTTAGGTGTACAAATCAATCTAATCCTGACAAACTTTTGAAGGAATGGGCCCAGAATTTTTTATACTTGTTCATTATGTCCAGGAATTTGAGCTTATTAGGTTTATCATCAAGGGTGGTATTAATGCATTCAATCAAATCAAAAAAATTTGTACATTCTTCTTAGTATTTAGCACAGATGCAAACTACATGGAATTCATCCTCAATTTTATTCAGATAACATAATGAACATAGCCTATTTTCCAATAGGATATGGAGATATTTACCTATTTCTATATGTAGTTGGTAAATACCTGCTCTAAATCGTGCAATAAGACTTCTGGTATCTTTTTTTTTCTTGGTGTCACATAGTTTTTTATCTCCCGCCTGCGGCTGAAGGCCGTGGTCGGGAGATTATAAAACGCCTACTGTATGTGCATCCGTTCGTCACCTTTTACATAAACCTTAATATGCTATTCATTTATAAAGATATCTTCACCAAATTTGCAGGGATTGTTTATGGCTATAAAAACCTGTCTGTGCCAAATTTTAGCCTCATTTTGAAAAACAAAATGGCCGCCATTGCTAATTGTTGAAAAAAGGTGCTCTAAATCTTGAAATATTCCAGCTAGCTTCATCAAATTTGCACAAAAGGTATATGGCTAGAAAATCTAGCCTGATAGTAATTTTAGCTTAGTTTAAAAAACAAATCGCCGCCATATCACATGTTTAATGTCAAACAGGGTTATCCCATTAAAAAGGCCTTATATCTCCCCTAATATTGCTCCTAGAGGTTTGGAATGTGAAAATAACTTGTAGTAAGTCATGGCCTGGGAATCTGTTCCGGGGTTTGGATTTGACCTTTGACCCGTGCTTCAAGGTTAAATGGGGTCATCACACTAAAACATTCTTATTTCTCCCTTATTATTGGTGCTATGGCTTCAGAATGTAAAGACAGACCATGAAAAATGAAGACAGTGGTTGGGAAATTATAAAACACCTTCCGTACATGTGTCCGTTTGTGTGAGCGTCTGTGCATCCGTTCGTCACGTTTTTATATAAACATTAACATCTCATTCATTTATAAAGATATCTTCACCAAATTTGCAGGGAATGTTCATGGCTATAAAAACCTGTCTGTGCAAAATAAATTTTGGCCTCATTTTGAAAAAAATGGCCGCCATAGCCAATTGTTTGAAAATTGTAAAGGTGCTCTAAATCTTGAAATATTCCAGCTAGCTTCATGAAATTTGCAGAAAAGATATATGGCTAGAAAATCTAGCCTGATAGTAATTTTGGTCTAGTTCAAAAAACAAAATGGCTGTCATATCGCATGTTTAATGGGGTTATCCTATTAAAAAGGCCTTATGTAATATCTCTCCTAATATTGCTCCTAGAGGTTCAGAATGTGAAAACAACTTGTAGGAAGTC
Source organism: Sabellastarte sp. h YS-2021 (assembly GCA_964017235.1). Taxonomy (NCBI): domain Eukaryota; kingdom Metazoa; phylum Annelida; class Polychaeta; order Sabellida; family Sabellidae; genus Sabellastarte; species Sabellastarte sp. h YS-2021. The sequence goes on from OZ024938.1 coordinate 62,104,601, forward strand.
ATGGCCTGGGGATCTTTTCCAGGTGTTGAATTTGACTTTTGACCCCTGCTTCAAGGTTAAATGGGGTCAATACACTAAAACATCCTTAGTTCTCCCTTATTATTGGTGCTATGGCTTCAGAATGTAAAGACAGACCATTAAAAGTCCTGGCCTGCAAATATTTTGCCTGAGAAAAATATCGCCCTTATTTTGAAAAACAAAATGGCCGCCATAGCCAATTATTTCAAAATCATTAAGATGCTCTAAATAAACTTAAAATATAGCAGCTATGCTCATCAAATATGCACAAAAGATATATGGCTAGGAAAGTTAACCTCAGTAATTAGGCCTAGCTTCGAAAACAAAATGGCCTCATATCACATATTTAATGTTAAATGGGATTATCCTATTAAAAGGCCTTATATCTCCCTTATCATTGCTACTAGGGTTCCAAATGTGAAAACAACTTGAAGGAAGTCATGGCCTGAGACTCTTTTCCAATTGCTGACTTTTACCTTTGACCCCTTCTTAAAAGTCACGTGCCTGTTATCTTACTACAAAGGCCTTATATCTCCTTAATTCTAACTGCTGCGGCAGTGGCCTTGTTTGTTTTGTACTTCTATTTGTCAACTTTGTTCTCCCTCTAATAATAATCTTTCTGATGTCTCATTACTATAAATAGATGTCATGCTTGCTGTGTTTTCATCTATATTGGTACTACTGAGGATATATATTATGTCATTCACCCCAGTTATTAATACCAAGCCCTAATTCCCATTTTAAAACAATTAGCAGAAGTCTTGTTTCATTAAGATTACAGGGGCCGGTTTCACAAAGCATCAGTTGGAAAGGACCTCCTTTAGTAAAGGAAGGCCACCTTAAAATTCAGTTTCACAAAGCCTCCTTTGACTCTCCCTACCAAAGGTCTTCCCTGAAATTTAAGGAGGGAGCAAATGTTCATTAAAGTTAATAAATATTTTTTGAACGACACTTCCTTAAATTTAAGGTAGGTCCTTAGCTTCCTTGAAATTTAAGGGAGTTTTCAAGGTCTCTTTTGTTTCTAAAGTGGATTATTACTGATTTGTCAGAGTTTATGACCAGCCTATGTAGCACCAATTTAACAGGACACTTAGTATTTTTTGTAATTTATCTTGATCTGGAGCTAACAGAACAATATCATCAGCATAGGCTGACATATCTTTCACCTATCTTTATGCCTAAATTTTGTTCTTTTAATTCCTCAATCAGGTCATCTAGGAATATGTTGAAGAAGGTGGGCGACATGCTGTCTCCTTGTCTTACTCCACTTGTTGTTTGGAAAGGATCATTGAAATTCTGATTACGTTTAACTTGAGTATTCGTCTGTGTAGACAGATTTTTTTTTTTTTGGTTGAAATAAATATTTTTTCCAGTGATGCTATATTCTCTCAATTTGTTTAATAGTATTTCACAATTTACCCAAAGATATGTTGTTGCCATATGCAACCCTATAAACAAACATAGTCCAGATATTACACTGGGCAATGATAGTAGCACACAAGGTTATGGGTTAGTATTCAGAGAGAAGGAATTCTAGGTTAATGGTTTGTGGACATGCCATAAAATATCTTATGATAGTTAGAACTGAAAGAGGCTTTTATGGCCTTGTAAAGTTTTTATAAGCAAGACATAGATAAACCTTGGTCATTCATAGTAAAGTATAAGACTGCAGTGGAATACATCAACTCAAGTGTGTAATGAACTAGCTAGAGCAATGTGGCTCTAGAGAGAAATTTATGGCTTTGAAGTTCCCATGTCTCTATGATTTTACATATTACTGCTGACAGAAAAAAAAACTGCTTATAGAGTGTTTATATTGGCAGCATATTGATTCTAAAACTTTTAATGTTTATCAGAATAAGGAAGCTTTATAAAGATATCTTTAGAGTAGACCTCTTTGCATTGTTTGCATCTAGGATAAGTGCCCAGTTGCATCATTATTACTCACGGAAACCAGCCGCTGTAGATGCCTTTTCTGTACCTTGAACATCACAATTCTTGTATGCTTCCCCACCTTTTTTTGCCTCATTTCGAAGGTATTTAAAATTACCACAAGAGAATGCCTAGGCGTAGCTTATGTATAAGCCAGTATGCCCAGACGTACCATTTTGATAGTAGAATCATAAATGAGATTTACAATACCCCACCCCCTAACAGATATTGCATACAACCACAACTTTCCGAAAAAAATCAGGGTGTACCAAACAAAGAACACCTCCTACAGCCCCACAACATAACTCTTATTTATCCACTATTGAAAAACTACATCTACTGGTCTGTCACTTTGCCAGTCAAAATAATCTCAACAAAATCTTAGAGAACAAGCACCTCCAAGCAATACCCCAGATACCTACACAAATGGGAACAATTTTGCATTAAACAAGGGAAAGACTCAGTTTTACCAAGTACTGAATCTCTGTTAAATTTTTCTATATACACATCTATATTACAACAGTTGACTTGGGTAAAGTGCTATAAATATTGCTAAATCAGTTATTTTTTCACTTAGTATAATTAGTCATGTTTCCACAAGTGTACTGAAAGATCAGCTTATCTCTAGATTCATAAAAGGAATATGCAATGACAGACCAACTCTTCCAGGATTACCAACATACGTGAGACATAAATATAATACTGAATTACTTGGACGGCCTCCTAATTTCATCTTTGGATAATATACAACAGTCTATAAAACCATTAATGTTGCTTGCTTTATTGTCTGGACAAAACGGCAAACATTTCATGTACTAAAATCAAGTAGTGTGGCGTCCAAGGATAAGATTTTTACATGTTTTAGAGTTATTGTAAAAGATTAAAATTCTTCTTAAACAATTAACCTCCTTAACTTTTCAATGCTACCATACAAATGAGAACTTATGAGTTGTTCATCACATGTAGGAATACCTGAACTGAATCTTTGGAATCCCAGCACAGACCAGTTTCCCATCAATTTGTTTACCTATCACCTTTTACTTAAACCATAAATAGGAAAAGAATTTCTACCCAGGGGAGGTTGGCTGCATCATCATCGCCTACTAAATAGTAATAAAGGATTTGTTTCATCTTATACATATATGTTCTATTTGATAAAAAGATCCCATTAACGTATTATAGAACACTGGCAAATAGATTCCTGATTGTACTTTATACATACATGTTTGAATATAATCAAAAGGGTCTGCACCTTCTATCCGCCTCATTGAATGTATGCTGTGATGTGTTATCTCGATGTATGTTTCTATTGATGTATTGTATCAATGTTAGTAAAACCTTTACAGAAACCTCTTTTTGCTATTTATTATTACTTTGAAATCTTTTGATTTCAAAGAATGTTGGTCAGTCGGTTTGTTACTTTGAACTGTTGGTCAGTCAGTTTGTATGTCCCTATGTATGTATGTTTGTATGTATGTATGTTTGTTAGCACGTTCTAGGCCACAATTTTGAAGCTAGGTTTCTCATTTTTTCCTATAATATTGTGAGGTGTCAGAATAGAGAAGGACCGAATTTCGACAAAATCGGTAGCATTTTAACATAGCTATGACCATTTTAGCTACTCTGAGTAAATGACTTATCAGTTGAAGGGGAACACACTAAATAAGATAAGCCATTTCAAGGAACACTTTGGAGTTTTATTAAAACTGTTAATAAAATTAACTTGTTAAAACATTAACAATGTTACCCTTTTAGTTCTATACAAGCTGCACATTCATCATAATTCAACCTGTCATAATCTGGTGTTTCTGAATCACAATCAATGAATATTAGTATTATTAATGACATCAAGAAATAAAGTACTCTTTTGCTACCACTACAACTATCTGTAAGACCTTTACAGTGACTGATCAAGAATTCCTCTGTAACCAGTTCCTTAGGCTGCCACTTTCAAAAGTACTATGAACTACTATATTACATTTTACAACAGTGGGAGCTTGTAATAAAGCGTAAGGACACTGCTAACTGTACTCAGTATGTACTTTGTAAAACTCTGTACAATTTTAAATGACAAGCCTGGTAAGCTTATGAAGTACTTGTATTGATAGTTAAAGAAAGTATCACAGTATTCACTACCACTACAGTTATCTTAAAGTTATACAACCTCTAGACATCAGTCTAGTAAATATGTAACTATGAAACTTGTATTAACCATATATAACCATTATAGATGACAATAACGCTTGTGACAGCCTAGTAACTGTTATTAAAGAAGAAGGGTAGAAATTGTAATGTTAAATAACTAAAAAATAGTAAAATACCCAAACCCAATCAAGTAGGTTTGTTGAGAAGTTGTTGAAATGTTGTGGGAACAGTGCTAGCAGCTTTAGGTGTACACTTAAGATAGTGCCAAATTGCCTCACTTTGCCAGTTGCCATGTTGTTTGATATTCTCAAATTGAATATTATTATCAAACACCATGGATGCTCCACTTCTACGGAACATATGAAAGGTATATTGAGATGGGTTCAAGTCCATATTAACCATAACTAACTTAAAAAAAGATCTAACTTTGAAGGCCACAGCTGTTTCAATTGCAGCTTTATTCTGGATTAAGAATAACGGTGTCTCTTTAGTATAATTGAAGTTTTTTTGTTTTTTTTTAAATAGAAAAATCTGGCAATAAAGAATTTGGTTCCACAATCTCCCAGTTACATTGCTTCAATACTCTAACTGGAGAAAGTTCTGATGCCTCATATGTATGCCATCTTGATAGTATATCAGCATATGTATTTTGAACACCTTTAATATGTTTGACTTGTAAATCAATGTTAAATGCTGCTGTATATAACCATACTGTCCAACTGCTGCCAATAACCAAATATCTTTGATTCGATTCGACTGGAAGGCATTAACCACTGCCCAATTGTCACACCAAATTATAATACTTCGGTTGGCCCAACACTGGTGCCAAGTTCTAATAGCTAATACAATATTAATGGCCTCAAAATGAACTATCGAACATAAATTCTGAATTACACTAGGAATTGGGCAAGTATATACTCTAGTACCATATATCCCGCCTACTCTTTGTAAGGAAGCATCCACATACACTTGTTATGGAGTTGCAGTTCTATGAAAAATCTCTACTGAACCGTTAAAATACTTGAGAAATTTCTGAAACCACATAATATCTTTGAAAAAAGATTGAGGTAGTTGAATCGTACCTCTAACTGGCGTGTTACGAAGTACTCCAAGTACACGATTTACAAATAGACATGCTGGACAAATGCAGCGATGTATATATAATCATTTGCCTGTAAGTTTTTGTGATTGGCGTCTAGATGTATGAGTACGGTTTATCCATTTAGAACACATTTCCTTAACTTCAAGCATTTTATTTTCTGGGATTTTTAAGATACCAGTCCTGGCATTAATTTCAATCCCTAAACAAGTTACTTGTTCACCTAGTTTCTCGACTTTCTTTTGATTTATGGGTAAACCCACTACTTGCAATAGATTGGTTAAGGTTTGAAAGGCATTGGATGCGTTCGGTGGGGACGTCACTCCAATGTAATCATCCAAATAAAGGGAAAAGGGGGGCATCTGGGTAATTTCATACAAACATATTGATGCCTGCAGGGTGGAGTGTAGGGAATGCCCAAATATAATATAGTTCTTGGCTTCTGCGCCTTGAGGTGGCATTTGGGCTTGTTGGATCCCCCATCCATTGAAAGATGCTCAACTCCATGTTTTTCACAGAATGATTTTTCTGTGTAAAATGTCTAGAGACAGGAGTGGATTTTTCTGGTTGGAATTTTTGAACACTATTTTGGTGTTCATACATCCTGTTCCTGAAGGGTCTTTTGGTTTCTCCAATGTATTGGAGGCCACATTGGTTGCAATTTATAATATAAATTACATTTGATAATTCACAAGTGACTTTGTGTTTAGGGGGCAGTGACTTGCATTTGAATACTTGCTTAGTGTGGAAACTGGTTATTTGTTCAGCTTTCCTAATTCTGGGGCAATAGGTACATTTCCCAAGTCTGGTGCAGACCGGGGTGTGTAGTGATGGTTTTGCATCAGTTGTAGGTTTAGGAGGGTAAGAAATAGTGCTACTGGTCAGAATATCTCTGAGGTTTGGCAGTCTTCTAAATCCCATTAGAGGTTTGGAGCTAAATATTTGTGTTAGTTCCTCAGTATTTTGGATAATGTTCCAATTTCTTTGTACTAGAGAACCGATTAATGGTCACCCAATACAACCCTAGGAACCCACAAATCGGTTCTCTAGTACAAAGAAATTGGAACATTATCCAAAATACTGAGGAACTAACACAAATATTTAGCTCCAAACCTCTAATGGGATTTAGAAGACTGCCAAACCTCAGAGATATTCTGACCAGTAGCACTATTTCTTACCCTCCTAAACCTACAACTGATGCAGAACCATCACTACACACCCCGGTCTGCACCAGACTTGGGAAATGTACCTATTGCCCCAGAATTAGGAAAGCTGAACAAATAACCAGTTTCCACACTAAGCAAGTATTCAAATGCAAGTCACTGCCCCCTAAACACAAAGTCACTTGTGAATTATCAAATGTAATTTATATTATAAATTGCAACCAATGTGGCCTCCAATACATTGGAGAAACCAAAAGACCCTTCAGGAACAGGATGTATGAACACCGAAATAGTGTTCAAAAATTCCAACCAGAAAAATCCACTCCTGTCTCTAGACATTTTACACAGAAAAATCTTTCTGTGAAAAACATGGAGTTCAGCATCTTTCAATGGATGGGGGATCCAACAAGCCCAAATGCCACCTCAAGGCGCAGAAGCCAAGAACTATATTATATTTGGGCATTCCCTACACTCCACCCTGCAGGCATCAATATGTTTGTATGAAGTTATGCCCTCTCATGGCATCAATTATCCAGATGCCCCCCTTTTCCCTTTATTTTTATATTGGGCACTTCATCACAAGGGCTTCTCTTATTATGATGTCACAACTATGACGTCGTCAATTTGATGACGTGTATGACCATATGACGTCATATTACACCATCATAATCACCTGAATTACTATGTGACCTCACTAGTAACTAGGTAACCTATGACCTCATTCATCAAGGCTGTATTTAAATCACCTATTCAGTGTTTTAAGCTCAGTGGTGTTATATATGTGTGCATTATTATCCATAGCTAATCCACATTAGGATTACTTTCAACATTTAGTACTCAAATAGTATCAACATTGTGATTTTTATTTTATTGTGTGTGATTTCTGTGACTTATCATAATCTCAGATTGGATATACTAAATTCAAAATGTGGTATACTTGTTTCATATGTCATAAAACATATGCCCACAAGTGTAATTTGAAAAGACATATTGACACTTCCCATATGTTGAGAATACACAAATGCCAACAATGTAACAAGGAGTATAAAAGAAGGGAGTACCTGAACAGACACTTGAAGACAGCCCACAAGGCGCCTTCAACAACCTATACTTTCGGCAACATTGCAGATTGTGTAACTACAGACAACTCCCCAGATGTGACACCCACTTTCCACCCAGTGATCACACCTACTGAGGATAGTTGGGATGAAGTTGATGCTTTCCTGGGAAACATTGATTTCCTATCTTCTGAGACACCAAATCCGGACTCAGTATATGCATCTACTCACAAGTCTACTATGGTTTGTACTAATGTCTGCACCCAAACAGACATATGCACTCTACCTCCCATCAGGAAACCTGTACATAGAGGGACCAACACTACCCCAGTCATATGTAAAGACAAGGCTGTCCAAATGGCACCCACCAGGATAGACACTGGAACTTCACCACATGTTCTTATGTTGTCGCCCAAGCAAACCATTCAAGGTTGGGATTCGCCGGTCACCAGTTCGCCTCGCACTCCATTCTTAGATATACCTTGCTACTACACAGTGGAATATCAAGAAAGGAGAAAATCTATGAACCTACCTGAGGCTGTACCATATCAAGGTGCAACAGAGGAGGAAGACCCATTCCCCCCACACCTCTCACCTGAAGACCCTCAATGGGGAACAGTGACCAACAACACCACCCCTACATTCCAACTCGTTGATTTCCTGGACTCTATCTGCTCCAACATTACTCCTCCACTAAACATTTTGTAATTTATTTTATGCTGTCAATGTATATGCATAAAACTGTCACATTGGATATATATTTTATGAACTGTAATTAACATTATCCTGTTAGTTCTGTTGTGTTTTTATTTATTACACTATGTATATTTGATTTCTCATGCATTAAATGAGATTTTTTCATTGAAAACCAGTATTTTGGTTTTTTTTCTTTGATATGTTTTTTTCATCAGAATAAAAATTTGTTGATAACCTCATATCACAAATTATGCGATTAATATGATATCCAAAAATAAGCCTGGTCAAGTGGCCACCACTATTCCTACTTGACCATTTTGTCCAACATACTTTACTTTTGAATGTTGCATTTTTGATGGAATTCACGTTAATTTCCACATATGCATCATTTAGCACTCTTGTTAACACCTCTGATTTTTGGTCAGGCACGATTTTTACAGAATTAAATCATGCACAATTAATAATGGAATATTCTGTAATTCACCCACCATCATCAAGTTTCACTTATTAGAGACCATGTATCTCTGAAGTCAGACTGCTATGCAATCACGCACACGCAATTGAGTACACCTCCACTCCAACAAGACACTTGAGTGACTGTGCTCTCCCAGTGAAATATACTGGATTGCAATCAAACCCTCATATACACCAATATTGAGACCTATTAAAAGTGTATGAGTGACTTTCTGATTTTGGTATAGGGTTAAATTAGACCTGGCTACTCCCAATTACCCCAGATATTTTAGGTACAAAACATACCTAAAATTCGAACCTTTATAACCATAATCTGGAATTAAGGGTTATTATTTAATAGTAAATGATCAAGTTTACTGACTCAGTTAGCTACTTATAGTTATTCTTAACCAAATTAGGACTATCAAAACCTATCTTGGATTGAAAACTGTTGAATATTAATTTATTCCCCATTATTAAATTAACAATAATGGTTCTAAAGCAAAAAATGACTTTTTTCAGGATTTTATCCTCCTGAGCCTCCTACAGAGGCTCTATCCGCCGGATGACGGCTCATTTTGACGGCTCAAGGCGGATAGGATTTTTGCACCTTAGGGGCAAAATGGGTTAAAATCTTCAGCCTCTGATGAGAAAATTCAATTAGATTTTCGAAATATTGCCAAGCACATTGGCCAATATAAGGCAGTAGTCATAGGTAACTGCACTTTAGTCACTGCACATATTACTTTTTAATCTTTATAATCATCCAAATAGTTTATAACCTATATGTTACGCAAACGCAAGTGATGCGTAATGACGTCGGTGCACATCTGGAACGCTGCAGCCTCTGTACGAAATCCGAACGGAAGTCCTACGTCAACGTAGCGTTTACCTTGCCATTGTAAACCTAATAATGGGTAATCAGAGGGATCAATTCGTAGATTCCGAAAAGCCCTTTCTAAATCAATTTTAAAAAGTAAGGTACGAGGACCAAGAGTTCTGATCTGCTGGACTACATCGTCTACAGTGGGATATTTTAAAGTAAATGGTATTCCATCATATACATCAGCAGCAACACAGCTATTAACACTTTGCCCCAGGGGCCAGGACAGATCTACGATTACTCTCACACCTCCATCTGGCTTGTCACGACCCATAAGTGGGGATACATGCAATTTTTTAAATGGTATTTCCTCTATGGGTCCCACCATTGCTTGTTTTTCAACTTCGACATTAAAATATTTATCAACACCCTCTGGTCTCTGAAGAGCAGAGGCGTGATTTTCGACTTCCTCATTAAATTGAAAAACATCATAGTCCACATTAAGTGGAAATCCAAACTGAAGATATTCCCCCAAGATCTTAAGGTCATAATTTTTAAGTAAGTAACGCCATTCTGGTATGTTCAAGCCTGAAGGGACCTGTATTCTGGCCCCTTTATAATTAGGTACCGAGAACGCAGCTACTTTGCTGTGTATACTATATAACCATTTACTAGAATTTTGAAATATACAAGTTATTGCTTGATTTCTAATTTGGATACGTGGTATACTAAATGGAATAAAGCCAAAAGTTCTACCTTTGTAAGCTTCAATGCCTGACCTACTGACATTATCCTGGGGAGTTACCTCCCCCATAGTATTGTTTTCCAATTCACTCTTTGTCATTTCGACAATACTGGTTTCTATTAATTCTTCTGAATTATTAGACCATTTCTGAGTGGATGCGTTCTTTAACGTAGCATTTGCAGTTATATTGTCAAATTGAATTACATCACTCGTGTCCTCCTTAGTTACACGACAGTTATGCATTTGCTCATTAAATTGCAGAAAACCCATACTATCTGATATATTTTCAATACAATTTACCATGTACGGGTCTCTATAACACATTATACCATCTTTAAGGATGGTCAATCTTTCAAGGTCATGACATGTATTTACTTGGTCATTGAACTGGCTATTATCAATTTGTAAGTCTGTACCCACTTCATATGGTGAATTAACCTGTGAGCTATGACTTGATTCAAGAGTGTTGATACTCTGTTGAATTCGACTATAACTATTCTCAGTATTGTCATTTAACTGTTCTTCAATAAACGTTTTACATAGATAGTTGTATTGAAACAACTGCTTACTTAATACATCTTGGTTGTTACTACTACCATTCAACCATTCACTATCATTAGTTTATCCGACATAGCAGGCCTGTATATAGGACTGCCAACATATTTTGACATAACAGAACTGCGACTGGCTGCATTCTCCAGCCAAGTCACAGGATATGGATTGTCGTCTATCTTGACATAAAATACCTCATCTAGACTAACAGCCACTTGGCAACTATTGTTGACATAATTAATAGGGTAAAAAGTTTCAGCAAATGGATTGAGCTTATGTTGTGGTTTACACTTATAATAACTCATGAATGTATCATTATTTTGTATCTCAACAATCTGTACCTTATCAAGATTATATAAGAAACCATAATTACCGTTTTTCTTTTGATTACAGGTATGTGAGTTGCATACATTTCAAGCTTTCTGTTCTTTGTTTTTAACTTGATCATTTTTGACATTTCCTCCACTATTTTTCATTCTCAAACACTTTTGCATGGTATGTTCAAACTTCCTGCCTGTTTCTCGAAAACAATATGAACAGATGTGTTGAAAAATAGTGTTGTTCAGCACATGATCACTTTCAAACTTACAGTTGCCTTTATTGAAATGAATGCAAGGTTGGATTCTATCTTGGGTATTAGTACTACTTCTATGACCCTGGACCAGTCTTTGAGTATTTCTACCTTTAATTTTTTCGACTAGGTCCAGCTGTTCCCAACTAACTTTGCCCCTCTCCATATCTTGGAGTACTGCAGCATGTGCCTTCCTGGCTGTATTCATAGACAATTCTATCACGTCTTGCATCAAATATGTTAAATATTGTAACATATTTTCCCTAATTTTTGAATTCCCTTCTTCCAAGATACAGAAAAGAAAGCCTTGCATCCATTATTCATTAGTCAGTTCATCGTATGTTGGTTGCTTACTACCCAAGGCAACAGAACAGAAATCTTGTGGCCAATTTATATGTTTGTGAATTTTTGCAACCCCTGCCCTATATCTCCCAGATTTTAAACTTTGAACTGGCTTACATGCTGTTCCTGTTCTCGAGGTTTGCTGGTAGTCTTGCAGACGACGTTCTACCTCAGCTTGTATGCGCGAGTCAGATTTAAGATCTTCAAAAGAAGGCAACTTTGCAGGTCGTGACACCTCGCCTGGAAGTTTGGGAGTTTTCAACTTGGATTGCTTGTCCGACTTCGGTGAACTCTGAGCTGAGGGTGCGACTACAGACAGTTCATTTAAGCTCACTCTTTCCTCTTGTTTACGCAAACGTAGTTCTTGCTGTTGTAACTTTTCATTCATAGTCTGTACAGAGTTTAATAATAAATCTAATTTCTGAGCTATTACCCCATCAGCTTGAGCACCAGTCGACTCGTCCATCGTAGCTCCCACTTCCTCTGTAGGCGAAACTTCTGACTCTGCTGGTCCTTTACTTGCCTTGGGTTTGTCTGGTTTATTTTTGTGTACACCGTGTTTTGTCATTCTGAAAAATTTGCAAAATAAATGAGAGGTTGACCACAGCACGAGAAATCAACGAAACTAGCTATAAATCGATAATATAAATTTCAAAGCAAAAGTCAAGATTTCTCGTAATGTAGTAAACATTCCCTGCTGAATTTCATGTGCAACTAGCAACATGAAACCCACAACTAAAGAATTCGACAGCGTGGTGCCCCATTTAAAAGCAAATTGGCGGGAGTTTATGCAGACAGTGTAGTTTCTCATGCACTCCAAATATAACTTTTCCTTGAACACGGTGTACGTGACTGGCAAAGAACTAGTACTAGGACATACTGTAAGCCGCATTCTTTTATATCATCGAAAATTCTGCCCCCCCAACTGAAGTGGTGTGCTACGTACCTCGCATCACCTACCAAACTGTGAAATTATTGGATTTAGAGTGTTTCTGTTAAATATGTTGTTCAGGTACTTTATCTTTAGCTATAAGATGGTGCATACTTTGGAGCTCTGTTGCATTAGCTAAACGAGTAATAGCTACTTCCTGATTTGTAGCACAATTTAAAAATGAGAATGTGTCCAATTTCTTTGAAAGTATCACACATAGTGACTTTCTTTGAATACATAATTTACTATGTTGGGGTAAGTTATGACATAATGAAGTTGCAGACCTGTAGCTCATTCCATAGCTGAGCAAAAGCCACTTTCAGGATGTAACTGTTGAGTAAATCACTTGTAACTTTAAAACTATTGCATTTAGAGCATTTTGTTGAAATATGTTGTTCAGCTACTTTTAAATCAGCTATAACATAATAAAATTGCAGCCCTGTAGCTCATTCCATAGCTGAGTAATAGCTACTTTGAGGTTCTCACTGTTGAGTAAATCGCTTGTAACTTGAAAACTATTGCATATAGAGAATTTTGTTTAAATATGTTATTCACTTACTTTTAGGTCAGGTGTAACATAGTAAATTTCCAGAACTGTAGCTCACATTTCATAGCTGAGCAATAGCTACTTTGAGGTTCTCACTGTTGAGTAAATCGCTTGTAACTTTAAAACTATTGTATTTAGAGTATTTTGTTGAAATATGTTATTCAGCTACTTTTGGATCAGCTATAACATAATGCTGAGGTTCTCACTGTTGAGTGAGCTACAGGTCTGCAACTTCATTATGTCTGTAGCTCATTTCATAGCTGAGTAATAGCTACTTTGAGGTTCTCACTGTTGAGTAAATCGCTTGTAACTTTAAAACTATTGCATTTAGAGTATTTTGTTGAAACATGTTATTCACCTACTTTTAGGTCAGGAGTAACATAGTCAAATTCCAGAGCTATAGCTCATTCCATAGCTGAGCAATAGCTACTTTGAGTTGGCCAAATTTGGACACAATGCCAAAGATGTTTAGTTGGAATCTTGTAATGCAGCAAGTTATCAGCAGATTACAGCAAGATTTCGAAGTTACCACTCAGCCGCAGTCTGAGTGCTCGTTTGTATACCAAATGGAAAAACTACTTTAATAGGTTCAAAATAGAGTAAGTTCTGTTGATATTGCAGCAAAAGATCACCTAGTGGGACTTATTTACCCAAACCGTTAAACATTCAAATAATTAAGGCTAAAGTGAAACAAAATGATGGGTAAAAAAATTGATACGATTGATCTACATTGTCCTGATGGGCATTATTTCTGATGGGCATTCTTCCATATACCCTTGCGAAGAGAGATTAAATTAATGAAGAAACACAAGTGTCCAGACCTCATTCTACAAAAGCCAAAAGTATATTTGATGCACATAACAAGGTGACACCCGTACAAACAATTCTTAATGCAGATCAGTGGACCAATTCTAGTATATTTGCACAATTTTATGATAATGCAATCTCACATGGCAACTATGGCACACATATCGCTCGCTGTTCCAGTATAATATTCAAATATATTTAATCTTGAATTAATGTGAATCAAATGATAAAATAACGCTATATTGTCCATCTATGTGACTCATTTGAAAATTAAATTGATAGAGGAAAGTTTTGGTGTTTTATTAGCATTGATTATCAGGTCTGAAGGCTATAAACTTTCATGGGACCCCTCTGTGCTAGAGTATAATGAGATAGAATTAAATATCAATCAAGACTTATCTGTTGGGGATTCATGATAATTCTGTCGAATTGTTAATCTGGCTACAGAGGAATTACATGCCCACCCAAGGTACACTAATTTCCTAAATACACAATAGAGAGTTTGCGAACAACGTTTTTCATGCCCGTGTCCCGTGAAATTTTTCTGCCGTGAAATTTTTCTTCTTCCTGTCTTTTTACCTGTTTCCACGCCATCGCGCATGCGCAAGACCGAAACACTTTATTTTATATAATATCCATCAGTTTTGTTGTAAGTTATCAATATTTTTACATTTATCTTCCTTAAACTATCATTTAACAGCAAGAAAATACTATAACAAATGAGATCCGTGGTTTAGAAGGTAGTCAGAAGAAAAATTTTACTTCCGGGAAAAATTTCACGTTACACCCGTATCTACTTTACGCTACGTTACACGTCATTGATTTCTGTGTGTGATGTCATTTCATAAGGTTTTAACTGCACAAGGTTACGTTTTTCACGTGGCAAACGGCTTTGTCACGTAATCTGTTTCCCTTGTGGATTTATTAATTACTGGAGCAATAAAGTGTGCTATACATCTCAGTACAGAGTTCTTGAGAGACTGTAGATTATTTTTAGCAACTTTGTCAATTTTTGAAAAACCCAAGTGTACATGCAACCACCAGCTTAATTCTTTCATCCCCTGTCATAAATTTTTTTGAAGTAATGAACACAATCCTCCAAAGTTTTATCTACGTGTGTTTTATTAGCTATTTAACTTGTGGGTTTATTGGCTATTGAGCCAATAAAGTTTGTAATATATATCAGTACGCAGTTCATTGAGTACTGTAGATGAGTAAAACCAGTGTATTTATCTTTATTGACTTGTATAACTCCCAATATATTTAAAAGAAATACTTGTAAAATTCCTGGTTCAAACACTGTTCGCAAACAAGACTCCCCCCAATGACTTTCTCCACCCCCCCCACCCCCCCCACCCCACCCCCCCCCCCCCCCCCCCCACCCCCGTTGATTAATTATGTTGCGTTTGCAGGGCATGTGAAACGTTGTTCGCAAACTCTCTATTATTTTTATTACCCCCCCCCCCCCCCCCCCCCCCCCCACCTTTCATTACGTGTATATCTTAAGACCTTTCCAGTAATAAAATGTTCTAATCACTCAGCCAATCCCATCTCATGTAATCCCTCAGTAGCCAGATCACAGTCGTCAAACGCCCCCAGTCTAATGCAGACTTCCGGGCCCTCGGTCGAACGAGTATAAAAGAAATAGACGAAATTTCAGTTATTTGATTATAGAGAAACAAAATACCTCAACCTTTGAAGGTATTTTCTGCTCTGTTAGAACATTGAAATGGGCTTTTTATATGGCAGACAAAATTTGCTTTATAACGGCCATTAATCTTATATACTAGAGGGAAATGTAGAAGAGTCTGAATACTTGTTCCATGTGTTCCTGAATACCTAAAAATGAGGTCCTCATTCCCTTTGAATACCTGTCCAATAAGTAAAAATTTCTCACTTCATGATACAGATTGCTCAAGCAAAAATGTATTAGGCTTTAAAAGATGCAAATTTCCACCTGAAACTAATTAATGGCCATGAAAAATATATAATAAGTTCAGTAATGGTCTCATATTTTTTTATTTTTTCAAAGCCTGTATTGGTGTGCATTTTCTCATTACGGCCAGATTTTGGAATAAAAATTTTAAATTGAAATTTTTTGTTTAGCTTCAGTACACAGTTTAATGGTTATCTCAGTCTGAGAGGCCTGAGTTTGATATCCAGTGACGTAAACAAGACATCATAGCTAATTAGTGCTAGAACACCCAGTCTGTTTTTTTTTCTACAAATTTTTTAACATTTAAAAAAAGGATTGGCGCGACTGTAGAATCCCCCTGACGGAAGTGAAAATGTGATAATAAGGAAGTTTATAGGAAAAGATAAATAATAATTATTGTAATTATGCTAATTAGGTAATATTATGAAACAGATAGGGCAGACATGGTCGACAACATAATTTCAAATAAATCCCTGGTCTCCAAGGTCGACAAACAGATACACATTAATATATATATATATCAGTAATTGGTCTACAGGTCGACAAAGTTGACAAAATGCTGTAAAATATTAAGACCTGAAAGCTTACAGGAATTGGTCGACAGGTCGACAAAGTCGACAAAATTCTGTAAATACTAGATCTAAGAACCCTGAAAGCTTGTCAACCTTTATAAAAGTCGACAAAAAAGGACAAGAACATATGTATATAGCGTATAAAAATGTACTAAGATATATATAAAGATATTAGCAATTGGTCGACAAAATGCTGTAAATATTAAGAAATCTGAGAGCTACTTTATATTGTCGACTTTGTCGACCAAATGTAGTGTACTTTGGTGAGTTTGTAATTTATATTCATGTCTTCATATACATAAATATTAATTAGTTTTATTTTACACAAAATTACCATATTTCTACTTCCGTCAGGGGGATTCTGCAGTTCAGCCAAATGATTACACTTTCAAAATTTTCTTCAAGTATTTATATGTTAAATGTTACTTTAATTATATTGTTGTATATTTAATCTGCATCCCAACTCTCATTAAAGATCAGTGACTGTATTCACAATAAAGTCTTAGCCAAGTCTTACATTTAACTTTTATATGGACATATAGCCAATTTAAGTCTAATATTTGGCTAAGTCCTTTCATGGATTACATACCTAGGATTTCAAGATATTGCCTTGGTAGGTATTATTGGCAATTTTTGCAATAGAAAATGGCCTCTTTCGTAAAATGTGGATTTTTAATTTACTACATTATTTTTAATGTGTATATATGCATTTATATTAAATATATATTTTGAATCCAAATTACAACACCACAAAACTCTCACAAATGACAATGCTGAGGACTTGCCTGAGTATGACGGTGGCCATTGAACAGGATTTAAAACCATGCACAGCTATCACTTTAAAGCCCAAAATATTAAAAAAAATAAATGGTAAAAATAACTGTTGACCCAGAATTTTTTATTGGCGAATCTGATTGGCCAATAGAGATGGCAGAAATCTCCACACTTCCCAAATAATGATTGCTATAACCTATACCCCCCCCCCCCCCCCCCCCCCAAAAAAAAGGGAAAAAAATTAAATAAAAAAATAATAGGAAAATAAAAAAAAACCAGCAAAGTTAATGAAACAGTCACTTTTTTGTTAAGTTAGCATTAATTATTAACTTTAATTATTATTATTATTTTAAGTATTATGAATTTAGTGTTTTTTTCCTTTAGAAAGTTTGGTATTTTCACAAAAATATGTATTTCAAACTCTAAAACAAGACTGCAAATCACGCATAGTGCAGGTATTCGTAGCATGTTGAGCACACATGGAACTGGTATTCATTCTGACTTTTTAAAAATTATATAATTCGAAATTTACAAAATATTTTAAAGTGTGGTTGTATGTCAAGTATACTTTCATTAATTTATTATATATTTCAGACCTTGCCCTACTAAAACATTGCCTACACTTACAGGAATGGAATTTAATTAATTTTTTGTTATGTGTTTCTTATACTCGTTCGAGAGAGCCGCCGGAAGTCTACATTTTTCTCGTAGTCGATTGACGACTGTGCAGATTATAGAAATAGACAACGACGAGCGAAGGGTTATAGGCTTCGCCTTTGTGATCCTAATATCGCTAATCGTTGTAAAATCGCCTATAACCCCGAGCTTGGAGTTGTCTATTTCTATTCTAACATGACATTTTAGAAGATCTTATAAAAATTAGTTTTGAAGCTGTTTTAAAGAAAAATATACTAATATTTTATAAAGATTTTTTTATCGAAGGGTGCAGTTGAATTATTGGAAGAGCCACAAAATAAGATAGCCATTTTCTTTGTTAAACGTCCTTAAACTTTAGCAGATTCATGTCAGTATATTCTATGTTCAAATATAAGAATTCCTGAATATCGTATTTCTATTATTTGTCTATTTGATTAAGAAAATCCAAGCTGTTACTTCAAGTTTACTTTTTGCAGAGCAGCATTGTGAGCGATAAAATAGAACTCATGAGGTTATGCGGGGTTTTACAGAGCAATTTTTCGTGTCTTAGCCAATCAGAATCGCGGACACAGCCGTGTCATGTTAGAATAATAATTCGATCCACAGACGATTAGCCTCGTATAATGTTTGATTAATTACTGCATTGGTTGAATTAGTGAACTCTCTTTAATTCTACATGGATTTCAGATAGAAAGAACAAAATATCAAAACAAAGCAATTCTAACGAATCCTGTATTGCCAACTGGGGCCGGTTTCATGAAAAGTCTCAAACTGAGCCAGACTCAAGGCTGAGTCAGGGTCTCAAATCTGAGACTTTTGTCTCGGGTGAGTTTTTGGCTCAAATGGATTTCACAAAGGGTGGATCAGCTGAGACCAGGCTCAAGTTTTGGTCTCAACTTTTTAATCTCATTTCATATATTTATTGGGCTTATTTTTAGTTTAAAAAGTTATATTTCATGATTATTATCATTTTAAATATCTTTAATACTCATAATACAAAGAAATTATATGATAATATATTATTCTAAGTGATCCATAAGATTGACTCAACCTCAGTTGAGTCTGGCTTTGAGTCCACCCTTGAGGCCTGTCAGTTGATAATAGTCTATAAAGCATGTCAATTCTATTGACTTTTGTTATTAGTAAATATTGAATATGTGGCTGTAATTACAAAATAAAATGAAAATAGAAGATTTCAAGATTTATCAATTTCATTTTGGAACAAATTGTATCGCTTTATGTATGTGTTTTTTGGCATCAAAGCTTGGACTCAAATTTGAGACACCTCCTTCATGGGCTCAATATTTGAGCCTGTGACTGAGCCAGGTCTCAAGTTGAGCTTGTTTGTGAAATGCATTGAGTCTGAGTTCACAGACTCCGCAAAATATTTCCAAAATTTGAGACAAAGTCTCAAGTTTTGAGTCTGACTCAAGGCTTAAGTCTGTTCATGAAACCAGCCCAGGGTCTTCAAAGTAGCCAATATGTACAGTTACATCAAATTTGTAAGTACATGAAAAATCTCTCTAGTCGTACACAAAGAACATACGCTCAAACAGTAGTGAAAAAGAGATTCACATAATCTATTTCTTGACGACAGAAAATGAACACAAAATCAATAATGACACGATTTTTTTTCAACCAAAGCCTTATAGTTCTGTTAAACTGTCTAAAGATTGAGTCTTTGATATTAACACAATTTGTTCAGTCTTTTCCTGCATCACATTTTCTGACTTTTTGCTGAAATTAACTGAGGTGGTGATGACAAGGCTACATTTTTTATCACAACACTTTTGTAGCACAATCACAATCAGTTGACTGACTTCCGTTTATGGTAAGTTTACCAACCGACTGAATACAAGCTTTCTCACTGGTGAGGACATTGCACATAAATTTAATGACTCTCATACACATCTGTATTTATTTATTTATTTATTTGGGGTTTTACATCGCTTTCAACACTTTACAGGTCATATCATAACTGGTAGTTTTGTGGCCATAGGAAACCATTACATACAGTTGGTCAAGGTTCTGTACTGTAAACTGTCAACCATCGGTAAGCCACTACCAACTTTCCCACATAAGGTCCAGGGTTTAAACCGCCGACCTTAGAGGTGGGAGGCAAGTGTTACCACAGCACCACCGTGGCCCATTCATACACAGCTGTAAGTCTATGGGAAGTCATCACATTGTAAAAACCTGCAGCGTTTTTATATAGGATAGAATATACAATTGTCGTAAACTTGTTCTCCTTGGTCCTATTCTTTTTTCGTTGTATACCACACCTTTGAGCAAAGTAATCTCTAAACATCCAGATGTCAAATTTCACTTTATGCAGATGACACACAGCTGTTTATTCACCTCAAACACAAAAATGCAAAAATTGCCTTCGATCGGCTAGGAAAGTGCCTCGAAGATGTCAAACTATGGCTGAGTGCAAATAAACTAAAGCTGAATGCTGATAAGACCGACTTTATTATATTTGGAACCAAGTCTCAACAAGAAAAGTTTAACCCATTCTTTCCAGTAAATATATTGGGTGAATCACTGATACCTTCAGATGCCGTTAAGAATTTGGGTGTCTGGTTTGACTCAGACTTTTCCTTCACCAAACATGTTAAAAATGTATGTAAACTATGCTTCATCCAGATGAGGGATCTTAGACAAATTCGACAGTACTTGACTTGTGATGCTGCTCTTACGGCTGCAAACGCACTTGCGGGCAGTAGGCTCGACTACTGTAACTCCTTGTTTAGGGGTCTATCTGTTGCTAACCTACGCAAGCTACAATGCATTCAAAACAGTCTGGCCAGAATTGTTTGCAGAACCACATGTCTTTCGCACACCACTCCACTAAGAAAAGCCCTTCATTGGCTACCCATAAGGCACCGTTGCATCTTCAAGACTGCCTTGTTGGTATATAAATACCTACATACTAACTGTCCAAAATATTTCAGCCCATTTCTCAAAGTTAGACAATGTGCCAAAATACTCAGTAGAGTCAATCTGATGGTATAATTCTACATGTTCCTCAATACCAACCGCATCTATTTACAAATCCCACAAAGCAGTTTGGTCTAAGCTTTGCATATGATGCTCCCAAAATATGGAATGAACTCCCTGATAATGTACGATCTGCCACTTCCATTGCTTCCTTCAGAAAAAAAATTAAGGCATACCTATTCTCCCAAGCTTATCCTCCTTAATATTTTTCCACCTCATATGGCGTTCTCCGTGACGTCAACCATAGCTATGGACAAGGACAATGATTTTTGTAACTATGCTTATGATGTTGCGCCTTAGAGTCTGTCACTTCGGCAGAGATTAAGCGCTATAAAAGTTGAATTGGAATTGGAATTGTAGAAAATAATTTTTCCAAGTATAACCCACGACACAGAGGCATACAGTAGCAACTTTCAAGAGTTGATATTTCAGGCAAACTAAAGTGACACTCCAATTTGAAGAGCATTAATACTCATGATATGTATGATATATATGTTGGGAACCCACTTTGTCAGTGTTTGCTGGTTCAAGAGACCCCTTTATATCAACAGAGCGACAATGAAGATGTGAATCATGTGTCACACAATTTTGTATTTTATTACCGGCAATAAATTGTAATAAAAATCTCAACAGACTGTTTGTATTGTAATTAACATTCATTGCTGCATAACCTCACGTAGGCCTTGAAATCTGCATGCTGTACAATGATATAACTACAGGTTTACACAAACATGATTACAGTCCCCCTTTCCCTATCAATAAAGACTTGCAAGCTATAGGGTAGCATTCTTTGGCATCCTGTGATTATAAGAAACTAGTCAGACTGAGTCATAAAAAAGTGAAACAGTATTCTGCCAAATAGGTATAAAATTTTGCATCTTCAGTCCATACACAAAATAAAAAACTCTGTTAAATTTTCTCGAGGGTGCAGACCCAAAAACTCATGTCATCCCTTTCAAACTAAAGTTTAAACTTCAAGCACACTAATCAAAGGTCAAAGTTGGGGTTTGACTTTCCATCCAACAGCCAGGGTCATATTGGGACAGATTCTCAGCATTACCACTTGAGGGAGTTGGACCCACACATAGGTGACACCCCGTGATGAGATGCCAAACCTGTTGACCTTCTAGCCCACTGGAGACATCTCAAACACGCTAATCTTAGGTTAAACAGGTAATTTATTGAAATCTGATATGTTTTACATTGTATTGTAGTGAAGGTGATGCATTTATACAGAGGCAAGTGATGGATCTAACATTAAAAGAGATCCTAACAACAATAAGGGGTCTTAAGAGTGTGAATTAAGACCAAACTGCACCCACAGATAAATCTGATTAGTGCCAATGGGTTGGTTGCCCCAATATTCCACATCAACCGCTTTCCACATTTTCTGTTGTGATCCAGTTTGAGAGCGGTGTATTATAGGGAACCCACATTAAGTGATAGAGACCTGTGTATCCTCAATAGAGTAACCTTTTACCAATAAAGGCTTTGCTGCAGAGGAGAGTCTATTATCCTTTGTTTTATTAATAGAGAGTTTATGTTATTAGATTCATTCTCTGAAATACAGTTAGGTAGTATCTAGTAAGTGCATTTACCCGATTTGGTACATTAATTGGGTGCAACAGAGATATTCTCTTTTGTGCCCATGGTTAGAAGTTTTTCTCGGCATTGGAGCTGCCCTCCAGGTCACCCCATTTTGTCCGAGCTGTTCACACTACAGTCGAACAGCCCCTGATTGGATATGGTGTTTTAACCATTAATAACAGATGGATGACAGTACTACAAACATTGGTCACCAACAGACAACCTGTATTATCCTTAACTCACCTTTGGCGAAATGATCAATACCTTAACTCATCTTATGTTGCTGTATTTCACCAAAAGATGACCAAATCACAACCTTATGTACACCGTACACCACACCTTCAGTTACCGTAGTAAGAAATTAAAACTCAAAAGCGTCTGCGCATGCGCACATTATCAAAATCAGATGCGGAAACTTCAAATATTTCAAAACTTTGGTAGGATTTGCAAGGTAATGGACAGTGCACCACTGACTTGCAAGGTCGTCTACGGACATCAGACAATGATCCAAGGACAGGGACGTTTTACCAAACATAGGTTATGGCCAGTGATACCGCCTGTAGTGTGAAAGGGGTATTAGACAGGGGAGTGTCTGCTGATCTCAACTCCAGACCATCAAATAGTAGATGCAGCCTGGAGGTGGCTGTCAACAGAGTAGAGTGACTTTCCCTTCCAGGGAGGTCACACTCATGGTTAAAAACTGACAATAGAATAAACTGACTATTGTGAACATCACTTAGTGACTTATACCATAGTGAACATCACTTAGTGACTTATCGTGCACTTCAGTTTATTCTCTTGTCTGTTTTTAATTAAAATAAATACTTTCATGAACTATTTCTGACCAGGGACGTTTTGTCAAGTGAAATGCCATTGTTGATTATGATTACCAATTCCTGGATAGGCTTTCTGCAACTGCTGTTTTTCATTTAATGTAGATCCGACTCAACATCAACACATATTCAGACAGGCTATCTCTCACACCACAGACAGTGATTGGTTTTTTTCTCAGACACATCCTCTTAACGTGAGATTTATTTCATTTTTAGTCTTCCTGGAATGATCCTTTGTGTAAATATTTAAATGGCAGACTGTACATTTTAGAACAGTAAACCCAAAACCATTTGATCTGTTTTAATATGTTATCACAGAGATAGAATATTATTAAATGCCGTCATTAGATTTTAACATTTATATTTTTAGAGTATTGATTTTTGTTTTATTTTATTTTTATTTATTTATATATTTCTTGTGTATACAAATCACGAAGTTGATACAACTTGGTTAATTAATAATAATAAATAAATTTCAAAAGACAAAAAGGACGCATAGTAATACAGATATATAAGGAACAAATTATACATAAACATATACATGAATGTCCATTATCCGCCGGAAGCACCGTCCTTTTATAGAGGTCATAAAGTACTCACCCTCGGACTTTATTTCTACATTAAGGGAGGTCTACAGATGATAAACATAGAAAATTACATTATGTCTCAAAAACTAGTTTGGATGAAACACTTTACTTCTGAAGCTCCTTGGGTAAAACTCTAGGCATCTACAACAAATGTAGAGAGGCTGTATCATTTTGGTCCTTTGTGGTCAAAATATTTATCAGAACGAACTGCCAATACTTATTGGAAACAAGTACTTAATGTATTGTATACCTTTTTACTCAACTACCTATTTCATTCTGAAATATTAACTGTGCCTTTGTGGTACAGTTTCCACATTTCTACTGGACTTCTTTTTTACCCACATTGGTGTAGAGTTGGAATCAATACTCCACTAGACATACTTAAATCTGATGGCAGTGTTCTAAGTATGTTTGAATTAAGACAATTAAGTATTTGGTCTCAAAACTTATTTTCTTGAACATTTGAACTCAGTTGTACAAATTAAGCTTTTTAGAAGCACAATATCTATATACAAGTTAATTTAATTATAACGTGTACAAGATTTTGAACAACTCATAACTTGTACAAACTCCCAACTTGTACACGACATATATAAGGACAAAAAGGCATCTTCAAACTGATCATTGATGCATCACATGATATCACAATATATTTTCAAAAAATAAAAGTCACGTACAAGCCTGTTACGCCAGCTCAAGTCCGCGTAATATTTTAAATAAAAAAAATAATAATATCTGTGGATATTGAGCAAATAAGCGACAATTAAAGGGTCACTTATATTATATGACACAAATATATTAAATTATTTATCATGGAGCACCAACGTCTTTGTTTATTGCATAAAAATGACAATTATTCAATTATCGCCCACTCGGTAACCCATAGATGGTGAATTTCGGCTTCCATCATCTATCCGAACCCCTCGATTATCCAACCGGATTGTATGTCTCCCATGGGGTTCGGATAATTGAGGTTCTACTGTACTTTGTGTTTTATTCAAAAGGGTTTCTCATGGTCGGAGGTGTCTGAAAAGAAATACTTCACGCATGCATAATACTAGTTTTACCATGAGTCAATTGCCAATAGGAGCAGCCCAGTACATATGTCAACAGGAATTTACGAAAAAAAATCTACCCTAGCCTTAAGCGTTTTTTTTTTCATTTTTCACAAGTCCAAAGTGAATTATCTGCTCCAGCTTAGATCCTATTAAATCTTGGGACTGATATGGATCACCATCTTGATATAAAATAAAATTGGAATTTTCCCATTTACTTATAATTACCTGCCTTAGCAGATGTCTGCACTCTCTAAGTGCTCTTGTTAAGTTTGGAATAGATAACCCCACCTTAAGTTTTATTTATTTATATTATAATAATAATAATGTAGGCAAACCATTACATATAATTCATCGCAGGAGCAAGATAATCCTTACTCCAATAACACTGATGAACGAAAACCAGTCTCGTTGTTTGGAGATGGTATCGGTGTATTGGGTAGAAGGTATGTTGCAGAAGCAAGGTAGTTTGACAGTCTTATCACTGGAATGTTTATACCTTGGTGGTCATGTGTCTGAAGAATGACACAACACATCTTGGACTGTTGGATGGGGAACATTTGACGCCACTTATTTAATCACATAATTTGTGAAATGACAGTTACATAAGAAAGGCTTAAGCTAATCTTAGGAAACTTTATTAACTTAGGTTTGAGATCAATATAATCAAGGAGGTATCACTCGATCCCATGTTGGTGAACAAACTTTAACAGAAAGATTAGGACACCGTCTCTGTGTGGTACCTTACCAAAATATAAAATACCTGAAAACACTAATGAACAAGCACAAGATCATGAACGGAAATTTCAACTAAAAACTAAAATTTGCATTAAGCGGGTCGATTCCTGAAGTGGGTTGGTTTTTCAAGAATTTCTACCAAATTAAAAGTATGCTATATTCCTGTATCATATTTTTGTATTTATTTTTTTTAATTTTTTTTAAGTTTCACAGTATTGATGTTTTGATGTCTGTTAAGCTTAATTAGTTATTAAAACTAAAGTTTATGGTATAAGCTATTTTAATTTAGAAAATATACTACCTTAAATGATTATTATTACAGCAATATTAAGGAATAAATATTAACAGATGGTTGATAATTACCAACTAAAATGGTCAAGTAAAATATCCAGAGTATTATAATATCCTTAGCAGTAGCAAGTGAGGAAGCCAATAAGACTAAAGCTTTTATAACAATGCTTGGAGTTTATTAAAATAAAGTTAAAATAATGTTACATACATTCTGTACACACATCAATTGTTAACACTATCAAGTTAAAGACACCAGTTGCAAATACTTGACATTTACCAATCTAGTAACCCTATGATGAGTGTATAAATCTTCAACAAGCAAGTTGGGATTTTGCACAAGTTATAACTTGTACAAAATCTTGTACAAGTTACAACTTGTACAGCTGAGTTGTACAAGTTATAACTTGTACAAAATCTTTCTCAAATTTTATACAATTTATAACTTGCACAAAACTTATGCTTGTACAAGTTATAACTTGTACAGCACTATTCTTCATTGATGTTTGGTAGTGTATTTTTGCTTTGGACTTTTGAAATTACAGTAGGCTTTGATATGGGTATTCCGTTTAGCCTATAACAAAACTTAACAAAAATTTTTAAGTAAGATTTTTTATCAGTTGAATAAAACTTAACAAAACTTTTTAAGTAAGAATTTTCATCTATTGAATAAAGTTTTCAAATATTAAGTTTAACTGCTTAGTCTGATGATGTATTTCACTTGTTTACCACACAATGTATCATAAGCAGAATATTAACATAAAAGGGCAAACCTTTCACTTGTGATTTCTTTGATCTGAGCAAAAAAGGTTAAATGTCATTTAAGGATTAATAGATTGGACCCCAAGCCAAAGGAAGCCACAGGTGAATTACTGTTGAAGTCTTCTTATAAACTTTGACAGATACTGATTATAAAAAGTCTGGCAGGCTCAAGAAGCCCCTATTGTAAGACAATTATATTAACCCTTACTGTCTTTATTGCTTTGATTGGTAGTGATTTATAAAAAGTGTGGCAACCTCTAAAAGTCCCTATTTTCAGTCAGTTACAATCATGTTTAAAATTAACCCTCACTATTTAACCTATCTTAACCAACAAAGGGTTTCTTAAGGTGGAACCAGGGGCCACGGTGGCAGAGTGGTAACACTCTCGCCTCCCACCTCTGAGGCTGGGGTTCAATTCCCGGCAAAGCCTCAAGTGGGAAAGCTGGTAGTTGCTTGCCGTTGGTCGGCAGTTTACAGTACAGAACCCTAACGAACTGTATGTACTGGTTTCCTCTGCCCTTCGAACTACCTGTCGTGATATGACCTGTACAGTGTTGAAAGCGACGTAAAACTCCAAATAAATAAATTAAGGTGGAACCTGTATAAATCCCCACTGTTTAGTATATGTTAGTCACAAAAGTGTTTTTAGTCTTTTAAACCTGTATCAATCCCCACGGTTTAAAATATATTGACACCTGGTACACCAATATTATATCATTAACTGCAATCTCTTAATTAAGCCGGCCTTAATAGGAGTCCAAAACTATAGAAAAACTTACTTGTATAGCTCCAAAACTACTAAAAAGTGTAGAGAGAGAGAATTTTATTTATTTAAGTGCCACCTGCACACAATTAACAAAAATATACAGTAACAAGTTGACATACAGCAGCCAGCCCTAAACATCAGGGCTTATGAGATGCCGTGGATACATAAATGACATTGTAACAGAAGATATTAGATGACCTAAAATATATTTAAATTAACAAAACATTGTGTATTGGCCTAACTTTTGCAACTCAGTTATGGTGCATCTAAAACATTTCACTTTTACAACTCAGTTGTACAGCTCAAAAACTACTAAAAAGTGTAATGGTCTAACTTACACAACTAAGTTGTTCAAGTTAAGCTTTTTAGAAGCTCAAAAATTACTTGTACAGCCCAAAACTATTAAAAAGTGTATTGGCCTAACTTGTACAACTCAGTTGTACAAGTTAAGCTTTTTAGAAGCACAAAATCTGTACAAGTTATAACTTGTACAGCTCAGCCGTACAAGTTATAACTTGTACAGGATTTTGTACAAGTTATAACTTGTACAGGATTTTGTACAAGTTATAACTTGTACAAAATTCCAATTTGTACACGACATATATAAAGGATTAGAATCACACTGGACAGTTATTAGAGAGAGAGATTACAAGAGAGAGATTGCAGATTGTTGATTGGGGATTAGGGACTACTGAGATTACTGAGAGTACTGAGAGTTGGAACAGAGTTATGAGTTTAGAAGTTGGAAGTGGATATGTAACACAAGGGAAACAGTAGGAAAATGTGTACTCTTATACTTGAGCTTGGAACATGGAGAAAGCACTATTAGAGAGGGTATTAGCTAAAATGAAGTTTGGACTTAAAGTGACAGAATCATTCATGCTGCTTTAGAATTATATGGAAAGTTATTGAACATGCAATATGTATTATAATTATAATGGACAACAACTATTCCATGTGTGGTGCATCTTATATGAAAAAGTTGGATACTCTA
The DNA here is from genome assembly GCA_964017235.1 of Sabellastarte sp. h YS-2021. Taxonomy (NCBI): domain Eukaryota; kingdom Metazoa; phylum Annelida; class Polychaeta; order Sabellida; family Sabellidae; genus Sabellastarte; species Sabellastarte sp. h YS-2021. Next base: position 62,133,032 of record OZ024938.1, read on the forward strand.
TTCTCCAACAATTTATGAAAGAGTTTTGTGACATTTACCTGTACATTTATATCAATAAAAATATTGCGGAAAATTGGTGTTTATCTTCTCAGTTTCAACAAACTTTAAATTCAAAGATCCTGACTTTTATTAAGGTTAATAATTTTGACAGAAATTTGAAATTAATATATTAAACTTATTAAATTGATCTTTTTCGCCCTTCTGATGAGTAGAAAAAACTTGACTGCACGTGCATCATGACACATTCACAAATGAAATCTTTGTGATTTTTTCTTTTTTTTTTTTTTTTTTTTTTTTGTAAACATTTTTTCGTGAAGTTTTAAATATCATAAATCCAAGAAATACACTGATTTGGTCAAAATATGAATATGGGAGAAATATTTTAGTAATAAATATATACATATAGTTTATTCGTACTGAAGGTGCATATTTTAGACAATATTTTAAAAAAAATTACATACAATTACACGTAAATTTGGATTAACTATGTACATAAATATTTTAACATCTGATTAATTTCTGTAGCTGTAAATGGGTGATTACCCTCATCTCTTAAGCACAATAATCCCTTTATAGTATTTACAGTAACTAGATCATCGGTACTAAGCTTGAGACTTGTATGATTAAATTTGTCATTAACGTCACAGAGGTTCCATTTCATATTATATGTATATTTAATAAAAACATAACTATTACAAAAGCTAGAACAACTGCCATTTATTGCTAATCTGAAACATAATTTAATTAAACTGTTATTATTTAGCATCACTTCTCTAGCAAAATTCACAAATCTTTTATGTAGCTGCATTTCTACTGGAATATCACTTACAACAGGATACAATAGCTTACAATGTGTATTATATGGTACATTCAATAATCATCTGATACATTTTCTCCATGTTACATAAAATTTGTTTACATCTTGGCCTGAGAAGTCCCATAAACAACAGCCACAAAGTGGCATATAGTATGACTTTAACAATTTATATTTTACCTCTGTGTTGGTCATGTGAAAGTGACACATTATAGTATTGACATTTGATATAAAGTCATTTATATTCTTCTGTATGTTATCAGCCTTTACATTATTTCCAATCAGATTACCTAGATGGCAAGCACTTGCTTCACAACATATTTTGTGACAATTAAATATCAGATATTCTCTGATGAGATGTTCCACATTTCACAAGCTTTGTTTTGCTAGGATTAAACTTTACAAGAGTCTTCACCATATGACTCTACAACTTTCAATAATAATTTAACTGATATTAATGTTGGTGATAACAAAGTTACATCATCAGCATTAGCCATTGCACCACAAAAGGTATTCCCTATCCAGCAGCCATAACCTGAATCTTTTAATTTAAGTAGTAGCTCATCAAAATAAACAGTGAACAGTATAGGTGAGAGTACCCCTCATTGTTTCACACCATTTTTAACACAGAATTCCGGTGAAAAAGTATTTTCCCATTTCACTCTTAATTTTTGCTGAGTGTATAACCTGATCAAAAATCTTACTGTTAAAGAACACATACCTCTCTTAGTGAGGGTATTAAAAAGTTTGATATAGTGTACACAATCAAAAGCTTGTGTTGCATCCAGTAACAAACAATATGCATTACTCTTATTATTACTATAATTATTATTTATTTATTCATTTATTATAGTGACATGCATCTAAAATGCCCAGCCCATATGGGCTTATAAGTCACTTTTAGTACAAAAATATAGTTTCACATGTGGTTGTTTTTCCAATACAAAAATAATATAATCACACATAGTCATTAAATATGTACATGTTTATAAACATTTAATACTGTTATAACAATAAAGTATTACATACAGAAATTACTGAATAAAAACAGACCAAACTGATATTATTTATAGGAATAACACTTTTCTGAAAATGGTAAATTAATATAGTTATAAGAACAATAACAACGTGACATAAGCACAAGCTGATTATCAATTTTTCCTTACCTTTGTTCAGCTCTTTATTTATTGATAATTTTTATGAATATTCCATGAATCATAAAGATAAACAATTAGATGGGTTTTTTTCAAAATTATTAAATATCAAAGGCAATTGTTCCTCATTTGACATGTTTAAGAAATCTTTGTAAACTTGTGTTATTTTAGAAAACAGTAATTTTCTTTGTTCTTCATACATGGGACAATGACATAAAAAGTGAATTTCATCTTCTACTGAATTCATATTGCAAACCAGGCATGTTCGTTCTTCTACATTGAGTTTTCTGTAAGTTTTTGTTTAGGATCCTTGGTTAAGTGGTAACGACCAGTTTCTATGTGCAAGGGCAATACACCAGTCCTAAATTGTGCAAAGAGTGTATTCAGTGTAATAATACTGTACAATTTCTTTTAGGGCAAAACTACATTGGACTGTGGAATGTTTACTTTTAAACCCAAATTTATATATCACATGTACTGAGAACACTGCTGTTTTGGGTTAGTATAAAGTTGTCAAACAGTTTACCTAGAATACTACTCAAAGTTATAGCTCTATAGTTATTTGAATCATTATAAGATTTGCGCTTATTCTTAATTATTGGAATTATAGTCCCAAGACCCATATCTTCAGGTATGATCCTATGGGATAACATACATTGGAACAACAGTGATAACAATACAAATGACATATGGGGAGCATTTAATTAATTACAGGAAAATGTAATACATCATCTATGGTAACAGTGTGTTTATTATAACATCTACCTCCAACACAGTTGCTTACAACATTTGTATCAATGATATTGCATAAGCTTTTCATTTCTTCTTTATCATAGGGAACAGACTTATATAACTTTTTATATTTATCACAAAATAAATCACAAATCTTTTCTTTTCCAATACTATTATCAACATTAAGAGTACTGATATTTTTACTGTTAAATCGACCCATTTGGCGAATGTTTTGTGCAGATTTAAAAAAATGTGCAATTTTACAGTTGAAAGATGCAAAGTATGAACCAGTTTTACATAATATTGCTACTATCATCTGCTAATGATAGAGTTTCTATCTGATGTACTTTAAAAACAACACCAAACACCTCCCCCCTAAAAATCAACCCACTCCATGCTAACCCATATACATTAATCTTTATATTGCATCGGACGAAATTCTGTTGCCATATTATGCCCCAGTCAGATCACAGGCTTTACATTCCGCAGTTGGAGGTTTTTACTAGGCGGTGGAATCACCTCCAAGGACACCACATAACTTCCGAGATTTAGTGTATCCATCACTACAGGTGGTATAATCCGTGGTTATAGGCATCAGGAAAAATGACCATGTCCTTCCAACTACCGTCTGAGGTTTGTATTTGAAAATTTGACACAGTGGCGAAACATCCATTTATCTCCACTCACCTTATGTCACCGTATTACACCAAAAGATGACCAATTCACAACCTTAAACATACCGTGGACTTCACCTTCAGTTATCATAGCAATATATTCATCTGTGCATACTCATGGTGAGGCGATCAGAGGCGGAAATTTTCAAACATTACAGAACTTCCATAGAATACAAAAGGTATTGGACGTTTTACCACTGTCTCACAAGTTTGCGCACAAACCTCGGACGGTATTGAAAGAGAAGGCATTTTGCCCAATGCCTATAACCGTGTGTAACGACCACCTGTATTGTGACCGGGGTAGGGTGTAATTGATAAAAGTGGAATTGCAGGGTAAAGAAACATTTGCGACTTGTACCTATATAAAGAGAAACTAGAGAACAGAAACTGTTTGTGGCTTTTGTGGATGAAAACATGTTTTTGTTGTGAATCATAACAAAAAAGTACATGTTGTGTGAATATTTTTTATGTTAGTATAGCTGAAAGCGATCTATGTTAACACTGTAATTTGTGATTTTTCAGGGTATAACACATCGAAACATATTTAATATTTACCCAAAGTAAGTACACAAGTGTATACTCTCAGCTGTTTTTTATGTCATAACTTGACAATTATGATTACAGCTATTATATATCTATTTTAAACCGAGCTTTATACCTTCTACTACTTCGTTTGAACATTATCTTTTTTCAAATCAAGGTTTTATGAGATTAGAACACAGTGGTTACTTATAGGCAAAACAAAATTAGTTTACACCACTTGTTCAAGTCTCATACTAGCTGTTTGCTTGTGGTTTAGAGTGAATAGACTGACTGAAGGTTGTTGATTAACAATTTGTTCTTGTTTCCCACAAAGTTAAGTATCGTGATATGTTCTCATAGGCGATTTCTAAAGGTCTACTTCTCTATATCAGAATTATAATTGTTGAAAAAGTCATTTAGTTTCCTATCAATTTGTCTTTACTGATTGAAAAACCTCCCAGCAATTGCAATTATCATCAAACTATCCCATTCAGTCTCACAAACAGGACAAATATCAACAACAAAATATTCCCACTGAGCAGACAATGTATCATAATAAATAATTCCATACATTAGGGCCGGTCAAGGATATACATGTATTACAATAATTAACTATCCCATCCAGTGGACAATATCCAGGGTTTGTTGCCGTTTCTCTTAGTATGCTGAGATGAAAAATCCAAGGGATATTCCTCTGCGTAGGGAAGCAACAGTGCAACCACCAATTTCATACAAATGCCCAGTGAGCTTCCCACGCTCCCAAGCTGCTCTTGGTCCTACACTCCAATCAGCCTTAATAGCAGGGTGGTCATCCATTAAAACTACATGGATGTCGCTTGCTAAGTGATAAAAATTGTCAAAATCTGATATAGCTACTTCCACCGAGTGACCTCCGTCTATGATCACAAGGTCACATTTGACATCTAAGTGGTTACTACGAAAGGTTGGTAATGTTTTCGTAGAATCTCCCCATGTCACATTTAGTCTGTTTGGAAACTGTGATTGCAAATGGTTGGCCATTTTCTTTGCATATTTATGGACTCCAATGTCAAACGAATACACACGGAGATTTGGGTTGGCACTTAGCCATAAGAATGAGCTGTGCCCTGCATTGAATCCAGTTTCACAAACTGTCTTTACAAACGGTAGGTTTGCCAGTCTCCAGTAGACTTCTAAGCTTGTAGGCAACTGAGCTGAATAGCCCTCGAGCTTCTCTTTTTTCTTTGCACTGTTCCCTATTTCACCCACTAGAGTGTCATATTGTTCCAGCTCCTTCAAAAATAAACCAAAACCTTCAAATTCTAAGCCTGGTCTTGTTTCATTGTAACGTACTATGATGTCTTTGCAGTATCCTGATCCAGTCTTGATAAAACCCAAAGAAAGCAGAACCTGTTTCAATGTTCTTAAACTGTTATTTGTCATTTTCCTGTTGTGATTATGATATGCCAAGATGCTAGTTTCCTTAAGCTGTTTCTCAAAAGTGCCCATATTAAAAATGCACAAAATCAAACATAGTGAGCAGGTACCCCACACCACAAAGGAAGTGCGGGTGTTCATTTTTGAACAGAATATGCTATGCTGCAAAGGAAAGTGGTTTATATCCTTTTTATATGTGTTATAACATCAAAGATAGTTCAATGTCCCTTATAAAATATATTTCACTAAACGCCCCAGGCAATCACTGTGTTCATTGCACTGTAAATAAGAACTGCCAAATACACGCCTTAACAGGATGTGAGAAGTAAATAACTGCCTATCCGTTATCAGCACCTGTTACAGGTAACACACTGACTTTACAAAATTTTGCCTACTTTATGGTAACTAGTAGAGTCAGACACAAAGCCTCGTCATCGATCACCGAGTTATTGTATTATAGCAAAATAAAAGCCCTGGGGCATTGCCAAATTGAGGTTGTTTGCTGGTTAATTGTACAGAGCTGTGTAGTTATGTTGTCTGATTGTTTTGTGTCCTGGTCTTCTGGATCTGTCTTCTGTTTCCTGGGCTGTTGACATGGCAACACCTTTGTTTATTAAACCTTTATATGCGTGTTTGATCTTCCTTTGTTTTTGCATACGAGTAACAATAAACAACACAGTGTTCTTCTGGCATACTGGAGTTAGCTATTCACAATTGTTCTATCAAGCAGCATTTTGGTCACACAAGGCCCCAAGTTGTTTTTAGATCTCTAAAATTATTTCTTTTACATAAGTAGCATCAAATTATAATATAAAATGTTTTCATACACAATAAGAATTCAAGTATTGAAGGTTTACACTTAACATGAGTAAATTACATTAGTACCATCAGAAATCAAAATAATTAACCAGATTATTGTGTGATGAATTATTTAACATACCAACATGACAGATGCTAATTGTTCTTTCGTACTTAACTTCCTAGTATGCCATGTAACCTTATGTCTCTTGTGTCTTATTGACCTTATTGACCTTGTGTTTAAAATATATTTTCTGGTTTTTTGGGGGTTTTTTTGGTGTATTTTTTTCCTTTTCCCCGTGAATCATAGTCTACTTAATATTAAAACAAACCCTACATATCACGTGGCTTTAATAATAAAAATTACTTTAATCAACAGTGACAACTTGAGATATGCTTGAATGACAGTAAGCACAGAAACCCCATTAAAAATGACAGACACTGAGCAAAATGTTGAAGAGTTATAATACTGGGTCTAATGCCATCCTTCTGCGCGGTCGTTTTATATGTATTTGATTTCTGCTTCACGACTTCATTTTTATGGCTCAAAAAGATATCTTGCACATTTTGATTTATTTAGGGTTTTACATCATGCCTAACAGTTATCGTTGATATTATGGCGGGTAGTTGGAAGGGCAGAGGAAACCAGTATATACAGTTGGTCAAAGGTTCTGTACTGTAAACTGCCGTCTAAGGCAAGCAACTATCAGTTTCCCACATGAGGTCAGGCTGGTATTCTAACTCTGATCTCAGAGGAGGGAGGGGAATGTGTGATCAGTGCGCACCATAGCTAGAGCACATTGAACAATGAACTGTCCTGTATGTACATCCCACCTATTAGTATTAGCTCATAAAAAATACAACCAACTTTTTGCAGTATATCTTTCACAAAATGGCATATCTTCTTTTGAACCTTTTATACTTAAAACACAGTTTTATTATTTATATTACTAAACATGATATTCACTGTTTTACAACCTTACATGTTTGGAGGTGCTCTTAGATAAAGCTAATGACATCTACACAGGTTTTTATGCAGGAATCGATCAATATAAGTGAGTGTAATAACATTATTCAGAAAAATACGTGTACATTGCTATTCTAGAAAAGCTTAACACATTAAGAGAAATACACATACACATTGCTCAGTTTATATTGGGCTAACAAAAGAGCATTCAGGAAATGCCTCTCAGTTGCCAAGAGTAAATCTGGAGTAGGTCATTAAATACTTGTGAGTAAAGTCAAATACTTGTGGGAAATGTCAAGAAAATCAGACGAAGGTCAAAATTTAGGTCCCGTTCAACAGCCAGGGTCATATTGAGACAGGCCTTCAGCCTTGTCACTCGTAGCAGTTGAGACCACAGAGGTGAAAGCATGTGATTGGATGACAAAAATGTTGAACACCAGGCCAATGGGGTACAAGAAATTATGAACCCATTGTTATAGTGATTCCTGGTCTTTCAGATTTTAGCCAACTTTGCAAGTATGACACTTTAACCCACTGGGGTAAATCTCCAAGTGTCTTTTGTGCTGATTTTCAGAAGACTATTATTTATTAAGAAACCTTTGTGGAGTGCTAAAAATTGAATGAAAACCTAAATATGTATAATTACTATGGAATTGATTAGCAGTTGGGTGTTTCGAAGATGTGTTTTGTCAGCTATATTCAATGCTGCTTTGGAGAAAACGGTTAATGTTGGAATTTTCAGATAGCCTCTAAAATTAATACACTTAAAATAGTATTAATTTGGATCTTTAATGCAGACAGAGTGTATTTTTCACTCACAGAATTCAGATGACTGGTGTTGGTTTCAGGTTCCACAGTGTGTTCCATCAGTACATAGAAGCGGTGATCAGTTTATAGGTCTAAAACTATGGTGATTTTTTTCACTTTGAACCGCAATAAAACATCCAGCAATTTATATATTTTAATGTTAATCACTCACATTATAGGTATGTTAAACCTTTATCATTGTTCCATATATCAATCTCCTTGTATTTATATAAACATTAAAAATACAGTCGAACATGCCAAGGGCAATCACCCAAGTGAAATTCCAAAAGTGGTTGTTTTTTGAGGATGGTTGCTCTTTGCAGGTTTAATTATGAAGGTCATGGGACAAGGTACGTATAAATTTATTATGCTGGACAAGTAAGTCATATAAATTTATTATGGTGGACAAGTAAGTCATATGTGTATAACATTATTCTTTGTGTATGTTGAGTTTATTAGAGAATCAGTAATAAATGTTTCAATTGGGAAAAATATATTCTCTAATTATATACATTTTTTGTAAGAGTTATATCAGTTAAAAAGTCTTAGATGATAGTTTTGTTATGCTAAACAAAACCATATCCACTAAATAATCCTTCATGTGCATAACCTTCAAACATGAAATCAAGACCCAGCAGGCACACGCCTAGAAATGTCATTACTATAGAGTTGAAAACAGGTCCCGACATTGAAATCAACATTATGAACTACCAAAGCTAAGTTAGTTTTCTGACATAAAAAGTAGTGATATTTGGACCAGAAATCATGGTGATTTGGGGTTGAAAAATTGACACTGACACAATTTCAACACTATTTTAAAGCTGGATTTCTGACTGAAAAAGTAGTGATACTTCCTAAAAAAATCACCACTAAATAAAGTTAGGTTTTCCGACATGAAATCTTAGTCATGTTATTGAACAGAAATCAGGTTTAATGTTGGGAAATGAATGAATAGTGATCGTTGATTGAAAATTCTTTTTCTAGAGGGAGATACAGTGATTAAGTCTAACGTTTTGAAAGAATTATTATTGCAATAGTTTTTGAATTTGTAGGTATTTGTAAAGCAAAGACTAATTTTTAAAGATTATAAAGATGATAAAGATTATGTGTGCATGTACTCGTACATTTTTATCCATTCTCCTTATTAATTTATAGCAACAACAAAACTTATGCACCCAAATATAATTTTTATAATTTATAATTATATTTTGATTAATGCAATTCCTGACACTTAAGAAAACATTTGAAGTCATACTTATATTAAATGAAAAAAAATATAAATTCAAACTTATTCATCAAAAATTAGTCATTTGAATTTGTTTCTCAAATGCTCCCATGCACCAATAACTAGTTTTCAGTTTGTAAGTTTACACTGAAAACGTCTCTATATAGAGAACCTAAACTATAACATTTTATAATACAACAGTTAGGACATGGGGGTTCCTGGTTTTTCTTATCTGTACCATGCTACACAAAGTATTAGGCCTGTGACTAAAAGTAATTAGATAACGCAGCAGGGGTGGAGGTGGGGGTTTACCCTTCCTCAATTGAATGCATGGTGTTTACTTCTTTAGCTCTGTTTTTTGTGGTCAGAACTGACAACTAATTAAAGTGGGGAGTGATGGGTGGAGTTCTACAAATGTAGCTATTCTTGGGTTTTTTTTTCAGCTGTATGCAAGTTATATGAGACACAAGCATCTGAACTGAGCATTGTGGCTTTGCTACATCATAAAAGCTTCTTTATAATTACAATATAATTATAGCCAACTTAATAAAACATTTAAAAGAAACTGATTGGATAAAATACTGAAGATATAAATAATGTCACAGTTGTTTGTTTTTACAAAGAAAAAAATACAAAATTATTTTAAAATTTCACAAAAAGAATTTCAATTGATACAAAATTAAGTGTCATTGTTGGAGCCCAACTTAGGAGTCAGCCCATCTTGAGATGGGCTATAGCCCAACTTAGGATCCTAAGTTGGGTAGTCTATCTTTAGCCCATCTTAAGATGGGCTAGAACATATCAGCCCAACTTAGGATAAGTAACTCAGGAATGACTTTAAAGCTAAAATTCAATATTAACCAGCTACTTTAATATTAATTTGTTATGTCACACTCCATTGGTGGTTTTAGTCATGAAATGGAATATAACCATGCTAGTTTATTTAAATACTTATATTTCAATTATACAGTATATGTTTGTGAAATATTATTAAACATTTGTTGTGCTTATCTTATCTGAAGATTTGGTAACAAGTATTAGCCCAACTTATAATTTGCACACATAGTTTTTATTTTTGAAATTGAAATATTATTTACTTATTTTTCTACTAAAATGTAACTTCTTTTCTTTACCTCATTATGCATTGATAGGATTAATCTTAATTCCCTTATTGTTCTAAAACTCTGTCTCAGTTAATAATTTGACAATGGGAGGGTCATTAGGTGTCAATTGTTCAACCATTGCTTTCAACTTGATTTGTTTCACTTGTGGGAAGTGATTAGGCAACTGGATTAGATTTTGATATATATATATTGTTTCAACATTTTTTTCAAATTGATTTGTTTGACTATGTGTGTGACTTGGTAACTGGATTAGTCTTAGATTTACCTTTTGATTCTAGCATTCTTGATTTCTTTCACCTCTGGTTGAATGACTAGCTAACAGGATTAATTAGGCATAGTTGTAAGACTGTGTTCAAACTGATTAATGTAATCAGAATTTTCAAATGTTTAATGTTAAGTTCTTAAATGGACATTTAGCCGTATAAGGTAATAGAAAACACCAATTGTATATGCAATGTGTATTTTATCAATTTTTATCAGTTTTATGAATCGGCGTGTTTGACTAAATTCATTAAATTAACTTGTTTGAATTTAATTGCATTTTCCAATTAATTAGTGGTACTGAGCTAAAAAAAATGCTTTATAAATCCTGTTTAAATACTGTCTAATAATATAAATAAATAATTTTATAATTCTTCTTTAAACTTAAAATATACAATTAGGCTCACCCATAAAATCACCCACTATATTTGTCTTTCCCCCTCATAGGTTTGATAGAATTAAGCCTCATTATATTTGGAGATTACTTTGATGTTGATTTGTTTCACTTTATGATTTGGGGTATTCCCTATTGTGTACTTCACCCACCCCAAGTGAAACAAATCAACATCAATAGAATGTTGAAACAATAGGCACAAATCCAGTTAAGAAATCATTCCAATGAAAGACATAGAGGCAGACATCAAAGGAATATTTTAATGCTTTTGAGGCTCACGAAACACAATTCATTTTAGTTTCTGAAATTAAACACTTTTTGTTGAAGTTAGATAGGTTAAACATATTTATATAAAATAAAAAATAAGTACAAATTACTTCTGTACAAGGGTCAGTTAAGTATATCAATGCCATCTTTTTCATGAAAATAATTTCCTTGTAAATGGTTTATATTATATTCAATATAAAAATCATTCTTGAATTTTATTATCTTAAGTTCGGCTGATATGTTCTAGCCCATCTTAAGATGGGCAAGCCCATCTTAAGATAGGCTACCCAACTTAGGATCCTAAGTTGGGCTATAGCCCATCTTAAGATGGGCTGACCCCTAAGTTGGGCTCCAACATCATTACAATGTCATCAGAAATAGAATATTGAATATACAATGATTCATGAAAACATGTCACCTTGGAAAGAATTAATTACTTTGAAGTTGTATCCAAATTGTAAAATATGTACATGGATAGTTATTTCATAATATTATGAATCAGCTGTAATCATGACACACAAGCTACAATGAAGTAAAAACCAAATAAAGAAGACAATGTAAATAACCTGATTTTACCCATTAAATTCAACCCTATTTCATACATTGGATCCAGCCAAAACCTGTTTGCAAAATCTACATGTATTTCTACCAGATTTCACCCATAAATACAACCAGATTTCAAAAGTTGGTTTCAACATGATTTCACTGGTTTGATATAACCAAAACCAGTTTGCAAAATCTGCATGTATTTTATCCACATTTCACCCATAGATTTCAACCAGATTTCAACAGTTGGGTTTCAACATGTTTCACAGGTTGGATCCAACTAAAAACAGTTTGCAAAATCTTCATATATTTCAACAAGATTTCTATGTTGGATTCAACCTGATTTCAAAGTTGCCTGCCTGCTGGGGAGTTCCATTTAATCAAAGAGAGGTAGCAGTTTTATTTGCTAGCTTTTAAAGAACTGCTGATTTACTATGGACTAAACTCAGGAGTGCAAAATTATCAGATGGTGACTGTCCAACTGTAAACTCCAGCAAGTAATTGCAATCAACAATCTCCCAGAAGTGTAGCATAAAACATCTGTCAATCCTCAGCAAACAATAGTTCCACCAGCATAGAACATTCCACCCAGGCATTGAAACCAGCTTAAAATAATTCAGTACAACATTACTTACATGCAATATCTCAAATACAAATAACTTTAAAGCATATAGATCAGCATTTTGTGATAAAAATAATATAAACTTTGTCACAGTTAAATCTCTACATTTATTGTGCATAAATACATGATTTATGTGTAATAAAAGTGACAAATTATTTTATGTAATTGTTAACTGTGTTTAAAATAAACATATACCTTCAATGCTGGCATATATTCTGCAAAAGAATTTCCAACATGAAATTCAAACTTCCATAAAACATATACTGTCAACTCAGCTTCTTAAACATAACTTTTATCACCACATAAAACTTCCACAAGTTAAAGACCACAAGTGTGAAAAACCATAAAAACCCATTTAAAAGAACCCCATCTAACACATTAGTGTAACCCCCCCCCGAAAAAAAAAACAAAAAAATGTATCAAACCCAGAATGTACACATGCAGAACAACCAAATACAAAAGCAATTTTCCAAAAGATTAAACAGTAATGACCCCAGTAAAAATATTTATAACACTTTGTGACATATATAAAGAATAACAATCATGATAATAATGAGTTAACTAAGTATGAATATTACACCTAAGTATTTTCAAAGACCTTTGTTAATAAATAAAATATATACATTGGCATTTTTTGAATGGTAAGGGAGGTTGCTGTTTGTAGGATCAGAGCTCTATTTTAGGATATAAAAAGGTTGGTTGCTGGTTGCAGGTAGCAGGCGGTTGCTCTTTCACAGATTCAAATTGATGTAAAATGTCATGGGGGTTTTAAATGTCGTTGGTCCTTGCAGGTGGTTGCTCTTTGTGGGTGGTTGCTTCAACAGGTAAACTGGGTTACCTTTTCTGATTGTAATTGCTGAAAACCCTGTGGTCAGTTTATGGGTCTATTTTGGAAAATGGCAGACAATGAACAAATACTCTAGCTATTTGAAGATTACCATATATTGTACATTTATGCAGCATATCCTGTAGTAGGCCATGAGCTTGTGACATTTTGTTTTGCATTTTGTATAGGCCATGAACTTGTGGCAGAACAAAGAATTACTTGTGGACAGTAGTCAAATACAGGGTTCCTTGTTTTAATCCGGGTCACACAATTCTCCAATGGAATCAGTGAACATTTAATCTGATGAATAACATATTTTACCTCCTCCAATACGGGTATGCTTTTGAGTGTGTTCATTTGTCTATTTGTCTGTGTTGTGATTACTCCTAAAGCAATGTATGCATCTTTATGAAATTTTGAATTTGGAAGACCAGACTAAAGGAAAAATGAAAATGTTGAGAAGTATCTGGGTCATATTTTGCATAATCTGTTGCCCTGGCAGAGGTCTGTGCTATAGATTGCAATCTTATTTATATTTTACTATTTCTTTTCATACTCAATTATGTGTCTGTACACAGGGATTTTCAGTTCTCATTACCAGGTAGTTGATCTTAATATAGTGTTCTCAGAAGAGAGTGGGGGTTCTAAAATTGTTTAGTATGGTTAACATGCTGCACAAATGTGAAAACATAGTCAGCACATAAAAAAATTTAACATAAGGTCGCTGTAAATTAAATACACTATTATGAATCAATTAAGGTGACCTTATATAAGTTTATAGAGCAAGACATAATCTCTATCTAAACATATAGACTAACCAGCCAGCAGGGTTATTTTTAAATAGTGCCATAGTGACATAATCCCTATCTAAACATATAGACTAACCAGCCAGCAGGGTTATTTTAAATAGTGCCAAGTCAATAAGTGACAATATTAATAGCAGGGTCACAACTTAAGAAATTTAAATATAAACTATAAATATTCTTCACAAAACATGATACTGTTGTTTTTGGCAAAATTATGAAACTGAAGAATCCCCTTTGTTCACACAATCAGCACTAAACAATCCATCCCATTCCTATCTAACAATTTTTGTTTCTCATATAGCTTCATTTATTTTCATTTCCATGGTTTTTTTTTTGTTCTTCTTTTCATTTCTCTTCTTTCCTTTCTTCAAAAAAAGTGTTACATATATGCAATTTTTCTTGTATCGCTAGTGAATTTGTGTGTGGATACAACAATAGGTTGATATTACATGGACTTTGATATAGGTGAGCTGCTGCCATGCAAGACACCAGTGATATATAGTGTATGTGTCCATATATAGTTTTAATGCTAGGGGTCTAGCCAACAAAGACAAGCGAGTTGCCACTTTTTGTTGGCTGCAAACAAAAAAATTTGGTATCTTTTATATTCAAGAAGCTCACTCTACTGAACAACTACAAAAAATATGGAGGCAGGAATGGGACGGTCCTATATTTTTTCGGCATGGGAAATCCAATAGTAGAGGAGTGGCTATCCTTGTTACAAAAAGCATAGATTTTGAAGTAAATACTATTGATAGAGATGACAATGGAAGATTTTTGTTAATAGATTGCTCTATCTTTGGGTCTAAATACATTCTAGTAAATATTTATGCGCCAACCATTGACAAACGAACGGAACAAGCTGATTTTGGTTCCTTTTTATTTTCTAAACTTGAAAAATATTTAGGATGTAATATCATAGTTGGTGGTGACTTTAATATAAATATTCAGAAGCTAAAAAATCCAACGAAGAGTTATCAAGCAAACTATGATGACCATATCCTGAATATAATAGAAATTTTAGACTTAGTAGATATCTGGAGATTACAACATCCTGATACAGACAGATATACAAGACATGAAAAAACAAGGTATGGATTTAGCCAATCTAGGATTGATTTTTTCTTATACCTAGCTTCTTTGAATTTTCTATAGATAGTACTGACATTATACCTGGATTTAGATCTGACCATAGTTTACTTTCACTAGTAGTTAATCTTGACGACACATCAACTCGAGGTCCGGGTTTATGGAAATTAAATATAAGTCTATTGCAAAATGAGGATTATGTTGATCTCATAAAAAGACCATCCATCATGCAAAACAAGATAGCTAAAATCTAACTGATAAATCATTAATATGGGACTACATCAAATGTAGAATTCGAACTGAAAGTATAAGCTATGCCATTGCCAAAAAAAACGTAAAGATAACACACATATAGAAAAGTTAAATATTAAACTTAATGAGTTACAAGAAATCTGTGATTGTACCCCTACCCCTCATGTTTTAAAAGAAATTGATACAGTTAAAGCAGACATTGAATACTATTTCAATGAAAGGGCACGGGGAAACATTTGATCCAGATGTAAAATGTTTGACGAATATGAAAAACCGTCAAAATATTTTCTAAATCTTGAGAAAGCAAATCAAATGAAAAGGAACATTCACTCACTAATGTATAAAGGTGATCGCATTACAAATCAAGAAAAGATTTTGACCATACAACGTGAATTTTATGAAAAGCTGTATTCGCAAGATAGTAATCATACACTCAATGAATATAATAATTTCCTTCAACAAATAGTATTTCCAACCATCTCACAAGAAACAAAATCTACTTGTGATGCCAAAATTACTCTGGATGAAATAAAAGAAGCCATTAACGACTTACCGAACAATAAAACCCCTGGTACAGACGGACTTCCTATTGAATTTTACAAGTTTTTCAGCAATGACATATTAGACATATTGAGCAAAAGTTTTGAAAATAGTTTTGAGCTAGGTCATTTAAGTAATAGTCAAAGAAAAGGTGTTCTTTGTTTAATTCCCAAAAAAGGAAAAGATTTAACAAAGATAGAATCTTGGCGTCCATTATCAATCTTGAACACTGACTACAAAATTTTAACCAAGGTTCTAATAAACAGATTAAAGAGATCACTTCCAGAGGTCATTAATCCTGACCAAATTGGATATATGCAGAATCGATATTATGATGAAAACATAAGGCTTATTAATGATATTATAGACTATTGTTATATAACTAGAAAACCATCAGTTATATTATATGGTAGACTTCAAAAAGGCCTTTGATACCATATGTCTTGTTACTGAATTTGTATGGAACCACCAAAAGGCATTAATTGCCAAAAATACATTAATTCAACCTATAAGCCGCGGTGGCCTAAAAATGCTTTGTATTAAGAAAATTGTTCAGACATCTCAAATTATGTGGGTTAAAAGACTTACAAATCCCATCAATGTAAAATGGAAACAGCTGTCTTGGTTTCTTTTAAATACAGAGCCTTACTATATCTTTAAAAAACGTTTATATTATGCGATCGAAAAAAAACCAGCAACTGAATACTATCAAGACCTGCTTCGTAATTGGTATGACCTTATAAGTTTTGAGCCTGGAAGACTGTGTGAATTATTAGAAGAACACCTTTTTCAAAATGATTTGTTTCATATTGGAGGAAAATAGATATTAAATGAATATAAAGAGTTAGACAATAAAGGAATTAATTTGGTTAAACATTTTGTTAAAGACAATGGAATACCTTATCAAAGATGTGAATTTCAAGAGAAGTACAATATAAGAATTGATGTCATGAAATATAATAAAATTACCAGTGTTATACAAACTAAATTAAATGGTCTGCCCAAGATAGAGCCATGTTCCTACGATGTACCCAAGCAATGTTTGAAAGATCTAAGTAAAATAAAGAGTTGACATGTCTACAATTATTATATTAGTAGAAGCTACTTGAATCCCAGTAGCCAAAATAAATGGGTAGAGTACTATCCCTTTCTTGAGAAAGCTAACTGGACCCAAATTTACTCACTGCCTTCAAAAATAGTAAAAGATTCATATCTGATAAGTTTTCAGTTCAAAATAATCCATAGAATATTCAATTGTAACTATAAACTTTTTGTATGGAAAATAAAAGAGTCCCCGCAGTGCCCAATATGCCAACATATTGACAGTCTGGAACATTATTTTTATTACTGTGAATCTTCCAAATTATTCTGGGTTCAAGTTGAAACATGGCTCAAAGAAAAACTTCTAGTTAATTTTGATTTTACTGTTCTAGAGATATTGTTAGGTGCCATAAATATTGATAAGAGACTTTTCCATACTATAAATTACATCATCCTCCATGGAAAATATTTTATAAAGGAATGTAAGAAAAATGAAAAGGAGTTAAGTTTATATAGATATAAGTATCTTTTAAAAGATAGGTTAAACATTGACATAGTGTTATATAAAAACCAAGAAAATTACATTGCTTTTAAAGAAAAGTTTAGTTGTCTTATTGAAATAGTACAATAGTAATGAACAAAGACTATGTACATAGTAAATAGCACCATATTTCAGTAAACTCTAGTATAAAATTAGACTCATCTGATTTGGAATTTATAATATCCACACATGTCGTTCCTCTTCAATATCTATCTTGTATATGTTTTTGTTTAAAAACTACTCTATTTGTTGAAGAATATTCTTTATTGTAATAGATATGTAATAAAATGTTGTTTTTTGTGTTTTTTTTTGTAATAGTTGCATTGTAACACACCAAAAAGAAAATTTAGAAAAAAAAGAGTTTATAGAGCAAGAATATGGTTAAAACTTGCAATAATCGGTGAAGTATCAGCCATAAATTGTTGAGGTGACACACAGTTGGATGTAAATTAGAAAAATATTACTGATATTGTCTTAGCCATCTCTTTAAGATACCATAAAACATAAATGTATTCAAAGAAACCTCTAAAGGTCAGACTGTTGCCTCAGAAATGTGTCAACTCGGCCAACATTGTAGTATCTTGCCTAAGTAAGTGTTCACTGAAATGATACATTAACAAACAAGTGTAAAATTCAACTAGAAGCGATGATCAGTTTATGGGTATAGTTTTTTACTTTGAGCCTCCTCAGCAGGTACAGACCTTTGAAAACATATTGATTTAGTGTTGAAAATCGATCCTGACGTTGATAAACTCTTTTCAACACTAAATGAAAAAGTAGTCATATTTTAGACATGAAATACTGGTGATTTAGCTAAATCTAAGTTTGATTTCTGACAAGAAAAAGTAGTCAAGTTTCACAAGAATAATCAAAACTAAAGCTTGTTTAGATTTTCAGCATTAAAAAGTAAATCTTGGCGATGTTGTTTGGAAAATTGATCCAAGAACTGATGTACACTTTTTCAAGTTTGTTTTTAAGGGAAATAGTAGTCATATTTTTGGAACAAAAACAGGCTGAATATGGCAAAATGTATGACATGAGTATGTTAATTGCATACCTTCCCCGAATGTGGTGAGCTTTTCAAAAAATCAATACTAATAATAATTGTGTAATGGCAAGGAAATTTTGATTGATCCTTCTTAGTTCTTACATTGTCCTTTTTCAGTTTGTACGTTTTATCTAAAGGATCACTTTTTCTTGGTTAATAAGTTAATTATTCTATATCTACATTCTGCATTATATTTGGCTATGAAATTATCACAAAATTGCACATATGTTTTGTGTTTTAACAGCAGCTCTAGTCTCAAAGAATAACAATCAAACTGGATATAGTGGACATCAGTTTTTAAATTATAATTGCACACTGAAAACTGCTCTTGTGAAAACAACCTTTTCTAATATATAATATTTACTTTATCTCCACTTAAAAAGCAGCACATCACTGGATCATCAAAGTAATACTATGTAATGAATGAGTGTAGGTCATAAGCCCCCCTGACAAAAGCCCCCCCCCCCTCCCTGATCTACCTGGGTAGGGCATAGGGCCCCCTGACCAAAGCCCCCCTCTGTAGGACTAAAGCCACCCCCCTTCCGTAGAACCAAAGCCCCTCCTATAAGTAAAAGAAAGACAAAATTTTTATTTCAATTTGTTTATTTAAAAGTATAGATTTCGGTATGTTTTAACATATTTTGGTTGTATGGTACCTTGATTCTTTAATCGCTTTCTTACAGGTCATATTAAATCTGCTTATGCCTGTTACCTGTAAATTAGAAATACCATGAATTATAATTTGACTAGAAATAAACGGTATTTTGAAAAATTAGTAATCAGGAAACAGTTGCAACTATACAAAAGCAATCAAGCCAAATAAATATTACCTAAACATTCTTTAATCACATTTTCACAGGTCTTTTTAAATATGTTGATGCCTGTTAGCTATTAATTAGAGGCACCATAAAATATAATTTGATCAAATTAAGATGCCTTAACATAGTCTAACAGGGTACGGCTTTTTATGATATATAAAGCTTTTGGCCACTGTAACAGAGGACTTAAAATGCAGGGGTGGGGGGGCTTTTGCCCTACCTCCTCATATTTGAAGGGGATTATGCCCTACATTTGAAGAAAAGGGGGGGTGGTATCTGGGGGGGGGGGGCTTTTGCCAGGGGCACTTATGTTTTTTCCCTGTAATAAATACATACATATTCATAAACTCTCTGTACTACAGTCATTCCTATGTACAAGACAAATATATTTGGATAGAATAAGAAAATCACTCGTCAAAAGCAACATGAACCTAAGCTCTTCAGTTATAACATTTTATCACTCTGAGAACACAATCGTTCAGTGGGTTCATGGGGTTCATATACTTATCAGTACTCCTTGCTCTACTCACTCCTGGGTCAGTTATAACCAAGAATTCTTCAGATTATTGAAATTGGATTATCCTATTTTAGAAACACAGAATAATGGATATCTAGGTGGAAAATACAACAAATCATAATATATAACCATATACTGAGTGAAGAAGATTGATTTACATGCTCCTGCAATATTATGAACAGATACAATAAAACAACCATCCTTAATGAACAAGTTATGACATATGCATGAATTAAATGGAAAATTACCATTTCACATATTATTATGAGAATTCAGCTAGCCACATGAGAACCAGTGGTTTGAGCAACTAAATGAGAAAAAAATACAAGTGCCATGATTCCATAAAAAATTAATTGGTGTTGGAGTAGCATAGATTTAAAAATTGGATCTAGTTAAGAATAATTTGCAAAGTCAAAAAATACTTCAACGTTATTTCACCCACTGGTTTAGACCTGAGTTCACTGGTCGGATCCAACTAAATACGGTTTGCAAAATCCACATGTATTTCAACTAAATTTAACCCTTGTATTCAACCTGGTTTCACCCATTGATTTCAACATGATTTCAACCAATGGTTGCAACTAAAAACAGTTTTCAAAATCGACACGTATTTCAATCAGATTTCACCAATTGGTTTCAATATGATTTCACTGGTTGGATACAACAAAAACGGTTTGCAAAATCTACATGTATTTCAACCAGAATTCACCGTTGGATTCAACCTGATTTCAAAGTTGCTTGCCTACTGGGTCAAAAACACAAACAGTAGTTTATATATTTTTAATGTTAATAGCTCAAATAATGAGTTTGTCAGAGTTATGGTCAAAGGTTGGATTAAGGACATACTATAACATTGCACATCTAACCACTAATGAATATCCCTAATATCAACATCCTACACCTTACAGTTTCTGAGATAAAGCCTAGACAAAATATTTCCCGCCACCCGCCCACCAACCTGTCTGAACTGCCAGATGTCATGGGTAAAAACAATGCCTGCAATTAGACAATGTAGAATCCTTATTTGGTACACACTTGTCAGTGATCACAGGCAACAGTACATACATGTTAATCTTAAAAGTAATCAGTCAAGTGTGACATTTTCTTCAAAATAGACTCATAAACTGATCACAGGGTTTTCAGCATTGAGAGACAAAGAAAGCAATGTTTTATCATATCT
Source organism: Sabellastarte sp. h YS-2021 (assembly GCA_964017235.1). Lineage (NCBI taxonomy): Eukaryota > Metazoa > Annelida > Polychaeta > Sabellida > Sabellidae > Sabellastarte > Sabellastarte sp. h YS-2021. The sequence goes on from OZ024938.1 coordinate 62,154,013, forward strand.
AGCACAACGATAAAGAGATGATTATCAACATTAGTAAAGATTAAATACTGGATGTGTTATCAAGTTTCAAAGTCAAAAATTCACCAAAATTAGACCCATTAACTGATCCTTACTTTCACCTAACAACACTTTATTTTCTAAAGCAAGAAACATACACCCATTATTCCACACTTGATTTAGGCAAAATAGGCTCATTATTTGATAACTGACCACAAATAATAGCATTATACATGGTACACTTCAAATAGTTCATTCAATGTTCACCATTTTTTTTTCAAAGTAGACCAATAAACTGATCCCAGGATTTTCAACAAATAGAGACAAAGTAACATTTTTCATAGTTACTAAGGGAATAATATTCAGTGCAGTGGTAAAGGGATAACACAACCACTATTCGAGCTATTAACATAAAAATGTATGAAATACTGTTTATGCTATTGAGGTTCAAAGCAAAAATTTATCAAAATTATACACATGAACTAATCATCACTTCTACAATTATTTAGATTGATGAAATGTGAAACTGCAAATTAAGTTCAATCCCAGGTAAACACAAATTTATAGTGGGTTACATGAACACTTAAAAGTGACAGTCCTCTGTCATGGGGTCCTATCGACCATAGCAGGCTAAAGAACCTTTGGAATTTTTATCAAAGGGCATCCCAAAGATTCTTTAAATTTTTGGAATTTCACTGACTAGAACGTTGGCTGTACTTGTGGTGTTAAATGGATCTAATAGCATTTCGAGTCTTATAGCAAAGGAGATATTGTGTCAAGTATAAATATACAACAATAGCACTTGAAGAGCACATACCTAGACCAAGGCACATAATTATTGGTAAATGGGAAATTCTGGATTATTTTTGAAGGGAGACGATGATCCAGATCGCTCTAAAATGGGATCTCATTAAGACCACTAGCCATCTTCTGATTTTTTTTAAATATGGCCTGAAAAAGATTATCCTTCATTGTAACATATTTATTGTACAATACTTCCAACAGAATTACCTGCAATGATGATGTTCATGGACTTTACTGTGGAGATCTAGCTTTAGATCCCTCCAATAAACAAAAATTTTGCACAATGAAAACAACCCAAATTCTAGAATGGTAGCTTAAAATATAATGACAAATTTAAACTTTAGTGGTTTGCATAGGGATTTGCCACATGATACACATGGATATACTGATAACAATCCCTATTCCTAATTCATGTTGCCATCACAGATGGCATGTTAGGGGTGAAGGTATTAAATTTGCATGTTCATTTTAAAAAATATCAAAATGATAAAGCTGGAAAACTGAAAAGACAAATAAATTACATTAAAAAGAGAACAAACGTTTTGCTGTAATAAATTCACTGCAGGATACAAAGGTTAATTAGAGCAGTGGATGTAAAATTGAGAGTCAAACCATTTCAAACAATGCAGTGTTACAATGCAGCGACAACCTAATAAATTATTTAACTCAGGAAAGCTAGCATATCATATGGGGGTGTCGACTGCTAGCCGACATACATGGTACTGTAGAATACACATTGCTGTTGACTGCTAGTCGACAGATAAGGTCTTTAAAAAATCATTTATCATAAGGACACTCGAGGGGCATTCAAGGTCACTAATCCGGAGTTGTGGGTGCGACCAAGAGGGAAGGAGACTAAGTTGTGAAACTGGAATTGAAGAGGTGGGTTTTGAGGTGTTTCTTGAAAGATGTGACAGAGAGGCTATTTCTTATTTGGAAGGGGAAGGAGTTCCAAAGAACTGGGGCATAATGACTAAAAAAATTATAAAAGTGTTTCATTGATTTATGAACTTTACAGTCGAAAATGGGAGCATGAAGGAACTTAAGTTTGGGGGTGCTTCGCCCTTGTATTTCTGGAAGAGGTGTAGGGATTAATTAATTCTCTTAGTTAAACTGGTTGACCCTGGATAAGAATTTTGTATTTAATGAGGCCTATTTTAAATTGTACCCTGTATTTGACTGGGAGCCAATGGAGTTTTTTTCAGTTGAAGGGTAATGTGAGAGAATATAGAGGAACAGGTGACAACCCTGCAGAGTGAGTTTTGGACTAACTGCAATCTCCTTAACTCAAAATCAGTGAGTGATAAGAGCAGGGAATTGCAATAGTCCAATCTGCTCCTCACCAAAGCATTTGCTAAAAGAACTGATGTTCTGAAGGGTACGAATTCTGTATAGGTCTCTCGCATGAACTCTGGTGGACTTTATGACCTGTGACACATGCTCTGAGAATGTGAAATTGGAATCAAACACCACTCTGAGGTTCCTGACATTTTGTGCTGGCGAGACCTGATTACCAAGAGTATTGATTGGAAAGTGAGGAAGAGGTTGTTTATGATTGTTTTTGGAGCCTATCAGAATAAACTAGGTTTTGTCAGGGTTCAGTTTTAATTTATTTGTGAGCATGAAATTTTGAAATTCTTTAGTTTGTGTATACAGCGAGAGAAATTTAATAACCTGACATACATGTGCAGACATATTTGGCAGAATAAAGGGATTTGTTGGTTGTTGTCACTCAAAATATTGGCTACTCATTGTCAGTGGTAGTTTGCTGTTGCTTTTATTGACCATTACATGTTTGTTATCAAATGCATAGGCATATAGAAGGTGGGGGCGGGGGGGGGCATTCCCCCCTAAAACTATACAGTTGGGGGCGGGAATATCTTTTTGCCCCCCAACTTTTTGCAGTAGAGTTAAACTCAAAGTTTGAAGTTTATGCAAATGTTTACATGTAACTCAATAATATGTGGTCAAATTACGCTTTGACCCTGTTCACTGTTGATATCTACCATTGTGTATGCTACCATTTGAACTATAAAATATTTATTTTTATGATTTTAAAAGGAACATTTTCAGTTAGCCCACCATGGGATTTATAAAATTCTGTGAAAGGTTTTGTGCCGACCAAAATACATATACATATACTAGTCTTCGACATTTAATTTACCTTGTTGCTAATTATTTGCAACTAAGATATGTAGTTTCAAATTCACATAGAGCAACAATTTAATAATTTGTCAGCTGATGAAATATTTCCCAGAAAACTTTTCTTTCTTTACTGTGTGTTAATTTGACCTAGCTCATCTAATGATTATACACCCCCCCTCCCTCAAGTTGGGGATTAACCTTGCTAAAAATAGATTTAGCATCAGCCTGGCATTTGGAGGAAAGGTCAGAAGTTCTGGAAACAACTAGTAAAAATGTGATTTTCATTATCATGTCCTCCTCTAGGAAAATAATGTCACATGGTCAAGATATTAGAAATATCTTTCAAATGCCGAGGTTATTGTATGTATTTCTATACCCAAACAGGGTCGGGGATACTTAGGGTTAATGTCAGTCACACCACCATCACAGAGATATCCTTCGGTACATGATAACTTAAATGTAATTTAATTAAACCTTTGGAATTTGTATATTAACTACATGCAGTGCATTCTGTAAAATTAACCAAAATTGTTAGACATAATAAAATATCCTAACAAAAGACTTTAGTTAAGTGTTAGTTTAACATTAGTTTTGATATTTAAATATTATATTGCCAAGTGCCAACCTTATGATATTCCAATATATAATTATATATTACAAGAAAAGCTTCAAAAGTTCATTAACCAATTGTACTCCTTAAGATTAACCATTGGCTAATTATTTAATAATCTTTTTTGTTTGGATATTAGAAGTCCCAGGTAAAGACATGAAACAAGAATAATAAATTTTGAACCACATAAAACTTCGGCGGTTTATCAATTTTTTTCATTTTGTTTGAAGGGCAAAGCATAGCTAAAGAGGTTTATAATATATCTGAGAGCATAAGAAAATCCCAAGAGCAATAGATCTGTCTGTGTATATTTCATTATATGCACAGACAAAAGTCTGGGATATACTGGTTTCACCTCCATAGTGCCACTGTCAAACCTTTTGACTTGTGTGCATGAGAGGTAAGTATGAGAAGTCTCAAATATAACTTGACATTACTTCAATATGTAATATTTATCTGTGGAACATTTAAAGTCTGTTGCTTTAATCTTAATTTACCTAAAATCTCTATTGGTTTAATCTTAATTTCACCTTAAGATCTCTATAATGCCAACAGAAACCCGATTTATGGAAATTTTTCTGCTTTTAAACCCTATAGCTGTAAAACTATATGACTGATAGAGCTGAAGTCTTATCTGAGAATATATTAATAGAATATGTTCTTTTTACATAAGTGAAAAATCAAGGCTTTAAATAGACAATAACCTGTGTGTGAGGGCAATAAACACCCACCTGAGTAACCCTTTTTCAACATTTTTCAAATATTTTGCCCTGTGACTTGAAAATGGTAAGTCTGACAAGTCTGAAACTGTATTAGATATGACTTCTATATGTAATGTTTGTCTGTGAAAAATTTGAAGTCTCTAAAATGCCCAGAGACCCAAGTTATGGACATTTTGCTACTTTTAAGCCCTATAACTTTCATACCGTGTGACTGATAGAGCTGAAATCTCTTATGGCAATATATTAATATGTTTTATGTTCTTGTTACATGTGCCACAATCCAAGGCTTTATGTAGACATTTAACCTATATATAAGGCCCATCATCTATCTACCCAGAGGATCTTTTTTAAATTGACCAAAAAAAAATCAAAATATAGTTTGACCAAAAACAAATAAATAAAACTAAATGAAAAATAATTTATAATAATTGTGAATCACGCAAAATGGGTGGTACAAAAGTACCCAGTGAATGGCTGTTGCCTGAGATATGGCTTGTCTGGGGATATGTTGACATTCAGTCGGTGAAATCTCGTTCTTTCGGTCCTGTCCCCCCTAAACAAAAATTGCTTCCTACACACCTTGAATGTACCTCAAGGTCCTTCTCAATCCCAACAACATTGTGCCATTCTTTAGACATATTAGTGACATGTGTGATACATGGCATCTTATGTGTACTCTTCAACAACTGTTGCACAAATTAACCTTCTTGACAAACCCAGCATACATTATATGGTATCGTGAGCTAAACTAAACACATGCATTAAAATGTGACGGCAATCATGTGAAGTAAGTGACCTGAATATCAATAATAATATCAAATGTACAACTTCCATCTAATGAGTATTTTCAAATGTGACACTTTACATATTCCTATTCAGTAGCTCTGCAGAGATTTCATCTCTAACAAGGTGAATGATGAGATGTCCGATCTTTCCTTTTGTTCCATACTTTGAGTCGAACATTACATTTGAATCAGGGGACCACGGTCGCAGAGTGGTAACACTCTCGCCCCCCACCTCTGAGGCCGGGGTTCAGTTCCCGGCATGGCCTCAAGTGGGAAAGCTGGTAGTTGCTTGCCGTTGGTCAGCAGTTTACAGTGCAGAACCCTGACAAACTGTATGTACTGGTTTCCTCTGCCATTCCAACTACCCGTCGTTATATGACCTGTACAGTAATAATAATAATAGTAGGATTTATATAGCGCAAAATTGATGCAAATCCTCTAATGCGCTTAAGTCCAAGAAGGGAGAGTCCAGGGACAGGCATGGGTCGACATCTAAAAAGCGCCCGCCAGGGTATAACTAAGGTGGGGGGTATGCCAGCCTAAACAAGTGAGTCTTTAGCTGGCTTCTGAAATGATCTATTGTTTGCTCAGATCTGACAGTTTGTGGCAGCTTGTTCCATTTAGCTGGTGCAGCTACTGCAAAGCCTCGCCTGCCTATATGCTTCTTAGGGCGGGTTGAGGAGACAGATAGCCTGTTGCCGCGAGTGAGACTGCTCGATCTTATTAAAGCTGAGAGATATGGGGGGTGTGAAAGATTGATAGCCTTGAATACCAGGAGATTATACTTAAAAAGGATACGATGTTGAATTGGAAGCCAGTGGAGTTTTTTTAAAAAGGGTGTAACATGACTCATTTTGTCAAGTCTGAAGATTATGCGGCAAAGAGCATTCTGGACTCTCTGTAGTTTAGCTATGTTGGACTTGCTTACCCCATACAGTAAAGAGTTACACTAGTCCAGACGACTACTGACCATAACATTTGCCAAAAGTATTGCAGTTTCGTCACTAAGGAATTTGTGAATTCGTCGCAAATCACGAAGATGATAGTAACATGCTCGGCAAACCTTGGCAACATGATTGTCAAAAGAGTTGTCTGAGTCAAAGGTAACACCCAGATTCTTTACTTCCACCGACGGAGAGATATTGTTTTGGAGGAGTGGGACAGGGAAATTTGGTGCAAGCGACTCTCTGGTGGCCTTTTGACCTATGATGATAAATTCGTTTTTTTTTCTGGGTTTAGTTTTAGCTTAACACCAACCATCCACTCCTGTACTGACTTGAGACACTCGGTCAGCTCTTCCATGCTAGAATCAAAGTTCCTGGAGTCAACTGCTAAGTAGATCTGGGTGTCATCAGCATATAGGTGATGAGTAACGTTGAATTTAGAAATAACTTGACTGAGGGTGCTAGTGTAAAGGGTAAAAAGGACAGGACCCAATACGGAGCCTTGGGGGACTCCGAAAGGGAGAATTACCAACTCAGAGAAACTATCACCTATTTTAATTTTTTGTTTTCGGTTTGAAAGGTACGATTTGATCCACAACAAGACAGTACCATCTAGACCAAACCAGTCATGCAAGCAGTCATATAACAGGGAATGATCAATTATGTCAAACGCCGCTGACAGGTCTAATAATGTCAGGGCCACTGCCTTTCCTGAGTCCACTGAGAAAGCTATATCGTTTTGAATTTTCAACAGTGTTGAAAGCGACGTAAAACCCTAAATAAATAGATACAACATTTGAATGTAATGGAGACATTTTGTATTTAATGTTGAATCATCATAAGATTCATATCAAAACAAAATCGATAAAAAGCGCTAAATGTTGAAATTTCTGAAAAGTGTGGAACCACGTATCCAGAGCCTGAAAAAAAAAGGTTTAGCCTACGCTCATACTGTCTTGGGTCATGTGATTAACTCTCATGTGACCACTTTTGTTTGGGTTTGTAGAAAGTTTCATAGACTGGAATAGTATTGATGAAAATTGGTTTATAAGAAGATTTCCTCGTACAGTACTCTTCTTTCAAAATAGACGTGGTTACCCTCAGTCTTTTGACCAATAAGCCTACTGTATTCGTAGTTCTATTCGGAATCTGGTCATCTCGGCCCATTTCAAAGTCGGCTCCCTACAGTACTGCTTCCCTGCATAAGTTGGCCGCAGTCATACGTTGGCCGCCCTCACAACAGCTTCACAGGGCTTTAACATGAGTGGCCTCCTACACTCTGAAACCATGTATTATAGTTAAATTTATTATATGCAACAGTTTTCATTGGTGTACAATAACCTATTTGTCTTTCTGGAGCCTAGCTGTAGATGAGCCGCGGCCAACTTATGACTGCGGCCAACTTATGGAGGGAAGCAGTACAAACTCGGGCCCCCTCCAAAGTATAGGCCTGTTTAAGGTAGTCAGGTTAAAGTTTCACGTAAAATATTGGATTTTTAAACAAAATTTCTATTAATAAAATATTCTTAGGAAACCCCACAGAGTTCTGTGACCTCATATTTTTCTGTGTATGCATGAATATAAATGAAATGTGTAAGCCCACAAATTTGAAATATTGAATCTTCAGCTAAAAACATGTTTCCAGGGGCCGTATTCACGAAAGGTCTTAGCCAAGTCTCAGGCTTAAGATGGCTGTATTTTTGTACAAAAGTTAAGCCTAAGACTTGGCTAAGACCTTTCGTGAATACGGCCCCTGGTAACATACTTGATCTTCAAGCAGCAATTTTATAACATATTGTCAGAGAATCCCAAAGAATCCTGTGATTTCATATTTTGTACATAAATATGAATATTAATGAGTTGTTCTCATATTTGAAACGGGCCCACTTTATAATGGGCCAAGTTTGAAGTGGGCCGAGTTGTCCATAAAACGTTCTGATCTTACAGTGTAAACAAACCTCCGAAAGCACATAAACAAATGCACATGGTGGGCGAAAATAGGTGATTTTTTGTCCTCATCTTCGATCATAACTAAAATGACTGTATCTCTGGAAATACTTAATGGATTTTTACGAAATAAAAAGCACCAGAAAATGTAATAAATTGCCTTTGAAATGGTGTAAATAATATATTTTTATATACCTATTTTATCAATCTTCAACCAAATTCCTGGCATCAGCATCTAAATAAATAATTTATAATAGAAACTATTTTAACCACACATACACATCAGCATCATGACAAAGGTATATTTCAACAAGGTTTGTGCTTAATTTTATTGCATTAAAATTAATCCACTATTCGGAATATATACAGTAGAACCTCACTTATCCGGCCCTCTATGATCCGAATCTCCGGATTAACTGATCCGAAACCTTGCCTCCCTACATTCAGTTTAAAAGCACGGTCAAACATGAGCGATAATACAGCATTTTACACATTGTCGGAAACCATTAATTCTAGTACTGTATAAAATGCACTGTCCACAGAAACGCCTAACTTGTTTGATCTTTAATAACATAGTTTCAATAGGGGAGGGATTAATTCAATTACACGACCCCGCTACACAACTTCTTTGATAATGCGCCAATCAATGAAAGCGTGTACAATTGGCTTTAGAAATTTATAATCTCCCGGAGTAGATCTGAAAACGTGTATAAAAGGAGTTTTTCAATTGACAAAATGCGGGACGATGTTAATCTGAAAATAAAACGTCAACAATGTAAGTACCAACCGAATACAGCCAGCTCAAGTCCACGTAACATTTTAAATAAAAAGAATAATAATATCCGTGGATATGGAGCAAATAAGCGACAATTAAAGGGTCACTTATATTATATAACACAAATATATTAAATTATTTTATCAATGACCACCAACGTCTTTGTTTATTGCATAAAAACGACAATAAAAGGCTGTGAAATAAAAGGCTGTGTTAAAATCCCTGTAAACGGCTTAATATCTGATAGATTTTAATGAGAAAAGCACCACATTGTTCATTATTATGTGTAGAATGCTCGTCCATAGATAATTTAACTGGAAATTTTGCATAAGCATCTTAAAAGTAACATAATGAGGGACAAATTCTATTGAAAAAAAGTCACCTGATTGAAAATAACTGGGAAATCAAAGGCTATCAAAGAATGTCAAATTCACAATAATTGGTTGATTTTGATAAAATAAACACTAAAATGATTATTTTTGTGTGTAGAGTGCTCATGTAGAGCACAAGATATTCTAAAATTATTTTACTAAGAACCCCGAAATAACAATTGTGTCCATATATGTGGTCATTCCGTCTAATCTTCAATTGCACTCTTGACCTAATACTTCACAAAAGCAATTAACATTCCTAATTGAAACTTCAAGGAAGTTAGCATTTGTCACATTTAAGTTTGTGAAATACTCATATCCACACCTGAATATTGTCCCAGGTTTCCTACGTCTTCACAGTAACTCACTACTGGCTCTCAATTGGGTGATAAACCCAACCAAACCAATCAGTCCTTTTATTAGGAGCCAAATGTCACCGGACAGGGTTTCCAGCTGATCGGGTCACATGTAAGAGAAATCCCATACTAGCCAAGCCATTAGTGTTGACTGTATTACTCTTTGGGTTCTGTTACATCTATTTCCTCTCACTCAAGATTCAGTTCATTGCATTTAAGTCACTTACTCATACATATATATAATTATTTTGTATGCTGAATTTTAAAGGTTATGATTGTATTTCAAAGTTTTGTGGATGTTTTAAATCCTCATAAACCCAACATACATATTACAAAATTGAAGTTTTGTTTCAAGACTAAAAATCGAGTTGATATTTGTATTTATTATTGGGTGCATCTCATTTGTATTGATGTAAGACCTGTAAGTTTACAGTATTTTGTTTATCCTTTGATAGGTTTAATCTTTTTCTGTATTTTTAGATTTATAAAGGATGGGCACATTCAAAATGTGGTTAATTTGCTTTCTGACATGTGTTTCCACTGTTTATGGAAGGTAGGAAAGATTCTGTGTGCATATACGCACAATAACAAATAAATGTACATTATTAACAAAATTCTTTGTCAGATTTGAAAACAAAAAAAAACCTGTTTTTTTTTCTAAAACAAACTTTAATGTAATGTGTGTATAGTTAAACATATTTAAGTGCACTGTGTACCTCTGGGTCTCAATTAAGTGTCCCTTGAAATGGGCGCTTATTTGTTTTCACATTGAGTTTCCCTATTGCCTCCATGTTATTGTCACAGAGTTCAAATTTGTAAAAATCTTAAAGATAACTTTTCTGCTGTTTTGATCTTATGTAAAGAACTAGTTCTATTAATAGCCTTTGACTAGATGCAGCTCTGTATGTTCACTCATGCATTCATATTCTCTGGATTCTCATCAACACATAGTTGCTATGGCTACTCAATACTCTCCACTAGCAGGTTTGCTCCAGCCTAGCTTATATCACAGATTTATATGGTATGGCTAGCAGTTATTATAGCTGACCATTACCCACAATTCCAAACATCTTTGTTAGACAAAGTTTGCTTGAGTAACTTCAGAAGGTATATTGTAGCAGAGGAATAAACATCCATCCTCTGGACAATGAGAAGGAAACTAGCTCTTGACGGGATAACATCTCCTTCTCCCCGTCTATCATCTAGAGCTAGATTATGTATATGTATGCTGTATATTCTTCTACTTTAAAAATAAAATGGATTTATAACTATATTTTACATTATTCATTTCTATGTGACATAACATCTGTTAAACATCATTAAACATATTTTTGGTGATACTATTATCGTTTCCCTTGAATATCGCCTTGTTAGTGGGTGGATTCTAACTATTTTCGGCACTTATATAACTTTGGTGTGGGAAAATTTTTCACATGATTAAAAATAAACCTGAGCAATTCAGCAAGGCTGTTTTTCCGTCTCACGATAAACACCTCGTTAAAAATTAAACCTATGATTTTACCATGTCTCTTTTGTACAGTGATGATTACTTTGCATGAGGAAATTATCTAGAGTGGCGTGGCTCCGTCAGGGAAGTACCGTTTTTGAAAATCAGATCCGATAGAGTTAAAAATTTAATAACCCCACTTTACGTCTACCTTGGTGCTATTATTGAAAGAACTAATATAATAATCTTTTTAATCTACCCCCTTTTGACATAGTTAATTGATATTTACATATGCAAACTGCCCACTTTATCGTTTGATCCCCTTTTATCGCTCACATTCCCCGTTATCGGGGATCATCAAACTCAAACCCACCAAACCACTCTAATCAACTCTAAAGACCTCAAACATGATTTTCCTTTATTTTTTACTGGCAATCCAACCAGTTATTGCTTCATATCAGCACCATAGCAACTCCAGCATTAAGTGCCCTGATGTCGTCAGTTTCTGCCCCTTCAAACCCCCCACCACCACCTTCTGTCTACATTTTATCATCAAATCTACAATTTCAATTCCACCTGCCCTACCACCTTTTCGTCTTTTCATCCTACTCCTGCTTGCTGGTGACATAAACCCAAACCCAGGACCACCCAGGTGTCCAAAGGTCACCTATGCAAACATTAGATCAATACACAACAAATATCCTGCCATTGCAAAATTTATTTCTGATAATGACACCGATCTCTTCGCCATGTCTGAGACCTGGATAAGACCTGACACCACAAGTGCAAATCTGTCCGAAATTACCCCACCAGGCTACAAACTCTATCAACAGCCACGAGCGGCCCGTCGCGGTGGAGGATTGGGCTTTTTTGTCAAAGACGGATTGGATCCTTCTGTAGTTCCAACAAAGACCTGCACCACCTTCGAAAATTTCCTCCTCAAGATAACCCTTCACAAAGAATCCTTTTACCTACTAAATATATATAGACCTCTGTCCTCCAGTACTACATCCTTTTTTGACCAGTTTCAGTCACTTTTGGAGGACATTCACCATACCACGGAGAATCTGGTGATCATCGGCGACTTCAATTTTCACCTCGAAACAACATGTTCAAATTCAAAAACCTTTCATTCTTTGATTGATTCATTTAATTTAACTCAGAAAGTTAACTTTCCAACTCACATTCATGGACATACACTTGACCAGGTATTAACCAAATCTAACAATGACTATATTTCCAATGTCCATACCACTGATGCCTTTTCCGACCACTTTTCAATTAGTTTTACTCTTAATCTCTCAACTCCTACAACCCAAACCAAGGCTACTGTCACCTTTCGTAAATACCATAAAATTGATAAAGACAAATTGAAAACAGATCTCCTCGCTTCTGAACTACTTAATAATCCTTCCAAGCCGACACTCTTTATGAACAATATCATACTACTTTGTCCACCCTCATTGACAAATATGCACCACCGCACACCAAAAATACCAAGGCGAAGTACATCCCAGGATGGGTTAATGAAATGGTAATTGCGGCAAAGGAGACCAAGCGTTTGTTTGAACGTATTTGGCACCGAAATAAATCTACCTTCAATAGATCCCAATACATGCAGAAAGTCCACCAGTACAATAAAATCTGCATGCAGGCCAAATCTGAATTCCTCAAAGAAAAAATTCGGGACAATCACCACAACCCACAAAAACTATGGCGAGTCCTGGGTGATGTGTTACACAGAATCCCAGCAAAGATTCTCCCATCTATAAACCCCCCAAAGCTTTTGGCTGACAGATTTGTCAAGTTCTTTACAGAAAAAATTGAAAAAATACACTCAATTTTCTCTACCTCACTCAATTTCCGACACATCACCCCAGACTCTCCTCCACCCACATTCGCCTCTTTCTCTGCTGTAACTGAAGAGCAGGTCACCAAAATCATTCAAGACTCTCCCACTAAATCATGTTCCCTTGACCCTTGGCCCACTTTTCTTGTTCTTGAATTCCTGGATATCCTTATTACCCCCATCACCTCAATAATCAACGCCTCTCTAGCACAAGGTACATGTCCTAATTTCTTTAAGCAGGCCCATGTAACCCCAATTCTCAAAAAATCATCCTTAGACAAGGAAGTTTTTAAAAATTACAGGCCCGTTTCCAATCTAAACTTTATTTCAAAGATACTTGAAAGGGTAGTAGCAGCCCAGCTACATACTCACCTTGATGAAGCCGGCCTGATGACTGCCTTCCAGTCGGCTTATAGAAAACACCATTCTACTGAAAGTGCCCTCCTTAACATTCATAATGATATTCTTCTCAATATGGCCAAAGGGTCTGTTACAGCGCTCACCCTTCTAGATCTCTCCGCCGCTTTTGACACCATTGATCACACTATACTCCTGGACAGACTTAATGGTTACTATGGAATCAGTGAACTGGCACTTGGCTGGTTCAAATCATACCTGCCGGGAAGGACACAGTCGGTCAAGGTAGGCAGCACACTCTCAAATCCTGTTGCCCTTCAGCATGGGGTCCTCCAGGGCTCCGTCCTTGGTCCAATTCCTTTTTCCCTTTACACCAACCCAATCAGCTCCATCATTCAATCTCACAGTAGCATCAATTACCATTTCTACGCCGATGACACTCAGCTATACATTTCACTCTCTCCAGCAAATTTTTCTTACTCTGTACAAAAACTAAAAAATTGCCTAAACGACATCCAAAACTTCATGTTCACAAATAAATTAAAACTCAACCCTGATAAAACCGAGGTCATTTTGATCGGTTCAAAAAACAACCGTAAACAACTCCTTCCTCACTTTCCAATCAATATTCTTGGTAATCAGGTCTCACCAGCACAAAGTGTCAAGAACCTCAGAGTGGTGTTTGACTCCAATTTCACTTTCTCCGACCACGTGTCACAGATCATAAAGTCCACTAGAGCTCATGCAAGAGACCTCTACAGAGTACGCCCCCTTCTAGACCTTAAAACATCAGTTTTTTTAGCCAATGCCTTGGTCAGCAGCAGATTGGACTACTGCAATTCCCTGTTTCTATCACTCACAGACTTTGAGCTAAGAAGATTGCAACTAGTGCAAAACTCACTCTGCAGGATTGTCACCCGTTCCTCAAAATTTTCTCACATCACCCCTCAACTGAAAAAACTCCATTGGCTTCCAGTTAGGTATAGGGTACAATTCAAAATAGGCCTCATTACATATAAAATCCTCAACCAAGGTCAGCCTGTTTGCCTAAGAGAACTAATCCACCCCTACACTTCCTTTAGAAATACTAGACGAAGTACCCCTAAACTCAAGTTCCTTCATACCCCCACTATTGACCGTAGAGTTCATAAATCAATTAAACACTTCTCAAATTCTTTTAGTTACTATGCCCCAGTTTTTTGGAACTCTCTCCCCTTCCAAATAAGAAACAGTCCGTCTGTCGCATCTTTCAGGAAACACCTCAAAACGCACCTTTTCAACTCTAGCTTCCCAACTTAGTCTCCTTCCCTCTCGGTCCCACCCACAAACCTGGTACACTGACCTTGAACGCCCCTCGACTCTCCTTATAAGAAATGATTTTTGTTACTAGCGCACTGAGTTCCCCTTAGTGGGGAAGATATTGCGCCTGCAAAGCAGTAGATTAGATTAGATTAGATTAGAAATTATCAACACCATACTATTTGCTTTTTCCCTTCCTTTAAGCAATAACTGTTTTGATTTTTTTATACTTATTGAGATGCTGTGTTTTTGTTTTCAAAAACCTTTTTCTAGTTTATAATTAGATTTAATTTGGAAATAATGATTAAATAAATATGCTACAAAGGAAACAGTGATTGTATCCAAGCTCTGTCTTCTGAGCTCCTTTGTAAATTTATTAATATACACACAAGTATTGGTAAAATGAATTACAGTAGATTTGGTATAAGTAGAACTGCCATAAGTAGAATATTGCCATAAGTAGAAGTAGTTTTCTAAGTCCCAACAGTTATCAGTGCAAAATACAAGGATAACTAGAAGTTCGACTTACAGAAAGTTGCCATAACTAGAACCTAATTTGAGACACAAAGTGTTGCTTTTCAATGGGAATAACAAGGTATAAGTAGAACCTATAAATCTTCTGTGTACAGAAGTGTCAATATCCAAGAAAGAGGTGACCAAATAGTACCATTGTGACACTCTTTGCCTGATTCCTCACTTTTGTATTATTAAGTCTGAACACCAAACAAATAAATTTCACAGGAGAGTGATAACACAAGTGTTAATTATTTTTAGATTGTTAAATTACACAGATGCTTTAGTACTTTATATATTTCTCAAAATGGGTAAAACTAGAAGTTGCCTTAAGTAGAACTAAACCAAATCCACTGTATACAAAAAATTAAAGTGTTGCAAAAATGTGTGTTGTTAACTTATGGTCTTAAATTTGAAGAAAATAACCCAGATTTGAGTATTATATGATTACAGTTGAAGTTGGATAATTTGTTTGTTTGCAGAGGCCCATTTTCAAAACAGTTCATTCATAAAGATATCAATGTGCAGAGCAATGGACAGGATGTTGGTGAACCACTGTTTTTAACTCCGTACATCGACAAAGGGGATATCGACACAGGTTAATTTTTACTCTATTTCATTTGCTTTTCATCTGAAGAACCTTAGGCAACAAATAAAATGCTTTGGCAGCATACACATATACATAAACAGGTTAAATGTCACTCGAAGGATGCCCACAATAAAATCTAAAATTTCTTCTTCTCAAAGGACATTCTACTTGATATGATTCAGATAACAAATGTAATACTTTACTCTTTTTGTGTGTGTCCACAAAACTGACAAAATGCTTTGTATTCTACTGAGTTTATGTTTGCAGTTAAAATTTTTTAGAGAGAGAGAGGTAACTGCTCTTTCTTTGTTGCAGCGCGGATGTTGTCAACTGTAGGAGCTCTGCCCAATGATACAGGATTTTTGACGGAGAGTTTTTCAGGGTTTTTCACCGTCAATGAAACCTACGACAGCAACATGTTTTTCTGGTTTTTCCTCACTATGGTATGTATGTAGAGTAAGGAATCTAAAATTTGCCACATATCTGAAATTCGCCACATGTGGAATCACTAATAAATTAAATGAATTGAGGTGAGATTTGTTGAATGTATAGTAAATTAAGGCTTTTTGAACCAAAGAATACCAAGTTTAAGACAAAACATCATTTTCTTCCTAGAATTAATAAAGGTTTTTAGAGGTGGTGAATTTTACATTCGTGGTGAATTTTAGATTCCTTACTCTACACAAAAAAGCCAACAATGTATTGTGTCATAGCAGTCAGTAGTCGTAAAATTGTGTGCAAAAATCAAAACTGATTTTATGGGGCCTTGAAGCAAATGAATATCTGTCCTTTGATTCACAGTGAGAAATGCCACAGGCAACTGAAAGGTTATTTTTACTGAAAGTAAATTGATATTGTGAGATGGTTAATTAAATGTATGTGTTACAGTAAATATGCGAAATCAGTAAATATGTGTATTACTGAAATTTTCAGTAAATATGCGTATTTACTGATTTGGTCAGTAAATATGCTTATTTACTGGTTTTTTGGTCCAGTAAATACACATATTTACTAACATCTTCATGAAGACTTTATATCTTAAAATAGTTGGGTATTATCTACTATGTCTTCATATTAACAGTTATTTCAAACTTTAAATGGCTTTGTATGTTCAAAGTTTGATACTTGTTTGTAACCAGCACTGGGATAACTATTGAACATCACTTTATAATTCTCAAAGGCATTTGCATGTGATATGTGATAAAAAGTTGTGACATTTTTTTTTCATTTAAATTAAGTCCATCTGAAAGACTATGATGAAATCCAATTAAGGGCTAGCTGGCCTTTTCATTGTTTCTAACAACAATTCTTTGATCAAGTAGGTGAAGTAGCCAGTATCTACATTAAAGTCAACAATCTACCAGAAAATGGCAAAATATTAAACCTTGATTGAAATAAAATAAAGAAACCACTTACTAATAATCTCTGTTTTACAAGAGATTCTTCGAGAATACATAGACTTGTTTGGGTGTAAATCATGTTGTCTTAAATGATAAGGTAAAATTTCTGCTGACTGAAAGTACAGTTAAAATATGTAAAAATTTATAAGTTTGAATTAATTTCTTAAACTTTTAATTATTTCCAATAAAAATGCTTTCTATGTATCAGTCGCATAAAAATACTAATAATCATTTGTAGGGATGACATACTAGGTCCTTAGTAGCTGTGGGATTGAAAATAATATAAGCTTAAGTGAAATATCTACAGAAAGCACATGTCTAAAGTTTTTAAAAGTGAATATTTCAAAGCCCAGTGCTATTTTTTCAACATATTTGCATGTAATTTACTCTAAAATAAAGTATGCTTAGTATGTTGTAATAGTCATCATAATAGAGTAAAATGTTCCAATATAATTCACAGTTTGGTTTACCATTTAATTTTATACAGAGTAAAATGTTCCAGTATAATGTACTGTTTGGTTCACCATTTAATATATACAGGGGGGGACAGCAATTCGCCCATAAAAACTCCAAAATGCAGTTTCTGGAGAACAAATATGCAGTGTGGTTATATAAAAGCTATCAGAATGAAAAGAGGTTCCTCAAACTGTAAAATGATGGTAGCGTCCAAAATATATTTTGTGATAAGTACAAATATACATCCATAGAACTTGTCATATGGTAATAAAATTAGGGCTGTAGAAAAGTGGACAGCATTTCGCCAATTATTTTATACTGTTCCCAAAAAGTTACAAAGACTGTTAAACAATTTGTATACAATAATTAAAGCTAAAGCTCAATTCTTTTCATTGTGTTTTAGCATATGATCAAGTTATAAATAGTACTTATATTGACCCCAGACACAGTTTAGAGAACATACAGCTCCTTGCTTCAGTCAAAGGCAGTTTGTTGATCATATTTTTCACTACATATAAACTTTTTTATTAACCTTTATAATCCTGCATACTGCCAGTTCAGAAATTTTAGAAAAGTATCAAGACATATTGCACTCTTTTCTATGCTATACAGTTCCATCAGTATCACGGTCGATGTTGGTTTTAAATGAAGTACAATAGAAATTGGCGAAACGCTGTCCACTGCGAAATGCTGTCCCCTCCTGTAGTTACAACCAGTGAGCATCAAAGTTTCATTTCACATATTCACAGAAGGTCAAACCAGTAAACTTGTGAAATAACACTGGTCATAATTTACTGAAAATTTTAGGGAATACGCGTATTTACTGACCAAATCAGTAAATATGCGTATTTACTGAAATTTTCAGTAAATACGTGTATTTACTGATTTCACATAATTACTGTAACATATACACTTTCTTTTGTTTTAATGAAATTCCAGTCATATAAACATAAAGAATGAAGATGTCTTCAAGGACCATTTCACAATGCAAATCAGTGCTTTCCCTTGTCAACCAGAAACAAGTGAAATGGGGAATACTAGTATTTTGTTAAATACTCCAGTATTGATTTATAATGGATTTGTCTGCTTGTGATTAGGGCTGTAATCATTGGTCCATTATAAAACCCGGAATTGGAATTGGAATCGGAATTTTTTCCGGAATAGCACCTCTTACCGCACCTCCATCCTGATTGGCTGTTGGAAGTATGGGGGCGGGGCTTCAATCCTACACATCTTTACATACACCCTGAGTATAGCAGCCTAAGTTAGGGTCATGTTATTTGGAAATTTACAGTTTTACATTATTCCATCTAATTTCAGAATAACAAATACACGTTATAAATGATACAGTTTTTACAACAGTCCCTACTTTGAAAGGTAGTCTGTCCTTTAACAATGAAATATTGAAATTATATCCATTATAATATATATTGGATTTTTTTCCGGAATAGCACCTCTTACCGCACCTCCATCCTGATTGGCTCTTAATAGTGTGGGGCGGGGCTTAAGTCCAACACACCTTTCATAGAACCCCTGACTATAGGGTGACTTAGTATAGCAGCCTATTGTAGGGTAATATAATCTGGAAATTTAGAGTTTTACATTATTCCATCTCATTTCAGAATATCCAATATATGTTATCAATGATGTAGGTTTTACACCAATCCCTACTTTGAAATGTAGTTACTCCTTTAAAGTTGGAATATTGGAATTATATCCACTATAATATACATTGGATTTTTTTCCGGAATAGCACCTCTTATACCTCTTTACCGCACCTCCATCCTAATTGGCTCATACACATGTGGATGCAAGAATTAACTCTTTGCAAACCTTTTACACACCTTCACTGACTGATAAGATAATTATGTCCACCCCCCTGGGGGGTGGATATATTATTTTTGCTTTTTTCGCCGTCCGATGTCCGATGTCCGATGTCCGTTGTCCGATGTCCGATGTCCGATGTCCGGCGTCCGGCGTCCGATGTCCGGCGTCACGCATGGTTTCCGCTCATTTAAAGGAAAAGTATTAGAGCTATTGTCACCAAATTTGGTATGCAGGCTTATTGGGTCAGTAGCTTGCTTGGGATTGCTTTTGGCTGTTGTACCTCTTTTGCTTACTGAGTAATACTTAAGTACAGCTATTTTCAGTACCCATTGGTTTCCGTGCATTTAAGCCAAAATAATTAAAGATATTTTACTACAATTTTGAATACAAGATTGTTATGTCCATAGCTCGCTTGGTATTGCATTTGGGACTGATAGCTTTGTCAGTACATGAGTAATAGCCATTTAGGTACTTCATTGTGTATTTTCAGTACTACTTTTGAGTAATTTGCTTCTATCTCCTTAACCGTGCGAGATAGAGCGATTTCGGCAAAATTTTCGACCCGCAGGGTATCTGAGGAGTGTACTCTTTGCAATTTTCAAAAAATTTTCCCCTCCCCAAAAATGGCGGCCATTTTGAATTTTCGAATTTTTGCCAAAAATGGCAAAACACAAATTTGCTTCTATCTCCTTAACCGTGCGAGATAGAGCGATTTCGTCGAAATTTTCGACCCACAGGGTATCTAAGGAATGTAATATTTGCAATTTTCCAAAAATTTTCCCCTCCCCAAAAATGGCGGCCATTTTGAATTTTCGAATTTTTGCCAAAAATGGCAAAACACAAATTTGCTTCTATCTCCTTAACCGTGCGAGATAGAGCGATTTCGTCGAAATTTTCGACCCACAGGGTATCTAAGGAATGTAATATTTGCAATTTTCAAAAAAATTTCCCCTCCCCAAAAATGGCGGCCATTTTGAATTTTCGAATTTTTGCCAAAAATGGCAAAACACAAATTTGCTTCTATCTCCTTAACCGTGCGAGATAGAGCGATTTCGGCAAAATTTTCGATCCACAGGGGATCTAAGGAATGCAATCTTTGCAATTTTCCAAAAATTTTCCCCTCCCCAAAAATGGCGGCCATTTTGAATTTTCGAATTTTTGCCAAAAATGGCAAAACACTAATTTGCTTCTATCTCCTTAACCGTGCGAGATAGAGCGATTTCGGCAAAATTTTCGACACACAGGGTATCTAAGCAATGCAATCTTTGCAATTTTCAAAATATTTTCCCCTCCCCAAAAATGGCGGCCATTTTGAATTTTTGCCAAAAATGGCAAAACACAAATTTGCTTCTATCTCCTTAACCGTGCGAGATAGAGCGATTTCGTCGAAATTTTCGACCCACAGGGTATCTAAGGAATGTAATATTTGCAATTTTCAAAAAATTTTCCCCTCCCCAAAAATGGCGGCCATTTTGAATTTTCGAATTTTTGCCAAAAATGGCAAAACACAAATTTGCTTCTATCTCCTTAACCGTGCGAGATAGAGCGATTTCGTCGAAATTTTCGACCCACAGGGTATCTAAGGAATGTAATCTTTGCAATTTTCCAAAAATTTTCCCCTCCCCAAAAATGGCGGCCATTTTGAATTTTCGAATTTTTGCCAAAAATGGCAAAACACAAATTTGCTTCTATCTCCTTAACCGTGCGAGATAGAGCGATTTCGTCGAAATTTTCGACCCACAGGGTATCTAAGGAATGTAATATTTGCAATTTTCAAAAAAATTTCCCCTCCCCAAAAATGGCGGCCATTTTGAATTTTCGAATTTTTGCCAAAAATGGCAAAACACAAATTTGCTTCTATCTCCTTAACCGTGCGAGATAGAGCGATTTCGGCAAAATTTTCGAGCCACAGGGGATCTAAGGAATGCAATCTTTGCAATTTTCCAAAAATTTTCCCCTCCCCAAAAATGGCGGCCATTTTGAATTTTCGAATTTTTGCCAAAAATGGCAAAACACTAATTTGCTTCTATCTCCTTAACCGTGCGAGATAGAGCGATTTCGGCAAAATTTTAGACGCACAGGGTATCTAAGCAATGCAATCTTTGCAATTTTCAAAATATTTTCCCCTCCCCAAAAATGGCGGCCATTTTGAATTTTCGAATTTTTGCCAAAAATGGCAAAACACAAATTTGCTTCTATCTCCTTAACCGTGCGAGATAGAGCGATTTCGTCGAAATTTTCGACCCACAGGGTATCTAAGGAATGCAATCTTTGCAATTTTCAAAAAATTTTCCCCTCCCCAAAAATGGCGGCCATTTTGAATTTTCGAATTTTTGCCAAAAATGGGAAAACACAAATTTGCTTCTATCTCCTTAACCGTGCGAGATAGAGCGATTTCGTCGAAATTTTCGACCCACAGGGTATCTAAGGAATGCAATCTTTGCAATTTTCCAAAAATTTTCCCCTCCCCAAAAATGGCAAAACACAAATTTGCTTCTATCTCCTTAACCGTGCGAGATAGAGCGATTTCATCGAAATTTTCGACCCACAGGGTATCTAAGGAATGTAATATTTGCAATTTTCAAAAAAATTTCCCCTCCCCAAAAATGGCGGCCATTTTGAATTTTCGAATTTTTGCCAAAAATGGCAAAACACAAATTTGCTTCTATCTCCTTAACCGTGCGAGATAGAGCGATTTCGGCGAAATTTTCGACACACAGGGTATCTAACCAATGCAATCTTTGCAATTTTCAAAATATTTTCCCCTCCCCAAAAATGGCGGCCATTTTGAATTTTTGAATTTTTGCCAAAAATGGCAAAACACAAATTTGCTTCTATCTCCTTAACCGTGCGAGATAGAGCGATTTCGTCGAAATTTTCGACCCACAGGGTATCTAAGGAATGTAATATTTGCAATTTTCAAAAAATTTTCCCCTCCCCAAAAATGGCGGCCATTTTGAATTTTCGAATTTTTGCCAAAAATGGCAAAACACAAATTTGCTTCTATCTCCTTAACCGTGCGAGATAGAGCGATTTCGTCGAAATTTTCGACCCACAGGGTATCTAAGGAATGCAATCTTTGCAATTTTCCAAAAATTTTCCCCTCCCCAAAAATGGCGGCCATTTTGAATTTTCGAATTTTTGCCAAAAATGGCAAAACACAAATTTGCTTCTATCTCCTTAACCGTGCGAGATAGAGCGATTTCGTCGAAATTTTCGACCCACAGGGTATCTAAGGAATGTAATATTTGCAATTTTCAAAAAAATTTCCCCTCCCCAAAAATGGCGGCCATTTTGAATTTTCGAATTTTTGCCAAAAATGGCAAAACACAAATTTGCTTCTATCTCCTTAACCGTGCGAGATAGAGCGATTTCGGCAAAATTTTCGACCCACAGGGGATCTAAGGAATGCAATCTTTGCAATTTTCCAAAAATTTTCCCCTCCCCAAAAATGGCGGCCATTTTGAATTTTCGAATTTTTGCCAAAAATGGCAAAACACTAATTTGCTTCTATCTCCTTAACCGTGCGAGATAGAGCGATTTCGGCAAAATTTTCGACGCACAGGGTATCTAAGCAATGCAATCTTTGCAATTTTCAAAATATTTTCCCCTCCCCAAAAATGGCGGCCATTTTGAATTTTCGAATTTTTGCCAAAAATGGCAAAACACAAATTTGCTTCTATCTCCTTAACCGTGCGAGATAGAGCGATTTCGTCGAAATTTTCGACCCACAGGGTATCTAAGGAATGTAATCTTTGCAATTTTCAAAAAATTTTCCCCTCCCCAAAAATGGCGGCCATTTTGAATTTTCGAATTTTTGCCAAAAATTGCAAAACACAAATTTGCTTCTATCTCCTTAACCGTGCGAGATAGAGCGATTTCGTCGAAATTTTCGACCCACAGGGTATCTAAGGAATGCAATCTTTGCAATTTTCCAAAAATTTTCCCCTCCCCAAAAATGGCGGCCATTTTGAATTTTCGAATTTTTGCCAAAAATGGCAAAACACAAATTTGCTTCTATCTCCTTAACCGTGCGAGATAGAGCGATTTCATCGAAATTTTCGACCCACAGGGTATCTAAGGAATGTAATATTTCCAATTTTCAAAAAATTTTCCCCTCCCCAAAAATGGCGGCCATTTTGAATTTTCGAATTTTTGCCAAAAATGGCAAAACACAAATTTGCTTCTATCTCCTTAACCGTGCGAGATAGAGCGATTTCGTCGAAATTTTCGACCCACAGGGTATCTAAGGAATGCAATCTTTGCAATTTTCCAAAAATTTTCCCCTCCCCAAAAATGGCGGCCATTTTGAATTTTCGAATTTTTGCCAAAAATGGCAAAACACAAATTTGCTTCTATCTCCTTAACCGTGCCAGATAGAGTGATTTCGTCAAAATTTTCGACCCACAGGGTATCTGAGCATTGTACTCTTGGTAATTTCTAAAAAATTTTCCCCTCCCCTAAAATGGCGGCCATTTTGAATTTTCAAATTTTTGCCAAAAATGGCAAAACACAAATTTGCTTCTATCTCCTTAACCATGCGAGATAGAGCGATTTCGTCGAAATTTTCAACCCACAGGGTATCTAAGGAATGTAATCTTTGCAATTTTCAAAAAATTTTCCCCTCCCCAAAAATGGCAGCCATTTTGAATTTTCGAATTTTTGCCCAAAATGGAAAAACACAAACTGGCCTTAACCGTGCAAAATAGAGTTATTTTGTTGAAATTTTCGACCCATAGGGTATCTAAGAAATGTACTCTTGGCAATTTTCAAAAAAATTTCCTTTTCCCAATAATGGCGGCCATTTTGAATTTTCAAATTTTTGCCAAAAATAGAAAAACAGGAATTGGCTTCTATCTTCTTAACCGTGCAAGATAGAGTGATTTCGTCAAAATTTTCAACCCAACCAATGCAAAAAGGCATGAAGCTGAAATAAATTACATCTACACTATCAAATATTTAAGCATCATTGATATATTTTACAAATGAAACAGGGTCTTGTAAGACTACTGTACAATTTGGGCAAAAGGTTCATGGGTGGACATTACACATGATAATGTGTGTTCTTCTATGCTATCCTGTTTCTATTCGCATCTACTATCAACAGGGCGGCCTATTTCTAGTTTATTAATCAGTCTTATAAATGAATCCAGTAGAAGTGCATGTACTGTGAATGGAAAAGCTGTCTAAAGTTCCATAATTTTGATGGTTTACATTGGAACTTCATTAGAACATCTCATCCCTCTGATGGAAATTATTTCTTACACTAATAATATAACGTGGCAGGTATATACATACTTGCATATTATATGTCACTGGAACTTGAACTATTTAATTATCTTCCACTACAACTTACATTGGCTCTTAAAAGAAGGGGGGAGGAAAGCTGTGTCTTCTCATGACGTCCATTTTATAAATTATTGCATAGAAATCCAAGAGGAAAGCTGTGTCGTGATATCTTCTCATGAATATTAATGAGTTGGGTGCTATGGCCGTGAGATCTGTAGTTTAAACAATTGGATCTTCGTCTAGTGGTGGTGGACCAATTCACGCCCGGGTACCAATTCAGGCCCACCCTCAATTTTCTTGAAGATTTATAATTTTTCATGGAGAATATGTTAACCACATCATAGATAATCATCAAATGGATCATTTACATTTGTAATTTAATTATTGTTTAACTGTGATTGTTTTGGATAAATTTAGGGGTGGGCGTGAATTGGTACCCGGGCGTGAACTGGTCCACCACCACTAAACGTCCATTTTATAAAATATTGCAAAGAAATCCAGTAGAAATAGCCACCGCACCCCTTATTTCAACACCGCACCTCGCCGCACCTCACCGCACCCTTTTACCGCACCTCGTATTTCAACACCGCACCTCGACGCACCTGTTTTTGGAATTCCGGAAAATATAATGTACCGTAATCATTAGCGATTTCTGTAGATCGAGGATTGCCTGTCAGATGCGAGTTGAACTCGAGTAAATGACACAAATATAAATAAAATAACAATGTCCAAATATTGTCATTAAGTGATCCGCCATTACGTAATTGTGTTTAATACCATTTTATTGCAAGGAAATATATTTTGTTGCCGGTTAAATTGTGCAGATATGTATGTGCACTTTATGGAAGAAAGGAACAGCCACGTAAATAAGGGAAATAAAAAAACGACCATTGCTCATTGATTTTTACGTCTTTATGGTTAAATAAATTGCAAAAGTGCTAGTTTGTAACAAGATTAGTATAGCATTATTTATTTCTTAAAAACTCGAGTTTAAATTGCGTAAACCGATGTTATCCCCAAATATCGCCCATCGAGTTACGACTCGAGTTTCGGTCAACTCGTTACAACACTACTTGTGATGTTCTCCAATAGCGACATTTTTGTGGTGTATTTTGTTTTTTTTCAATGACAGGAGTCCTACAAAGAAGCCCCAGTGGTGCTATGGTTACAAGGAGGACCAGGAGGCTCTTCCTTGTTTGGCTTGTTTGTGGAAAATGGACCAATCGGAGCATTTAAGAATTTAACAGGTATGTCACCTAACCCCCAATAACTTCATCACAATACAGACTTGAAACACAGTAGATTTGATATTTCTGAACAATCTGAATCATGAGATTGTAGCTTAAAAAGAAAGGAAGTTGAAAATTACCACAGTATATGAAAGTGATGGCTAGGGGGGGCGCCCTTTGAAAATGAAATTATTAAAAGTTGTTACCTTTTTAGGAAGCAGATGGATTGGAGGCTTCTTTAAGCTCAAATATCACGTTTTATACACTTCTTAATCAAGCTGCTACATTTTGAGTAGTGCTTTGAAATCGTTTAGAATTTTAGGTTCGATATTTGGTATCTGTACAAGCCAGTGAACTTCAATCTAGTTCGATCATCGAAACAACACTTTAAAAGCCAGAATAAATGCAGAAATCTGACATAAAATCAAGTCGCTTTGTTGAAAATATGGTAAAAACATAAAATTTACATTTCACATAAATTTCACCTTAGTTTTATAGATGGGCGAAAATAGGATCCTTTGGGATGTTGTTTGATGTTGGTGATTTCTTAACATTTTACAACGTCCAAAATTCAGATGTTTGAACTGAACTTCAATATCAAGGCAGTGACAAGGGAACTTTCAAACTTGTAACATTGTTACAGCAGTAACATTAAGGCGCCATCTTAAAATCATTGCTCTTTGCATGTGAATAAGTTAAAATTATGATTTTTTTGCATTTGTATAATACTTAAACGTGAATGGTGACATTTTTTTTTTCCTTTTCAGTGTTTGAGAGGGACATATCATGGGCTAAGAGCTACTCTATGCTGTATATAGACAACCCAGTGAGTGGGCTTTTGTTACCTTCAATACCGTAAATTTCCAAAATAACACCCAGGTTCAAATAAACGCCTGGTTCAAATTAACGCCTGGTACCAAGCACACTGTTTACAATTTATTACACTGTTTATTATATTTCAAAAGAACGCCTGGTTCAATTTAACGCCTGGTCTGATGCCATTTGAAAATAATTAACGCCCGGGCCATATTTTGAAAAAATACGGTATATTGCGGTCTTGCAGAAGAATTACTCTGAAAGAGTTAATGAGCAGATGCCAATGAGGAGTTTTGGGGGGGAAAAAATACCCTGCAGCAAAAGATTGAGTAGCTACTAAGTGGGAACTTTTCTTGTGAAGCTTAATAGCATGAGAGCCGATGCTAAATGGTCCTGTACTTATATACAGATATTTAGCTAGCTTTCAGAGGTCTTTAAAAACATTGAATTCTGATCGTATTTCACGAGATTCATTTCACTTTTACAGAATAGTTGTGATTATGACAGATAATTAAACACTGCCAAATTTGATGTATAAAGATACTTGAAAAACTGGCAAAATTTATTTTTAAAAAACAAACAAATTGGCTAGGCCACCATCATTGACGGATTTACAACAGTATATCTCAGTTTCCAGTTGTAATTATTGTCAGTAATTTTCTTTGAAATCCACCAACCTTTCCCAGTTCTGTGATGATCTTCATGCTAATAAGGTGCTTCAATGATGTTTCAGTGCATTTAAAATTTAAAAAAATAGTTGTATGCGGCCACACCATAAAAAAATTGGAGTGTTAACTGTTTATGTTATCTTTTGAGAGTTGTTATGGCTTAGTGGTATCTGTAGTTGACTTTAGGCTTCTTTTCCACTAACATTGACACAGTATTTTCTTGTGATATGGTTTGATCATTTTAATGGAGAATCTTTTGAATTCTGTAACATATATTTTCAGAGTTCCTGAGTAACTTTATGTCATTTGTAGGTCGGTACAGGTTTCAGTTTCACAAAAAATGATGCTGGTTATGCGACCACAGAAGAGGAGGTGGGAGAGAATCTGTACAAGTGAGGCCAGTTGTTTGTTAAACTTAAGTCTCGCATTAAGTATAGCACAAGTATTTTGTCTTTTTTTGGTCTTTATCAGTGTACAGTTTGTGTTATTTTTTAGTGTTTTACACCATGGTCAATACCTTATCGGTTATATTGTGATGGGTAGATGGAAGGGCAAGGGAAACCAGTAAATACAGGGGGTCAAAGTTATGCATTGTAAACTGCAGGCCAATGGCAGGCAACTACTAGCTTTCCCACATGAGGTCAGGCTGGGATTCAAATTCTGATCTCAGAGGTGGGAGGCGAGTGTGTTACCACTCTGCCACTGTGGCCTCTTTATCAGTGTATAGTGGAACCTAAACTAAACATAAAGAAGGTGTAAAATCTGAAGTGAGTGCTTTTGGTTGTTCATAAATTTTCCCCTTTTGAAAAAAAAAAATCATTTCTCCAAGTCATTTATCACAGAAATTATGGTAAATAAATACTAAAGAGTAGTAGTAGAGGTCATCGGTTTTAAGCATGAAACTCAACAAATGTCACTTTGTTTCTCTATTTTCCCACAGGGCTTTAGTGCAATTCTTCCAGTTATTTCCAGAGCTTAAGAACAATGATTTCTACATTACTGGTGAGGTAATGTGAAACACGTTTTATTTTTCTTTGTACACCCGTTGTACAAATTATGCAAACATAGGTAACTCAGAAATAACTAAAACTACAGAGTACAACCTTCTTTGACATAATTTGTTTTTGTAAAGGTTATTCTTGTTTCTCACTGTTTGCAGTCATATAATAGTAAATGTTTAAAAAATGCTTCCTCAGAGACTGTAGTTCTGTATTTTTTGTTCCTTTTTCTGACTTTTTTTTTCTGTCAGTTAAATGTTGTTGGCTGTAAGTACTTTCCTGAAGCACAACAGAATCTGTTAGTGCATGTTTCACTGTAAATTTGTGGTCTTTGGAGAAAATTCAGAGGCATATAAGTTAAAGAGACAGGTATTATAATAAATTTGGCCAGATTCTAACTGATTGGGAAAGAGTGGGAAAGCAGACATTTTAATTATTATGTTAAGTGTTTTCAGTCAGATGTTATGAGAAGCCAATTGAATTAAGCTTGTATTTATGTGCAGTCTGGGAAGTTGATTGATGTTTTATTCGAGATAGTTTTCCGTAGAATAACAGCTTTGTCCAGTGTGAAGTTAGCAGATTGCGTTATTATACTATCCCTGACTTGGAATTCATTATGGTATGACAGGCCTTGGTTAATAAACCATAACTCCGGTGTATCTCACATCACAAGCCATCTTGTTAGGGGCTCTGATGTTGCTGCCCTATTTTCCCCAAATCTCTGTTCATTGTCAGAGAATGGACTTGGCAGGGACGCAAGATGCCAGAGTAATCTTTTCAGTGCATGCCTTATTATTTTTTATTGTTTCTTTGCTAACTTGTAGTCATACGCTGGTAAATACATCCCTGCCCTAGCACACAGGATCCACAAGGAACCGCATCCGAAGAAAGTGCTACTCAGAGGTGTTGCTATAGGAGATGGTTTCACCGACCCTGCCACGGTAAATGCTCACATAACACTTTCCCACCAGGAGCTGTAATTATTAATATTTCTTATCTATTTTTATCCAGAGAATTTGTATTTATTTTGTATTTTCATCAAAAAAGTGAAAACATGCCCCATGGAGGCTCGGTTGCTTTTCACATTATTATTTTTTGTGAGAGACTGTGAATTATAGCTTTGCACTTCCTTTTTTTCTGTAAATATAATACATGTAAGTCAATAACACAGCCAGAGTCCTATTTCTGTCCAAGAAGATAGACCCTACCAGTCTCTGTGATTTGATTCATAACCATATGATGGCTGCCTTGCTGTATATTTGTATAACATTGCAAGTTATAGCTTACTACAGATTATGACGTCATACATATCTGTGCATTTTGTATAATTATACAATTGATAGCTAAATACAGATGATGGCTGCACAAGTTTCTATGTATTTGTATTATAATACACATGTAATCGCAGTACAAATGATGGATGTATGCTGTAACCATTAATATGTGTAATAATGCATATTATTTATTTGTTTATTTGGGTTTTAACATTACTTATACACACTGTATAAGTCATATCATGATGGATAGTTTTATGGGCAGGGGAAACCAGCACATACAGTTGGTCTAGATTCTGTACTGTAAACTGCCGACCATCGGTAAGCAACTATCTACTTTGTCACGTAGGGTCCAGGTTTGAACTGCAGACCCCAGAGGTGGGAGGTGAGTATGTGTACCACTGTACCCCCCTTAATGCATATTAATGTGTCCGATGTAGTTTGTAGTTGCACAGTGTTCTGTATATTGTGTACCACAACACAGATGATAGCTGCTTATCCCGACTTACTGTTTAACATCGGAGTGATGGATGAGAATCAGAGGGATTACATGATGGGTCAGATCCATATAATAAAGTACCTCATAGAGAAACAACAGTACCAAAAAGCCCAGCAGGTACTTCTAATTTATCTTCATAAATAACTGCATCCTAACAATAAAATCTCTTCTGATAATAAAGTATCTTTATGCAATTTATTTTTAATTCAATGTTATAATATTAAAATACAATACTCAGTTTAAATAGATTTTAAGATTCTTAACCATAAGTTCTGTACCTCAAGAAGTTTAAATGTAAAGATATGTATTGTTATGTATTGGAGTAAGTTATATATAAAGACTATAACAACAACATTTTGGTACACTTGAATGCTGGAAAGTTATCTGAAGCATACTAATGGATAGCATTGTATACTATGCGGTACAAATGGGTAGTACTGGAAGTTGATTTTAGCACCTTGTGTGGCTGCCCAGTGCCTTCAAATAGTAGAACAACAGTATTGGTTTGGCTGTACACATGAATTAGTCATTTTGATCCTGCAATATGTGTCAGAATACAAAGGCCTATTGCTTACATATTTAAAATTAAAAATAATTGGTCAATATCTTCTGAAAAGAGACTACACAGACCATCCATAGGTATCCTCACCTGGGTATGTTTTTTGGTGAAAACAAGCCCCAAAGAAACTCCAAGTAATTGTGGGAATTCACCAAGACCTACATTTCACATTTGTTTATATTAATATAGATCTGTTAGTCATACATACATGTAAGTTAATATAATATGTATAAACTATTTGTTTATATATTTAAGTTTATTTATTGTAAAATACATGATGAAAGACACTACAATTTCTGATATAGTTTTTGACTGAACAAATATCTCCCAAGAGAATGGCACGTACATTTTAAAATGGTCGGTTGATTAGTTTATGTCTGCATAAAGTACCCCAATCTCCAAGAGTCTAAAAAACTTGATACATGCTTTTGCTGACAAAGGGGGTTATGTAATTGGCAGTGTGCATTTGTTTGTTTGTTTGCAAAATAATTTTGGGGGGAAAAAGTTATGGATTGATTGATTTTCAGAAAATGTCGACAGTGGCATAAGGAACAAATGCTTAGATTTTGAGGATGATCCAGATCACTATCTGGATTGAAGGATTGTTTTTTAAATGATTTTAAATCATTGTAATCAGAAGCAGTATTGGAGATGTTGGGCAATGGCAGAGGTATGCACTCCCTGAGTGCTCTTGTAATATGCTATAAAAATTATTTATCAAAAGATATTTTGTAATGTGTCATTGAAGCATAAGATTCCTTAATGTGACATCATGTTACATTAGTGAGTGGAATTGCTTCAATTTTTATTGGTCGATTATTCGTCCATTTTTCCGACCGATGATCGACGCATAATCGACTTTTTAACTCCACTGTCCTGGAACACTTTCCGGGATAAAGTATAGTTCAATCCGGTAAGAAATACTAAGAATAACGGTGTTTCCGACATATAGAAGCTACCAAAAGCACCCACTTCCGGTAAATATGGCGGTAGTTGTAAATAAACTCAAAATTCGCAAGAAATCTGCTAATTTATTGAAGGAAAGTTCTGGAAACTGCCCAAAATATAAAAAATATGTGGATATTGAGACACATAAAGAAGGGTGAGATTTAATCGATTTCTAGAAGTTATCAGTGACCGAACACAATTGTACCATGACACCGACGATTGATCGAACGTTCGTCTAATCATCCACCCACTATGTTACATCAATATGATCTTATTTGCAAGAGCCAGTTATTTATACAGTAGCTCATATGTCATTAAAAAATGTCTGTGAATATTAGCTTTGTTTTCTAGCACTGTTTATTTTTAGACACTTGTCCGTATTTCATTTTCAGCCTCAGTTATTTTGACCATTTTCACAGGTTATGGATGCTGTCAATCAGAAGATGAGCTCTGATATTGGTGGACTAAATCTGTACAATTATTTACAG
Source organism: Sabellastarte sp. h YS-2021 (assembly GCA_964017235.1). Lineage (NCBI taxonomy): Eukaryota > Metazoa > Annelida > Polychaeta > Sabellida > Sabellidae > Sabellastarte > Sabellastarte sp. h YS-2021. The sequence goes on from OZ024938.1 coordinate 62,185,974, forward strand.
ATGAGGGTACAGTAAACATGTTTGTTTGTAAACTGCTTCAAGCAGATACTATGCCTCAAGTCTTTTTGTTGTAGCCTAATAAAGCAAACTCTAGCAGATTCTGAATAAGTGGAATAGCTAATATCTACTGAAATCTACTGAAATCTTTTTCACAAACACTTTGCTCACCGATGTTTGAAATCTTGACATTTAAGGAGCTTAGAACACTTATCAGATTCTACTAATGCAGCTTCTACACTGTGGAAGCTTATACTAATATGAGAGTCGGGTTGAAGAGAAATGAGTTCATTGGCACCATAATTGTATCCCCGACGCGAAGCGGGGATACTATGGATTCATCATCGTTGTCATCCGCGCCCTCGTCCGCAGAGATTTCTTGTTGGCGACCTACAGTCCACATTTCTTTCCGGATTTCTTTCATATTTGGCAGGTGGCTTGATGTGGTAGAGGACTCGCCACCCAATCTTTTTGGTAGGCTTTATGTCTAAATTAGGCCTGTGGTAGACAAAAATGTCTAAAATGTGGAATATTGCTTGTTAGCGACCTACAGTCCACATTTCTTTCCGGATTTCTTTCATATTTGGCAGGTAGCTTGATATGGTAGAGGACTCGCCACCCTATCTTTTTGGTAGGCTTTATGTCTAAATTAGGCCTGTGGTAGACAAAAATGTCTAAAATGTGGAATATTGCTTGTTAGCGACCTACAGTCCACATTTCTTTCCAGATTTCTTTCATATTTGGCAGGTGGCTTGGTATGCTAGAGGACTCCCCACCCTATCTTTTTGGTAGGCTTTATGTCTAAATTAGGCCTGTGGTAGACAAAAATGTCTAAAATGCATTAAAAGTCATGAAATCATGCACTAAATCACTTATAACTTGAAAAGTGTTGCATTTAGAGCATTTTGTTAAAATATGTTATTCAGATACTTTTTTCATAGCTACAACATGGTGAGTAACTTGGGTGTCTGTCTCAATAGCTAAGTGAGTAATAGCTACTTTTGGGCTTTTCAGTAGCTTCCATCATGAGTAAAATCACTTGTTACTTGAAAACTATTGCATTTACACAATTTTGTATAAATATGTTATTCAGTTACTTTTGGGTCAGCTATAACATAGTAAAATTTCAGACCTGTAGCTCATGGCATAGCTGAGTAATAGCTACTTTTAGGTTATCACTGTTGAGTAAATTACTTATAACTTCAAAAGTATTACATTTAGAGTATTTTGTTTCAATATGTTATTCACCTATTTCGGAGTCAGCTATAACATAGTGAAGTTCCAGACCTGTGGCTCATTGCATAGCTGAGTAATAGCTACTTTGAAGTTCACACTGTTGAGTAAATCAGTTGTAGTTGGAAAACCATTGCATTTACAGAAATTTGTGTAAATGTGTTATTCAGCTACTTTTGGGTCAGCTATAACATAGTGAAATTACAGACCTGTAGCTCATGGCACAACTGAGCAATAGCTATTTTCAGGTACTGACTGTTGAGTAAATGCCTGGTAACTTGAAAAATATTGCATTTGGAGTATTTTGTTAAAATATGTTGTTCACCTACTTTTGGGTCAGCTATAACATCGTGAAATTACAGATTTATAGCTCATGGCATAGCTGAGCAATAGCTATTTTCAAATTCTCACTATTGAGTAAATCAGTTATAACTTGAATACTATTGCATTTACAGTATTTTGCTTAAATATGTTGTTCACCTAATTTTGGGTCAGCTATAACATAGAAAAAATTCGGACATGTACCTCATTGCATAGCTGAGTAATACCTACTTTGAGGTTATCACTGTTGAGTAAATCAGTTATAACGTGAAAACTATTACATTTACAGTATTTTGTTTAAATAAGTTATTCACATAATTTTTGGTCAGCTGTAACAGAGTGAAATTGCAGACCTCTATGTCATGGCATAGCTTACCAATATGTACTTTCAGGTTCTCACTGTTGAGTAAATCATTGTATCCACTGGATAGCTGCAGTGTGTAGAGAGATTTCACCATTACCGCTCTAACGAAAAAAATATTATAGCTAGCCTTCTCAAGTTTGCAAGGTATATTAGAGGGTGCACCACAGTATTCTATTGGTAGGCTTTATGTCTAAATTAGGCCTGTGGCTAAATTACTTGCCTACTAAAAATGAGTAATTCTGCATTTTCTCTAAAAGTATTGCAGATAGCCAATTTTTCTTAAAAAACTCATTCACCTACTTTTGGGAGAGCTTTCACATGCTGAAGTTCCAGACCTGTAGGTAATTACTCACCTACTCAAAATGAGTAAATGCGAATTATCTCTAAAAGTATTGCAGATAGCCAATTTTTCTCAAATAAGTCATTCATCTAGTTTTGGGAGAGCTTTCACATGGCGAAGTTTCATACCTGTAGATAATTACTCACCTACTCAAAATGAGTAAATGCAAATTATCTGTAAAAGTATTGCGGATAGCCAATTTTTCTCAAATAACTCATTCACCTACTTTTGGGAGAGCTTTCACTTGGTGAAGTTTCAGACCCGTAGGTAATTACTCACCTACTGAAAATGAGTAAATGCAAATTATCTCTAAAAGTATTGCAGATAGCCAATTTTTGTCAAATAACTCCTTCACCTACTTTTGAGAGACCTTTCACTTGGTGAAGTTTCAGACCTGTAGCTAATTATTCACCTACTCAAAATGAGTAAATGCTAATTATCTCTAAAAGTATTGCAGATAGCCAGTTTTTCTTAAATAACTCATTCACCTACTTTTGGGAGAGCTTTCACATGCTGAAGTTCCAGACCTGTAGGTAATTACTCACCTACTCAAAATGAGTAAATGCGAATTATCTCTAAAAGTATTGCAGATAGCCAATTTTTGTCAAATAACTCCTTCACCTACTTTTGAGAGACCTTTCACTTGGTGAAGTTTCAGACCTGTAGCTAATTATTCACCTACTCAAAATGAGTAAATGCTAATTATCTCTAAAAGTATTGCAGATAGCCAGTTTTTCTTAAATAACTCATTCACCTACTTTTGGGAGAGCTTTCACATGCTGAAGTTCCAGACCTGTAGGTAATTACTCACCTACTGAAAATGAGTAAATGCAAATTATCTCTAAAAGTATTGCAGATAGCCAATTTTTGTCAAATAACTCCTTCACCTACTTTTGAGAGACCTTTCACTTGGTGAAGTTTCAGACCTGTAGCTAATTATTCACCTACTCAAAATGAGTAAATGCTAATTATCTCTAAAAGTATTGCAGATAGCCAGTTTTTCTTAAATAACTCATTCACCTACTTTTGGGAGAGCTTTCACATGCTGAAGTTCCAGACCTGTAGGTAATTACTCACCTACTCAAAATGAGTAAATGCGAATTATCTCTAAAAGTATTGCAGATAGCCAATTTTTGTCAAATAACTCATTCACCTACTTTTGGGAGAGCTTTTACTTGGTGAGGTTTCAGACCCGTAGGTAATTACTCACCTACTCAAAATGAGTAAATGCAAATTATCTCTAAAAGTATTGCAGATAGCCAATTTTTGTCAAATAACTCCTTCACCTACTTTTGGGAGAGCTTTCACTTGGTGAAGTTTCAGACCCGTAGGTAATTATTCACCTACTCAAAATGAGTAAATGCAAATTATCTCTAAAAGTATTCCAGATAGCCAATTTTTGTCAAATAACTCCTTCACCTACTTTTGGGAGACCTTTCACTTGGTGAAGTTTCAGACCTGTAGCTAATTATTCACCTACTCAAAATGAGTTAATGCTAATTATCTCTAAAAGTATTGCAGATATCCAATTCTTATCAAATAACTCATTCATCATCTACTTTTGGGAGAGCTTTCACATGGTGAAGTTCCAGACCCATAGGTAATTACTCACCTACTGAAAATGAGTAAATTCGAATTATCTCTAAAAGTATTGTAGATAGCCAATTTTTCTCAAATAACTTATACGCCTACTTTTGAGAGAGCTTTCACTTGGTGAAGTTTCAGACCCGTAGCTAATTATTCACCTACTCAAAATGAGTAAATGCAAATTATCTCTAGAAGTATTGCAGATAGCCAGTATTTCTCAAATAACTCATTAATATGAAAACAACTTATAGGAAGTCATGGGCTGCAAATCTTTTCATGTGGTCAGATTTGACCTTGGGCCCCTCCTGCTTATTATTGGTCCTAGAGGTTTGCAATGTGAAAAGGACTTATAGGAAATCATGGGCTGCGAATCTTTTGATGTGGTCAGACTTCACCTTGGGCCCCTGCTACAGGGTCAAATAAGGGTAGCCAAACTTAAAAGTGCTTTCAGCTTGCTTATTAACGAAAAATGCTGTTTATCTTCTGAACTATGTTAGTTGGCCTTTGTCGGTGGATACATCCAGCATCTGGCCACAGATGCGTCCTTAGTCTAGTTCTTTCATGTTCTCTGTTATTTCAATAACAGAGATTTGATCTGGATCATCATAATTGGATTAGGTAATGTTCTGTTTTGATCAAAAGGATCTAGCTTGAAACTAAGTGCAGTATTTCCCAAACAAAAATTATTGACCTCCACCCAGCACACCTTGCTTTTGGCAATGTGACTTTAACTTTACCATTTTAACCTTATTTCATCAAAAATCAAACAGTCAGAAAAAATAGCACTACTTAAGTTGAAATTCCATGGTAAATGTCACTGGAATAACCTACTTAAAGACCGGATATTTATGGATGCTTTAAAAGGAAGTTGATCGACAGAGCTCCTCTTGAAAGGTTTGACCTGTATATAAATTTTTTTTTCTTCTGGGTTTTTTTTTTTTTTTTTTTGTTAAAACTTTCATTGTTCAACATTTCAGTCTCCAGGGTCTTGCAGGTATCGAAGTGATTGTGAATGGTTCCACCTTGATAATACACTCTTTATAGGGGTGTTCTTTCATGACCAGCCAAATGTTACATTCTCTCTCTGACCTTGCATCTGTATTCTTTAGATGTGGGACCGTTTGTTGAATGGAGACGAGACCAGTAGTCCTACTTTCTATCAGAATGCCACCGGTTGTACAAACTACTACAACTTTGCCCAGTGTGTGGTATGTACAGTCTGACCCTTCTCTTAACTAGAATCTAATCCACTCAGACTTTATACCGCTTAATCTCAGGACAAGCAGGCTTTAACCTGCACAAAGCAGAGTTATTGTTCTAGAGTCAAATAACCAGTACATCACAATCATTGAAACTGCAATAAAAATAATATTTCTGACCTTTCATAGTCTATATATTTGATGTAATGAACTCATTGCTGCAGTCCTGTTTTATGTATCCAAATTGTTTCATACATTAATACCTCTTCTAAGCCTAAGGGTTTTAGGCTTAGCCTGGACGTAGGCTAAGTCAGGGACGTAAGGCTGAGCCTTTTGTCTTAGCTAAGTATAGGGTATTAATTGGGTTTTAGAAAAGGTGACTTAGCTAAGAAGAAACTTATCAAATAACCACAGTGGTTTTTTTATGTCGTGGGGCCCTTTATTTCTAGTCAAAATATTTCACTGGTGAACCTGGAACTGGCTATCAGCCGAGATGGTCATATTATTATTATTTGTAAACAGCCTGAAAAATGGGCCTCGGGTTGGAAGAACATGCCCTAAACCTCTGCTAAGGATAGCTACAGCATTGAAGGACTGAAGGTTGAACTATGTTTGATGTGGGGAGTCCTTGAAGAGGACTAATTATGTAACTTGTTGGTGACCAAGGAAACCCAGAGGCTCCCCAAGGGTTTTTTCTACAAAATCCCCAAACTGACCCCATGACCTTGAAATATATCAGTTAACTTGAAATTACACAGTTTGATTGCTATTACTAGGAATTTCCTACTAAAAGTTTGACTGGTACCCTAACCCTGTGGAAACTAAGGGAGTGACCTCCTTAGTGCCTGAACACAGAGGCCGATTGTTTACACATTTCATCTTTGGTGAAATGCTGTTTTTCAGTGAAAAATCTTGTAACTGCATAAAAATGTCTGTAGACAAATTTAGGGGGGTCTCCTCTATATTTATTCTTTGAGGCATTTTCAAATTTTGAAGTGAGAAAAATTACATCAGCCATATTTAAGTTTTCATTTACAAAAGTAAAGCCCACTTCCAGATGGACTTAGCCAAAACTTAGACATTATAAAACCTTCTGAATCTAATACCATAGACTTAGACTGAATGAAAGACAAAAGCCAAAATCTTAAATCCAGCCAAAGTCCTTTTGTGAAACCTGTTCTAAACAAATCCTTATTCGCTAAGCATCTTCTAACAATATATTTATGGTAAATGGAGGTAAATATCAGGTTTTTAAAATCATTGTCTCTTTTTTTCCAGTGACATTTATCATGTTTACCTGGAATCCCTGCTAAAGTGAAAGTATTTTACTTATCCATTTAGATGCCACAATAACAAGGTTCAACCTTGACCTTGTGGTGGACCTTTTCATGCTAACCCCCATAGCCTAAGGTATTAAGATTTCTGCAAGAACTGTCCCTGTACATGAAATTGGTGTCCGAGACATGTGTACCATTTATCTTGCAGGTGCTCTAATATTGATTTCTTCAGTGTATATTAGTGGTGAGATCACCAGCTAAAATGGCAGATCGAGTATCACCTGTTAGAAGCGAGTTGAACTCGAGTTAAACTCGAGTAATTTTCGGGATCGTTTGTTAGCCATTAATTTGGAAAATATTTTACATCTCTTCAGTGTGTATATGTATAAATACACTGACATTGAGATTTGTATTTTGTGGCATATGTAAGCTCACCTGTTCTACTGAAGAACTTCTTTTAAGTTATTGTTCCATTAAATTTGATTGTATGATGAACTCATTTCTTTTCTTCCAAGTGTACTCTCTTCATTTGTTTCATATCAAAATATTTGCTTGATTTTATGCAAAAAAAAAACAAAAAAAAAATTTAAAAATTTCAAACATTTTGTTTTCTGCTGGCACATTGCACCAGAAACTTGGTGAGTTGTGGTTTCATAAGAATGTGAACAAGGATATTTTAGTGGTTAATATGAATGTGAGTGAATCTACCCTTAGCTATAACCCAGCTGGATGTACCAGATGGCTCAGCATTTACATAATAATATTTACAACTACTTCACCTGGGAACACCAATCCCAAAAGAGACTTATCAAAGTGCACAAGTTGATCATGCCAACATATCAATGTCTGTATCAAGACACCGTAATACCGAAAAATCATTCTGTGAAAAAAATGGAGTTTGCAATGTTCTGTACTGCAAACCACTGACCAACAACTAACTACCAGCTTTCCCACTTGAGTTTGGGTTGGGATGTGAGTTGCACCATCACCACTCCAATGTGGACCCTTTCACTATTCTTACATTCACTTTCATGGCTAAGCTGTGATTAATTTTTATTCGGGTTATATTCTATAATTTAGGCATCATATAAATTTGCCTTAATATCAGGCTATAATACTCGCACACAACTATCTTTCAAAAAATTCTGTACAAGATTGTTGCTGTCATTAATTTTTACTTTACATTAATTTTGACATATTTTGTTGAATTATGAGTTTACTTATTCTGGTTTGCTGTTGCTCTCAATGTGTGATGTAGGAAATATCATAACAAACAGTTTTAGTGCTGAAGCATTGTCCATTATATCAGCTGGGTAGTGAATCAACAAGTCATTTCTAACTTTACTTGAAGCTGTAATAACAGTCATTCTTTACTGAAAGTAAAATTTTTCCTGTCGTTCAAATAAATATTCTCTATCTTTTAAGAATTATTCCAACTATCAAATGAGCTATTCAAATTCTTTAAAAAATCTTAAAAATTGTTTTTGATAAACTTCAACTGTTATGTCTTTGAAACTGTCTTTAGTACATATACTTTTAATTATGATAATGAATCTTCAGGTTTGTAAATTTACTCTTCTAAATTATAATAAAACAAAGAAAGATTTTTTTAAACTAAAATGAACATTCATAAGACAAGGAAGTTATGAATTGATGAAGAATCTTTCTGCACACATTCCTTAGGTTATATTACAAAGGTAAAAATAACTGTTTAATTTGAAAACTGCCAGATAAATAAATGTACAATTCACCACAAGGTCCATCCCTTCAAGTATAGCTACAAGAAACCTAATTCCCAGATATTCTCCCACATTGTAGGATGTCTGTGGGTTTGTACACTGGCCGTTTATTTATGGCGTAAACTTATTTATCATCTATTGAAGTAATAACTCTCAAACAAAAAGAGATTTTGTGAAAATTGTTAAGTGCCAGTCTGTGTTTCTATTTAACTACTTTTTACATTTGAAGAGTTAAGGCCTATAAACCCTAACAAAGATATAAGGCAAGATCATAGGCCCTCGTCCTTTATTTGGGGCTATTTTTATGATTGAATCGCCGATAAAGTCTGCGCATACATAATTTTTCCTGCATTATGTTTCAATTCAAAAATATTAAAATCGTGTGAAACATGTGCCTGTATTTTGTACAAGAAAATTTAAGGACTTGTTTTGGAAGATACCAATGCCAGAAAAGAAAGATGTTTCACTTAGAAGTTAAATTTTAAGCTTTACGAAAACTTACTGTTAATAGTATTAACTAAGTTAATTAATTTTATTCAATAAAGCCACCGCTTTGTATTTTAATCTTATTGACTTTGTTTTAAATGTTTTATTCCCCCTTTTCTAGGAACCAGTAGACACTCAGTATTATGGCTCACTCTTGGAGTTACCGTCTGTCCGAAAAGCAATACATGTGGGTAACTTGACGTACAACAGTGGTGCTAAAGTGGAGGAGAAGCTTAACAATGACATTCTGAAGACCGTCGCTCCCTGGCTGGCTGAAATCATGAACTATTACAAGGTTTTAATCGCGTTATATATTATTTTTTTTATTTTTTAGAATCACCCAAATTTTTCAGATTTATTAGCCTCTCATTTTGACAACCACTGTTTCTATATAGGAGAAAATTCACATGGAAAGGGCTGCAAACTCCCACATTTACCACAGGCCATAGCTGAGCAACCATAGGAGATTATCTTCATATTTGGCATGCATATTTAATAGACCTGGGAATATATTGTTATGACATTACAAGTAATCAAAGGAGTCACATGACAGAAATTATCATTTTAATGGGCGTGCTTGTCCTGTTGATAACTTCAAAAGCACTTATTCGCATGAAATTTGGCAAATGGGTCCTGTCATATAGATGTCTGGAAATCATCAAGTTTTGGAAGTGATTTGATGTAAAACTGATCATTAATTAAACATTACCCTTAAGGGCTGTCGGGGTATTGTTTCCACTCATGGTATCCAGATGGGCGGTCGTGCGGGCGGCGGGAAAAGTTTGTCCGGCCTGTATCTCAGAAACTGTATGGTGGAGGAAGTTGATACTTGGCAGGGACATTGGTTAGGTGGTGTAGGTGTGCAACGTCATGGTGTGACCTTGATTTGACCTTTGACCTTGCCATAGTGACCTTGACCTATAAAATCTTGTCCAGGCTATATCTCGGAAAGCATAAGGTGTAGGAAGTTGATACTTAGTAGGGACATTGGTTGGGGGTTGTAGGTGTGCAATGTCATGGTGTGACCTTGATTTAACATTTGACCTTGCCATAGTGGCCTTGACCTTTACAATTTTGTCCAGGCAATATCTCTGAAACTGTAAAGTGTAAGAAGTTGATAGTTGGTAGGGACATTGCTTAGGGATTGTAGGCGTGCATCATAGTTTTTAGTTTACTGATTAATGCCGTCATCTTGCTATTAAATTGTCTTGTTTTAATACTTTATCTTTGCATACATTTTATTTCTCTTAGATGTTATTTTTCTCTACTTAAACATTATTTAGACCTTAATATGACTGACACAGCTCTGAAAGTATCCCGATCTTTGTACTGTTTCACTACTTCTATATCTCATGGTGTTGAAAACTATTTCCCCAGGCTGTTGGGTACGGGCATCTCTGATGCTATTTTTCTCAAAAATGAAAACATAAAATCCCAGTTATCTCTGAAACAGTGCAGATGGAGTGATTTCAAGAGATTTTTTGGCCTATAAGGGTAAATGCATAGACATCAGCCCAATTTTTTTTTTTTTTTTTTTTTTTTCAAAAAAAAAATGTATCATTTTTCTGTCATTTTTTGGCGGTCACATTGAATTTCTTTGTAAAATGCATAAATGCATTTATCTTGGAAGGGTGAGACAAGGAACAATTTCTGCTGAATTATTGGCCTTGGAGGGCATACGCAAAGGCATCTGTCTCTGTCCAAATTATTGTTTTCCCATCATTTTGGCAGGTATCTTGAATTTCTGTTTAAAACGCAAAAAACTGATTTATCTCAGAAATGGTGCAACATTGAATAATTTCAGTCATACTTTGACATGAATGGTTTATGCAAAGGCATCTGCCCGATTTAAAAAAAAAAAAAATTGGTGGTCATTTTGAATTTTAGCGTAAAATGCAAAAACACATTTATCTTTGGACTCTTTGTTTTTTAGAAAGCAATACTCCAGTATTGGTCTTACTTTTCCTTTGGATACATCTGTCATCAGGCCGCAATGCATCCTTGGTCTAGTTTTGATTTTGACATTTGGTATCTACTGAAGGGAACCATTTTATTGCATTAGTACATCTTACCTATTGGACAGATGCATTTATTTGTCTTGCGTCCTGCCAGTCCTGCCAAAAGTTAGAAAACAAACCGTCCTGAGCTGGGCTCTGGCTGGAACCGGTAGTGTCCTGTTCACTCACCAGGTGGCTATAATGCCCCAAGCTCTCATTAGATGGAGCTGTGTACTTCTTCTTTTTGTTTCCAACCCTTAGTATGTCCCCTTTGAATTGTATAATTTATTTTATTATATAAGCTTTGACAAGCAGGTACTATAAACTAATACAAGGATTATCAGCTGAATATGAAACATCTTCCAGGCAGTATGTGTATTCACCCAAATTTATTCCCCAAAATAGGATGCAAAACCAGTTTGATACTTTTGCAGAGTTTGGTATATATATGACGATTTTAGATTTAATTATTTTGAAAGATTAAAATGTACAAGATTTTGCTTCATTTCATTAATACCCGATTTTTACAATTTTATTGGGTAGTAATAAGTGTGCTGAATACAAAATGTGTTGTACAAGTTCTGTTTGCTTTTGTTGTAGGTGTGTTTGTACAGTGGCCAGCTGGATATCATTGTCGGTGCCCCTCTTACTGAGCTTATGTTACAGGTAAAAGTCCAATAGTTTATTGATTATTATACCAGACTACTGAAGCTATCTGTTTCAGTTTGACAGGCTAAATGTAGTTCTAATCCTTAAAGCACTTATGACCTGACAGAACTGCAGATATAATTGAATCAAGCACCTTAATTGTATTCTGATACAATTTATCAATTTATGATAACTTGTAAATTCACAAGTTTTTAAGGTGTTGAAAGATACAAATTTGCAACGGTTTAAAGTCATCAACTAACATCTAGAAACTTAACAAAATAACAAGGCAGAAAGAGGTTTCGGTCTATTAGCTCAAGCCGCAAAGCCATCAGAGACAGCAGTAGTGCACTGAAGCAGTCACCCATCCCAGTACTAATGTAGCCCAGTGCCGCTTAACTTCAGTAAAGAGACAGATACTTATCACACCACGCCACAATCTAGAAAGTCCAGAGACACAAAAAAAAAAAAAAAGTGATTCATAGAAGTGTGTAAAGTGTATGTCTAACAATAAAAAAAAATGACATTAATTACCTCAAACAATCATAATGGATGTTTTTCTTTACAGATGTGTCTTTGGAGACGACAGTATTTGAAATGTTGGTTCAGCTATAATGTCAGTCTCCCAGTGTGTTTCAATAGTTGCTTTTACTTTGTTCTACTGTAACTATCAACATATGACCTATGACAAAGTGGTCAAGTGTGGCTTGCCCATAGGTGTTACACATGTATATTGTGAATTGATTTTTTTTGCTATTTACAGAACTTACAGTGGAGTTACAGTGATGAGTACAAGGCCGCAGACAAGTTGATCTGGAAAGTCAATCCAAACGACACAGAGGTCGCCGGCTATGTGAGGAGAGTACATGATTTTTATCAGGTATGAGGGACATCACTCCATCTAACACCCTGTCACATAGTAACTGGCAATAAAGTGTCAAGCTCTTTGTATTGTAGACATATGTGACCTAAATAAGAGGAAGTAAAACCCTGTGGAATAATTTATTTTGACGTTTAGTGTGGATAACAATCATCACAATGTAGTGCCAATTTTCCCATGACAAGTCTAAAACTAGAAGGTATCTTTTTATTTACACATACCCGCTACTCAGGGCTAACGAGTTACTTTGTTCTTTGTGTAAACTAAGTGGTCGGTAATAAAATAAAAACAGAACTAGGGCCGTATTCTACAACATTGCTTAGATAAGGTGACCTTAGATCTTAGGGAAGGTTGTTTTTCATGGACTTTGTCATTTTTCATGAACTCAAAAAAAAAAAAAAACCCACAATCCTCAACCTTTATACTCTCATTGCAGCATAATATACATTACAACAGGCCATCTTCACACATGTTGTCAATGAGCTGGTTTTGAACCCACTTCTACAGAGGAGCGAGTCAAATAATGGGACACATCACTTTTTATTTGACTCCTTCAGAAAGGTTGTGGTCCCAATAATCTGCCACTCTGACCTAGTGGGTAAAACACACTTAAGACCTCCATCATTGGGTCCTGTCCTCATTGGTAGGGTAGAGAACAACAACTCAATAAAAAGTCATCCCTGAGACTTGATCTTGCAGTTAGGAGAATGTCATTCACTAGAGTTTGAGCTGTACTTGTGCAATCAGGATCAGTCAAGCTCTTTGGGTCCTGTAGATATTGGACTTAGCATGAATACAATAGGCTGTAGTACAAAGTAAGGCAACTTCACTCAGAAAACAGGTCAAACATTCACGCAATATGTCAGGTAATTCAAAACATGTTGTTCATACAAAATGAGTTGAATTAAGACCCATCGTAAAATTACCTTAGCCATGGATTCATTAAAAACTACATTGGGCAGGATCTGACAAACTACCAATAGTGATTGTGACTCTTCCTCTTATTTGCAAGATGCTGATGTGCATGACAGCGTCCTGGAATATTTTTCTTTTTAACACATCATGTCACAATCTATTTCTTAATTGAAAGCAATATTCGATTATAAAGAGCCAAAATATACCGGGGGAAGCTATAGGTTTTGAGTAAATTGTTTGGTTCTTTGTGTAGTTGTGCTGTTATACATGTAATTGAATGTATAAAAGACACATGTAACTGGTTATAAAGTTGAGTTTGTGATGCTGTTTTTTGTAGATCATTGTACGTGGAGCAGGACATATCTTACCGTATGACCAGCCAGAGAGAGCATTTGACATGATCGACAGATTCATCATGGGAACACCTTTTGCTTGATGGACAATAATGTTTCAGACAAATCTTATGTAATTGTTCCTAAATGTTATTTACATTTGATACTTCTACTCTTTTGTTCTTTAAAATAGTGAATGTCAGGGTTTATTTTTTTTCAGTAACAAACAGTTTTTTTCATAAAGCTTTTCCTCTATTTTGAAGAATGCTTTATTCTTTGAAAAAAGAAATGTCATTATTTTTCTCAGTTTTTGCATTTCAAAAAATTCCAATTTACAAAGACTGATGATTATTTAAAAAGGACTAGTGCCACTTTAAAAATAAAGCAAAAGGAATTAATCTTAAAAATAAATTTACTAGCTTTTAAATATTTGCTTAAAACATCAACAATTCCAGATAGTTATTCTGTGGAATGAAGAACAATGTTTGTGAATAGTGTCATCGTTTACAAATGGTGTAACTAGCCGTCCCAGCTGAAATTTGTTCTAGTTACAATATCATATTCAGTTTCTGCATCAGTTCCATAAATAGAACCCATTTGAAACAAAAGTTCAACCTTCACCCTTTTACCACAAAGCTTAGTGCACACTTCCTTTCAGTTAATCTGCAAATTAGGTGGTTTGTTGGCCACATAACTCAATGCACAATCTCAAAGCTTGGTTCACTGAGATTATTTTATTCAGTGTCATTTTTGTGTTCTGATTTTTGATAGACATTTACAGGAAAAGTTTTGCTCAATTTTTACACTGAAAGTAGAATCAGTAGACTTCTTATCAGTTGAGCTGAATAGTGGAACAAAGTCAGCTTTGTTAAAAATCTACTTATTAAAGAGTGGTATAAGGGGTATGCTGGAGTAAAGATTGAGAAAGGATGGATCCTTTCCAAATAATGTTTGAAATGTTAACAGGTTGTCACTTCAATAAGTCCATTTCTGGTCAAATGCAAAAGAAAATGGTCCATTTGTTTTATCACTGAAAAGAGCATTTTTTAGAGAGGAAAGAACCAGTGGAGGACTGAGAGACAAAACATGAGCACTAACCCCGCCCATCTTTTCAGCATGATGACTTATATTTAAATTTATAATGCTGATTAGCAACAATATTTGATATTATTTGATCAAAATTCAGAGGCCTTATAGGTCATTATTAATTATATTTTTGATTTTTACACCAGTGCCGTCAGTACAGATGTTTTCCGCCATTTTATTTACATGTACATGTGATATATTGTCATAAATGTTATTATATACCAACTCTTGTATTGTCTTGAGTATTTTGAGAATTTATTTTGCAACATACAACTTTATAGAATAATCTGTGTTTGTGTCAATGCAGTTAACTATAATAAATGAATAATGTCTCACTTTTGTTTTTTGCATCACAAAGCCAAATATTTTGATACCATAAACTTGGGCAAGTCAACATGATGGCATTGATCTCATATTTAGACGCAGTGTAAACAATCTTGACTGTTTATACAGATCTTGGACTTTGGTTAGGTGAAGAAGGTGGTGTACTGTGATGAACCAGTGGATCTTTGTTGTCAATCATTCAAGTAGTTCTTACACAATTTATTAATATAATTACTTGGGTTGTGTTCATCAAAAATGTCTAGAGGTTGTGACCATTCTCCAATACCATACATGTATATTGTTACACTTGCAAATATATAGCTTTCCAATAGCCATGTTCCTTCTCTCTTCCAGTCTCCTTTCATAGGACAGTTGCATAATCGGACAATACTGATTGAGATACTTTGTATTAGTTTGGGGAAGTGGCTGGGAACTTGTTAATGCCTCTGCAGAATATAGATAGCTCTTTGTCCATGATATTTGACAGAATCGAATAGAATTAATATTAAATACTGGAACTACAGCACTAATGTGAAAGATCACGAACATAGATATTGTGATCTATGCATTTACATGGATAAATGTATGGAGACTGCACTTGTGGGTTATGTTTGTAATCAAATTTGATAATACCTCAAACAATTTTTTGTCCCACAGCCATGAAAGGCTTTGTATACTTTCTGATATATAACCCAGTCAAGATTTTATAGGTCAAGTGCCACTATGGCAAGGTTACAGGTAAAATCAATATCACACCATGACAGTGAACACCTGCACCCCCCAACCAATGTCCCTACCAAGTATCAACTTTCTACACCTTGCATTTTCTGAGATATAATCCAGACAAGATGTTCTAGATCAAGGTCACTACGGCAAGGTCAAAAGTAAAATCAAGGTCACACCATGGCGTTGCACACCTACACCCCTAACCTATGTCCCTACCAAGTATCAACTTCCTACATATTACGGTTGCTGAGATATAGCCCGGACAAGATTTTAAAACTCAAGGTCACTACGGTAAGGTCCAAGGTAAAATCAAGGTCACAATATGACGTTGTACACCTTCACCCCCGCCCCCTCCCCCCATCCAATGTCCCTACCAGGTATCTACTTGCTACACCTATGGTTTCTGAGATATAGCCCAGACAAACTTTTTCCCGCCACCAGCCCGCCCATCCAGACACCATGGGTGAAAACAATACCCCGACAGCCCTTAAGGGCTGTGGGGTAAAAATTCAAAAATTAGTCTGGATCCAAGTTCAACAAATTTATTCAATGTAAAATCAGGCTTATCACATACAAAATTCTAAAGCATGGTGAAGCAGTATACCTCTGTGAAAAACACCATCTGTAAAGCTCACCTGGAAATACCAGACACAGTTGCCCCAAATTTAAGTTCCTTCATGTACCCTGATTCTGCTACAAATTTCCCAAACACTTGTCTAAGTCTTTCAGCAATGTGTGCAAGACCCTGTCCTTAAGTAACATCCTTCAAAAAGCATTGATGATTCACATGTTCAAAATATTAAATATCAACAGGTCAGGTAAAGTTGGGAAATTACTCAGATGACATTTTTTCATGTATTATTGAGAAATATTCAGCAAAAGTAGGACAGGGTGGGTACCACCGGTATCTCAGTATCAAGATCAATTCACCTGAATACTGTGATGACACTTTACAACTGGTATTTCGAATGTCAGTACATAATACTGTGAAAAAATGTAAAATATTAGAAATAAATCGCAAATTTGAAGAAATTATAAACTTTTATCTCATATTTTTTCAATGTTTTGTTTTCACAGATTTTACTTCCTGTTAGTAGGCCAATTCGATTGGGGATATACAAGAACCCAATTTTTCTTTTGCAGTTATCCCGGAATCGGTAGAGTTTCACCCTGGCGGGATACTGAAATAGAAAGGCTGTTACCGACCCTGCCCTAAGCAAAAGCATCAAAAGTAGTTTGTATCAAACTGACTGCAAATGAAAGTTACATTTAATTGACAGAAACAGGAACTAATGCCAGGCAGTTTGCCACAATGATAACGAGAATATGCCACAACATACTAAAACTACACAAAACATATCATAAAGATGTAGAACATATCACTGTTAGTATCCTGAATACATACAATTAACATAAATATTAAGATACAAATAATTTAAATCTGAAAATAGATTTTAAACTTCATCTACAAATAATAATAAAACATAAAATGCTACACTATCACAAATTTTACCTGAAATATTCATATCACAATTTATTTGTCACTTGATATGCTTGCTATTCTCATTTTATACCACGCTAGCTCTTCTTCAAAACCGTGTTCCCTGCAGAAGTTTTCCAACTGTCTGTATCTCTCTAGAATATCGAATCCAACCAGTCTGTGTAGCTTCCGCAGTTCTACTGGACAGAGATACATGGGCTGGCTGAAATCTTCCTGTAAATGACCCGAACCATTCATACAGCAATCAAAGTACACGCAGTGGTCAATGCCCAAGATATGATTGATCTCATGGACCAACAAACGACAACCTCTCTGAAGCATCTGCCTTCTACATGCCTTTTCATCTGGCACCTCAACTTTCTCAAACTTGTACCAGAATTCCTTGGAGAAGGTAAGGCTTGGGTCATACCTGAAAAGACTAAATATTGCCACCCTTTGATTGCCGGAAGCCATTCCTGCAACAAAAAGGTCAGTATTGTCTTCATACAGATCGTATGTGGTCAGAGCAACCACACATAAAGCATCATCTGGGACATTTAACCTCAACTTCTGCAGACAGGGATGTACCATAATTTGAAAGTGTGTTTCCCCCTTGACTGACTTGAATCGTGTTTGAAGTAGATGTTTCTTCCTCAATGATTTTTCATTTCCTGAGTTCTTGCCCTTGATATCAGGCAACGTTACATATACTTTTTTCCTGTAGTTGTCGACCTCCAAATTGATACCAGGTAATTTTTCAATGGGAAGTTGAAGAAAGTTTCTTGTATATGTGATCAATGCATCCATATCTGCAAAGGAGTCCACATTTCCAAGTGGAAGAATATATATTTTGCCCTGTGGATATTTTTCTGGGAGATTTTTTCCCTCTTTGACAAATGTTTGTGTGATGAACTTCCCTTTCCTTGACGACAACCATGGGCATTCTCTCAGAAACTGTGCATATGTCTGCCCCTTTTCATTGTACTGTGCCAACCAGTCATCAATACTCCGACACTTCTTTACAGGTTTAAATCCATGAAGTTTAAATTCACTGGGAATGGAACTGGTTTCAGAAAACCCCACAGCCTCTTTTTGTTTTGCCTCAGATGGTACTTTAAAACCTTTAGCATATGGTACAAATCTTGATTTCTTTAAGTTTTGTTTCCGTGGCATTTTGCAGTGTAACTACAAATCACTCTTTTTTTCTGGTGGTTATGTTCTATTGTCCTGTCTGGGGTAGTAACCTAAACATAAAAACACAAAGCCGGTTAAATAAATGTTTACATAAATGATTGAAAAAGTAGAGGATGCATGTGTAGTATTGGGACAGCTACCATATATGACGAGCAGATTATTGTTTATCAATCATACTTTTGTCAATATGTGCAATGCATTTACTGATACAACTTCATTGCAAACTTGTGCTGCAATTTTTTAAGGTCTAACTTCTACAGGTTTTCGACGATGTCATTATACTGTACAAATTTTACTGTGTCCTGATTTGCCCATGCTTTTATACATTTGTATTGTCTTCGACATTTACATACAGTCAATATACTGGTGAACCTTGCTTTGACAATACAGGGTGTAATCATATTAGAAATGGCTCATAGTGTTGGAGATGTAAACATCTTTTCAAAAATATTGTTAAGTAAAAATTTGTCTAAAAAATGAGTTCAAAAGGTTCAATCTCTTACTGTATTTGTGATATTGATACATTTAGCTTGTAATGCTAATTTTCATCATATAAAGATCAAAAATACATTTAGGAAGACCACTGCCATGGCTTTTATCTCATGCTTTGTAATGCTATGGTCCAAATCCAGGAAATTTATTATCCACCACGTGATGTATTTGCCTTAAATACGTGGAAATACAGACCGGGATGTATTTCATTTTTTGTATACAGTGGCGCCTCCATATCATGGATAACAAGTGTCAATAACTTCCGTTTTTTCACCAATATCTCAGAAACTATGTTACCTATAAATATGTATTATATATCATTGGAAAGGTTATTGTACAGCGCTTCTGCTCATGTGTGTTGCATAAAAATCCATCCAGAAATAAAGGAGCTATTAAAAGTTAAAATTGAAGTTTTTATATTCACCGTTGCCTGTGCTTTTTGACAGCCTTTATCCCTGTTGATAGTAGCTGCAACATATCTAAGGGTTTTGGAGATAAATGACATTTTCAATTTCCGCCAAAATTCACGATGACAGCCAAAATCTTGTTCCCAAGATAAATGTGTTTTTTTGCATTTTACGCAGAAATTCAAGATGGCTGCCAAAAAATGGTGGGAAAGTGATTTTTGTGAAAAGTCGCCAGTAGACTCTGCAGATAACCTGCAGGTCAGAAATTTCGTCGAAATCACTCTATTTCGAATGGTTTCCCAGATAAATGTGTTCTGCGTTTAACACAGAAATTCAAGATGGCCACCAAAAAATGGCAGGAAAGTGATTTTTGAAAAATATACACTCTGCAAAAACCCTGTGGGTCCAAAATTTTGTCGAAATCGCTCTATCTTGCACTGTTTCCAAGATAAATGTGCTTTTGCACTTTACGCAGAAATTCAAGATGGCTGCCAAAAGTGGAGGGAAAGCAATTTTTGCGGAAAGTCGCCAGTAGACTCTGCAGATACCCTGCGGGTCCAAAATTTCATCAAAATCACTCTATCTCACACCGTTTCCAAGATAAATGCGCTTTTGCATTTTATACAGAAAGTGGCAGGAAATGATTTTTATGAAAAGTCATCATTACACTCTGGACACCCTGGGGGTAGAAAATTTCGACAAAATCCCTCTATCTCACACGGTTAAGTAGATAGAAGCCAATTTGTGTTTTTCCAATTTCGGCGAAAATTTAAAATGGCCGTCATTTTTAGGGAGAGGAAAAACTATAATTGCTCTATCTAGCACGGTTAAGGAGATAGAAGCAAATTTGGCAAAAAATCAAAAATTCAAAATGGCCGCCGAACGGACACAGCAAGGAACCCTTTTTGCACCGCAAGGCCCTAATTTACCTGTTACAAAATGACTTTAACTTACTATGACTCCTTGTTTTTAACTTACATTTTATGTTAGATTATTATTGTCCTGGATTATTTTTGGTTAGGTCAATCGAATCCTACCCTATGGGGACAATGTATTTTCTAGTCTGGTACCCTAAGTTGTTTTTCTAGCCTCATACCACTAACTACTTTATCGATTACCCCTAGTTATACTATTATTTTCCTGAGTGACCAGTTGTACTCATAATTTGTTTTGATTGGTTATGTGACATAAAAGAAAGAAAAAATTTATTTTCCTGTGAACTTTAAAATGCATGTATTTACAAGCCATTGTAAGGAAATTCCTTTGTCTAGGTTGACATATCACATGTCACATCTGAGTAAGTTATATTTCCATTTATATATTTGAAACTTTTCAAAATATTATCAACAGATTATACAATGAAATAGAAAGCAAGAATGTCTTTGCTCTTTGGAAAATTAGATTGTTTATTATGGCTTAAATGTGTTTTCATGGTAATTTCTTCACCACACTTGTAAATGATTTATATTATTGAAATAACCACTTTTGAACTGCCTGAATATAAAATCAGACAGTTTACTGAATGATCAATTAAATAAGGATCACTAATTGTGTGAATTTTTTTACTGATTACAGAGAAAGCATCCCACTCTCTAGTCTCTATGACGTAATGAGACAACAATCCATGAAGCCAACTGTCCCAAGTGAAAGCCATCATCAAAATAGTTCAAGTAATAGTGAACTTTATCAGTATTTCAACCAGCCATGCGAAATTGATTGTCAACCCTCTGCAGTACTGGAAGGAAAATCAGCACACCTTTCCTGGCCTGGCCAAGCTTGCAGCCAAGTATCTTGCAGTTCCTGCATCATCTTCTCCAGTGTAGCGTGTGTTCAGCATTGCTGGCAAGATTTTTAGGCCAGAGAGATGCTCCCTGTCTGACAAAACATTTGAGGAACTCCTGTTTATTAGATCAAACAGCCATATCTTGGAGCAATAAATATGAAACTGTAAACCAGAACTAAAACATGATTAGGGTGTAAATATGAATTTCTTTCTGTTATCATTTACTTGGGTTTTTTTACGATATGTTCAGAAGAAATATTAGTTTAATACATGTATAACTAGACCTAGCACTTTGGAGAACCGATGCAAATTGTATCGACCAGAAAGACAATTCACCAAAGCCAATCAACCATTGCTTAACCTTGAAGGAAGAGCCCAAGGCCAAATCTGACCACATCAAAAGATTCTTAGCCCATGATTTCCGATAGGTTTGTGTTACATTGCAAACCTCTAGGACCAGGAATAAGCGAGTTATAAGCACTTTTAACTTTGGCTATCCTTGTTTGACCCTTCAAGGTCAAAGGTCGAATCTGACATCAGAAGATTCCAAGCAAATGATTTCCCATAGGTTGATTTCACATTGCAAACCTCTAGGACCAATAATAAGCAGGTTATAAGCACTTTTAAGTTTTGGTATCCTCATTTGACCTTGAAGGAGGGGTCCAAAGTCAAATCCGACATCAAAAGATTTCCAGCCCATGATTTCCTGTAAGTTGGTTTCACATTGCACACCTCTAGGATCAATAATAAGCAAGTTATAAGCACTTTTCAGCTTGGCTTTCCTCATTTGACCTTGAAGGAGGTGCTCAAGGTCAAATCTGAAAACATCAGAAGATTCCTAGCCCATGATTTCCTATAAGTTGGTTTCACATTGCAAGCCTCTAGAACTAATAATAAGCAAGTTATAAGAACTTTTAAGTTTTGCTATCCTTGTTTGGCCTTGAAGGAGGCACCCAAGGTCAAATCTGACCACATCAAAAGATTCGCAGCCCATAATTTCCTTTAAGTTGGTTTCACATTGCAAACCTCTAGGATCAATAATAAGTGAGTTATTAGCACTTCTAAGTTGGAGTATCCTCGTTTGACCTTGAAGGAGGGGCCCAAGGTCAACTCTGACCACATCAAAAGATCCCCATCCCATGATTTCCTATAAGTTGGTTTTACATTGCAAACCTCTCGGACCAATATTAAGCAAGTTATAAGTACTTTTAAGTTTGCCTATCCTCATTTGACCTTGAAGGAGGGGCCCAAGGTGTTTTAAAATGAGGCCAAAAATATTTCCAGTCAAGATTTTTGTAATATTGAACAAATCCTGTGAATTTGAGATCTCTACCTGTAATACCCTTTGCTCTAGAGGACCAACAAAACTCCTTGCTGAAAGTCGAAAAACGCCCCTGGCGGCCATCTTGTTTTTTTTCAAAATGAGGCCAAAAATATTCCCAAGCTAGCTATAATATTTTTTTTTGTTAGAGTGGCAACGGTGAAATCCCTCTACACACTGCAGCGGCAGCAGAGTAACAAAGTGAAATCCATAGTATCCACAGGATAGCTATCCAGTGGATACAATAAATGAATTAGTCATGGGAGAATATATTTTAACACAGTTTATGTTTGTATAAGGTAAACAGTATTCATCAATGTATTTGAATACTTTTTAACCGTATTCATAAATGTATTCAAATAAATTTCAAACATATTCATAAATGTATTCAAATAAATTTCAAAAGTATTCGTAAATGTATTTGAATACTTTTCAAAAGTATTCATATTGGAATACTTTGGTAAATGATGTATTCGTATTCATGAATTTAGAAAGTATTCGTATTCGAATACTTTTCAAAGTATTCGCCCCAGGCCTGGTTGTGTCAATCATATGACACCCTATTTGGACAACTGCATTTCTAGTGTGGTACCCTCAATTGCCTTTCTGGACTGATAGCCCTAATTGCCTTTATTATATTAGAGATGCTAAACTGGGTTACTAATTGCAATGACACTGGTCATTGTTCTGAACGTCCAGTTGGTATGTATCATTTACACTGAGTTTTGGTAATTGTAATTAAGGCTAGCTTTTCTGTATAGAAGACCCCCACATTTACTCTGTTCATCATCATCATTCAAAGATACAGCATAGAGTTACATGCCTTTTGGGAGGATAATTATGAAATGTTTCCAAACACCCATTATGCCTCGCTGCACCAAACACCTGAAGGACAATGTTCAAGATTACTTTAAAGATAAAATAGGCATGCTGCACAATTTCATCTCATCTATTTGGACCTAATGGAACGGATAATTATGAAATGCTACCAAACACCCACTAGACTATCTGCACCAAACAGCTGAAGGACAATGTTCAAGATTACCTTAAAGATGAAATAGGCATGCCAGTACAGGAATACTGCACAATTTCATTTCATCTATTTGGACCTAATGGAATGGCACAGTGCAGTAGTGAGGCAGTATTCAAAGAAATGAAATTGTCCTTTCACACTAGGTGGGGGTATGTGACTATGTGGATGGAATGACAGAATATACATCGAAAAAAGAATAGCTCCAATCATTTTAAAGAATGTCCATAGACCTTCTCTCTATAAAGTAACACCACCTAGGTGGACCAACAATAATTCCTAGTCTATGAATAATATGCTGAAAAATAGTACACAATGGCATCTGAGCAGCTTTCCCAACTGATTAGATGCTTATATTGAACAGCCATGTATCAGGGAACTGAGAGGGCTATTTTATGTATAGGAGAATTTGTACTGGCTGCCAAATATCAAAAATACTCTGTGTCTATAAATCACTGGCTGGCAAAAAAAGCAATGAAGACAGGAAAAAACACTCACTGGTTTCTTTCAAGTAGAAAACCAACCATTCCAAGGCAAATTACATGAAGTCTATTTTAAATTGACCATTCCAGTTAATGTCACAGCCAGAAAGAAACCAATTCAAAGAAGAAGGCCAAGAGCAGAGAGAGCTCTAAAGAAGAAACGATGTGAGCTTAACAATATTATATAAATTTTGTAAGATGTATTATGTCACATTTTCATCTAATACCTCTTTGATGATGAAAGATGGGGTATTTTCATGTCTGTATGTTTGCCAGTTTTTCATTTTCAAGTGTGTGGTACCTGAATGTCACTATCTCACTATTTTCTCCTATATCACAGCAGCACCAAGCATTTAACAATGATAAATGTTATACAGCCCTTTTATATTGTCTTAAATAATAAAAAGTTGATAAAATTATTATTTGTCTGTTGGTTCAACACCTGACTAAACACTGCAATAAGAGACAGCAACAAAACAACTTATAAAATCTGATCCTAATAAATAGTAAGAGTTTATCAATCAGGTTCCTGTTCATTAGAAATGCTAGCTAATAAATAGTAGCTATCGTTCAGGTCCCCTGTGATATTTTACCAGGGAGTACATGTTGATGAAGTTCATTTACTATGACATATTAAAAGAAGTGGGACAAATTTAAATAATTGCCGACAAGTTTGATAATTTACCCATGTTAGCAATTAGTAATCATGTTGGAATATGTTCAAATCTGAAGTGATAACTTACCCCTCTTAGCAATCACGTCAGAAGGCAACTTACTATGTCAGGCCAGACAATTTCATCTTTATGTATAGCAATTATTCATTAATCAAGACAACCAACCAATCAAATTTATATATACACGCAGATTTGACAATTTACTAAGGCTAGCCACACAAATTGTCAAGGATTACGGGATAAAAACAAATGCTGCGACGTTTTAAATTATCTCGAAAATTTAAATGCATCAGTTTTCTGTTTGCAAGATACACACTGGACTGAATGTGACATTAAACGCTTGAAAAATGTTTGGAAAGGAGAGTGCATTATAGCTGGATCCAAAACAAACTCTAGAGGAGTCGCAATCCTTCTTAAAAAAACTTAGAATATAAAATAATCGACTCATTCACGGATACAATTGGCAACCTTATTAGTCTGGATATAAATATTAGTAACATAAAATTAAAGCTTATTAATGTCTATTGGCCGAATATTGACTCGCCTTCATTTTACAAAAAAATCAACGATATAATTGAATCTAACGACCAAGACTACATAGTAATCTGTGGAGATCTGAACCTTGTCATGGATCCTAACCTTGACTGTCAGAACTATAAACATTTAAATAACCCAAAAGCCCGAAATGAACTGCTGCATATCATGTCAACATATAACTTAAAGGATCTGTACCGGGAACTAAACCCTTATACCAAGCGATACACTTGGCGCAGAAGTAATCCCATAAAACAGGCTAGATTAGATTACTTTCTTTGCAGCGACACCCTAGTGGATATTGTGAACTCTTGCGTTATAAAGCCAGGCTATAGAACAGACCACTCTTTTGTAATTATGAAGCTAGGTATCTGCAAATTTAAGAGAGGGCGCGGATTATGGAAACTTAACTGTTCCCTTCTTAAAAACAAGGACTATTTAATCCTGATAAATAATTTAATTGATAGAGAAAAATTAACTTATTCGGCTATGGTTTATAATCCTATTAGTGTTGCTGCTATTCCTAATTCTGAATTACAGTTTACTATAGCTGATGATACCTTTCTCGAAATTCTGCTTCTCAAAATTAGAGGTGAAACAATAAAATTTGCAAGTACTCTCAAAAAGCAGTCAAATAAGCTTGAACTTAAACTGGAAACCGACATTGAAAATTTAGAGAAAGAGTGTTTCCCAGGTAGTATTGAAAAACTTTATGATAAAAAGCAAGAACTCCAAAACATTAGAGAAACCAAAATTCAGGCGATAAAGATACGCTCGAGGGCAATTTGGCTAAAAGACGGAGAGAAACCGTCTAAGTATCTAACCTCATTGGAAAATAAATATTATATAGAGAAAACCATAAAGCGTTTGGAAAAACAAGATGGCCAGATCTTGACTGAACAAAGCGACATACTAAATGAAGTAAAAAGTTTCTATGAACACTTGTTCTCTAAATCAGCAAATACAAGTGATCTTGAATTGGCCAATTTACTTGAAAATTCCACGTACCCTAAACTAAGTACTGTGCAGTCTGATCGATTAGAATGTGAATTATCGTTGTCCAAAATTTCAAAAGCCCTTCAAAATATGAAAAATGGTAAGGCTCCGGGTATAGATGGATTTCCTGTAGAATTCTTTAAGGTGTTTTGGAACAAGTTAAAAGATTTTGTCCTACGAGCATACAACTGGTCTTACAAAATGGGGAACATGACAATCACCTTGCGACAATGTGTCATTTCATGTATACCCAAAGGAAATAAATCTAGAATGCTATTGAAGAATTGGCGGCCAATTTCCCTTCTTTCAGTTGTGTACAAAATCTTATCTTCAACTATTGCTAACAGAATTAAAACAGTTTTGGACAGTTTAGTATCTAAAACTCAAACAGGATTTGTGGCTGGAAGATTTATCGGTGAAAATACTCGCCTAATCTATGACATTCTTCACTATACTGAGAAGAAGAGTATCCCAGGACTTCTTATGCTTATAGATTTCGAGAAGGCCTTTGATTCTGTATCATGGGACTTTCTCTATGGGACTTTAAAACTATTGGGCTTTGGACCTAAAATGATTAAATGGATTGCAATATTCAACACTAATATAAATGGATACGTCCAGCAATGTGGTATCCTATCTCAGCCGTTTCCCATTAACCGAGGTTGTAGACAAGGAGATCCTATCTCCTCTTATTTGTTTATCCTTGGTGCACAAATACTACAAGTATTCATTTCCGAAAATCATGTAATAAAAGGAATCAAAATAAATGGAAAAGAAATTAAATTGACTCAATTTGCCGACGACACAACACTTATTTTAGATGGTACTACGAGTTCACTCCAAGCAACATTAAACACTTTAGAAATATTTGGTACACTCTCTGGTTTAAGGATGAATACGGAGAAAACTCAGATGGTCTGGATAGGTAAGAGAAAGCATTGCAAAGAAAAATTAAATGTTACTAAAGGCCTGGTATGGGGAAATGACACATTCAATCTCTTGGGAATTAAGTTTTCTGTTGATTTAGACTTAGTAGTTAATCTAAACTATGAACCCGTGCTTGATGATCTTAATAAGTCCCTAAATGTGTGGAACCTTTGGGAAAAATCACTGTGATTAAAACACTTATCTTATCCAAGTTAAACCATTTGTTTATGTCCATCCCAAATCCAGATCAGTGCGTTATAAGCAAACTGCAGTCTACCTTTTTCAAATTTATATGGGATGGCAAACCTGACAAAATAAATAGGAAACAGCTGTGCTGCGATTACATGAATGGAGGGCTCTGCATGATTGACTTGGAGAAATTCATATGCAGTCTAAAATGTACCTGGATAAGACGTTTGCTAATACAAAAACAGACTCTATGGTATGAGCTATGTCTCTACAATTTGAAAGACTATGAGAAATGTTTTAATTTGCATTCTCTATGGCATAAAACCCTAGCAAGAAAGACTACTAATAATTTTTGGAAGAGTACTTTACTATCATGGGCCAAAGTAATTGATAGCATCTCTACAGACCAAAACGATAAAGTACTCAATAGCCCTCTTTGGTACAATCCATCCATCTCGAATGTTCCCATATTCTATCAAGACTGGTATAGTAAGGGCATAGTATTCATTGCAGACCTATTCCGTGATTGTAAATTAATTTCCTTAGATGACCTGACAAGAATTTTCAAAATAAAGACCAATTTCCTGGATTACCACCGCCTAAAAACTCTTTTGAAAAAATATTTTAGCATACATTTACAAAATCCAATTGTCAAACCTGTATGGCCGACTACCATAGAAATTTTATTAAAATCCAGAAAGGGAAGTAAAGATTTGTACAAGTTACTCACTAACACAAGCCAATTTCAAACCCTGCCTTTTAAAACAAAGTGGGAAACGGTGGTTGATGACAAATTGGATCATGAGGATTGGAAAGCAATTTACAAACATTGTTTCAAAGTTATTCAAGATAATGAAATAATTTGGTTGCAATACAGGGCCGGGATTCACGAAAGGTCTTAAGCAAAAAAATGTCATAACTTTAGGAGAAAAGTCTTAACTCTGCAAGAATTTTGTCATAAAGTTAAGACTTTTTTTTGCTTAGACAAAATGGGATTCACAAAAGGTCTTAGACGAAAATTTGTCTTAGATTTTGTCATAACTTTAAGACCACTGCAGGGCAGACTTAAGACAATTTTAAAATATTCCATTGCATGTATTTACATTTTACCCTTTGTTATGCCAACAAAATATATACTATGGGGATCTATACTTCCTATAAAAGTAATTTCTGTGGATTGTAATAAAAACTTACATTATTTAATTACCTCTAAATTTCCATATTTTACCTTCTTGTAGTAAAACTATTGTCATAAAAATGGCTGACTCACAACAAAACACAAATACTACTATTTTTACAAAGAAAAAGTAACAAATCTGTTTTATAATTTTAAAGAGCATGTTTGGTGTATTTATTGATTAAAAATATTTTTGTTTTACTAAGATTAGTTCATTTGAATTCAAAATAGTTAAGACTTTTTGCACAAATTTTGTCTCAGCTAAGATTTTGCTAAGCACTTTTTGTGAATCCCAATTTAAGAGAAATCTTAGCCAAGACAAAAGTCATAACTTTAAGATTTATCTAAGCAAAAAAATTGCCTAAACTTAAGACCTTTTGTGAATCCCAGCCCAGGATTATAAATCGTATCTTAGGAACAAAAAGTCTTTTGTTCAAGATTAAAAAATCGACTAATAATTTGTGTCGCTTTTGTATGAATTCACCAGAGACTATATCCCATGTGTTTATCCAGTGCCCAATTGTGCATAATTTTTGGCAAAAAATCAAGCAGTGGGTTCAGAACGAAGTGAATTTATCTTTTTGTCTAAGTGTTAAAACAGTGCTCCTGGGGCTTGTAGATAAGAAACAACTGGAAATTATATTCTTGTTAGCAAAACAGTACATCTTTAAAGCTTTAGTAAATGATACCCCTGCGACTTTCACTACCTTCCAAATATTTTTCAAACAAAAATATGAGGAACAACAATTTTGGGCAGTTATCTCCCTTACCGACCAAAAATTTAAGAATAGTTGGAGTTTGCTTTCTCTTCTTGCCCGGGGCATCTGAGGTTTTTTTTTTTTTTTTTCCTGCAACCTGCTGAAACTTTTTCCACTTCTCTTTATTAATTTTGTGTTGTTGTTAAAAAATAGAAAGTATATGAACATTGTGTTTCTGTTAAAATGTTACATTCTTTGTACCCTTTGTATGAAAATAAAAAAGACAAATAAAAAAAAAAAAGGCTAGCCACACTGGCAGCTTCATCTTTTAATACTAATTAACCAATTGATGAGACAAGGTACAAATGAAATCAAAGGGCTTGTTGAAGTAAGTTTATACACAAATCTGTACAAAGAATAAAATGGGACTCGTTCATTAGCAATGTTTTTTAGGTATACGAGCATCTCGTGACCAACAACTAGTACCCACAACTCATTCCCAAGTTTAAATATTGCAGGAAACCCACTGACTTCTGTATGCTCGAGTTTTTTTTTTCCAATTTGCATATTTTATTTTAAAATATTGAAGTAAACTCCACGGACTTCTGTCTCCCCACGTTTTTTTCTAATTTGCATATTTCATTTTAAGATTTTGAAGTAAACTCCACGGACTTCTGTCTCCCCATGTTTTTTTCTAATTTATTTTGTACGACCCTATTTTATATCCTAATAATAGTTCTAGTAAGCCCTCTGGGAATTCCATGACCTCACGCTTTCTAATTTGCATATTTTATTCCCTTCATAGTTTTGCTAGGCAACCCCACGGAAGTATGAGAATTCTTATAAAATGTTTGTGTATGAGTTGTTGGTGACGAGATGCCATGGTCACGAGTTGCATGTAAATCGTTTTTTATTGACCAGGTCCCCATTCGTTAGCCAGTTAGAATAAAATAAACCACAAAAATCAATATATCCAATTCATTGATACATTCATATCACACAATATAGCCAGCAAACATATTTCTCCTTGACAAGAAAGATACCCAGCCTCCTTGCGGTGCCAATTGAAGGGGTCCTTCTGGTGTTTGCGTCCTTGCTGAGTTAAATTTAGCCCGACACTATTCAGCGATAATTAGTACGTAGCAGGGAAGTAAATGTAAAATTATTTATTAATCTTGTTCAATAACCTTAACCCTGTCAATACAATTTATAGTATTTGCCACGGCGTGGGTGTCCACTGCCTGAGCTCAAACAGGCAAAAGAGTGGGCGATAATATGGTCTCCATGTACATGATACAAAATGCTGTTATCTTCAAAGGAAAAATAACTCACAAAGACGTGGGTGTTTCTTTTCAATTGTATTTTAGCATAAAACTAATAACATACGCTCAAAGTCTCTGTATGCTTCAACAAAAAGACATTTTCGCAAACTTTGCAAAAGACAAAAAGGCTCATACTAAAAAACAACCCATTTTCGGTCATACACCCTAAGAGTGCACAAACGTAAACATGACGCGTATTCGAGTGGCAATGATGGAACTAATTGATATGATCGTTCCTATCCGGATAGCCCTATTGTAACTGAATAATAAAGTGGGGGTATAATTTAATTTCGCTATTTTGCTTCTTGTAAGATATTTTATAAATGAATTAAGTAAATACATTAGTTCAATTTCTCAACACTTGAATTGCATTCAAATAGCCCATCCTTTTCGGATGATTCCTAAATATTTTTCTTCTGCTTCAACATTATTAGTCATTTACAAGCACTTGCTAAAACATTCATAATGGAACTAATACTACCACATTGATAATGAAAATAGGGAGAACTCAAAAGCTTAAAAACGATTTTTAAAATACTCAATACATCAACCACATTTATATTTCAACATAAGAAATCGGTTTCAGGCTTGATACACACCTTTTGCAATATTTTTTATTATAAAATTATGAAAATTTTTATCATACAATTACAACTAATTTTTCCTTTTGTCACAAAATATTTCAAATTGGAATGATAAAAACAATAAACACTCTACTCTTCCAAATAATCCAATTTAAACATTATGGTTAAAAAGATGTGCAAACATTTTTATCACACCCATTACAAAACTGGTCAATCTCTCTATCTAGGAGACAGATTTCCATCATTCTCCATAATTGCATTAATTGTTAGATCTTTCTGGTAGCTACCTATGACACGTATTTATGAAAGTCTGGCAACAAACACAAATTCGGAGTTGGATATATCCCATACCTTGACTGGAACTCATTCAAGTATACGCACTAATGTAGCCCATTTCAGCTAAACTTCAGTGACAAGACAGGTACTTGTCATGCTGTGACACAGTTCATGACAGTCCTGTGACTAAAAATGTGATCTCTAGAAGTGCTACCATCACTACAGCACACGCTTAAAAGTTTTACGGTTTGATCGAAACTATGTTTGTAAAAACTTAAAAATTCAATGTTGGCAACATTAAACTTGCATTCTGACTAAATCGTATAGGAACCCTGGTTGACCCTACTATGACCATAAAAAGTGTACAAATTGTATGTTCAGTGTGGCTCCATCTTAGACAAAACATTGAAATTAGAAAATGTATTACATAAAGATTCATCAGAAACCATCATAGCTTTGTATGAAAGCTGTACTTGAATTATTCTTTATAATACAGAGTCTAAGCTTTGTTAGAGATATTTCAGTGCATGCAAAACGTAGAAACTATATAGCACTATTGTAACATCATCAGATTTTTAGCAATATTAAGACGTCTTTATTGAGTGCCAATAAAAAAGAGGATAGAATTTACAGTTCCATGTCTTTACTTTTAAAGCATCTCCTTGGACTGGCAGCATATATACTGCCTTTGTCATCTGATCTCAGTGAAGAGCCAGCCAGTTTACTGAGCCATAAATAGCTTTTTGCTTAAAAAGTGAAGCTCATTGATAAATTTGGTGACTCACCTTTCTCTGTTGTGACTCTAAGGCTTTGTAACAAATTGTCATAAAGAAGACATGGGAAAACTTGAAAAAATTGCTTGTTTCAAAGGTAACTACAACATTCTAATTCAAAGAGAACATAGCTTAATAAATGAAACTGAGAGATATCCTTATCATCCTTATCCACACAGTAGTTACCAATGTTTTGTGGGGAAATAATTTAATAAACCTATTCAACAAGCACATCACATGACCTTCAGAGGGTAAACAAACCCCTGCACTGACTCTGTGTGCTGTTTTCGTGTGTTTCTTCATATATTAAACACACATTATATTCAAAAAGGCTTTAATTTATATGCTTTTTATTTAAACTGATTAGTTAAATCAAGTTACATACCTGTTAAAAAGTTCTGGTAACAGTTAGTAACAGTTGTGTAAAATAATGTAAATGGAAAATACATTAGAATCATGGTCATAATAATACCAGCCTAACATTATGATATGTAATTTGTTTCTGAATATGAGGCAGAAAAACACTCCTGACCTTGATTCAATTGCTTACATGTTGTTGGTTTTCTTCAATGTTGCAGTTTTTGTACTGGGAGGTTGCCTTTAGAATTTTCTAGCTTAAGATGCTTGAAAGAAGCAAGTAAAAGGTCCCTTACAAAACGCAATTATTTCCTTTCAGTTTTTTTTTTTTTTTTTTTTTTTTTTATATTTATTTTATTTTTCATAACAAGTGCAAATGTATAGCAGGGAAATAATATACATATATATATGTCACTCATATGGAAATATTGAAAACACAATCAACAAAAACTCTAAATATAGAGCAACTATATCAAATACCTTAAGTATGAAAAAGATCACATAGTACAGATATTAGTGGTATCTCCCGCATGGAACACATTATAATACAACATTTGTTTTACTACTATATACTTAAACAGAAAACAGAAGCCCATCTGTCCCAGACCCGTGAAAAGATTAACTCTTTTCCATATAAATGTGTTCTTCATCTCTAAAGAGCCTATTTAATCTATGTTGCAAAGACCTTAGGATCAGTCTCTTGCCATCTCTAGAGGCATCAAATATATACTTTTTAGTGATAAGTATTAAGCTATTTATTGGTATATGATTTTGATCTTTATTTATATACCCAAACACAACATTAAAGCATGAAAATTTTATGCTTAACCTAATTCTCTCTTCCAATAGTTTCTCAATGTCTTCCCATAATTGTATTGAGTTTGGACAATGATAAAAAATATGGAGTAAAGATTCAGGCTGATGGCAAAAAAGACAGTTGGGATTATTTTTGATGCCTAATTTAAATAGATAATTATTGGTTCCTAAAATTCTGTAAATCAATTTTAACTGAAACCATATTAGATTATTATTCGCTACTGTTTTGAAACATATAGAGAATAAGGTTTTCCAAGTGTTATTGTCAATTTGAGTTTGGAACTCTTCATTCCATCTGAGTTTCATGCTATGGTTATTTTGAAGATTGACCAGAAATACTGAATAAATTGATCTTACCCCCTTTTTATCTTTCAAAGTGGATCTCAAATTAAAAGAAACAAAGGGCCTTTCAAGAGTAATATTTTTAAATGTAAAACCATATTTTATCAAAAAAATGTTTATTTTAAATTTCAATGTCAGGTAATTAAGATAATTGAAATGGCACGAAAACATTTGACAAAGTTCATCATAGCCAGCTATCTTATTGTTGGATATAACATCTGAGACTGTGATAACTCCTTTGTAAAACCAGTCTGGAAAGTACAATGGTCTATCAGAAATTAATGGATTATACCATAATGGAGCTTTTAGAATGTCCTCAATGTTTTGAATTTGTGAGTTTGTTAACATAGTTTTCCAGCACTCAAAAACATCCTGCCAAAATGGGTTTAGTTTGCTTTTCAACATAGACAAATACTGTGGACCAAAGTTTGAAAGTTTATTTAGACATATGGATGTGTCAGCTAGTAAAAGGTTTACCCATGGGGCATTGCTAGATATAAACAGTCTCCTTATCCATGTAATTTTCATAGATTTCATGAATAAATCAATATCTATCATTTTTAATCCTCCTGCTAACGGTGGTAGTCTGACAACATCTCTTTTAATTTTGTCTGGTTTATTAGACCATAAAAAGCTATACAATATACTATTAATTTTTGAAAGCAGATAAGGGTTAGGGTTAGGCAAGGACAAAAGCAAATGATTTAATTTTGACAATATGAATGTCTTTATTACGGTGATTTTCCCTATGGGAGTTAAATATCGTTTGTTCCAATTATTTATAATTTTTTGAATTTCTACTATTTGATTAGAAAAATTAATTTCAGTACATTCAAGCAAATCCACAGAAAAAGATAACCCCAACATATTAAAATGAGTAGTGTCCCACTTAAGATTTAATTTTAACAGTTTTTCATTGCAGCGTTTCTTCTTCCCAATCCACACTACTTGGGTTTTTTCAGTGTTAACTCGAAGACCTGAGACTGACCCAAAGATTTCTAAGACATTAAAAGCGGCCTGCAGTGATTGAGGTGTTCCATCTAATATTAATGTTGTGTCATCAGCAAACTGACTGAGCTTGATCTCGGTACTTCCACAAAAAATACCCTTAATATTTGGATTATTTAAGAAAAGTATTGTGAGGATTTGGGCAGCAAGAATAAATAAATATGATGAAATGGGGTCACCTTGACGGCAGCCCCTCTCAATATCAATAAATTTTGACAAGAAGCCACATTGAATTATGGTAGCTTTGACATCTGTGTTAAATAATTTTATCCAATTAATAAATGATTCACCAAATCCCAGAAATTCTAAGGTTTGGTAGATAAAGGTCCATGAAACAGAGTCAAATGCTTTTTCAAAGTCGATAAGGATTAACATTCCAGGAACGTTATTTTTTTCAGCAAAACTCATTGTATCATATATAAGCCGAGTACACTCACCAATGTATCTTCCTGGAACGAATCCATTTTGAGTTTTAGAGATGAGATGATCAAGATATGGTTTTAGTCTATTGGCTATTGCAGCTGAAGCCAGTTTATACAAGACTGACAGCATTGACAGTGGGCGCCAATTTTTAATCATATCACGGTCTTTCCCCTTCTTGGGTAAACATGTTATAACACACTGGCGCAGTGACAAAGGTAGTCCTCTGGCAAGGCTATCATTTAATGCATTTAAGACACAAAATTTCAAACGTTTCCAGAATACCTTATAAAATTCAGATGGAAAACCATCTATACCAGGGGTTTTGTTATGTTTCATATTCTTTAGTGCCTTTCCTAATTCAATTTCAGTCAAAGCTCCTTCTAATGTGCTTGCTTCGTTTATATCTAATTTGTTAATTGAGTATTGTCCTAACATATCCGAAAGACAATATTCCGATAAATTTTGATCTTTTGATTTGAAGAGAGTCTGGTAATAATGAGCAATTGAATCGAAAATTTCTTTTTGATTAGTTAAAAAACTACCATTAGACTGTTTTAGACGTTTAATAGTTTTGCTTAAGTAATTTTTTGTTTCTAAGGAGCAAAAATATTTAGTCGGCTTTTCACCTTCAATATTCCACTGAGTACGTGATCGAACCCATTGACCTTTTAGCCTTTCGCTTCTAATTTCCTCCAATTCTGTCTTTTTCATTTCTAGGACAGGAGATTGGATATCAACAGGCTTAGACTCTAACACTTCTATTTCAGATATTAAAAGGTTTTCTTTATTGCATTCTTTTCTTTTAGCTTTACTTGCATATTTAATTGTTTCACCCCTTAATCTTAATAGCATTGCCTCCAGAAACTTTTCACTGTTAATAGTAAGAGCTATTTCAGGAAAAGCATCTACAGTTATATATGTTACATTGGACTGCATACTTAATATATTCGTCCCTGATTGCATCATTTATTTTAAGAAGATACTCAGGATCACTTAAGTATCTTGTGTTAAATTTCCATATCCCTTTTCCATTATTAAATTTTGTTAAGTTAAGTCGTAGATATAAAGAGGAATGATCTGATTTATAACTGGGTTTAATATCCATAACATCAACAAAGTCAACCGTAGTATCAGACATCAGGATGTAATCTAATCGAGCCTGCTTTAGAGGGTTACGGCGACGCCAAGTGTATCTTGTTTTGTTGGGGTTCAAATATCTATAAAGATCAATCAGTCCATACTCTTCAATAATATTGATCATGCTTGACCTTGCTCTAGGATTGTTTAAGTTTGAATAATTATGACTGTCTAAATTAGGATTCAGGGTCAAGTTAAGATCACCGCATAACAGCAAATGGTCCTGTTCATTTTCATGTATTTTGTATTTAACATTATGATAAAAGTCAACATCATCCATATTTGGGCCATAGACATTTATGATTCGAAATTTTGTATCTTCGATCGCAAGATCCATGACCAATAAATTACCTTCAGTGTCTTTTTCTGTTTTAATCACTTTGTATTCAAAATTATTACTTAATAATATTGCTACACCTCTAGCATTACTACGACGACAATTGAGAAAAACTTTCCCATCCCAATAATTTTTGAGAACATTTTCCATTGACTCTACTAAGTGAGTGTCTTGGAGACATGCTATGTTAATTTTCATTTCTTTAATGTAAGTTAGAACGTCATATCGTTTTTTCTTATTATTCAAGCCCCGACAGTTTGCTGACAACAGAGATATTTCATTACTAGGATTCACAATTGAAATGGAACACTGGTTAAATCTTTCCAACATTTACACAAGTCTGAAACAGGAAGGCTCCCACAACTCTGCCTATAGCAATTTCCAAAAAAACTCTTTTTGCTTTTATGCATCCTACTAAGAGTGACAAAAGATCGAAAACAAGATACATTTATCTGCACTTGATATAAAGAAAAATAGAAAGATATTATGCAAGGTATTATCATGGGACAAAAGCAAAATAAAAAATAAAAAAATAAAATAATTTGATGAGAAAAGTAAGAACAAAAAAAAGAAAATTCAATGTAAGTGAAAAAACACATATTTACAGTGCATTGGATTTGAAATTTAGAAAAAAAGGCGAAATATACCAAAAAAAAAAAAAAGAAAAAAAAGGAAGATTTTACCAGACTATTAGAAGAAAGAAAAACTAGAAATGCTGGTAAAATATGTAGCATTTACAGAGTGGATATATTCTGGTATATTGATTAGAGTCTAGTATTTCATTCAAGCAAAGAAACTTGGAGACACTCCTCAAAAAAATGACCAAATAGATATTTCACACAATTTTACATTTATTTGGAATATCTGATACACAGAGGTGCCCTTGATTAAAGTTCAAGCTTGTATGAAAGAGTGTCAGCATTAAAGTGCTTTTAGTATTCACAGACCCTGTGTTTAGTACTTGATATAATTAATGACTGATTGGGGTGGTATACAATATGAATCTAACAGAGGGAGATACTGAGCTTGGAATATATTGAAAACAACAACCCAAACTTAGGTGGATTATTAAACTAGGGACTGTGTCAAAAATCATGGTTAGGGTTACTCAAGAACATAATGTTTAAATCAATTCTGTCAATGAGAAAATAGAATTCAGTTTTGGTTGGGGGGGGGGGGGGGGGGGAAGATAAAAATAGTTTTCAAATGGCAAACATATACTCTTCTATTATAATACCATATATTCCAGCTTATTATTTAAGATGACTAAACAAGACATACACATTAGAATTACCATTGAGGATGTCAGTATGCCAGTTTCTTTAACTTTTATTAAAAATAACACAAGAATGATAGGGAATGTGACAGGCATACATGTAACTGAAAGAATGGAGCTTCAAAATTTTAAAGTAACTGATATAAACAGGTATATATACCGTTATTGGTATTTTCCACCAATATGGTAACTGTTCTGTAGAAATCACAGAATAATTTCACTTGATTATAACAACAATATCATTTTTACAAAAAAAAAAAAAAAAAAAAAAATTCACGTATAAACCCTGTATTTTTCTACAATAGCTATCAAGAATAATAGTCGCATAATGGACTTGATTTTGAAAACTATCATTGATTTGCTTTGAACATACAAGTGAACATGGCAATACAGCTTTTATGCAAAGAGTCTTTTAACTCTTGAAAGTACTATATGTGATATAAGAAGTAAAGTTTCAATCTGTTACTTTACCTATACCTTTATTGGTATTTCACGCCAATAAAGTAATTGTTCTACCAATTATAACACATCACATAAAAAATTTCATTTGATTATAACAACAATCTAATTTTTACAGAAAGAAATATGTTCGTGTATGAACACCATGTTTTACTATTGTAACAATACTTATCATGAATAATAGTTACATAATGGACTTAATTTTTAACTATCAGTAAATTGCTTTAAAACAGACAAGTGAATATAACAATATAATCTTAATGCAGTCTTTTACCTCCTGAAGTACTATATATGATAAAAATGATAAAAATTTCATTCTACTGCATCACCTATATTACCAATTAATTTCTTTGAATGTAAAACTAATAGGCTCTTTAATTAGTACAATATATAAAAAGGTCAAATTTTAATGTTCATTGATTCACATTAGAATCTTTAACTTAGAGTTTGTCTCACCCTTGTAAGTACCTTCCCTGCTTTGTTTTTGCCTCTCCATTTGGTGGGATCAAATAGGTTTTTACTGCGAAGTGACATTCCTACTCCCCAATAAGTGTCTGAAGAACTGGCCTCCACTAACTCTGTCCCATTGGTGTTTTTCAGAAATAGTGCTAAGTCTTCATTTTGTCTGAATTTCAAATACATAGCTGTGTACATGTGATCTTCAGCAACTTCTTTCCATACTGCTGCATTGAAATTGGAGATTTTTTTCCCAATTAACTTTGCTTCAACTGGTGATTTTGTGCTTAGTATTCTTTGTGCGGATTCATCATCTTTGAATTGTTTTGCCTTCTTATACATTAGATATTGCTCACTGCTATAGAACACTTGGCCCTCACTTTGAAATTTTGCTGGAAAGTGATTGCTCAGCGGCGAATATTTACTAAAGAATGCTGTTACTCCATTTTGAGTTGGAGAAAAAACATACTGTGGGTGTAGTTCTGGGACTGGAATTGACGTGATGTTGTTGATTGTATACTCTCGGCCTCCCAGTATTAAGCTATCAACTCGAAGTTTGGGGTTTAGGTTTGGACATTTATCCAGAGCCTTGAAGAATGTAGGAAGTATAAGTTGCCTACGCTGATGTGCCTCCTTTGGATAGTCATCTGATATGTTTATATGTTCATCTTTCAGAGTACCTTTTTTATCCATAATGGCTTGCTTAACTTTGTAGCTGCATAGCTTCATAAGGATCGGCCTTGGACGCTTATTAACTGCTGGCCCAGCAAAATGTACCCTTTCAACGTCGCTTGG
The DNA here is from genome assembly GCA_964017235.1 of Sabellastarte sp. h YS-2021. Classification (NCBI taxonomy): domain Eukaryota; kingdom Metazoa; phylum Annelida; class Polychaeta; order Sabellida; family Sabellidae; genus Sabellastarte; species Sabellastarte sp. h YS-2021. The sequence continues at coordinate 62,225,170 of OZ024938.1, forward strand.
GCTTATCTCTAGTCCATTTTCATGAAAAGTTTTCAAAACTGCAGCTTCAATATCATCATTTCTGTCTACTTTTATGCCCCACACTTTCAGATTATTCCTTCTTGAGAACATCTCCTGCTTGATCCATTTTTCTTTCAGCATCCTGTTTTCAGATTTTAATTCATTAAGTTCTTCATCCATAACTTTCACGTCACTACTTAAATGCTCAACTGTCACCTCTAGATCTGTAAGCCTTCGAAGTTCCTCCAATGCATTGCCTACTGAGGTTTCAATGGAATCCAACTTCTCTAACTTTAGTGTTATAGGGTCAATTTTGTCATTTAACAATTGTGTCAGTGTATTTACAATTTCTCCACGTTCTGTGGACCCTCTAGTTCCTGCTGCCATTTCAAGTAGTTTTATTTATAAGTAGTATCACAAGAATCAGATTTTTAAGCACAGCTATATGCAGTCAAATGTTTATTACAAACAGAGGAAACACACACTTTTATGTAACTTGTCAACTATTTATTTATATTTCTCTATAATGTTTGCCTCTGTGTATCTGTCTTAGTCTTTAAACTCTGTATTGTTGTTTACTCACTGGCTCCATGTCATGTTGTTGTAGATGAAAACTGTCATGTGTGCAGGATATTGAAAACCATATTAGTCTAGGCTTCCACTCACCAAGGGAATTAGTTTCAAATATTATCCTTTCCTTTCAGTTTTAATGTATTTCATTTAGCTATGCCAATAAAAGATATCTTGATTTTGGACAGCAGTGCATGGGTGAAGTCAAGCTCAATCCAGAATAAACAGTTAATTATAAATGGTAACAAAGCTACTGATGATAGTTTAAAGTAATCTTTTCCAGTTACTCCCCACAACATTTATGTTTCATCACAAAATAATGTAAGAAATCTTAATTATACAATTGATATCAACTTTGATATTGATAAACCATACAAATAGCCCCAAATCAAGTTTCTTTCAACCCTTTGTTTAGTCATACCTGGTTTGTAAAGAAAGTTTCACCTTTGATAGTGAAATCCAAATAAAGATGAACAAGCAGTACCTGAAAAATTCACCAGCCCTCACCTGAAGGTATTGTGAAGAAAACAAAAAAAAATGCCCTTTCAATTCAGATCCACATAGGGATCATTGCTTTGGATCAACTCTGAGGAGGGCAAAGCCATTGGTAGACTTGCATTGTATTTTTAAATATCCCACATCCAATTTATAGTTTTTGCGTTATGCACACTGATAGGCAAACAAACAACCCAATTACAATACCCTCCACTTCTTGGGGGTGAGGGTAGAAACAATCCAAGTATAAGAAAAAATGGGTGGTGAAGAAATACTTGTCACTACCAAAGAATGTCTTCCAAGAATATAAGCTGCAATATCCATCCCTAATTTTTATGGTTAACAACATCTTATATTTTTTATTGGTTTCACAGTTGAGTCACTATAAATTGTTTTTTTAGGAAAAAAAGTTAAGACTATATAATCACATTAAATATCCTAATAAGAAACAGATTAAACTGTAAGTGTATCTGAAAGTAGACTTACTTGCTTTATTGATTTGAAATAAGTGTTCGACTTGGTTAACAGAGATCTTCTATTTCATAGGCCAATTAATTGTAATATCAGTGGTAAAATATATTCAGCCTTTAAACCCCTGTATATGAACACTACCTCATACATCTAAATAGCTAAATAAAATATTCAACAATCGATTTTTAGTCCTCAGTGATGTAAAACAACCCAGCAGGCCCACGCCTTGAAATGTCGTTGATTTAGAGTTGAAAACAGGTCCTGACATTGAAATCCACATTTCAACTTATCAACTACTAAAGCTAAGTTCGTTTTCTGACATTAAAAATTAGTGATATTTTGACCAGAAATCATGGTGATTTTTGGTTGAAAAATTGACACTGACACAATTTCAACACTATTTCAAAGCTGGATTTCTGACTAGAAAAAGTAGTAATACTTCATAAAAAATCACCACTAAATCAAGTTAGGTTTTCCGACATGAAATCTTAGTCATGTTATTGAACAGAAAACAGATTGAATGTTGGGAAATGAATGACAAGTGATCGTTGATTGAAAATTCTTTTTCTAGAGGGAGATCTAGTGATTAAGTCTAACTTTTTGAAAGAACTATTGTTGCAATAGTTTTTGAATTTGTAGGTATTTGTAAAGCAAAGACTAATTTTTAAAGATTATAAAGATGATAAAGATTATGTGTGCATGTACTTGTACATTTTTAGCCATTCTCCTTATTAATTTATAGCAACAACAAAACTGATAATTATATTTTGATTAATGCAATTTCTGATAATTAAAAACATTTTGAAGCTAAACTTATATTAAATAAAAAAAGATACATTCAAACTTATTCATCAAAACTTAATAATTTGAATTTGTTTCTCAAATGCTCCAATGCACAAATAACTAGTTTTCAGTTTGCACTGAAAACTTCTCTATATAGAGAACCTAAGCTATAACATTTTATCACACAACAGTGAGGTCATGGGGGTTCCTGGTTTTTCTTATCTGTAAACTGCTACACAGAGCATTAGGCCCATGACTAAAAGTAATTAGATAACACAGCAGGGGTGGAGGTGGGGGTTTACTCTTGCTCAATTGCATGCATGGTGTTTTCTTCTTTACGTCTGTTTTTTGTGGTCAGAACTGACAACTAATTAAGGTGGGGGGTAATGGATCCATGGAGTGCTACAAATGTGGCTATTCTGGTCTTTTTTCAGTTTATATGCCAAAGTTGTATGAGACACAAGCATCTGAACTGAGCATTGCGGCTTTGCTACATGATTATAGCTTCTTTATAATATAATTTACAATATAATTTACAATATAATTATAGCCAACTTAATAAAAACATTTAAAGAAACTGATTGGATAAAATACTGAAGATATAATGTCACAATTGTTTGTTTTTTTACAAAGAAAAAAATATAAATTTATTTTAAAATTTCACAAAAAGAATTTCAATTGAAGACATTGAATAATACTGGTCCTATTAATAACATAAAAATGGATATCTAGTTGGAAAATATAAATTTACATATCTTGAGCTATTATATTTGAAAGCTGATGCAAAATTGTGTGTCATCAGAGATAGAATATTGAATATACAATGAGTCAAGAAAATATGTCATCTTGGAAAGAATGAAGTACTTTAAAGTTGTATCCAAATTGTAAAATATGTATATGGATAGTTCTTGTATAATATTAGTAAGATGCTATAATTATGATACACAAGCTACAATGATTCATATAAAGAAGACAATGCAAATAACCTGATTTTACCCATTGAATTCAACCCTATTTCATACACTGGATCCAACCAAAACCTGTTTGCAAAATCTACATGTATTTCAACCAGATTTCACCCATAAATACTACCAGATTTCAATAGTTGGTTTCAGCATGATTTCACCAGTTGAATCCAACCAAAAACAGTTTGCAAAATCTACACGTATTTCAATCAGATTTCACCCATTGAATTCAAACTGATTTCAAAGTTGCGTGAATGCTGGGAAGGTTACAATCCTTCAGTGACACTCTATGTGTTATACATCAACGATTTAGTGAATGAATGTAAGGCACGTGATTGTGGCATTCAAGTTGGAATATATAAATTAATGTTCTGCTTTATGCAAATGATCTTGGGTTCCTTTTTGAAAATGAGACAATACTGCAAAAATATTGTTCAGGCTACACTTTTGGTGTTCTAAGTGGCAACTGGCAAATTAAAAACATAAATATAAATTCATTCACTATAGGAAATGCAGGAAATCCTTGTTCTGGGCCATTTAGGCACTGGTGCTGGGGTGGAACGACACCCGGAGCGCCAAAGAAATATAACTGGGTGTTGAAACATTGCAACCATACCCAATTAAATGAACCTAAAATAAATTTAATGTGAAATATCAAAATTAAACTAATAAATATTGATGAGCAAACATACTAACAAGTTATATATTGGGAACCAGCATACTTGCTTGGCAATTGAGTCCTTTATTTCTGTTAATATGCATGTTAAACTGATAAATACTGATCAGGTAGCTGGAGATGTGAAAATATATAAGTGATATTGATAGTTGAAATTGAATAATTGTCATATTCTTGCTTTCATTCAAAATAAGCATTTTGTGTTGTACAAATGATAAAATACGGTCATGATTTGGCTTTTTAATTTGCGATGCCATATCTTAATTTATAAGAAAGCACAAAACCAAGTGTTAAAACTGCCATGCCATCTTAACACCAAACTGCAGTGCTGATTTGAAAGAGTGCATGATAATGAAATGGTTTGTAAAATAAATCCAGTTTTGTCTTGATTAGTTTTAGTTTACTTAACTGAGAGGACACTTTGAATGTCATGGAGGCATTTTTTGTGAGTTTGCATTGACAGAGAAAATTTATTGGTGACAGTGTTATGTATATCTGAGTTCTATTGCATAAAAGTGGTACTTGATGCTGCAAGACTGGATATTATAAGTGAGTGACCAATTGTGTGAACCCATTGACAGTAGCTGGCCTGACTCTGAAATTCACGAGTAATCTGTAGGGTCTACTTTTGCCATACAGGATGCAAAAAATACCAATGTTCAAGTAAACCCGAGAAAAATCCATTTGAAGCCCCCTACCACCAAAATGAAAGTATACAAGTTTATTACAGCTTTTTTTTTGTTTTCAGAGTTAGGGAAGAGAAAGCAAATTTTGCCCAATGTCGTTTTACATACACCCTTTGTCTTGTACACTTGTATAATTAATTATTCTACTTGAATTTATAAAAAATAGACAGTATCTACTTACACATTGTGCTTGGGGAATTGTGCTTGAAAAGCAACATGAACTGCTTTCCTGCCATTAACACAGCCCTGTGATATATTACCTGCTTCTTGTGGAGTCTTGTATCTAGCTTACACAGTGTAATATAAGGTACAACAGTCAATTCAAAACATTACATATGGGCCTTCAATACTATAAGGCAGCAAGAAGCTGACATATTCTGTCTGTATACTTACTTTCTGATAGTATGTTTATCACTACAAAGAAGTGAGTTTTGTTGATTTTTTTGGCGCACATGTCACTGTGTTTACAATTCCAGGTTACTGTAATATAATTAACAATAACTATACCTTTTTATTGCTTACATATCCTTTGTATCTAAAACTTTACTATAGTTTAAAGATCAAAGAGGCTTTGTTTTTGGTAAGTGAAGCCCCTTGTGATGAGTAAAACCGAGTAACAATGACAAAAAGATATATATATTGCAATGGCTTTATTGTCAGAATATTAGTATTTGTGTAGCAAAAGCTATGCCTAAAACACACAGCTGTATGAGGTGTTTATAACTTGGAAAAATGCTATCACATCTACTGCTTTTGCACAATCATCAACAGTGTTTGATTAAATATATACAAAAGAATTACAAAGGTACATGGTAAAAATAGTTAAGTAAATAAAGCGACAATATCAATAAGGTTTTACTTAATACTATAAGCAGTAACAGATCACACAATGGAAAGCTTTCATGTTAAGTGGCACAAAAATGGACTAAAAATTTCATAGACAAAAAAAAAAAAAAAAAAAAAAAAAAATCTTGGTTGTTACAAAATCTACATTTTAAAAAAAAACTGAATCAGTTGTTTTCACACATACCGGTATTGAAAACAGAATGAACACATGCATTATGACTTCTACAAGAGTTTTCTTTGCAAATCCTACATACACTAAACATCACTAAACTCACTGTAACACATAAATTTAACAATTTTGTTCAGATGATTCCATAATCATCTCAAGATAACAAGGAATATAACTTTCATAAAATTATGAATATGATTTTCTTGTACAAACAGGTATAACTAGTATCACAGTGAATTCCACACTCATCAACACCTAGCTGCAAACAGGAAAAGTAAAAGGCTAATAGGAAATGGATATATCGACAAATAAATGAAATTCATTGTGTAACTATTTAACTTTCTTGCATGGTGAATATAAATTATAACTGCTTGAATGAGATGAATGATTTTGACTTTCATAAGCATTGAATTCCTTTCCTATTTTGTACTAGTTAACAGGGCACATAAAATAAAGAGTTTTTTATCATTAAACCAACATCAGACACTAGCAAATATATATAGAAACAACCGCATCAAATAGTGTACATTTATAATTTATTTCAGCAGTATATATTTATGTTTGATTTCTTGGAATAATTAAGTTCCTGCTTTCTCATTCCCTCAGATGGTGGTTAGTATCAACTTGATCCATCTCACCTGATGTAGCATTGAACATATCATTTATTCGATTGTTAGGCTTTCAACATACCACCAATCTTAGCACACTCTATGTGCAATAATGTACAACCAATTAGTACTTGGTGCAAAGTTGATAATGTCACATACTGACACTAATTTCGTAAAAATATATTTCCAACAATACTGGAATTCCTGTACAAGACAAACATAACCAAAAGTGATAAATTTGATTTTTTTTAAACAGATAAAACATGTCTTATATTTACTGGAATGTGTAAAACTACTATTTACAAATCATTGGAATGTGTGGAAATTTAATGAAATTTAAAGAGATCAGTCAATCTTGAAATGTGTAGATCATCTGGCAGTGAAAAACAGCACAAAAGAACAAGACCAATATGTTTTCTTACAGTCACTTGCTATCCAATATCATTACACTCACCATAAAAATACTTACAAGATGATAACTGATAAGCAGTCAAACTAAGTGGTCATGTCACAACAAGCCCTCAAGTGAATGCCATTTATTAGCTTAAGTTGATGTAAATGTGGCACCATAGCAGTTTGTATTTTAAAAAACTCTGAAACTCCGGTATCTTATAGTGTATAAATATAATGCAAGCAAATAGCTTTGGTTTGCTATGAATTGAGAAACAAAAATATTTCAATTTTAGCTCAGCCAAAATGCACCATTTTTTTCTGAATAAGACAACACATTTTTGTGGGTTGGCATCAGAATATTCATTGTAAGAATGTTTCCCGTCAACAGACTCAACACTACACTTTTGACCCTAGCATATTTATATAACCTTCAAAAATAGTTTCTTTTTTTTTTGCTTTTATTGTTTATATTGACTGGGACTATATCCAGATTGACTACAAATGTATTGCTTAGTATATTCTCTATTCCTTTCTCTTTGACAGGATGTCCAAAACCTCAGCACACTTTTCATGTGCTGTTTTCATTTCTTTGTCACTGTCTTCCTCCACCTGAAAAACATGCCATTAATTACATTTAATATTGTATAATTACACAGTGTCAATATTATTGTTTTTAAAATAAAATAGTAAAAGACTCATCTTTTGCAGGTGTTGGAGGAAAAATACATTAAGATACAAGATGTAGGTCACTAGCATGTTATTAGTGGAGTGTATAACAGTCACCTCATGGGACAGGACTCAGAATAAAGCAACAAGAAGCCAAAATACACTCAAGTTCTGCAACAGATTCAAAATTTCAAAACTGTCACCACAAACACAAATGTAAAAAATATGCCATGTGACCGACTGTGCTGGGGTACATATCTATTTATCTGGTTCAGTACAATACTGGGTCTTGAAATTTGCAATCAGTGTACCCCTCTATTATTGTATGTCACTTAATGTAATCATTAGAAATCTTAATATTTACAAAAACAAACAAAGAGATTTTATCTGAAAATTATGTTAAAAGAATAAAACACTATGTTTATATGTAAATTACCCAACAATTTTCATGAAATTTCTAATTATCTAGTACCTTGACATCGGCCATATTGCTTGGTTTGTTATGTGGCATATGCGCAATGATAGTTACTCTGGGGCTATATTCACCCAAGGTCTTGGCCAAATCCCATTCTTAACTTGTTTATATTTGTATACAGAAACTAGAAATAGGACGCCCTGTTGATAGTAGCTGCGACATATGAATAGAAAGAGGATAGCATAGAAGAACACACATTATCATGTGTAATGTCCACCCCATGAACCTTTTGGCAAAATTGTACAGTAGTCTTACAAGACCCTGTTTCATTTGTAAAATATATCAATGATGGTTAAATATTTATTAGCGTACATGTAAATGATTTCAGCTTCATGCCTTTTTGCATTGGTTGGGTCGAAAATTTTGACGAAATCACTCTATCTTGCACGGTTAAGAAGATAGAAGCAAATTTCTGTTTTTCTATTTTTGGCAAAAATTTGAAAATTCAAAATGGCCGCCATTTTTGGGAAGAGGAAAATTTTTTGAAAATTGCCAAGAGTACATTTCTTAGATACCCTATGGGTCGAAAATTTCAACGAAATAACTCTATTTTGCACGGTTAAGGCCAATTTGTGCTTTTCCATTTTTGGCAAAAATTCGAAAATTCAAAATGGCCGCCATATGTGGGGAGGGGAAAATTTTTTTAAAATTGCCAAGAGTACATTTCTTAGATACCCTGTCGTTCGAAAATTTCGACGAAATCGCTTTATCTCGCACGGTTAAGGAGATAGAAGCAATTTTGTGTTTTGCCATTTTGGGGAAAAATTCGAAAATTCATAATGGCCGCCATATGTGGGAAGGGGAAAATTTTTTGAAAATTGCCAAGAGTACATTGCTCAGATACCCTGTGGGTTGAAAATTTCGACGAAATCCCTCTATCTCGCACAGTTAAGGAGATAGAAGCAATTTTGTGTTTTGCCATTTTTGGCAAAAATTCGAAAATTCAAAATGGCCGCCATTTTTGGGGAGGGGAAAAGTTTTTGAAAATTGCCAAGAGTACATTGGTCAGATACCCTGTTGCTTGGTAATTTCGACGAAATCGCTCTATCTCGCACGGTTTAGGAGATAGAAGCAAATTCGTGTTTTGCCATTTTTGGCAAAAATTCGAAAATTCAAAATGGTCGCCATTTTTGGGGAGGGGAAATTTTTTGAAAATTGCTAAGAGTACATTACTTAGATACCCTGTGGGTCGAAAATTTCGACAAAATCACTCTATCTCGCACGGTTTAGGAGATATGAGCACATTTGCCTTTTTCAGTATTCAAAATAGCCAATTACTCATTTATTTAATTAATTACTCACTCATCTATGAAGCAATTCCCCCCAAAAGCAATCCCATACAAGCTATTAACCCAATGAACCTCCATACCAAATTTCAGAAAGCTAGGCTTAATAGCATTTCTTAAAATGTCTGGAAACCAAAGAGATACTCAAAAGTAGCAAAGTAGCTATTACTCGGTTAGCTATAGAGCTATCATCACCAAAAGCAATCCCATACAAGCTATTAACCCAATAAACCTGCATGCCAAATTTGGTAAAGATAGGATAAGAACTGTTGCCTAAAATGTCTGGAAACCAAGTGGGACGCCGGAAAAAGCAAAAATAATTTGTCCACCCCTCAGTGGGGTGGACATAATTAAACCTATAACTTGCGTAACAGCTTTGGTGAATAAGGCCCCTGACTTCATCTATTTACATGACTTGCATCTGGATACTATTTTAGCTCAAGACCCAAAATCAAGATCAAAAGAATGTCCCATGATGATGCATTTCACAAAATTTGAAATTTGTCATTTCTACCTGTTTCTTCAGACCAACATCTGTGACATCTTCACAGTTGGTTCGGACATTCTGGTAAGCTCCCCACACTCCAGTTTCTATACTCTTGACAGCAACCTATACAATATAAACACAGATTACCTATCCAGTTTAAGACTCCCTCAACCAGTCTTCTATGTACTAAAGAATTCTTATTTATAAACACTAAAACAGACACAAATGTATAAAAATAGTTTTCTTGAAAATGCAACAAGAATCTAAGAACTACTTATTGCAAGTGAATTACTTATTGTAACTTTATTTAAACATCTTGAAGATGGTTCTATTCTCTAACCAGTACTTGATCTGACTGAATTATTTGGGAATGACACTTCCAATGCAATTTACAGACTATATAATCACAGTTTCATGAGCGGAGGAAGATTTTGCATTGTAATCCACTGACAATAGGCAGATAACCATATAATTTAGAGGTTTCATTCAAACTGTTAACAAACCTTACATGGTGAGTTACTCCACAATCTCAGTAAACAAGTACATTTCTACGGTACCTTGGTGGATAAACCCAAACATACCCTTTAGGAAATGTTTTTCACACTATATTTAACACTTTATTTTATTACCTTATATATTATTTGCTTACATTTTCTGTCCTATCACTTTCCTGGAAGTTAACTTTGCATTTGATACTGTAGGTTCCTTTAAATATGTACATTAGAGTTGTACCACTAACTTGCAGGTCAGATTTACAGTTCTATGACCTGGAGATATTTAACAAACTCTGGGAGGCAACTGTTTATAATTATACATGCTTATATCATATCAATAACATGCTGGTTAGATTTACATTTCTATGATCTAGAGGCATTTAACAAGAACTCTGGGAGATTGCTGTTAGTATTGTATCAAGCCATTCACCTGCAGGTCAGATTTACAGTTTCATGTTCTGAAGATACTTAACAAAACCTCTTGGAGGTAACTGCTAGTGTACGTACATGCTTACAGATCATGCCACTCACCTGCAGGTCAGATTTACAGTTGATATTGCAGATCTTTGCAAGTTCTACCAGTGTGGGCCAGAGTGAGTTGGCAGCCACCATCACATTCATGGGCATGGCTATGGCTGTTTTCAGTGACTGGGCCATTGCTGCTTCTCGGCTAAAAATGACAGAAAAACAACAGCAGCTTAGTTTATTTATGTCACATTGAAAACATTCTCTTTCTCTCATATTTACACTTTGAACTCACCTGCAAATCTGTTCTGGCATTTACTTTTCCAAGGCTTACAGAGTAACAATGTAGTATTATACCCTCCCCCTACATTGCCATTTACATCATACAAAGGAGATCCCTGGTGGGGAGGGGCTCCCCATTTCAAACATGTTTATTTTTCTTTCCCTGCCCCCAACAGCTAGAGTAAGAAATCTAAAATTCGCCACATATCTGAAATTCGCCACATGTAAAAATACTAGTAAAATAAATGAATTGTGGTGAGATTTGTTGAATGTATAGTAAATTAAGGCTTTTTGAACTGAAAAATACCAATTTTTAGACAAAAACATTATTTTCTTCATAAAATTAACTAAGGTTTTAGAGGTGGCGGATTTTAGATTCCTGGCGAATTTTAGATTTCTTACTCTACCATATGTATTTGTAACCTAGTGGGGGCCACAGTGGCAGAGCAGTAACACTCTCACCTCCCACCTCTGAAATCGGGGTTTGGTTCCTGGCCCAACCTCAAGTGGGAAAGCTGGTAGTTGCTTGCTGTTGGTCAGCAGTTTACAGTACAGAACCATGACCAACTGTATGTACTGGTTTCCTCTGCCCATAAAACTACCCGTCGTGATATGACCTGTACAATGTGTTGAAAGCGACATTAAAACCCAAATAAAATTGTAACTTGTTGGGATTTTACATCAAGCCTATTTACATATGTATACATGTCTCTAACAATCGTTTTTAATATTTTGTCATAATATAATAATTTTTACTTCAAAGAACACATTTATAGCTAAACTACCAGAAGGCTCACAATGAAAGATTTTAACACTGAAAATATTAGTATAGACCTATTCAGTCTGAAACTCCTGCTTTATACATTAACTGGAGTCCAACGCAACCTTCTCATTTATTGCAAACATAATATAAACACTGTATGAACTGCTATTATAAGAAATTTGCACATAAAACAAACAATTTCTTCTCTTCCAGTTGGATCAATATCCACATATTTTCCATAAATTTTACGAATTTTTACTAAATAAATCAACAGATTTGTCATGCATTTTGAGTTTGTTTATGTCTACCGCCATATTTACAGGAAGTGGGTGCTTTCGGTAGATTCTAAATGTCAGAACACCGTTATTCTTACCGGATTCACCTATACTTTATACTACACTTTATCCCGGAAAGTGTTTCTTAAATAATAAACAATATAATAATAAGGGAGTAAAATAATCGATTATGGGTCGATCATCGCTCGGAAAAATGGACGAATAATCAACCATGAAAATTGGAGGCGATTCCCAGCACTAGTATAGAGGCATAGTTTTAAAAATGTAAATATGGTAATTCAATTAAACTTACAATTGTTTCTCTTCCTCGTCATTCTGTGGTAGCTTGCATGCAGCCTGTAAATCAGATAAAGCTTTGCATGTTATAATGCTTGTATTTACCTAGTATTAATGCCAAGATTGACCACAAATCTGCTGTAGCACGTAAGGAGAGACGAGTATACATGTACCCATTCTCTGAATATATACCTACTTAATATTTCATCATTAATGAGATTCTTGCACCCCCCCCCCCCCCCCCCCCCCCCATTACTACCTCTTTCAGGAAGAAGCTTAAATTTTGCCAACCAAACAGCATGGAAAAATATTAGAGGTCTTTTGAAAGCCTTCATTGTTACCTCAGACACAACACATACCATGTAATCATGGAAAGCGGCTGCGTCAGCATCTACAAAAGGCAGCAGGTCTTTGGATGCCTGATACAGAGGCGGTAGTAACTTCCTCATCTGGGCATCAAGATGACTGAACTTCCGGTTTCCATAGGTGAGGAAGCCAGTCATGGCTCCTAATGCTGCACCCTATAAGAAATATAACAAATGTTTGATTTTTAAATTTGATTATGAGGGCCAATGAGAAACTTTCAGTTTGATAGCTGTGAAAAAGTAAAACAAAATGGTTAATTTTTCATACTTGAGGTTTATCACAATGGACAGGATGGTATTCTCTAGGAAAGGTCAGTCATACCAGATATATTCTAATTCTAATTGGACTTATAGTGCTTAATCTCCCCAAACAAGAGGACTCTAAGGCGCAACTCTAGATGGCATTTTTGTCTGTCCTTAACACTGTCCACCCCTGTATATTCACGTAGATCTATAACAAAGAAAGTGTCCTAACACATTAAACTGTTCTGACACAGAACTGCTGTAAGCGATGACATACTTTTCCATAGTAACACTTGAATCTCTCCCCCTTAAAATTTTTCTTGACTTATTATCCAGGTGGGTACTGCTGCAGACAATTTCAATAGTTGATAAAATACTTGCTGAATCTCTAACTGGTGCAAGGGTGTGAGTACTGATAAAGAACTAAAACGGTCAGAGCCACTAAGGGTATGGTTTACAATTGACCAACTAAAAGTAAAAGTTAACGAACTTGAGGCATTACAAAAATAGGGCTGTGAACGATTACTCAAGCCTCGAAAGACAAGTCGATCTTTGCTAGTACTCGAGTTCATTTTAAATCCTCGGTTACTCACAAGGTATTGTATTATCGCCCACGTAATGAAACGCTTGTGTAAAATATGCTACATTTCAGCATTTCCATAACGTAATATCAATTAAAGTGGTTACTTTTGCTTGAAAACGTATTATTTACTCCATATTCTAAAATATCTGGTCAAATAGAAGACGTTTTTCTTCAAAAGTTTCGTTTCTGGAACCGACTATTTGTTTACAGAAGACTTCTAATGGTAGCTACTAAATCTCGCAGTTACTCGAATTTGGGCCGGTTGTCAGAGGGCGAGTACTCGATGCCGTTTTTCAGCACCCGTCCCAGTCCTATACAAAAATGATGTAGATGAAAAAGTTAATAACTGTTAAAATTCTCTCCCAAAAAGAAAGAAAACCCAAGAACATTTCCACAGACAAAAATATACTTTACCAAAGTGGCCACAAGAGCCGAGACTGAGCCTCCACCTGGCGCAGGAGAGCGGGCACCAACTGTCATCACAAACTCCTTCAAATCCATAGACACCAGAGGTCCATCCTTCTCCTGATCTACCATGTATCTGAGTAAATAACAGGACATAAAGAGTAAATCTCAGCTTTGATGTAGTGATTAACACTTATATAAGATGACTACAGGAACGTAAGGCCCCTAAGGGATATAAATGTATCCAACTAAAGAAAATATTCATCCTTATGATCCACCCAATGTATCTCAGTAGACTGATTTTGAAAGTTTTTATGTGTTTTCTTTATTCAGACTTCTGGAGGAACTCCACTTTGGTTTTATGTTAAAGCTAATTTCACATTAACATTAAGTCAAAGTTGGGGTTGTACATCCTGTTCAACAGCCGGGGTCATATTGGGACAGGTCTTCAGCATTGCCACTTGTGGGAGTCGAACCCACACAGAGGTGACAGCCTGTGAACAGGATGCCAAACTTGCTGATCCACTAGGCCACTGAGGACCTCCATTCATGTTCAGTACAGTCTGTATATTAACATAACTCACCCTTACATGTTTTCTGACTAACTACATGCTAACTTCAATATAGTTACGTTTGTGGACATTTGACATTCAGTCTAAAAGATTTGAATTCTGTGCACACACACTACAATTTGAGGACATTCTCAGAACGATTTGTGAAAGAACATTTGAAGATCTGTCTACAAAGAAATGGCCGAGATGTCTCAAGTTAAAAATTGAAGATTTATATTCATTTTGGTTAACTATTTACAATCTTAATCTCAATACAATTCATCTCTTACTGTAAAAATACACTACATAAGTTGAAATATTAGATGGAAGAAACTTTAATGGTGTTCCAATTTCAAGAAATTCATGATAAGTAATTTGCACTTACACTGTATTTCTGCTGGTGCAATAAATACAGATTTACATTTTTAATTGGAATTAATTTTCACTGTCCAAGTTCATCAGCTGTACACTGTACATTAGAAATGGTGAAAAGTTCAAGTTCGATTCTATTCTATAACGCTTAATCTCTGCCAAGGCAGACTCAAAGGTGCAACACCAAGTCCAAGTTACACATAATATTTTATACAAATATAAAAAAGAGATATGAGAGGAAATCAAAATAATTAAAATATAATAAGAATCTAATTACGACTGAAACAATAATATAGGTGCACTAACATAAAAACAACACAATTATATACAAGTACGGTGTACTTATGCACACAGGTGGGTGTAAAATAATACATTGATTGAAACTGGTGAAATTTATACACATTGAGAAAAGCATGTACAGTATTAGATTACATAAACTAGCTAGTAAGTGATTTTTGAATCATAGATGCAATGGACTATAATGTCTTTTTGAGTAAAAGATAAATGGGCATGTCTATATAATATATAAAGGGTTCATCTTTTAACGACCCAATATTACAATCTACATCCACAATCTCACAATATAACCTTTACTGTTGAGACGTCTGTATCAGATGATAGCCAGTAGTCAACTACTCTTATCGGGGGAAGTTTCCACCTGGCTTTATTTGGATTCATGAGTTTGGGTGTGAAAAATATTTCTGAGTAAAAATTTTTTAATCTGTATTCATGTCTTCCATAGAAACTGAAAATGAAACTTTTGTTTTTGAATTTAATGAATTTTGAAATAAGTGTAATTTTCTTTCAGTTGAAAGTTTTTTGCAAACACAAGTACTTCAATTTGAGAACAATTATTATGTAGTACTACTTGATGCCTTTGGCTGTTGAAAGGGTTGTCTTCTTTAGCAACCACAAAAACTTAGAAAAATATATTTCTTAATGTGTTTTGTGTAGGGATTACAATAGTTTATTAGTAACAGGGTGCATGGGATAAAAACAGGGTGAATTGTATTCAATTCTAATAAAATTTCACTGTGGTTGTGGTGGATTAAACAAAGCATATTCAAAGATTAAATTATGGGAAAATTTCAGTATAGTTTTACAGTGATCAGTATGATAAAAAGAGTGGTGATACTACTACTAATGTGTCTCTGTTATTAACCCACATGTTCCACAAATACTTTAAAATTAAATCAACCGTGCTTTTGCAATAATTTTGAGTGTGCATAGTTCAAACAATTCACTGGGCAGTTATTGATTTAAATGACAGACAGTTCAGTTTACAAAATTGTCATTTCATTTAAAAAGTAGAATAAAGATAATAATAGAACTTACTCAATTATTCTTTCTTTGGGATTAAAACCACTAAGGGAATGAAGACCAAGGCGATCAACCACCTAATGAAAAAATACATAAACAAATTTGAAAGTTTTTTTTTTCAAAAATGGTTTTGTACATAGGGACCTTATTTAAACAAACACAACTGGTTCAAAAGATGTAAGTCAACTCAGACACTGTCACCCTACTTGCTTGTAAAAAAATTTGCAATTAATTTCCAGATATGATCTGGGGTTAAACTTCTTAAGAACACCTTGACTATAATTTGTAGCAGTTGATAAACAGCAGGCCTTCTATTATCCAATCAAACTGGGGGATTAAGCCTTTGGTTGAATAACAGAAGATTCATAAAATGGATGAGGTAGTTTAGCATAAAACATTAGGAAAATACAAACTTAAGAGAGAGTTGAGATGAGGTTGTAAAATCAAATATAAGGGTCAGATGAAGAGATTCTTCTGGTTTTCAAGATAAAGGGTTCATCTTTTTTACCATTATCAAGCCTATAGCCTGTTTGACCACGCCCAGCAGATACATTCTATTTAGACAATTTATATTGCATGATTCCCAAAATATCTAAATGTGTAAAAATGTTTCAGCCATCAATCGAAAAAAAACAAACTACCCAATGTGTATACAGTGTTCGCTTTCGTCAAAAATGAATGCGAGACAGACCGTCTCCCTTCACTTGAAAAGGCGAGACAACTGTGAAAAAATGTGAGACATGTTTTGCGTCAAGATATTTTGAAATATTTAGTTCCAATTTGGGACTGCATAAAATCTTCTTTATTTAAATAATAAGAAATAGATGCTAAACTAAAAGTTCAAATAAATAAAATATTTAATTCTGTTTTTATTTGTCTTTTATTTTTTTTTTAAATTTCATTTCTAAACCACATCTTAATGGCCTAATGGCTGGGTGCTACTGTTTTTTAAAAAAATATTTTTTTTTTACATTATTGTTATCTGGATTCATCAAATAAATAAATAAATTGCATTGCTTCTCTTTTCTTTGAAGAAATATATATTTTGTCTCTTCCGATAATAGACAAATTTCTTTGGTCAGTAGTTGTTTCGATTGTATCGCCTGTGACACAATCTGCAGAAGACGAGTTAAAAAATAGACATAAAGCACGGAACTCTCGTGAGAATACCCGAAATGTCGCGTGAATTACTATTAGCTGGATGTATCAAATAAAACAAACTCAATTTCATGCCTTTCTCGCCTGTTTCTATGAGGAAATATGTATGTCGTCGCTTCCGATAATAGACGAATTTCTTTGGTCAGTAGTTGTTTCGACTGTTTCGCCTGTGACACTATAAGCAGAAGACGAGTTTAAAAATCAACAAAAAGCACGGAAATCTCGCGAGAATGTCCGAATTCTCACGTGAATTACTGTTAGCTGGATATATAAAATAAAATAAACTGCTTTTCTCAAATATTTCTATGAGGAAATATGTACATCGTCGCTTCCGATAATAGACGAATTTCTTCAGTCCGTTTTCAGTGTTTCGCCTGGTAGCGACAGCACAGACGCGTTGGTGAGTTCGTTTTGCGACAACTCGCCCCAGAGTGTGTACAAACTCGCGAAATCGCGCTCGAGAGCGAACACTGTGTATAGCAGGGTCTAATACAATTTGAATAATGCCTTTGAATGCCATTTTTTGCCTTTGCTCATTACTGCATCACTAGATGAAATAGAAATATTTTATCCACTTTGTCACCCTGCTAGTGAAAAGTTTTTTCCAAAAAGCTACGTCCTTCACATTTAGACAAAGAAACAGACAGAAAACTTTTCCCTGTTGAATAAAGAACTTGACCTTGTGATGACCTTTTGATATTAAAATGTGGTTCTTTATTCATTATTATTATTTGTTATATCAATAGCAACTGGCTATGAATCATCATGTACTTACAAATCATAATATATAGCTACCTGAATATTGAAAGTTAGACCTGCAAAACTGCTTTTCAAATTATGGGACCAAATGTTGCAGAACCAAACTACCCTATTGTTATCAAAACAAAAACTAAGGCTTAATAGCCAACAACTTGCATTTGGCAGAGTGACACACGTAACATAGAACAGTATTAATTATCTCATTCATTTGTTCAGGAAAGACATATTGTAAGTAGTTTGGGTTAATCATGAAAAATTAATGTGGGACAACAGCGTTTTTACTAGGGGTGTGACGAGTTCAAATAATTCGGGTCGAATGCTCGCAGATAAAAACTCGACTCGACATCAAGCATTCGTGAAGTTTAGTATACACCTCAACAGGAAACGACATCCAATATGGCGGCTCCCGTAAACGAAAAAGATATAAAAGATCGCTTGCATTAGTTATTGTCAGCACATAATATCCATAATATATTATGTTAAAATGGTGGATTATGCGATTTAATTAAGTAAGGTGTGTTATTTATGTTTTATTAACTAAAAAACATAACCGGTTCTTTAGGTTATTATGTATACATGAGCAATCGACCCTGAGAATGGTATCGAATTTTCGTGAAATTTGCCTCGCTCGGCGAGTGTTGACTGCTCGGTCGCACCCCTAGTTTTTACAGGTCATAGCTACAAAGGCAGGTGGTAGGAGTAACATCACTGTGATCTAACAACAAAAGCAGTTAAACCCATTGCATTTTGATACTGATATAGGATACACATGAATATTTATGTGGCTTGGCAAAACAGCAACAAGCCCAGGTTTTATAATGTCTTAAGATATTAGTGAAAATTTGTTTTGACAGTTTGCATTTTTTCAAAATTGAAAGAATAGCTTTTTGGAATGATTAGCAAATCAATGGGTATACCTGTCACATGATATAAATACAAAAGCTGAGTTCATTGTATGACTCCCTTTGGTTCAAAATGAGGTAAATAAATGGAATAATCCACTGACAAAATAAATGTAAGACATTTTAAAAAAATTGTCTCATTTTGAGCACATGCAAGAAAACACTCTGCACAAGTCTTTCTCTCTGATAACTATCACTTCACTGCTTTTTGTTAACAAACACCAAGTGACAGAATAATACAAATAATTTAAGCAAAATAAATTCTATTAATAATAAACTTTGTTTTATATTCATTATAAATTATAAATATGATCTAAAAGTGAGACTAGGTTCAAACTGAAATAGACCAAGTCAGTTAAAATTGATTGTAAGTTGTATTACTTAAGGAGGAGTAGGTAGCATCACAATCTCAGTGTCAAAAGGTCAAACCCATAAGGTCATAATAGTACACGTTCTCAGTGAACCCCACAAAAATAAAGTATTGGAACGAATCCATATACACAGTGAAGTGATGTGCCAGAAAACTTAAGATTTTCACACAGTGTTGGTATCACATCTGAATATTCCAATATCCATCATTAATGGTTCTGATTTCAATATTGATATTAAAAATGTCAATTTTAATGTCATTTACCAGAAATTAGAAAGCAAGAGGCTCACCATAAGTATACAGATTTGCAACCATCAAGCATTAAAATCCCAACTGCTATATTTTTCTGGGACATACTTTGGCGTTTTGAAGTCTCAGTGCCATATTCTGTTCTAGTTATGATAATTCTGAATATGTTACACACTTTTTAACATATTGGTAACTTACACAGAAGTTAAAGACGGTGCATTTTTGGCAAGAAATGGTAGTTTAATATCAGTGGAAATGGAAGCCAAACTGATGCCTGATAAATTGATACTGAAGGTTCAATGCAACACCAACACTAGTTTCAGACAGTAAAAGAACACAGAGATTAACAAGAATTGTTGACACATTTCATGAGATATATTCTCTTTTGGCAGTGCTAAAACTTACTCAAATATTTTTAGAGGGCCTCTGGAATGTAAGCCCATTCTCGAAACAGCCTATTACAATAGAAGTTCATATTTAATGTAAAAGACTGAACATTGCATATATATCAACAATATTTGAACTTAAACTTTTATCATTAACTGTGGTATAATTTTAGACACATAAATGCTATTTTAAAATTGCTAAACAACTGAACATTAGATGCTAATTTGTTCTTAAAATGCAGATTTATTTTGATTTTGTGGCAGCTTATCTTGTGTTTAAATTCTGTGTAAAATGTCATAATATTTAAACAAGCAATCATTGCCTGTGAACGGGCTCTGTGTCAGCTGACTTTGTGTTTTGAGCTTCAAAACAAATTGCGTAGCTGCAATACTTTCGAAGATACAAGCCATTTATTCATTAGGTAACTGCTGAAAAGTGTGACAGTAGATATTACTCACTTGGCTATATACATAGACTCCCAAACAAAATTTCATTAAAAATAATTATGAAAGATGCAGGAGTGATAGTCACACAAGGGAATCTACTTGTGGACTATAACATAAGCGCAAAATAAGAGACAAATCCCTTCAACAGTTAACAGGGAAATTTTGATAAGTAATATATATTTTTACACTTCTGTTGTAATATCTCACATGTAATGGCTGTGGGAAACAGAACATACAAATCTGCATGCATTGAAGAATTTTTCATCCTCGATAGAAACAGTATCTATTCAAAGAAACAGCATGTCTCTGGGTCTTGTACTTTCAGAGGGGAAGTTGTTCATGCAGACGTGGACGCAGAGACTGAAGAGAGATGCCATAATGCCAGGTGACTGACAAGTCAGCTGACATAAAAAATCACTATGGAGTCAATCATAAAATGACAGATAATGAAGTTTGGATTTTATGTCCTATGCAACATCCAAGATCAGATCAATACATATCCTCAGTGTGCAAACAAGTTGCTGATGTAGGACTGCAGAGTGGACAGAAATGTAATTAAATGCCAAGCAGCTCAACCAACCTGCCAGAGGCTTTTTCATTGAAAGATAAACCTGATGTTCCCACACTTTGATGGAGAATTTTTGCCATTATTTCCATATTTAATGTCAATACCTGAATTGAATTAATGCCATTCTACTGGTGTTGAATAGTGTTATAATAAACACAGGGCAGTACTGTAGTATCATGGTAAATGTAATAATTTAAATAACTAAAACAGGATACATAAAGTTCCACAAATGCATGGCATTTACAATCATTCACTTATTATTATGATTTATTCACACAAAACTAGCATACTTTTATGTAAAAACAATAAAAGGCAAAATGTTGATTACTGCACAGCTGATAAATTATATAAAACACTGATATAATGCTATAAAATTTAAATTATAGTAAATGGTGGTCAATATTTGCACCACAAATCTATTCTTTGGAATTTCTAAATGAATGATCTGTGAATCAACAGCTGTACTTTCCCTTTCTCTACCTTGCAGCGAGTTGAATATAGATTTATACATATTTCCTGTTACAAAATATTGTACATTGAAAAAAAAAAATCACTAGTGCAAAACAAAAGTGTCATAGAAGACAGGGTATGATAAATTGACATACATACAATGTATACATCTCCCAATTGCAAGTTTTATAATTTAGTCTTCATAATATATAACAGATTCTTAAGACCTTTTGCAATGGAAACTTCATCATCTCATTGTACTCTTTTGGCACAAATGTGAACACAGATATGGCGTTTGTAAATTTATAGTATATCTATATAATGTACTGTAGATGGTACTTCCAAACATTGGTTTAATAATTCAATTTATTAATAATTACACTGCTTTTAACCTCCACCTTCAAGTTAATATTATTAATATAGTGTAGTATTAGAGTAAGAAATCTAAAATTCGCCACATATCTGAAATTCGCCACATGTGAAAATACTAATAAAATAAACGAATTGTGGTGAGATTTGTTGAATGTATAGTAAATTAAGGCTTTTTGAACTGAAAAATACCAATTTTTAGACAAAAAGATCATTTTCTTCATAAAATTAACTAAGGTTTTAGAGGTGGCGAATTTTAGATTCCTGGCGAATTTTAGATTTCTTACTCTAATATCTTGGACTTTCTTATGGGTAACAGACTATTATATTCTTTGCAGTGAAGACCAGGACAATTAATGTACAGTTAAAGCACTTTGCAGGCTTCATTTAATTTTTCTGTATTTTGTTGTCTAAATAGTTTACTAGGCAATTACAGGACTTATCTTTGGCGAGTTGTCAACTTAAAAAGGTCATTTGATCAATTTTTAACAGCTTTGAAAACAATGCATAGGTCAGGAAGAGATGGAGGATAATAGTGTAGACTGTTTGATCAACATTTTGCAGTATAAACCTTACTAGTTCTGTTTTTATGGTCTCCCATCCAATCAGATCTCAACAACAACCACTGAATTCCTTAATGAAAACCGAATGATTCTTTATAACCTTCCTTAATGGTCTGACTTTATCATCCTTGTAGAATAGGCAAAATGTAAGCTGAAGACCTTTTTACAAGAACTCGAGAGGGCCACGGTGGCAGAGTGGTAACACTCTCGCCTTCCACCTCTGAGGCTGGGGTTCGGTTCCCGACACAGCCTTAAATGAGAAAGTTGGTAGCTGCTTGCCGTTGGTCGGCAGTTTACAGTACAGAACCCTGACGAACTCTGTGTACTGGTTTCCTCTGCCCTTCCAACTACCTGTTGTGATATGACCTGTACAGTGTTGAAAGTGACGTAAAACCCCAAATAAACAAATAAAATACAAGAACTCGATTCCTGTTGTCCACCCTACTCACCAGTCTAATCTTCTGGTCTTCCTCAAGTATGAAGAGATTCTCCTTTTCACAGTAGTAGTCTGCCGCATCCATGATGGCTTTCAGAGGCACAAGACCCACCACCTGTGAGCCACATACTGCCAGGTTCAAATCCTAATAAATACAATAGCCACTGGTTTAATAGCTTCAATGTAACAGTGGAATTTCACCCTGGTGTGGTGGTCATTAGCTTGTATTTCCTTAAAGGATACTGTCAACGAGATATTATGATATCTGTGGTCTTGTGGTTAGAGTTCAGGACTTCAGAGCACAAGGTCTGGGGTTTGATCCTTGGTTGGGTCATGGAGATTGTACCTAATCATGGTATTTACACGTATTTACAACATCCTGACAACTACAATGACTGCTAATCAAACTGTGTGTCAGTATTGGGAAAGCTGCTGACAAACTCTTCCCTTTATATACTATTCTCTCATCTTACCTTGGCATCCTTCACGACCTCCTCATAGGCTGTGTACATAGGGGTTTTCTCAAAGTCTGTCAGGTTCATAGAGACTTGTGCCATGTTTGCTTCTTCCAGGTACCAACCTATTCCTTGGACATGCTTCAGTCTACCAGGCTATAGAAATCAAGTGAGGAAACTGGTAAAAATATGGATTCATTTGTGTTATTTTTTTAAAAAAAAATTACATATATAGTTCTTATTATATTAAAACAGAGTACTTGTTCATGAGTAATGGTCAAACTGTACTGGATATCAGAAATGTTGCAGCCCTGTATTACATATAAGGACATTCTGCCAGTGTATCTTTAAACAAGGACAACATTGTTTGTGACTGCAGAGTTTTTTTACCATATAAGGACACTGAATTATTGATTTTCTCTGTATAATACAGAACTGATCTAGCTAGTATTGACCTTTCTTATAACATACTGGAGTGACCTCGTCACAAATTCACATTTTGAAGTGTGAACAGCCTAGTTATGCAGACACTTTGAATATCTGGATACAGACATATGTATTAGAGGCTGCCGAATGGATTACTGGACAGATTGCATGACACAGTGGACAAACTTGTCTAACTGCTAGGTGGAAAGGATGACGGTCAGGTCAGACTGGTTTTATTAATAATGCATTTTGTATGAATTATTTAGAGTATCTCAATTGACTCTAATTATTGTTTTGATTGTAAATCAATTTGTTGAGTAAAACTTTGTCTTTTCCTGTTACAACTTAAAAACAACCAGTAATTGCTACCGCACTTGCACCTTGGACCGTATCACCTGTGACGGGTAATAAGCTTCTACAATAGTATCAGTATGTCCCATAGTCAAGTCTTACCTCCTTTTCTGATCTCCCTTGTTCTCTTACATTTATTGCAATTCTGTGGGCCTGTTCCTTTGTTGACAGTAAGTTGACATTATAGGCAATCAAAAACTTCCTCGCCCCAACAATTGTGGCACCCCAGCTAGGTACGAACTCTGGTAGTCCAAAATCTGGTTTCCACTCTGGTTTTGTAAGCTGTTTTAAAAACAATTAAGTCTAATCATGATCTCACTTCACATTATTTGTATTTCTTTCACAGAATATATAAGGAAAGGTAAAATTCACCACAGCATAGAAGAGTTGTACAATCCATGAAAAATATTGATCATTTATCTACAGTGCATTTCATTTGGCAGATATTATAATATTAACAGTATTAACAAAGTTTAACCTCTTTTTACTACTGTTGCTACTGTTGTGATAAAACTTGAATTGGGACAGACTATAAAAGAAATATTCTGTAAAATTCTGGGGTCGTATTCACAAAAGGAATCGGTTGAAAGATCAGTGAAAAATTAGCTTAAGTTAATAAAATAAAATTGGATTAGGATTAGGATTTGTATTCAGAGAAGATAAGTGATTTTCAGATTAACTTTTGGATTAACTTTAACCCACCCAGCAGAATGGATTAACTGTCAGATCAAAAATAGCCTAACCTACTGCACTTAATCCAAAAATTAGCTTAACTTTGTGAATACAAACTTAATTCAAAGATTAGCTAAGCCATTTTTCTGTAAAAGTTAAGCCAAATTTTTGCTTAACTCAATCGGCTTTGTGAATATGGTCCCGGACTTGTGCGAAATAGTAAAGAAACAAGTCAAAGACAATCAAAATATCAATTTGAAAACTCTTTTATTTTAAAATTTATCAAGGAAATACTCAGAAACAAATACAGTTTCACAAACAAGTTTCTTAAAAGAATATGCTTTGTAAAACATGAGGTTTTACTGCTGGCAAAAGGAGGAGACATTAGAAGAGATAAATCACCTGAAAATTAAGGCATTGTGTTCACCATAGGAGGAGTATAATATTGACACATATTAAGTTTAACTGTTGACTTACAATCTGTGAAACAGATGTTATCCTTTATTATATTAATCTAGTATTTTCCAAAGTCTCAACAATAGTAACCAGACACAATATACACACACTTGTAATACCCTTATATCCCCTTACATGCTTACCAGACTCTCCTCTTGACATCGGCCCCTTCTATGTGCATCTACCCATAACCCATGGTGCTAAACTGACTCCCCATTGACATCAATGATGTTTTATGTTTTTACACATTATTTACTTCTGATTGTTTGAAATTTGTACATTTTCTGAAGAATTGTTCAGAAACAAGTGTTTCTACATAGTAATGTAGGATAAATGGATAACAATTCATCAGTTTATCACATTTCAGTACACTTGTATTAAAGTTACGACATGGAGTTTGCCATACCTTGCCAGGCAGGCCTTCATACTCTCCGTCTCTTATAGCAGCAACTGTTTTTCTGCTCTCATCAGAGGCAGCAAACCCATACAAATATGCTGAAATAAAAATAAACATTACAGTCAATTCCTAGGACCATTAATGATGAAGATTGCTGGCGTTTTTAGTAAGTCCATCCCATTTCACCTTGAAAAGGGAAAACGTAAACAAGCTCAAGAAATTGGTTTCTTGTCATTGCAAATATATTTTTTATATATTTTCTCAAACTATAAATGTCTGCTGGTGTGGCAGCATGATAACTACAATACTACATGGGTTAGCATGAAGTGGGTCGATTCATGAAGTGGGTCAATTTTTCAAGAAATTCTACCAAAATAACAGTTTGTGGTATTCCTGTATCATGAAATTTTTGGAAAAGTTTTACAGTACATATTTAAATTACAAAAGATCAGATTGGATGTTTTGATGTCTGTTAAATTTAATAATTTAAATTATTAAAAATAAATTTTATTGCCCTTCTCATATGAGGGAAAATCCTGACTGCAATTACACCATGGCATATTCACAAACCAGATCTATTTATCATGGGTTTATTGATATTTTGTTTGTGGCGAACATTTTCTGTGAACTTTTAAGTATGATAAATCCAAGAAACACATTGACTTGGTCAAAATATGAATATTGGAAACGTATTTTTGACTGAAAAATCGACCCACTTCATGAATGTTTGGAGCAGATATTTTTCAAAGATTTTGTACAAATTTACATTTGAGAGAAAAAGTTATGAACCAATTTTTGCATTTTATTGCTGCTATCACTTTCTTCTGTACATCTGCCAAACATAATGTTTCTGGCCAATCTTCTTTTTACACAGCACTAAAAACACTTGAAAAATCGACCCACTTCATGCTAACCCATGTAATGTATATCTCAAACTTTTGTCTGGGTGTATAATTATTATAGCTTTAAGGTAATATTGCTTTAAAAGTTGATTAATTCCATGAAATATATGAAAATAAATCATATTTTTGATCTAAAATAGAAGGGTTGTAAATATTGAAATGCAGACATTCTGTATTGATATTGAGATTCAGAGAGCTCTATTGATATTGAAATAAATCTTACAGTCCCTGACATATTGCTCTAATGTATCAGACGTTGAATTAACGGATATTTTTTTGAGAGGGAAGGATGGCGGAGACTAACTAAAAGGCTTTTATAAAGATCATTTGTGTAAACATAACATTGTGTAAAATAAACAGTGTTTCCTGAGCCTATTTTCCTGGAGGTCTATTGATCCAATCCTTTGAAAACCATGGGTCAATGCAAATTTTTGAGGGTCAGTTAGGCTTGACCCCTTCTGGTTAAACTGCAGGTTATAAAAATAATGGACAAATGATACCTAAAATACCTCCCAAAGCCAGTGTTTGTGTTAGAAATGTGGGCATTGAAAATGGGGTACAAGTAATATTCTGCCACATTTTCCTCAATAAACAAAGTTTAGATACACCCAGTTACTGAAAAGCAATAAATTAGATTTAAACTTTTTTATCACTTTGACAGCAAATTACAGTACATTGTACATGGTTGTACATTCATAAAAATATCTTATTAAGTACACCTGTGTACATCAGGATAAAGAAAACAGGGTGATTTTAAGGTTACCGTAGCAAAAATGAACTGAAGCACTATTCAATTTTCAATGACATATAGTATATTGATAGTTTCTAAAAAATATTTTATTTAAGCTACAAGTATGATATTTATACTATTTGAAAGATAAATTATTGTAGTTTATGTTGCTTTTTATTTGACAAAAATCCATTGAGTGGTTCCAAAGTTACAGTGTTTTTGCTACAACCCCTGTCAATATTTTCGAATTTCAGAGGTAATATTTTCTGGGGAGGTTTCCTGGGTTAAAAATTCAAGAATTTCCGAGATTTAGTAGAACGTGTTTCCCACTGCAAAAGATATTTGTCATCATTCGGAGTCATTGTTTCCAATTGTGTCCTTGCTGAGGTCCCGTTTTGTTTCGATGTGTATCAGTTTGAGTAAAATTTGCTAGGGTACATTCTAACACTGGCCGTTTAAGATGGATCTGATCTGCGTAACTCTCATCTCACATGAAATTTTAAAATCAGTGCTGTTTTTATTGCATGTGCATCTACGCTTTCAGTAAAAAATCTTGTGTCCTTTGCTGTGTTTTGTTATTGAATAATGCGAATGCGCACACGTGACCTCGTGAACTCTTCACCTCTCAACCTTTTGATCTCACGCATGCGCAGTAACAGGTAAACAAACAGGAAAGTGAACATATTTTTTTTTTTTTTTTTTGAAATTGGAATAAAAAAGAATTGCTACACATATAGACAAAATATCTATATTTCTTTTTACAAATACTTCTGTGTCAGTCTGACCCTCAGGTAAATATAATGTGCATAAATCGCTTGATTTCAACGTAAATTTACGCGCATTTGTGCATAAACAGAAACACTGATAAAGATTCCTTGTCTAAGCATTTTCCTGCATGTATATGCCCACAACATAACATTCCTTAAAGTTAGCTATTATTTCAAGCTTATCAACACTGAGGTATAAATTCTGAATAGTTTTTGACATATCCCTTGAGTTTCTTGAAGATAAAAATGATTAATAGTAAAGTTTCACTGTAGATATTTGTTACTGACCAGGAACACCAATCTCAGCAGCTAACCTCTCAGCAAACTCCTTGGCACACTCCACACAGTCATCCATGTCCACGCCTTTCACTGGCACAAAGGGACAAACATCCAGTGCTCCCAGTCTGGGATGTTCACCTGCCAAAGATAATGCAATGGAAGATTTACTTGACAAACACAAGACCACAGACACTTCACCAATATCAGGTAGATGTAAAGTTCGAATAACGCTTGCACTTGGGTCTCACTTAACCAAAGGCTACTGCTTTATTAAAACTGGTTTTTTTACTTTCTTTTCAACAGTCAACGTCATATAAGGACAAATACCTTAGTGATTCCCATGGTTGCTAGGAGCAGGAATTCAAACAATAACCACAGAAGTGGCAGCCAAATGAGTACCAAGTAGTATTATGATCGAAAGTAATTTTGGAAACATGGTCCTGAAAACAGAAATTCAACAAAAACCAGATTCATTTAAATAAGTATACACCAAAGGTTCTGTAAAACTTTTACACATGTATATGAGCATAACCACAACTAAAGTGTGGTTTATTTGACTGTGACATTATATATGTGACACTTTGGATATTAATTGACTGTGTATTGACAAAATATCATATAAGTACACATTATTCAGGGTTTCTGTGAAATATTTTATACTTTAGATGTGAAATAACCGAGAACTGGTTATTGGACATCTGTAAGCGGATTTCGTGTAAATTTATATGAATTGAATAGAAACAGTTGAAAACATACCTTTTCAGACTAGCCTATCCTCCACCCATAGCCTATCTCCCCCATCGGATGCTAATATGGATACTGACCTTTTTTTTTGGAACTGGACTATCCGTTTTTGGACATCAGCAACTTAGAGGATGTTTACATCAATTTGGCACTTTATAAGTGGTTCTTACTTACTTACTGACTGACTAACAAACTATCCGGTTTGCCGCATTTATGACTAATATAAAGAAAGCAAGACCTACTCTAATATCATATGAACTTTTATAGTACTGTCCCACCTCCATCATCTGACAGACTCTAAGGCGCAACTATCCATAAAAATATTGAATAATGAATAAGTGTCCATTAACACAGCCAGGTTATATCAAAGAAGACACAGGAAGCGGGGTGGTTAAGGCAGAGTGGCTTTTGTAACAGTCAGTGAAATAGTCAGACAAACTGGTTTTCCCTGGACAAATATTACCACTTAATATTAATCATTAAAGTATCAAGTATCAAGGTACACCATATCCAAATATGTATGAAATCCCACAAAAAGTTTTAGATTAATTGCTACCCCCCCCCCCCCCCCCAAAAAAAAAAAAAAAAGATAAAAAAGATCAATAGCACAAGCATTCTCGATCACAAAATTTATCTTAAAAGATATCAATAGTACTGGCTGGTAAGAGATCCTAAATACAGAGCAAATAGAAACCTTGGTGTCTCCTCATGTCAATAAGCTGATAGGCTGCCCGTGCCCCATTAAGAGCTCCTTCCACTACCGCTTCAGGTGAACCCACAAATGTGTACACTGTGCGATTAGTGGATACTCCAGGGTCCACATCTAAAAGATTGCAGCCATCAGTAGTTCCTATTGCAGTAGCAATAGCATCTATCACCTGGCAATACAGCAAAATAATGATATATTTTTCAAGCAGGTTATAGTATTAATGGTATTTATCACCTGGTAATACTGCAATAATGATATATATGAGCTGGCAATACAGTAATGAGATTAATTACCTAGGAATGCAGCATTTAATTATATCTATCAGGGACCAAATTTTTGGCACAAGCTATCTGTGGAGGAACTAGAGGAATGCTTTTGCTAACAAAAGCGAAGCATCCCTGAAAGTTTAAAATGGTTTTAATAAGCATGCTGTAAAGCTAAGAATGCACAAAGCTGCGCCGTATGCTTTCCCAATACCTCTTAATACATTCTGAAGCTATAAAAGCAACGATAAAGGAGATATAAGGCAAAAACTCAAAATCAACTATTTTATTACCCCAGTTTGACCCATAAGGAGGGGGGCCGGGGGTAAAACTGACCGGCTATTTAGACTCTCCACATGTGCTTTCCCAATACCTCTTAATACATTCTGAAGGTATAAAAGCAACAATAAAGGAGATATAAGGCAAAACCCCAAAGCAACTATTTTATGACACCAGTTTGACCCATAAGGGGGGGCCGTGGGGTAAAACTGACCGGCTATTTAGACTCTCCACATATGGTTTCCTATTACCTCCCAGTACATTTTATCCCTCTAAATGCAATACTTAAGAAGATAATAGGGGGGTTGACCTAAATTTAAGGCTTTCAGATTGGAAGGTGTCAGAAACTTACTCATAAATGAGACATTTTTCAAGGGATTGCTCCCAAAATCTAATCAGCTCGCGTTTTGGATAGTATGAACAGGTGTGTCAAATTATAAGGCTGTGTAGCAAGTAGTTTTTCCTGAACTGCGATGACGGGGTGTACTTCAAAAAGATTGTTTTTGATCATGTGACCTTCATAAAGGTCAAAGGTCAAATTTAAGGATGCAGAAAAATTTTCCAACACCTAAGGTATATAACTGCCAAATATGGTTTGAAACCTTCTAATAATAAGGGAGATATTCAAGGGAGACCATAATGCGGCGGCGGCGAGGAAACTGAGGCGAAAACAAATAAGTGCCCTTTCAGGGACGCTTAATTACAAGAATACCTATAACCTGACATTCTAATGATCAACATTGAAATATCATTTCACATTATAAAGTATATTATTTACAACAACTATTTAACCAATTTTTCATTTATCTAAATCATAAAATTATTAACAGACTGATGGTAATTTAAGTGACCATAAGTTTAAACAAGAGGGTCAGAAATGCCCCAAAAGGCGGGTTGCACAGGCAGCAATAAGGTTAGCAAATGCTGTAATTAAATTTAGAAACAAGGAAACAAATGTTAGGTCACCCAGTTAAGGTAAATGTGTTAGACGTGCCAAGAAATGTAGAACTTGTAATCTAGGTTACATAATTGTATCTATGCTATAAACGGACAAACGAATGGATGGAATTACACCAATTTCGAAACCAACTTAGCTATGATGGTGATCTATCACCCTGTCAAATTTGAATTTGATTGGACAAAATGTTTTTGAGTTGGAGTCCAGATATGGAAATGTTGATGGACAAATGAACAAACAGAATTACAGCAATTTTGAAAGTAACTTAGCTATGATGGTTATCTATCTCCCTGTCAAGTTTAAATTCGATTGGACAAAGTATTTTTGAGTTAAGAGTCCCAAAACGGAAATGTTGACAGACAAATGAACAGATGTAATTACACCAATTTTGAAGCAACTTAGCTATGATGGTGATCTATCTCCCTGTCAAGTTTGAATTCGATTGGACAAAGCGATTTTGTTTTAGAGTCCGGAAACATAAATGTTGACGGACAGACAAACGGACAAAAAAACAGACAAACTAACACATGGAATGACACCAATTTGGAAAGGAACCTAGCTATGATGGTGATCTATCTCCCTGTCAAGTTTGATTGGATTGGACAAAGCGTTTTCAAGTTAGAGTCCGGAAATAAAAATATTGACAGAAAAACGGACAAACGAACAAATAGAATGACACCAATTTCGAAAGCAACCTAGCTATGATGGTGATCTATCTCCCTGGCAAGTTTAAATTCGATTGGACAAAGCGTTTTCAAGTTAGAGTCCGGAAATGAAAATGTTGACGGACAGACAAATGGACAAAAATGGACAAACGAACAGACGGAATTACACCAATTTCAAAAGGAACCTAGCTATGATGGTGATCTATCTCTCTGTCAAGATTAAATTCGATTGGACAAAGCATTTTTGAGTTAGAGTCCGGAAACAAAAATGTTGACGGACAAACAGACAAAAAACGGACAAACAGTATTACGCCAATTTCAAAAGGAACCTGGCTGTAATGGTGATCTAACTCCCTGTCAAGTGTGAATTCGATTGGGCAAAGTGTTTTCGAGTTAGAGTCCGGAAACGAAAATGTGGACGGACAGACGGACATCGGACACATCAATCTAATAAGCGGGTTGGTTACACGCAACCCGCCTAAAAATAGCATCAGAGATACCCATTCCCCACAGCCTGGACAAATAGTTTTTAATGCCACGAGATATAGAAGATCTGAAACAGTACAAAGATCGGGAGACTTTCAGAGCAAAAAGGTCAGTTATGAAAAAGTCCAAATAATGTTTATGTAGAGAAAATACTTCCTACAGTTTACAGTTTAGGAGATATGCCCAAGACAAGATTTTAAAGGTTACCATCACCACAAGGTTAAAGGACAAGTCAATGTCACATCATAATGTTGGACACTTACCGAGATACAGCCCAGACAAGATTTTAAAGGTTGAGGTCACTACTGCAAGAATCAAGGCCACATCATGACGTTGAACCCCTAACCAATGTCCCTACAAAGTATCAACGTCCTACAACTTACACTTTCCGAGATTTAATCCCAAGCTTTTAAAGGTCAAAGTCATTACAGCAAGGTCAAATCCAGGTCACATCATGATGTTGGACACCTACACCCCCTAAAAATGTCCCTATCAAGTATCAACTTCCTACATCTGACAGCTTCCAAGATATAGCATGGACAAGATTTTAAAGGTCAAGATTACTTCAGCAAGGTCATACGTTAAATCAAGGTCACACCACAATGCTGCATACCTGTAACTCCTAACCGATGTCCCCACAAAGCATCAGCCTTCTACAACTTACGGTTCCTGAGATATAGCCAAGACAAGATTTTGAAAGTCAAGGTCACCCCAACAAGGTCAAAGGTTAATTCAAGGTCACATCATGATGTTAAACATTTACACCCCCTAACTAATGTCCCTACCAAGTATCAACTTCCTACACCTTATGGTTTGTGAGATATAGCCTGGACAAGATTTTAAAGGTCAAAAGCCAGAGTTGGGTTTTACATCATATTAGGACATCTTGGGACAGGTTCTCAGCATTGCCACTTGTGGGACTCGAACCACACAGAGGTGGCAGCCTGTGATTAGATGCCAAACTTGGTGACCACTAGGCCACTGACGACCTCTTCAAAGGTCAAGGTCACAACGTCAAGGTCAAAGGTCAGATAAAGGTCACAGCATGATGTTGCATACCTACATCCCAATCAATGTTCCCCTCAAGGGTAAAATTTGCCACACATAACAGTTTCTGAGATATAGCCTACACAAGATTTTGAAGGTAGGTGTCACTATGGCAAAGTCAAGGGTCACATCAAGGTCACACCATAACATTGCACATGACATTACACCCTCCACCCAATTTCCCTACCAGGTATCAACATCCAACACCTTATGCCCCCAAGATACAGCCAACTAAAATTTTTCCTTCAGCCCAGCCTCCTAGCCGGATGCAATGGGTGAAAACAATACTGGCATAGCCTTTACAGGCTATGGGATAAAAAAAACATTTCTAAAAATACATTTTGTAACAATATGTAGTACTTACTTAAAACAAGATTTAAATTTAATTTTTTTATTCATTTTAAGTTTCATAAAAACACATGAAACAACGTATAAATTTAAAGCCAAATTTAAAGAGATTAAAGTGCATTTAAGTCAAATCACTAATTTACCTGTCAAGTGTGATCTTTCAATAAACATCATCACAGGTTCATGGCAAATTGAAAAGTGTTTCATAAGTAATAAAATCGATACATGTATACTATTTATCAAAGCATCATTTACACTTATACAAAATAAAAGCTTTATAACATTATATAGGATTTTGTTCTCAAACAGAGGGATAATAAGTTTGATATATCTATTTTTGTTAACCCATCAAAATACTCCACCAGTGAAATTTAACACCCAATAGCCTTTACGTGCGGGTATTGTCTCTCATAAGAGGAAAACTTTCACCTTTTGCATATTTTTTCTCTGATCATTTAAATTTACAACCAGTGAGGCCTTAATTTAAACAATCAATGTCTTTTCAATTTGTACTTCGGCCTACTTAAAATATAAAAACAAGCATTTCTGTATGTTGATGTGCACTGTGACACAGATATTTTCACATATTCCACATATAAGACAAATACATGTATTTGTATGGCAAATGTGGCTCGTTAAATATCATAACAATCTTTTTCAAATGAGTTGTTTCCATCTCCTTTGAAAAAGTTCAAGTACAGGATCTCTTGAGACCGTGTCTCACACATATGTTTTACAGTGTTTATAATCTTCCATAAAAGTTACACCTAAAATATACACTTTTCAGTTAGTGATAGATCCTTATAATGGTCAGCATCAAATGTTTTAATGTTAAAATTAACAGACCCAAATACTTGAAATTTACAAGTTATGAATAAGGTCCTTAAATGAATAGCATTATATAACAAGGGGATATTTTTGTGACAAATCAATATATGTTAATAACAAGAGGGTCAAAGATGCCCCAAAAGGCGGGTTGCACAGGCAGCAATAAGTTTAGTGACTGCTGTAATTACATTTAGAAACAAGGAAACAAATGTTAGGTCACCCTGTTAAGGTGAATGTGTTAGACGTGCTAAGAAATGTAAAACTTGTAATCTAGGTTACATAATTGTATCTATCCTATAAACGGACAAACGAAAGGACGGAATTACACCAATTTCGAAAGCAACTTAGCTATGATGGTGATCTATCTCCCTGTCAAGTTTGAATTCGATTGAACAAACCGTTTTTGAGTTAGAGTCTGGAAAGAGAAATTTTGACGGACAAAAAACGGACAAACGAACGGACGGAATTACACCAATTTCAAAAGGAACCTAGCTGTAATGGTGATCTAACTCCCTGTCAAGTTTGAATTCGATTGGACAAACCGTTTTCGAGTTAGAGTCCGGAAGCGGAAATTTTGGCGGACAAATGGACAAACAAGACAAATGAACGGACGGATTTACACCAATTTCGAAAGGAACCTAGCTATGATGGTGATGTATGTCCCTGTGAAGTTTGAATTAGATTGGAGTAACCGTTTTCGAGTTAGAGTCCGGAAACAAAAATGTGGACGGACAGATGGATGGACAGAAAAACGGACAAAAACGAAGAAACGGACGGAAAAACGGACAAACAAACAGATGGAATTTCACCAATTTCGAAAGGAACCTAGCTATGATGGTGATCTATCTCCCTGTGAAGTTTGAATTTGATTGGTCAAACCGTTTTAAAGTTAGAGTCCGGAAACGAAAATGTGGACAAACAGATGGATGGACAGACAAACGGACGAAAAACGGACAAACGAACACACGGAATTTCACCAATTTCGAAAGGAACCTAGCTATGATGGTGATCTATCTCCCTGTGAAGTTTGAATTTGATTGGTCAAACCGTTTTAAAGTTAGAGTCCGGAAACGAAAATGTGGACAAACAGATGGATGGACAAACGGACGAAAAACGGACAAACGAACACACGGAATTTCACCAATTTCGAAAGGAACCTAGCTATGATGGTGATCTATCTCCCTGTGAAGTTTGAATTTGATTGGTCAAACCGTTTTAAAGTTAGAGTCCGGAAACGAAAAATGTGGACGGACAGACAGACAGACGGACGTCGGACACATCAATCTAATAGGCGGGTTGGTTACACGCAACCCGCCTAATAATTCCAAAACAAGGCAAACAGGGTATTATTATGTGTTGTACTTTTATAGTAGAGGTTTAGTGTTACGTTTTGGCCATCAAAACCTTAAATGCAAACGTATTTACGTCAGTATTAGATGTGTATCTGCTGACTTTTAAGGTTTGGGGGTCAATTACGTTAGGTTGTATACGTAAGGGCTGGCTTATTTATGTTCACTCACCCCTATCTATTTTATTTAAAAACTACACACTACAAATAAATATCCCACAAACCCATAGACAGATAAATATGTACACCACATTTTGGTCAGGTTTCAGTTCACTATATTTTCCCATATGAATACCAGAGGTCTGTTTACAAACGGTGCTGTTTTTATCACATCAAAGAAATTAAGTTGACCTGCACTCTTTTATATGGACGTATTGCTAAACCCTTATTTAACGGCCACGGTGGCAGAGTGGTAACACTCTCGCCTCCCACCTCTGAGGCCGGGGTTCGATTCCCGGCACAGCCTCAAGTGGGAAAGCTGGTAGTTGCTTGCCGTTGGTCGGCAGTTTACAGTACAGAACCCTAACGAACTGTATGTACTGGTTTCCTGCCCTTCCAACTACCCGTCGTGATATGACCTGTACAGTGTTGAAAGCGACGTAAAAAACCCCATATAAATAAATAAACCCTTATTTAACAAACGTATCCTCTTCAAACTTAATGTATATCTCTTACGGAATTTTTTTTACGTTAGGTAGCTGTCAAACACATCACTAAACCTCTATTATTTCTGGCTCAACCTACACCTGTTGTTTTGATGTTCATATATCTTCAACTTCCATTTACTTGATCATCTAATCATTCTAATGTGTTTTGTAAGGCTTAATTTAGTTTATTTTCTGGAGTTTTATTCAATCTTTCAGTTTCTTTTGTGGTGTTAATAAATTTAATTTTGTGTGTAATCATATGCTTAAAATTATGTTACAGTAAACTCTGTGAGTAGTCACAAATCTCCCTTTTATGATACATATTTTGAATAACCATTAAAATGTACACTCATTAATGGTATATTCACTCAAACAATGCTTTATCTATGAGAGCCCTCTAATAATATTGAGGCATGTTACTACATGGTTATCACAAAGGCAACTTTGCATTGGATCAATTTATTAGATGACATATTTACATAAGCCTCCTAATCAATCTATTTTACTTCAGAATATTTCAGACATTCATTGATCAATGTAATTGACACATCCAAAAAGGGCTGGCTCTTATGTAGATCACTACATTTAAGACTTTTCCTCAGTACTAAAAAGGTAATAATGAGACTATTAAGTGTAAAAATATAACTTTAAAGATTAGATTTCAAGTGTATAATGGCAAGATTTATAAGCTACTGCCAAGTTTTGGGAGTAATTAAGATCGACCTTTAAGTATTACTCAGTATTGCCCACGTTTGCAGTGTTGTCTAGTCTGGGTTTTGTCAGGGTGGGTAATACCCAAACTGCTTGTCCTTTTTTCTTCTCAAATTTGACAAATTTAAAGGCTCAAGATTAGTGTGCACATATAAAATACACACTAAGACAGTAGATAATTAATTATTACCTCCGCCAAGGAGGTTATGTTTTCGCCTGGGTTTGTCTGTCCGTCTGTCTGTTTGTGAACAAGATAACTCAAAAACTTATGGACGGATTTTGATGAAATTTCTCAGGATATGTCTGAAAAGGTAAAAGGAAGAAATGATTAAATTTTGGAAGTGATCCGGATCACTATCTGGATCTTCTGGATCCATGAAATGTAATGTTTAAAGACTGATAACTCAAAAAGTTATCGATGGATTTTGATGAAATTTTCAGGAAATGTCCTAAATGGGACAAAGAACAAGTGATTAGATTTTGGGAGTGATCTGGATCACTGTCTGGATCATCTGGATCCAGGCTGCCAGATGCGTTTGTGAACAAGATAATTAACTCAAAAACTTATGGACGGAATTTGATGAAATTTTCAGGATATGTCTGAAAAGGTAAAAGGAACAAATGATTAAATTTTGGGAGTGATCCGGATCACTATCTAGATCTTCTGCATCCATGAAATGTAATTTTTAAAGACATGCAGACAACTCAAAAAGTTATGGATGGATTTTGATGAAATTTTTAGGAAATGTCCAAAATGGGACAAGGAACAAGTGATTAGATTTTGGGAGTGATCTGGATCACTGTCTGGATCATCTGGATCCAGGCTTTTTAAAGGAAATTATAGCCCCATAATTTTAGGGTGGATTTTGATGATAGTCCAGGAATTGAGATCCCTTGGCGGAGGTCTGTGCTCTCTGAGTGCTCTTGTTTATATGTCCATCTGATAAAATTTGCAACAAGCATATCTAATACTCCAAGTCTCCAATCATAAATTGATATCCCATGCACACAAACAGGCTGGTCGGGACTTGACTATACTAATTTATTTGACTTTTCCACCAAAAAAGAATAATTTGACAAGTACATTTTTTCTAACTTGAAGTGCATATATAGTGTAAAAAGTTTCGCATCAACAACATATATGCATACATTTAAGCACAAGTTACCAAAATCATTTAAAATCTTTACACTTTGAATTAGTTTATCTAATTGATAAATATGTTGATAGCTTTATAATGTGACTCAACATGCTAACTTACATTATAGATAAAGTTTATTTTAAGTATATCCCAAGTTGTTATGATTAAAATAGCTATAAAATAGACAGGTAATACAATAAAAACACATAATTTAAGAAAATATAAAATAATAATAATTGCAAAAGATAACTATGATTCAGATAAATGACAATAAAACGTCTGTATTATTCTGAAGAACTTACGCATTTCCTTTGTTTCCTATTTATATATTATATCATGTGTGTGTCATATATTCTCTGTAGTAGATATACTTTCTCATTAATGTAATTGTTACTATTTGGTACAATTTTTTACTCTAAAACATGTTTTGCCTAATGCTGGTAATATTGTAATTTAATTATCTCACACTATAACCATGTTAATTATTATCTTGATTAAGAGTGACTTATAAGCCCTTCAAGGCTGGGCAATGTTGTATTTCTGCTTATCTCATTTGTATATTGTATATTGCATGCCACTATAATAAATAAATAAAATAAAAATAATACTGCCTTGCTACCAATTATCGCCGGGTACCAACTATCGCCGCCCATAAATTAAATATTTATATTTCAGTAATGGCCACATATTTAGAATGCTCTTTCGTGTGTATTTGTTCTATTCACTTGGGAAATTGTTGCATCTTATTTGCTAGACTTGGGATGTACTCTTGGTCAAATTATGTCTATTTGAATTCTGTCTGGCGATAATTGGTACCCGGCGATAATTGGTAGCAAGGCAGTAATATATCAACATACATGCGTACATCATATCCTTTAAAAAATTTTACAGAAAAGGAGGTGGCTGTATTGAGTAACCATGCATTAAATTTACTTGTACTGTATTATGGCCAGCCCCATACTACTTCTAGTGGTGGTGGACCAGTTCACGCCCGTGTACCCATTCAAGCCCACCCCTAAATTTCTCCAAAACAATCACAGTTACACAATAAATTACAAATGTATATGATCAATTTGATAATTATCTATCATGTGGTAAACATCTTTTCTATGAAAAGCTATTAATCTTTAAGAAAATTGAGGGTGGGCGTGAAGAGGTACACGGGCGTGAATTGGTCCACAACCACTACTAGTAGCGTGATCATCAACTAAAGTATTTAAGATACAATGTAATACTCAACTAAGTTTATTACTAACAAAATTAAGATTGATGTTCAGCAATAAAAAAATCAAATTGAACTGTGTGATCTCCAGATTTGTACTGTACTGTACAGTAGGCTTAATTAGCTACTACACTGGCCAGAAAAGCACAAATTTGCATCTGTACAATAAACACATAAATAACTCCCAAATAAAATCATGATCACCTCTTTTCTCATGCCCTCTGAAAAGTTTGGTACACATTCAACAATCCTTGCCATGGTTGGTGTTTTCTTTCTAAACAGATACCTTATATTACTGTGCTTTATATATTACTACCACTCCACTGCAAATACCTGTCTCAACTAGGTCCATGTGAACTACGTCACCAAGCTTTGAGGAGTTTACCTTGGCAAGGACGTGACGTACTTAATTCTTGTGTACATATGACGTTTTACACATGCATGAAATTTGTGTGTATCGGATTTTCAATATTCTGCAAATAATTAGCGCGATACAGCTAATTGGGTAAGTTATTACGGATGGTTGCGGTGAAGGATAGTATGATCTACGTTGCTGTACCCGAGGGATCATTTGTCAACACTGATGCAAATATCTAGGTCGGTTTTAAAAGCATCATACACATACACCCCAGTGGTACTGTACTGCACTGTACTGTACTGTACAGTGTAAAGTAGGGTATCACGGATATGGGCAATAACGGACACGGGTACGGGTGAAGAAAAAAGGACAGGTGAAGTTCCTACATAAAGAAAGCTCGACCCCAAAACAACTGACACCTTATCGTCGGCGTGCACAATTTGCCTTTTGTACATAAACACATTCTTTTTCATGTTCATTTATTCATTTTATAAACAAGTCATTCATTGGCACAAAGATGAACTTTATATTTGTTGACTGTTTTGTTTCGCAGCTGTGAACAAGAAACATACAGTTTACTTCGTTTAGTTTGCTACCTTCCTTTAAAATATAAAGGTCAAGCATTGGTGTGGCTTCCTTTTGCATCAGGGATATTTTGTGATTTACCTCTAGACAATAAATTCGGATCACAAATGGGTAAGGGAAAGTATCAACGAACAGATGATAGCATATACATAGTTGTAATTGACACTAGAGCTGTTATCATTAGCGATGTCTGTAGATCAACACTCGCCTGTTAGATGCGAGTTGAACTCGAGTAAATGACACAAATATAAATAAAATAACAATGTCCAGATATTGTCATCAAGGAATCCACCATGTTTAGTACCATGGTACCATGTTATTGCAAGGAAATATATTTTGTTGCCGGTTAAATTGTGCAGATATGTATGAGCACTTTATGGAACACGTAAATAAGGGAAATAAAAAAACGACCATTGCTCATTGATTTTTATATCGGCTGACTTCTCAGTCAGCTGACATGTCATCACTCTGCGGCGTTGGCGTACGCATCCGTATGAACAACTTATCCTCCTAAACTACAATACCCAGAGACATGCTGGTTTTTTTTTAAAGATACCTTAACTATCGTCTATCGAGGATGAAAAGTTATTCAAGCCATGCAGATCTGTTCGTTCCTCTGTTCCCCAGAGCCATTACAAGTCAGGTACCCCCACACAAAGTGTGAAAATTTCAATACTTTATCACAATTTTCTCAATCACTATTGCAGGGATTTTTCTCATATCTTGCATATATGCACTAGGCCACTAGTGGATTACCTTGTGTGAGTATTAGACCTGGATCTGTCTTAATTTTTACCCCACAGCCCTTAAGGACTGTCGGGGTATTGTTTTCACCCATGGTGTCCGGATGGGCGGGCGGGCAGCGGGAAAAAGTTTGTCCGGACTGTATCTCAGAAACCGTAAGGTGTAGGAAGGTGATACTTGGTAGGGACATCGGTTAGGTGGTGTAGGTGTGCAATGTCATGGTCTGACCTTGATTTGACCTTTGAGCTTCCGTAGTGACCTTGACCTATAAAATCTTGTCCGGGCTATATCTCAGATACTGTAAGGTGTAGGAAGTTGATACTTGGTAGGGACATTGGTTAGGGGGTGTAGGTGTGCAACGTCATGGTGTGACCTTGATTTGACCTTTGACCTTGCCGTAGTGACCTTGACCTCTAAAATATTGTTTGGGCTATATCTCGGAAACCATAAGGTGTAGGAAGTTGATACTGAGTAGGGACATTGGCTAGGGTGTGTAGATGTAAAACGTCATGGTGTGACCTTGATTTGACCTTGTCGTAGTGACCTTGACCTATAATGCCTTGTCCGGGCTATATTTTGGAAACCATAAGGTGTAGGAAGTTTATATTTGGTAGGGACATTGGTCAAGGGTTATATGTGTGCAACGTCATGGTGTGACCTGGATTTGACATTTGATCTTGCATATCTGATGCTATTTTATGTCTCTACAAGGATATCTGGTACTATTTATCTCTCTTATATCACTCTTATATCTTTTTACTTGAATCTTGGTTGTTGCACCTTTGGGTGTCTTTTGGTGTAGATTAAGCACTGTTAAAGTCAAGTTAGAAGTCATTAACTGTTTTACTTCTGCAACTTCCCATTGTAACAGATGGCATTGCATCAAGTGAGCCACAGGGTTTGCCCCAATTTCACATAAAAGCATGTATTGCTACATCTGTATGTATGGGTAATATTCAAAACATCCAAACCATAATTCGACCATACAAATGAAAATCAAAATGGGAGAAGTCTTAAACCTTCATAATTTTTAGTCTACTGAATTGTCTTGTTTTAATACTTATTCTTTACATGCAATTTCTTTCTCTTAGATGTTATTTTCTCTACTTAAACATTATTTGGACACTGACACTGCTCTGAAAGTATCCCAATCTGTGTACTGTTTCACTACTTCTATATCTCATGGTGTTGAAAACTATTTTCCCAGGCTGTGGGGTACGGGCATCTCTGATGCTATTTTTTTTATTAATTTTTTAAATAATTTTTAATGCAATCAAATTCATGAAATCATGCACTAAATCACTTATAACTTGAAAAGTATTACATTTAGAGCATTTTGTTATAATATGTTATTCAACTACTTTTTCCATAGCTACAACATGGTAAGTAACTTGAGTGTCTATTCCAATAGCTAAGTGAGTAATAGCTACTTTCTGATTTTTTAGTACCTCCCGTAATGAGTAAAATCACCTATAACTTGAAAACTATTGCATATTATACAGAATTTTGTATAAGTATGTTATTCAGCTACTTTTGGGTCAGCTACAACATAGTAAAATTTCAGACCTGTAGCTCAGTGTATAGCTGAGTAATAGCTAATTTGAGGTTATCACTGTTGAGGAAATTAGTTGTAACTGGAAAACTATTGCATTTAGAGTATTTGTTTAAATATGTTATTCACTTAATTTTTGGTCAGCTATAACATAGTGAAATTGCAGAGCTGTAGCTCATTACATAGCTGAGCAATAGCTATTTTCAGGTTCTTACTGTTGAGTAAATCAGTTATAACTTGAAAACTATTGCATTGAGAGTATTTTGTTTAAATATGTTGTTCACCTACTTTTGGGTCAGCTATAACATAGTGAAATTACACAGCTGTATGCCATGGCATAGCTGAGCAATAGCTATTTTCAGGTACTCACTATTGAGTAAATCAGTTGTAACTCGAAAACTATTGCATTTACAGTATTTTGTTAAAATATGTTGTTCACCTACATATGGGTCAGCTATAAGACAGTGAAATCACAGACCTGTAGCTCATGGCCTAGATGAGCAATAGCTGCTTTAAGGTTCTCACAGTTGAGTAAATAAGTTGTAACTTGAAAAATATTGCATTTGGGGTATTTTGTTAAAATATGTTGTTCAGCTACTTTTGGGTCAGCTATAACATATTAAAATTGCAGACACAACTGAGCAATAGCTATTTTCAGGTACTGACTGTTGAGTAAATCAATTGTAACTTGAAAAATATTGCATTTGGAGTATTTTGTTAAAATATGTTGTTCACCTACTTTTGCCTATAACATAGTGAAATTACAGACCTATAGCTCATGGCATAGCTGAGCAATAGCTATTTTCAGTTTCTCACTATTGAGTAAATCAGTTGTAACTTGAAAATTATTGCATTTACAATATTTTGCTTAAATATTTGGGTCAGTTATAACATAGTAAAATTTCAGACCTGTAGCTCCTTGCATAGCTGAGTAATAGCTACTTTCAGGTTCTTACTGTGGAGTAAATCAGTTGTAACTTGAAAACTATTTCTTTTATTATGCTACAATAGCTTACCATGTGGGACTTAATGCTGTTCTCGGGTTGCCACACCCGGGGCCAACGTCTTAGAAAAAAAAGACAGTTCTTGTTAGCCACCGGATACACAGCTAGTTGTCGTCACGTGATAGCCTCTGACCTCTCGCCCTACTTTCTCGTTGGCCACGCGAATTAGCAATGCTTTATTTTGCAAGGAATATTATTTCATTTTTACCAGGATATTCTAGTCGTTAGATATGGAAACTACACCAGTTTCTTTATTTTATTACATAGAATCATAATTCGATGTCTTTTCATAGTTCAGATAAGTATCTTTACTATATTTTACAACTGAAGTCCACTTCCGGGTTCACGTTGTAAAGCAATGGCGACTTGTTTATGTGGTTTCTAATACAGGATATATATATATGCCTGTCAGTAAAATAAAATAAAACAAAATATTTAAGCCCTATCTGCTTCATTATTGGACCCCTTTTAGGGTTTAAAAGTGTATAAATGTAACACAAACGAGTCCTGGCCGAGTAAAATCTCCGGAAACAACTTCCGTTTTATTGTCGAGACAGCAATTTCTTGTAATGCACGTCTCGTGTTGGTAGTTTTTTTACAGGAATATATGCCTGTTGAAATCAAATTAAATAAATTTTGGAAGGGTTTACCCCCGTTCTTTTACTCTATTGGTCCATTTTAAGGGTTAAAATATGATATAAAGCACGATTCTAACTGGGGGAATCCTCGGGGAAACCCTGTGATGACGTCACATCTAGACCGCATGTGCTGAGAGACGCGGTTTTCTTACAGTACGTTTATAAATAAAATAAAATAATATATTTTATCCCTTCTTCCCTGTATTATTGACCATTTATAAGGTTAATACTTAAATAAACAGGAATAGAATTCTTCATTAATCGTCTAGACATTACGTGTCTCTTTAGGCTATAAGGTAACCTTGGTTACCCATTATTTTAATTATATTTTAATTCATCCAGTTTTAAATTATAATTACTTGTTTTTTAGATTCTATGTTATTTAATAAAATTCTGTGTAATTTCTGCTTTCATTATCTCACAACTAGCCCTAC
The DNA here is from genome assembly GCA_964017235.1 of Sabellastarte sp. h YS-2021. Classification (NCBI taxonomy): domain Eukaryota; kingdom Metazoa; phylum Annelida; class Polychaeta; order Sabellida; family Sabellidae; genus Sabellastarte; species Sabellastarte sp. h YS-2021. The sequence continues at coordinate 62,269,962 of OZ024938.1, forward strand.
CTGCAGTGAGGCGGGTGGGGCAGGTGACCTTGTGTCACAGTTGATTTACTTACATAAATCTAGTTGTGTAGTTCCTTCAAAGAAGGAAAGGCAAAGCTTCCTTGGAAGCTTACCTTAAGGAAAGCTTACATAGAAATTATAATATCCAACTTCTTTCTCCAGGGTGGATCAGATCCCTGCTTAAATTCAGATAAGATCTTAGTTCATCCGAGATTTTTAATGCATCCAAGAATCGGATGCAGTATTCTCAACTTCTATTCAACCCAGTATGATTTGATACTCGGTTTTCATTGCATCTCTCGGATCATCTGAAATCTAATGCTTGGTGGATTGTATGTAGATCTGATCCTCGGATGATCGGATCATCTACTCTGATGTTCGGATGTTGATTCCAGATCAGAACACTAACAATCCTCACACACACACACAAAAAAAAAAAAAATAAAATAAATAAAACTTGGACTAATAGTTCACCAGCCTGGCAGTAAATATCACCTATTGGAGGCTTGGGTCCAAGTTCAAGTCCAAGTCCTCAAGCCCAAGAGGCCTTCTAAACAAGGTCCTTCATTCAGTCCTGGCTCTGTATTTTAGGGAAGTAGGTTGCCTGACTTCACCCTAACCAATTTTTGAGGACATTGAAACTTAGGCAGTTTTTTGAACCTCCCTGCCCCCAGGGAATTTATGCCTAGATCCTCCACAGTCTGGACTCTGAATGATTTACTAGGCCAACAGTAACTTGGGCCGTTTAATTTCCCTTAAAATGGAACAAGTTTTCAAATTTGTATCTCCTTAGGGGCCTCCTTGGGTAAGCCCCTCCTCCCCTTCTGGTCAGCAAGAGTTGAGCTTCAGGCTGCTCTTCACTAGGTTTTTTTTTTTTTTTTCTGAATACAACCTGGTTATATATATATGTTAAGACAGTAGCAAGGCTACTACCAGACAGGTCAAACTCAATTCCATGGTGCATATAAGTAGTCAGAAGGGGTATGGTGAATTCAGGTGAGATACTGGATCTTTAGATCTTAAAGTTCCCCATTCACAACTACTTTAGGAGGGACAGGAGTCCCTCATCAAGGCACCTGTAATAACACTTAGGGTTTAGGCCCTATTAATCAACCCTTTCCAATTCCCCACATCTAGAGGCTCCTACAGGAACCACCCCAATGGGGGTCATTCCATCCCTAGCAGTATCCTTCGTTTTCCCCAGGTAGGGGGAAATCGAGTAGCCGAGGCTCCAAGGTCTTTCGACCCACTCCAGGGGACGAGGGCATAAAAACCCTTCCCCCCAATGACTCCTCCAGCCTCACTCAGTCCACCAGTAGGACTTCTCCTCCGTTCTTTCAGATTAGACTGGCAAACAAATCCTGTCATTCTTTTTAATCCAAGTCCAGTCAGACTCCTGACCCGGTCAGAATACAAGGCCCTTCAAAGACCAAGTCCTGGCCTCTGTATCCAGTCTCTTCTGTCAAAGAACGCAATAGAAAGGGTGGAAAATGTAAAATCTCTCGGGTTTTACAGTCGCCTGTTCCTAGTACCAAGCCTCACCTAAGGTGGAGGCCAGTCATAGACCTAAACAGGCTCAACACTTTTCTACACGTAGAAAAGTTCAAAATGGAAACTCCAGAGTTCATCAGGACCTCCCTGATTCCAGGGGAGTGGGTATCGTCGATAGATCTATCGGACACTTACCTACACATCCCCATCCATCCAAACTCAAGGAAATACCTAAGGTTTTGCTACAAGTCACAGGTGTTCCAATTCACCTCCCTCCCATTCGGACTAGCCACAGCCCCCCAGGTCTTTACAATGATCGTAAAGGAAGTGAAACTAATGGCCCTCTCAAGAGGACTCAGAATTCACCAATACCTGGACGACTGGCTGATCAAGCCCAAGTGAACACATAGGCAGTGGTAGACCTAACTCAGTCCTTGGGGTGGATAATAAATCAGGAAAAATCAGAACTGAAACCTACTCGGGTGTTTTTCGTTCATGAGCTACGAATACCATCTAGATTCAGCCCTTGTAAAACCCACTCAAGAGAGATGGCTCAAACTTCAGGATTTGATCCTACTACTCAAGTCAAAACGTGTTTTGACTGCAAGATGTTTGATGTCTCTAATTGGGTTGCTAGCCTCAACAGAGAAAATGGTCCCGGAGGGACGCCTTCACAGGAGGCCCTTTCATTTTCATCTCAAGGAGCAGTGGAGATATTCTCAGTCGCTGGACAACCTCCTTCCTTGGACAGAAGCCATTGCAGCCCACCTAGATTGGTGGCAAAATCCCTCAAACGTGATGAAAGGTGCAGACCTTCATCCCAAACACCACAGTATCCAACTTTTTACCGACGCCTCACACGAAGGTTGGGGCGCTCACTTAGACCAGAAAGGTGCAGACCTTCATCCCAAACACCACAGTATCCAACTCTTTACCGACGCCTCACACGAAGGTTGGGGCGCTCACTTAGACCAAAAATTCCACAAAGGGTCTGTGGTCAGATCGGGAAAAAAGGCTACACATATATGTCCTAGAATTGAAGGCGGTCTCCCTGGCCCTTCGAGACTTCAAGGACCAGTGCCAGAATCAAACAGTGTTAGTTGCGATGTACAACTCAACAGTGGTAGCCTACATCAACAACAAGGAGGAACACACTCAGCAGAGATGTGCGCTCTCCTGTGGTAAGATTACGACCTGGGGCCATCACTACCTCATAACATTGAAAGCCAGGCACGTTCTAGGGTGCCTGAATGTGATGGCCGACCTACTGTCCAGGTCCAACCAAGTGCAGTCAACAGAATGGTCTCTTCACCCACAGGTGTTCAAACAGATCTGCCAGAAGTGGTTCACACCTCATGTAGACTTATTTGCCACTCACCTGAACCACAAGCTCCCACTGTACGTGTCTCCTATCCCAGACCCAAGGGCCTGGGACATAGATGCTCTAAACATAAACTGGACCAACCTCACGGCCTAGGCGTACCCTCCTACGGCTCCTTCACAAGGTGATCCAAAAGATCAGGCAATGTTATTGTCTGATCATCGTAATAGCCCCAGGCTGGCCAGGGATGCCCTGGTTTTGGGACCTAGTGCAGCTCTCAACAGAGATCCCACTACAACTCCCAGTGTCAACGACCCTACTCAAACAGTCCTACAGGTATGTGTTCCACAACAACCCCCAGCACCTGAACCTCCACGCCTGGTGTCTAGGAGCGGACAACTCCAAGAACAAGGCTTCTCTGTGGAGGTGGCAGAGAGAATTGCTGCCCCTCAGCGGTCTTCAACAAGGACCATCTACAAGTCAAGTGGTCCCTATTTGAAAAATGGTGCAGAGAAAATTCAGTGGATTTCTCCACTCCATCTGTGAAACAAATCTCAGATTTTTCATGTACCTGCACCAAGACCTAAACAGGCACCCCTCGACCTTTGATGGTTACAGGACTGCAATCGTTGACACTTTGGGCCCAACGGCCCAACATGTTGCACACAATGCAGACCTTCATAGGTTACTCTCCATTTTTCTCAGGGGTCATCCCAAAAGTTCCAGAAATTTACCCAAGTGCAACCTTTCTGTTGTCCTCAACGAGCTCACAAAAGCACCATTTGAGCCCATGAAAGACACAGACCTCAAACATCTTACTCTAAAACTGCTTTCTTGCTAGCTTTGGCCTCCGGCAATCGCCGCAGTGAAATCCATGCCTGGGTCGCAAACAAGTATCTAATCTAGGCCAATGGGAAAAGGTTGCCTTGTTCCCTTCTTCTGATTTCATAGCCAAAAACCAACTAGCAAGAGAAGGTTCTCAAAGTGTATCTCCGGTGACTATTCCTGCTTTGACTACCATTGTAGATAGACAATGTAAGGAAGACAGGACCCTGTGTCCCGTGCGGGCCCTGAGGTTTTATTTGGACCGAACAAAGACCTGAGAGGGTCTCGTTCTCTCCTTTTCATCTCCTTTAAGAAAGGACATACCTCAGACATCAGACCCCCTACTCTCTCTTCATGGTTGAAACAAACCATCCTACTTTGTTACAAACAAGCAGATCAACAAGCCTTGGACTTGGTCCAAGTCAAAGCGCATGACATCCGGGCCTTCGCGGCCTCTAAGGCCTTTTACGGTGGGGTATCGGTGGACCAAATCATGCAAGCCTGTCACTGGAAAGCTCACAACACATTTACAAATTTTTACTTAAAAGACCTTACTTGGTCGGACACCAACAATATGTATCTGGGACCCGTAGTGGCAGCACAACAAGTCCTAGATCCTTCCCCTCAGACCAGTTGTCCTCGGAAAAAAAAAGGGGGGGGGGCACATCCGCTACAACCAAGTCTTCAGGAGTCTCTCCCAGGATCTAGGTATTCCTTTACCTTCAAGATGTTACGGGTAAGGTCATTTTTGTTTTTCAGTTATCAAGTAACTTCTATTAAGGACGTATTTAGTTGTCCTTAATCTCATATGGACCGTTCCATAGGCCACGCCCACTTCCTGGTTTACGGTATTTTAGTTGTCTCCATGTCAGGCCTTGTCTGACAAACAAATGGCGAAAATGGTGGGAAATCAAACGTAAACATCGAGTATTTTAAGATATACGAGAAATAACACATATTTTAAATGATTGGATGGAGTATAAAATAAGAAATAATATAATAAAGTATATTTGTTTCATTATGACAAAAATTATAAAATAAATAAATAAACACTTTATTGATCAAAACAAATCCTCGTGCATTGCAGTAATATGTAAACAATGGCAGCTTGGGAACATATGTATGCATTGCGGACATTTTAAAGTAGGTAGGATTGATGATATAACTTTTTCATGAAATTACACTGTGGTTTCTTTTTGTTCCATTGTCAGAAAGCAATAATATTTACAAATATGTCCCTAAAAATGACCACGTTTTTGTGATTCAAAATGGCGCCGATGAAAATCGGTGGAAATGATTGGTTGTTGCCATTGTAGTAAACAGGATATATGCCGATTTGCGGTATTTTGATTGACACCGTGGAAAGGTCCATTCAGGTTGTAAAAAATTTATGAGATGTCCAACAATGGGTTGGTCAGTCACTAGTGAAGGGCCCTCAGGGACCCTTAGACCTGGAAGTGAGCACTGCTGCACTTCCGTCCTACAATCAAACATCTAGACAGTTTCAGCACTGTCTCTCATTTTATTTAGGTTTTTGGCTCATTACAGGCCCGGTCTTCGGGATCAGGGCACTGTAAATGGGACTCAGACTGGTATTTCTGGCATTATTCTATATATATTAATTCAAAATCTTAGAAAAAATGACATACCTTCCAGTCTCAGCTGTAATCCCGCCACCGGGCGGTTGAATTCAGCATTAAGTCCCACATGGTAAGCTATTGTAGCGTAATAAAATTGTAAATTTTAATTACTTAAATGTAGCTTTTATAAGCTACAAGCTTACCATGTGGGACTTAGAAGAGTCCCACCCTGCCTCCCCGCTGTTTACAGCTGAGGGGTAGGTTTTAGAAAATTTCAACGAGAAAGTAGGGCGAGAGGTCAGAGGTTATCACGTGACGACAACTAGCAGTGTATCCGGTGGCTAACAAGAACTGTCTTTTTTTCTAAGACGTTGGCCCCGGGTGTGGCAACCCGAGAACAGCATTAAGTCCCACATGGTAAGCTTGTAGCTTATAAAAGCTACATTTAAGTAATTAAAATTTACAAATTTACAGTATTTCTTTAAGTATGTTATTCATCTACTTTTGTGTGAGCTATACCATACTAAAATTGCAGCCCTTTAACTGATTGAATAGCTGAGCAAAAGCTAGTTTGAGATTCTCACTGTTCAGTAAATCAGTTGTAACTCAAAAACTATTGCATTTGCAGTACATGTAGTTTCTTTAAATATGTTTTTAACCTACTTTTTACACCTAAATAGTTACCTTGTTACTCTCCTTCTGAATACCATTTGCAGGGCAAAACTTTTGTGTCCTTCTCTTCTGTCACTTCTACTCTGAAACTCAAAACACACAGTCAGCTGACACAGAGCCCGTTCATGGGCACTGATTGCTTGTTTATGTCTTTATGGTTAGATAAATTGCAAAAGTGCTGGTTTTATAACAAGATTAGTGTATCATAATTTATTTCTTTAAAACTCGACGTTAAATTGCGTAAATCGATGTGATCCCCAAATATCGCCCACCGAGTTACGACTTGAGTTTCGGTCAACTCGTCACAGCATTAATTGACATATGCTTTTCATAAACACTGAGTTTCTCGAACTGTAATAATCGGTTTGCCAGACCTTCAGACTATTGATCCGTTTGTTCTATAGCTGTGCTGCCTCTGATACAGTGTGCATTATGACAAAAATATTTCACGTTCCATTTTACATCACCAGTGAGTGGAAATCTTGAAAAATATTAAATTTAAACCAGAAAAGTGTTTTCTTTTGAACCACAGCCCATGAAGGCTGGGCTTAGAGTTGTCCCCTGCACTGTCCAGGCAGCTTTGGTGGGCATAAAGCTTGTCGGTGTTCAATAACCTAAACCCATCCATGGATTTTCACCAAAGTTTCGGGATATGTTTTTTCTTCATTTTCATATTTTTATTAATTTTTGTTTATACATCAAATAGCATAAAAGTCACAAATCATCAATACACATTTATGCACCATATAGCATTACAGAGCAGTCATTGAATCAGACGGTTTCTCTTGCTATATTTGGTAGCAATAATCCCATTTTATTGTATACACCAGTGCCGCAGTATTCTGTAAATATTAACAAAAATTGATTTCCAAACTGACAATTTAAGCAAAAGAAAAATGGCCGTGGTAATCATTTACTTTTGATAACGTGTGCTCATTACATCATTCTTTTCAATACTCTACTGTGTTAGAGTTGTACTCAACTTTACAATTTGTCTCTAGCAATGGAAGTGAAGAAAGTATTGCAACTTTTTCAGTCGCCATGGTGAAACCAGTTAAGCGACGTCAGGCAGATCCACAAGTAGTGATAAACCTGTGGACTGCAGTCTCCTACATCAAGCAACAGAAACAGATTCCAAACATTGAACGGGTGGTCAGATATATGGAAAGGGAACATGGGCTAAAGAAGACTGAATGTGATAGACAGCTGAGGTAAGTTAGAATAAATTAGAATAAATTACTATCATTAATTGTAAGAATGAACAGACATTAACTCTGTGTGTTGGGGGGGGGGGGGGGGGGGGGGGAACATAGAGGATGAATAGCAGAGTGATGGGTCACACCTAGCCAATATGGACGCCTCACACAGTGATGCTATGTGCCTGAAACAGTTTGATTTAAACATATATATATGTGTGTGAAATATTTTAAAAATCTAATGATAAAGCATGCATTTTTATATTAATTACCAAGTTGCCTACTTAAAGGTCCTGTGAAATAATGTGACAATTTTAAGTACTTGTTTCAGGTTTGCAGTGGAAGATGAATTATTAATTTCATACAACAGTGTCAAAGAAACCAGAAATACTTATGGATTGAAAAAAGACAGTATTGAGTACGAACAAGAAGGCTTCAAGTTACCCGATATAGAAGAAGAGGTGGTAAGTATGTGTACATTAAACAATATTTTGTCATTTGAGAATTTCTACAGCGTATAACGATTGATGGAAAAAGGTTGTTGAAAAAAAGTTTAAGTTTATTGAAGTGTATTGTTTTAATAGATTTTTTCTTCATCCTGTTTTATATTCAGAACCTTTAAAGTCACATGTTTGACATACAAATCTGACTCTATAGCACTCTTGTGAAGGAAGTGCTGATTATTGAGTATATAAAAGCTATATTTTAAAGATTTAAATATACAGAAGAACCCTGCTTATCCGGCCTCCATGTAAACGAATCTCTGGCTTATTCAATTTCAAAGCATGTTTCCCAGCATTTTATACACTATGCGATTAAATCCGGTGAGTGATATACAGAGATTTTATAAATTTCATATATTTTGCCATCCAAAATGGTTATACAGACAGCACAACTCTTAAGCCATCTCACTTTGGATCTGTCATTGTTTATATAATGAAAGGACATGGATTAGGGTGGCATTTACCATACTTCTATTGATCAGCACTTGAAAGGGCTTATTCGATTGGCCGATTGCAATTATAGAACCCTAACAAGTTGTCACTTTATTGTCCGAAGTAGTCCATCATCCTCCCAGGAACTGTTTTTCATGTATCCGAACCTCTCCCATATCTGAACCAAGTAGATGTCTCCCGAAGGGTTCGGATAGGCCATTGACAGGAAGGGAAATGCATGAAACCAAAATGTAGCAGTTTTGTCTATAAAATTGCAATAAAAGTCCGTAAATATACAGTATTTTTTGTCATTGTTATTGCTTTATGTCATAAGAGGCAGTGAAATTTGAAAAGCTTTTATTTTATAATCTGCTGTACAGGAGAGGGATGAACATGACTGGTACTGTTTCGACTGTCACCAGCCTGGTGAAGTGATCACATGTTCGGAATGCTGGCGTGTTTACCACCCCACGTGTACTGAGGAACCATGGACAGGAAGCAGCTTCATCTGTGCAGTCTGTGTGGTGAGTGGACCTTAAATGTCTAAGCTAATGGTCAGACATGGAAACATGCAGTTGTACAGGGGTAGACAAAAACAGAGTATAAGAATTAAAGGCTTTGAGACGGTCCCTGGATACTTGAAAACATGTATGTTGAGAAATTGAGTAAATACTAGTGTACCGGTTAGCCATAAAACTAATGATATATTGCTTATCTTCATAAATAACGTGGGTGAAACCCAATTTCAACCAAGTTAATCTTCCCAAAACTTGTTTTGTAACATACTTTTTGGTGTTTTGACTAGAATGTCACAACTCCAAGTATTTCATGCCAGCTAATCACCTAGTACTACCTGTGTTGGTACTAAATAACCATTAAATTTAAGGAAATACAAAACTGAAAAACTAATAAAGTGTAAATTATGTAAAATAATGTCAAAATACAAAATCAATGTAAAAGATCAATATGGTAGTTCCTGTTTTACGTGACTGCATAAACAATATACAAAACATTTTATGTGGCAATATGTAAATATTTGATGGATTGCGGCCTTTTCCTACATTGAGCAATTATGCATTCATTGAAATATATTAAACACTATTCTTACCATTGTCGATAAGTCAGCTTGTTGTGACTGACCTAATTTTCACATATATGTGACATTTTAGTTTTGATCAACTTGTTTACATCATCCGCTGTATTTGCTTTAATGGTACTTGCAGAATTTTGATAAGAACTGAAATGTGAGCAATGGGTTCAGGTTGATTATTGCACAACGGGTAAACCAACCCAAAAACGATATATTGAATCATTAAACAATATGAGTTATAAAAAAACTTTTGACCCGCACTGTATATGCAGTACTGGCAGTAAATGCAATACTGGCGACTTTTCCCCAAAATCGCTTTTCCGCCAGCTTTGGCGGCCATCTTGAATTTCTGCGTAAAACGCAAAAATGCATTTATCTAAGAAAGGGTGCGAGATAGAGTGATTTTGATGAAGTTTTTAAGCCCCAGGTATCTGCAGAGTGTACTGGCGACATTTCACAAAAATCGCTTTTCTGTTTTGGCGGCCATCTTGAATTTCTGCTTAAAATGCAAAAATGTATTTATCTCGGGAACCGTGCGAAATCTTGAATTTCTGTGTAAAAATGAAAAAAAAAAATATATTCATCTACTGGCGACTTTTCCCAAAAATCATTTTCCTGCCACGAGCAAATTTTGAACCCTGTGGGTACTAGAGAAGTTACATGTAGTACCTCTGAAAAAAGTTGAATTTCCAGAATTTTGTCCGCCATCTTGAATTTTGATGGAAATTGAAAATATTGTTTATCTCGAAAACTGTAAGGGATAGAGCAATTTCATGGTAATTTTTGACCATTTGGATATTAGAGATCTTTGGTAATGTAGTGGTGGGATCGCCAGCTAAAATGGGAGATCGAGAATCACCTGTTAGAAGCGAGTTGAACTCAAGTAATTTTCGGGATAAAGTATTTCGTTTGTTAGCCGTTAATGTGGAAAATATTTTACATAAACATACATTAGCCAAAACTTTGACCTGGAAATGACTTTCACGATATAATTTAAGTTAAATCTTCATTGATTCAAGTCAAAATAAAGTAAAAATGTAATATATTTTTGAAAATGTTGGATATTTTCCGTTGTGTTGGTGAAGTGTCAGCCTTAGATGGTGATGTTTTCAAAAACTCGAGTTTCACTTGCGCAGATCGATGCACCCCTAATTATCGCCCATCGAGTTACAACTCAAGTTTCAGTCAACTCGTCCCAGCACTAGTATATTGCCTCTGAAAAATGTCAAATTTCAGCCACCATCTTCAATTTTATCGGAAATCGAAAATGTTGGTTATCTCAAAAACCTTTAGAGACAGTGATTTTGAGCAAATTTTGAACCAATGCAAAAAAGCATGAAGCTGAAATAATTTACATGTATACTAATAAATATTTAAGTGTCGTTGATATATTTTACAAATGAAACAGGGTCTTGTAAGACTACTGTACAATTATTGCAAAATGTTCATGGCGTGGACATTACACATTATAATGTGTTCTATGCTATCCTGTTTCTTTTCATATGTTGCAGCTACTCTTAACAGAGCGTCCTATTTCTAGTTTGATTAAAAGTATGAATGCTGGCTCTGTACACATTTTAAACCTAACTGAGGTTTTCAGAAAGACAGGCAGACTTTTGTACTTATTAATATAAAAAGCCAAATGAAAATTAAATGTTAATTTACAATTTCTGGTGGACAGTGTGTGACAACAAGTGATTGACAAATGTACAAAGGTCATCAGTTTCATCAGATAGGAGGGTGTCAAGTAAAGTGAAAAAAATGGGTTAAGAAGTCGTACATGTCAAATTTGGATAAACTATACTTAAAGAAAGTAACAACCTTTCCACAATTTGGTTGAAATTGACAGTTTTATAATTCAGTGTTTGAAGTTGGTCTGTCACAGGAAGGTACCGATGAATTTGAAGAAATTGTTTATCAATGACTGAAAATGGAGTCAGTGCACAGATAATAGTCATACTTCAAATATTAAACTCCTAAAATGGATAATCTAAGAGTTAGCAAATATGCATTGTATATTGTACATAAAAGTGAGTGTCAAAATGAATTCCACTTAATTTGGGATTGCTTCCATCTCTCAAAGCTTAATATTGCCTCACATAAGTGAAGGTCTCCCCTTGAAAGTATTTTATAAAGCAAATTAAATTTTAAATTAATCAGATCCCAAATATATAATCAGTTATATTAGAATTTGGATAATTTCATGTTTGCAATATGTATGTAGTTGTGGAATTTCCTTGTAAACATTTGGTTTGTTTGAAGTGTTCGCAATAAACAGAAATTATTGGTTTATTTGTGCGTATTGATCCTGCTAAAATTTCAGAAAGAAAGAAAAAGTGACACTGTTTAAAAATTTTCAAAAATGCTGTATTGGTATATTATAACCATTTATAAAAGAAATTAAGGTGATTCATAATCTATTAATAGTGTAATATAACCTTGTTATAGAATGTAGATACATGCAATAAAGGGTGTTTATAGTTGTATAATGAGAAACACATTTCATTATGATTCTGTTGTACATTTAAAACTCAGGAGCTGGAGGTATATATCTAATATGTTCTGTATTTTTTTGTGACAGTTTCTATATTTTCAGTTCTTATCTTTATATGTCTTTATCATTTTGCTTTGCCCCAAAGAATTAGAAGTTGTAGTTCAGTAAAGAAGAGACATCTAGTGGTTCCTAAACTTCACTGTGCTCTTTGGTAATAGCAAACAGTCCTGCATCTGTCTGTACGAATTGACTTAGAATTTGACACCAACATCTATGTTGAGCCAAAAATTAAATTGAAGCTAGAGAGTGGTGTAGAACTTTGAGCTTCGGTGGAGCATCCGTTTTGAGCTGTTTGCAGTCTCTAATAGTTTGTAAATTGGTAAAATATTTACTTTCTGCCAACTCAAAGATTGGGAAAAGAGATTCAGGGAATGTTTTCTTTCTTCTGAACAGTCATTGGATCCTTAAACATTGCCTTAAATTATTTTCTTTTCAAGACTATGAACTTTAATATTTTTCTTATATGAAGAAGAAATTATTAATTATTCTGTTTATTATTTTGATCTAGCTTTTGACTAGCTTTCATATTAATCATAAATTTATATGGTGACCAGTTAACACCAAATTTTAAACCCATGATTGAGCTTTTTCTCACACTTTAAACATTTCTACGCTTTAAAAATAATTGATGTTTTATTTTGGTATGATACAAAATTTTTGCAATTAAGTTTATAAACCTCCGTGAAATCAGTGCATACAACATTACAAAAACCAAAGTAATCATGCATTTAGCATGTCAAATTAAGCAAAAATCGACAAAAGTACCAAATTTCCTGAAATTATCCACAATTTAAAATGAAACAAGAATACTTCCTCAGTAAATTGTTTCACGTGATACAGTTAATTAAAACAACAAGTAAATTTAATGTATATTTCTCCAGTCTATTTGAAAACAAGATTGTATTTATGGCCATGTTCACAATTGATGTTATTATTTTACTTATTCAATGTTATAGTGTTTTGTACTTGAATATCTCAATTTTTTTTATTATTTTAGAATCTTGGTGATACGTAATTGCTTTACCCGTGTTGTGATTTGCCAAGACCAAAAAATATCACAGTTAGCTAGAGATGTTACAAATACATGCTCAAGAGTAGAGTAATGGGTTATTTGGACTGCAGATTGAGCTAAAAAAATACCCATTTCAGTTTAAATATTTTCAGTTTTCTTAATATTCACAGAAAACAAGACTGTTTTCAGTGTTTTGTTCTGCATGTCTAAGCTGCAAATGCAAATCAGCATAGTTCATGAAACTCCAGAGACAATAAAAAAGTGTGATCTCTAGAAGTACAAGAGAGAGCTCACACTTACAAATGGCATCAATGGATATTTTTTTTACCATTCAGAGTAGTGCCACCCATTTTTATCCGCATTATTATTACAACGGGTACTCTTAAAAGAGTAGAATTATAAAAGGAGTAAAAGAGCACTTAGGTACTCGGGTCTACCTGTGGAGGCTCTTCTTTCAACCAGTGTGCTTGGTGTTTAAAATATTAATGTGATTTTTCCCTGTCTTTTTGGTATGTTGCATTATTTCAGTGAAATTGTTTATTTTGTGTTTTTTTTTTCACCTTTTGCATGAGTGTAATTAATTGTGAAACCAGAAAAAACATAGCAGCGATCTTGGGTTTTGGCGGAAATTGAAAATGTTGTTTATTTCAAAAAACATAAGAGATAGAGCAATCTTGTGCAAGTGTTGGACGTTGTGGGTAGTAAATACTAAGGACTACATCTATAACACCTATGAATACCTTTGAATTTTCAGTATTTCACCTGCCATCTTGAATTTTGGCGGAAACAAAAAAATGTTGGTTATCTCGACAAACCATTAGTGACGGAACAACTTTTAGCCCTTTGGATTGTAAGACTATATTTTATTTGTGCATATAGCCACAGATGCATCCTTGGTCTACTTTAAGATTCAATTTGACATTATTTGCCATCTGGTGTATCAGAATAGTAATATAATCCATCATTGGTTGTACTTTGTGCAAAATTGTTCCGATTAGCATTAAAAACCACTCAGGCTTAGCCTTTGACAAGTGCAGTACTCTACTGCCAATTGGACTATAATTCTCCATAAAGTTTCCACAGTCATGGATTATTACAATAACATAGAGTAAGAATAATATAGAGTAGCATCTGGCACTGTGTACTAGTGGGTAGGTCACTTGATAGAACATGGAGGACATCAGTGTGAACTGTGAACTCGGGTACGGGCAGATACATAATGCCTCAGATGACCACTTCAAATGGCGGTCCTCTGTCATTGGGTCCTATCCCCAGTGGTGGGTAAAAGAGCCTCAGGAATATTGATAAATGGTTTACCTTGAGCCTCTGTCTTTCAGTTAAAGGAATGTGAGCGATTTTAGAGCTTGGGCAGTACAGTAGAACCTATATTTATCCAACCCTGTATTATCTGAATTTTCAGTTATCCAACCTCAAACCCACTCTCTCAACTACATTAATTGTATCCCCGACGCGAAGCGGGGATACTATGGATTCATCATCGTCGTCGTCCGCGTCCGCGCCCTCGTCCGCGTCCGCAGAGATTTCTTGTTAGCGACCTACAGTCCACAGTTCTTTCCGGATTTCTTTCATATTTGGCAGGTGACTTGATATGGTAGAGGACTCGCCACCCTATCTTTTTGGTAGGCTTTATGTCTAAATTAGGCCTGTGGTAGACAAAAATGTCTAAAATGTGGAATATTGCTTGTTAGCGACCTACAGTCCACATTTCTTTCCAGATTTCTTTCATATTTGGCAGGTGGCTTGGTATGCTAGAGGACTCGCCACCCTATCTTTTTGGTAGGCTTTATGTCTAAATTAGGCCTGTGGTAGACAAAAATGTCTAAAATGCATTAAAAGTCATGAAATCACGCACTAAATCACTTATAACTTGAAAAGTGTTGCATTTAGAGCATTTTGTTAAAATATGTTATTCAGATACTTTTTTCATAGCTACAACATGGTGAGTAACTTGGGTGTCTGTCTCAATAGCTAAGTGAGTAATAGCTACTTTTGGGCTTTTCAGTAACTTCCATCATGAGTAAAATCAATTGTAACTTGAAAACTATTGCATTTACAGAATTTTGTATAAATATGTTATTCAGCTACTTTTATGTCAGCTATAACATAGTAAAATTTCAGACCTGTAGCTCATGGCATAGCTGAGTAATAGCTACTTTTAGGTCATCACTGTTGAGTAAATTACTTATAACTTCAAAAGTATTACATTTAGAGTATTTTGTTTCAATATGTTATTCACCTATTTCGGAGTCAGCTATAACATAGTGAAGTTCCAGACCTGTTGCTCATTGCATAGCTGAGTAATAGCTACTTTGAAGTTCACACTGTTGAGTAAATCAGTTGTAATTGGAAAAGTATTGCATTTACAGAAATTTGTGTAAATATGTTATTCAGCTACTTTTGGGTCAGCTATAACATAGTGAAATTACAGACCTGTAGCTCATGGCACAACTGAGCAATAGCTATTTTCAGGTACTGACTGTTGAGTAAATGACTTGTAACTTGAAAAATAGTGCATTTGGAGTATTTTGTTAAAATATGTTGTTCGCCTACTTTTGGGTCAGCTATAACGTCGTGAAATTACAGACTTATAGCTCATGGCATAGCTGAGCAATAGCTATTTTCAGGTTGTCACTATTGAGTAAATCAGTTGTAACTTGAAAACTATTGCATTTACAGTATTTTGCTTAAATATGTTGTTCACCTAATTTTGGGTCAGCTATAACATAGAAAAAATTCAGACATGTAGCTCATTGCATAGCTGAGTAATAGCTACTTTGACGTTATCACTGTTGAGTAAATCAGTTATAACGTGAAAACTATTACATTTACAGTATTTTGTTTAAATATGTTATTCACATAATTTTTGGTCAGCTATAACAGAGTGAAATTGCAGACCTCTATGTCATGGCATAGCTTACCAATATCTACTTTCAGGTTCTCACTGTTGAGTAAATCATTGTATCCACTGGATAGCCGTAGTGTGTAGAGAGATTTCACCATTACCGCACTAACAAAAAAAAATATTATAGCTAGCCTTCTCAAGTTTGCAAAGTATATTACAGGGTGCACCACAGTACTCTATTGGTAGGCTTTATGTCTAAATTAGGCCTGTGGCTAAATTACTTACCTACTAAAAATGAGTAATTCTGCATTTTCTCTAAAAGTATTGCAGATAGCAAATTTTTCTTAAATAACTCATTCACCTACTTTTGGGAGAGCTTTCACATGCTGAAGTTCCAGACCTGTAGGTAATTACTCACCTACTCAAAATGAGTAAATGCGAATTATCTCTAAAAGTATTGCAGATAGCCAATTTTTGTCAAATAACTCCTTCACCTACTTTTGGGAGAGCTTTCACTTGGTGAAGTTTCAGACCCGTAGGTAATTACTCACCTACTCAAAATGAGTAAATGCAAATTATCTCTAAAAGTATTGCAGATAGCGAATTTTTGTCAAATAACTCCTTCACCTACTTTTGGGAGAGCTTTCACTTGGTGAAGTTTCAGACCTGTAGGTAATTACTCACCTACTCAAAATGAGTAAATGCAAATTATCTCTAAAAGTATTGCAGATAGCCAATTTTTGTCGAATAACTCCTTCACCTACTTTTGGGAGAGCTTTCACTTGGTGAAGTTTCAGACCCATAGGTAATTACTCACCTACTGAAAATGAGTTAATGCAAATTATCTCTAAAAGTATTCCAGATAGCCAATTTTTGTCAAATAACTCCTTCACCTACTTTTGGGAGACCTTTCACTTGGTGAAGTTTCAGACCTGTAGCTAATTATTCACCTACCCAAAATGAGTAAATGCTAATTATCTATAAAAGTATTGCAGATATCCAATTTTTTATCAAATAGCTCATTCATCTACTTTTGGGAGAGCTTTCACATGGTGAAGTTCCAGACCCGTAGGTAATTACTCGCCTACTGAAAATGAGTAAATTCGAATTATCTCTAAAAGTATTGTAGATAGCCAATTTTTCTCAAATAACTCATTCGCCTACTTTTGAGAGAGCTTTCACTTGGTGAAGTTTCAGACCCGTAGCTAATTATTCACCTACTCAAAATGAGTAAATGCGAATTATCTCTACAAGTATTGCAGATAGCCAGTATTTCACAAATAACTCATTAATATGAAAACAACTTAGAGGAAGTCATGGGCTGCAAATCTTTTCATGTGGTCAGATTTCACCTTGGGCCCCTCCTGCTTATTATTGGTCCTAGAGGTTTGCAATGTGAAAACGACTTATAGGAAATCATGGACTGCGAATCTTTTGATGTGGTCAGACTTCACCTTGGGCCCCTGCTACAGGGTCAAATAAGGGTAGCCAAACTTAAAAGTGCTTTCAGCTTGCTTATTAACGAAAAATGCTTTTTATCTTCTAAACTATGTTAGTTGGCCTTTGTCGGTGGATACATCCAGCATCTGGCCACAGATGCGTCCTATTTCTAGTTTTAAACCTATTATTTAGGCTTTCTATTATCCGACCTTTCTATTATCCATCCTAATTGTTACTCCCCCAGCAGGGTTTGATAATCGAGGTTCCTCTGTACTTGAGCATCAGGATGGTTCAGATAGTGGTTTGAGTCCTGTAGTACTAGGAGATTTTGGGTACAAAATAATCACTAATAAATTTAGACAATTATCTAAACTGTTACAGAATTCCAGTAAATTTTAACTTCTTCCTATGTAGTTATGAGGGGTGGACCCGCCCTTTGGCAAATTTTGTATGCCACAGTGAAAATTCAGCCACAGCAAAGCTCATGTAGCTATATTTTTAAATAAAAATTGAGATAACTATCTAAAAAAATTGACCTAATATCTCAAAAAATTGACTCAATATCTCAAAAAATTGAGATAACTATCTCGAAAAATTGACTTAATATCTTCATAAAATTGACATAATATCTCGAAAAATTGACATAATTATCTCAAAAAATTGAGATAGTATCTCAAAAAATTGACTTAATATCTCAAAAAATTGAGATACTATCCCACTAAATTGACAAAAATTTTATTTTGCTTGGCCCTAATACTCTTCCGTATTCTGGAGATATAAATGCAAAAATATGATTTTTTAAATTGTTTGTGATAGAACATGTATCCTAAACGTCTAATTAAAATGTAGTAAATTTTATTTGTTGTTTATTTCAGGCAATGAAGAAACAGCCTCGCATGAAAAGGAAAGAAATCAACAAGTTACTCTCGTATACGGTTGCTCGACTCAAGTCAAAGGTAAAAACAACAAGTAGACTTCTGTTTTTCTGGAAAATTTAAACAATTGTAATATTCCTTAATTCCTGTCAGTGAAATTGTTTTTATAAGCATTTCTTGTCTGGACACTAAGGTTGGATTTGGGTGTCCAGATGTAGGAATGTAGGAAGTTCATACTTGGCAGGGACATTGGTTAGGGGGTGTACATGTGCAGTGTCATGGTGTGACCTTGATTTGACCTTTGACCTTGCTGCAGTGACCTTGAGTATGAAAATCTTGTCAGGAATATATCTCAGCAACCGTAAAGTGTAGGAAGTTGATACTTGGTAGGGACATTAGCTGGGGGTTGTAGGCAGGCAACGTTATGGTGTCACCTTGAATTGACCTTTGACCTTGCTGTAGTGTCCTTGACCTATAAAATCTTGTCCGGGCTATATCTCGGAAACCATAAGGTGTGGGAAGTTGATACTTGGTAGGGACACTGGTCAGGGGGTGTAAGTCTGCAATGTCATGGTGTGACCTTTATTTGACCTTTGACCTTGCCATAGTGACCTTGACCTATAAAATCTTGTCCGGGCTACATCTCAGAAACTGTAAGGTGTAGGAACTTTATACTTGGTAGGGACATTGGTTAGGGGGTGTAGGTATGCAATGTCATGGTGTGACCTTGATTTGACCTTTGACCTTGCAGTAGTGACCTTGACCTATAAAATCTTGTCCGGGCTATATCTCGGAAACTGTAAGGTGTAGGAAGTTTATACTTGGTAGGGACATTGGTTAGGGGGTGTAGGTGTGAAACGTCATGGTGTAACCTTGATTTGACCTTCCCGTAGTCACCTTGACCTATAAAATATTGTCCGGGCTATATCTCGGAAACTGTAGGGTGTAGTAAGTTGATACTTGGTCGGGACATTGGTTGGTCGGGACATTGGTATCTCAGCAACCGTGAGGTGTAGAAAGTTAACACTTGGTAGGGACATTGGTTAAGAGGTGTAGGTTTGCAATGTCATGGTGTGACCTTGATTTGACCTTTGACCTTGCCGTAGTGACCTTGACCTATAAAATCTTGTCTGGGCTGTATCTCGTAAACTGTAAAGTGTAAGGATGTTGATACTTGGTAGGGACATTGGTTAGGGGTTGTAGGTGTGTAACGTCATGGTGTGACCTTTATTTGACCTTTGACCCTGTCAAAGTGACCATGAGTTTTAAAATTTTGTCTGGGCTATTTACTGGATTCCATAAGGTGAAGAAGGTTGACACTTGGTATAGACATTGGATAGGGGGTGTAGGTGTGTATCATGGTGTGACCTTTAACTTTGACTCTGCCAATGTGTGTTCACCTGCCATATTTGAGACATCTTTCTCTTATGACAAAGACATATGGATTGCTGCAACTGATTATTGTATGCACTTTTACATAATTGTGCGTTTTCCATTGACAGCTATTCTCCAATTAATAAATTTTACAGCTTCATAATTTTTAGTTTACTGACTAATGCTGTCATCTTGCTATTGATTTGTCTTGTTTTAATACTTTATCTTTACATACATTTCTCTTAGAAGTGGTCTTTAGCTTTGGCTTTGCCAAAGTGTGTTCACCTGCCATACTTGAGACATGTTTTTTCTGATGACAAAGATATATGGATTGCTGCAACTGATTATTATATGAACTTTTACATAATTGTGCTATTTTCTCCAGTTATTAAATTTTACAGCGACATAATTTTTAACTTACCGATTAATGGTGTCATCTTGCTATTGAACTGTATTGTTTTAATACTTCACATTTATTTACATTTTCTTTCTCTAAGAAATTATTTTCTCCACATGAACACTATTTGGAGCTTTATATAAGTGATACTGCTCTGAAAGTATCCAGATCTTTGTACTGTTTCATTACCTCTATATCTCATGGTGTTAAAAACTATTTCCCCAGGCTGCGGGGTATGGGCATCTCTGATGCTATTTTTTGTATTGGATCTTGCCTGGTATATGCTGATGTGTCTGTTTTCAACTTTTGGAAAATAAGTCATGACATTATCAGATTTAAAAGTGATAATTTAATTTATTAAAAGGGAAAAGTGAGGTTGAATTCCCTACATTATAATTACAATGCTGATTTTCAGTTTGAGAATGAATGTACCTATCACAAGTGCCATTCATCAAACACCTTAAATGTCGAGTATTCTTAGCTCTCATTGTTGTACAGGTTAATTGACCAGATTGTCAGTGAAGTTTTACATTTCAAACCCCCCACCCAGTATTGTAAGTCTGCCTCATGCCTGCTTTTATTCTGTGTGTTTTGTTATTACCTCTGAACAGGTTAAAGAGCTGACAAGGTTTGGCTCCAATCAAGAAGATGAATTAAAAATAGAAAAACTGGTGTTTCGGCTGATGGATTTGGAAACCATGGAGAACAAGTCACGCGACAGGAAGTACAAATACATGGAGCAAATGTATGCCGACGCCAGAACTGTGTTACACACCATCTTTATCTGCTATGGAGGTAACTTTCAGTGACATGAATTCTAAAGACCAGGCACCTAAAACATTCATCTATTCTTAGTTTTAGAATGAAGAAATTTTCTATTTTAATTTTCTAGTACTGCTAATATTGCTACTGCATTTGTGCCGCGTCCCTAGTTCCCGGTTATTCTTCACATTTTATGTTGCTTGCAAGTGGTTATTAATTTAGTATAAATTTTCAAGCTATTGATTGGCTCTTTATTTAGGAATATAATCCTTCCAAAGTTAGATTTTGTTTGTTATTATTAAATAAATTTGTTAAAAGTGAGTAATAATTTTTAAATTTTATTTTAAATAAATGAAATAAATAAAAGTCTTTTTAATCTCTGTGAGGAATCCTTTTGAATGTAGTCCCAGTATAGTTGATTTGCAGTCATGGGCCACATCTCAGTATTAGTAAAATCTCAGTTTACTGAAATACTATGTCACCGCCATAACTGTGGTAAAAATTGTCTAGGTTTAAACTCAGTTTATATTTGGTAGGAAATATGAAAGCCAGAGTGTTATACTTATTTTTCAAACAACTTTGAAATGTGAATCTGTTCTTCTGATTTTTTTATTAAGGCCCAACCAGTAGTAATTGCATAATTTTTCAAACAAACAAACGGACAAACAGACAAGCATTCATGAAATTAATACCTCCTTTGTGGAGGTAATTAAAAGCAAGTGTCATAACATTTCCTGTTGCATACAGTGTTTGATATTTTGACCCACATAGGTTCTGTGTGTCCATCTGGTTGACGGCAAATTATTCTAATGGCTTGCATTCTTGTAGATACTGTTAACTGTGTTCAACTGGAACCTTTCATGTTCACAGTATGGTGCATGCAGTGCGCATTTCCAATCTCACCTTAAAAATACCGGTAATTTCTACTGTTGGCACACAGCGTTCGACAGTAACGCTATCCCGCAGGCCCGTGGCCAGTAGAAATTGCAAAGGACTAGCGAATTTTAAAACTTACTGGTCCGATTGGCTAGTGGATTTTGTTAAAATAAGAATAAAATATTTTAAAATCGTCGGCTACCTAGTGTAAATGGAGCAATTTTATTTCGATTGCTTCATCCGCGGCCATATTGGATTTTATCACTTCCTTCATGGCGCCACCTCACGACTGTTTCGAGAACTATTTATTTGGGGAATTTTGTGGGAAACGTGGTTATATAGCTGGTTTTATAGCGTCGTTTTGCATAGGTTTGGTGAGTGACTGTGACATATTTTCAGAAGGTTTATGACTTCATTTCATTGTTTGGGGGTCTATACTTGTTATTTATAGTTGAATACTGTATTGGTGCCCATGTGTGTTTTGTCTGCTTTGTGAACTGGTTTGTGTCTATATTTCAATAGGGTCAAACTAAAATAGCATTACTGGTAAACCATGTGGAAATTTTTAAATGTTTCAAAGCCAGAAGCAAAGAAAAGGAAAAACAGTGATGAGTTAAGGGAATCTCAAAATGATTATGACAAAACTAAGCATGAAAGAAAATTTAAAGATAGTTGGCAGAAAGAGTTTCCCTGGCTACTGTATGATCAGACACATGGACTTATGTATTGTAAGCCATGTCGGTCCACTTTCTCAAACCTCAGCAAAACTAAGGTTAAGGAGTCCGTCAGTATTCCTGACAAATATTCAAAATATATAGGGGGACCTTTTGTGACTGGTGGTTGCAAAAATTTTAAACATGATGTTCTTAAGGGTCATGAAAAAAGTGAGGGTCATAAAATAGCCCAGAGTGAGCTAGACAGGAAGATGGGGTTGATTGGAGCTTTTCCTGCCGAGAAATGCATTGAGTTGATGAACAAAGACAACTTTTGATAAATTAGATAAACTTTTTCGGTCTGCCCATGCAGTAGCAAAGAATTCTAGACCTTTTACTGATTTTATCTCAATATTCAAGTAATTCTCAACCATAGAAAAAGTTTTTAAAATGTTTATGTCCATATCTGATAACTCTTGTATGATCTCTTTAATACCATAGAAAACTTGAAACAGTTTATATGTCCATATAACTTTTCTAAGGTTGAGAATTACTCGAATATTGAGATATTTTAATAAAAAGATGTGGAAAATAATGTTTTTGTTTTTCAAAGTAAGGACCACTAATTTATCTTAAGGACCAGCAGTTACGAAAAGTTACTGGTCCTGTGTACCAGCACCCAATTTCTGTTAATGTCAAACACTGTTGGCACATGAGAACTAATTCCACTGAATTTGACTTACACTGGTTATGCATACATCCACGTCTACTGTAGAAATAAACTACGTATGCGCAGACTTTATTGGCGATTCAATCACAAAAATAACCTCAAATAAAGGACGAGGGCCGAAGGCACGAGTCCTTTATTTAGAGGGTATTTTTGTGATTGAATCGCCAATAAAGTCCAAGCAAAAGTAGTTTATTTCTATTATAAAACGATTTTTGTAGTTTTATCCAATGTTCAGTGATTTTGTTTGTTTTCAATTTTATTTTCGAGATTATGTTGCGCAACCATGTTCGCAGATTGAAACAGCATACATTTGTTCCTCTATAAAAGTACTCTCACGAAATGCGCAGAGACGCATTTTCGTCGACTGCGCAGGTGTCCGTTTTATAATGTACTTTTTTGTCTGATTTTGTTTTATTTTATTGCAGATAATTCATTCCTAGGGAGCTTGGCAAAGCTGATGATCCGTGACTGCAAATATGATGTAAGTTTCTTTCATATAAAAAGTCAGCATGAACATTTTTATTGCGTAAAATAGCCTTACCTTATCCTCACAAGTCCTCACAAGTGCTTGTTTGGTTTTGTGGAGCAAAAACGTATCGACCGACAAGAATTTTTTAAGGAATATTCTTGTCACAAGAGGTGACCCTTTGTCTGCGCATGTCCGCGCTTGCGCAGTAGTCGTTGTCGACAGACGAATGTCGAGAGTTCTTCATTATATTTTTGGTCGATATGGGAGCAAGACGTACTTTTCCTTATTATCGTCCATTCACGGATGAAAATCTATGAAGTTTTGAAGCGTGCACCTACCTGTAGTTGTCCATTATTCGACTGGTACTACCACTATTCTGCCTCCCTTGTCCTGAAAAGGGTCAGAATAAGATGTGCAAGAAGATGTTGCTGTAAAGTCTTCAGTGGAAGACTTGTATATCTTCGGCTGTACTCACCCATTATTCGACTGGAACTTCCTCCGTGTCGATGAAAAGGTATGCAGAGAAGAACTCCCGTAGTTTTCAGTGGAAAACTGCTTTATTGTCCCTTAATTGATGGCATAACATGAGTATTAGCGTATGCTCGAAAACAAAGAAGAAAGAATGCAGTTGTCTTTGCAAGGAGGTCGTAGATTCTTTACTGTGGGTGGAGCGCCACTCTGGTACAGTAAGGTCTCCCTGCAAAGAACGATTACAGAAGCATATCCACTGATCTTTGCAGTTAGTATATTGCTTCCCAGCAGGTACAGTGAACTTCCTGCTTCTCAGACATGAAAATAAGGACAGGTTACCTTCATTTGCTGTAGATTTAGATGAAGATCCAACAGACATCTTTGGGGCAGTATGTGCACTGCTCGTCTTTTCAGCCCTGTTGAAGAATTAAACCTTCCTATGACCTTGTCTCCAATGGAAGGAATACTGTGACTTTTGAGTTAATTCTTCTGCAAACTCAACGAAGATCAAACTGGCTAGATGAGATATGGTGTTGAAGTCCTAACTACAAAATATCATCGTACCACTCTTCCTTGTTTACCAGGACAGAGGGATACAGAAGAACGTGGCTACACTATAATGCAAGTCACCATGGAGGCTCTTCTTGCAGTGTTACTGACAGTGATGGGAGATTTTCATTGCCATCCCAGAGTTGTGCGAATCTTGAGACGGAGTTGTCGAATTACTCCCCAATCGAATTCACCAATGCCTGTACTACCCACAATGCAAAGCGATGACGTCAGACAGGAAAACATGGCTACAGTACTAAATATAAATATACCGCTTAAATGCTTCAAAAGAAAGCGATTTATCCACTCAACAATTGCAGAACTTCAGGTTTCTATGGCAGTTTATTTCTTGTATAGAAACTCGGCTAATGACGACCTGTGATAGATCTCAGTGTCCTGAATTGATTTCTAACTACGACTTCAACGGTCACGGCCCACGAGTGAAGTGCGTTTACTACAACAATAAATACCTGCTTGTCCCATCATTTAAACTGGAGACAGCAGAAATTATTAGAAATTCGGTTACAAAAGATGCATTCTTTTATGTACCGACTCACCAAGATTTTCAACATCTACTTCAGTTTAATGTACACTGGCAAACCTATCAGTTCAAAGCATTATAAAATTCGGGTTAGCGACACCTCTACAGTATCATGCGAGTAGTAAAGAGGCAAATCTCATTCTTCAGTTTCACAGAATAGGAGTTCACCATATACCTAGACCACTGGTTGTTTAGTGTACTTAAAGACACCAGTATTGGGTTCAAACCAAAGAACTCATCCAATTATGCTTCAACTGGGCTTCGTGATATCGATTTCCTAGGTTACCACTGCATTTTGGTACCAGGAAATTTCTTTCACCATATACCTAGACTACTGGTGGTTTGTGTACGTAAAAGACACCAGTATTGGGTTCAAACCAAAGAACTCATCCAATTATTCATCAACTGGGCCTCGTTATATCGATTTCCTGGGTTACCACTGCATTTTGGTACCAGGAAATTTCTTTCTACCTCGAAAAAATTAGATACCTGAGAATCTATTCAAGTCATGGCGATCTCATCACAGTTAACCTCAAGGTTGCTTATATCCCAGGTAGGGATACCAGCATCTTTGGAAAAGACTATACCAATGGGTCAGTTATGTATGTGTGCCTTTCAGTGGTATCTAGAAAAAACTGGCAATATCTCCAGTCACTAGTTGTGAGAATTCCTGTTTCAAATCCTTCTGAAAAAGCATATTCACTGATGGAAAATGCCAAAAAATGGGAAATAGGATGCCTTTTCTATACACAGGTGCACAATTCCCTTATTTTCGTAGATGCATTAAACCAGGGTTGATGATCCCATCTATAAGCATCACAGTTAGTGGCTTTGGACAGTTAAAAATGTATATATTACATTTCAATGTCATACAGCTGAAGGCAGTGTGTTCAGCCCTTAAAAGCCTTCAAGACAAATTCCACACAAAAGAATTCTGATAGCATCAGACAACACCACTGTGTTCGGTTATCTGAACAAACAGGGGGGGGGGGAGCGTATACCTCCTAGTTTGGCGCAGCTTGGCCTACTGCAATCCTTGAAATATACTCATAACAGACATATTCTTGGTTGCTTAAAGGTCATACTCAACATCATCTCCAGAAGGGATAAAGGTTTGGCGCATCCTGGCCTACTACAATCCTTGAAATATACTCATAAGAGACAGAAATATTCTGGGGTTACTTAAATGTCATGCTCAATGATCTCTACAGAAGTGACAAAAGTAATATGTACAGAATGGTTCTTACTCCCTTTATGGTTCCAGACAACGTGCAAGTTTGGCACAAATCAACAATAGGTGTTTTATGCAGGTATGCTGCATCTTGGCCTACTGCAATCCTTGAAATATTCTCATATGAGCCAGATATATTCAGGGTTGCCTAGATGTCATGACAGCCTCTCCACAAAGAACGAAATAATACAGACAGGAGAGTCTTCATCTTTAATATTCTATTTGATTTACATAGTTTGTCAAATACCAATGGTAGAGATGTTTGCCACCAATATCAGTCATAAACCTCCATTCTATGTTGCCAGTCCCGGATGCAAATGCTCTGAACATATATGAATTAAACATCTTGTTGGAGGTTCTGGACTGCTAGGCCTTTTGTCCTATACCACTTATTCCAAAAAGTCATTGAACAAGTGAACACCAGGTGCAAAATGATTGTAGTGGCCCCTTGGTGGCCCATGATACATTGGCTTTGGGGTCTGGTGAGTCATTCAACCAAACCTCCATTACAGCTACTTCACTGGTCTCAGAAGCAGCCATTCAGTCAGAAATACCATCTGAATCTGTTGCATTGGCACCTTCATGCTTGGCACCTTACAACCACTCAGAATCTCTTATATCATTCTCTGGGCAAGGGATAGAGAGATTTAGGGCATCTCAAGGACCCTCATCTTGGAATGTATGAGTCATGATGGGCCATTTTGAGCTCTGGTACCCACAGAATAAGGTGGCCATCTCAGAGCCTACGGTCTCAAATATACCAGATTTTTTTATCCATTTACTTGCAAAAATCTGAAACCTGTCACTATTGTTGGCTTTGCAGCAGCCATAGCTGATCATTTACATTTTTTGTGCAGGAGTTGAGCCAAAGCCTGCATCTTTATAGGCCTATTGCAAGTGTTATAGAGAGAAGCCCACTGCTAACAGAGGTGCAGCATCAAGGGATTTGCCTTTGCTTCTGTTGGTTTTCACAAAAGGCTCCTTATTAACCTTTAAAAGGAGGTCAGTCTAAAGAAGTTTGACTTGCAAGACTGTTGCAATGCCATTGGAAGTGTATTCTGGGATTTTGGCTCCTTCAGACACAAGCCTCATAGGAAGGAGTTTACAGTTCTCCCTCCTACCTACCTTTTCAGCAAGGACCTATTAGCCTCAGTTGGTCTAGATTACCTCCAGTGGTCACTTCAGCTCTAGATCATTCCTGAACTCAAATTGCCTGGACACTTGATTCGTTGTCCTCTTACAGCACTTAGATCCTTCTTGGACAGGACTACTGCTTGGAGAAAAGGGAAAGTCTCCTTCTCCTGCCTTTTAGCAAGAATCAGTTGGCTTCTGATGGCCCAGATGGCTCAAACCAGTGGTCATTCCAGCTCACAAACCTTTCTTGAGCTGATGTTGGACTGATGTTGTGACACTCTGCTCTCTTACAGTGCTTAGTTACTATCAGGACAGTACAAATACTTCAAGGAGGGGAAGAATCTTGCTCATATCTTTTAAGGAAGGCTTGATGGAGATATCTTGAGTTCTGCTATCTCTTCCTGGATCAATCTGGCTGCATGATTAGATTGCCAGTCCTTTAATCTTGAGTCTCAGAATCTATACTTTGAGACACATATTAGATCCATGGCTGCCTTTTTAATTTCCAAGAGTGGGGTCTTACCTGAGCAGATATCAAACTCTTGTTACTGGAAGACCCACAATTCTTTACTACATTCTACTCGAAGATGTAGCTTGGCAATCCCATGACCAGTCCATGAACAAATTGGGCCTTGTGGATTCACCTCAGCATGTAGTCAATTTTTGTGTATTTATACATGTCATTGATATGACTCACATTTTTATGTTCTCTCCAGTTATACAAGTCTTGTGTCACTGACATATGTCTTTCTTGGCTTACATATGGCCCCATATCTGCAGTTTATGCAGTTCAGTTTGCCTGCTTGGAGATATTCCCATTGTCAGATGATGACATCTTGCTTGGGGAGTCATGCAGACATCTCCAGCCAATACTGGGTGATGGTTAATACTGCTATGTGATTTGTTGTAAAATTTTCTACAACAGCAACAGCAGCAACAATGACGACCACATCATGGATCTCTTGTTGAGGTTAGCAAATTACTTATCTGTGTTGAAGAAGTAACATATAACCTAAGATGTGGCTTAGGGAAGCTTATCTTATCCTCTTATCAGTGCTTTATTTGGTGACCCCTTGTCTGACAATCATCTAACAGTGTGGCCAAAACAAATACCCTCCACCTGTTATGGTTGTATTCAAGCACTTGTGAGGATAAGGTAAGGCTATTTTACGCAATAAAATGTAACAAATTTTATTGTAATTTAACTTTTTACAAGTTAAATACTTACCTTATCCTCACAAGGATAAACCCACCCTACCTCCCCGCATAATTTGTTTTCTGGGGACCAAAAATACCATGAAGAACTCTCGACATTCGTCTGTCGACAACGACTACTGCGCAAGCGCGGACATGCGCAGACAAAGGGTCACCTCTTGTGACAAGAATATTCCTTAAAAAATTCTTGTCGGTCGATACGTTTTTGCTCCACAAAACCAAACAAGCACTTGTGAGGACTTGTGAGGATAAGGTAAGTATTTAACTTGTAAAAAGTTAAATTACAATAAAATTTGTTACAATTTATTTTCTTGTAAAGTATTATAATTTATGTAGTAGTGCAATGTCTACTTTAGTTTAACAAATATGACACTCGGGTAATTTCAATTTTACAGAACTTGTTAATTCTTGGTTCATTTTTTTGGGTGCACTAAAGTAACTGAAATCACAGAAGTAGAGTAAGATACATAAAATCTTAGGTTATCATTAAAATTGGTTCTTCTTCAGATTAAAACCTACCTTATTGGATTTAACAGCTTTGAATGTCTTCCCATTTAACTGAAATTGCAGTGTAAATTTAATTGTATTTGTATAATTTCTCACAGCTGGATGAAATTCGTCAATGCAAAGACTGCTATTTCTACAGTAACGCAAAGCCCAAAGATTGGTTCTGTCAGCCTTGTGTAAGTATGTGTTGTGTACTCATATGTACACGACAGAGGTCAGTCTCTATTGTGTTCCAATGTAACAGTTTTAAATAAAACTTCAAATATTTGATATCCTTTTGTATTATGTTTACAAACTGATTCCTTAAGTACAATTTAGTTTTGGGATTGAAGTGCAATGCCAGTAAATTGATATCAAACTCGAATTTAAACTGTATTGATCGATGTTGATGTACCATTTCACAGCATTTACAGTTTCCATAAAAAAAACAAAGATAGTGAAGAATGATCACCAAGTTTTAAGGCAAAACTGCTGTGCAAGTATGTACAAAGTTTACTGGAAAACTTTCCTTACCAATCGGGCTTCCAATTCAAAACTGTTTCAAAATTTGGCAGTGTGTTTCGTTAAATCATATACATTTTTAATTGAACCAAGTTGGCAGATTGTCCAGAATAAGCAGTTTAATATTATGTTCTAAAATGGCAGGAATGTAAATAGTAAAAATCTTGTCAATTTTTGGGAATAAAAAATTATATACGAAGAGTTTTCCTAACTCACTTGGCATCTGGACAAGTAACTTTAGAAAGATATAGGTCCTTGAGAATAGTTACAGTCTCAGACAAGGGAGTAGGTGTTAATTTCATATACTGTGTCCAAGTAACCATATTCTTTAAAAAATCTCAGAACAGGGCTGGTATTCATAAGAAATCTCAAAATCAATCTCAACCTCAGTCTTAAACTGAAACTCAGTCTCAAACTCAGTCTCAGTCCTACATAAGTATAAACTGAAATTTAACATTCTCAAGTGAAATCTGACCTCAGGAGTATGTGCTACTAGTAGTATGTGTTAAAGTAAAAACATAGTCAACCAAAATTAATACAGCCATAATTTCAAACACTTCTGCTCCTTTCATGCAAACCTAAATAATCCTTTAAATATAGCAAGGATAAATCATATAGACCCTGAGTTTTAAGTATATACTTACTTTGGAATTGCTATTATATATGACTTTTAGTTTAAACTCATATTTAACTTTTGAGTATAATCTCAATTTAGGGTTTAAACCCTACATTATAGCATTTGAGATTTTTTGTGAATACCAGCCCAGATGTTCCAACATGTAGATATTGATGATCAAAAGAGCTAAAAATGCTGTAAGAAAATGTTCACCATAAATGTTAGGCAGTTTCATTGTTTTACAGAGACCTCCCCATGAGTTGGTGTATGCTAAGCAGAAAGGCTTCAGCTTCTGGCCTGCAAAAGTCATAAAGATCACAAAGGAAGGCTATGATGTCAGATTCTTTGGAGTTGGCCACACAAGGTGCACAATGCGTTTTTATTCTGTGGTAATCAGTGATCAGGGTGTGGATTGTTGTTGGAATAGTCTCTAGACCAGACGGCTCATGAAGAGAAACAGATCAAAACGTATTGACGACGTCTTATTTATAACCTAAATAAAAATGAATTTATAGTTATAAGTTGAATTAGTAGTGATAAAATTACATTCACAAAGGTTCATTTATGTTGATTTTATACTTTGTTTTCATGGAAAGGACCTTGAAAAGATAGGTTTTATTGTGAAGTTGTTTGAGGGGAAGGTACTGTGGTAATACTTGATCCCCATGTGTGTTATATGGGGATAAGGTAGTGGATGACCTACTCACATTCCACCTCACTGGACACGGGTTTGATTCCCACCCTGACCTGAAGTAGGAAATTTGGTAGTCACTTGCCGATATCCACTAGTTTTCAGTGTAGAATGGTCACCAAGTAGTATACACTACTTTCCTCCATCTGAGCGACAACTCATTGTGACATCACATATACAATGAGTTCAGGCAATGATCACAATCATCCAATCAGTCAAACAATCTATGTATGTCATTGGTCTGGATCTGGTATGGTTGTGATTGTTTAATTATTGACCAAAGGTGAAATTTTGTTTCAGAGCGATTGTAACAGAGAACATGATTAAACCCGTAGACACTCCACTGAAGCAGCTGGGTTCACTGAAGCGCAGCGCAGGGTTTAACCGAGCGTGTGAGGAACTAAAACGACACGAGGATCTGCTTGAAGAGGCAGAACAGGAACCAGTAGAAGAGGAGGAGGAGGACCTGGTGAGAGCAAGTTCAAACTTGGTTCAAATTTTAGTCAAACTTGGTCTGTTTAATCCAAGTTGAAATTTTGGAGGAAGTTTTATTCAAACTTGGTCTTAAGTATTATTCAAAGGTGATCTGTTTGTATCCATGGTTTATATTGAAGCAGTAGAGTCTGTAGGAATATACCAGACTTTAATCTCAAGTTCAAATGTAAAATAAGTCCATCCTGTGTTGCACCATAATCTAATTTAATATTATTATTATAAAACAAAAGTCAAGTTAATTTCCAGGGATCAACATTTTGCAAATATCTCCAATGTCATGTTCACCAAATGGTTCACACCTGCTTCTGGTGATGCTTTGCACTTTATAATGTTCTTTTATTTGAATTTAAAAACAGGAACAAGAAGCAGAAGAGGAGTACGAGCCAGTGATAAAACACAAAAAGTTCAGAAAGAAACAGCGAGAAGAGGAGAGGGAGGTGTCCAGTTCTTACCTCACAGATAAACAGGTAAAATATACAGGTTTAATACAAATGACAGGTACAAGCAAGTTAGAAACAGGTGAAATACATGCATGGAGACGGTGTGAGAAGCAGAAATAATAACAGATGGGATACAGGTGTTTATAGAGACAGGTGAAACACCAAGAGACGGGTAAAATCTGATAAATGGACAAAATACAAGTATAACACAGGAAAAGTTAAAACTGAAGGGCTATTTAAATATAGAAATAGGCGTAAGACTATTCAAATACTTTGACTTCAAACTTAACGCAGTAGGAAGATTTTAAGTGAAACATACGAGCACTTGGTGAGTGGTAACCTCCGCCAAATGAGGTTATACTGTACACTAATGTTCGTGAAAAATATACTTCCTTGGCGGAGCTAATAAAAAATATATTATACATTTCAGTTCAAATTATTTACATAATTGTTCCTGTGACTGTTTGTTGTCCAGGCCATGACTCCTGAGGACCAGAACCTTGTGACCAGTACAGAGAACACAGTCACTCCACAGAGGATATTCAGCACCAGTGACATTGGGGTGCAGACTTCTAAAAAGGTAGGGAAAGAAGAGAATGAGTAAAAAAAAAATTTTAGTTAAAAGAAAATTTCATTATTCTGATATTTTAAAATTTTTACTAGAATTATTTGCCACTGATAGTTAGACTCTACTTAAAAGTTTAATACAGATTTAAAATTCCACCAGTAATTAATTGTCACTGTCCAGAATTGTCAGCTAAAATAGCTGAAGTTAATTTTCGGTGCAAGTTTCCTGTTGTGCAGTGATCAAGATTCATTGCTTCTGCTGTTTTGACAAAAACCATAAAAAGGTATATTAGAAAAAATTAATGCTTAAGTTGTCGCACAGCATCGGTTATTCAATAGTTGTAACGTCAGGTAGCAGACCAAGATTTTAGAAATTTAGTACTTTGTTACATTGGAAGAGAAAAGAATATAACGCACATTGGTTTGATGATTTCTGTTTTCATTTAGACCATGGAAATGTGATACTTGGAGAACAAAAAGAATGTTATTCAGAGACAAGGTGAGAATATTTAACTGTTTTGATAACTTGCAGTTAGGGTCTGGTAAAGTAAAGGGCACACAGACGGACACATCCAAGACTGAGTGTGCTGGTTCCTGTAATTGTGAGGAGAAATACGAAACTGAGATGACAGACCTCAGACTGAGGCTAGAGAAGCAGTACGGAGCGGAGAAACGACGCGCATTGAAAGACATGGAAGAGAGGGTACGTTAGAATGCATCATAAAGACCAGAAATACACCTGTATAATGGGGAAAAAACGTTATTCTGCAGTACATTTCTGTTAAGTACAATCAGAGTATGGAGTAAAAATTGTTCAAAGGAAATGACAGTGAGGACATAATTCCATGTAGGTTGGAAAATACCACTTTTTACTTTGATATGTGCTATAACCAGTCTTTAAGTAAAGGCCCCAAACTTGTCCTTAGTTGATCAATTGAATGCAGACCTCTTGGCACAATAGAAAAACAAACAATGCATTTTAGTGTAAATACGATGGGTAAATAGTACTAAATACAAATTTTTACCCCACAACCTTTAAAGGCTGTATGAGTATTGTTTTTACCCCACAGCCCTTGTTTTCACCCATGGTGTCCGGATGGGCGGGCGGCGGGAAAAAGTTTGTCCGGGCTATATCTCAGAAATCGTAAGGTGTAGGAAGTTGATATTTGGTAGGGACATTGGTTAGGATGTGTAGGTGTGCAACATCATGGTCTGACCTTGATTTGACCTTGCCGTAGTGACCTTGAGGTTGAAAATCTTGTCCGGGCTATATCTCGGAAACCGTAAGTTGTAGGAAGTTGATACTTGGTAGGGATATTGGTTAGGGGGTGTAGGTGTGCAACATCATGGTATGACCTTGATTTGACCTTGTTGTAGTGACCTTGACCTATAAAATAAAGTCAGGGCTATATCTCAGCAACCATAAGGTGTAGGAAGTCGATACTTGATAGGGACATTGGTTAGGGGGTGTAGGTATGCAACGTCATGGTATGACCTTGATTTGACCTTTGAACTTGCCGTAGTGACCTTGACCTATAAAATCTTGTCCGGGCTATATCTCGGAAACCATAAGGTGTAGGAAGTTGATGCTTGGTAGGTACATTGGTTAGGGATTGTAGGTGTGCAGCATCATGGTGTGACCTTTATTTAACCTTTGACCTTGCCGTAGTGACCTTGACTTTTAAAATCTTGTTGCACCTTTGGGTCTGTCTTTTGATGCAGATTAAGCACTGTTAAAGTCATATTGGAATTCATTAATAATTTTACTTTTACAACTTCTGATTGTAACAGATGGAATTTCATCAAGTGAGCCACAGATTTTGCTCCAACACCACACATAAGCATTCATTGAATGTATTACCACTTCTGTATGCATGGTAATATTCAAAACATCTAAACCATAATTTGGCCATGCCAGATGTAGCTAAAGAGTACATGCATTATCTTTCTCTTAGACATATTTTCTGTATTTAAACATTGTTTGGACATTTATATAACTGACAGTGCTCTGAAAGTATCCTGAACTTTCTACTGATGCAGTACTTCTATATCTCATGGTGTTAAAAATATTTCCCTAGGCTGTGGGGTACAGGCATCTGTAATGCTATTTTTAACCCATGGCATCTGGCTGGGCTGGCAGGTATGTGGACTGTTCAGTGGTGGGAACAATATTCTTATCCGGGCTGTATCTCGGAAACCATAAGGTGTAGGAAGTTGATACTTGGTAGGGTCATTGGTTTGGGGTGTAGGTGTGCAACATCATGATGTGACCTTGATTTGACCTCTGACCTTGCCACAGTCACCTTGACATTGAAAGTCTTGTCTGGGCTATATCTCAGAAACTGTAAGGTGTAGTAAGTTGATACTTGGTAGGGACATTGGTTAGGAGGGTGGGTGTGCAATGGTGTGACCTTGATACAATGTGTGGCTTTGCCAAAATATTTAAGCGTCCCTTACGGGACGCTTGTTTGGGTATGGGAGACCTTCAGGCTCCGCCGGCTGCGCATTTTGTTTTCCTTATAACTTTGTAACCGTTAGGCGGATTCTTTTCAAATTTGGCAGGTTTATGCAGTAGCCTTGGGGATTTTTTTTGAATATGCTGCAGTGACATTTCAACCAATCAGAGAGGTCACATGACCAAAAATGTCTTTTTTTTGATGGGGAAGCTTGTCCGGATGATAACTTGAAAGGGATTTTATCAATTCACCTGAAACTTGGCAAATACATTCATTCTATTAAAATCTGGAAATCATTAGATTTTGGCATTGATTGGTTAAGAAATGGCCGAGTAATTAATGATTAATTAATCATTATGAATTTTCCAAATAAGGAAAACACAAAAATGCTTATAACTCGAAAACCGTGCTAGATAGAGCGATTTCGACAAAATTTTTGACCCACAGGGTATCTCTGCAGAGTAGCTATCCCACTTTTGAAAAAAAAATTTATCTCGCCAAAAATGGCAGCCATTTTG
Organism: Sabellastarte sp. h YS-2021; assembly: GCA_964017235.1. NCBI lineage: Eukaryota > Metazoa > Annelida > Polychaeta > Sabellida > Sabellidae > Sabellastarte > Sabellastarte sp. h YS-2021. The sequence goes on from OZ024938.1 coordinate 62,305,009, forward strand.
AATTTTCTAATTTTTCGCAAAAATTGCAAAACATAAAAATGCTTATATCTGGAAAACCGTGCTAGATAGAGCGTTTTCGACGAAATTTTTACCTGCAGGGCATCTCTGCTGAGTGGCCATGCCAATTTTCAAAAAAATTTTGACTCACCAAAAATGGCGGCCATTTTGAATTTTCGAATTTTACGCAAAAATTGCAAAACACAAAAATGCTAATATCTCGAAAACTGCTAGATGGCAAATTATCTCTTAAAAGTATTGCAGATAGCCAATTTTTCTCAAATAATTCATTCACCTACTTTTGGAAGAGCTTTCACATGGTGAAGTTTCAGACCCATAGCTAATTACTCACCTACTCAGAATGAGTAAATGCGAATTTTCTCTAAAATTATTGCAGATACCCAATTTTTCTCAAAGAACTCATTCATCTACTTTTGGGAGAGCTTTCACTTGGTGAAGTTTCAGACCTGTAGCTAATTATTCACCTTCTCAAAATGAGTAAATGCTAATTATCTGTAAAAGTATTGCAGATACCCAATTTTTATCAAATAACTGATTCATCTACTTTTGGGAGAGCTTTCACATGGTGAAGTTTCAGACCCGTTGGTAATTACTCACCTACTCAAAATGAGTAAATGCAAATTATCTCTAAAAGTATTGCAGATAGCTAATTTTTCTCAACTTATTCATCTACTTTTGGGAGAGCTTTCACATGGTGAAGTTCCAGACCCATAGGTAATTATTCACCTACTCAAAATGAGTAAATGCTAATTATCTGTAGAAGTATTGCAGATAGCCAATTTCTCTCAAATAACTCATTCATCTACTTTTGGGAGAGCTTTCACATGGTGAAGTTTCAGACCCATAGCTAATTTACTCACCTACTCAAAATGAGTAAATGCGAATTACCTCTAAAAGTATAGCAGATAGCCAATTTTTGTCAAATAACTCATTCACCTACTTTTCGGAGAGCTTTCACATGGTGAAGTTTCAGACCCGTAGATAATTACTCACCTACTCAAAATGAGTAAATGCTAATTATCTCTTAAAAGTATTGCACATAGCCAATTTTTCTCAAATAACTCATTCACCTACTTTTGGAAGAGCTTTCACATGGTGAAGTTTCAGACCCATAGCTAATTACTCACCTACTTCAAAATGAGTAAATGCTAATTATCTCTAAAAGTATTGCAGATAGCCAATTTTTCTCAAATAACTCATTCACCTACTTTTGGGAGAGCTTTCACTTGGTGAAGTTTCAGACCTGTAGCTAATTACTCACCTACTCAAAATGAGTAAATGCTAATTATCTCTAAAAGTATTGCGGATACCCAATTTTTATCAAATAACTCATTCATCTACTTGTGGGAGAGCTTTTACATGGTGAAGGTTCAGACCCGTAGATAATTACACACCTACTCAAAATGAGTAAATGCTAATCATCTCTAAAAGTATTGCAGATAGCCAATTTTTCTCAAATAACTCATTCACCTGCTTTTGGAAGAGCTTTCACATGGTGAAGTTTCAGACCCATAGCTAATTACTCACCTACTCAAAATGAGTAAGTGCGAATTGTCTCTAAAAGTATTGCAGATAGCCAATTTTTCTCAAATAACTCATTCACCTACTTTTGGGAGAGCTTTCACTTGGTGAAGTTTCAGACCCATACACCTACTCAAAATGAGTAAATGCTAATTATCTCTAAAAGTATTGCGGATACCCAATTTTTATCAAATAACTCATTCATCTACTTTTGGGAGTAAATGCGAATTATCTCTTAAAAGTATTGCAGACAGCCAATTTTTCTCAAATAACTCATTCACCTACGTTTGGAAGAGCTTTCACACACGAAAATGAAAAATTGTGAATATCTCGGAAAAGCTATTTCTTCTCCTTTAATGCTCGGCGGAAGATACACACCACGGCAGTGGTCTTGTTTTCAAAAATTTTTGTCTCACCAAAAATGGTGGCGATTTTGAATTTTCAAAGTTTTTGCAAAACACAAAAATGCTTATATCTCGAAAACTGTGCTAGATGGAGCGAATTCAACAAAATTTTTGACCTGCTGGATATCTCTGCAGAGTACCCATGCCAATTTTCAAAATATTTTTGTCTCGCCAAATTTAATGGCCATTTTGAATTTTTGAATTTTTTGCAAAAATTGCAAAACACAAAAATGCTTATATCTTCAAAACCGTGCTAGATAGAGCAGACTGCGCTGACTTTGGTTGCCACAACAGTGTAAGGCTAGAAACGGAACATTTTCTTAATACTTTAGCACTCACCTTTATATCCTTTTCAGAACGCTTTGTTTTTGCTATGCAAAAACATTATCTTTTTTTTTTGCGAGCGATCCTCTAGTTGAGACTTATTTCTATCACAAAGATACATAGATTACTGCAGCTGATTGTTATTTGTATTTTTACCTAATTATACTATTTCTTTTGACAGTTATACGTTAAAAAAATTTACAGCTCATTTCAGTTTTCTAATTGATGTTGTTATCTTGGTATTGATTGTATCCACCGGATACTATGGATTTTGCTTCGTTACGCCACCGCTGCCGCAGTGTGTAGAGAGATTTCACCGTTACTGCTCTAACGAAAACAATATTATAGCTAGCCTTCTCAAATTTGCAGGATATATTCATAACCATAAAATCTTGCCTGGGAATAATTTTGGCCTCATTTTGAAAAACAAGATGGCCACCACGGGCGTTTTTTTAGACTTTCAGCAAGGACTTTTGGTGGCCCTCTAGAGCAAAGGGTATTATAGGTAGAGATCTCAAATTCGCAGGGTATGTTCCTCATTACAAAATTTTGACTGGGAGTATTTTGGGCTTCATTTTGAAAAACAAGATGGCCGCCATGGCCGTTTCTTTGTCAGTCATAAAAAGTGCTTATATTTCCCTTATTATTGGTCCTAGAGTTTTGGGATGGTAAACCAACCTATAGGAAATGATGGGCTGGGAATCTTTTGGTGTGGTCAGGTTTGATCTTGGACCCCTCCTTCAAGGTCAAACGAGGATAGCCAAACTTAAAATTGCTTATAGCTCGCTTATTATTGGTCCTATATGTTTGTAATGTGAAACCAACCTATAGGAAATCATGGGCTAAGAATCTTTTGATGTGGTCAGATTTGACCTTGGGCCCCTCCTTCAAGGTCAAACGACAATAGCCAAACTTAAAAGTGCTGATAACTTGCTTATTATTGGTCCTAGAGGTTTGCAATATGAAACCAACTTTTGGAGGTCATGGGCTGGGAATCTTCTGATGTTTTCAGATTTGACCTTGGGCCCCTCTCAAGGTCAAACGATGGTTCACTGGCTTTGGTGAGTTGTCTTTTCGGTGGATACAAATTTGTATCGGTTCTCCGATGCGTAGGTCTAGTTTACCTTGTTTTGTTATTTTGTCTTTACATGCATATTTGCTCTCTTACATGTTATTTCTCCTTCACCTTTACAAAACCTACACTGTATGTTCTGAAAGTCCCCTGACCTTTATACTGTTTCACCTCTTCTGTACTCATGGTGTTCAATGCTATTTCCAGGCTGTGGGGTTATAAGCAGAAATGAATTCATAAAATTGAATATACATATCACAGAAGGTCATATCACAATAGGTGTTCTGCTGTAATAATAACTATTGATGAATTGATAGCACCCAATACTGCAGTGTTATTCCAAGAAAGATTTGTTGCCAAGAAATACAGCATTGTGATTGCTCATGGGGATGGAATATACTTGTGTAAATTTATGGAGTAATTGCTTACCCATTTAATGAAAATTAGATTTTCAGGCTATATAATTGCTCAGTTTTGGTGTTTATAAAACTGTTAAAATCTTTTATGAAGACTGTTCAGGTCTTTGTTGTTTGTAGGTCTTTACATTTTGTGGTTATATTATGGTTATGTCCGTGCTCATTTGGTGTGGTTATATATGGATGTGGGGGTTTTGTGTGTGGTTATGTAGTTGCGGCGTGAGTGGGAGTCAGACAAGCAGGCTGCAGTGAGTAAAGCCAGCAGCTGTGGGCGCCAGGAAGTGGAGAAAGCGCGGAAACAGGGCGAGGATAAAGCAAAAGAATCACTTGCAGAGGAGATGAGAAAGCATGCAGTCAAACACAAAGCAGAGATCTCAGCCACCAAAAAGAAACAGTGGGTAAGGTGTAGAGTAAGGAATCTAAACTTCGCCAGAAATCTAAATTTCACCACCTCTTAAAAAATGTACTTAATTCTATGAAAAAAAAGATGTTTCATCTTAAACTTGGTATTTTTCAGTTCAAAAAGCCTTAATTTTCTATACATTCAAGAAGTCTCATCTTAATTCATTTATTTTATTAGGGTTTCCACATGTGGCAAATTTCAGATATGTGGCGAATTTTACAGTTCTTACTCTAGTACTGCAATAGGCTATCAGGCTACTGGAAAAAATGGGTTAACTTTGTTCAGAGTCTTCTGTAAGAACTTCCCAACTTGTTTGGATTTTCAGAACCAGTCTGACCGCTAAAATTTGATATTCTGTGATAGAGATGGGTCAGTATGTCCGATATCTCAGTATCAAGAGCATTTTACTGAAATACTGTGATGAGATTTTACAATTGCCACCTCACTTGTCAACACATGTAATGGAGGGAAGAGTTAAAGTATTTGAAACATACCCAAAATCTGAACAAGGTATAGGCTTTTATCCCATATTTTCTTGCATTTACAGACTTTTATAGCGATACATTGAGCAGAAATGTGATGTATTGGGGTTACGACACTTTATAACCTTAATCTCGCTTGTCAACATATATCATGGAATTAAAACTTAAAATATTTGGAACAGAGCTGAAAACTGAAGAAATTCCACATGTTTACCTCATATGTTTTGCATTTGGGGACTTTTATTGTGATGTTGTTTACAGGAAACGTCCATGTTGTTTGGGGTGCACTAAAACGCGGAGTTTTGCATTGGCGACCTTCCAATGTACACATTTTAGGTACCGACCCATCCCTATTCTATCCATTTCATATATTGTCTTGATGTTAGAACTATGAAGAAGTCATTTATTTTTATACAATATTCAGTCTATATTTTGTGCAAGGTATGGATATGATATTTAAATTTGATATTCTGTCCATTTTCTGTATTTTCTTAGTGTTACAACTGTGAGGAGGAAGCCATGTACCACTGCTGTTTTCTGTATTTTCTTAGTGTTACAACTGTGAGGAGGAAGCCATGTACCACTGCTGTTTTCTGTATTTTCTTAGTGTTACAACTGTGAGGATGAAGCCAAGTACCACTGCTGTTTTCAGTATTTTCTCAGTGTTACAACTGTGAGGAGGAAGCCATGTACCACTGCTGTTTTTCTGTATTTTCTCAGTTTTACAACTCTGAGAAGGAAGCCATGTACCACTGCTGTTTTCTGTATTTTACCACTGCTGTTTTTGTGTATTTTCGCCGTGTTATAACTGTGAGGAGGAAGCCATGTACCACTGCTGTTTTTCTGGATTTTCTCAGTTTTACAACTCTGAGAAGGAAGCCATGTACCACTGCTGTTTTCTGTATTTTACCACTGCTGTTTTTGTGTATTTTCGCCGTGTTATAACTGTGAGGAGGAAGCCATGTACCACTGCTGTTTTTCTGGATTCTACCACTGCTGGTTTCTGTATTTTCTCAGTGTTATAACTGAGGAGGAAGCCATGTACCACAGCTGTTTTCTAAATTTTAACCACTGCTGTTTTCTGTATTTTCTCAGTGTTATAACTGAGAGGAGGAAGCCATGTACCACTGTTGTTTTCTGTATTTTACCACTGCTGTTTTTCTGTATTTTCTCAGTGTTACATCTCTGAGGAGGAAGCCATGTACCACTGCTGTTTCCTATATTTTACCACTGCTGTTTTCTGTACTTTCTCAGTGTTATAACTGAGAGGAGGAAGCCATGTACCACTGTTGTTTTCTGTATTTTACCACTGCTGTTTTTCTGTATTTTCTCAGTGTTATAACTGTGAGGAGGAAGCCATGTACCACTGCTGTTGGAACACCAGTTACTGCAGCATCAAGTGTCAACAGGAACACTGGCATCGTGAACACAAGCGCATGTGTCGACGTAAACGCAACTAAGACTGGCAGGACTCGGATATATCACCTTCACCATGGTGTATTGTATTCCCACCCAACCTAGAAAAATAACGTCATTTTGATATATTTTATTCCATGTGCAATTCAAAGACCACTTGTGAAAAAAGTTTTCTCTTGGTCTGATAAAATATGTAATCAGAGTTATCGGTCAATATTCTTACATTCTGACTGTTGGATCTAGTCTTACAAATTGTAGGAATAAGATATTTATAAGTTTCTTACAAGTTGCAATTTTTCAAGATGAAAATGAAAACCAGTGACTGTATTTATAATGAAACTGACGATAAACATCGAGTTAATTTTTATGTTATATTTTTATTAGTTAAAATATTTTCAACATTATTTCATACAAAATCTTCCATAATCCCAGAGTTCGTTCTAACATTGCCAGTGCCTGTATTCCTCAATATTCACAACAGAAAGACGTACAGGCTGCCGACATAGTAAATATAAACGTTTTCCTTTGGTGATTAGTCTTATAGGGGACATCTCAGCTGACGTAGGTGGCTAGTAAGCACACTCATTTCAGCATGTCAGAAGTTACAGAGACCGAGCTGACATGACTAGATATTGAGTCAGGGTTGGTTTGGATGTGTGAATATGTAAAACGCCCGACTGTTACCTTGGTGAAGGTGATCGAGTGATATATTCTTGTGACTCTACACAAGTACACCATACAAACTGCTCACTTAACAATCTCAACAGATTGATTTGTGGTCGTATTAGTTCGTATTGATATTTTGTGGGATAATTTGTCCATCATGTAGTGGATACTCCCGTTACAAGGAACCCCATGTTCCTTTTAAAGATGTATTTGTATACAATAGATAAGGGTTACAGTTTAAGTCAGAAGGGGTAACCAGTTTTGTATGCATGATTAAATTTTGCATTAATTGTATTTGACAAAATGTAATTATTTTACAGCTGTCTACGATATTTCAGTGGGATGTTTGTGTCTTCCGATTTGGTAGATTATCCATTAAGTTTCACTTGTTTAGATGTGGTGAGTCATACTTATGGTAAGACAGGAGGGCTGCCACATTGTGACCCCAGATCTTTTAACTGGTAACATAAAGTAAATACAAATTTACACCTTTCACAGCTATATATTCAGGTCCCTGTTCAGTCAGTTTGTAACATTACAGAAAATACTTCCCTGAAGCTGGACTTCCAGATATTGTGGTGGGTAGAATTTATGGGGTAACTCCTTAGGGTTAGACACTTACATCTACTGACAGACATATCTGCTTAACAGACTATTACTGACAGGGGTTCAGCTGTTGTCAATTTGAAATTTCAAGGTCACCTAGATTGTGGGCAGTTCTGATGGACAGTGATGAAATTGTATATCTTAATGAAAAGTGTCATTTTACTCATCCCAAAAACAAGGAAGAATGTTTCTGCTGGAAGAAACTTTAAGGAAAGGTTAGCAAGACATTCTCAGATTTTCTAATAATACTGGCTAATCCTTCTAGCGGGGGTATCCATTGCGGCGTGAAATATCAGTCTAGGCCAGCCAAACTGGAACATGTTGTAGTAACCAAGAATTGTGTACTTTGTAAAATGCTGGATGTTTATTATACAATCAAAGTTCTATGTGCTCTGTAGGGACGTCACGACTACAAATATTTCATGTCGACTAATTGGTAAATACTATTCGCGTCGACACCAAATAGCCGTCAAATTTATAAAACAACCAAAATCTTAAGTTTCATATTGTAAAAAGCATTGAAAATGATAAATATGTGAAAAAAAAAATGAAAATATGTGTGTACAATCTGTAAAGTTTAATAAATTTGCCGTTTTCCTGAACTTCTGCTTCGTTTATTTCAGACAGGAAGTGGGCGATATAAGAGTTATATGGTACTTTCGGTTTTACATGAATGCATAAACAATGCAGAAACGTGGCTGTTTTTGGATTTTAGCTTATTTTATGTGACATTATGGACATAAATCATGGATTCAGACCTTCTGTCATCTTTTACACTACATTGAGCGATTATTCCGACTTTAAAATATGAACCAGTAAATAGCATTATTCTAACCGTTGTTGATTAGTCGGCTAGTCGTGATGGCCCTAGTGCTCTGTGTATGTATTGATGGTTACTTCTTACTCAAACCTATTTGTTGATAGTCGTAGTGTTAAAAAGTAGAACTATTCTAATTTAATTGTAAACAGATTTGTATAAATATTATTTATCCTTTTAACTATTTCAGTCTAGTATATTTTACACTCTTTGTTGCCATGGTGACACAGTTTGAAATCTGTCAGCTGAAACAGGAAATATTACTTATCTATCCAACAGAGGGAGGATAAACAAATCTTTGAAATACTTTTGTGATAAATAATCCTATTTTTATACTAAGTAAATTCTAACACAATGGAGAATGGGCTTTATATTAATAGGGCAAGATGCATTTTAAGTTAAATAATGTGCTACAGTAAATGTTCGTGTTATTTTATACGAATTCACTTTATTGATTTTGTTATTTATTCAAACAGAGAGTTAAACGTGTTTGTATATGTGTAAGTAATTATATCTTTGTGTATAATGATGTCAGTGGATATTGTTATTTGTTGTGAATAATATGCTTATTGATAATGTTTTATTGAAACTGTACAGTACAGTACACATGTTTGTAGCCATTATAAATTGTACATTAAAACTACGTTTTGTGGAAAAACTTGTATATTAACTGAGTAGTATAGTAGAGTAAGAAATCGAAAATTTGCCACATACAACCTGAGCAAATTTAGAGGAGAAAGTAATGGCTTAAAATTGGTATTTCTTTGGTGACAAAAAGCCTTAATCTACCAGACTTTGAGTGAATTTGACCTCACTTTGTTTATTTTATGAATATTTCTGCATGTGGGGAATTTCAGACATGTGGCGAATTTAAGATTCCTTACTCTATATGTTTTGTGGATCATGCTTTTAACAAGTCAGGAATTCTCCATACATCATCGGTGTCGGTATTGACAGAGACTCGTCAGCTTTTCTTTACAGTAAATTAAGAAATTTTCTTTATTTAAGAATGTTTTTGTTTCAGGGAATGCTCTTTTATTATTTCAGAGAATAGTTCTTTGTATTTACATTTCAGAGAAGGTAAATTACAAGCACAATTACTTAAAAAGATAGGACCAGTACCAAAATATATATACAAAACACCAACTTATTTCAAATGAATTGTTAGGACTTTGAAAATTTCTCTATTTAAAGAATTAAACCAATTCTTCATGAAGAATTATTCATTACAATGAAGACGTTTTTCAAAATAAAAGTGAAAATAGGTTTTGAATTTTTGTGTGTACAGCTGCGGGTTCGTATTAATAGCTGTTTTAAACAAAAGCATCCTTTGGAACATATGATCTCCTGAAGTTTTGGTAGCCGTCTTAAATTTTCTAATAAATGTAAAGTTATATTTGTGTAATGCTTTACAATAGCATTTTTTTTCAAGTGACTGCCTGACCTATAGGTTATAAGCACTTGCATACATGGAATCTTACAAAAATTTAATATTCTGTAGTTTTTTTATCATTGTATAGTTTCATGGAAAACGTAAAATTGCATAAAACCTATAAGCAGTTCAAGATAGAGAGTTTTTCGAGTAAATTTTGGAACCATAGTTTGCAATGAAAAATCAGCAAAATTTAATTTTCTGAAGTTTTAACCGCCATCTTGAATTTCCTCAGAAATATAAAACTGCTTTTATTTATTAAGACTGATTAACAATTGTGGTATGTTTAGAAGAAGGTTCAAATTATAGCTCTTAGTGATGCTTAAAAATAGTTCATTTGGAAGCATGATCCTAACTTATAGTAATTCAATCAACTTTTCTATTTTATTTATTAGGAAGAAAATAATATCATTTTAGTTCTCACTTCATTGAGGAGTATTGTCTATACTTGAATAAAATAGATATCTATGTCATGCCTCAATAATTAAGAGAGCCTAGTTTTTAAAATACTTTGTAAAATTAATTATTTGTCTGTGGCAAATGATATATAAAGTACTGGTACTTTTTGTATGGAGATATATAACCTGTGTAGTACTTACAAATATGTATAACTTGCACCCAGACCCATGACAGAGGGTCTAGTTCTGACAGTAGTGCTACTTTTATGTATTCATGTGTGTTTGAATTATTCATCTTTAAGATGCATATGACATTATAAGTTTTGGGATAAGTCATAAAGTTGCGTGAGATAATTGTTAAAACACGATTCTAGAGTCTGTAACCAAGCATTTGTTACATTATAAATAATTACAGAAAACTAAAGTGCTAGATTATGTCAACAGCTCACACGTTGTCCCGTTTCTGTGTCTTCTTGGACACTTCACTGTAAGAGATATGCTCAGCATATCTTTATTACGCAGTCTCGTAATCTGTGTCTGTCATGGAAGCTTTCGACAGTATTCTGACATCGATGCAGAAAAATAAAATGATCCTGAAAGCTGTTGACAAAAATTATGCAGCAACCAGTTTTGCGGTAGTATTTGCCTTAAGTTGTACAAATATTCCTTCCGTTTTGTTTTCCGATTCTCTCTGCAAATCTACCACGTTAACATCTGTTGTATTTTGACAATAAACCTATTTAGCAATCACAAAGATAATGAAAATATATGGCAATAGCAGAGAATCTCACAGACACAAACATAAAACAATAGTTTCAGCTTGTGACTAAGGTTACACAATATTTAGCCAACTGAGATATAAAAATGCAAGGTGGATATTCTTTATTGTTACTTTTACTTATCACATATCTGCATCCCTTTGCTTCACACTATCTGGTGTGGATGTATTTGAAATACGGCCAGGATTTGAACATGCATTTAACTTTATTCATAATGTTTTAAAAATGTTGTGTCATTTGCATCATTCCAGGTACAGTGTCTAATGGAAAGGCATATTTAAAGTGACTCCTGTCACACCATTTTTGTAGATATTTATCCAAAAGCCTTGAAACTTGATGTTATCGGACCAGATCAGTAAATGATGTTCATAAAACCAGAGAGAATGTATCTGTAGTACAGTGGACTCTAGATCAGTAGAACCTTAGTTGGTGTTCATTACAATATCCATAACTCCAATATAAAATCCTTATAATTTAGGATTTAATCCATAGCTTTCACTTCAAACTTGAGTGCAAATTTAAAGTCAGATAAAGTAGATGATCGTAATATCGATATGCTCATTAAGTCCATCGGTCTGCATTGTTAGCGCACATAACAAACTTCATTGAAATGTTCAAATAGACAAACACCCTTTTCTTTAATATATTCTACAAAAATACTTGTGCAATGTGTTCCAAGCAGAGATATTTTTATATTTTCTGAAATAAAAACCTGTATATTACCTCAGTACGGAAATAAACCACCCAGTTTGTTATAATACAACTAATATAAAATCTGTGTACAAATTTTTGTGTGATAGATTTAATTGGTCATCTTGTAACAAATCTTTTCATCTTGTTGATCCCAATGAAAGCTGTGGTACTAGGTGATCGACTTAATGATCAATCTTACAAATGACAATCTTTTTTCTGTATTTTCAAACCCAAGTTTGAACTATCTGTTGAAGAAAAATCTTAGAAGTCTTGCAGTAGTATGTTAGTTTATTTGCTTTTGTCAAGTCGTATTTTTTAATCTACTTTAATATTTTGAGGTTGATTCTAATTTTATTAGAACAATTGCTATTATAAGTCTCCCTTAAGTGATCGACTTTACAATCATCCACTACACCTATACAAAATACACTGACATGCTATTTATCATATTTTATACATGAAAAATCTGCAAATACTGGTCAGCATTCCCTCTGTGGGTAACCTAAAATGTGGCTGTAAAGAGAAGTAATATCCAATCAAATCATTCTATGTTTCCAGGCATATGTAGAGTAAGAAATCTAAAATTCGCCAGGAATCTAAAATTCACCACCTCTAAAACCTTCGTTAATTTTATGAAGAAAATTATGTTTTTGTCTAAAAATTGGTATTTTTCAGTTCAAAAAGCCTTAATTTACTATACATTCAACAAATCTCACAACAATTCATTTATTTTATTAGTATTTTCACATGTGGCGAATTTCAGATATGTGGCGAATATTAGATTTCTTACTCTAGACAGATTAGTGCAGTTTGACTGGAGAAAATAGAACTCCCCCATTTGCCATACATGAACGATGAAACATCAACTACTTTGTGAAATTACACTTGACTTGCACGATGATGACATGCAGATTTGGTATTGTTTGTGCAAATAATTCGAAGTGAGGAAAGTGTAAATTGTCAGTAGAGTTGTAAATCTAGTAAATCAATGAATGGTAGTTTGGATAATATCCTGTTTCAATCTTGCTTTTTATTGCGTTAATACATCTTACCTAGTGGACAGATGCATTTGTCCGGCGCCTTGCCGGTCACGCCAAACGTTAGAAAAAAAACATCCTGAGCTGGGCTCTGGCCGGGACCGGTAGCGTCCTGTTCACTCGCCAGGTGGCTGTATAGTCTCCCTGCCGGTGTACTGCGCACGCGCAGCGCATGCGCTCTTCCTCTTTTTGTTTGGCGCGTGAAGAACGCTTGGGATTTAAGAGAAACTTTAAAAATATTAATTTATATACTCTTCTCAAGCTTATTGCTTCCAATATTTGTGTTAGTTGTGTGTAACAAGTGTCATGGCATCTCCGGGGGATAAGAAGGGACAAAGAAGGGGTTCCTGTGGCCATGTTATGGCTCTTTTCGACTTGCATGAAAAATGTGCGCGGTGCCGCGAGAAGCTTATAGGGGAAAACAATTGTGTGAAGGACAAGCCGTGTAAGATTTGTGATGGCTTTACTCCGGCTCAGAAGGAAATGTTGTCTACTCCAATTTATAAAATTAGAAGAGACAAGAAAGCAGGGTTGTTAGTTTCCCCGAAAGAAGTTACTGTTTTACAGCCGGTTGAAGGTATGGATAATGAACCAACTTTTCAATCTCCGTCTGACCAGCAGGCTCAGTCTTCTGTTAATCCCCCTGCTACTCCACCTTCTTCATCTCATCAACCGGCTAGTTTTGTTACCTCAGACCAGTTGGCAGCCATTGCGGATAAATGGTCAGAGCAGTTTGCTAGGATGGAGGCACTTCTTTCTAGAGGTAACGTGTTTTCCACCCCTGTATCTTCAGTCAAGCCGGTCGACACTCAGAATCTCATTTCTGATAACCCCTTCTTAGCTCCAGCTACCCGTCCCACCGGTCCGGTGAAGGTACCGGTAGCTGTTGAGGCTCCACTTGCTGCTACCCCGGTAGATGCCAAGGATAGGAAGAAATCTCACAAATCCAGAAAAGACAAACATTCTGATAAAAGTGATACCAAACCTTCCTCCAAATCTAAGAGCAGCAAAGATGCTTCTAAACCGGAGAAGAGACGTGACCGGTCACTTTCACCAGTTTCAAAACCTAAAACTAAAGCTCCCTCTTCTTCCCCTTTGCCTGATGCCAGCTCTGGACCGGAGTCTGCTCATCAGTCGGGTGTTTCAAAAGGGGACAGGTCTACCCACATTCAGGAGGCGAAGAAATCATCCGGTTCACTCTTCCAGTCTGCATCTTCCACTCCACGGGCTCCACCGGAACAGGATACCAGTCTTGATATCACCGGTGCCGGTGCCTGTGCATTTCCTCAAGAACAGTATGAACAAGTATCTGACGATGATTTAGACCGGTCTGCTTCCGGTTCCGGTTCTGAGGACGGTCATTTTTCTGATGTGGCGGACCCACCGGAGCAGACTGAAGATATGTCTTACAGGGAGACGGTACGTTCTGTGAGAGCATTTATGGGTTGGCACCACATTCCGGCCTTTGAAACAGACTTTTCAGAACCGGACAAATCAAATAACCCGTGGAAAGGGAAGAATCCCAGAAAACCCACACGCATCTCAGTGGCCATGCCCCCAGACGACTGGTTGTGCCAGAAGTTGGAAAGGTTGAATCTCACGGTCGCAGAGGGTTACCCATCTCGCTCACAAGATTCTGCAGGTTTGCGACGTGACCAGTTCATCAAGGTGCCAAAGTCGCAGGAGAAATGGTACAAAATGCACTTGATTAAGACTGACGGACCACATCGTCCTGGTCGTTCTGTTTTCAACTGGAGAAACACTGAGGCCAAGGTTAATTCTCATTTCCCAAGGATAACTCGTGCCTCTGCTTACCCGTCCACAGGCCCTCCCTCCAGGCCTATTGCCCAAGAATCCCTGCGCAGGTGGGAACGTGCCGCACGTGAAGACAGTTATATCGTTAATCATGCGGCAGGCTTCAGTCGCTGTTCCACTGAACTTCAGGAGAAGATGTCACAAAATATCTCTCTGTTATCCTCTCGTCTTGGCAAGGGAAAGTGTTCGCAGGAAGTGGCCAATGCTTTGAATGACCTGCGTGACCTCATGGCCTTTCATCAAAAGGTGTCGGTGGCCATGGGCACGTCTCTTCAGCATTTGGCGGACAGTTTGTTTGTGAATATGGCCAACCTGGTTCTCTTAAGGAGAGACTCATATCTTGATTTTGTGAAACCGGGCGTCAAACAGGATACCATGAACTTGCTGAGGAACGCCCCCTTGTTCGGATACGGTCTCTTCCCTGATGCAGCCATCATGTCTGCGGAGCAGGATATCCAAAAGTTTGAAAGCGTTGCTCAGAGGCCCGGACCGGGTGCTACTCAGCACGCAACTTGGAAGGGTACGCAAAGATATAAGCCTTACGACCGTAAGGATAGGAAACAAACATCTTCCACTGACCAATCCTCTCAACAGCAAAGTCAGCCATGGAGACAGTTTGGCCGAAATAGATCCAGAGGAAGGGGACGTGGCCGGGGTTCTAACCCCCGTTTTTCTAAAGGGCAGTCTTTTAAGCCATATAAATGACAATTATCTAGGTGGTCCAACAGTAAAGTTAGTACATCAGGTTCAGTTGGACCCTCAGTGTCAGGACAAAAGTGTGTCTTCAAACATAAGCTTGGACAAAATTCAGACTGTAAACAAAGTTCCATTGTTACCCGAGAGTCGTCGGGCTGTGTATTGTCCTGTTGTCAGTCCTGTTCGTTCTGTTCTTTCACACGGGCATCTACAAAAGAAAGGAGTAAGCCCCGGCAATTGTCTGAACAAAATAAAGTCTGTCAAAAGTGTTTTTTGTGTAGATCCTTGTGTTTTTGCCCCTGTTGTTCCCAGTGTCCCCAGTGCTGTCTCTGAACACAATGTCGGGGGCAGACTTCAGGAATTTTGGCAAGTTTGGCAAGCCATGGGTTCAAATCCCCGGGTAGTCTCTATCCTAAAAAGGGGTTACACTTTGCCTTTCAAACAAAGACCAGTTCTAACCAGGTTCCCAGTGGTTCAAAGTGGTTATGCAAACCCGTCCAAAAACATGCATCTCAAAGAGGCTCTTGTAAGCCTCATGCGAAAGTTGGTAGTAGAAAAGGTGGTGGTCAAGTCATCCCTGGCCTTTACAACCGCCTGTTCCTGGTTCCCAAACCAAATGGCAAATGGAGACCAATCTTGGACCTAAGTCGTTTGAATCTCTTTCTCAGCACCGGAACATTCAAGATGGAAACTCCGGAAACAATCCGCTTATCCTTGAAGGCGGGGGAGTGGGTCACTTCGCTGGACTTCAGCGACGCTTACTTCCACATCCCCATAGCCCCAAGATCAAGAAAGTATCTCAGGTTCTTCCTGTTTCATCAAACTTTCCAGTTCACAGCCCTGCCATTCGGACTGGCCACAGCTCCCCTGGAGTTTACCAAGGTGGTCAAGGAAGTGAAACTCATGGCTCAAGCGAAGGGTATCAGGATCCACCAGTACCTAGACGACTGGTTACTGAGAGCCCCTTCCCCGGAGATCTGCCTACAACATACCCAGACCCTCTTGGCCCTATGTCGGCAGTTAGGATGGGTAGTAAATATGACCAAGTCAGAGTTAGTTCCCAAACAGGTCTTCAATTTTGTAGGCTACCGGTTCGACCTGATCACCGGCCGGGTTCTACCCACTCAGGACCGGTGGGAAACCCTTCAGGAGAAATTGAGGTTCATGAAAGACCATCACCAGTGTACGGTTCGACAGTTCATGTCCTTGATAGGTCTCCTGACGGCCACCGAGAAACAAGTGTGTGCAGGTCGCCTTCATATGAGGCCCATTCAGTGGCACTTGAAGAGACATTGGCATGTCCCGGAAGTTCTAGAGAAAGTTATTCCCGTCCCCCAGTCGCTCCATCCTCATTTGGACTGGTGGTTGGACGAGGCCAATGTGCTGAAAGGTCAACCCCTGCACCCTCTTCAGCACGCCGTTCAACTATTTACAGACGCCTCAAACAAAGGTTGGGGCGCACACTTAGGAGACTTCACTGCAAGAGGCGTTTGGTCCCCCCTCGAAGGCCGCCTTCATATAAATTTTCTCGAGATGAAAGCGGTCCTTCTGGCCTTACGACAGTTAGAGCATCTGTGCAAGGGTCAGATTGTTCTTGTGGCAACAGACAATACCACAGTGGTCTCTTACATAAACAAACAAGGGGGTATGAGGTCAGGCTCTCTCTGTGCCC
The DNA here is from genome assembly GCA_964017235.1 of Sabellastarte sp. h YS-2021. Taxonomy (NCBI): domain Eukaryota; kingdom Metazoa; phylum Annelida; class Polychaeta; order Sabellida; family Sabellidae; genus Sabellastarte; species Sabellastarte sp. h YS-2021. The sequence goes on from OZ024938.1 coordinate 62,321,676, forward strand.
TCCTTTGGAGACTCCTGTCCTGGTGCCATCACAGAGGCATAACGTTAAGGGCAAGGCACATTCCGGGTCGGTTAAATGTGATAGCCGACAAGCTTTCTCGGCACAATCAAGTGATTCAGACCGAATGGTCTCTCTCCCCTCAGGTTTTCAGTCAGTTGTGTTCCAGGTGGCCCCCACCGCTAGTGGACTTGTTTGCGACCAGGTTCAATCACAAACTGCCCCGGTTTGTGTCACCGGTCCCGGATCAGGCAGCCTGGGCAGTAGATGCCCTGAGCTTGTCCTGGGAGCGTCTGAACGCTTATGCATTCCCTCCAGTCTCCCTGCTCCCTCAGGTAGTTTCAAAGATAAGGGATCAGGGTTGTCACAGAATGATTCTGATTGCCCCGGGTTGGCCAAACATGCCTTGGTTTTGGGACCTGGTGGACCTATCCGTTCAGATCCCCTTCACCCTCCCTCTAACAAGGGACCTAGTGACTCAGCCTTTCAACGGGCTAGTTCACCGGAGCCTTCCGAATCTGAATCTTCATGCTTGGCTCCTAGAAGCTCTACCATCAGGAAACACGGCTTCTCTGAAGAGGTGGCAGCAAGAATTGAGGCTCCTCAGAGGGGTTCAACCAGAGCCGTGTACAAGTCAAAGTGGGCCATATTTGTCAAGTGGTGTAAATCGAACAAGGTGGACTTCAGGTCACCCTCTGTAAATCAGATTGCGGATTTTCTCCTTTACCTCTTTAAGGAAAGAAATCTGCAACCCAGCACCATCGATGGTTATAGGACAGCCATTGCAGATATGGTGGGTAATGACAAGCTCAATATAAGCTCAGATGAAAACCTTACCCGCCTGTTAGACAGTTTTCATAGGGACAAACCGAAAGGTAGAAGAGGGGTCCCTTCCTGGAACCTTTCGCTAGTGCTCCACCAGCTTACCAAGGCTCCCTTCGAGCCTCTACGAAAGGCTTCGCTGAAGCATCTGATCTTTAAGACGGTTTTCCTTTTGGCCCTGGGGTCAGGCAAAAGAAGAAGCGAAATCCATGCATGGTTAGCCAAGAATATCAGGCACCAAGAGGACTGGAGTAAAGTTTCCTTGTATCCATCTCCCAGTTTCCTCTCCAAAAACCAGCTGGCTCGGGATGGACCAACTTCAGTGGCTCCAGTAGTCATCCCAGCCCTAGCTCCAACGTTGGATAAGTCCCTGTCTGGGGACAGGTCTCTGTGCCCAGTACGGGCTTTACGTTACTACCTGGACCGGACCAAGGATTCCCGTCAGGGAAAGGAACTGGTCTTTGTGTCTTTCAAGGCAGGTTTTCAGAAAGACATTGTCCCTGCCACCATTTCCTCCTGGGTTAAACAAACGGTATTGTTGTGTTATCAACTTTCCGACCAGAAAGCTCAGGATTTACATCAAGTCAGAGCCCACGATGTCCGTGCTTTCGCGGCCTCTAGGGCGTTTCAGGGAGGTATTTCTCTAGATCAGATCCTTTCCGCTTGTCACTGGAAGGCTCATAATACATTCACCCAGTTTTACCTGAAAGACTTGGCCTGGGCGGATTCTGAGTTGTATCATTTGGGCCCGGTGGTGGCAGCCCAACAGATTCAGGATACACAATAGCTCCTTTATCCGCGAGCTTGTACATATGTATACACTGTGTATTGTATATAAAAAAAAAAAAAAAACTTTCTTCTACTATCCTGGGTCCTTAGTCTGCCGCGATCCAAAGTGGGGCTAAGGTCTTGATGAGATAGTCTTATAGGTCCTGTTCTTCCTCGTTAGTCAGAACTTTTACCCTCCTCAGTCCTGTTGTGCTCCTAGTGAGCCAGTACTGGACTTTTGAGAAAGAAAGGGGGGGGGGCAGTAGGTGTGATCCGAGGTATCTGGCTTCTAATCATTCCGGATCCACCTGCTTATACATAGTTTGGAGTTCTGAGGAATTCCCCTAATGGCTACCCTCCTTCCACTAGGTAGTTATTCTGCATCTGTCCACTAGGTAAGATGTATTAACGCAATAAAATGGAAAATTTAATAAGTAAATTAAATTTTTATAAGTTAATACCTTACCTAGTGGACAGGGGGAGTCCCTCCCTACCTTCCCCGCTATTTTTAGCCCTAGGGGATTTCCTACGGTAGGCAACAAAAAGAGGAAGAGCACATGCGCTGCGCGTGCGCAGTACACCGGCAGGGAGACTATACAGCCACCTGGCGAGTGAACCGGACGCTACCGGTCCCGGCCAGAGCCCAGCTCAGGACGTTTTTTTCTAACGTTTGGCGTGACCGGCAAGGCGCCGGACAAATGCATCTGTCCACTAGGTAAGGTATTAACTTATAAAAATTTAATTTACTTATTAAATTTTCCAATTTGTAGCTTAATATTAATATAAAACATTCTCAAAAGATTGAATAAAAATGGCAGTAGCTCTATAGCAAGTAGTGTCGGGATTGAAATGCAATTTTAGGGTCAATTGTCAAACTCTTATTTGGCTTTGCATATTGATCGATATTGAGATATCTTTTCGTGCTGTAAAATGCATTATGTTGCACCGACCTTTTGTTAACAAGTAAGATATACAAATTTTACCATAAGCTTAAAATAACCTGGCTATAAAAGCAATAAATTTGTAACAATAATCTTAACAGGTGCTGGAAACAAGAGTGGAACTAACGTTCTTTTGTATTGATATTGAAATTATAAAAGATACACGGATCAGTATTTGTGATCCCTTCACTAACAGCACACGACTTGCTGTATGTGTGTGTGGATGTTTCACTGACCCAGTGGTTAACAAAGGTTGGCCTGTAATCACCTGGCTTTCACCTCTAGAAATTGATTGGGATCAAGCTCATGGCAATATGGATGACTGATGGCCTGCCTTTATGTAACCTAATCTGCTGAAAGGGTCATAAAAAAGCAACGGTAGGCTGAGTGTACATCCTTGTTTTTCCATAATTATGCATTCACCAAAAGACAAATTAATCATCGATAGACGTTATAAATTCATATTGATATAGTGGACAGCACGCATGCCTGTGAGTTCTGATGTCATGGGTTTGAACTTTGGTCCTGATCTAAATTAGAAGGACTTCGTATAATTGTACCTTTATGATTGTTGTCCAATTGCAAATAAATATGTTTACCGGTAAATAAAAAAATTAGAAAAGTCTAGTTTCACTACATTACAGAATCTTCGGTGAATATGACTTGTACAAAGTCATATTAAAATCCAAATAATTGACATCGTTTCTCCCGATTGCCTGTTAACCAACTTGTTGCCGGATGTTGGTCAAACAACTTTCTTTTTCAAAGTCTCTTGCTGACGTGTGACATTCTTTTGTCAATATACCTGTTCAACGTGGTAATATTTAGGTCACAAATTGTACATATTGGTTTCATGGTGGTAAACAAGATGTGATTTACATTGTAATGTACTTTATCACAGCTTGACTTTTATGAAAATATGAATTTCTCTGTTGAGACTAGTTGACAGAAAATCAAATAATATTTTATATTAACAAATGAAATAAGTTATCTATAGTTGTCTAAGTTTATTTATATTTTACATATTTGTTTCTTTTAATGCTGTTGTGTAATTTGAGAGAGTAGACAGATGTATAGTAGTATTTTGGATGTCTGTACAGAAGATGAATATACTGGTGGTCCTATGCTCATATGTTGTTTATTCTTTTTTTGCTGTGTTTTCATTGGTTACTGTCCAGATGCCTACTTACAGGATTACTCAAGTTGTCAAAACTGATGAAGTTTTCAGGAGACATAGAATAGCCATGTAGCCTGTATCTGTACTACTTCAGTCGTCAGTAGCCCATTCACTTCACAATAGCTTACATAATTCCATTCTACCATATTTAAAAAGCTATAAATTTGTTATTGTAGAGCTGAAATTATCACTGATCTGTAATGGATCGTATGATGCTCATCAAGTTTATTGTGCATCATGAAATATAAAAATAAAGGGTCCCAGCGACAATAGCATAAGTTAACACTGAAATGCCTTTGGATATTCTGTTTGTAAAAGAAAGAATGGGGGGGTGGGTGAAAATTCTTGCTTGTGTTGAACAATTTATTATATAATTACATGTATTATTAAAATATTTCCAAAACAAGTCATTACTACAAATACAAAATGCATCTTGTTAAACAAGGAAAAATATTTGTTTTGAGATTACACAGTTGCAGATGTATTTCTGTTTTATGAGAGCCTTTAACAGTAATATTTACATATCACAGTGTGACAGGAAATAGTCCCAACAAAAATCTACAAGATATAATACTGATCACTCATAGAAGAAATACATAGCGGAGAAAGCTAAGTCATAAATTCAACAAGACTTCAGTGTGAAATCTCAAGTCAGGCTGCTTGAATAGTGTGCTGAATACAAAGTACCTAAGTGATGTATACTTTAAAATTTTATCACAAGGCAAAAGTACTTCCATTTTTAACTTAAAATTTGTAAGCAATTTTTGCATGGATTTTTATGCAGATGCAGCAAACCATTATCTTTCCAATAGAGTAAGAAATCTAAAATTCGCCAGAAAACTAAAATTCGCCACCTCTAAAACCTTAGTTAATTTTATGCTGAAAATGATGCTTTGTCTTAAACTTGGTACATTTCAGGTGAAAAAGCCTTGATTTACTATACATTCAACAAATCTCACCTCAGTTCATTATTTTTATAAGCATTTCCAAATGTGGCGAATTTCAGGTATGTGGCGAATTTTAGATTTTTTACTCTAATATACAGAAAAAATTTGTGGCTTACATAGAAGTATTTATGAAAGATCAGTCTTCACATCTTTTTATATACATACATGTATACATAAACCTTGAACCAAAAAAAAAAGCTAAATTTAGTCTTACACTTGTTTAACTTTACCTACATTGGATGAATATAAGTCATGTTTACAGCATTAAAAGAACTGATCTTAACAAAGTAGCAATAATTTGAAGAATAAAGTCCTCCACGAAGATATCCACATTTTTTTTGAAAGAAGATATTTGTCATCCATCGTTTGTCATCTGTAAATAGGTGTTGGTTTTAGTTCTGTAAATGCAGCATCAATAACGCGGAGGATATGCAGGATCATTGTCTGAAATATCAACACATACAGACCAAGTAGTATTTTTTTCCCCAAGACATTTCAAATATTGTACCTTGAGGTAGCTAATCAAGAAAACATAATTGTAATTTCTCATATGAGCTCCCTAACTACTGAATGAATTTCCACTTCTTATTCACACTACCTACCTGACAAATGATTGAGACATGTATTCAACGAGAGTTTTCCACCTCACTGTCATTGACTATCTGGAATCCCAATGATTGAAAGCCTATGCTTGTCCAATAGCGATTTGATTTTTAAACAAATTTGTTGCCACTATAGAGATAAAAGTCTTCTCTGATCAGAATATTTAACTCAATTCAAGACCTTAGAAACCATGCCCTTCTTGCATATATCATGTATTTTACGTTAAAGTAGGTTGTTTCCTTAAAAGTTAAGGGAATTTCCGTAAAATTTCTTTGAGAAATTCAAGTTAAATCTTAAATTTGAGATGATCTTAAGGGGTCTTTATGAAACTGGACCCTTGTTTCAAACTCGCAGATTCAGCACTGATGCATAAAATTACATTAAATATTGCTTGACTTGATTTTAGCAGACTAACCATTCAGATTCAGCACTGAGGTACAACTATTGGGCTTGATAAGTGTCTAGTGATTTGATTTTGGCCAAACAAATTCACAGATTTAACACTGAAGCACAAAACTTCCACGTATGACGTGATTTGAATTCAGTCCGCCATAGTTAGGCCTACACATTTAGTACTGAGGCAGAAAATTTCAGGTGAGAGTGGTGTCTGTTCATGATAGGTTATGTGGGTTAATTTTAGTCAATCATATTCAAAGATTTAACACCAATGCATTTTTACACTTTTATTTATATAAAAAGGAAAGTCAGAGCAGACAAAACTTTTTTTGTCTGTCAGGACTGTCCCACCCTGTAAGTCATCAGATTTCAGCCAATCACATAGACGTAGGTCCCCTGAGAGTATAGGCAAGGGATGGATCTTGTCCTATTTGGATGGGGTGATGCACAAAGAAAATAGCTGACCAAATTAGAGTGTCATTAGAATAGGAAGGATCTTTGTGGTCATATATGATGCACCAATCCTTTGTGAAGAGATCTTGAATAAACAAGGAAATAAATATATTGTTTAAGTTTAAAGTAAAAAAATATGAAATTACGTGTTTTGGATGTGTGTGTGTGTGTGGGGGGGGGGGGGGGATAGGTTAGATCTAAAGAGACTGAAGAAATGTTGATCACTTAGAAAATAACCATAAAATGTTCCAGGATCACTTTGTACATGATGAACATTATGCCTAAAATGGAATCCAAACACAGTCACTTTTAAATATTGAATTTTCACTCCATCCAAATATGCCTAGTACCACTACTTACAGGTTGCAGGTGGTGGTGGCGGGTAAACTCCCGGGGGGTATGCAGGATCGGCTGCAGCTGGCTGGGCTTGTGGTTGGGGTGGGTTTGTTGTCTGAGAGTAGGCAGGGGGTGGAACACTCTGTGCTGTGTAAGGAGGAGGACCTGGGGCCTGAGAGGGTTTGGGAGGTGGTGCTCTTGTCACTGCAACTGTAAATATATTTTTAGTGGTTAAATTAGATATATTAGTGTGCATGAAGTATTATTGCAGCTATGTATCTTCGTTCATGAAATATAACTGACAAAATAAGCATTTACTTTCACAATGCAGAAAATACTGCCATCTCTTCACTTTTTATAATAAAACTTGTTTTCCTCACAAAGTACCTATACTTTGTTAAATATCAGGGGCGGATTTCATGAAAGGTCTCAGACTTGGCCCAGTCTCAGGCTGAGCCACTGGCTCAAATCTGAGCCTTTTCGCTCAGCTAAGTCTTTGTCTCAAATGGTTTTCACAGAAGGGGTCTCAGTTGAGACCAAGTTTATCAAATAACCACAGTGGTTTTCTGTGTCATGTGAACATTTTTTGTAGTCAAAATATTCTACTAATGGCATATAGCGGGTATATTCTTTGTTTGACACATAATATCTCTGGTTAAATACCATTTTGCAATGGGAAGCCTTGTAAAGATGTAAAAACACCCAAAGACTACTTCAGGGGGTTGTTTTATATACTTGTACCCTATTTTCAGCCATTTCAAACTTTGAAGTGAAGAAAGAATTATGGCAGCCATATTTGAGCCTTTGTTTACAAAACTTAAGCCCATTTTCTACCAGGCTCAGCATTTGAGCCAGTGGCTCAGCAAAAGCTGAGACCGAGACCTTTTGTGAAATCCATTAAGGCTGAGCCCATGGGCTCAAGAAAAATATTCCCATAATTTGAGACAAAAGTCTCAAATTTGAGCCTGAGACCGGGCTAAGACCTTTCATGAAATCCGCCCCAGATCGACATATATAGTGGTGAAAGCATAGTATTTTATTATTTCCAGCAATAAAAAACATTTAAATTGCAATACATGTACACATTGAATAATTTGTTTGAGGTGCTATGATTTTGTGTGCTTACCATTCACTTGGTTTCGTTGCTTATACTTTCTGCAGCAATAACTGATCAGCACAATCAAACCAAAACAAAGCCAGAATAGACCAAACCTGAAATCAGAGATTACACCAGTAAGCTTGTTAAACCAAGGACAAGAATTGAAAAGAATTGTTTATAAAAATCTTTTACAAAGTAAACATAAAGAAATCTAATATTAGATAAAAATCCACCACCAAGGAACAGTTGGTTATACTGCATAGTTCTATATATATTTTTGAAATGATATTGCTGAATCTATTCTCGACAGCTTCAATGAGTTTTTCACAATTTAGGAATTGTCAATTACACACAAACAGGGTTTAATTTCTCTACTCCCAAAAGGAAATAAGCCAAGAGAATTAATAAAGAATTGGCGGTAATTATTCTGTTTAATGTCAAGTATAAGCTGTTGTCAGGAATCTTGGCCCTCAGGATGAAGGAAGTGCCTCTCAGTATAATTCAAAGTGGTCTAAAGGGATTATTAAAGGACAAATACAATGGAGAAATTATCTGCAACGTAGTAGATTCTCTTCATGAAAAAAAAGCAGAAACAATTGACTGGTATGGTAATTCTTATAGATTTTGAAAAAGCTTTTGATTCCTTAGAGTGGGACTATTAAGAGTCTGTTTTAAAAGTTACAATTTTCGGTAAGATTTTCAAACTTGGTTTTCCATACTGTACAAAAATAGTTGTAGTTGTGCCACAAACAACGGCTTCTTCACTGAGTTTTTCAAAATACAAAAGTTGTGCAGACAAGGAGATCTATTGAGCCCATACAAGTTAATTCTTGCTGTAAAACCAATGACAGCAGCAACTAGTGACAAAACTTGTAAATGAAAAACAGGTTTAAACTGGACAACATGCTGGTGACAGTCCCCTTCCTGGGAACAGAAAATAAAGAAGCCCATTGTTTGAAGTTCTATCAAAATAACTATCATAGTGTGATAGAGAACATCATTGAGAACTTACAAGTATCAGATTTTGCTCAGAAGAATTCCAAACAAAAAAAAATTAGCTTGGTGTAACTTTGTAGAAAGCAACAAATGCTGGTGAGTAACTACGATTAACCTTTGAGTCTCAACTGGGACTTTTGACGTGAACAGACTTTGGCTAAGCTTTGACCTTCAATTGTGTCCTTTGACTTGAAATGATTTCCTGAGTAGCAATCATTAGTCAGAGCTTTCTGTAATCATAAGTTATAAAAGGTAAGGATTATTTCACGAATATAAATACAGGTCAGTTTCATATAGCAGCCAGATGTTATCAATAGATAAATTTAAGTATTATCCAGTTAGAAATTAATAAATTTTAAATTATATACTTCTCAAAAATATACCCATTCCTTCCAATAAATGTGAGACGGGTTTGAAATGGCCAAGAAGGTTTATTTGCCCCTTTCATAAAGGTCTTGGCTATTTTGAATTTTTCGACTATACATACTATGATACACGCCAAGACACTAATGAAAGTAATTTTAATATGGGACAACAATAAGGAAGTTCTGTTACTATTAAAAGAGGGGTTTTGTTACATGCTGACGAGACTTACTGATCCCGTAAAATTTGGAATATTACTCACAATAAAACCTGATTTATATTAGCTCATTAGATGGAGTGATTTTATTTACTCCAAAATTAAACATCATAGCTTTATTTTACATAGTGTCAATTTGACCTATTTAAACCACATGCTTCTAATCCATTATCTAATATTATAGCTACACACGTGTGAAACATTATTTTGTTACTGTTGTTACCCTGGCCGACCAGAGGCGTGTATTTATAGTTGTAATGTTTTCCAAAACTCTTGTACCTGACTCTTAAGTGCCAGAAATCAGTCCAAATTAATTTTGGAAATCTTCCCAGGTATCTATAGTCATGGATAACATCTTGTACATTTGGTCCTGGGAAAAATTTGCAAATTGATGGGGACATGATCTCTTTCTGCAGTCTATGATTTATGTATAGTTTTAATTGACCTTGAAAGACAAAAGTCTGGATAAAAACAGAGATATCTCATTCATATCATGCAAATCTTTCAAAAAGATCTAAATTAAACCAACCTTAATTGCATATTTTTGGTGATTCAGTTTTGAATGACTTCATACAATATGAATAAAAATCAGAATATTTAAGTAAAAACATGGAGATGCATATTGAACTAATGGACCTCCACAGTAGGAAGTATGATTGTTAACTTTTGCATTTTAAAACACATGATCAGGAAATTCTGACATCAGTAAACGTTATCTTGTAGTAAAGGTACTTCAAGTATCAATAAACATGATATTGAGATTTTACAGCCTGATTTACTTCTGAGTGGCACTTGTTTTAATGCTTGTCACTGCAATAAACGTGACAACTTTTGTAATTCTCAAACCATCGGTTTATCATGCAGAGTATCTCAGCAAATCATGGGAACTTTACACTTAATGTGCGCATGAATCCACATTTATCAAAATTCTGACTTCATTTTTTTGCCAAAACATGGTGACAACACAGGTATTGTCATAGATATTTTATATGCTTGCGAAAAAACACATTAAACACAGTGAACTTGGGGTTATGTGGATTCCAAGTGAATATCTCATGAAATCCAATCCAATCAATTGCTTATTGGCAAATCCTTCTGACAATTTTCAAACTTGGTTTCTTTAAAAAAAAAAGACAGTTCATTAAAGGTCCATAAATGAAACTATCCAATCTTTGACGCTAGAGAGTAGTAATCTTGTTCAGGGTTCCAATCTTCTTAAGTAAGTCTGACAAGCAGGTATAGTTTTCATGACCGCTTGTCTGTTTGTCCTATTGTTAGCAGGATAACATAAATATTACTGGTCGGATCTTCATGAAAGAAAATTAGAAGATGGATCTTGGTCTAACTTAGATCCCAGTAAATAATTAGAGTGATCTGGATCACTGTCTGGATAGAAAACATATTAAGGATCCAAATTTCCAAATTTACCCACAACATGCCTTTACAGAGGTCTGTACGCTAACAGTGATCTCGTTAGTGTTATTTTTTTACAAATCTCTTCCCTTTGAAATAAATCTTTACCAGAATGCTCTGGTCTAACATGCTACTAGAATATTCTAATTTGACAGAAGTTTCTGAGATCTGTATGAGGATATGATGTATGTCACATCAGTGTTTACTTGAAGGCGCAAAAGCAAGGTCAAAAAGTGTTTTGGTCTACATGCCCAAGATGCAAAGCCATCATAGACACGAGTAGTGCACTACAGTTTATGAAAGTCTGGTGACCGAAAAAAACACAAATTCACATTTAGACACACTACATATCTGGTCAAGAACTCAGATGGTCACTCATCCAGGTACTAACATATCCCATTGCTGCTTAACTTTAGTGATGAGACAGGTACTCCTCATGCTATGCATCAGTTGACTAAAGTCTGGTGAGGCAAAAAAAGAAAACAAAATTAAAAAGTGATCCCTTGAAGCACGAACCTTGCTAGAACTCGCACTTAGAAATAAAATAATTATACCATGCAAGTGGAATATGACAAAAAGAGAGCAGAAAGAGACTTACCAGAAGTACCAGAGATAATAGAAGCAACTGCCCACGCCATTGCCACAACCAACGACCTCCTAAAATAACAACAAAATCAGTTAGTATCTACAGCCTACAACCAAGAATGAATATGGTCCATCAAGGTCAAACTCTAAGGTCAAACTTCACACTGTTACCGAAGTCAAATTGGGGCATAACATCAGTGTTTTCAATATGCTGTGATGAGATTTATTAGAACCTATGAATTCTCCCAAGAAGTTATTAGTTATTTCCTTTATTTTCATTACCTTTTATGTCTGTCCGTTTATTGGCAGGATTATGTAAATACTACTGATTGGAACTTCATGAAAGAAATCTTAGATGGGTCTTGTTCTAACTGAAATATCATCCCATTAAATTTTGAGATTGATCTGGATAACCGCCTGGATACAAAAAATCGTGATCTTCCTATATTTACTTATTACTACGTGCCTTGGTGAAGGAATGAGCTCCCCCAGTGCTCTTGTAAATATGTGTAATGCACAATATGACATATTTTACCCTTTGGTGTGATCAACAAATCAATGTTATTGTTTTATATGTTACACAGCAAATAACCAAATGTTATTGTTTTATATATCTTACACACCAAATAACCAATTTTAATTGTTGTTTACATTATCAGCTGCGACTTATAGCTATATATATAACTTATACTAAACTGGATCATGGTAAACTTTTATAACCCTTTTTGTCTTTGTGTCATATATGGACACTGTAAAGGGTGTTGCACACAGGAAACAATCCTACACGATCCGATCAGACAAAATATATAGACCATGGTGTTTCTTTGTAATGTATGCACACATACTACGATCCTATCAGATAAGACACTGCAAGACACAACCCGACATTTCTAAATTAGAAAAGTTTCCAATTTTCATGTGGTCGTAGGGAGGGGGAAAGGGGGTTCTCTATTGGTTGCATCAATGAAAGGCATAGTATTGCCCAAAGCTCTTTTTTTTATATTGAGGTAAAAATATTGTTAGACAGAGCACAATCTAAATAATACTCTTACATATTTTAGCTTTTAAAGTAATTTACTGATTATTCTGCCTCTCCTAAAACATGTAATACTTCATTATTACACCAGTTATTTATATTTCAAAAACATATTGTACACTTTAAGCTCAGGTAAAGGCTATCCTGTATTTTATATAAATCCAACTTCCACTTTCAACTGTTACACACTCCTAGATACAAGTACCAGTTTTATTACTCTGGGATCAGATACAGAGATCTGAGAACTTGTATGTATGAGTGTACAAGCAAAGTAAAAAAATCTGTTGTAAAATATCAAAACATATGGATCGCTTCGGATCCAGTGTGTTTTACCATGCCTGTCAACATGTAGGCAAACTGTCATTAATATGTGGGATCATGTCGGGTCGTTTCCTGTGTGCAACACCCTTAAGACCTTTGCAGACAGTCAGTCTTGACGACAACTTTCCCTCTTACTCCAGAATAATTGTGGTAAAATGACCTCCTGTAAGTTTCCAATTCAAATTCAGATTGATACTGTTTAGGGCCAGGACCATAGTGTTGAACATACAAAATAAAATGATTAATAGACTTGCCAAATAATTTTACCCCCGTCCCACTATCACAAGTGTGCCCCCAATCACCATCATGGCTGGGAACAATGCTAAGGAGGTCGTATAACTTACTTTCTCAACTCTGTTGGGAGCACCATAGTGCTTCTGGCCATCCATTAAAATGTTTATTATTTTCATATACAATTTTGAGTACTTCTGTCCTGAGTACTCACCACCTATCTTTTTTAGTATTATTTATTTATCTATTTGGGGTTTTACATTGCTTTCAACACTGTACAGGTCATACCACAACGGGTAGTTGGAAGGGCAGAGGAAACCAATACATACAGTTGGTCAAGGTTCTGTACTGTAAACTGTCAACCAACGGCAAGCAACTACCAGCTTTCCCACTTGAGGCCGTGCCAAGAACCGAACCCTGGCCTCAGAGGTGGGAGGCGAGAGTGTTACCACTCTGCCAGCATGGCCCCCCTTTTTAAGTATTAAGGCAATTACAACTTATCATTGGGTGCTACGTCTCATCTCTATAGTGTGACAGTTTATTTTTCACTGTTGTGACCTGTCCTCTTCACCCTACTCTAAAAATGCTGCAGAGTGATCAGTTGCTGGAGTTTCCAAATCACTGCACTGGAGAGCTCATGGCTTATTGTTACGATTTATCTATACTAGTCACAGCAGTCAGGAGCTGGTCGTAAGACTAATCTTTATGATAAAATGACTTATCTTTTCACTGTGGACAAACTATGTGACTTCTTAGTTTTCCAAACCTTTTCCAAGTGGGATCAGTCATCTAGCAGCTCCAGAAAGTTCTTAGCCGAATCTTAGGCTTAACATACAAAAGTTGAGCCAAAGACTTGATTTTAGGAATACGGCCCTGGGGTGGTATTCACTAACAATCTTAATCTTAATCCTATCTTAGTCATAAAATTTAACCTAGCATTGACCTTCAAATAACAGACCCAAATAAAACGGAATTTACTAAATTTAAATTACAACTATGTCACAATTGAAAGTCTTAATGAAGAGAGTGCACAATAATGACATATTCTTATGACAAAAATCTTAAAGTTAGGACTAAGACTAAGACAGGAATGTTAGTGAATACCGCCCCAGGAGTTTAAAATCAGGTGGGTCTTATGATTACTTGTGAAAATTTAACAGCAGTATTACCTGAGGTGTTTGGCAATAAATATCACTTAAGGGCGGCATTGGCAAATTTTTATAAAGGATGCTTAACGGCTGTGAATTTTTTACAATTTACTGAATAATGACAGATTTGAAACTAAAGCCATTGTTACATAAGTTATATTGATAAATAAAAACATGCAAAATGGATGTATGGGTTCAGAGTCATTCAAAATTTAAGAACAATATTTTAAATTATCAAAAGCAATTGTTTTTTTGTGTAAGGTGTAGCATTTTCTGTTTTGTGCAGCATGTTACAAGTATATGTTTCACACTAAATTACAAGTATGTGTGTTTTCTGTATTAAGAACCTCTTATGTGTTTTTGTGTGATGTGTAGTAAATGACAAGTATGTTTGTTTTTGTTGAAGGTGTAATATATTACATGTTTTTGTTGAAGGTATAGCTTATTACAAGCATGTGTAAGGTGTAGCATATTATTATTATTTATTTATTCATTTATTTAAGTGACAAGTATAATACCAGTAACAATGAAATAGTATTTTATCATATATACCCAGCCCTGTTGGGCTTATTAGTCATTATAAATACAACATGTTTAACAAGTGTTGGAAATATAACCTTTCACCACCTATGTTGGAAAATTATATTATTTCTTGTATTCCACATTTTGTAAATAAATGAAGCCATTGTTTTCAAATCTGAATGACTCAAAACTTTAATAAATTGCTCCATATAATTTTTACCAATATCTATATTGAATTTACAAAAAATTATATGATCTTATGTTTTTTCAAGTTTGGACATAAACATATGAAATATATTTCATCTTCTACATTATGATGACACATTTTACACAATCTCTCTGTTAACTTTTTCCTTACATACCGACCTGACTCAACCTCAAGGGGCAAAATTCCTACTCTCAACTGACTTATCAAAGATCGTTTACCTTTTGATAGATTTGAGGTTACATATGGTTCAGCAGATATACTATGTTTAATAAAGGAAAATGACCGAAATTTGAGTTTAGATGGAATTTTGACAATCCATTCTAAGTTCATTAAATCTTGTAATCTTTGTTTTGCATATTACAAGCATGTGTAAAGTGTAGTATATTACAAGTATGTGTAAGGTGTAGCATATTACAAGTATGCGTAAGGTGTAGTATATTACAACTATGTGTAAGGTGTAGCATATTACAAGTATGTGTAAGGTGTAGCATATTACAAGTATGTGTAAGGTGTAGTATATTACAAGTATGTGTAAGGTGTAGTATATAACAAGTATGTGCAAGGTGTAGCATATTACAAGTATGTGTAAGGTGTAGTATATTACAAGTATGTGTAAGGTGTAGTATATAACAAGTATGTGTAAGGTGTAGCATATTACAAGTATGTGTAAGGTGTAGTATATTACAAGTATGTGTAAGGTGTAGCATATTACAAGTATGTGCAAGGTGTAGCATATTACAAGTATGTGTAAGGTGTAGTATATTACAAGTATGTGTAAGGTGTAGTATATAACAAGTATGTGTAAGGTGTAGCATATTACAAGTATGTGTAAGGTGTAGCATATTACAAGTATGCGTAAGGTGTAGTATATTACAACTATGTGTAAGGTGTAGCATATTACAAGTATGTGTAAGGTGTAGCATATTACAAGTATGTGTAAGGTGTAGTATATTACAAGTATGTGTAAGGTGTAGTATATAACAAGTATG
Source organism: Sabellastarte sp. h YS-2021 (assembly GCA_964017235.1). Classification (NCBI taxonomy): domain Eukaryota; kingdom Metazoa; phylum Annelida; class Polychaeta; order Sabellida; family Sabellidae; genus Sabellastarte; species Sabellastarte sp. h YS-2021. The sequence goes on from OZ024938.1 coordinate 62,337,244, forward strand.
TGCAAGGTGTAGCATATTACAAGTATGTGTAAGGTGTAGTATATTACAAGTATGTGTGTTTTTATATAAGGTGTAGCATATTACAGGTATGTGTGTTTTTGTTTAAGGTGTAGTATATTACAAGTATGTGTGTTTTTGTATAAGGTGTAGCATATTACAAGTATGTGTGTTTTTATATAAGGTGTAGCATATTACAGGTATGTGTGTTTTTGTTTAAGGTGTAGTATATTACAAGTATGTGTGTTTTTGTATAAGGTGTAGCATATTACAAGTATGTGTGTTTTTATATAAGGTGTAGCATATTACAGGTATGTGTGTTTTTGTTTAAGGTGTAGTATATTACAAGTATGTGTGTTTTTGTACAAGGTATAGTATATTACAAGTATGTGTAAGGTGTAGTATATTACAAGTATGTGTAAGGTGTAGTATATTACAAGTATGTGTGTTTTGTGTAATATCATGATCACACAACAGTGTTTTTCAGCAGTTACTGACAGCGGGAGAACATCGGCGAACTAATATACCTGCTGTGGGACGTAGTTACACCTCTACCTACAGTTTCTCTACAGAGGAGAATAAGACTATGGGAATATCATATGCATAGCCATGGTTTGACACAGAATGAATGTTACAGCAAACAAATAACTTCAATGGAGACTCAGAATGAGCCAGAATAACACATAATTAGCAGGAATGATAGCTAAAGAGCTACAGAAATGATACAACACTCAACAGCTACAAGTGGTTATGGACAGTGTAATTTGTAAGGCCTATGGTAGGCGGAAATTTTGGACATTTCAAAACTTGTGTATGGTGGACATGGAAAGCAAGAATGCAAGAACAGGGAAACTTTACTGACACAAGTCTGGCAATGTGTCAGAGGAATGAGATATAAATGCAGGAAATACTGCCTCTGGTGTTATAGGGGCGTGTTACAATTATGTGTGTTCTTGCTTAAGTTGCAGCATTTTACAAGTATGTGTGTGTTTTGTGTAAATGAAACAAATAAAAATTTATATTTATGTGGGGCAAGAATATTGCAATCGAGTTTGTTAGTTTGTCGGCTTACCGTAAAAAAGTATACATTAGATCAGGTTCACAAGTAGGGGTCTAACCATGGTTTGGTCCTGCTCAAAGATGGTCTGAAACCAGATCTGCATCCCAAATCCAGAATAGTTTTTGTGATTTCTCAGCACTACCCAGAGGCAAGGGGGTTCATTCTCAGTCACTACTTGTGATGTATGTTTTATAACAAGTTATTTTTTCGAGTTTCTCATTTAAAAAAATAATTTAGCAAGCTATTACATCTATCTGGTCAAACTCTGGATTGCTCCATTCAGCCTGTATCAGGATAATAAAGGATGCCCATAGTAATTAGCATATTACAAGCATGTGTAAGGTCCAGCATCAGTCTCTACTTACCCATAGAGAAACTAACAAAACATCTGTAAAGTGGTAAAGACAGACATTCACATAAAATTGATGGACAGTTAAACAGTTTGAAATTAGAAAACATATCTCAGACATCCAACTGGCTTATAAGATCACTCTTTTCAAAGTGTAAACATGTCTCTGATAGTTGTGTCTTTACAAAAAAATTAAAATCTTTCTCAGTAGTTATGTTTTTCTTGTGTCTAAGATTTGGGTGATTACACTTAGCACAATTTATGTGAGAAATTTATCAAAAATATACAAATCATTAATTAATCTTGTAGATTATTTACTTACCCCTATGAGCTGAAAAAGAAGTATTAAAATAAAAGACTTATCCATTTGTTTTTGAAAAATAATATCGTATATTTCAAGTAATCTCTTTCCAATTATTCTTATTAAGCTATATTCCTCCACACTATGATTTGCCTGTTACTGTTTACTGTTTCTCAGTATATGTTTGTTATGCCATTATCAAGTTACATATGGAATAAATAAAGCCTCCAAGCCTTTTTGCTTGGTCACGTTCGTGTAAGCTGTGTCATTTATATGGTGCATTTAACAATCTTATACAAATGCATATTTATGTTTATGTTGGTGACAATAAAGTCACCTTAGACAAGACCTTCCGAATATCATGAACCGGATTGACACTGATCAATAATACCACTTATTTCAGTAAAGTACCAAATGACCAGTACTGGACTAACAAGTAATTTGCATATATATAGTCGTATATTTATAAGCAATGGCCGTTTTAAGACACTTAAATTAATCTAGTTATAGATCACTTGAACACAACCGTGGTAATTTGTCATTTTAGGTGAAGAATTCTTTTGGAAAAAAAAGGAAAATCGATTGTTGGACAAATAGCAATGTTTACTCCAATTCAAATGACTATAAGCTTTTCTGTTCATAATAGTCTTACGTCTTCAGATTGACAGAGTAAACACAGACTCCACTTGAGGAGAAAACGATTGGAGATTTCTTGGTTATTTGTGCCAAATATATTATAACTAAAAAAACACACATTTCTCAACACCATAATGTAGCACTCATTTATAGCAAGAGACAAAACTATACAATCTTATACATTTTGAGGTCAAAATCTGGGCCCAAGATCGATGCTAATTTGATCTGTTATATATAGGTGATGTATGTATATGTTATTGAAAAGCCAATTTTCCAGATGATATTCACTTTCTTTGGCATCTCACATTGATAAATTATGCCTCAAACATTCCTGGAGCCAGACAGTAACTTGAATCACCACGAAAATTGAATGATCTGTTCCGCCATTGTCAACATTTCACAAAAATTTTATCAAATTCCGTCAATAACTTTTCGAGTCATTTTGCAAACAGACAGTCAAAACATATAACATCCTCGGTAAAGGTAAAGATATAAGTGCTAATTTTATTTCAAATGACTAATAATATTTAGATGTGTACTATTAAATTTTTATATGGACTATGTATCACTTAATAAAAACACGTGTCCATATGTTTAACCCTTTAATGCCCCTTGTAAGTAGTATATAACTCCCACCTCACTACAAATGCTATAGGATGAAACCAGGTTAAGCTGGATATGGAATGACGTACAGTTAACTTCACAAGATTTAAATTGTACTCCCCCTCCTTTAAAAAATGGATAAAATAATAAGAGCATCTGGAGAGGGCATACCTCCGCCAGGGTCCAACTCCTCTAATATTGCTTATGAGTGCAAGTCCTTTTGCGAGTCCTTTGTCTTGGGTATTATATGAGGACTGAATGAGTTTTGTTCAAGAATTTGGTACTGTATTTCATCACAGAGTAATATCCTCACCCGTCATGATGGATTCATAATGATTCCATGTATGTCAGATTTGGTGGAATAAGAAATATAAAGACTTGGAGCAAGTCTATTATGAGTGCAATGATAGAAAATATGTTAAAAATCTCTGGATTCAGGCAGTGATTTGGATCACCAACAAAATTTAATCATATAATCGTTGAACTATTGTTGACATTTCCTGAAAACTGCATCAAAATCTATCAACATTTTTTGTTGTATTACAAACAAGCAAACAGACAAACACAAGCGACTCATTACATAAGCTCTTTGGCGGAAGTAATAAGATGTGTCCAAAATGACCACACATGAATATTTTTTTTTCATTTAGAAGTTTCAATGCTAGACCAGTGTGATTATCAGATTATAAAACGCCTTCTGTGCGTGCGTCCGTCCGTCTGTTCATCACGTTTAACATAAACCTCAATATCTCATTCATTTAAAAAGATATCTTCACCAAATTTGTAGAGAATACTTATGGCTATGAAAACATATCTGTGCAAAATTTAGCCTCATTTTGAAAACCCAAATGGCCGCCATAGCCGATTGTTTGAAAATCATTAAAATGCTATAAAACTTCAAATATTGCAGCTAGCTCAAATATCTCTTTTACTATTGGTACAAAGTTTGGAAATTTGAAAGCAGACTGTTTGAAGCCATTATGTAGAAATCTTTGGCCTGAGAGCAAAATGGACGCCATGCCACATGCTTAAGGTTAAATAGGGGTTGTCATATCAAAGAGGCCTAATATCTCCCTTATTATTGGTGCTTGGGGTTCAGAATGTGAAAACAATTTATAGACTGTGAATCTTTTGCCAGTGTTAAATGTGATCTCTGCTTCAAGGTCAAGTGGTGTCATCACACTAGAAATGCTTGTAATGTCCCTTATTATTGATCCTAGGGTTTTGAATAATGAAAACAGCCTATATAAAGCCATGGCCTGGAAATCTTCGGTCTGGTTTTAAAAATATAAGCACCATTTCACATGTTTAAGTTTAATAGGGGTCATTGTATTAAAGAGGTTTAGTATCTCCCTTATGATTGGTCCTTGACGTTCGGAATGTGAAATCAAGGCCTGTGAATCTTTTGCAAGTGACAAATTTGACCTTTGACCCTCCAAAAATATAAACACTTCCTAAGCCATGATAAATTCTGTGTAACTCCAAAACATACATATAACTTCGTATAGTGAAGTTCTTTAGCTTAAAGAAATGTGAAACAATGTCACATCCTTATTATTGTCCCTAGGGCTTTTTCATGGTCAAAGTACCACCAGTTTTTGTGTCTCCAGCATTTATCCTGGATGGCATATAAGGATTGCTTTGTCCTCTCTCTTGTGGTGTCAGCATCGTCACTTTCGTCGTGCTTTGTAACATGTTGCATTCCTCACAGTATCTCAAACATGGCTTGACAGATTAAATTTTAATTTGGCATGTGGATGTAATTGGTCCTCAAGGAAAGCCCTATTGTAAGGTGACCTTAAACCTCCAGTAGTAACATACTTATATTGAGTTTAAGTTTTATTGTTTCCTGACAGTATCTCAAAGATGCTTGACGGTTTCAATTCAAATTTGGTATGTGCTTGGAACTGGTTTTCAAGGTGTGTGAAAACCAGTATAAACTCCCATGTATAAAAATTCTGTTGAGTTTACGGTTTTTATCTTTCCAAAGAGTATACAGAAAGGAACAGTAATAACAGAGGTTTCACTCAAATTTTGCATGTATATGTAACTAGCCATAGATAAGTGCCATACAAAAGGGGTAGCCTTAAACGTCCACTAATAATAGAATTACATTCACTTTAAGTTTGTCAATTTTGAACTCCCTCACAGCTGCAAACTAACTTTGAGTTTAAGGTTGGGACAATTGTTTTGGTGTTTGGAAGATATTTTATATGCTAATTAGGATTTTTACATTGATATTCATCATGTACATTTGTCTACACCAAAAAGCTTCTTTTGTAAGGTTATAGTAAATTTCTGACATTTTATAAACTTGTGAGTTTAAAGTTACATTAGCTTTGTGTCACTAGCAGGTATGATGGACGACATACATGGTCAGTGTCGTTGTCACACTTCCTTTCCAGAAAGTACCTCAAAAATGGCATGATGGATTAAATTCAGATTTGGCATGTAGATGTAACTAGTCCTCAAGGTGTGCCCTATTTTAAGGTGACCTTAAACTCCCAGTAGTAATATACTTATATTGATTTTTTATTTCCAGACAGTATCTCGAAAATGGGTTGACAGATTCAATTCAGATTTGGCATGTGATTGTAACTGGTTTTCAAGGTGAGTTCTATTTTAAAGTGACCTTAAACTCCCATGTATGAAAGAATTATGTTGTGTTTAAGGTTTTCATTTTTCCATAGAATATATTGAAAATAACTTGAGAAATTTCATTCATATTTTGTACGTTTATGTAACTGGCCATAGATGAGTGCCATACATTAAGGTAACCTTAAACTCTCAGTAATTACAGAATTATTTTTACTTTAGGATTGGCAAATTGGAACAGTATTTCAAATATTTTGTCCAATTCCAGGCATGTTTAAGTTGTGAATGAAACAAACAGCACCTTCATCAAAAGATTACCTTAAACTCCTCCACAGCTGCAAACTAACATTGTGTTTAAGGTTGGGAATTTTTTTTTGGAAGATATTTGATGTGGTATTTGAGATTTTTTATACAATAAGAAAGAGATCTCTTTTGTAAGGTTACAATAAATTTCTGATATTTTATAAACTAATGAGTTTAAGGTTGTAACAGTTTGGTGTCACTCACCTGTGATGAATCACATGCGTGACCATCATTATTGTCACACTTTGTTTCTGGAAAATATGTCAAAAATCGCTTGTAGGATGAAATTCAAATTTGGCATGTAAGATGACATTAACCTCCCACTAATAACACAATTATATTGAATTTAACTTCTGCAATTTCTGGGCAATAACTTAAAAATGGCTTCATGGAATCAAATCAGATTTGGTATAATTATATTGAATCTAAATTTTTTATTTCTAGAGAATATGTGTGCCTTATATTAAGGCAACCTTAAACTACCATGTGTAAAACGAATTTTATTGATCTCACGTTTTTATGTGTTTCCACAAAGTATATCAAAAATGGCATGACATATTTGATCTATATTTTTTGCAGGTATATGTAACTGACGTTACAGCAATTCCTTAGGCACACCGAGGTGACCCTAAACTCTATAATTACTTCCTTTTAAAATTTTGGATAATATCTTAAATTATGTGCAATACATTATAATCATATAAAAAGTTTGGACATAACTAACCTTGAACAGAGTCTACATGGTTAACATGACATTAAAGCCATAACATTTGCATTGTGTTACATTCAGTTTAAGGTTAGGGCAAATTTTTATGATATTTGGACAATATTGAAGTGGTAGTTTTCATTAAAATTAAGCATGTACACATATCTAGACCAAAACAAGATTTTTAATGTAATGTTACCATAAAGACCCGATAGTTAAAGAAACAAGTTTAAGGTAACAACTTTTCAAAATTATTATATCCATCCTATGGGCATGGATCTTATTTTGGCTTTCCCTCTGAATCACCCTTCATTGATTCTCATTTACAGGTACAGTTTTTCATGTGTCTCGGCTAAATTTGGTGTACAGGTTTAATGGCATGATAGTTGTATGTGATTGCTTCCTTGGCAACTTCTGGCAACAAGTATTGCCATGGCAGCACTTTTCCTGTTTTACGGACATTTAACATTATTACAAAGTTTCAGAATATGTTCAGTCCTTGGTCCCAAGCTCAAACCCAAGGATGAGAGACCAAGCAGCATCCTGCATTAATATGGCAGGATTGATAATTGTATGCTTTTCTAATTAACCAACCAAAAATTTGTTTTAGTTTAGTTTATCAACTGATGCTATAAACCAAAAGATACAAGTAGAGGCAAATAGATCTCTGAAGAATAAAATAATAAAATAACCACAATTAAACACTCTTGGGCTGTTTTTATTTAGTATTTTTAGTAATGTTAAACACAGAATTAATGTCTCTAAGTTATTCTAACACAAATTTACAAACTGCTGCCCTGCTAAGACCACTCAGCCATTTACTGTAGACTAAGGCTGTTCAGGGGTTTTTATATACAATCCCAATGATTGGGTGAATAATAATGTCATTAAAAGATGTGGGTTCTAACCCAGACCAAATTTTATTAAAAAACTAAAAGAATAAAATAGCCCAACCCAAGAGTGTAGGTGGTAGTGGAAGTTTTATCATAACTTTTGTTTAAATGTTGAGGCCACAGCTTCAGAAGTCTTTTCATTTGTATCTCCAAACGGCATCGCTTTTCCAATGTCCATGCGACTTTATGAGATCGACAGGAACGCCATGCTGAAAAGCAAAGGTAGCCCCACTCCTTCTAAAGGTGTGAAAGCCATAGTCCTTGCTCTCATAACCCATCTTCGCCACTAATTTTGCTAATATACTTCTAACTTGCGAACATGTAATGGGTAAGATTCCCTGGTGCGTTCTGTGTGAAAACAAAGGATCCGACATACATAATTGCAATCTGTGAATATTATTTTGTAAAGCCCTGACAGGGCATAAATGTTGATTTTCTAATCTTGGAAACTGGAGTATTTTAAAGGCATCTGCTGCTTGCATGTTTTTAGCTGATTTCAATATGAACTGCCCTCCTGGTTTGGCCCAAATGATGTCTTTTACCAGTGGTAATCGAGTTCTATCGAACGCTGCTACTGAATTCGGAACTAATGAAGCCAGCCTTGTAAAAGTGAAGAATGCAAAAAGGAAAATAGCTGTATACGTAGGTCCATTTTCCTCTTGCATGGCATGGTGTATTAACTGTGACAACATAGAAACTGTAAAAATACCTTTTGATTTTAAATTCATTTTAGAGTTCATTTTCACTGATCTACAAAACAATGATACTGCTCTAGATGACAAGGCCTGTACTGGCCACTGATATAATGAAAAATAGTGATATAAGACTGCTACGTGGTTATGCAGCGAAGAAGCAGATAGACCATTCACCACCAAAAATTCAAGATACACAATTATAGTCTCTGTACATGATAGATCTTGAAGGTCCATGGCCACACAACACGCCAGGAAGAGCCGGAAGGAAGCCTCATAGGAAGCCAGTGTCTTTGGTCTCAATCCTGACTTGATCCTCTGGAGGGCGCCAGCTAACAGGTTTCCTGCCACTGCAGAACCTACAACAGAAAGGTAGAGGCAGTATTGATGTACACTGGGCGGCAGCCAAGCTGCCTATATGTCAAATGCTGGGATCATAGAATCAATATGTGGTAACAGCCATTCACAACTCTTTAAAAAACGTACTGGAGATGTATTAGCAAATTGAAAAGCTGGCCATCTTGACAAAATATCTGCATATACATTACTTTTACCAGTAATATGTTTTATTTCTAATTTAATATTATAAACTGCTGCATACCACCATATTGTACGTACACAGGCTGCCAAAAAGGGTCCCTGATTCTATAAGAGGCAAATGCTTCAACAACTGCTTTATTGTCACACCAGATGATTACATATTTATTTTTAAATGTTAAACCCCATGTCCTTAATACTATTAAAGCATTAGCCACTTCTAACTGAGTGATATGACATAATTTCCGTAAAGAAGTACATATGGGTGTATAATACACCATATTATTGCAAATTGTCCCCATCCCCTTCAGACAGGCATTTATATGTACATTATAATGGGGGGGGCCACCCCTGTTAAATGCATTTCCACTGAACCGTTAAAATTATCTAAAAATGTAGTAAACCATCTAAGATCCCTAAAGAACCCTAAATCCAAATCTTTTCTATTATTCAATGGAATAGACCTTAATAGCTGTAGCATTCTATTGACAAACAATCTTGCTGGCTTTATACATCTACTAATATAAATAAGGTGACCTAGTAGTTTTTGCAATTGGTTGCGAGTTGTGAAGGTTTTGTTTTGCCATTGGTCACATAAATTCTTTATTTTACCTAATTTTTCTTGTGGAATTGACAGTACACCTGTTCTTGCGTCCACTTGAATACCTAAACATACTAATTTTGAAACAGGAGCTGAAATGTTATCCCTATTTACTGGCAAACCTAGCTGTTCTAGAAGGTTTAACATTGAATAATATGCCTTATGTGCTTTTACAGGGACGTCCACTCATATGATGTCATCTATGTACGACATAACCCAATAATTCTGTGTACTCATGAGATATGTGACGGCGTCAGTACATAATTGACAAAATGACGCACCTCCCTTAAATCCAAACGCCAACGCAACGTCCACATAAATGTTTTCATCCCATTTTAAGCCCAAAGCTGGGTAGTCCAAAGGATCCACTCTTCCTGTACGCTCTTTGAAGGTCTACTTTATATAAGAGTGCATGAGGCCCTAGCTTTGATATCTGAGCTACCAAATTATCTATAGTGGGATAAGCTAATTTAATATGCAAACAATCTAGTTTATCATCTGGTACACAAGCATTGACCCCTCCCCCTCTAGGCCATGACATATTTACTATTACTCTATGTTTGCCATTAGGTTTTGGTGAATAACGGTGAAAAATGTATGTTATCAAAGAGATGGCTGTCGAAAGGGCCAGCCATGGCTAGATGCTTAGTTTCTTCTGTAAAATATTTAGTAACTGCCTTGCTATTATTTATAGCCGAGTTATGATTGTTAGCGTTATTTTGGAATATTAACTTGTTATAATCTATATTCAGGGGGAACCCAAATTCCAAATATTCGCATAAAATTGAATATGAATAGTTTTTTAAAAATATTCTCCAATTCAAAATATTCAATTCCGAAGGGACTGGCAACCTACACTGCAGATAATTGGGCAAACCCGAGTTTTTTACTAGTATGTGCGCTCTGACTACCCATTGTTTCAAGTTTGTAAAGTGTATATATGTCCTACCAGTGGCAAAGGTCCGGGGTTCCTGAAACTTTACCAATACCCCAAACTCCTGTATAAACGCTGAGGTCTCATTAATTTTAAAGTTATGATACACATCATCCACAAAAGAAAATTTTTTAATAAAAGAAATATAACTGTGGCTTTTGTTCTTAACTAATTGCGTGCAGCCACTATTCTTAATTATTGAATCAATGCATGTAAATGTATCAAAGGAAATCAGGTGAGACCCTGTCTCGGAATACGAAATATTTTCAAAAGTATTGTACAACATAGAAGTACCCTTTACTTGTGGTTGACAGCTTCCCGTCTGACACCTATTTTCCTTTGAACACATACTGGTGTAATCTGTACTGTTATGTGCATTAACCCGTAGTTCACAGCCGACAGCACTGTCAGAAATACTTTCAACATTTAATTCTTCTGTCATATAATAACATACCACACACCCAGCATTCCCCACAAAATTCTGACAATGTTTTCGACATAAAGCCGGCAAAAAGATTTGTGCAAATATATTATATGTGTAGTAATGTTTCCTGCCAAAGTAAAAAACTGGAGCTTCAGGATTTAATAGACATTTAGAAACTGAATTTTCCTTCTCAAAATTCGGACTGCTAGCCACAGCTTTAGGTGTACATAAACCACCGTTATCTGGACGTTTGTAGCCCCTGTTATAGTCTACCCTTGCTTGAACCTTAAACCTTCTGCCCCTGGTCTACCTCCTTGCCTTCTCTTTTAAATCTCAAACATTGTGATTTTGGATGTTCAAACCTTTTCCCTGTAATGGCAAAACAGTGGCTACAATAATGCTGGTATAAAATACCTTTTTCCGCATGTTCTGACACATTGTCGTGTCAACACATTCCCTTGTTATACAATTTACAATTTAGAACCTTATCTGAGCTATCAACACTTTTCTTGAAATGCATAGATATATTTCTCTGAGTGTGACGACACCTTAATTTCTCTATTTTGTCCAAATTATCCCAGTCACAATTTCCCTTTTCAATTTCTTGTAAAATAATGCTATGTGCTCTTTTTGCAGTTGCAAATGACATTTCTACTGCATCTTGCATGAGGCTGGTAAAATATCTGAGCATATTTTCCCTAGTTTTACTGTGTGACTCCTCTAATAGAGGTCATCGTAAGTTGGCTGTTTGTACCCTGAAACTGTTGTACAATAATCTTGTGGCCATGGTATAACATGTCTGTATCCCAGCCATAAATCGCCCAGATTTATAAACATCAGTACTCCTACCTTTCACATCCAATCTGGAGATGTTATCATAAGTATGGAGCCGCTTCTGGACTTCTGCCTGTATCTGCGAGTCACTTCTGAGCTCCTCAAAGGATGGAACCCATGCCCTCTTGTGGTGAGGTGGACTGTGTGCTGATGGCACCGGGGAGATACTGCTAACACCTTCCTGCCTCTGCAGCCTCTCACCAAGTCCTTCCACCAAGTCCACCACCCGATCCAGTTTACTCTCAAGGGCTGTTATTCTAGCAGTCTGGGAAGTCGCCACTGCCCTTTAAAACCAAACCCCCGTCTTCCACGTGTTCAGAGGTAGTAGTGGCGGGAGTTGAGCTGGCCTTGGCTTTCTTTCTTCCCATAATGCAGAAATTTCCTTCAAAGTCCCCAGATGCAAACCTATAATAAAGATATTCAGTATTTGGATGGCTTTTTATAACACCAAAGTTCACATGTTCCCCAGATCACCCCATATGGGGTGACATTTTCCCGGGAAAAATCTTTAATTTCATTGACAAACTCAAGGGTTGTGCACCCAATATTAGAATCTGACATAAAGTCCAAAAACTGTGTTAACAGGTGTTACAATACCATAAAACCCTAAAATTTAGCCTATTACTCAAAACAACAGAAATTGTGCCCAGGACTGAATTCCTGTGCTATTACATACGCTCAGACCCATATTGCAAGAGGAACTTGTTCTGATTTGGTTTTAGGCAACATTTGCCAACAGCTGTTGGCAACACTGTTCCTGTTTTTTTTTCACTTTTAATTTGTTGAGTTCTTTTAACACAAACAATGCAAAGATTTTAATCAATAATTTCAGGATATATTTATTGCAAGGGGTACTAAAAGCATAGTGATTATGCTTTTTGGCAACTTTTTGGTAATGAATGTTGCTATGGCAACACTTCTTCTGTATTGTTTTTGAACTTGTGATTTTGTGGGTACTTTACATTCAAAACCTGTGCACAGATATCAACCAGTTTTTCAGGATATGGTTGTTGCAAAGGGAACTGAGGTTAATTAGCTTACAAGTATGGCCATGGCAACACTTTTCTATGTTTCTTGGGCTTAAAATTGTTTTTGTGGGTCCTTTGCATTCCAAACCCCTGCATGGATTGGAGCTGATTATTAACTCTTCGATGATACCTTTGCAATAAGTGTTGCCATGGCAAAGCTTTTTCCTGTTTCTTGGACTCATAGATATTTTTATGGATTCTTTGCATTCCATACAGCTGCACAGACTGCAACAGCTTTTCAGCAATACCTGGCAACAAGTGTTGCCATGGCAACACTTTTTTTCTGTTTGTTGGACTTATTAATATTTCTGTGGGTTCTTTGCATTACAAAACCCTGCACGGATAAGAGCTGATTAGCCTTTTGGCTATATCTGCCAACAAGTGTTGCCATGGTAACACTTTTTTTCTGTTTCTATGTTGTGGATATAAAAAGTCCTGAAGAAATGACCTTACACCCCACAAGATTTGACAGTGATCTTGCTTGTTGGCTGTCCCACGACATGGGGGGACAAATTTTATTGATTCCTTCTTTCCGCCATGAAGGTAGAAGGCAGACAAGACACGACCCATCTTGCACAATACATTAACTTGTATGAGCATATCACTAGCAATTTAACAGTAGTTTATCAAAATGATACTTTATTGAATTTTCTGCTGACTGCTGACATCTAGTGAAACCTTGGGAAGTGATGACTTTGCCTCTCTGTCTGCTTGTGTGTATTTGTACATCGGATCTAGGTTACATTTTTTCAAAAAGGTGGTGCCTCACCATGGCTCAGTCCTTCTCAAAGATAGTCTGGATCTGCAAAAATACTGATGGAATGAAGTAAAGCATCAGATGAGGTATTGTATTGAAATGGCTTTATTTAAATGGCTATTTTTGCTGCAATAACATTTTGTTGAAATCAGCATTTAATTTTGATACACATGATAGGAAAATTTTAAGGAAAATATGTGTATCACAAATGAAGACAGCAATATTATAAAAGTGCATAACACAAGTATTGCAATATTCATTTTCATGAGTGATATACTTTCCCCCTATATGTCCAATGAGGGTGTTTCAGTTTTATTATCAATCATTCTGTATGAGTAACAAGTAAAATAATTCCATATTTATAGAATTAATGCAAAAGGTTACCATATATCTAGAGGGGTACACAGTGAATATAACAATGTAAATTTTGAATCTAAATTCTTTTACTATTTTGTATGGATTTTAATGCCACATACAGGGGCACTGCTATAGTACCTTTCTAATGGTGTATATATAATATTTTAGCTTGCACAATTATTGAAATATTAACTAAAAATCAGAACTTTTTCACAACATATTAACCCTAATTATGCACAGAAAGTTGCACCCGTATAACAGCACATATTGTATCGCCATCATAGTCCATATACCCTCTCTGTGGCTCACATATTTTGCATCCCAACAATACAGGATTACAGGGATACAAAACATGGATCCTGGCAATAGAGGATTAAGGGGACCCAAAATATGGCAGTAACATTTGTATCTCCATCACATTCTGTATATCCTTAATTAGTGAGGAAGTGTAATCGGTAGGCTAAAAATGAAAAAGTGAATACAGCTGGAGATAATTAAGTTATCATTATTCTTAGGGGAGAGTGCTCTCAGTCAAACAAATCAAGAGTGAACAGGGTTGGAAATAAAGCAATATGAAGAGATGTAGAACAAGTGAGACATTCTTGCAAATCTTTGTAGTGGGGAAGCTTTATGAGACAGTGAATGAGTACTTTTTGAAAATGTTCCTAGAGGTCTAATAGTATAGATGTATACATGCATTACAGCATAAAGGCTAGATTACTAATTCAAAAACTGGAGTTAAATTCTTATAAAAATATAATTGACTATTCAGTATCTTGCATGCTTTATAAATACAAAGTAATTACAGTGTTTGCTAAATGTAGTACCCAACACCATTTAAATATTCTAATTGGTCCCATTTCATTCATTATTCAAAACAAGTAGAATAATTGACTAACACCAACTAATTTACCCATGCCTTAACAATAAATCACAGCCCAACGGGTCCCTAAATGGATATACTGGGTTTCAGACCAATGTTTTTATAGAAAGACAAAGTTATACTGTTTAAGCTCATGTGCCCTGTCAACAAAAGAAACTACTTGATGTATCACTGAGTCAATCTACAACAGTAGACCTACATTCTCCTATTGTTTTTGTTCCATTTTTATGTTAATTGATTTCACCTTGGGCTTCCTCATTGGCCAAGTGGGTTAGCACCTTTGGTATCTAACCACAGGCTGTCACCTTTGTGTGGGTTCAACTCCCACAAGTGACAATGCTGGAGACATGTCTCAAAATGACACTGGCTGCTGAACGGGACATATGTAAGATTTTGTGTTGATGGATGAACCAACACAGAGATTTAACTAGATTAAATTTTATATCAATATATTCCTACAATATACTCATACACCATGCTTGGGGAACCCCTATCCATAACCAATCAATGTCCTTAATGTCCCTTTTTACCAATGTTATGCAATATAGCTTCATATTTCAAATGAAGAGTGACATCTATACTGTACTTCATCTTTAGATTTGAGAGTGACCTCTTGTCCTTCCTTGCTAGTCACTGCATATGGTTCACTCTCGCACTTTGGAGCCAATTTTCCTTGTGTCGTCATATTTCTGAGTGATGCTGTCCTGGAATTAGGTTACTGGTACTGGCTGCTTGACTTTGATTAGCTTTTAATTTGCCTGCAACCTTCCTCCTCCAGTCCAGCTCTCTTGTTGCCTCATTCACCAGTTGTTTTTCCCTCTTTAACTCATGTAGCTTCGTTTTCAGCTCTCTTCCAAACATCATAAAGGGCTGGTGTAACACCCTTTAGCCCCAGCTACCCTGATGTCCTTCAAAAGGGTTCACCTCTACTTCACCATATGCTTGGGGCCACAAAGGTGGAGATGTCACATGTTCAATGCCATTGTTGGACAGATATGATTTGTACTCTTCTGGCACAAATTGAGGGCCATTATCAGTTTTAATACAGAATGGATATCCAAAACAACCAAAGACTAAAGTGAGTACTCTAATAACATCCCTTGTTATGACTGACTTGGTCACTGCAACCTTCCAAAATCTGTTATAATAATCCACAGTCACTAAGAGACTTTTTCCAGTTGGAAATGGTCCAAGGAAATCTAGTGCCAGATATTGCCGTGGACCTGATGGTGGCTGCACCCTCTGCATTGGTTCTCATGGTTGGAAGTCCCCCAGTGCTTGACACCCATGACATGATTTGCACATCTTTTCAGCATCATTGTCCATCCTGGGCCACCATACTTTGGTTCTCAATTAATTTTTCATTTTAACAATGCCCTGATTCCCTTCATGGGCAAGGTTTAACACTTCCTGTCTGAGAGCTTTTGGAATAACTATTCTTGAGCCTCGCATATTAAGGTTTCCCAGACAACACAGTTCATCCTTGACACATAGGTATGATGGAAGTTTACACTTTGACCAGTTTCCTTGTTGCATGTATTGTCCCACTTCTGACAGTTGGGATCATTTTCAGATGCTGTCTACTTCATTAGAAGACAATGCTACAGGTGTTGCCTGTTTTGCTATTTCACAAAGTCTTCTTGCTGTCCACTTTTATCTGGTTGGCTGATCGAATTCAACCTGGAGAGTGCAGCAATGTTAGCCTTTCCAGGGTGATACATCACTCTATAGTCAAATCCTTGAAGATGGAGCACCCACTGTTCAGTTCTTGCCGTTGGTTCAAAATTCAAAAGGACATCCATTAATGTACAGTTTGAACTATTCACAAGCCCAAACGAGCACTAGTGCTTCCTTCTCCATCTGTGAATACCTCCATTCCACACTTGTTAGATTTCAGGAGGCATATGAAATCATTCTCCATAAATCATTTTGCCTCTGAACCCTGAACCAAAATTGTGCTCAAGCCCGTGGGCAAGCCTTCTGCAATTATGTGGGTTTTACAGTCCTTCTGAAAGTAGGCCAAAGTTTCAGAGGTAGTGATCATCCAATTCAGCACTTGAAATGAGTGGTTCTTTTCATCTCCCTATTCAAAAGGTTGGTTCTTTCTGGTTATTCTCTGCAGTGGCTCAATAACCTTTGCAAGATCTGACAAGAATTTTGAAGTATACTGCACCAATCCTAGAAATGATCTAACTTCAGAAACATTCTGTGGAGGAAGTGCATTTCTGATTGCACTGACCTTTTCCTCACTGGGAGAAATTCCAGATCTGCTGAGATTGTGACCAAAGAAGGTCAATTTTGGAAGATAAAACTGGCATTTATCCCCATTTAAGATTAGTCCACATGCCTCCAGTCTCTCCAGAACAGTGAAAAGGTCATGTCGATGCTCCTGGATCCCCTTTCTATGAATAATCAGATTATCAGAGATATTTTTGACTCCTGAACATCCCTGCAAGATGTCTAGCACAAATTTTTGGTACTTCTCGGGAGCTGATGTGATTCCAAAAGATAATCTGTACCGGAAGAGACCCACCTGAGAGATAATTGTTGTGATATCCCTTGACTTCTCATCCAGTTCGATTTCATGAAAACCCATCCACAGGTTACATTTGCTGAATACTGTGGATCCATTCAGATCTGTAAGTACTTTCTTTACTATAGGGACATATTATCTCTCACGAATAATAGCCTGATTGGCACATCTCATATCTACACATAAACGTATGTCACCACTTGCCTTTGGTACTACCATGAAAGGTGACACCCATTCTGTTAGGTTTCCTGAAACTTCCTCAATTATCCCCTGCTGTACCAACTCTTCCAGCCTTTTCTCTCAAAGCAAATGGAATGGAAGTCTCCTCACCAGCTGTGCCACTGGCCTTACGGTTGTATCAATGTGTAATGTCATTTGATAGTCTATGAGTTTGTCCACTCTTTAAGTGCTTGTGGATACTTTGCCAATATAACCTTGCTATTTCCTTCCTCTGTGACAGAGTATGCCTGATCACTTTGGGGTGGAACTACTCTTAACACTTGTAACTCCTCTGCTTTGCTTTTGCCCAAGAGAGTTTTCCTGCTTCCTTTTACAACTCTTGCAAATTCGTCTGTGCATATCTTCTTACTGCCTGGGCAATATATTTGAACACACCAAGGACTGCAATAGGTTCAGTCTGTCCATATGCAAAAATTGTTTTCTCACACTTTTCTGATTGACATTTTAATCCTTTTTCTTTTAACATTTCCCAAGTGGACTGATCTACAACATTACATGAAGCTCCTGAATCAATCGTCACTGACTTCACATGAACTTTCCCAGTTTTCAAATCTAACAGACCACTGGCTTGTTTGCACTCCTCATTCACTGTAAATGCATAGACACTGGCGTCCTCTTTTTGAAAGCTGATATCCTGTAATTGGTATGCTTTCTTTGTTGTTGGGGTAGCTTGATTTTGTTTTACAACATTTTGCAAAATGTCCAACTTTTGAATACTTTCTGTGTGTACTATTGCGAGCTGGACAATTTCTGTCTCTAGCAAAATGGCCTGTTCCATCACATCGGAAACATTTGACTGGGTCGACTATTAGGGCTTCTTTTGCTGGATGGACTTGTTCTTCCTCGACCTCTCCCACTTTGATCTTGAGCTTTTCTATCCAGTGCATTAACCTCTGTGGTTTTATCCATTGATTTCACCTGCATATCCAATGCTTATGTGGCTCTGGCAATATCTTGCAAGCCCTTCAATGTTACAGCCCCTGTCTTCTCCAGAAATTTTCTGGGCAAATTGACAACAATCTATTAACTGATCACATATGGCCTCGAAAAACTTCAAAACTGGCACATCCTGAAAATCTATCCCACTAGTGTGTAATAGAAGTGCTACTTTCTGTTTGTCTGAGGTTACTCCTTTTGAAGTCAGATATATCATAAAGGCTCTTTTCCACCTTTTCCACCGTGAAGACAATGTGTTTGGATCATCCTTGGGATTGAAGCAAGGAATTCCAGAAACTGCTAGTGTCTTCAGGACTTCAGGTTGTTGTGCATTGTCAGATCCTGCACTTCCAGCATGGCTAGCCTCTGTCTCTGACATCCTTTGTTCAGTTACTGATCTCTTTGTTTATTTTAAAAGTTCAAGATTCTGAAAATATCCTCTTTTTGGCACTTAAATAATAAAGTCAATTTGATCTATAGACTTTTATCTTCATCGCCAATGTAAGATTTTGTGTTAATCGACGAACAAGCTCACAGATTTAACTAGATTAAACTTTAATTCAATATATTCCTGCAACACACTCATACACCATGCTTGGAGAACCCCTATCCATGACTCATTTCCTGGCTTGTCTGGAAAGGCAACATGTGATACATAATCTATAATGTTCCCCTATACTTTACCAAGGATTTATAGTAGGACATATTACACCAATACACTACAACATAAAAACCCAACTTTGACTTTGATTGTTGGGTGCGTGATTACCAAAGTGGATTGTTCATCAAAAAGTATAAATTGAAAACAAATTAACACTGAAAGAATGTTTAGAAAACAGAAACTTCTACTGGTTAACCAAGATGACTAACTGAAATTACATGGAAAATTTAAATAAACATACGTAATTTCGTTATTGTTGTTGTTGTTTTTTTGGGTGGTAGGTAGCAATGAAAAAAACTCATAACTATAGAACTATTTTGTAAAAGCAAATGTTTTGTATAACATAATTGCACCTTTTATATTATCATAATACAAACATCATTTTCCTACACCTAATGTCTTACAAGGGAATTATAGTTGTTCAGTCTATATAGTACCTATATGTCACAATAACAAAACTATAAAAAATTGTTCATTTTTCATACACTGGGTCATCTACCAAATAATGATAATGCATGGAGGGAAAGTTCAACTGAGAAGCTCACTCAAACTGAAGGATATAAAATATGGCAAAGCGGATACAAAATATGGAAGCCCTTCCTACCATATTTTTATCCCCACACACACTGTGTCGGATACATTATCTGGTGCTACACTGGTAATACAAAAATTATATTCTGGTCTGTATTTTTCCCTATTTAAGGTAAGCTCACACTTTTCCTTGTGATTGTAATTGTACATATCTGTTTTCTACTTGACTACCTCATCCTTATGCTTGCGCAAAGAGACACTCTGTTTCCTGATTGTAGAACAGACTTCAAATATAAGTAAGATACAAACCACATACAAACAGATGCAAGTCACAAATGTTACACATACATGCCAAACACAAATGGGATCCTTATGAACATGAACAACAGCATATGATCACTAATGTTCATGACCAAATACTAACTTTGTGTAGATGAATACTGAAAATGTCTGACAAATATTAATTTGTCAATAATTTGTCAGAACGGTGCCAAAAATGACAAACTTCCCAATTGACAAATTTAAACTTGTCATTTTCTTGTTGGACAAATTAACTAACAAACTCATGACAAGAAAATAACCCTGATAGTCCAATTAATTTGTCATTTTAGGCACCTGTTATTGGTTACATTCTTATGAAATTAATTTTAAGTGCACTAATTTGGTTGTCGTAAGTTTTCTGTTAATTTGACCAATAAGTTATCAACATTTGACCATCATTCAACAACAAAAGGGCATTTGAATTTGTCATTTTCAAAACTTGTTGTTTCAGGCACCATTTTTACAAATTAATAATTTTCAGTGAAGGAATACTACCCTACACATGCAATTTCCTTTTGCCCTTATAAATGTCAAAGTTGCAGGGGGTTTTATGACCTGTTCAACAGCCAGGGTCATTTTGGGACAGGTCATAGTCAGCATAATCACTTGTGGGGACAAACCCACATAAAGGTGACTGCCTGTGATTAGATGTCAAACTTGCTAGCTACTAGGCCACCGAGGGCCTCATTGACCTTCTTATAACCATATCTGTATGCTAGTTTACTCTTTACATATATTTAGCAGCTCCGATGGCTTGATAAAATTTTAAACATAGACATACACATAGTGGGGTAGAATTCCTTTCTTTATTTAGCTTATAACACTGCAAGTGTCTTGGATGCTATACCTTTTTGAAATTTTCTAGACTCAAATCAATAGCAAACAACTTTGCAGGCTCCCAGATCAATGGAAATGGCTGAAGTGCTGAGCAACCAGTGGCAAAATGTGACAACAGGCAAAGAAATCTATAATTTCCCGACACAAACTATTTCATTAATATACAATGCCCAAATTATTTACTAGATGAGCCATATATCAAAGGACATAGCCAGTCACTTATGCCCTCAAAACCAACTTGTACAAATATGCCGTACATGTCACACGTACATACCATAGACAACTATTGACTTACAACAACTTATAACCAATGTATCACTCCTTTTGCCTCACTTACATATATGTCCAAGCATGTATGCTAAAGAGCAACACACAACCCACATAAAACATCCATACAGACATAAATAGCCTCCAAACAACCCACAATTGCAAACAAATACAAATGTCCCACAGCTGGACACACTGAAGCCTATATACTTTAGTCTCCAGTTGTTACATTCCACAAACGAGCCACAAATATTGATATATTACAGCAGTAATGAGTAACAAACCAGATGAGTAGTGACTACCTCCTTATGATCATAAATGTCAGGCCCCTAAACCGCCCCTAAACCCCTCATATTCCCTGCAGCTCTTTGTTTCATCATTCTACCTTCAAGCAAGAGAACAGGGGTTATATCATGTAATTCAAACATGGACAAAGATATTGTTGGACAAATAACTTTTTAATGGATGCTGCCAGCCTTATGTTGTAACAGCTCTAGAATGTCATGTTAGTGTACCATCATATGATGAGACGTAAAAACATATACTTTGGATGCACTGGGTGGGAAGCATGTCTGGATAAAGTTTCCCCTCGGTATATTAATTGGTTACAGTAGCAATATATTTGTACTTGGTAATGTGTATACAAATTTATTACAATACAACAAACTCGTAGTTGTTCTTGTAGTATGAATAACTATGTAATTGGTATGGTACATATAAATCAATTATGGTACAAATTATAAAATTAAGCACAGTAGGAATAATTTCATAGTTGGTAATACATACTTAAATTTATTATAACATCAATAATTTTGTAGCTGTTAGTGCATATAGCAGGAAAAACTGTGCAATCAAGATATGGTGCACATAAATAGACTTCAGTATCAATAACTTTGGACTTCGGATTTTAATTGATATTTCATTAAAACTATACCAATTTCAAAGAAGGTACTGTGAATCACCCAGTTTAAGGACAGCAACATCTTGTAACTGTTTGTAGTATGGCTTTTTTATGATAATTTTAAAAAATGTAAAAAAAAAAAAAATTACTGAATGCTCTCTGTGTATGAATTTATACACATATATATGTGAATGTTTCTTGTTAGGTTTCTGTTCAGCTAGGTTAACACAAGTGAATTAGCACATTATAAACACATCTAACTGCTGTATGAGCACAATGTTAATAATAAGCTTGTCTTAACAATTTATACTGTATCTCGATTTAGTCAACCTATTTATGGCTTCGTACTAGGTGAGTCTTAATGTTAACTATTATCCTTCATGTGACAAAATATTGGATCAGTAGCTTTGTAAGTATAGGGTATATATTAAGAAATGGAAGTACACTCTCAATCTATATCACTGTAATTTGGGGAAGTTTTTCAGTCATTACGATTATTTGGGTACCTTTGTGTTTCTTTTTCTTTGAATAAAATAATGGTAAAACCTTCCTATTTAGACTAATACCGATGTTACATATATCTTACATACATAGAATATAAGGCATGATAAAATTAATTGTTCTTTGGAATTCTAATGACACAGTGCGGCTACAAAATTGATATTTATCATGCTTCCCTCAGACTATACGCTTTAGGAAAACATTAATAACACCTACATGTTCCTATCCTTTACTTTTTCAATTTCCTTAGCTCACAAATCATTCACAACACCTACATGCTCTTTTTTCTTTTTCATTTACTTTTTTCAATATTGTATATAGCTTTTCTTTCTTTGTTTTACTTCTGTGCTCTCATTATGTGTATAAATTATCACTTCATAGATGTGAATTTCAACTGTTTAACAAATATGGGCAACTTTAAAGTTAAATGTGTTGCATGTTGTTGTATTGTCAGGCTGCCAATGGGGAACGTAGACAATCTCAAACATGTCAAGTGACAGTATTAAGGTGTTGTCAGTGAATTATCAAGGTCTAAGAGGTAAGGAGAAAAGGAATGATGTCTTGCACTATTTAGGAAATTTAGGAGCAGGAATAATTTGCTTACAAGATACTCACTGGTTAGACATAGATTTTAAACTGATTAAACAATTATAGAAGGTGGACTGTGTAATAAATGGAAAATGCTCAAACTCAAGAGGAATGGCAATCTTGTTTTGATCAACATTTGAATATAAGATCATATCCACTTTCTGTGATAACCTTGGCAATCTTATTTCTGTAGACTTATCATTAAATGACTGTACTGTAAAAGTAATTAACATCTATGCACCAAATTCAGACTGTCCGGAATTTTTCAGACAGATAAAAGACTTGATTACTTCTGGTGAAACTGATCATGCTATAGTCTGTGGAGACTGCAATTTGGCATTAGATCCTTCACTTCACACACATCAATATAAACATGTCAATAACCCGAAATCATGTGAATTCCTCTTGCAACTGATGAACACTTGTAATATGACTGATGTGTTCAGATATCTCCATGAAGAAACTAAAACGTATACATGGCGTAGAAAAAGACCTATGCAGCAAGCTTGTTTAGACTATATCATTGCCTCAAATGGACTTTTAGATTACATCCATAGTTGCCAAATAAAACCTGGATACCGTACAGATCATTCTAATGTTGAAATAAATATAGTTTTCTGTAAATTTACTAAAGGAAAAGGAGTTTGAAAGTTCGACTCTTCCCTCCTAAAAGATTCAAACTACTGAGAATTGGTCAATAACTCAATAGATTTAGTTTAAAAAGATTATGCTGTTCCTGTGTACAACTTAGATAACATACATCAAATAGCAGACTCCGACCTTCATATCAAGCTAAATGATAGTGAATTTCTGGAAATGTTACTCCTCAAAATCAGGGGGGGGGACTATAAAATATATGCCTCTAAATTTAAAAAAAGGTCAAGAAACAAGAGAACAACAACTTATATTCGACATTGAAATTAATGCTAGAAAACTTGAACACGAGTAATAATGAGGCTGAACTATAGAGGGGAAAAAACTGAACTTCAAGGACTCAGGGAAAACAAGATCAAAGGGGCTTATGTCAGGTCGAGGATATAGTGGTTGAAAGAAGGAGAAAACCATCAAAGTGTTTCTGTAATCTAGAACGCTCAAACTATCTTGAAAAAACAATAAAACGCATACAAAAACCCAGTGGGGAAGTTATTGCCAACCAAGAAGAAATTCTTGCTTCAATAAAAGACTTCTACCAAAATTTATTCATGAAAAAAGATAATACCTTGTGGGAAGCCAATTTTAATGATATGTTCTTTTACAATAATGTAACTCGTTTGTCTGAAAATCAATCCCAGGAATTTGAAGGACCCCTTAAAATTATTGAGTTGGGCAATGCTTTAAAAGCAATGAAAAATGGAAAAACTCCTGGTATTGATGGTTTTCCAGCAGAATTTAAAAACATTTTGGGGGGAAAACTCAAATTCTTCATTCTTAGAGCAATGCACCATGCTTATGAATATGGAGAAATGTCTCTATCACTCAGTCAGTGTATTATCACCTGTCTCCCCAAAGGAGACCAACCAAGGCAATTTATAAATAATTGGCATCCAATATCTTTATTATCGGTCATATATAAAATTGGCTCTAGCGCAATTGCTAACCATATTAAGAAGTTCCTAGGCAATGTTATATCTCCAGAGCAATCAGGTTTTATCAGTGGACGGTATATCGGTGACAGTACTTGTTTAATTTATGACCTAATGAGCATTGCGGAACAAAAAACATAGCAGGCCTTTTAATGCTCGTAGACTTTGAAAAAGCCTTCGACTCCATTTCTTCGAACTTTCTATATGCAGTTTTGAAGCTCCTTGGCTTTGGACCAAGCATCATAAAATGGATCCATACCTTCAACATAAATATCAAAGCAACTATCATGCAATGCGGGGTGATGTCTAACTTTATAAATATTGAAAAAGGTTGTCGCCAAGGTGATCCAATCGCAGCATATCTATTTATTATATGTGCACAAATATTAAATTTAATGTTGAAATACAATCAATCTGTAAGAGGCATAAAGGTGGGCAATACTGAATTTAGAATGACACAATTCGCTGACGACACCACTATAATACTGGATGGTACAAGAAGTTCCCTGGTGGCAGCATTAAATATGTTGGAAGTTTATGGGTCCATGTCTGGACTCAAAGTAAACACTGACAAAACAAAGTTGATATGGATTGGGAAAAAAGATACTGTAAAGACAAATTTCACATTGGAAAATGCCTGACTTGGGTTGTGACAGAGTTTGATTTATTGGGCATAACTTTTGCAGTAGATTTAGACAAAATGATTGATCTTAACTACAGTAATATAGTTAGTAAAGTTGAAAAAGAGCTAAAAAAATGGAAGAGACGTTACTTAACACCCATTGGCAAAATAACAGTTTTGAAAACCTTAATTTTACCAAAGTTCAATCATATTTTTATGTCTATTCCCAATTCCAAAATAATATTAATAAAAGAGCTGAATAACATGTTTTATAAATTTATTTGGGAGGATCAACCCAATAAAATTAATAGAAAACAACTTACTAGGGGATACATACAAGGAGGATTAAAAATGCTAGATCTTATGTGCTTTATCAAGGCCTTAAAAATATCTTGGGTTCATCAGTTATATAAAAATACTTGTGCTCCATGGATACATGTGGTACCCTTGTTTGTTGGTTCGGTTAACAAAGTACTATTTTTTGACCCAGCTGAAGCTTTTTGATTACTCAAAAAATGAACAACCAGTTCTGGAAAGACATTGTTTTAGCTTGGCATGATCTAATTAAAACGTATCTGAAAATAATAGTGATTATAACAGGAACCTAGGGCCTCTTTGGTATAATCCATTTATCTCTGACACAATGACTATCATACCACAATTATATTCGAAAGGAATTATTTCACCCATCAATCTTGTAAATGCCAATGGGGAGCTTATGACGAAAGAAAACATTGCTTTGAATTTTACTGTCCACATAGAGTTTCTTTCTTGCAACAGAATAATTTCAAGTTTAAAAAAATATATGTTTAACCATGCAGCCACACTAGAAAATACCCAACGACCCTATTACCACAATCACATTAAATTGCTCTGTAAATCTACAAAAGGAAGTAAAGATTTCTATGATCTCTTGAAAACTGATAAATCAATCAGAGACCTAAGGTGTCTATACAAGTGGGAGGGGCCACGGTGGCAGAGTGGTAACACTCTCGCCTCCCACCTCTGAGGCCGGGGTTCGATCCCCGTCAAGGCCTTATGTGGGAAAGCTGGTAGTTGCTTGCCATTGGTCGGCAGTTTACAGTACAGAACCCTATAGCGAACTCTATGTACTGGTTTCCTCTGCCCTTCCAACTACCTGTCGTGATATGACCTGTACAGTGTTGAAAGCGACATAACACCCCAAATAAATAAATATACAAGTGGGAAACAGATTTAAACATACCATTAGATCTGAATTCCTGGAAAAACATACACAAAATTTGTTTCTTTTCAATAAAGGATAATTCTCTAATCTGGTTTCAATATAAAGTCATATATAGACTAATAGGCGTTAAACATTATCTATAAAATTAAATTATCTACCTCACCTACATGTGGTCTTTGTTATAAGAATGAAGAAACACTTTACCATTTATTTGTTTCATGTGAAGAAAGCTCTCATTTTTTGGGCGATATCGAAGTATGGATCAAACAAGCCTTAAAGGTTGAAATAATATTAAATCCAAGCACAGTCATTTTTGGGAATTGGAAATTAGAGACACCTAATTCTTTAGTCAATATAATTAGCATTACAGCCAAATATTATATTTTCCAATGTTCACGAAAGCATATAAAGCTGAATATTTCAGGTTATCAAAGATTTCTAAACAATATGTACATTGCACAAAAGTATTTGGCTCAAATAGAAATGCATGGAGAAATATGTATGAAAAAATGGTCAGTGTTTACAATTTTGTTTAACGATTTTGACATGTGATACCTGTAATATTTATGCAAATTCACAACCAACTTCAGATGACATGCATTGAATGAGTAACATATTTAGAAACCTTTCTGATGTATAAACAGAACTCTCTGTTAATGTGTAAGCATTTTTATGTATCTGCTGTATGTAATCTCTCTTGTCTTGAACTTAATGTAATGAACTAGGACTATCACCTCGATGGGGGGTTTGTTGCCCTCGCCCCTCCGAGGGTTGGTTGAATATTGTAAAAACGGGCTAATAAAATATAATTGAGAGCAAAAAAAAAAAAAAAAAATCTTCCTGCTCAAGAATGCACTAGCCACTGTATTCCAGAAGATGAATATTGTAATTGTTTAAAATAAAATGATAAAAATTTAAAAAAAAAACAAGTTTCCCCATGCATCAATAGAGGTTTCCAATACAGCAACAAGGGCTTCAATTCTATTCTATTCAATGGACCTTGTTGATGCTGACTATAACTTTCTGTGGTATGCTGTTGGATCTAATGGAGCATGCTCAGATGCACAGCCTTTCAATCACTACTAGAGGCAGGCATGCAGAGAGAATGATAGCCTAGCGAAACCCCAACCAGATGAAACTAGGGATGAAAGAGATGTACCCTAGCTCTATCTTCAAAATTGATTATGCTTTTGCCATAAAAATTGACTTGTGAAGCCCTTTTCCTGCAGATACCAGGATAGAGGAGAGTTTTAAAAGTGTTTTTGAGATACTTGTGAACTGATTTGGGTGTTTCACAAAGGCAATGATACACCATTACAAAATACATTTTAATTATAACTGCATTTCCGATCATATATGTGTTGCCCATTGCTCAACACAATAAAGTCTAGAACCCATTTCCACCATGTTGAATTGCAAATTTAAATTGAATGCTAAGTTCATTATATATAGTGTTTTGTACCCCAAATCATTAATACTTCAATTTATCTCAAACTCCAAGCCAGGCTCACTATCTCGAAATGAAACAAAACTTGGAGCTAATTCTACCATCTTGAAATAAAACTTCAGAGGGACAGTGATTACAAATTCCTTATTGGTTTCGAACCCAAGGGCAATATTGTTAATGCTTATTTCAAACTCCAAGCAAGGAACAAATCTAGAAGTAATAGTTCCAGTTGCTCATTATTAGTAGGTCCAATATTACTCAGTCCAATTTCTCTCTGTTTGGAATACAGGGGTTTTGGTACTACGCAGTATATAGATTGTGAAATGTTTGGGATAATAGATGTCTTGGTACTATACTTTACCAAAAATAGATCAAATATGATTTGAATTACTTCCTGAAGAGGGCTCAACAATTGTAGTACAATAATACAAACCAGCACAGCAACCCTGCTGTGTTCAATGCATTCAAGCAGTGGCATTTCTGCATATGTTTAACCAATTAAACAACAATTCTCACAAGACACAGATTCCTGGTGTCGTCACATCTTATGTTCAAGCCTTTATGGTTCAGTTTCATTTCAACAGCTTTTGTGTAATGTTTTTGATAACATTTTCTGACAGCTTGTATGGAACTTAAATCTGGAGAAACACAACAGATCTTGAGTAGGCAAAAAACTTTGAAGTATGATGTTAGGTTGAAAATACCTCCCATAAACTTCCGTTTGAATTAACCAGAACTGTTAAATTTTGCCCCACTGACTTCAATGATGATTAATTAGCCAGTTTTGTAACTTTCTGAACTTACTTGGCCTGAATCAGTCTTTACTGGTTTTACACATTTACTGTAACATGTACATGTTACTCTACAGTGTTTCCCTTTTTAATTTAAGTTGTTTTTGGTTAATCGTGATCCTATATAGCGTGACAGAATAACTATAATCACAACCTTAACTTAACACTAAAGGAATTTGTGTTGATATATAACATAAAGATACTCTGATAAGTGTCCAACAACGCTTCAATGCATAGATGATGATAACGTGTATCCTAGTATCCCATAAGGCCATATTTGTTAATGTGCGCATGCGCTATGCCCTCCATAATTAGTGTGGCTTTCTTAAAGTAATAAATTTGTAAATGTTACACAAACATGGACAAATTTAAGGGTGTCATCGTTCCACTCTGGTGCCAATAGACAGGCAAAATGAAGGAGATGGTTGGTGGTTGCTGCGTTTGCTCAGATGAGCGCGGCTGGAATGAAAATCCTCTTGTTTATTGTGATGGACACGGCTGTAATGTGGCTGTTCATCAGGGTAAATATTTCCGCCAAACCAATTTATTAACCCTTTTAATCCTTATAAGCTCTTTTTGCCTTTGCCTATGACTCCTAGATATAGTTCTCCGCATATGTGCACACTTGGCCTAATTTATATGAATGCAAAACTCTTTTGCTTTGGAAATTTCAGCGAACGATATTTGCAAAAATATTGAATATCCTGAATACTGAAAGAGTCCCAAGTATATGAAAGTACCAGGAAATAAGAATTATGTTTCAGCAGTATTATGCTATAATCTGTCCAGTGCATAATTCCACTTAATTATCTCATACTTTGTTGATATATGTTGGAGTCCTGGAGTTGGTATATTGTTTTGGCCAAATGCCAAAACTATGTGCAATTCCTCTGTAGTTGTCAATTCCTGTGAATTTCTTAACCTTCTTCCTGTAGTCAAGTCATATTGCTTTTTGATAGTTTTATTACTGGGAGAACATGAATTTCATTCAATCCATTCAGTTATTCTTGTAATTTTATTGCATCCTTACAGTACAAGGCTTGTAGATTGGATGTGAACACAGCAATTTAATTCTCAGTTAATAAACAAGTAGCAGTAAAATTGTGTTTATAAGAGTGTTTTAATTCAGTGCACTATAGTATCTAATGAGTATGTTTCAAATGTTTATTGCAATATGTTTTTAAATTACAAATGCAGTGACCTTGATTATTTGCCAACTTGCAATCCTGGGGTTCTTTCCATCTGTCTGTATATGACTAGGGGTGCGACCGAGCAGTCGACACTCGCCAAGCGAGGCGAATTTCATGAAAATTCGACCCCAATTCTTAGGGTCGATTACTTGTGTATATATAACAACCTATAGAACCAGTTACGTTTTTTAGTTAATTAAACATAAATAGCATACCTTACTTTCATTAAATCGCATAATCCACCATTTGTAACATAAAATTAATGATATTATGTGCTGACAATAGCTAATTCAAGCGTTTCAAAGCTTTTATCTTTATATTTTTTTCGTTTACGGGAGCCGCCATATTGGATGTCGTTTCCTGTTATGGTGGATACTAAATGTCGCGAGGACTCGATGTCGAGTCGAGTTTTCATCTGCGAGTAATCGACCCAAATTATTTGTACTCGTCCCACCCCTATATATGACCCTTACTCTTGAAATGAACAAAACATGAAAACCCAATTTTGATAATTTGCATTTGGTAACAGTTACTGAGACAGTTTTACTTCTAGTTACAAAAAAAGTTGCAGGTTTTTACAGCTATTGTGCAAATCCTATTATGCACCATTCAAATGTTTGGACAATGAAGCAATTTAATACTCGGAAGGTTATAAAAAAATGTCAACTGGTTATTTAACCATTTTCAGCATTCTGCAAAGAAATTTTATACAAACAAGTATGTGTATAAACTTGGTCATAATGCATTAATCCTTGTCATCTAGTTGTTAATGACCCAAAAATAAATTTGACCCTGTCCTTCCCCCAACCTTTAATATTTTAATATTTGCTTTGAAGTTGTAAAAAGTTAAAAATAGTTTAAGAAGATGTTCAGATTTGTGAAACTTACATAAATTAAAGCAGGAGATCATTGTTGGGTCTTAGTACAAATGATAGTAAATAGTGCTGGGACGATGTTCGCAAACTTCGGTATTATCGCTCGCTGGGTCATTGCCAATCAATGATCGGTAAAATTTAAGTAAAACCGATATTTGCTATATCCATTTCTTTGCAGCATTTTAGTCACAATAAAATGCTAACCTTAATAATATTTTGTAAATATCTGAAATATCCATCTTTGTGAAAAATCACAAAACTAGCCGTGAATGCAATAAAAATAACGTAAATAGAAACACCTTGGGGTTTTCCAACTGTTGTCAAGGTAATCAAAATCAGCCAATCACAAGTGAGGATACTTCAAGCATGGTCTGTTAGTGAGGGAGACGTCTGTGAATGGCTTTTAGATTATATTTTGGTCATATTTGTGTGTATTTTACTTAATATAATTTAATATTTGATTTTATCTGTCTTTTTTACACTTCGACTCCATAATCGGAAATGTTCGAAGTTTGGTTACAAATGTCCGATACGAACATCGACAGGGGAAATCCAAGCGATCTCCCAGCACTAATAGTAAAGATACTTTTCAAATCTTTTAGTACAAGTACCAATATATTCTTTTGAAAAGTATTTAGTACAAGCACTTTTTTCGCAGACAGAATTATTTCTCAACAATATACTTTTAATGGCAGTCCAGTGCTAATTAATATGCACTGAAGGTTAGTTATTTGTGAAATAAACGCAAAAGTGATAAGACATATTAATACACATACAGGGGGGGACAGCGATTCGCGGGGGACAGAGATTCGCCAATTTCTATTGTACCTCATTTAAAACTAACATATATGTTGATACTGAATGAGCCTTATAGCATAGAAAAGTGTGCAACATGTCTTGATACTTTTCTAAGATTTTAGAACTGACAGTATGTAGGATTAGAAAGATAAATAAAAAAGTTTATACATTGGTAAAAAATATGTCTAACAAACTGCATCTGACTGAGGCAAAAAGATGTACGTTCTCTAAACTGTGTCTGGGGTCAATATAAATACTATTTATAATGTTATCATATGCTAGAATGCAATGAGAAGAATTGTTCTTTTGCTTTTATTATTCAATACAAATTGTTTAACAGTCTTTGTAACTTTTTAGGATCAGTATAAAAATAATTGGTGAAATGCTGTCCACTTTTGGACAGCCCTAATTTTATTGCCATAGGACAAGTTCTATAGGTGTATTTGTACTTATCACAAAATATATTTTATGATGCTACTATCATTTTACAGTTTGATGAACCTCTTTTCATTCTGATAACTTTTATAAAACCAAACTTCATATTTGTTCTCAAGAAACTGCATTTTGGTGTCTTTATGGGCGAATCGCTGTCCCCCCCTGTACATATATAAACATCAAAGGCATATTGCAATAGTTGAACATCAGTTCTTAAGATATTTTGAATATCCGAACTTTTTGTGTAAGGAATAGTGTTTGTCAACAATTACTAAATGATGAGGGAGTTGATACAAGTTTTATGTTTCAATTTTGTTAAACACACAATAACTAGTACCTGAAGGAAGTGTAAGATTATAAACCTTAATATTTGTAAATCTTACTCATTTGATCGCTGCACAAGTATTTTGGAAAAAAAGGAAACTGAATAACTATGTAACTTATCCATTCAGCACAAAGCCTCTTTATTGTTTTCTTGTGATGTTAATTAATTTCTCTAACTAGTTATCACACACTGAACTCTGTATAAGCTAGGGCTCTCCCTCTGACAACCGGCCAGAATTCGAGTAACCGCGAGATTTAGTATCTACCATTAGAAGTCTTCTGTAAACAAATAGTCGGTTCCGGAAACGAAACTTTTGAAGAAAAACGTCTTCTATTTGACCATATATTATAGAATAAGGAGTAAATTGTATGTTTTCAAGCGAAAATAACAACTTTAATTGATATGTGACGGAAATGCTGAAATGTAGCATATTTTACACAAGCGTTTGATTACTTGGGCGATAATACAATACCTCGCGAGTAACCTAGTTTTTAAAATGGACTCGAGTACAAGCCCAGATCGCCTCGTACACCGAGGCTCAAGTACTCGTTCGCAGCCCTAGTATAAACACATTGATATGCCCCCTCTATGTATTATCCAATTATTATAAAATGCTTGAATTTCTGTCTAACTCAGTCTTGTGCTTTCTTTCCAGCTTGCTATGGAATAATAACTGTACCTAGTGGTCCTTGGTTTTGTCGTAAATGTGAATCTCAAGAAAGACAGGCACGTGTGGTAAGTGTAAGTGAAATTGTAGTATGTCATTTATTACCATGTTAATCTATGTAAATTCATCTAGATGGGCTGTAATAATTAATTGGGAGTGTGACAAGGTTCCCAGGTGCTCAGAAACAGACTCTGAGAAACAGAGTGAAAAACCTAACAAATTGGGTGCCTCTTAATCTATTACCAAAATTGTATACTTTTGTATATTGAACTAGTTTTCATATTTAACACAAATTTTTGCTTTTACACAGATATTTGACAAGTTATGTGTGATGAATTTGTTTACACCAGCCTTCATGTGATATTTCCTTCTTTTGGTAAATAATACACATGAGCACCTGAATTCTAGTTTGATTATGGATACATTTTCTAAAATCTGTATTCTTTATTATACAAGGTTAGTGTATCAAGGTATCAAGACACTATCCTACCAAAGGCTGCTATCCTGTGCAAATGCCTTGGTTAGTAGTTGTCTTTGACTGTGGTAGTTCTCTCTTCAGGACTCTGGCTGTAACATGCACCAACTCAGTACATTTAAAATACACTTGCGGGTTAGTCCTATTATCAAAAGACTCTGTTAATGCCGAATACCACTGCAACTTTAAAAGGACCATATTGGCTAATAAGTTTCTCCTACCTGGTTATCCCAGCTGTTTTTGTCCACTTGTTTATTCATGGTGGTAAATATGGTACAGTACAGAGCTAAGTAAAAGGTTGTTGCAGGTACCTCAAGTTAATCCATCTATATACACATCCACAAAACACTTCAGTTTGGAATGAACTACTTAGTGATATTTGTTCTTCCCCTTCACTTGCCTGTTTAGAAAAGCTAAAATTTAATCTCTACAATAAAGCATATCTTAAAATTTACCTGGCATCTCTGTGATACCCTTGTATAATGATGACAGAATTAGTTTCTGATGTTTCACCTTAGAGTTGGCCTTGTGCCGAGATTAAGTGCTGTAAAAGTCTAAAATAGAATACAATTAAGGACAGCAAAGCTCCTTTGCAACCTGGTTATTGTGCAAATATGTTTTTGAAAAATTGTATTTACAGAGATGTGAATTGTGCCCCCAAAAAGATGGAGCCTTGAAAAGAACTGACACAGGAGGTATGGTTAAGTGACGATTAGATTTTCGTATATTAAAGAGTTTCTAGACACTTGTGATTACACTGACTAGCTATGTACAATATTGATGACACATTATTATGATGTAAGAATTAACTATTGGTTGATAGGCCTGGTATTGGTGGCATGTTATTGTTATGTAAGAATTCGGGATTGGTTGGAAGGCCCGGTGTCGTGGTATCGAGAGCATTTTAATGAAATACCATGACAAAGTCTAACAACCGCCACTTCACCTGTCAACATTTTTAATGGAAGGGAAAACTTAAAATATTAGAAATATACCCCAAATCTGAAGGAATTCTAAGATTTTATCCCATATTTTTGTGCATTTCCATAATGGTATTACATTGAGCAGAACTGCCATGGTTTAGTTATGACACTTTGTAACCTCTGTCAAGCTTGTCAATATATATATAAAGGAAGGAAAACTTAAAATATTGGGTAGAAAGTAGAAACCACCAGTTGGAAGAAATTGAGTGCATTTATCTCATATTTTTGTGCATTTGGGGACTTTAATTGAGATGTCGTCAACAGGAATCATTGATGTTTGATTGGGGTGTGCTAAAACACAGAGTCCCAGAATTGGAACGGTTTTGTATTGGTGACCTCCAGATGTACACCTTTTTCTATACCAACCCAACCTAGTAAAAATACAACACACTGAAAATAGAATACTATATGTTTTGTTATTCAATAGGCCATTTTTTTTACTGATGACCAAGTCAAAGTCACTCAGTTCTTTGTTATTTTGTTGACATGTTTTATTGTACTTATACAGTGAAGTATCAACCTTAAAAGAATTTTTAGGACTTGTAGAATAGTAATGATTCAGTTGATTAGTCTGCGGTTTGAAATGTTTATAAATGTCAGTGTCTGACTATACTGTGAAACAGTGACATGTTTGGATAGACTTGCGCACAGGTTCAAGAGAACCTCCAAGTAGTCGTTAGTTTCTTAAATGCTGCACTTTTGAGAACTCTACACGTTTGGGCTTAAGGTTTTTTTTTAAAAAAACCTTGGCAGAGGTAGTAATACTGTTTGTTATCTTGATCTGTAATGTGAAGCATGTAAAAAGATTGTACACTTTACAGCATACTGAAGAAACCCTTTCTTGATTAGTTTTGTTAAGTTTCACACCCTATTTGTAATGACTGTACTTGACAAAAAACACAGTCATTTAAAATAGTGTCAACAAAATAACGAGCTAGAAACCATATTTTTTGTGCATTTTATTTTTAATAGTGTTAATTTCACATGAGAAAGACAACAAAGTGGTTGTATAAAATCACTACAAAAAATAATTACACCGCGATACTAACCACACCAATCTTCAAGGAAGCCCCCATAGTTTGTGCCACATTTTGACCTGTTATCTTAAGGTATTTTTGAGTATGTGTGCCTGAAGATTTAAGCTACTTAACTTTACTTAGTACATGGCTAATGGTAAACTAGGATTAAGTACATGGCTAATGGTAAACTAGGATAACACCTTTCATTTCATTTAGCTAGAAATGACGAAATCCGCAAAGAATATTTAAGTATTAGTTATTAAAGACCTCATTAAGGCTTTCTTATATTTTTGTCAAAAAAATGAAAAACAACATATAAATTTGAGGAAATAACCTACATTTTTATACAATCAAATATTCATTGTATATGAAGTTAATGAACTTGAAATATATTGCAAATACATATTTTCTGTTTAAGTAATGACTCATGTACACTTGTGATTAATTTTTATCATATTGGTGCAGGCATTAGAAATCCCAAATTCCATTTGATTTCAGAGTACCAGTAAATGGTTTTGATTTTCAGAACTGGTCTGACCACTAGGTAATAACCACAAAATGCACAAAAATAATGTTAACCATTTGATTATTCTAAGAGTGGGCAAATTGCCTTGTCCAAAGATTTGCATTCTAATTAATGTAAACCTGGTGAAAGATTGCCG
This sequence comes from Sabellastarte sp. h YS-2021, assembly GCA_964017235.1. Taxonomy (NCBI): domain Eukaryota; kingdom Metazoa; phylum Annelida; class Polychaeta; order Sabellida; family Sabellidae; genus Sabellastarte; species Sabellastarte sp. h YS-2021. Next base: position 62,373,129 of record OZ024938.1, read on the forward strand.
TGCTTTGTACTCGCCATTGTAGAGTTGTAAACTATATTTCATGCAGGTTGGTGTCATGTTGTGTGTGCACTCTTTATCCCGGAGGCATGGTTTGGAAATGTCCAGACAATGGAGCCTATCATTCTGAAAGGGGTACCTCCTGAAAGGTTTAACAAGGTAAGTTTGTTAACTTATCGAATCGTAATTGATTACTCCATTGTTGGTCATTATTTCCTGAAACCTTTCTTGGATGAAAGACATGGCAAACTGGTTATAATAGTGGTGTTCTGACATTTAAAATCTACGAAAAGTACCCACTTCCTGTAAACATGGCAGTAGACATAAACAAACTTGAATTTTATGAAAAATCTGTCAATTTATTAAATAAAAATATCTAAAATATTTTAAAAATACATGGATGTCAAGTTATATTAGGAAAGGTAAGAGTTAAGCTGAATAATCAATTATTTAAAAACGTCGGTAACCGACCGTGATTGTACACTCACCGACGATTGATTGGGCACACGTCTAATCGTCTCAACACTACTGGACACAAAAGAAGAACATCTCATACTAAGGAAGGTACCAAGATAGGTTTGCATAAAATATTGGGGTAAACCCTGCTCTTCTGCATTATCCAGTTTAGTTTGTAATATGAATAATTCTCTCCACAGTTTGGATTGAAAGTATTCTAGTCTATTCTGTGCTTATATAGTGCTTAATCTCTAAGGCACAACACAAGAATCCTTAGGAAGTTTTTATTACTTAATGTAACTTTTCTCCAAATACCCCCATTGTCAAGAACCGTGTTTAGTTTCAGTAATTTGGGCAATGGTAAGTGGTATGAAAATGCAGGTCAGTTAAGTTTGTAATAATTATCAATGGGTCAGTAGGCCTAGTGTCTCGGTATCGAGAGTATTTTGCTAAAATACTGTGAGATTTTACAACCGCCATGTCGCTTGTCAACACATATAATGACAGGAAGAATTAAAATATTGGAAATATACCCATATATATTTGTGTGGATTTACAGACTTTTTATAAGTGAATACAATCAGAAGAACTGCCATGTTTGGTTAGAACACCTAATCTCGCTTGTTAACACATTCCCGGGAATAAAGTCTTAAAATGTTGGACGCAAACTGCAAATTTGAAGAAATTACATGTTTATCTCATATTTATCTCACACATTTAGGCACTTCTATAGCGATTTTGTTCACAGGAAATGTCCATGTTTGAGGTGTACTAAAACTAGTGCTGTGAAATCATTTCGAATATCAGGTTCGATGTTTGATACCTGTACAAGCTAGCAAACTTCGGTCTAGTTCGATCTTCGAAACAACGTTTTCAAAACCAGTTAAAATGCAGAAATCTCACATAAAATCTTGTTACTTTATTGAAAATATAGCAAAAATATAAAATCCATATATATTTTAAATAAATTCCGCCATATTTTCAACAAAAGAAACAAGTTTTATAGATGGGCGAAAATGGGATCCATTGGGATGTGGTGTGATATTGGAGATTTCTAAACGTTTTGCAAAGTCCGAATTTCAGACGTTTGAAACCAAACTCTGAAATCGGGGCAGTAAACGAGAGAACTATCGAACTTCTTCAAACATCGTCGCAGCCCTAACTAAAATGCGGAGTCCTGGAATTGGAATGGTTTTGCGTTACATGTTCTTGATACCAACCCATCTCTAATTTGTGCTTACCTTAATGTAAGGGGGGAACAGAGTGGACTATCATAGAAGTATTTCAACTAAAATATTATTTTCAAAAGATAACTTTGCGGTTTGATAATAAATGTTAGGGGTGCAATTAGCAGTTGAAACTCGCCAAGCGAGGGAAATTTCACGAAAATTCGATCCCAATTATAACTAAGGCTGCAAACGAGCCCAAAAATGCGCCTCGATTACTCGTTCTGGAAGAATCGACTCGGACTCGGTTATTCGCTTGATTATCACCCATGAAATAAACTGCATCATATTTTGAAATATCATGCCGCTTAAAATTGTTAAAAGGCACACAACATGAAAGAATTTTGATAATTTATTGAATTTTGGGGAAAATACGCATTTATAATGCAAAATATATCAAATTTAAACCATTTTTATATTGCGACATTTGAGGCGTCTTCGAAATACGCTATATGAAAATGCCGTCTATTAAAACATTGTTACACAAAGTATTAAAGTTTGTAAATACTTAAAATATATAAAAAACAGAAATGAAAACACCTTATATTAGTAAAATGTATAAATATTTTCATATAATTAGAGAAAAAAATTAATTTTTGTAGTAGATTTTACGTCTATGTTTAGTTGTTTTCGAATAGTCGGTTCACTTTTCTTGCTTCGAGTACTGAACTAAATCGTTTTGTTCATTGCAGCCCTAATTATAACTGTTGACTACTTGTGTGCATATAACAACCTATTGAAGCAGTTAGGTTTTTAAGGAAATAAAAAAGTAAATAACATACCTTGCTGGCATTAAATCGCATAATCCACCTTTTTAACATAATATTAAGTATATTATATGGTGACATCAGCTAATTCAAGCGATTCAAAGCTTTTATTAGTCGAATCTTTGATTCGAGTTATGTACTGAGTTGCGGCCACGATTTTAAATTGGCCGTTTAAACCCTTAAATATCAAATTCTGAATAATATTTGTTCACATATCGGTACATTAAGGTGTATATTATACACTCTGCCATTTTGAAGATTTTTAATGCTTTTATTCAGTTATATTTTATAAAGTAAAAAGCTTGTCTAGCACTCCGTCTGGCTTTCTTTAAGAACCCGTATGTCCTAGAAACTATTGTGTTTGCTATTGTAATGGCCTACTCGAAGGAGTCTTTTTTAACGGTTTCGTCTGCTGGTTTGTAGATGTGAATCCCCAATTAATTTATTGGTCTGCTGGGTTTATCACGCAGTTACTGTTTATATAGAATTGTTGTCTGCGCATCTACAGCCTATTACTCATTTGTCAAACAAATAAACCGCAAAGAAATTAATGAATGAAGTGACGTCACGGTAGTACTACACATTTGTCATTCAGCCAATCAGAATCGAGAACACCTCTGGCAGAGACAATGAAAATATTCAAACTCCGTAGTTCTACATTCAACCACTAGAAGGCGCTTTTGTATGTCCTAGAAGTTATCACGATGGGGTTTCTAATAACATTTTACAAGTCTATAATCCAGCAATATTTTACTGTCACCGCACCTCACTCTGTCTTCTCGCAATATTTAAAACAAATAAAATATCAAATGCTGGTAGTTGTACATCTACAGAGTGATGAAAACGTGAGGCTACAATGGTGTTTCTAACAATATTTTACAAATATATATAATCCAGCAATATTTTAATGTCACCGCACCTCACTCTGTCTTCTCGCAGTATTTAAAACAAAATATCAAATGCTGGTAGTTGTACACCCACAGAGTGATGAAAACGTGAGGCTACGATGGGGTTTCTAAGAACATTTTACAAATACCGGTATATAATCCAGCAATATTTTACTGTCACCGCACCTCACTCTGTCTTCTCGCAATATATAAAACAAATAAAATATCAAATGCTGGTAGTTGTACACCCACAGAGTGATGAAAACATGAGGCTACAATGGGGTTTCTAACAATATTTTACAAATATATATAATCCAGCAATATTTTACTGTCACTGCACCTCACTCTGTCTTCTCGCAATATATAAAACAAATAAAATATCAAATGCTGGTAGTTGTACACCCACAGAGTGATGAAAACATGCTACAATGAGGTTTCTAACAATATTTTACAAATATATATAATCCAGCAATATTTTACTGTCACCGCACCTCACTCTGTCTTCTCGCAATATATAAAACAAATAAAATATCAAATGCTGGTAGTTGTACACCCACAGAGTGATGAAAACGTGAGGCTACAATGGGGTTTCTAACAATATTTTACAAATATATATAATCCAGCAATATTTTACTGTCACCGCACCTCACTCTGTCTTCTCGCAATATATAAAACAAATAAAATATCAAATGCTGGTAGTTGTACACCCACAGATTGATGAAAACATGCTACAATGAGGTTTCTAACAATATTTTACAAATATATATAATCCAGCAATATTTTACTGTCACCGCACCTCACTCTGTCTTCTCGCAATATATAAAACAAATAAAATATCAAATGCTGGTAGTTGTACACCCACAGAGTGATGAAAACATGAGGCTACAATGGGGTTTCTAACAATATTTTACAAATATATAATCCAGCAATATTTTACTGTTACCGCACCTCACTCTGTCTTCTCCCAATATTTAAAACAAATAAAATATCAAATGCTGGTAGTTGTACACCCACAGAGTGATGAAAACGTGAGGCTACAATGGTGTTTCTAACAATATTTTACAAATATATATAATCCAGCAATATTTTACTGTTACCGCACCTCACTGTCTTCTCGCAATCTATAAAAGATATAAAATATCAAATGCTGGTAGTTGTACACCCACAGAGTGACGAAAACGTGAGGCTACAATGGTGTTTCTAACAATATTTTACAAATATATAATCCAGCAATATTTTACTGTTACCGCACCTCACTCTGTCGTTCGTGCGATAATACCAAGTTAACAGATTTCAACACCCACTGCTGTCCTAAGATTCGACTCTGTGGTTGGCAGAAAGCCAATCACTTCACCCTAGTCTTAATATTTTTGTCGTTTACGGGAGCTGCCATATTTGATGTTGTTTCCTGTAATGGTGGATACTAAACTTCGCGAGGGCTTGATGTCAAGTCGATTTTTTGACCACGAGCAATCGACTCAAATTATTTGTACTCGTCACACCCGTAGTAAATGTTGCTGTTGTCATGTTAACACAAGAACAGTTTTCTGCTTGCCGATTGGTTGTTGCAGAAGTGAGTTAAAACCACTCTGCAATTTGTGTAAGTGGTTCTTGAAAATGTACACGTATAATAATTATATTTTTATTAAAGCAATAAAAGCTTGTAAATTTTATCATATATCTCATAAAAAATATATTTGTTGGAAAAATGACATTTGTAAACTTTATAATATCTTTCGATGCCATTTCTTTTTAAAAGTTATGTCACATGGACACAAACTTCTATGTTTTTACCACACTGGTGTTAAGCAAAAAAAAATGTTAGAAGTTGTTTGTTTGTTCCAGGAGAACAGGTTTTGAGTTTTACAAATAATGCCCCACTTTGTTACACTTTTATACAGTCCTGTTATATCTGTGAAGAAAATAAGCGTGAAAGCAAGGCCACAACGGGAGCGTGCATGCAGTGCAATAAAGGAGGCTGTAAGCAACATTTTCATGTCACCTGGTAAGTTTAAGTTTTTCACAGGTGTGAGTCTTCCTGTAGCAGAGACATCGCACTATTGGACATTACAGTATTATTACTATAGTAATATGGTGCAACTAGTGATAACTGTGGGGTGGTTGGTTTGAATGTGGAACTAGGAAAGCTGCACATTACTTGGCAACATCTTGGTGCACTGCTTTTTCCTCCCATCTTCTCAACAATGCATTGGGATAGGACATGTGCAAGTTTGAAGTCTATGCCAGATTGCTTCTATAAGAACTGGAGTGCACTCTTTTTAATTAGGGATGGTCAGTAGGCTTGGTATCGATATCATTTTACTGAAATACCGTGATGAGATTTTAAAACTGCTGCTTCACTTACCAAGACATATAATGGGAGGAAAAGATAAATTTTAGAAACATACCCCAAATGTGTAGAAATAATAAACATACCATATTTTTGGGCATTTGCAGATTTTAAAAGTGATACGTTGAGCAGAACTGCCATGTTTTGGTTACAACACTTTTATAACACCAATCTCTCTCGTCAACACATAAAGTGGAAGTATGGTAACTATGGTTTTGCATTGGTGACCTCCCAATGTACAGTGTTCGCTCTCGAGCGCGATTTCGCGAGTTTGTACACACTCTGGGGCGAGTTGTCGCAAAACGAACTCACCAACGCGTCTGTGCTGTCGCTACCAGGCGAAACACTGAAAACGGACTGAAGAAATTCGTCTATTATCGGAAGCGACGATGTACATATTTCCTCATAGAAATATTTGAGAAAAGCAGTTTATTTTATTTTATATATCCAGCTAACAGTAATTCACGTGAGAATTCGGACATTCTCGCGAGATTTCCGTGCTTTTTGTTGATTTTTAAACTCGTCTTCTGCTTATAGTGTCACAGGCGAAACAGTCGAAACAACTACTGACCAAAGAAATTCGTCTATTATCGGAAGCGACGACATACATATTTCCTCATAGAAACAGGCGAGAAAGGCATGAAATTGAGTTTGTTTTATTTGATACATCCAGCTAATAGTAATTCACGCGAGATTTCGGGTATTCTCACGAGAGTTCCGTGCTTTATGTCTATTTTTTAACTCGTCTTCTGCAGATTGTGTCACAGGCGATACAGTCGAAACAACTACTGACCAAAGAAATTTGTCTATTATCGGAAGAGACAAAATATATATTTCTTCAAAGAAAAGAGAAGCAATGCAATTTATTTATTTATTTGATGAATCCAGATAACAATAATGTAAAAAAAAAAATATTTTTTTAAAAAACAGTAGCACCCAGCCATTAGGCCATTAAGATGTGGTTTAGAAGTGAAATTTAAAAAAAAAATAAAAGACAAATAAAAACAGAATTAAATATTTTATTTATTTGAACTTTTAGTTTAGCATCTATTTCTTATTATTTAAATAAAGAAGATTTTATGCAGTCCCAAATTGGAACTAAATATTTCAAAATATCTTGACGCAAAACATGTCTCACATTTTTTCACAGTTGTCTCGCCTTTTCAAGTGAAGGGAGACGGTCTGTCTCGCATTCATTTTTGACGAAAGCGAACACTGAATGTACACTTGTTTGGTACTGACCCATTCCTAATGTTATGCCATGTTTTCCAGTGCTCAGCAGTTGGGACTACTTTGTGAAGAGGCAGGGAACTATGACAATGTCAAGTATTGTGGGTACTGTGTCTACCACTTCAAGAAATTGGTAAGTTGTTTCTGTAGAATGGCTAAACTTGGTAGATAAGGAAGCTGAAATTCACCATTCTAAGCCACAAATTTGAGGTAAATTTTGTAAGAGTTTGCAAAAAACAAAGTAACTTATCAAAGTAAATTGTTAAAGTGGTAAAATGATAAAGGAAACTACTATTTTAGAATTTAGAACCTTTCAGATAATTTGAGGGATTATCAGAAAATCTGGTGAATTTTATATTTCTTTTTGTAGATATTAACATGCTTTTAGTATTTCTAGAATCTTGTGCAATAAGTTCTAATTTATTCTCGATAAATGCAACACATTAACCTATAAAACAAGCAAACAGGATTTGTTGGGCGAGTTGCAGTTGTGGGTGTTCACACTAAAAATAGTATAGACAGTGTGATTGTAAATTTAAAGTTTTGTATAAATTGTGTAAAAAATTTGCAAGTGCATCCTCAGTTATACATGCCACAAATAACACCACAGAGTAACAAATGTGAAATTCAGCATGTGGTGTGAAACTCGTCTTTTGGATGACCACTTAAAATTTAACTCTTCTGCAGAATAGATGAATTTTCTTAAGTTTTAATTTATTATTAATCTCTTGTCATTCAGTGTAAAGTAAACTTCCCCAGTGGTTAATTAGAGTAAGAAATCTAAAATTCGCCACATATCTGAAATTCGCCACATGTGAAAATACTAATAAAATAAATGAATTGTGGTGAGATTTGTTGACTGTATAGTAAATTAAGGCTTTTTGAACTGAAAAATACCAATTTTTGGACAAAAACATCATTTTCTTCATAAAATTAACTAAGGTTTTAGAGGTGGCGAATTTTAGATTCCTGGCGAATTTTAGATTTCTTACTCTATATCATGCCTTGGCAAACTGCACATATCTTAAATTCTGAACTAGTACTGTTAAGGAAGTTCTTAGGTATTGTGTCAGTGAGGGTCATGTGTGCAGATGCCATGTTTGGGGAAAATTGGCTGCTTATACGGACATGATTAAAAATTACAGCTGTTTGCTTTAGCGAAGAAGCATTTAGTGAATTTGTTATAACCATGAGACCGCCATCTTGGTGTTATCTCTCGCTGGGTATTAAGTAATTAAAGTGAAAGTAGTGAGACTTTGAAACAGGGTCTACTTAATCATACTGGATTGTAATATTTACAGCGATTTTGTAACTCCATGACCAAATAATGAGGAAGATATATGGCATGTTTTCCCACTTGTCAAATATTGGGACTGAAAAGATTCACTGGCCATGACTTCCTTTAGTTGTTTTCACATTTTAACCCCCCTAGGGCCAATAATAAGGGAGATAAGGCCTTTTTAGTATGATGGTACAACTTAATCTTACAGGAGTTGTCACAGGTAAAATTTAACACTTTGTAAGATTCATAGTCCATGATGTCCAAACAGGCTTTCATCGCCATAAACATCCTCTACAAATTTGGTTAAAATATTTTCATAAATAAATGAGATATAAATATGACGAACGGACGCGCACACACATGTACAGAAGGTGTTTCATAATTTCCCGACCCCGGCCTTTGGCTGGTGGGAGATAAAAAGGGCATGCCATGTTTGCCTCAAAATATAAAACGTAGGAGTTTTCCTGTTTCTATGGGATATTTTAAGGACTTTTACCATTTTATGGCAATAAAAGGTTTATAGAATGAGTCACTTTAAGCTGCACACAAAAGTATTACTGAGAATTTTAAAATGGGGCTGTGTCTAAATAATGTTCAATTAGTAAATGATACAAGTTTGAAATAATGCTAATAATAAAGGTTCTACCTATCACTAGGATGGTTGTTTTCAGAAGAAAGATCGGTTTATCAAGGCCATTCCCGCCTTTAAGCCGGTTCAGGCCGAGCAGTTGCAACACAAACAGCAGCAAGAACCCCCGGACAAAATCTACCAGTTCACCGACGAAACGGTCGACCTGCCTGATTTGAAAGCACAAAGAGAAAAGGTGGTTGATCTCTATGTGTGTGTACAAAGTGTATATGGTTGATGGTTTTTGTGTACAGGGCTTTTTGGAAGGTGTTGTGAACATACTTCGATGCCTGAGAGATAAATATTTATTGTATTTGTGTTCTGTGTCAGAAAATAGATTTGTAAGTTCACGTTATATGGGTTCTTTTTTTTTTTCTACATTCCAGGTTTTAGATTACCAGTTACCAGTTTATATTATTGATTGAATGATGCCACATCTCCAATATTTCTTCCAGTTTATATTCTGCAAAATTGTCCTGATTCAGGGACAGTAAGAAACTGGTGCTAGTTTGCCCTGTTAACAAGTTGTTCCAGGAATAAAACCTGTATTATTAGAATAAAATCACTATAAAAGTTTCAAAATCTACAAATATTAATTTTTAAAAACAAAAAGATTTTGTTTTTCAGTAATAGCTTTCTTTTATCATAGTTAGGGTGGACGATTAGACCAACGTTCGATTAATCGTCGGTGTCATGGTACAATCGCGTTCGGTCACTGACAACTAGAAATCGATTAAATCTTACCCTTGTTTATGTGTCTCAATATCCATGTATTTTTTTTTATATTTTATGCAGTTTCCTAAACTTTCTTTGATAAATCAAAAGATTTGTCACAAATTTGGGGTTTGTTTATAACTACCGCCTTATTTACCAGAAGTGAGTGCTTTTGGTAGATTCTGAATGTCGGAAACACCATTATTCTTACCAGATTGACATATAGTTTATCCCGGAAAGTGTTTCATGATATATTGACCAACAGTGGAGTACAAAAGTAGATTATGGGTCGATCAGCAGTCGGAAAAATTGACGAATAAACGACCATGAAAATTGAGGCGATTCAACCCACTATTATACATTGAAAGTGCTGAGATCTTCTGGTACCCAACAAATTAAAACAAATTCCAACACTTTTTACCATTCTGGAACTATTAAAGCTTTATTAGGTAATGTAGAAATTGCCATTTAAGTGGAATGATAAGTTCCGGCCCTTTCCTGTTGAAATCGATACTTTTCAGAAATTCTATGTTAATTTTTAAGCGTCCCACAAGGGACGCTTGTTTATGTATAAGAGAAGCGACTCCACCGGATTTGCATTTTCTTTTCACAATAGCTTCGCAGCGATAAGGCAGATTCTTTTCATATTTGGCAGGTGTATACAGTAACAGTAGCCCTGGGAAATTTTTCTGAATATGCTGCGATGACATTTTAGCCAATCAGAGAGGTCACATGACCAAAAATGTGTTTTTTGGAAGGGCATCCTTGTCCGGATGATAACTTATGAAGCATTTTATCTATCCACCTGAAATTTAGCAAATACCTTCCTCATATAAAGATCTGGGCGACATTAAATTTTGGCAGGGATACATTAAGAAATGACTGAATTATTGATGATTAATTAAACATTAACAATTTTCTTAACGAGTAAAACACAAAACTGCTTGTATCTCTTTAACTGTGTGAGATAGAGCGATTTTGTCTAAATTTCCGACCCACAGGGTATCTAAGCAATTGACTCTAGAATTTTCCAAAAATTTTCTCCTCCCCAAAAATTGGGGTCATATTCAATTTTCGAATTTTTGACAAAAAATGCAAAACACAAAATTGGAAATATAAACTCATAAGGTCCACATATTGAACAATACTGATATATGAGTACTTTTTGAAACCACTTTCTTCATACAATAAAAATTTACTAGTGGGATTTCGGCAAAATTTTTGACCCACAGGGTATCTGTGAAGACTAGCCTTTCCAAGTTTCAACAATATTTCACTTCCCAAAAATGGCAGCCATTTTTAATTTTCGAATTTTTTTCAAAAATGCAAAACACAAAGATCCTTGTATCTCGAAAACCGTGCTAGATAGAGTGATTTCGACGACCTTTTTGATGCGCAGGGTACTTCTTTTGAGTAGCTGACCCAGTTTTCAAAAATTTGTGGTTGCCATTTTGAATTTTCAGATTTTTGTTTGACCCACAGGGTGTCTGTGAAGACAACCTTTCCAAGTTTCAATGTATATTTCACTTGCCAAAAAATTGGGGCCATTTTGAATTTTTCGAATTCTTCGCAAAAATCGCAAAACACAATAATGCTTGTATCGCGAAAACCATGCCAGATAGACCGAATTTGACAAACTTTTTGACCCACATGGTATCTGTGAAGACTAGCCTTTCCAAGTTTCAACGAATATTTCACTGGCCAAAAATGGCGGCCATTTCTTTGGGTATGTAAGCAAACTACGCTACCCAATTTCCCCCAAAAATTTACCCTTCCCAAAAATGGGGGTCATTGTCAATTTTCAAATTTGTGACAAAAAGTGCAAAACACCAAATTGCCTCTGTTTCCTTAACTGTGCAAGATAGAGCAATTTCATCAAAATTTTTGAAACACACTGTATCCAAGATTACTACCCTGCCCAAGAACCACTTTTCCTATATTCTGGCTTTGTTGAGCTATAAGGAGAACTTTCTTATATGATTAAGCTACCATTATTTCTCCTTTTCGGGATGCTTTGTTTTTGCCAATGGCAAAACAATTGCTTTGCTTTGCAAGCGATACTCTAGTATTTTACCCCACAGCCCTTAAGGGCTGTCGGGGTATTGTTTTCACCCCATGGTGTCTGGATGGGTGGGTGGGCGGGCGGCGGGAAAAAGTTTGTCCGGGCTGTATCTCAGAAACCGTAAGGTGTAGGAAGTTGATACTTGGTAGGGACATTGATTAGGGTGTGTAGGTGTGCAACGTCATGGTCTGAACTTGATTTGACCTTGCCGTAGTGACCTGGAGTTTGAAAATCTTGTCCGGGCTATATCTCGGAAACTGTAAGGTGTAGGAAGTTGATACTTGGTAGGGACATTGGTTAGGGGGTGTAGGTGTGCAACGTCATGGTCTAACCTTGATTTGACCTTGCTGTAGTGACCTTGACCTGTAAAATCTTGTCCGGGCTATATCTCGGAAACTGTAAGGTGTAAGAAGTTGATACTTGGTAGGGACATTGGTTAGGGGGTGTAGGTGTGCAACGTCATGGTCTGACCAGGATTGACCTTTGACCTTGCCGTAGTGACCTTGACCTATAAAATCATGTCCAGGCTATATCTCGGAAACCATGAGGTGTAGGAAGTTTATACTTGCTAGGGACATTGGTTAGGCAGTGTAGGTGTGCAACATCATGGTCTGACCTTGATTTGACCTTGCCGTAGTGACCTTGACCTATAAAATCTTGTCCGGGCTATATCTCGGAAACCGTAAGGTGTAGGAAGTTCATGCTTGGTAGGGACATTGGTTAGGGGTTGTAGGTGTGCAGCATCATGGTGTGACCTTGATTTGACCTTTGACCTTGTCGTAGTGACCTTGACCTTTAAAATCTTGTTGCACCTTTGGGTCTGTCTTTTGATGCAGATTAAGCACTGTTAAAGTCATATTAGAATTCATTAAGAATTTTCATTTTACCATTGTAACAGATGGAATTTCATCAAGTGAGCCACAGATTTTGCTCCAACACCACACATAAGCATTCATTGAATGTATTACCACTTCTGTATGCATGGTAATATTCAAAACATCTAAACCATAATTCGGCCATGCCAGATGTAGATAAAGAGTACATGCATTATCTTTCTCTTCGACATTTTTTTGTCTATTTAAACATTGTTTGGACCTTTATATAACGGGCCGTGATACTGATACAGTACTTCTATATCTCATGGTGTTAAAAGTATTTCCCTAGGCTGTGGGGTACGGGCATCTCTGATGCTATTTTTCTATCGTGGGTTGGGTTTGAAATTCAAATTTATAGTACAACTGTGTTGAGATATTGTATGGAATATTTGCCAGCTCTGCGCCTCCTCTCTTCACCTGGTTGTGGGCATGTTTATATCATCTGATGTTTGCCTGTGTTCATGTATTGTCAGAGAGAACTTGTATGGAAACTGTTGTCTGCTGGTACTCTTGTTGTTTTGTCTGTTCTGTGAGTTAGTTGGATTAATGTCCATTTTATTTCTTATATTTATGGTAAAGTTCTTATTAGGTGCTAGTAACCCCGGTATAGTCATGGATTAATATCAGTATTCATTCAGTGTTATCAGTACAGATTTTCCCACCTTCTGTTTCATCCTATCACTGTGTATGTATTCAAAATTGTTTTTAAATTTTCGGTTCTGGCTCTGTTTACATAATATGTTGTGCATGTTTCACACTTTCACATGTTTTGATCTTTGTGAAATTTCATGGGCATAAAAATGTATTATGTATATTATCGGTAAATCATCTAGTTTTCAATAATATTCAAAAGAGTTTTGTACCAATTTCAACACAGCTATACAATTAGCCACATAGCTTGATAAGTAAGTTCTGTGATGAGTGACCAGTGACCAGTGACCACAACATGTATCAGAGCTTATTGCTAGGCAAACCTTCATGTCCAGAGGACTTGCCATCAAGCAAAACTCGCATTGCTGTATAAATATTCTTATCTTATAGAGCTGAAAGGGATATTCGCATTATCCGTTCTTCGCTCTGCATTTTCCGCATTCGACTTTCACCATAACCAAACAAATATTCGGTATGAATAAGGAAATTAGGCATCAAAACGCAAAATAGCACAATTAACTATTATTTTTGTCCAATAACATAATAAATCATTAAAATTAAGAAACATATACCTCGTTTACTTATGTTTTTATGACAACTTTCATGCGGTTGTACCAACAACCGCATTTGGGTATTTCGGCAAAATAAATGGACAGTGCTAAAGCACACCAAACGAATATTCGAAAATTTCCGAATTCCGGGATGCGGATATTCGACCACGATTTTTGTCTTCTCTTTCAGCTCTATTATCTTAGCACATAAATGCATTTTGGACTGCAGCAATCTCATTCAGGTCCAGTTTATCCAGGTAGAAATGTAATTTAAAACTTATTTTTTTGATAACTGTTATTTTCTTAACACATTTAATGTTAAAATGTACCCAGTGTTTTTTAATGTCTTGAGATTTTTGGATCCTCAATTTTTGACTTAATTGACTCTTAAGTTCATCTTCTGTATTTAAAACTCTTGCTATTAATTAACTTTTATGTGTAATGCGGGAACAGAAGCTAAGTTGGTACTTATCATTTGAATTGCAGTTGATTTCACAAAATACATACCCAGCTTAGATTATCCTGGGATGAAAATTTGTTTTTCTGTCAATTTGGTTCATCAATTGTATCAACATTTCTACCATTGGCATATATCCTTCATCTTAAACTAAAGAGTAATTCCTTCATTCATCACCACTTTGAGCCAATAAATTCAATTGTTTAATTTAAATGTACTCGTTGTAGTGCCTATAGAAAGAAGAACTGTAATTTCAGTAATTATGTCCACCCCCCTGGGGGGTGGATATATTATTTTTGCTTTTTTCGCCGTCCGATGTCCGATGTCCGGCGTCCGGCGTCCGATGTCCGGCGTCACGCATGGTTTTCGCTCATTTAAAGGAAAAGTATTAGAGCTATTGTCACCAAATTTGGTATGCAGGCTTATTGGGTCAGTAGCTTGCTTGGGATTGCTTTTGGCTGTTGTACCTCTTTTGCTTACTGAGTAATACTTAAGTACAGCTATTTTCAGTACCCATTGGTTTCCGTGCATTTAAGCCAAAATAATTAAAGATATTTTACTACAATTTTGAATACAAGATTGTTATGTCCATAGCTCGCTTGGTATTGCATTTGGGACTGATAGCTTTGTCAGTACATGAGTAATAGCCATTTAGGTACTTCATTGTGTATTTTCAGTACTACTTTTGAGTAATTTGCTAATATCTCAGAAACCGTGTGAGATAGAGCGATTTCGTCGAAATTTTCGACCCACAGGGTATTTAAGGAATGTAATATTTGCAATTTTCAAAAAATTTTCCCCTCCCCAAAAATGGCGGCCATTTTGAATTTTCGAATTTTTGCCAAAAATGGCAAAACACAAATTTGCTTCTATCTCCTTAACCGTGCGAGATAGAGCGATTTCGTCGAAATTTTCGACCCACAGGGTATCTAAGGAATGCAATCTTTGCAATTTTCAAAAAAATTTTCCCCTCCCCAAAAATGGCGGCCATTTTGAATTTTCGAATTTTTGCCAAAAATGGCAAAACACCAATCTGCTTCTATCTCCTTAACCGTGCGAGATAGAGCGATTTCGTCAAAATTTTCGACCCACAGGGTATCTGAGCATTGTACTCTTGGTAATTTTAAAAAAAATTTCCCCTCCCCAAAAATGGCGGCCATTTTGAATTTTCGAATTTTTGCCAAAAATGGCAAAACACTAATTTGCTTCTATCTCCTTAACCGTGCGAGATAGAGTGATTTCGTCGAAATTTTCGACCCACAGGGTATCTAAGGAATGCAATTTTTGCAATTTTCCAAAAATTTTCCCCTCCCCAAAAATGGCGGCCATTTTGAATTTTCGAATTTTTGCCAAAAATGGCAAAACACAAATTTGCTTCTATCTCCTTAACCGTGCCAGATAGAGCGATTTCGTCAAAATTTTTGACCCACAGGGTATCTAAGCATTGTGCTCTTGGTAATTTTTCCAAAAATTTTCCCCTCCCCAAAAATGGCGGCCATTTTGAATTTTCGAATTTTTGCCAAAAATGGCAAAACACTAATTTGCTTCTATCTCCTTAACCGTGCGAGATAGAGTGATTTCGTCGAAATTTTCGACCCACAGGGTATCTAAGGAATGCAATTTTTGCAATTTTCCAAAAATTTTCCCCTCCCCAAAAATGGCGGCCATTTTGAATTTTCGAATTTTTGCCAAAAATGGCAAAACACAAATTTGCTTCTATCTCATTAACCGTGCGAGATAGAGCGATTTCGTCGAAATTTTCGACCCACAGGGTATCTAAGGAATGCAATCTTTGCAATTTTCAAAAAATTTTCCCCTCCCCAAAAATGGCGGCCATTTTGAATTTTCGAATTTTTGCCAAAAATGGCAAAACACAAATTTGCTTCTATCTCCTTAACCGTGCGAGATAGAGCGATTTCGTCGAAATTTTCGACCCACAGGGTATCTAAGGAATGCAATCTTTGCAATTTTCCAAAAATTTTCCCCTCCCCAAAAATGGCGGCCATTTTGAATTTTCGAATTTTTGCCAAAAATGGCAAAACACCAATCTGCTTCTATCTCCTTAACCGTGCGAGATAGAGCGATTTCGTCAAAATTTTCGACCCACAGGGCATCTGAGCATTGTACTCTTGGTAATTTTTAAAAAATTTTCCCCTCCCCAAAAATGGCGGCCATTTTGAATTTTCGAATTTTTGCCAAAAATGGCAAAACACAAATTTGCTTCTATCTCCTTAACCGTGCCAGATAGAGCGATTTTGTCAAAATTTTCGACCCACAGGGTATCTGAGCATTGTGCTCTTGGTAATTTTTACAAAATTTTCCCCTCCCCAAAAATGGCGGCCATTTTGAATTTTCGAATTTTTGCCAAAAATGACAAAACACTAATTTGCTTCTATCTCCTTAACTGTGCGAGATAGAGCGATTTCGTCGAAATTTTCGACCCACAGGGTATCTGAGCATTGTGCTCTTGGTAATTTTCCAAAAATTTTCCCCTCCCCAAAAATGGCGGCCATTTTGAATTTTCGAATTTTTGCCAAAAATGGCAAAACACTAATTTGCTTCTATCTCCTTAACCGTGCGAGATAGAGCGATTTCGTCGAAATTTTCGACCCACAGGGTATCTAAGGAATGCAATCTTTGCAATTTTCCAAAAATTTTCCCCTCCCCAAAAATGGCGGCCATTTTGAATTTTCGAATTTTTGCCCAAAATGGCAAAACACAAATTTCCTTCTATCTCCTTAACCGTGCCAGATAGAGCGATTTCGTCAAAATTTTCGACCCACAGGGTATCTGAGCATTGTACTCTTGGTAATTTAAAAAAAATTTTCCCCTCCCCAAAAATGGCGGCCATTTTGAATTTTCGAATTTTTGCCAAAAATGGCAAAACACAAATTTGCTTCTATCTCCTTAACCGTGCCAGATAGAGCGATTTCGTCAAAATTTTCGACCCACAGGGTATCTAAGGAATGCAATCTTTGCAATTTTCCAAAAATTTTCCCCTCCCCAAAAATGGCGGCCATTTTGAATTTTCGAATTTTTGCCAAAAATGGCAAAACACAAATTTCCTCCTATCTCCTTAACCGTGCCAGATAGAGCGATTTCGTCAAAATTTTCGACCCACAGGGTATCTGAGCATTGTACTCTTTGCAATTTTCCAAAAATTTTCCCCTCCCCAAAAATGGCGGCCATTTTGAATTTTCGAATTTTTGCCAAAAATGGCAAAACACTAATTTGCTTCTATCTCCTTAACCGTGCGAGATAGAGCGATTTCGTCGAAATTTTCGACCCACAGGGTAACCAAGGAATGCAATCTTTGCAATTTTCCAAAAATTTTCCCCTCCCCAAAAAATGGCGGCCATTTTGAATTTTCGAATTTTTGCCAAAAATGGCAAAACACAAATTTCCTTCTATCTCCTTAACCGTGCCAGATAGAGCGATTTCGTCAAAATTTTCGACCCACAGGGTATCTGAGCATTGTACTCTTGGCAATTTTTAAAAAAATTTCCCCTCCCCAAATATGGCGGCCATTTTGAATTTTCGAATTTTTGCCAAAAATGGCAAAACACTAATTTGCTTCTATCTCCTTAACCGTGCGAGATAGAGTGATTTCGTCGAAATTTTCGACCCACAGGGTATCTAAGGAATGCAATCTTTGCAATTTTCCAAAAATTTTCCCCTCCCCTAAAATGGCAGCCATTTTGAATTTTCGAATTTTTGCCAAAAATGGCAAAACACAAATTTCCTTCTATCTCCTTAACCGTGCGAGATAGAGCGATTTCGTCGAAATTTTCGACCCACAGGGTATCTAAGGAATGCAATCTTTGCAATTTTCAAAAAATTTTCCCCTCCCCAAAAATGGCGGCCATTTTGAATTTTCGAATTTTTGCCAAAAATGGCAAAACACCAATCTGCTTCTATCTCCTTAACCGTGCGAGATAGAGCGATTTCGTCAAAATTTTCGACCCACAGGGCATCTGAGCATTGTACTCTTGGTAATTTTTAAAAAATTTTCCCCTCCCCAAAAATGGCGGCCATTTTGAATTTTCGAATTTTTGCCAAAAATGGCAAAACACAAATTTCCTCCTATCTCCTTAACCGTGCCAGATAGAGCGATTTCGTCAAAATTTTCGACCCACAGGGTATCTGAGCATTGTGCTCTTGGTAATTTTTACAAAATTTTCCCCTCCCCAAAAATGGCGGCCATTTTGAATTTTCGAATTTTTGCCAAAAATGACAAAACACTAATTTGCTTCTATCTCCTTAACCGTGCGAGATAGAGCGATTTCGTCGAAATTTTCGACCCACAGGGTATCTGAGCATTGTGCTCTTGGTAATTTTCCAAAAATTTTCCCCTCCCCAAAAATGGCGGCCATTTTGAATTTTCGAATTTTTGCCAAAAATGGCAAAACACTAATTTGCTTCTATCTCCTTAACCGTGCGAGATAGAGCGATTTCGTCGAAATTTTCGACCCACAGGGTATCTAAGGAATGCAATCTTTGCAATTTTCCAAAAATTTTCCCCTCCCCAAAAATGGCGGCCATTTTGAATTTTCGAATTTTTGCCAAAAATGGCAAAACACAAATTTGCTTCTATCTCCTTAACCGTGCCAGATAGAGCGATTTCGTCAAAATTTTCGACTCACAGGGTATCTGAGCATTGTACTCTTGGTAATTTTTAAAAAATTTTCCCCTCCCCAAAAATGGCGGCCATTTGAATTTTCGAATTGTTGCCAAAAATGGCAAAACACTAATTTGCTTCTATCTCCTTAACCGTGCGAGATAGAGTGATTTCGTCGAAATTTTCGACCCACAGGGTATCTAAGGAATGCAATCTTTGCAATTTTCAAAAAATTTTCCCCTCCCCAAAAATGGCGGCCATTTTGAATTTTCGAATTTTTGCCAAAAATGGTAAAACACAAATTTGCTTCTATCTCCTTAACCGTGCGAGATAGAGCGATTTCGTCGAAATTTTCGACCCACAGGGTATCTAAGGAATGCAATCTTTGCAATTTTCCAACAAATTTTCCCCTCCCCAAAAATGGCAGCCATTTTGAATTTTCGAATTTTTGCCAAAAATGGCAAAACACAAATTTGCTTCTATCTCCTTAACCGTGCGAGATAGAGCGATTTCGTCGAAATTTTCGAACCACAGGGTATCTAAGGAATGCAATCTTTGCAATTTTCCAAAAAATTTTCCCCTCCCCAAAAATGGCAAAACACAAATTTGCTTCTATCTCCTTAACCGTGCGAGATAGAGCGATTTCGTCGAAATTTTCGACCCACAGGGTATCGAAGAAATGCAATCTTTGCAATTTTCCGAAAAATTTTCCCCTCCCCAAAAATGGCGGCCATTTTGAATTTTCGAATTTTTGCCAAAAATGGCAAAACACAAATTTGCTTCTATCTCCTTAACCGTGCGAGATAGATCGATTTCATCAAAATTTTCGACCCACAGGTATTTCAGCATTGTATTCTTGGCAATTTAAAAAAAAATTTCCCGTCCCCTAAAATGGCGGCCATTTTGAATTTTCAAATTTTTGTCAAAAATGGCAAAACACAAATTTGCTTCTATCTCCTTAACCATGCGAGATAGAGCGATTTCGTCGAAATTTTCAACCCACAGGGTATCTAAGGAATGTAATCTTTGCAATTTTCAAAAAATTTTCCCCTCCCCAAAAATGGCAGCCATTTTGAATTTTCGAATTTTTGCCCAAAATGGAAAAACACAAACTGGCCTTAACCGTGCAAAATAGAGTTATTTCGTTGAAATTTTCGACCCATAGGGTATCTAAAAAATGTACTCTTGGCAATTTTCAAAAAAATTTCCTTTTCCCAAAAATGGCGGCCATTTTGAATTTTCAAATTTTTGCCAAAAATAGAAAAACAGGAATTTGCTTCTATCTTCTTAACCGTGCCAGATAGAGTGATTTCGTCAAAATTTTCAACCCAACCAATGCAAAAAGGCATGAAGCTGAAATAATTTACATCTACACTAACAAATATTTAAGCATCATTGATATATTTTACAAATGAAACAGGGTCTTGTAAGACTACTGTACAATTTGGGCAAAAGGTTCATGGGTGGACATTACACATGATAATGTGTGTTCTTCTATGCTATCCTGTTTCTATTCGCATCTACTATCAACAGGGCGGCCGATTTCTAGTTTATGTTTTATTTTGATGCACAATGCACATATTAGTAGGATTTAGATTCTCTCTTGGTAATTACAAATACGATATCAGAAGTGTGTTAGCATTGAGCCAGCACCCATCCATTCAGTTTCTAATGATCATATTCACAGACATAAAGCTGCACATTTTACATGTGGTGTAGCCCAAATGATATCACTGGAAATAAAATGTCAAAGTGTTGGTATCGGGTAAAACACAAAAGCATTTTTCTATCCCATTGTGTGACACTATACGCATTAACTTAATAAATACTGTTCAGGCTGTAATTAATGTAGAGATATCAACTAAATTATTATTTGGCAGTAACAACTTAAGTAGATTTATTTCTCAACAAACCTAGGCAATTCTTGAATGATTAGAGTAAGAAATCTAAAATTCGCCAGGAATCTAAAATTCGCCACCTCTAAAACCTTAGTTAATTTTATGAAGAAAATAATGTTTTTGTCTAAAAGGTGGTATTTTTCAGTTCAAAAAGCCTTAATTTACTATACAGTCAACAAATCTCACCACAATTCATTTATTTTATTAGTATTTTCACATGTGGCGAATTTTAGATTTCTTACTCTAATACCACCAGCCAACCAGTTCTATGTTCATTCATTTCAACTGTCGCATCGTGTCCCATTTGTAAATATTTCATTCAGCAAAAGGACTTAATATAAGTTGTACTAGTGTTGGTATAATAATATATACATCGATATCAACCATTTCATTCAGCAAAAGGACTTAATATAAGTTGTACTAGTGTTGGTATAATAATATATACATCGATATCAACCATATTTGTAAATATTTCATTCAGCAAAAGGACTTAATATAAGTTGTACTAGTGTTGGTATAATAATATATACATCGATATCAACCATATTTTTGCCTTCAGTATCGATCGATATTGAAATATCGGATATTTTCACAGAGAGAGCTTCCAAACGCTTTCGCGAGTTTTAGTAGTTTCCCGAAATGTAAACAAATATGGCGTTTCCACTTTAGCAGTAAGTGAAATTTGACAAAAATGATAGGAAAACCAATATATTTCTCAAATTTTATATTTTATTTGAATGGAAAACAGCTTAATTGCATCTATTAAGTACTATGTTCCGATATTGATATTGTACCCTACATTATCGATATCAGTATATTTAGCATGGATCGATAAATATTTCAATATCGATAAACAATACCAGCACTAAGTTGTACCTTTATGATTGTTGTCCCATTGCAAATAAGTATATTTAAATAAAAACAAAATTTGTTTTGTATAGTTTATATGAGTAGTTAATGGAAGGTCTAAATATGTAGAGATTCTTATTAATTAAGTTTTTACTATAAAAGCAGTTGGCCGTGAAAATCTTTCCCATGTAACTTCTGGTTCATCTACGCCCCGGTCTATACTTTCACCTTACTGCTGACAGCTAGTGGTGTGCCAATTAGACGTATTGTCGATTAATCATCGGTGACAGTGTAGAATCGCGGTCGGTCACTGACGTTTTCTAATGATTGATTATTAAGCTTATATCTTACCTTTCCTGATTTATATCAATATCTACGTATTTTAAAAATATTTTAGGTATTTTTACTTAATAAACTGACAGTTTTGTCTTGAATTTCAATTAGTTTGTTTATGTCTACCGCCATATTTACAGGAAGTGGCTGCTTTCGGTAGATTCTAAATGTCGGAACACCGTTATTCTTACCGGATTGACCTATACTTTATCCCGGAAAGTGTTTCTTAAATAATAAACAACAATGGAGTAAAGTAATTGATTATGGGTCGATCATCGCTCGGAAAAATGAACGAATAATCGACCATGAAAATTGGAGGCGATTCCCAGCACTACTGACAGCATACTGAATTTCATGCCCACCAAACACAGAGAATAGAACATTTTGACAGACTCCTTATTAGTATTGTGAATGATAAACTGGTATGCGGATTTTCGTTCGTTTGTGGCAAAAATAACGAAATTGACAAAGAATATTTGGGAACCGGTTATTAAAAACGTCCTCATTTTAGGCTTTCTAATGGCTGATACTTCATCAAAACGACAAAAAATATACATAATTTGTGAAATATGTCGCATTTTTACTTTATATTGAGCAAAAATCATATTTACGTACCTATATATTTCTCGCGAAAGCCATTTCCAGTTTTAAGTTCTGCCTCATGTACGGCGTGTGAATAATTTTACTGCACACTAGCAAGTATACAAAATACCGGATTTCGTTTGTTTCAAAGCCCCGGTAACCAGTTTTTATTTCTGGAAACGGTCCCACCACTACTCCTTATTGAGGCTGTCATAGATTACTGGTATGGTTGTAGGTTACCCAGTTTACCTGAAAACGGTCCAAAGTCTTTTGAGGAACCGAGTATAAAGTGGTTACTCGGGTAACCAACAAATATTACATATAATGTAAATCAATGAATTGCTTGCATAAAATTTAGTATTTTGTAAGATTTCTCTAACTCTGTTTTTCACAAATTTTTTTATTTGAACAGATAGTTAACATTAGTTTTTGTGACGTTTTTTTAACATCATCTGCCATGTTTGTTTCTCTGATATTGCCATTGGGTGAAAACTAGTCCTTCGGATTTGGTTCTTTCCCGATGAATACCCTGTGTCATTTCTCTTAATAAAGTCACACCCTCGCTCCAAAATTAAAGTGCATAAGACACAAGAAATTCCGGACTTTTACAAATATATATGATACAAGGTTACCTGCTTGTTAAACACTGCTAAGCAAACTCGATTTTGAAGCAAAGTAACGCTCGGCCAGCTTGGTGAGTTTATTATTTCTGAAGTAGTTTAAAATTTCAGTGATTTATGCTAGGGATGGGTCAGTAGGTCCAGTGTAAGGTCATAAGTTGATATAAAAACTTCTATTTTTAACTTGAGATTTCTCGGCCATTTCTGCATGGACGTTGATGCCACAAAAGAGCAGAAGCTCTGTAAAAATACCTTTCTAATGATGTGTGTAACATACTGATGATTATACATAGTAAATACTAATAGAATGTAGAACTTTTAATTATTTGTTACAGTGATACCTGATAAAATAGTATAAAGTTATTTTTTTTTGTTTTTGTGTGGGATTTTGTTCATTTTGTAAGTTATTTTGTAGGGAGGTACTATTTATTTAAAACTGTTTCGAGTAACACACCATGCAGTTATCACCACCTTTTCTTCCTTTTTGCTTTCAAATTTTGGTTGTGTCATGTCTGTACTGCAGAGTATTTATAGAGTTAGAATAGTAAAATAAACCTTTGTATTGGTACCAACAAGGAGTTCATTATTTCAGTCATACTTGTTATTTTAGGGGCATTAGAGTCTCAAGGTTGCTGAGATTAAAACTTTACGAAGTGTATGATGACTCTGATCGCTGGTCTCTATTGCCACAGTGAGCTGAATTTGCTGAACATTCCAGGATAACTTTAATTACTCTGGTTATATGTATACCTGCGTGTAATATATTTTAAAATCGCCAATCTGATCATGTTTTCAGATAACAAGATCTAACTGTATGATATATAAGGCTGAAACAGTTAACGGTACTGATTAAATACTAGGTCACCTAAGCACTGGTCAACACCACTATTGTTGAATGGTTAACTGTTTTCTTGTGTAGATCACCTTGTGGGATTTCATGCGATTGCTAAAATTTGAAATATTTTGAGTTAAGACATAAAATCTAATGAAGTGAAAGCATTTTATCTGTGTTTTATGTTAAAAATATAAAAATTACGTTGTTTGCAAAATACCCAATAATATGGGTGAAATTTCTGTTTTTCCGGCATCTCACTGTATTGCTTGATTTTTCTGGAGGATCTGGACACATGTCTGCGGGACGTTTTCGGTATTTCCGAAAAAATCCTGAACATCGGAAATAGTTAACATTTCGTCAACGGTTAATGCATGCTACAACCGGGCTAGTAAAGTATACTAATTGTTTTAACCTTGGTGAGAGATTAATTTCGATAGTCTTGCCAGTATTTGTCTGACAATAACCAACTTTCATACTATATCACATTTAATTTTGTTTCTTGTGGTGTTCAGCATTGACCTAAATTATCCTTATTGATTAATCATCCACTCAAGGCAAACCATTTATCAAGCCAGAATCGATTGTACACTTATTTTGCTAAATTGTTGATCATTGTTACATAAATTTGGGGATGAAGTGTATATCACTCTGGGAAAAATAATTTTGTTTTGCAAGTTTTTGACATTTGGTATCTACCAGAAATACCCATTTGCTGTAAATATAAATCAAATACAAGGTTGTGGCAAAATTTTTGAATTTTAGGGATCCAAAACAGCATATAGACAGTTAATATTTCTACTACACATGTAAAGGTATAATAGCAGATCTCAAGGTACTAGAAGAGTCGAAAATACATGCAAATCTTTGAGTAATTTACGAATGATGTTGTATTTTAATATATACTTAAGACAAAAAAGAAATGCAAGATATGATTATAATTATTCTTCATAAAAGTTTTGGTTCTTCTTTGGTTAAGTATAATAAACAGATAAAATGCTTTATATTGGTACCGTTTAGTGGTTGTGAGTCAAAATATAAAAACTATTATAAAAATTGTGTGAAGTATAGTAAAATCTTATATACTGAATGCTAAAAGTTGATAACTGGTTGTTGGCATTTATGACAAAAATCTGAGTAACTTGGTAAACCACTTTTCTATTTACAATTGCAATACTCGATATATCTTTATGCATTGCTGAATGTAGTTTACAAAACTTGTATTTTATTTTATGAGATCTTTGTTGTATTTACCTTGTAAAAATGTCCCTGGCACAAATTTTCAGTGTGTTACCAAGTATTTGAACCATGACACAAAAGGTGTTGGTTTATAAATGGCCACTGAAGGTGAAGTAACTTAGTCTTTATTTGGTGCAAAAATTTGTATAAGAACACTTTCAAAGGAAATTGATAATCCAAATTCTCCAAAACTTTTTAAACTAAAAAATACACAATTAGTATGCCAAAAGAAGTACATAAGTGGAATTTTAGAGGAGAAATAGTTTAAAATGTACTAAATTGAATGGGGATGAGACGAGTCCGCAAATGTGGTCCAGACAGCCTGATAATGTTGGACCCGCCTGTTATGTGGGACTCGGAAATTGTAAAAGCATTCGTATCACCATATACTTATAAATAATTCAACTTACCAGAACAGTAGTAGCATAACAAGGCAATTATCTGACAAAGTGCATTTCTTTCGTCTGTGCACAAGTTCATTGGTTACATATCTCACAGGTACAGGAGTGGGTATTAAAGTGAGGCTGAAAAGGCAGTTCAAACAAAATGTTAATTCTTTAGAGAAATGCAAAGAAGTACAACACAAAACATTTACAGCTGACATTTTTTTGGGGGGGTTAATTGGTGAAATCTTTATAAAAATTAAATTAATTAACTAAGGTTTAGAAGTGGCACATTTATAGCTTACTCTAGCTGTTTAGAAGTAGTGGTAAAATGAGGCTTGAGGGCAAAGATGACTGGTGGTTCCTGTCTTAATTGAAAAATTTCAGATCAGTGAAATTACTTCTCAGATCAAGGGCCTGTTAAATATTGCTCAGAGATTGTTAAAAAATACATTTTTGAATAATTAGATTGTAATTAATATGAAGATTTAAAGAAGGACATAATTTTGTTTGTGGGAAGCTTGTGCCATGTGAACGTGACTCACGACTCCCTTTGTTTTAGAAGAAAGATGGTAACGTAAAGCAGATACCACCATTTAAACCACTACCTTCAGGTGATGGGACCCCAGATGGTACACCAGAAAAAGCTCACCCGTTATCCAAGGAGGGAAGAAGGGTAAGAGACTTAAGATTTGGTGTATTTTTCAAGATCTATTTCTTTCCGTTACAGATTAGAGAGATTCGGCTTCAGAATTTATATTACAGTTTGTTTAGATAGATTCAATTTAGGTGAACTGTGTGATCTAGAATAAAAGAAGTAATGGAATTTTTGTGAAGGAAGTTTGTCTTTAAGTTCCAGTAAGTAAAGTATTATTTTAGCCTGCTAAGATCTGACCAGGATACATTGAAACTAGTAGGGATGGTCCAGTGCCACTAGTATCTCAGAATCAATTAAGGCTGGGTGCTCAAAAACAGCCCAGAGTACACGCACTCTGACAACCAAACGGAATTATGTCCACCCCACTGGGGGGTGGACATATTATTTTTGCTTTTTCCGGCGTCCGGTGTCCGGCGTCCCACTTGGTTTCCAGACATTTTAGGCAACAGTTCTTATCCTATCTTTACCAAATTTGGCATGCAGGTTTATTGGGTTAATAGCTTATATGGGATTGCTTTTGGTGATGATAGCTCTATAGCTAACTGAGTAATAGCTACTTTGCTACTTTTGAGTAGCTCTTTGGTTTCCAGACATTTTAAGGAATGCTATTAAGCCTAGCTTTCTGAAATTTGGTATGGAGGTTCATTGGGTTAATAGGTTGTATGGGATTGCTTTTGGGGGGAATTGCTTCATAGATGAGCGAGTAATTAATTAAATAAATGAGTAATTAGCTATTTTGAATACTGAAAAAGGCAAATGTGCTCATATCTCCTAAACCGTGACACAAATTTCCTTCTATCTCCTTAACCGTGCGAGATAGAGCGATTTTGTCGAAATTTTCGACCCACAGGGTATCCAAGGAATGTACTCTTTGCAATTTTCAAAAAATTTCCAAAAATGGCAAAACACAAAATTGCTTCTATCTCCTTAACCGTGCGAGATAGAGCGATTTCGTCGAAATTTTCGACCCACAGGGTATATAAGGAATGTACTCTTTGCAATTTTCAAAAAAATTTTCCCCTCCCCAAAAATGGCGGCCATTTTGAATTTTCGAATTTTTGCCAAAAATGGCAAAACACAAAATTGCTTCTATCTCCTTAACCGTGTGAGATAGAGCGATTTCGTCGAAATTTTCGACCCACAGGGTATGTAAGGAATGTACTCTTTGCAATTTTCAAAAAATTTTCCCCTCCCAAAAAATGGCGGCCATTTTGAATTTTCGAATTTTTGCCAAAAATGGCAAAACATAAATTTGCTTCTATCTCCTTAACCGTGCGAGATAGAGCGATTTCGTCGAAATTTTCGAGCCACAGGGTATCTAAGGAATGTACTCTTTGCAATTTGAAAAAATTTTCCCCTCCCCAAAAATGGCGGCCATTTTGATTTTTCGAATTTTTGCCAAAAATTTTCGACCCATAGGGTATCTAACAAATGTACTCTTGCCAATTTTCAAAAAATTTTCCTTTTCCCAAAAATGGCAGCCATTTTGAATTTTCAAATTTTTGCCAAAAATAGAAAAACAGGAATTTGCTTCTATCTTCTTAACCGTGCAAGATAGAGTGATTTCATCAAAATTTTCGAGCCAACCAATGCAAAAAGGCATGAAGCTGAAATAATTTACATCTACACTAATAAATATTTAAGCATCATTGATATATTTTACAAATGAAACAGGGTCTTGTAAGACTACTGTACAATTTTGGCAAAAGGTTCATGGGGTGGACATTACCATGATAATGTGTGTTCTTCTATGCTATTCTGTTTCTATTCGTATCTACTATCAACAGGGCGTCCTATTTCTAGTTTATCTTTAAGTCCCAGTAGGTAAAGTATTATTTTTAGGCCGTTTTGACCAGAAAACAATGAAACTAGTAGGGATAGGTCAGTGCCACCAGTATCGAGACAACTTTATGAAAATACTGTGACCACACTTTACAGCTGCTATCTATTGCCAGCACATGTAACTATGGGAAAACTTAAAATATTTAAAAATTACTGTAAATCTGGAGAAGTTACTAATTTTTATTATCTGATATTTTGATACATTTTAAGACATTTGTCGTGATTCGTAGGAGCAGAACTGGGACGTTTTGTTTTCATGAGGGTAACTTACTGTGGGTAGGCCTATTCAGTTGGGGATCTACTAAACACATCTTTTTTTTTGGGGGGGATTAGATTGGGTTTGCATTAGCGGCCTCCCGATCTACATATTTTGTATCCCAACCAATCCGTAGAAACTACTGAATACTAAATGTCCACAAATGTGTCGTTCATCTAGCATGAGTGGTTGTACTCGAGTACTCTGATGGCCATTTCTCTACTCTTTATCAAGTTTTCTTTTTTTATTTTGGATGGGGGTATGTGGCCATGGTATCAAAAGCATTTTACCGAAATACTGTGGCAAAACCTTACTATCAGCATTAGTGTTGAGAATTTGCTAAGAATTTTTGGTACAATGTTTGGTATCTCCACAAGCCAGTAAACTTCATTGTTGTTTGATCATCAAAAGTAACATTTTCAAAACTAGTAAAAATAGAGAAATCTACGATAAAATCTTGTCACTTTTGTAAATATATGACTAAAAATAACATCCATTGATGTTTTGGAAAAATTTCAAAATATTCTCAGTAATGTACAAGATTTATGGATGAGCGAAAATAGTATCATTTGTGATGCTGATGATTTCTAAATGTTTTGCAGAGTCTGAATTTCTGAATTTTTAGTTGAATCTGGTATTTGGTACAGTCAGCAAGTGAACTGTAGAACTTACAAACATCGTCCCAGCATTAATTATTTCGATTGTCAACACTAGGGCTGTTGTCATTAGTGTTTTCTGTAGATCGAGGATCGCCTGTTAGATGCGAGTTGAACTCGAGTAAATGACACAAATATAATAAAATAACAATGTCCAAATATTGTTATCAAGGGATCCACTGTTGGTACCATTTTATTGCAAGGAAATATATTTTCGTGCTGGTTAAATTGTGCAGATATGTATGAGTACTTTATGGAAGAGCCACGTAAATAAGGGAAATAAAAAAAACAACAACCACTGCTCATTGATTTTTATATGTCTCTATGGTTAGATAAATCGAGTTAAAATTGTGTAAATTGATGTGATCCCAAATATCGCCCACCGAGTTACGACTCGAGTTTCGGTCAACTTGTTACAGCACTAGTCAACACATGTGATTAATGAAAAGCTTACAATAGTGGTAACAAATCCTAAATCTGAAGAAATTGCTCATATTCATCCCATATTTTTGTCCAATTTTTCACCACTGAATGGTGTTTCAGCCCAAGGAAAAGAACCAGACTTCTGAGTCCCTGGGCTCACCTGGCAGCACGGGTTCCGGATCTACTGACATCACCTCCACAGGGAAATTCACCACGGCAAACTTCAGAGAGACAACCATCACCTCCAGTCCAGCCAACCTGTTTTCTCATGAAGACAAGAAGGAGGGCAAAGAGTCGTCTACTGGTGAGTTTGTGTATAATGTTAAACTAGTGCGTACATCATTTATCAATATTGATAATATTTATTGTTTTGGGACAGAATTGCTGATATCAGTGTCTAAAGACACATATCAATATCGCCATTTTAAGTAAAACTGTAAACTTACACTGGAAACATTTGAAATGAAGCCTAAGTCTGAAGAAATTGTACACTTTTATCTTGAGGGGGTTTTTTTTTTTTTTTTTTTTTTTTTTTGATTGAAACTGTCATATTTTGATTCACTTCCTGTTAGCGGTTGGGTATATGCTAGAACAGAAACATTTTTGGTATCCCAGATTCATACTATTTAGCAGACAATCTCAGCCTCCCGATATTGGCTGATATTGAAATATTTTTGCATTCAATATCGATATCCACAAAGCCAAACAATTTACCCACTATGTTATACACTAAAAGTTTTCCTGTTAGAGATTGGACATATTAGGCTTAAGAGTTGGTTCTTTCAGAAATTAAGGCTGTGAATGGTAAACTGGTGTTTCCGTTTTTTTTTGGTTGTGGGATAGATGGTCAAAACTGCGACAAATATTTCAGAACTGTTAGTGTTAACTGAAAGTATTTCAGCCCTTTCAGCGGCAACTAACTTCAAGAAACAATAAAAAGTGTTTAAAATGTGGTAAACAAAATCATCAAAGTAAAAATGTCAGATGATGACATCTGTCTATGTTACAGTTAAAAACCTGCATAAAAATTGGAGATGGATCTGTCACCCTGGTATCTGGTACTAAGTTACAACCACTCACAGTAAATAACTCACAAAACAAACACATCGTTTTGCAGTCTCTATTCTATAGTATAGTATTTACAATAACTTGACAAACATGCCTGTAATGATTATATCTGTATAAAAAAATTTCAATAGCGTACTGCTTTATTGGTGGTAATTAAGAGGATAACCAAGTCCAAGTCATTTCTTTGAAACAAGAAATTAAGGCACATCTCCCAACTTGTTTGCAGCCTTACTATACTGCCAAGTTTCTTTTATACAAAATGCAAGTGATTGACTGCTTATAGTGCTTTAACTTTCCAGAGTTATAGAGGATTAAAATTGGGTGGGTTTTTAAGCTAGAGACTGATTATAGAAGGCAAGGCATTGGTTTGTGTTATTTATATTGCAGCAAGCCTATCCGAGCCAGTGAAGACGACTAGTGGAGGCGGTCGTGGTGGTAAGAGAAACCTAGCACAGCTTGCAAAGAAAGGCAATCCCATGGAGATGGAAATAGAGAGAACTAAAAGTGAAACTAAACCAGACCCCAAAATAGAAACAAAAATGGAAAGGGAAACTTCTGTACCTACAACAGTGGCTGCAGGGACCCAGAAAATGCAGACAAATGAAGGTGCGGTCCAAAATCTGCAAACATCAATGGACGGGAAACCAGATCGCAAGAGCTCATCATCAAATCTGTTTGGAGCTTTAGCAAACGCACCCTTATTTGCCATGGGAACCAGTTCAAACAATAACAGTAGCAGTGGTAATAACACTGGTGCCGGTGGTGGTGCCGGTGGTAATAACCCCAGTCAACCGGCCACTAGCACTGCCACCACCACTGTCAGTAGTGCTTCCAAGAGCCATAACTCCATATCGGTGGCAACTGCAGGCCTAACGACGGTTGTGTCCACGGTCAGCTCAACATCCACAACTTCATCTTCAGGAACCATGAGCCAGGGGGCAGCACCCAATACATTTTCTCACTCGTATGAAAATTTCTTGACAGAAAGTCTCAAGAGGGCCACTAGGGAACCGCTGTCCCCGGAACTGCAACCAGTTGGGCCAAGAAAACGCTCAAAGTAAGTTCACTCTTACCATAAGCACGGGAGCCATTTATGGTTGGAATGTAATTAGTTTAAAATTAATACTGATCACTATAACAATGAAAAAATAAACCTGATTGCAGTTGTTACTTTTACTTGGATCAATCAAAAGGATTGTGTCCTGAAATAAAAAAAAAATCAATGAAGGTCAGATTTTTTAAATTTTATCTTATCTCAATAATAAATGCTTATATTATCCAAACAAAATGTTCCTTTATGTTCGTAGATGTACAATTAAAACTCATATTTTGCAGAGATTTTAGAAAAGTGTGTCTTGTTGTTCATACCATGTATGGTCAGTTAAAACATTTATCTGTCTTCATTAGATCACAAGACAGAACAGACCCAAAGAAAACAAAGACGAAAAAGGCCAAACTCGACAAATCAGGTGGCCCCCCTACTTTGACTCCAGTCACTCCACATCCCCCTGCGAGTGTGAATGCAGTGAATAAGGGGAAGTCTGTGAAAGAGTATTTGTCTGCTGGAGGTGGTAGCTCCCCTCCCCCAAGTCCCGGACCAGTGCAAGAGCCAGGGAAAGAAGGTATAAACACTTGTGTCTATAGTTAGGGTATAATATGGTGTCATATAGTATTATAAAAACTTTGGTGTCACTGGATCAAATTGATGTGAAAGTGTAAACAGCAAAAATTGCTCTATTTAGGCTGTGCACGGGTAAACGGGTCTTCAAAAACAGGCTAATTATGTTAAGACTTTAAGTAGAAGCCAGAATATTTTACTTTTACATGCTGTTGAATTTATTTGCATCAGCCATAATATTTGCTTTGCCGGCACTTCTAGTTTGTAAATGTTTGAACACTGGTACCTGGTACACTGGTACCTGGTTTCAGGATGGTAAATGCAGTATGAATACCAAGCCCCATTTTTCACTCCGAGCCACACGCCTTTTAATGATTCATTGGTACACTTTTCATGTAAGTTTTCCCAAGAGTGGTCAAAAAGTAGACTTTGGGTAAATAACAATTTTGTTCAGGAAATCCTCATATTTTTTGCCTGAAAACTGTAGATTCTGCAAAAGAAAATACACAAATTGGTATATTTTATTCAAAGCTGGAGTTTCTTCATCCATGGTAAAGTGAACCAATATGCATTGGGATCAGTTAAGTTGCTGTAATAAACGTTAAAGTAAGGCCAGTTTTATCTCGTTTACAGAGAAAACCAAAGGTAAAGTTGGAAGAAAACGGAAAGATTCTGCTTCAGTGAACACATCAATGGTCTCTTTATCACAAACCAGGTAGAGCTGTTGTCAGTAACAACAATATTTGTTCTCCTTGTGCCCCGACATCTTCATTTCATTTGTACCAAACATCAGTCTAAACAGGGCACCTGTTTATTTTGACTTTTAGAAAATAATAAATTGTATGTTTACGGGGATAATACACAGTGTTTGTAAAAGGATTAGGATAGCTGAATAACCTCATACTTATAGACCTAGAAAAGAAAATAGAGAAAAATTGTTCAGAAATTACATCAATTTTAAAGTATAAAACTCAAAAAAATGTTGATTAGTTATCTGGTACGCCTGTGAAGCCATACCTCCCCAGTGCAAATGAGTATGGCAGCAGATTTGTAGATACATGCACATGTGGTAAATGTCATTAGAGATTTTATATAAGTGACAATGCGTCGTTGTGTGTTTTCAGTACACCCACCTACTCATCCCTGTATACTCAGAATACCACCTCACCAATCACCTTGTCCACGCTACAGAAGCAAGGTATAGTACTCATCACATCTATAAATGTCTTTCTTTGTTTTGATGTCTTTGCTAAGAGTTTGCCGTACATTTAAATTCTACCCATATATGGAAGGCAAAAAATGAGAATAACATGTGTTACTGAGTAAGGTAGTTTGTCGACTTATAGGAATGTGATATCCACCTCAATATGAAATCCGCCACTATTGGCAACGTTTAAAATTTAAAAACAGTAATCAGAAGCTGTGCCGAGTTTTCATCAGCGAAGATCAGATCTTAGGTAGTCGGTGCTAGTCACACAGATCACAAATGTGAAGAGAAGAGTCAATGGACAGGAATGGAATGTGTGGTGAAATGATTCTTTTTTTGAATTTGAACAGTTGCTGAGAAGAAGGTGGTTGGAGAAGAGACTGCTTCCAGTACTGGACCAGAGTCCCCGACACTCGCCTCAAAACTCTTCACAGACACTAACATTTCCAAAGGTAATAAAGACGTAAAATTCTTGTTATAATATTGTGCTAGTCTAACTAACAGGAAGTGACTCGTGGAAGCAAAGCATGGCAGTTCTACTTGAAGAAATCGCTATGAAAATGTAAAAATCTCAAATATATGGGGTAAAAGTGTATACTTCCTTTAGATTTATAGTTTATTTCTGATATTTTAAGTTTTCCCAGGAGTAGATGTGTGCTGACCATTGAAAGGTCGATTGTAATGTGTGTCATCACCGTATTCTAGTGAGTGGAATTGCCTCAATTTTCATGGTCGATTATTCATCCATTTTTCCGACCGATGATCGACCCATAATCGACTTTATACTCCACTGTTGGCTAATATATCATAAACACTTTCCGGGATAAATTATATTTCATTCCGGTAAGAATAACGGTGTTTCCGACATTTAGAATCTACCAAAAGCACCCACTTCCGGTAAATATGGCGGTAGTTATAAACAAACACAAAATTCGTGAGAAATCTATTGATTTATTAAAGGAAAGTTTAGAAAACTGCTTAAAATATAAAAATTACTTGGATATTGAGACACATAAAGAAGGGTAAGATTTAATCGATTTCTAGAAGTTGTCAGTGACCGAACTCGATTGTACCATGACACCGACGATTGATCGAACATTGGTCTAATCGTCCACCCACTACCGTATTCCAGAGTATTGGTCTCAATATAAGATACTGGCGCTACAGACCCTAAAGTGATGACTTTAACCCCAGTTCTTCACAACTTTGAAGTTGGCACCAAAATTTCAGCATTTGTAGGCTGGAAGTAAAGTTAAGAGAACATCAAACATAGTGTTAAAGACGGTAAACCGGAAACCTATTTTCCAACCGAAAGACACTGATTCGGTTACATTTTCTTTTAACCAAAACCAGTTTCATCACATATTCATTATTATGTCCACCCCCCTGGGGGGTGGATATATTATTTTTGCTTTTTTCGCCGTCCGATGTCCGGCGTCCGGCGTCCGATGTCCGGCGTCACGCATGGTTTCCGCTCATTTAAAGGAAAAGTATTAGAGCTATTGTCACCAAATTTGGTATGCAGGCTTATTGGGTCAGTAGCTTGCTTGGGATTGCTTTTGGCTGTTGTACCTCTTTTGCTTACTGAGTAATACTTAAGTACAGCTATTTTCAGTACCCATTGGTTTCCGTGCATTTAAGCCAAAATAATTAAAGATATTTTACTACAATTTTGAATACAAGATTGTTATGTCCATAGCTCGCTTGGTATTGCATTTGGGACTGATAGCTTTGTCAGTACATGAGTAATAGCCATTTAGGTACTTCATTGTGTATTTTCAGTACTACTTTTGAGTAATTTGCTAATATCTCAGAAACCGTGTGAGATAGAGCGATTTCGTCGAAATTTTCGACCCACAGGGTATTTAAGGAATGTAATATTTGCAATTTTCAAAAAATTTTCCCCTCCCCAAAAATGGCGGCCATTTTGAATTTTCGAATTTTTGCCAAAAATGGCAAAACACTAATTTGCTTCTATCTCCTTAACCGTGCGAGATAGAGCGATTTCGTCAAAATTTTCGACCCACAGGGTATCTGAGCATTGTACTCTTGGTAATTTTAAAAAAATTTTCCCCTCCCCAAAAATGGCGGCCATTTTGAATTTTCGAATTTTTGCCAAAAATGGCAAAACACAAATTTGCTTCTATCTCCTTAACCGTGCCAGATAGAGCGATTTCGTCAAAATTTTTGACCCACAGGGCATCTGAGCATTGTGCTCTTGGTAATTTTTCCAAAAATTTTCCCCTCCCCAAAAATGGCGGCCATTTTGAATTTTCGAATTTTTGCCAAAAATGGCAAAACACTAATTTGCTTCTATCTCCTTAACCGTGCGAGATAGAGTGATTTCGTCGAAATTTTCGACCCACAGAGTATCTAAGGAATGCAATTTTTGCAATTTTCAAAAAATTTTCCCCTCCCCAAAAATGGCGGCCATTTTGAATTTTCGAATTTTTGCCAAAAATGGCAAAACACAAATTTGCTTCTATCTCCTTAACCGTGCCAGATAGAGCGATTTCGTCAAAATTTTCGACCTACAGGGTATCTGAGCATTGTGCTCTTGGTAATTTTTACAAAATTTTCCCCTCCCCAAAAATGGCGGCCATTTTGAATTTTCGAATTTTTGCCAAAAATGGCAAAACACTAATTTGCTTCTATCTCCTTAACCGTGCGAGATAGAGCGATTTCGTCGAAATTTTCGACCCACAGGGTATCTAAGGAATGTAATCTTTGCAATTTTCCAAAAATTTTCCCCTCCCCAAAAATGGCGGCCATTTTGAATTTTCGAATTTTTGCCAAAAATGGCAAAACACAAATTTGCTTCTATCTCCTTAACCGTGCGAGATAGAGCGATTTCGTCGAAATTTTCGACCCACAGGGTAACTAAGGAATGCAATCTTTGCAATTTTCCAAAAATTTTCCCCTCCCCAAAAAATGGCAACCATTTTGAATTTTCGAATTTTTGCCAAAAATGGCAAAACACAAATTTCCTTCTATCTCCTTAACCGTGCCAGATAGAGCGATTTCGTCAAAATTTTCGACCCACAGGGTATCTGAGCATTGTACTCTTGGCAATTTTTAAAAAAATTTCCCCTCCCCAAAAATGGCGGCCATTTTGAATTTTCGAATTTTTGCCAAAAATGGCAAAACACTAATTTGCTTCTATCTCCTTAACCGTGCGAGATAGAGCGATTTCGTCGAAATTTTCGACCCACAGGGTAACTAAGGAATGCAATCTTTGCAATTTTCCAAAAATTTTCCCCTCCCCAAAAAATGGCGGCCATTTTGAATTTTCGAATTTTTGCCAAAAATGGCAAAACACAAATTTCCTTCTATCTCCTTAACCGTGCCAGATAGAGCGATTTCGTCAAAATTTTCGACCCACAGGGTATCTGAGCATTGTACTCTTGGCAATTTTTAAAAAAATTTCCCCTCCCCAAAAATGGCGGCCATTTTGAATTTTCGAATTTTTGCCAAAAATGGCAAAACACTAATTTGCTTCTATCTCCTTAACCGTGCGAGATAGAGTGATTTCGTCGAAATTTTCGACCCACAGGGTATCTAAGGAATGCAATCTTTGCAATTTTCCAAAAATTTTCCCCTCCCCAAAAATGGCGGCCATTTTGAATTTTCGAATTTTTGCCAAAAATGACAAAACACTAATTTGCTTGTATCTCCTTAACCGTGCGAGATAGAGCGATTTCGTCGAAATTTTCGACCCACAGGGTATCTGAGCATTGTGCTCTTGGTAATTTTCCAAAAATTTTCCCCTCCCCAAAAATGGCGGCCATTTTGAATTTTCGAATTTTTGCCAAAAATGGCAAAACACTAATTTGCTTCTATCTCCTTAACCGTGCGAGATAGAGCGATTTCGTCGAAATTTTCGACCCACAGGGTATCTAAGGAATGCAATCTTTGCAATTTTCCAACAAATTTTCCCCTCCCCAAAAATGGCAGCCATTTTGAATTTTCGAATTTTTGCCAAAAATGGCAAAACACAAATTTGCTTCTATCTCCTTAACCGTGCGAGATAGAGCGATTTCGTCGAAATTTTCGACCCACAGGGTATCGAAGGAATGCAATCTTTGCAATTTTACGAAAAATTTTCCCCTCCCCAAAAATGGCGGCCATTTTGAATTTTCGAATTTTTGCCAAAAATGGCAAAACACAAATTTGCTTCTATCTCCTTAACCGTGCGAGATAGATCGATTTCATCAAAATTTTCGACCCACAGGTATTTCAGCATTGTATTCTTGGCAATTTAAAAAAAAATTTCCCGTCCCCTAAAATGGCGGCCATTTTGAATTTTCAAATTTTTGTCAAAAATGGCAAAACACAAATTTGCTTCTATCTCCTTAACCATGCGAGATAGAGCGATTTCGTCGAAATTTTCAACCCACAGGGTATCTAAGGAATGTAATCTTTGCAATTTTCAAAAAATTTTCCCCTCCCCAAAAATGACAGACATTTTGAATTTTCGAATTTTTGCCCAAAATGGAAAAACACAAACTGGCCTTAACCGTGCAAAATAGAGTTATTTCGTTGAAATTTTCGACCCATAGGGTATCTAAAAAATGTACTCTTGGCAATTTTCAAAAAAATTTCCTTTTCCCAAAAATGGCGGCCATTTTGAATTTTCAAATTTTTGCCAAAAATAAAAAAACAGGAATTTGCTTCTATCTTCTTAACCGTGCCAGATAGAGTGATTTCGTCAAAATTTTCAACCCAACCAATGCAAAAAGGCATGAAGCTGAAATAATTTACATCTACACTAACAAATATTTAAGCATCATTGATATATTTTACAAATGAAACAGGGTCTTGTAAGACTACTGTACAATTTGGGCAAAAGGTTCATGGGTGGACATTACACATGATAATGTGTGTTCTTCTATGCTATCCTGTTTCTATTCGCATCTACTATCAACAGGGCGGCCGATTTCTAGTTTTAACTTAAATTTACCAAAATAGTAAACTACAACAAATATCTCGCAGTATTTTACAATATTCTATCAATATATCCCACATTTTGTCCTCGAAAGTCTTCAAAAAGCCCTTTGGGGTTCATATATATATATAGCTCATAAACGCATTTGAAAACTTCTGTCTTCAGCAGCAACATTAATCGAACCTGCTTGATATTTTTTATGTCCACCCCACTGGGGGGTGGACACATTATTTTTTTATGCTATATTATTTTTACGTCCCACTTGGTTTCCAGACATTTTAGGCAACAGTTCTTATCCTATCTTTACCAAATTTGGCATGCAGGTTTATTGGGTTAATAGCTTGTATGGGATTGCTTTTGGTGATGATAGCTCTATAGCTAACTAAGTAATAGCTAGTTTGCTACTT
This sequence comes from Sabellastarte sp. h YS-2021, assembly GCA_964017235.1. Lineage (NCBI taxonomy): Eukaryota > Metazoa > Annelida > Polychaeta > Sabellida > Sabellidae > Sabellastarte > Sabellastarte sp. h YS-2021. The sequence continues at coordinate 62,411,696 of OZ024938.1, forward strand.
TGAGTATCTCTTTGGTTCCCAGACATTTTAAGGAATGCTATTAAGCCTAGCTTTCTGAAATTTGGTATGGAGGTTCATTGGGTTAATAGGTTGTATGGGATTGCTTTTGGGGGGAATTGCTTCATAGATGAGTGAGTAATTATGTCCACCCCCCTGGGGGGTGGATATATTATTTTTGCTTTTTTCGCCGTCCGATGTCCGATGTCCGTTGTCCGATGTCCGATGTCCGGCGTCCGATGTCCGGCGTCACGCATGGTTTCCGCTCATTTAAAGGAAAAGTATTAGAGCTATTGTCACCAAATTTGGTATGCAGGCTTATTGGGTCAGTAGCTTGCTTGGGATTGCTTTTGGCTGTTGTACCTCTTTTGCTTACTGAGTAATACTTAAGTACAGCTATTTTCAGTACCCATTGGTTTCCGTGCATTTAAGCCAAAATAATTAAAGATATTTTACTACAATTTTGAATACAAGATTGTTATGTCCATAGCTCGCTTGGTATTGCATTTGGGACTGATAGCTTTGTCAGTACATGAGTAATAGCCATTTAGGTACTTCATTGTGTATTTTCAGTACTACTTTTGAGTAATTTGCTTCTATCTCCTTAACCGTGCGAGATAGAGCGATTTCGGCAAAATTTTCGACCCGCAGGGTATCTGAGGAGTGTACTCTTTGCAATTTTCAAAAAATTTTCCCCTCCCCAAAAATGGCGGCCATTTTGAATTTTCGAATTTTTGCCAAAAATGGCAAAACACAAATTTGCTTCTATCTCCTTAACCGTGCGAGATAGAGCGATTTCGTCGAAATTTTCGACCCACAGGGTATCTAAGGAATGTAATATTTGCAATTTTCCAAAAATTTTCCCCTCCCCAAAAATGGCGGCCATTTTGAATTTTCGAATTTTTGCCAAAAATGGCAAAACACAAATTTGCTTCTATCTCCTTAACCGTGCGAGATAGAGCGATTTCGTCGAAATTTTCAACCCACAGGGTATCTAAGGAATGTAATATTTGCAATTTTCAAAAAAATTTCCCCTCCCCAAAAATGGCGGCCATTTTGAATTTTCGAATTTTTGCCAAAAATGGCAAAACACAAATTTGCTTCTATCTCCTTAACCGTGCGAGATAGAGCGATTTCGGCAAAATTTTCGACCCACAGGGTATCTAAGGAATGCAATCTTTGCAATTTTCCAAAAATTTTCCCCTCCCCAAAAATGGCGGCCATTTTGAATTTTCGAATTTTTGCCAAAAATGGCAAAACACTAATTTGCTTCTATCTCCTTAACCGTGCGAGATAGAGCGATTTCGGCAAAATTTTCGACACACAGGGTATCTAAGCAATGCAATCTTTGCAATTTTCAAAATATTTTCCCCTCCCCAAAAATGGCGGCCATTTTGAATTTTTGCCAAAAATGGCAAAACACAAATTTGCTTCTATCTCCTTAACCGTGCGAGATAGAGCGATTTCGTCGAAATTTTCGACCCACAGGGTATCTAAGGAATGCAATCTTTGCAATTTTCAAAAAATTTTCCCCTCCCCAAAAATGGCGGCCATTTTGAATTTTCGAATTTTTGCCAAAAATGGCAAAACACAAATTTGCTTCTATCTCCTTAACCGTGCGAGATAGAGCGATTTCGTCGAAATTTTCGACCCACAGGGTATCTAAGGAATGCAATCTTTGCAATTTTCCAAAAATTTTCCCCTCCCCAAAAATGGCGGCCATTTTGAATTTTCGAATTTTTGCCAAAAATGGCAAAACACAAATTTGCTTCTATCTCCTTAACCGTGCGAGATAGAGCGATTTCATCGAAATTTTCGACCCACAGGGTATCTAAGGAATGTAATATTTGCAATTTTCAAAAAAATTTCCCCTCCCCAAAAATGGCGGCCATTTTGAATTTTCGAATTTTTGCCAAAAATGGCAAAACACAAATTTGCTTCTATCTCCTTAACCGTGCGAGATAGAGCGATTTCGGCAAAATTTTCGACACACAGGGTATCTAACCAATGCAATCTTTGCAATTTTCAAAATATTTTCCCCTCCCCAAAAATGGCGGCCATTTTGAATTTTTGAATTTTTGCCAAAAATGGCAAAACACAAATTTGCTTCTATCTCCTTAACCGTGCGAGATAGAGCGATTTCGTCGAAATTTTCGACCCACAGGGTATCTAAGGAATGTAATATTTGCAATTTTCAAAAAATTTTCCCCTCCCCAAAAATGGCGGCCATTTTGAATTTTCGAATTTTTGCCAAAAATGGCAAAACACAAATTTGCTTCTATCTCCTTAACCGTGCGAGATAGAGCGATTTCGTCGAAATTTTCGACCCACAGGGTATCTAAGGAATGCAATCTTTGCAATTTTCCAAAAAATTTCCCCTCCCCAAAAATGGCGGCCATTTTGAATTTTCGAATTTTTGCCAAAAATGGTAAAACACAAATTTGCTTCTATCTCCTTAACCGTGCGAGATAGAGCGATTTCGTCGAAATTTTCGACCCACAGGGTATCTAAGGAATGCAATCTTTGCAATTTTCCAACAAATTTTCCCCTCCCCAAAAATGGCAGCCATTTTGAATTTTCGAATTTTTGCCAAAAATGGCAAAACACAAATTTGCTTCTATCTCCTTAACCGTGCGAGATAGAGCGATTTCGTCGAAATTTTCGACCCACAGGGTATCGAAGGAATGCAATCTTTGCAATTTCACGAAAAATTTTCCCCTCCCCAAAAATGGCGGCCATTTTGAATTTTCGAATTTTTGCCAAAAATGGCAAAACACAAATTTGCTTCTATCTCCTTAACCGTGCGAGATAGATCGATTTCATCAAAATTTTCGACCCACAGGTATTTCAGCATTGTATTCTTGGCAATTTAAAAAAAAATTTCCCGTCCCCTAAAATGGCGGCCATTTTGAATTTTCAAATTTTTGTCAAAAATGGCAAAACACAAATTTGCTTCTATCTCCTTAACCATGCGAGATAGAGCGATTTCGTCGAAATTTTCAACCCACAGGGTATCTAAGGAATGTAATCTTTGCAATTTTCAAAAAATTTTCCCCTCCCCAAAAATGACAGCCATTTTGAATTTTCGAATTTTTGCCCAAAATGGAAAAACACAAACTGGCCTTAACCGTGCAAAATAGAGTTATTTCGTTGAAATTTTCGACCCATAGGGTATCTAAAAAATGTACTCTTGGCAATTTTCAAAAAAATTTCCTTTTCCCAAAAATGGCGGCCATTTTGAATTTTCAAATTTTTGCCAAAAATAAAAAAACAGGAATTTGCTTCTATCTTCTTAACCGTGCCAGATAGAGTGATTTCGTCAAAATTTTCAACCCAACCAATGCAAAAAGGCATGAAGCTGAAATAATTTACATCTACACTAACAAATATTTAAGCATCATTGATATATTTTACAAATGAAACAGGGTCTTGTAAGACTACTGTACAATTTGGGCAAAAGGTTCATGGGTGGACATTACACATGATAATGTGTGTTCTTCTATGCTATCCTGTTTCTATTCGCATCTACTATCAACAGGGCGGCCGATTTCTAGTTTTAACTTAAATTTACCAAAATAGTAAACTACAACAAATATCTCGCAGTATTTTACAATATTCTATCAATATATCCCACATTTTGTCCTCGAAAGTCTTCAAAAAGCCCTTTGGGGTTCATATATATATATAGCTCATAAACGCATTTGAAAACTTCTGTCTTCAGCAGCAACATTAATCGAACCTGCTTGATATTTTTTATGTCCACCCCACTGGGGGGTGGACACATTATTTTTTTATGCTATATTATTTTTACGTCCCACTTGGTTTCCAGACATTTTAGGCAACAGTTCTTATCCTATCTTTACCAAATTTGGCATGCAGGTTTATTGGGTTAATAGCTTGTATGGGATTGCTTTTGGTGATGATAGCTCTATAGCTAACTAAGTAATAGCTAGTTTGCTACTTTGAGTATCTCTTTGGTTCCCAGACATTTTAAGGAATGCTATTAAGCCTAGCTTTCTGAAATTTGGTATGGAGGTTCATTGGGTTAATAGGTTGTATGGGATTGCTTTTGGGGGGAATTGCTTCATAGATGAGTGAGTAATTATGTCCACCCCCCTGGGGGGTGGATATATTATTTTTGCTTTTTTCGCCGTCCGATGTCCGATGTCCGTTGTCCGATGTCCGATGTCCGGCGTCCGATGTCCGGCGTCACGCATGGTTTCCGCTCATTTAAAGGAAAAGTATTAGAGCTATTGTCACCAAATTTGGTATGCAGGCTTATTGGGTCAGTAGCTTGCTTGGGATTGCTTTTGGCTGTTGTACCTCTTTTGCTTACTGAGTAATACTTAAGTACAGCTATTTTCAGTACCCATTGGTTTCCGTGCATTTAAGCCAAAATAATTAAAGATATTTTACTACAATTTTGAATACAAGATTGTTATGTCCATAGCTCGCTTGGTATTGCATTTGGGACTGATAGCTTTGTCAGTACATGAGTAATAGCCATTTAGGTACTTCATTGTGTATTTTCAGTACTACTTTTGAGTAATTTGCTTCTATCTCCTTAACCGTGCGAGATAGAGCGATTTCGGCAAAATTTTCGACCCGCAGGGTATCTGAGGAGTGTACTCTTTGCAATTTTCAAAAAATTTTCCCCTCCCCAAAAATGGCGGCCATTTTGAATTTTCGAATTTTTGCCAAAAATGGCAAAACACAAATTTGCTTCTATCTCCTTAACCGTGCGAGATAGAGCGATTTCGTCGAAATTTTCGACCCACAGGGTATCTAAGGAATGTAATATTTGCAATTTTCCAAAAATTTTCCCCTCCCCAAAAATGGCGGCCATTTTGAATTTTCGAATTTTTGCCAAAAATGGCAAAACACAAATTTGCTTCTATCTCCTTAACCGTGCGAGATAGAGCGATTTCGTCGAAATTTTCAACCCACAGGGTATCTAAGGAATGTAATATTTGCAATTTTCAAAAAAATTTCCCCTCCCCAAAAATGGCGGCCATTTTGAATTTTCGAATTTTTGCCAAAAATGGCAAAACACAAATTTGCTTCTATCTCCTTAACCGTGCGAGATAGAGCGATTTCGGCAAAATTTTCGACCCACAGGGGATCTAAGGAATGCAATCTTTGCAATTTTCCAAAAATTTTCCCCTCCCCAAAAATGGCGGCCATTTTGAATTTTCGAATTTTTGCCAAAAATGGCAAAACACTAATTTGCTTCTATCTCCTTAACCGTGCGAGATAGAGCGATTTCGGCAAAATTTTCGACACACAGGGTATCTAAGCAATGCAATCTTTGCAATTTTCAAAATATTTTCCCCTCCCCAAAAATGGCGGCCATTTTGAATTTTTGCCAAAAATGGCAAAACACAAATTTGCTTCTATCTCCTTAACCGTGCGAGATAGAGCGATTTCGTCGAAATTTTCGACCCACAGGGTATCTAAGGAATGTAATATTTGCAATTTTCAAAAAATTTTCCCCTCCCCAAAAATGGCGGCCATTTTGAATTTTCGAATTTTTGCCAAAAATGGCAAAACACAAATTTGCTTCTATCTCCTTAACCGTGCGAGATAGAGCGATTTCGTCGAAATTTTCGACCCACAGGGTATCTAAGGAATGCAATCTTTGCAATTTTCCAAAAAATTTCCCCTCCCCAAAAATGGCGGCCATTTTGAATTTTCGAATTTTTGCCAAAAATGGCAAAACACAAATTTGCTTCTATCTCCTTAACCGTGCGAGATAGAGCGATTTCGTCGAAATTTTCGACCCACAGGGTATCTAACGAATGTAATATTTGCAATTTTCAAAAAAATTTCCCCTCCCCAAAAATGGCGGCCATTTTGAATTTTCGAATTTTTGCCAAAAATGGCAAAACACAAATTTGCTTCTATCTCCTTAACCGTGCGAGATAGAGCGATTTCGGCAAAATTTTCGACCCACAGGGGATCTAAGAAATGCAATCTTTGCAATTTTCCAAAAATTTTCCCCTCCCCAAAAATGGCGGCCATTTTGAATTTTCGAATTTTTGCCAAAAATGGCAAAACACTAATTTGCTTCTATCTCCTTAACCGTGCGAGATAGAGCGATTTCGGCGAAATTTTCGACCCACAGGGGATCTAAGAAATGCAATCTTTGCAATTTTCCAAAAATTTTCCCCTCCCCAAAAATGGCGGCCATTTTGAATTTTCGAATTTTTGCCAAAAATGGCAAAACACTAATTTGCTTCTATCTCCTTAACCGTGCGAGATAGAGCGATTTCGGCAAAATTTTAGACGCACAGGGTATCTAAGCAATGCAATCTTTGCAATTTTCAAAATATTTTCCCCTCCCCAAAAATGGCGGCCATTTTGAATTTTCGAATTTTTGCCAAAAATGGCAAAACACAAATTTGCTTCTATCTCCTTAACCGTGCGAGATAGAGCGATTTCGTCGAAATTTTCGACCCACAGGGTATCTAAGGAATGCAATCTTTGCAATTTTCCAACAAATTTTCCCCTCCCCAAAAATGGCAGCCATTTTGAATTTTCGAATTTTTGCCAAAAATGGCAAAACACAAATTTGCTTCTATCTCCTTAACCGTGCGAGATAGAGCGATTTCGTCGAAATTTTCGACCCACAGGGTATCGAAGGAATGCAATCTTTGCAATTTCACGAAAAATTTTCCCCTCCCCAAAAATGGCGGCCATTTTGAATTTTCGAATTTTTGCCAAAAATGGCAAAACACAAATTTGCTTCTATCTCCTTAACCGTGCGAGATAGATCGATTTCATCAAAATTTTCGACCCACAGGTATTTCAGCATTGTATTCTTGGCAATTTAAAAAAAAATTTCCCGTCCCCTAAAATGGCGGCCATTTTGAATTTTCAAATTTTTGTCAAAAATGGCAAAACACAAATTTGCTTCTATCTCCTTAACCATGCGAGATAGAGCGATTTCGTCGAAATTTTCAACCCACAGGGTATCTAAGGAATGTAATCTTTGCAATTTTCAAAAAATTTTCCCCTCCCCAAAAATGACAGCCATTTTGAATTTTCGAATTTTTGCCCAAAATGGAAAAACACAAACTGGCCTTAACCGTGCAAAATAGAGTTATTTCGTTGAAATTTTCGACCCATAGGGTATCTAAAAAATGTACTCTTGGCAATTTTCAAAAAAATTTCCTTTTCCCAAAAATGGCGGCCATTTTGAATTTTCAAATTTTTGCCAAAAATAAAAAAACAGGAATTTGCTTCTATCTTCTTAACCGTGCCAGATAGAGTGATTTCGTCAAAATTTTCAACCCAACCAATGCAAAAAGGCATGAAGCTGAAATAATTTACATCTACACTAACAAATATTTAAGCATCATTGATATATTTTACAAATGAAACAGGGTCTTGTAAGACTACTGTACAATTTGGGCAAAAGGTTCATGGGTGGACATTACACATGATAATGTGTGTTCTTCTATGCTATCCTGTTTCTATTCGCATCTACTATCAACAGGGCGGCCGATTTCTAGTTTTAACTTAAATTTACCAAAATAGTAAACTACAACAAATATCTCGCAGTATTTTACAATATTCTATCAATATATCCCACATTTTGTCCTCGAAAGTCTTCAAAAAGCCCTTTGGGGTTCATATATATATATAGCTCATAAACGCATTTGAAAACTTCTGTCTTCAGCAGCAACATTAATCGAACCTGCTTGATATTTTTTATGTCCACCCCACTGGGGGGTGGACACATTATTTTTTTATGCTATATTATTTTTACGTCCCACTTGGTTTCCAGACATTTTAGGCAACAGTTCTTATCCTATCTTTACCAAATTTGGCATGCAGGTTTATTGGGTTAATAGCTTGTATGGGATTGCTTTTGGTGATGATAGCTCTATAGCTAACTAAGTAATAGCTAGTTTGCTACTTTGAGTATCTCTTTGGTTCCCAGACATTTTAAGGAATGCTATTAAGCCTAGCTTTCTGAAATTTGGTATGGAGGTTCATTGGGTTAATAGGTTGTATGGGATTGCTTTTGGGGGGAATTGCTTCATAGATGAGTGAGTAATTATGTCCACCCCCCTGGGGGGTGGATATATTATTTTTGCTTTTTTCGCCGTCCGATGTCCGTTGTCCGATGTCCGATGTCCGGCGTCCGATGTCCGGCGTCACGCATGGTTTCCGCTCATTTAAAGGAAAAGTATTAGAGCTATTGTCACCAAATTTGGTATGCAGGCTTATTGGGTCAGTAGCTTGCTTGGGATTGCTTTTGGCTGTTGTACCTCTTTTGCTTACTGAGTAATACTTAAGTACAGCTATTTTCAGTACCCATTGGTTTCCGTGCATTTAAGCCAAAATAATTAAAGATATTTTACTACAATTTTGAATACAAGATTGTTATGTCCATAGCTCGCTTGGTATTGCATTTGGGACTGATAGCTTTGTCAGTACATGAGTAATAGCCATTTAGGTACTTCATTGTGTATTTTCAGTACTACTTTTGAGTAATTTGCTTCTATCTCCTTAACCGTGCGAGATAGAGCGATTTCGGCAAAATTTTCGACCCGCAGGGTATCTGAGGAGTGTACTCTTTGCAATTTTCAAAAAATTTTCCCCTCCCCAAAAATGGCGGCCATTTTGAATTTTCGAATTTTTGCCAAAAATGGCAAAACACAAATTTGCTTCTATCTCCTTAACCGTGCGAGATAGAGCGATTTCGTCGAAATTTTCGACCCACAGGGTATCTAAGGAATGTAATATTTGCAATTTTCCAAAAATTTTCCCCTCCCCAAAAATGGCGGCCATTTTGAATTTTCGAATTTTTGCCAAAAATGGCAAAACACAAATTTGCTTCTATCTCCTTAACCGTGCGAGATAGAGCGATTTCGTCGAAATTTTCAACCCACAGGGTATCTAAGGAATGTAATATTTGCAATTTTCAAAAAAATTTCCCCTCCCCAAAAATGGCGGCCATTTTGAATTTTCGAATTTTTGCCAAAAATGGCAAAACACAAATTTGCTTCTATCTCCTTAACCGTGCGAGATAGAGCGATTTCGGCAAAATTTTCGACCCACAGGGGATCTAAGGAATGCAATCTTTGCAATTTTCCAAAAATTTTCCCCTCCCCAAAAATGGCGGCCATTTTGAATTTTCGAATTTTTGCCAAAAATGGCAAAACACTAATTTGCTTCTATCTCCTTAACCGTGCGAGATAGAGCGATTTCGGCAAAATTTTCGACACACAGGGTATCTAAGCAATGCAATCTTTGCAATTTTCAAAATATTTTCCCCTCCCCAAAAATGGCGGCCATTTTGAATTTTTGCCAAAAATGGCAAAACACAAATTTGCTTCTATCTCCTTAACCGTGCGAGATAGAGCGATTTCGTCGAAATTTTCGACCCACAGGGTATCTAAGGAATGTAATATTTGCAATTTTCAAAAAATTTTCCCCTCCCCAAAAATGGCGGCCATTTTGAATTTTCGAATTTTTGCCAAAAATGGCAAAACACAAATTTGCTTCTATCTCCTTAACCGTGCGAGATAGAGCGATTTCGTCGAAATTTTCGACCCACAGGGTATCTAAGGAATGCAATCTTTGCAATTTTCCAAAAAATTTCCCCTCCCCAAAAATGGCGGCCATTTTGAATTTTCGAATTTTTGCCAAAAATGGCAAAACACAAATTTGCTTCTATCTCCTTAACCGTGCGAGATAGAGCGATTTCGTCGAAATTTTCGACCCACAGGGTATCTAACGAATGTAATATTTGCAATTTTCAAAAAAATTTCCCCTCCCCAAAAATGGCGGCCATTTTGAATTTTCGAATTTTTGCCAAAAATGGCAAAACACAAATTTGCTTCTATCTCCTTAACCGTGCGAGATAGAGCGATTTCGGCAAAATTTTCGACCCACAGGGGATCTAAGAAATGCAATCTTTGCAATTTTCCAAAAATTTTCCCCTCCCCAAAAATGGCGGCCATTTTGAATTTTCGAATTTTTGCCAAAAATGGCAAAACACTAATTTGCTTCTATCTCCTTAACCGTGCGAGATAGAGCGATTTCGGCGAAATTTTCGACCCACAGGGGATCTAAGAAATGCAATCTTTGCAATTTTCCAAAAATTTTCCCCTCCCCAAAAATGGCGGCCATTTTGAATTTTCGAATTTTTGCCAAAAATGGCAAAACACTAATTTGCTTCTATCTCCTTAACCGTGCGAGATAGAGCGATTTCGGCAAAATTTTAGACGCACAGGGTATCTAAGCAATGCAATCTTTGCAATTTTCAAAATATTTTCCCCTCCCCAAAAATGGCGGCCATTTTGAATTTTCGAATTTTTGCCAAAAATGGCAAAACACAAATTTGCTTCTATCTCCTTAACCGTGCGAGATAGAGCGATTTCGTCGAAATTTTCGACCCACAGGGTATCTAAGGAATGCAATCTTTGCAATTTTCAAAAAATTTTCCCCTCCCCAAAAATGGCGGCCATTTTGAATTTTCGAATTTTTGCCAAAAATGGCAAAACACAAATTTGCTTCTATCTCCTTAACCGTGCGAGATAGAGCGATTTCGTCGAAATTTTCGACCCACAGGGTATCTAAGGAATGCAATCTTTGCAATTTTCCAAAAATTTTCCCCTCCCCAAAAATGGCGGCCATTTTGAATTTTCGAATTTTTGCCAAAAATGGCAAAACACAAATTTGCTTCTATCTCCTTAACCGTGCGAGATAGAGCGATTTCGGCAAAATTTTCGACACACAGGGTATCTAACCAATGCAATCTTTGCAATTTTCAAAATATTTTCCCCTCCCCAAAAATGGCGGCCATTTTGAATTTTTGAATTTTTGCCAAAAATGGCAAAACACAAATTTGCTTCTATCTCCTTAACCGTGCGAGATAGAGCGATTTCGTCGAAATTTTCGACCCACAGGGTATCTAAGGAATGTAATATTTGCAATTTTCAAAAAATTTTCCCCTCCCCAAAAATGGCGGCCATTTTGAATTTTCGAATTTTTGCCAAAAATGGCAAAACACAAATTTGCTTCTATCTCCTTAACCGTGCGAGATAGAGCGATTTCGTCGAAATTTTCGACCCACAGGGTATCTAAGGAATGCAATCTTTGCAATTTTCCAAAAAATTTCCCCTCCCCAAAAATGGCGGCCATTTTGAATTTTCGAATTTTTGCCAAAAATGGCAAAACACAAATTTGCTTCTATCTCCTTAACCGTGCGAGATAGAGCGATTTCGTCGAAATTTTCGACCCACAGGGTATCTAAGGAATGTAATATTTGCAATTTTCAAAAAAATTTCCCCTCCCCAAAAATGGCGGCCATTTTGAATTTTCGAATTTTTGCCAAAAATGGCAAAACACAAATTTGCTTCTATCTCCTTAACCGTGCGAGATAGAGCGATTTCGGCAAAATTTTCGACCCACAGGGGATCTAAGGAATGCAATCTTTGCAATTTTCCAAAAATTTTCCCCTCCCCAAAAATGGCGGCCATTTTGAATTTTCGAATTTTTGCCAAAAATGGCAAAACACAAATTTGCTTCTATCTCCTTAACCGTGCGAGATAGAGCGATTTCGTCGAAATTTTCGACCCACAGGGTATCTAAGGAATGCAATCTTTGCAATTTTCAAAAAATTTTCCCCTCCCCAAAAATGGCGGCCATTTTGAATTTTCGAATTTTTGCCAAAAATGGCAAAACACAAATTTGCTTCTATCTCCTTAACCGTGCGAGATAGAGCGATTTCGTCGAAATTTTCGACCCACAGGGTATCTAAGGAATGCAATCTTTGCAATTTTCCAAAAATTTTCCCCTCCCCAAAAATGGCGGCCATTTTGAATTTTCGAATTTTTGCCAAAAATGGCAAAACACAAATTTGCTTCTATCTCCTTAACCGTGCGAGATAGAGCGATTTCGGCAAAATTTTCGACCCACAGGGGATCTAAGAAATGCAATCTTTGCAATTTTCCAAAAATTTTCCCCTCCCCAAAAATGGCGGCCATTTTGAATTTTCGAATTTTTGCCAAAAATGGCAAAACACTAATTTGCTTCTATCTCCTTAACCGTGCGAGATAGAGCGATTTCGGCGAAATTTTCGACCCACAGGGGATCTAAGAAATGCAATCTTTGCAATTTTCCAAAAATTTTCCCCTCCCCAAAAATGGCGGCCATTTTGAATTTTCGAATTTTTGCCAAAAATGGCAAAACACTAATTTGCTTCTATCTCCTTAACCGTGCGAGATAGAGCGATTTCGGCAAAATTTTAGACGCACAGGGTATCTAAGCAATGCAATCTTTGCAATTTTCAAAATATTTTCCCCTCCCCAAAAATGGCGGCCATTTTGAATTTTCGAATTTTTGCCAAAAATGGCAAAACACAAATTTGCTTCTATCTCCTTAACCGTGCGAGATAGAGCGATTTCGTCGAAATTTTCGACCCACAGGGTATCTAAGGAATGCAATCTTTGCAATTTTCAAAAAATTTTCCCCTCCCCAAAAATGGCGGCCATTTTGAATTTTCGAATTTTTGCCAAAAATGGCAAAACACAAATTTGCTTCTATCTCCTTAACCATGCGAGATAGAGCGATTTCGTCGAAATTTTCGACCCACAGGGTATCTAAGGAATGCAATCTTTGCAATTTTCCAAAAATTTTCCCCTCCCCAAAAATGGCGGCCATTTTGAATTTTCGAATTTTTGCCAAAAATGGCAAAACACAAATTTGCTTCTATCTCCTTAACCGTGCGAGATAGAGCGATTTCATCGAAATTTTCGACCCACAGGGTATCTAAGGAATGTAATATTTGCAATTTTCAAAAAAATTTCCCCTCCCCAAAAATGGCGGCCATTTTGAATTTTCGAATTTTTGCCAAAAATGGCAAAACACAAATTTGCTTCTATCTCCTTAACCGTGCGAGATAGAGCGATTTCGGCAAAATTTTCGACACACAGGGTATCTAACCAATGCAATCTTTGCAATTTTCAAAATATTTTCCCCTCCCCAAAAATGGCGGCCATTTTGAATTTTTGAATTTTTGCCAAAAATGGCAAAACACAAATTTGCTTCTATCTCCTTAACCGTGCGAGATAGAGCGATTTCGTCGAAATTTTCGACCCACAGGGTATCTAAGGAATGTAATATTTGCAATTTTCAAAAAATTTTCCCCTCCCCAAAAATGGCGGCCATTTTGAATTTTCGAATTTTTGCCAAAAATGGCAAAACACAAATTTGCTTCTATCTCCTTAACCGTGCGAGATAGAGCGATTTCGTCGAAATTTTCGACCCACAGGGTATCTAAGGAATGCAATCTTTGCAATTTTCCAAAAAATTTCCCCTCCCCAAAAATGGCGGCCATTTTGAATTTTCGAATTTTTGCCAAAAATGGCAAAACACAAATTTGCTTCTATCTCCTTAACCGTGCGAGATAGAGCGATTTCGTCGAAATTTTCGACCCACAGGGTATCTAAGGAATGTAATATTTGCAATTTTCAAAAAAATTTCCCCTCCCCAAAAATGGCGGCCATTTTGAATTTTCGAATTTTTGCCAAAAATGGCAAAACACAAATTTGCTTCTATCTCCTTAACCGTGCGAGATAGAGCGATTTCGGCAAAATTTTCGACCCACAGGGGATCTAAGGAATGCAATCTTTGCAATTTTCCAAAAATTTTCCCCTCCCCAAAAATGGCGGCCATTTTGAATTTTCGAATTTTTGCCAAAAATGGCAAAACACAAATTTGCTTCTATCTCCTTAACCGTGCGAGATAGAGCGATTTCGTCGAAATTTTCGACCCACAGGGTATCTAAGGAATGCAATCTTTGCAATTTTCAAAAAATTTTCCCCTCCCCAAAAATGGCGGCCATTTTGAATTTTCGAATTTTTGCCAAAAATGGCAAAACACAAATTTGCTTCTATCTCCTTAACCGTGCGAGATAGAGCGATTTCGTCGAAATTTTCGACCCACAGGGTATCTAAGGAATGCAATCTTTGCAATTTTCCAAAAATTTTCCCCTCCCCAAAAATGGCGGCCATTTTGAATTTTCGAATTTTTGCCAAAAATGGCAAAACACAAATTTGCTTCTATCTCCTTAACCGTGCGAGATAGAGCGATTTCATCGAAATTTTCGACCCACAGGGTATCTAAGGAATGTAATATTTGCAATTTTCAAAAAAATTTCCCCTCCCCAAAAATGGCGGCCATTTTGAATTTTCGAATTTTTGCCAAAAATGGCAAAACACAAATTTGCTTCTATCTCCTTAACCGTGCGAGATAGAGCGATTTCGGCAAAATTTTCGACACACAGGGTATCTAACCAATGCAATCTTTGCAATTTTCAAAATATTTTCCCCTCCCCAAAAATGGCGGCCATTTTGAATTTTTGAATTTTTGCCAAAAATGGCAAAACACAAATTTGCTTCTATCTCCTTAACCGTGCGAGATAGAGCGATTTCGTCGAAATTTTCGACCCACAGGGTATCTAAGGAATGTAATATTTGCAATTTTCAAAAAATTTTCCCCTCCCCAAAAATGGCGGCCATTTTGAATTTTCGAATTTTTGCCAAAAATGGCAAAACACAAATTTGCTTCTATCTCCTTAACCGTGCGAGATAGAGCGATTTCGTCGAAATTTTCGACCCACAGGGTATCTAAGGAATGCAATCTTTGCAATTTTCAAAAAATTTTCCCCTCCCCAAAAATGGCGGCCATTTTGAATTTTCGAATTTTTGCCAAAAATGGCAAAACACAAATTTGCTTCTATCTCCTTAACCGTGCGAGATAGAGCGATTTTGTCGAAATTTTCGACCCACAGGGTATCTAAGGAATGTAATATTTGCAATTTTCAAAAAAATTTCCCCTCCCCAAAAATGGCGGCCATTTTGAATTTTCGAATTTTTGCCAAAAATGGCAAAACACAAATTTGCTTCTATCTCCTTAACCGTGCGAGATAGAGCGATTTCGTCGAAATTTTCGACCCACAGGGTATCTAAGGAATGTAATATTTGCAATTTTCAAAAAAATTTCCCCTCCCCAAAAATGGCGGCCATTTTGAATTTTCGAATTTTTGCCAAAAATGGCAAAACACAAATTTGCTTCTATCTCCTTAACCGTGTGAGATAGAGCGATTTCGTCGAAATTTTCGACCCACAGGGTATCTAAGGAATGCAATCTTTGCAATTTTCCAAAAATTTTCCCCTCCCCAAAAATGGCGGCCATTTTGAATTTTCGAATTTTTGCCAAAAATGGCAAAACACAAATTTGCTTCTATCTCCTTAACCGTGCCAGATAGAGTGATTTCGTCAAAATTTTCGACCCACAGGGTATCTGAGCATTGTACTCTTGGTAATTTCTAAAAAATTTTTCCCTCCCCTAAAATGGCGGCCATTTTGAATTTTCAAATTTTTGCCAAAAATGGCAAAACACAAATTTGCTTCTATCTCCTTAACCATGCGAGATAGAGCGATTTCGTCGAAATTTTCAACCCACAGGGTATCTAAGGAATGTAATCTTTGCAATTTTCAAAAAATTTTCCCCTCCCCAAAAATGGCAGCCATTTTGAATTTTCGAATTTTTGCCCAAAATGGAAAAACACAAACTGGCCTTAACCGTGCAAAATAGAGTTATTTTGTTGAAATTTTCGACCCATAGGGTATCTAAGAAATGTACTCTTGGCAATTTTCAAAAAAATTTCCTTTTCCCAATAATGGCGGCCATTTTGAATTTTCAAATTTTTGCCAAAAATAGAAAAACAGGAATTGGCTTCTATCTTCTTAACCGTGCAAGATAGAGTGATTTCGTCAAAATTTTCAACCCAACCAATGCAAAAAGGCATGAAGCTGAAATAAATTACATCTACACTATCAAATATTTAAGCATCATTGATATATTTTACAAATGAAACAGGGTCTTGTAAGACTACTGTACAATTTGGGCAAAAGGTTCATGGGTGGACATTACACATGATAATGTGTGTTCTTCTATGCTATCCTGTTTCTATTCGCATCTACTATCAACAGGGCGGCCTATTTCTAGTTAATTAAATAAATGAGTAATTGGCTATTTTGAATACTGAAAAAGGCAAATGTGCTCATATCTCCTAAACTGTGCAAGAAAGAGCGATTTCGTCGAAATTTTTGACCCACAGGGTTATCTAAAGAATGTACTCTTTGCAATTTTCAAAAAAAAATTTCCCCTCCCCAAAAATGGCAGCCATTTTGAATTTTCGAATTTTTGCCAAAAATGGCAAAACACAAATTTGCTTCTATCTCCTTAAACGTGCGAGATAGAGCAATTTCGTCGAAATTTTCAACCCACAGGGTATCTAAGGAATGTACTCTTTGCAATTTTCAAAAAAAAATTTCCCTCCCCAAAAATGGCGGCCATTTTGAATTTTCGAATTTTTGCCAAAAATGGCAAAACACAAATTTGCTTCTATCTCCTTAACCGTGCAAGATAGAGGGATTTCGTCGAAATTTTCGACCCACAGGGAATCTGAGCAATGTAGTCTTGGCAATTTAAAAAAAAATTCCTCTTCCCACATATGGCGGCCATTTTGAATTTTCTAATTTTTCCCCAAAATGGCAAAACACAAATTTGCTTCTATCTCCTTAACCGTGCGAGATAAAGCGATTTTGTCGAAATTTTCGACCCACAGGGTATCTAAGAAATGTACTCTTTGCAATTTTCAAAAAATTTTCCCCTCCCCACATATGGCGGCCATTTTGAATTTTCGAATTTTTGCCCAAAATGGAAAAATACGAATTGGCCTTAACCGTGCAAAATAGAGTTATTTCGTTGAAATTTTCGACCCATAGGGTATCTAAGAAATGTACTCTTGGCAATTTTCAAAAAAATTTTCCTTTTCCCAAAAATGGCGGCCATTTTGAATTTTCAAATTTTTGGCAAAACTAGAAAAACAGAAATTTGCTTCTATCTTCTTAACTGTGCAAGATAGAGTGATTTCGTCAAAATTTCGACCCAACCAATGCAAAAAGGCATGAAGCTGAAATAATTTACATGTCTACTAATAAATATTTAAGCATCATTGATATATTTTACAAATGAAACAGGGTCTTGTAAGACTACTGTACAATTTTGGCAAAAGGTTCATGGGGTGGACATTACACATGATAATGTGTGTTCTTCTATGCTATCCTCTTTCTATTCATATGTCGCAGCTACTATCAACAGGGCGTCCTATTTCTAGTTTTAAAAAGTCATCAACTTTGCTTCCCAACCACCAGGGTTGGGATCTTCAGTCCGACCTATCATAATATCAGATCCCATCACCAACATGACTGATCATATTGCTTTTACAGCCAGCCACATTTAGGTTGAATAGGTCGGGGAGTTCCAGGCCCCAGTTTTAAATTAAATGATTAAAAGCTTACAACATTACTTTATTCCATAAATGTCAGTGAGCGTTAATTCAGATTTCCTCTGATTGCAGGTGCTTTAAATGACAGTCTCAGCAGTGGGGACACAATGGTGAATGGAGGCCTAGTAGGTCCCCCGAAACCCGGCCATATCAAAGGGATGATCTCACCCAAATCAGGAGCAGGGGACACACAACCTGGGTATGCTACAACCTAACTACAATGACAGGGGGAAATAATGAAGTCTTAAATCCGCAAAGACACCTGTTTATATAACTGTGCACTTGGGGATAGAAGTGTGCAATTTCTTCAGATTTTGGGGATGTTTACAATATTTTAAGTTTTCTTTCAATTATATGTGTTGACAAGTGAGATGGTGGTTGTGTATTGTTATGCAACAGAATTGGTTGATTATTTTTGGTAATTAAGCGGCCCGTCAGGGGCGCTTATTTGTTTTAACGTAAGTTCGACTGATCACCGTCGCCACCAGATTATGGTCTCCCTTGAATAATTTCTTGGGCTTTCAATGAATAAATGGCTTGTATCTTCAAAAGTATTGCAGCTATGCAATTTCTTTTGAAGCCCAAAACACAATGTTGGCTGACACAGAGCCCCTTCAAGGGCAATGATTGGTTGTTTAAATATTATAACATTTTACACAGAATTTCAACACAAGATAAGCTGCAACATCATCAGAATAAATTTTGCATTTTAAGGACAGTTTAATATCTAATGGTCAGTTATTTAGCAATTTTAAGTCTCCATTCGGGCCGCTCGTTTTTGTTAACAGAAACCTTTTTCTAGTTTATTTACTTGGTTACAGGAATTCATTATTGCAAAATGCAGATACATATATAACAAAATCACACAAAGATGTGTGCTAGTTTTAGGGCCAGGCCAAGTTTTTGTAACTATTACTGTCTTGGTGTTTCCAATCTAGATGTCTGTCTGCTGGATTTTACAGTACACGATAAACTAATTTTGATAAGATGTAGGGTAATTGGGATATGCGTGAAGCTAATACTAGTGGTAATTATGATCAAATTGTTGAAGTATTTGTTTCAAAATCATTTGCTATATGCAGAACATTGTGGATGTAACTTTGTCTGCCATTTAGCAGTGCCACATGTGAAGATAGAATTCTAGACCATATTGATCAACAACAAAACCAGATGTACACAACACTAAAACCTGTGATACCAGATGATAAGAAGATGAACAATGATCAAGATAAATTCAGACAAATACCAGTTTCACTTCCTAATCGCATTGCTTTCAGTTCAGAGAAAAGTGGAAATAGTTCAAGGATTATAAGGCCAAAGCCATCTGCAGGAACAAAAACAACTTACAGAAGAATCGCTAAGAAATGCGTTCCTAGTGAAGTTTCCATAAATCATGCTGATGTAAGGACTTGTTATGAAAGCTCTGATGAACTAGTTGGCAGGCAGGAATATAGTTCATCACTTTCTGAGAAATCTGAGATTACCAAAGTAGCCATGCAAGTAATTGAAGAAAATGCTAGAAAGATACTGTCAGAATTACAGTTTGAGAAACAAAATGAGGAGGTCTTTTTGAATGAACAGTCAAAAAGGAAATTTAACAGTGATGCTAAAAAGATTGTACAATTTCAATCCTGTGGAAATGAAACCGCTGTTGTATCTACAAAACATCATTCTGTGGTAAGTTTGTCTTTAAGATGTCATGCATTGCTTGCATTATGAGGTTCAGAATATTTCATGTCAGCCATGTCCCCTTGTGTAAATCTGGAAATTAATATGGTGACTATTAATTGTATCCCCAGATGAAAGTTTTGTTGGGGATACTTAAGTTTTAGCACGGTGACACTGCTGCCACAGAGATTTCTTTTTATACCGAATAACTTGGAAAATATTTTAAGTAGACCTTTCAACTTTGGAATGCGCATATTACGGGTAAGACCTTTGAGCCTATTGTATGTGGCCTTGGTCGTCTACAGTAAGACAAATGGCGGCCTTCTAAAGCTCAGATTTGGGACATTCCATCACATTTTGGCCTGGTTATCACTAGTGCTGCGACGATGTTTGAAGAACTTCGATAGTTTGCTCGTTTACTGCCCCGATTTCGGAGTTCGGTTCAAACGTCTGAAATTCGGACTTTGCAAAACGTTTAGAAATCCCCAACATCACACCACATCCCAACGGATCCTATTTTCGCCCATCTATAAAACTTGTTTCTTTTGTTGAAAATATGGCGGAATTTATTTAATATATATATGGATTTTACATTTTTGCTATATTTTAAATAAAGTGACAAGATTTTATGTGAGATTTCTGACTTTTTAACTGGTTTTGAAAACATTGTTTCGAAGATCGAACTAGACCGAAGTTCGCTAGCTTATACAGATACCAAACATCGAACCCGATATTCGAAGCGATTTTACAGCACTAGTTATCATATACAGACAGATGTATCATCATATGGCTGATATATGTAATACATGTACATACGTCCTGTACAAGCATGCAGGTATGTGACTTTCAACCTCTTTCTTTAGCTTATGGCTGGCCTCAAAATAATATCATGTCCGCCTTTTTCCCTATATATTTTGAATATTTTTATTTGTAGCTCCTTTATTATTGGACATACAGGTTTGGAATGTGAAATCAATTTCTAGGAAATCATAGGTTGGGAATCGTATGGAAGGGTTGTATTTGACCTTTGACCCTTGCTTCAAACTATATTTGCTAACTAATAAGGCCTTATATCTTCCTCAGAGATTTCGTTTGATATGAGATAACTTTACAAAAATTTAAGATACATGTGATATGTCAAGGATCATTGACAATCTACACATTTGACCTTTGAGGCTTTGACCCTTGTTCAAGGTCACAGGGAGATTGCCCTTTACAAAACTTTAAATTTTTCTTCTAAAGTCTTATTGATCCCTGACATGTATTGCACTTCGCTAAGTTTCATCCAGGGATATACTTTGTCGAATTGATGCAGCTTTTAGTTTTACAAAGCTTAACATAAGCTGACATAACATGCTCAACAGAATTGATGTAGCTTCATTAATGTGCCTTTGATCAAGAATTTGAATTTAGATTAAATGTGAAAGTATAAATGAAAAAGCTTGCAATAACCATGTCTGGACATCAGAAAAGTTTTTCCCTTAAGACATTTCACAAAAAAGTGATTGTTATTCTGATAATTCATCTTTTAAACTATTGTTTTCAGGTGGACAGTACCATTATGTACAAGCAGGCTTCTACTAAGTTTAATGCAAGCAGAGGCTACAAAGTTCTGCGTCCAAAAAATAAAACGGCAAGAGTAGTTAGCCGTCCTGTGAAGTGCGACACTGGCTCTAATAGCAGACTGTTGTTGACTCAGGGTGTTCCAGTATGTTCCAGTCCCTCGTATACCATACCCATGAGTATGTCAAAAGCCACAAGAGTTAATCAGAATGTCAGTAGAGTTCTTCAATCTTCACCAACAGACAGTTACAACAGACCATTAACCCAGTCTAATATGAGCTACACTCAAATAATGAATGACCTTTGTGAACAGGTCAAATCTGACAACAGGAAAGGTCAGTTTTTGCAAGCCAAGCCAATAGGATACGTGATCCAAGCACATTTAAAAACTGACTCATTACAGAAGTTGAAGATTCTTGTGCCATATGATCTTGGTAATGTTGGAATAAAAAGTGCCAGCTCAGTTGGGTCCAAAAGGTATTGTCCAATAGGGAGTTCTGGGAGGGACTGTAGCCTTACAAAAGCAGAGGAAATAGACCATATGGGTAAAAAGCCTTTACAAAATTTAAAAGATGCCTGCAGTAACATTGATACAAATCCAAGTGAATATGTAAGGCAACTGAAATCTGGTTCAGTTTCACATGAAATATCTTGTGGTTCCCATGGATACACTTCAAAATCTATGGATAATTCCAGTGACAATACAACTTCAGCATCAGGAAGTCTATGGATTTCAAAACAATTATCAAAGGACGCAATGAATAATAACTTTCAGCAAAGGCCAGTGAGGGGCAGTGTTAACAGCAACTCCGGGGTCGGCTCTGAAAAACTGATCAAAAATGTTATCTATTGTAATATAATTAACAAAAAAGATGTGAAAGAGAGTGTTGGTGCTAGCAGTTTGTCATCAGGCCAGTGTATAAATGAAAAAGAGGCTGATGGTGAAAGTATCCCGATAGTAGGAGGGATTACAGAAAGAGTAGGCATTAGAAGTAATACTCCAAACTGTAAACCATGTGTGACTCAAAGCCACATGACTTCCAAGCAAATTAATACTGTACAGCTTAATACAAAAGAAAGTTCAATGGAGTGCAGTAAAGTGCATAAAGATCACATCAGTCACCTAAATGGTGATGAAATGGTAGATCAAGTGTTGAATGATAGCTACGGCAATACAAAGACACAACACTTGCATCCTGGTAATACTGTGTATAAATCAAAAAGAAGTTCAGCCATCTCCCAAATGAAGAATTACGGAACCAAGGCATCTGATGAGAAGGAGGGTACTCGTTCCCAGTACCTTTTCTATAGTAACCAATCCTCAGAGGGTGAAACTCTCGGTGGTGTAGCTTCTGAAGGTGATCCATGTGAGATGAAAGCCTCCGATAACAAACACCAAGAATTGCCTGAAAACAAAGTAAACAGTAGTGAAGCAGTCGCCTATGCTGAAAATACTGTGGATACATATTCTCAAAGTGTACTTAATAACCTAAAAGCAAATGATGACAGCAACAGTAACCATGGTGATAATGATACAGATACTCTAGCAACTTCAATGGTTATAGGAAGATCTGAATCTTTAATTACAAGAGATAGTGTGGAGCATGTAAGTGCGAATCATCTAGGAGACGAAAATACGAGTACGGATACGGTTTGTAATGAAAAGGGTGAGACCATTGAATGTGTAGATAGGCAGATTGAGAATCATGTTGACGAGGGCAAACATTTAGAGGAAAATTATCCATCAGGTATATCTGTAGGGAGTAAAGAAAGAACAGTGTCTGTCACAGTTCAAGAATGTAAAGAGTCAGGTGGAGGAGAGCTAGGTAGTTCAACTGTTGACAGCTTTAAAAAAGAAAGGGTAAAAACTGAAGTAAGTGGGAATACAGGGTATTTAACTTTTGGGCCATCTGATAGAGAAAATGACTTTGTAAACTGTCAATTAGATGATAAAGAGAAGGAAGTTGAAACTTTAAAAGAAAGTCATGGTAAACCCACTGATCTAAATTTATTGAAAGAGTGTCTACCACCAATGGAAATGTCTCCTTGTCATGTGATCCATGTCCCAGAACAGGAGAAAGTAGAAGTTACAGAGGAACAAGATCCACAGCATACAGGCACTGTATTCACTACCCTTAGGGATGTTAGTCATAGTGTGGATGAAGGGGTGCTTGTGTATGGTGAGAAAGATGTGTACAATTTGAGTTCCACTGAGTGTATCTATACTCAGAAGGAAGCATCTAATACTCGTAAATACAGAGAAATAAATCTTTGTGAAAATTGTGAATTGGATGGTAAACTGCTAAACATGTTGAATGAAGTACTTCAGTGGGACAACATGGGGTCATTTGGGTTTTCTGAGGTTTTGACTGTTGCCAAGGAAACAAAGAGTGAAGATACATCTCACAATAAGACAAGCAGGTTAAAGAACCTATTTAAGGCTGTGGTATTTGGAAGTCTCAGAATGTTTCAAAATTTGATTGTTACATTTTGTTCTTTGGTGGATTTGGTTGTTGAATAAAAGTTTTTTCTTTGCATGCAAATTCAAGTTGTCTTTTTCTTTGTGTAAACTCTTTTGGTTTATTTTGTCCTTGAAGCTTTCCGTTGTTATTAAGCTACCCCTGTAACTGATGTTAATTATTTATGCATGAGGCAGTGTTAAGACATTCATTGTTACTTTTAATTAAGCCTTTTTACTATTACATTTACAGTGATACTCTGCATTAGACTTTCTTAATGTTTGCAGATTTTATTCAAATCCTCAGAATGTAAATGCTACTGGGTGGTGGGTAGATCAGGTGGGGAGGGTTGGGGGTGTGGAGAAATATTGTCTGCTAAAGAGTTCGAATTCAGGATACCGAAGAAATTTTGTTCTAGTATCTCCCAACTGCTAACAGGAATTGAAGGTCATTAAAACAAAACAAGGTAGTTCTGATCAAAAATGCATTGAAAACAACAAAAGTACATGATAAAAGTGTGCTATTTCTTCAAATTTAGGTTTTATCTCAAATATTTGCACTCTTTAAGTTTATAGATTTACATAAAAATGATATTAGGGGTGTGACCAGTACAAAGAATTAGGGCCAATTCCTCGCTGATGAAAATTTCGGCTCAACATTGACCCCTTGCGATGCTTAGTGTGCACCATTACAGGAAGCAACATCCAATAAGGCGGCTGCTGTAAACAAAAGAAAAATATAAAAATAAAAGCCTTGAATTGTTGGAATTAGCTGATGTTGCCATATAAATAGTGCATTTTACGTTTAAAATTTAGCATTATGTGATTTAATGCAATTAAAATGTCTTAATGTTTTACTGCATTAAATGTAACCAGTTCAATATGATATTTTATATACACAGGAGCACTCGACCCTTAAAATTGAGATCAGCTTTTGATGAAATTTTCATTGAATAGTGAGCCTCGACTACTCATGCATATCTCTAACATTGATATTCATCTTGTACATGAGTATTAGCAACACTGCCCCAAAACTCCAATATATATCACCAACATCGACATAAACAATGTACTGACTACTACTGGGATATACATCTTAATAATATCTACAAGAAATTCACTAGGTGTTCTCTGTTCATTTGAAAATATTTTAAAAAATCACCGGTATTAAAGTATTTATACTCTTCAATAGCTATCCAATCATTCAAATAACTGTATGCTTTTTTTATTATTTTTAACTTCAGGATACCAGCTTTGCATATGTGCAGAATAGCTGATTATTGTACAGTTTGTAGCTGTATGTTCTTTTTTTAGAGGCTCGATGCCCACCAGTATGGAACAGCTGCTGGAGAGACAGTGGGACCAGGGGTCTACATTCCTCATGGAACAGGGACAGCACTTTGACAGTGAGTCTCTATCACTGAGTAGAAATGTAAAGTAAATGGTCGGGTTGCCATGACTAGTGAGTTTTCGGTAGAGGATATTTACGTGGCTGTGTACACCAGACTGATGTCACTGCTAGTGCACACAACCAGTGAGTATTAGTGCTGGTATTGTTTATTGATTTTGAAATATTTATCGATCCATGCCAAGTAAGCCGATATCGATAAAGTAGGGCCCAATATCAATATCGAAATCTTGTACTTAACAGGTGCAACTAGGCTGTTTTCCATTCAAATAAAGTACAAAATTTGAAGAATATATTGGTTTACATGTTATTTTTTTGTTAACTTTTACTTACCACTAAAGCGGAAACGCCATATTTGTTTACATTTGGGAAAACTACTAAAACTTGCGAAAGAGTTTGGAAGGCATCTCTTGGAAAACTTCTCGTCACCCGATATTTCAATATCGATCAATACGGAAGGCAAAAATATGGTTTGATATCAATATACATATTATTCGATACTAACACTAGCGAGTATGCCAGACAGATACATAGCTAGCATTTGGTATGCTAGCAGTGGCATAAAGCATGCAGTAATATCATTTGTGTACACAGCCGGTGGGTGTGCTAGCAGTGATATAAACCTTACAGTGATATAATTTGTGTAAACAGACGTTGGTTGAGTACACTAGTTTATACTGCTCACATACACATCGGTTGGGTATGCTAGCAGTGACATAAACCATGCAGTGATATTATTCGTGTACTCTGTCATTTGGTACACTAGCAATAATATCAATCATGTGTACACAGCTAGCAGTGTACACTAGCAGTGTACACTACAGTACAGAATTTTAATCCTGTTCAGATCATGTATGCACCTCAGTGGCAGAGTGGTAAACAGGTTTGGCTGTTAACATGGTTGTGGGTTCAAATCCAGTTATAACAACATGTGGGATTAATTGAGAGTCTGTCCTGATTAAACCTTAACTACTGAATTGGACTTAAAACCCTGAACTGTAAGGATCACGCACTTGTAACTGAAATTCTTAAAATACAAGAACACTAGGAGATTGAAGATGTAAATTTCATGATGCTGTTTTCTTTCTTCAGTTGCCTCACTCCTCAACTGTCTACACCAGTTACGTCAGGAGAATGCTCGTTTGGAGGAGCACATTGCTGCGTTGACAGCCCGCAGAGACCACCTGCTTGCAGTCAATGCCCGTCTGTCTATGCCTCTCACTCCTCTCAATAACCCCCACCAGGCCAAAAATAGCAACCCCAGTCTTCCTGGATCCAGCCCGGGTGATGCCGGTGGGATGAGTGGTCTGGCCACACTCGCTGGAGTAATGGCAGGGCACCGACCGCCCAGGATGAATAATGTCTTGCAGTCAACTCCCCCTACAGGCAGCGGAGGTGGTGGCGGGGAGACAATCACCAATGCAACCAGTCAGGTTTGTGATTTTTTGTATAAAAAATATCTACTAGATTGTGCAGTTAGTGGTGGGACCGTTTACAGAAATCAAAACCAGTTACCGGGGCTTTGAAACAAACAGAATTAGATATTTTGTATGCTTGTTACTGGCATTGATAATTTCTCGTGGGACGTACATGAACCAGAACTTGTAACTGAAAATGGCTTTTGCAAGATATTGAAACGTACATAAACATGACTTTTGCTCAATATAAAGTAAAAATGTGACTTATTTCACAAAATATATATATTTTTTTTTGTGGTTTTGATCGAAGTATCAACCATTATAAAGCCTAAAATGATGACATTTTCAACAACCGGTTCCGAAATATTCCTTGTGGATTTCGTTATTTATACCAGAAGCCGGTGAAAAAACGCATACCGTTTTATCATTCACACCACTATGTGTAGTAGATACTAGGGTACAAGCAGAATAAAAGCAATTATAATTTTTCGTTATTCTTTACTTTCTATATCACTTTCAATACCTTAGGTCTTTCATTCTACAGTATAGATCTGTTGACCGTGTTTTTCAGGATCAGCCTGGTCCTGGACATCCCAGTCGAAGCCCTGCAGGGGGTCACCACACGGCTTTACACAATCACCATCCTTCCAACACATCATGTGAGTATGCCTCTTGATCTGAGAGAAAACTCCCAGTGTTACTGTTGTCTCCTGTTCCAAAGTTTGGGTCTGTGCAGCAGGCATAAAAGAAACATGTAACCAGTGTGAAATATATTTATATTATCTGTGGAAATTTATTAATAGGGATGGCTCGGTAGGCCTGGTATCTCCATTTTACTGAAATACTGTGATGAGGTTTTACATCTGCCACTTCGCCTGTCAACACTTGTAATGAAAGGAAGACTTTAAATATTAGAAACATACCCAAAATCTGAGGAAATTATTCGCTGTTATCCCCAATTTTCATGCATTTACAGACTTGATACAGTAGAAGCGATTACGTTGATCAGAACTGCCATGTTTTGGTTACGACAATTTATAACCTAAATCTTGCTTGTCAGCTCATAGAATAGAAGAAAAACTTAAAATTATGGGAATAAACAACAAATCCAAAGAAATGATAAGCTTTTATCTCATATTTTGTACATTTTACCACTTTTATTGCGATGTCGTGAAGAGGAAACATCCATGTTCTTTGGGGTGTCCCGGAATCAGTACAGTTTTGCATTGGCGACCTCCCGATGTACACATTTTTGGTAGTGACCCATCCCTATTTATTAAGAGTATTTTCAGAAACATACATTTTCTTTCTCCTAGGTGTTTTTTTTCTCTATTTAAACATTATAGGGAGCTTTATATAACTGACACTGCTGTGAAAGTGTCCTGATCTTTGTACTTTTTCACTACTTCTATATCTCATGGTGTTGGAAACTATTTCCCCAGGCTGTGCGGTACGGGCATCTCTGATGCTATTTTTTGTTTTAGTATGATTAAGAGTAAAATTTCACTGCTGTACCAACATTAAAATCTTAATCTGTATCCGTATTCACGAATAACACTGAGACCATTCCTAACTTAATTTTTACTCCACAGCCTCCACGGGCTGTCGGGGTATTGTTTTCACCCATGGTGTTCGGGCGGGCGGTGGGAAAAAGTTTGTCCAGCCTGTATCTCAGAAACTGTAAGGTGTAGGAAGTTTATACTAGGTAGGGACATTGCTTAGGGGGTGTAGGTGTGTAACGTCATGGTGTGACCTTGATTTGTCATTTGATCTTGCCGTAGTGACCTTGAGTTTGAAAATCTTGTCTGGGCCATATCTCAGAAACCATAAGGTGTAGGAAGTTGATACTTGGTAGGGACATTGGTCAGGAGGTATAGGTGTGCAACGTCATGGTGTGACCTTGATTTGACCTTGAGGTAGTGACCTTGACCTATAAAATCTTTTCCGGTCTAGATCTCGGAAACTGTAAGGTGTAGGAAGTTGATACTTGGTAGGGACATTGGTTAGGGGGTGTAAGTGTGCAGCGTCATGGTGTGACCTTGATTTGACCTTGTCGTAGTGACCTTGACCTATAAAATCTTGCATGGGCTATATCTTGGCAATCATAAGGTGTGGTAAGTTGATACTTGGTAGGGACATTGGTTAGGCAGTGTAGGTGTGCAACATCATGGCGTGACCTTGATTTGACCTTGCCGTAGTGACCTTGACTTATAAAATCTGGTCTGGGCTGTATTTCAGAAACCGTAAGGTGTAGGAAGTTGATACTCGGTAGGGACATTGGCTAGGGTGTGTAGATGTAAAATGTCATAGTATGACCATGATTTGACCTTTGACCTTGCTGTAGTGACGTTGACCTGTGATGGCTTGTCCGGGCTATATTTGGGAAACCATAAGGTGTAGGAAGTTGATATTTGGTAGAGATGTCGGTTAGGGGTTATAGGTGTGCAACGTCATGGTGTGACCTTGATTTTACCTTTGATCTTGCATATCTGATGCTATTTTATCTCTCTACAGGGATATGTATTATTATTTTATCTCTTATATCTCTCATATCTTTTTACTTGAATCTTGGTTGTTGCACCTTTTGGTGTCTTTTGATGTAGATTAAGCACTGTTAAAGTCATATTAGAATTCAGTAAGGGTTTTCTTCCCATTGTAACAGATGATATTGCATCAAGTGAGTCACAGGTTTTGCCCCAACTCCACATATAAGCATGTATTGCCACATCTGCATGTACGGGTAATATTCAAAACATTCAAACCATAATTCGACCATACATAATTGTGATATTTTCATTGACAGCTATTCTCCAGTTAAGAAATTTTCAGCTTCATAGCTTTAAGTTTACTGAATTGTCTTGTTTTAATACTTAATCTTTACATCCAGTGCTCTGAAAGTATCCCAATCTGTGAACTGTTTCACTACTTCTATATATCATGGTGTTGAAAAATATTTCCCCAGGCTGTGGGGTACAGGCGTCTCTGATGCTATTTTAAGTATTTCTTAAATGTCAGTTAAGATTTTATGAAACCATATTCACAAACATTCCTTGCTCTTGTTTTGTTTCCGATTCCAAGAAAAACCTTCCCTTAGGTTCTAAGGTGACCTTATCTATTTGTGAATCTGGTAAGATCCAGGAAGGTATGGTTACTTGTGTTTTGTGTATTCAGCATCTGCTACATCAGGCACACCTCACTTGACCAGTGGTCACTCCACCACCTCCAGTACCACAACCTCTACCACCTCTTCAACACAACCACATCCACTACACTCCTCTCCAGACAATCCACCAGCTCACAGGAGTGCCGCTCATAACGACAACCGTAGTGCAGCAGCAGCCGGCCCTGTGCCTCATCCTGCGTCCTCTCAACTGGCGATAGGTGGTGGAGGTACGACAACAGCGGGGGCCCTGGCTGGCTTAGCGGCACAGGCGAGAACATCGATAGAAGAGCAGCAACGACAGCTCGTGTTACAGCACCAGCACATGCTTCAGCAGATGACACAGGCGGGCGTGGTATGTAGTGTTTACACGCAGATTTAGGTTGCAAATAAGAGTTAAAAACAGCAAACAACAGCGGATGGTGCAGCACCAGACAGTATAGCCTCTATTAGATGAACATGAAGGCTATGAGTTATATATTACTCAGATAAAATAGGAATCTTTTTTTTTTCATGTAGAACCTTGGGCGAACATAAATTTAGGGATGCTAGAAATGGGTTCATAAAATTGATTGTTCAAGTAATATTAAGCCAGACAATAGAGGTTGTACTGCTGTGTGGTAAAGGTTCAAAATTACTATCTGACTTTTGTTATAAGAGATCACGGTTGAGG
Source organism: Sabellastarte sp. h YS-2021 (assembly GCA_964017235.1). Taxonomy (NCBI): domain Eukaryota; kingdom Metazoa; phylum Annelida; class Polychaeta; order Sabellida; family Sabellidae; genus Sabellastarte; species Sabellastarte sp. h YS-2021. The sequence goes on from OZ024938.1 coordinate 62,441,415, forward strand.
CTTCTAAATTCCTTACATACTTGATCTTATTCCATTAGTGACACTAGTAGAAAGTTTATATTAAATGTTCTCAATACATTTTAATGTCATTGACAGAGCTCAGCAGATTTCTGGGAGACTGGGACTCCTCTGTTTGAACCTAATTACTAACACCTGTATATATTATCTAAGTATTTTTCGTGACTTTTAACAGGACCACCAGCAACAGCTGATGTTTTCCATGCTGCATCATGGAGCCTTTGGTTTGGGGCCGGGAACAATGGGGGGCCTTTCATTGGCCGGAGCAGGGAGGGCATCTACACCCCCAGGAGGGGGAGGAGGGGCCCAGCAACCCCCGACCTTGACCCCTCAGGGTCGTGGTAGCTCAGGAACAATGACCATGACACAGAGTCCGGGTGGAAAAAAGCAGCAATCAGCATCGTCAGAGAAAAATAAGGATAAAACGTGACACACAAGTGGTTGTGCTGATTCTTAAGGTGTTCAGGATAGGAATGCACAAACATTCTTAGATATTTGAATTTGTGTGGACAGTTTCGATGAACTAATACCTTCATAGCTCCAAATTTAGTCTTAATTATGTGGAAAGATTTTCAAGGAGTTTTTTTCTTGTTTGCAAGAATATAGAAGTAAATTTTGTTTCATCAGCAGATAAAATTGTTCACATTGATACTTACGTATGTTTGTACATTATTAACTTCATCGTAGGGTTTTATTCGGTATTAATAAGTTGCTACGGAAACTGTATGTGTTAACATATATATGTTTGAACATAAATTTTTGAAAGATACCTATTTTTTGGAGAAAAATATATTCGGCATAATCTTCCAATTTCTCTGGATTGAATAGAAGAAATTTCTTTGATGTCTTCTGTGTACACATGTCTGGCACTTTTAGTAATTGCTGTTGTAGTCAAGATTTCAGCATCTATATTTTTCAAACTGGAATTTTACAACCTTACAAATTTGAAGCAGGATTTGGGATTTGTTTCTATTTTTCAATCATGTTGGCCATCTTGAATTTTCACTCAGAGCAAATGTCTCAAAAATTGAATTTTTTTTTTTCCAAAAGGGCACTGTGGATTACTGGTACAAATCTTTTTCACCTAAGCCAGCTTTCTATCATTGTTGTGAATTGACAACATTGAACGATAGCAAATATCTTTGACATAACTGGGCATGCTGTTTTTGATCCGTCAGCTGACACAGTGCTCATTCATGGGCTCTGTAATGTTGTTTGTTAATTTTTGTTTTTTTCTTTAGTTTGTGTTTTATGTTGTTTATTAATGATAATTGTACAGCATTTGATTGTTATTTATGAAGCGTGTACATTCAGGAGATGAAACTGGCTGGTATTTTGTTTTTGGTTACCATGGATATGTCTATACATTTGTAAATATGTTGAATTTATAGAAATGCTTTTGGAAATCATAGGACATTCTCTCATATAGAATATAATGAGTAGTTAAATCACTGCATTGTAATAGTATGTGTGTGTAACAGTTGTGATATACACGAGAATCAGTAGTGTCAAAAATATGTCAATTTATGTAAAATAGTTTCAAAAATATGGTTAAAAGGGGGAAACAAGTATTTCAGTACTTTATGGGTGAATAAACCCAACATTGTAAGGATGCTTTTGGTTTAGTGGAGTCTTCTGCATTGTTACAAACAGGGATATTACAGGGATTTGTTGTACAGGTATCTGACAAGTATACACACAATGATAGAAGCAAACCCATACAACAGCTAACCAGCTTTTTAAAAATGATCGGGTCCTCCTTAGTGGCCTTGACATCATCAAGTTTCTCAAAGGGCCACTTAGCTCTCCTTATATTGTTGTGATTGAATAAAGCTTGTGACGGGGGTGGGGGGTGTAGTGGTTAGAGTGCTCACCTTCAACCAGTGCAGAATCTTGACCAACTAGTATGCACTGGTTCCTCCACCTGTAAACGACCCGTCACAATATGACCCTGGCTCTTGAATGCAACGTAAAACAAAAATAAAGCTTCTGACATTATATGAGAACTGTTTATTGTATACCCCAGTCCTGTCTGTTAAGAGACGTAAAGAATTAAACCCTAACTTGTAATGTTATACAGACCTCTGAACACATTTAACATTGAGTATACTTGGTGCTGTTGTCGGGGGTTTGCTATCTCTACATTCCATGACCTATTTTGGTGTAAATGTGGCAGAAGAAATATTTTTTGTATAAATCAGGAAATTGTTTTGCATGTACCAAAATTGTAAGCATACACTTGAAGCATTTTTAATACAAAAGTTTTCTTTTGAACAGTAATCTAATTGAATGTATTGTCTTGCTTAATATCACAGAAAAGAGCTATTGCATGTAAGTTATATGCGCTATAAAAGTCCTTGCTCATATGAAAGTGGCTATCATAGAAACTAAAAGATCACTTTGGTTTCAGTCCTGGGGCCTTAGGTTCGAATCGAACTTATTTCAAATTAGCATAGTTAATTCATTATTATCAGTTGTAATGGATATTACAAATTTTTCGTCAATTTAAAATCAGCTATGTTATTCTTAGGGTCGTCACGACTAGCTGACTAATGGACAAAGGTTAGAATAATGCTATTTACCGGTTCAATTTTAAAGTCGGAATAATCGTTCCATGTAGTGTAAAAGATGGCAGAACATCTGAATCCATAAAATATGTCCAGATTGCCACATAAAATAAGCTAAAATCCAGAAACAGCCACATTTTCTGCATTTATGCATTCACGTAAAACCGCAACTGTAAGTACCTTTTACCTCTTATATCGCCCACTTCCTGTCTGAAATAAACAAAGCAAAAGTTGCAAGGAAAACGGCAAATTTATTCAATTTTTCAGATTATATACTTACAAATTCCCGTTTTATCATTGTAACGTAGTGAAGTCATTTTCTGAGAGCAATATTCTAATACTGTATCTGCACTTTGAAATATCCGTAGGTGGTAGAGCCAAATTTTGCAGAAGTTTGGGATGGGCAGTTACAGGAATAAAAAGAAATCGCTTTTTTTCTGGAAAAAAATGGACCAGGCCTTACATTGAGTCTAGGTACTTGAGTTTCAGTACACACCAATTTGAAGTACGGTGTGGTTAATTTGAGCAAGTTCTATATAAAATGTGAAATAACTGCTTAAATAAGGCAAATTTTTCTGAAAATGGATAGTAAGTAATCAAATTTCACAAAGTATTGGGTTTTAATGGAATTAATGAACCTTGCCGCAACACATAAGCAACCTTATGGGTGGTAACGGAAGATTGGGGGGGGGGGGGGGGGGGGGGGGGGTCTTTTTAGAGTGGGGACTTTAATTGATGCTTTCATTGCGGTACAATAGCTTACCATGTGGGACTCCATGCTGTTCTCGGATGGCTGCAAGGCATCAGGCCAACGTCTAGGAAAAATAGACATTTATGGTGAACTCTGACCTTTCGTCCTACTTTCTCGTTGGTAAGCTGAACCCTGTTAACTGAATGTCAGAGAACCAGGACAGTCCATTGACTTATCCAGGAATTCCAAGTAAATGGATAATTACACTGAAATTTCTCCCCATAGACCTGGCCTTGGTTTCTATTTCTAATAGGATTTCTAGTTGAGTCTCGAGTGTATAATCTAAAGGCATAGTCTCAGAGAGAGAAAAGTGAAATTCACTACAATCTTTTAAGATTATTCAAAATGGAGCCAAATTCTCAAAAAAAATGTGCATAACACAAGTTCACCTTATATAATCACATATAAAGTTAGTAAGTTGGTTAAAGATCGTGTATCATTCAAAGAAATGTCCGGGGGTTTCCATAGTTGCATATTCCTTTGTCTTGTAATGGCGTCTCTGTCAAAGTATTTTTGTACCTGCCTTTTTAAACATAACTGTAAATAAGCAGAATACCTGTACAGAATAGGTGTATATTTGACTGTAAAAAGTGTAAATTGACTGTACATTAACTCAGTGGCGTAGATGAGTGTGTAGAGCAAGGAAGTGGCTATTTATTGTTACTCTGTAGAATATTTAATATTTTTTTTATTTAAGATGTAGTATAAATTTTCCCCAATATAGGTAGTTCTGGTTAATATACTAACAACACACTTAGGAATGTTTACCTGTGAAACTCAACACTGGACTCCCCCCAACCCATCAGAACAAGAGGAAGAAACTAAAAGTCAAGGACACCTGTAAAGTATGCTGTAGTATTAGCAAAGAGACAGACTAATAAGTTATTCAGAGAACCAAATTACAAAATCAGTACTTGACAAATTTTCAAATGCCTGCCTAAAATATGTGTAATAATCGCTTTTGTGGGGCTTTTACAAGAAATTTGATTACTCTAAAATTGTCACAAATATTACCTTATTACCTGTTTGTTAATAATAATTCGTAGCAAAATAGAGGATTTGTCAGTGATAATTTCACATCTTTACCCTTCAACCTTTTGCCATATACAATTTATGGTGCCTGTAAATGGAAGTGCTCTGTTCTAGCTGGTCTAACAATTGATGTACTCTTGCATTTTGTGTTTTTATAACAAAAATTTGCCATAATGGCACAATGCTTTAAACATACAGAAGAGATGTTCCGTGCTGACTACCATTCTCATGTGCCATAAGTATGAATGTTTGGGCAGAAGGTGTATTTGTCAACACCACTGTTAAGGTGGTGTAAAATTATGGTTTCTTTTTGCTAACACTGTTCTCGAAACATTCTTATTCAAAGCATTGTCTCAGAAAATAGACACTTTCAGACATTCGAAGAATAAAAAAAAATCTTTCAAATATTTTTTTCAAAATTTGCCACTCAATGAGATTCTCCTGTTTCTATAAACAGAACCATCATGCTGGTTAATGTCTAAAACACGTAATTTACTGACTTTTAATCCCATAAAGGCTAGACTTACAGCAAAACCCAGGCACAAGCATGGGTCTTGCTTCTTAATCCAAATATTTTGAAATTTCTCAAAAGGCCATTTGATGCAGTTCCAATCATGCCTGCAGGCAGATATTCCCACCTGGAGTGGCAGACCATTTTCTACCCAGCTATCCGTATCCATTTTATCTTATCCTCTTTGTCATTGTAACCTATGATCTTTTGTCAAAAAATGATTGTTTTCTCCGAGAAATTCTTTAAGAGTTATTCCAAGAATAACGGTGTTAGTAAAAGTGGTCTCCAGCACCATATCTGTTGAAAGGTGTGGTTTCTTGCTCAGTAATACCTGTAAAAGTCGAGAGGATTTGAAATCATTTGGAAGCTATTGATAGTGTGAAAGTCTTTAAGTTAATGTTATAATATTACAATAAAATCACAATTAAGGGTACTGCATTCAGAAAGAACTTGGTAACGTTGAATTAAGTTTCTAAATATATACTAGTGCAGGGTCAGTTGATTATGTTCCATTTCGGTGTCCCTTTGAAAAATGTCAAAGTTGGGGTTTACTTCCCGTTCAACAGCCAGGGCAGTACTGTTCAAAGAAATTGTCATAGAATATCCCAAAAAAATATGAGACAAAAATTCATAAATTCTTCAGACTTTAGGTTTGGATTTTAAGTTCTTCCCACAAGTGTAACAGTTGACAATGGAGATGCTGGTTGTCAAGTTTCATCACAGTATTTCAAATAGTCTCGACACCAAGATATTGATGCCGCCGACCCTGCCCTAATATCTACAATATTTAAAAGATGATCTCAAAACTTCTAGCTATAATATTAATGCACATGTCAGGTAACAATGCATTTAACATCAGTTTGTATAAAAGAAAGTAATCCATGTCACCTAGTAGATCAGATTATTCTTAATTAACTTCAGTAAGTTCAGAACTTAGTTTCACTATTTGTCGAATTATTGTATCCAGTGAGGGCATCTGGAGGATACTACTGATTAGCATGCCTTATGTCACTGCGAAAAGAGATATTTTCACCCTCAATACTACCAGGTCAAAACTAGATCACCAGAATATTTTTATACTTTATAGTTGGGTAAATTTGTCTGCAACTGAATTTGGCCTCATTTTGAAAAATTAAATGGTCTTGCCAGGCATGTCTTTGAGATTTATCTACTTTGTTTTTTTAACAAAGTCCCGATATTTACTTCAGAAATACACCAGATAGTGCTACTCAAAGGTATTTGTATTATGAGAATTGGAGTACGTGTGTAAACAACTAGGGTGGATAATGGGGGTTGTACTGCAGTGTATAACATGTATTTGTTAACTGGGACCAGTTTCACGAACCCTCCTTTTGAAAGGTCCTCCTTTAGTAAAGGAAGGTTAATTTTTTTTTCCTTTGGGAAGGCTACCTTAAATTTCAGTTTCACAAAGCCTCCTTTAACTCTCCTTCCTTGAAACTTAAGGAGGGAGCAAATGTTCTTTAAAGTTATTAAACTTTACTGGAAGGACACTTCCTTAAATTTAAGGTAGGTCCTCAGCTTCCTTGATATTGAATTGAGTCCTCAAGGTCTCTTTTAAGGAAGGAGGCTTTGTGAAACAGATTTTTTAAAGGAGGGAGAAATTTAAGGAAATCCTTAAATTTAAGGTGACCTTTATCTTAAGGAGGCTTCGTGAAACTGGCCCCTGGTGCTGTACTTGCAAAAAAGGATCAAGCTGAGCCAGAAAGGAGATTGAAATTTATTGAAAATGGCATGGCTAAGCCTTGGGTTAAATCAATATTCACAAACTTATGTATTCCAGAAGATTCACCCAGACTTTGTCCAAACTATTGTCCAATTTGATGGGTGGATCAAAGTAAAGCCAAAAATTAGCTAAACTCGTTTTTTGGAATACACTCATTTATTTTGGGAAATGTTCTATAGTCCGCAAGTTATATGTATGCATTGATATGGTATGTCAAATATTATTTTTCTAGTAATTGAACATATTGTTCTTCAATACATTTATCAATAAAAATACCTCTATGAAGTTTTACAGGTGTATTTTATTAAATTATGGCAGTATGGTAAAGAGGTCCTGTAGTTAAGCACCTCCCTCCATGCTTAATAGGTTGGACTCCCAACTCCTGACCCCAAGGTGCTAACACTTAATGTCATGCAAAATTGAGATCTTGATTAGTTTGATCAGTGTGAACAGTTTCTGTGTATTATTACAGAAACTTTGGGCTATCTCTTAAAAATGGCAATGCACTAAAGATTTAATAGAATAGAGTTTTAGTGCTCTTTTTGAGTGTTGTTCATTGTGACGACATGATTTTTACCCTACAGCCTGTTGGGGTAGTGTTGTCACCTATGGCATGAAGATAAGCGGCCGGGTGAGTGGGGGGAAAATGTTGTCTGGGCTGTATCTCAGAAACTGTAACCTGTAGGAAGTTGATACTTTGTAGGGACTTTGGTTGGGGGGTGTAGGTGTACAACGCCATGGTGTGACCTTGATTTAACCTTTGACCTTGCCGTAGTGACTGAGTTTGAAAATCTTGTCTGGGCTATATCTCATAAACTGTAAGGTATAGGAAGTTGATACTTGCAAGGGACATTGATTGGATGGTGTAGGTATCCAAGGTCCTGGTGTGACCTTAATTTGATCTTACTGTAGTGACCTTGATCTTTAAAATCTTGTCTGGGCTTTATCTCAGAAACCAGAAGGTGTAGGAAGAGGATACTTTGGACATTGGTTAGGAGGTGTAAGTGTTGAACATCATGATGTGACCTTGATTTAACTTCAGCCTTGCTGTAATGACTGACCTTTAAAGTCTTGTCCAGGGATGTCTTGGAAACTGTAAGCCGTAGGAAGTTCATACTGAGTAAAGACATTGGTTGGTGATGTAGGTGGGCAATGTCATGCTGTTACTTGATTTGACCTTGTTGTAGTGACTTTGACCTTTAAAATTTTAAAATCTTGTTTGTGCCATATCTCAGAAGCTGTAAGGTGTAGGAAGGGATAGTAGTTGGGGGTGTAGGTGTACATTGTCATGGTACATTTTCTCTCTCTTAAACATTATTTGGACCTTTACAAAGCTGACCTCATTTGCCCTGAAAGTCTCCTGGGCTGGTTTCACTAATCCTCCATTGGAAAGGACCTCCTTTAGTAAAGGAAGGCAATTTTTTCCCTTTCGGAAGGCTACCTTAAAATTCAGTTTGACAAAGACTCCTTTAATTCTCCCTACCAAAGGTCTTCCTTAAAACTTGAGGGAGCAAATGTTCATTAAAGTTATTAAACATTCCTTGAAGGACACTTCCTTAAATTTAAGGTAGGTCCTTAGCTTCCTTGAAATTTAAGGGAGTTTTCAAGGTCTCATTTGTGAAACTGAGATTTAAAGGAGGGAGAAATTCAAGGAAATCCTTGAATTTTAGGTGACCGCAATCTAAAGGAGGCTTCAAGAAACCGGCACAGACCTTTGTACTGTTTCACTACTGCTATATCTCCTGGTGTTTGAAACTGTTTTCCAGGGTATGGGCATCTCTGATGCTATTTTTTCAAAAGTGTAAGTAATGGTTATTACTTAATTCTTTTGTAATAGGTTTTCATTACTTTTATTCCTGGTGCAAGTGTCTGTATGCACTGTGCTCTTGTGGGGCTTTAGGGTGACCAGTTATTTCATCAACATTCCTACCCTTTATTCCTTGTTTAAAAACTAGTAAATTTGGAAGGTATAAGACTTATTCTTTTCAGGCCTTTTACTCGGGTATATGTAATATCAGGTAGTTGGTAGCACAGGCTTCAGTAATACCCATGGGCTGAACTCAAAATTCCCCTTTGCTTTTCTTAAGGGAAGGAAAAAGTAGGGGACCGGGTCATTCTGGTTTGGCACCTGGACCCAGATTTAAAAACCTCCTTAATGCATGTATTTCCTTAAATTTTTCCCTCCTTTAATGTAACTCCATTTTACCAAGCCTCCTTCCTTAAAGTAGACCTTGAAATTTCAAGAGAAGCCCCTTAAATTTTTAGGAAGTGTCCTCCAAGGAATGTTTAATAATTTGCTCCCTCCACAAGTTTCAAGGGAGTCCCTTTTTAAAGGAGGCATTGTGAAACTGAATTTTAAGGTGGCATTCCCTCAATTAAGGTCTTTTCCAAAGGAAGCTTTGTGAAGCCAGTCTCAAGGATCTAGTAAGGCCTTGGTAAATGGATAATTGGATGCATGAGGTTAAATCAGGCCCGAGTAAGCTTTCCACCATCCATTGGGTAGTTATTCTGGCTATGTTACCTAGGATATATTAACAAAATATAGTAGAAAATGTTTATTTGAAATTAAATTTTTATTAGTTAATAACTTGCCTAACAGATAAAGGAGTCTCACACTACTGTTGCTGCTTTTCATTTTGGGGGACCTTTCTTTAGTAGATTTATAAAAAGAAAAGTGAATCAAAGAGAAAAACTCCATACTCGCCAACTACTGAAGAGTCCTTTTGGTGGAACCAGCTTTCTGTCAGGTAAGATATTAGTGCATATATATGTAATAGAGTTTTCCAATTTCCATGTTGAAGCTTCTAGTATATTAAAGAGACATGTTGGTATTAACATCTGAGACCCCCATCAAGATACATCATGCAATAAAATAATATCCAGTCTTAAAGTAAAACAAGTTTCTTTGAATGTGAATGTTTAATAATTCAATATAACCACAAAAATGGTATTATAATAATAATCAGCGTCAGAATTCCTATTACAATAATGTTTTTAAATGCAATAGCATACATATCAACATGTTTCTGCTGACATTAAAAGTTCCAAAATGGGATACAAAACTCTTGCTATAGATTGCAGAAAAATGTAAGCACTACCCAGTTTTGTAAAGAAGATTTGTACTAGAATGCACTTGCCACAATAAAACAACCTACCGATGATATCCATGATGAAAAGATACAATAATGAGATATAAATCCTGATTTATGAATTTCAACCTTGAAAAGGTTTTAAAAAGGTAATAAATAAAATTAAAAATAAATAAATTTAAAAGAAACTAAAGCAAGAATGAAAGGATCTTGCAAATAGACAAAAAAAAAATTTAAAATTCAAACAAGTATTCTACAACCAATTAAATAGGTCACCTGTAACTCAGACTCTAGTAAGGATAAGACTGCCATAACTGTTTGCCTTGTACGGAAGCAACAATTATTCTTCTGACTTTGAAATCCACAATTATTAGCCATAAAGATCCATGAGTAATTGTACTAGACCACCTTTTTGGCAAATCTCATGGTAATACATTATCTGATCAAAGTAACAATCCAAAATCTTAAGGAATTCACACATTTCTGTGTTGCGAAACTAACAACATGCTAACATTTAGTAGCCTTCACCTGCAAGAGTTAAAAACAATAGCATCGGAGATGCCTGTGCCCCACAGCCTGGGGAATTAATTATATCCTCGAAAAGCGGGGATACTATGGATCACGCATGGTCATTGTACACATCCACAGAGATTTTCTTGTATTCAACCTACAAGCCACATTTTTGGGGGGATTTATTTTTAACTTTGCAAGTGGCTTGCTATGGCAGAGATATGGACACCCAATTATTTTGGTAGCCCAGGAGTCAAAATTATGCTGTGGGGAGTCAAAAATGTTAAAATTTTGACTAATTTTGACTATTACTTGTGTTCAAGCTGTAGGGCACAGTTTCTTTCAGATTTATTTTATATTTAGTGCATGAATTGGTGGGTATGACGTCTCACCACCCTATCTTTTAGGGTGCTTATGATTCGCTGATTATTGGCCCTAGACATTTGGATGGTAAACCAACTCATAGGATATCATGTGCTAGGAATCTTCTGATGTGGTCCGATTTGACCTTTGCCCCCTCCTTCAAGGTGAAATGAGGATAGCCAAAGTTAAAAGTGCTTAGAACTCGCTTATTGTTGGTCCTAGAGGTTTGAAATGTGAAACCAACCTATAGGAAATCATGGGTTAGGATTCTACTGATGTGGTCCGATTTGACCTTGGGCCCCTCCTTCAAGGTCAAATGAGGATAGCCAAATTTAAAAGTGCTTATAACTCGCTTATTATTAGTCCTAGAGGTTTGCAATGAAACCAACCTATAGGAAATCATGGGCTATGAATCTTCCAATGTGGTCAGATTTGATCTTGGGCCCCTGCTTCTAGGTCAAACGATGATAGCCAAAGCTTAAAGTGCTTATAAGTCGCTTATTATTGGTCCTAGAGGTTTGCAATGTGAAACCAACTTATAGGAAATCATGGGCTGCGAATCTTCTGATGTGGTCAGATTTGACCTTGGACCCCTCCTTCAAGGTCAAACAACAGCCAAACTTTAAAATGCAGGAATCCTCATCCTCTATGTCTTTTATTATTGCTTCTATATGTTTGCTATGTTCGGGGATACACCGCCAGCTCACAATAAAGTGAGCGGCATAAGTCTAGTTTTCAGCACCATGCGATATATAAGCTAAACAGAAAAAGATCAGGAGACTTTCGGAGCAAACAGTGTCGGTTATATAAAGATCTAAATAATGTTTAAGTACAGAAAATACGTCTAAGATAGAGAAAATGTATGTAAAAATAAAGGATTAAAACAAGACAATTCAATAGCAAGATGATAGCATTAATCAGTAAACTAAACTTTTTGAAGCTGTAAGATTTATTAATTGAAGGATAGCTCCCAATTGAAATAGCACAATTAAGTAAAAGCATGTAGAATAATAACTTGCAGCAATTCATATATCTTTGTGATAAGAGAAATATGTCTCAAATATGGCAGGTGAACACACTTGGGCAGAGCCATGGTAAAGGTCACAATGATTTGGTATAACTATACTTCCAACCAGTGACTCGCCCAAAAATCAACTTCCTACACCTTACAGTTTCTGAGATGGGGCCCAGACAAAATTTTAAAGGTCAAGGTTACTGGTCAAATCAAGGTCACACCAAGATGTTGTGCACTTACAGCCTCTAACCATGTCCCTATCCAGTATCAACTTCCTACAATTTACAGTTCCTGTGATATAGCCCGGAAGAGAATTTAAAGGTAAAAGTCACTACAGCATGGTCAAAGGTCAAATCAAGGTCACACCATGACATTCCATACCTACAATGTCTCTAAAAATATCAACCTTTTACACTTTACAGATTCTGATATACACCTTACAATTTCTGAGATATAGCCTGGACAAGATTTTCAAACTCGAGGTCACTATAGCAAGGTCAAAGATCTAATCTAAATCACACCTTGATATTGCAAACCTGCAACCCAACTAATATTCCTACCAAGAATCAACTTCCGACACACTAGATTTACAGAAATATGACCCAGACAAAATTTTAAAAGTCAAGGTTACTATGGCTAGGTGTAAGGTCAAATCAAGGTCAAACCATGATGTGCAACTACACCCTCTTCCCAATGTCCCCATCCAGTATAAACTTACTACCCCATATGAATTTCTGAGATATAGACCGGACAAGACTTTCAAACTCAAGGTCACTATGGCAAGGTCAAATCATTAGTTTTACTGATACACCCCTCAGTCAATGTCCCTACCAAGTAGCAACTTCATACACCTTACAGTTTGTGAGATACAGCCCAGACAAATTTTTTGGCCCTGCTAAGCTGCCCACCCACTCATCCGGATGCACGTCAGATGTTGGAAGACAATACCTGGACCTCCCTTAACGGCTGTGGGGCAAAACGATACACTTGAATAAATTATAGAAAGAAACTATGCTAAAAATAACTAAGACACGGGGAGAGTTGATTGAGAAAATAAAGTAGAACAGATTACACAACCAGAAACATAGCAAGTGTGTAACATGTACCAATAATGAACAGATTTTCAATTGACCACAACATAGGATGATTGATGGTAATAAGACATTGACAATCTCCAAAACACTAGGGCTGCAACAATTCTTTGCTTACTCAAAAACGAAACAAATTCAAAGTATAACTTGAGTCAAAGTAAACTGGGTATTCAAAAACAACTAAAGTAAACATAAGATCAACTTCAATATTTGATTTTTCTTTAATAAATTTATCAATATTTGATATTTTCTAATATGAGGCACTTTGGTTATCAATTTCTATTTGTTATACTCTTGCAAACTTTTACTTTTTGTTAAACAATATTTTAACAGAACAGTATTTTAACATAAAATATTTCATTAAAAAACTTGAAATCTAACAATGTTCCATTATTGCATTGTAAATTTGTCATCACCTCATTATTGATTGAACTATTAACATTCTTCGACATTTTTGCATTTTGGCCATTTTATAAGACGTAGTAAGTCCATATGAAACAAGGAATCCAGGCATGTTTTCTGACTCTTGCAGCCTAACAGAACACTGACAACCTTAAATATACCAGTTATCCACAGTACACTTATACACTTAAACTTAGCTAATTACAATCTTATTAAGTAAAACTCCATTCAAAGTTGTCAACGGTACACTTAAAACTTGTCCAAGTACAATCTTAATAGGTAAAATTTATTTACATTTGTTAACAGTACACCTAACACAAGTGCTGGGACGGTTAGTAGTTCATACAATGAATTGATCAACGGCGGCATCACCTTTGATACATCAAGTGTAACCACGTGGAATCACTCCAAGTTAAACCCCCATTTTCGCCCAAACTGTCTTTTCTTCACATTTTGTTTTAATATATTGCCAAAAAATACCAAAGAAGTCTGTTACCTCATGTTTTCTAATTCGCATATGTTGTTTTAACATATTTCAAGGAAATCCCACACAATTTTGTGACCTCACATTTTGCAACTTGCATATTTTAACAATGATATTATTCAAATAAGATTTTGTTATTTTGTTTGTTGATATTATTTTATTTATTTATTTATTCATTGACGTACACAAAGTACACACAAATGAATATGTTTAGTTGTGCTTGTGTAGTGACTTTGTCATTTTTAATGTCTGTCGATTAAATCTAATGATTAATTAATCGGAGATGGTCGATAATCGAGTCTCTACAAACTGCCAAGTGACAGCTCTACTTAACACTTGTCTGAGTACAATCTTGTAAATTAGAAAGTAAAATTCCATTTACAGTTGTCAACGGTACAAATACAACTTGTACTATCTTCATTTTATAGTATAATCTTGTTACAGGTAACATGCCACCAACAAAGTTGTCTGGGGTTTTTTCAGTATTAAAAATGATGAACTTTTAGAAAAATGCATGTAGTTAAAATTCCAATTAATTTGCACATTTAATAAATAAATTAAATTTTTATAAGTTAATACCTTACCCAAAGGACAATTGCTATACCGGTCGGCGCGACCAGTCCCGCCAAACGACAGAAAAAGCTGTCTTGTTATTAATTTGATTATTTAAGAGACATTCAATCCTTAGACCTTCAAGAGAGTATTCAAGATACAATTTCCATACCTTGAACCCTTTGTTAACTGTTACTTGATTGCAGTTAGTTTTAGTTTGCAAAAATGGGTTCTTATTTTCTAAAAAAAACTAGACTAAGGACGCATCTGTGGCCAGATGCTGGATGTATCCTCCGACAAAGGCCAAGTAACATAGTTTAGAAGATAAACTTGCAAATTTAATAAGTAAATTAAATTTTTATAAGTTAATACCCTATCCAATGGACAATTGCTTATCCGGTCGGCGCAGACCGGCCCGCCAAACGCCAGAAAAAGACGTCCTGTGTTGCCACTAGCTGGCCGGTCCGTAGTACTGTGCACTCCCCAGATGGCGCTTCGTACTTCCTTCCTGTCTAGACAACCTGATGTCATAGCATCTTTTTCGTTGTCTAAACCTATTAGACCCCTAGTAAGCTGATAGCGGGGTCGGTGGGAGGGTCTTGTGTGTCCATTGGATAGGGTATTAACTTATAAAAATTTAATTTACTTATTAAATTTGCAATTTTATTGCGTTAATACATCCTATCCAATGGACAATTGCTGAATAACTACCGCTTGGTCGGCGGGTAAGTTACTAGGGACTTATGTGAACTCACAAGTAATAGCAAATTTTAAACCTACAATCTAGGCTGACTTCGTCAGAAGACCTATAGGTCCAGGCCTGGGTTGACTTTAAGGTCAGGAAACCCTGCAAGGCCATGGTCGGTTGCCAGCAGCCGGTTACCCGGGGCTATACCGCCGTCGCCCCCCCCCCTTTTTTGCAGACCTGCTCTGAGGTAGGGGAAGAGAGGGATGAGTTCAGTCCCAGAGTGCAAATAAACCTGCCGAAGGAAGCACGCCACACTTAATTCTTATGTACATGAAGAACTGTTATGCACATATACAAATCTCCTCAATCTAAGGGCCACTTGTGGGTCTGCTGAGCAGCCACTACCTAGCCCAATTGGTAAAGCTCCGAATCAGCCCAAGCCCCGACCTTCATATAGAACTGTGTGAAGGTATTGTGACTTCAGTGGTGGGCTGACAAGATTGGATCTAAGGAGACTCCCGACTGGAAGACCTTAGAAGCAGCCAAGGCCCTGACATCATGGGCTTTAACCTGATGTTAAAAGTGTGACTCCTGGTCAGAGAGCTCATAACATAGGATCACAGTCAGATCACAGATAGTGGCAGGTGAGATGTCTTTGTTGAAACCTTTTTAAAGGAGACAAAAACCACCTCCTTATTCTGCCTGATGTCTGAGGTCCTGTCCAAATAGTAGCACAATGCTCTGACCAGACAGAGGGACCTGTCAGACTTGAGGGATCTATCCAGAGTCGGGGCCAG
This sequence comes from Sabellastarte sp. h YS-2021, assembly GCA_964017235.1. NCBI lineage: Eukaryota > Metazoa > Annelida > Polychaeta > Sabellida > Sabellidae > Sabellastarte > Sabellastarte sp. h YS-2021. The sequence goes on from OZ024938.1 coordinate 62,457,029, forward strand.
GGCTGTTATAACCCCAGGGGCCACACTGGACACTCTATGGCCAGCTGATTCTAGGATAGAAAGCTGGGTGATGGATACAGGGACACCTTTGACCAATCGGATTGGTGTTCAATATATCAGTTTTGCCAGGCATGAATCTCACTTTTGCACTTGCCCGACACAAGGGCCAAGAGGAATACCGTCTTGAAGGTCAAATGCTTCAAGGGGGCCTCCTTGATTGGATCAAATGGATTCTTAGCTGGTGCACGGCCAGTGAGAAGTTCCAGGAGGGTATGCCACTCCTGCCTCTGGGTCTGTCTCTGAGGAAACTATCCAGGAGACGAGCGAGATTTTTGTCCTTACTGATGTTGAAGGGTGAATTCCCAGTTATCAACAATGGGTGACCTATAACCATCAATGGTGCTGGGCTGTTTGCCAAGCATGTATCTCACTTCTACGCTTGCCCGAACCCAGGGCCAAGAGGAAAACTGCCTTGAAGGTCAAATGCTTCAAGGAGGCCTTTAATTGGTTGAAAATGAACCTTGTCAGCTGGTGCAAAAACCAGGGAGAGGTTCCAGGAGGGGGTTCCCCTCCGGCCTTTGGGTCTGTCTCAATGGAAGCTATCCAGAAGACGAGTGAGATTTACATCCTTACTAACATTGATGGGTAAATTCTAGACTATCAGCAATGGCTGACCTGTAACCATCAATGGTACTGGGCTGCAACTTCCTGTCCTGAAACAGGTACCTAAGGAAGTAAACAACTGACGTAACAGGTGGTGCCCGAAGTCCACCTGATGAATGATACATCACTTGGTAAAAAATGACCCATTTGCCTCATAGACTGATCTGATTGACCCCCCTTTGAGGAGCCTCAATTCTTGCTGCCACTGCCTCAGACAAGTCCTGCTCCTCGATTGCTGAGGCTCTAGGAGCCCTGCATGGAGATTAAGATTTGTCAGATTTCTGTGAGGGATCTGATCGAATGGCAGTGAACAGGCTGGACAGACTGGGCAGGCTCAGTGGGATATGGCTGGACATGGCCACTAGATCCCAAAACCAAGGCATATTGGGCCACCCCGGAGCAATCAGAATGATTCTCTTACATGGGGAGTCTTGCAACTTCTCCACCACTTTGCCCAATATGGCTGATGGTGAGAAGGTGTATGCTTTTAGATCCTACCATGGCCGACTGAGCACATCCACTGCTGTGGCCAGGGGATCTGGTACCGGTGACACAAAACAGAGGCGACTTGTTGTTGAACCTCGTGGCAAATAAGTTTATTTTGGGCCGGTGCCACCTACTGCATAGAGTGGAAGACCCCTGGAAGGAGAAACCACTGTTGGGATGGTCTGGACTAGCCTGGACAGCCTGTCTGCTACCATATTAGGCCGGCCTGGAATGTGTCGTGCTTTAGAGTCACTTGTTTCCTGGTACACCAGGTCAAGATTCTCCATGGCACAAAGTGGGCCCGACCTCATTCCTCCTTCCTTTATGTATGACACTACTGTGGTGTTGTCAGTTGCTACAAGTACTATCTTGTTGAGCAAAGGTCGTGGAACTCTTTTAAAGCCAGAAAGGCTGCCTTAAGTTCTAGATAGTTTATATACAACTGGCTTCCTGGAGGGGACCAGGTTGCTCTTGCCAAGTGCTCATCTAAATGAGCGCCCCACCCTTCTATTGATGCGTCTGTAAATATTTGCAGAGCATGTTTTATTGGGTGTAATGGTTGGCCTGTAAGTGCATTGTCTTCCTTCAGCCGCCATTGTAAATGGGGGTGCAGGGACCTGGGAACTTGGATCACCTTTTGCATTGATTCTGGATACCCTCTAGTTGTTTTTGAGATGCCACTGTATGGGTCTCATATGAAGTCTGCCTAGATTAACATACTTTTCTGTAGATGTTAGTAACCTATCAAGGACATGAATTCCCGGACCGGGCAAGCCGGTAGGGATAGTAGTTTTAACAGTCTCTTGAAGGTTCTGTCACCAGTCCAGAGTCGGTCGGAACCGATCAGACCTGAAGTCGAACTGGTAGCCTACAAAATCGAAGTCTTGTTTGGGTTCCAGCTCTGATTTCTCTAAGTTCACTAGCCAACCTAGTTGCTGACACATTATTTACTAGGTCCTGTGAATGTTGGAGACAAGCCTGGTGGGAGCTGGCTCTCACCAACCAGTCGTCTAGGTACTGGTGGCTTCTTAAATCCTTGTGTATGGCCATCAATTTCACCTGCTTTGGTATCACGGTGAACTCCAAAGGTGCTGTGGACAAACCGAATGGCAGGGCCTTGAACTGGTATGCCCGACCTTGGATGTGAAATCTCAGGCATTTCCTGGATTGTTCTTGTATAGGTATATGGACGTAGGTGTCCCTCCTTCAACATTTGTACTACCTAGGGTCCAGTCCCCAAGGCTTCCTAAGTTCCAAAAAAGGGCTTAGTCTGGACCCTATAGGCAGATTGTGTGCCACATTTGGGACATTTGGGTATTCTGACAAACATTTTCTGTCCCTCCGGATACTGGTCCGGTCTGGTGACAATGATCCAGATTAACAGTCTCTGTTCTTATTGTGGTCTGGTGGGGCTGAAACAACTTTTCACATTAATAGACTCTTCGCCCCGGGCCAGCAGCCTGCAAGGTGCAGCATTTACAGAGCAATTGTCATTGGTGAGATGTCTGACCCCTGGCCGGACATGATGACAAAATTTATTATCTCTCCAGTCAAGTCCAGCACTGATAACAGGTTTTTTTTTTGTTTTTTTTTTTTTGTGATAGGTGTGATAAGGGAAGGTTGCCTGGCAGTAGCTTGGGACACTGTCATATCACTGTCATATCACCAAGCCCACTGACTTGTCTAAGAATTCTCTGTAACCAAATTTACCTTAGGCAACTCTGTCCGGTACCAGGACTCCATATCCGGTACTTTACTGTAACCAGTAATTCTCTGTAACCGGCAAAAAACTGGCAGGCTGAGTAGCCAGCACCCTGTTAGTATACTTTGTAACCGGTAGGTTGAAGCAATTGCACAAGGCTGTGTAGCTAGTACCAGCCGGCACACTCTGTAACCAGTGGTTGAAGCAAGTGTACAGGGCTGTGTAGCCAGTACCAGTCGGTACACTCTGTAACCAGTTGTTGAAAAAAGTGTACAGGGCTGTGTACCCAGTACCAGCGGGTACACTCTGTACCTAGTTGTTGAAGTAAGTGTACAAGGCTGTGTAGCCAGTACCGGCGGGTACACTATGTACCTAGTTGTTGAAGCAAGTGTACAAGGCTGTGTAGCCAGTACCAGCCGTACACTCTGTAACCAGTTGTTGAAAACAATTTAACAACTATCTTCTGTGTTGAATTCAGCTTGCTGTAGGTTTCCTCCATTAATTGAAGTATTTCTTAAATCGCACGTCTTGTTTGAAGATTTGACAGTTGGTGGGAAAACCCTTGTAATCTATTTTTAGAAACACTTGGTGTTCGGTGTGTCACGTGACCAGCCTGCTGGTCGGAAAGACACGCGATTGGCTGATTGGAGTTCGTCAGTTGCCGCGTTCTTTTGTGATAATTAAACATGCAAATGCGCAGTATACTGCTCATCCACAAACCCCACTACCGACAACGAAGGTCGGTTCATGAGAGAAGGACTGGTATCACAGTAGATGTAAGTTGTGAAGAACGCAGTTCTAACCTTCCTGGTCGGTGAAAACACGTGACCAGCTTCGTGATTTGGTCGGAAGGACACGCGATTGGCTAACTGGAGATGACATCAGTATTCGCGTTCTTTGTGTGATGCTTTACCAGCAAGTTTACAGTCCACAAAACCCCACTACCGACAACAAGGTCGGGTCTGTAAAGCAGGGACTGTAGTCACAGTAGACGTGAGTTCTGAAGAACGCACTTCCGACCTTCCTGGTCGGTGAAAACACGTGACCTGCTTCGTGATTGGTCGGAAAGACACGCGATTGGCTGACTGGATATGACGTCAGAGGTCGCGTTCTTTTGAGCTGGCCGGCCGGCTGATGCTTTTAAAGCAGAGAAGCCTGGGCCAGTGCGCTCTGTAGATGAAGTCCTAGCCGGTCTGAAGTCGACTCTTCTTTTCAGCCGGCTGTACACTCAAACCAGTTTCCTGGCCATCCACCTCCCTTACTACTGACATAAGAGCCGGGTCCACAAGGGAGGGACTGAGAGTGATTAAAGATGAAGTTCCTTCTATGTAAATACTAGGTGAGGTCGGCTGAACATGAGCTTGCCGGTCGACTAATGCTTTACAGCAAAGATGTCTGAACCAGTGTGCTCTGAAGAAATCTGAAGAATTCATCTCTTGCTGCTGATGTACATATATATAAGCTTACCGGTCGACTAATGCTTTAAAGCAAAGATGTCTGGACCAGTGCGCTCTGCAGAAATCTGAAGAATTCATCTCTTGCTTCAGATATACATATATATATATAAGCTTACCGGTCGACTAATGCTTTAAAGCAAAGATGTCTGGACCAGTGCGCTCTGAAGAAATTTGAAGAATGCACCTCTTGGGGATTTCCTTCTATTTGCAGTGTTCAAAACTACGTAGATTGAAGTTTTCCGTGATTACTATTCGTAGTACTAGAAAAGACGTTTCTATGGTGATTGTAGCTGGAAGGTTACAGCAGGTACATACAACAAATAACACGGATAAAAATACCTTGTAAGTAGTATATCCATTATATTTCTAAATATTGTCGATCTGCCCCTAACAACACCATTGTTGAATGGGAGGAAACTAGAAAATGGCTGCCTTCATATTTCTCGTAGATTACTGCCCTATCATCAACACTAAATTGAGTCAACTAGGGAGCGTTTCCAGCAGATTTCTCGATGTATATCCGTGCTTGGTATGTAGGTAACACTTTAACAATAAATTATTTGCAAATAAGGTATAAAATCCATCATAATGCACACTTTTCCTTAAAATATCTGGAGATTGTTGAAAACACGTTCGCACAGTACACGCGCCAAACGAAAAAGATGCTATGACGTCAGGTTGTCTAGACAGGAAGGAAGTACGAGGCGCCATCTGGGGAGTGCACAGTACTACGGACCGGCCAGCTAGTGGCAACACAGGACGTCTTTTTCTGGCGTTTGGCGGGCCGGTCTGCACCGACCGGATAAGCAACTGTCCATTGGATAGGATGTATTAACGCAATAAAAAGCATTTTTCGTTAATAAGCAAGCTGAAAGCACTTTTAAGTTTGCCTAACCTTATTTGACCCTGTAGCAGGGGCCCAAGATGAAGTCTGACCACATCAAAAGATTCGCAGCCCATGATTTCCTATAAGTCGTTTTCACATTGCAAACCTCTAGGACCAATAATAAGCAGGAGGGGCCCAAGGTCAAATCTGAGTAAAAGCTCTCCGAAAAGTAGGTGAATGAGTTATTTGAGAAAAATTGGCTATCTGCAATACTTTTAGAGATAATTCACATTTACTCATTTTGAGTAGGTGAATAATTAGCTATGGGTCTGAAACTTCACCAAGTGAAAGCTCTCCCAAAAGTAGGTGAATGAGTTATTTGAGAAAAACTGGCTATCAGCAATACTTTTAAGAGATAATTCGCATTTACTCATTTTGAGTAGGTGAGTAATTATCTACGGGTCTGAAACTTCACCATGTGAAAGCTCTCCCAAAAGTACATGAATGAGTTATTTGAGAAATACTGGCTATCTGCAATACTTCTAGAGATAATTCACATTTATTCATTTTCAGTAGGTGAATAATTAGCTACGGGTCTGAAACTTCACCAAGTGAAAGCTCTCTCAAAAGTAGGCGAATGAGTTATTTGAGAAAAATTGGCTATCTACAATACTTTTAGAGATAATTTGCATTTACTCATTTTGAGTAGGTGAGTAATTACCTACGGGTCTGAAACTTCACCATGTGAAAGCTCTCCCAAAAGTAGATGAATGAGTTATTTGATAAGAATTGGATATCTGCACTACTTTTAGAGATAATTAGCATTTACTCATTTTGAGTAGGTGAATAATTAGCTACAGGTCTGAAACTTCACCAAGTGAAAGGTCTCCCAAAAGTAGGTGAAGGAGTTGACAAAAATTGGCTATCGGGAATACTTTTAGAGATAATTTGCATTTACTCATTTGCAGTAGGTGAGTAATTACCTACGGGTCTGAAACTTCACCAAGTGAAAGCTCTCCCAAATGTAGGTGAAGGAGTTATTTGAGAAAAATTGGCTATCTGCAATACTTTTACAGATAATTCGCATTTACTCATTTTGAGTAGGTGAGTAATTACCTACAGGTCTGGAACTTCAGCATGTGAAAGCTCTCCCAAAAGTAGGTGAATGAGTTATTTAAGAAAAACTGCTATCTGCAATATTTTTAGAGAAAATGCAGAATTACTCATTTTTAGTAAGCAAGTAATTTAGCCACAGGCCTAATTTAGACATAAAGCCTACCAATAGAATACTGTGGTGCACCCTCTAATATACCTTGCAAACTTGAGAAGGCTAGCTATAATATTTTTTTTCGTTAGAGCGGTAATGGTGAAATCTCTCTACACACTGCGGCTATCCAGTGGATACAATGATTTACTCAACAGTGAGAACCTGAAAGTAGATATTGGTAAGCTATGCCATGACATAGAGGTCTGCAATTTCACTCTGTTATAGCTGACCAAAAATTATGTGAATAACATATTTAAACAAAATACTGTAAATGTAATAGTTTTCACGTTATAACTGATTTACTCAACAGTGATAACATCAAAGTAGCTATTACTCAGCTATGCAATGAGCTACATGTCTGGATTTTTTTTATGTTATAGCTGACCCAAAATTAGGTGAACAACATATTTAAGCAAAATACTGTAAATGCAATAGTTTTCAAGTTACAACTGATTTACTCAATAGTGAGAACCTGAAAACAGCTATTGCTCAGCTATGCCATGAGCTATAAGTCTGTAATTTCTCGATGTTATAGCTGACCCAAAAGTAGGTGAACAACATATTTTAACAAAATACTCCAAATGCAATATTTTTCAAGTTACAAGTCATTTACTCAACAGTCAGTACCTGAAAATAGCTATTGCTCAGTTGTGCCATGAGCTACAGGTCTGTAATTTCACTATGTTATAGCTGACCCAAAAGTAGCTGAATAACATATTTACACAAATTTCTGTAAATGCAATAGTTTTCCAATTACAACTGATTTACTCAACAGTGTGAACTTCAAAGTAGCTATTACTCAGCTATGCAATGAGCCACAGGTCTGGAACTTCACTATGTTATAGCTGACTCCGAAATAGGTGAATAACATATTGAAACAAAATACTCTAAATGTAATACTTTTGAAGTTATAAGTAATTTACTCAACAGTGATAACCTAAAAGTAGCTATTACTCAGCTATGCCATGAGCTACAGGTCTGAAATTTTACTATGTTATAGCTGACCCAAAAGTAGCTGAATAACATATTTATACAAAATTGTGTAAATGCAATAGTTTTCAAGTTACAAGTGATTTTACTCATGATGGAAGTTACTGAAAAGCCCAAAAGTAGCTATTACTCACTTAGCTATTGAGACAGACACCCAAGTTACTCACCATGTTGTAGCTATGAAAAAAGTAGCTGAATAACATATTTTAACAAAATGCTCTAAATGCAACACTTTTCAAGTTATAAGTGATTTAGTGCATGATTTCATCACTTTTAATGCATTTTAGACATTTTTGTCTACCACACGCCTAATTTAGACATAAAGCCTACCAAAAAGATAGGGTGGCGAGTCCTCTAGCATACCAAGCCACCTGCCAAATATGAAAGAAATCTGGAAAGAAATGTGGACTGTAGGTCGCTAACAAGCAATATTCCACATTTTACACATTTTTGTCTACCACAGGCCTAATTTAGACATAAAACCTACCAAAAAGATAGGGTGGCGAGTCCTCTACCATATCAAGCCACCTGCCAAATTTGAAAGAAATCCAGAAAGAAATGTGGACTGTAGGTCGCTAACAAGAAATCTCTGCGGACACGGACGAGGGCGCGGACGACAACGATGATGAATCCATAGTATCCCCGCTTCGCGTCGGGGATACAATAAACCCAATTATAAAGACCGGAAGTGCGCAGTGAACGAAAATCCGTCTGTGCGCATAGAATTAGCACGGAGTAAAACCTCCAATAACGGCCCGCTTAGAAATGGAAGTGTTGTTTCGATTGCTCGATTGTATGTCGATAGTAAAATTGTCTGCTTTTACGAGAGCGATTATGCATTCAAAACAATATGGCGGCGTCCTTGTTTGTGTCACCTCGTAAAAATAAATAGATATTTCTTTGAACCAGGTAGGCCAGTCTTTATAATAGTAATAAATACCTCATGCTCGGGCGTTTGTTACAGGATATACGCCCGGCAAAATTTCCTTAATAATGCCCTCGCGCCTAACGGCGCTCTGGCATTATTTGGAATTTTTGCCAGGCGTATATCCTGTAACAAACGCCCTCACACTCAGTATTTATTACTACATTACCATTTACATACCACTTTTAAAAATGTATTTAAAATGTTTTCAAAAACTGAAAATGAAGGAAATAACTTCATTAACATAGTGAATATTTACAAAAGTTGGGCTAAATTAAAAGACAACAAGGTTACAACTAGGGAAAGGTTGGTATCACAAATATATGTAGATCTGGAGGCTGCCAATGCAAAACTGTGCCAATTCTGGGATTCCCCCCACAAAAAAGAGGTGGTTTAGTGCAGCCCCAATTGAAGAGACCTACTTACAAGAAATGAGGCTCATAAAACCAAAACACAGCAGTTATCAAGTCTGCAAATGCACAAGAAATATCGGATAAAAATTTACAATTTCTTCAGACTGAGGGTTTGAGTCTACTATTTTAAGCTTTCCTTTAATTATATGTGCTGACAAGCAAGAAGGCGGTTGTAAAGTGTAAAGTGTCTAGATACCAAGACACCTGGACCTCTGAACCATCCCTAGTTAAAATACTTTGCCATGTCATTAAACAGCTCATTAACAGTATTTTATTGACATTTTGAATAAAAATTACACAGAAAAGTGTATTTCCTAATGAAAGCAATAACTGATTTTCAAAACGTATAACCAGTTACTGGTTTTTAAGATGAAAACAATAAATAACCTGGTAAGCCAGTTTTCCCTTTGGAGCCTTACCTACGATGTCTGTACCAAATATATAACTGAACACTGGCACATAATTGCTACAATTAATCTGGAGTTCCATTCAGAACCATAACTCAGACATACAACATGAAACATGCTTTACAGTACAATCTCTATCATAAAATATACTGGGAGAGTTAGCTTTCTTTTGGATGACAGAAGACCTGCAAAATTGAAAATGTATTATGGTAATAAATATACTAAGAAATACAAATTTGAAAGAGTTGCGTATGAATTTAAAAGAATAGGGACATCTGAGCACTGTATCAGCTTAGCTGATTCAGCTGACTTCTTCAGAAAACAACTTGAGCATTTCACGTACATGAATACAACTCAAGCATATTCCAAAAGTTAAGAGTCCTGTAGGATCACACCTGAGCTCACGATCATTCTATCTGTTATTGTTTTTACGATATTAACCATTTTTCAAAACTTTGGACAATGTTTCTCAGCACAGATTAATATGTTATCGGACAAAATCATCAGTAACAACTCTGGGGTTGGGAAGTCAACACGCCAAGTTGCCAGACCATAACCATATGTCAGAGACTGAGTCAGCTGACCTAACGATCTGATAGAGTAACACACTACTGTGGATTGAGTCTGAATATTGTATATTATGGAAACTGCATAACATTCAGTAAGTTTTATAATCTAGCAATAAACAAAAAAAAAATCAAGCAATAAAATGATATTCCAAGTAATGAAAGCTCTATTTTTTAACATGGTGGGTATGGGTTTGGACAGTGGCCTGTTATTGTTGCTGCATTTGTTTCTTCTTTTTGATCACTTCTGCAAGAAATTTGAACCTCACTATGCACTCTTCCTGAAAGTACAAGAAACACAATATATCATGATCAACTTCTGCTCAAACATTCACTGCAACAATGTCATTCAGCTTATTGTCTTAGATGTACCAAAATATAACAAAACATAATTTTAAACCATATTTTATTGGTACAAAATAGTTTGAAATAGGTTATGTATCGTGCTGTCATTGCTGTGGACCAAACCATCAGAAGATTTACTTGCTGAAACCAACATTAATTTGGGTTATGGGGAGATTAAGCACTATAAAAGTCCAATTAGAATTAGAATAGTTACATAAAACAATCTGAGACTTGCTGTTAGGGTTTGACATTATAATGAATTACCGTAAATGACCTATTTAGTGCATCCGCCCTGGTAACCGCACCCTATCACTTTTTCCCGATGATGTTCCACAAAATCCACAAATTTTTTATATATTGTATGTATTTTTACTTAATAAATTGACATTTTTGCCACGAATTTCGTTTTTGTTTATATCTACCGCCATATTTACCGGAAGCGGGTATCTTTAGTAGATTCTAAATGTCGGAACACCGTTATTCTTACTGGATTGCCCAATACTTCATCCCGGAAAGTGTTTCATGATGGGTGCGCTAAAAGGGGAATTTTTTCCCACCAAATATTGAATAAAAATAGTCTTTCCTTAGCGCACTGTGCGCTAAATAGATCATTTACAGTATCCTATATATGTTACAGGCAATCTGTGTAACCAGGCATTACGCGTAATGACTGAACATTTCAGTCATTTCGCGAAATGCCTAAACAGTTCAGGCATTTCGCGAAATGCCTAGGCATTTCACGTAATGGCTGAAAATGAGCTCTAGGCATTACGCGTAATGCCTGAACATAGTTTTATATCATGTTTGATGATTATTCCTGAATTATTTTGATGTTATATAGTTTTATCCTTGCTTGTGGTGTACATAGAGATAATGTTTTATGTCCATTCATGAACAATGGTAATAAAAATTGCATTATGATTAAAAGTACCTATTTTCAAGTTACTGAAACTGTTTATCACTATCCATACAAAGTATTCAGAAAACATAATAATACATACAAATACAAAATGATGTTAACAGTAATGTTTTGAAAAAGTGGCATAATTAACCAACACTTATTTTAGGTCCTCAATCATTATAGTGTCCTGTTTTTTGGCATGAGAACTTTCTTTTCAGCCTCATATTTCTTGAATAGCTTAGTTTTAAATTTTTAATTTTCTCTTAAAAAGCTTTACTGAATAATGTATTTTTATTTATTTATTTTAATGAACACTAGTAGTCTGTCTTGTCAAGAAATGATATCAGTTATTTAAAGCTAATATACTGCTCCCAAGTGAGATGTAATTCATTGAACTCCTTCTTCAAGTTCTTGCACTTTTGATGTTTTGACTTGAAATATGTCATTGTCATATATCGGGGAGGGGGGGGGGGGGCGCGAGGTTGGGCATTAGTCCAGAATACTTACTTAAGTCAAGCAAGCTCAGGCTGAGTGTTTAAAGGGTGGGGAACCCTAATTGCAGTTAAGCTTGTTTCATCTAAGAGGGTTAACATAAAAGTTTTCAGTATTTATCTCATATATTTAAAGAAGCCCCACATAGCAAGATCAGAAAACATACTCTTTTGAAAAAAGTAACAACAATTAGATGCCCTTCTTACAACTAAATGAAAGAGGCATGGAAGATATGACTATTAGTGATAACATTGCAATACTACTCATTCATTTATTCAATTATGTAAAAAAAGTATAAGAGATCTCAAAATGTAACTTAATTGATAGTCATACAGTTAAAACTACAACCTGTGAATTGCTTCTGTCTGCAAGAAATAATGCAATCAATAAAACTTTAAAAAACATGATGACACAGACTGCTTGAAATCTCAAATCAAAGTTTAAGTATTTGATATACTTAAAGAAGCCACACCCCATATAACAACATAAGAGGATGTACCAAGAACTAAAAAATGGAAAATGAGAATGAGTATGAAATGTATTATTATTGATGATTATGTAGTAAAACTGTTTGTGTACTCACTTATGCAAAAATCCATGAGATATGTCAATATTATAAGTTCATTAATTGTAATATAGTTAAAACTACATCTTGAATTGCTCATAGCAAGAAATAATCATATTCTATCAAAAAGATACTTTAAAAAAATCATTACACAGATTGCCTAAAATCTCAAATACTTCTTTAGGCAATCTGTGTAACACTGAACCTTATATTTCAGTCATTACGTGAAATGCCTAGGCATTTCGCGAAATGGCTAAACTGTTTAGGCATTTCGCGAAATGACTGAAATGTTCAGTCATTACGCGTAATGCCTGGTTACACAGATTGCCTGTAACATATATACACATAACTGTTAATAAATCATTTGTAACACTAAATTGACACCCACCTTTGATTTCCCAGGGATATGCTCGGCTATCTTTCCCCACCTGTCTTCTACTCCCCGTGGGTACTGCGTTAAGCCCCACTCAAATATTTTCTGTTGATTTTGTGTCCAGGTGTCACTGCTGCCCATAGTGTCTGTACTATCTAGACTCAGCTTGGGTGACTTCTCTTTCATTGATTTTGATAAAGCTTCGGATGACACAGACTTGGTCTCACTGCAAAAACTCACCGATTTCTTCCCATTAGCAGGTCTCCTACTATTGCTAATACTGTTGTCATGGTTTTTAAAAGGACTAGTGTTATTGGTCTCACTTCCAGTAATGTCACTGGAATGATTGCTAGTCTCTGCATTTGTTAACGTTCTTTGTTGATTTCTGTTCTTTTTTGTGGGTTTGAAGTCTGTTTTTACTGGAGTATCTGCATTTGTTGTCTCTTCCACAAAGTCGCTTCTTTTTGATATGTCTGTACTGATGGTTTTACCCTTTTTGATTTGTACAGATTCTCCTATGGAACCTGTTATACCTGAAACAAATATTGTACAATGGTTTTAAATAAAATATGCAGTTAGTTCAGTCTATTAAAGATAACTAAACTGTGGTCACTAGTCAAAGTTCAAGGTTTTAATATCAATATTGATTCTTCTATATAACAAGTTATATTTTAAACAAATATAAAACAACATTGTAAATGTAATACATAATGTAGCTGTATCTTGCACCCTTTCATAATCAAAACTTTTATACATTAATAAATGTCATACCAAGCCCAAATCAGAGATTAGAACTTTGCACTTTTAGGGTAAAAGTTAAAAATTTGTGACTTTTTGAAACACATTTCAACTATTGTTAGATATGCCCAACACCTCAACTTGAAAGAAAACAAGCGATAGTAAATATATTTAACATCCCCATTTGGTTTATTCATTTCTTTATAACTGACAGTATGTGCATTTAATATATCAGCATCAGCAGTGCAACAGAGACAATTCCCTCAGGTGAGGTTCACTGGATCCTTGGTGTGCTAATGTCATTTTGACACTAAAGGAGTCAAATCTGACATTACCAAAAGATTTGCAGCAAATGAATTCCAATAAGATTTTTTTAATCTCTTTTTTTTATGCAGCTTTTATTGACCTTTTTCAACAAGATCCACGATGCCACTCATGAAACCTGTCATTTGGGGTTCGTACTGAAGATGGCTTTTTTATTGTGTGATCAATGCAACTGCACTATCCAGCTCCACACTGAGTGTCAGGTCTCAAACCCGAAACCACCCACTCTAGAAGCCCACACTCTACCAGGTGAGCCAAGATATCCCTATAACAAAGTCAGTAACAACAATTTTATCACTTCTCCCATTTTGTCAAGGACAGTATAAACTGCAAACTGATTGGTCTTGACATTTCACTAAATTCCCTGCACTTTTTCTTACTAACCTTGAGCTGCAGCCTCCACTGGCTTGTTGAAGTCAGTCTTCATTTCTTTTGACTTGGAGATGACTTCAGTCACCTCCCTGTTCAACATGGTGGCTATCTTCTCCCACCTTTTACTTGTACCACCAGGGTACTTGGCCACAGCCTTGGCAAGAAGGTTGTAGTCATCACTTGTCCACTCGTCTGTCTGAAAATATGCAGAGATGCATTACAAACACCCAAAACAAAAGCTATGGTAGGCAGTACTGCACTGAATTGATGGAGTGGAGTGAAAAGTGCCCACCAAAAAATCCATGTAGGCATCTTGGAAAAATTGCCTCCTATATAATTTTGCCAGTCAGGATCCAAGGTCAAGTCTGACCACATAAGGGGCATCACAGCATACTATTTCATATGGGTTTGTTCAACATCCCAATCCAGTAGAACCAATAATAAGTGGGATAGAACATTTAAGTTTGGCTACTCTCATTTGACCTTGAAAATTGGCTTAGAAACATGCCTTTGGCACTCCGTGGATGACCTTGAATGAAAATCCTCAGGGTTAAATGTGGAAATCCATATAGGCGACATATATTTTATCCATAAAGATACTCAACTTTCTGTGGTTGGGAACCAAACATGTTCAAAAAGGTTTAGATAATTTTTTAAGAAATGGCTGTGGTAGCTATCTAGTTCTTCAAAATGAGAGCAAACTTATTTCCAGGGTAGCTTTGTGGTGAAGGACATACACTGTAAATTTGGAATGGTTAGGTGTAACACTTTTCACAGACAGCGCTTATAACAAATATTCTGAACACACTACAGTAGTAGTGTAACGAAGTAAAATGCAACGGGCCACCTAGACACCTACATTGCCTATAACTATGTAATATCTTTCTGTGGTTCCTGTGGTCAAAAGAGTCAAATATCACATACATCTTATTTCTGCTGGAATTTTGGCAGGACATCAGGAAGCCAGCACGTACAACTGCGGAACAACTTTTGACCTTACGTCTGGTTAGGAAGGCCATGTAAAATTATGGCCTGGCACATGCACCGTATGTCAACTGCAAGTCAAATGTGTATCTATGATGCTGGAATTTGGACAGGACATCAAAAAGAGTGCATTAGCACCTTTCAGTTTTACATCTAGATAGGAAGGTCATGGCATGCTTCACTATGGGCTCAACAGTTAAATACCATGTGAACCCTATTACCAAAGGATCTGCTATTTCCACTATTTCATGGGTCAGTAAACAAGTGAGTTCATTCTCCAATCCTGTCAAGGTGTGTAATGTCACCTTATTCTTAATTTCTTTTGAGGGACTTTTCATGTCTACAACATAAAAAGAGAAAACAGTTCTGCCATGGCAACACGTTGCCAGATATTGCCAGAAAGCTCATCAGCTCCAATCCTTACACGCGTTTGGAATACACAGCACCCACAAAATTCAAGAATAGAAAACAGTGTTGCCAAGGGAACACTTGACACCAGCTATTGCCAAAGAGCTTATCAGCTCCGATACTTGCATGGGTTTCGAATGTAAAGAACCCACAAAATTACAAACCCAAGAAACAGAAAAAAGTACTGCCATGGCAACATTTGTTGCCAAATATTACCAGAAAGTTAATCATCTACAACCTGTGCAGCAGTCAAATGTAAAGCACACACAAAAGTACAAGACTAAGCCACAGGTAAATGTATAGCCACGACAATTTTTGAGATACTGTCCAGAGACGAAAAAACTTAAATTCAATATAATTACATTATTACTGGGAGTTTAAGGTCACCTTAATATAGCACACATCTTGAGCACTGGTTACATCCACTTGCCAAACCTGGAATTAATCTATTAAGTAATTTTTTAGATACTGTCCGGATACAAAGGGTGACAACAAAGAGAGAAGACGATACCAATGGCGCTAATGCTGGAGGATGAAGCAACCCCTGTGTGCCCCCCAGTATAGATGCTGGTGACACAAAACATAGCTACTACTCACACAGTGACAATAATATATTCCTCTGAGTGACCACACTGTAACTGGGGAGAAGGTTGGTGAGCATGTGACAATTTCTTGGCTTGAGTAGTTTAAAAGTGATTAGATATTTACCAAAAATAGCCGATAAGCTATTAATAACATAACTATGAAGCTGAAACAGAAGCAATACCAAGCAAGCTATAGTCCCTGTAATCCCACATAACAAATTTAGTGCAGATATCACCTGTAGTTTTCCTTTAGATGAGCAGAAAACTGTTACCCATAATAGGTAATAAAGTAGCTCTGTGGCTATTACTCACTTAGCTACAGAGCTATGATTTACAAAAGCAACACCACAACAGTTATTAACCCAATAATCCTCCATACCAAATTTTCACGAAAACTGACCCGCTTATTAGACCAGCTCACACAAAAGTTAAACATATTTACTTTCTATTCTACTTTATATTAAAAAATTAAATAGATAGCATTTGTTATTTTTCCCGAAATAAATAACAGTAGTTTAAGCACACATTTTTGACTCTAATCAAAATTGGTGATTTGAAGCCATTGATATTTTCTCCTTCAGAATTTAGTGTGGTTTGCTAATTGTTTGTTGACATGAATAGGGGCTGCAGGGATAAATTTGCTTGCTATGGAGAATTTCCCAATCTGACTGAACCTTCTGTTGCTGAGATTCTTCTTCTTCCTCCATACTTTGTACAGGAGTGTAAGATACAGGTCTGTCTGTGGCTTCACTGGCATCTACTTCCTGGTACACCTGAACACGCTTTCGTTTTGGTCGCTTTTCACACTCTATTAAAATAAATGATCATAAGAAGTAATTTTTAACATTTAATAACTAATGTTAGCTATTTACTCTACAGCACATTTAGGTATATAATTATTTCTCTCTAATCGTGAAGATAAAGGCAATCAAGACCTGACAATCAACAATATATATTATTTAAAATGCTTGCTGAAAAGTGCTCTATCTCCTGTTCCTGAACAAATCTAATCTAATCTAATGTGGACTTTTATAGCGCTTAATCTTCATCAATGACAGATTCTAAGGCACATCTATGGCACTACAAATACACTTTGTGCTCACAAAACTTAATTGAATTCACTGTATTTATATAAGAGAAATCTTCACTTTGTAACAGACACAAAAATAGCATCACAGATGCCCAGAGTCCAGATGAAGAATGTCAATACAAGCCACAGCCTATGGGACAAGTAGGGCAGGGTCGCTACCACCTGCATCTCGGTATCAAGATCAATTCAATTGAATACCGTGACAACACTTTACAACTGGTATTTCAAATGCAGGTACATAATATTGGGAGAAAATATAAAATATTAGAAACAATCCCCAAATCTAAAGAAATTATAAACTTTTATCTTATATTTTTGTATATTTTAGTTTTTCTATGGCAATTTATTTCGGAAGAAATGTCAATGTTTTGTTTCCACAAATTTTACTTCATATAAGTGGGACTTTTTTAAAAGGCTTCTGTGTCATAGCATTGAAATAAATTCAAATAATCAATATACGACTTTATTATTTGTGGCTTGATCATTAAAAAATTATCTGTAAACATTTGAGTAGACATTCTGTGAGGAGCATATTTTTAAATGGGTATTTTTTACCATGCAGTCTGGAGCTTTAGTCTCATGTGTGTAGTTTTTTTCCGAGTGGGCCCCAAAAAAAAAAAAAAAAAAAAAAAAAAAAATTATGGTATAGGCATGCAGAAATTTTTCCCATACTCAAGGTATATAACTGCCAATAATGCTTAGAAATCACCTACTAATAAAGGAGCTAGGCAGCAAGGGAACTTGACCCAAAAACAAATAAGCGGCCTTTAAAGGATTGAACCCTTCCATAAATGTCTACCCATTTTGGCCTCTTCCTCCAGCTGTCTTTGCAGTTCCTCTTCTTCTCTCTGTAACTGTCGTCTTCTCTCCCTTTCCTCCTGTATCTCCTGTATTCTGTCAGGGATACTTGTCACTGCACTGTAAACACCCCTTGCAACCTGAAACATTGTATCTGTTACAGCAAATATGTGAAATCAGTAAAAACACGTATTTACTGAAAATTTCAGTAAATACATGTATTTACTGATTTGGTCAGTAAATACGCGTATTCCCTAAAATTTTCAGTAAATACGTGTATTTACTGATTTATGACCTGTGTTATTTTACAAGTTTACTAGTTTGAGTTTCAGTAAATATGTGAAATGAAACTTTGATGTTCAATGGTTGTTAATATGTAATATTGAACTGTAAACCAAAATATACATTCTAATTAGAATTTAGAACATTTTACTTTATTATGATGACTGTTGGACCGCATGAAGCATACTTCATGTTACAGTACATTAGATGCTGATATTACGTTAAAAACAGCACTAGGCTTTTTAATATTTATGTCTACCAAGTGAAGGTATGTGCTTTCAGTATATATTTCATTTAAGCTTATACTATTTTCAATCATACAGCTACTATCCACCCAGGACATCCGTTAACTGATTAAAGTTTATTTAAATTTTAACCATTTTTATGTGACTGATACATAAAAAGTGTATTTTATTGAAAATAAATCAAAGTTTAGAAATTAATTTAAATTTGAGTTTCAACATTTTTACATATTTTAACTATACTTTCATTCAACAGAAATTAAATTTTACCTTGTCATTTAAGACAAAATGATTTTAGACCCAAACAATCTGGATGTATTCTTTAAGAATCTGTTGTTAACAATATATTTTCAGGTGGTGGTTTCTTTATTTTTTTTCAATCAAGGCTTAATATTTTGCCATTTTCTGGTGGATGTATGACTTTAATGTAGTTACTGGCTACTTGATCAAAGAATTGTTGTTACAAACAATGAAAAGACCAGTTAGCCCCTAATTGGATTTCATTATAGGGACTCAATCCTTTTAAGGCATCAGTGGTTATTGTGTGGCTTCCTCTGCTAAAGAAACAACATTAAAGGGAGATTATTAACCCTAAATTTTATTGGTGACTTTTTACAACTTAAGAAAATAGCATAAGAGATGCCCGTACGCCACAGCCTGGGGAAATAGTTTTCACACCATGACATATAGTAGTGAAACAGTACAAAGACAAGGTCACACCATGACATATAGAAGTAGTGAAACAGTACAAAGACAAGGTCACACCATGACGTTGCACACCTACACCCCCCAACCAACGTCCCTACCAAGTATTAACTTCCTACACCTTACGGTTTCCGAGATATAGCCCGGACATGATTTTCAAACTCAATGTCATTACAGCAAGGTCAAAGGTCAAATCAAGGTCACACCTACACCCCCTAACCAATGTCCCTACCAATTATCAACTTCCTACACCTTACGGTTTCTGAGATACAGGCTGGACAAACTTTTTCCCGCCGCCCGCCCGCACATCCGGACACCATGGGTGAAAACAATACCCCGACAGCCCTTAAGGGCTGTGGGGTGAAAAACGGTCAAACTATTGCATAAGAATTACATTTTTAAAACTGCAGAGAAATTCAGTTCTTGAACAGGACCTATGTCTTACTCTTATTACCTTAGTTAATATTTCTTAAACATAAAGTATCATAATTTGACAAATAATTGGTCTTAATCATTACATTTAAATGTACAATCTTGAAGATTTGCATTGAAATCTATTTTAAATGCAAAAACATATTTCAAGTTTGTATCACATGTAACTGCCTTGAAATTATTAAGTGATACAAAACAGTTATCACAGTGCTTGATTGTAAACAAGCATCCAACTTTAAATATGATGAACCCATTTAAAGATTTAAATAACAATTAATATAGATTATTAGACAGCAGATAACACCCAACTGTTAACAATTTAAAGTCTATATGATGATTTTAGTTAATGTGTGTATTTACTGGACAAAAAAAGGAAAACAGTAAATTTTACTTAAATTTTCAGGGATTACGTCTATTTACTGATCAAATCAGTAATAACATGTATTTACTGATAATTTCAGTAAATACATGTATTTACTGATTTCACATATTTACTGTAACATATCCATGTTGGCTACATAAACTTATGAAACACCCTACAAATTGTTTTTTTTTTTTCTAAAATATCCATACATTTAATTACTAAATACTAAGTGATTTATATGAAACAATGTTTTAATCTATATATAATCCATTCATGGGATGGAGCATTCAGTGCCATATTCAAACCTGGATTAACATTTTGCAAATAATCAGTCATATTTTAGTACCCCAGTCTGGATGCTGACTATACCAATACTAGGGTGAAGTGGCTGCCCTTCTGCCAACCACGGAGTCGAATCTTAGGACAGCAGTGGGTGTTGAAATCTGTAAACTTGGTATTATCGCCCGCTAAACAGAGTCAGGTGCGGTGACAGTAAAATATTGCTGGATTATATATTTGTAAAATATTGTTAGAAACCCCATCGTAGCCTCACGTTTTCATCACTCTGTGGGTGTACAACTACCAGCATTTGATATTTTATTTGTTTTATATATTGCGAGAAGACAGAGTCAGGTGCGGTGACAGTAAAATATTGCTGGATTATATATTTGTAAAATATTGTTAGAAACCCCATCGTAGCCTCACGTTTTCATCACTCTGTGGGTGTACAACTACCAGCATTTGATATTTTTTTTGTTTTATATATTGCGAGAAGACAGAGTGAGGTGCGGCGACAGTAAAATATTGCTGGATTATATATTTGTACAATGTTGTTAGAAACCCCATCGTAGCCTCACGTTTTCATCACTCTGTGGGTGTACAACTACCAGCATTTGATATTTTATTTGTTTTAAATATTGCGAGAAGACAGAAATATTGCTGGATTATATATTTGTAAAATATTGTTAGAAACACCATTGTAGCCTCACGTTTTCATCACTGTGTGGGTGTACAACTACCAACATTTGATATTTTATTTGTTTTAAATATTGCGAGAAGACAGAAATATTGCTGGATTATATATTTGTAAAATGTTGTTAGAGGCCCCATCGTAGCCTCACGTTTAGAAACCCCATCATGATACCTTCTAGGACATACAAAAGCGCCTTCTAGTGGTTGAATGTAGATATACGGAGTTTGAATATTTTCATTGTCTCTGCCAGAGGTGATCTCGATTTTGATTGGCTAAACGAAAAATGTATAGTACTACCGTGACGTCACTTCATTAATTAATTTCTTTGCAGTTTATTTGTTTGACAAATAATGGAGTACACGTAGATGGGCAGACAGCAATTTTACATTAACAGTGACTGCGTGATAAACCCTGCAGACGAATAAATTAATTGGGGTTTAAGGTCTAGAAACCAGCAGACGAAACCGTTAAAAAAGACTCGTTCGAGTAGGCCTTTACAATGGCAAACACAATAGTTTCTAGGACATACGGGTCCTTGGAGAAAGCCAGACGAAGTGCTAGACAAGCTTTTTACTTTATAAAATATAACTGAATAAAAGCATTAAAAATCTTCAAAATGGCAGAGTGTATAGTATATACCTTAATGTACCGATATGTAAACAAATATTATGAAGAATTTGATATTTAAGGGCTTAAACGGCCCTTTTAAAATCGCGACCGCAACTCAGTACATAACTCGAATCAAAGATTCGACTAATAAAAGCTTCACCTCTCAAACATTCAGTCTTCTACAAGAATTTTCTTATTTTATCCAAGACTAATGTATTCACGTTAAAGCCCCATTTAGTTAAATACACAGCTTCTTGACTTCAAAAGTCTGTTTATCTCTGAGTCTAAGAATAGTAGAATAGACTAGAATTGTCATGAAAGCTACTCTTTAATCTACCTTTTTATTTAATTTGATGATGTTATCTCAGACTTGCTATAAGTTTACATATAACAAATGAAAATGCACTTCTCATAAAAGGTGTTTGACATGAGAATCCCTCATTTAATGCTATTTTACGTTAACATCCAAAACAGTTTTATTGATTTTCTATTCTCTATTTCTAAGGCTGAAATGATTAGTAGAATTTTACAGCGGGGTAACTGCTTGTAATAACCAGAAGTCACAGAAAAGTAAACATGGCGGCTGACAATTACATGGACAACATAATATCTAATAGCTGTAAAAATAAGAAAATGAATCAAAAGAAAACAAATCTGGTTGAAGATCACGTTTACTAATGGAAATGTGCATCATTTTAATAATTTTAAGACTTCCCAGTTTGCTAGTTTGCAATTAATTTGACACCAAACAAAACCTTTCTGTCCCTTGTCACCTGCAATACCCTAAAATCACCTTAAAAGGCAGCAGGTCTTTGCCACTTGGTCTGGGAATGCTCTCTAACTGTCTCTGAAGCTCCTCCTCCATCTCCTCTTCCTGCTGAGCTTGTAGTAACTTGGCCTTACGACCACGCTTGTCCTTCTTCTTGCGTGAGTTGAACACTTCTTCCTGGTTTGTGCAAAAATATTTCTGGAGGGGGTCACATTCATGAACATGCAGTATAACTTCTCTTTATTTTGAATTGGAAATATAACAAGTGTCGTGAGTGGTCGATTGTGTAAAATATCTTGCCACATAACCTGAATTTCATTCACGTCAAGTAGGTAGTATACAGCAAAAGGTGTCAAAATTACTGACACAAAATACCTCTATTATCACTGTAATTTACCATTCTAATTTATGATACAGGGATAAATATACATAAATAATATTACCCAGATGCCTAGGAGGCAGCATGTATGCCATTTAAACATATTACATAATTTAATTTTCAGCCTTTCGCAATAATAATTTTGATCCTCTTGTCAAAATATTTAAATAGCTGACTATACATTTTAAAAGAGTAACTCCAAAATAGTTTAATCTGTTTGTTTCCAATATTTTGATATTCCAAACCCCTCTAGGATCAATAATAAGAAAAATATAGGGTATCCTGCCTGACCTTGAAGCAGGGAACAAAGGTAAAAAAAACAAAGGCTCTCAAGATCAAGGTGCTGGATATCAATACCTCATGGTTTTCTTAGAATAAAAGGTATTCACAATGTAAAACGGATGCTTATTGATTTTAAAACCCTTAACTTCAAAATACAGAATAACTCAACTGTTTATCTCTTTGAGTCTTATAATTCAGATCTTGATAAAAAAAAATGACACATACCATTTCAAACTTTTTTTCTAAGTAAGCTGCCCATATGACTAGAAAATGTCCAATTGTGAATATGAAAAAGAGAATGATAGTCATTTCTAGCAGGCCTAACTTTCTGACTTTGCGGTAGTAATACACTGGCTGTCTCCAGTCAGGCAGGCCAAACTCCAGGACCTGGTCATATCTGCAAAAGTAAGAATATTGCTATTAACTGAAAATTCACTGGTAAGGGTTGAATTAACAATCCTACATTATTTTATATTTCAGTAATTTGCAAACTCATAGTGGTTTTGCAATTCCACATTTTATGTAGTCACATTTATCAAGGAGTGTCTCAAAACACCGTGGCAAGGCCTGAGATGGTGCAAATGTTTCACCAAAGCAGTCCTATGCCCTTTACTGACTACTGCTTATCGCTAAAATAGCTAGATTTAGCAGAACTCAGGGTCTGAAATTCACAGAAAGTGAAAAGTAATTAATTTGGCTTACCAGAAAAAATATTACCAATAAAATGTGGTCTTGCATATCAAATCATTTAGTAAATATCCTCATGCAACCAGAGTTTAAAATTCCCTGAAAAGCAACTTTGCTTATTTGTTCTGCAAAATGAGTGTAAAAAATTTAGTCACAAGTAAAATTTTGTTTATGTTATAAAATTTTAAAATTCAGTCCCTAACAACTTTCTTTAAAGAGTTCAAGGGAAAGACATTTATGCATGTATTTGACAATAACATTTCTAAACTTTTTGATATCACACAAGAATGCTTACTTTTGTGTCTGAATATTTCTTTCATGAATGATATTTTAAGCTATAGTGATAACCAAGCAGTGTCCATAACCCCATACACTCTCTGGGAGTAACACTGGCATTTTAAGTGACCAGTGGTATTTCCGTGAATTACTTTTGAAGACAAATCATTAAACCTCAAAATACACTTCATATTGAACCACAATTTAGAGTTACTCTTACATATAATAAAAAACCTTCGTAATTATCCAAAATTTAGAAAAATCATGGCAACAACTGCTGAAAGCTGTCCCATTGAATTACATTGTTGGAGGTGAATTACCACTGCATAACTAACAGCCCTTGATCCCAAATGAAAAGATCGCCGATCTCCTAGGAGACTAGGAGTTGATCCCCAACACTTACTTTTTTCTCTTCTCCTCATCCTTCAGCACTTCATACATGGAGACCAGCTGGCGGAACTTTACTTCTGCACCAGCTTCTTTGTTTTTATCTGGATGATACTGCAGGGACAACTTTCTGTAGGCCTTTCTAATTTCAGACACTTCAGCATCCTTTGAAAATATTATGCTGTGTTTTATCATTTGCATAAAACTGGATGGTATGTGAACAAAGCAGAAGTTATGATTTTGTTTTGCTTTCAAATATGGGTTTTACTAGAGCAAATTATCTTTTAAAACACCCATTCAAAAAATGGGATGGAGATACGACCTCCACAAAAGTGGTGGGAATCCTGAAAATTTGGTGAAAATTCTTGCATGGGTTTTGGCTGCTGAACACCCACAATCTTATCACTGCCATCCAGGTGGGACAGGGGACCAGCATAACCCCAGCCCATGAAGCTGGGGTTAGAAAAGTATTTACAAGAAATTTACTCATTATGCTAACAACTGAAAAGTGAAAAAGTAGCTATAACACACCTAGCTATTGTGACTGTCATTCCAAAGGTTAACTATCTTGTAGCTAAAGATAAAGTACCAGAAAAATATTATGTGTGAAAAAGCTAAAAATACATTGGTTTTCACTTTTCAAGATATTACTACTCAACTGTGACAAAAGTTAACCATGTTGTAACTTGTAACTAATGATAAAGTATTGGAAAAATGCATTCGAAAATGCTAAATATGCATCAACTTTCACAAAGAAATTGGCAACATTTGTAACCTTCTACACCTTACGGTTTCTGAGATATAGCATGGGCATGACTATAAAGGTCAAGGTCACTACAACAAATTCAAAGGTCAAATCAAGGTCACACCATGGTGATGCACACATAATTCCCCGAAACAATACCCCTACCAATATCAACTTCTACACCTTGCGGTTTCTAAGATATAGCAACACAAGATTTTCAAACTCAAGGTCACTATGGCAAAGTCAAAGGTCAAATTACTGTCAAACCATGACATTGCACGTCAATATCCACCACCCAATGTCCCTACCAATTATCAACATCAATTTTCCAAGATATACCCCTAAAAACAGCAAGATAAAAGGTCAAATCACGGTTAAACCATGATGTGGCACACCTACACCCCTAACCAATGTGTCTACCTAGTATCAAGCTTCTACACCTTACAGTTTGAAAGATATACACCAGGCAATGTTTTCAAACTCAATGTCACTTCAAAAAGGCCAAACAAAGATCACACAAATGATGTTATACTCCCATATCTCCCAACCAATGACCCTACCAAGTATAATAATTCAAACAAAAACAACCGTGCCTTTTAAAGGCAATGGGGTAAAAACAGAACAGCATAAAATTCATTAGGAAAACTAATTGAGTAAAATAATGTAAGCCAAGTAGGTTTAGAAAACAAGGTTGAAACAGCTCACCATTTTCTTTCTTTCTAAAGTTGTTCGCCACAATTATAAGTACTTGTTCAATATGTTTTAGGTTGAATGTTGCAAGTCCTAACAGCTTTTAAGGCAGGTGACAAATGCGGATAAAATAAAATGGTAATATTTCGACAAGTTCATCGAAGAATTTCAGCAAATTAATTTTTGTGAGGTGTTTTACCAGCAGCTGAAGTCTACCAGTCACTGAAAATTTAAGTTTGTATTTGGTTACATGTAGATTTTTTTTTTAAATATTTATATATCCGGAACTGTTATATCTTAATGATATTATAGTGTTTATTATTCAGAAACTGTTAAGTCAAGATTTTGTTTAATAGAGTGTTAATCAACGTATTGGTAATTACAGAGACCTTAATGTCAGAGACTGGCTATATTTTCAGTATCAGAGACCATAAATTTGTCATAATTTGTCAAATTTGTATCAATATAGTGTTAATAATAAGTCTTTACCTTAGATCTAAAGATTTTATTGGCATTATTCGTTTGCTAAGATTAAAGTCAATATTATTTCCTCCGTTAGGAGTCAGATCAATGAACTCAGGCAAATTTAAGGTTGTTGCTAAACATATTTCCAACTAAAGTTTTGTCATAACAATTGTTGGGCGGATACTTGCAGCTGGGATTTACTATAAACCTTCACAGTAGTAACCACAGTTGGCGACGAACTGGGGTAGTTGAGAAGCAGAGATGGGTAGTGGCATTCTACCAGTGAACGCCAGCCAACCAGTGAATGCCCACCTTATTATTAGAGGTCAAGGACAAATGCTTCTATTTGCAAACAAACCGTGCGTTCACTGGTATTTTGGGTTTGTGGTAAAATTGGCCGATAATTGAAACATATCGTCAAAATATAACACTTTCAAAGAAAAGGTGAACTCAGAGGATGTGGGTTCAAACCCAGGTACAGGCAGATACATAGTGGCTCGGATGACCACTTAAAATGGCGGTCCTCTGTCATTGGGTCCTATCCCCATTGGCAGGTTAAAGAACCTGAAGGACATTGATAAATGGTCATCCTTGAGCCTCTATCTTCCAGTTAGGGGAATGTCAGTTACGTGTGAGTTGGGACTGTACCTGTACAGTCGGATTGGTTAAATAGCGCTTTAAGTCCTGTAGTATATGGAGATATTGCGCTGAGTATAAAAAAAAATAATACACAATACAAAGCATTAATCATAATGTATGTCATTTGATAATTTGGGTGAAGAAGAATTTAAGCAAAAAGTGTTTATATATTACAAATTTTAAATATCATATAAAGCATGGGCGTTTACTGGTAGAAAGCCACTAACAGGAAAATTTCCACACAAACACTTTGACAGCAGCCTAGCTATGCATACATCAATGTATCCACTGGGTGTATTTGGTGGATACAATTAGCTAATTAGGTGATGAAGAAGCAGCAAACATATGGTTCAGAATACTGCTTGGCACCATTCTATGGCACAATTTTTAAACCTCAAAATGGCACAAAACGTAAGTTGGAAGTGACAACAGCAATAAATTAAATAACTTGGGTAATTTCCGTATGCAAAATTTGCCAAGTTGGGATGCAGATTTCCAGAAGAAAATATATTATCACCCATTAAAATGATTGTAAAAGGTTTATTCTTTTGATTTTACCGCTCAGCTACCCAAGTTTGCCGCCTACCCAAGTTTGTCACTTGCATTTTTTGACAATATTAAAACCACTTCACAATAATATTTCTTTGTATAGTTATACATCATCATTATAAGCATTTGTTCCATTTTTTTTCAGTATCAATATTGCAAATCCTTGACACTTTTGAGGCAGGTGACCAACTTGGGTAACTGAGCAGTATGCCAGCAAAATACTTTTATAACTTGCTCTTGTGTCGATTCATATTTTAATAAAAGAAGTCCACGAAACTACACTTAAAACAAACAAAACTAAGGTTTTTGTATCAAAGTTACGTCGGATAGCAGTACTGCAGCTGTTCTGATCCTTCGCTGCAACAAGATACTGAATTATCGCCCGAGCTAGAAGTCAATTACAACAGTAAAAACTTGCATTTTTCAAACCAAATTCTTGGTAAAAGTTGCTGTTTACTTCTTCTACTAAATCAAATAATTCCAGATCGTCATTATCCCAGCTGTACGTACTTCTGTACAAAAGTATAAAAACTAAGACGTGGAAACCCTTCATTCTTAATGAACTGGTTTCCGTTTTTCACCAGAAAGAACGTGTGATAAGGAAGCAGCACATATAAACGCATACTAAAACCTTAAACTGTTTATCCTCTAGTTTGGTGAATTAAGAAACCCCGATCTCTGTAGATATATATGTTTATTTTGTCCTGAAATATTGGTAGGAACGAAAAGAAGTTAATAACTTATTATCAGTTAAATTTTTACATATTTAAAATTATTTTGAGAAGCAAAATATCTGTTATTTGTGGTAATTGTTTAATATATTAGCACCTAATCTGTTGTCTCTTCCTGGTACTGCGAATGCTCACACTTTGGTTAATGTTTAGATTTATAATGGTATTAACAGGCTAAAAGTATTATTGTTTTAATAAATCGGACATAAAAATGTTATTCATTCATCTGAATCCCCCTATTATAGCTGCAAATCTATTACAATTTACTGCTTACTGCCATACATTCTCACAACATGGTCACAAAAGCCTTATTTTGTATTGATTTACGTGTAGACTTCTTTTTATATAAATAGGCATTGACAAAAGCATAACTTATAAATGTATTTACTGACATGAAACCAATACAGTAAACCTTTTAGAATCATTATAAGGGTCAATAATATAATTTCTGCTTGAAGTCAGCATCTCAGCTTTGCACAATTTGTATACAAAAATTCCCTGAAAATATTTAATTTAGTTTTGCCATCAATTTGACCTCCTTATTTGGTATGCAAATGTGCATGAGTTTGAATGATGAGAATAAAATGTTAATTAAAATTTTGAGTTCTGGTTGGTGCCTTCTTGAGTTTTGTTTTGTGATGTGGCGCCAAGCAATAGAGTCTTTCAGTCTATTTGGAGGTAATAGAACACAATGTTTTGTTATTGATGACATATTACGGATCTTTATAAATTTTATACAGACTATGATACATAAGAGTGCTGTCATGTGATCTTCTATTTAGCATATTCATGAAATTGAATACAGTCACTGTAAAAGTTATTTTAGAAGTATAGGTCGCTCACTGTCCAGGTAGATATATATCAAAACAATCAGTGTGCAGAGTCTAGAAAACTGGTCAGATTTACCCTTCATCTTGAAGAAAAAAAATAAGATCCTCCTTACTTTCACAACCACAATGACTTTGTGTCTTGGGAATAATTATATACAGGCTTAAATAAGTGTGGTCGGTTTCATAACTTTTGATCATATTGAAGTTTGGATTCATCCTGGTAGGGATATTAGTTGGAGAAGGTAGGCATGAAACATCATTGTGCGACCTTGATTTGGCCTTTAACTTCCTACAAATAAGGTGCAAAGTACTTTGGCTTGCCAGTGGTGAAGTACTTATATTCGAGTACCAGGGTTCTGAAGATCATCCATTATTTGACAGGAAATCAGTGAAGAGACTTTAAGGTTGGCATGACCTGAGAAAATCTGGACGCACCAGAGACAAAGCATGCCAAACAATTGACCATGGGCCCTCTTTGAAAGTCAAAATGGAGAACAAAAACTTAAAATTGCCTATATAGTACTTGCTGCTCTTAGCATAGTGACAGTGCTTGCTGATCAATGTGAAAAATGTGACACTAAAATTATCTCTAACGTGGATGCAAATTTGCATCAGTTCCTTGATAAGCCTATCTAGTAATATAACAATATTTCAATATTGATTAATATGGAAAGACTAATCACGGTTTTATATTGATGTTGAACATGCATTTCAACTCTAAACTAATGTGTGGTTATGGCTTCTTTATCACTGGTGATATTGTTAGAAATAAATTTGTCTAAAACACCTACTGCTTGGCATTGTTACATATGAATATATTGCTCAGTTGATGGGGAAACAGGACTTACATGATACTTACACAATGACTCAAAAGCTCATGTCTCTTATTTCCATGCTCCCACATCCTGTCTGGCTTTACATATGAACTTATGACCTAGATATTGAGGAAAATGGATGCCGTTATAGCGGACACAGGACACACATGGTGCTTAAAATTGGGGTCTGAAAGGCTTGAAGAAAGAATTGGCCATGGCACTCAGATGTGATTTAAGTGAGTGCCCAGCTAGCCTATATTTCAGGCATCGATAAATACCAGAATGTTCTTTTGGATGAAGGTCCGACTCATTCAGCATGTTGTGCAGATTCTGCCACTGATCTAGATGAATTAATGTGGTGTCCATTACTGTCCAATCAGGGAAGGAGCTTGTCCAGGGACAGAGGAAACTTCCAAGGTTTGTAATTTCTGCTATCTGTCCTGTGTGCCTTTTACTCAGACAATTCAAGTTGTAACATATTACGGCCAGTTTTTATTTCTGACATTGTGAAATAGCAAAATAACAAATAAATTCCTCCAATAAAACCTAACAATATATGGATATCAAAATTTAGCTTTTTTAATGATTATATGATTCTTTTATTTTCCTACTTATTCTACTATTTTTTGGCCAGGACAGACTGGATACAAGAAGCCGGGGCTTGGTTTGTCAGATGATGTTTGTAGCCTAAGGTGATCAGAAGCTGTCTGGTTAGCTTTGGTTTCTTGTAAAATGGTAGAATTTGCAAATTTAATTAATAAATTAAATGTTTATAAGTTAAATATCTTACCTAACAGACAACCGCTATAGTCTGGTGCCAGCCTGTCAAATCTCAGAAAAAGAGTTTCACCTCTGGCCAGACCAGTATAGTATAATCCACTTGCCTGGGAGTTGCTGCTTCACTTGCCAGAAGGATGTGACGTCATTTCATCTTCTTTGTTCCTCTAAAGATAACACCTAGAATAACTACCCAGTGAAAGAAGGGCAGCTTACAAGAGACTGAATAAAGAACTCTCAATAGACAGTAAAAAAGGTCAGATCCTCACTATTAGCCAGTAGACCGGTAGCCCCCTCCCCCTTTTCCTACTCTGAGTAAAGGAAAAGAGAGGATTCCAAACTGTACCAGTAGTAAAGAAGGTGAACCTAATACCACTGTACTGCTAGCACCCAGATAAGGTGTTCTAAAGAAGGGAATAGGCCTACCAAACCAGAAGGACCAGTACCACAGTAAATGGGGTCAAAGACTGAACCTTGACAACTATAATACATTGTGTACAAAATGATAAGTGTCAAAAGCCCTCAGTGGTGGATCTGTTGAGCAGCCACCACTGGACCCAAGTGAAAAAGCTCAGAATCAGCCCAAGCCGCATCTTTCAGATAAAACTGAGTGAAAATGTTGAGTGATTTCCAATGACAGGCTGACAAAATCTGCACCAAAAAGATACTGCCTTGAAAGGTCTTTGTCATCATGTACCCTGATCTTATGCAAAGTTTGAGCTTCTTCATACGACAACTCATAACAGAGGCTAACCATCTTTTTCATCCAAGAAGAAATAGTCACAGGAAAAATATCCATGGCAAAACTTTTCTTGAAGGAAACAAACACAAGTTATTATTTTTTTGTCTCAGATTCTTTGTCCTGTCCAGATTATAGCGCAAGGCCCTGACTGGTCACAAAGACTTTTCCACTTTTAGGGATTCGTCAAGTGTAGGAGCCAGGGTGGGAGTCACCACTGGAGTTACAGTCTGTCTGATGTCTAATGTTCTTATTTAACAAATCATTACTAATGTTCAAGGAAGAATTTCCAATCTTGTCAGGGATGACTGATCTGTAGCCCTCAATAGTACTAGGCTGGGGATTTTTCTCCTGAAAAAGGTGTAGGAGAAACTCAGCTATTTGTTTAATAGATGACAACCTGAGGTCCACCTGACTTGCTTTGCACCATCAAACATATATGGCCCACTTTGCCTCATAAGACTGCTTTGGGTGAGCCTCTCTGAAGAGCCTCAATTCACGTTGCCACTGGGTTGGAGAACCATTGTTCTTTGAAGTGGCTCTAGGAGTCATTCATGGAGATTGAAGCACTGTGTCGGGTTCTTTTGAATGGTGGCTCACCAGATTGGGTTGGTTGGGAAGGCAAATGGGTTTCTGGGATAACAGATCCACCAGATCCCCCAAACCATGGCATGTTAGGCCAACCCAGAGCTATCGCCATCATGCTCTTGCACAGGTGATCCGGCAATTTGCTGATCACTTTTCCCAGGGGAGACACTGGAGAGAAGGCATACAGGGTTTTCTAGGACACAGGCAGAGCATCCACTCCCCAAGTTTTGGGGTTTGGAACTGGAGTTTGTTGTTGCAACTGGTTCTAAGTGAGCACCCCAGCCTTCATTCGAGGCATCAGTAAAGACCTGAAGAGCGTGTTGACCTGGAAGAGCATTTGCCTTCTGGGCATAACAGTAAAGGCAAAGGTGCAGATACCTGGAATATCTTTCTCCAGGGACTCAGGTACCATCCAATGATTCTTGAGGTGCCACTGGATGGGTCTCATATGGAGCCTGCCCAGTGTAACCTGCTTCTCTGTTGCGGTGCTTGCAGTGAGAAGACAAATAAGGGACATGATAGATTCCTGGTTTTGCTTCCAAGAAGTATAAGGTTGATAGCAATGCTGCTGTCGTTTCTGAACAGAAGGAAACCCCCTATGGCCCTGACCTGGCTGAGAAGTAAGCTTGTTGGATTCAAACTGTTGAATTTCATCTTCCGGGTTCTAATTATCCCATCAAGAAAAAGAACATAGATGTTCAAAGGGCAATTTCTGAGAGTCAAAAAGGTATCCGGCTTGACCCCTTGTTTAAGATGTTCATGGAATGAATGCTTTTTAACAAGGGTAGGTTAGCCAACTGTACAAACTTAAAGTCTGACAAATATTGAAGACCTTTGCCCAGGGCGAAACTGAACACAGTTTCAGTGTTGCAGTTTATCTAAAGCTGTATGCGCCCTAGTTGAAGACTTGCCCTTTCCAAGTTTGGATTGTAGGATCTTAAGTTGATCATGCACTGAAAATTATTAATTTGTCGAAATGGTGCCTAAAACAACAAGTTTCCAAATTGGCTAATTTAAATGCCATTTTCTTGTTGGATGATAGCCAAATGTTGATAACTTATTACTCAGATTAGCTGAAAACTGATGATAAGAAAAATAGTGCACTTAAGCTTAATTTCATAAGAACTTGGCCAATAACAGGTGGCCAAAATGACAAATTAATTGGACTATCAAGGTCATTTTCTTGTCATAAGTTTGTCCATTAATTTGTCCAACAAGAAAGTGACAAGTTAAAATTTGTCAATTGGGAAGTTTGTCGTTTTAGGCACCATTTTGACAAAGTCTTGACGAATTAATGTTTGTCAGAGGTTTTCAGTGTGTACACTGTCCTGAATCTTGGTTATAAAGCAGCGGGTGAAAGCAGCAGACTGGTTACATTTGTAAATTGTTTCCTTGGCAGCCTTTTCCACTTCTGCAGCGTATCCGCGAAGGGGGTGGAGTAGATGAAGAAACAGAGGGCTTTGCAATACATCCAAAAGCATGTTAAGCTTTGCAGCATCATATGGCCAAGTGTTTAAATATTTTCCCTTTCTAGTTAATTCTTTGATTCTGCCAGGTAGATACCATACAATCAACTCTGTGACTTTGGGGGGCACAAATACTGGTCCATGTGGAGACCTCCTCGGTTACTGGACCTGGATGAGTATTCTTCAATCGACACTAAATTCAGGTTTCTAGTTTCTTACATAACCAGTCTTCTGGTGGTAGAAACACGAAAACCTTACCAACCTTGCTTGTTTCCTGTGGCCCACCCAAGGGCTATGGGCCCATCGAGAATGTGAATATTCTAGGTCCAGGATGTGACTCCAACGCATAAAAGCCCTCACACCCCAGACAGTCTCCCCGTAATCTTGATCTTCACTGATAGCTTTATCAGTCATACTTGTCCGGTTGGTCATCCAGTTTGGAAACTTCATCCTGTTCCTGGTGGTAAAAAATACTGGACAAACTGAAGATTGGTCCAATCCCTCATTATCCACGGAAGCAAGAACCGTTACAGCAGAAGGGTCAACAAGAGCATCTTTTTTCTTTCCCTTTCCTTCCTAAGATTTTAGGTTGGAGTGGAAATTTATGCAACTTGATCTGGTTTAAGGGTTTGACAGTGCTAACAGGTGAGGCCATAACACAAAAGTTAAATGAACACACGAGGGACCAGAACAGTGATGAATATCTAAAGTATCCACAAATTTAAAATATTTCTCAAAAACCTTGCTGTTGTCTGTTAGGTGAGATGTATTAGTGCAGTAAAAGTAACCGTTTGATAATGTTTAAAACATTGCTGAAGCAAGATTCTTTTAACCAGCCTCTCCTGAAAGTGCTGAGGTCTCTTACTTTTGGGTAGTAAAATGTTTGACACTTATTGTTTGGAATGGTTGCCACACCCCCTGCCTCTGTGGTGCGGACTGAACTGACCCATGTCCTCTGTTGTTTCAGCTTGCTCTGCCCGAGGAGTGATTACTACTTCTGGAGGAGCATCCACCATGGGTGCTTTCTGTATTAGCCTCTACCTCTGTGATGGCAATGGAAAGGCTAGTTTTTATAACATCTGAAAACCCAAGGCTAAAATTTTGAGGCATCCTCCTTTAGTAGAAATTCTTTTCTCTCCTTCACTAGCTGTATATGGAACAATGGAAAGGGGGTGAAGGTTGAGATTCTGATGTCTGGTTTCACCTAGTTCCGGGTTGAGACTGGCACCTCTCCTGACAAGATAGGTTACACTCAGATTTCTTTGTTAACCGCAGCTGAGAAATTAAGGATGCAAATGTACTATCTAGCTTGATCTTCAAACTCCTTAACCACAGGAAGTGGTACTTTTCCCCATGGGACTGTCTGGGGTCTAGAAGAGATGCAGATATTAGAAAATTTCCTGTTGAGTTCCTGCATCTTTTAAATGAAATAGGGATCCACCATCTTTTACCACTTGGTTTGGAGAGGTTTTACCCTAGAGATAATAGGATCAAGGCAGAGCTGCCTTTTCATCTCTTTCGCAGTTTCCTTGTCTGAAGTCTCTATAACAGATGGTGAGATGGGGACTTCCCCTTCCCTTCCAGTCTTCATGTCTCATACCATTTGGATTTGCGCTTCTATTTGTTTGAATGTTTTTTGGATTTCTCAGATGAGGATACATCTGAATCTTGCTCCCTAGAATATCCTAGTGGGAATGGTGCAGCGAAAAACTTGGTTTACATGGGGACCTAGTTTGGAAGTGGATGGCTGTGGACTAGCCTGTAGTGCCGAAATGTGTCTGGTGTAGGACCTGAAATAGTACCCCGATCTCCAACAGTTAGAGTTGGATCATGGGGAAGCTTTCACATGCTATCACATGGAGTAGAATTTTGGATCTGAAGATGGTTTTGCGGCTAGGAAAGTTAATTACAAGCACTCATAGCTTATACCTGGAAGGCTATCATTTGCTTTTGAAGCTATAGTTGGAACTGATACCCCAATGATTTTTCCATCCATTTCTGTAAATGGTGTATGCTGTCTTGGATACATGTTGGAGTGATCTAAATGTGAGGGATTCCAAACCCAGCTGCTGAGGCCTGGGTGTTCCTTTGGTCATGTTAGAATGTCTGATAGGGCTTGGTTGTAATTCTGAGTCACGTTTTCAAGTTCCTGATAGCCAGTGGCAATGCTGAAGATCTGTCCAAATTTGACCCTGGTTGTTGAACGGAACATAAAACCCCAACCTTGACCTTTGTTAAGTTACTGGTTAGATCTGCCAAACAATTCCTTCCTGGGTTGTGGATCCTCTATAAGTTCAGATTCATGCAGATTTGGCTGTTTTCTTTCTTTGGTACCATTTTCGGTTTGAAATTTTGTCTCTCTGACAAATAAACCCAGATTTTTTTACTACTTTGCCAAGGAATTATGATTGCAAGGACCTTTTCAAGTTGCAACTTTGAACCAAAAATGATAAACTCAGTTTCATCAGGATTAAGTGTCAGCTTATTTGCCTGTATGCCCATTATTTTACATCATCTAAGCACCTGTTTAGTCTTTCATATTGCTGAGTCATATTTTTATGGGTGAAGTGTATAGTCCCAAGAGTTCGGAGGTTTTATGTTTTTGATTCCAAAAGGATGAATGGTTGTTTTTATTGTAAAAAAGTATGAGAAATGCAAATATGCAAGTCTTATAAATGTAAATGTCAAACTTCACTTTAAAAAATTACTTTAAGGTTGGGCACCATAAGATTTTCACACAAATTGTAACCAAAGAATTCATTTTTGCAAACTGCAAAAATGCATCCACAGATCATAAAAGTGATATTACTTGTCACAAGTCACTCTGTCAAAGGTTGTTACACTGTATTTATTTTTCTAATAATATATGTTCTTGACCACATTAAGACAACATGTCCCATGTTAAAAATTAATTTATTCATATTTTGTCATACACTGTTACATTACCTTATGAATAAAGTGATCAACTTAAACCACCTCATCTGGCTGTTGAACGGGACGTAAAACCCCAACTTTGACCTTTAAACCACCTCATTTTATAAAGTATTATAAATGAATTTTTATAATCTTCTATTGCATAGAAATGTGTGAAAAAATGTGAATAAAATCAACTTCTGTTCCTTTATCAGTCAGGTGATTCATTCAAATGGGAACATTTACAGATTTTAAAACCATCACATTTTATTTTGTGAAAACAATCTACAACAAATGAATTTATAATTTTGGTAAAATGAAAAAGTAATTAGTGTTTAAAGAGCACGCATTAAAGAAAAGTAATAAAGGTATTTGTATAAAACTTTATTTATTTTGTTTAAAGTAATACATGATTTGGAGTAAAACTTATTTTAGTGTCATAGCCAGTGTCCAGTATAATTTAAACATGCATAATAAT
Organism: Sabellastarte sp. h YS-2021; assembly: GCA_964017235.1. Taxonomy (NCBI): domain Eukaryota; kingdom Metazoa; phylum Annelida; class Polychaeta; order Sabellida; family Sabellidae; genus Sabellastarte; species Sabellastarte sp. h YS-2021. The sequence goes on from OZ024938.1 coordinate 62,493,517, forward strand.
ATTCTTGATGCAAATGATGAATCAGTCACATTCATTGTTATCTGAATCAAACTCATCACCTCAATAGCTAGTGGCTTGGTCCAATGGTGTCTTTTCATCTGTGGTAAACAGTTGCCTGTGTACTTCATTAATGATCACAATACTCGGTGGTAGCTGAGAGTAATCAAACCAGTTGATGGTATGTTTTCCATTTTCAAAAGTCCATCCATGCTGTTCAGCTTCAACATGTCACAGGGTTTGGCATGTTTGTATTTTTCCCACATTGATGCAACATAGTTTAACCAAAGTAACTCTCTTATTGGCATATTCCAGAATCCCTGTAAAAGCTTATTCACATTCCAAAGCCCCTTCACTCACATCTCCTTTGGTGGTTAAAAGAAGAAAATGTCCTCTATGACTGACACCTAACAACCCCTTTGTTATTCCATTCAGATTTTTTACTGATGCATCAAATGAAGGTAAGAGCACACAGTTTGGAGACTGCACCACTGAAGGCATTTGGTCCCTTCCAGAAAGTGAACTACACATACACTTCCTGGAACTGCCATTCACAGGCACTGATTGCTTGTTTAACATGGGGCACATTGCTATAATGTGGTCAAGAACATATATTATTATGATTACAGATAAAAGGGTCACATTTAATCTTACAGGAATCATGGGTATTGCAGTGCAATAACTTTCAACAAAGTATTTCTGACAAATAATATCACTTTTATGATTTGTAGATGTGTTTTTGCAAAAATGAATTTTTTGGTCAAAACATGTTGAAAATTTGATCTTTACATTTGTAAGACTTGCATATTTGAATTTTTTACACATTTTTACAATGAAAACAACCTTTTATCAATTCGGACTCAAAAACATGTCTATCCCTCTGAACTCTTGGACTAGTATGAAGAGCTGAGTGTCATCAGCATAAAAGTAAAACTTTACAAACCGGTGTCTACCTGTGACCTTACTGAAAGTAGTATATAATGAAAATAATATGGGACCCAGGACTGAACCTTGGGGGGACACTATACAAAAGTCTCCTCGGTTCTGTTGAACAAATCTTTATACATTGGAAATGGTCAATGAGGTCAATGAACCATTTTAATACAGTGCCACCAACACCAAACCATTACTATACACAACTCAGTGGTCAGTGGTGTCAATCGTAGCTGACTGACCAAGTATAGCCACTGCAGAAGCTTTTTCCCAATTTGATAGAGAAAGATGGATCTTGATTTTTATAGACAGCAGCATTGTTTCAATTTGAGTGACCAACCTTAAAGGCAGACTGATTCTTATTGTCCAGTTCATTTAAAGTTATGTGATCAATCAACTGAGACACAACAATTCCTCCAACTAGTTTAGATAGAGCACAAGACAGATACACAATGGTAATTCTTCATCTCATCATGTGTGGCAAAGAAACCTTTTTGATTATTGGGGTGACAAGTGCTTTCTTGAAACCATCTAGAGCAATTTGCCAATTTTGTTATAGATGTATCTAAAATTCTTTCACAAGAAATGTGGTCCTGGGTCCATCAAACAAGATTTGTAGATTTATAGTGATAATTTTATGTGTTTCTTCATCAGAGACATGCTTAAAATATGAAAGACCAGGAGGATCAGAGGGAGCAGCAGTCTGAAAAGAATCAGCATTTGAGAATGTTTAATGAATCTTAGATATCGTATAAAAAAAAACAAGCACACAAAGTGATCAGCCAGTGATTTCTCATATTTTTGACGGGAGAGCTTTTTCAGGAATCCTGTAAAGTGCCTTGCTTAGTACCTGCCATAACTTTTTTGAGTCCAACTCATGAAATATCTGTAATGCAAAGCTTTTTCCTTAATTTACAAGTGTATTACAGCCAGCCATCTTGTAGATTCTTTGGTAAAGGTATGAATGAGAGGTGAATGCTTATTTGAAGCAAGTCACTGATGTCACTCAAATACTGTTCATATATGGCACTAATTTTGGTTCCAGGGAATTTTACAAATGAAGAATTTCTGAAATCCTGCCTGAACATTTAAATACTAATTTTATGCCTGAAGAATACAGTATTTGACTTGGTAATAGGCAGACTGGAAAAAAACCTGTTTGCACTTGATCAAAGCATGATCAGAGTTGAACTCACCAACTTTGATATGTGAAACACAATCAAGGTCACTGGAAGTGAGGATGATATCAAGAAGATGTCCACGAAAGAGGGTAGATGTCTGTATAGAGTGATGTTACATATACAGGCACTGTGTCTGTGCCTTATTTAATATAGGCTTTGTGTACATGTGTTAAAATTTAAAGCAAGGAAGTTATTGATTGTTGTGTTATGATGTTTATTGATCTGTTTATCAACTGGGGGAAATCCCTCCCTCAGTGGTTATGTTAGATTTGGGGAAACCCAACTACCAGTAGTTTCTAGAACCCCCTCATAGGTTCTGGTGACTGCATTTGTTTTCATGTTAGTTCTATAAGACTCTAGATGCTTCTATGAACATATATAAGGACTGTACACCTGACCACAAGTGAACTTAGTATTCACTGGCTATACGGAAGGCTATTGCGTCTTGGCATATAATATTCAAGTGAATATATATATAAATTGCTTGTGTTACTGTGAACTTTTACTGGAGTAAACTGGATACATTGTCTGGATAGATTTACTGTACTTTGGATATTTTTGGACATTGGAGAGAGTGGACTTACTACATTTTGGGACATTGTCCATAAGTTGGAGCAGACAGTACAGTTGTGCAAACTCTCTGAATATCTCTAGACAGACATTTTGTGTGATTGGATATAAAAAGGATAGCAGGACAAGGACATTTTGTGTTATGGAACATTGAACAGATCACAGGATACAGACATCTGTGTTTTAGTGAACATTGGATAGATCACAGGACAGACCTCAGGGCAGATCATAGGACAGATCACACAACAGACTGCTGGATACAGTGGATCAACTTAACTGTCAGATACATTGGTCATGTCAGAGTGGTTTCATTATTGTATCATTGTATGTACCATTGAGAGCATATCAGTTGACTGTAATCATTAATTTTAAATAAATTTGTTAAGTTAAACTTTTTGTCTTTTCCCGTTGCAACTTAAAGGCACCAGCAATTGGTATCCTGCTTGCCCTGTGACCGTAGCAAGTGAAATTACAGGATTTAAAAGGATTTGCAAATTTGACACTGCCATTTGAGGGTACATACACATGAATATAGAAATCAACACAAATTAGATGTGTTACTGAGGGTAAGAATTCAAAAGGGATAAGCACTTCATCGAGGAAAGTTGTTGTAGAGGGACCAGGTAGACAATGTACACAAGCAAACACAAAGGATGTAGCAGAAGAAATGACCGAGATAATAATGGTCTCGACAGTCCTATTAACAGGTTTGTGTCCGAATCCACACCTAACCAGGAAACCCACACCATACAACCTTGGCTTATGACACAGTTTAAAATGTGCAGCAGTAACTGAGTGTAGGAGACTGTCAGTATTCTGTGGTCATGTGTCAGTCTCCAGACCATTTGATAAGGGGCCCTTATTCCGGATGGACCTACATTTTGAAAATACAAGAGACAGAGGACCAGGATAAAGTGATAGGACTCCACAAAGGATGAGTAAAATAGCAGACCTTTGAAATTAAGACGAGGTGGAACTCCTAAATTAATACAAAATGTTATACACATATAGCAGTGAAAGTGACTTTTATATTATTGTTGAGTTTTATCAATTTATACTTAATTTTTTAAAAAGATGTTTGTCTCTGTGGTGTATGTTAAAACTAAAACTGTAGTCAGCTTTTCTACCCTTAATATATACCTGGAGATTATTGAAGTTTATTGAAGAAATGTCAACACATCAATACATTTCCAGGAACCCAGAAATACACTGGTGGTTCTACGTAGATACTTTCCCCAATTAATTATCTATACCAAGTCATATCTGGAGAGTACAATAAAGATCAAAACTAACTAGGCCACATCTATAGAATACAGATAAAATAAATAATTCAATGTGCCTATATGGTAAAAGAACACTATACCCACAAGCCACAATCTCCATTAATTTAAATATGCACGGACACATTAACCTTATATGCAACAACGGATTCTTTAACAAAATCCTCCATCTTATTAAAAAGTGAAAAAAAAATCTACATAAAACCTGGTGAAACTTGTGTCATCAAGAGTCTGAATGACTGAGCTGCTCATGTGTGGCATTTTACAAACATGGGTTATTTGGGTTCCACATATAAAATATAAGTGAAGAAAATCTTAAGTACCTTGATTTGGCTAATTGTATTGAAACTTAGAAACCATTATTGTTCCCCCTGAAACCCCAGACTGAAATTACAACTAGAGCATTATTCAATTCAAATTATGATTGTTCTGTAAGCCGCCAAGCAATGCGAAGTACCTGTCTATTCAAGCTGACAAGTTTCAGATTGAGGTGTCATAAATAGTTCAAACTTCAAACTCACTGTCAAGGCAGATATCAGGGATTTACTAACAGGCAAACTGCAAAAATACTTCTGAAACTATTGTTGGATAATCAGCTGAGTCGAGTATACAACATAGTCTCTTGAAAAGCTAATCAAACAAAATCATAATATGGTATTTTTATTTAGTAATAAATAATATACAATTAATTCGTGAATACTTTATCTGTTCTATACAATACATGCATCATCTTAAAAATGCCCAATTTAACTTCTTTTGATCCCTTTAACCTGTACATATAATTCTCTTCACAGAAGATTAAGTAATATAATGTTCCAAATGGAATTTACTTTTACCTTGAAATGCTGTAGATCCCTATAATTGCTGTTCAATCTTCATCAATATTATTTATTTATGTACTGTTTTATGCCATCTCATTGGTTACAGTTTGACTGCCGACCAAGAGCAAGCAACTACCAGCTTTCCTACTAGAGGTCAGGCCGTGATTTAAACTCTAATGTCAAGAGGTGGGAGGCGAGTGTGTTACCACTTCGTTAACAGATCCCTAAATTTTTATCAGTAGAAAGTACACGTAAACAAGTAAAATTTTAAAAGAATACTGATTTTTAATACTTAGTAAACGGTTGCCAATGTAGTACATGCTACTGTAGGGTCGGTGTCACTGGTATATTGGAAGAGACAGTTTCAGTGGAATACTATGATGGCACATTACAATGGCGTCTTGATTGTCACCACATTAAATTGTGGATGAACTTAAAATATTTAAAACAAAACCTAAATCTGAAAAAAATTATTAACTTGTATCAAATAGATTTCATGCCATGCTTTGTTTTGACTGGTTCAGCTTCCTGTTAGTGGGCCTACTCAATTTTGGATGTACTAAAAGGCATCTTTTTTATGAATCTTCGAATTGGAACAGTTTTTGCACTGGAAGGATACTGAAACGAAAAATGTTCTACCGACGCATCTGTAGTATATACAAAGCAATCACTGATTTATGCGGGTGTTCCACTGGAGCTGACCCTAACCCAATTTAGAGTGTAGAAAGGCGAGTCGTGGATCAGGGCCATTGAAAATGAAGGGTTGGTTAAATCTCCATGACAGGATGTAATACATCCTGGATTGTCTAGATCCACCTTCTGACATGACTTGGGATCAGGCTGTTTAGGTAATCTTAGGAGATTGCAGAACTTCATTTCTCATACTTGTTAACAATAACCTCAGCCTTTGTTATACACTCTAAATACTTCATGTACTTATTCTTTGCACACAAAATGGTTATACAAGTTTAAATGATCCTAATTTGCTTATATTTCTTGTCCAATTTTACTTTGGTTTTGTTTATCATTGTGTCCAGTTGATTGAGGAAAATACATGACAACTGCTCTTATTACCATTGAGAGAGTAGGTATTAAACACCTGAGTGGTGATAATCAAATAATATTAAAAAGATAATAGAGTATACAAGTCCCTGTGTTCAAAGAATGTACCAACTACATACTCGTACAAAGATTGCACTTATTTAGCAAACACAGGTAGATACATTTTTCACCAGGAAAAAACACATTAAAAACATTATTACTGCTCAAAATTAATCTACACAACAAAAAAATTTGATCAATAGGGCCCAGTTTCACAAAGCCTTCATAAGACAAAAGTCACCTTAAATTTAAGGTTTTGCTTGAATTTCTCCCTCCCTTTAATGAAACTTCAGTTTCACCAAGCATCTTCCATTAAAATAGACCTTGAAAATTCACAGAGAAAGTCTCTTGAATTTTAAGGAAGCAAGGAGTTAACTTAAATTTAAGGAAATATCCTCCAAGGAATGTTTAATCATTTTTGTCCCCTAAGTTTCAAGGATCACCTTTGATAAGGACAGTTCAAGGAGTCTTTGTGAAACTTAACATTAAGGTGGCATTCCCAAAGGAAAGGTAATTACCATCCTTTACTTAAGGAGGTCCTTTCTAAAAGAGATTTTGTGAAGCCAGGCCCTGGACAAAATACAACTGTAAAAACAAAATCATCTAACCAACTGTTCAAAAATTATAACAGATTTATAGAAATATGATTAAACACAAAAAATGATCAAAAGTATAAGACAGTATTTCCACCGGGATTTACAAGATATCACATACCTTATAAATGCACTGACAATAAAACACAATTTGACTTTAAATACAGTACTGGCTGAGAGACAATTGGTTTCAAAAAATCATTTACTGTTAAAATGATATTCAAAGAGAATGTGACTAATGTTAAATTTGTGCAAAACAACATACATCAATAGAGATTTTTACAACAGAAATGTTCACAATTTTCAAATGCATTTCAAATCTTAAAGAAACATAAAGAATATTTCTTTTTAATGAGGAATTTCAGATAAGGGGAGTATTAAATGAGAACATCAACCACTGTGTGATAGCAAGTGAAATTTGTTGGAGGGGAAAGCCTTTTCTAATTTATTGATCTGTGTGGAAATTCTTGACACATTTGCTATTTTTAATGAAAATATCTGGCCTGTGGTTTTCCCTGATGTAAATTCCCTCACGTTTTGATTATTTGATCTTACTTTAAAAGCGTATTCCCCCTCGCTGTTATTTTGACATTAATCAATCTTTTAAGTTTCAATTGCTACAAATGAGGTATGGAGTAAAACTTTTGAAGTTCCCTGTAGTTTGTCAATTTTAGCATTTGAAAAATCCCCTTACTTTGCTTTGAACAATACTTGTTATGCGGAGCATCCCTGGATGGGACTGATTCAGTACAATTCACAAAGAATTCCCCCCAAGTGCATAACTGCTACTAATAATTGGCAAGTATATCACTTGCAGGTGGACAGAATCAATGAGAATATTTTAAAAATAATTTCACATAGTAATGTAGAGGCTGAAGCTTCTTGCTCTAGTTTAGACTAGGTCTATGTTAAGGGTAGACAGGAATGGCCTGGTAGTTCTGAATGGAAACTAGCTAACTGTGTGTTTGTAATACTATTCAAATACTGCTTACATTCATAAAAATAACATCAGAGAAGATTGATTTTCAGTCTCAGTCAGGGTTATATAAAAATAACATCAGAGAAGATTGATTTTCAGTCTCAGTCAGGGTTATATAAAAATAACATCAGAGAAGATTGATTTTCAGTCAGGGTTATATACCTAATATTATGATACACTGAACATACTGTTTCTTCTATTCACAGAAACTTTACTTTTATTTGCAGTAAATTTGTTTGCACAAACCATCATTTTTTACTTTACCTTGCATAATTTACTTGAGCTAATTTTTCACCAATCTTTGGCTAACCCTTTTGTGGATACTCCAAGTTGGTTCATACTAAAACACATGTACCAAGTTTAGGGTCAGTTATTGCTGTATGAATAACTGACCATGATATTTTGCTCCTCGAGTCATAACTCTCGGTCACAATAACTTTTTCCTTTAATCAAACTCTGCACTGCAGAAAAAAAAAACACTCGTACAAAGTCACAGACCACAGATATTTCTGGAGACATATAGTGCCATTACAAGTACTTTTGTAGTGTATTACAATTGCATAATTAATAATATGTAGAATATAAAACATTATAGTGCCTAGACAGAAACTATATGTGCCAGTAATATTGGTATTTCTGTGCATTTTCAATATTGCTATTTCCATGTTTACTTAATACATACTGCATTAGTGTTCTAAGCTGTAAAAATGCATTACAACAAACACCTTATATATCTGAAAATAAACCTTGCAATTTATAAATGAAAGGTGTAGTTTTTTTTATAAATTAAGTGATGTTTTGAAAATATTCCTCGTTAATTTAACAGTAAAGATACCAACAAAGACGGATATATAAAAATATTTAAAAATATAGAATTTAATTAACTTTAAATGCTTTTTTTAATTTGTGCAAGATTCACCACAGTATGCGAAATTTGCCAGCAAGAAAACCCCTCCTATTTTGTCGGTTTGTGACTTGCGAGTCTCCCATCTGTCTTTTCTTCTATCCTGGTGCAAAATTGGTACAAATTTTTAAGCAAGAGCTCTAGTGAGGCTCGTGCTTCCAGTAGTCACTTTTTTCCGTATTTTTTTGTCTCCGGACTTTCATGAATTATGGCATAGCGTGATGAGTATTTGTATGTTCACTGAAGTTAAGCGGCGATGGGTTACGTTAGTACTGGGATGGGCGACTGTTTCGGTACACTACTTGTGTCTCTGATGGCTTTGCATCTCGTGCTAGTAGATGGAAACCCCTTTCGGCCTTGTTATGAATTTGTCTTACTTTTTGGTGGTGTAGTGGGAAGGGAGATTATTGATTGGTTCTGCTGTGTCTCGAACTTGCAGCCTTCTGATTACACACAGGACTAAACACAAGTCTAGCTCTTTAACCAGCTGAGCTAAAGGGGAATCCCCGGAAGCCCAGGTATTAATAGAACTGACATACGTGAGGATATTGCATACCACCCCTCCAAGGAAAGACCTGTCCTCAGGTCTTACATGACTACACTATTACACTTTACTTGCTTGGCTTTGAGAGGGAAGGATCTTTAGGCATCTCACCATGTAGTGGGAAGGGAGATTATTGATTGGTTCTGCTGTGTCTCGAACTTGCAGCCTTCTGATTACACACAGGAATAAACACAAGTCTAGCTCTTTAACCAGCTGAGCTAAAGGGGAATCCCCGGAAGCCCAGGTATTAATAGAACTGACATACGTGAGGATATTGCAGTGGGCACCCCTTAGAGGCAAGCTTCACATGCTGTGGTAACTCTTCCACTTGTTACTGTGCATAAATATGTGAAATGCAATCTTATGAAAATAGCATCAGAGATACCCGTACCCCACAGCCTGGGGAAATAGTTTTCAACACCATGAGATATAGAAGTATTGAACCTGCACAAAGATCTGAATACTTTCAGAGCAGTGTCAGTATAATAAAGCTCCAAATAATGTTTAAGTAGAGAAAATAACATCTAAGAGAAAGAAAATGTATGTAAAGATAAAGTATTGAAACAAGATAATTCACTGGCAAGATGACAGCATTACTCAGCACACTAAAAATTATGAAACTGTAAAATTTATTAATTGGAGAGTTAGCTGTCAATGAAAAAAGCAAAATTGTGTAAATTTTAAAGTGCATGTGATAGTCAGTTGCAGCAATCCATATATCTTTGTCATAAGAGAAAGATGTCTCAAATATGGCAGGTGGCAGAGCCAAAGTTAAAGGTTACACCATGATGCACACATATACCACATATGTCCCTACCAAGTGTCAACCTTCTACACCTTATGCAACCAAATAAATAACCCAGACAAGGTTTTAAAACTCATGGTCACTATGACAAGGTCAAAGGTCAAATCAAGTTCACACCATGACTTGCACACCTACAACTCCCTGACTAATGTCCCTACCAAGTATCAACTTCCTACACCTTACGGTTTCCGAGATATAGCCCAGACAATATTTCATAGGTCAAGGTCACTACAGCAAGGTCAAAGGCCAAATCAAGGTCAAACCATGATGTTGCACACCTACACCCCCTAACCAATGTTCCTACCAAGTAACAAGTTCCTGCACCTTACGGTTTCCGAGGTATAGCCCAGACAAGATATAAAAGGTCAAGGTCACTACGGCAAAGGTCAAATCAAGGTCACACCGTGCAGACAATTTTTTTTTCCTGCCACCCACCCGCCCATCAGGACACCATGGGTGAAAACAATACCCCGACAGCCCTTAAGGGCTGTGAGGTAATAAAATTGACTGGAATTCCAATGATTCTTGATATCACAGAGAAATATATGGCACATTAAATATGTTCCACATGATTAAAAGCACCAGTGGTATGGCTTTAACAAATAACAGTAAATTTATAAACAAAGAAAACCCCCCCATTATTTAAATTTTCAGATTTAAAGTTTTCTAAATATTCAATTTTTTTATTTATTTGAACTTAACAAAAGTTAGATATTTCTACCACTTCCTATTGAAACATCGCTTCTGATTGATTATCTTCTGTTATACAAACAAAATCTTCCTCTCCTAACAAGTTTGAAAAATAGCATCAGAGATGCTCGTACCCCACAGCCTTGGGAAATATTTTCAACACCATGAGATATAGAAGTACTGTACCAGTACATACTTCAGGATACTTTCAGAGCACTGTCAGTTATATAAAGGTCCAAACAATGTTTAAATGGAGAAATAATGTTTAAAAGAAAGATAATGCATATAAAGATGAAGTATTAAAACAAGATAATTCAATGACAAGATGACAGCATTAATCAGTAAACTAAAATTCAACACTCTTTATATACATCTGCATTTCCGAATTATGGTTTAGATGGTTTGAATATTACCATGCATACAGAAGTGGTAATACATTTAATGAATGCTTATGTGTGGTGTTGGGAGTAAAATCTGCGGCTCACTTGATGAAATTCTACCTCTTACAATGGGAAGTTATGAAAGTAAAATTCTTAATAAATTCTAATATGACTTTTGCTTAATCTGCATCAAAAGACAGACCCAAAGGTGCAACAAGATTTTAAAGGTCAAGGTCACTACGGCAAGGTAAAAGGTCAAATTAAGGTCACACCATGATAATACACACCTATAGCCAATATGAACCAATGTCCCTACCAAGTATCAACTTCCTACACCTTACAGTTTCCGAGATACAGCCCTGACGATTTTATAGGTCAAGGTCACTATGGCAAGGTCAAAGGTCAAATCAAGGTCACACCATGATGCTGCACACCTACACCCCCTAGCCAATGTCTCTACCAAATATCAACTTCCTGCACCTAACAGTTTCCGAGATAAAGCCCGGACAATATTTTATAGGTCAAGGTCACTACAGCAAGGTTAAAGGTCAAATCAAGGTCAGACCATGACGTTGCACACCTACACCCCCTAATCAATATCCCTACCAAGTATCAACTTCCTACACCTTACGGTTTCTGAGATATAGCCTGGACAAGATTTTGTAGGTCAAGGCCACTACGGCAAGGTCACAGGTCAAATCAAGGTCACACCATGACGTTGCACACCTACACCCCCTAACCAATATCCGTACCACGTATCAACTTCCTACACCTTACGGTTTCTGAGATATAGCCCGGACAACATTTTATAGGTCAAGGTCACTACGGCAAGGTCAAAGGTCAAATCAAGGTCACACCATGACGTTGCACACCTACACCCCCTAACCAATGTCCCTACCAAATATCAACTTCCCAAGCCTTACAGTTTCCGAGATATAGACCGGACAACATTTTATAGGTCAAGGTCACTACGGCAAGGTCAAAGGTCAAATCAAGGTCAGACCATGACGTTGCACACCTACACCCCCTAACCAATATCCCTACCAAGTATCAACTTCCTACACCTTACGGTTTCCGAGATATAGCCCGGACAAGATTTTATAGGTCAAGGTCACTACGGCAAGGTCAAAGGTCAAATCAAGGTCAGACCATGACGTTGCACAGCTACACCCCCTAACCAATGTCCCTACCAAGTATCAACTTCCTACACCTTACGGTTTCTGAGATACAGCCCGGACAAACTATTTCCCGCCGCCCGCCCACACGCCTGCCTGCCCGACCATCCGGACACCATGGGTGAAAACAATACCCCAACAGCCATTAAGGGCTGTGGGGTAAAAATGGAAGTTCTTCTGTAATCATGCATTACTGATTTAAACTGATCACTCATAATTACATTTATTAGTTACAACCCGAGAAACCACCTCCATGTAATATGAAGAGAAATCTGATTACAGTCATTTTTAACATAATTTTCTTATTTCAGTAGACAATTCACATTTTATTTTACATAAACTTGTTTACATCAAACACATCTCCACCTTATGTATACTATAATGCTAGTTTCCAGGTTCATGTCCTTTTGAAATAGCTGGCCAGTTTTTATTCTTACGACTGCCCATCCCCAACTTTCACAAATATTTGGTCATATCACCCATGGGCACTTAGAGAGCACATGGGTTGTCCCAATACTGTGTGTGCCATAATAATGTTCATTTCTGTTTAAAAACCCATCTAGTAATAAACTAGAAATCAAAAACTTATGTCTTTGCATTTAATAAATCAAACATACCCGTTTTTTTCACCAAATTTCTGCTTTCGGAAACCAGTTCTAAATTTCGCATTCAACCACAACACTAACTAGAACCATTTCTCAGAGGTATTGAGAGTGTACTTTCCATTTGTTTAAAAAACAAACTTACAGACAGGTAAACTACAGTGAAAACATAACCACATACTCCTATTTTAAACAGCTGGTTTCTTCAAAGACTTGAGGCATCTGGTTTGTTCGATTGTATTTTTTATAATCGCATACAAAAACTACGAATAAATGCAAATATTCTTTAAGTGCAAAAATTATTTACAAATATATGATTAAATCACAATTATTTTAGCACAGTTTAAACTAAGTACAAATGCATAATTTTTTAATCAAAATACATAATAATGGCAACAAACACAATATATCGCAGGTTAATTTTACTTTTAACAGATAAAAATATAAACAAAAACTTCACGATAACTCTGCCACAACATGAGGTGTCCTCAGATGATTCATATATTTTATGGTTAATTTCTTTGAAGTGAAGCGTCAAGGTACCAGGGATGGTATTCACTCACAGATCAGTGAAGACCAGATCAAATTTGAGCCAAACTGATCAACTTCTGATCAGACTCTTAGATCAGTACAGATTGTTATTCACAGAATATTCATTTTGATTTTTTGATCAAACATGGATTAACTTTGATCCATGCACTTTGATGGATTAACTTTTAGGATCAAGACGGCAAATAGAAGACATCACAGAGAGAAAACTGAATGTTTTAATCAGTCATTACAGAATCAGAGGGTACCTCAGGACTCACAAAACCCTTTAGATTTTTCCAGAAAAATGAACAACTCTATCCAAAGTTGTTAGAAATAATAAGAAAATTGATTGAATATTTAATATTTTCAATTCAAGTTACCAATGGTTTGTGAATAGCTACTTGATCCTATGGCTCACTTGAAACTTTTTTCTCAAATTTGATCTGATCAGGATTTGTCTTTAATCTATATTAAGGCACTCTTTGTCCAACACCCAACTGTAAAAGTCCAAGTGTCTGACATTTCCCTTACTCAGAAAAAGAATCTCGTGGATGACCACTTCTCAACATCCCTGAATTTCTTTAGCCTCTCACTGGGGATAAGACCCAATGACAGAGGACCACTATTAATGTTCATCTAAGCAACTTTGTATCTGTCTATTACCAGGATGAAACCTAGGTCCTCTGTGATCCAAGGTGAGTATGTCACCCACTTCATCACAGTTGCAAACAAATTATAAGGCACTAAGACAAAGGCACTAAGATACAGAAATGGAGCAGATCTAATATATTCAGGTAGGCTCATTCAATAGGACTGAACCTTTGACAAGTGAAAGCTGGACTTGAATGTTGGAACCTGAAGAAATATATTTTTAGGGCTCAAAGTATTTATGTAACCCAATTTTATGACAAATTAAAACTACAGCACAATCAATTTTCATTGTAGAAGTTAGTGGGTGGACGATTAGACCAACTTTCGATCAATCGTCGGTGTCATGGTACAATTGCGTTCGGTCACTGATAACTTCTAGAAATCGATTAAATCTCACCCTTCTTTATGTGTCTCAATATCCACATATTTTTTATATTTTGGGCAGTTTCCAGAACTTTCCTTCAATAAATTAACAGATTTCTCGCGAATTTTGAGTTTGTTTACAACTACCGCCATATTTACCGGAAGTGGGTGCTTTTGGTAGCTTCTATATGTCGGAAACACTGTTATTCTTACCGGATTGAAATATACTTTATCCCGGAAAGTGTTTCATGACAGTGGAGTTAAAAAGTCGATTATGGGTCGATCATTGGTCGGAAAAATGGACGAATAATCGACCAATAAAAATTGAAGCAATTCCACTCACTAGTAGAAGTATGCAGTACAGTTACAAGAATTTGTTTCAGTTGTTTAAATATAAATATTGCCTGTCTCTGTAAGTCACAGGCTGACAAGTTCACTGGCTAAGCACTAAATACAAATTTATACTTTGAGTAAAAAATATTCTGGCAAAAACATATTTTTCATCATTTCAAGTCTGAAGATCAATGCCACTATTTCAGTTGTAAAATATGTAAATAAATTCTATAATATTCAATAAATTTACAAAATATATTCATTTTTTGACATTTAATACATAATACATTCAAATTTGAACAAGAAAACAGAACTAGTATAGAGTAAAAGATGTGAAATTTGCTACAGTATATGAAATAAACTATAAAGGAAACCTTTTCTATTTCCTTGACAAGTAGGTAACTCTTTACACATTAGTTCTTTTCATTACTACATGAGGCCTTTGGTGTGCCCTGATGCCAAATTACCAAAAATTTTACTTATTTTATCTTATTTAAAATGGAAAAACCATCAGTGACAAATTTCAGATAGTGTGGCAAATTTCAAATTGGTTACCGTAATCGAATTCCACCCTAAAAATTCTAAACTAAAACTAAGTATACAGATTTTACCTGTCAATGAAAATCTTAAAAGTATTCCATGTGTTAAACTGTGACAAAGTGCATGAGTTATATCATCATCCTAACGGTTTTTATACATAAAATAAGCTGACGACAAAACTCTGTGACGTATTTAGTAAATACTATCTGAGATCAAACAAAAACTTAGATTTCAGGCCTTTTGTTAATTCAGCCTGTGTACTAAACACTCTGTACAAGTATAAGGACTTTACATTATAGTATTAGCTGACAATGGAACCTCTTTTATCTAATGATGACGGGAGACTGTGATAACAGAAGATTCACACAAGAGATGAGCAATTATAGTAAATATGGAGATATGAACCTGTAAAAAGTGGGTTCTGTTATCACAATCTCTTGTAGTCATTAAATGAAAGAGATTCCACTGTCAGCTAAAATTATAACGTAAAGTGCTTATACTTGTACAGAGTGTTTATGGGAGATGAAAATTGTGTTACAATAACAGAAGATTCACACAACAGAAGAATAACTTTAGTAAATACGGAGATATGAGCCTGTAAAAAGTGGATATGAGATCATAATATGGTACAGATAACAGAATAGGTCAGATAATTGAGGTTCTACAGTATAAGTGGAACCAGGAAATCCTTTGTTCTTTTTTATACATCGGCAGACATTTGGCCAAAACTAGAACCAAACTCTGTGAATGTAAAAGGTAATAAGTTTAGCAAAATCCTCCGTATTCACCAAAAAAATTTTCGTAGTTATTGTAACACACATATCTCCAACTCTGTTTGTTTTTGTCTAATAATCTTATAGCCCAGTAAATGAGGAATATTACTGCACTGCAAGTGAATGCACAAATATATATTCGTCAGTTTGTCCCCATGGTGTATGGGAACTGAGGTGAATAGTCTAGATGGTACATAATTTGTCCTCCTACAACCTTCCACCTAAAACGTTGTCTAGGCGTGAGAGGGTGAACAATGACTTGTAGAAGTCTGTGAGAGGAAGGGATGAGGTCAGTCAGGTCCAGTGGACACTGTGAACTGTCCCCCAAAAACACTGTGAACTCTTCAATGTGACTGTCCTCGTGCAGCTGAAATACACAACATTAACTAGAAAGCATTTGTAGAGCACCGACCTCCACCATGAGAGATATCTGAAAATATGTGATTGTTTTGTATCCAGAATATGAACTGATTTTACCCTACTCTTCTCCCTCTGGCTAGGCCCTACTCAAATAAAAGTTTGTCAAGATCCACTCAAATTATTTTTGCTCTAATGTTAACCACAAAGCCAAAGTCACTAAAATTACATTGAAAATGTGACCTTTGAAAATTCAGCATTTTTTATCCGGCATATGATTCAGATCACTTCTTTCTTTGGGAAGGACCTACCTACAAAATTAAACCTTTCGGCAAGATCCATTTCTTACTTTTGGAGTTATCATAGACAAACAAATGAATCGTGAAACATAACTCCCTGGCGGTAGTAACTAGAACTACCGTATCACAGAAATGATGCACGCGTGTGTCCACCAGAAAGAGAAAGCATCCTTTCTAGCAAGCGCCCTAGGTAGCCCCATTAGGGAGTGAGCTAGAATTCCTTATAAGGGCATTTATGCTTAAGTCTTACTCTCCAAATGACACAACAGGGTTTCACATCGCCAAATTTAAGGACCAACTATAACCAAGATACAGGCACCTTCGCACTATGGGTTAAAGGTGAAATCTAATTATACCATGAGATTTATGGCCTATGATTTCCCATAGGTTGATTTACGATTCCAAATCTCTGACTAATACATAAGCAAGATAGAAACTTATATAAGTCTGACCAAATTTGGCATATGTGGGGTACCATGACACTCTATGGAAGCCCTTGAATGCAGAGTTTCAATGTAACACCTCTGTTGCTTGTACAAGACCAGGTATATCGCTTATAAATGACACTCAAGAAGAGATTTTATCCTTCTACTTAAAAGAACTAGCCAATGAGAAAAGGTTGATATATTTCAGAGGAAACCATGTGGCTACAATCTCGTTCTTCAAAATTAGTGTTTCTATTCAGTTGCAGACAAGCTTACTGAAATTTTAGGGAGAAAATTGAAAAAGATTCTTTCCTCACCATGTGACTGACTCGTTTCACCGCCTCTTCCCAAGTCACGCCATCCTCATTTCCTCTGAGTCTGAATGTCTGTAAGACCTTCAATTCGGAGGTACAGAACTCCACCTTCACTCCTACAAAATCAAATCTTTGTGGCTTCAATACGGCTCTCAAGATATTGTACGACAGGTGGAAAGAAGTATTTACAGCAAAAAAGTTAGAAAAGATTCTGTAATATTAACCATCTGGTATTGGCAAGGAAATCTATCAAGCAGTCCACTCAGAGTTAATCATTATTTTACCTATTTTACTAGTAGGTACACCGTTTATTGATATTGATGATATTTACTGTTTGGGACAGGGTTTCTGATATCGATGTCTAAAGACATATATCAATATCGCCATTTTAAGTAAAACTGTCAACTTACGCTACAAATGTTTGAATTAAAGCCTAAATCTGAAGAAATTGTACACTTTTATCTCGTGTTTTTGATGAAAACTGTCATGTTTTGATTTATTAAAGTTCTCTCCCTGTTAGCGGTTGGAGATATGCTTAAACAAAAACATTTTCTGTATCTGTATTCAGACAATTTAGTAGATAACCTCAGAATCCCAATATCAGCCAATAATGAAATATTTTTGTATTCAAAATCAATATCCACAAAGCCAAACGATTTATCCACTATATTTTACCCAAATAGAGAGGGAGATTTAAAGATCAGCTGTTTTTGTTATAAATACCCCAATCACATTACAGATGGTACATCCCACAGTTATAGGTTTTACTCAGTTATTTCTGAAATGTGGTGTATCCATTCACATTACAAGCAGTATGTCTCGCGGTAGTACAAGTAGGTTGAAACGCCCCAGTCCTTCAACTACTGTCTGACATTGATATGCCAGCTTTTGACACGGTGGCGAAATGTCCAATTCTTCCCCTCACCTTATGTCACCATACTACACCGAAGTACGCTTGAGTCAAAATGAGAAAAACACTGCGGACCACACCTTCAGTTACCATACCAAAAAATTCATCTTCGAAGCTCAAGGTGATTAGTCAGAGGTGGAAATTTTAAAGATTTTAAAAATTCTGTAGGATGTATAAGGAATCGGATGTTTTACCAATGTGTCACAAGTTTACATACAAACCTCAGACGGTAGTAGTTGAAGGACATGGACATGTTTTGCCGAACATCTATAACCACAGGACTCGCCGCCTGTAATATGAATGAGGCAAGTCTCCTCAGCTGTCTGTTTATTCATAATACCAAATTTCAGCAGTTTACACATCATATTAGGATGGCTGGTGCAGGGAATGGAGGAAACGGGTGCATACAACTTGCTCACCGTAAATTATCAGGCATCGCTAACTGCTAAATTTCCTGCTTAATATTCGCAGATGGGAGGTGTATTAACCATGTACACCCACAGTAAACAGAGACTGTAACACAGAATATGTGTTGTCCAGTTAACATTAGGGTACAATGTGTTCAGCCTCATACAGGTATACACATAAAAACCCTTGACAACATCTTGAGTATGGATTAGTTATAAATGACTCTGCAAATGAAATGGTTCCCTATATACGGAACCCCCACCCCGACCCTCTTGCCACCCCCCTCCCCTCCCCACTCTGTCCTATTAAATGTTATTACCATTTCAGCAAAGGATTTTAATTCAACATACCTGTACCATTGCTGGAAGATACACTACGATTCAACAAGAAGTTTTCTTGTATCAAAGGGTACGGCTGAAAATACACAAAAAGTACAGAACATAAATTAAAATTTGTCAGGGTACGTCACAAATCAGTGTAATTAATAAATGGTAGAGTCAGAAATCTAAAATTCACCAGAAATCTAAAATTTGCCAGAAATCTAAAATTCGCCGCCTCTAAAGCCTTAGTTAATTCTATAAAGAAAATGATGTTTTGTCTTTAAACTTGGTACATTTTAGTTAAAAAAACCTTCATTTACTATACATTCAACAAATCTCACCTCCAATAATTATATTTATTAGTATTTCTATATGTGGCTAATTTCAGATATGTGGCATATTTAAGATTTTGTACTCTAATTAAACTTGGTGAAATGTATCACAGTAGGAACCCAAATGAACAGCATCTTTCTTTTAAAGTGCCCTCAGTCACAACTCACATACCGTGGGGAATTTCAAATTTCTTAATGTACACTGTCCTTTGCACTTACATAACTGCACACATCAGATACAAGTTTACTTCCTTCATAGAATATTACTAAAACGATTTCACTATGATGTCATAGAACTAGCGATTTATGCCCTCTTCATCACTTAAATGACTGCTCATATCTGTAGCCTTGTCGTATAACAAAATCCCTGATGATTAGCAAAGACATACACTGAATACTCCTCGTACAGAAGGTAACTGCTCACCATGTACCTTTCCAACATCATCAAGGTCTGTTTCTGATTAATATTACTAATAGCTATGAAAAAGAAGTCCAATAGTTCCCTCGAACTCCACTCCAAACATAACATGCTTAAAATTCAAACTCCGCAAATGTTTAGAAATACAAACACGCCACAAAAGATGCTCTATCGGCCAACTTACTTGTAAAACATACTTTTTATTTTTAGTCCACACATATAGATTTCACAACACAAAGCTCATAGAACTACCAAGTGTATAGACTGCCCACCACTTACATGGCTGTTTGCATCGGTAGCCGTGTGGTATGACTCTGACAAGCTCCTGTGGAACTTCTCTGTCACATCCTCAGGATGGCTGTTCTGAGTGATCCGTTCAAACAACTCGTTATGTGCCTGGGCCTCGCATTCTGGAAAAACAGAACACGGAAACCATCCTTACTCGGACTATTAACTAGAACTGAAATAGGGCATTTACATTCAATAGCAAGTTTGGCACTTTATTTGTTGGTTCTCGCACCTCAGTGTCATGGCAACATGTTATATCCACCACTTTTCACTGTTAAAAGTTAGAATTGAATTGATATGACAAGAACCTTAATTTATTTACATTTTCTAGATATTATCTACTTTTCCAAAGGTCATATAACAGAGTTTCATTGTATGTTTCATCAAAAATATTTCCCTTTACTTATGACTTTCTTGTAGAGTTGATGGTTTACCTCTCACTGGCAAGGAATTTTTATGTGAACAAAAGCACTCAGAGAGCGCATACCTCTGCCAAGGCATGTAATAATCATCAGTAAATGGGAAAATCAGGATCTTTTGATATTTTTTTATAACCTTGCCTTAACCTCATATTTTGTTATCCAGGTGGTGATTCGGATCACTCTTAAAATTTAATGTGATCTAGCTTGGACCTAGACCTATTGCATCATTTTTTTTGGTGAAGATCAGACCAGTAAAATTTCCACAATCCTGTTAACAAACAGATAAAATAAATAGTCATGAAACGATACCTCCTTGGCTGAGATAATAATAAAGGTCACATAATGGATGTTTACTGTGTCATTTGTTAAGCATTCTTCACTTTACCTTTCACTTTCTTTTTGAGTTCCTCAGCTTGCCATGAACTGTAGCGACTTTCACATGTCGACCCACTTCTCTCCCTGAACTCGCTGAATGACGAGTGATCGTTTCTAGCTGGTGAATTTCTGTGAAGTGAGATACCGAATATACCATTGTTAGACCTTAAGGGCGGTGTACCTGAAACTCCACTGGGGGCAGTCGAGAAGCTGAGGTCCTGGTTTTCCTCTAACTCTAAAGGGTTTTGCAAGGTTATTCTGTCAGGGAAGGGACTGGAAGATCTTCTGGCATCAGGTATATTTACAGGGTTAAATTGGTGTTCAAACACCACGCTTTTGCTCTTATGCATTGTACTGTCTCCATATGTCATGCTCTGACCACTTTTTGGTGTACTTGTCAATCCAGGTGATATCCCATTTCCAAATTCAGACAAGTTTGGAACATTTCTCATTTGTTGATTGGTTTGTGGTGGTCTGTTTGTGTAAGGTGAATGCAGCATATATTCAGAAGGCACAGGTATTGCAGTTGCTTGACTTTGCCATCGAGAGCTAGAAGTTTCCTGGGTGTTCTCTAAAGTTCTTGGATTCACCTCATCAGGTGTGACATTGTTATCAGGGGATCCGTTTCCCCAGTCTAAAGTCAGGGGTGCTCTACTATGATTCCTAGGTAGTGATCTTCCATGGTTACCCATGTTGGACCGGTTTCTGTAACTAGAATTAGACTGGTTCCTGCGACCTGAAGTAGACTGGACCCCGTGATTTCCTGTCTGTGATGGACCAGAGCTCCCAACATCAAAAGCATGACTGACATCGCCTCTGCCGCTTCTTCTGGGCGATGTACGATGATGGACCTCAGAATCTGGAGCTGGATGACTGTAAGAATATGGAGATTGTGAAAAACTTCTAAAAATTTGTATCTGTTCCTGTATAACAAAGTCATCTATCTCTTGGTTTTCAGTATTCGCCCTCTCACGATGCCAAAACCTTGGTTGCTCATCACAATTATCCCCAATATTTGATCTAGACTGTCGAAATGTTGGTGCTGGCATAGCTGTTGCACCTTGCAGTTCTTCTAGGTCTGCTGTTATGTTATCGTTGTGGTTTGTACGCGATACCTGGTTTTTAGAGGAAGTTTGGTGAGGTGTCACTGTACTTCCTGGCTCCTGGGGACTTTCTACAAGGTCATTAGGATTTAGTAGTTCATCTAGATCTGATTCTGAAATCCTAGAATTTGATTCAGCGAATTCAGATAGATCTGGTATTGTATAGTCATCATAGACCACTTCTTCTACATTTTCATCTGAAAACTCTACACCTCCATACTCTTCCCTGTCTCTTGATTCCAATGCCTTTGTAGATTTCAGGCCATCATTTGTTGCATTACCACCAGTCCTATTGAAATTCAGAGAGTCCACAAACATTTGGTTAACATTTTTATATTCATCTTCTATACTTGTAGACACTTGCTGTGCAGTGGATAGTGAATCAAAAAGCATATCAACGGGGAGGTTATTCCCATGTTCTGGTAATGAGACTATATACTGTTCATTTGGAGGACTCTGGACATTTATAGGAATTTCATTCCTGTAATGGTCTTCAGCATGCATTATGTCTGAGTGAGAATGATTCACAGGATTATGGATCAAAGCCCTATCAGAATGATGATCATTCGTTATGCTAGTTCCCATGCCTAGTAAAACTGTTGGGTATGCCTCTGTTTGTTGATTGGCTTGGGAACCAACAGGAAGTTGTGTGTTGGCCAATATTTGACTTTCTTCTTGATAGCTATATTCATCAGTTTTACTCTGACGGTAATTGTCCACAACTGTTGGTAGGTTTCCTTCTGCCATCCTGCGATTTTGTTCAGGGGTAAGAGAGGGTGTCCTCAGACTTTCCATGGAGATGAGGTTTTCATCTTGCACCACTGTGGGAATGTTTTCAGGTTCAAAACCTACAAAAGTCATCGGTTCTAACATAAGATATGAAAATGATAATTATTCCTTCATAACACTTTACACTCTGTGTCCTCCTTATTTTCTACTGACCATTTTACCAATATATTTTACAGCTGTACATTATCTATTAGTGTCATTTATATAACCGAGTCATACATACAGTTATAATGCAAAATATAGGCAATTCTAATTAATCTAGTGTTTATATGGTGTAATAATAAAAGTGGGAACGGTGGACACTTCACATTAAAACACATAACTTTTTTGAGCTAAAATAAAATTATGTAATTTATTTGGGTATATTTTCAGTTGCTTTCAATGAATAAGTGTACCTTTATCTTTAATTCAATTTTTAACTGAATCGTTTCCTTGGCAAGTAACCAGCTAATCACTGCAGCTTTATTTAAAATTCATACAAAACATTCAAATAGTAACTACAAAAACTGTACTAATACATTTTCATTCTCCTTGTTGTCCAAGTATTACCTCCCAATATATATTTCAAGGCTGTAAATGCAACAGATAAAGAGAAAATAAGGGGTTGTGATAAATTTTAGCTTTCTGATTGACACCTCATTTAAAATTGCTAAATTTGATCCCACTCCCTCTTAAAATCTGATCAGCGGGTGATTTGATAGTAGTAACAGGTTTTGTAGAAAATCACACACTGCTGCGGTAAATACTGTTTTTCTGAATGGCCATTACAAGTGTGTGGTCCAAGAAACTTCTTTTTCCTCATGTAAGCGTGTGAAAAAAATCTTCCCAAACCTAAGCTATGTTAGATTGAAATCAACCAATCTTATGGGAGATATTGAAAGAAGACAATCAGGTATTGCCGAGTACATTCAAAGAAAATGTAAACAAGTGCTTTTTCTAAGGGACAGTTCATTATTTCAATAGTATTCTGCTCTCCATTTTTGCCCTTTATTACTAGAGCTGGGATGGGTGCTAAAGGCAGCCCGAGTACCTATACTCAGTGACAACCAAGCCAAATTTGAGTAATCGCGAGATTTAGTATCTACCATTGCAAGACCTCTGTAAACAAATGGTAATAAAATTTTGGAAGATAAACATCTTCTATGTAACCAGGTATTACAGAATATGGAGTAAATTATATGTTTTAAGCTAAAACCACAACTTAAAATTGATATTATGTGGCAGAAATGTAGCATATTTTACACAAATATTTCATTTTGCGTGCGATAATACAATAATGGAGTAGTTAAAATGGACTCATCTATCAAGGCTGGAGTAACTGTTCGCTAGTGCTGTAAAATCGCTTCGAATATCGGGTTCGATGTTTGGTATCTGTACAAGCTAGCGAACTTCGGTCTAGTTCGATCTTCGAAACAACGTTTTCAAAACCAGTTAAAACGCAGAAATCTCACATAAAACCTTGTCACTTTATTAAAAATATAGCAAAATTGCAAATTTAACTAGAAATAGGCCGCCCTGTTGATAGTAGATGCGAATAGAAACAGGATAGCATAGAAGAACACACATTATCATGTGTAATGTCCACCCATGAACCTTTTGCCCAAATTGTACAGTAGTCTTACAAGACCCTGTTTCATTTGTAAAATATATCAATGATGCTTAAATATTTGATAGTGTAGATGTAATTTATTTCAGCTTCATGCCTTTTTGCATTGGTTGGGTTGAAAATTTTGACGAAATCACTCTATCTTGCACGGTTAAGAAGATAGAAGCCAATTCCTGTTTTTCTATTTTTGGCAAAAATTTGAAAATTCAAAATGGCCGCCATTATTGGGAAAAGGAAATTTTTTTGAAAATTGCCAAGAGTACATTTCTTAGATACCCTATGGGTCGAAAATTTCAACAAAATAACTCTATTTTGCACGGTTAAGGCCAGTTTGTGTTTTTCCATTTTGGGCAAAAATTCGAAAATTCAAAATGGCTGCCATTTTTGGGGAGGGGAAAATTTTTTGAAAATTGCAAAGATTACATTTCTTAGATACCCTGTGGGTTGAAAATTTCGACGAAATCGCTCTATCTCGCATGGTTAAGGAGATAGAAGCAAATTTGTGTTTTGCCATTTTTGGCAAAAATTTGAAAATTCAAAATGGCCGCCATTTTAGGGGAGGGGAAAATTTTTTAGAAATTACCAAGAGTACAATGCTCAGATACCCTGTGGGTCGAAAATTTTGACGAAATCACTCTATCTGGCACGGTTAAGGAGATAGAAGCAAATTTGTGTTTTGCCATTTTTGGCAAAAATTCGAAAATTCAAAATGGCCGCCATTTTTGGGGAGGGGAAAATTTTTGGAAAATTGCAAAGATTGCATTCCTTAGATACCCTGTGGGTCGAAAATTTCGACGAAATCGCTCTATCTCGCACGGTTAAGGAGATAGAAGCAAATTTGTGTTTTGCCATTTTTGGCAAAAATTCGAAAATTCAAAATGGCCGCCATTTTTGGGGAGGGGAAAATTTTTTGAAAATTGCAAATATTACATTCCTTAGATACCCTGTGGGTCGAAAATTTCGATGAAATCGCTCTATCTCGCACGGTTAAGGAGATAGAAGCAAATTTGTGTTTTGCCATTTTTGGCAAAAATTCGAAAATTCAAAATGGCCGCCATTTTTGGGGAGGAAAAAATTTTTGGAAAATTGCAAAGATTGCATTCCTTAGATACCCTGTGGGTCGAAAATTTCGACGAAATCGCTCTATCTCGCACGGTTAAGGAGATAGAAGCAAATTTGTGTTTTGCAATTTTTGGCAAAAATTCGAAAATTCAAAATGGCCGCCATTTTTGGGGAGGGGAAAATTTTTTGAAAATTGCAAAGATTGCATTCCTTAGATACCCTGTGGGTCGAAAATTTCGACGAAATCGCTCTATCTCGCACGGTTAAGGAGATAGAAGCAAATTTGTGTTTTGCCATTTTTGGCAAAAATTCGAAAATTCAAAATGGCCGCCATTTTTGGGGAGGGAAAAATATTTTGAAAATTGCAAAGATTGCATTGCTTAGATACCCTGTGGGTCGAAAATTTTGCCGAAATCGCTCTATCTCGCACGGTTAAGGAGATAGAAGCAAATTTGTGTTTTGCCATTTTTGGCAAAAATTCGAAAATTCAAAATGGCCGCCATTTTTGGGGAGGGGAAATTTTTTTGAAAATTGCAAATATTACATTCCTTAGATACCCTGTGGGTCGAAAATTTCGACGAAATCGCTCTATCTCGCACGGTTAAGGAGATAGAAGCAAATTTGTGTTTTGCCATTTTTGGCAAAAATTCGAAAATTCAAAATGGCCGCCATTTTTGGGGAGGGGAAAATTTTTGGAAAATTGCAAAGATTGCATTCCTTAGATACCCTGTGGGTCGAAAATTTCGACGAAATCGCTCTATCTCGCACGGTTAAGGAGATAGAAGCAAATTTGTGTTTTGCCATTTTTGGCAAAAATTCGAAAATTCAAAATGGCCGCCATTTTTGGGGAGGGGAAAATTTTTTGAAAATTGCAAATATTACATTCCTTAGATACCCTGTGGGTCGAAAATTTCGACGAAATCGCTCTATCTCGCACGGTTAAGGAGATAGAAGCAAATTTGTGTTTTGCCATTTTTGGCAAAAATTCAAAAATTCAAAATGGCCGCCATTTTTGGGGAGGGGAAAATATTTTGAAAATTGCAAAGATTGCATTGGTTAGATACCCTGTGTGTCGAAAATTTTGCCGAAATCGCTCTATCTCGCACGGTTAAGGAGATAGAAGCAAATTTGTGTTTTGCCATTTTTGGCAAAAATTCGAAAATTCAAAATGGCCGCCATTTTTGGGGAGGGGAAATTTTTTTGAAAATTGCAAATATTACATTCCTTAGATACCCTGTGGGTCGAAAATTTCGATGAAATCGCTCTATCTCGCACGGTTAAGGAGATAGAAGCAAATTTGTGTTTTGCCATTTTTGGCAAAAATTCGAAAATTCAAAATGGCCGCCATTTTTGGGGAGGGGAAAATTTTTGGAAAATTGCAAAGATTGCATTCCTTAGATACCCTGTGGGTCGAAAATTTCGACGAAATCGCTCTATCTCGCACGGTTAAGGAGATAGAAGCAAATTTGTGTTTTGCCATTTTTGGCAAAAATTCGAAAATTCAAAATGGCCGCCATTTTTGGGGAGGGGAAAATTTTTTGAAAATTGCAAAGATTGCATTCCTTAGATACCCTGTGGGTCGAAAATTTCGACGAAATCGCTCTATCTCGCACGGTTAAGGAGATAGAAGCAAATTTGTGTTTTGCCATTTTTGGCAAAAATTCGAAAATTCAAAATGGCCGCCATTTTTGGGGAGGGGAAAATATTTTGAAAATTGCAAAGATTGCATTGCTTAGATACCCTGTGCGTCTAAAATTTTGCCGAAATCGCTCTATCTCGCACGGTTAAGGAGATAGAAGCAAATTAGTGTTTTGCCATTTTTGGCAAAAATTCGAAAATTCAAAATGGCCGCCATTTTTGGGGAGGGGAAAATTTTTGGAAAATTGCAAAGATTGCATTCCTTAGATCCCCTGTGGGTCGAAAATTTTGCCGAAATCACTCTATCTCGCACGGTTAAGGAGATAGAAGCAAATTTGTGTTTTGCCATTTTTGGCAAAAATTCGAAAATTCAAAATGGCCGCCATTTTTGGGGAGGGGAAATTTTTTTGAAAATTGCAAATATTACATTCCTTAGATACCCTGTGGGTCGAAAATTTCGACGAAATCGCTCTATCTCGCACGGTTAAGGAGATAGAAGCAAATTTGTGTTTTGCCATTTTTGGCAAAAATTCGAAAATTCAAAATGGCCGCCATTTTTGGGGAGGGGAAAATTTTTGGAAAATTGCAAAGATTGCATTCCTTAGATACCCTGTGGGTCGAAAATTTCGACGAAATCGCTCTATCTCGCACGGTTAAGGAGATAGAAGCAAATTTGTGTTTTGCCATTTTTGGCAAAAATTCGAAAATTCAAAATGGCCGCCATTTTTGGGGAGGGGAAAATTTTTTGAAAATTGCAAATATTACATTCCTTAGATACCCTGTGGGTCAAAAATTTCGACGAAATCGCTCTATCTCGCACGGTTAAGGAGATAGAAGCAAATTTGTGTTTTGCCATTTTTGGCAAAAATTCAAAATGGCCGCCATTTTTGGGGAGGGGAAAATATTTTGAAAATTGCAAAGATTGCATTGCTTAGATACCCTGTGTGTCGAAAATTTTGCCGAAATCGCTCTATCTCGCACGGTTAAGGAGATAGAAGCAAATTAGTGTTTTGCCATTTTTGGCAAAAATTCGAAAATTCAAAATGGCCGCCATTTTTGGGGAGGGGAAAATTTTTGGAAAATTGCAAAGATTGCATTCCTTAGATCCCCTGTGGGTCGAAAATTTTGCCGAAATCACTCTATCTCGCACGGTTAAGGAGATAGAAGCAAATTTGTGTTTTGCCATTTTTGGCAAAAATTCGAAAATTCAAAATGGCCGCCATTTTTGGGGAGGGGAAATTTTTTTGAAAATTGCAAATATTACATTCCTTAGATACCCTGTGGGTCGAAAATTTCGACGAAATCGCTCTATCTCGCACGGTTAAGGAGATAGAAGCAAATTTGTGTTTTGCCATTTTTGGCAAAAATTCGAAAATTCAAAATGGCCGCCATTTTTGGGGAGGGGAAAATTTTTGGAAAATTGCAAAGATTGCATTCCTTAGATACCCTGTGGGTCGAAAATTTCGACGAAATCGCTCTATCTCGCACGGTTAAGGAGATAGAAGCAAATTTGTGTTTTGCCATTTTTGGCAAAAATTCGAAAATTCAAAATGGCCGCCATTTTTGGGGAGGGGAAAATTTTTTGAAAATTGCAAATATTACATTCCTTAGATACCCTGTGGGTCAAAAATTTCGACGAAATCGCTCTATCTCGCACGGTTAAGGAGATAGAAGCAAATTTGTGTTTTGCCATTTTTGGCAAAAATTCAAAATGGCCGCCATTTTTGGGGAGGGGAAAATATTTTGAAAATTGCAAAGATTGCATTGCTTAGATACCCTGTGTGTCGAAAATTTTGCCGAAATCGCTCTATCTCGCACGGTTAAGGAGATAGAAGCAAATTAGTGTTTTGCCATTTTTGGCAAAAATTCGAAAATTCAAAATGGCCGCCATTTTTGGGGAGGGGAAAATTTTTGGAAAATTGCAAAGATTGCATTCCTTAGATCCCCTGTGGGTCGAAAATTTTGCCGAAATCGCTCTATCTCGCACGGTTAAGGAGATAGAAGCAAATTTGTGTTTTGCCATTTTTGGCAAAAATTCGAAAATTCAAAATGGCCGCCATTTTTGGGGAGGGGAAAATTTTTTGAAAATTGCAAATATTACATTCCTTAGATACCCTGTGGGTCAAAAATTTCGACGAAATCGCTCTATCTCGCACGGTTAAGGAGATAGAAGCAAATTTGTGTTTTGCCATTTTTGGCAAAAATTCAAAATGGCCGCCATTTTTGGGGAGGGGAAAATATTTTGAAAATTGCAAAGATTGCATTGCTTAGATACCCTGTGTGTCGAAAATTTTGCCGAAATCGCTCTATCTCGCACGGTTAAGGAGATAGAAGCAAATTTGTGTTTTGCCATTTTTGGCAAAAATTCAAAAATTCAAAATGGCCGCCATTTTTGGGGAGGGGAAAATATTTTGAAAATTGCAAAGATTGCATTGGTTAGATACCCTGTGTGTCGAAAATTTTGCCGAAATCGCTCTATCTCGCACGGTTAAGGAGATAGAAGCAAATTTGTGTTTTGCCATTTTTGGCAAAAATTCGAAAATTCAAAATGGCCGCCATTTTTGGGGAGGGGAAATTTTTTTGAAAATTGCAAATATTACATCCCTTAGATACCCTGTGGGTCGAAAATTTCGACGAAATCGCTCTATCTCGCACGGTTAAGGAGATAGAAGCAAATTTGTGTTTTGCCATTTTTGGCAAAAATTCGAAAATTCAAAATGGCCGCCATTTT
This sequence comes from Sabellastarte sp. h YS-2021, assembly GCA_964017235.1. NCBI lineage: Eukaryota > Metazoa > Annelida > Polychaeta > Sabellida > Sabellidae > Sabellastarte > Sabellastarte sp. h YS-2021. The sequence goes on from OZ024938.1 coordinate 62,523,060, forward strand.
TGGGGAGGGGAAAATTTTTTGAAAATTGCAAATATTACATTCCTTAGATACCCTGTGGGTCGAAAATTTCGACGAAATCGCTCTATCTCGCACGGTTAAGGAGATAGAAGCAAATTTGTGTTTTGCCATTTTTGGCAAAAATTCGAAAATTCAAAATGGCCGCCATTTTTGGGGAGGGGAAAATTTTTTGAAAATTGCAAATATTACATTCCTTAGATACCCTGTGGGTCGAAAATTTCGACGAAATCGCTCTATCTCGCACGGTTAAGGAGATAGAAGCAAATTTGTGTTTTGCCATTTTTGGCAAAAATTCGAAAATTCAAAATGGCCGCCATTTTTGGGGAGGGGAAAATTTTTTGAAATTTGCAAAGAGTACACTCCTCAGATACCCTGCGGGTCGAAAATTTTGCCGAAATCGCTCTATCTCGCACGGTTAAGGAGATAGAAGCAAATTACTCAAAAGTAGTACTGAAAATACACAATGAAGTACCTAAATGGCTATTACTCATGTACTGACAAAGCTATCAGTCCCAAATGCAATACCAAGCGAGCTATGGACATAACAATCTTGTATTCAAAATTGTAGTAAAATATCTTTAATTATTTTGGCTTAAATGCACGGAAACCAATGGGTACTGAAAATAGCTGTACTTAAGTATTACTCAGTAAGCAAAAGAGGTACAACAGCCAAAAGCAATCCCAAGCAAGCTACTGACCCAATAAGCCTGCATACCAAATTTGGTGACAATAGCTCTAATACTTTTCCTTTAAATGAGCGGAAACCATGCGTGACGCCGGACATCGGACGCCGGACGCCGGACATCGGACATCGGACATCGGACGGCGAAAAAAGCAAAAATAATATATCCACCCCCCAGGGGGGTGGACATAATAAGTAAATTAAATTTTTATAAGTTAATACCCTATCCAATGGACAATTGCTTTACCGGTCGGCGCGACCGGTCCCGCCAAACGACAGAAAAAGTCATTCTGTATAAAATACCGGCAGGACCGGTCACAGAGTGTACATTCGCCAGGTGTCGCCTCGTGCATACTTCCTGTCTAGTCAGAATGACGTCATCGCGTCTTTTTTCGCTGTCTAAACCTATTAGACCCCTAGTAAGCTGATAGCGGGGTCGGTTGGGAGGGTCTTGTCCGTCCATTGGATAGGGTATTAACTTATAAAAATTTAATTTACTATTAAATTTGCAATTTTATTGCGTTAATACATCCTATCCAATGGACAATTGCTGAATAACTACCGCTTGGTTGGCGGGTAAGTTACTAGGGACTTGAGTGAACTCAAAACTAACAATTTTCTGGCCTAGGTAGACCTGAAGAAGGCTACTCACTAATGGCCTAAGTCGGTAACCAGAACCCAGTTCACCGGGTAGTTTAACCGACATTGCTCCCCCCCCCCCCCTTTTTTTTTTTTATTTCCAAGCATTTCTGCTCTGAGTGGGGGAAGAGAGGGATGAGTTCAGTCCCAAGAAATAATAAACCTCCCAAAGGAAGCATGTCACAGTTTTTTTTTTTTTTTTTTTTTTTTTTTTTTTTTTGATTTATACTTATCTAAGTATATACATTATGTACATATTTACAGGAATGTCTCCTCCCTATTGGGCTTGGTGGTGGATCTGCTGAGCAGCCACGACCGGCCCGAGATGGAAAAGCTCTGAATCAGCCCAAGCCACATCCTTCAGATAGAATTGTGTGAAGGTATTATGGGATTTCCAGTGGCAGGCTGATAGGATTTGTTCTAAGGAACTTCCAGCTTGGAAGGCCTTAGAGGCAGCAAAGGCCCTCACATCATGGGCTTTCACCTGATGTAAGTTAAGGGCCTGCTGGTCAGAGAGCTCATAACATAGGATGACTGTCTGTTTGATCCATGAGGAGACAGTGGCAGAGGAGATATCCTTGTCAAAACCTTTTTTGAAGGAGACAAAGACCAACTCCTTGTTCCGCCTGAGGTCAGAGGTCCTGTCCAGATAATAACGTAGTGCCCTAACTGGACACAGTGACCTGTCACCCTTGAGTGATCTATCTAGCGTGTGGGCCAGAGCTGGGATAACCACCGGGGCCACACTGTCTGGACCCTCCTTTGCCAGCTGGTTCTTGGACAGAAAGCTGGGTGAGGGATATAAGGACACCTTGGACCAGTCTGATTGGTGTCTGATGTTCTTATGAAGCCAAGCATGGATCTCACTCCTGCGTTTATCAGAACCTAAAGCCAATAAGAAAACTGTCTTGAAGGTCAGGTGTTTCAAGGAGGCCTCTTTAAGGGGTTCAAAGGGAGCCTTAGTCAGCTGGTGTAGTACCAGCGAAAGGTTCCAGGAGGGGATGCCCCTCCTGCCCTTGGGTATGTCTCTATGGAAACTATCCAGGAGACGAGTAAGATTCTCATCTTTGCTGACATTAATGGTGGAGTTGCCCAGTTTGTCAGCAATGGCTGATCTGTAGCCATCAATAGTACCTGGCTGTAACTTCCTATCCTGAAACAAATGTAGGAGGAAGTCAGCAATGGCTTTCAGAGGTGGTGCCCTGAAGTCCACCTGATTACTGAGGCACCACTTTGTAAAAATGGTCCACTTTGCCTCATAGACAGATCTGGTTGATCTTCTTTGAGGAGCCTCAATTCGTGCTGCCACTGCCTCAGAGAAGCCTTGCTCTTTGATTGCTGAGGCTCTAGGAGCCAGGCATGCAGGTTCAGATTCGACAGGTTCCTGTGAAGGACCTGGTTGAATGGTTGAGACACTAGGTTGGGTATGCTGGGCAGACACAGTGGGATCTGGCTTGACATTGCCACCAGGTCCCAAAACCATGGCATGTTGGGCCACCCTGGAGCAATCAGAATTATTCTGTTGCAGGGGTAGTCCTGTAACTTCTCCACCACTTTGCCCAAGATGGCTGCTGGTGGGAAGGCGTATGGATCCAGTCCCTCCCAAGACAGGCTGAGAGCATCCACTGCCCAGGCCTGGGGGTCTGGGACCGGTGAGACAAACTGTGGGAGCTTGTTGTGGAACCTTGTGGCAAACAGGTCCACTTGAGGGGTGTGCCACCGGTTGCATATTGCTTGAAAAATCTCTGGATTGAGGGACCATTCTGTTTGGATGGTCTGACCCAGTCTGGACAATTTGTCTGCTATCACATTGAGATGGCCGGGAATATGTCGAGTTTTGAGGGTCACTTGATTTCTTGTGCACCAAGTGAGGATCCTCCAAAGTAAGGCACACAGGGGGCCCGACTTCATTCCCCCTTCTTTGTTTATGTAAGCTACCACAGTGGTATTGTCGGTAGCTACGAGAACTACCTTGTTCATGCAGAGAGCTTGGAACTCTTGTAGTGCCAAAAGAACTGCCTTTAACTCTAGGTAGTTTATGTGCAGCTTGCTTTCCGGGAGTGACCAGCTTCCCCTTGCTATATGCTCGTTTAAGTGTGCACCCCACCCTTCTCTTGATGCGTCTGTAAAAATTTGCAGAGCATGCTCTAGTGGGTGTAAAGGTTGACCTGTAACAACATTGTCTTCCTCCAGCCACCATTTCAGATGTGGGTGGAGTGACTTTGGAATGGGAATTATCTTCTCCAGGGATTCTGGAACCCTCCAATTGTTCTTGAGATGCCACTGTATGGGTCTCATGTGTAGTCTGCCCAAATGTACCTGCTTCTCTGTCGCAGTTAACAGACCGATCAGGGACATTAGTTTCCGGACCGGACAGATTGGGTTTGATAAGATCTCCAGTATTTTGCTTTGTAGGGTCTGCCAACGTTCTATGGTGGGTCTGACCCTGCCTTCCTTCAAGTCGAACTGGTAGCCTACGAAGTTGAAAACTTGTTTGGGTTCCAGCTCTGATTTGTCCTCGTTTACCAGCCACCCCAACTCCCTGCAGAGTAACACCAGATCTTTCGTCTGTTGAAGACAAACCCGGTGGGATGTGGCTCTGACCAACCAGTCGTCTAGGTACTGGTGGATCCTTATACCCTGTCTCATTGCAAGCCATTTCACCTCTTTGGCTACCACAGTGAATTCCATGGGGGCTGTGGACAGACCAAAGGGTAGTGCTTTGAATTGGTAAGTCTTGTCTTGAAGGTGAAAACGCATATACTTCCTGGACTGGCTGTTTATAGGTATGTGGAAGTATGCGTCTTTGAAATCTATGGAAGTCACCCACTCCCCTGTCTGGAGGGAGGTACGTATTGTCTCTGGTGTCTCCATTTTGAACGACTGTGTTTTCAAATAATTGTTTAGTTTGCTCAGATCCAAGATGGGTCGCCACCGGTTGTTGGGTTTGGGGACCAGGAATAACCGGTTGTAAAAGCCCAGGGATTGAGGATTTTGAACCACTTCTACAGCCTTTTTGTCTAATAGCTGATGCAATGCCTCTAACAGGTAGCTGTTCTTGTGAGGATCTGCATAGCAGCTTGTTACTATGGGTTTTCTGGTCAAGTAAGGTCTGGTCCGGAAGGGTAGGATGTACCCCTCCCTGAGGACTGATATGACCTTGGGGTTGACACCCAAGGCTGCCCATTTTTCCCAGAACTCGTGCAATCTTGAACCTACAGGAGGATTTGGTACAACAAGTGGGACATTTGTGACATTTTGTACAGAACTCAATTGATTTACACAGGAAGCACCTTTCACAGATTTTATTGACATTAGATGTTCGGGAATTACGCCTTTCTTTTGCGGCGACCCTCCTGCAAAAGGTACATGAGAAGCAACATGACAATATACAGGTAATTGAGTTTCTGTCTGTAATTTTCCGGTCACACAAGAGTCCTTCTGACCGGTCACACTTACAGGAGACAAGTGCCCTGTCACAAACTGAACACAGTGATTGTCATTTATACTGCTTCTGTGTCTTGGCAGGTCGCTGAGAAAATGAAGCAGTACAACCCCGGTGAGATCTTTGTCCACGCCTTCTACCCAGTTGTTTCCAGGCAGGTAGACCGGGTTTCCTGTCCTGATCTAGTTGCTGTTGTTTACTGGACTGGTGGTAAGGGTGGAAACGCTGGGGACCCTTGTGTGAAGAACCGGCAGAACGTTTATCCTCATGGTGTCTTATTTCTTCCTCAGCTTTGCTGATGAGATGATCCGGAAACAAGGCACTCATATGCAGAGGGGCAGACCTAAGAGTGTTCAAAGTGTCCTGTTTGATTCCGGCTTTCAAATAATCTAGGTAGCTGTCCCTTCTAGCTAGCGTAAGGTTGGCCACATTAATGAAGACACCATCTGATAAATCTTGCATCGTTCTGGCCATTGCCTGTGTGATGCTCTTGTTAAAGGTCACTAGAAAGTCCAGTTCTTCAACAGCCTGATGAGATTTACCGGTAGATTTTCCCTTGCCCTTGTCGTTCTGTAACACTTTCAACTGAGAAGCCATAGAGTCCTGCACTTTGGTGAGGCAACGGGAAAACGCGGCAGCCTGGTTACACATATAAGTTTGGTCTCTGGCTGCTCTCTCCCACTTCCTTAACGTATCCTGTGACACAGGTCTTGAGGCTGGAGCAGAAGGAAGTGACCGGTTAGCAATTCGAGGAAAGCTACTGTTGAGGCGTGCCGGTTGGTTAGTCCAGGAAGACACTTTGGATCTGGAGAAATCCTTCTTGTCTGTATGCATGTCATACCATTTAAGAGTTCTTGGTGGTTTGACAAACTGATCTTTGACTAAGCCAGCAGTTTCTGAAGCCCGGGATGGGTATCCTTCCTGTACAGTAATATTAAGTTTTGCAAATTTCCGGCATAGCCAGTCATCCACCGGAACCTTCACAGAAACTTTACCGGGCAACTGAGGTCTGGTGCCAGCAAAGGGGTTGTCGTCCTGTGCAGAAGAAGAAGAGTCAAACTCTGGCACTTGCTCCCAGCCCATAAACGACCTAACACCACGTAGAGTCTCTCTGTAGGTCTGTTCTGCACTTAACTCCTGGTCCGTTTCTATGGGTTCTTCATGATCCGGACCTACTGACAACACTTCAGACAGTTCACCCTCATCTAAACTGAGGTCAGGCTGGTCACTAAACTGATCATCTTCTGAAGCAAAATCTTCCGGTTGATCAGCAGTAGTGGGACCTGGGGGCTGGACCTCGGGTCGACCACTAACAGGGGCACCAGCAGAGGAAACTGTAGTTTGGTCGGTTGGTGGAAGCTCTGTCTCAGCACCGGGAGCCTCAACAGGCTGGGTGGCTGACTTCTTCACACCGGGAGCCTCAACAGGCTGGGTGGCTGTCTTCTTCTTCTTACCGGTCAAACCGGTAGCAGGACTCTGGCTAGTAGATTGCTGAGCTGGTGGAATAAAGGGCTTCTCAGATACCACCACATTGGAGCTCTGAACCGGTTCCACCGGGAGCTGGAAAGTCTTTGACAAAAAGAGAGCCTCCAGACGCGTAAAGCGATCTGCCCACTTCTCATCCAGGGATTTCAGGTCAGCTTGAAAATCTGGCACTTTCGGAGGCTTGGATGTCTTCTTAGGGGATTTGTGAGAGGTCTTTTTCTTCTTAGAAGGGGTTTCGCCTCTATCACTAGAATCACCCTTGCCACTCTCAACCTTCCCAACAACAGTTACTGAAGACGGATCAACAAGGGAGGGAGAGGCAGTTTTCTTCTGGAGTTCTTTATCTTTTCGGGCCCTATAGGTGGGGGTGGCCAACTGTAACTTCTGCTCAGCTGTGAAATTATTGCAAATGGAGCAGTCCTTCTTCTCAACACATGCGTCTTGGCCCAGCCCCTTATCACGGCAACGCGCACACTTGGTGTGGGAGTCAAATAATGCCATAGCGTGGCCACAAGTCCCTCTTCTTTGTCCAGGGGACGCCATAATACTCCAGAAGTAAGGTAGAATAGATGAAATTAAAAAAAGTTCAATATAAAAGGTAGTCTTTACAAAATTCAAACGTTTCACCACAGTAGAAAAACACGTCTGTACACTCACGCGCCAAACGAAAAAAGACGCGATGACGTCATTCTGACTAGACAGGAAGTATGCACGAGGTGACACCTGGCGAATGTACACTCTGTGACCGGTCCTGCCGGTATTTTATACAGAATGACTTTTTCTGTCGTTTGGCGGGACCGGTCGCGCCGACCGGTAAAGCAATTGTCCATTGGATAGGATGTATTAACGCAATAAAAAAATAAAATCCATATATATTTTAAATAAATTCTGCCATATTTTCAACAAAAGAAACAAGTTTTATAGATGGGCGAAAATAGGATCCATTGGGATGTGGTGTGATGTTGGGGATTTCTAAACGTTTTGCAAAGTCCGAATTTCAGACAGTTGAACCGAACTCCGAAATCGGGGCAGTAAACGAGCGAACTATCAAACTTCTTCAAACATCGTCGCAGCACTACTGTTCGCAGCCCTCTTTTTGACAGTACCTAATAACTGGAAGATCGGATGTCTCAGTAATTGAGATGCAGTGGGTCTTTGATCTGGGTTGATGTCCATTCCATAACGAATAAATTCCATCACTCTCCAGTCTGTATTCATTGGTAAGTCTTCCAATGGGCCAATACTGCTCTGAGCAATCTAAAATATTCAACCCAAAACAAGTATAGAAGTAGGGCAATCTAAAATTTCCAAAGCAAAACAAGTAGAGACAGAGGGCAATCTGAAGTTTTCAACGCAAAACAAACCTTAACTTAGGGCAATCTAAACTTTCAAACACAAAACAAGTATAGAAATAGGGCAATCTGAAGTTTTCAATACAAAACAAGCATACAATTAGGGCAGTCTAAAATTTCCAACACAAATCAACCTTTCAATTTAAGGATACAATAACGGAGTGGTGACTCTACATATCATCTCATACCTTAACAGGACACAACGTCAACATTACCTTATAAATCACCTAAAACTCCAAAATTATCTTCCAGAGCACATACTACCCTACACATTTGTATGGGCTATTAAAAACCTGACTTACCTTCAAGAGTAGCTGTTCACGGATCTCAAAACGTCTGATCCAAGGCTCCACACCTGCCAACATGTGAATGAGGTTACAGAAGGCAGCCCAGACATCAGCATTGTGACTGTACCGGTCACTCCTGGCCTTCTCAGGGCTCCAGTGAGTCGCAGCTGTGTATATGAAAACAAAAGGAAATTTTCTACAATTTGTTACATTCTCCCGAGAGATTTTTATTGAATACAAGATTTAGGTGATAATTTTAGACCATTTAAATCATATATTTATGTAGACTTTTTGTTTCTTTGTTGTTAACTTCAACATTTTATTGTGTTCCTGCAGTCAATTTGAGAAAATAATCTCAAGAATAAAATATGAGTATAGTTTACTGAACTCGGAGACTTGTCTCAGTTCTGAGACATCTTTCTCAAGTAGTATTCCCCAAAGGCGTTAGACTGAGATTTGACTGTTTTGGCTTAAATTTAAGACGGCAATGAGTCTGATAAAAAATTCAACTGAAGTTTTGATTTTAAACATAAGACTGTTCAGAGGGTTATCTGTATATTTGTAAGTACAGGTAGCATCCTGTTGATATTGGAGGTTCTTGTTATACATAGTCTTCTGTTATATTTATTTTATTCAACTGTATTATAAATATGTGAAAAAAAATAGATTTAATATGAACTTACCTCCAACTGGACTTTCATTTTCTACATATGGCGTACTAAATTCATCCAGTTTTCTTGACACCCCAAAGTCTATCAAGACACAGGTCATTCTCCCCTCAGATGTGCGCAGCATTATGTTGTCCGCTAAAAATTACATGAAGTTTGAGTGGGTCATTTCCTTTATAAGGTATGACAAATGATACTACAGCAGTTTAAATATTTGCATATTATACAAACATCTTCAGTTCATGAAGAAAACGAGAATCAGAATGAAATAGGTACCATTTACAAATTATTCTTAATTACCTGGGGCCGTATTCATAAAAAGATCTTAAGTCTGAAACAAAAAATAGTCTCAGCTTTGAGATTTGGTCTCAGCTGAGACCAAGTCTCAACTTTGTATTCACAAACAGGTTCTCAGCTGAGACCAGTCTCAAGTTTTTCCAATGTAAACAAATCATAAACTTCCAAATACATCCAATATTTTTTAAAAGATCAATAGTCTTTGTGTGTTTTAATTCTTAACAAAAATCATACTGTCTATTAAAATAAAAAATAAATTAAAAATTGTGTCAACTATTTTTTATTTTTCATGTCACATGATCTACTTCATTGTTGCTATGCAGTCAGAAAACACTGTTGAAAAGTGTCTCAAAGTAAGGTACTTTTGAAACCAAAGTTAGGGCTATCCGTTGTTACAAAAGTTTAGGCTAAGTATTATATATGTTGTAAATTATTTCTACTTTACATTAAACCATAAAAAGTAAAAACATGAATCTCAGTTAAGGTGAAATAATGCTTGAGACTTTTACCAAAATATTTGAGACAACTATGTACCAGTCTTAAGTTTGAGACCAAATCTGAGACTAAATTTGGTCTCAACTATTTTGTGAATAGCAACAAGTTTGAGACCAAAACCAGTCTCAGATTTGAGACCAAAACTTGAGCCTTGAGACAAAATTTGGTCTCAGCAAGTTTTATGAATACTGGCCCTGGTAAATGTTAGATCAAAGAATATTTGCATCTCTCTCTGGAAATTCTATGTATTACAACTAAAGACCAGAGAATATCAGACAGCACCTCCTTTCCATTTATTCCCTTATTTTAGTTTATCGGTATTGACTTTATGTTACCAAGTACATGTGAAGTGATTTTTCATAAATATTTCATAAACTATGTAAACTAGATATATGTACACAACATATATATCATTAAACAGGTAGTTTTTGAAAGCCTCTGCCTGTATTTGTTGCATTAAAATTCATGCAGACATTGTGGACAAATATAAAGTTAAAATAGTTCTTTATAATAGCTGGTGCCATTTACCATAGATAAGTAGCTCGACAATTTTTGCATTCTTCTGGTAAAAATGGGCTTATTTTACTTAATATTCCTCCAAGATTCTAGGCAATAAAATAACCCTTGTGTGACAAGCATTTTAACTGGAGAAAAGAAAAAACGCAGTCATATATGTGTTTGATCTTAAAGTCAAATTTTAAAATATGTCATTCGGTTACTTTTGCTATTTCATTCACTCCACTGAGCTACACTTTTCAGTCCTCTGGGGGTGAAATAGTATACCTTTGAGATCCTCGTGTAAGACTTGCTTCTCCTGTAAGTGGCACAAAGCCAGCAAAATGTCTCTCATGTAACACATGGCCACTGAAGCATTGAGACCCTTCTGCTGAATAATGGCATCTTTCAGTGTAGTGCCTGAAATACATACAGTATACGATCTAATATCCATCCATTATTAGAGTATTTCATTTTATGAACTCGTTTCTACTCTCACAAATTCTCACTACAGCAAAGCCTAAGGGGTCAAACCAAGGTCACACCATGACGTTGCACACCTACACCACCTAACCAATGTCCCTACCAAGTATCACCATTCGACACGTTACAGTTTCAGAGATATAGCCCAGACAAGATTTTATAGGTCAAGGTCATAACAGTGAGGTCAAAGATTAAATCAAGGTCACACCAAGATGCTGCACACCTACACCCCCTGACCAATGTCCCTACAAAATATCAACTTCCTATAACTTAGAGTTTGCGATATATAAGGTCAAGGTCACTACAGCAAGGTCAAATCAAGGTCGTACCATGAAGCTGCACATCTACATCCCCCAACCAATGTCCCTTCCATATATATCAACATCTTAACACCTCAGCTTTTCTGAGATATAGCCCGGACAAACTTTTTCCCACAAACCACCCGCTGACCCACCCATTGGGGCACCATGGGTGAAAACAATACCCACACAACCATCCAGGGCTGCGTCGTAAAAGACGTCGTATAATACTTAAAGACACTTTTCTCAGCAAAAAAAAAAGCAAATTTGTTTTCTTTGTCCTTTAGAAATGGTCCTTGCTGAGTATTAAAGGCACTTTGTTCTCAGTCTATATTCCTACCTTCGATATACTCTGCTATAAAGAAGACTTCCGTTTGTTTGCGTAAGACTCCATACAGCTTCACCACGTTAGGGTGGTTCAGTTCAGACCAGATCATCATTTCCTCAGAGTCAAACAGCAGAAGCTGAACCTGTAAAAACACATCAAAACTATACATAAAGTTACAAATTCCTGCTTACAACTATCACAGTGATGATACTGAATTGAAATTTTGATATCAATATCAAAAATAGTCCATCTTCCTACAAACAAATTGGGTGAAAATCAATCCATACGACTGTTTCAATTAAGCTACAAATTTGATGTTTAAGCCATTGTAGAGATAAATTATTACAGTTTCTCTTAATTTTTACTTGAAGAAAATCCACTTAGTAGATCCTGAAATACAGTCTGTTTTGTTTCACTCACTGTAATTATGTTACAGTTGTCAGAACTTAAAAAATTTCTGGAATTTTCTGAAATAAGAAACAAGGTTATAAATACTGCATTTACTTCCCCGGATATCTGACTTAGGACTCTGGCTTATGGATATGTTGTGCCTTAGAATAACCAGTTGGCAGAGATTTGAAAAATTTTGTTGTAATTTTAATTTTTATTAGATAAATACTTACCATTTCCTGACCATAGCTATTTGTTGGTGCCATCCAACTCACTGGCCAACGTTGAGAAACGTTTTAAGCTACCTTAAGAAGCCAGTGAGTGAGTGTGGACTAGGAAGCCCCCCAATGGTCATGTGACCACGCCTATAGGCGCCATTCATTGTTTTTGTTGCAAAGCTCACCCCTAGTAGTCTAGTAGTACTGAATCCGTGGGGAGGCCGGGGGGGGGGGGGGGGGGGGGGGGGACTATCCTGGTCAGGAAATGTTAAGTATTTATCTAATAAAGATTTAAATTACAACAAAATTTTTCAATTTTATTGCGAAAAATACACTTACCATTTCCTGACCATAGCTGAATGCAGCCTTCATGGATGGCGGACAGTACTAGAAATACAGACCTAGTAACAACCACATGAACAGTAAATAAAACACACCACAAGCATACAGGCATTCACACTCAGACTCACCTCAACCACGAGGAAGCCGGACTGTTGAGTAATGCTGTGGAAGTCATACTCCATATGTTGATACCGTTCACACCACCACCTCTAAACTCATGAAACAGCAAACTAACAGCTAACAAAACGGCCTATTTACAGCTGTACAAACACCTCAGAACACATCTGAAAACACAAGAAGCCAAATATAAGAACCTAAAACAAATACAGGCTTCAAAATAGCATATTCCAAATACAATGACATTATAATAATAAAATATTACTAATGACATTACCTATTAACAATTTACAACATGTTGAGCCGCCACCACAGGCCCAATCTTCATAACATCACCATTATGCCAGCACAAATCTTTCAGGTAAAAATTTGTGAAAGTAGAATGGCTTCTCCAAAAACAGGAAGCCATAATCTCATCCAAAGCAACTCCTCCCTTAAAAGCCAAAGAGGCAGCCAAAGCTCTAACCTCATGTGCCTTGACTTGGGAAACAGTTTGAACTTCCTGATCAGACTTTTGATATGCCAAAATGATAGACTGCTTAATCCAAGATGATATAGTAGCCTTTGAAATATCTTTTGAGTAGCCCTCTTTAATAGCTAAGAAGTTTCGTGCCTTTCCTCAGATCTTTTGTCTTATCAAGGTAATATCTGAAAGACCTGACTGGGCAAAGAGACCTATCTTGCACCAAAGATGGATCCAATGTGGGTTTCAAAGCAGGAATAACCACAGGTTGAATAGCCAAGGGTCCCTCCGAAGCCAACTGATTTTTGGCTAGGAAAGCAGTTGAAGGTGAAAAAGTAACTTGCGACCAATCCCTTTTCCGACTGAAGGAGTCAAAAGTCCAAGCATGAATTTCGCTACGCCTCTTGCCAGAAGCCAAAGCCAATAAAAAAACTGTCTTAAAAGTCAAAATCTTAAGATCAGCCTTTGCCAAAGGTTCAAAAGGTGGTCGAGTGAGGGCCAGTAACACCAGCGACAAGTCCCAATTGGGAATAGATCTATTTGCTGAAGGTCTGAAAGCTAGCAATCAAACGATTCAAATCCAAGCTTTAAGAAACCATTTGACCTGCAGAGCCCAACCCATCTGCTACTGAAGTTCTGTAACCAGCAATAGTTCTGGGTTTCAAGTTCTTATCAATGAAAAGATGATTAAAAAAATCAGCTATTTGAGGAATAGTTGGTTTTGAGACATCCACCTGATTCTCCTGGGCCCACTTTTGAAATATGGCCCACCTTGAATCATACACCGATTCTCTCTGAGGTGCCTTAATTCTATCTGCCACCTCAACAGAGAATCCTCCTTGACCTTCTTGAAGGAGTCCAGATACCACGCATGGACGTTCAGATACTCCAGATTCTTGTGAAATCTGAGACTGAAGGGTTGCTTCAGGAGATTGTGCACTTGAGGAAGCCTCAGTGGAATCTTGACTGACAATTCCACCAGATCCCCAAACCAAGGCATCCGCGGCCACCCTGGTGCTATCACAATGACCCTGCACCTGTAGGTGATCATTTTCTGGACTAACTGGGGAAGGATGGCTACTGGACAAAAAGCATAGGCGTCCAGAGCCTCCCAAGAGATGTTCAATGCATCTATCTGCCAGGCCTTGTCGTCTGGGACAGGAGATACGTAGGTTGGAAGTTTGGCATTCAAGCTGGTGGCAAACAGATCCACCATTGGCTTGTGCCAAACTTGGCAAATTTCTTGAAAGACCTGAGGATGCAAAGACCACTCTGTCTGAATGGCCTTGTCCCTCCTGGACAGGGAATCTGCTATTACATTGAGATTCCCTGGGATATGTCTGGCTCTTGTATGGATCTCCCTGGCATTGGACAATGCCAGAATTCTCCACATCAAAGCACACATTTCGTAGGAGTGAGTGCCTCCTTCCTTGTTGATATATAAGACCACAGTTGAGTTGTCTGAAGAAACCAACACTATTTTTTGCCTTAATTGTCCTTGAAAATTTTTCAGGGCTAGATAAACAGCTTTCAGTTCCAAAATATTGATATGCAAGTTTCTTTCTGATAGCTGCCAGACCCCACTTACAGTACAATTGTTCAAGTGGGCCCCCCAACCCTTCTCTGATGCATCTGTGAACATCAGCATATTGTGTTCTTTCTGATGCAGATTCGAACCCTTGAGTAAGTTCTGGGGATTCATCCACCAAGCCAGATGGTCCTTTATCAACTGAGATATTGGGACCACCTTGTCCAAGGACTGGGGAAACTGCCAGTTGGTCTTCAGAAACCACTGAAACGGTCTCATATGGATCCGACCCAAAGGAACTGTTTTCTCCATGGAAGCCATGACCCCAATTAGTGACATGAGCTTCCTTGGAGTAGTAGAGTGACCTTGGAAAATGGAAACTGCCAGAATTCTGAGTTTGTCTAGTTTCTTTTGATTTGGGTACACTAAACACTTTCACAACTCCAAAGGAGCAGTCGCTATCCTGAGGGGCAGGGCTCTGAACTGATAAGCCTGACCCTGTACATGAAAGCGTAGATATTTTCGAAACTTCTGGTGTATGGGTACATGAAAATAAGCATCGGTAAGGTCTATTGAAGCCACCCACTCGCCTGCTTGAAGAGAAGCCCGAATGACTTCTGCAGTTTCCATTTTGAAGGTGGGAATATGTAAAAAGGTATTTACAACACTGAGATCTATTACTGGTCGCCATTTGTTTTCTGGTTTTGGAACCAGAAACAAACAACTGTAGAATCCCAGAGAGTTCTTGTTTTGAACCGGAACCACTGCCCTCTTTTGAACCATTTGTTGAACCGACTCCAGCAAAGCTTTTTGTTTTACTGGATCCGAATAACTGCTTTTGATTGTCAGATACCGGGTCAGAGGTGGTTTCTGTTTGAATGGAAGACAATAACCTTGTTCCAAAACAAGAACTACCCTCGGATGTACCTTGAAGTTTTCCCACACTTTCCAATAATTTCCTAAACGGGCACCAGGATATTGTGTTTGTGTGCTTACCTCCATGTAGTCACTTCCTCCTGCCCCTACCCCCTCGGGCAGAGCCTCTATTGTTGTTGAAAGCACCAGATTGCCTTTTGTTTTGATCCCCTTGTTTGCTTTGCGAACGAAAATTCTGGAAAGCAGCATTCTGATACCTGTTTTGTGTCGATTCCTTCTTAGAATTGGTAAAAGAACGGGAACCATTAGAATCTCCTCTGTGTTTTTTGAAAGCCGGTTCCCGGTTAATCTGGCTCCATTGTATGAAGTTCTGCTCCACTTCTGCCAGAACCTTGGAATTAAACAACTCCTTTTTAGTGAGGGATGAATTTCTGAGTCTAGCAATATCTTTATCTGTAACATCCCTATGACAAAGTTTGAGAAAATTATCCCTCCTGTTCAATAGCAAATTTGAAGCAAGGGTCATGGAGGTATCTAATACATCGTCTAAAGCTTTGCCTAGACATCCCATGCAAACAATTCTGCATAAAATTCATGCTCTGTTGTATATCCTCCTGGTCTACAGACTCTTTCATTTTATCTAACTCTGCAAACATTTCATTTGTAGCCTTATCCATTGCTGATTTGAACCAGAACACATGATTTAAAATCTGTATATTTTCCCTAGATACTGTCTCCCAAGCCAAATATTGTTTTAAAGGTGTAGAAACTGAGGTAGGAGCTTGAAAAGGAGAAGCTGCAATGTTCTACATCATTGCTTCCTAAAGCAGAAAACTCCTTATACTTCCATAACTCCACTAATGGTTGAGCAGGAGGCAAAGCCATAGATTGTTGTACAGATTTCTTAACTTGATCTCTGCTTGAAAAAAACAGAAGGAGGAACAAAACATTCAACATTCTTCACCTCCAAATCCAGCCATTTTTTGATAGTCTCTAAAGTGTCAGTGTAACCAGGTGAATCTTCCTCTTTGGGATGAATCTCACCCTGTTCCAAATCCGGATACGGCTCCTCTGAAGACTCTGAATGAGATCTTTTCCTAGACACACCGGATTCATCAGAAGCAAGACCGGATACAGACTGTCGGTCGAATTCAGCCCTTGTAATGGTAGATGACCTTCTCTCCAACCGGCCCGGGGCGGCAGGAGTCGCATATGAAGATGAAGGTTTAGAATTCGCCAGTGGTTGCTTGGCAACCTGACAACTGTCCCTGCAGGAGCTAATACGACTGCCGACAGTTTCAGAGTCTTTGTGTTCCAAATTCTGAATTCTTTGAGATAAAGTTGCAAATTCAGAGAAAAATCTGTCCAATTTATCTTCTAAAGACCTACTTTTATTAGAAGCAGTAACAGAAGAAACTGAAACTTCATCCTCGTCCAACAAAGAGTCATCAATACCACCTTCTTTACCGCCATTGTCCACCAAAGCAGAAGAATTCTGAGTTTTCTTGCTTTTATATCTGTTCCTATTAACCAGTTTCCTCTTCTGTTCCTCAGAAAATGAAGAGCAACTGGTACACTCTGAAGATTTAACACAGGGATCGTCACCCTTCATATCATCCCTACACTTAGGGCAATAGTGATGATCATCCCATTCTGCCATAAAATGGCCACAGAAAGCACTTTTCCTCTGTCCTTTTTAAACTTTGTCCTGAGAAGACATTGTCAAAACACATGCTTCACTACAGAACTAAAAGTCCACAATAAATCCACAAAATAACTTCCAGAAAAAACGAAATATTCCAAAACACATCCACACTCAATGATGGCCAACAAAAACAATGAATGGCGCCTATTGGCGTGGTCACATGACCATTGGGGGGCTTCCTAGTCCACACTCACTCACTGGCTTCTTAAGGTAGCTTAAAACGTTTCTCAACGTTGGCCAGTGAGTTGGATGGCACCAACAAATAGCTATGGTCAGGAAATGGTAAGTGTATTTTTCGCAATAAAATAAGTAATTTAATAATAGAAGTAAATTCCTTTCTTGACAAAGAATCTCACTACTTTGGTCTTGATACGTAAAATGTGACGATTCTTCTATTTCTTTGCCCCGTGGGAAATTTGTGATTTTTTGATTTCTATGATAACACTAGGCCCCCCCCCTCCCCCCTCCCCAATTTCCTCTCATGTATTATTAGCATAAATTCTGATGATTTTCTCTTATTTTTAAAGGATACCCATCTGTCGGATATTTCATATTTCCTTCTCCACAAGATGTTTGTGCTTTAAAAATCATTTTAGTCTTTTATGCACAGAAGAATCTTTCCTGAAACCTGAGTATTTGTGTTACTTACAATTTTGATACAGAATTTCTGTTGACTCTCCCTGTCTTTCATCAAATAACACTGACCAGATACGCCTGAACCCAGATAAACCACGGAGTCGTAGTGAATGTCTTGTTCATACTGACTGACCTTCTCGTCTATACGCAGAATCTGAAAGTACATATTAAACACTATGAGAGGTAGGTGTGTAATCAGTACAAATAATTGAGGTCGATTGCTCGCAGATAAAATATTGACTCAACATCGAGCCCTTGCAACTTTTAGTATGCACCTTGACAATAAACAACATCCAATATGGCGGTTCCCGCAAATATAGATAAAAGCCAATAAATTTCAATCATCCCTTACCAGATCATCTCGGACGAGATGAATTTACACAACTGACCAATTTTGAAAAGTGTATTATTTGTTCCAAAAGTTGTTAAGTGATATTGTTTCTTTTGTAGAAGTCCTTTGCCCTGGTCAGAGACTTGGGAGCCTGTGCACTTGGTTCTGTCTCATTAAGTGCACCACTGCTATGACTGTCCTTGCTTCATGCATGGTGAAATCCAATTCGGTGTTGATTCCTTGACCTTTGAGGGGCAAAATCAAATATAAAACCTGCTTCAGTCAACATTCAATCTGTAAAATTAACACCTACCCCTCTGTTGGATATTGGTAATTTTTCTCTTATCTTTCTGAGTTTCTGCCCTTTAACTTAAAAAAATAGCATCACAGATGCCTGTACCCCACAGCCCAGGGAAATAGCATTGAACACCATGCAATATAGAAGATGTATAAACAGGATAAAAGTCAGGAGACTGTCAGAATACGGTGTACGTTATGTAAAGGTGCAGGTGAACATGACATGTAAGAGAGCAAATATGAAAGCATTATTAAACTAAACCTACGCATCGGAGAACTGATGCAAATCTGTATCCACCGGAAAGACAACTCACAAAAGCCAGTGAACCATTGTTTGACCTTGAAGGAGGGGCCAAAGGTCAAATCTGACATTAGAAGATTCCCAGCCCACAATATCCTGCAAGTTGGTTTCACATTGCAAACCTCTAGGATCAATAATAAACGAGTTATAAACCCTTTTAAGTTTGGCTGTCCTTGTTTGACCTTGAAGGAGGGGCTCAAGGTCAAATCTGACCATATCAGAAGATTCCCAGCCCATGATTTCCTATAAGGTGGTTTCACATTGCAAACCTCTAGGACCAATAATAAGCTAGTTATAAGCACTGTTAAGTTTGGCTATCCTCGTATGACCTTGAAGGAGAGGTCCAAGGTCAAATCTGACCACCTCAGAAGATTCCCAGCCCATGATTTCCTATAGGTTGGTTTACCATCCCAAACCTCTAGGACCAATAATAAGCGAGTTATAAGCACTTTTAAGTTTGGCTATCCTAGTTTGACCTTGAAGGAGGGGTCCAAGGTCAAATCTGACCACATCAAAAGATTCGCGGCACATGATTTTCTATAGGTTGGTTTCACAATGCAAACCTCTAGGACCAATAATAAGGGCGATATAAGCACTTTTAAAGTCCGCTATGTGGGTTACTTTGGCACTCCGTGGATGACCTTGAATTACGAGCTTCAAGTTCAAATGTCTGCAAGGATGGAGAGGACATATATATTTGTTATACATATAACCTATGAAGACATTCAACCTTCTACCTATGAGAAACAGCCAGTAGAAAAATGTAGATAGTTTTCAAAGAAATGCCTGAGGCGGCCATCTTGTTTTTCAGAATGAGGCTAATTTCCTTCCCAGAGAAGCTTACCCCCCAATGAAGATATCCTGCAAATTTGGTGAACCTAGCTCATGTAGTTTTCCTCTTAGAGCGTTAACGCCGTAGTTTTCCTCTTAGAGCGTTAACGCCGAAAATCTCTCTATACGCGGCGGCGGCGTAGCGAACGCTAAACCAAAGTATCCACCGGAGGAAAGCAAAAGTTATGAAGCAGCAAAACTTCTTGATTGAAGTATAGCTGTTGAATGATACAGCAGAATTAGGTAAAAATGCAAATAGTAATCAATTGCAGCAATCCCTATATCTTTGTGACAGCAGAAAACATTTTGGTAAAGCCAAGGTCAAATGATACACAAAAAACACCATAACGTTGCAGACGTACATGCTCCAATCAATAACCTGAGATGTAGCCTGGACAAGTTTTAAAGGCTCAAGATCATATCTAGGTCACACCATGATGTTGCACACCTACACTTCCCAACCGATGTCCCTGCCATGTATCAATTTTCTATAACTTATAGCTTCCAAGATATAGCTCAGACAAGATTTTATAGGTCAAAGTCATAACGGCAAGGTCAAGGATCAAATCAAGGACACACAATGACGGGTTACACCCACACACCAACCAATATCCCTATCAACTTTATCAACTTTTTACACTTTCCAACTTTTTTCACAGTTTCCAAGATATAGCCCAGATAAGATTTTTGTGATCACTTGACCATCCCAACGGGATGCCATGGGTGAAAACAATACCCAAGGCGGCTTTTTGGTGAAATGCATGGCTGTCTTGACAAAGGTCTGTACTTTAAGACCATTTTCTAGTCAAATTATAAATTATATACAAGTGCACCATACCAATCTTCACAATATTTTTGTGCCAATTAAATGTGTGTGCCACATCACTAAGCCAAGCATCATGGGAATATTGTGGAATTCACAGATACTAGTCCACATCATTAATGTCTTGTTCAAACGATCAGTGAAATGCCTTCAGTAGAAGTTTTGGTATTGTTTTTCTCTTTACATTCTAAACAGATGACTTTTACTTTGGGATAATAACTAGATGCAAATACAGGAGAAAGCCTACATCTCTATAACTGTCTAGGATATAACCCTCAGCCTGCTCCGTTGATGAAGGCAACATCCCTGTATCTTCAAGTGTCTCTCTGATATCCATCCACACCTGCAAAACAGAGATCTTTATGACATCAGAATTGCATCACAATGTCATCATAGTTAGTTTTATGACATCATAATCACTTCATACATCATGATGACATCTTTTCACATAATGACATCACAATTATTTCTATTGTCATAATGACATTAAATGATATTAGAATTGCATCTCCAAATCAGAGCACACAAATCAGGAACTGTGTCAACTGATATTAACAGCAATTACCTTGAACTAGCTACTCGAGTGAATATCGCATCCATGTATACAGCAAGTTCAAGCTGCAATATTAGCAAAAAATATGCCCAAACACGTACTTTTGGAAATTTAAAAATATATTTTTGAATCATAATGGCATCATAATGACTTGTTGTATCAAAATGACATCAGCTTCATCAAGAAAGGCAATCGTAACAACTCAAGATAAAGTACTTTGAATTGAGGATTTAAACTTCATTGCATTAATCAACCTGAGACAAAAATAACTGAATTTCTCATTAACAAAATTTTACTGCACTTTTTACAAATATTAAACATACAATAATTTAAAGACACAGCCCAGTTCCATAGAGTACCCCCATAGTATATCTTAAGATAATCAAACTATGAAAAATATGTAGTAAACCCAACTCACCCCTGCTTTAAAAATCAGGTCTTGCACGTTGCCATAGAGCACACCCAACCTAACCTGATCACCCCTGTTTTCTGGTAGAGACAATTTGGTGTCCAAGTCTTGTTGACTGTTCCTCAAAGTAAGGACAGTAGGTGGGACTTCATTTGCCAAAGTCATCCCATCTTCATCTGGATACAGTGAAAACCTTACATCCTTGTCTGTCATATGATCTGGTGCGCTTGGACTTCTGTTAAAATGTCCGACTTCCTCGTCCTCTGTATCTTCTTCTCCAAGAAGACTTTGCAGACTACTTACTGAAGGGAATGGAGCCGGGATAGAACTAACTCTTCTTGAGTCATTTTTTTCTCTCAACGTTCTGACTCTCGGGTGGAGTATGGTTTCACCTCCAGCAAAGGTTGCCCCACTTATGTGAAGTTTTCGGTTTTCTTCTTGATTTCTATGCCCTCTCTCGAGCAGGAGTAATCTTTCTCGTTCAGAGAGTAACTTGTGTATCTGCTGCATCTCTGATTGACCAATATGGCCATGATCTCGTAACAGCTTCAGGAAAAAACGTTTCAACTTTTGTACATCTTCACTGGTTGAACACGTCAGGGAAACCAGGGAATTTCCACTGCCCATAGAGTAACACTGCTTCTTCTCCCTGTGTCTGTCTGCTGTCTGTTTTTTCTTACGAGACTTCTGGCATATTTCAATATGACAAACATTTTCCCTGTACCTGTATGAACTAGATGATTTGTGCTCTAGGTAATCATGATGGTTCTTCCAAATACACAGTACAGTTTTACATCTGTCACAACTTTCTGACTTGTTGATACAGGCCACAAAATGCTTCAACAAAGTGACACAGAAACAGAAGGAAAAGGATGACTGACGGCAACCAGTGCAAAAATTGGACAAACTACTGCACATATCCTTCAAACTTTTTCGAAATTCATCTGTTTCTCTGCCACCAAGCAGTTCAATTACCTGAAAGAACACTTTTCCGTTGATATTTATTGTTTTAAACATTTTATTGCAGACTTCAAAAGTTTATACAATAACTTTGTTTATACACACATAATATACATAAGAACAGGATACTTCAATGACATGTACATTATGCAATGTGGCAGTAGATATACAGCATATTTCACATTTCTATCTTGGATTTTATCACAATTCCATTTATTTCATCTCAACATTACTTCTGAGTCATTCTATCAAAAGGTTGCAATTACTAAAATAATGCAATAATGTTCAATAACTGAACAATCATCACAGTTTTGAAGTGAGACTACTTTTCTGTAGGTATTATCCTATTTTGTAGTTGTTGTACTTCTATCTGCTTTATGTAGGTAATATTGGGAAGAATACGACTACCACACCCACAGCCAAAAGTAAGGCGAATAAAAACAGGGTTTTCTTCAACATTACTTACTATGAGCAACTTACCTCGGCCTCTTTAATCAGTGTGGCAACATCACCAACCACTGGTGTCCTTTGACCATCCTGACCATCAGGTATATCTCTGGTAGGTCTTCCAACAATCGCAGGATGTAAGTTGACATCTGTCTCTTGTGATGTACTGTATCAACACATAATTAACACATAAAATATCAGTTCAGAAACAATAGTATATATAGGTTTATTAACAGTTTCTCATATGATGCTTGAAATTACTACATGATTTACCTTTTCATTTTTGTGGACATAGATTGCCATCGATGATTATGGGAATGGCACATCCTCAATTTTCTTTTTGGACATTGTAATAAATGATTTGAAAGGCCGCCAATGATTGACGAAGGATTATTACTAAAATATAGGGCCCACAAAATTCTGTTATTGTACTATATGAATTTGCTAGTAGAGAGATAAAAGTATGGTCAGCTTATATAGATCATACATTCTTTCCCTGATTACTTCAAATTTTATAAATTTCAGTTTTGGCCTGTCGTAACAAATATTTCTTAATATAAATACTATCTAATTTTTTTACACCGAACAATTGTGTCAATTGTCAGCCTCAAACCTCAATACAAATGTCTATTCTCTTTATCAAGGTTATTTATAAAATGACTTAATGAGTTCTATTTTAATACACAATATAAACAGTTTTTTTTTTCAACACAATCTCATACCTTTGTATTTCAGTCTGTTTCTTTGCATTGCTCAAACTTTCACTGGGATCGCTATCTTTTGCCTTCTGACATTGCCGTTCCACAACCTCTTTGGGTTCTTGAACAAAGCCAATATTTGGACATTTTTCAGGTGTCCGATTGTTTTCTTCAACCTCTTTAGCTGTTTCACCATCAGTATCTTGTTCTTCAACCATTGGCAGCCCGAATTTGTCAACATCTTTCTTCTTCCTTCCTTTGTAGTTCTCCACACTCCCTGTATTAGTAATCTGACTTCTGCTTAATCCAGATAATTTACTGCTGTTTACCACTTCTGCATGATTTACACAGTCGGTATCACCTGTGACACTCTCCATACTATTACACATACTGGTGTTATCTGTTGGTCTAAATGATTTCAAATGTTTTTCACTTCCACTTTGTATCTTACCAGTATCTTTAATTACTTTATCAGTCAATTCAGCAGGTTCATTTATTTTGATATTCCTTAAAATACTGGTGGTATCACTGAAGCTTTCAGAATTGTCTCCCAGGTCAAATACAGTATTCTCGGGAACAATGGTATCCTCAGAATCCACACTACCTGGCTCACTTTTAGTGTCATCTGAATGTCTCACTTCATCTGCTAGTTTCTCACCAGTCCATCCTCTCCCACTACTAGCCTGCTGCTTCTGCTCACTGGTTAGTCTTTCTGCACATGCTTCACCAACACACGGTTTTCTTAATGTTGACAGTTCGCCAGTATTATCTTCACCACTTGACACGTTGCTTGCTTCATAAAAACTTCTCGACAAATCGTTCAGTCCTTTAGAATCTTCAGACAGAATTTTCACAGGCTTTTGAACAGCACCAGATTCTTCAGTTTCTTCTGATATTCTCATATCCTCTAGCTGCCTTAGGGTCTTATAACTCTGTTTCTTCATGCTATGACACTCTGCAGTTGCAGTATCGGATACAATGTCCACTGAAGGCAAAGCCTTCACTGTTGGTGTCACCTGCTGTTCCACTGTTCTGACAGCTATCTGATCTATGTGGTTATCACCAATTACCTTCATGCCACCACTCTCTGTAGTTCCTGAGTTTAATCCAAAGTCTTCTGGATACTTAGTCTTGTCCATTGGCAAGTCCTCTGTGAGTTTTATACCCAGTTTTTGTACACTAACATCTTCAGTAGTTTTTGTATTTGATACTGAGCCAACTGAAGATATCGTCTTATCTGTCGCCAACCTCATTTCAGGTGCAACAATGACTTTACTATCGCTGCTACCTGGTGACTGTACTGGTGACCCCCACTCACTGAACACATCATTTGACCTTGAACTTGATCCACTGATGCTTCTGGGCAACCCGGAATCCGGCGTTGGTAAATCACTATCCCCTGATTTGCCTCGACTCGGAGATCCACAAGAGGTCCTCTTCATGCATGGTTTTAGGGGTGACAACTCTGCGGAGGTATCACCTATACCAGAGTCATCATGTTTACTGGTTTTGTCCAGTTTTTGGCACCGTGGCTTTTGTTGAAAAAAAGTATTAATGTTCTCGGGAGTGTTTTCGGAGACCGTCTGAGTCACACTGGTTTCATTGTGACTACTCCATTCCTGTTCATTACTGCTTACAGTGGTTATTCGATAAGGTCCATACCTCATCATTGATACTTGTGCTGTAGTGTCTGGTGCCTGGTTCATCTCTGGGTTCAAAGCTTCAAGATCACGTTGCTGAATCTACAAAATGTAAATCTGAAAAATCAGTTTTGCAAACAAAGCACACTGACTTTACAAATATGAAGAGAAGCTATCTGAAAATTACTTTTAAAGATAAAACATATTTGCTCATTTTACTAGCTATTACACTGCTATCCGAAGAGCTACAGTTCTGCAACTTCACTATGTGGTAGATCAGCCAAAAGTAATTGAATGACTTATTCAGAAAAAATGGCTTACCTTCAATACTTTTAGAGATAAAAGACATTTACTCATTTTAGTACCTGTGACTCAGCGATGCAAAGAGCTATAGATCTACAACTTCACTATGTGGTAAATCACCCAAAATTAGGTGACTGACTTAACTAGATTGGGCCAACTCGGTGCCAACATATCCCCAGACAGGTCATCACTCATGCCACAGGTTTTGATCGGGAATTTTTTATGTAAGCCATTTGTTGTATGCCATAAGTTATATGAACTTCAGCACATCAATCTACTAAGTTTATATCTTCCCAAGGAAGATGGTGTATCCCCAGACGCCGAATACATAACTCAACAGAGCATATTTTCAATCTTCCTGCAATGATAACTCTGAACCTATTTTCAAAAAAAGTAGTTGAACAATATATTTCAGGAAAATACTGTAACTGCAATAGTTTAGGAGTTGCAAAGGATTTACTCAATAGTAAGAATGTCAAAAGTAGCTATTACTCAGCTATCCAATGTGCAACAGGTCTAAAACTTTATCATGTGATATCTTGCCAAAAACTAGATGAATAACATATTTGAAAGATTTGCCTAACTTTAAAACTTTTGAAGATATTTGACATTTACTTCTGTCATTTTTGCTACAAATAAAAAAAAAAGCTATTACTCACTTATGGCATGCAATGGAACCCCAAACTATGTACCACCTTACAGCTAAGGACAAAGTAGCTGAACAACATATTTGAAGAAAAAGCTCTAACTGCAATGGTTTTTGAGTTACAAGTCCTTTACTCAAAGTAGCAAACATTGCTATTACTCACTTACCTTTAGGCTTAAGTCCACAAAACCAACAAAATTTTTGCAGGCATGAAAATTCATTGGGACAATTAATTTACAAAAAATCTGTAGCTGTAGTAGCTTTGGAGAAATCTGCGTGACACACTAACACACGCACCTCCACACATGATGCATTTTATAATCTCCCTCCCGGGCTAAAGCCCGGCATGAGATATTATCACTAATCTGACAAGTTGCCATTTTGTGAGCTTCAGAGGGTAGAGGTGAGGACACAATCTGATGAACGTATCAAGGTGCACTGGCTTGTCTTTTCATTTGTTAATTTAATCCATCCTTAATATGGTGACAATTACAAAATAATACATACCCTTATGAATGTATCAGATGACTAGAATAAACATTTCAGTGTTCTCAACAATATATGGTATTGAATTTCTCAGTCAGAGGAATAATATATTGTAAGAAGAACAGTTTGTTTGAATCAGACAGAGAGTCAACTGAAATATGAATCAAAGTGCTTTGATTACTAATATAGTTAATTTCTAGATGCACCAAGTTTAAGTCACAAAAGGAACAGAATGAAAATGAAAATGCAGCTGATGGACCCAATAAATATTTAAGACATGAAGCAATTAAATCAATTTTAAATTAAATACGAGCTCAATACCAATATTCACTTACTATTTTCATGACCATTGGTTGTTTATTACCAGGAATACTGTATTTATCCGTACAAACACCCTCTTCCTATTTATCACCACCCCCCCCCCTCCTCTCAATCTTTGCAAAGTTCATATTTCAAGGCTTTACATTGGTCTCAACAGCCAGCACCTTTGCAATTCCGGGATCCCAAAAAAGATGAGTTTTAGTACTTCCCCAATCAAATACTGCTTGCAGGAAATACTTAAAGACAAAAAAGGCAGCTTTGATAACAGATGCATTAAAATCTGTAGAAATATGACATAAAAGTTTATAATTTCTTCAGATTCAAGTTTTGTTTATAATATTTTAAGCTCCCTCACCATTATACATGCAGTCAAGTGAGATCAAGGATGTAAGTGTCCATTATCTCCCATTGCCACTGGACTCGAGAGTTGATTTTTTTTTATCTGTAATAGTCGCCCCACCCATTTTTGAAAAATGCATGTTTATATGGATAAATAAATATGACACATAAATACTGCTCATCAAAACTTTATTAAAAAATCAGACGATAGGTCTTGGTCCAACTTATACCCCATTCAATTTGGAGTATGATTACTGTACCTTTGACTTCAAATTTGTCAGTGACACATTCGAGCTCTCTCCATCACTTCCACTGCTATGCCTTCCAACTCCTGCAAATATATAATTAAGTTTATTTATTTCTTCTTAAAGTAAACAACATCTGAAGCATATCTACTGACTTCCAACTGGAACAATCACATACAGACTGTGGTGTTAATGTTTTTAAAGCTCTTTGTGGATTTTCCCCTAAATACCTGACAGAGTTCAGAGCACCTTACAACACTGCATTCTCAGAATAAAACTTTGTTTTACCAAGTAAAACATCAGTCAGAAAGTGATGCTGATACTGGCTCTCTGGAATAACTCCCCCCCCCCCCCCCCCCCTCCTCCTCTCTCATATTTCCTTTTTTGATCACTTGCATGTTGAAAATGTAACTGCTTTTTAGAGCATTCTAGCTTATGGTATAAACATATTTTTTTGTATTATATTGTTTTGTATTATCTTGTGCTGTGTGTTGTTTTGTCCAAAATAAGTGGGAAAATCTGTCATACAGAAGTATCGGGTAATTTAGAAAATGAAAGTCATACTATGCATAAATGACATGTTTGTAAGACACTGATGGGAGGTTTGCAACTCTCGTTTTTCCAGTTGTAGTTCTTTTGTGAAAAAAGTATGAATAAACTGATACTACACATAAAAATGAATGAATGAATAAATAAAAAAAACTTTTAAGGAAAATAAACTATATTAAGTATTTCAAGTATTTACAAAAAAAAAAACAACTGAAAATACATCATAGGACTGGTATATAAACAATATTCTCTATATTCATCTAACCTAACTGCTCTTCTACAGTATCCTTCAACAAATGTTAATTTTGTCATGCACTGCAGCTTTGTTAGTTGATAATACTTAGAATAGTGATATTTAAATGCTGATTATTGTGTTATTAATCCTTCACACATTTAATATTTCAACATATAAACACCCCTATAAGTAACACCTGGATCTCTCCTCTCCACTTTGCTGTCCTGCGATTTCGAAGATGTGTTTAACTATATTCAAATAGAATAACCGCTAGTGGTGGGATCGTTTGCAAAAATCAAAACCGGGAAGCGGGGCTTTGCAACAAACCAAATCTGGTATTTTGTACGCTTCTCACTGATATGGTGATAATTAACTGCGAGCGTACATGAGCCTTAATTTACAAATTGAGATGTCTTTCACAAGATATTATTAAGTTCAAAAACGTTGTTTTGGTCCACTATAAAGTAAAAATGTCAGATATTTCAACAAATATCTACACTTTTTGTTATTTTGGTGACATATAAGCCATAAGAAATGGCATTTTCAAAAACTGGTTCCCAAATATATATATTTTTATATTTTGTTGTTTCCGCCACAACGAAACAAAACACTGACATCCAGTTTATTGTTCATACCACAAATAACTGCTAACAGAAATTACAGGACAAAATATTTGAAAAATGTTGAAAAAGGGACACTCAGCTGGGAGTTTATGGTCCTTATACACAGGTTAAATGTCTATTTAAAGTCTTGATTTTCACACATGTAAAAAGAACATATAACATGTATTATATTCTCAGATGACATTTCAGCTCTATCAGTCACATAGTTTGACAGATATAGGACTTAAAAGTAGCAGAAAGTGCACGAATTGCGTCTCTGTGGGCATTTCAGAGATCTTAAGGTAATCTTAAAATTAAAGCTACAGACTTTCAAAATTAAATTTTGTACAGATAAAGATTACATATTAAAGTTATAGCTACTACAGTTAGAGACTTGTCAGACTTACCATTTTGAAGTCACAGGGCAAAATATGTGTAAAATGTCGAATAAAATGTCTAAATATGGTCTTTCTGGCCCTCAAACACAATTTTAACCTAAACATAAAGTCTTGATTTTTGACACATGTAAGAATATATTAATGTGTTCCCATGTAAAATTTGAGCCAGATGTGCCATATAGTTCTTAGTTTGGCAAAAAGTCAAATTTCTGACCTTAAGGTGGCCATAAATTCTTTATTATTAGAAGTTTAAGGCCACCTTAGAATAGGGTTCCTCTCCCAACCCAAAAACATGTGTGTGCCAAGTTTGAATGAAATCTGTGAATTTCAAAGTGTTTTTGAGTTTTCGTGAACACAAACCAAAATGGCAGCATGATGGAGGTGAAACAAGTATATCCCCAACTTTCATCTAGGGATATAATGACAGTAAGAGCACAATATTCCAATTGGCTTATGCTTAAAAAGTTTCATATTGATATTTCATAGCCTTGCTTATCTCTGCAAATTTGTGATTTGCAATTTTTAAAAGAGTGATTTTTTTCTCCCCATTAAATGATATAATGATTATATATATGTGTGTGTGTATTAATGTAAATATTCGATGTGGATCATTTTTCATTTACTTAAGAGGAAGTATTGTGTTATTTTTACAAATAACGTCTAGTGTGTTTAAATCACACACGTGGAAACTAATACTCAACCTACGCAGTGAAACTTAACAGAGCACATGTTTTTATGTTCAGGTCCCAAAATTGCCCAGAAAACGCATTTTACATGCACAAGACTAATGTTCTAAAAATAGCTAATTCAAAAGGGAACTCCCCTTGGCCATCCCATGTCATTTCAATCTAAGAGAGACCTTTAGCTAGATTATATTGTAACAACTTTTTTCATACTTTGTTCTTAAAAAGGTTAAAAACTTGTCTGCCAAGACATATAAAAAAACAGCATGGTCTTATTCAATATGATAATAAATCAAAATGTGTTATCGCCATGCACTGTATATTGTTACACTAGCCTCAATAGCATAACTTCTCTCTTTTATTTGATTTCCAAAGGTTAGATACACATGAATAAGGCTAGTAATTTACGTACTTATAAAATAAAGCTGTTTTTTTTTCTCACATCTATTTCAACATCCAACATGATTTATTTCGGAAGGCACTTAGTAAAAATCATAACTGTTCCCATGAACTAACTTTGAACCCATAACTAGAGACAAGACCAAAGTGATTGAATGCTAACTCTGGCAAAACACTGGGCCCTTGTGCCTTTGTTCTCTACATTTGTACTTCCTGTAACATATATCTCCTTGCACTACAAGACCGAATGTACTATTATAGCCATCCCGACTGCACAACTACAGCCCAAGCTCTCGAGCCACTCGGACATTCCCCTAAATGATTAATGCAAGAGTCTCAAGGATCACCATTTGTCAATGTCTCTGAGGTTCTTTTAAGCCTGCCACCAGGGGCTGGACATTGCAAATGACAGAGGACCGCTATTTGAAGTGGTCATCCCAGTCAATGTGTTTCTGCTTGTACTGGCGACTGAACCCAGATAATCTGTGTTTCTAGGCGAGTGTGTTACCCACAATGCCACAGTGGCACATGAAATTTTTCAATTTCTTATTTATGGCCCATGTTATGTAGAAATTGATCAGTACTACCTAGATAATTTGGTTAATTTACACTCCAAATTGAGTGGAGATTTTTTTTTTATTTCCAATGAAATATATATCACAAGTATGGATTTGGAGAAAAGATTTCTTTTTAATATAGCCTTGAGAAAGGTCACCAGTCGACGTAGCCAATGTAAACAATTTCCATAACCTCATTTGACCTTGTAGGAGGGCCCAAGGTCAAATCTTACATCAAAAGATTCCAAACCCTGGATTTTTATTGCTTGGTATCATATTTCAAAACTCTGTGTCTAAAATTAAGTGAGTTACATGCACTTTGAAGATTCACTACTTATTTCACCTTGAATAATGGGTCAAGGTCAAATGAAACTATATCAAAAGATTCCCAGTCACTAATCCATATAGGGTGTTTTACAACCGACATCTGTAGGAATAATAATAAGCACATTCTGACTACCCTTACATGACCTTAGAGGAGCCCGGAATCAAGGTTAATTCTGACATCAACAAATACTCAGTCCATGATTTATGACGGATAAGTTGACTTCCCAAACCTCCTCTAATCACCCAGTTTTTAGCACTTTTAATTTGGGCTACACAGGTGTGACCTGATCTAATCACATCAAACAAATCCCTGCATGTGATTTCCCTCATGTTGGTTTGTGATCCCAAATCCCCAGGACCAATAATACGTGAGATACACACACTTTTAAGTTTGACCAAAACCGACTATTTAGTAAGTGCACCCTGTGGATGACCTTAAATAAAGAGCCTCAAGGACAAATGTCTACATGCTTGAACACTACATATATATCTTTTAAACATATCACCCATGAAGAGATTTAACCTTCTCAATATAGGAACCAGCTAGTAGGAAAAGGTAGAGGGTTGCCATCTTTTTTTTCCAAAATGAGGCACAGATAAGCTTACCCACCCAAGTTAAGATATCCTGGAAATTTTATGTAGTTTAGCTGTGTAATTTTCGCCAGCTGAGGCCTTCAACAGTCAAAATCTCTGTACAAATGCTAAACCTAAGTATTCACCGAATACCTCCAGTTGATACATTACATTCAAATAACCATCTCTCCAATTCATTACCTAGGATTCTATTAATCTTCAAATAATACCAAGATTCCGAACCTTTCTGGCTGACTTTAAAGTTTTTATCAGAAACAGTTTGACAAATAAGAAATCAAAAACTTACTCCCGCAGTCTACAGCATTCAACCTCATTGTGAAACTGGGATATAAATAAACCAGACTTAATGCTTACCTCAAAATCTGCATCATGATGCAAAATGCTTGACGCATACTCTCATAAAGTATCACTTTCCAACAGTTTGAGAAAAAATTTGTTTTTCAGTTGCTAGGTTAGACAGAAATATTTATCCAAAAACACCAAGCAAAAATCTTCTAAATCCCCTCTTCTCAAAAATATATCTTCATACCTCACATAAAAAGTCTCAACCAATTCTTCAACATATCCTTCTGTCAACATATCTATTATCAATTAACAACACTAACATAAATTCTAGTCATAAACAATCCTTATTAATAATAAGTAAGAATAAATCTGCGAACTGATTACATAACTTGAATATAATAACAAAATCAAGAAACAACAATCACTGCACACTTGTATATTTCAAATGAAAGTAAGAGCGTCTGATTCATTCTCTGTATTCCCCTTGACTTTTTCAATCACTACATAAATGTGAGTGTGAGGACCACGCTCTCAGTGCATAAACACAATCTGTGAGAGCCTTATTTTCTTTTTCTAAATATAGAATAACATATAAAACCGTATTTTAACAAAAAATTTGGCTGTTTATCTAATAAAGCCTTTCATTCACAAGAGCATTAGGCAAAATATGTGATGATTTAATAATTGACCTATTAAGAATTTAATGTTACACATGGGTTTTGAGTTTTCTTTGAACGTGTTTCAAAACAAGAGTTGAGGTATTTCAATATTATGTTTATTTATTTGTAATTGCCATGTACTGTGGACTTAAATTAACTCTTTATTATCCACTGCATGCTGATATGGCCTAAATAGGGGAATATACACTCTCACTTACTATGTATATTAACTGTTGTTATTACAAATTCATAGTAAACAAGTACCCATTTTTTGTGAATTTAATATTTTCCAAACTCTGTAACCTACAAATATATTATATCCATCATTAGTATTTTACACAGCTTCTGCTCATTTTTTATTTTATTATTATTATTTTTTTTTTCAGAAATAATGTCATGCTAAGTTAAAAAGTGAAGACGTATTAACTGGTGTAAAATATATTTAACAGCCTTTTTCAGCATCCTTTCTTTAAATGTGGACTTTTTTTCATTATTTACACAAAATGACAGATAACAAAAAGTATAACATCCCTCATTAGACATATGTGATCAATTGATCACTCATCATGAAGATTAACAATATAATACTGGTACTCCTGGTGTACATTATATTATCATCTTCATTTTGTGAATTGTGATATATTTTTTGTGTACCTCAGATAAGAAGTTTTTTCTATTTTATCTTGTCTCTATCTTCTACTGGCATAAACTCCAATTGGACTTTCTATCGGTAGAATTTGAAATTCTAACCTGATTGGACTTTCTACCATGACATATACATTCTAATGTACCTTATAACAATGTACAATTGGGTAGAGATATCTTAAATAGTGTCTCACATAACGGATCAGAAACACATTTAAGTGGAAATTATTGTAAGTGTGACTATATCTCTGCATATGGTTTCCTATTACCTCCCAATTATTACAAAACTAAAAAATATAAAAGCAATAAGGAAGAGGATAAAAGTGCAAAATCTGCAATTTTACAACTCCAGTTTGACCTAAGTGGAGGTAGACTTTCATCGAGTCCTTTTGTCTAAGGTATTATATGAGGACTGAATGACTTTTTTACCAGAATGTGGGGCTGACAACACTGTATTTCTCTAGACAGAAGCTTTTTTTACTCATCAAGTGGGTTCATAATGATTTCATGTATGTCAGATATGCTGGAATGAGAAATACAAAGACTTGGAGCAAGTCTAGTGCGGAGGGGGCAATTGGATAAATCTGACTGTTTTTAGGACTCTTTGGATCTGGTTTCCTATTACCTCCTAATATCGTTCAAGGCTTTAAATTAAACAGGTGAGGAGCTAATACAGGGTTCTGATCAATTAAACTTTCTCATTGTACATTTTTTATAAAATAGCATCAGAGATGCCCGTACCCCACAGCCTGGGAAAATAGTTTTCAACACCATGAGATATAGAAGTAGTGAAACAGTACACAGATTGGGATACTTTCAGAGCAGTGTCAGTGTCAAAATAATGTTTAAGTAGAGAAAATAACATCTAAGAGAAAGAAATTGCATGTAAAGATTAAGTATTAACACAAGACAATTCAGTAAACAAAAAATAATGATGCTTTAAGACTTCTCCCATTTTGATTTTCATTTGTATGGTCGAATTATGGTTTGGATGTTTTGAATATTACCCATACATACAGATGTCACAATACATGCTTTTATGTGGAACTGGGGCAAAACCTGTGGCTCATTTGATGCAATACCATCTGTTACAATGGGAAGTTGCAAAAGTAAAACAGTTAATGACTTCTAATATGACTTTAACAGTGCTTAACCTACACCAAAAGACACCCAAAGGTGCAACAACCAAGATTCAAGTAAAAAGAAATGAGAGATATAAGAGAGATAAATAGTATCAGATATCCTCGTAGAGACATAAAATAGCATCAGATAATCAAGATCAATAGTCAAATCCAGGTCACACCAAGACGTTGCACACATATAACCCTTGACCAATGTCCCTACCAAATATCAACTTCCTACATATTATGGTTTCCAAAATATAGCCCAGACAAGGGATTATAGGTCAAGGTCACTACGGCAAGGTCAAAGGTCAAATTAAGGTCACACCATGACGTTTTACATCTACACACCCTAGCCAATGTCCCTACTCAGTGTCAACTTCCTACACCTTACGGTTTCCGAGATATACCCCGGACAAGATTTTATAGGTCAAGGTCACTACAGCAAGGTCAAAGGTCAAATCAAGGTCACGCCATGACATTGCACACCTACACCCCCTAACCAATGTCCATACCAGGTATCAACTTCCTACACCTTACAGTTTCCGAGATATAGCCCGGACACGATTTTATAGGTCAAGGTCACTACGGCAAGGTCAAATCAAGGTCAGACCATGACACTGCACACCTACACCCC
Organism: Sabellastarte sp. h YS-2021; assembly: GCA_964017235.1. Lineage (NCBI taxonomy): Eukaryota > Metazoa > Annelida > Polychaeta > Sabellida > Sabellidae > Sabellastarte > Sabellastarte sp. h YS-2021. Next base: position 62,557,629 of record OZ024938.1, read on the forward strand.
TTAACCAATATCCCTACCAAGTATCAACTTCCTACACCTTACGGTTTCCGAGATATAGCCCGGACAAGATTTTAGAGGTCAAGGTCACTACAGCAAGGTCAAATCAAGGTCACACCATGACGTTGCACACCTACACCCCCTAACCAATGTCCCTACCAAGTATCAACTTCCTACACCTTACGGTTTCCGAGATATAGCCTGGACACGATTTTATAGGTCAAGGTCACTACGGCAAGGTCAAATCAAGGTCAGACCATGACACTGCACACCTACACCCCTTAACCAATATCCCTACCAAGTATCAACTTCCTACACCTTACGGTTTCCGAGACATAGCCCAGACAAGATTTTAGAAGTCAAGGTCACTACAGCAAGGTCAAAGGTCAAATCAAGGTCAGACCATGACGTTGCACACCTACACCTCCTAAACAATGTCCCTACCAAGTATCAACTTCCTACACCTTACGGTTTCTGAGACACAGCCCGGACAAACTTTTTCCCTTAAGGGCTGTGGGGTAATAAAAATTATCATCAATCGCTCAATTTTGGTTCAATTGCTCAAAAAAATCAAATCAGCTCGAGACATTGATATTATTAACGTCTGTGTAAAATCTCACTCTACTCTAGAAGACAGTTTTTGCTGAGTGATGATGACAAACGGGTGTTAATAATGCACTTTGATGAAGGTCAAAGTTTAAATATAAGAATGTCAAAAAAAAATTTCCCATGCACTGGTATATACGGTAGTACCAATAAGAAAAGTATGGTTAGGCCCCAAAAAGGTGGTTATCACAGATAGCATCCGGCAACAAAGTTTAAGTTTATTATTTCTTTGTGGAAAGGAATCTGTCCTGTTCCCCTATGGTGTAGATGGACAAAGTATATACTGGTATTTAGATAAGGGACAGTATTAATTATTTATTACACATCTGTGTCTTCTGACAGCATTATTTATAAATAGTAGAAGCATCTTCGAGTTAGAGTCTGGAAACAGAATTACAAGATGGCGGCCATGTTGAGTTTTCAAAATTGCACCAATTTTGAAAGCAACTTTGCCTGGATACTGTCCTACTACAGTATCAAGTTTGAAATCAAAAGGTGGAAGCATCAAGTTAGAATCAGGAAACCGAATATCAAGATGGCAGCCATGTTGTTTTTCAAAAATCAAACTAATTTTGAAAGCAACCTAGCCTAGGTGGGATCCTTACACCCTGTTAAGTTTCAAATTGATTGGCAAAAGCATGTTTGAGTTACAGACAGAAAACAAAATGCTGATGGACAGATCCAAGGCCAGACATACACATCAACTGGCACCGATTCCCAAAGCAACTTTACCCAGTTGCAGTCCTACCATCCTGTCAAATTTTAAATCGATCTGCAGAAGTGTCTTTTGAGTCTGGAAACCAAAATGTTGACAGATGGATAGGCAGACGGATGGAGGTCGGACACATTAATCTAATAAGCAGGTTGGTTGCATGCAACCTGCCCACAAATGGTTACAAAGCGCCCAATGATAGAGGAGATATTCAAGGGAGACCATAAACCTGTGGCAGCTGCAGTGGTCTGGTAACCCAAAAACAAACTTGGGGGCTGTGGTGGGGTGCTCAAGGGGGCAACTTTTAATGGGATTTTTGGAAACCCAGGCCATGATTTTCTATTACCCCCCAAATACATTCCAAAGCTCTACATCCAAAAAATAAAAGAGATAATTGACATTTTACAAATTTCTTCTGTCAGTATACAGTATACCAATAACACCCGATTAGCCTGATTTTAAAGTAACCATAGCAGGATGATGCAACTTTTGAGGCTTTAAACCCAATTTTCATGCTTCAATAATACACTGAATATGTGTGTGGTCCTTAATGTAAGTATACACAAACAAAATATACCCAAAAGGTCAATATCAGCATGTTTTTCACGAATCAATAATCAATTGGCTCTCAATTATGGTCTGATTGATCTGAAATTCGACTGGCGACTAGATTTTCATGTGACGATACTCTGCGTATTTTGTTGATCATATATTTTTCACTTTTTGAGGATATCTGGTGAAAAGAAGTACAAGAAAACAATTTTTTGATCATGCGACCTTGATAAAGGTCAAAGGTTAACTTTGCACCAGTCAAAAAATTTCCCCACACCTATTGATGAAAAATCTAAGCTGCCATTAAAGAAATGAGGAAGAGAAAATACAAAACATACGGTGCAGTTGTAGCTGGTAACAAAGGGTCTCCTTATCCTAAAACCTCAGATAAACTGCTAGTATGCTGAAGGCTCAAGTTTCTTTGCAGTGAGGGAAAATTGTCAGTTCAGATAATGGAGTTTCAGTTTATATAATGTACTCATACAAGTACTTACTTTTACAGTAGCATACAGCTAAGAGAGACAAGACTTTCTGACAAGCTTATATCTCCTTACATGTATGAGTGCTTTATGAATACCAAATATCTGTGTGCATGTTTGAGAAATATCTCATACAAATTTGAGCCTTAAGCAAAGTATATAAACTGCAACAATAACTACAACATAAACATGATTTTTAAAAAATATGTGTCGGGTTTATTCACCTTATTAATTCTTTTACAACACAGTTGACTGGATATTAAATTCAACCACACATATATTTATCAATTCAGTAGTGCCAAAACTCACTCGGTAACCATGGTGGTTTTGTATCAGACTTTATTTACTTCAACAATTCTCTCATATTTTATTGCTTTTAAAGCAAAATTTACATAGTACAGTAAGTCATCTACTACAGATTTGAGCCACATTCAATTTAAATAGTTATTTAAATTTACTTTAGTGCCATATTTTCTAGCTGATTGCTAATAATCAATTACAGATTTTAGCAAATAGTTTTTATACACCAAGAAAAAGATAAACATTCTGCAAAACAAATCATCCCAAAATGAGCATAAAGACTCAACAGCCAATCCCTGATTTACTAACAGTGAGGCCATTATTCATAAAACTGAGTTTGAGATTGATTTATGTGTGTGTGTGTTTGTGAATGAAGACCTATATTCTGAGTTGTGTGCAAGTAAATTACCCTTTTATCTTGGAATAATTCTAATTCTCATTGGATTTTATAGATTTTAATCTTCCCTTTCCAACTGGAAATACATTTTTGGTCCACTAAAATTCAATGTAGCAAAGTTCAGCTGTAGTCGTAAAAACAAAGTACAATAGGATCAATGCATTGACACTTACTAGATCAGGAAGTACTGCAAGTTCTCTCTATGGGGAATCTGCCCTCATTATAACCCAATACAAGACTGAGCCTGTCATTGTATATGATACGTTATCTATAAAATAATCTTTACTTAAGAAGCTTTTTTCCCTATTATCATTAACTTTTGATCTCACTCTTCCTTTTATCATTAAATACTCTGTTACTGTGGCCTATAGTGGGTAGCATACTCGCCTAGGAACACAGAACGTTGGTTCAAACCCAGGTACAGGCAGATACATAGTGGCTCAGATGACCACTTAAAATGGCGGTTCTCTGTCATTAGGTCTTACACAAGTGGCAAGCTAAAGAGCCTCAAGGACGTTGGTAAATGGTCATCCTTGAGCATCTGTCTTCCAGTTAGGGGAATGTCAGTAACTTGAGAACTTGGGCTGCACTTGTACAGTCGGATGGGTGATACAGTGCTTTAAATCCTGTAGTACATAGAGATATTGCGCCGAGTATAAATTCAATACAATATAATACAATACTCATATCTTAGCAATGCCAGTTCTCATTGCCCAAATTCTAATATGACTTTCATAGTGCTTAATCTCTCCAAAATGCCGATTCTAAAGCACAACAAATACAAAAGCAGGAGTCTTAAAAAATCAGACATCTGGGGCCGTATTCATGACAGGTCTTAGCCAAGTTTTTGGCTTAACTTTTGTGTAAAAATACAGCCAACTTAAGCCTAAGATTTGTCTAAGACCTTTCGTGAATACGGCCCCTGGTGACATAGAGAGGATACGCTGAAAGTCAAAGCTGGTGTTTTACACCCCGTTCAACAGCCATGGTCATATTGGAATAGGTCCTCGGCCTAGCCACTTGTGGCTGTTGAAGACAGGATAGGCAATCACAGAGACACAGAGAAGGAACTGAAATTAAAATGGACTAGGCTTGAACAGGTAGCATATCAGTTTTGACTGGAAGGATATAAAAGATGTTGCAGATTGAAGGTTATCGGGCTACTTATATGCTAGGTGCCACATGAGTAAAGCCAAGGTTGAAATATTTCTATCAGGCAAAAAAAAAATGACCCTGTAAAAACATTCTGTCACGAGACCAAAGTAACAGAAAGGTGGTGGAAGGATTAAGTTACAATCAATTTTAACACCACAGTGACAGGTGTCAAAACATGTCTGACTCTGGTAAACTCCACAGCAGAGGGGAGAGGATATTGTCATTGAGTCTGTCTGTCTGTCCCTGTGCTGGTGGTGTGAACGAATACAAAGAATGGTACAAATATATGAGGTGGATCGAAAACAAGAAAAGCAGACATGCCCGTTTGGTGGTAGCTAATGTGACTCCAGCAGGGAAAGAACTGTGACCTAGGTATCAGACAGTTGTGCTTTGATGTCCCTTTCAAAGGTCATATACCACAGGCTAGATACAAAATCCACAACTAGGGTAAGAAATCTAAAATTCGCCAGGAATCTAAAATTCGCCACCTCTAAAAACCTTAGTTAATTTTATAAAGAAAATGATTTTTTTTGTCATAAAATTTGTATTTTTCAGTTCAGAAGGCTTTAATTTACTATACATTCAACCAGTCTCACCTCAAATCATTTATTTTATTAGTATTTCCACATGTGGCGAATTTCAGATATGTGGCGAATTTTAGATTTCTAACTCTACAAAAAAGGGCAAATGCCACAGAATGGATTAGGCAGAGTCAAAGTCAAGGCTTGACATCCTTTTCAAAAGCAATTAATCATGTTACAAAAAATTGACTGCAGGCTTGTAGTGAATTTCACAATTTACCATGAACTGAATTCAAAACGACAGACACATAGAATAAATGTGAAAAACAAGAGGGAAGTAGTTCCAATTCTAACCCTGGCTAGTTTTTACTTTACCGGTACAAGGTTTGGGCGATAATGTATATTCTATATTTTTTTAGCAAATTTGAACCTTTTATTTTAATTGAAATACATATGCATACTGTTTATGGGGTTGGGGGCTTGCCCTCAATTATAACTGTTCATTTCATTTTAATTTTCCTTAACAGTTTCCTGTAATTATCCAATATGGCGGATCTAGTACCGGCAAAGTAAAATTGCCCCCTAACCCTAACTAGAAGAATGTTTTTGCTGACAAAAACAAAGTGGCCCTGATGAAAAAGAAGTCACCCATAAAAGATGTCAACATATGCATCATAAGCAATAGAAACTGTGAACTTTATTGCATTGTGTATGTTACTTGTCCCTATTTTCATCTTTAATAAGTGTGTACAATTAAAGTAAGGACAGCTGAACAATACAATAGCTGGAGATTAAAAACTCCATAATTTCACTGCAAGATGGCCATAACTTCATTCATATTGGGACTTTAAGGTGACCATAAAATAAGAATGTCCTTTTTCTCATCCTTTATAAGTGCATAAAGTTTAGCTCAGGTCAGTTGAACAATAAGATAGCTGGAGGCTGAAACTTCCTTTTTCACTCTAAGGTGACCATAACTTCATTCATATTGCGACTTTAAGGTGACCATAATATGAGAATGTCCCTTCAATATCAATATATGTTAGATATGGAAAAAGAAAGGAGCCAGATGGCTTTATTCAAATGTTATGACTTTAGGGGAGTCAAAATTATATTAACAGTTTAAGGTCATCTTAAAGTCAGGATAACCTTTTGGTTTGCCATCCTTTATAGGTGTGCAAAGTTTAACTGAGGTCAGTCGAACAATAAGATACTTGGAGGCTGAAAACCCCCTTATTTCACTTTAAGGTGGCTACAACTCCATTCACACTGAGAGTTTAAGGTGACCATAAGTATTATTTTTATCTAGTTTAATACCAGTGATAATTTCGATATAAAAAAATGGAAAAAGAAAGGAGCCAGTGGATTTTATTCCAATTTGATGACTTTAAGCAGGCCATATGTCCATTAACATTTTGAGTTTAAGGTCACCATAAAGTCAGGATATTCCTTTGGCAAATCTTAATATATGTGCCAAGTTTGTTTGAAAAAAGTGAAAAACTAAGTGAACTGGAGGGCTAAACCCCCTTTTTTGACATTAAGGTGACCTTAAGATTGCAGATACAGGGCTAAAACTTCGGCATGTGAAAGATTATCAAAAAGTAGCTGAATAAGTTATTCCAACAAAACGCCGAAATCCTGACCGTTTTTGAGATACAGACCAATAACCCATTTTTAAAAAAATTACGAAAATAAAATACCTCCCATTCAGGCATCTATAGTCCGATTGATGAGAAAATCCTTTCCGACCTTGGAAATTTGGTCTAGAATGTACCTGATAAATTTTATAGCACAGGTGTGTGTGGTTTTTTCCGAAAATGATGACAAGGTGTTTTGGAGTTATGCTTAAGGTTACCTTAAGTAAAGCTTAAGGTCTGCACAAAGTATCCCCAAAATTTTTCCCGCCCCTATAGTTTTAAAGAAAGATAAGAAGGAAAGAAAAATTTGAAAGGCTAAGAAGTTATTCAAGGGAGACAATAATCCTGCTGCGGCAGCGGTGATCAGTCGAACTTCGGTGAAAACAAATAAGCGTCCCTGACAGGCCGCTTAATTATAACAGCTCTTTATCTTAAAGACTTTGGGCCCATAATTCAGAAAAGCAGAGATCCATAGTTATAAAACCAGAGACATGGCAGGGGTCAGTGCCACACAGTCAGACCAGGAAAAAATACTAAATAACTAGAGTGGCTATAATTTTACAAAGAGATCATAGGTTTTTAACTTCTTCCTGAATGAGAGAGAAGTGGCTGAGCCAGCATCATCATGCAGATCATTCCAAATCTATGGAGCAATTCATATATGCAGAGCTGAGGCCAGTATGTGCTTAGCAGACTTATAAGCTAATGAGGCAATTTGAAAGTTTGACACCTTTAGCACCACAACATCAGCTTGATGTCTATGAGTACTGTACACAATGTGTCTAGGTTTAAGTAAAGGTTCAAACCTAAGCAAGGACACATAGCAAAATGGACATTTTTTCCAACAAGAATATTTTTATACAATTTAAGTTGATAGCTGATGTTTGTTCTCGTCAATATGTGACAGAACCTAAATGTGATAAAATCACTACTACTGGCTTGGATTTCCCTTATAGCTCACCTGGTAGAGTGTGGGCCTCGTAAGTGAGAAGTTGTGGGTTTGAGTCCCCTGGAAACCTGGTCCTGTGACATTTAAAATGATACTACAGGGTTCACTTCCTCTTGTCAGGGGAAATATATGCATATGCTAAACCTAAAACTCAAGTACTAAACCTTGGAAATCATCAAAATAACAGAACCACAGTCACAAATATATAAAAGATAAGGTAAGGCCTCAACACCAAAGGCCACACAAAAGGACAGGCATCTTATAAACAGACATGGTCACTAAGGCTTCAGAGTAACTAATTTGCACCTTGTTTTCCATTAAGCAGCAAAAATTAAACCTCCATTGCTTACACTGGAAGCAAGTTCATTTCAAATATTCCAAAGGCTTCAAATTTCAAGGACTCAGAAATTTTGTCTATTTTACTCTATTGATTTGCACTAATGGACTCAATATACTTTGGGATCATCATCAGCACTGATACACACTACTGTGGGAGTGTCCTTTACACTTTATTTTTTGCCAAACAATCTGATGATTAATAATGGAAGTATTTACATATAGTATACTGAAAATGGCCCTATCTTGCAATGAAAAAAAAGATCATTAAAAAATTTTAAAAATTCCTGGATCCAGACAGTGATCCTGATCACCACCAAAATGGAATCATCTGTTCTTTGTGGCATTGTCAACATTCCCAAACAATTTCATTAAAACCTAATTCTAATCGGACTTTTATAGCGCTTAATCTCCCCAAACAAGAGGACTCTAAGGCGCAACAAACAAAAAGCAGTCAACAAAATTTCTGTATCCAGGGACAATATTCAGGGACAATATTCTAGGGACACCTATTCTTAAGTGTTCGACTTACTTTGCAAACAGACAAAAAAAAAAAAAAAAAAACATCACTAGAAACATATCCTCCTTTGCGGAGAAAACATAAATTATCGCTACTTGGCGGAGTAAAATGTCAACTAATTGGTGCATGACAGTGAAACGAACTGAGTTTTTTTTTAAATGAAAATACTACCATAACAGAGTTTGTAACTGACACTCAAATAAGGAACACATGAAATTATAACTTTCCCTTGTTTCTAAATTTGGTATCTTAATCACATTTCCCTGTGTAAACATGCATCCCAAAAAAGTGAGAATACACATTCACAGTCAATTTGATTTATAATGACAGAGTGACGACAATAGCACATTTATATTTCTTCACCAGATTGATTTTAAGTTTTCTCTAACACAGTGTAAGTAATTTTACTACTGAAATAAATCCCTTATTTATCAATGAACTTCTTTAATAATTTTGTACACAACAGTAAAAAAAAAATTTCATTGTTCCCTGTTGACAGCATTAAACTGAATTTCCATTTTTTGTATCTTCTTAATGAAGTGCAATAAAATTAAGTCGTCTAAAATGCATGATGTTCAATTGTATCTTCAATTCACTTGGAAAATGAAATGCATGCCTGGACAAGCTGGTGTTGATTTACCTTTCAGACAAAAAAAGGGAGACAGCTTAAACAAGCTTCTTCAAAACTCACTCAATTCATACATAAAACACAATAGGTTCCTGTTCAAATATACAGTAAACATCTTAACTACTGCTACTCCCATCAAAAAGCACAAACCCAAATGAAGATCAGTACAAAGTGCAGGTTTCCACTGTAATCTAACCTGATCAGACACAAAAGGGCTGTTTCAGTGGCATGTAACATTGTATAAACATGCATCATTAGCCACAGTCAGATAATCAAGAAGAATCACAGTTGAAAATCTCTGTTGGAATTGACTCAAACCATTGACTACATATAGGTTAATGGGCAAGTAAGTGTCCAATATTAGGATTATTTATGAGGTCCTGAACGCTATTAACTTATTTAAATTACACCCATTCCTTAATTTATAATTTTAAAGATGTTTTTTTAACATTCTTACTTTTTATTCCTATATTTCTGGTATGTATTTTTTGGATTTTGTGATTATTTTAGTTGAAATAAACGTACTACATGTAGTTGTTTTTTTGGAAATGTGTAAAAAAAGTCTTCTATATATGGCCTAAATCACACAGCAGAATAACTGACCAACAGTAAAAGATACTGGACACTTTAAACAAAAGAACATCTTGCAGGTGTAATTTAAATAGGAGAGAGCCGAAGTATTTAATGCCACTTACAGACACTGTCACTGAGGCCAGAGAAATTTTGAATTAACTCAGCAGAATTTATACAAGTACAGCCAAATACATGGATAAGAAGAAGATAATTTCCAAACATTTATTCGGGGCCACGGTAGCAAAGTGGAAACACTCTTGCCTCCCACCTCAGAGATTGGAGTTCAAATGCCAGCCCAACCTCAAGTGGGAAAGCTGGTAGTTGCTTGCCATTGGTTGGGAGTTTACAGTATAGAACCTTGACCAACTGTATGTACTGGCTTCCTCTACCCAAAAAACCTCCAGTTGTGATATGACCTGTTCAGTGTTGAAAGCGATGTAAAACCCATGATAAATAAATAAAACATAGCAGTTAATCTTTGCATATGGCAGATTCTAAGGCACAGCATATTCGTAAACCAGAGTTTAAAAATTTGATATCAGGGACATGAGAGAGTAGCCTTGCTGAAGGCTCAAGTTTCTTTGCAGTGAGGGAAAATTTTTAGTTCAGATAATGAAGTTTCAGTTTATATAATGTACTCATACATGTACTGACTTTCACAGTAGCATACAGCTAAGAGAGACAAGACTTTCTGATAAGCTTATATCCCCTTACATGTATGAGTGCTTTAGGAATACCAAATATCTGTGTGCATGTTTGAAAAAAGATATCATGCAAATTTGAGCCTTAAGCAGGGCTAATGAGAGAGGTCAGCTGTCACATAAGAGATGCCACAAAAAAAAAAAAGAAACTAAGCTGGAGAGTCTTTGAAGAGCAGGTAAGAGTTTAGTTTTGCTCTGAAGTCATCAGGCAACTTAAGTCCCATGTGGTAAGGGCATCAGAAGCAAAACTATGGTGGAAACGTTTCTTTGATCGATGGATGAACAGATAAAAAGTTGAAACCAGTGGATAGAATCAATCAGGCCTACAACCCCACCGTATAACTAAACTGCCAATGAGGTCTAGCGGTGAACACACTCACCTAGGAATACAGTGGATATGGGTTCAAACCCAGGTACAGGCAGATACATAGTGGCTCGGATGACCACTTAAAATGGCAATCCACTGTCATTTGGTCCTATCCCCAGTGGCAGGCTAAAGCACCTCTAGGACGTTGATAAATGATCATTTTGAGCCTCTGTCTTTCAGTTAGGGGAATGTCAGTAATCTCAGAGTTGGGCTGTACTTGTAGAGTCGGATGGGCCAAATAGCACTGAGTCCTGTAGTACACGGGGATATTGCGTTGAGTATAAATACACAATACAATACACTGCGTTAAGTATAAATACACAATATAATACAATACAAAACATCTGTATGCTTAAAGGATGATTTACACACCTGCGTTCCAACAGACACATTTTTAACCACAGATACTCAAACAGAGCTGACAAAATGTGGCAGGTATGCAGATGAATGTGTGCACATTTAACATATTAATCATAATCATAACATTTAACATGTTAATCATAATCATAACATTTAACATATTAATCATAACATTTAACATGTTAGTCATAATCATAACATTTAACATATTGATCATAATCATAACATTTAACATGTTAGTCATAATCACATGCAACAGGTTAATCATAAAGTACACAAAAGTTCTATTTTGTTGTTAAAAGTATAGAAAATGGAAATGCAGCCTGAAAGTACTATATAAAAAAGCAAATACTAAGATGCGACATCTTGGTATTCACTTGTTTATATAGTACTTTAAGGCTGCATTACCATTTTCGAATCCGGGACAACTGGCCGGTGGACATTTGGTCGGTGACTTTTTTTGAGGGGTAGGACAATTGGTTGGTGACTTTTTAGATGTTGATGTTGTTTTAATGTTGTGCCAAATTGTATTAAATGTAATGTTCATAAAACCAAAAGCTCTTTGATTCCTACTCAGAATTTCTAATTGATGCTAAGTTTAGTCTTTGATAACTGCTCAGGATTGCTACACTTAGTGCAAAAGGTTCTTTGCTCAATTGCAATTTGTATTGGGACACTGTGTATATAAGTAGGGGTCAAATTCTTCACTATCAGAATAATTAATATATATTCTGACAATTTTTGTGACAAAAGATTATTAAAAGAGTACTGTTTGTCAAAAATCAGAATAACTAGATGAATGCTTTTGCTAACAAAAGCGAAGCGTCCCTGAGAGTTTAAAATGCCTTGTGGTTTTAATAAGCATGCCGTAAAGCTAAGAATGCACAAAGCTGTACCGTACTGTTACATAAACCAACCCCCTTAGTGATATCATGACAGGGAAAATCCTACAAAGGTCTTCTTTAATTAACATAAACAAGCGTTGTAGACATAGACAAGCTGGAGAAAGTGTTGTACATTGGATGTACAACATTGGATGTAACTTTAGTAAATTTTGTGTAAATGCTACAAAGCATTTCAGTAACGAGCATTGATAACTTCATATATAATCATGTGTGCAAGTATGTATTGCTATTTAGATTGTCCACAGGGTTTTGCAATAGGTTTTAATACATTGTGAAAGCATAAAAGCAACAATAAAGGCAAAAGCTATTTCATGACCCCAGTTTGACCCATACATGGGGGTCAGGAGGTAAAACTAACCGGCTATTTAGACTGTCCACATATGGTTTCCCAATACCTCTTAATACATTCCGAAGCTATAATAGCAACAATGAAGGAGATATCAGGTAAAAACTCCAAAACAGCTATTTTTTACCCCAGTTTGACCCATAAGGGGGGGGGGTCGGGTGGTAAAACTGACCGGCTACTTAGACTCTCCACATATGCTTTCCCAATACTTCTTAATACATTCTCAATCTATAAAAGCAACATTAAAGGAGATATAAGACAAATACTCCAAAGCAGCTATTTATGACCCCAGTTTGGCCCATAAGGGGGGGGTCAGGGGGTAAAACTGACCGGCTATTTAGACTCTCCACATATGCTTTCCCAATACCTCTTAATACATTCTGAAGCTATAAAAGCAACAATAAAGAAGATATAAGGCAAAAACTCAAAATCAGCTGTTTTATGACCCCAGTTTGACCCATAAGGGGGGGGTCGGGGGTAAAACTGACCGACTATTTAGACTCTCCACATATGCTTTCCCAATACCTCTTAATACATTCTGAAGCTATAAAAGCAACAATAAAGGAGATATAAGGCAGAAACTCAAAATCAGATATTTTATGACCCCAGTTTGACCCATAGGGGGGGTTGGGGGGTAAAACTGACCGGCTATTTAGACTCTCCACATATGCTTTCCCAATACCTCTTAATACATTCTTAAGCTATAAAAGCAACAATAAAGGAGATATCAGGCAAAAACTCAATATATCCGGCTATTTAGACTCTCCACATATGGTTTCCTATTACCTCCCAATACATTTTATGGCTCTAAATGCAATACTTAAGAAGATAATAGGGGGGTTGACCTAAATTTAAGGCTCTCAGATTGGAAGGTGTGAGGAAATCACCCATAAATGAGACATTTTTCAAGGGATTGCTCCCAAAATCTAATCAGCTCGCATTTTCGATAGTATGAACAGGTGTGTCAAATTATAAGGCTGTGTAGCAAGTAGTTTTTCCTGAACTGTGATGACGGGGGGGTGTACTTAAAAAAATTGTTTTGGATCATGTGACCTTCATAAAGGTCAAAGGTCAAATTTAAGCATGCAGAAAAATTTTCCCACGCCTAAGGTATATAAGTGCCAAATATGGTTTGAAACCTTCTAATAATAAGGGAGATATTCAAGGGAGACCATAATGCGGCGGCGGCGGTGGCGGCGAGGAAACTGAGGTGAAAACAAATAAGTGCCCTTTCAGGGACGCTTAATTACTATCAGAATAATGTATTTGATAAAGATTGTTAAAGAGTACTGTTCATGGAATTGTTTCCAACCACCAGAGGAGGGATAAAAAGAGGTTTTGAAGGTTACATGTACAAAAGTTTTTTTTTTTGTTTTTTTTTTTGTTTTTTGTTTTTTTTTTTTTGGGGGGGGGGGGGGATTTTGTTTCATTTGGCACAATATTAAAACAATATCTAAAAAGTCACCGGCCAGTTGTCCTACCCCTCAAAAAAGTCACCGGCCAAGTGTCCGCCGTTCAATTGTCTGCGTACCACCATTTTCTATTTAGGGTAGCACAATTACATCTACATCATCACTGATCTGTGGAGATATTCCAATAGTTTACAGCTCTGTACAATATTTATTAAATGTATGTATCATAACCCAAGATGCAGTAATCCTGAGCTCAGATTGTGTTGGCTAAAATTTTGGCTGTACTTAAATCAGTACTTCAGAGACAGAGGTACTCATTGTACCAGATTTAGTGAAAGTTTACTTTTGGTCTTCAATATAAAGAAAGTACTAATTACAGATTGTGGAAATGAGTGTATATAATACACTGATAAGAGAAGGGTTGATGATGAGGATTCGAAGCAGTTTTGTTGCAACTATCTTAAATTTCCAAAATAGCGCCCAAGTTCAAATAAATGCCTGGTTCAAATTAACGCCTGGTACTAAGCACAATTTATAACACTGTTTTTTTTTTGTATTTCAAAAGAACGCCTGGTTCAATTTAATGCCTGATCTGATACCATTTGAAAACAATTAACACCCGGACCAAATTTTGAAAAAATATGGTAATAAATTTGCAAGTTGGAATATCAACTGTGGTCTTATGGAAATTGTCTGCCATAACACCTCCAGCAGTCAGGAAAAACTTTAAGTGGGCTGTTGATGTTTATATAGGCTTGGGCTATAACTACAGCATGAGCAATAACGCGAGCTTATATGATAAAGTGAGCAGGGATGATAACTTTTGACTGAATGATAATGTCAGCATGGGCAATAATGTGAGATGTAGGGGTATTGCGGTAGTATCGGTATTGTCGGTACAGTAAATAAATTATTGCAAACCGTCATAAGTTCAGCTACCGGTTTTCTGCTTAAAGTTCAATGTAAAATAATTTTACTAACCTTACATACAAAATAAATGTCATAATCCACTTTTCTTTGCTTTTTACTGTAAAACAACAAGCATAATGAGCAATAATTCAAAGCAAACCATATAGTTTGTCGATTAACCAATCAGAATCGAGGACACATCTGTGTCATGTTAGCAGAATTCCTGATTAAAGTATGGAAAATATTTGGTTCTCATGTTTTGTTAAATAAGAGACGGTTAACCGGTTTGCATTGCCAGTGACCTACTTCCTATTTCACGGAAGAGATACAAAACCTGACAGCTAGTACACAGGAAAGCACGAAAACTGTTGTTTAATGTATGTTTTGTTCATTTTATTTAATTTTATATTGCAGAAATATATTTTTGGTGCGTAAGTAGTATCTTTTGATAATTTCGTGAATTTATATGACATTCTGCACGTTTTCAAAGAACCTGTATTATCGCCCACGACTTATGTTAATGATCCCGATATTGAAATATTGATCGATCCACAACCCTAAATTTTCATTCAATATCGATCCTCAACATGGCTCTTGATCTCTATAATAATGCACACCAGACAACCAATCAAATGTATTGTAACTGCCACATTCTCAGCCAATCAAAATCATTGAAACAGTTACACCACAAAGTGTCTTCGGGATGGGTCAAATAGCAAAGCAAACATTATGCTGAATATAAGCACACTTGTAATATCTCTGTTCAATTCTTTATCTACATGTATATATAATGTTGTTGGAGATATTTATAACAACAAAACTGTCAAATTCCAGACCTTTTAAATATGAAAGTTAAGCAGCCACATTTAATATATTTCTCTCCCTGATATATTTTTCTGACTTCTTTAATGATTGTATACATCAACTGTGAAAAAAATTTAGTGATAAATATATCGTTATTAGGGCTGGGACGGGTGCTGAAAAATGGCATCGAGTACTCGCCCTCTCACAACCGGCCCGAATTCGAGTAACTGTGAGATTTAGTATCTACCATTAGAAGTCTTCTGTAAACAAATAGTTGGTTCCGGATATGAAACTTTTGAAGAAAAACATCTTCTATTTGACCAGATATTATAGAATATGAAGTAAATTATACGTTTTCAAGCAAAAATAAAAATAATACAATACCTCGTGAGTAACTCGAGTACTAGCAGAGATCGACTCGTCTATCGAAGCTCGAGTACTTGTTCACAGCCCTAATCGTTATGGTTTTTTAAAAACAATTTTACAAAATTTGTGGTGCACGAAAGGCCTTGACTGAAAAAATAGTATCGTAGATGCCTGTGTAACCCCACAGCTTGAAGAAAGTGGTAAGTGCATACACTTTCAGAACAGAGTAAGTTGTGTGGAGGTGTATGAGATATAACACTCAAGAGACAGGAGAAAATCTATCTGAAGAAAAAGTATCAAAACAAGACATTTATTCAAAAGCAAGAAGCCAGCATCAATGAGTGATAACTAAACACTCCCCAGCCAATGTCCCTACCAAGCATAAAGTTCCTGTACCTCAAAAATTCTGTGATACAGTCTCGGACAAGATATTTTTTCCCGCCACCCAGCTGGATACCATGGGTGAAAACAATACTGGTACAGATTTTAAAGGCTGTTGTCTCAAATTAGACTCTATATTAACATTGTAAGGTTTAATTTCTAACCCTGTGTCACCCAAAATTGTCACATATAATTTGAAAGAGCTGGAGACAAAAATGTAATAAGGAGCATCCACCCGGAAATTACTGTACACTTGTTTCTCGTGTAGTTACACATGACCAAAGTACAGACTTAAAATTCAAAATGATAAAGATGCTTTTTAAAAATGACCTTTATCTGACCCTTCTGTTAGCTTCACTGGGGGTGTACATAGAAATAACAATAGAAGTTAATAAGTCAAGGACATTAATAAATTTCAATTTTTTTTCTGAAAAGAAAAACTGCAAATACAAATATTTCAATTAATCTTGGTCAAGTGTTTACACCCATTGTATTCTTGAAGACAAAAAAAACATATATATATTTTTGTCAAGAAGATATTTCTCACAGAAATGCAATAACTAGAATATAATCTATTATCATAATCATATTGATGCTTAAATGACTATGACCTTGCCTTTAGAAAGTACTGCACAATACTAATCTAATCTAATCTAATGTGGACTTTTATAGCGCTTAATCTCCATCACTGATGGACTCTAAGGCGCATCTAACCATAAGCAAAGGCAATTAGCGTTAATCAAGGGACAATAGCCAGGTCGTACCAAAGAGACACAGATGTGACGGGGGAGGCTATGGTGGGTAGGCTTTTGCAAACAGGTAAGTTTTAAGCTTGCTTCTGAAGGAGGCAACTGATGTTGCACAGCGGACATCTTGAGGGAGTTCATTCCAGGTCTTAGGAGCATCAAAGGCAAAACTCAGGCCAAAATGTTTGGTTGACTTAAAGACTGATGAATGAAAAGGAGGAACTGTAAGGTATTGATGATCTGGGTGACTACGCCTAGTACTATAGGGACAACTACTGGGAGACAGGAACGGTCCAAAATAGGAAGGAGAGCCACTATGCAAGAATTTATACACAAGTGTTGCAGTTTTGAAAATACATCGGTACTTAACAGGCAACCAGTGGAGTTTCTTTAAGATGGGTGTGACATGAGCATACTTTCTGTGATTTGTAACAATACGAGCAAGGGTGTTCTGAATACTTTGCAATTTGTACTGATTGAAACCGGACAAACCTCTGAACAGAGAGTTACAATAGTCCAGGCGACTACTGACCAAGGCATTTGCAGCAAGGACTGCAACATCAGGAGTAAGATGCTTTCTAATTCTACGGAGGTCGCGCATCTGAAGAAAGCACGCTTTGCAAGTCCTCTTGATATGCTCGGAGAATGAAAAATCTGCATCAAACCACACACCTAGATTTCTGACAGAATCAACCGGATGAAGAAGGCTACCAAGAATGCTAACAGGAAAATGAGAGGAAATCTTCTGACGTTGAGCCTTAGAACCAAAGACAATAAATTCAGTTTTTTCAGGGTTGAGCTTCAATTTGCTGAGAGACATCCACTCTTGGACATCATGAAGGCATGCATTTAGCTTGGCGAGAGCCGAATGAGCATTCTTATGGGAGAGATGGATGTATAACTGAGTGTCATCGGCATAAAAATGGAATTTAATATGCGGGTGGAGGCTAATAATTTTACTAAGTGGAGTTGTATAGAGTGAAAACAACAATGGACCCAGGACAGAACCTTGTGGAATGCCATAGATGAGACTACTTAATTCAGATAGTGTAGAGCCTATCTTGATGGCCTGGCATCGATTTCTTAAGTAGGAAACAAACCACCTTAGGACTGTTCCACCAAGACCAAACCAGGATTTAAGGTAGCCAATGAGAATATTATGGTCTATAGTGTCGAATGCGGCTGATAGGTCAAGAAGTACTAGAGCTGTGGGTTCGCCGCGAGCCAGAGAGAGATGAACCTCGTTTTTTATGGACAATAAAGCAGTTTCTGTGGAATGACCTGGCTTGTATGCTGACTGATGAGGATTGTCCAGCTTGTTGCTATTGATGTGTGACGTCAGCTGCCTGGCCACGACTCGCTCCACCAACTTTGACAAGAAACAAAGACCAGACACTGGGCGATAATTCTTAAGGTCGTCTCTGGGAAGGGAAGCCTTTTTTATGAGGGGGGTGACAACCGCCTGTTTGAAAGAATTTGGGAAAGATCCTTCAATGAGAGAGAAATTTACCAACTTGGTAATAGAAGGGAGGAGGATATCAAGACAATCCTTAAGGAGGAATGTTGGTATAGGGTCTAGCGAGCAAGATTTAGTGGGAGATTCACAGATACACTTATGGACCTCGTCTTCAGTGACAGGTGTAAAGGCATTGAAAGCAGGAGGGACTGAGTCAGGTACATCATTGAAAGAGCTAGAAGTAGGAAAGGTGTCCCTGATTTTGCTTATTTTATTGGAGAAAAAAGAAGCAAACATGTCCGCAAGGCTTTTATCTGAGCTATGAGCAGGCAGGACAGTCTCAGAGGTACGATGCAACACCTTCCTTAATGACTGCCATAGCTTCTTGGGGTCACCACTGTTTGCAGTTATGAGATTAGTGTAGTATGAACCCTTTTCTTTGTTAGCCAGTCGATTGCACCAGGCAATTTGCCTGCGGAGCCTTGATCTGTTCAACTCTGACTTATGTTTCCTCCACATCCGTTCAAATTGCCGCCTAAGAGATCGAGCCAAGCGATACGAATCAGACAACCACTCATCTGACTGCTGTTTTGCCTTGCGTGAGATGATAGGAGCATGCTTGTCGAGTACCATTGTTACACCAGTTATGTACTGATCATACAGTTCTGCAGCAGTACCTTTAGGGGACCGTACAAACGGTATATTACTGAGGTCATTGTGGAACTGGTCGATATCAATCCTGTGATACCGACGATAAGAGACCCATTTGTCGATACTGGTAGGTGGGCGGGAGAAATCAAGTTGGCATCTTATGGCAGCATGGTCAGAAATGAAGTCTCCAACACTAACATTGCGGACAAAATCCGAGTCACAAGGAGATATCAAAACATCCAGAGTGTGCCCCAGTAAATGAGTCAGGCCACTAACACTTTGAACCAAACCACAACACTGAAGGATGTCATTAAACCTGGACCTATCGCCACACTCAACATCCAGATGGACATTTATGTCACCGCAAATGATGAATCTGGAACCAGTCGAGGACAGAAACCCAGAAAGAGCCAGAAAATCTTCCAGAAACTGAGTAGTACAAGAACCTGGAGGACGGTACACACAAGCAGCAACAAAGCTATTGTGATCGGACTTAAAAGAAAGTATGATATTTTCAAATGACCTAAAAACTGGTGAAGAGACTATACTGGGAGAAAAGATTTTTCTACACAGAAAACCGACACCACCGCCCAGGCCAGTACACCTTGGTTTTTGGATGAAAAGGAATACAATAATCGATTGTAAATACTGAAAATGTGTAAAGGAGGCTCTGATAAGATCAGATCTAAGTGTTTAAACTCAACACAGAAAAGACCCACTTCAGAGAGATAGTTTGGGAGGAAAAATCAAAATAATTCCAATTTCAGGAAATCTTCAAAGCTCTCCTTATAAAAAGGAATAAAAAATATCAAAACTAAATAAAAAGATAACAAGACTGTACTTTAAACCGTCACAGAGTGCTGTGCCATTGAAATGATAGCAACTTGGTTTGATTTTGTGCACTAAATCAGAAATCTATAAGAATGCCACAATATTTCATGTGTCACTGGAGCGATTTGCATTAACAGCACAGTGCAAATGAAATAACACTTACACAAGTACACTTGAAACAGAAATTTACCCTCTACAGCTTGTTTAGTTTTCTCATGTTCAAAAGTAGACCACTTTTTCCAAAAGACAGGAGTTTTTATAGGTCCTTGATTTCAAGTCAATTGATCGCCTTCTGGGACAATATAAATTAGATTTCAATTATATTCCTATCATCCCGTGCCATTTCAAACTTGTCTTAGATAGAGCCCTGAGGAGTAAAACCCATTAATTTAAAAGGGATTTGAGTAGCCAAGGTATAAAAGGCAGTTAGAGAGAGGTTGTGAACAATATTTTTGAAGCCCGTATCTATTTTCGCTACGTTACACATCAGTGATTTTTGTTGTGAACATCATTTTATAATGCCAAAAGTACCAGCCATTACATATTTCACATTAAAAAGGGCTTAATTGCCACGTTGATCTCTGTCATAATCTTGCTTTAATTTATGTTGCATTTTACTGTTTTGTTTTCAATAAAACATTGTTGCAACCTCTTAAATATGTAGAGTAAGAAATGTAAAATTCGCCACATATCTGAAATTCGCCACATGTGAAAATACTAATATAATAAATGAATTGAGGTGAGATTTGTTGAATGTATAGTAAGTTAAGGCTTTTTGAACTGAAAAATGCCAAATTTCAGACAAAACATCGTTTTCTTCATAAAATCAACTAAGGTTTTAGAGGTGGCGAATTTTAGATTCCTGGCAAATTTTAGATTTCTTACTCTAATCGTACTATCCCAAATAGAAAACGGAATACTAGAAAAAGCTTCGTCCCAATGAGTGATCCAGGTAACTGTGTCAAAATCAATTTTTCAAAACAATGATAAAGTTGCACATCCCTTCAGTACCCTGTAGAGCTGAAAGTTCTCTTGGTGCATTTAAGAGATAACTCAATTTTAGAATTTCTGTAAATTTATATTTCCACAGAAATCCATGATGGCTGCAAAAACAGAAGGAAAACACATGTTTTCCCCATTATCAATGGGAGCAATTTTTCATACATTACAGCTTCTAAATTCTCGCAAAATCCCGCTACCTTGCTAAACACTTCTTTATTTTTGATATAGAAATCCAAGATGTCCACCAAAACTCAATAAAAATGCAGTATAATCTCTATTATCTAACCCTTTTGGGGGAGGAATAGTTGGTTTGGATAATAGAAGGGTCAGATAATAGAAAGGCAAAAAACAACAGGTATAAATGGAGCTGGGACTGAGAAGGTTTGAGGTCAGATAACTGAAAATTCAGCTAACAGGTCAGATAATAGAGGTTCTACTGTATTATTTTTTTCTACATTTTTTTCATATAAACCCTATAGGTTGAAAATTCACTGGAAATCACTGAATATCGTATTATAAAATAAAAGCAACCTCTCCTCCATCCTGCCCTCCAATGACATCAATAAGTTAAACCTGCGATAGTGATGCCTATTGCCAGTTTTTGTCAATGGGGTTCATTAGCCTGCCACTGTCACAGGACTAAATGACAGAGAACCGCTATATTGAGGAGTTGTCCTAGCCACTATATATCTGCCTGTATCTGAGATTGAATCCAGGTTCCCTGGGTCCCTAGGCACGTGTGTTTCCCACTAGGCCAGACTTCAACAGTTGAGCTACATACGGATATAACTTTTCCTCAAAATAAAAAAGGGCACTTGGCAAGGAGACACACAAATGTTTTTATAAATAACAATCTGTCATCCACTCCCACATTATACAAATATAAGTCAATGACTCAATTGAATGTTAGAGTTTTATAAATTTAATTATTTAGATTATATATTTATTTATAGACACTTCTGTTTTTAAAATTCACCGGGGATATAGCATTGTGTCTATTATTACTTTCATTTTTCACAACAATCACTTTCACTTTGAGGCATTTCTTTTTCCAATGTTTTTGTGTGTACATGTACAGTAAAACATGTAAAACTAGAGGATCGCTCGCAAAAAAAAAAATAATGTTTTTGCATAGCAAAAACAAAGCGTCCCGAAAAGGATATAAAGGTGAGTGCTAAAGTATTAAGAAAATGCTTCGTTTCTAGCCTTATACTGTTGTGGCAACCAAAGTCAGCGCAGTCTGCTCTATCTAGCACGGTTTTCAAGATATAAGCATTTTTGTGTTTTGCAAAAAATTAAAAAATTTAAAATGTCCGCTATATTTGGCGAGACAAAAATATTTTGAAAATTGGCATGGCTACTCTGCAGAGATACCCAGCAGGTCCAAAATTTTGTTGAGTTCGCTCCATATAGCACGGTTTTCGAGATATAAGCATTTTTGTGATTTGCAAAAACTTTGAAAATTCAAAATGGCCACCATTTTTGGGGAGACAAAGATTTTTGTCAAGACCACTGCCGCGGTGTGTATCTCCCGCCGAGCATCAAAGCAGAAGAAATAGCTTTTCCGAGATATTCACAATTTTTCATTTTCGTGTGTGAAAGCTCTTCTAAAAGTAGGTGAATGAGTTATTTGAGAAAAATTGGCTATCTGCAATACTATTAAGAGATAATTCACATTTACTCATTTTGAGTAGGTGAATAATTACCTATGGGTCTGAAACTTCACCAAGTGAAAGCTCTCCCAAAAGTAGGTGAATCAGTTATATGAGAAAAATTGGCTATCTGCAATACTTTTAGAGATAATTCGCATTTACTCATTTTGAGTAGGTGAGTAATTAGCTATGGGTCTGAAACTTCACCATGTGAAAGCTCTCCCACAAGTAGATGAATGAGTATTTGATAAAAATTGGGTATCCGCAATACTTTTACAGATAATTAGCATTTACTCATTTTGAGTAGGTGAATAAATAGCTATGGGTCTGAAACTTCACAGAGTGAAAGCTCTCCCAAAAGTAGGTGAATGAGTTATTTGAGAAAAATTGGCTATCTGCAATACTTTTAGAGATAATTCACATTTACTCATTTTGAGTAGGTGAATAATTAGCTATGGGTCTGAAACTTCACCAAGTGAAAGCTCTGCCAAAAGTAGGTGAATGAGTTATTTGAGAAAAATTGGCTATCTGCAATACTTTTAGAGATAATTCGCATTTACTCATTTTGAGTAGGTGAGTAATTAGCTATGGGTCTGAAACTTCACCACGTGAAAAGCTCTCCCAAAAGTAGGTGAATGAGTTATTTGAGAAAAATTGGCTATCTGCAATACTTTTAGAGATAATTCGCATTTACTCATTTTCAGTAGGTGAGTAATTAGCTATGGGTCTGAAACTTCACCAAGTGAAAGCTCTCCCAAAAGTAGGTGAATGATTAATTTGAGAAAAATTGGCTATCTGCAATACTTTTAGAGATAATTCGCATTTACTCATTTTGAGTAGGTGAGTAATTAGCTATGGGTCTGAAACTTCACCAAGTGAAAGCTCTCCCAAAAGTAGGTGAATGAGTTATTTGAGAAAAATTGGCTATCTGCAATACTTTTAGAGATAATTCGCATTTACTCATTTTGAGTAGGTGAGTAATTAGCTATGGGTCTGAAACTTCAACAAGTGAAAGCTCTCCCAAAAGTAGGTGAATGATTAATTTGACAAAAATTGGCTATCTGCAATACTTTTAGAGATAATTCGCATTTACTCATTTTGAGTAGGTGAGTAATTAGCTATGGGTCTGAAACTTCACCAAGTGAAAGCTCTCCCAAAAGTAGGTGAATGAGTTATTTGAGAAAAATTGGCTATCTGCATTACTTTTAGAGATAATTCGCATTTACTCATTTTCAGTAGGTGAGTAATTAGCTATGGGTCTGAAACTTCACCAAGTGAAAGCTCTGCCAAAAGTAGGTGAATGAGTTATTTGAGAAAAATTGGCTATCTGCAATACTTTTAGAGATAATTCACATTTACTCATTTTGAGTAGGTGAGTAATTAGCTATGGGTCTGAAACTTCACCAAGTGAAAGCTCTCCCAAAAGTAGGTGAATGATTAATTTGACAAAAATTGGCTATCTGCAATACTTTTAGAGATAATTCGCATTTACTCATTTTGAGTAGGTGAGTAATTAGCTATGGGTCTGAAACTTCACCAAGTGAAAGCTCTCCCAAAAGTAGGTGAATGAGTTATTTGAGAAAAATTGGCTATCTGCATTACTTTTAGAGATAATTCGCATTTACTCATTTTCAGTAGGTGAGTAATTAGCTATGGGTCTGAAACTTCACCAAGTGAAAGCTCTGCCAAAAGTAGGTGAATGAGTTATTTGAGAAAAATTGGCTATCTACAATACTTTTAGAGATAATTCGCATTTACTCATTTTGAGTAGGTGAGTAATTAGCTATGGGTCTGAAACTTCACAGAGTGAAAGCTCTCCCAAAAGTAGGTGAATGAGTTATTTGAGAAAAATTGGCTATCTGCAATACTTTTAGAGATAATTCGCATTTACTCATTTTGAGCAGGTGAGTAATTAGCTATGGGTCTGAAACTTCACCAAGTGAAAGCTCTCCCAAAAGTAGGTGAATGATTTATTTGAGAAAAATTGGCTATCTGCAATATTTTTAGAGATAATTCGCATTTACTCATTTTGAGTAGGTGAGTAATTAGCTATGGGTCTGAAAATTCGAAAATTCAAAATGGCCGCCATTTTTTGCGAGAAATTTTTTGTTTGAAAATTGGCATGGCTACTCTGCAGAGATACCCTGCAGGTCAAAAATTTCGTCGAAATCGCTCTATCTAGCAGGGTTTTCGAGATATAAGCATTTTTATGTTTTGCAATTTTTGCGAAAAATTCGAAAATTCAAAATGGCCGCCATTTTTGGCGAGACAAATTTTTTTTGATATAAGCATTTTTATGTTTTGCAATTTTTGCGAAAAATTCGAAAATTCAAAATGGCCGCCATTTTTGGCGAGACAAATTTTTTTTGAAAATTGGCATGGCTACTCTGCAGATATACCCTGTGGGTCAAAAATTTCGTCGAAATCGCTCTATCTAGCAGGGTTTTCGAGATATAAGCATTTTTATGTTTTGCAATTTTTGCGAAAAATTCGAAAATTCAAAATGGCCGCCATTTTTGGCAAGACAAATTTTTTTTGAATATTGGCATGGCTACTCTGCAGATATACCCTGTGGGTCAAAAATTTCGTCGAAATCGCTCTATCTTGCAGGGTTTTCGAGATATAAGCATTTTTATGTTTTGCAATTTTTGCGAAAAATTCGAAAATTCAAAATGGCCGCCATTTTTGGCGAGATAAAATTTTTTTCAAAATTGGGATAACTACTCTGCAGAGATACCCTGTGGGTCAAAAATTTCGTCGAAATCGCTCTATCTAGCACGGTTTTCGAGATATAAGCATTTTTGTGTTTTCCTTATTTGGAAAATTCGTAATGATTAATTAATCATTAATTACTCGGCCATTTATTGACCAATCAATACCAAAATCTAATGATTTCCAGATTTTAATAGAATGAATGTATTTGCCAAGTTTCAGGTGAATTGATAAAATTCCTTTCAAGTTATCATCCGGACAAGCTTCCCCATTGAAAAAAGACATTTTTGGTCATGTGACCTCTCTGATTGGTTGAAATGTCACTGCAGTATATTCAAAAAAATTCCCCAAGGCTACTGCCTAAACCTGCCAAATTTGAAAAGAATCCGCCTAACGGTTACAGAGTTATAAGGAAAACAAAATGCGGAGCCGGCGGAGCCGCCGGAGCCTGAAGCTCTCCCATACACAAACAAGCGTCCCTTGCGGGACGCTTAAATAGCATCAGAGATGCCCGTACCCCACAGCCTGGGGAAATAATTTCAACACCATGAGATATAGATGTAGTGTAGAAACAGTACAAAGATGCCGATACTTCAGGGCATTGTCAGTTATATAAAGGTCCAAATAATGTTTAAGTAGAGAAAATAACATCTAAGAGTAAGAAAATGTATGTAAAGATAAAGTATTAAAACAAGACAATTCAATAGCTAGATGACAGCATTAATCAGTACACTAAAATTACGAAGCTGTCCCTACCAGGTATCAACTTCATACACCTTACAGTTTCCAAGATATAGCGGATACAAGATTTTATATATCACGGTCACTATGGCAAGGTCAAAGGCCAAATCAAGGTGACACCACAACGTTGCACACCTACACCCCCTAACCAACGTTCCTACCAGGTATCAACTTCCTACACCTTTAGGTTTCTGATACAGCCTAGACAAGATTTTATAGGTCAAGGTCACTATGCCAAGATCAAAGGTCAAAGCACGGTCACACCATGACACTGCACACTTACACCCCCTAACTAATGTCCCTACCAAGTATCAACTTCCTATACCTTACAGTTGCTGAGATATAGCCCGGACAAAATTTTCAAACTCAAGGTTACTGCAGCAAGGCCAAAGGTCAAATCAAGGTCACACCATGACGCTGCACACCTACACCCCCTAACCAATGTCCCTACCAAGTATCAACTTCCTACACCATACAGTTTCTGAGATACAGCCCAGAGAAACTTTTTCCCGCCACTCAACCACCCGCCTGCCCATCCGGACACCATGGGTGAAAACGATAACGTGACAGTCCTTAAGGGATGTGGGGTAAAAATTCTCCACACAAGGTAAACTTCACCACACAAGGTAAAATTTGCCACATAAGGTAAAATTCATCACTAAGCATTTACCCATGAAACTTTTCTTATAAAGTACTTGATTTTTATGTTTGACCACCAAATAATGATACACGTATATATTGGGACTATATCTCACAAGACACAGCATTATAATAAGTTTGGCTCATTTTCTATCAATTTTCAGGCTATTATTAAAATCAGAAATGGAACTGCCATGTTTTACAACTGGAATCTCAGTTGCAATAAACTTTTTATCTCATATTTTTGTGTATTTTGTAGCGATTTCATTGAACAGTCTGTCAGAAGTGTCATGTTTTAGGTTTAGGAGTTTCACGTCCTACCGGAAGCACAGTTCAACTGGGATGTACTTAAACACACTTATTTTGGAATCTAGGAATCAGAATGGCTTTGTATTGGCGGGATACAGGGAGTGGTTAATAGGGTGGGCAGTTTATATGGGCTGAATTAAGGTAATAGGAAAACTTCCTGGATTACATATGTGAGACAAATATCACAAAGATGATTGTAGTATACCAGTGTGTAAGCATGAAAATTGTTAGTCTTCACAAATGATACGCTTTTTGTATATGTGCAATGGGGGATGTTTTAGCTTTATTATCCTCCGAATTCTTTTGATAAAAACACATAAAATAAGTAAATACAGACAGATATAATGCAAAAAAAAACATGTCATAAATTATATAGGGGCACTAGTAAATTTAAAGACTTTGTTTTTTAACTCCGCAATTTCTGTATGGATTTTAATGTGACAAAAATGGGTAGAAGCTTTGTTAAAACACCTTTCCAATGATCTATATATAACATATTTGAATGTCACACAGTTAGAGAAATGTGCACTTGTTCATGAATTTGTAACACTTGTTATGCATGGTAAGCTGCGACGGTCTGTACACAAAAAAACAATTCCCATTTTGTATGTGTTCCTATATAGGTCTGTTGTCACTGCTAGTAGATTACGAATGATCATACTTACTGCTCCATAATTACTACATCTGTCAAAGCTATTAATGCTGTTATAAATATAACAGTTTATAAGGGACTATAATCAGATAATGGTTAGTATCTAAGATATCAGCAGTCAACTTAGTCAACTTTTGGTTAATTGGTGTATACTATCAGTATGCCAATAGTGTTATTACCACAATACATGTATTTGTTCCGAAATACAAAAACCATTGCAAGTTATATGTTGGCTGTTGCATTTTATTACTGTGATTTGATGCTAAAATTGTTTCACACTCTGGACAGTAACATAAAAATTTTACTGTAATTTAACTTTTTGTAAGTTAAATACTTATCTTATCCTCACTAATGCTATGTGTTGGCAAGGGCAAACATTCACAACCACCTCGAATATTTTTAAGAGAAATCTTCTTGTCCGTACCACTGCGCGTATGTGCACTGTGCATGCCCCACGTCCTGAGTTCCTCTTATACTTCACATAGCAATAGTGAGGATAAGGGTATTTTACACAATAAAATGCTAAATTCAAACAAAACAAAGTTAACATTTTGACCAATCTTTATAACTGAAATAATCTACTGTCAGTGTGCAGGCATAACGTAACCACTGAACAGAAAAATAACCCTCTCTTTACAAATAAACTGTTCTGAAAAGCAAGAGTGATTGGATGTCAAAAGTTATCAGAGCAAACAACTGCCACCCACACATAGGATGACAATAAATATAAATGTTTAATCGGAAGATTAAAATATTTAAAACTACATGTTTACTTCCTCATTATATTTCCGGCCTTATATTTTTACTTTCCTTATAATTAGGGAAGCCGTTATTTACTGATATTTCAATATTCATCAAAACCACTATTTTTACTTCAAAAAAAAATACCCAAGGTACAAATTTCAATATAAAAAATAGCTTCAGAGATGCCTGTACCCCACAGCCTGGGAATATAGTTTTCAACATAATGAGATATAGAAGTAGTGAAACAGTTCAAAGATCGGGATACTTTCAGAGCAGTGTCAGTTATATAAAGGTCCAAATAATGTTTAAACAAAGAAAATAATGTCTAAAAGAAAGAAAATGTATGTAAAGATGAAGTATTAAAACAAGACAATACAATAGCAAGATAACAGCATTAATCAGTAAACTAAAACATGACACTGTAAAATCTATTAAAAGGAGAATAGATGTCAAAACATTTGTGTAAAAGTATATATGATAATCAGTTGCAGCAATCTATAGCCCGGACAAGATTTTATAGGTCCAGGTAAAAGTATATATGACAATCAGTTGCAGCTATCTTTAGCCTGGACAAGATTTTATAGGAAAACGTAACTACGGCAAGGTCAAAGGTCAAATAAACGTCACACCATGACGTTGCACACCTACAACCCCCAGCCAATGTCCCCACCAAGTATCAACTTCCTACACCTTACGGTTTCTGAGATATTGCCTGGACAAGATCTTTAAGCTCAAGGTCACATTGGCAAGGTCAACGCAAGGTCACACCATGACGTTGCACACCTACACCCCCAAACCAATATCCCTACCAAGTATCGACTTCCTACACTTTACAGTTTCTGAGATACAGCCCGGACAATCTATTTCCCGCCACCCATCTGGACACCATGGGTGAAAACAATACCCCAACAGCCCTTAAGGGTTGTGGGGAAAAAATTTCACAGGAACAATTTTACATAATATTGTTATAATTTACACATGTTTTACATTTAAATGCTAAGCATAAATCCCTATGTCAGAAATTCAAATCTGTTTTTCAGAGCAATTTCCCAATTCACTGAAATATTGGTTCCACTTTCTGACATCTTAATTTTCGGCTAGAAATAGGACACAGTGTTAACAGTAGCTTAAACATATGAAAAGTAAGAGGATGGTGTGGGCAAAAACAAATTATATAAAAATTTATTTACTTAAAAAATTTGCAATTTTTATTGCGTTAATACTTCCTATCCAATGGACAATCGTTGAATAACTACCACTTGGTCAGTTACTACGGGTCAGATACCAGCAGCCGGTTACCCCGTGCTGTACAGACGTTGCCCCCCTTTTTTACATACCTGCTCTGAGGTAGGTGAAGAGAGGACTGAGGTCAGTCCCAGAAGGCAAATAAACCTCCCGAAGGAAGCACATCACAAGTTTTTTGCGGGGATGACTTTTTCAGGGTTTTTTGGGGGTTTTTTACACATGTACAAATATGAACTATTTATTATCCACCACGCGACGTATTTGCCCTAAATACGGGGAAATACAGACCGGGATGTATTTTTTTTGTATACACCGGCGCCCCGGTACTATGGATATTGAGTGTGATTAACTTCCGGTTTTTCAACAATATCTCGGAAAGTATGTAACTTAAAAATATGTATAATATATCATTAGAAAGGTGTTATTCTAGCGCTTCTGCTCATGTATGTTGCATAAATATCCATGCAGAAATGACTGAGATATTGCAAGGTAAAGATTGAAGTTTTATATTCAGTGTTGCTCATCCTTTTTGACAGTCTGTTTCACGTTTTCTCATTAAATATTCATATTATTTGACCCATAAATCGCACAAAATGGTGGATAATAAAAGTAAAACATCCCTCATCAGACATATACAGAAAAAATATATCACTCATGAAGATTAACAATATAATACTCGTGCTACGCACTCGTATAATATTGTTATCTTCATTCGTGATATATTTTTTCTGTATATGTCATTCGGGACGTTTTCCTATTTTACACTGTGTACATATATATAAATCTCAATGTAAGGGCTATTTGTGGATCTGCTGAACAGCCACTACTGGGCCCAAGTGGAAAAGCTCTGAATCAGCCCAAGCCACATCCTTCAGATAGAACTGTGTGAAGGTGTTCTGCGACTTCCAGTGGCAGGCTGACAAGATTTGCTCTAAGGAGACTCCCGACTCAGGAAGGCCTTAGAAGCAGCAAAGGCCCTCACATCATGGGCTTTTAACCTTATGTAAGTTAAGGGCCTCCTGATCAGAGAGCTCATAACATAGGATCACAGTCTGCTTGATCCAAGAGGAGATAGTGGCAGGTGAGATGTCCTTGTCAAAGCCTTTCTTAAAGGAAACAAAGACAAACTCCTTGTTCTGCCTGAGGGTCTGAGGTCCGGTCCAAGTAGTAGCACAATGCTCTGACCGGACACAGGGACCTCCCAGACTTGAGCGACTTATCCAGAGTTAGGGGCTGGGCTGGTATAACCACAGGGGCCACACTATCTGGACCCACTTTGGACAGCTGACTTTTGGACAGAAAGCTGGGAAATGGATACAGGGACACCTTTGACCAGTCTGCCTGGTGTCCGATGTTCTTGTTTTGCCAAGTATGTATCTCACTTGTCCGACCCTAGGGCCAAGAGGAAAACAGTCTTGAAGGTCAAATGCTTCAAAGAGGCCTCTTTAATTGGTTCAAATGGAGCCTTTGTCAGCTGGTGCAACACCAGAGAGAGGCTCCAAGAGGGGATTCCCCTCTGTCCTTAGGGTCTGCCTCTGTGGAAAATATCCAGGAGATGGGTGAGATTTTCATCTTTGGTTACATTAATGGGTGAGTTTCCCAGTTTATCAGCAATGACCTGTATCCATCAATGGTACTGGGCTGTAACTTCCTGTCCTGAAACAGGTACACAAGGAAGTCAGCTACTGACTTTATAGGGGGTGCCCTGAAGTCCACCTGATTACTGAGGCACCACTTTGTAAAAATGGCACACTTTGCCTCATACACTGATCTAGTTGATCCTCTCTGAGGAGCCTCAATTCCTGCTGCCACTGCCTCAGAGAAGCCCTGCTCTTTGATTGCTGAGGCTCCAGGAGCCATGCATGCAGATTTAGGTTTGACAGATTCCTGTGAGGAGTCTGATTGAATGGCTGAGTGAGCAGGTTGGGCAGGCACAGTGGGATCTGGCTTCACATGGCCACTACATCCCAGAACCAGGGAATGGTTGGACATCCCGGAGCAATCAGAATGATTCTCCTGCAGAGGTAGTCCTGCAACTTCTCCACCACTTTGCCCAAGATAGCTGCTGGTGGGAAGAAATACAGATCCAGATCCCCCCATGCTAGGCTGAGTGCATCAACTGCCCAGGTCTGGGGGTCCGGCACTGGTGACAAAAATTTGGCTAGTTTGTTGTTGAACCTCATCGCAAAAAGGTCTATTTGAGGTTGGTGCCACCTGTTGCATATTGCCTGGAAGCCCTTTTGAAGGAGAGATTAATCTGTTTGATTTGTTCGGCTTAGCCTGGATAGCTTGTCTGCTACCAAATTCAGCCGGCCTGGAATGTGTCAGGCCTTTAAAGTAACCTGTTTACACTGTACACCAGGTCAGGATTCTCCACAGAAGGGTACAGGGGGCCCAACTTCATCCCCCCCTTCTATGTTCTATATAGGCAACCACTGTTGTGTTGTCTGTGACTATAAGAACTACGTTGTTCTGGCAGAGGTCTTGGAACTCTTTTAGGGCCAAAAATACCGCCTTTACTTCCTGGTAATTTATGTGTAGCTTGCAGTAGACCAGGTTTTCCTTGTAGTGTGGTCGTTTGAGTGAGAGCCCAGCCTTCTTTTGATGCATCTATAAACAATTGCAGAGCATGTTTTAGTGGGTGCAATGGTTGACTTTGGAGCACATTGCTTTCCTCCAGCCACCATTTTAGACCTGGGATCACCTTTTCTAGTGAGTCTGGGACCCTCCAGTTTTGTTTAAGGTGAAAGTGTACGGGCCTCATAAGGAGTCAGCCTAGGTGAACCTGTTTTTCTGTTGCTGTCAAAAGCCCTATGAGGGACATTAGTTTCAGGTCCGGTTAATAATTCTCTGGTTTTTGTAGTCAGTGTCTGCCACCGGTCTAAGATGGATCTGACCTTGCCCTCTTTCAAGTCAAATTGTAACCTATGAAGTTGACTTCATTGGGGTCCAGTTCTGATTTTTTTAGTTTACTAGCCAACCTAGGTCCTGACAAAGAGCTACTAGTGTCTATGTATGCTGGAGACAAGTTTGTTGGGATCTGGCCCAGACCAACCACTCGTCTTGGTACTGGTGTAGATGCTTATACCCTTCTGCAAAGCCATCAGTTTGACCTCACTGGTCACTACAGTGAACTCCAAGGGAGCTGTGGATAGGCCAAATGGTAGTGCTTTGAACTGGTATGTTTTGCCCTGGACATGAAATCTCAGATATTTTCTTGATTGGTTTTGTAAGGGTATATGGAAGTAGGCATCCTTGAAATCTATGGACGTTACCCACTCCCGTCTGTAGGGAGGTCTGGATTGTTTCTGGTGTCTCCATTTTGAATTTTTCTGCCTTGAGGAATTTGTTGAGATTGCTCAGATCTAGTAATGGTCTCCATTTGTTGCTGTGTTTTGGGACCAAAAATAGCCAGTTGTAAAAGCCCAGAGATTCTTGATTTTTGACCAACTCTACTGCATTTTCCTTTGTCAGCTGATGTAATGCCTCCAACAGGTAGAGGTTCCTGTGTGGATATATATAGCAACTGATGATTGTCGGTGACCTTTTCAGTAAAATTTGGTCTGGACTGGAAAGGTACGGTGTAACCCTCAACATTTGTACTACTTTGGGTCCGGCCCCCAAGGCTTTCCAAGTTTCCCAAAACTGATTTAGTCTGGCCCCTACAGGCAGATTTTGTGCAACATTTGGGGCATTTGGTGCAAGTTTGACAAAACACAATTGATCTACACAGGGAACATTGTTCACATATTTTAATGATTGATGTTGTCAAACAACAGCTGGACTTACGCCTTTCTTTTGTGGCTGCCCTTGAAACATATGTACATGATTTACAACAACTGAGTTTACATTTATACAAGTTTACAGTCTCTTGGTTGTTCCTGTGGTCCGGTCTGGTCCAGTGGGGCTGATAGAAATTTACACTCTTTAAAGTCTGTTTGCCCCGGGTCAGCTGCCTGCACACTGGGATACTTATACAGTAATTATCATTTATATGACGGCTGACCCCTGGCCAGACGTGAGGAAAACTTGTTTGCCTGTCGACCATCTCTCTTCTTGTTGTTGAAATGACTCAGTTGTTTCCATGCTGGTTTGCCAGATCTCTGTTCCTGTGTTTGTCTATCTGACCATTTGTAAGGGTGAAATCTATTGTCCCTCGTGCTACTGGACTGTCCATGGGACTGACCTTTGTCCTCAAATATGCCAATATCATCTTCAGCCTTCTTTAACACATAGTCCAGAAACAGTATAGGCAAGTCCAGGACCCTGATGTAAAGCTGCCAGTGTATCTTGTTTCAAGCCGGACTTCACATTAGCTAAGTATGAGTCCCTTCTGCAGAGTAACATTCACCATGGAAACAAAGGTGAAATCTGACAGGTGTTCCACGGCCTTGGTTACACACTGTGGTACTGTTGCTGAAGTTCATCAGATACTGAAGCTCTTCTGTAGCAGCTGCTGCTTTGCCAGCCGACTTCCCTTTGGTTTGTTCCGACTGAAAAATTCTGAGCTGCATTTGCATACCTTGCTGGACCTACTGAGTCCGGCTGTTTGATTACACACACAGGTGGACTCCCTTGCTGCCTTCTCCCAATGTCTGAGAGTGTCCTGTGACAAGGTACGTGAAGTTGGAGCTGGTGATGCGAGTCCAGATGATATTGCTATGCGGCTGTATGCACTATTAAGCTTGACAGAGTAACAGTGCCAGAGTGATGCAGAACAGGCCGGTCTGTCCTGGTTGGGGTGGAACCTGTACCAGTTTTATGAGATCTGCCTTGCTTCACAAACTGGTCCCTTTGTAGACCCCCTGTTTCAGAGTTTCTGGACGGGTATCCTTGTGTGAGAGTCAGGTTCACACCGTCCGTTTTTCTGCACAGCCAGTCATCTGTTGGTAGGTTTACACTAAATTTTTCTACTGGCTGTGGTTTGGGAGCAGCAAAGGGGTTATCCTCAGAACTGGAATCTGGAATGTGGGTCCAGCCCATATAGAAACGTAAACCACGCATTGTCTCTCTATAATTTTGTTCCTCTGTAGAGGCCTGGTCTGTGTCGGTTACAGAGGTGTCCTGTTCTGGATCCGACACTTCACCTTCTTCATAGTGACCAGTGGACAGTTCTGGAGTAACAGAGTGATTATCCGAGTCAGAGTCGGTATCCATATCAGTCTCTGGTGATTGCTAGACATATACAGGTGAGGTGCTGGGATCAAATCCACAGTAATCAGACTTAGGCAGAGGTCAGAGGGCTGCTGATGAAGAGTGGTCGGTTGAGTGGTAGATGCTGGTGAGTAAATGAAGCACTGGGCCTGTTATCAGACTTCGGCCGGTGAGCAGGCTGCTGAGAGGGAGTGGCTGGTAGATTTATCAGTTGAAGAGGCTGGTCCGTAGATCTGGGCCGGTTATCAGTCTAAGGCCGGTGTGCAGGCTACAGATGGTGGATGCTTAGTTATAGGTCCGACCACAGACTGAAAACCTGGCTCTGACTGGTTGAAAGTCTTTGAAAGAAGCATTGCCTCCAACCTACTAAATCTCAGACCATTTCTGGTCAAGTTGTTCAAGTTTATTGTCTGTGGTGAGCTTGGTTGTTTTAGCCGGTGATTTCTACATAGAGCCCTTACTAAAAGACGTGCTACCTTTCCTTTCTTTAGTACACCTGTTATATTCTTTGGAATTCTGACATTTCCTGTTGACTTTATCTGGAGTAATGCTGGCCTGTTGAAGGTCCAACCCCAATAACAGTAACAGAAGAGGGCTCAACAAGATTGCTATCCATTATGGCTTTTTGGTCACATATTTTTATTCTATTCTTGGTATGATGGTGTTGCTAAACGTGCCTTTTGATCAGAGGACAGAGAGTTGCAAAACTGGCAGTCGTTCTCTTTTTGAACACAGGGGTTGTCGCCTGTGCACAGTAGGTATGGGAATGGAACCTGGCCATTAAGTGTCCACAAAGACCATGTTCCTGTCCTGGTGAAGCTATAATGATCTATCTGTGTGGATAGACATTTAATAGCAAGTTAGACTACAAATAAGTACCAAATTAAACACAAATCCACACTTTGAAGAATTTCTCAAAATTTTGTCTGCACAGTACACACATCAAGTGAAAAAGATGCTATGACGTCATGCTGTCTAGACAAGAAGGAAGTATGATGCGCCCCCTGGCAAATGCACAGTGGCACTGGCCAGCCAGTATTTTATATACAGGACGACTTTTTCTGTCATTTGGCGGGTCGGTCTGCACTGACCGGATTAGCAATTGTCCACTGGATAGGAAGTATTAATGCAATAAAATGATCTTTTAGATCAAAAATTCACTCAAAATTGCTCTATCTGGATCAATTTTCAAGATATTGGCCATTTTTAATAAATCAGTTTTGGGTAATGTCACCTAGAATGCCAAAATATGGGAAAAGTTGATTTTTCATACATGATGCATGGCTGACTTAAAAGAGCCCCTTGGAATGAAAAAAAAATAATTAAAATCACTCTTTCTTGCTGGCTTTTTCAGATATCTGCCATTTTCGAGAAAAAAAAATAATAATAAAAAAACCAATAACTGGGTCATGTGACCCTAGAAAATTTGATAAAAACTGATTTTTCACATATGATACTTTGTCAGCCTTAGTTGGTCAAAAATTAGCTCAAAATCGCTCTGTCTCGCTTGGTATTCGAGATATCGGTCAATGTATAAAAAACTGATTTTTGGGTCATGTGAACCTGGGATGTCCAAATAAAGCAAAACGTTCATATCTTACATATGATCGAAAGTGGACCTCTTTAACCTGGTATGAGTGAAAAAACTGGCCAGATTATGTGGACATAACTAAGAAGTGAATTAACTAAGAATAAATTTGGTGACACATTTCCTATTGTGGCTTCAGGGCTAAAGTAACCAAGATCAGTCAAGAACATCTTCAAACTATTGCTTCCTTTGAAAAATTAACAAAAAAACACATTTTTAATCAAATTAATTTTTGACAGCTCAAAAATAGATATTATAATTGCTATCCAAATAACAGATTTGAAAATGCTGCACCAGGCTGATTCTAACACTTTAAATATGAGAGATAGCGATCTTATTTCAGTAGAAAAATTAATGCTAGCAGTTTTGAAATCATCACTAGTAGAATGTGAGTGTTTCAGAAGCTATCCAAACAATGATTGTTATAAAATGACACTGGTAATATTGGTACAAATCGTTATAGATAGAACCAATCTACTAAACCACTGAAAAATCACTTGTAAATCGTTCTAAAGGAAGCATATTTAAACATAAAGTGTACTTTATATGTGAACATATTCATTGGGTGTTATTGACACTGTACAGTGAAAACTAATTTCCAGTGATATTTTAAATCTGATCTTTTAAGCTCTGGTAAATATTAATTCTGGTGAGGATCCTAAAAATTAAGGATTAGTGATTTTTTGTAAACATACACACGGTTATAAGATATAATCTTTGTAATTTTACTGTGTATTTGCCTTATGAATGTGCATTAACTGGAAATGTTAGTAAATCCAACATCATTCAAATCCACAATAAGAGACATGTGTCCCTCTGTTTTTCATACCTTGTGATTGGTCCACTCCATACTCCAAGTAGTGTCCCTGTGTCACAATTGTAGACTTATGTCTGGGAGGTCTTCCTTCATCATCATCATCATCACCTCGACCACCGCTCCCGCCTTCTCCGCCTCCACCAGAAACCGATGTCTGGCACCCATTGTTGCCTCTCTTGTTGCCCCTGGCAACGCCTGTATTTGTGACATTGGATTTCTGGAAATCACAAGTTATAAATGCAAGACGGATTTATTAAGCTGAAACTGGTAGCAATTAAAGTATTCCATTACTTGTGATAATATCATTGGATCTCTGAAGTCAGGAGTTACTGATCTACTGGGAGTCATAATTACCGTATTTCACAGTATAAATGTCCCAGGGGCAATGTATTTATAACGGGTGGAGCTCTACTATTACAAATTAAAACTAGAAATAGGCCGCCCTGTTGATAGTAGATGCGAATAGAAACAGGATAGCATAGAAGAACACACATTATCATGTGTAATGTCCACCCATGAACCTTTTGCCCAAATTGTACAGTAGTCTTACAAGACCCTGTTTCATTTGTAAAATATATCAATGATGCTTAAATATTTGTTAGTGTAGATGTAAATTATTTCAGCTTCATGCCTTTTTGCATTGGTTGGGTTGAAAATTTCGACGAAATCGCTCTATCTCGCACGGTTAAGGAGATAGAAGCAAATTTGTGTTTTGCCATTTTTGGCAAAAATTCGAAAATTCAAAATGGCCGCCATTTTTGGGGAGGGGAAAATTTTTTGAAAATTGCAAAGATTGCATTCGTTAGATACCCTGTGGGTCGAAAATTTCGACGAAATCGCTCTATCTCGCACGGTTAAGGAGATAGAAGCAAATTAGTGTTTTGCCATTTTTGGCAAAAATTCGAAAATTCAAAATGGCCGCCATTTTTGGGGAGGGGAAAATTTTTTGAAAATTGCAAATATTACATTCCTGAGATACCCTGTGGGTCGAAAATTTCGACGAAATCGCTCTATCTCGCACGGTTAAGGAGATAGAAGCAAATTTGTGTTTTGCCATTTTTGGCAAAAATTCGAAAATTCAAAATGGCCGCCATTTTTGGGGAGGGGAAAATTTTTTGAAAATTGCAAATATTACATTCCTTAGATACCCTGTGGGTCGAAAATTTCGACGAAATCGCTCTATCTGGCACGGTTAAGGAGATAGAAGCAAATTTGTGTTTTGCCATTTTTGGCAAAAATTCGAAAATTCAAAATGGCCGCCATTTTTGGGGAGGGGAAAATTTTTTGAAAATTGCAAAGATTGCATTCCTTAGATACCCTGTGGGTCGAAAATTTCGACGAAATCGCTCTATCTCGCACGGTTAAGGAGATAGAAGCAAATTTGTGTTTTGCCATTTTTGGCAAAAATTCGAAAATTCAAAATGGCCGCCATTTTTGGGGAGGGGAAAATTTTTTGAAAATTGCAAATATTACATTCCTGAGATACCGTGTGGGTCGAAAATTTCGACGAAATCGCTCTATCTCGCACGGTTAAGGAGATAGAAGCAAATTTGTGTTTTGCCATTTTTGGCAAAAATTCGAAAATTCAAAATGGCCGCCATTTTTGGGGAGGGAACATTTTTTGAAAATTGCAAAGATTGCATTCCTTAGATACCCTGTGGGTCGAAAATTTTGACGAAATCGCTCTATCTCGCACGGTTAAGGAGATAGAAGCAAATTTGTGTTTTGCCATTTTTGGCAAAAATTCGAAAATTCAAAATGGCCGCCATTTTTGGGGAGGGCAAAATTTTTGGAAAATTGCAAAGATTGCATTCCTTAGATACCCTGTGGGTCGAAAATTTCGACGAAATCGCTCTATCTCGCACGGTTAAGGAGATAGAAGCAAATTTGTGTTTTGCCATTTTTGGCAAAAATTCGAAAATTCAAAATGGCCGCCATTTTTGGGGAGGGAACATTTTTTGAAAATTACCAAGAGTACAATGCTCAGATACCCTGTGGGTCGAAAATTTTGACGAAATCGCTCTATCTGGCACGGTTAAGGAGATAGAAGCAAATTTGTGTTTTGCCATTTTTGGCAAAAATTCGAAAATTCAAAATGGCCGCCATTTTTGGGGAGGGGAAAATTTTTTGAAAATTGCAAAGATTGCATTTGTTAGATACCCTGTGGGTCGAAAATTTCGACGAAATCGCTCTATCTCGCACGGTTAAGGAGATAGAAGCAAATTTGTGTTTTGCCATTTTTGGCAAAAATTCGAAAATTCAAAATGGCCGCCATTTTTGGGGAGGGGAAAATTTTTTGAAAATTGCAAATATTACATTCCTGAGATACCCTGTGGGTCGAAAATTTCGACGAAATCGCTCTATCTCGCACGGTTAAGGAGATAGAAGCAAATTTGTGTTTTGCCATTTTTGGCAAAAATTCGAAAATTCAAAATGGCCGCCATTTTTGGGGAGGGAAAATTTTTTGAAAATTGCAAAGATTGCATTCCTTAGATACCCTGTGGGTCGAAAATTTCGACGAAATCACTCTATCTCGCACGGTTAAGGAGATAGAAGCAAATTAGTGTTTTGCCATTTTTGGCAAAAATTCGAAAATTCAAAATGGCTGCCATTTTTGGGGAGGGGAAAATTTTTTAAAAATTACCAAGAGTACAATGCTCAGATACCCTGTGGGTCGAAAATTTTGACGAAATCGCTCTATCTCACACGGTTAAGGAGATAGAAGCAAATTTGTGTTTTGCCATTTTTGGCAAAAATTCGAAAATTCAAAATGGCCGCCATTTTTGGGGAGGGGAAAATTTTTTGAAAATTGCAAAGAGTACACTCCTCACATACCCTGTGGGTCGAAAATTTTGCGGAAATCGCTCTATCTCGCACGGTTAAGGAGATAGAAGCAAATTAGTGTTTTGCCATTTTTGGCAAAAATTCGAAAATTCAAAATGGCCGCCATTTTTGGGGAGGGGAAAATTTTTTGAAAATTGCAAAGAGTACACTCCTCAGATACCCTGCGGGTCGAAAATTTTGCCGAAATCGCTCTATCTCGCACGGTTAAGGAGATAGAAGCAAATTACTCAAAAGTAGTACTGAAAATACACAATGAAGTACCTAAATGGCTATTACTCATGTACTGACAAAGCTATCAGTCCCAAATGCAATACCAAGCGAGCTAT
The DNA here is from genome assembly GCA_964017235.1 of Sabellastarte sp. h YS-2021. Lineage (NCBI taxonomy): Eukaryota > Metazoa > Annelida > Polychaeta > Sabellida > Sabellidae > Sabellastarte > Sabellastarte sp. h YS-2021. Next base: position 62,597,651 of record OZ024938.1, read on the forward strand.
GGACATAACAATCTTGTATTCAAAATTGTAGTAAAATATCTTTAATTATTTTGGCTTAAATGCACGGAAACCAATGGGTACTGAAAATAGCTGTACTTAAGTATTACTCAGTAAGCAAAAGAGGTACAACAGCCAAAAGCAATCCCAAGCAAGCTACTGACCCAATAAGCCTGCATACCAAATTTGGTGACAATAGCTCTAATACTTTTCCTTTAAATGAGCGGAAACCATGCGTGACGCCGGACATCGGACGCCGGACGCCGGACATCGGACATCGGACGGCGAAAAAAGCAAAAATAATATATCCACCCCCCAGGGGGGTGGACATAACTAACTTAAGTGTTCAATGGCAATGGGTAATAAAGAGATACTTTACAACCTTCACCTCAATTGTCAAAACAAAATTTGTGGTAGAACTTAAAATATTAGAAACAAACCTTACATCTGAAGAAATGATACACTTTTATCTCATATTTTAAGGCAGATTTTAAAAATCAAAACTGTCATGTTTTCTTTTGCATTTTTCTTTTGCTTTTCTTTGTTTCCTGTTAGCGGTTATTAGAGAACGGATTTACTAAAATCCATCTTTTTTTGGAATCCAAAAATTGCAAAGTGGAGAGGAGATGGGGTTGGCATGAGGAGGGGGGGGAGGGGGGGGGGTGTCGGGTGTTGGGATTAGTGATGTAGATCTCTATCATCAATATCTCTGATGTAGCCAATTACAGACAATAGTTTAAGTGAAAAAAAAACTGAAAACTTCACATGAAATACTTTTGATGAAGATTATTGCCTGCTGTAACCTTTGGATTTGTGATTTATAGATTAAACGTCATCTCTTGTCAAGCCAATGACCTATGTTTTATATAAGCCAATATTGGAATCCCCAGACGAAGGTGAGAAAATCTTGGGAGAAGTAATCTTATCCTTCAGCATTAAGTACAACTGTCATGGTTTGACCTTATGTGATCCAGGCAGGTTAAATTCCTTACTAAACTGTCAATTATGATTGATTTCATACCTCCGCCAAGGTGGTATAAAATTCAGGACCGTTTGTCTGTTTGTCCAACAAGCAGGATTACACAAATACTACTCAGGTGGGATCTTCACCAAAAAAATGATAAGATGGGTCATGTTACAACTTAGGTCCCATTCAATTTTCAGTGATCCAGATCACCGACTGGATACAAAAAATATGAAAGATTGGGATTTTCCTGCTGACTTATTATTAAGCCATTTTGCTTTAGAAAAAAGAGAGAAGGTTTTGATATAAACTATACATGACTTGGTAGAAGGTCTGAGTGTTAAGTTGTATTGTTTCTGTTGTAGAGAGGAAATTTGAAGCATTTGAAAAAGTGTTAGACTAAAAGTGTAGATTACAAAGAGAGAATCTATCAAAAGGACTACACTAGAGTTATTACTGATTATGCTGAATGAATTTATGAATAGCATGGGTTGCTGTAGAATTTTTGTCTGGAAAGAGATGCAAGTTTTGTATTCACAAATGGATGATAAATCTTTGAATATAAAATCTCTTGACTAGATAGCCTGGTAGATGCCTCAATTCAAAGTCTATTTATAACTTGCATTGAGAACTCCACCTCCTTCTTACAACAAGTCAGTTCAAAAATCTCTTCAGGCATTTCTTTTTCAAAAAACACCAAACTGTCCTCAAGTGTTTGAAGTCAAGAGTTTCTGCTTGATTTCAAGTTTATACCCATGTTTATTTCATGAAAATGAAGGCGACAGATGTCAAACAATGATTAAGTATAGTGTTTAAAATGGTTGAAAATATTTAATTAGCCTGCCAGAGCAAACATGAATGCAAGAAGGCTTTTTTACCGAACTTTCCACGAAGCTAGACTATCTTGGGTTTTACAGCAAAGTGCACACAGCAACTCAAGGCACTAAATTACCTGTGCTGTAATAGTTTAAGTGAATGACATTAACATATTCAAGTAGTCGCACATTTCCCCTCTTTGTTTTGTTATCAACGAAAAAAGGGAATAGGTTTGCCTGCAGTTGTTACCTACAGTAAACACATCAGAGGCGGACACAAAAAGTGTAATTACAGTAACGGCTCTAGTGACCGACCATGGTGGAAAGGTGATATTTTATTCAGTTGCACAAGTTCATACAAATAGAGGACCGTGTTTTTTTTATTGTAAAGTGTCGCCTAGTGGGTGACACCCTTGCTTAGGAAAACAGAGAACATGGGTTCAATCCCAGGTACAGGTAGATACATACAGTCTGGACTATTGTAACTCTCTGTTCAGAGGTTTGTCTAGTTTCAATCAGCACAAATTGCAAAGTATTCAGAACACCCTTGCTCGTATTGTTACAAATCATAGAAAGTATGCTCATGTTACACCCATTCTACAGAAACTCCACTGGTTGCCTGTTAAGTATCGTTGTATTTTCAAAACCGCAACACTTGTGTATAAATTTTTGCATAGTGGTTCTCCTTCTTACTTCGAACCGTTCTTGTCTTTTAGTAGTTGTCCCTATAGTACTAGGCATAGTCACCCAGATCGTCAATACCTTACAGTTCCTCCTTTCCATTCATCAGTCTTTAAGTCAGCCAAACATTTTGGCCATAGTTTTGCCTTTGATGCTCCTAAGATCTGGAATGACCTCCCTCAAGATGTTCGCAGTGCAACATCAGTTGCCTCCTTCAGAAAGAAGCTTAAAACTTACCTGTTTGCAAAAGCCTACCCACCATAGCCTCTCCAGTCACATCTGTGTCTCCTTGGTACGACCTGGCTATGTCCCTTGATTAACGATAACTGCCTTGCTTTATGTTTAGATGCGCCTTAGAGTCCATCAGTGATGGAGATTAAGCGCTATAAAAGTCCACATTAGATTAGATTAGATACATAGTGGCTCAGATGACCACTTAAAATGGCGGTCCTCTGTCATTGGATCCTGTCCCCAGTGACAGAACCCGATGGATGCTGATAAATGGTCATCTCTGATACCTCATTTTGATTGCCAACACTTGTGTATTTCTACCCTATCATATACATGTAGAGTATGAAATCTAAAATTTGCCAGAAATCTAAAATTCGCCACCTCTAAAACCTTAGTTAATTTTATGAAGACAATGAAGTTTTTGTCTAAAAATTGGTATTTTTCAGTTCAAAAAGCCTCAATTTACTATACACTCAACAAATCTCACCTGAATTCATTTATTTTATTAGTATTTTCACATGTGGCGAATTTCAGATATGTGGCGAATTTTACATTTCTTACTCTATATTAGTCTTTGACTTTCAGTTAGGGGAATATTAGTGGAGAGCTTGGGCTGTACTTATTCAGTCAGATGGGTCAAATAGCACTTTGAATCGTGAAATACAGGGAGATATCGCACAGAGTACAAATAGACAATACAACACAAAAAGTAGGAAATTATAAATTTAGAAGAAGAGGGGTCATGAACTCACATATTCAGACCACAAAAGTATTCAGAACACCCTTGCTCGTATTGTTACAAATCATAGAAAGTATGCTCATGTTACACCCATTCTACAGAAACTCCACTGGTTGCCTGTTAAGTATCGTTGTATTTTCAAAACCGCAACACTTGTGTATAAATTTTTGCATAGTGGTTCTCCTTCTTACTTCGAACCGTTCTTGTCTTTTAGTAGTTGTCCCTATAGTACTAGGCATAGTCACCCAGATCGTCAATACCTTACAGTTCCTCCTTTCCATTCATCAGTCTTTAAGTCAGCCAAACATTTTGGCCATAGTTTTGCCTTTGATGCTCCTAAGATCTGGAATGACCTCCCTCAAGATGTTCGCAGTGCAACATCAGTTGCCTCCTTCAGAAAGAAGCTTAAAACTTACCTGTTTGCAAAAGCCTACCCACCATAGCCTCTCCAGTCACATCTGTGTCTCCTTGGTACGACCTGGCTATGTCCCTTGATTAACGATAACTGCCTTGCTTTATGTTTAGATGCGCCTTAGAGTCCATCAGTGATGGAGATTAAGCGCTATAAAAGTCCACATTAGATTAGATTAGATACATAGTGGCTCAGATGACCACTTAAAATGGCGGTCCTCTGTCATTGGATCCTGTCCCCAGTGACAGAACCCGATGGATGCTGATAAATGGTCATCTCTGATACCTCATTTTGATTGCCAACACTTGTGTATTTCTACCCTATCATATACATGTAGAGTATGAAATCTAAAATTTGCCAGAAATCTAAAATTCGCCACCTCTAAAACCTTAGTTAATTTTATGAAGACAATGAAGTTTTTGTCTAAAAATTGGTATTTTTCAGTTCAAAAAGCCTCAATTTACTATACACTCAACAAATCTCACCTGAATTCATTTATTTTATTAGTATTTTCACATGTGGCGAATTTCAGATATGTGGCGAATTTTACATTTCTTACTCTATATTAGTCTTTGACTTTCAGTTAGGGGAATATTAGTGGAGAGCTTGGGCTGTACTTATTCAGTCAGATGGGTCAAATAGCACTTTGAATCGTGAAATACAGGGAGATATCGCACAGAGTACAAATAGACAATACAACACAAAAAGTAGGAAATTATAAATTTAGAAGAAGAGGGGTCATGAACTCACATATTCAGACCACAAAAGTTCAGATGAGTCTCACTCTGTCCTAAAAGCCCAAAATCAAAAGGTCAGAGAGCATTCAAATAAATCATCCTTCAGTCAAATGTGATACGAAAGTAAACATTCTAAATTGTACACGTCAAGTGCCAATTAATACACATATCCAAAATGTAACACTGTAGTGGATATACACATGACTCATATTTTCTTTACATATCAGAGTAGTCCCACCACTCCAAATATAAACGTTTATAAAGGCCTTCAGTGTCAGAGAGATGATATGCAATACCTCAGCAGCCAGAATAGTTAGTTTGCAATTGTAGAGAACATCTATAAATATTCCAAGAGTGAAATTAGTAAGATTTTTTTGTCTGAGTAGGGACAAAACCTTTCCCCTTCAAGTGGACCCATGGTGTAGTAACACACTTGTCTTTCACCTCTCTGATTATGGGTCTGAATCCAAGCCACAACGTGAAGTGGGATAGATAGTAATTGTTTGCCAGCCTCTGGTGGTCTTCAGTGCAGCATCTTAATCAACTTAGTATGCATTGTCTACTCCATCTACTCAAGTATCCTTAAAGTGGGTGAATATTATTACCTATACATGTACAATATGTTGAGAGGGTCATGAAACCTATACTAATATCATGCTGTCCTATAACGAGATCACGCTGTTCTGTGGCAGCTTCAGGAAACACATACACATGCAAAATATTCAACTCATCATGGCTCATATCTGGCTCAATATACTTCTTGTGTAAGTAGTAGCTACCCATTGCAATACGTGTAAGTGAGTCGTGATATGTATTTATGTTGGACACATTTAAGTAAATTTAACCACAAACACGGACAGTGTTTTCAGCATGAAGCGGATTATTTTACATGTTTAATCAAACTGCTCTAACAGACTCCACATTAAAAAGTACATACCTGGGCCTAGCTTCACAAAGGCCACTATCTTTATTTATTTATTTGGGGTTTTACGTCGCTTTCAACACTGTACAGGTCATATCACGACGGGTAGTTGGAAGGGCAGAGGAAACCAGTACATAGAGTTCGCTAGGGTTCTGTACTGTAAACTGCCGACCAACGGCAAGCAACTACCAGCTTTCCCACATAAGGCCTTGACGGGGATCGAACCCCGGCCTCAGAGGTAGGAGGCGCGAGTGTTACCACTCTGCCACCGTGGCCCCCAGAGGCCACTATCTAATCAGTAGGCTACTAAATGCTAGTAGTCTACTAAGACTATACCATCTGTTTCACTGAGACAGTATTCACTGTGGTAATTAGTAGGCTCTCTCCTTAAGAAGCTCTTGCTATCTCAATAACTTAGTAGTTCCCTAGTATCAGCTCAGTGGAACACTTTGGTAGTAGCTACTAAGGATCTTGTCACAGAGTTCAAATTTGTAAAACTCTTAAAGATAACTTTTCTGCTGCTTTGATCTCATGTAAACAACTAGTTCTATTAATAGCCTTTGACTAGATGCAGCTCTGTTCACTCATGCATTCCTATTCTCTGGATTCTCATCATCACACAGTTGCTATGGCTACTCACTACTCTCCACTAGCAGATTTGCTCCAGCCTAGCTTATATCACAGATTTATTTGGTATGGCTAGCAGTTATTATAGCTGACCATTACCCACAATTCAAAACATCTTTGTTAGAGAGAGTTTGCTTGAGAAACTTCAGAAGGTATATTGTAGCAGAGGAATAAACATCCATCCTCTGGACAATGAGAAGGAAACTAGCTCTTGATGGGATAAAATCACCTTCTCCCCATCTAAGATCTGGAGCTAGTACATATATGTCATGTTATTAGAATGTTGTATTTTAACCATGGATAATAAATTATCAACAACTTTACTTGATTAAATAAAATATCCTGCACACATCTCAGTGAAGAAGAAACCTTCATAATAATCATCTGGAGAAGAAACTATACTTGCAACAGTAAAAGAACAAGAGGCCTTTTGTTAACAACTTTATAAACTATACACACCTTTGTTATAATTTACTAAGATCTAGATTTAATAGCATACTGTCTTCTTTATTTAGCAGGCCTTTGTGAAACTGGGCCCAGAATGGTGAACGGGGCAGTGATATCACTTTACAGGGTGACGTCATATTGAACATGGACTGACCATACAGGAACTATGTGCTGATATGATCACGCTTGTGACAAACTTTAAATATATATGTCACTCTGGGCCGGTATTCATGAAATGTCTTAGACTTAGCCAGGTCTTACGCTTAAATGTGGTCTTAAAGTTGAGACTTTTGTCTCAGCTAAGTTTTGTCTTAAAACCGATTCACAAAGGGTGACTTAGCTAAGTCCAAGATTATCAAATAACCACAGTGGTTTTCTGGGTCACGTGACCTTTCTTTTCTATTCAAACTATACTATTGGTGACATATATCCTTCATTTAATGCATTTTATCTAAGGAAAAGTACTGTTTTGAAATGGAAAACCTTGTTACCACATATAAAATTCCAAAGACTGCTTTAGTGAGGTGTTTTGTATAATTATACTTTATTTACAGCCGTTTGAAATTTTGAAGTGGAGAAAAGTTTATGGCGACCATATTTAAGTCCTGTTTACAAAATTTAAGCCCACTACCAACCAGTCTTAAAGTTGAGCCCTTGGCTAAGCCTAAGACCGGTCTTAAATTCTTTGTGAATACCACCAAGCCTAAGACAAGGGTTTTAGCAGTTTTTGGGCAGAAACTTGAGACAAAAGTCTCAACTTTAAGCCTAAGCCCTGGCTAAGACCTTTCGTGAATACGGGCCCACGTAATTTTCCTTTTATATCCTCCAGGTATTTTCCCCCTGAAATCAACCTGTCTGGAACTCCAGGTAAATGTCAGTATATTATTCAGGTTCCTTCTCATTTATCTTCATAAGGTTCAAGGTCAAGTGTATTTTATATTCATATCTTGTGGAGTAAGAAATCTAAAATTCAACACATATCTGAAATTTGCCACATGTGGAAATACTAATAAAAATAATAAATTGTGGTGCGATTTGTAAAATGTATACTAAATCAAGGCTTTTTGAACTGAAATATACCAAGTTTCAGACAAAGCATCAATTTCTTCATAGAATTAACTAAGGTTTTAGAGGTGGCAAATTTTAGATTTCTGACAAATTTTAGACTTCTTACTCTACATAGGGGTCATATTCACCGAAGGTCTTAAACTCAACTTTCATATACAAATAAGACCAAGTCAAGCCAGAGATTTAGCCAAGCTAAGCCTTTAGATTTGGACAAGTTAAGCCTGAGATTTGGCCAAGACCTTTGGTCCATATCTGCCACTATGGCCTAGCGGGTAACACACTTGTCTAGGTACTCAGATGACGTGGGTTCAAACCCACGCACAGGCAGATACATAATGGCTCAGATGACCACTTAAAATGGCGGTCCTCTGTTATTGGGTCCTATCCCCAGTGGCAGGCTAAAGAAACTCAAGGACATTGATAAATGGTCATCCTTGAGCCTCTATCTTCCAGTTAGGGGAATGTCAGTTACTTGTGAGTTGGGGCTGTACCTGTGCAGTCGGATTGATTAAATAGCACTTTGAGTCCTATAGTATATGGAGATATTGCGCTGAGTATAAATACACAATACAATACATACAATACTGGTGTTTATGACTACAGTAAGAAGCATGAATGAAACATCAAAACCACCATAGTACAAGAAATATCGCATTGAGGAAACCCCCTTTCTTTTCTTAATTTGTGTGAGATTCTTGACACAGCTGTTATTCTTGTGACTACTGTTAGACCTATGATAGTGCATAACTGCTACTTAGTTTTCAAAGGGTGATGCCTGTGGTGAATTTTATATACTGAGGCAAAAATTTATATTTCCTAATCTAAACAGGTCAGCCATATTTGGGGAAAATATGGTAAATGAGAACTTTATGGCATTGTGTAGACAATTGACACTTTAAGTACTTTCAATATGTACACATAAGTGGCAAGTTTTGATTAGAATGACACAACATAAGCACCTTCCTTCAAGCATTTGTATTAGACTTTTATGTTAATTATACCCTCAAGAACTGTGTTTTTCACACCACTGGGTAAGTAAGAAAGTCAATTAGAAGCAGAAATGAAAAAATTATTACATATGATCATACAAATACCTTTGTGTCTAATGGTAGAGAGTAAGAAATTTGCTGGAGTTTATGACCTTTTTGGGGTGTGTGGGGAGGTAGGGCCAGGATTGAGGGGTCTGAGCGTGGGCAGTGGGTACCCTTCAAAAATAAGAAAAAATAATCAAAATGTGTGCCAACTTGGCTGGATGAGAGGCCTAATACTGTCACATAAACCACAAATATGTTAAGTTTTATCCACTAGTCTAAGTCTCAAAGAAATGGAAGGGGGGGGGGGGGGGTTCTCACTGACACAATTCACATACTGAATGACAAATATCATACTTTCTCTGATTGAAACTAATATGGGTGTTCCACCACACGACTAAGGCTCCCGATTAAGGGTTTTGGGGGGTCGGTTTGAAATATTTGCTTAGTCCCAGACCTTCTGTAAGGGTCGGTTGTGGTCGGTTGGGGCCGTGTGAAAAATCAAACATGTTTGATATTTCACACGACTACAACCGATTCATATTTCCCGCCCTCAACAAAATGTCCAGTCCCAGGCGTCCTCAGGCCTCCTCAGACCCAAATTTACACAGTCGTGTGTTGTCCCAGGCCGCCTGCGACCCTTAGTCCCAGACCTCCCTAGCTTAGTCCCAGGAGGCCGGTTGTTAATCCCAGACTCAAATATGATGCGTATGAATTTCATGCGTCTGAAAGTGGGTCGGTTGCATTAGTCCCCGGAAGCCTCAGACCGTCTGCGGTGTCCTGGGACCCAAAAATCAAGGTCTGGGACTAAGAACCGACTAAGGGTAACCGACCCTAACCGATCCAAACCGGCCTCCCCAGGACGCCTGGGACCACACATTTTCAGTCTGCGGCGGCCTGAGGACGCCCCAGGCGGCCTGGGACTAACAACCGATTAAGAACCGACTCTTTTCCGCGCATCGGAAATTAAAACGAGGCAATGAGGGGGTCTGGGACTATATAAGCGACCGCGCACACTTTGTCCTTGTTACTGACTGTTTGGCTACTGAGAGACGTGTGTCACTGATTTGTAGGGGTTTTCAGTTTTTATTTTACATTTTATATACTTGAGCTTAGGGCAAATTTCACAGTTAGGAGACACATTTTACTATTTTTTTATTATTTTGTCGACTGGATTATGAGGAAAGAGAAAGGAGGGAAGAGAGGAAGGAAAAAGATGGATGAGAGGGAGAAGGAAAGTCAAGTAGAGGAGAGGAGTGAGGTTATTACAGAAGAAGGAAGTGAGAGGAGAGAGGAGGAGGAGATTCAGGAAGATCCAGCTATTGGGGAAGCTGTGGAAGAAGAAGAAGAGAGGTGTGAGGAAGATCCGGAGTGCCATTCTTCAGCCAAGAGAGCCAGCGTGTGTGCCACTTTTACAGACAGCCAGGAAGTTTCCATTGTGGAATTTGTAAAGCTGCACCGTGAACTGTATGACAAGGAACATTCACGTTTCCATGACAGGACCAGAAGAGAGGCTCTCTGGGCAGAAATATCTGCAGAACTCAAGCTCCAGCCCTTTGATGTGAGAAGATGGTTCGAGTCCCAGCGAACCCGTTATGGGAAGCTGTCTAAGCTCCAATCTGGCCAAGCCCCGAGGGAGATGACCAAGAGACAGTCCTGGGTGTACCAACAGATGGGTTTTCTTAGAACCCACATCAGAAGAAAGGGGGCCAATAGAAGTTCAGGTTTTGAGGCCAGTCCAAATACCAGCAGGCAGGACGAATCACGTGGCTCAACTACTGATACAGAACACCTCGAGTCCAGTGTCCTGAGGGAGAGGAGTCAGTCCATCATTACATCAACGCCCGTTTCAACTACAGACTCCAAGATTCTCGAACACTTTGAGCAGATGAGGACACTTATCTCTGGTTTTCTGCATCAGAAGTCAGACAGGCAGCCCTTCTTTGACTACGTGGCATCAGAGGCCGAGAAGATGACTCAAGAAGAATTTGAAGAATTCAAGGGCAAGATTTTTAGAGACATCGAAACTATTAAGAGTAACCACTGATGTCAACCATTGCCCAGAAGATCAGCCACTGTTACCACAGAGTCCCAGAGGGTCGGCCTACTGCCAACAACCACTCCACAGGCGTCTAGTTCCACTCAAGCAGCAGCTAGCAGCAGTTTTGTGTACTATACACCAAGCCCCATTGGCTTCAGCAACCCGACATCTGTCCTAACTGTACAGGACGAAGGGAGCAGACACAATCTGAGTGGAATCTTAAGCCAGCTACCAGATCTGACATCAACACAGATCGTCGAGCAGCCTCAGCAGCAGCAGCAACAACCGCAGCAGCAGCTCTTTACTATCACCACTTCAGCACCGCCTCAACAGCAGCAGCAGCCTCCTCAGTAGCCATCCAGTCAGGGCGGGTCTTTGACCTGCCAGGCCCTTTTCAGGGCCACCAAATCTTCCAAAAACAATTATTCAGCTACGTGTTCTTCCAATTCCCCTCCCAAAACAAAAAAGTTCAGTACAAATACTTATCACAAGAAAAAAAAAAGTCCAACACCTACACCACCCCAAACATGAAACAAATAACCCATGGTACCACACATAACAAAAAAGGCCACACAAAAAAAATTAAAAATAACTCCCAATATGGCCATTAATCAGCCCATTTTTAGATTAAAATCCATGGGATAGTTTAAAATCTGTAATTGAAAAGTCAAACACTTACACCTTCCCTAGAGTTAAAAGGCATTATCACATACTTACCAACCCACAAACAGACAAACCCAACACCAAACATAACCCCCAAATAACAAACCCAGTACCAAACCTAACACCCAACTACCAAAAATAAACCCAACCCCAGTAACCACCAACCAACAAACACACAAACCCAAAAGTAAATAGAACCCATGCCAACAAACTGACAAACTATTTTGCAAACACAATCCCCCATTATTGAAAGCAAAACTAGTTCCATGGTTATATTTTCCACATTTTTGTGATTAGAAGTGAAGATTTAAAATTGAAGATTTCCATGAAAACCTTTCTGCTACAAATAAATTTCCAAGCCATGAACAAAAAGAATTGGTGAAATTATGATGTGGATTTGAAAATATATAAAAAAATAATTTAATTTCGGATATTATGTGTGACTTTGTGTTTGGCTTTTGTTTAACAGTGGGTTTGTCTGTTTGTTGGGTGAGAAAGTTGTGTTTGTCTGTTTGTCCGTCTGAACAAGTTATGTTTGGCATGGGCGTTGTCTGTTTGTCCGTCTGAACAAGTTATGTTTGGCATGGGGTTTGTCTGTTTGTCCGTCTCAACAAGTTATGTTTGGCATGGGGTTTGTCTGTTTGTCAGTCTGTACAAGTTATGTTTGGCATGGGGTTTGTCTGTTTGTCCGTCTGAACAAGTTATGTTTGGCATGGGGTTTGTCTGTTTGTCCGTCTCAACAAGTTATGTTTGGCATGGGGTTTGTCTGTTTGTCCGTCTCAACAAGTTATGTTTGGCATGGGGTTTGTCCGTCTGTAGCAAACATAGCTGATTAATTGTTTTTGGAATAATTGGTAGTCCTGAAAAGGACTGTTGTAGTTAGTCCTGAAAAGGACTGGTTACTGCAGCAGGACTTATATTCTGCCATCTTGCCAGGCCACTGCTCCCTCATTGTTGAAGTAGTCCTTCAGGTAATCCCTCTGTCTTTTGGCTTCTCTAGCAGGGTTTCTGTCTTGGCCACCACCAGCAGCACCCCCAATCAATCCACAATCATCAGGTACATCATCATCATCGTCCTCCCCAGGCTGCTGACCACCAGGTTGACCTTGATACTGGCTTCTCAGTATGTTGTGTAGAACAACACAGGTCAAGACCACTTCCCTGACTGTTGCTGGGGGTAGTTCAATGGTTGTCCTCATCACCCTGAATCTTGACACAAGGATGCCAAAAGCGTTCTCCACCACTCTTCTGCCCCTTGAAATTCTATAATTGGCAATCCTTTCCTCTCTGGTTAACATCCTTCTGCCATAGGGTTTCATGAGCCAGGTCTTCAGGGCAAAAGCATCATCTGCCAGGATGAAGTAGGGGACATCTCTCCGACCCTGGGTTATAGGAGCTGGGTCAGGGAAGCCTATCCTGCCATCCTCAATCCTCCTCTTCAGCTGAGAGGCATTAAATATCTGGCCATCCGAGCAGGATCCTTCAGTACCCACATCCACCCATCTAAACTTGTACTGTCCATCTACCAGGGCCAACATCACAATGGAAAAGAATCCCTTGTAGTTGTGGTAGAGGGCTCCAGTGTTCTTGGGCTTCTTCAGGGCCACATGCTTCCCATCCAGAGCTCCCAGGGCATGTGGAACATTCCATCTGATCCTGAATACCCTCTCCAGTTCTTTCCACTCATCTGGGGTTGTAGGACACTTCAGGTACTCCCTGGTGAACTCATCCTGGATGGCCCTGCAGACCTCTGGTATAAACTTGGAGATGGTGGATCTTCCAACCCTGAACTGACAGGACAATGATGTGTAGGACTCTCCAGTGGCCAGATATCTGATGGTGAGGGCTAACTTCTCACCAACACTGATTGGTGCTCTGTAGTTGGTGGCCTGCCTGGCTAGGTGTGGTTCCAGTCTGGTCTTAATCATTTCAAAAAATTCTGGGGTCATCCTCATGTAGTTGGTGAATCCTGGAATATCTGTGGCATAAAGATCAGCCATAATGTTGTGGTAGGCCCCCCTCTCCTCTCTCTGTAGCAGCCATGGCCTGACCCACATGTTGTGCCTTCTTCTAGGTCTCTGTATGGGTGCTGGTGGTGCTGGTGGTGGTTGCTGTGGTCGACGTAAAAAATGGAAATACATGATTATTTGTAACTGAATAAAAACCAAAAAAGCCCTAAGTTGTTGTTGAATCTGTCTTCCATTAAAAGGTGGCATCCTGCTGTGTTCCCAGAAAAGCAATGATGATTAGATCGCGAATTTTATATATATATACCCAGAATATCCAGCAAGTTTGGAAAACAATAATCGGGGATCCTGGTCTGGGGAAGACTGAGGAGGCCTGAGGACGCCGGTAGTTAATCGTGGGTTAGTCGGGGCTTAGTCCCAGGAGGCCTGAGGCGTCCTGGGACCCAGTCGGTATGTGTACGACAGGATCGTGGTTGAAACCGACCTGAAAACTGGCTTAGTCGGTTCTTAGTCCCAGACCAGTCGGGGACTGTCTGCGGCCGCCTGAGGCGTCCTGAGGCGTCCTGGGGACGATCTGTTCTTAATCCCAGACTTGAGTACCGACCCAGTATTCCCGCCCATTTTTGTTATTTTCCCACCGACTGTCCACGATTAAGGGTCGCCGACAGGATCGGGACTTAATCTTTTGGTGGAACAGGGGCATAAGGCAAACTTACAGTTACAATAACTGGATCTTCGAATTTGTAATAATAACCAGTGAAACAGTCAAGTCCCTTCAAGTGGAAACTCTGATGGATCAATTCCCTTTTTAAATAGAAATAAATGTCAGATCTTCAGGAATTGCCTTTTTTCAAAACTGCCATATTCTGTTACAATATTTCAGATTTCTTTTTAAGGTCTTATTCGATTGGGTCATGTACTAAAAAAAATTTTCGGAATCCCAGAATTGCAAAGGTGGAGGGAGCAGGGATGGGGTGTTTTTCAATAAGGAGGGGGCATTGATACAAATTAATTCAGTATTTATCTTTTCAATGGAGCATCTTGACCAGCTATAGCACAAACTGATTGCCTTCATCCCTTCAATTGTCCATTGTTGTGACATAACCATATAAAAAGCAACATGAAATCCGAATCAATCAGATCAACTGATCAGCCCTGAATCCCATTTCTTTGCTTATAGCTGACTTTGTAAGTCCAGGAATATTTAGTCAATTATGATATATTGCTAAGAGTTTAAGTTGGTTCAAAACCTGTACCAAAAATGAGTTGTGGCCTTTTTGCAGTACTTACTATGGCACTGTAAATAGCCATACAAGTACAAGTGTACAAGTATCACAAATATAATTTATTCAAGAGTTGGAAGGCAAAATTGATGAAAGTTTTTAATTTTCAACAAGAAAAGTAAGAGGCTGTTGCTGAGACTGAGAAACAGACAGATGCTCACCACAAACACAGATTTCATCATACATTAATATAATATCAGCCAGAACCATTAGTCTAAGTTTTGTAGTTTATTGAGACAAGGCGTCCCAAGGTTGTGAACGTTATTCCCATGATCAAAAAAGAAACACAATGGGAAGTAAACACTCTCGAGATTTAACAAGAACCTTCGATATCTCCAAACCCAGTAATTTGGATCTTGTTCTGGTTAAATTCAACCAAATATGACTTGCAATGGTTGTATTCAGATTATCACAATTATCTGTTTTTCACAATTAGAGTAATAGTAATGGAAGCATTTATTTAGTGCAAAACTGATGAATATCCTGTACTGTGTGCACTGGAATCCAAGGAGGGACAGCTGCTAAGGAAAGTTGTAACCCAGCAAGTGCCCGCTAGGGGAGGGTGACTATGGTGGTGGGTAAGCTATATATATACATATATATATAATATATATAATATATACTAGAACTCAGTGTGAAATATTAATCATTCTGATCATGTTACAAAAAAAAAATAATCTAATGGCACTTCAACACCTGCTTCATTGATTTTGTGTATGGATCAATACCAGTTCAACAAAATTCTCTCAGGGGAAATTCCCAAAATTTAAGGTGCTATTTAGCCTTGCCACAGGCGTTTGTACATATAATATAGACACAACTGTTTGACTGCATTATAAGCTTAGCCTAGCTTGCTGAGGAGACTAGAAAGGCCTCTAAATACAGAGTGCATTATGGCAAAAATATTTCATGTTTGCATCATGATTCAGACAGCCTGAAAGGCCAGGCTAGGTGCTATTATGATGCTGTAAATAAAATATACACTCAGTAAAGCATTAATATATTCCCAGATGAGATCAGATGCTGTGTTCAGGCGGAAATTCACGAGTGGTAATCACAAGTTCATGGCCTGTAAAAATACCAAGAACAGTGTCATGGGCCGTATTTACCACTGGTGAGTAGGGCATCTCCAGACACTTTCCAATTTGTGACCTTCACCTCTAATGACAACAAAGATGGAGCATATACATGCTTTTGTTAAAAAAGCATGTCAAGTAAAGTGTTTGAATGCTCTGGATTTTGTAAATAACCTCATAAAAGGTATATTAAATAAAAAATACATCTTTTACATGGTGGATAGTGAAATATTGTTACTACTTTCATTTCTTTCTCTTTGTCATTTGCGTTTGTTTATACTCAAATATAAAGACACAGGCCAGGAATAACTTAAGAAAGGTCAAAGCTTCCCATTGGTACATACGAACTCACGAGTGATTAGTTAACAATTTCCAGACATCTATATAACAAACCTACTTGCCAAATTTGATGTGAATAGATGAAGCACTTTTAAGTTATCATCCGGACAAGCACACCCCTTTTGAAAATATGTGTTTGGTCATGTGACTTCTCTGATCAGTCAAAATATCATTACACCATATTTAGAAACTTTTCCCAGGGCTACTTTATACATGTTCCAAATTTGAAGACAATCCGCCCAGTGATTGCTGACCTATAAGCAATTGAAAATGCGGGAGCCTCTCTCTCTGCCCCTTTCCCCTGAATACAAAAAGTGTCCCCTGTCGCACACTTAATACAATCAGTACAACAAAAGAGCATCTTTTACATACATGTGCATTCTTCTTTACTTATTTTTACTATTGTGATGCATTTACAAGAAAACTTAAATTGGGTACTTTCAAACATATAATTTTTATTATAATTTTGTAGTGTATGATACTACCATATCTTGAATCTTCAAAATTAATAGTAACTTCATGGCATGTCGATGTTAATTGAATTGTATTTTACATTTTTATTATTATTATTTTAGGGAAAGGGGGGGGGGGGTATTTTAAAGTAAAATTGAGGGAATATTTCTATATAAGTCATTAAATTCATGACATTCCCTATCAGCATTATTCAATTTTTGTACCTACACAAAGTTCAGATTATTCATTTTCAAAGATAACATAATGAAGTAACAAATGGTACAGTTTGAGGCTAATGAGAACAACCATTTCCTAGTGAACAGGCAACACAAGTTACAGTGTTGATTCTAGGAATTTTACAAAGTGGAGGAGATCCCCTATCACTACACAAAATGTGGGGGAGGAGATAAATGCTGTAGTCCCGGTGATGTTTTTATGATAAAAGTTTAAACTAGTGAAAAATACTTAATATATTCAGTTTTATTAGTCATTTTAACAAAGTGTATTTCTGTCTTTGATCTTATAATCTACAGTACAACTTTATAAAATGTGTATAACTTCCAGGTTCTTCTGACATGCTAAAAAATTGATTCACTGTATCACTTGGTTAACTAATTTGGCTGGAAGATATGTCTTGTCATCAAGGGTACTTCAACATGAGCAATTTTTTGAAGTTTCACTGAAATCTTGAGATACTGTTTAGGTTCATTCACAGTTGTGACTATATGACTTGGTAAGGGCCTCAGAGATTACATGTCACATTAAAGTCTTGCTGTTTTTGCTCCCCACATTTAATCACAGATACTGATATCAATAACATGTATTTTGTAAAATTACATCCTACTGCAGTAAGTAGCTGCCAATTTTGTGCCTACAAAACTTATTTTTGATCATGTGACCTTGACGAAAGTTGAAGGTCAAATACAAGCAAGTTTAACAATTTTCCCATGCCTAAGGTATATACAGGGTTCCCAGACTTTTGATAACTGGATTGAAGTCTTTTCAAGGTCAACAACAACAATTCTCAAGGATATATTTTAAGGCACGGCCTCCTTTACCTCCCCTTCTCGCAGTCCGTTCCTCCCCCAATATTCTTTATTGTCACATTTTAACATTTTATAAGCTCATTACAACAATGCTAGTTAACAAATCTAATAATATTTAACATAAACTTAGTTCAAACTAGATCATACTTGCTTTGCTGAGTCTGCCATAGCCTTAAAACTAGATGATGCAAGATGCAGAAGTTGGGCAACAACAAATTCAAGGACTTTTCAAGGATTTTATTCAATTTTGGCCAAATTCAAGGACTTTCAAGGCCTTGAAAATGAAGCAATTTTTTCAAGGATGTGGGAACCCTGATATAACTACCAAATATGGTTAGAAAGGCTCGCCCCAACCTTTCAAGGGATGCTTTAAATTATTCAAGCAAAACACACCCACCCATAGCGCTTCAGTTTAGAGAAAACTTTGTGGTGTATTCCCACACACAGGATGCATTTTATGGTGCGTTCAGAAGTAGGTTGTGAGCCCGTGCACACCACTCGTGAGTTGGTACCTACCAGTGGAAAGTATTGACCGTTCTTAACAATTCACCACCTGTGTGTTTATGTGTGGATGTAAACAAGCACAAATGACAAAGAGAAAGAAATAAAAGAAATCAAAATATTTCGTTATCCGCCATGCAAATGATGCATATTTCATTTGTGAAACCTTTTCCAATGTTATTTATCAAAATCCAGAATACCGAAACACTTTATTTAACATGGTTTTTTATATCGAAAGCACATGTATCCTCCATCTTTGTTGTCATTAGAGGTGAAGGTCACAAATTGGAAAGTTTCTGGAGGCACCCAACTCACCAGTCGTAAATACCACCTGTGACACAGTTCTTGACAAAGTTACAGGCTCTGAGGTCGTGTTTACAGCCGGTAAGAACACTGCATTATATTATTATCTTGCACAGCAGGAGAGCAGGAAATAACCAAATATTAGTGCTCCTGCTAAAACACTTGAGACTTCTAATATGGCCACTAACTGCTGATAAATCTATGCAAGAATGGCAAGATTTCCCAGCAATAAAACTGAGGATGATATTCCTTTTCATGTCATTGTGTCATTTCAATGATGGTTGTTAATTATTTAACTAGAGGATCGCTCGCAAAAAAAAAAGATAATGTTTTTGCATAGCAAAAACAAAGCCTCCCGAAAAGGATATAAAGGTGAGTGCTAAAGTATTAAGAAAATGCTTCGTTTCTAGCCTTATACTGTTGTGGCAACCAAAGTCACCGCAGTCTGCTCTATCTAGCACGGTTTTCAAGATATAAGCATTTTTGTGTTTTGCAAAAAATAAAAAAATTAAAAATGTCCGCTATATTTGGCGAGACAAAAATATTTTGAAAATTGGCATGGCTACTCTGCAGAGATACCCAGCAGGTCCAAAATTTTGTTGAGTTCGCTCCATATAGCACGGTTTTCGAGATATAAGCATTTTTGTGTTTTGCAAAAACTTTGAAAATTCAAAATGGCCACCATTTTTGGGGAGACAAAAATTTTTGTCAAGACCACTGCCGTGGTGTGTATCTCCCGCGAGCATTAAAGCAGAAGAAATAGCTTTTCCGAGATATTCACAATTTTTCATTTTCGTGTGTGAAAGGTCTTCCAAAAGTAGGTGAATGAGTTATTTGAGAAAAATTGGCTATCTGCAATACTATTAAGGGATAATTCACATTTACTCATTTTGAGTAGGTGAATAATTATCTATGGGTCTGAAACTTCACCAAGTGAAAGCTCTCCCAAAAGTAGGTGAATGAGTTATTTGAGAAAAATTGGCTATCTGCAATACTTTTAGAGATAATTCGCATTTACTCATTTTGAGTAGGTGAGTAATTAGCTATGGGTCTGAAACTTCACCATGTGAAAGCTCTCCCACAAGTAGATGAATGAGTTATTTGATAAAAATTGGGTATCCGCAATACTTTTACAGATAATTAGCATTTACTCATTTTGAGTAGATAAATAATTAGCTATGGGTCTGAAACTTCACCATGTGAAAGCTCTCCCAAAAGTAGGTGAATGAGTTATTTGAGAAAAATTGGCTATCTGCAATACTTTTAGAGATAATTCGCATTTACTCATTTTGAGTAGGTGAGTAATTGGCTATGGGTCTGAAACTTCACCATGTGAAAGCTCTTCCAAAAGTAGATGAATGAGTTATTTGAGTAAAATTGGCCATCTGCAATACTTTTAGAGGTAATTCGCATTTACTCTTTTTGAGTAGGTGAGCAATTAGCTATGGGTCTGAAACTTCACCAAGTGAAAGCTCTTTGGGATAGCTGCTCTGCAGAGATACCCTGAAGATAAAAAATTTCGTCGAAATCGCTCTATGTAGCACGGTTTTCGAAATATTAGCATTTTTGTGTTTTGCAATTTTTGCGCAAAAATTCGAAAATTCAAAATGGCTGCCATTTTTGGCAAGATAAAATTTTTTTGAAAATTGGCATGGCTACTCTGCAGATACCCTGTGGGTCAAAAATTTCGTCGAAATCGCTCTATCTAGCACGGTTTTCGAGATATAAGCATTTTTGTGTTTTGCAATTTTGCGAAAAATTCGAAAATTCAAAATGGCCGCCATTTTTTGCGAGAAATTTTTTGTTTGAAAATTGGCATGGCTACTCTTCAGAGATACCCTGCGGGTCAAAAATTTCGTCGAAATCGCTCTATCTAGCACGGTTTTCGAGATATAAGCATTTTTGTGTTTTGCAATTATTGCGAAAATTTCGAAAATTCAAAATGGCCGCCATTTTTGGCGAGACAAAATTTTTTTGAAAATTGGCATGGCTACTCTGCAGATATACCCGGTGGGTCAAAAATTTCGTCGAAATCGCTCTATCTAGCAGGGTTTTCGAGATATAAGCATTTTTATGTTTTGCAATTTTTGCGAAAAATTCGAAAATTCAAAATGGCCGCCATTTTTGGCGAGACAAAAATTTTTTTCAAAATTGGGATAACTACTCTGCAGAGATACCCTGCGGGTCAAAAATTTCGTCGAAATCGCTCTATCTAGCACAGTTTTCGAGATATAAGCATTTTTGTGTTTTGCAATTTTTGCGAAAATTTCGAAAATTCAAAATGGCCGCCATTGTTGGCGAGACAAAAATTTTTTGAAAATTGGGAAAAGTACTCCATAGAGATATCCTGCGGGTCAAAAATTTTGTCGAAATAGCTCTATCTAGCACGGTTTTTGAGATATAAGCATTTTTGTGTTTTGCAATTTTTGTGAAAATTTCGAAAATTCAAAATGGCCGCCATTTTGGGCGAGACAAAAATTTTTTGAAAACTGCTCTGCAGAGATACCCTGCGGGTCAAAAATTTCGTCGAAATCGCTCTATCTAGCACGGTTTTCGAGATATAAGCATTTTTGTGTTTTCCTTATTTGGAAAATTCGTAATGATTAATTAATCATTAATTACTCGGCCATTTCTTGACCAATCAATGCCAAAATCTAATGATTTCCAGATTTTAATAGAATGAATGTATTTGCCAAGTTTCAGGTGAATTGATAAAATTCCTTTCAAGTTATCATCCGGACAAGCTTCCCCATCGAAAAAAGACATTTTTGGTCATGTGACCTCTCTGATTGGTTGAAATGTCACTGCAGCATATTCAAAAAAATTCCCCAAGGCTACTGCCTAAACCTGCCAAATTTGAAAAGAATCCGCCTAACGGTTACAGAGTTATAAGGAAAACAAAATGCGGAGCCGGCGGAGCCGACAGAGGAGCCGCCGGAGCCTGAAGCTCTCCCATACACAAACTAAAAAATAATTGTTCATATTGAAAGGGACACAAAATAACAATATACCTTTTCATGTAAAGTTTATTTGCATAACCTATTCAAACCTAAGAGAAGTGGTATTTATTTATTTCAATGAAAAGTTTTATTTCTTTTTATCCGAATAAAAATAGGTACAGTTTTTAAAGCAATGATAATTTTCTACTGGCAAAAAACAGGCTTTTTTTGTGTGAATGATAAACACAGATATTGAAAATTTAAACATTTTTAAAATCATTGTTTACTTATACTTTCATTTTGGCTTTTTTACTTCTTGATGAGATGACTAATCTAACTTGTATGATTTTTCAAAGATATTACAATCTCTTTTAAAAATACCTATTTAAACATGATACCAATTCTATCAACAGATTTAAAACAAGACCACTGCCGCGGTATGTATCTCCCGCCGAGTACCGCAGGGGAAGAAATACTACATTGAAATTTTTCCCCTTTGCATAGGACACTGTTGCACCATCCTGCAGGTCGAAAATTCGCTTGAAATCGCTCTATCTGTTACGCTTTTTGAGATATTGACACTTTTCCATTTTCAGCAAAAATCCAAGATGGCCGCCGAAAGTGGCGAAAAATGAAATTTTTCCCCTTTGGACAGGACACTCTTGTATCACACTGCGGGTCAAAAATTCGCTCGAAATCGCTCGATCTCTTACGGTTTTCGAGATATTGACACTTTTTCATTTTCCGCAAAAATCTAAGATGGCCGCCAAAAGTGGCGAAAATTGAAATTTTCCCCCTTTGCACAGAAGACTCTTGTACCACCCTGCAGGTCAAAAATTTGCTCGAAATCGCTCTATCTCTTACGGTTTTCGAGATATTGACACTTTTCTATTTTCCGCAAAAATCCAAAATGGCCGCCAAAAGTGGCGAAAATCGATATTTTTCCCCTTTGCACAGGACACTCTTGTGCTACCCTTCTGGTCAAAAATTCGCTTGAAATCGCTCTATCTCTTACGGTTTTAGAGATATTCACACTTTTCCATTTTCCGCAAAAATCCAAGATGGCTGCCAAAAGTGGTGAAAATTGAAATTTTACCCCTTTGCACAGGACATTCTTGTACTACCTTGCAGGTCAAAAATTCGCTCGAAATCACTCTATCTCTTATGGTTTTCGAGATATTCACACTTTTTCATTTTTTTCCGCTAAAATCCAAGATGGCCGCCAAAAGTGGCGAAAATTGAAATCTATCCCCTTTGGATAGGACACTTTTGTACTACCCTGAAGGTCTAAATGCAATAGTTTTCAAGTTACAAGTGATTTCACTCATGATGGAAGTTACTGAAAAATCCAAAAGTAGCTATTACTCACTTATCTATTGAGATAGACACCCAAGTTACTCACCATGTTGTTGCTGTGGGTAAAAGTAGGTGAATAACATATTTTAACAAAACGCTCTAAATACAGTATTTTTCAAGTTATAATCGATTTAGTGCATGATTTCATTAATTTTAATGCATTAAAAATTATTTTAATAATTCATAAAAAACTTTAGCATGTGAAATATCTCCAAAATGTAGGTGAATGAGTTATTTGAGAAATACTGGCTATCTGCAATACTTTTAGTGATAATAGGCAATTACTCATTTTGAGTAGGTGATTAATTAGATATGGATCTGAAAGTTCACTAATTGAAAGTTCTCCCAAAATATAGGTGAAGTGAGTTATTTGAAAAATACTGGCTATCTGCAATACTTTTAGAGATAATTCGCATTTACTCATTTTGAGTAGGTGAGTAATTACCTACAGGTTTGGAACTTCACCATGTGAAAGCTCTTCCAAAAGTAGATGAATGAGTTATTTGATAAAAATTGGGTACCCACAATACTTTTAGAGATGATTAGCATTTACTCATTTTGAGTAGGTGAGTAATTACCTATAGGTCTGAAACTTCACCATGTGAAGGCTCTTTCAAAAGTAGATGAATGAGTTATTTGAGAAAAAATTGGCTATCTGCAATACTTTTAGAGATAATTCTCATTTACTCATTTTGAGTAGGTGAGTAATTAGCTATGGGTCTGAAACTTCACCATGTGACAGCTCTTCCAAAAGTAGATGAATGAGTTATATGAGAAAAATTGACTATCTGCAATACTTTCAGAGATAATTAGCATTTACTCATTTTGAGTAGGTCAGTAATTAGCTACAGATCTGAAACTTCACCAAGTGAAAGCTCTCCTAAAAGTATATGAATGAGTTATTTGACAAAAATTGGCTATCTTCTATACTTTTAGAGATAATTCGCAGTTACTCATTTTGAGTAGGTGAGTTACTACATATGGGTCTGAAACTTTGCCATGTGAAAGCTCTTCCAAAAGTAGATGAATGAGTTATTTGAGAAAAATTGGCTATCCGCAATACTTTTAGAGAGAATTCGCATTTACTCATTTTGAGTAGGCGAATAAGTAGCTATGGGTCTGAAACTTCACAATGTGAAAGCTCTTCCAAAAGTAGATGAATGAGTTATTTGAGAAAAATTGGCTATCTGCAATACTTTTAGAGATAATTAGCATTTACTCATTTTGAGTAGGTGAGTAATTAGCTACGGGTCTGAAACTTCAAGTGAAAGCTCTCCCAAAAGTAGGTGAATGAGTTATTTGAGAAAAATTGGCTACCTGCAATACTTTTAGAGATAATTCGCATTTACTCATTTCGAGGAGGTGAGTAAGTAGGCCAAAGTTCACCAAACCATTTTCCCTTTAGCATAGGATACTCTAGTACTACCCTGTGGTTCAAAAATTTGCTCGAAATTTCTCTATCTCTTACAGTTTGAGAGATATTTCTGATTTTTCATATTTTCACTAAAAGTAGCAATAAAGTAGCCATTACTCACTTGTACATTGAGCAACAGTTGTGAAACTTAAATATGTTACAGTTCACAAAAAAGTACATGAACAACATATTTGAGAGAAATTGTGTAGCTGCAATACTTTTGAAGATATAAGCAATTTACTCATTATGGTTATCATTAAAAATTGAAAAAGTAGCTATTACTCACTTAGCTATAGAGATACACTTCCAAACCACTGGCCATGTTGTAGCAGTGGAGAAAGTAGCTGAACAACATATTGGAACAAAATTGTGTAGCTGCAATACTTTTAAAGATATAAGCCATTTACTCATTGACAGTTAAAAGTCATATAATTATATTAGGTAAAAGCGCTATTACTCACTCAAAAGTAGGCCAAAGTTCACCAAACTTTTTCCCCCTTAGCAATAGGATACTCTAGTACTACCCTGTGGGTCAAAAGTTTGCTCGAAATTGCTCTATATCTTACGGTTTGAGAGATATTTCTGATTTTTCACATTTTCACTAAAAGTAGCAATAAAGTAGCCATTACTCACTTGTACATTGAGCAACAGTTGTGAAACTTAAATATGTTACAGTTCACAAAAAAGTACATGAACAACATATTTGAGAGAAATTGTGTAGCTGCAATACTTTTGAAGATATAAGCAATTTACTCATTATGGTTATCATTAAAAATTGAAAAAGTAGCTATTACTCACTTAGCTATAGAGATACACTTCCAAACCACTGGCCATGTTGTAGCAGTGGAGAAAGTAGCTGAACAACATATTGGAACAAAATTGTGTAGCTGCAATACTTTTGAAGATATAAGCCATTTACTCATTATGGTTATCATTAAAAAGTGAAAAAGTAGCTATTACTCACTTAGCTACGGAGATACACTTCCAAACTACTGACCATGTTGTAGCAGAGGAGAAAGTAGCCGAACAACATATTGGAACAAAATTGTGTAGCTGCAATACTTTTGAAGATATAAGCCATTTACTCATTATGGTTATCATTAAAAATTAAAAAAGTAGCTATTACTCACTTAGCTATGGAGATACACTTGCAAACTACTGACCATGTTGTAGCTGTGGAGAAAGTAGCTGAACAACATATTGGAACAAAATTGTGTAGCTGCAATACTTATGAAGATATAAGCCATTTACTCATTATGGTTATAATTAAAAATTGACAAAGTAGCTATTACTCACTTAGCTATGGAGATACAGTTCCAAACTACTGACCATGTTGTAGCTGTGGAGAAAGTAGCTGAACAACATATTAGAACAAAATACTGTAAATTTGAAAATTTTAATTACTTAAATGTAGCTTTTATAAGCTACAAGCTTACCATGTGGGACTTAATGCTGATCTCGGGTTGCCACACCCGGGGCCAACGTCTTAGAAAAAAAGATCGTTCTTGTTAGCCACCGGATATACTGGTAGTTGTCGTCACGTGATAACTTCTGACCAATCGTCCTACTTTCTCGTTGAAATTTTTTAAACCTACCCCTCAGCTGTAAACAGCGGGGAGGCAGGGTGGGACTCTTCTAAGTCCCACATGGTAAGCTTGTAGCTTATAAAAGCTACATTTAAGTAATTAAAATTTTCAATTTTATTACGCTACAATAGCTTACCATGTGGGACTTAATGCTGAATTCAACCGCCCGGTGGCGGGATTACAGCTGAGACTGGAAGGAATGTCATTTTTTCTAAGATTTTGAGTTAATATGTATAGAATAGTGCCAGAAATACCAGTCTGAGTCCCATTTACAGTGCCCCGATCCCGAAGGCCGGGCCTGTAACAAGCCAAAAACCTAAGTAAATGAGAGACAGTGCTAAAAACTGTCTAGATGTTTTATTGAAGGACGGGAGTGCAGCAGTGCTCACTCCGAGGTCTAAGGGTCCAAAAGGGGCCCTTCACGTGTGACTGACCAACCCAGAGGTTGGGAATCTCATAAAATTTTTACAACCTGAATATGAGATTAATGACAACTAAATAAGTCCTTAATAGAAAATACTTGATAATTAAAGGATAAAATGACCTTACCCGTAACATCTTGAAGGTAGAGGAATACCTAGATCCTGGGAAAGACTCCTGAAGACTTGGTTGTTGCGGATGTGCCCCCCCCCCCCCTTTTTTCTTTCCGAGGACAACTGGTCTGAGGGGAAGGATCTAGGACTTGTTGTGCAGCCACTACGGGTCCCAGGTACAAATTGTTGTCGGTGTCCGACCAAGTAAGGTCTTTTAGGTAAAAATTTGTAAATGTGTTGTGAGCTTTCCAGTGACAGGCTTGCATGATTTGGTCCACCGATACCCCACCGTAAAAGGCCTTAGAGGCCGCGAAGGCCCGGATGCCATGCGCTTTGACTTGGACCAAGTCCAAGGCTTGTTGATCTGCTTGTTTGTAACAAAGTAAAATGGTTTGTTTCAACCATGAAGAGAGTGTAGCGGGTCTGATGTCTGAGGTATGTCCTTTCTTAAAGGAGATGAAAAGGAGAGAACGAGACCCTCTCAGGTCTTTAGTTCGATCCAAATAAAACCTCAGGGCCCGTACGGGACACAGGGTCCTGTCTTCTTTAAACTGTCTATCCACAATGGTAGTCAGAGCAGGGATAGTCACCGGAGACACACTTTGAGAACCTTCTCTTGCTAGTTCGTTTTTGGCTATGAAATCAGAAGAAGGGAACAAGGCAACCTTTTCCCATTGGCCTAAATTAGCTACTTTGTTAGCGACCCAGGCATGGATTTCGCTGCGGCGCTTGCCGGAGGCCAAGGCTAGCAAGAAAGCAGTTTTTAAAGTGAGATGTTTGAGGTCTGAGTCTTTCATGGGCTCAAAAGGTGCTTTGGTGAGCTCGTTAAGGACAACAGAAAGGTTCCACTTGGGTAAGTTTCTGGAACTTTTAGGACGATCCCTGTGAAAACTGGAGAGTAACCTATGAAGGTCTACATTGTGTGCAATATGTTGGGCCGTTGGGCCCAAAGTGTCAACGATTGCAGTCCTGTAACCATCAATGGTCGAGGGGCGTCTGTTTAGGTCTTGGTACAGGTACATGAAGAAATCTGAGATTTGTTTCACAGATGGAGTGGAGAAATCCACCGAATTTTCTCTGCACCATTTTTCAAAAAGGGCCCACTTTGACTTGTAGATGGTCCTTGTTGATGACCGCTGAGGGGCAGCAATTCTCTCTGCCACCTCCACAGAGAAGCCTTGTTCTTGGAGTTGTCCGCTCCTAGACACCAGGCGTGGAGGTTCAGGTGCTGGGGGTTGTTGTGGAACACCAGCTTGTGGGACTGTTTGAGTAGGGTTGTTGACACTGGGAGTTGCAGTGGGATCTCTGTTGAGAGCTGCACTAGGTCCCAAAACCAGGGCATCCCTGGCCAGCCTGGGGCTATTACGATGATCAGGCACTGGCATTGCCTGATCTTTTGGATCACCTTGTGAAGGAGAGCCGTAGGAGGGTACGCATATGCTGTGAGGTTGGTCCAGTTTATGTTCAGAGCATCTATGTCCCAGGCCTTTGGGTCTGGGATAGGAGACACGTATAGAGGGAGTTTGTGGTTCAGGTGAGTGGCAAACAAGTCTACATGAGGGGTGAACCACTTCTGGCAGATCTGTTTGAAGACCTGTGGGTGCAGAGACCATTCGGTTGACTGCACTTGGTTGGACCTGGATAGCAGGTCGGCCATCACATTCAGGCACCCTGGAATGTGCCTGGCTTTCAATGTTATGTGATAGTGATGGCACCAGGTCATGATCTTCCACAGGAGAGCACACATCTCTGCCGAGTGTGTTCCTCCTTGTTTGTTGATGTAGGCTACCACTGTTGAGTTGTCCGTCGCGATCAACACTGTTTGATTCTGGCACTGGTCCTTGAAGTCTCGAAGGGCCAGGGAGACCGCCTTCAATTCTAGGACATTTATGTGAAGCCTTTTTTCCCGATCTGACCACAGACCCTTGGTAAAGTTTTGGTCTAAGTGAGCGCCCCAACCTTCGTTTGAGGCGTCGGTAAAGAGTTGGATACTGTGGTCTTTGGGATGAAGGTCTGCACCTTTCATCACCTTGGAGGGATTTTGCCACCAATCTAGGTGGGCTGCAATGGTTTCTGTCCAGGGAAGGAGGTTGTCCAGCGACTGAGGATATCTCCAGTGCTCCTTGAGATGAAACTGAAAGGGCCTCATGTGAAGGCGTCCCTCCGGGACCATTTTCTCCGTTGAGGCTAGCAACCCAATTAGAGACATCAAACATCTTGCAGTCAAAACACGTTTTGACTTGAGTCGTAGGATCAAATCCTGAAGTTTGAGCCATCTCTCTTGAGTGGGTTTTACAAGGGCTGAATCGAGGTGGTATTCGTAGCCCACGAACGAAAACACCTGTGTAGGTTTCAGTTCTGACTTTTCCTGATTTATTATCCATCCCAAGGACTGAGTCAGGTCTACTACTGCCTGAGTGTTCACTTGTGCTTCCTCCTGAGACTGGGACCTGATCAGCCAGTCGTCCAGGTATTGGTGAATTCTGAGTCCTCTTGAGAGGGCCATTAGTTTCACTTCCTTTACGATCATAGTAAAGACCTGGGGGGCTGTAGCTAGTCCGAACGGGAGGGAGGTGAATTGGAACACCTGAGCCTTGTAGCAAAACCTTAGGTATTTCCTTGAGCTTGGGTGGATGGGGATATGCAGGTAGGCGTCCGACAGATCTATCGACGATACCCACTCCCCTGGAATCAGGGAGGTCCTGATGGACTCTGGAGTTTCCATTTTGAACTTTTCTACGTGTAGAAAAGTATTGAGCCTGCTTAAGTCTATGACTGGCCTCCACCTTTGGTGAGGCTTGGGTACTAGGAACAGGCGACTGTAAAACCCGAGAGATTTTACATTGTCTACCCTTTCGATAGCGTTCTTTGACAGGAGAGACTGGATACAAGTAGCCAAGGCTTGGTCTTTTGGTTGGGCCTTGTACTCTGACAGAATCAGAGGAAATCTGATCAAGTTTGGCTTTGAACGGAATGGCAGAACGTAGCCATTGGTGATAATGTTTAACACGTTTTGAGAACATTTGTTTGTGAGCCAGTCTCTCCTGAAAGAATGGAGGCGACCTCCTACTGGTGGACTGAGTGAGGCTTTGGAGGAGTCATTGGGGAGGGGGGTTTCCACGCCCCCTTCCTCTATTGTGGGGTCGAAAACGACCCCTGGAGCCTCTGAAGTTGGATTTTCCTCTTCCCGAAGGAAAGGACTGGTTACTGCTTTGAGAGGTATTGCCCCCATAGGGGCGTTTCCTGTAGGAGCCTCTTTTCCTGTGGGGACCACGAAAGGGCTTATTCTGGTAGGGTGCAAAACCCTGAGAATCTTTTGAGGTGCCTTTTTTGAGAAGGAAGTCCTCACCTTCCTTCACTAATTGAGACTCGAACAAGGAAGAGTCCCAAAAGGACGAGTTCCTGAGTTCTTGACGTCTCGTTTCTCCTAATTGAGGATGTAATAGAGTCATCTCGGCTTCTCGCCTGAGTAAGCCGGTATTAGCCATAGAGTATAATTCCCTCTGCAAAATATGGGCTAGAGATTTGCTGAGACAAGTGAGGGCCCTGTGTTGAACAAGTACTGTCTTGTTCCAAAAATCTAAGTAGTCAGCTACTTCCTCATATCCGCGCTTTGCCGCTTTCTCAGGATTGGCACCTTTCTGAATCTGAGATTTAATCTTCTTGACGGTAGACTTAATGCTATGTTGGCATTTTTCCAATGAAGCATTGCAAGAAGATGAGGTTTTGGCAAATGCAGCGGTGAAGTTGAGGGTAGAGATGTTTTGTCTAGCCTGAAGTTCTAGCTCCTTGAGAACTGGCAGGGGAACTCTGGCTACTGGGGGCCCAGAAGGTCTAGGAGTAATACAGATCTTAGCAAAGTCTGTATTCAACTCCTGAATTTTGTCCTGAAAAGTTGGTTGTCCCACCTTGTACCACTTGGAAGTTGAGGGAGGAGGCTTGACATATTTTCCCTCAGATAAGTTGGCAGCCTTAAAGTCATGTTGGAATTTATCAAAGGCGTCCTTGATAACTGAGCTAAGTGGAAGAATAGAGGAGGGACCTCTAGGTCTGAGCTCTTGACGGCCTTTTTCATCATCCAGACCCAACACTGAGGTGGAAGACCTGGGCATAGATTCCCTGGGGTCAGGGAGAGACAAAATACGCCTGAAGGTATCCACTTCCTCAGAGTATTGGGAGGGCATGTCAGACAAAGCTACTGCTCTATAATAAGGGGGGTCTGGATCATGTTGTGGGAGGTCTTGGTCAGAAGCTACTCCTGAGGGCTGAGCCCTAGAGGGCTTAGAAGACCTGTGTCTGGCTACAGGGGAGTGATCCTCCTCTGAGGAAAATGACACATATCTAGATCTTGATTTATGTTTGCTCTTGTCAGAGTGCTTTTTGGATCTAGAAGAAGGGATCCGAGGTTCATCGGAATCTTCATTTAGTTGGTCCGAGGCAGAGCTCGGGTCAACTGGCTGCTTATGGCTTTGCTTTTTGTGAGAGTACGAAACCTCTTCGGGATGACCTTCAGAGGGGGCAACGTACTGATCCGAGGAAGGTTGAGTAGATACTAGACGAGGAGGAAGAGTTGGACCGTAGTCCACATCCATATCCTCGCTTGGAACGTTAGTACCAGATCTCGGATGGGGCAAATCCAGAGGGGCAGCAGAAGTACTGGACAAGCCAGGTTTTGAAGCAAGAGTCGAGGACTGTGTCTCGACTTTCTGTTTTACAGCCAACTCCTCTCGGAGTGACTGAAAAGCTTCCAACATGGAACCCATTTGCTGCTGTAAGTGTATATCCAGAGGGGCAGCAGAAGTACTGGACAAGCCAGGTTTTGAAGCAAGAGTCGAGGACTGTGTCTCGACTTTCTGTTTTACAGCCAACTCCTCTCGGAGTGACTGAAAAGCTTCCAACATGGAACCCATTTGCTGCTGTAAGTGTATATTTAAGGAATCACCGAGTGATTTCTCTAAATTTTTCTGGATTTTATTTTGCAAAGCTGTACCAGGGGTGGGTGGGACGGTTTTTGCTGGCGTTTTCAAAGACAGGGAACTGAAGGCAAGAGGTTGTGGACGGGGGGGTGAGGTAAAGAGGCTATCAGCAGCACACTCGAGGTCTGCATTGGACCCAGTGAAAGAGTCCCCGTCGCCTTCACCCAAAAGATCTAGTTCATCTTTGGAACTAGTTGTCGCTTTCTGCTTTTTCAAATACCGTTTCCGGTTTTGGATTTTCTGTAGTTGCTCATCTGTAAAAGACGTGCAAATTTCGCAAGGGGTTTCAAAGGTGACACAGGGGTCATCTCCCTTGCCAGCCTCCCTACAGGTAGGGCAGAAATTATGTGTATCAAAATTAAAGCAGAAATGGCGGCATTTCTGCGCTCTCGGTTTGTCTTTATTTGCTTGATGTGTAGACATTTTGAACGCAATAAAAGACGTAGAATGTATTAGCCTGAACCGAGGAAAACTCAAAACACGCGACAGCAATAAAAATACTTATCCTGTGAAAATGAAACTTTAACAGAATGATCTATAATATATATTACAAGAAATATGCAAATATTAGCCTCCAACAATAAGTAAAGTCTGAGAAATAAATGAAAATGTCTGTATATTTA
The DNA here is from genome assembly GCA_964017235.1 of Sabellastarte sp. h YS-2021. NCBI lineage: Eukaryota > Metazoa > Annelida > Polychaeta > Sabellida > Sabellidae > Sabellastarte > Sabellastarte sp. h YS-2021. Next base: position 62,629,421 of record OZ024938.1, read on the forward strand.
CAAACTGCTACCAGTCAATCGTGGCCAACGAGAAAGTAGGACGATTGGTCAGAAGTTATCACGTGACGACAACTACCAGTATATCCGGTGGCTAACAAGAACGATCTTTTTTTCTAAGACGTTGGCCCCGGGTGTGGCAACCCGAGATCAGCATTAAGTCCCACATGGTAAGCTATTGTAGCGTAATAAAAGCAATAGTTTCAGAGTTATAAGCCATATAATTATATTAGCTAAAATAGCTATTACTCACTCAAAAGTAGGCCAAAGTTCACCAAACCCCAAAAATATTGAAGAGCAAAAAAATTCATTAGGACTTGTGATTTACCAAAAATGTGTAACTGTAGCTGCAATACTTTTGAAGATATAAGCCATTTACTCATTATGGTTATCATTAAAAATTGAAAAAGTAGCTATTACTCACTTAGCTATGGAGATACACTTGCAAACTACTGACCATGTTGTAGCTGTGGAGAAAGTAGCTGAACAACATATTGGAACAAAATTGTGTAGCTGCAATACTTATGAAGATATAAGCCATTTACTCATTATGGTTATAATTAAAAATTGACAAAGTAGCTATTACTCACTTAGCTATGGAGATACACTTCCAAACTACTGACCATGTTGTAGCTGTGGAGAAAGTAGCTGACCAACATATTAGAACAAAATACTGTAAATGCAATAGTTTCAGAGTTATAAGCCATATAATTATATTAGCTAAAATAGCTATTACTCACTCAAAAGTAGGCCAAAGTTCACCAAACCCCAAAAATATTGAAGAGCAAAAAAATTCATTAGGACTTGTGATTTACCAAAAATGTGTAACTGTAGTAGTTTCAGAGAAAACTGCGTGACACACGCACGCACGCACCCACGCACGTACACACGCACATGGTGCAAATTATAATCTCCCTCCGGCGAGCCGGGCGGGAGATAAAAAAAATGTTTAATGTCAAAACAAAGAAATCAGTCCCTGGATCCAGACACCTAGACATAAATATTTCCCTTTCCCAACAGTTACTTCCCTTTTCTTTTTGAACTGTGTTGGGTTAAACTTTACACTCTGTGAATATGTGGACGTCCATATCTTTTGGGGAGACTGGTTTGTAATGAGAAAACTTTTGCTCATGGAAGTGTCTCTATCGGGTTATACTACAGTTAATTATAAAGTAATAGAAATAATAGTTTAATAGAAAAGTAACAGACTGGATTCATGTAATACTATTAGATTGAAAAATTTCACATGTAATAGTAATAGTTTGAAATTCTATCTATCAGTCTATTATATCTATAACTTTCTATATCTTTTCTATTACAGTTTCACTTTTTGTCATTTTTCATGTAATATCTTCTGAATGAGGAGGCTACAGGAACAAATAACTTTAAAATTCTTATAAGTTGTGAATTAATAGTTACATACATGCTGATTTTAAAATCAGTTGATGAATTTGCTTACTGAAAAAGAAGTGATAGCTTTTGAACATAGTTATAGAATACAGGTTCTGTTGATTAACTATATTTCACTATTAATGTTATTAATTTAAAAGTCCTTTAACAGAATATAGTGCCTTTAATTTGACAAGTTTTATAATACATGTATATACATTTCAAAAACATGACTTTCAAAAGTAATTTTAGCAAAAGACTGAGTAGTATTTTGCAATAAATTTTAAAATATACTTACTGGGTCAATTCAACTGCCTTTAAAGCTTACATGAAAGGTAAAGTTTAATGTCATACTAAACTTTGTTGAATAAACATTTCAGATAATTATCCACCAGCATGGTCATCCTCCCCTGGCAGGTGGTTGCTGGGTTACTACTTTGATAGGTTTAAGGGCTATCCCTTTTCAGATCTTCATCAATTTGCACTATACAAATGTTTCTTTTTGTATTACATTATAATTAATAAGTACCAAGAGACTGAATGGAACTAGATTACACCGACTCAACACCAACATATCCCCAGACAGACCATCTCTCCAGCCACAGGCATTCATTGTGTATTTTTGTAGGGGAACAGACTAAAGTCCTCCTGACACAACCCCTGCTTTTCTTCAAATGTAGGACATAAGCCCCCCTTCAAATATGAGGGGGTAGGGCAAAAGCCCACCCCCTCTCATTTTCCAAGGGGTAGGGCAAAGTCCACCCCTTGTTACATATATGTTACTTTATATGTATGTATTAACATTTAAAGTACGGGAACGGATGTTTATTGATCTATTTATAGACTGGGGGAATCCCTCTAGGCTAACCCCAGTGATGCTATTAATAGATTTCGGGAAACCCTATAAGCTACCTGTAGGTTCTAGAACTTCCTCACTGCCTCTGGTGACAGCTGTTATGTTCTATAAGATTCTAGAATTTCTGTAAGTATATATAAGGAATGTACATCTGACCACAAATGGACTTAGTACTCGCTGGCTATAAGGAAGGTTACTTGTGTCTTAGAACTAATATCAAGTAGATATAAACTATTTGTGTTGTTGTGAACTTTTGCTGGAGTGAACTGGATACAACGTCTGGATAGATTTGCTGTGCTTCAGATATTGTGCATTCATACAACAGGGAGTGGATTTACTGCATTTTGGACATTGTCCATATCTTGGAGCAGACAGTACAGTTGTGCAAACTCTCTGAATATCTCTATACAAACATTTTGTGTGATTGAATATCAAAAGGATAACAGGATAAGGACATCTTGTGTTATCGAACATTGAACAGACCACAGGGTACAGATATCTGTGTGTTAGTGGACATTGGCACAGATCACAGGACAGATCACAGGACTGATCACTGGACAGATTGCTGGATACAGTGGATAAACTTTTAGCTTTTGGTAGTTTCACTATTGTAGCATTGTGTGTACTATTGAGAGCATACCAGTTGACTGTAATCCTTATTTTAATTGTTAAATAAATTTCTTAAGTTTAACTTTTTGTCTTTTCCTGTTGCAACTTAAAAGCGGCCGGTAACTGCTACTGTGCTTGCCCCGTGACCGTAACACCCTACATTGTAATTGCCCCTCTTTTATATTTGAAATTAACCTCTCTCTTAAGTCCTTTGTTACAGTGGCAAAAAGCTTTTATGTATCATAAAAAGGTGTACTCTGTTAGGCTCTGTTAAGGTACCTTAATCTGGTCAAGTTATAATCCATGGTGCCTCTAATTAACAGCTAACATGCACCAGCACATTTGAAAAGACCTGTGAAAATTTGATTAAAGAATGTTTAGATAATATTGATTTTGTTTGATTGCAATTGTATAATTGCAACTATTTCTTGATTACCAATTTTTCCGGATAGCATTTATTTCTAGTCAAATTGTAATTCATGGTACCTCAAAGCAACAGGTAACAGGCATCAGCAGATTTAATAAGCCCTGTGAGAAAGTGATTAAACAATCAAGGTACTATACTGCACTAATATGTGGAATAATAATATTGAAATTTATACTTTTACAATAATAAAAATAAATCAAAATTTTGTATTTCCTTTACTAATGCGAGGGGCTTTGGTTCTATAGAACGGCCTTTTAGTCCTACGGGGGGCTCATGAGGCCAAAATTTTTCACCTGCAAAATATTTCAGGCCAGGAATTCCCATACACTGTTTTTACAATCTGAAGCCCAGGTGGGAGTTATAATAAGGCTATAAGGGTGTTTTAGTATGATGACCCCATTTGACCTTGAAGCAGAGGTCATAGGTCAAATTAAACACCTGGAAAAGATACACATTCCATGACTTCCCATAAGTGGTTTTCACATTCTGAACCCTAGGAGCAATGACAGGGAGATGTAAGGTCTTTTTAATAGGATAATCCCACTTGACATTAAACATTGATACAGTGGCCATTTTGTTTTGGAAACTAGGCCATATTAGTATCAGGCTAGCTTACCTAGCCATGTATTTTTTGTGCAAATTAATTATACTACCTGCAATAGATTTAGAGCATCTTAATGATTTTCAAACAATCAGCTATGGTGGCCATTTTGTTTTTCAAAATGAGACCATATTTTCAGACATGTTTTCAAAGCCATAAATATTCCCTTCAAATTTGGTGGAGATATCGGTATAAATGAATGAGATGTAAAAGTTTCTGTAAAAATGACTGACAGGCCGACAGACTGTACAAAAGGCATTTTACAATCTCCCGCCAGCAACAGATAATATTAAATAATTTTCAACAATCAATGGACCTTTTTTGTTTCCCTTTGATTACATGTTCTAAAATAACTATTTCTTTGAGGTGTCATATTATTAAAGATTTAAAAAGACAAGTAAAACTGATCTGGCATTTGAAGAGATTAAGGTAATGCTCCTTTAAGTACGTAGCTTTACCAGCAATTGTGAGACATGAAAGAAGATCACACAAGTCCCTAATATGTATGATTAAGGGCAGCGTCAGTTGCTTCAAAGATTAACATTTAAATAAATTTAATTTATCATTTTCAAGCAAAAAGTTTACTTTGGAATCATGTGGAAGTGAATTCTGCAAAGTTTAACAGGGAATTTCACACTAGGTTTTGAAAGCTATTTGTACCTATTTCTCTTTTTTTCACAATAAAAGTTCTGACTTTAAATCAGACAACTCTTCTTAAAGTGAGTAAATATGAGACTTAATTCATTAAAGTGAAAAATCAGTGAAAAATACTTACTCTTAGAACATTTTTTCAGCACTTAAAAGCTCATAGAATTTGACAGAAGCATAATGTCTTGTAATTACCTACTGTAAACATATACAGAACACAATCAACAGATAATAGTTATCTTGTAGTAAATTAGATAATTACAAATCTGTTTAGAATAGAATAGAAACATTAATATAGAGCAAAATTGAAGCAAAATCCTTGAATGCACTTCACGCCAAAAAAAAGTCAAAAGTTCATCGCAACCAAATCAAACTTTTTTCTTTAATTGTTATCTTTTCTTTACTTTATAGACATCTGAGTGAAACACACATCCATGAATTTTGTACTTAATTTTTGATTAAGTCACTTGTAAGCCCTATCGGGCTGGACAAACAGTTCTGCAATATATTATTAATACTGTTTTTGTATATTTGTATCTGCATGTGACTATAATAAATATAATATATATGTCGTGACAGAACTTAAAATTTGACAGAATTTTAAATTCTGTCGACAGAACTTAAAATTCTAAGTTCTGTCGACAGAACTTAAAATCCTTGGATTTCATTGGTTTGGAGGGATTTTAAGTTCTGTCGACAGAATTTAAAATCCTGTCGACAGAAATTAAAATCCTGTTGACAGAACTTAAAATCATGTTTATATAGCTGTAATCAGAGAAATTAAATGTAATTTACATAAGTATTTCAAACTTTATTGGTGATATGCAACATTAAACACATATATTATTCACTGAGTTTAGCACTGCAATTACAGTAAAGAAACAGTAAATAAACATAAAGAGACATATATTGAAAAACAAAACCAGCAAACACCTGTATTATGTACATTTTGTTTACAGTCACCACTGACTTAGCACTGTGATCATAGAAAATTTTAGTGAAATTATTGCATGTTAATGTATTATTATAAATGAAAGTGGATGCTAGTAAAGGATCTATGCCAGTAAAGGATCTATTTAATATCTGTCTTATGCATTGCTTTTACTTTTAAATTGGCACAAGTACTGAGCCCCCTTTAAAATATAAAATACTAAATCACTGTAAAAGAAGTTAACAAAATATAGGATATTTATCATGGTTTTAAGTTATGTCAACAGTATTTTAGAATTTTAAGTTCTGTCAAGGTATTTTGACAGAATTTTAAATTCTACTGACAGAATTTAAAATCCTGTTTACAGAATATTGAATTTTAAGTTCTGTCGACAGAACTTAGAATTTTAAGTTCTGTCAAGATATTTTAACAGAATTTTAAATTCTGTCGACAGAATTTCAAATCCTGTCGACAGAACTTGGAATTTTAAGTTCTGTCGACAGCACTTAGAATTTTAAGTTCTGTCGACAGAATTTAAAATTCTGTCAAATTTTAAGTTCTGTCACGACATATACATATTATACAGCTCTTAACATCTTTTAACGATTTCTCCAAACCTTACAGCTCATTCTTAAAGTGAATAAATTTGGGAACTGATTCATTGATTCAAATAACGAAAATCCTCAAATAATATTTATCTGTTACAACATATTTTTCAGCACTTAAAAGCCTCATAGAATTCCAGAGAAATCTTCCAAGATATAATTTTACTGTTTTCTGTTCTGAGTCATATATATTTAATTATCTCCCGCCGGTGGCCGAAGGCCATGGTCGGGAGATTATAAAATGCATTCCATACGTGTGTCTGTTCATTACGTTTTTACATAAACCTTAATATCTCATTCATTTATAAAGATATCTTCAACAAATTTGCAGGGAATGTTTATGGCTACAAAAACCTGTCTATGTAAAATTTTGGCCTCATTTTGAAAAACAAAATGGCCGCTATAGCCAACTGTTTGAAAATCATAAAGGTGCCCTAAATCTTGAAATATTCAAGCTAGCTTCATCAGATTTGCACAAAAGCTATATGGTTAGAAAAGCTGATAGTAATTTTGGCCTAGTTCTAAAAACAAAATGGCCACTATATCACATGTTTAATGAAAAATGGGGTTATCTCCCCTTATATTGCTCCTAGAGGTTCGGAATGTGAAAACAACTTGTAGGAAGTCATGGCCTGGGAATCTTTTCCAGGTGTTTAATTTGACCTTTTACCTTTGCTTCAAGGTTAAATGGAATCATCACACTAAAACATCCTTATCTCTCCCTTATTATTGGTGCTATTGTTTCAGAATGTAAAAACAGACCATGAGAAGTCCTGGCCTGAAAATGTTTGGCCAGAGAACAATTTTGGACTTATTTTGATATAATGCCTTATAAATCAGCTTCTCTCACAACATTGATTTTTTCTGAGAAAAACAGATCACCATAGATCACCAGCATCATATCCATGTAGCAAGAAAAAGAAAAGAAATATAGGGCTAATTATGTATGAAATAAATTGTGAGGTCACAATTATAAGAAACACATACAGAGGAACAATAAATATACCGTATTTATTGTAATAAACGCCCCGGGGCGATGCATTTTTCAAAAGGGGGGGGCGACTATTACAGATAAACAAAATCATATCTCGAGTCCAGTGGCCATGGGCGATAATGGACACTTGCTGCCTTGATCTCGCTTGCTGGCATGTATAATGGCGAGACAGCTTAAAATATTTAAAACAAACCTTAAATCTGAAGAAATTATGTAGTTTTATCTTGTATTTTTGCCGATTTCAATGCGTCTGTGACCAATACCGCCATGTTTTGTTTTTATTTTCTTTATTTCTCGTAAGCGATATTCGCTTGGGAAGTACTAAAATACACCATTTTTCGGAATCCCGGAATCGCAAAGGTGTTGGCTGTTGACAGGGATGTAAAACCCCGAAATATGAATTTTGCAAAGGTAGAGAAGAGGGGGGTGGGGTGGGGGTGGGGCGATTAATAGGGAGGGGGCGTTTATTGCAATAAATACGGTATATAGTGACGTGCTTCTTATAAAACAAGTTAATCTCGTAGGTTGGATGGTTGTCAGTTGTTTCTACAGCCATGCAATAAATAATTTGGGTACCAACTTCTTTCCAGTGGCCATTGCATATTGTCTATGTTATGCAAATACCTGGTCAAGATCTATGTTTTACCGACATTTCAATGGGTACAGCTTCCAGGTTAGCCCATTTTTTACTATATTCAGATGTGCATGTATGTTTGGATGTAAGAGAGGCTTATAAGCAACTTAAAACCTTGTATCTGTGTAGGGTGAGTAATTAACCCATCACAGTGGTTATAGGCACATTGAATGAGGAGTGGGTTAATTAACAATCAAACACAGGGCATCATTTCAGTGCCATTTCAAGTCCAGTGTTTTTCCTGGGACCAGTTTCACGAAGCCTCCTTAAGATAAAGTTCACCTTAAATTTAAGGATTTCCTTGAATTTCACCCTCCTTTAAAAAATCTCATTTCACAAAGCCTCCTTCCTTAAAAGAGACCTTGAAAACTCCCTTGAATTTCGAGGAAGCTAAGGACCTACCTTAAATTTAAGGAAGTGTCCTTCAAAGAATGTTCAATTAATTTAAAGGACATTTGCTCCCACCTTACATTTCAGGGAAGACCTTTGGTAAGGAGAGTTAAAGGAGACTTTATGAAACTGAAAATTATGGTGGCCTTTACTAAAGGACGTCCTTTCCAAAGGAGGCTTCATGAAACTGGCCCCTGCAGTCAGAATGCGCCCCATAACCAGCAGTATATAAGACAAAATTTTAAACACTTTTAAAAGTATTAGATACTCCACTGCATGACAACTACATAATTATTAGAGACAGAATAATTGAGTGCTTGAACACAACCATTTTATTACATAAAATCTCCCACTAAAATAAAAATAGGCCAAGGCCTGCTGCTTACTGGCGACCCGCATGTTGTTGTGTTTTTCCATTTTTTGCGAAAATTCAAAATGGCCGCCATTTTTGGGGAGGGGAAAATTTTTTGAAAATTAACAATAGTACATTCCTCTTATACCCTGTGGGTCGAAAATTTCGACGAAATGGCTCTATCTCGCACGGTTAAGGAGATACAAGCAATTTTGTATTTTTCCATTTTTTGCGAAAATTCGAAAATTCAAAATGGCCGCCATTTTTGGGGAGGGGAAAATTTTTTGAAAATTGCCTATAGTACATTTCTCTTATACCCTGTGGGTCGAAAATTTCGACGAAATCGCTCTATCTCGCACGGTTAAGGAGATAGAAGCAATTTTGTGTTTTTCCATTTTTGGCGAAAATTCAAAATGGCCGCCATTTTTGGGGAGGGGAAAATTTTTTGAAAATTGCCAATAGTACATTCCTCTTATACCCTGTGGGTCGAAAATTTCGACGAAATTGCTCTATCTCGCATTTTTGGCGAAAATTCAAAATGGCCGCCATTTTTGGGGAGGGGAAAATTTTTTGAAAATTGCCAATAGTACACTCCTCTTATACCCTCTGGGTCGAAAATTTCGACAAAATGGCTCTATCTCGCACGGTTAAGGAGATACAAGCAATTTTGTGTTTTTTCCATTTTTGGCGAAAATTCGAAAATTCAAAACGGCCGCCATTTTTGGGGAGGGGAAAATTTTTTGAAAATTAACAATACTACAGTCCTCTTATACCCTGTGGGTCGAAAATTTCGACGAAATCGCTCTATCTCGCACGGTTAAGGAGATAGAAGCAATTTTGTGTTTTTCCATTTTTGGCGAAAATTCAAAATGGCCGCCATTTTTGGGGAGGGGAAAATTTTTTGAAAATTAACAATAGTACACTCCTCTTATACCCTGTGGGTCGAAAATTTCGACGAAATTGCTCTATCTCGCACGGTTAAGGAGATACCAGCAATTTTGTGTTTTTCCATTTTTGGCGAAAATTCGAAAATTCAAAATGGCCGCCATTTTTGGGGAGGGGAAAATTTTTTGAAAATTGCCAATAGTACATTCCTTTTATACCCTGTGGGTCGAAAATTTCGACGAAATCGCTCTATCTAGCACCGTTTCTAATAAAATTCAAAATGGCCGCCATTTTTGGGGAGGGGAAAATTTTTTGAAAATTGCCAATAGTACACTTCTCTTATACCCTCGGGGTCGAAAATTTCGACGAAATGGCTGTATCTCGCACGGTTAAGGAGATACAAGCAATTTTGTGTTTTTCCATTTTTGGCGAAAATTCGAAAATTTTTTGGGGAGGGGAAATTTTTTTGAAAATTAACAATACTACATTCCTGTTATACCCTGTGGGTCGAAAATTTCGACGAAATCGCTCTATCTCGCACGGTTAAGGAGATAGAAGCAATTTTGTGTTTTTTCATTTTTGGCGAAAATTCGAAAATTCAAAATGGCCGCCATTTTTGCGGAGGGGAAAATTTTTTGAAAATTGCCAATAGTACATTCCTCTTATACCCTGCGGGTTGAAAATTTCGACGAAATTGCTCTATCTCGCACGGTTAAGGAGATACCAGCAATTTTGTGTTTTTCCATTTTTGGCGAAAATTCGAAAATTCAAAATGGCCGCCATTTTTGGGGAGGGGAAAATTTTTTGAAAATTGCCAATAGTACATTCCTTTTATACCCTGTGGGTCGAAAATTTCGACGAAATCGCTCTATCTAGCACCGTTTCTGAGATAAACGCGTTTTTGTTTTTTCAACGTTAAGAAAAATCGTGACATTTAGTAAATCATTAATAAGCTGGCCATTTTGTATTGGATCGTTTCGAAAAGTTATTGATTTCCAGACATGTATATAACGAACCTACTTGCAAAATTTCATGTGAATAGGTGAAGCGCTTTTTAAGTTATCATCCAGACAAGCACACCCTTTTGAAAAACATGTCTTTGGTCATGTGACTTTTCTGATTGGTGGAAAAACATGCAATGAGGAAAAATGATAGTCCTCCACCCAAGGAAGCTCCATACCAAATTTCAAAGAAATCGGTGCAGTAGTTTCTGAGGAGAAGAGGCTGGAAAAAAAATTGTTGACGACGCCGACAACAACCACAACAACAACAACGAAGACGACGCCAGTAAGCTAAAAATCCAGCAAAATTCATTTTACAACTTTCTTTCACTCTTTGTAGATGTGCGGCAAACTGTCGAAAACACCAATAAATCATTGGGTGTATCTACTGTAACTTGACACTACTTTCTTAGCTTGATAGAACATTAAGAGAACATCTTACATACAACTTTCACGGTTAAGTCTGTAAGTGTGAATCAAATGATAGTTTTATATTGTTCCGTTTATACAATGTCTAGCAGGTGCTAATGAGGAAGAAAATTGTCTCCTCCCAAAACAAAACAGATGGGAAATTGGAACTGAAGCGTGATGGTACAAAAAGCAGATTGAGTGTCATTCACTTCAAATTACAAACTTTGAATATTTTTATAATACTAGCTAGTTGCATTTTTTTTCCTTGTTTCTTTTGTCGATGCTCTGTAATCTAATAGAGTAAGAAATCTAAAATTCGCCAGGAATCTAATATTCGCCACCTCTAAAACCTTAGTAAATTTTATGAAGAAAATGATGTTTTGTCTTAAATTTAGTATTTTTTAGTTCAAAAAGCCTAAATTTACTGTACACTTAACAAATCTCACCTCAATTAGTTTATTTTATTGGTATTTCAACATGTGGCGAATTTCAGATATGTGGCGAATTTTAGATTTCTTACTCTACTTGTCCTGATTTTGGAACATTTGTATACAATTAATCTAATGAAAAATGACTCTGCCTTTACAGAGAAGAACAAAACTTTGACATGTTGCAAAAAAAATTAAAGTTAATGTCTGTGTTCATTGTTGAACTACTATCAAGATTTTGATTTACAGCTGCCTCTAATTATAACAACCTCCAATATCCACAGAATTTGGTTCTAGTTATGCCCTACCACTGATCACCCTGCTCACCAGATGATCTTGTGCTCACTAGATAAAGTGGTGATCACCAGATAAAGTAGTTATCTCGACATAATAAGTAGTGAGCACAAGTTTATGTGGTGATCACCACTTATTATGTTGTTATCACCAGATGAAGTAGTGAGCACTACATTATCTGGTGCTAACCAGATCATTCTATTATCACTAGTTCATCTCATGCTCACCACTTCATCTAGTGATCACCAGATGATGTGGTACTCACTACTTATTTTCTTGTTATCACCAGATGTGGTGAGCATGAGATGATCTGGTTATAACTAAATGATGTGGTGATCACTACTTCATCTTGTGATAACAAGAAAATAAGTAGTGAGCACCACATCAACTAGTGCTCACCACTTATTAAGTCGTTATCACCACCTCATCTGGAGCTCACCACTTTATCTAGTTAGCACAAGATCATCTGGTGAGCACCAGATGATCTTGTGATATCAAGAAAACAAGTGGTGCTAATGAGATGATCTCATTATCACAAGAAAATAACTTGTGATTACGAGATGATCTTGTTATCACAAGATGATCTCATTATCACCAGATCATCTTGATATCATGAGATGATCTTGTGCGCACGACTTATTTTCTCGTTATTACGAGATCATCTTGTGCGCACGACTTAATACATGGTGCAATTTTTATTGTACCATGTCCTATTAGGGGCTCCATACCATTTGTATCATATCAGTGGAAATATTTCACCCCCCACCCCCCACAACAAAAGGATCAATAAAATGTTTTATCAACACTACTGTGTCATACGATAAACCTGTTATGAAGAATGAAGTATGCCTCAAATACAACCTTAATAAATTTGCTTGTGTTGCTTGAAAATATTAGACACCTAGGACCGATTTCCCAAGACATCCACTGGATCAAATCTGAATGTTTTTGGTCTCAGCTGAATTTTGGGCCCAAGTTTGTTTTACAAAATCTGACTCAACTGAGACTGGTCTGAGCCAAAAGTCTGAACTATTAAATGACAAAAATTCAGTCAACTGAATTTTGTTTTCTGCACAAATACTTTGACACATACATGGTTTATAAATACGGACACAATCATGAACAGTACTGCTTTGCAAGAGAAAGAACTGTTTTTAAAAAGTGCAGATGAATCTGCATATACCCTCTAGGCCAAAAATTATGCTGAAACTGCTGAAATTGCTGTCTTGCACCCTTTCTGAGATAAATACGTTTTTGCGCTTTATGCAAAAATTCAAGATGGCTGCCATAAATGGTAAGAGAATGATTTTTTAAAAAAAAATGCTGATAAATCGCTCAATCTCTTACCGTTTGTGAGATAAAAGCATTTTTGCATTTTACACAAAAAAAGATGCGTTTTATGCAGAAATTCAAGATGGCTGCCATAAATGGTAAGAGAATGATTTTTTGAAAAAACAAGAGGAGAGTGCCCGTGAACGGGCACTGTGTCAGCTGAGTGAGTGTTTTTGAAGGTGATTAGAGGACAGAATAACTAGACCTAGCGCATCGGAGAACCGATGCAAATTGTATCCACCGTAAAGAGAATGCACCAAAACCTCTAGGACCAAAATAAGCGAGTTATAAGCACTTTTAAGTTTGGCTGTCCTCATTTGACCTTGAAGGAGGGACCCAAGGTCAAATCCGACCACACCAGAAGATTCCCAGAACATGATTTCCTATATGTTGGTTTACTATCCCAAACATCTAGGACCAATAATAAGCGAGTTATAAGCACTTTTTAGTTTGGCTGTCCTCACACTTGACCTTGAAGGAGGGGCCCAAGGTCAAATCCGACCACGTCAGAAGATTCCCCGCCCATGATTTCCTGTATGTTGGTTTACCATCCCAAACCACTAGGATCAATAATAAGCGAGTTATAAGCACTTTTAAGTTTGGCTGTCCTCATTTGACCTTGAAGGAGGGGCCCAAGGTCAAATCCGACCACACCAGAAGATTCCCAGCCCATGATTTTCTATATGCTGGTTTACCATCCCAAAACTCTAGGACCAATAATAAGCGAGTTATAAGCACTTTTAAGTTTGGTTGTCCTCGTTGGACCTTGAATGAGGGGCCCAAGGTCAAATCCGACCACACCAGAAGAATCCCAGCCCATGATTTCCTATAGGTTGGTTTACCATCCCAAACCTCTAGGACCAATAATAAGCGAGTTATAGGCACTTTTACCTTTGGCTATCCTCGTTTGACCTTGAAGGAGGGGCCCAAGGTCAAATCCGACCACACCAGAAGATTCCCAGCCAATGATTTCCTATATGCTGGTTTACCATCCCAAACCTCTAGGATCAATAATAAGCGAGTTATAAGCACTTTTAAGTTTGGCTGTCCTTGTTTGACCTTGAATGAGGGGCCCAAGGTCAAATCCGACCTCACCACAAGATTCCCAGCCCATGATTTTCTAGATGTTGGTTTACCATCCCAAACCTCTAGGACCTATAATAAGAGAGTTATAGGCACTTTTACCTTTGGCTATCCTCGTTTGACCTTGAAGGAGGGGCCCAAGGTCAAATCCGACCACACCAAAAAGATTCCCAGCCAATGATTTCCTATATGCTGGTTTACCATCCCAAAGCTCTAGGACCAATAATAAGCGAGTTATAAGCACTTTTAAGTTTGGCTGTCCTCGTTTGACCTTGAAGGAGGGGCCCAAGGTCAAATCCAACCACGCCAGAAAATTCCCAGCCCATGATTTCCTATATGTTGGTTTACCATCCCAAACCTCTAGGACCAATAATAAGCGAGTTATAAGCACTTTTATCTTTGGCTATCCTCATTTGACCTTGAAGGAGGGACCCAAGGTCAAATCCGACCACACCACAAGATTCCCAGTGCATGATTTCCTATATGCTGGTTTACCATCCCAAACATCAAGGACCAATAATAAGTGAGTTATAAGCACTTTTAAGTTTGGCTGTCCTCATTTGACCTTGAAGGAGGTCTCAAGGTCAAATCCGACCACGCCAGAAGATTCCCAGCCCATGATTTTCTATAGGTTGGTTTACCATCCCAAACCTCTACGACCAATAATAAGCAAGTTATAGGCACTTTTACCTTTGGCTATCCTCATTTGACCTTGAAGGAGGGGCCCAAGGTCAAATCCGACCTCACCAGAAGATTCCCAGCCCATGATTTTCTATTTGTTGGTTTACCATCCCAAACCTCTAGGACCAATAATAAGAGAGTTATAGGCACTTTTACCTTTGGCTATCCTCGTTTGACCTTGAAGGAGGGGTCCAAGGTCAAATCTGACCACACCAGAAGATTCCCAGCCAATGATTTCCTATATGCTGGTTTACCATCCCAAACCTCTAGGACCAATAATAAGCGAGTTATAAGCACTTTTAAGTTTGGCTGTCCTCGTTTGACCTTGAAGGAGGGGCCCAAGGTCAAATCCAACCACGCCAGAAGATTCCCAGCCCATGATTTCCTATATGTTGGTTTACCATCCCAAACCTCTAGGATCGATAATAAGCGAGTTATAAGCACTTTTAAGTTCTGCTATCCTCGTTTGACCTTGAAGGAGGGGTCCAAGGTCAAATCTGACCACATCAGAAGATTCGCAGCACATGATTTCCTATAGGTTGGCTTCACATTGCAAACCTCTAGCACCAATAATAAGGGAGATATAGGCACTTTTAAAGTCCGCTATGTGGGTTATTTCGGCACTCCGTGGATGACCTTGAATTAGGAGCTTCAAGGTCAAATGTGTGCAAGGTTGTAGAGGACATGTATATGTGTCATACATATCACCTATGAAGAGATTCAACCTTCTACCTATGAGGAACAGCCAGTAGAAAAATGTAGATTATTTTCAAAGAAATGCCCGTGGCGGCCATCTTGTTTTTCAGAATGAGGCTATTTTCCTTCCCAGAGAAGCTTACCCCCCAATGAAGATATCCTGCAAATTTGGTGAACCTAGCTGCTGTTGTTTTCCTCTTAGAGCGTTAACGCCGAAAATCTCTCTACGCGCGGCGGCGGCGGCGGCGTAGCGGACGCTAAACCAAAGTATCCACCGGAAGCATACAATTATCAGGAAAAGGGCTGTACAGAAATACAGTAAATGGTAACTGAACAGCAAGTTCGAAAGAAATTCCGAAGCTGACAGAAGAAAAGGATAAAAAAGTTGTGCCCTGTAAATGGTATTATGAAGGAAAATAACAAGGTAATTGTTTAAGTGTAAAAAATAGGTTAAAACATATTTAAAGAAATACTACAAATGCAATATCCTCGTTCGACCTTGAAGAAGGGGTCCAAGGTCAAATCTAACCACACAAATACATTCCCAGCCCATGATTTCCTATGGTTTACCATTCCAAACCTCTAGGACCAATTATAAATGAGTTATAAGCACTTTTAAGCTTGGCTGTCCTCATTTGACCTTGAAGGAGGGGTCCAAAGGTCAAATCTGACCATACCAAAAGATTCCGAGCCAATGATTTCCTATGGGATGGTTTACCATCCCAAATCTCTGTCACCAATAATAAGCGAGTTGTAGGCACTTTCAATTTTCGCTATCCTCATTTGACCTTGAAGGAGGGTTCCAAGGTCAAATCGGACCATATCAACAGATTCACAGCCCATGATTTCCTGTCTGTTTACCATCCCAAACCTCTGGGACCAATAATAAGTGAGTTATAAGCACTTTTAAGTTTGGCTATCCTTGTTTGACCTTTAAGGAGGGGTCATTGAAGGTCAAATCTGACCACACCAAAAGATTCCCACCTCATGATTTCCTACAGGTTGGTTTATCATCCCAAACCTCTAGGATCAATAATAAGGGAGATATAAGCACTTTTCATGACTGACAAAAAACACCTGTGGCGGCCATCTTGTTTCTCAAAATGAGGCCAAAAATATTCCCAGACAACATTTTATGGTTATTAATATATACTGCAAACTTAAGAAAGCTAGCTATAATATTTTTTTTCATCAGAGCAGTAATGGTGAAATCTCTCTCTACACACTGCGGCTATCCAGTGGATACAATGATTTACTCAACAGTGAGAACCTGAAAGTAGCTATTGCTCAGCTATGCCATGACATAGAGGTCTGTAATTTCACTATGTTATAGCTGACCAAAAATTCTGTGAATAACATATTTAACAAATTACTCTAAATGTAATAGTTTTCAAGTTACAACTGATTTACTCAACAGTGAGAACCTCAAAGGAACTATTACTCAGCTATGCAATGAGCTACATGTCTGAAATTTTACTATGTTATAGCTAACCCAAAAGTAGGTGAACAACATATTTAAGCAAACTACTGTAAATGCAATAGTTTTCAAGCTACAACTGATTTACTCAATAGTGAGAACCTGAAAATAGCTATTGCTCCGCTATGCCATGAGCTATAGGTCTGTAATTTCACTATGTTATAGCTGACCCAAAAGTAGGTGAACAATATATTTTAACAAAATACTCCAAATGCAATATTTTTCAAGTTATAGCTGATTTACTCAACAGTCAGTACCTGAGAATAGCTATTGCTCAGTTGTGCCATGAGCTATAGGTCTATAATTTCACTATGTTATAGCTGACCCAAAAGTAGCTGAATAACATATTTGCACAAATTTCTGTAAATGCAATAGTTTTCCAATTATAACTGATTTACTCAACAGTGAGAACTTCAAAGTAGCTATTACTCAGCTATGAAATGAGCCACAGGTCTGAAACTTCACTATGTTATAGCTGACCCCAAAATAGGTGAATAACATATTGAAACAAAATACTCTAAATGCAATAGTTTTCAAGTTATAAGTGATTTACTCAACAGTGATAACCTAAAAGTAGCTATTACTCAGCTATGCCATGAGCTACAGGTCTGAAATTTGACTATGTTATAGCTGGCCCAAAAGTAGCTGAATAACATATTTATACGAAATTCTCTAAATGCAATAGTTTTTAAGTTACAAGTGATTTTACTCATGATAGAAGTTACTGAAAAGCCCAAAAGTAGCTATTACTCACTTAGCTATTGAGACAGACACCCAACTTACCATATTGTAGCTATGAAAAAAGTAGCTGAATAACATATTTTAACAAAATGCTCTAAATGCAACACTTTTCAAGTGATTTACTCAACAGTGATAACCTAAAAGTAGCTATTACTCAGCTATGCCATGAGCTACAGGTCTGAAATTTTACTATGTTATAGCTGACCCAAAAGTAGCTGAATAACATATTTATACGAAATTCTCTAAATGCAATAGTTTTTAAGTTACAAGTGATTTTACTCATAATGGAAGTTACTGAAAAGCCCAAAAGTAGCTATTACTCACTTAGCTATTGAGACAGACACCCAACTTACTCACCATATTGTAGCTATGAAAAAAGTAGCTGAACAACATATTTTCACAAAATGCTGTAAATGCAACACTTTTGAAGTTATAAGTGATTTAGTGCATGATTTCATGAATTTTAATGCATTAAAAATTATTAAAAAAATTTATTAAAAAAAAAAGTAAGACAGATCCAGGTCTCATACTTACACAAGAGAATCTACCTCTGGCCTAGTACATATATGCAAGATATGAGAGAAATCCCTGCAATAGTCACTGAGAAAATTGTGATAAAAAGTTGAAATTTTCACACTTTTGGTGGGGGTACCCCCCTTGTAATGTCTCTAGCAAACAGAAGAACAGACAGATTTGCATGCCTTGAACAATTTTTCATCCTCGATAGATAAGGTATCTTTTAAAAAAAACAGCATGTCTCTAGGCCTAGTTTTGGAGAAGAAGTTGTTCACGCGTACGCCCGTACGCGGATGCGGACGCCCACGCCGCAGAGTGATGACATAATGTCAGCTGACTGACAAGTCAGCTGACATAAAAAATGCTGATAAATCGCTCTATCTCTTACCGTTTGTGAGATAAAAGCATTTTTGCATTTTACACAAAAAAAGATCAAGATGACCCCAAAAATGGCATTGGAGTGATTTTTTGATAAAGGTGATGACTCTGAATAGAATTGGCTGAAATTACTTTATCTCGAACTGTCTCCAAGATACATGCGTTTTTGAATTTCTGAGATAAACACATTTTTGGTGTTTTACACAGAAATTCAACATGACCGTTAAAAGTTGTGGGAGGATTTTTTTTTAAAAGTTGCAGATGACTCTGCATATATCCTCTGGGTCCAAAATTCAGTCGAAATTGTTATATCTTGCACTGTTTCCCAGAGAAACATGTTTTTGCCTTTTTTACACAGGAATTCAAGATGGCCGCCAACATGGTGGGAGATTATATGAGCTTTCAAAAAATGTGCATAGTACTCTTGCGCATATGGTCCTGGCCAAAACTTGGCTGAAATCACATTTTTATTGCGTTAATACATCCTATCCAATGGACAATTGCTTTACCGGTCGGTGCCACCGGTCCCGCCAAATGCCAGAAAAAGACGTCCTGTATATAATACCAGCAGGACCGGTCACAGAGTGTGCATTCGCTAGGTGGCGCATCGTACTTCCTTGCTGTCTAGACAACGTGACGTCATAGCATCTTTTTTGTTTGACACGAAGAGTGTGCAGACGTTTTTTCTACAGACATACATTTTTAAAGTTTTACAACAAACAACTCCGTTTTATATTATTTGAAATAGTATAAACCATTTCTACCAGTTTACTGATCATCATGTCGTCTCCTGGACAGAAATGAGGTTCTTGCGGGCACGTTATGGCCATGTTCGACAACCACAAGAATGTGTGCGTTGTCGTGAGAAGGGGGTGGGAGACGATCCCTGTGTTAAGAAGTTAGATTGCCAGATATGTAAGGCGTTTACGCCTGCTCAGATTCAACAATTGGCCACCCCGACCTATAGATCCAGGAAAGAACGTGGGCAGCAGAAGAAATCTGAAGGTAACAATGATGTGACCCCCACTCTCGTGGATCCATCAGAGGTCACTCTGTTGGGACAGGTTAGCATGACAAGCCGTCTTCAGTTGAATCAACTCCCACCAAGAAGAAGAAGCGTTCTGATGGCTCCCCAAAGTCTAGCAAACGAAGGCACAGCAGTAAGCCTACTTCTGATGACCTCAAGTCCTTAGATGAGAAGTGGAGTGAGAGGTTTTTACGACTTGAAGCTTTGCTTCTGAATAAGTCGTTTGTTGAGACCTGTCAACTCTACTGCTGTGGTGACCAGAGAACATCCCTTCTTTGAACCGGGTGCTTCTTCTAGTGTTATGTCGACTGGCTTTGTCACTGAAGGTACCGGTTCCGGTCTTGTCCAGACTACCGGTGAGGCTGCCCAGTTGACTGCTACCCAACCTCTGCTGGATTTCCCGGTACAAAGGCTGTGAAGGATGTGAGTGGGAGTGTTACCCGCCCTGTTCAGGGTCCTGGTACCTCTGATGTTGCCACCCAGCCTTTACAGGCTCCTGGTGCTGAGATAGCCACCCAGTCTTTACAGGCTCCTGGTGCAGGGACAGCCACCCAGCCTACACAGGCTACTGGTGCAAGTCCTGAAGTTCTGCCAACCGGAAATGAGTCTACGCAGTTGAATCAGTCACTTCCCGGTGTACAACCTGATGAGTTTACCGGAGAATCTGACAGTGAGGCAGAAGTTGCAGGGGAACCGGCTTCACCAGCTAGTATTCACTTCCAGGGTGAACTGCCTGAAGATCCTTTCATGGGCTTGCATCAGATCCCTGATTACGACCATGCACCTACCTCCCTGGATGATAACCCATTTGCTGGTTCCAGAGCCAAACCAACTGGTAAAGTGTCTGTCCGGTTACCAGTTGATGACTGGTTGTGTAGAAAATTTGAGAGACTGAATGTAACAGTTGCTGAAGGTTACCCTTCCAGGAACTCTGAGACTGGTGGACTGCTGCGAGACCAGTTTGTGAAGACACTTAGGTCATCAAAATGGTATGCTATGCATACAGATAAGAAGGACTCTGCTTCTACAACTGTATGTGACTGGTCTCCGGAACCGGCCAAACTCAACAGCACCTTTACTAGAGTGGCCAGACGTAGTTTGCCTTCTGCCCCTGCTTCCCTACTTTCAGCCAGGACACTTTGAGAAGGTGGGAGAGGGCATTCCGGGAACAGTCATTGATGTGTCATCAGGCTGCTGGTCTGTCAAGATGTTTGACAAAAGTACAGGACTCCATTGTTACACACTTGAAGTCACTCAGGGTGGACACCGGGAAAGGCAAGACAGCAGAGAGAATGTGTCAAGCAGTTGACAAACTTGATTATTTGGTGACTTTCAACCAGTCAATCTCACAAGCCATGCAGCGTACAATGCAGGATCTCTCAGAGGGAGATTTTATCAGTATGGCCAACCTCACTCTGGCACATAGAGACAGTTATTTAGAATTTGTATGTGCTGGAGTAAAGCCAGATATCTTGACTGCCTTATGTACAGCACCAGTCCATCTTCATTCACTGTTTCCAGACAGTTTATTGGTCAAAGCTGAAGATGAGATTTCACGTAGTGAGGAGAGGCATTCTTCTGGCAGTGTACACAGCAAACCCGCACGTTTTCATGTGTATGTTTCCTCTTGGTTCCCAAACCCAACAACCAGTGGAGACCCATCCTGGACCTGAGCACTCTGAACACCTTCCTAAACACAGAGTCGTTCAAAATGGAGACCCCAGAGACAATAAGGAATTCCCTTCAGGTAGGGGAGTGGGTCACTTC
The DNA here is from genome assembly GCA_964017235.1 of Sabellastarte sp. h YS-2021. Classification (NCBI taxonomy): domain Eukaryota; kingdom Metazoa; phylum Annelida; class Polychaeta; order Sabellida; family Sabellidae; genus Sabellastarte; species Sabellastarte sp. h YS-2021. The sequence continues at coordinate 62,650,571 of OZ024938.1, forward strand.
CATAGACTTCAAGGACGCATTACTTCCACATACCAATTCACAGTCAGTCCAGGAAGTACATGCGTTTTCACATCCAGGGTCAGTCCTACCAGTTCAAAGCTCTACCCTTTGGTCTGTCCACAGCTCCCTGTGTGCCCTATTGTGGAGAATCCTGTCCTCGTGCACCAGGAAGCAGGTAACTCTCAAGGCACATCACATTCCCGGCCAGCTGAACATGATAGCAGACAAGCTATCAAGACTTGGCCAGACCATTCAAACGGAATGGTCCCTTCACCCAGAAGTGTTATATGCTCTCGGTGGCACCAGCCACAAGTGGACCTTTTGCCACCAGATTCAACAACAAACTACCACAGTTTGTGTCACCGGTTTCGGACCCCCAGGCATGGGCAGTAGATGCACTCAGCCTGTCATGGGAAAATCTGGACCCATATGCCTTCCCACCAGCAGCCATCTTGGGCAAAGTGGTGGAGAAGTTGCAGGACTACCCATGCAGCAAGATCATTCTGATTGCCCCAGGGTGGCCCAACATACCCTGGTTTTGGGACCTAGTGGCAATGTCCAGTCAGATCCCTCTGTGTCTGCCCAACCTGCCCAATCTGGTATCTCAACCATTCAACCAGACCTTGCACAGGAACTTGTCAAACCTGAACCTACATGCCTGGCTCCTAGAGCCACAGCAATCAAGGAACAGGGCTTCTCTTCTGAGGCAGTGACAGCACGAATTGAGGCGCCTCAAAGAGGATCAACCAGATCCATCTATGAGGCAAAGTGGACCATTTTTACAAAGTGGTGCCTCAGCAATCAGGTGGACTTCAGGGGCCGATTTCACTAAAGGACTTAAACTAAGTCCCTTTTTTGGCTAAGTCAGGGACTTAAATCTAAGACTTTGGTCTTAACTAGGTCTGGGACTTAAAATGGATTTCACAAAGGTGACTTAGCTAAGTCCAAGCTTATCATATAACCACAGTGGTTTTCTGTGTCATGTGACCTTTTATATCCTTCATTTAATACATTTTATCTAAGGATAAGTCCTGTTTTGAAATGAAAAACCTTGTTGCCACACATAAACTTCCCAAAGACTACTTCAGTAAGGTGTTCTGTGTAATTATACTTTTTTCACAGCCCTTTCAAATTTTCAAGTGGAGAAAAGTTTATGGCAGCCATATTTAAGTCCTCTTTACAAAATTTAAGCCCACTACCTCCCAGACTTAAGTCTAAGTCCACTGACTTAGCAAATCCATGGACTTAGCCCCTTTGTGAAATCCACTAAGTCTAAGCCCGCTGACTTAGCACATTTTTGACAGAATTTAAGACCAAAGTCTTAAACTTAAGCCCAAAACCAGGCTTAAGTCCGTTTGTGAAATCGGCCCCTGGGCACCACCTCTGAAAGCCATAGCTGACTTCCTGTTGTACTTGTTTCAGGACAGGAAGTTGCAACCTGGTACCATTGATGGTTACAGATCAGCCATTGCTGACAAATTGGGCAACTCTATGATTAATGTCAGAAAAGATGAAAATCTCACCCGTCTCCTGGATAGCTTCCATAGAGACAGGCCCAAGGGCAGGAGGGGTATACCCTCCTGGAACCTGTCCCTGGTCTTACACCAGCTAACTAAGGCTCCCTTTGAACCTTTAAAAGAGGCCTCACTGAAACACTTGACCTTCAAGACTGTTTTTCTGCTGGCCCTGGGTTCTGGTAAATGCAGGAGTGAGATCCATGCTTGGCTTCATAAGAACATCAGACACCAGTCAGACTGGTCCAAGGTGTCCTTGTACCCCTCACCCAGCTTTCTGTCCAAGAATCAGCTGGCTAAGGAGGGTCCAGATAGTGTGGCTCCAGTGGTCATCCCAGCCCTGGCCCCCACTCTGGACAAGTCACTCAAGGGTGACAGGTCCCTGTATCCAGTCAGAGCCCTTCGCTATTACTTGGACAGGACCTCAGATATTAGGCAGAACAAGGAGTTGGTCTGTCTCCTTCAAAAATGGTTCTGATAAAGACATCTCACCTGCCACCATCTCCTCGGGGATCAAACAAACTGTGATCCTTTGTTATGAGCTCTCTGACCAGGAGGTCCTCACACTGCATCAGGTCAAAGCCCATGATGTCAGGGCCTTTGCTGCTTCTAAGGCCTTCCAGTCAGGGATCTCCTTAGAGCAGATTCTGTCAGCCTGTCACTGGAAATCCCACAACACCTTCACACAATTCTATTTGAAGGATGTGGCTTGGGCTGACACAGAGCTTTTTCATTTAGGGCCAGTGGTGGCTGCCCAACAGGTCCACCACCACCACGCCCAAAAATGAGGAGATATGTAGATATGTAAATATGTAGATATGTATATATGTACATAGCTTGTACAACTGTATATATATAAAAAAAAACAAAAAAACTGTGACTTGCTTCCTTTGGGAAGTTTATTTCTTATGGGACTGAACTCAACCCTCTCTTCCTATTCTCAGAGCAGGTCTGCGAAAAAGGGGGGGGGGGGCAACCTTGGACTTCCGGTTAACCGGTTAGTCTTAGCCGTCTTGACCTTTCGGGTCATCTGACCCTAGGTCAAAATGGGCCTTATCAGTTTTGTTCTTTTATGAGTTCATGTATGTCCCCAGCAGGCTTACCCGCCTTCCAAGTGGTAGTTATTTAGCAACTGTCCATTGGATAGGATGTATTAATGCAATAAAATTGCAAATTTAATTAGTAAATTAAATTTTTATAAGTTAATACCCTATCCAATGGACAGGCAAGGCCCACCCGTCCGACCCCGCTATCAGCTTACTAGGGGTGTTAATAGGATTAGACATGAAAAAGATGCTATGACGTCACGTTGTCTAGACAGCAAGGAAGTATGATGCGCCACCTAGCGAATGCACACTACTGACCGGTCCTGCCAGTATTATATACAGGACGTCTTTTTCTGGCGTTTGGCGGGACCAGTCGCGCCGACCGGTAAAGCAATTGTCTATTGGATAGGGTATTAACTTATAAAAATTTATATTTCCTTATTAAATTTGCAATATCTTGCACCGTTTCCAAGATATAAACTCTGGGGACAAAATTCAGCCAAAATCTCTCGATCTAACGCCATTTCCAAGATACACACCTTTTTTCAGTTTTACACAGAAGTTCAAAAGATGACCGCCAAATATGGCGGGAGAACAATTTTTGAAAAAGTTGCGGATAACTCTACGTATGCCCTCTGGAACCAAAATTCGGCTAAAATCGCACCATTTCCTAGATAAACACGTTTTTGTATTTTATGCAGAAGTTCAAGATGGCCGCAAATATGGCAGGAGAATGATTCTTTTTTTTAAAAAATCGCAGATAACTCATCCTCTGTACTCAAAATTCAGCCCAAATCACTCTATCTTGCTGTTTCTGAGATATTAAAGATTTTTTATCATTAAGAAAAATTTAAATGTTTTATTAATCATCGGCCATAAAGCATTGGATCACTTCCAAAAGTTAATGATTTCCAGATATCTTTTTAACAAACCTACTTGCCACATTTCATGACAATAGGTAAAGTGCTTTTTAAGTTATCATCCGGACAAACACTCCCCTTTAAAGACATGTTTTTCATCATGTGAATTCTCTGATTGGTCAAAATGTCATGACACCATATTTAAAAAAAACTTCCATGGGCTACTGCATACATGTGCTAAACTTGAAGAGAATCTGCCCAGTCATTGCTGAGCTATAGCCAATAGAAATCCGGGAGTGGGCAGCCCCTTCCATATGAATTTTCTCCTGTATACCAACAAGTGTCCCTTGCAAGATGCTTAATGATTATAGAAAAAGTACTCAATTTGATTCTGATAAAAACAATCTTGGGTGTTGAAACTAAGTCATGATTTAAGTCCCCTTGTGAGACTTGTAATATGAGAATGCTTATACCATAAACCAATTTCTGTGATGGAGTATGTTTGAAGAATTTTGGTATTTTCAAAATTACTCACATTTAGTGCCAACTGAAAATAAGGTGGTAAAAATACAAAATCTTGTGACAAATCTCTCAATTAATTAAATGACAACCAATAAGAAAGAAGAAAAGAAACAGTATATCTAAGGGTGGCAGATGGTGGTTTAGAATGTATAAGCAAGGAAATATGATGATTATCTTCCACTGGGAGACTTGTAAACTATAGAGTTGAGTATCATTGGCACTGTACTACTTGTCTTTAAAGTGCCAGTTCTAATGGCAGGACTAATTAGGTATTGTGGTGAAACTATAAGTCCCCTTCCCCCTTCTGAAGTAATGGGAAAGTTGTTCTTCTGGCCTACTGGCTGGAGCTCATTTCCGGTTTTGTTGGCATGAAGCAACTCAAGAGTATTTCTATTTCTCCAACGATTGTTGTGATCTCATCTGTACTCCTAGGTGTAGAGGGACACATTTGTAAAGTACCTTGCAGGGAGCATGAAAAATTATTGAAGCCTTAACCTTCTGCTCCGAAGTCCAACACCCTAAACCTCTCTTAAGTACTAATCTGTTTAACCAATCAGACCCCTGTTCCCCTATATCGTTCTGTAGAGGGGCTGAGCTTGTAGCACAGTGGCCTAAGAATGGCCATAATGATGCCACATTTGTATTCAACAGGCCAAGTTTACAGGGGCAAAGTTTGTAAGAGATGCCAGTCGTGCTGGGAGATCACCATGATATTGCCTGTTGAAGTTAGTATTAGTAAAATACAAACAAAGATCGAAAATAGACACAAATATGCACAAATATAACCAAAATATAAGATAAAAGCTTTTTAAAAATGTTTCCCTTATTCCATACCATGCTTTACCTTTCCTCCTTGGTGACTGGACAATTTTATAATCATCACCTTGACAACGGTGGGAAAAACACAAGGTGTTTTCTATTTACTTTGTATTTTGCATTTATGGCTAGTTTTGTGATTGGAACTGGCAAATGTGAGAAACTTTCACAAAATAATATTCCAGTTAGTGTTTTAGTGTCACAAAAACTGGCTGCTGAGATATTGCATATCATAAGTGTGCCATTATAAAGACTGGAAATACACAGTGAACGAAAACTCATCACTGGGCATCGTTTCTGGCATACATTATAATGCGAGGGTTATCATATTGTAAAAGTAGTCCAAATGGCTGTAATTCGGCAAATATATAGTTCCTAAACAACTACATTTCTTGACTGAAAAGTAGACATTTTTGTTTTAAAATCATACCAGTCTTTATAATAGCAATAAAGGACTTGGTTTGAGTACTGTATCATTGAATAAATCACAAACATCCAGCCATAATCACAAAATTACCACAGAGAGGTGAGAATCTAATTTCTTGAGCTAAGCGTTAGACCCAAAGACAATGAACTCTGCTTTATATGCGTTTAATTTAAGCATACTACATGACATCCAATCTTGAACATCCTGAAGACAAGAATTCAATTTTTCAGAAGCCAAAGCTGCATTTTTGCAAAACATATGAAGAAACAACTGGGTGTCATCGGCATAAAAGTGGCATTTGATGTCAGAATGCCTTACAATAACCTTACTCAAAGTATTCTATCCAGAGAACAGCAGTGGACAAGGACCGAGTCTTGTAGGACACCAAACATGAGGTCAAGAAATTCACAGAGGGCTGACCCAATTTTATCTGCCTGGACTCGATGGCTTATATGAGCCACTTCAAGTCCATGCTACACACACTCAACCACAACTACAGGCAGTCAAGAAGAGTATCACGGCCAACTATGCAGAAAGCAACCGAAACATCAAGCAACACAAGTGCAGTAGGTTCACAACGGGACATAGAGAGATGGATTTCAATTTACAATGTAGTAAGGCAGTTTCAGTCCACTTGCCATGTATTCTTACTTTAGACTCACATTGGACAGAGGGATGAAAGGAATGATTATGAACGTTATTTTGACCTCACCACTAAGGGATTTACGAGTCCGCGATTGCGGAGATTAAGTGCCATTAATGAATTGATTGAATTACCTGTCTTCCAGAGGAATTATTATTGGAATCTCCACAGCATCTGTACTTGAACCTTCTCAGTGGTTCCTGAACATGCTGTCCACCTCTTGTCTGTCTGACTGAAGGGTGGTGCTGGCCTTTCCTCACAGCTACAACACATTCACACAAAAGGTAAATAATATAATTGCTGTGAAGATGAATAATCAACAAATGTTGGCAACTGATATTGCCATATTGCCCTTACTTACACAACTGATATTGCCATATTGCCCTTACTTACACAACTGATATTGCCATTTTGCCCTTACTTACACAAATTTGTTTCTTTGCACTTTAGTTCATAATATGAAACTGTTTTTGTTACTCTATGTAATTAATATAAAATACATACATTGAGATTTCCACATATCCTTATATTTTAAGCTTTTGGGTGGTTCGTGTTTGGTTCTTTTGAGTTTTAGTCACATGGAAAGGGTAACTTTTCGGATTTTGTGTACTTCCTTGAATTATTCTGGCAAAATAAATTATATCAGTAAAAAGGTAAAATATTGCTGAAATGTTGCCACATTTTACAACTTTAGGGAATCGGCAGAAGTTCAGATAACAGTGATGAAATAAACCAAGCTTTACTACATATCCATCACTCCCATGAAGGTAATTTAGGAAGTGTGTGTTTGGTCATTATGTTACATTCTGTAATAACCACTTACTGACACTTTATTTACCTGCAGTAGTTGTTTGAAAGAAATTTGTTGAATATATAGGTTGGTTGACAGGGACTTTATGCTTCAATTACCACAACAATGAGAAGTGGAAGTATGTACCTATGATTTAATATACATATCTGACATGTATTTGCCGTTTTAAATGTATGTGGTGTAGATCAGTTCTGTACAAGATATGAACACTTCATTTGATGAAAATAAACTAAAAACACAATTGACCTACCAAAATATACTTTACTGAACAACTCTGTGTAATAGAAAATAAGAACATATTGTGCCAGAAAGAACATTGCTACTAGATTTTCCTTCGAATTATTTGAAGTATTTTGTGGGATAAAACTGAAATCGAATCATTAAAACACATGACAGTTATGACAAAGTTTAGAAACTTTAGAAAAGTGAACATGTCATTAAAATTTATTATAGTGATAAATGTCTTAATAGTTGTAATCCAGGGCCCGTATTCACAAAAAAGTCTTAGACTTAGCCAGGTCTTAGGCTTATATCCAGTCTTAAAGTTAAGACTTTTGTCTCAGCTAAGTTTTGTCTTAAAACCATATTCATAAAGGGTGACTTAGCTAAGTCCAAGATTATCAAATAACCACAGTGGTTTTCTGGGTCACGTGACCTTTCTTTTCTATTCAAACTATACTGTTGGTGACATATATCCTTCATTTAATGCATTTTATCTAAGGAAAAGTACTGTTTTGAAATGGAAAACCTTGTTACCACACATAAACTTCCCAAATACTGCTTTTAAATTAGTGAGTTGTTCTGTATAATTATACTTTATTTCCAGCCATTTCAAATTTTGAAGTTTATGGTGGCCACATTTAAGTCCTCTTTACAAAAATTAAGCCCATTACCAACCAGTCATAAAGTTGAGCCCTTGGCTAAGCCTAAGACCGGTCTTAAATTCTTTGTGAATACTGCTAAGCCTAAGACAAAAGTCTTAGTAGGTTTTGGGCAGAAACTTGAGACAAAAGTCTCAACTTTAAGCCTAAGCCCTGGCTAAGACCTTTCGTGAATACGGGCCCAGGAGCCTCAAATAAAAGGATGGGGAAATCAAAAATTTTATCAAATTCTGCTTTGCCTTTTACAGAAAGAACTTGTCAATGAATTATGTAAACAAAGATTTCCTTTACATCCTGTGAATTGTTTAAGAACTAGAGGATCGCTCGCAAAAAAAAAAGATAATGTTTTTGCATAGCAAAAACAAAGCGTCCCGAAAAGGATATAAAGGTGAGAAAATGCTTCGTTTCTAGCCTTATACTGTTGTGGCAACCAAAGTCAGCGCAGTCTGCTCTATCTAGCACGGTTTTCAAGATATAAGCATTTTTGTGTTTTGCAAAAAATTAAAAAATGAAAAATGTCCGCTATATTTGGCGAGACAAAAATATTTTGAAAATTGGCATGGCTACTCTGCAGAGATACCCAGCAGGTCCAAAATTTTGTTGAGTTCGCTCCATATAGCACGGTTTTCGAGATATAAGCATTTTTGTGTTTTCCAAGAACTTTGAAAATTCAAAATGGCCACCATTTTTGGGGAGACAAAAATTTTTGTCAAGACCACTGCCGCCGTGTGTATCTCCCGCCAAGCATTAAAGCAGAAGAAATAGCTTTTCCGAGATATTCACAATTTTTCATTTTCGTGTGTGAAAGCTCTTCCAAAAGTAGGTGAATGAGTTATTTGAGAAAAATTGGCTATCTGGATTACTATTAAGAGATAATTCACATTTACTCATTTTGAGTAGATGAATAATTATCTATGGGTCTGAAACTTCACCAAGTGAAAGCTCTGCCAAAAGTAGGTGAATGAGTTATTTGAGAAGAATTGGCTATCTGCAATACTTTTAGAGATAATTCGCATTTACTCATTTTGAGTAGGTGAGTAATTAGCTATGGGTCTGAAACTTCACCAAGTGAAAGCTCTCCCAAAAGTAGGTGAATGATTTATTTGAGAAAAATTGGCTATCTGCAATACTTTTAGAGATAATTCACATTTACTCATTTTGAGTAGGTGAGTAATTAGCAATGGGTCTGAAACTTCACCAAGTGAAAGCTCTCCCAAAAGTAGTGAATGATTTATTTGAGAAAAATTGGCTATCTGCAATACTTTTAGAGATAATTCGCATTTACTCATTTTGAGTAGGTGAGTAATTAGCTACGGGTCTGAAACTTCACCATGTGAAAGCTCTCCCACAAGTAGATGAATGAGTTATTTGATAAAAATTGGGTATCCGCAATACTTTTACAGATAATTAGCATTTACTCATTTTGAGTAGGTAAATAATTAACTATGGGTCTGAAACTTCACCATGTGAAAGGTCTCCCAAAAGTAGGTGAATGAGTTATTTGAGAAGAATTGGCTATCTGCAATACTTTTAGAGATAATTCGCATTTACTCATTTTGAGTAGGTGAGTAATTAGCTATGGGTCTGAAACTTCACCAAGTGAAAGCGCTCCCAAAAGTAGGTGAATGATTTATTTGAGAAAAATTGGCTATCTGCAATACTTTTAGAGATAATTCGCATTTACTCATTTTGAGTAGGTGCGTAATTAGCTACGGGTCTGAAACTTCACCATGTGAAAGCTCTCCCACAAGTAGATGAATGAGTTATTTGATAAAAATTGGGTATTCGCAATACTTTTACAGATAATTAGCATTTACTCATTTTGAGTAGGTAAATAATTAGCTATGGGTCTGAAATTTCACCATGTGAAAGCTCTTCCAAAAGTAGGTGAATGAGTTATTTGAGAAAAATTGGCTATCTGCAATACTTTTAAGAGATAATTCGCATTTACTCATTTTGAGTAGGTGAATAATCATCTACGGGTCTGAAACTTCACCATGTGAAAGCTCTCCCAAAAGTACATGAATGAGTTATTTGATAAAAATTGGGTATCCGCAATAGTTTTTGAGATAATTAGCATTTACTCACTTTGAGTAGGTGAGTAATTAGCTACGGGTCTGAAACTTCACCAAGTGAAAGCTCTTCCAAAAGTAGGTGAATGAGTTATTTGAGAAAAATTGGCTATCTGCAATACTTTTAGAGGTAATTCGCATTTACTCATTTTGAGTAGGTGAGCAATTAGCTATGGGTCTGAAACTTCACCAAGTGAAAGCTCTTTGGGATAGCTGCTCTGCAGAGATACCCTGAAGATAAAAAATTTCGTCGAAATCGCTCTATGTAGCACGGTTTTCGAAATATTAGCATTTTTGTGTTTTGCAATTTTTGCGCAAAAATTCGAAAATTCAAAATGGCCGCCATTTTGAGCAAGATAAAATTTTTTTGAAAATTGGCATGGCTACTCTGCAGAGATACCCTGTGGGTCAAAAATTTCGTCGAAATCGCTCTATCTAGCACGGTTTTCGAGATATAAGCATTTTTATGTTTTGCAATTTTGCGAAAAATTCGAAAATTCAAAATGGCCGCCATTTTTTGCGAGAAATTTTTTTTTTGAAAACTGGCATGGCTACTCTGCAGAGATACCCTGTGGGTCAAAATTTTTGTCGAAATCGCTCTATCTAGCAGGGTTTTCAAGATATAAGCATTTTTATGTTTTGCAATTTGTGTGAAAAATTCGAAAATTCAAAATGGCCGCCATTTTTGGCGAGACAAACTTTTTTTGAAAATTGGCATGGCTACTCTGCAGAGATACCCTGTGGGTCAAAAATTTCGTCGAAATCGCTCTATCTAGTACGGTTTTCGAGATATAAGCACTTTTATGTTTTGCAATTTTTGCGAAAAATTCGAAGATTCAAAATGGCCGGCATTTTTGGCGAGACAAAAATTTTTTCAAAATTGGGATAACTACTCCGCAGAGATACCCTGTGGGTCAAAAATTTCGTTGAAATCGCTCTATCTAGCACGGTTTTCGAGATATAAGCATTTTTGTGTTTTGCAATTTTTGCGAAAATTTCGAAAATTCAAAATGGCCGCCATTTTTGGCGAGACAAAAATTTTTTGAAAATTAGGAAAACTACTCCGCAGAGATATTCTGCGGCTCAAAAATTTCGTCGAAATTGCTCTATCTAGCACGGTTTTTGAGATATAAGCATTTTTGTGTTTTGCAATTTTTGCGAAAATTTCGAAAATTCAAAATGGCCGCCATTTTGGGCGAGACAAAAATTTTTTGAAAATTGGGAAAACTACTCCGCAGAGATACCCTGTGGGTCAAAAATTTCGTCGAAATCGCTCTATCTAGCACGGTTTTCAAGATATAAGCATTTTTGTGTTTTCCTTATTTGGAAAATTCGTAATGATTAATTAATCATTAATTACTCGGCCATTTCTTAACCAATCAATGCCAAAATCTAATGATTTCCAGATTTTAATAGAATGAATGTATTTGCCAAGTTTCAGGTGAATTGATAAAATTCCTTTCAAGTTATCATCCCGACAAGCTTCCCCATTGAAAAAAGACATTTTTGGTCATGTGACCTCTCTGATTGGTTGAAATGTCACTGCAGCATATTCAAAAAAATTCCCCAAGGCTACTGCCTAAACCTGCCAAATTTGAAAAGAATCCGCCTAACGGTTAGAGAGTTATAAGGAAAACAAAATGCGGAGCCGGCGGAGCCTGAGGGTCTCCCATACACAAACAAGCATCCCTTGCGGGACGCTTAATAATGTAACATATAATTATTGGAAGTTTAAATTAGTTAAAAGGCTAAATATCCAGAAAGTGTTCCTGTCTTATTATGCACGGTTTTCTTAGTATCTGTATATATGAATACTTCAATTTTGTCTTAGAAAATGCCAAACTTTGAAGCTACATTTCACATTTTCTGCCAATTCCCTTGAAATAATATTTGATTCATGTTAAAAAGCATAATTTTATTTGGGTTTGATATTAGTGATCTCAACGTGTATCCAAATATCCGGGTACCCAAATGATTGAATATCTACTCGAATCCGAAATTGCTTATCCAAGTACCACTTAAGCATTACTACTGACAATATGGCCTGTATTGGCCATCGGAATACCGACATATCTAGACTTCATAAATTCATCTCAAAATGAAACTATTCAATTAAAATGTACAAGATATTGTTTTCTCACCTTTGTACACCATTTATAGTATTTTATTTGTCTTTTATTTTGGTTGTTTATGCATTGTCAAATGCAGGAACCATTTGGAAATCGTCAGTATATTAAAACAATTATCTAATTCCAACAACATAAAATGATGTATATTGGCTATACAGTGACATGTACACCTTAAATAAATAAAAGTACAATGTTTTCACACAGTATTTGATAGCTTTGCATCAATAATATTGACTTACTGACCTGAAAAAAAATATAACTGCAATTCCGAAACTACATTCGAGCAATGGTTAAATGCTTTCCTGATAGGTCATGTGACTCCGTTTTTATGGAAAACACAATAAATAACTGTGTTTTGAATGTACAGAAGTCTTTTTTATTTGACATTTCTTCCATATCCTAGAGTTTTGAATGCACCAACGAATGTAGTAAAAACCAATATTATCCTAATATGCACAATTACTGTGTCATTTATCAAATAATAAAAAAGGTGATAGACAAGAAATAAAGCAAATGGTTGAAACTCACAATTTTGGTCAGTTTTAAGTTTGTAAATGTGGAGCTTATTGTAGAAACAACTTTTATCGCCCATCGGCGCAAGTACCCGGGTACCAGTCCGTTAAAATCACTACCCACCTGGTCCCACATAAAATGGCATACTGACAACGCTATTTGATATATTTTAATTACATTAAAATATCAATAAATTGCTTAAATTTTTGATTATTTAATAGACCAAAATAAAAATTTTAATTTTCTTTATGTACAAAAAGCCAAATGGGGTGAATGGAATTTTGTGTGTTAAACATACTTATTGGAGGCCAATTCATATACGTTTTATATCATAAACAAAACATAGATTTTTCATTAAAAAGATAGCATTTTTATTTAATCTTTTGAAATGATATTAAATATTAAACTGAAAGTTAAAGATCACATTTTCATCACACAAAACCTGTGTGCATTCTCAGTGGGCATGCACTGTAATGAGCGAGTTGAAATCAGATAAATGAGCTGTCAATCAAGTTAATGGACTTGGGAGAGAAGACACTAAAAATCCCACTTGAAACAGCTGTGATGTGCGATGGCATTACGATATTATTCTGTGATACAGTGATGCCATTTTAATTCAAATGTGACGTTTATAGTGCTTCATCTCCACTGTAAGACATAACCTATGGTACAAGACAGACGCTAAGGTGCAAATCTCTTTGTGCCATCTATAGAGTAAGAAATCTAAAATTCGCCACATATCTGAAATTCGCCACATGTAAAAATACTAATCAAATAAATGAATTGTGGTGAGATTTGTTGACTGTATAGTAAATTAAGGCTTTCTGAACTGAAAATACCAATTTTTAGACAAAAACATCATTTTCTGCATAAAATTAACTAAGGTTTTAGAGGTGGCAAATTTTAGATTCCTGGCAAATTTTAGATTTCTTACTCTATATGATGACTACTTCTCTATTTCTAATGTTTTTATCATTGTGAGCTTCACCTTGCTTTTGCTTTCTCTTTCGCATCTTCCTTCTCATTCTTCCAACTCTGGTCACAGAAATCTGCTTGCATAAACTTTTCAAAGAGAAACCACCTCCCACCCTGTCTGGCTTGTAGGGACACAATGCTAAAAAACAGGAGACACAATATCTTCAGTTGAAATTCAAAGTGAACCCATGTATGAACACTAAAAGTATTTTTTAACCACCAATTGATGTATTTGACCCGAATAACAAGAAAATAAAGACCACTTAATAATAGTTTTATCCCGCTGCACTATTCACTACAGATACATTGGTCAAATTGTGTAAACAAATGTCAGTATTTTATACAAACTTCTTTAAGTGTGTAACTTAATATTTTATGTACATCATAGCAAAGGTGTATTTACACTTTTTCTGTGTGTTTTTGTTACATTAAAATTGATACACAGATGGCAGGAAACTTGAAGGTGAAAAACTGAGGTTATTTATGTTCACGTCTTACTATGAATATACATCACAAATGCTTTTTTTCATACATGCAGACTTATTTTACTTATTACTGAAACAACATGGCGGATGATAAAAATCATTATAAAATTCATTAGCCCAGGTCTAATTTATTGACCTGTATACCCACATACCAAATTTCAAAGGTCTAAATACAATATTTTTGAAGTTATCAAACAAATACCCCATAGCTGACCTATAGAAAGCTGGCATTGTACTAAAACACAGATTCCCGGTACAGTTTTGCATTGGCGACCTTCCGATGTACACATTTTTCATACCGACCCATCCCTATTAATAACCATGGATATACTGCCATGTCTGGGGAGAAGATAGGATATACATGCATGAGGATCATTGCATGGACAAGATTTGGTTCATTTTCAGTACCTTTTCCATGTTGACCATTCTTTGCATTAGACCAAAGCTTGTACCGTCGATATCGAAGACTGCTACAGCTCCCTCTGATGGTCATCTGACTAAAAAGGCTGAAAAAAAATATCAAGTTGAGTACAATAGTAACTACTCGTGGGAACCCAAAAATTGTGACTTTCACAGTAGAATCTACATTTTATTGTCCACTGCGCACTACATTTGACCCACATAGAGGGATATACTGAGCAGGACATATTTTATTTGTAACTAGTGTCACTAGCTTCCGGTTTTCACGTATATCTCGGAAAATCTGTCACCTACAAATATGTATTATATATCTTTAGAAAGGTCATTTTACAGCACTTCTGCTCATGTTTGTTGCATTAAAATCCATGGAGAAATGACTGAGATATTGCAAGTTAAAATTGAATTTTTTATATCCAGTATTGCCTATGCTTATTGACAGCCTTTTTCACATTCTCTCATTACATATTCATGTTATTTCACCAATAAATCATACAAAATGGTGGATAATAAAAGTAAAACATCCCTCATTTGTCATTCAGAGAAAAAAAATATATCGCACATGAAGATTAACCATATAATACTTGTGCTACACACTCGTGTAATATTGTTATCTTCACTCATGAAATACTTTTTCTGTATATGTCAATCGGGAAGTTTTCTTATTATCCAACCTTTTTGGGAGACTCGTTCTTTGTTCATATTATAGAAGATCAGTAAACAGGAAGGTTTGTTTTTTTAACATTAAATCAATAATGAAACATGTACTTTTGGGTCATATAAAAAAGTACAGGCTTTTTGTAATTGAAAAAAGGAACCATATTTTAACAAGAATCTGAGTTTAAGTCAACCTTAGGCATTAATGGAACCAATTTTGATGTCCCAACATCAAAATATGCAGTAATGTTACTGGTATATACATGAGTTTAGGCAGAACTACAACCAAGTCCCTAGGTACGTGGAGGTTCTATACTGTATACTGCTGAATAGATTCCCATGTTTACCAGACTGTAGCTTGTACTTCTTCAGCCTCCTCCACATCACAGGCAGTCAGCACACCCTTGAGACCTCTCAACTGACCACTGGCCTCTCCAACTTCCTCATGCTGACACTTGGCATCACCTGCATTCAACAACCACAGTGTTAAAACTATCACCAGTGTTAACCACAGTAATGTACAGATTGAAGTGCAATTTCAACATTGATATCAAACTTTAATATAACCTGTACAGTTTTGAATAAACAAACTAATGTGATTACAATCTAGGCATGGGTCAGTATTTGAAAAATGTATAATTTGGCAGGCTGCCAATGCAAAACTTCCAATTTTGGGATTCCATGTTTTAGTACACTCCCAAATAGGTCACTGACAGGAAGCAAAACTTGTGAAACCAAAACAATTCAGTTTCCTTTTAACAAAATTGCAATGAAATTCCCCAGCCAATTACCACACTACATGCAAATGGTTGTGGAAATAAACTGAACATTATGAGTTTTGGAGCTACTTAAAACAATTCTGCAAAGCAATTTTGCCAAATACAGCAAAATAAATAAACACTATAAATCACTGAGAACAAGTAAATACAAAGTGAATACTAACAACATCTGCTCAATTCCTACACTTTTCATAGTTTTGCACATGAAAGTCTTCAAAAGTACTTAGTCCTGGATAACAGTTGCCAAACTTTGTGTAATTTTTAAATATTCCATCATTTCTATTTCAATGCACACACTCCAAAACTATACAATAGCACTTGAACGTGATATAACCACAACTACAGTAAAAACAGTAAAATCAATATCTAGTCTTCAGTTTTTCACTTTTTTACACCTAATCTTCAGTGCTCTTTTTGTTTAACACCTAACCTTAAACTTATTCTACTGTTCCAACATAAGCAACATCCTGGCTGGATCATTGAAAAACACATTAATTAAGACTGTATTGTTGCTTACCACAACTGCTAACACAGCCAGCTTCAGTATTGCTACAGAGATCGCCTCCTTGCCTCACTTTCATGGAATTGAGAGAATTCATGCTTTCGCAGTCAGAATCACCATTCAAGCAATAGCTCATCACAGTATCAGGGTCCTCTCTTCCTTCATCAGGATTCAACCTCCTAACTCTGCAATGATCGGGTTTGTCATTTTGATTGTCCACTTTCATCTTGTGATCATCTTTACAAAGATGGATTACCTCACTCTGAGCCACCTGCTGAGTAATATCTTCCGAGACCAGATGTCCTTTGCTGTTACAGGTATCTGTTACCATCATTGTCTTTCCTTGTGGTAAAATACGTGGAATCTCCCCTTTGTCAAATGTGTCTGTCTCAGAGGTTTTAGTTTGTCTTAAAGACTTTTCCTCATGACGTATTTGGTCTGTAGAATCCACGATTTGAGTCCACGTGTTCTCTGCATAGCCTTTCCCTTTATCACATGATTTGCTTAAAGTACTGTCCATCACACTGTCAAATGCTTTTTCTCTGCAATGTGGTATCATATCACAGAGCTTCTTTGTATCATATATAAAACCATCACATAATTTCTGTGTGAAATTCACATCCCTGTCAAAGTATTTATCCGCTAAATCACATTGTTTATCACATATTTTGCCCTTATCAACTCCAATAGTAGTGTATGCTTTTCCAGCATCATTCACAGGGAGACTGCTGTCTTCACAGCTGCGCACATTTAGTTCTGTCAGAGTCGCTGGACTATTTACAAACCCATCTTCCTTCAGTGAGAGTTCAAAATTGGAGCTTCTATCCTCTTTGCTGTCACAGGCCACCTTTTTATTTGCTGCCCTGTGAATATTTTAAACAACAAACTTAAGTTCTGAACTTTGCCGGTAAAATCTGAGGTAATTAAAGAGCTGATATTTTCATAAAACGATAAACTTTGCTTTGAGGCCAATACTTTTATTTTGGAAAACACTTGAAAATATTCTCACAAAAATATAAACTTCGATCAAACAGAGACAACATTTTTTTGGAAAAAAATTTTATAATTTCAATTTTCTTACTCTGAGCAAATAAGCTGCTGTAACACTTAGAAATGGTAACAAAATACATAATTTAATAAACATCAAGTAAGCAATGAATAAACTGGATGCAAAGAAATCACCAACATTACCTGCGCTGTATTTGCATTTTCTGCTTTTCATAATTTTTTCTGTCATTACGCCTTAGTTTGGTGTTTTTATGCCATTTCATCTTCTCCTTTCCAGCCAATAGTTTTTCTGTGATGTTCCACTCTCTATCAGCAACTTTCTTTCTGTCACCTTGGCAACCTGGTACATCCTGATATCGGCCATTATTTTGGACATTCTTTTCATTTCCACAATCTTTCTTCTCATCATCTAGTGTTGTTTGTTTTATCATGTGACATTTTACAGGCGTTTCACTATCACTGGTGGAACTATCAGTGTCACTGTAATAATTTTCCGCAGTCTTGTTGTCAACTTTAGCTGATGCTGATCTCCGATATCTGGGCTTCTTTGTCCGTAGTTTGTTTTTCAGAATTCTATTTAATTCATCATGAGACAAAACATTATGACCAAATGATCTTTCCATGTTGCAAATATATCTTCCTGAAAATACAAAAAAACTCACGTTTATTATGTTACACATTTCTTAGTTAAGTGCTTACTACTCCTTATTTTTCATAAATGGTAAAGGATTTAGCTAGTCTATGAAAGCACCAAAAAATATTCAGAAACAAAATGCTTTTTGTGAATTCTAGATTGAAGAAAGTAATCTGTTGATGCACAAAAAATGACTGCACTTTTAATGGACATTAACTGATAAACAACAGTCACCAATATACTCCAAACAACACACACAAAAGCTCTTTAATCTTTGTACTTATGCCTAGTAGATGGTATTTCCTGCAAACCGAATGAAAGTAAGGCTGGTATTTACCTTCCTAAATTAGATTAATGCTTGTATCAAATGGCAATTGCACCTTCATACAATTGCTTCACATCTCATACAAATGCACAAGTTTAAACTTCTTGCTCACAGGCTTCTTTGACTTTCAGTTTCATATATTTTATTTCATAGCAATTTTAAAGTGTTTTATAAAACAATAGAGTAAGAAATCTAAAATTCGCCAGGAATCTAAAATTCGCCACCTCTAAAACCTTAGTTAACTTTATGAAGAAAATGATGTTTTTGTGCAAAAATTGGTATTTTTCAGTTCAAAAAGCCTTAATTTACTATACAGTCAACAAATCTCACCACAATTCATTTATTTTATTAGTATTTTCACATGTGGCGAATTTCAGATATGTGGCGAATTTTAGATTTCTTACTCTACACATCAAAGCATAAATTTATCTTTTCAAATGCAAGCTGCAGTCTGGCTCGCGCTTCTAGAGATCATTTCTTTTTGTCACCAGGCTTTCATAAAATGTGGCCAAGTGTCACGAGTACCTGTCTCATCATTAAAGTTAAGCAGCAATGGGCTATACTAGTACTTGGATGGGTGCCCATCTGAGTTCTAAGCCTTGGGATGTATCTGACTCAGAATTTCTTTTTGGCTTTGCAGCTAGCACATGCAGACTGAAACAAATTTCAGCCTTGTTTATTAAACAAGAAAACAAAAATTTACAATGCCACGTGCGGAGACTACCGTGTGGAATCCCGAACGGTGTTTAGAGAGACCGAATACAACTACTAGATTGAAGATCAATAATCTTAAAATATCTGACAGTTTGGGGAGGATCCAAAGCCCCAACTGTTGAGGTGTACAGTGGACCACAGCATCTACGGTATGTGAGTAGAATTAAAACACTATTCAGTATTTACTTCAATATATTAGAACAAATGAATAACCTTCTACACATTCTATGTTTCTGGAATTTTGTACAGGATGTAGGAACGAGTTAATGGTGAATGGTCACCCGACACAAGTAAATATCTAATTCTAAGTCCGGCCGCGACATGGTTGTACCAGCAAGTAAAGTAGACCCGATCCAGGTACTGTACTGCAGCCATAAGTTGGCCGCCCTCACCACACCTTCACAGGGCTTTAACATGAGTGGCCTACTACACTCTGAAATCATGTATTATTGTTAAACTTATTATATGCAACAGTTTTCATTGGTGTACAATAACCTATTTGTCTTTCTGGAGCCTGTAGATGAGCCGCAGCCAACTTATTCCTGTGGCCAACTTATGCAGGGTAGCAGTTAGTGGTCGGACCGGTTCTGAAAATTAAAACTGGTTTCCGGGGCTTTGAAACCGAACGAAATCCATGATTTTGAAATTGTGTGCAGAGATATGGTAAAAAATTTTACGCGAGCGTACATGAGCAATATTCCCAATAGGAAACATGGATTCGCGAGATATTTTGAAGTTTGTAAACTTCATTTACCATAATATAAAGTAACAAGCAATCAGTGCCCGTGAACGGGCTCTGTGTCAGCTGACTGTGTGTTTTGAGTTTCAGAGTAGAAGTGACAGAAGAAAAAAACACAAAAGTTGTGCCCTGGAAATGGTGTTTGGAAGAAAACTAAGAAGGTAACTGTTAAGGTGTAAAAAGTAAGTTAAAAACATATTTAAAGAAAATATTGCAAATGCAATAGTTTTAATTTTACTATGTTATAGCTGACCCCAAAATATGTGAATAACACACTGAAACTAGACCTATAGCATCGGAGAACTGATGCAAATTGTATCCACCAGAAAACTCACAAAAGCCATTAAAACATGCTTAACCTTGGAGCTCAAGGTGAAATCTGACCATGTCAAAAGATTCTTAGCCCATGATTCCTATGGGTTGGTGTGACATTGCAAACCTTTAGGAACACAAATAAGCGAGATATAACCACTGTTAATTTTGGCTTTCCTCATTTGACCTTCAAAGAGGGGCCAAAGGTCAAATCTGATCACATCAAAAGATTCCTAGCCCATTATTTCCTATAGGTTGGTTTTCCGTTCCAAACCTCTAGAACTAATAATAAGCGAGCTATAAGCACTTTTAAGTTTAGCTATCCTCGTTTGACCTTGAAGGAGGGTTTCAAGGTGAAATCCGACCACACCAAAAGATTCTCAGCTCATGATTTCCTAGAGGTTGGTTTTCCATCCCAAACCTCTAGGACCAATAATAAGCAAGTTATAAGCACTTTTAAGTTTAGCTATCCTCGTTTGACCTTGAAGGAGGGTTTCAAGGTCAAATCCGACACACCAAAAGAATCCAGGCCCATGATTTCCTATAGGTTGGTTTACCATCCCAAATCTCTAGGACCAATAATAAGCGAGCTATAAGCACTTTTAAGTTTGGCTACCCTCTTTTGACCTTGAAAGAGGGGTCCACGGTCAAATCCGACTACACCAAAAGAATCCAGGCCCATGATTTCCTATAGGTTGGTTTACCATCCCAAATCTCTAGGACCAATAATAAGCAAGTTATAACCACTTTTAAGTTTGGCTATTTTTGTTTGACCTTGAAAAAGAGGTCCAAGGTCAAATCCAACCACACCAAAAGAATCCAGGCCCATGATTTCCTATAGGTTGGTTCACCATCCCAAACCTCTAGAACCAATAATAAGCGACTTAAAAACACTTTTCAGTTTGGCTATCCTCGTTTGACCTTGAAGGAGGGGTCCAAGGTCAAATCCGACAATACCAAAAGATTCCCAGACCATGATTTCCTTTAGGTTGGTTTACCATCCCAAACCTCTAGGACCAATAATAGGCGTGTTATAAGCACTTTTAAGTTTGGGTATCCTCATTTGACCTTGAAGGAGGGGTCCAAGGTCATATCTGACCACACCAAAAGATACCCAGCCCGTGATTTCCTATAGGTTGTTCTATCATCCCAACCCTCTAGAACCAATAATAAGCGAGCTATAAGCACATTTAAGTGTGGCTATCCTCGTTTGACCTTGAAAGAGGGGTCCAAGGTCAAATCCGACCACACCAAAAGAATCCAGGCCCATGATTTCCTATATGTTGGTTTACCATCCCAAACCTGTAGGACCAATAATAAGCAAGTTATAAGCACTTTTAAGTTTGGCTATCCTCGTTTGACCTTGAAGGAGGGGTCCAAGGTCAAATCCGACCACACCAAAAGATTCCCGGCCCATGATTTCCTATATGTTGGTTTACCATCCCAAACCTCTAGGACCGATAATAAGCGATATAACCTATAACCACTTTTCATGACTGATAAAGAAACACCTGTGGCGGCCATGTTGTTTTTGTTTTTTTTCAAAATGAGGACCCAAATATTTGCAGTCAAGATTTTATAATGAGGAACATATCCTGCTGTCCGGTGGATACAACTAAATACTCTAAATGCAATACTTTTGAAGTTATAAGTGATTTACTCAACAGTGATAACCTGAAAGTAGCTATTACTCAGCTATGCCATGAGTTACAGGTCTAAAATTTTACTATGTTATAGCTGACCCAAAAGTAGCTGAATAACATATACAAACAAATTATTGTAAATGCAATAGTTTTCAAGTTATAAGTGATTTACTCAACAGTGATAACCTGAAAGTAGCTATTACTCAGCTATGCCATGAGCTACATGTCTGAAATTTTACTATGTTATAGCTTACCCAAAAGTAGCTGAATAACATATACAAACAAATTACTGTAAATGCAATAGTTTTCAAGTTATAAGTGATTTACTCAACAGTGATAACCTGAAAGTAGCTATTACTCAGCTATGCCATGAGCAACAGGTCTGAAATTTTACTATGTTATAGCTGACCCAAAAGTAGCTGAATAACATATTTACACAAAATGCTCTAAATACAATACTTTTCAAGTTATAGATGATTTAGTGTTGAGTAAAAACCTCAAAGTAGCTATTATTCAGCTATGCAATGAGCCACTGCTCTGGAATTTTACTGTTATAGCTGACCCCAAAATAGGTGAATAACATATTGCAACAAAATACTCTAAATACAATAGTTTCCAAGTTATAAGTGATTTACTCAACAGTGATAACCTAAAAGTAGCTATTACTCAGCTATGCCATGAGCTACAGGTCTGAAATTTTACTATGTTATAGCTGACCCAAAAGTAGCTGAATAACATATTTATACAAAATTCTCTAAATGCAATAGTTTTCAAGTTACAAGTGGTTTTACTCATGATGTAAGTTACTGAAAAGTCCAAAAGTAGCTATTACTCGCTTAGCTATTGAGATAGACACCCAAGTTACTCACCATGTTGTAGCTATGGAAAAAGTAGCTGAATAACATATTTAAATAAAATGCTCTAAATGCAATACTTTTCAAGTTATAAATGATTTAGTGTTGAGTAAGAACCTCAAAGTAGCTATTACTCAGCTAAGCAATGAGCCATTGGTCTGGAATTTTACCATGGTATAGCTTACCCCAAAATAGGTGAATAACATATGAAACTAAATTCTCTAAATACAATACTTTTCAAATTATAAGTGATTTACTCAACAGTGATAACCTAAAAGTAGCTATTACTCAGCTATGCCATGAGCTACAGGTCTGAAATTTTACTATGTTATAGCTGGCTCAAAAGTAGCTGAATAACATATACAAACAAATTACTGTGAATGCAATAGTTTTCAAGTTATAAGTGATTTACTCAACAGTGATAACCTGAAAGTAGCTATTACTCAGCTATGCCATCAGCTACAGGTCTGAAATTTTACTATGTTATAGCTGACCCAAAAGTAGCTGAATAACGTATAAAAACAAATTACTGTAAATGCAATAGTTTTCAAGTTATAAGTGATTTACTCAACAGTGATAACCTGAAAGTAGCTATTACTCAGCTATGCCATGAACTACAGGTCTGAAATTTTACTATGTTATAGCTGACCCAAAAGTAGCTGAATAACATATACAAACAAATTACTGTAAATGCAATAGTTTTCAAGTTATAAGTGATTTACTCAACAGTGATAACCTGAAAGTAGCTATTACTCAGCTATGCCATGAGCTACAGGTCTGAAATTTTACTATGTTATAGCTGACCCAAAAGTAGGTGAATAACATATGAAACTAAATACTCTAAATACAATACTTTTCAAGTTATAAGTGATTTACGCTACAGTGATAACCTAAAAGTAGCTATTACTCAGCTATGCCATGAGCTACAGGTCTGAAATTTTACTATGTTATAGCTGACCCAAAAGTAGCTGAATAACATATTTATACAAAATTCTCTAAATGCAATAGTTTTCAAGTTACAAGTGGTTTTACTCATGATGTAAGTTACTGAAAAGTCCAAAAGTAGCTATTACTCGCTTAGCTATTGAGATAGACACCCAAGTTACTCACCATGTTGTAGCTATGGAAAAAGTAGCTGAATAACATATTTAAATAAAATGCTCTAAATGCAATACTTTTCAAGTTATAAATGATTTAGTGTTGAGTAAGAACCTCAAAGTAGCTATTACTCAGCTAAGCAATGAGCCATTGGTCTGGAATTTTACCATGGTATAGCTTACCCCAAAATAGGTGAATAACATATGAAACTAAATTCTCTAAATACAATACTTTTCAAATTATAAGTGATTTACTCAACAGTGATAACCTAAAAGTAGCTATTACTCAGCTATGCCATGAGCTACAGGTCTGAAATTTTACTATGTTATAGCTGGCTCAAAAGTAGCTGAATAACATATACAAACAAATTACTGTGAATGCAATAGTTTTCAAGTTATAAGTGATTTACTCAACAGTGATAACCTGAAAGTAGCTATTACTCAGCTATGCCATCAGCTACAGGTCTGAAATTTTACTATGTTATAGCTGACCCAAAAGTAGCTGAATAACGTATAAAAACAAATTACTGTAAATGCAATAGTTTTCAAGTTATAAGTGATTTACTCAACAGTGATAACCTGAAAGTAGCTATTACTCAGCTATGCCATGAACTACAGGTCTGAAATTTTACTATGTTATAGCTGACCCAAAAGTAGCTGAATAACATATACAAACAAATTACTGTAAATGCAATAGTTTTCAAGTTATAAGTGATTTACTCAACAGTGATAACCTGAAAGTAGCTATTACTCAGCTATGCCATGAGCTACAGGTCTGAAATTTTACTATGTTATAGCTGACCCAAAAGTAGGTGAATAACATATGAAACTAAATACTCTAAATACAATACTTTTCAAGTTATAAGTGATTTACGCTACAGTGATAACCTAAAAGTAGCTATTACTCAGCTATGCCATGAGCTACAGGTCTGAAATTTTACTATGTTATACCTGACCCAAAAGTAGCTGAATAACATACTTACACAAAATTCTCTAAATGCAATAGTTTTCAAGTTACAAGTGATTTTACTCATGATGGAAGTTACTGAAAAGTCCAAAAGTAGCTATTACTCACTTAGCTATTGAGATAGACACCCAAGTTACTCACCATGTTGTAGCTATGGAAAAAGTAGCTGAATAACATATTTTAATAAAATGCTCTAAATGCAATACTTTTCAAGTTATAATTGATTTAGCGCATGATTTCATGAATTTTATTGCATTAAAAATTATTTTAAAAATTAATAAAAAAAAAATTAAGACAGATCCAGGTCTTATATTCACACAAGGTACTCTACTAGTGGCCTATTACATCTATGCAAGATATGAGAAAAATCCCCGCAATAGTGAATGAGAAAATTGTGATCAAGTGTTGAAATTTTCACACTTTGGGTGGGGGTACCTCACTTGTAATGGCTCTGGCAAACAGACGAACAGACAGATCTGCATGAATTTTACGATTTATCATCCTCGATAGTTAAGGTATCTTTTAAAAAAAACAGCATGTCTCTGGGTCTTGTAGTTTTGGAGAAGAAGTTTGTCACGCGGACGCGGACGCGTACACAGACGTCGCAGAGTGATGCCATAATGTCAGCTGACTGACAAGTCAGCTGACATAAAAATGTAAGCTGTTTCCTCAAATATATATGTTCTTTATTGTTTGAATGAAGTATTAACCAGCAGAAAGCCTAATATAATGACGTTTTCAATTACCGGTACTTAAATATTCTTTGCGGATTTCGTCATTTCTACCTAAACGAAACGAACTGCGGAGTACCAGTTTACCGTTCACACCACTAGTAGCAGTACTGCTTCCCTGCATAAGTTGGCCACAGTCATAAGTTGGCCGCCACTCATTTAGTGTACTTCTCATAAATCTTATAATAATAGACCATTCAAAGAATGATACACACCTTTAGATTTATAGAAATTTCAAAATATGATGATGGCGGCCAACTTGAATGAACCACACCTTCACAGGGTTTTAGCATGAGTGGCCTACTACACTCTGAAACCATGTATTATTGTTAAGCTTATTATATGCAACAGTTTTCATTGGTGTACAATAACCTATTTGTCTTTCTGGAGCCTGTAGATGAGCTGCGGCCAACTTATGACTGCGGCCAACTTATACAGGGTAGCAGTACAGTAACATAGACCAAGTTTTTGTCCCATCGCCAATTGCTGTTGATATACTGATGGATGCAATGGCGAGGGACAGAGCTCATATATACATGTTTTCTGTGTAAATTTCGAACTGTGGGGAATTATTGTATTCACTTTCAAAACTCCTTGTTATGTCTATTTTCGCTGTATCCAGGTTACAACACATATGTTATTAAATTAAACTGCCTTTAGAAGCCAGGAATTTCATTTGTAGATAACTATGTAATGTTGAAGGTTTGTTTACATTTTGAAAATTGGTTGAAATATATACATGCCAGTTTGATTGGCATAAAATATAAGTGAACGGCACATATACATACCTTAAAGAAACCAAATAACACTTTACACTTGTGGCAATATGTGTACAAATATGCCGATCAAAATTTACACAGAAAACATGTACATGTGAGCTCTGTCCCTCGCCATTGCGTACCGTCAGAAATATCAACAGCAATGCGCGACGGGACAGAAACTCGGTCTATACAGTAACAATGATTTTCTGTAGACCGAGTTTCTGTCCCGTCGCGCATTGCCGTTGATTTTATTTTACGGTACGCAATGGTGAGGGACAGAGCTCACATGTACTTGTTTTCTGTGTAGATTTTGAACTTCGGGGAATGATTGCATTTACTTTAAAAGGTCCTTACTATGTCTTTATAGCTGTATCTAGTTTACAGCAGATAATGTTACACTAAACTGGTTTTACAAACCAGGAATTTCATTGGTAGAGAACTGTACAATGTTGGAAGGTTTGTTTACATTTACAAAAATAGGCTGAAATAATTATATACTTGCCAGTTGGATTGGCATTAAATATTAGTGAGCGGCATATATACATAGCTTAAAGAATGCAAATGACACTTTATACTTGAGACAATATGTGTAGAAATATGCCATTCAAAATTGACACAGAAAACAAGTACATGTGAGCTCTGTCCCTCACCATTGTGTCCATCAGTATATCAATACTGGTCGGCCAGTGAATTTCGTCACCCCAGTGAAGTTCGTCACCTGGTGTAAAAACGCTCAAAGACAGGCAATATTCACATTTAAATAAATGGAATGGCTTCTTTCAACGGCAAGGTATACATATAGTGGTGGTGGACCAATTCACGCCCACCCTCAATTTTCTTAAAGATTCATAGTTTTTCATTGAAAAGATGTTTACCACATCATAGATAATTATCAAATTGATCATATACATTTAGACCGAGTTTTCTGTCCCAAAATATGCCTTTTTAAAACTGATGGATGGCATTTTGGGACAGAGTTCCTTGCTACACAAAAAACTTCAATATCTGAAAATTACTGTCCCTTTAAACTTTAAAATATGCACTTATATGTATTAACAGTATAAAGCATTTAGATGCAGGAACACAATTTTCTGTGTTTGTAGTAATATAGATACTTTTTCTGCACTTCCTGTTTGTATAAACAATGATAAAATTTGGCAAGTGAAATAAATTTTGGTAAATATATCCATTAACTATGCAAAAAGTTTATTTCTTTTAATGCGGGGCACATCCTTGACACTCAAGGTGGTAGCCTAGTACAGGTTTAATGTCAGAATGTGTGCCACTTGTTGCCCTTCAGGACGTTTATGTTTTTTGCATACTAATGCCATCTGTCTCTCGCCAATACATCCATCTTTTAAAAATTGGCTGAGAGACAGATTAATCGGTCTATATACATTCATAAATTATTGTGTAACTGTGATTGTTTTGGAGAAATTTAGTGGTGGTGGACCAATTCACGCCCGGGTACCAATTCACGCCCACCCCTAAATTTATCCAAAACAATCACAGTTAAACAATAAATCACAAATGTATATGATCAATTTGATGATTATCTATGATGTGGTAAACACCATGTCTATGAAAAATTATAAATCTTCAAGAAAATTGAGGGTGGGCGTGAATTGGTACCCGGGCATGAATTGGTCCACCACCACTAGGGGTGGGCGTGAATGGGTACACGGGCGTGAACTGGTCCACCACCACTACGCCGTAACTGGACAGTAAAAATTCTTTAATATTGTAATAAAATGCAGGTGACAAACTTCACTGGGGTGACGAACTTCACTGGCTGAGCAGTAGCAATTGGCGACGGGACAGAAACTCGGTTTTCTGCAGTATGATCATTCCCGTAGCTGGCTCTTAATTGTTGATATTGACAAAAGATACCTGGTGTGTTTTGTCTGAATATATCGTTACAGTTATATACATGAATATGGAAAAAAAATATTGTCAGATTTCCATAACTTTAGGGTCATCAACGCATCATTTTCACATTTTGTATTTTCATAAGGAAAAACAAAAATGAAACTTTGGAAAGTCCCGTTTTTTGTTACTGGTTTCAAATACATTTATTTCCTTATTTCTGTATATTTTTGGGATCCAGTACAACTCCGAACGAAGAAAACAGCATTCAGAATTGTTTATCCCACAGTGGTACTCAGCTTTACTCTTTCATGAAGAGGGACTTAACTATCGGCCATATTATAATTACCTTTATGAAGTAATCTGTATTAATAGGTTTAAAATCATTCTATGGCATAAAAGATCTTACATTAACTATTAAGGTCATTAAAATTGTACTTTTTATTACCTATCATTAAAATCACTCATGATGGTTATTAAAATATAGAAAATATTTTTCGTTTTGAAGAATTAAAGTAGTAATATCAACATAGGCATTTTTATTGGCAACTGAAAGGTAAGAAATACACAGGAGTAAATATGTAGTGTTTAAATATAAATACTTTGACAATAATAAATAACTCATAAATGATGAAGATCTATGGTATCTTTTTAAGCAGTTTATTTATGTGAATTTTTGTCAAGTTATTGTAGTATAATTTCAACAGGGATTTTCTTTAAGGGCGTGGCTGCGGTACAGTAAAACCGTTCCCTAGAAAATAAGCTACAGTACGGATTGCCGCACTCCAGGGCCCGTATTCACAAAAGGTCTTAGATTTAGCCAGGTCTTAGGCTTAAATCCAGTCTTAAAGTTAAGACTTCTGTCTCAGCTAAGTTTTATCTTAAAACTGTATTCACAAAGGGTGACTTAGCTAAGTCCAAGATTATCAAATAACCACAGTGGTTTTCTGTGTCATGTGACCTTTCTTTTCTATTCAAACTATACTATTGGTGACATATATCCTTCATTTAAAGCATTTTATCTAAGGAAAAGTGCTGTTTTGAAATGGAAAACCTTGTTACCACACATAAACTTCCCAAAGACTGCTTTAGTGAGTTGTTCTGTATAATTATACTTTATTTACAGCCATTTCAAATTTTGAAGTTTATGGTGGCCACATTTAAGTCCTCTTTACAAAATTTAAGCCCACTACCAACCAGTCTTAAAGTTGAGCCCTTGGCTAAGCCTAAGACAGGTCTTAAATTCTTTGTGAATACTGCTAAGCCTAAGACAAAAGTCTTAGCAGGTTTTGGACAGAAACTTTAAGCCTAAGCCCTGGCTAAGACCTTTCGTGAATATGGGCCCAGAACTTTGTTTTGAGTGCGGTTTCAGTAACAATTGTTTTCATTGGATTGAATTAATCACGTTTGCAGACGAATAAATAGACTGGTTGGCTATATATATGCCCCCATTTGTAAAATATGGCTAGAAATACCGATCTTAAGCTCCTATTTCCTTAAGTCTGTGAGTGCAAGTTATAGCATTTGATAGCATTTGATATTCTATTTGTAAAATATTGCTAGAAAACTTCAACAGTAGTTGAGGTAAGAGTAAAATATTTGTCTGGAGTGAGGTTTCAGTAACAAATTATTTCATTGACTAATAAAATTAAACACGTTTGCAGACAAAAAGTACACTGGTTGCCTAGTTCATCTGTAAAATATGCCCAGAAAATCCCTCGTAGTCTCATATTTTCTTAAGTCTTCATGTGTATAAGTGCAAGTAACCTCATATTTCCTTCACTCCATGGGATATTTGGGTTACCAGTTTGAACCGCACTCGAGTTAGTTTGCTGGAATACGGCAAATGAATGCTACCGTACTGTAGAATTTCATCTCGAGTGCGGTGATTTACCGTACTCCAGCCAATTCATTTCTTTAAACATTCTTTTCATGATGTTATTAGTAATAGAATAGTAATAACAGTCTTTGTATTTTATACACTCATATATTATGATAGAAGACATGGACATACAATTTTTAAGAGAAGAATGTCATGACTCGATTTTTAAATTCAATTCAACAGTTCAGTCATTCGTTTAACAGTAAATTATTGTATATTAGTTTGGTATCTGTTGATACATATCTTACAGAAAACATTGTCTTTGTAATCTTTGAAGTGTGGAAGTTCGAAGTGCATATTAAATATATTGAAAAATAATTTCAATTCTGTTGGAGTGACAATTCTGATTAAAATTTCAACCAATTTGATCAAGTGCAACCAAATACATGTTTTAGAAGGGATGAGATGAAAGAATCTGTCATTTTAAAAGAAACTAGTGATTTCCAATTCCCAATATTAATGAAACTATGGCCATGCACCAAACTATAAAAAATTATACTCGTTGAAGTCATTGATGCCTTGCCTGATGTTTTTTTCTTGCCATAATATTATTAATTTCAAAGTAACATTGCCTGACAAAGGGTAAATTTGTCAAATGTATAGACTTGACCATGAATCTTTCTCAAGATTACATAACTTTTCTGTTACTTAAACATACTAGTGATCTATTTTCTTATACAATATTTCATAATTTTTAGCTAATTTGAAATTAAAATTAATCTAGAGATCACTCAGTTTTCACCTTAAAATGGATGCACAATTAAATGATTTGTGAGCATTTCATTACCTTCTTATATTTATTATCCATTTGTATATTGGATATTTTTCTATTTATTTATTGGTGTATGTTATGCCCAGTGCCTAATCAATTATATTGTGACAGGTACTTAGAAAGAAAGAAAAAGGTATATACAGTTGGTCATGGTTCTGTACTGTAAACTGCTGACAAATGGCAAGCAACTACAAGCTTTCCCACATGAGGTCATGCCGGAATTAGAACCCTGATCTCATGCAGAGGTAGAAGCTGAGTTTGTTGCCACTGTGCCATGGATTTTTAGTAATGCATAAAAATGATGGTTGGATAGATCCCAACCAGCAGAATTGTTTATAACTTCAATTGTCCTCTTTTTGCTTCTGTCTCAATCTTCCTATTTGTGCATGTAATCAATTATCAGTAGAAAATGTCCAAATACAAATTGATTTATTGGAAATATATGTTATGCTAAATTTGACCATATTTGACAGACAAATAAGATAATTTGAATATTCTAGCAATACTATATCGTTAGAAAACAAATATGCCTTATAAAGAGAAGATTATTTATGGTTGGATTTAACAAACTAAATTGGTTCCTCAAACAAAGCATACTGATTACTCCAACTAAAGTGATTGGTTTGTATTACCAGATGACTTAGTTTATTCAACCAAGTGAGTTAGTTACTTGAACAAAGCAGATTGGTGAGTGTGGTCACTTTTATTGGTTAGACAGGCCAATGTAAGTTGCATACCTTAACTGATTTCATTGGTAAGTGCTATAAGTATGTTTGTCAAACTAGATCAGTCAGTTACTTTTATTAATCAAATTGATTAAGTATTACTGATCTGGCTGCATGGTCAAATAAAGTTATTGCCCCATTCTTTTCAAAATAATGTTTACATGACAATAAACAAGAAACAAGTCAATCATACTCTCAAAATGCTTTTTTGAAATATATTTCATCAGAAACAAAATAATATACATAAATATACTGGTTGGCCAAGATTCCTTAGCGAAATTTTTTTTCTTAAGCAAAAGTTTTTTTGGGTCTTTCTAGGTTAGACACAATAGGTTTAAACTACATATATCAACATACTTTCATATTAACATATGAAGGAACACTGACTAAAAGGTTTATGTGTCCATACAGAAAATAAAGTATATTACTAACACAGTTTAATATTTAAAACTTACAATTCCTAAAAATAATAAAATGATAATTGTATTCCAAGGGCAGTATTCACAAAGAGGTCTTAATTCTGGTTGGCCAAGATTCCTCAGTGTAAACTCTGGGCATTCATGATCATAAGCAACTACCAACTTTCCCACATCAGGTTGAGTCCAGGGTTCAAACTGCCAACCTCATAGGTTGATGTCAACTGAGCAACCAACATAGCTTACTAAAAGCCCTTTTCATTACAAATAACTTTAGGTCATCTCATAGCCTTTTTAATTGAAATTTATCCTGTTACGTGGAATTTTTATTCTT
This sequence comes from Sabellastarte sp. h YS-2021, assembly GCA_964017235.1. NCBI lineage: Eukaryota > Metazoa > Annelida > Polychaeta > Sabellida > Sabellidae > Sabellastarte > Sabellastarte sp. h YS-2021. The sequence goes on from OZ024938.1 coordinate 62,682,400, forward strand.
AAGCAAAAGTTTTTTTTTGGTCTTTCTAGGTTACACACAAAAGGTTTAAACTACATATATCAACATACTTTCATATTAACATATGAAGGAATGCTGACTAAAAGGTTTATGTATCCATACAGAAAATAAAGCATATTACTAAGACAGTTTAATATTTAAAACTTACAATACCTAAAAATAATAAAATGATAATTGTATTCCAAGGCCAGTATTCACAAAGAGGTCTTAATTCTGAAACAAAATAGTATCAACTTTAAATAGACAGATTCTCAGCAAGTAAAATGTGTATGTTAGTAAAGATGAAATAACACTTGAACCTTTTATTAAAATATCAACAATGATATGAGACAACAATGTATAAGTCTAAAGTTGAAATTTGGTCTAACTTATTTTGTGAATAACTAAGTAGTTAGAAATAAAAAAATTATCTCATTCTTGAGACCAGAAGTTAAGATAAAATTTTGTCTCAGCATGTTTTATTAATGCAGGCCTTGTATCTCCGTCAATTTCAGACAAACTTTGTCATAAATGTAGCCAAAATAAAGTCATTTTAGAAATCCATTAAATCTTGGATAATAAAAAGTGTAACCGAAATAGCTTTCACAATGAAAGCAAGTTGTACTGTATGTTTGACATTTAATCTACACCACACGGTAAGATTTTAATGTTGATATTATGCACAGGCTCAAGTAACTTTAAGTCAACCTGCTTCACCTACTATATCTAGTCTTTGTTCATCTCTTTAACCAGGTCCAGTGAGGTGTACAAATGAATGTCTAATTCCAAATCTGCTATCTATTCTTTCTTGCCATCTTGCAGAATCATAATTACTGGGTTGTACTCACTGATATGTCTTCAGCAATGTTTCCAGGCTATAAAAGAAAAATATGGCGTTTGTCAGTGAGATAAAGAAGTTCACCATTAGCTATGTTCACATTATGAAACATTAAAAAAGCAGTTAATTTGTGTATCCAGTTTTAATGTGACATTAGCTTTAGTCATGAAATATTCAATGACTAATACAGTCAAAAACAGTTGATAGGGTAATGCAATTAAGGGGTGTGACAGTAGCATATTGTTCTTTTCAGTGTAGCTCCACAACTGAAACTGTAATTCTGATTTTGAAAAATGTATACTTTAGTACATCCCCAATTTTATTGTTACATGAAATATGTAGTTTGTTTAGGTTGAACTGATACCACCACCTACCTGATGGGTATACAAATTAAAATACACAAAAAAGGTTGAAAAGGGCTAAAAATTTATCTATGGAAACTGTAGAAATTATCAATTGAATGAAATACTCAAGCACTAGTATACTTTTAAACTTAGTTTTCACTGAACCAAAAAAATCAATGCTGTAAAATATTAGACAAAATTTGATATTTTGTTACTATCTTTTACATTTTTTACTACACCCAAATTATTGAAATATAATACTTTTCTATAATTTTATTACAATTAACATATTTATATCAACAAATATGGAGAAATAGTTCAACTGTCACTTGAGTTTGCAATACATATAAATGCCTCAATAAACCATGGAAGACATAATTAAAATTTCATATTAATATTGTAAATTAATACTAAATATTAATACCTTAAACTTGCTGACATTCCTTGACTACAATGGCATGACAATGTTGAACTCTACTTTCTTGTTTTCACATATGGTACTTCTTGTTCTGGTATCCATCTCATTGCTTTAAATAAAGGAGGCTACATGAATATAAATTCCAATATTTGAGTGCACACAGAACTTCATCTGGATATATAATAATCAAATTTAATAGATTTATGAATTGACTGGTCTCAAAACTATTACATAAAGCTAAAAAAATTAAAATTGTGAAAATAAAATATTGTAAAAATTAACCAACATTGAATAGTTGGGACAACTAATTCTAACAAATGTATGTTAGTTTGGCTAACCAACTCAAAGTCGGTAGATCCTACAAATCAGACTGGTTAACCAAACCAATGTGTTAGTTTCTCTAACAAATACACTTAGTTGAACAAAATAAAAATTATTATTATACTTAATTTTGTGTTGTTAAAACATTTCAAAATAAAACTGAAAACATGACAACATGAAAACTGATTGCATTGCACATAAATTTTAATCTATACATGTTGTACTAATAAATTTGAATCATTTTAACAAATGTAGACACTAATATTGTTATATATCAGGAAAATACTTATCCCTTTATTCAAACAACTGCACCAAAATCCAAATGTAAACAATGCATGGAGCATGCTCAAACTCAAACTTAGCTGGACCAAACAGGGTTCTTAGTTTTAGTAACTAAGGTGTTAGATAAAATTTGTTTTAATTAATGCATCTTAGTACCATCTACCAACTTTTGGTTTTCAGTGTATGTATTATTGTCATAACAGTTTGTGAATTTCATGGCATTACAGAATAGAAAACTCACAATAACTTAAATGTTAAAAGGAAAATTTATACAGTTAAACATTCCCTGAAAATGGCATTTTACTTGCACAGTCACAGGTGGTTTATCGTGAACATAATTGTTCAAAAATAAGGATTTAGTTTTTCCACCAGTAGATAACAAAATAAGGGTTCTGCCTCAGTGGGAGTGTTCTCCTTCAGGGGGAGATGGGGGCACTTGATCTTGAAGTGGTATTGAATTATGATAGATGGGGGAAAAGTCTACTAGATGACTCATCAATAAAAAGCCCTTGAGATGCAAGTATGTAAACAAAACAGAGAGAGAGACAATCCCAGGCATGCACATACTGTACAGATTTAAACTGATAGTATAAAACAATCACCATTGTTGCTATTTAAGTTTTTTAAAATTATACTAAGATAGCCTTATATTATGGAAATCATGAGGAGATAAAGTAATCTTAATTGAATTTACAACCCACTGCCAGGTACTAGTAGACTATTGTGCTAACATGTAGAGAAATCAAGCTTTTGTCACTTTTGGTTGCCAAAATATATGACAGAAACTCTGATCTTGTTTTTATGAACAGAACTGGACAAGTATTTAAAGTGGAATCATTTTATTTTCTCTTTAGAGTTAATTGTGTCTAACATATGTCAGGCAATATTTGAAACAGATCTATTAGAATCCCACACATCTAATCTTATCTAATGTGGACTTTTATAGCGTTTAATCTCCACCAACGATGGACTCTATGGTGCGTCTGAACATAAAGCAAGGCAGTTAATGTTAATCAAAGGACATAGCCAGGACATACCAAGAAGACACAGGGGTGACGTGGGAGTCTATGGCGGATAGGCTTTTGCAAACAGGTAAGTTTTGAGCTTCTTTCTGAAGGAGGCAACTGATGTTGCACTGCACACATCATGAGGGACTTCATACCAGCATACCAGATCTTAGGAGCATCAAAGGCAAAACTGATCAAAATGTTTGACTGACTTAAAGACTGATAAGTCGAAAGGAGGAACTGTAAGGTATTGATCTGGGTGACAATGCCTGGTACTATAGGGACAACTGCTGAGAGACAAGAATGGTTCGAATTAGGAAGGAGAACCACTATGCAAAAATTTATACACTAGTGTTGCAGTTTTAAAAATACATCGATACTTAACAGGCAACCAGTGGTGTTGCTTTAGAATGGGTGTAACATGAACATACTTTCTATGATTTGTAACAATATGAGCTAGGGTATTCTGAATACTTTATAATTTTGTGCTGATTGAAACATGACAAACTTTTAAGAGAGAGTTACAATAGTCCAGACAACTACTAACCAAGACATTTGCAGCAAGGACTGCCATTTTGGAAATAAGATACTGTCTTATTCTATGCAAAGTTCGTTCATCTAAAGAAAACATGCTTTGCAAGTCATCTTGACATGTTCAGTGAAGGAAAAATCTGTCATCGAACCACATACCTAGATTTCTGACAGAATCATAGGATAAAGAAGACTACCAAGAATATTGACAGGAAAGTGTGAGGAAATCTTCTGACATTGACCCTTAGAACCAAAGACAATAAATTCAGTTTTTTTCATGGCTGAGCTTGAGTTTACAAATAGACTTCCACCTTTGCACATCCTGAAGGCAGGCAGTTAGCTTGTTAGCTGATGAGAGCAGAAGAGGCATTCTTATGGGAGAGCTGGATGTATAACTGAGTATCATCCACATAGAAATGGAATTTAATATGCAGATGGAGGCGGATGATTTTGCTAAGTGGTGTTGTATAGAGTGAAAAAAAAACAATGGACCCGGAACAGAACCTTGGGTAACCCCATAGATGAGATTGCTTAATTCAGATAGTAGGAAGAAAACCACTTTGGAACCATTCCACCAAGACCAAAGCAAGATTTAAGGTAACCAAGGAGAATATTATGATGTATAGTGTCAAATGCAGCTGATACGTCAAGTCAAGTAATCCGCAGGACACATCCTGGTGCATTTGCAGGACCTCAGAAACTGTATGAAATCATTAAAGATGAAAACATCTACAATATTAGCAGAAGTACGATTAAGCAATGGCTGCAGGATCAGGATGTCTATAGCCTGACAAAACCCATAAAGAGGAAGTTGAAAAGAAACAGAATTGTACCTACCGCACAAGATTCACAATGGGATATTGATCTTGCAGCTGTTTCAAACCTGGCAAAGGATAATGATGGAGTAAAGTTCTTACTTGTCCTTATAGATCTGTTTTTTTAACATATCTGTGGATTCACCCATTAAAAGGAAAGACACACCAGGATGTTCTGAATGGGTTAATTGAAATTTTGAAGGATAACAGAAAACCAGAGGCTCTTCAGGTCAAGAAATTCATGAGAGACTTCAATATTTACTATTTTACTGGTCAAAATGAGACAAAAGCAAATTATGCTGAACATGTAATCCACAGCTTGAAAAGTTTGATTTACAGGTATATGTTTCAAAAACAAACTCAAAGATATCTTGATGTCTTGCCAGATTTAGTGTCAAATTACATTAACAGATATCACAGATCTCTTGGAAATAGAACTCCAGCAACTGTTGGGTTTAATGAACCATTACTGTGGAAATATATGTGCATTGATAGTCCAAAGCCAAAATCAGGGGAGACAAAGCATGTCAAGGCCACTCCTCAGCACTATAAATATTAAGTTGGAGACCATGTGCGTATAAGTTACCTGAAACACCCTTTTCAATGTGACTACAATGAGAAATGGACTGAATTAGTTTTTATCGGAAACAGACAACAGCGTGAGGGCATACTAATTAAAAAATCATAGGATATAGGAATGGAGAAGAAATCAATGGAATATTCTACCAACCAGAATAACTGAAAGTGAATAAAAGCATTGATAATCTGTGGGAGAATTGAAAAAGGGCTTAAAAAGAGAAAAAAAAGTGGGAAAACCAAGCTCTTTTTAAAGTGGTATGGTTGGCCAATGAAGTTCAACAGCTGGGTAGTGCTAGACCAGGTTCAAAAACCATAAAATATGACCATTTAGGTTTAATAAGACATTTTCTAGCTAGATATCAATCAGTCACCATGGATAAAAAATGTGAGATATGTTTAACAAGTTTTGCTACATGCTTTTGATTAAGGAAACATATGCAAGCACAGAATAATGTTATAACTAAGTCAGCTTGGTATAAGAGAAAAACTATAAACAAAGCTTGTGGTGTCAGAGTAAGTAACACATGTAACACCCAATGTGACACCTAATGTAACACATGTAATACCAGATGTAACACCTGTAACACCATGTGTTTCACATGTAACACCTGATGTCGCACATGTAACACCTGATGTCACACATGTAACACCCAATGTCACACATGTAACACCCGATGCTGCACATGTAACACCTGATGTCACACATAATATGGCATATGCAACACCAAAAGAAAAGTGTTTGTCATCTAATACAGCAAATTTAGGGTTACAATCAAAACCAGAGATATTCTTTGTGTTTTGACATCCATTTACAATGTTATTGGCAGGGCCCACTTCTTGTGGCAGGACAACATGGATGAAAAATCTGCTGCAACAGGCTGTAACATTGATGAATCCTCTTCCTAGAATGATCATATGGTTTTATAAAAGAGGGCAACTAGCTTACAGTCAGTTGCAAGGGACTATTCCTTATATTGAGTGCAGGGCATTGAAAAGCATGAACCGGATGGCCAACCCTCTATATTTATGATGATCTAATGAAAGATGCCACCAGGAATGTGCACACATGTGAAATGTACACTGAAGGATTTGACCATTGTAATTTGAGTGTGATTTGCTTATTGCAAAATTTGTACCATTGGGGCAAAGGAAATAGAACTATGAATTTAAATATGCAATATATTGTGCTCTTTAAAAATCCATGTGATCAACAAGTGGCAGAATTAGCAAGGCACATGTATTCAAATAATTGGCAGTTATTTTTAGATGCATATCAAAGTGCTACAAAAGAACTCCATGGATATTTACTGGTTGGCATAAAACAAGATACTGCTGAAGATGCCAGACTAAAAACTAAGGTTATAAAAGGAGGTGGAATCAGTAAAATGCCTCAGTTTACAACTGGTATAGTGAGCAGGTAAACAGTGAGAAAAAGAGAGTTGAAGAGGAATATAAAATGGATAAGAGCCATTGTTCATACATTGATTGTGGTATTATTTTTGCCTCTCCAAATTGGCTTACAGAAACATGCAAAAAGAAGGTGTCCTGAAAATGATGAATCTCCTGTGAAAAAAAGTTGTGTGTCGAAAATACTAATGAACCTGATAAATCTGGTTGGCATAACAGTGCAACAAGTGTATAGACAATATGATGACCAATATGTCAAAAAGGTTGAATCATATGAGAATAATGGTTATTCCAACCTAGAAGCAAGCGAAAAGTATAGAAAGGGAATTATGAAACAGTATTCTGATATTTTGACAACAGTGCACAATTTGCAAAGGAGTATGATTCATCGGTAAGTGATGCAAGATATCCAAAGATTAATGGATGAAAAACATTATAAATTTGTCAAGGCTTTAAAAGTAGTTTTACAACAAAACTAATCATTGTTCGATGAGCTTATTGACAGTGAAAACAGTGATGACAATAGCAGTTTTGAATCAGAAAATACATATGGGGAACCTGATACAGAGGATGAAAGCTCTGAAGGAAATTAAAAGACCTTCTAAAATTGCACAAATTCTTGGTAGAGTTTTTGTTTAATATCCAGATTATTAATGCTTACTAACATGTGTTTTGTGCTGCATATTGGCCACTAAGGTACATGTTATTGTAATTTAGATGGTTGTAAACATTTAGTTCACCATTTCAATAGAAAGACAATCATTGATGTTTATTATTTTTTATTTTTTCTGCAAATGTTAAATAAATTATTCTTCCATTTGTATTATATATAATATAAAATATTACTGGCCACATGGGTGTATCTGCCAATAATATGGACCTTCTTATCAGCAGATGTGGCTATCTGATTGAGCATACTTGAGCTTCCACCTAAATTATTCAAGTGGCTACTGTTGATATGTTGTCTGTCAGAACCCCTATGTGTTTGCCTTTGAGATGTTTGTGTTTTTGGTCTTGAATTACAGAACAATCAGCACATATAAGGAAGTCGTCCATACACAAAGACATTCCTACATTACAGGATCTAAGATAGGAGAGTACTGGTCAAAGAGTTTTTGATAAGAAGTAAGGTCTACAGTTCCAACAATGCATTACCATTGAAAACCAAAGTATGTTCAGAAGTCTGCATGTATGGAAATATGAAACTGTTTTGTTGTCAAATGTAACCATAGAATCATTAATCTGAATAATATTTGTTACATATATTGGACACTATATTAGTACATTGTATATTACATATATTAGGCACCATATTAGTGCATTGTTTAATTTAAGCTTTATGTTTATACATTGTCATAAAAGATAATTGTGTTGTTGGTTCTTTTTGTGTGTTGACATTTAAAGTAAGGGAGTTATTGATTTTTGTGTTTTAGTGTTTATTGATCTGTTCACAGACTGGGGGAAATCTTCAGTGGTTAAGATAGATTTGGGGAAACCCAATTGCCAGTAGTTTCTAGAACTTCCTCATTTTTTTGCCTAAATGGCTCAATCTTCTTTTGAGTTGGTTCTGTACAATTCCAGAGGAATCTGTGAATGTATATAAGGAATGTACATCTGACCACAAGTGAACTTTGTATCCGCTGGCTATAAGGAGAGCTATTGTGTTTTGGAATATAATATATGCTTATATTACTGTGAACTTTCACTGGAGTGAACTGGATACATCATCTGGACAGATTTATTGTACTTTGGATATTTTGGATATTGTACATTCATATAACAGAGAGTGAATTTACTGCATTTTGGACATTGTCCACATCTTGGAGCAGACAGTACAGTTGTGTTAACTCTCTAAATATCTCCAGACAGACATTCTGTGTGACTGGATATATAAAGAATAGCAGGACAAGAACCTTTTGTGTTGTTGAGTGTGAGACAGGTCACAAGATATAGATATCCGTGTGTGAGTGAACATTGGACAGATCACAGGACAGACCACAGGACATTGGATAGACCACAGAATATACTACAGGACGGATTACGGAACAGATTGCTGGATACGGCGGATAAACTTAACTCTTAATCTCAGTGGTCAGGTCAGCTAGATCTTATTATTGTATTAGTGTGTTTGGTTAAGAGCACACCAGTTGACTGTAATCATTATTGTTGACTATTAAATAAATTTGTTAAGTTAAGCTTTTTGCTTTTTTTTTCTGTTACAACTTAAAGACAACCGGTAATTGCTACAGTGCTTGCCCGTGACCGTAACATATTTCATGCATTGTCTATCCCTTCATTGCTGACTTTTGGAGCAATGGCCAGTTAGAATTCTGAGATCTGTAATTACTCTTAATTTAACCCCTTTTTGGTACACAAATATTGGAGAGAACCGAAGTAGCCTGTCTGGAGTTTTGGTTATATAACCCTGCTTGGACAAGGTTTTGATTTCTTCTGTAGTACAACTTGGTTCAAGTAATCATGACTCTTTATTAATATAAGGGGGCTCGGGGGTGTAGCGGTTAGAGTTCTCACCTCCAACCTCTGAGGCCACCGGTTTGAATCTCAGGCCGGGCACTTCATGTTGGAAAGTTGGTAGTTATTTGCCGATGCCTGGTGGTTTACAGTGCAGTATGCACTGGTTTCCTCCACCTGTAAATTACCTGTCGCAATATGACCCTGGCTGTTGAACGCGACGTAAAACAACAAATGAATATAAATGAATCTTTATTAATATAAGGCCTTAGGTTTGGAGGAAAATACAACCCTAACACCCTCTAAAATTATTCGTTGTACATCTTCTGAGGCACCAATTACATTCCATTTATGAATTTTATGAGCTAGAGTTTGCGGAGCAAAAATGCATTGTCCAGGAAAAGTACATGTGATCTGTTTACCGGTTACAAGTCATTTTCATTATGTCCTGGGGATGAGAACCTCTGAGTTGACATTAGTCTTATGAATTTGTGTATAGTTTCCATCTGCATGGGATGTCAGGATGTGTTTTCTAATTGAGTAAACACGAGCATGATAGTTGTCTCTGCCTTGATATCCTCACAGTTTTTCTTCTGGGACTATCACTTTACTAATTTCAGCCGCAGTTTTAATATGCTCACACACTCTGTGGGAGAATGTAGATGTATGCTTTGCAATGGATCTATACTAATTTGAAGCATTATCTGTACATTGGATTTGTACTAATATGGCATTATACGCCGCCTGGTGTGTGCTATCTGAATAAAAAGGAAATTGTCCAGATCTGTGCATTACAGTGTTTTTTGTCAGTTACCATACCAAATAGCTGCAATGTTGTTTCTACATACCTGGTACTCTTGGACAACACATTAAAAATTGATAGTTTAACCTTCTTTATACTCTGGACTGATTGTATTCTGGTGTAAGGCGAACTGTTTGGAGTAATTCTTTTAGAGTAGAAATGACCCTGAATATCTTCCCCAGCTTTACTGCTTTCTGAGATATCTGCAGGACTGGGAACTCCTGAAGCAAATTCACTTTGCTGTTGGCAAACAGTTGGGCCTGGGTATACGATATCCATTGCTTCTAGCCCAGTAACAAGTGTGCCAATATGGTCCAACTTACTGATAATGTGAGTTAAAATGGAGGTAGTTATAGATATGCATAACTACTACCATAATGAAATGTCGCTGTATGATCCCACTTTTTCAGGAAATCTTAATCCTCTTTAGTACATCATGTAATGTCCTAGGTTATGTCATTACCTGACAAACCCATTTTATACAACAGAATTTAATAAAAGCTAAATTTTCTATCAATATAGCATATAGCTTAAACGTTCCACACATTGTACATCATTCCTATTTCCAAGCAGTGCCTCTTCCTCTGAGAATAACACATGTTACATATACAGTCTAGACATCACCCAGTACACATACAAACAATAAAACTTGAAATGATTTCGAATTTAGAAGAACTATAAATTATTATTTGATAATCAAGAAGATCAAGTATGTAGCAAGCAAAACTGGATAATAAATAAAATGATTTAAATATTAAATGAATTCACAAAATGGACAGAACAGTATGAACAAATATTGTTTGTTATAGAATAAAACATATTGCTGCTAAAAGTATATAAAATCTTTTTATCAATTTTGACTAACAAAAATCTACACATCTTCTGGATACCAATTTCTTACATAGAGGTACACATCGCATTCACTCCTACACAGAATGAGATAAACACCCCAGCCGGTGGCATAGTTACGCTTGGTAATACAGTCATCATGATCTTCAACAGACTTTAAGTAGTGACCATTTGTACACAATATGCAATGAAATTCCATGTTACTAATATTTTAGTACAATGGACAAGATATTCAGTGTCAAGTAGAGGATGGTTTGTATTTTTGTAGTGTTTGTTTTCTTCTTGTTTTGCCTGGACTGTCTACTTGACAATTGGTTGAATTCAAATAAAATATATAAAATGTAATTTTCATCAAATAATTCTTTATTTCAACAAAGTTATTTTTCACAAAAAGTTACAAAGTCTTTTGATGGTGCCTCAGTGGCAATCCTGCTGTGCTCACCTCTCTGGTCAAAAGTCTCTCTGGTGAAAAATCTGCCCTCTCTAGCTAAGCTGGCTCTTTTTATAACAAACTGTACATGTGGAATGCAAACCCTGAGTCAGAAGCATTTCTCTCTCTGGAATGCTACAGGAACTAATGGTCACATGTTAACAGAATTAAGTAAAATGTCCAAATACGGAAGTCACATGATCAAGGATTTTAGGATTTTAGTAAATTCTTATATACATTTTGGTCATGTGACCCAAAACATTACCTAAAAAGGATCCATAAGGGGTCAGGTGACCTGACTTCATAAGAAATGCAGGTAACCATGTGACCAAGAAATAAGAATTTGTGGTGGTCATGTGACCTATTATCTGAGAGTTTGCAGATAATAGTACCCAATATGGATGGTCATGTGACTAGCAGGGAATTATGGGAAAGACTGGTTCTTAAGCTTGAAAATGCCATGTGACTACATATATTGCCAAACTCATCTCTAATTATGGAAAGATGTTCCTGTGTCTGGATTTTAGATGTACTGGCTTATTTCTTTAATTTAATTTACAAATTAATTATTCTGATTGCTTATGTTAATAGAAGTGATTTAATTAACATCAATCTATCACCAATCTTATAAACATGACATATTTCGGGTGGCATGATATTTAGCAACACAGTGTGTGCTGTGAATGACAGCAAGCAAATGAACTTCATGCTAACACTAACACACACTAAGCACAAACAGAAGAGAGATGTTTGTGTAAATGGTAATGCATGGATCTTACATAAATATATAAAATATTTTGACTTCTACTGTATATCATAAGTATACTTATGATGTTTTAAAGTATTTGAGATCTATGTTTTTCTGATTAATTTTACTAAGATTAATTAAACAATTAATAGTATTTAAAATGATTCTTCTTCTCCCTAATATTAGAAACACTTGTACTTGATTTACATTTAAAGAATTATTGTCATAATTTAGCCTTCATATAGTAGTTATTGCAATTTAGAGTTTATTTAGTTTTACTCTTTTTGTACTCCTGCATGGTGGGAATGGTATATGCAATTTTTTAAATCTGTAGTTTAAAGGATAAATGATGTATTTTTTTAGATTTGCGTAGGTAATGTTACTTTTTTATAGCTTTACAAATTCTTCATGTGTCTCAATAGGCCTAACTTTTATCGCAGAACATTTAATCAGCTTGCCTAAGTTTGACTAATTTTCCATTTGAAGTTTCAAGGGTGTATCGCCCAACCTTAGAATTCAGCTGTTTCTTTGTTTGAAGCAAAATGTTTGTTGTTGTTTGACTACATGTAAACTATGAATCATTTGATAATATTTCATTAAAAAGTTATTGTGTTTTTTTAAATAGAGGCTGTTTAAAACCCAAGTCCTTTTGAATGCATTTGTAATTCATATTTGAAAAACCCACAACTATTGCTTGTGTTTTTATGAAAGCTAAAAGTTGTAATAAATTTGTTTGTTGGATTTTATCTGACCAAAGGTCAGTTGCAGGAGATTAAAAAATGCCTTCTATGTGTGTGCATGTGTCTGTGCATCATGTTAATATGTAAACCTTTGTATTTCATTTAATTGTGAAGATATCTTCACTATAATCACAAAGAATGTTTGTCTCTAACAACAGTCTGTAAAAAAAGCTTTATTTGATAACATGTTGTTATAACTGATTATTTAAAAATCATTAAGATGTTCTCAAATTTAAAATATTGTATCCAGTGTTACCAGATTTGCGCAAAATGTATATGGATAGGAAAGCTTGCATAAGTATAATTTTCCCCTTGTTTTGAAAGCCAAATGGTCGTCCTATCACATCTTCAACGTCAACATCAAATATTGTCATCCTATTAAAAGGGTCTTTTATTCCCCATATCATTGGTCTCAGGGGTTCAGAACATAGAAATCTAATTTAATCTATTGTGAACTTTCATAGCCTCTAATTTCCATCAATTGAGAAACTCTAAGAAGGCACAATATGTTATGCTGCATAGCATATCTAGAAGTTTATTCAAATTTTAGGAGCGCTAAAGGCATAAGTATGGCCAAAGTGTTTGACTGACTTGTAGAATGAGGAGTGGAAGGGAAGAAATATCAAATCAAGGCCTACAACTCTTTTCAAAGTGTTGAATTTGACCTTTGATCACATCTTCAAGGTAAAGTTGGGTCATTATACTAAAAATAATAATAATATAATAATAATAATAATATAATATTTATTTCAATTCTGTACTGTATAGGCATACATGCATAAATTTAATAAATATTTTACAATGAAATCATAAACCATAAATTTCAGTATACAACTCAGAATTTATGTGAAAAGGTTGATAGCTAAAGTTAAAAACTTATGACTGCTAACACCCACTTCCTAAACCATAATGCGATTAGTTTACTCTTAGTATTAGCATTAAAACAGTATTTGAATTTAAATATACATATATACATACATAGATATATCAATATGAAGTGACAAAAGAGAAAATACACTAATAGCTATGACATAGCTATGGACCTAATATAAATGACGTTTTAATAACTGGATAGAATAGACATCAGATAGAGACATCAGTTATAACAATTGCTACTTTCAATATGTATTCAGAAAATGCTGTTTCATCAATTTCTTAAATTTACTTAAGGAGTTACACTGACTAATATTTTTATCAAGACTATTCCATAATCTGACACCTAAAATGGAGGGACAGGGTTGCCTTGATATAAGTTCTGGCAAAATTTACATTGAATTTATTGAATTGTCTGGTTGTATAGACATCAGCCACATTTCTAGTAAATAAACTCTGCAAATTGTGTGGTAAAGAGCCACTATTTGTTTTGTACATGAAGGTATACAAGTTTGAATTCTAATAAATCAACAAATTTCCGGATTTTAAGTTCTTTGAACACAAGAGATGTAGAACTATAATAAGGTAACCCACTAATAGCACTCTTTTGGATTTTTGTGACAGGTGATAAAACAGACTTACTGCAGTAACCCCAGATTTCTGAGCAGTAGAATAAAAATGTGGTTGAATTAGCACATGGTATAATTTCAACAATGCCTCAGACGACAATTTACTTCTAGTTTTAGTCATAAGTGCTAGATTTTTACAAATTTTCTTGTGTACAGCTGATACTTGTGCTTTCCACTTTAAGTCACTGGCAATTAATACTCCAAGAAATTTGATTACATAGACTCTCTCTAGCTTAAAATCATTTATACTTATTTCCAAATTTTCTGAAACGCTCTGTTTACTAAATATCATGATTTATTTATTTATTTGGGGTTTTACGTCGCTTTCAACACTGTACAGGTCATATCACAACGGGTAGTTGGAAGGGCAGAGGAAACCAGTACATACAGTTCGTTAGGGTTCTGTACTGTAAACGGGGGCCACGGTGGCAGAGTGGTAACACTCTTGCCTCCCACCTCTGAGGCCGGGGTTCGATCCCTGTCATGGCTGTAAGTGGGAAAGCTGGTAGTTGCTTGCCGTTGGTTGGCAGTTTACAGTACAGAACCCTAGCGAACTATATGTACTGGTTTCCTCTGCCCTTCCAACTACCCGTCGTGATATGACCTGTACAGTGTTGAAAGCGACGTAAAACCCCAAATAAACAAATAGCTGTACTGTAAACTGCCGACCAACGGCAAGCAACTACCAGCTTTCCCACTTCAGGCCATGATGGGGATCGAACCCCGGCCTCAGAGGTGGGAGGCGAGAGTGTTACCACTCTGCCACCGTGGCCCCTACTAAATATCATGAAGCTAGTCTTAGCAATATTCAAGGATAACTTATTAACAGCAAACCAATCACTAAGTTTGTTTAATTCAGAAGAAACAGTTCTACACAAACTATCCAAATCTTTACCTGAACAAAACATGTTTGTATCGTCAGTAAATAGAATAAAATTCAGTACACTGGAAAGTTACAAATATCATTTATGTACAGAATAAACAATTTGGGACCTAGGATAGAGCCCTGAGGTACTCCACGTAGTACCTGTTTCACATCAGAATTTACTCCATCAAAACTGACACATTGTAACCTAAAGCGATGTATGAAGCGACCCATTTACCAGGCAAACCTCTTATTCCATAAAATTCTAATTTCCTTATTAAATTGTATGATCAATAGTATCAAAAGCCTTTTTTAAGTCGATAAATACCCCAACTGTAAACAATTTATTATCAATATTAGAACTTAACTCTTCAACAAGATCTATTAATGCAAGCGAGGTTGACATATTACTTCTAAAACCGTACTGGGAGTTTGAAAGCAGTTGATATTTGTCAATAAATTTTTTTAGTCTAACATCAAACAACTTTTCTAGTATTTTAGAAAATTGAGGCAACAGTGACACCTGGTCTGTAGTTAGTAAAGTTGGACTTTTCACCAGTTTTAAAGAGAGGAATTACTTTGGCTATTTTCATTTTATCGGGAAATACACCAGATTCAAAAGAAAAATTGCAGATATATGTAAATGGTTGAACAATTGAATTAAATGTGGATTTTACAATATGCATACTCAAATCATTGCAATCACAAGAATATGTATTTTTACAATTATTGACATATTGACAACTTTCAGTATTTCTAATTCTGTTACACCACCAAGGAACATAGAGTGATGGTTACGAACTGATATACTTCTCAAGATATCACCATTACTTGGGACTGATATGTTTTTCGCAAGTGTTGGACCCACATTCATGAAGAATTTATTGAACCCATTAGCAATATCTATTTTATTTGTAATTTCCATACCATTTTCATAGAATTTATCAGGAAATAAATTGACAGAATTCCTGTTTAGTAATTATGTTGTTATGTTGTTAAGGATTTTAGATGTTAAGGATACTAAAAAGCCTTATATGGCAATCATGATTGGTCTTGGGACGGGAGATAACCAGCTGTCTTCCCCCTTTTCAAGTAAAATTCACCGTTTTACGTTCGCCTAATAAAACGGTGAAATATATTTGGTTATCTGCTTGGATTGTTGGATAGATTTTGCATAATGAATAAACGTCAAATGTTGATAAATATGTAAAAGCGTAAAATATAATTCAAAATGCCTGTGAGAAGGGGTCATGTAGCCCCACAGAATACCTTTATAGATACCATTATCAGAAAATTTGATGGACAGAGTAAGTGTGTTTTAATAGTGGGAATTTTGGATATTCTACAGTAGCGACTACATTCGGATGGCATTTGGCTTCCACAGAATCGGGACACTCGGATCTGGTCAATATACTGTATTGAACCCAATCAATTATAAACTGGCTGACATCAATATGTTTGTTCTGTGGAGATGCAAAACTAATATTGTTTTACTAGCATAAAGATGTACCTTTACAGGCTTATTCCCCATAGTGGTGGTGGACCAATTCACGCCCGGGTACCAATTCATGCCGACCCCTAAATTTATCCAAAACGATCACAGTTAAACAATAAATTACAAATGTAAATGATCCATTAGATGATTATCTATGATGTGGTAAACATCTTCTCAATGAAAAATAATAAATCTTCATGAAAATTGAGGGTGGACGTGAATTGGTACCCGGGCGTGAATTGGTCCACCACCACTAGTGGTTGAATGTTATTAACTTGCACACATTATTATAGCCGATGTCCTGCTTCTAGGCATAAGTTGGACGCCACTCATTTGAATATGTCAAACAGGCAAATGTGTGGTTGCACAGGGTTTAAAAGTGGTACTTCTCATAAATCTTATAATAATAGACCATTCAAGAATGATACAGACCTTTAGATTTATAGAAATTTCAAAATATGATGATGGTGGCCAACTTGAATGAATATGAATCACACTGAATCAGAGACTTCATGGATTTAATTGTGTGAGTGGTGGTGGACCAATTCACGCCCGGGTACCTATTCAGGCCCACCCCCAATTTTCTTGAAGATTTCTAATTTTTCACAGAGAAGATGTTTACCACATCATAGATAATCATCAAATCGATCATATACATTTATAATATATTATTTAACTGTGATTGTTTTGGATAAATTCAGGGGTGGGCGTGAATTGGTCCACCACCACTATATCTCTGATCACTTTGGTTGCGTTCGTTTTGATAGTCATCATTGTCCGTTTGCGTTGTCTTATTGAAAACCTGTCCATTGTGGATGGCACTGTGGCTGCAGAACAGTCACTGACGAATCGGAAAACAATCACTTTCAGAACCGCCAATGGAAACGGTTTACAAATTATTTGCTCATAGACAAAGACGTAGTTCCCCTTGACGTATTTTATAAAATATATGCGTTAGTTCAGTTTAAATAAATATTTTTTTATGTAAGGTGCAGTAAAATCCCAATTTCTGTAAATATGCAAATTTTATCCTGTAAAAGTATTTGTAAAAGGCAAAGTTTTTACATTTATTAAAAAAATAAAATGCCATATATTTTAATCATCAATCATTGATTTAATCAATTTTCACAGATGCATGCTTTAATTCAACAGCCAATATAAGTAAAGTCACGAATTATTTTATACAGTACATATATATGGACGTGATAGTTATAAAGAGAATTATCATCTCGTCGTCGGTTCCGATGACAGTCTGTATTATTGAGACAGTTTTGTGGACATCTCAATTGGGGTATTACAAACTTGGCCCACATAGCATCTGCCACCCCCCTCCCTCCAGAAAATGGCATAAGCCTTTTGTAAAATATGAGTTTGTAGAATTATTTGGGATTTTCTTAACTAGACTTTATTAATAGAAAAGCTGCTGGACAATAAAATGTTTTATATGTAGATATTGATTTGTTTGAAGATCAAACACTTCCAATTCTTGGTTTTGTCCTAGTTATTAATATTCATCTGCACATAAAAATATGAATTATTCAGTGTGTTTTTAACTAAGTGTAAGTTTTAAGTATATTTTTAGGCATTATATCCATTGTATTTATATTTATACTCAGCACAATATATCTGTGAACTATTTTATCCATTGTATTTGTATTTATACTCAGCACAATATATCTGTGAACTTATTTTTTGCGGGACAGCGGATAAAACTGGATAAACCCCTTTTTTCCAGATAAAACCGGAAAAAAACTGGACAAAAACTTACTTTAATTAGATTTAGTAGGGCATAGAGTGCCTTATATAGCAGATAAGTTACTTTTGTAGTAAAAAGTATACAGGATCAATGTTTATCATTTAAACAGTTAAAACAGTGAATATTACTGTAATATTTTAAGTTATTCAGGGTAAAGGCAGATTAAAAACATCAAGTGACAAGAGTGTGATACTGAGGGACTGAAATTATAGGACATAGTAAAAGCAATAGCTACCTAACAAATTTTACAGTTGGGTACACAGAGATTGTCATCTTTTGTTTCACTGTTTCTATAACCTGTCTATAACTGAGGTGTGACATGTGTCAACCTTATTATGAACAAGAGCACTCGTAGAGTGCAGACCTCCGGTATGGGCGCTCAATTCCTGGACTTTCAAAACCTACCATTAGCACTGATATTGCTTTTTCCCCTCTATTTCATATTTTTGCTTATAGTGATCTGGATCACTCCCAATTTATTTTTCATGGATCCAGACAGTGATCCAGATCACTCCCCAAATCTAATCACTTGTGTCTTGTCCCATTTAGGACATATCCTAAAAATTTTATCAAAATGCATCCATACGTTTTTGAGTTATCTTGTTCACAAACAGACGGATGGACAAACCCAGGCGAAAACATAACTCTCTTGGCGGAGGTAATTAATATTTCCAGTGACAAGAAATATTGTGTGTAATGATTCTTGAGGCAGGGGGTGTTACAATGGCCTTGGCTTTTGTTTTATATAAGCTTTTATTTCACAAAGCAATTGACATAAAATTCATTGTGAGTGGTTTATGAAACCCAGAGTTTATTGTAGTTGAAATCTGCTGTAATGACCAACAGCTAATAAATGCCCAATTGCAATTATGTCCAGTACTCCTGGCCATCAAATATGTCACTCAAACACAGCTTATAGCTGTTGAAGTTTACTGGTTCAACAATATTGGACCAACTATTGCTTGAGACCCAATATTTGATTAGTAGAATATGTAGAATTCATGACCATGGCAATTCAGTTGTATTTTAATGTAATAGAAGTTGGGATTTAAGAACTATTTAAAAATGTTTTAATATTTACCTAAATTAATTGTTTTGGTAACACTTTAAAGTGAAAATATTAAATATACCAATATTTTAAGGTTTTACGTTTTGCAAGAGTATGTGTAATATGTATACTCAGTCAAAGCCCAGATCTATTACGCATTCTAATTTCACCCCTCTTTTAGCATTTTAAGATTTTATTAAGGCTGAAATATTTATAATTTGACATATTTACAGCTAATGGGAATGTGATAATTTTGGCATATTAACTAAAAATATTTCTATGCTATGAGAAACGTCTTTTAAAATGTAGAAATAATTTGAAACCAATTTGTTTTTGTTGGCTTACAATACTTAAGTTTGAAAATAGCCTTGTCTGATATCACAGTAAAGATCAAACAACAGTCAGTTTAAATTACTGGCACACATGTTTCTCTGTAGATTTTTAAAATTTAAAGTAATACATTTGATAAATTTTAAAAATTCAGCTTATTCAAAAAATACTTTCAAGTACAATCAAATGGAAGTAAGCTATAATATGAATATTTGAAAATTTTTTATATTTCGATAGATATACTAAAAAAAATGCCTGACAGCTCATTCTGTTAAGTGGCAACTGATATTTAGAAACAAAGTGAAATGTACAATATCGTCATTGCAAACAATGATTGTGACAATTATTGGAATTAATATGTGCGATTAACTCATTTTAGACAACCACATATCTTTTTGTAATATTATTTGGATGCATTTAGATGTCAAAAAACTTGCATTTACATTAAAAAACAAGAAGTTTCCGGCATTTTGGTTTCAATAAGGCAACACAACTGACAGTTCTTTTTGTTTGATTGAATGTGACAGAAATATACAATACTTACATTGTTCAGTGATTTTTATCAAATTAATATATCAAAGTGAAAGTAGTATGAACAACCATACTACTCAGCAGGTGATGATCCATTCTTGTAACCAATATATATTTATATATATTGATGTATAATATGTTGCTGTCATCATCAATACAGCTTAAAGTATATTTTCTCCGTTTCCACTGACTTTCCCCATTTGTAAAATGCAAATACCTCTGTCAATAACTGACATAATAAAACTACTAAAACACCAGACATATAGATGTTTTATGCTATTTTATACAAATCTTTATTCAATATCCTTAATTTGCCTGGTAAAGAGGAAATTAAGTGCTATTACAGTCCAGCTGGAATTAGAAGTAAATGTCAATTTGATGTAACAATGTAATATGGTATATGTAATATAAAATCATGTAACATGGTATATATGTTGGTTGTTTATACTCAGAATGAACCACCAGTTGTGTAAGTTTATTGAATAATAAATACTGGGATTTTGCATGAATTTAACAGCAAATGTGACCATTCCTGATGTGTCTAGATGTCCAAATAATGCCACCAAAAATTTTACTGACTTGATCCATTCAATCTTTGTAATTACGCTAGTACAAGCTTTTTACAGGTGAGCACTATCTTGTTTAGGGACTGTGATATTTAGGTTTGAAGTACACATAAATTACTAAATTACAAATAATAATCTCAAAGCAAAATCTGTTATGAATTGTGTCCTATATTTGGTGGCAGCAACATGTCAAAATATTAAGTGTAAGTTTGAAGGACATTGCTGAAAATGGCCTTTTTCTCAGAAATGTAGGCTGTAGGAAGTTGTAATTTGGTGGATATATTAGTTGGAGGGTGTAGGTGTACAATGTCATGGTGTGAACTTTGTGTGACCTTTGACCTTGACTCTGTCTGAATATTTCTATTTCAACATTTGAGATTTATATCCCCCAAAATAGGTATATCGATTGCTCTGACTGATTATTAATTATATCCCCAGACGAAAGTCGGGGATATATTGGATTCAGGTCCGTCGCGCCGCCGCCGTAGAAATTTCCTTGTGGACGCGATAACTCAAAAACGGATTAATATTTTTTTTTCAAACTTGGTACACATGTTAAGGATGCCCAAAGGAAGATCCCTATTTTAAGGTGACCTTAAACTCCCAATAATAAAGAACTTATGGCCACCTTAAGGTCAGAAATTGCACTTTTGGCCACTTAGAGCCCTCTAGGTCACAAACTATGAGGCTTATCTGCCTCAAATTTTACCTGAGAACACATTAATATATTCTTAGTACATTTGCCGAAAATCAAGACTTTAAGTTGAGGAGAAAATTGTCTTTGAGGCCCATAAAGACCCCACTTAGGACTTTTTTCCTATATTTTTAACTTATTTTGCCCTATAATTGTATCCCCGACACGAAGCGGGGATACTATGGATTCATCATCGTTGTCGTCCGTGCCCGCATCTGCGTCCGCGTCCGCAGAGATTTCTTGTTAGCGACCTACAGTCCACATTTCTTTCTGGATTTCTTTCATATTTGGCAGGTGGCTTGATATGGTAGAGGACTCGCCACCCTATCTTTTTGGTAGGCTTTGTGTCTAAATTAGGCCTGTGGTAGACAAAAATGTCTAAAATGTGGAATATTGCTTGTTAGCGACCTACAGTCCACATTTCTTTCCAGATTTCTTTCATATTTGGCAGGTGGCTTGGTATGCTAGAGGACTCGCCACCCTATCGTTTTGGTAGGCTTTATGTCTAAATTAGGCCTGTGGTAGACAAAAATGTCTAAAATGCATTAAAAGTCATGAAATCATGCACTAAATCACTTATAACTTGAAAAGTGTTGCATTTAGAGCATTTTGTTAAAATATGTTATTCAGCTACTTTTTTCATAGCTACAACATGGTGAGTAACTTGGGTGTCTGTCTCAATAGCTAAGTGAGTAATAGCTACTTTTGGGCTTTTCAGTAACTTCCATCATGAGTAAAATCACTTGTAACTTGAAAACTATTGCATTTACACAATTTTGTATAAATATGTTATTCAGCTACTTTTGGGTCAGCTATAACATAGTAAAATTTCAGACCTGTAGCTCATGGCATAGCTGAGTAATAGCTACTTTTAGGTTATCACTATTGAGTAAATTACTTATAACTTCAAAAGTATTACATTTAGAGTATTTTGTTTCAATATGTTATTCACCTATTTCGGAGTCAGCTATAACATAGTGAGGTTCCAGACCTGTGGCTCATTGCATAGCTGAGTAATAGCTACTTTGAAGTTCACACTGTTGAGTAAATCAGTTGTAATTGGAAAACTATTGCATTTACAGAAATTTTTGTAAATATGTTATTCAGCTACTTTTGGGTCAGCTATAACATAGTGAAATTACAGACCTGTAGCTCATGGCACAACTGAGCAATAGCTATTTTCAGGTACTGACTGTTGAGTAAATGACTTGTAACTTGAAAAATATTGCATTTGGAGTATTTTGTTAAAATATGTTGTTCACCTACTTTTGGGTCAGCTATAACATTGAGAAATTACAGACTTATAGCTCATGGCATAGCTGAGCAATAGCTATTTTCAGGTTCTCACTATTGAGTAAATCAGTTGTAACTTGAAAACTATTGCATTTACAGTATTTTGCTTAAATATGTTGTTCACCTAATTTTGGGTCAGCTATAACATAGAAAAAATCCAGACATGTAGCTCATTGTATAGCTGAGTAATAGCTACTTTGAGGTTATCACTGTTGAGTAAATCAGTTATAACGTGAAAACTATTACATTTACAGTATTTTGTTTAATTATGTTATTCACATAATTTTTGGTCAGCTATAACAGAGTGAAATTGCAGACCTCTATGTCATGGCATATCTACTTTCAGGTTCTCACTGTTGAGTAAATCATTGTATCCACTGGATAGCCGCAGTGTGTAGAGAGATTTCACCATTACCTAACAAAAAAAAAATATTGTAGCTAGCCTTCTCAAGTTTGCAAGGTATATTAGAGGGTGCACCACAGTATTCTATTGGTAGGCTTTATGTCTAAATTAGGCCTGTGGCTAAATTACTTGCCTACTAAAAATGAGTAATTCTGCATTTTCTCTAAAAGTATTGCAGATATCAAATTTTTCTTAAATAACCTACTTTTGGGAGAGCTTTCACATGCTGAAGTTCCAGACCTGTAGGTAATTACTCACCTACTCAAAATAAGTAAATGCGAATTATCTCTAAAAGTACTGCAGATAGCCAATTTTTGTCAAATAACTCCTTCACCTACTTTTGGGAGAGCTTTCACTTGGTGAAGTTTCAGACCCATAGCTAATTACTCACCTACTCAAAATGAGTAAATGCGAATTATCTGTAAAAGTATTCCCAATAGCCAATTTTTTTCAAATAACTCCTTCGCCTACTTTTGGGAGAGCTTTCACTTGGTGAAGTTTCAGACCTGTAGCTAATTATTCACCTACTCAAAATGAGTAAATGCTAATTATCTCTAAAAGTATTGCAGATATCCAATTCTTATCAAATAACTCATTCGTCTACTTTTGGGAGAGCTTTCACTTGGTGTATTTTCAGACCCGTAGGTAATTACTCACCTACTCAAAATGAGTAAATGCAAATTATCTCTAAAAGTATTGTAGATAGCCAATTTTTCTCAAATAACTCATTCGCCTACTTTTGGGAGAGCTTTCACTTGGTGAGGTTTCAGACCCGTAGCTAATTATTCACCTACTCAAAATGAGTAAATGCGAATTATCTCTAGAAGTATTGCAGATAGCCGGTATTTCTCAAATAACTCATTAATATGAAAACAACTTATAGGAAGTCATAGGCTGCAAATCTTTTCATGTGGTCAGATTTGACCTTGGGCCCCTCCTGCTTATTATTGGTCCTAGAGGTTTGCAATGTGAAAACGACTTATAGGAAATCATGGGCTGCGAATCTTTCGATGTGGTCAGACTTCACCTTGGGCCCCTGCTACAGGGTCAAATAAGGTTAGCCAAACTTAAAAGTGCTTTCAGCTTGCTTATTAACGAAAAATGCTGTTTATCTTCTAAACTACCGTAAATGACCTATTTAGCGCACAGTGCGCTAAGCAAAGTCTATTCTTATTCAATATTTGTTGTGAAAAAATGTTCCTTTTAGCGCACCCACCATGACACACTTTCCGGGATGAAGTTTCGGTCAATCCGGTAGAAAAACGGTGTTTCGAGATTTAGAAATACCCACTTCCTGTAAATATGGCGGTAGATGAAAACAAACTCAAAAGTCGTGACAAAAATGTCAATTTATTAAGTAAAAATAGGTACGATATATAAAAAATATGTGGATATTAAGGAAAATTAAGAAAGGTAAGATTTAAGCTGAATAGTCTATCATTAGAAACGTTTTGTAACCAACCACGAGTGTGCACTCTCGCGATCTACTGTACCGTAGTACTGTAATTTTCCACACAGTACTGTAGAAGTTGTCAAGTATATTGCCTTGAAAAGCAATGGGGTGCGGTTACAAGGGCGGGTGCGCTAAATAGGTCATTTACGGTATGTTAGTTGGCCTTTGTCGGAGGATACATCCAGCATCTGGCCACAGATGCGTCCTTGGTCTAGTTTGCAAGTGGTAATTCTGATGAGTCTCAAACTGCACTAGATGTAACTCTTATATGTAATCCTTGTCTGTGAAAAATTTAAAGGCTGTAGGTTTACCTGTTAGGCCGACTTAAGATCTCAAAATTGCCCACAGAGACCCAATTTATGGACTTTTTGCCATCTTCAAGCACTGTAGCTTTCAAACTATGTCTCTCATCTAAGTAAAATATCATCTGAGAATATATCAATATGTTTTTCTTGTATGTACTCCAAAATTTAGGCCTTTAATAGACATTTAACCCATGTATGAGGACCATAAACACCCACCCGAGTGACCCTTTTAAGACATTTTTCACATATTTTGCTCTGTAACTTGGAAATGGTAAGTCTGAGAAGTTTCAAACTATATTAGATATATATTCTATGTGTAATGTTAGTATGTAACAGATTTTAAGTCTGAAGCTTTAAATTGAAGGTCAAATTGAGGTCTCTGACGGGCTTCCAAAGACCCAATATATGGACTTTTTGCCACCTTTAAGCCCTGTGACTGTTAAACTATGTTATTGATGGAGCTGAAATCCCATCTGGGAATGCATTATTATGTCCTTTTTACATGTGCCGAAAATCAAGGCTTTAAGTAGACATTTAACCTGTGTTTGAGGACCATAAACACCCACCCGAGTGACCCTTTTAAGACATTTTTCACATATTTTGCTCTGTAACTTGGAAATGGTAAGTCTGAGAAGTTTCAAACTGTATTAGATATATATTCTATGTGTAATGTTAGTATGTAACAGATTGATTGAGCTGAAATCCCATCTGGGAATGCATTATTATGTCCTTTTCACATGTGCCGAAAATCAAGGCTTTTAGTAGACATTTAACCTGTGTATGAGGGCCATAGACACTTGCCCAAGTGACCTTTTTTGACATTTTTTCTGTATTTTGCCCTGTTATTTGGAAATGCTTAGTGTGACAAGTCTTAAACTGTATTATATATAATTTTTGTTTGTTGTGTATGTCCCCCAAAAAGTTTCAGTTCTGTAGTTTAATTGCTAAGGTCTCTTTAACAATTGTAAAATGCCCACAGAGACCCAATTTATGGATATTATGCCACTTTAAAGCCCTGTAACTGTCAAACTATGTGGCTCATAGAACTGAAATCTTTGAATTTTTCAAAGGAAGTGCCTGTCTATTTAAATTTTGAATATTAATAATGTTATGGCTATCTTAGGCTTTTAAGAACTTATTTTTGTGTGTTATCTCTCTGCTTGCTGAGTTTTTAACTTTTTAATATGAAACTGGTTAAACATATTCAAGTAGGCAAAATGGACACTGTTATTTTCTGGTGAGCTTTAAGTCCCAAATATTAATCAAATTATAGCCTTATGTAGTAAAAATAGGGGATTTTTAACCCTCAACTAGCCCAGTTTTATTCAACTTGCCTTAATTTTGACACAGCTCCTACAGTTACGAACTCATTTCAATTGATAATCACATACTTAAAATTCTCAATTCTGAATTATTATTATAAATCTGTTCTTGTCGTTTGATAATTTATATTTAATTCTGGAGGTATATAATCTTCCTGTTGGACATTCCTTATTTATATATTTGATTTTATTTTAGTGATAAGATTAACTGAGCTTTTTGTATTTGATTACCCCTTTTATATTATAAATATAAGCACTCCATCTCTTTGTAGTCCCACCCCCCATCCCCCACCCACCTCTGGGACCTCCAGCTATTGAGTGACACTAAATAAACAAAGGTATACAGATCTTCTGTAATAGTGAGATAGGTGTGGAGAAGGGGAGAGAGGTGGGGTGGGGGTGGGAGGTGGTGTTTGGTTCATTATCTAATTATCTAAGACAAAGGGAGTCAGAACTGAGATTGTGTCACATATTTAGGTTGCATATATATGGACCACATATATAGGAATTGAGGAAATGAATAACTGAAAAACAATGCAAATTCTAAAAATAATATAATAAAATAATAATATAAATAATATATGATTTTTAAATAATATTTTATTTGTGAACAAATATAGAAACAGACATACGCTTTTGGAATTATGAATTTAGAATGGACATTCAATCATCAATAATTTAAATACTTTGAAAATAGGTTCAGAGTTACCCTTTGCAGGAAGATTGAAAAGTATGATGAGTTGAGTTAAAAATAATATTTTATTTGTCAACAAATATAGAAACAGATATGCTCTTTTGAGATTATTAATTTAGAATGGACGTTCAATCATCAATCATTTAAATACAGTAGAACCTTGATTATCCGAACCCCATGGGAGACATACATTCCGGCCGGATAATCGAGGGGTTCGGATAGATGAAGGCAACCGAAATTCACGGTCTATGGGCGATAATTGAAGTGGGCGATAATTGAAGAATTGTAAATATATACGTTGGTGGTCATCGATAAAATAATTCAATATATTTGTGGCATATAATATAAGTGACCCTTCAATTGTCGCTTATTTGCTCCATATCTGTGGATATTACATGTATTATTATTTAAATATTACGTGGATTTGAAATGATTGCGTTCGGTTGGTACATGAATGTGGACGTTTTAATTTTAGATAAACATCGTTATGCATTTTGTCATTTGGAAAACTCCGAGAGATTTATTTATTGTAAACCCCAAAGCGAACATGCCTTCAGTGATAGGTGTGTTTGGTTGGTAATGCATTGAGGACGTCTCTTCTTTTGATACACGTTGTCAGTCTCTGAAACTACTCCGGGAGATTATAAATTTGCGAAACGCAATCGAACACACTTTCCTTGATTAGCGCATTATCAAAGAAGTTGTGTAGCAGGGTTGTGTAATTGAATTAATCCCTCCCCTATTGTAACAATGGTGATAAAGATGAAAGAAGTTAGGCGTCTCTGTGAATGGTACGTTTTACAAAGCACTACAATTCATCATTTACGAGACTGTGTAAAATCTTGTATTATCGCTCACGCTTGACCGTGCATTATATGTAGGGAGACATCATTTCGGTTCAGTTAATCCGGAGATTCGGATAATAGAAGGTCGGATAATCGACGTTCTACTGTACTTTGAAAATAGGTTCAGAGTTATCATTGCAGGAAGATTGAAAATATGATCTGTTGAGTTATGTATTCGACGTCTGGGGATACACCATCTTCCTTGGGAAGATATAAACTTGATGTGCTGAAGTTCATATAACTTTTCCCAATATTTATGGCATACAACAAATGGATTAAATAAAAAATTCCCGATCAAAACCTGTGGCGTGGGTGATGACCTGTCTGGGGATATGTTGGCGCCGAGTTGGCCCAATCTAGTTTATTATATAATACTTTGATGTAATTATGCTACCTCCATTGATGGCTATAAATTTTAAAGCTTCATCACTTTTTAGTTTAGAAATTATTTGTGCATCTTGCTATAAAAATTTCTTGTTTTAATATTTCCTCTTTTTACTCATCTTATCATCTTTAGTATTATTTTTCCTACAAGTATACATACTAGTAGGGCATACTATGTCTATGGACAGATGATTTTTTGAATTTGATTTTGGTGTGGCGCCTTAGAGTCTGCCTAGCAGAGATTAAGCACTATAAAAGTACAGAATAGAATAGAATAAAACACTGTTCTGAAAGACTTCTTATCTTTGTACTTTTTCATCTCCTATATCTCCTGGTGTCCAACACTGTTTCACCAAGCTGTAGGGTATGGAAATATCTGACATAATTTTTGGTTTTGTCCATCAACATTTTGGTTTCTGGACTCTAACTAAAACATGCTTCTGTCAATCTATTTGAAACTTAACAGGGTGGTAGGGCACCACTTTGGCTAGGGAGCTTTCAAAATTGGTGTGATTTGAAAAATGAGATGGCCTCCATGGCCACCATCTTAAAATTCCATTTCAACCATCTTGAAATTCAGCTTCCGGACTCCCAACTCGAAGATGCGTCTGCCGATCAATTTGAAACTTAACAGGGTGGTAGAGCATCACGTAGGCTAGGTTACTTTTGAAATTGGTGCCATTTGGAAAAACAAGATGACTGCCATCTTGAAATTCTATTTCAGGGCTCTAATTTGAACACACTTCTGCCAATCGAATTGAAACTTAACAGGGTGGAAGGGCACCACCTAGGCTAGGTTGCTTTCGTAATTGGTGCCACTTTGGAAAACAAGATGGTCGCCATCTTGAAAGTCCGGATCCAGACTCTATCTCAAATACGCTTCAGTAAATCGATTTGAAACTTAAAAGGGTGGTATGGCACCACCAAGGCTACATTGCATTCGAAGTTGCTGCCATATGGAAAAACAAGATGGCTGCCATCTGAAATTCTGTTTGCAGAAAAACTTGAAGATGCTTATGCTAATCGATTTCGAACTTGACAAAGCGAATTACAGAACCCAGCACTATTTTGATATGTTCTGGACCAGTATCACAGCTATCATGTTGTACACATCTGGTATACATCCCTTCTGTAGACATGGCAAGTACTAGTATATGTTACCATCCCTGACACTGATTGTGCAGTCCACCTTTTGGGGTCTACAAGCATAGTTTTTATTTTTAAAAAAAATCCACTTTGGAAACTGGTATTCATTTGTTGTGGTGGTTGTGTATTTCAGAAATTAGTTCCAAGAGCTATGATTCAAATTTTCTTATTTGCATTGTCACCCAATGTGGCTCATCTGGCTCAAATTTTACTCACCGAGAGTTGTCAGTGCTTACTTTTGCATAGAATATGGGGTATTAATTGTATCCCCAGACAAAAGTCGGGGATACTTAGGATTCAGTACAGTCACACCGCCGCCGCCGCAGAGATTTTCTTTTGGACGCGATAACTTAAAACATATTTTAGTTAGAACTTTCAAATTTGGTATGTGGGTATATATGGGTAATGCCACGAACACTATTGTTTTGTGACCTTGACCTTCAATCTAAAGGTCACTGGTGGCCTCTTAAAGGTCAGATTTTGGCCATTTTTTGGCACTTTTTGGCCCAGTTCTCCTATACAGAAAGTCAGATCATCCTATGGCTGGTATATATAATACATATATATGTCCTCTGTAAGCATGCAGAAATTTGACCTTGAAGCTCTTCATTGAAAGTCCACTGACCGCCAAAGTACCTGACCGAGGGTCATTTTTGGCCTTTTTGGAGATATTTTCACACTTAATACTGACTATATTGCATGGAAACTATTGAAAATGGCTTTGGAGGTTGAGTACATGATGGACTTCTACCATCCAGGCTTACTGGTTACAGATCTTCATTTAAGGTCATCCACTGACCGCCAAAGTACCTGACCAAGGGTCATTTTTGGCAAATTTGGAGATATTTTCACACTTAATGCTGACTACATTGCATGGGAACTATTGAAAATGGCTTTGGAGGTTGAGTACATGATGGAGTACCAGCATCCAGGCTTACCAGTTACAGATCTTCATTTAAGGTCATCCACTGACCGCCAAAGTACCTGACCAAGGGTCATTTTTGGCAAATTTGGAGATATTTTCACACTTAATGCTGACTACATTGCATGGAAACTATTGAAAATGGCTTTGGAGGTTGAGTACATGATGGAGTACCAGCATCCAGGCTTACCGGTTACAGATCTTCATTTAAGGTCATCCACTGACCGCCAAAGTACCTGACCGAGGGACATTTTTTGTGACCAAAATAACTGATAACGCCAAAACTGACAGATGGATTTTGATAAAATTTTCAGGATATGTCAAAAATGGTAAAAGGAAGATATGAATAGATTTTGGGAGTGATCCGGATCACTGTCTGGATCTTCTGGATTCATGAAATTTAATTTTTAAAGACAGATAACTCAAAAACTTATGGCTGCATTTTGATGAAATTTTCAGGAAATGTCCTCAATAGGACGAAGAACAAGTGATTAGATTTTGGGAGTGATCTGGATGTGTTTGCTGCCAGATGTGTTTGTGTACAATATAGCTCAAAAACTTATCGATGGATTTTGATGAAATTTTCAGGATATGTCTGAAAAGGTAAAAGGATGAAATGGTTGAATTTTGGAAGTGATCTGGATCACTATATGGATCTTCTGGATCCATGAAATGTAATTTTTAAAGACAGATACCGCAAAAAGTTATGGATGGATTGTTTCAGCAAATGGCCTAAATGGTACAAGGAACAAGTGATTAAATTTTTGGAGTGATCTGGATCACTGTCTGGATCATCTGGATCCAGGCTGCCACATAATCTTGGGATGGACTTTGATATTTTTAGGATATGTTACAAATGGCAAAAGGAAGAAATGATTCAATTTTGCGAGTGATCTGGACCACTATCTGGATCTTCTGGATCCAAGAAATGTAATTTTTAAAGACAAATAGCTCAAAATGTCTTAAATGGTACAAATAACAAGTGATTAGTTTTTGGGAGTAATCTGGATCATGTGGATCCAGGCTGCCAGATGTGTTTGTATACAAGATAACTAAAAAACTTATGGACGGATTTTGATGAAATTTTTAGAATATGTCTGAAAAGGTAAAAGGATGAAATGATTGAATTTTGGAAGTGATCCAGATCACTATATGGATCTTCTGGATCCATGAAATGTAATTAGTGATTAGCTTTTGGGAGTAATCTGGTACTATGGAGAATCCTGACCTGGTGCTCCAGGAAACAGGCTCAAGACCGACATATTCACGCCTTAACTATGTCCCGTCCGGGGATACACTGCGTCGAGACGCAATCTCTAGTTATTATACTGTCAGAATACTGATGCTGAGATCTGTTTAGATTTGTAATACTATGAATGTGCCCTACATAGCACACGTAAATGATCAGCTTCTGCTTGTGAATATGTTGGACAGAGATTTAGCAGAAACTGCCAGATCCCAATGGATGGTGTCTTTGGTGTGTAATTATCTGATGTAAAATATGGTGAAAAAAAAATTCTGTTCCTACAAATAGGCAATCATATTCATTAAAAAGATTAGAATTTCCCATAAATTTAAGAATTGTAAACCTTATGGTGCTTCATGTCTTTGATTGGTGGTGAATTTCATGTCTTACTCTAACAGGATTCAACTGTATGTGATTCAGCTGTATCTCTTTCTCTGTTTTTTAGATCGTAATTTTATCATTGCCAATGCACAAGTGGATAGCAGACCCATTATATTCTGTAACGATGGTTTCTGCGAGCTTAGCGGGTATTCCCGGGCAGAGGTTATGCAGAAACCCTGCACCTGTGATTTCCTACATGGTCCGCTGACCACATCGTATGCCATACGCCACATCAAAGAGGCCTTAAATGGGTCAGAAGAAAAGCAGGTGGAGGTCTTATACTACAGGAAAGATAGTAAGTTTTTAATTAAGATTTTTTTTTTTCAGTATGGTAAGAGCACTACTTATTTTAACTGATGCTGAAAGGGAAATGCCAGATATTGGTCTGATTGGAGTATTGTTAAAATATCATTTGACAGGAACAAATATTTTGGTACAGTTTTATTAACTATAAAATTCATACATCCAAGGCTCCTTTCTTCAAAAAAATTAATATACAAATGTCAATTTTGTATTTATAATGCACAGCATTTTGCTGTACACGCATAGTTTTGTATAGCCATTGTAAAAAACATCAATGGTAAAATATTATTTAAGGTCTTTTTATATTACCTGACTTAATTTCATTATTAAATACATTCATTTTGGAATATTGTGAGGTACTTGTTTTGATGTTTATATGTGTCTCAGGTTTATCACTCATACTCATCCCCCATGCTCGTGTAATTAATTACCCATCCCCTGTTTCAGTGCTTGTTTCTGTGGTCATCCAGTGCAGGGCCCATGGATGCTCATGCGAGTGATATCAGTGTATACTTCTTCTTCTAATATTGAAAAACAGTGTCATAAATTCATGATGATGTATGTATTTAAACAGGTTTTAAAACATATTGTATGATAATTGTATTATTATAATATTAATAAACTGCAAAGAGCTTTCATTGAAGGCATTTATCTCTGATGGTGGGCGTATGCTTATGAAATGTCAACATCAACCTTCAAGCTGAGTATTGTTGTTTGCTTGAGATTATTTTTTTTTGGATGGAATCATTTTTAGGCGGGTTGCGTGTAACCAACCCACACATTAGATTGATGTGTCCGACGTCCGTCTGTCTGTCCATCCACATTTTTCGTTTCCGGACTTTAACTCGAAAACGGTTTGTCCAATCGAATTCAAACTTGACAGGGAGATAGATCACCATCATAGCTAGGTTCCTTTCGAAATTGGTGTAATTCCGTCCGTTCGTTTATCCGTTTTCGTCTGTTTGTCCATCCATCTGTCCGTCCACATTTTCGTTTCCAGACTCTTACTCAAAAACGGTTTGTCCAATCGAATTCAAACTTGACAGAGACATAGGTCACCATGATAGCTAGGTACCTTTCGAAATTGGTGTAATTCTGTCCATTCGTTTGTCCAGTTTTTTTGTCCATCCATCTGTCTGTCCACATTTTCGTTTCCGGACTCTAACTCGAAATCTGTGTGTCCAATCGAATTCAAACTTGACAGGGACATAGATCACCATCATAGCTAGGTTCCTTTCGAAATTGGTGTAATTCCGTTTGTTTGTCCATTTTTTGTCCGTTTGTCTGTCCGACTGTCTGTGTGTCCACATTTTTGTTTCCCAACTCTTACTTGAAAATGGTTTGTCCAATCGAATTCAGACTTGACAAGGACATAGATTACCATCATAGCTAGGTTCCTTTCGAAATTGGTGTAATTCCGTCTGTTTGTTTATCTGTCCGTCCATCCACATTTTCGTTTCCGGACTCTTACTCGAAAACGGTTTGTCCAATCGATTTCAAACTTGACAGGGACATAGATCATCATCACAGCTAGGTTCCTTTCGAAATTGGTGTAATTCCATCCATTGGTTTGTCTGTTTGTCCGTCAAAATTTCGGTTTCCGGACTCTAACTCGAAAACGGTGTGTCCAATTGAATTCAAACTTGACAGGGAGATAGATCACCATCATAGCTAGGTTCCTTTCGAAATCAAATTCAGACTTGACAGGGAGATAGATCACCATCATAGCTAGGTTCCTTTCAAAATTGGTGTAATTCCATCCGTTCGTTTGTCCGTTTTTTGTCTATTTGTCTGTCCGTCAAAATTTCTGTTTCTGGACTCTAACTCGAAAACGGTTTGTCCAATCGAATTCAAACTAGACATGGAGATAGATCACCATCATAGCTAGGTTCCTTTCGAAATCAAATCAAATTCAAACTTGACAGGGAGATAGATCACCATCATAGCTAGGTTCCTTTCGAAATTTGTGTGATTCCGTCCATTTGTTTGGTCCTCAATAAGTTGCTTTTGAAATTGGTGTAATTCTGTCCTTTCATTTGTCCATTATAGCATAGATACAATTGTGTAACCTAGATTACAAGTTTTACGTTTCTTAGCACGTCTAACACATTCACCTTAACTGGGTGACCTAACATTTCTTTGCTTGTTTCTAAATGTAATTACAGCAGTCGCTAACCTTATTGCTGCCTGCGCAACTCGCCTTTTGGGGCATCTTTGACCCTCTTGTTCTTTTTATTATGTCAGCTGACTTGTCAGTCAGCTGACATTATGTCGTCACTCTGCGGCGTGGGCGTACGCGTACGCGTCCGCGTACGCGTCCGCGTGAACAACTTCTCCTCCAAAACTACAAGGCCTAGAGACATGCTGTTTTTTTTAAAAGATACCTTATCTATCGAGGATGAAAAATTGTTCAAGGCATGCAAATCTGTCTGTTCGTCTGTTTGCTAGAGACATTACAAGGGGGGTACCCCCACCAAAAGTGTGAAAATTTCAACACTTAATCACAATTTTCTCAGTGACTATTGCAGAGATTTCTCTCATATCTTGCATATATGTACTAGGCCACAGGTAGATTCTCTTGTGTGAGTATGAGACCTGGATCTGTCTTACTTTTTTTTTAATAAATTTTTTTAATAATTTTTAATGCATTAAAATTCATGAAATCATGCACAAAATCATTTATAACTTGAAAAGTGTTGCATTTAGAGCATTTTGTTAAAATATGTTATTCAGCTACTTTTTTCATAGCTACAATATGGTGAGTAAGTTGGGTGCCTGTCTCAATAGCTAAGTGAGTAATAGCTACTTTTGGGCTTTTCAGTAACTTCCATCATGAGTAAAATCACTTGTAACTTAAAAACTATTGCATTTAGAGAAATTCGTATAAATATGTTATTCAGCTACTTTTGGGTCAGCTATAACATAGTAAAATTTTAGACCTGTAGCTCATGGCATAGCTGAGTAATAGCTACTTTTAGGTTATCACTGTTGAGTAAATCGCTTATAACTTCAAAACTATTGCATTTAGAGAATTTCGTATAAATATGTTATTCAGCTACTTTTGGGTCAGCTATAACATAGTAAAATTTCAGACCTGTAGCTCATGGCATAGCTGAGTAATAGCTACTTTTAGGTTATCACTGTTGAGTAAATCGCTTATAACTTCAAAACTATTGCATTTAGAGAATTTCGTATAAATATGTTATTCAGCTACTTTTGGGTCAGCTATAACATAGTAAAATTTCAGACCTGTAGCTCATGGCATAGCTGAGTAATAGCTACTTTTAGGTTATCACTGTTGAGTAAATCGCTTATAACTTGGAAACTATTCCATTTACAGTATTTTGTTTCAATATGTTATTCACCTATTTTGGGATCAGCTATATCATAGTGAAGTTTCAGATCTGTGGCTCATTGCATAGCTGAGTAATAGCTACTTTGAAGTTCTCACTATTGAGTAAATCTCTTGTAACTTAAAACCTATTGCATTTAGAGAATTTCGTATAAATATGTTATTCAGCTACTTTTGGGTCAGCTATAACATAGTAAAATTTCAGACCTGTAGCTCATGGCATAGCTGAGTAATAGCTACTTTTAGGTTATCACTGTTGAGTAAATCGCTTATAACTTCAAAACTATTGCATTTAGAGAATTTCGTATAAATATGTTATTCAGCTACTTTTGGGCCAGCTATAACATAGTGAAATTTCAGATCTGTAGGTCATGGCATAGCTGAGTAATAGCTACTTTAAAGTTCTCACTATTGAGTAAATCAGTTGTAATTGGAAAACTATTGCATTTAGAGAATTTCGTATAAATATGTTATTCAGCTACTTTTGGGTCAGCTATAACATAGTAAAATTTCAGACCTGTAGCTCATGGCATAGCTGAGTAATAGCTACTTTTAGGTCATCACTATTGAGTAAATCAGTTGTAACTTCAAAACTATTGCATTTACAGTATTTTGCTTAAATATGTTGTTCACCTACTTTTGGGTCAGCTATAACATAGTAAAATTTCAGACCTGTAGCTCATGGCATAGCTGAGTAATAGCTACTTTGAGGTTATCACTGTTGAGTAAATCGCTTATAACTTGGAAATTATTGCATTTAGAGTATTTTGTTTGAATATGTTATTCACCTATTTTGGGGTCAGCTATAACATAGTGAAGTTCCAGACCTGTGACTCATTGCATAGCTGAGTAATAGCTACTTTGAAGTTCTCAATGTTGAGTAAATCACTTATAATTTGAAAACTGTTGCATTTAGAGAATTTAGTATAAATATGTTATTCAGCTACTTTTGGGTCAGCTATAACATAGTAAAATTTCAGACCTGTAGCTCATGGCATAGCTGAGTAATAGCTACTTTTAGGTTATCACTGTTGAGTAAATCACTTATAACTTGGAAACTATTGCATTTACAGTATTTTGTTGCAATATGTTATTCACCTATTTTGGGGTCAGCTATAACATAGTGAAGTTCCAGACCTGTGGCTCATTGCATAGCTGAGTAATAGCTACTTTGAAGTTCTCACTGTTGAGTAAATCAGTTGTAATTGGAAAACTATTGCCTTTACAGAAATTTGTGCAAATATGTTATTCAGCTACTTTTGGGTCAGCTATAACATAGTGAAATTACAGACCTGTAGCTCATGGCACAACTGAGCAATAGCTATTCTCAGGCACTGACTGTTGAGTAAATCGGCTATAACTTGAAAAATATTGCATTTGCAGTATTTTGTTAAAATATATTGTTCATCTACTTTTGGGTTAGCTATAACATAGTGAAATTACAGACCTGTAGCTCATGGCATAGCTGAGTAATAGCTATTTTCAGGTTCTCACTATTGAGTAAATCAGTTGTAACTTGAAAACTATTGCATTTACAGTATTTTGCTTAAATATGTTGTTCACCTACTTTTAGGTCAGCTATAACAGAGCAAAAATTCAGACATGTAGCTCATTGCATAGCTGAGTAATAGTTACTTTGAGGTTCTCACTCTTGAGTAAATCAGTTGTAACTTGAAAACTATTACATTTAGAGTATTTTGTTAAATATGTTATTCACAGACGTTTTGGTCAGCTATAACATAGTGAAATTGCAGACCTCTATGTCATGGTATAGCTGAGCAATAGCTTCTTTCAGGTTCTCACTGTTGAGTAAATCATTGTATCCAACCTGTAGGAAATCATGGGCTGGGAATCTGTTAATATGGTCCGATTTGACCTTGGAACCCTCCTTCAAGGTCAAATGAGGATAGCCAAACATAAAAGTGCTTATAACTCGCTTATTATTGGTCCTAGAGGTTTGGAATGAAAACCAACCTATAGAAAATCATGAGCTGGAAATTTTTTGGTGTGGTCGGATTTCACCTTGGACCCCTCCTTCAAGGTCAAATGAGGATAGCCAAACTTAAAAGTGCTTATAACTCGCTTATTATTGGTCCTAGAGGTTTGGAATGGAAAACCAACCTATAGAAAATCATGGGCTGGGAATCTTTTGGTGTGGTCGGATTTCACCTTAGACCCCTCCTTCCAAGTCAAACGAAGATAGCCAAACTTAAAGTGCTTATAACTCGCGTATTATTGGTCTTGGAGGTTTGGGATGGTAAACCAACATATAGGAAATCATGGGCTGGGATTCTTTTGGTGTGGTCAGATTTGACCTGGGACCCCCCCTTCAAGGTCAATTGAGGATAGCCAAACTTACAATTGCTTATAACTTGCTTATTATTGGTCCTACAGGTTTGGGATGGTAAACAAGCTACAGGAAATCATGGGCTGGGAATTCTTTTGTGTGGTCGGATTTGACCTTAGACCCCTCCGTCAAGGTCAAACAAGGATAGCCAAACTTAAAAAGTGCCTATGACTCACTTATTATTGGTCTGAGAGGTTTGGGATGGTAAACCATCCTAAATTCTTTGGCTGGGAATCTTTTGGTATGGTCAGATTTGACCTTTGGATCCCTTCTTCATGGTCGAACGAGGATATTGCATTTATAGTATTTCTTTAAATATTTTTAACCTACTTTTTACACTTAAACAATTACCTTGTTACTTTATTTCATAATACCATTTGCAGGGCACAACTTTTTTGTCCTTTTCTTCTGTCAGCTTCGGAATATCTTTCAAACATGCTGTTCAGTTACCATTTACTGTATTTCTGTACAGCCCTTTCCCTGATAATTATGCTTTCCTCTCATTATCACCATCACAAATCAAAAACATTCAGTCAGCTGACACAGTGCCCGTTCACGGGCACTCTCCTCTTGTTTTTCGTCTGTGTCTGAGATTATTAAAAAAAACAGATCTTAATGAATTTTTGATGTGGGTAGGGTCTAACCAAAAGGATGGAGTGATCAAATCTTGGGAAAGTTCGGGATAACATTTTAGATATAAAACAGTCCTAAATTTCCAACGATGCAATTTTCAATGTATTTTGAATAAGCTTTCTGGTTCACATTTTCCAAAACTATTGAGTGGATCTCCATTATTTTTTTCCTAGGGTAGGGTGTGGCACAAGGAGGAAGGAATTATATTTAAGGAAACATCCGGATGCAGAAAAAACAACTGGGAATTCCCCTCTCCCCATTCTGTGCTCTGTTGGTGTTTTCTAGTTTCATTTTGTCATTGGTAGTTCAAATTAATACATCATGATCATATCCAACACTTTGATGTTTACAGTTTGGCTAGTAAATGTTTTTACTTGATTGAATTTTTGGTTCAAATTGACATTAATCCTAGCTGACTTTGTATATGATTTAAAATGCTGGGCAATATTTTGAAAAAGTATTTTTTTCGATTTTTTTGGCTTTTTTTTCCTTCTTGAAGAAAGAATCCAGACCACTGTCTTGATTGACAAATCTACAAAGATTGTGTCTGTGTAGCGTAAAGTTGTCTCACCTTGTTAGGGAAATGGTACTGAAGACAAATTGATGAAATTATGTCCCCAACAGACTACCAAACAGTGTCTAATGGGATCGTGAATTATTTAACAGTTCCCCTTTTGTTTTCTGTGTTCTTTCATTGTACCAAACCCAGAAAAGGCTGGAATTTATCGAAAGGTGATTTTGTTGCCCAGCCTTGTTCTGCTGTGGTCTCTCTGTTGCCTGGCAAATACATTTTACAACTGGTTCAGAAGGTTTTCATTCAATGTAAGCATCAGTAATGAAAATATAAGGTTTTTCAATAAATATTCGCCATTTCTGCGATGGTAAATCAGACCATATTTAAATCCGTTGAAGAAGTTATAATTAGTGATGGTTGTTTTTTGTAACTTCCTGGAAATACCAGACAGTGATCCAGATCACCCCCAAAATGTAATCATCTGCTCTTTGTGCTATTGTGGACTGATTTTCTGAAAGTCTCATCAGAATCCATTGATAAGTTTTGTACAGAAGCAAAGAAACACTTGTCACCAGTTATATCCTTTTCAGAGGTAAATAGTTGAAAGAAACCATGAATTTGAAGAAATAGTTGCTTGTGATCTTATTCTTAAGGGATTAAGTGGTGTTCATGGTGACATTGTGGAAAAATTTAAAAGTAGAAAAATTGGTAATTGCTTGCTGGCACATGTGTCGGGAGACACATTCAACACATTTAAATTGTGTTTCTGACCTGAAGCGGGCAAGTTGCCAGTTACTTGCCAGTGCCTGGTGGGTTTTTCAGGGCAGAATCTTGACCAAATCGAATGCATTGCTTCACCTCATCCCTGCATGTACCTATGATCTACACAATGTGTTAAAAGTGACATTTATGCCAAAGCAGTCAATATTAATTGGATTATTTCTTTCTGTCCATATCTCGGAAATCTATGGTAAAAAAACGTGAATTGCAGTGTTTGCCTACCCATGTGCCATTTCAATAATAACAAGCAGTGTATGAGAATGCACCCTTGGCCACGGGTAGTGCCAAAGAAAAGAAAGTTAAAAAAAAACCCAAATTCTAGATTTACAATCCAGATCCTGACCATGTTTGAGTAGGGCGGAGTCACAGCAATAAATGAGAAACCAATGAAGAAAAAATTTTGAAACTCTTCCAAAGCTAACAAAAGAAAAAAAACACTGTTCATACGGGTGATAATTAGGCAGACTTTATACTGACAGTTTTTTTTTATATGACAATTTTTATTCATGTTAGAATAATAAATTATATTCAATCACATGAATACAGTTCCTTTCATGTCATCAGGAGAAGATAAAAATGTGTTTGCAAATCATTGATGGGCCACATACTTAGATATATACATCGAATGTAAATATGTGCAAAAGTCAAAGTTGGAGTCAAAGTCCTGTTCAACATCCAGGGTCATATTGGGATATGCCCTCAGCATTGCCTCTTACTGGAGTCAAAGCTAAACAGAAGTGACAGCCTGTGATTAGATGTTGCAACTAGGCCACTGAGGACCTAAATGTATGTAAGGGAATGATGATGTAATAAAGCAGTGAAAGTGTTAATCATATTTTATGAAAATTTGTAATTTCTGAAAAAGATATTAAGATAATGATTTTACTATGTTTCTAGGCGTTAGCTCTCTCTGTCCGTTACCTGTTATATAGTACATGGGAAATGGACAATTACTGCCAATATATTGTTCAGCTGTCAATTTTATGTAATGGATTGGATTATGTGGATATCGGGAGGATTAAGCAAATTAATAATTCATCACTGTGTTGCTCAAACAAAGAATAGTGCTTTAGGTATATTAATGTACCATATTTTTACTAAAATGTACCCCTGCATTAAATATTTGGAATTTACACATGGACAGTAATATTTATGTCCGATTTTGTGTTTTGTGATGAATATTTTTATTCATGTGTGAAGTGAAGGATGAAAGTTTAAGATACCAGCCAAGTTGCATTTCCCTTAAACCTGAATACAAATTATGATTTCCAAAGATAGATAGTACCATCATCATATATTTGAATAGTTAAAATACACTGCAGGACTACAATGTAGTTTCAAGGCTTTCTATACTATGTCCATTTCTATGCAAGTGATATTTTGAACATTTCCCATGTTGATCATGTTTGCCGAATTCTCGGAATCTCCGTCATTTGCTACAAATAGAGTTTTAAGATTTTCATTTTTTTTTAAAAAACTCTTGAGACGCTTGAGTATTTCTGTGATTATGAATTCTATATCACATGAAGACAAAGTTACCAATTTTTCTTCCTCACAAGTCATAAACCAGCAACAAAAGGTTTTGAAGGTTGAGTCCAGTTCACCTCTGTGGAAACCCCACTCTGTTTATAGTTTGAAGTATGGCATATTTTATCTGGTTTGTAATATTTCTGACATTTTTATGCCATTTATTATCTAGTCTATGTTTCTGTGAATGTTGCTTCATTTTGCTTAATGTTCATGAGAGTGGGAAGGGGGGGGGGGGGGGGGGGGGGGGGGTGTTGGCACTAGTAACCAATTGCACAAGCTATTCAAGTTCAAGTTCAACCCACAGTCTTGCATTGAAAAATTACATCAATTTTTGACACTATGCCAGTGATCCTAAGTTTCTGCACAATTTAAATAAAACAACTGTTATGTTAAAATGAGGGTTGTACTGCAGGTTGGTAGAATAGTATTGGATCGTTTAGTTATCGTCAGCACTATGTCTTTCTTACAACAGAACCCAGGGCACCATTTGACCTCTCCCAACTGCACAAGTACAGCCCAAGCTCTCTTGAATAACTGGCATTGAAAGGCAGAGTCTCAGGCATGACGATCTGTTAATGTCCCTGAGGTTCTTCAGCACGTCACTGGTAATAGGACCTGATGACAGAGGACCCTCGTGTTAAGTGGTCACCTGAGCCACTATGTATCTGCCTGTAAATGGGATGGAACCCATGTCTTCTGTGTTCATAGGAGTGTGTGTTACCCACTAGACTAGAAACAACAAGCAAATTGCTTTTAATCCTGACTGTTTTGGAACCCTGCTTTTTACATATTAATTATGCTAATTCTTATTAATATTAGTTTTTTATGTCGGCACTCAACTACTTGTTATTTAGGCTACTCTAGCACAAAGATTCCATTTTTGTATTTGATGCTCCAGCTATATTGAGTGACCTCCCTAAGGCCATCCAAACAGCAGTTTTTCTGTCATCTTTCAGGTGCAAATTAAAGATATATGTGTACCTCTTCAGTAAAACCTACCTTCCATAGCTCAATTGTCTCCCTGGCGTCTCTCTGGTGTCAGCCTGCTTATGTCTCTGGATTTTGTGTTTTCAAATTTTCCTTTTATGGCTCTCATGCCTCTGGTCTGTCATATGATGAAGATTAAGCACTATAAAAGTATTCATTACATTGCATACCTGCCCAAATGAAATAATGCCAACATCAGATATATTAAAAGTAATACGGTAACCACCCAGGAACACATTTCTTGCAGCCCTGACTCCCAGTCAGTAGGAATTTTGCATTTACTGGCTTAATGCCAGACTTATCAATTGTTACTCAAGAGTTAAAACACACATGAAAGCTTCTGATGAGCCTCTTTGTTGAAATGGCTCACAAACCTCATCTTAAATAAGATCAGTTTTTAACCCTTCAAACCTAGGTTACATGTCCAGGAATGGCCAATACTAACAGTTTACCTGGGTGGTATTTATTATTGAAACGATATTGAAACATATACTTCAAGTGGTTTTCTATATTTATTAACTACCCTTTTTATTAGTAAGAAAAATAAGTCCATATTTAACTAAAAAGTAAAAGACCAGCTGTGATATAGATTCACAGCGTAGGGCACTGGCGAATGTTAAATCTTCAGTTTTTATTCAACTTTTTAACTCAAGATTTCTCTGCCATTTCATTGTGGAGTTTAAAGCAACAAAAGTGGGCAGAAGCTCTGTAGATATATAAAGCTTTGTATTTATAATAATAAATTTATGGGTT
Source organism: Sabellastarte sp. h YS-2021 (assembly GCA_964017235.1). Lineage (NCBI taxonomy): Eukaryota > Metazoa > Annelida > Polychaeta > Sabellida > Sabellidae > Sabellastarte > Sabellastarte sp. h YS-2021. The sequence goes on from OZ024938.1 coordinate 62,725,360, forward strand.
ATATAGCCACTGAAATGTTTGTGGAAATCGCACTATTTTAGACAATTATAACACCAAGTTTCCCTCAAGAGATTATAAGGCACAGGGATTAAGAAAAAAATATCCGTTCTATATTTCCTGGTGTTAAGGTCAATTTTAACATGACACAGATGTGTCGATTAAGAATTCTCCTGATGCAATGTAACATTATATTTGACTTTATAAGCTCACAAATTATTAGGAAGATGTTAAATACTTGTAAATGTGAACTCCTATTAAAAAGAAACAAACATAAAAACAAGGCCGAAAAGTCTTTTGGTCTACATGCGTAGGCTGCACAGCCATCAGACACGAGTAGTGCACTAGAATTTATGAGGGTGTGGTGACAAATTCCAACTCAGACACATCCCATAGCTGGTGTAGAACTCAGACGGTCACCCAATTCCCAGTACTAACGTGGCCCATTGCCGCGTAACTTCCGTGAAGAGACAGATACTCATCACACGACGCCGCAATTCATGAAAGTCCGAAGACACAAAAAAAAGCCGAAAACAAAAAGTGATTCCTAGAAGCACGAACAACAAAAAACAACAAATGATCTTCCTGAATCATACCAGTGTAGAGCAGGTTGTAAGGGTAATCTTTCTGGTCATAAATCCTTTCACTGGGTGGACAGAATGTGAAGTGGTTTTACACTTTTGTACTGGAAATTTTATTGAAAATTACATACCTATGAATAATGTGAAGAAAACATTCTTCTTATGACTAATTAGTATTTTCAATCACTCATACTCACTCAACTGTATATTTAGGAATAGGTTACATTTTAATTCTCTCTAAGAAGAATTTTTCATTACAAGATATTGAAATATTACAAAAACATCAACAAGAATCCCATAACGTAAAATTCAAGTAAGAGAAATTTATGTTTGAAGTACAAAATCTTTAAGCTACAAATAGAATATATATATTGACATGCAACAAACATTGGTTGAAATAGATAATTCTAATTTTATCTCTGGGTTTATTTATTTGTATTTGCTGTCCAATATCAGGGACTCTGTGTGCATATTCTTACCAAAACTTTTCAATCAGAAGAGATGCAGGCCTAAAGAAGAATATTCAGTGTGAGCAAACACTTATAATGGAGGCTAGATTTCCCTGCATTCTATCTATGAAAATAATAATAAATAACATTAGTTTATAAGAGACAGTTTCTTGTTTCAAGAAGATGAATATCAGAAGGGTTGAATGGTGAATTGTGGGTCAGGCTCTTGAATGATAAGAGACCTGACAAATTCTGAAGAACATTTTCAACATAAATATGACAGGAATTCTGTCAGGTTAAATTGAAGTAAGAAGATGGAATTTTGCCACTGTGTGCGGTGTTCTCAGAGATCTCCGGGAATATACCCTTTCAAATTATTTGAAAAAGAAGTGAAAGTCACGGAAAAGATAATGGGATATTAAGTGGCATTAAAACAATCTCAAAATTAGAAAAAAAGGGGAATATTGAAAAGAATTTGTGAAATAATTAAAAAAAAATGAGAAAATTAACTCAGTGGTAAATTTCAGATCTTGTGGTAAATTTCAGATTTCTTTGTTTTCAGATGTATGAAACCTAGGGAAGCAAATATTTCCAATATTTTGCAAAGATATGACCTTTTCACAGATTATCTGTGGGATATTGACGCCCACTTCCCATGAATTACAATCTATAGTAAACTCCGTCATCTGGCTTAATGTCTTCAGTGGATTTAAAGGAAATAGTTCAAGGAGCTGAAAAAAGGACACAGATTTTCTCTTCTCTTTTTTTCACTTTATTCTATTAGGCTGTTTTTCCACATTCCTGGTTCAAAATTGGTGCATGTGATTTACAGTGTCAGCGTGACATAGAAAGTGGACAGCAAAACTTCAAGAACAATAAGAATACCCACCAACTTTAAAACATAATTCAGCAAAAAATGCTACCCCCCCCCCCCCCCCCCCCACACACACACACACACAGTAATTTGAAATTGGCTCAAATGTAAGCAAACACATAACATATAAACTCCAGTCTTGAATGAGGATCACTGATACCAAAAATACAGCATTGTTAATGAAGCTATAAACTGATAGGTTATGTTATAGAAATTACTTTATTTTCCCTCAAAATTTCCTCTGCAAGGTTTATCGGCATTTTGTGAGTACAGTCCATAAATACATAACCTGCTCTTGTCAATGTCAGTAAATATTTTTATTACCTCCGCCAAGGAGGTTATGTTTTCGCTTGGGTTTGTTTGTGAGTTTGTGCGTTTGTGAACAAGATAACTCAAAAACTTATGGATGGATTTTGATGAAATTTTCAGGATATTTCTGAAAAGGTAAAAGGAAGAAATGATTAAATTTTGGGAGAATGATTTCTGGATCCATGAAATATAATTTTTAAAGACAGATAACTAAAAAAGTTATGGATGGATTTTGATGAAATTTTCAGGATATGTGCTCCCTTGGCAGAGGTCTGCGCTCTCCGAGTGCTCTTGTTATTTATCAAAATGGTGTCAGTGATATGTACGCGAATTTTAATATACTTATAGAAACACAGTTATGATGATTATCCTGTTCTCAACTTGTGCCCGGTTTCTAAGACTATATCAGGGAAGCAGGGTATCACAAAGTGGGCCCAATTACATTGAGAATGTGAGAACAAACTATCCAGCTCAGGGTTCTCATAAACGATTGAGGTATTGATTATTTCAGTAATGGCTAGCCTTAGGATGCTATCAAAATTACAGTCAAATTTGTCCAATTATTGATACTTTATTTTTGATAAACATATTTACATGAACTGCCCCTATTTGCTCTACTGAATTTAGTTGCTGTTGATAAACACCAAAATCAGGAACATGGATTTTGTGACACTGGGACACCCAGAACCATCACAACCCTAGATACTACTGAGTAATCAGAGTCAATTGCCTATGCATGTGGTCCAGTAAAGAGATATATATATATTTTCTGTCAGCACCCATGACCCAGTTATGAATTACCATTGAAACAATGGTGATTTCATATCATTCCATGAACATAAAAAATTAAGTTTGCCAATCGAATTTGTGAAAACACAGCTTAGCTGGTGTTTTTTGGCCATTTTATCAGTCAATTTACAGCATGTAAGAGGAAGAAAAAAGTTGCTGCTGTGTTAGATTGAAAAACAGACATGTATCAAAGGTATCAAATATATTGATCAAAGATTTGTTCTGGGACTCATTTATTATTTATAGATATTCTTCACTTAATCTGAAACCCAAGGTCTTTTGCACAATAGTTGAATAATATGTTTCCTAATTGATAATGAAACTTTGGAATGCAAGTGTTTAAGGTCCCTTAATTGGTCATTTTAAGGGTTTTTTCAAGAAAATGTACTCATTTACCTTCAACTTAGGGAGGCTGATACTAAAACAGGAGGTCACTATAAATGTAAACCCTTTTTGACAAATCAAGTTTATATTTAATCTCTTTGAACATGCACTTATTCATGATACAGTCATTATAAATTATCTTGATACAGTTATATATAATTTAAGAGAAAGAACACTTTATTTTAAACAAATTTAAAGACTCGTGATTGGATAATTACCCATTATATGACATAACAGATGAATGAATTCATAGTTAAGCTAAACAAATTAATATAATGATCATTGATCATTATATATTTGGGCTTTCTTATAAAACGAGTCATTTTTTACCCCACAGCCCTTAAGGGTTGTCGGGGTATTGTTTTCACCCATGGTGTCCGAATGGGCGGGCGGGCGGCGAGAAAAGGTTTGTCTGGGCTATATCTCAGAAACTGTCCCAAGAGCTAGGTACGATTTATTTTTGTCAGAAGCGCCAAAAGGTCTGAGGGTTGTTTTTTATGTGAAATTTACTCAGGAATCTGAAAATCCATTTCTTATGATCATACAGGTAGACCTGAGACATGAAATTTTACTTCAAAGTGAGGTACCTCCATAGCGATAAGGGTCAATTTCTGGGACCAAAAGTGTGTATGGGTACCAAGCGTTATCTGCTCCTGTACCAATCTTAAATACAAAACATAGAAGTACTATACATACCACCAGAAAGTGCAGGCATTGAGCTTTATTTTCATATCGTACCTGGCTCTTGGACTATACAGGTTTAATAGTTTGAAAAGTCCAAGGTCACAAGGTGTAGGAAGTTGATACTTGGTAGGGACATTGGTTAGGAGGTGTAAGTGTGTAACATCATGGTAAGACCTTGGTTTGACCTTTGACCTTGCCATAGTGACCTTGAGTTTGAAAATCTTGTCCGGGCGATATCTGAGAAACCGTAAGCTGAAGGAAGTTGATACTTGGTAGGGACATTGGTTAGGGGGTGTATTTGTGCAACATCATAATGTGACCTTGATTTGATCTTTGACTTTGCCATAGTGACCTTGACCTATAAAATCTTGTCCTGGCTATATCTTGGAAACCGTAAGGTGTAGGAAGTTGATACTTTGTAAGGATATCATTTAAGAGGTGCCTCGTCATGGTGTGACCTTGATTTGACCTTTGACCTTGCTGTAGTGACCTTGACCTATAAAATGTTGTCTGGGCTATTTCTTGGATTCCATAAGGTGTAGAAGGTTGACACTTGGTAGGGACATTTGTTAGGGGGTGTATGTAAATGTATGTGTGCATCATGGTGTGATCTTTTTGCTCTGCCAAAGTGTGTTCAGCTGCCGTATTTGAGACTTCTTTCTCTTATGACAAGGATATATGGATTGCTGCAACTGATTATTATATGCACTTTTACATAATTATGCTATATCCATTGACAGCTATTCTCCAATTAATAAATTTTACGGCTTCATATTTTTAGTTTACTGATTAATGCTGTCATCTTACTATTGAATTGTCTTGTTTTAGTACTTTATCTTTATTTGCAGTTTCTTTCTCTTAGATGTTATTTTCTCTACTTAAACATTATTTGGACCTTTATATAAATGACACTGCGCTGAATGTATTCCAGTCTTTGTACTGTTTCACTACTTCTATATGTCATGTTGTTGAAAACTATTTCCCCAGGCTGTGGGGTATGGGCATCTCTGATACTATTTTCGTAATTCTTACAGGACAGTGATAATGGACAAATGGGAAAATTCACGATGTCTGTTATTACTGAATGTTAAAACAAATAGAAAACATGATTGATGTTTCAACCTTCATCCTAAATTATTTTAGGCTATTTTTGTGATTGAATCGCCAATAAAGTTGTACTGTATTGTATATATACTCAGCGCAATATCTCCATCTATTACGGAACTCAAAGCACTATTTAACCCATCTGACTGCACAAGTACAGCCCAAGCTCTCAAGTTACTGACATTCCCCTAACTGAAAGAGGCTTAAGGATGTCTATTTATCAACATCCTTGAGGATATTTAGCCTGCCACTGGGGATACGACCCAATGACAGAGGACCGCCATTTCAAGTGGTTATCCGAGCCATTATGTATCTGCCTGTCCCAGGGTTTGAACCCAAGTCCTCATTGTTCCTAGGCTGGTGAAACATGTAACATTTTTACTTTGCATTGAGCAAAAATGATGTTTACACACTTAATAATATCTCGCAGAAATCATATGCAGTTGTAAGTTATGGCTCATGTACACCTGCAATTAATTTTCCTTATACACTAACAAGCGCACTGGAGAGTGAATTTGTTTCATTTAAAAGTCCTGGTAACCAGTTTTGATTTCCGTGAACAGTTCCACCACTACATACAGTTAAGAACCTCTATTGGGGATTCTCAGTTGTGAGATCTGTGAATAGTCCCACCACTACAAAGTATATTTCTGCAGTATGGGATACACGGCTTCCTTGGCAGAGGTTTGCGCTCTATGAGTGCTTTCTGATACTTCTGTCATCAGAGTCACATTATTATTACCGCTAAATTTACAAAAAAAGACTTATTGAAAACAAGAAACTAGACAAAAGACGCATCTGGCCAGATGCAAGATGTATCCACCGGAAAAGGCCAATTAATATAGTTTTGAAGATAAACAGCTGCCTTTTTCAATAATAAGCAAGTTATAAGCACTTTTAAGTTTGGCTACCCTCATTTGACCTTGAAGCAGGGACCCAAGGTCAAATCTGACCATATCAGAAGATTCGCAGCCCATGATTTCCTATAGGTTGGTTTCACATTACAAACCTCTAGGACCAATAATAACTTAATAAGCAAGTTATAAACACTTTTAAGTTTGGCTATCCTCCTTTGACCTTAAAGGAGGGGCCCAAGGTCAAATCTGAGCATATCAAAAGATTTACAGCCCATGATTTCCTATAAGTTGGTTTCATATTGCAAACCTCTAGGACCAATAATAAGAGTGTTATAAGCACTAAGTTTGGCTATCCTCGTTGACCTTCAAGGAGAGGCCTAAGGTCAAATCTGACCACATCAGAAGATTTCCAGCCCATGATTTCCCATAGGTTGGTTTTACATTGTAAACCTAGAGGACCCATATTAAGTGAGTTATAAGCACTCTTAAGTTTGGCTATCCTCGATTGACCTTGAAGGAGGAGGCCAAAGTCAAATCTGACCACATCAGAAGATTATCAGCAGGTTTTGTAATGATGAACACATCCTGCCAATCTGAGATCTCTACCTATAATACCCTTTGTTCTAGAGGGCCAACAGAACTCCTTCCTGAAAGTCGTGGCAGCCATCTTGTTTTTCAAAATGTGGCCATAAATATTCCCAGGCAACATTTTATGGATATGAATATATCCTGCAAATTTGAGAAGTCTACCTATAATACCCTGGCCTCTAGAGGTGTAACAAGAAAATCTCTACATACTGCGGCGGCGGCAGTGGCGTACTCATGCGTAATCCATAGTATCCACTGGATGCTATCCGGTGGATATAATAAGGATTAAGTAGTGTGGAATCCTTGCTTTGCTGAGCAATGGAAAGAGATCCTATCAATTATCAGTGAAAGTGTCAGAGGAGCCAATGCTCTTGCCATTAAATGCTATAAATGGCCTTGAATGTCCCATTTGGGTTGTCCTTTTTTTCTGACTATTCAGAAGCCCTGTGTTATCTGCCATACTGGAGCTACTTAGTGTTTACACTAAAAGGGGTTACCATATTTTCCCCCTTTAATTGACACTAGGGGCAAGGTGGAGTTGAAGGGTAACATACTCACCAGTTCAAACTGTGACAGTGATAACAATTAGGTTCAGATTTATGGCGTTGAGGGGACTGTCATTATCCTGAAAACATTGAATAAGTAAGAAAGATTTCAAAATTCATGTTGTGAAGTATCTTGAGAATATTTGGAATAAAAAGGATTCAGGTTTAAATATAAGCTTTTAGAATGTCTTTTTGGCTTCCAAATTCAGTATAATATACCAGTACATGGATTATTTAAAATACTCAGATTAGCCTTGTACACCATCCATGTTATGAGGTAATGTGAGTTGGTATTTTGGCCTTGGTCTTTAGTTGGTCTGTAAAGACTGCTCGAGTTCTCATAAATGAAGAGAATAACAAATAAATTATGCTATAAAATTAGTGTACAAGATCTTAAGTCAGAAAAGTGCACTGTGGAGAGCTGCCAAGGGGAGTACTTTTTGTACTTGAGTACTTTTTCACGAGTACTCTGCTCATCAACGAGTACTCTTTTGCGCATTAAAAATGTCATAATACGTCATTTTTTCCTTAAAAATTTAACAGAATATAACTCAATTTATATCTATTTATATAGGAATATTTTGAAATGTTTAAGAAAGAAAGAATCCTTTCAAAATTTTGTACTCTAAAGAATTCATTACTCATTAAATGAATAGAAAAAAGGTAAAAGTAATTGTTTGCTGACTATTTCAGAATGTATAGTTGTTAGTCAACCATTTAAAAGCTTTACATTGTTATATATCTACAGTGTGGAAAATATGCATAATTCCATCTTTGCATTTTGTGCTTCAATGACATAATATTCATGCTTGTGTGTGCTTCTGTATTCTGTAGATACAGTGTAGAGTAAGAAATCTAAAATTCACCAGTAATCTAATATTCGCCACCTCTAAAACCTTAGTTAATTTTATGAAGAAAATGATGTTTTGTCTTAAATTTGGTATTTTTCAGTTCAAAAAGCCTAAATTTACTGTACATTTAACAAATCTCACCTCAATTAGTTTTATTAGTATTTCAATATGTGGCGAATTTCAGATATGTGGCGAATTTTAGATTTCTTGCTCTAGAACTTCTATTATCTGACTGTCTGTTGCCTAGATTTTCAGTTATCCCTCCTCAAATCCACTCTCCAAACTCGATTTAAACCTATTATTGTAGAATTTCTATTATCCAACACTTTGTGGTCCAACTCAATTGTTGCTCCCCCAACAGGGTGGGTTAATGGAGGTTCTACTGTATTTTGTAGATGTAAGTAGAAGCTGACCTTGTATGAACCAAATCTTGTCTGTATTGCAGCTTCTACCTACACTTAACCATCTTAATAATTTGTAATCAGAATATACATAGCGTTGAAGCCTATTGTGTGGAATACTTACACCAGAGTAGGATTTCTAGATATCAATGCTAATTGCAATGGAAAAAAACTCACAGAGGACTCTTTCCATTATAATATTCATCAATATTCATATTCTTAGGTTTATTTTTATTGTTAGAATATAAAAAAGCAACCATTTTTAAAGAAAAATTTTTACATTGCAGGAAATTTCTAAGAAAAAAAAAGAATTCTGAAATTAATGGGAATTGTTAGTATTGTGAAGGTAGTATCATCACATTGGTTGCAATAGCTGTGTAGAAGACAGTACTATTATTTTAATACTTGAACAAATTAAAAGTATAATTTTAAAAATATTGTACTGTGAATACACTTTTTACAGAAATTTTGAAAATTTTTTTATTCTAAAATTTTTTTTTGTTTCTAAGAATTTTTTCCAAGAAAATGCCTATATTCTAAGAAAAATTCTTATTCCAAGAATAATAATGTTAGTGAAAATGCGCCTATGTATTCACTTCCACTAAGTTGGAAATTCTAGTTAGGAAAGTATTTTATTTAAAGGGGCCAGAGTGTATATTGAAACCTTGTGTCTACAAGAAGGTACTGGGCAGTAATTTCAGATGTTTACTGTATATATGAGATAGAGATAGAGGCCCCCCCTCTCTGCTAAAAAAAACAACACATATTGTATGAAGGATGAATCTCCCTGCCACTTTATGCAGAGGATTTATTTATACTGAGCAAATAAAATAGCTTGAGGTATGGAGGTAAAGAAACCTTCCAAGTACTAGTCCTCCTGAGTAAATGCCAATCTCTGATAGGTTTTCTCCTTCAAATTTCCCATTTCTCAGAGACATGGTTTATGTTTCCATCTTACCGACAACTGACACCCAAGCAATTCTGTCACTGACAGAGTAGAACATAGATTATCTGAGAATTGATTTTATGACCTTTTTCTTGTTATCCAATAATTGATATTATAACCTCATTCTGTTTGCCGATAAACACAATTTAGCCGCAGCGTTGCGCATGGTGCTCCAACTTAGTGCAGTCTGCTCTGTGATGATATCTGAACAGCATATTTGCTGTCATCTTACAAGCACAATTTGATGACATATCCCTTCAGTAAAACTTACCCTCCATCGACTTGGCACCTCTACTGTCTAGTAGTGTCTACCTGATATGTCTCTGTATTCTGGATTTTTTGCCTTCTCTCTCCATAGTTCTAGTGCCTCAGAGTCAGTGTCACATGATTCTAATTGTAATTCTGATTGGACTATAGTGCTTAATCTCCTCTTTACAAGGGGACTCTAGGGCACATCATGATCAAAAAGGTCAACAAATACAATATCCAGGGACGGAAAGCGGTCAGGCACCATGGTGGAGATTAAGTACTATAAAAGTACTCATTACATTTTATGACTCGATTCTGTAATGCAATAATTAACCTTATGATTTAATTCTATTTCCTCCGTTAATTTGATTTTATGATCTCATTTCTAGTTTTCCCAATTTGTATTTCTCAGACGGCCTCTTCTGTTATGTGACTAAAATCTTGCTCTCACATCACGGTTGGATAATAGAGGTTCTATTTATTTTTTTTAAAACATCAGTTGTCAAAGTGAAACTTTAAATGTTCATTTATTCCATTTTGCCCATGGCTATCATCGCACAGTGATTCTACCAGTTCTATATTTTATAAGTTCATGTGTTTCATTAATTCCCAGGGTTTGAACCAAAGACCTCAGAGGTAGGAGGGGAGTGTGATTAGTATTACCACTGCACCACCATGGCCCCTTTCTTTTGCTTTTTACATATCCTTTCTCTTTAAATTAATATCTTTTACTTGCAAATACTAAGGTTAACAAGCAGCATCAGAAATTGGCAATCAGCCGTCTTTCATATGGAAACAATACTTTATTGTTTAAAATATATTCCACAGGCTTGAATAAAAACAAACACACTCATAAAAAAATAATAAAACGGTAAATATCACACCAATGTATGATTAGTTTTATTGTTTTGATTTTTATTGGATTATTTATGGGATTGTATTAAGTTTAGATGTGAATATGTGTTTCATTGCCAGAAGTGTATTTATCAAGCATGTAAATAAGCTTCAGTTTCTCAGTGGATTACGTTTATTGTGTAATCCCAAGCTTTTACATCATCAGTATATTGTACAGTAAAGTGCTGAGACTTGCCTGGGTTAACATTAGTCCCGAATGAAATGTATGCCAAGGACCGTATTCACTGATATCCTCATTTGTGGAATTCACTTAAATTCTTAGAGTTTCGACAAAATAGGGACGTTCCCTCGGAAAAAATTCTTAACACCAAAATTTCTATAATTTTTTTTTCAATGCAGTGTAGTATCTTGATAAGCAATGTCTTCATGCTGATCCATAATTTAAATACATGAATACTAACCTAACCTATATTCTACAGCCGTTGTATCTGAGTACCCTGTATGTTATTAACATATTTAGGTTTGTGAAAATTATCACTCTTAGAAAATTTTTTTATTCAGAGAAAATATCTTATGAAATGGTTGTTTTATTGAAACTTCTTAGAAATTCAGTGACATAAATTGTCAGAAAAAGATTTTTAGTGAATGTGGTCTTTAGTTTAACTTGATGCTTTGACTCAGATTTATAACTAATAGAAGGATCTCCAGTTTGATAAAGAATCACTAATTGTTCTTCCCTCTGGGTCTTGGTTTGAATGCAAGTCCTGACAACATGTTGGACGGCCACAGTGGCGCAGTGGCAACAAACTCGGCACCCACCTCTTGAGATATAGAGTTTAAATCCCTGCAAGACCTTGTGGGAAGCTGGTAGTTAGTTGCCGCTGGTTGGCAGTTCACAGAACATTGACCAACTGAATATATCGGTTTCCTCTGTCCTTCCAATGACTCACCACAATATGATCGATAAGGTACTAGGCATGATGTAAAACACTAAATAAATAAACAACATGTTGGAAATACATTACTAATGGTGTTTCTTAACAAGACCAAGCCGTCTGTATTTGATATAAAAATCTAAGTTTTACTTTAAAATTTTCCAAATTTTTTGGGGCCATTTTTCAGAACAGTACAGAACATGTTTATAGCTGTTATTATGATTAAGGTAAGGTGAATGATGCTGGGTTTTTTATCATATAGACCACAGTTCATTTGGAGATAATCATTTCTGAGTTACAAGATTAAACTCACACTAATGATGTCTGGTTCCTCTTTGGGTTATTTGTATGAATAAAATCTAGCCTTTCTTTTTGGACATAAGTGTTTCTTTATGAAGTGGGTTTTATTTTGATAACTTGTCACAGTTAAATTTGGGTTGATTGTTTATAAAGTTGTAAAACATGGCATATCAATACTATACTTCAGTTAAAAAGTCCATCCGTATACCACATCTAAAAATACTCAGACGCAGTTGCCATAAATAAAAGTTTCTTCAAGTCCCGTTATTTAATTATAAAGTCAATAAATCCCACATTTTTAGAAGTCGTTCAGCCATTATATATCTAAATTCTGAAACTCCCTCTTCTTACATCTGTGCTTTGTTAGTTCTTGGATGGGTGACGGTCTGATTTCTTGGCCAGATAAGGGCATATACGAAGTGCCTGGGATGGTTACTTAAATGCTGTCAAAATATAACCAAAACAAGGTAATAACCTACTAGGCATGACATTCAATCAATCACTCATTTGATCGATCGCTCACTCAATCACTTGATCAATCAAACAGTCAATCAGTTAGTCAATCAAATATTATATATCTGCATAGATAATAGAACCAGTCTCCCAGTAACAGTTTTTACTTTTTAGGAAGTATCTTAAGACTGACCTCAAGTTTTCCCATCTAGTACTTTCCCTCATTCATATCTACAACCCAGTTGACCTAGAATGTCCATTGACTATGACTTTTACCTGTTCCTTTGTTGATTTAATATACTGAGTTATTGTGGGGAATCCTATTCATTGCAATATGACCAAAACAATACGTTGCAATTAATATTAATCCTGAGCCATATCGCCCAGTTGAAACATATTCAGTGTACCAAATTAACACTTACTGCCCTGGCCGAGATCTTGGTATTCAGTGTACAAAATTAACACTTACTCCCCTGGCCGAGATCTAGGTATTCAGTGTACAAAATTAACACTTACTCCCTTGGCCGAGATCTTGGTCTGAAACAGGTAGCTATTCTAATACACCTGTATCTTTCTATAGCTATAGTCTGGATATCTTGTAACTTACAGAAACCGTTAATATATTTTTGTCCTTTATCGTTAAACTTATTTTGGGACTAGAGCCACCACAACAGACATTCTTGCCTTTATAGAAAATAACACTAAACCCTTTATTCTTCAGTACTTGCCACCTGTAACATTTTTGATTTGCAAGTTCAATGGACTTGGAAAGTTTGCCTGGTGAACATCTTACACTGAATATACTAGAGGTAGAAACATAGTGGCTCACACGACCGGTCGAAATCATGGTTTCATACCCAGTGTCAGGCTAAGGAACCTTGTTGATAAATGGTCATCCTTAACATCTGTCTTTCAATTTGGGGAATGTCAGTCACTTGATATCTGGTGCTGTACTAAATGTAAAGTCAGGATGGGTCAGATAGCACATTAAATCCTTTAGTACAAGGAGATATTGCACTGAGTATAAATAGACAATGCAAATACAGAAACTCCGAAAGCTTTAAATCTGAAGTTTAGCCCAAAGTTTATAAACATTTTAACACATTGGCTACATTTGAGACATTGAACAGATTTTTAAAAATGTAAATAGGTTCCTGTTGGAATTACAAGAAACGCGAGAAATTTTTGACAGAAACAATTGGGAGTTGTTGCCACATACTCAATAGGCTTTATTGAGACAGAGTATGGTAACACAAATAAAAGAGTTGCATACAGGTAGTAAAGGTTTTTGTATGAACAAAAGACTTATAGTCAGTGAAAAAATTTATTGTGATCTAAGTTGTTTGTTCATAAGTACACAGATAATCTTGCAGTCTCTCTAAACCTTTGGAGAAATTTATAGTGGTTGGTTCTTTTCTTGTTCCTTTTTTTTAACTTTGGGGGAGGTGGTGGTGGGGATGGATAGAGCTTGAAAAGAGTGAAATTCACTGCACATTGTGACTTCACCACTGTGTGTGAAATGAAATTCACTGCTTAAAGGTCCGTTTAAAATAATAAGCAATAACAAATAATATTTAACTGAAACTCAGCCACATACATGTTTTATATAAATTTTTGAGAAGTCTTGTAAAAATGACAAATTTTGATTACAACAATTCTGTACAAAAAATAAGTCCTATTTAGCGAAAGGTATTATATATTTTTATTATTATATACTTTTATAATCGAAATGAAACACCAGAACATACCTGGATTTCTACTTTGGAAACAGGTGGTGATAATTCATGTGTAATGTCCAATAACAAAATCAACATAATTGTGATAATAAATTGCAAAAAAAATATATATATATATAAATAAATAAATTAAATAAGGTTCAACTTTACTATATAATTCCTATAGTCACAATTACGGCAACATTTCAAGGACAAGTTAATTATCAGAGATGTGAAAAAACTATTTTTATTTATAGAAAGTGAAATCACCTCTTGTCAGTTCAGTTGTAGACATTGGGTACTAGCAGTCCAAAAAAAATCTCTTTGATTTGGCAGAGACGTGGCCATGACATAGTAATGGATTATCAGTCGAATTGAGTCAATACTTCAGTCAATAGTATCACGGCCGCGGCATTTACTGACATTATTTGGCTAATCTGGTGCTGACTTTTCTCCCCAGGGTAAAATGAATGCAGTCACATCATTTGCTATATTCTTAATGGCATCTGAAGTTCCTGTGAAGGAAAAAAATGAAGCTTGTTTCTGTGAAATGAAAACTGTGTGTTTTTTTATTTTATATAAAAAAATTGGTCAATGTCCCATGTTCGGGTTCTGGTTTTCTTGTTTGTTGTCTCTATTTCTGTATCTTCTTCTTTTCATGTCTCCTTCAGCGTTAACATTTTGCAAATTTTTTGTGGGGTATGTATCTTGTTTGTCAGTAAAATATTTCTCCTATAATCATTAAGTTAAAACCCTTGTATTGCTAAAAATGGATATATTTATATATATATATATATGGCTTTTACAGGTGTTCTGGTGAAATTAAAGCCAGGTATATTCATCTCTAGACGTCTGGACTGTTATTTTTGAGATAAAAGGAAACATTTAAAAAATTTTGAAACTTTTATATGTATCGTACAATTGACAAAACAATAAAATGTTTGCTATTTAAAGCCCTTGTTATTTTGTTTAACTTGGTGTATATCAAATTATCAATATTACTTTAAAAGTGACCAGAATATGATATAGCTAAAATACATGCCGGGTATATCAAATTCAGTTTATGTCCCTGAAAATAGCCAGTCTGAATGGCTGACAGGGTGATAGACAGTCAGTACTACGAGAGTAAACTTTACCGTTGACCTTTTTTTAGGTAACAAAACTTCAAAACAAATTGTGGCTCATAACTTCTAAACTCATAAGAATTGAGCGTATTTACAACATAGTTTCTTAAGGTGCTTTTTACCCCACAGCCCTTAAGGGCTGTCGGGGTATTGTTTTCACCCATGGTGTCCGGATGGGCGGGCGGGCGGGCGTCCGGGCGGGCGGGCGGGTGGGCGGGCGGCGGGAAATAGTTTGTCCGGGCTGTATCTCAGAAACCGTAAGGTGTAGGAAGTTGATACGTGGTAGGGACATTGGTTAGGGGGTGTAGGTGTGCAACGTCATGGTCTGACCTTGATTTGACCTTTGACCTTGCCGTAGTGACCTTGAGTTTGAAAATCTTGTCCGGGCTATATCTCGGAAACTGTAAGGTGTAGGAAGTTGATACTTGGTAGGGATATTGGTTAGGGGGTGTAGGTGTGCAACGTCATGGTGTGACCTTGATTTGACCTTTGACCTTGGCGTAGTGACCTTGACCTATAAAATCTTGTCCAGGCTATATCTCGGAAACTGTAAGGTGTAGGAAGTTGATATTTGGTAGGGACATTGGATAGGGGGTGTAGGTGTGCAACGTCATGGTGTGACCTTGATTTGACCTTTGACCTTGCCATTGTGACCTTGACCTATAAAATCTTGTCCGGGCTATATCTCAGAAACCGTAAGGTGTAGGAAGTTGATATTTGGTAGGAACATTGGTTAGGGGGTGTAGGTGTGCAACGTCATGGTGTGACCTTGATTTGACCTTTGACCTTGCTATAGTGGCCTTGACCTATAAAATCTTGTCCGGGCTATATCTCGGAAACCGTAAGGTGTAGGAAGTTGATACTTGGTAGTGACATTGGTTAGGGGGTGTAGGTGTGCAACGTCATGGTGTGACCTTGATTTGACCTTTGACCTTGCTATAGTGGCCTTGACCTATAAAATCTTGTCCGGGCTATATCTCGGAAACCGTAAGGTGTAGGAAGTTGATACTTGGTAGTGACATTGGTTAGGGGGTGTAGGTGTGCAACGTCATGGTCTGACCTTGATTTGACCTTTGACCTTGCCGTAGTGACCTTGACCTATAAAATCTTGTCCGGGCTATATCTCAGAAACCGTAAGGTGTAGGAAGTTGATATTTGGTAGGAACATTGGTTAGGGGGTGTAGGTGTGCAACGTCATGGTCTGACCTTGATTTGACCTTTGACCTTGCCGTAGTGACCTTGAGTTTGAAAATCTTGTCCGGGCTATATCTCGGAAACTGTAAGGTGTAGGAAGTTGATACTTGGTAGGGATATTGGTTAGGGGGTGTAGGTGTGCAACGTCATGGTGTGACCTTGATTTGACCTTTGACCTTGGCGTAGTGACCTTGACCTATAAAATCTTGTCCAGGCTATATCTCGGAAACTGTAAGGTGTAGGAAGTTGATATTTGGTAGGGACATTGGATAGGGGGTGTAGGTGTGCAACGTCATGGTGTGACCTTGATTTGACCTTTGACCTTGCCATTGTGACCTTGACCTATAAAATCTTGTCCGGGCTATATCTCAGAAACCGTAAGGTGTAGGAAGTTGATATTTGGTAGGAACATTGGTTAGGGGGTGTAGGTGTGCAACGTCATGGTGTGACCTTGATTTGACCTTTGACCTTGCTATAGTGGCCTTGACCTATAAAATCTTGTCCGGGCTATATCTCGGAAACCGTAAGGTGTAGGAAGTTGATACTTGGTAGTGACATTGGTTAGGGGGTGTAGGTGTGCAACGTCATGGTGTGACCTTGATTTGACCTTTGACCTTGCTATAGTGGCCTTGACCTATAAAATCTTGTCCGGGCTATATCTCGGAAACTGTAAGGTGTAGGAAGTTGATACTTGGTAGTGACATTGGTTAGGGGGTGTAGGTGTGCAACGTCATGGTCTGACCTTGATTTGACCTTTGACCTTGCCGTAGTGACCTTGACCTATAAAATCTTGTCCGGGCTATATCTCAGAAACCGTAAGGTGTAGGAAGTTGATATTTGGTAGGAACATTGGTTAGGGGGTGTAGGTGTGCAACGTCATGGTGTGACCTTGATTTGACCTTTGACCTTGCTATAGTGGCCTTGACCTATAAAATCTTGTCCGGGCTATATCTCGGAAACCGTAAGGTGTAGGAAGTTGATACTTGGTAGTGATATTGGTTAGGGGGTGTAGTTGTGCAACGTCATGGTGTGACCTTCATTTGACCTTTGACCTTGCCGTTGTGACCTTGAACTATAAAATCTTGTCCGGGCTATATCTCAGAAACCGTAAGGTGTAGGAAGTTGATATTTGGTAGGAACATTGGTTAGGGGGTGTAGATGTGCAACGTCATGGTGTGACCTTGATTTGACCTTTGACCTTGCTATAGTGGCCTTGACCTATAAAATCTTGTCCGGGCTATATCTCGGAAACCGTAAGGTGTAGGAAGTTGATACTTGGTAGGGATATTGGTTAAGGGGTGTAGTTGTGCAACGTCATGGTGTGACCTTCATTTGACCTTTGACCTTGCCGTTGTGACCTTGAACTATAAAATCTTGTCCGGGCTATATCTCAGAAACCGTAAGGTGTAGGAAGTTGATATTTGGTAGGAACATTGGTTAGGGGGTGTAGATGTGCAACGTCATGGTGTGACCTTGATTTGACCTTTGACCTTGCCATAGTGGTTTTGACCTATAAAATGTTGTCTGGGCTATATCTCGGAAACCGTAAGGTGTAGGAAGTTGATATTTGGTAGGGATATTGGTTAGGGGGTGTAGGTGTGCAGTGTCATGGTCTGACCTTGATTCGACCTTTGACCTTGCCATAGTGACCTTGACCTATAAAATGTTGTCCGGGCTATATCTCGGAAACCGTAAGGTGTAGGAAGTTGATATTTGGTAGGGATATTGGTTAGGGGGTGTAGGTGTGCAGCGTCATGGTCTGACGTTGATTCGACCTTTGACCTTGCCATAGTGACCTTGACCTATAAAATGTTGTCCGGGCTATATCTCGGAAACCGTAAGGTGTAGGAAGTTGGTACTTGGTAGGGACATTGGTTAGGGTGTGTAGGTGTGCAACGTCATGGTCTGACCAGGATTTGACCTTTGACCTTGTCGTAGTGACCTTGAGTTCAAAAATCTTGTCCGGGCTATATCTCGGAAACCGTAAGGTGTAGGAAGTTGATACTTGGTAGGGACATTGGTTAGGGGATGTAGTTGTGCAACGTCATGGTCTGACCTTGATTTGACCTTTGACCTTGGCGTAGTGACCTTGACCTATAAAATCTTGTCTGGGCTATATCTTGGAAACCGTAGGGTTGAGGAAGTTGATACTTGGTAGGGACATTGGTTAGGGGCTATAGGTGTGTATTATCATGGTGTCACCTTAATTTGACCTTTGACCTTGTCCTAGTGACCTTGACCTATAAAATCTTGTTGCACCTTTGGGTCTCTCTTTTGATGCAGATTAAGCACTGTTAAAGTCATATTAGAATTTATTAAGAATTTTACTTTCATAACTTCCCATTGTAAGAGATAGAATTTCATCAAGTGAGCCACAGATTTTGCTCCAACACCACACATAAGCATTCATTAAATGTATTACCACTTCTGTATGCATGGTAATATTCAAACAATCTAAACCATAATTTGGCCATGCAGATGTAGATAAAGAGGGTTGAATTTTAGTTTGCTGGTTAATGCTGTCATGTTGTTATTGAATTATCTTGTTTTAATACTTCATCTTTATATGCATGATCTTTCTTTTAAACATTATTTGGACCTTTATATAACTGACAGTGCTCTGAAAGTATCCTGAAGTTTGTACTGATACAGTACTTCTGTATCTCATGGTGTTGAAAATATTTCCCTAGGCTGTGGGGTACGGGCATCTCTGATGCTATTTTTAATACAGATTATATTGTGCAGGTATCATCTCTTTAACCATTGTATTTATTATCCTACTATAATACTTTTCAGATACCGGAGGTATATAAGCCTGAATACCTTGAAAATGCTTGACATATTACATACACATTTATTGGATGTTGGTCAAATTTGTCATATGAAGAAATATAACTTTGACCTTCATCAAGGTCATGTACTGAAGAGAGTTTTTTTCTTTTAATCATCCCTGTGTATCCTGTCATAAATATGCTTCAAATAACTCTAAGAGTGTGATATCAGTGACTTGTATGTAACAGATTCCACTTTAAGAATAAGGTCCTCAGTGGCCTAGTGGTTAGCAAGTTTGGCATCTAATCACAGGCTGTCACCTCTGTGGGTTCGAGTCCCACAAGTGGCAATTCTGAGGACCTGTCCCAATATGACCCTGGCTGTTGAACGGGACGTAAAACCCCAACTTTGACCACTTTAAGAATAATTGGTCAAGTGCACTTGACATACTGTAGACTGTTGCCCTCTGTTAAGTCTGATGTCAGACATTGAGAAAAATTAAGCTCTTCTGAACCTGTAAAAGATAAGCAAAATGTTTGTGTTAGTTAATCCAGAAATGATATTATTACTGAGGTTGGTACTTTCAGAGAAGTCCCACTGATGTATGGCCCAACTTTTGGCTTAACTTTTAGCGAACAATCAAATGAACTAAATTTGGAATCAAATATGGTAGAAATCTGAATCCAAATATCAGCTTAACTTTGTGAATTTCAGTTTAAGTCAAAGATTAGCTGAGCCATGTTCTGTAAATTTAAACGTGATTTTAGCTCGGTTTAATCCATCTTTGTGAATATCAGGCCTCAAGTATTCCTAAAACAGTAAATTCCATGTGTGCAGGGAATTCCACTCAATAGATCTGGTCTATATTGTGTTGTTTCACCAAATTATTTTTTGAAGTTACCTCATCTGAATTAGCTGCTGAATAATTTAGCATTAATTAATTTTTATTGATTTCACCTCTCACTCGTGCTGAAAGATCCTTGCCCATATTAATACTGACCTGAAAAATGTTTGCCATTTAGCATTTAGAAGATTTAATAGATCAGTTAATTGATTTGGTTGTATTGGATTACTGTGACTTTGTGTCTGACATATGTTGACAAGTCACAGCTAGTTAGTTTGTTCCATTTATTGTCATGAAAAAAGGCATGTAAACATATGGACAGGTGTCGGGTATCTTAAAGCATTAGAGCCCATTAAATATAATATTCTCCCTCGTCAGTTTCGCAATTACCACAATAAAATTCAAGTCATTATTACAGGTCTGTGTTGACTGTGAGTAAATGTGTAATTTGTAAATGTTTGTTGTAGATACTTGAGTATTTCTTGTGAGGCCGAGTCTTTCCCTTCCACAAACTGTTTCATTAAGAAACTATTTTTCTAAAATATGGACCTGAACAGTATTATTTGTATGAGTACAAAAGTAAAATAAAGGAGTTTTCTCATTGTAAATTTCTACAAAATGAATATTTTCTTATTGCCATAAACCCTGTAAATTAAGAACCAGTCTGTGTGATATTAAGGTACAACTGGAACTAGAGTTTTAAGGCTTAAACACACTACACAAATGATTACTATAGGAGCTGATCCAAGCCATTAGGGCAGGACTGATAGAATATACCTTGTCCTTTTGCAAAGACATTAATCTGTTAGAACAGGGAAGGTTTGCTTCATTTGGGTTAACATTGCTTTCAACACATTATATAGGTTATATCCAGTCAGGAGGACAAGGGAAACCAGTGCATACTAGTTGGTCAGTTTTCTGCCCTGTAAACTGCCACATATCAGTGATGCCCCAGTCATACTACAGGCAGTATATCCCACTGTAACAGGTTTTACTCGGCAGCAGAACTGTCTCCTAGGATATGCCTCATAATCTGAGATTTAGTGTATCCATCACACTATAGGCGAAAAATTCGTGGTTAAAGGTGTTGGGCGAAACACCCCAAACTTTCAACTAACGTCCAAGGTTCCTATGCGAACTTGTGACACATCCAATACCTCTACTCACCTTATGTAGCCGTGTTACACTGAAAAGATGACCGAGTCACAACCTTATATAAACTGTGGAAATTTTAAATATCTTGAAACATCCGTGGGATGCTGAAGGATTGGGACAGTGGGCCAATGACTCACAAGTTTGCAAACTGACCACAGGCAATAACAGGACAGGGACGTATGACCAATCACATACCACCGGGGGTCGTACCGCCTATAGTGTGACGGGGGTATAAAACAACTACAATTTACTTTCCCAAATACAGCCGGGTTTGGGAGTTTGAACTGCAGTCCACAGGGGTGAGAGCCACCCATTACACCACTAAACCCGCCTAATCTAACCGAGCCTCAAAATATGACTGTTTCAGTGTCAGTCGATAAAGTTTCCTTGATTTCAATATATATAGAGTAAGAAATCTAAAATTCGCCAGGAATCTAAAATTCGCCACCTCTAAAACCTTAGTTAATTTTATGAAGAAAATGATGTTTTTGTCTAAAAAAATGGTATTTTTCAGTTCAAAAAGCCTTAATTTACTATACAGTCAACAAATCTCACCACAATTCATTTATTTTATTAGTATTTTCACCTGTGGCGAATTTCAGATATGTGGCGAATTTTAGATTTCTTACTCTAACTAGAAAACACTCATGGAGTGCAGACCTCTGTCAAGGTAGATGAGAGTATACAGAATATGATTTCCTCCAAAATGTAAAATGTCTTCCTTTGGTCAGACATTGTGACCTCAGCCTCATACTTCATTTGCTAGCAGAGTTATGTAAAATGGACTTGCATTTCTTTTACATTAAAGATGGCATCTTTAGGTTAAGAATTCACAAATATTTTAGGGAGTAGGTTAAATAGTTGGGTTTGTTCATTCATTTTTCTCTCTATGTTCATAATAATTCTGAAAGTATTAAATAAATGGATTTTTTTGTAATTTTTTATGTGGGTGGAGCTTGAGCAAAGGAAGAATTTGGGTGGAGTCTGACCCAAAGGTAGAAACAATTTAATTTTATGAAATAACTGTGTCGTATTTTGGATACACAGATAAAAACCCTGAATTTTCAAAGGTCTCATGTTCAGTGCATTTTCAATGACTTGGGCTTTCTGCTTGACATTATTCCAATTAGTAATGAAAGAATCTTCATGAATTTTTTTTGTATGTTTTTCTATGTTTTTTCTCTTTGATTTCAGGTACTAAATTCCTGTGCAGTGTGTTGCTGGCTCCTGTTAAGAATGAAAACAGTGAAGTGATTCTCTTCATACTCAACTTGGAAGATATCACTGACGCCCCAGTCAAAAGTGATTCCTACAGAAACTCCCTCAAAAACAGTAAGTAGTAGTCTCCATAAGCACTGTGATTCAGTTCATTTGTCCGAACAATCCAGAAAGAGTATCTGAAAGAGTTACAATGAAGTACCGGTATGTTTTATGTATTGATCAGTGAATTGCACTCAGAGCTTTAAAATCACCTGAAAACTCTACATATGGAACATAACGGTGTATGAAATGAAATAACTTACTGACAATACTCTATTGGTTGAGTATATTCACTATCCGTCAATGTCAAGTATCTGCGAAGATAAGGAAAATTATGGAACAAAAGAATCAACAAATGTGACTGTACATTTCGGTCGTGACATGAACACTATTCCAACTTTTGCTTCATTTTGGTAGAAGTTATGAAATCTGCGAGGAAGCAGCTAAGAACTGGTTATTGAAAACATTATTGTTTTAGGCTTTCTAATGTCTGATAGTTAGATAAAACAAAAAAAATTATGTAACTCTAAGAGAATGTCTCACATTTTTACTCTGTGTATTTAACAAAAAATGAAGTTTGCTTACTTCAGCTTATCTCAGAGATTTGCTGTTGTAAATTATGGCTCGTGTACAATCTTGGGTTGTGAAATAGCAATTATTAATTTATACCATATCATTAAAGTGTCTATACTGTGAGTACAAAATATCAAAGTTTGTTCAGTTTCAAATCCCGGGGAGCCAATTTTGATTTTCATAAATGGTGCGCCCACTGCTTTTTGGGTGTCACATGTTACTTACCACAATCCTGGGTGAAAGTTTCTTCCTTAAGGGAGTCTGAAGGGGTAACACTGGTTATATTAATAATTCTTACAAACAAAAACTTCATTATAAGTAGACACTGCTCTGACCAGTTTATTGGCTTCATTATTAACCCCATTATTTTGGTCTTGTCAGTGATAACAGCTTAGTTGGTGATGTGTTTGCCTTCTTGGTGTGGGTGTTGCCCCCTATCAAGTCTCTGATAATAAATATAAAACAAGGGCTGTTTATTTGTCCTTTGGGGGTGATAGTTGTAGTCATTACCAGAGCCATCACATAGATGCCACACAAAGTCATAAATCTTGCTAGCAAAGATTTTTGTGGAAAAATGTGGATGTGTGGCCATCTCAGGTTTAACTAGGAATTTATTTCTTTGTTTTCCTAAATATGCATTTTAGAATTTTTTTTTTAAATTCATAAAAAATAATTAATAAAGATCCAGGGCTATAATTTACAACCAAAGAATTTTTGTAAAAACATCAGACAAACCCCTTATACCCAGGTCCCACCATGTGATTTTTAGTGACCACTGTTGGACATTGAAATTCTCATCATCAGCCATGCTATGCTCTTCATAAGTTTTCTCAAGTCTTTCTATGATCTCCATTGTTTGCAAATTGTGTCTTCATGCCATGGCAAATTTTTGAGAATATTTGAAAATTTTGTCGTCAGTTTGATTTTTTTGTCAACCATTATCTTTGTGTCCCCCTCTCATTGTAAATTGGTCAAGCCTTTAGTGCCCTGTGTTTTCAAGAGATGCAGAATAATCATGGACTCATGTACATAATAATGGTCCTCATTATATTCCTCAAATGTCCTATACTATTCTTCATCAGTTGTGGACACTCTGAAAACTGTGTAAGACTGTAAGCATACAAAGTTCAGCGTAACTCATAGCATATTAAGTTGATAAAATCCATAACAACTGTAGAGAAAGGTGACGGGTCTCTGTACCAGACCATGTGACCAGATATGTGCACCAAAAAACTTTGGTGACTGACTTGCTAATTGTGTACAGTCTTTGTTAATCATCTACCAAACATTGGCAAAGTCCTGAATGCGGAACCTGGGCATCAGGTAAGTACAGAGCATATGTCCAAAAAGTGCTGAAATTTAGGAGTGTTATTAGTTTATTACTGTGGCTGTACATCAGGTAACTGGTTGCTGAGAACTTTGCATCTGAAGCTCTCACTGGACATTAAAAAGGTTTAAATGGGTAAAAAATTGGGGATTCAGATGATTGTGGTACTTTTCTTTTTTAATGGAAAATAAAAGCTAATATAGGGGGTGTGACTTATGCAGCTTTGACCTGATGTATTTTGTATTTTGGCTCATATACACCTACTTGAAGATGTTTACAGAGAAACATCAAATGACAGATTTAATCAAAGACCCCACTCCCCAAAAGGCCAAAACCACTTTTAATCTTCAGGTAAGATCTGACCACTAATGTTTAGTTAATGGAAAACTCATTAAAACAGGTTTGTGCTTACAGAAATGACCTAAGTCCACTTACTAAATTCTTATAATTGATTTCACATAATATAATATTGTTAATGGATATAGATATATAATAACTTGGTCGCAAATGGTTTTGAGTATAGAAGCTGTGGGTTGGCCTGCTCAGTAGTGGAGTGGAGAGACAATTATGAGCACTTTCATGATCAGTCTCTTGTATACATGTACATGTAATACCATGGGAAATGTATTAGAATGGCTTGATGTAATCTGTAATATTGAGTCAGTGAAGCATATAACTTTCTGGGTTTGCTTAATGTATACCAGAAACTGCAGAAATTATGCCATTTTATGAAGCATCGACACAAATAAAAAGATACATACCTTAAAGGCCTGTGCACATTGAGTGGGTATGGTATTCTAAGATACAGGCCCCTGTTAAACTTAACAAAGTTGTCCCAATCAGTGTAACTCCATCTTGCTACAGTTACAGGTCCATTTAAGTAATATTATTTTAGTCACTGAAATTATTTTGTGACTTAGGGCCACCATAATACATATGCCAATTTATCTTTAGCACTTGCCGCTTGGTCAGTTTTGAAACTTGCTATTAATTCAACTAATTTTGAAATACAGACTGGCAACTTTTGCTATGGACCTCAAACATTTTTTGAATTGCAGGTCTGGTGGAACTGGAAAGTTTTTGTGCAAACTTCAAAATCTGATAAGAAATAAGTTAGTTCTGGTCACAACTCTCGCCCCAAAAGGAGAGGGTGTTGCATTTGTTTCCATTTGTCTGTTTGTCCACATGTGTAACTCACAGACTTTGTATCAGTTTGAGGCCATATTTTCACACAAGATGGGGTCTCCTCTTGGATTTGTCCTCCTCATAATGTCATGGATTTACATTGATACTGCAGAACTTTTTAGGGATTTCTCCTCCATATTTGCTCCATCATGTGAAAATCAGTCCTTGTTAATGATCCAGATATGTATTAGGACTCCAGAGCTTCTCTAGGGATTTCTTGGTAATATATGGTTCTAGATCCACAGGCAAGGGTTTGACTGCTTCCTCACCCGTACTGCTTGGATTAGCAAGAGCATCTTTGGTATATGTGTTGAATTCCAACTGGTGTGATCAATGTTGAAGTATTCTTCTTGGCTTGTATTTTTTCTGTTATGCACTGTTATGTTTCATCTTTATTGTGTCCACCCTGTTGGGTATTTGACATATCTCCACCAAATTTTGCACAGAGGCTAATATTGGGCAGATGGCATATATGGGATTGCTTAGTTTTCACATGCAGACATGGCTGAAAACATTGGGATTGCCTGCCAAGGCTAAATCTTCAAAAATTTCTCATCAAAAGTGTTAATAGATATTATACTAATATTACTATCAGTAATAATAATATTAATAAAAATCCTGAAAAGGGAATAAATGATAGTGAATCGACTTTTTATAGAAATAGGAGTCATTTCCTAAAGGCTGGTACACACCGAACCGATGCAATAAACTCATATACAATTCTTCATCAAGCTGAAAAAGGTCAAAAATTTTCAAAATCAGCCAAAGACATGCTCAATAAGTGAATGAGTAAGTGAATAATCAACTCTTAGCCTTATAATCTCTCTCTATGATTGATTATTTTGAATCTCTTATGTTTAGTATTCTCATCAGAAGCAATAAATTTGTGAGCCAATTTTCCTCCTTGAGGTGGAACAATCTGCTCTTTCAGGCTCCTCCGGTAAGAGGAGCCACTCCTGTGCTCCTGTGGAGCAAAGGAGCGTTTTGGGGATCTGTGTGATTTTTAATTTATTTATTTATTTATTTGTGGTTTTACGTCGCTTTCAACACTGTACAGGTCATATCACGACGGGTGGTTGGAAGGGCAGAGGAAACCAGTACATACAGTTCGTTAGGGTTCTGTACTGTAAACTGCCGACCAACGGCAAGCAACTACCAGCTTTCCCACATGAGGCCGTGCCGGGAATCGAACCTCGGCCTCAGAGGTGGGAGGCGAGAGTGTTACAACTCTGCCACCATGGCCCCCGTGTGATTTTTACAAACCCAAATTGTTGAAGGTGAAAAATAGCTCTTCTGAAAATATTTGGGTGCAACAAGGAAGACAACAAGAAAGACATGCTGACAGTACTTTCCAATTCCACAAAAAAATTGAAGAATTATTTGAAATAAATATTATGTTGTATTGGCTCGCATTGTGTTAATACTATAACATGTCACATAGTGACGTCAGGTGTGTAAAAATACCAGATTTAATTAATTTATCAGGTCATTGTGTCTTGATCCATTTGGAACTTAAGAGGCTTCAAGGGCCCTTTCAGGAGTTTTACTGCTCACAAATTTACATGAAATATTTCGTATTTTCTTGCTGTTAAATATTTCGTATTGACTTAGTAAAGCCAACATTATAAATTAAATTGCAACAGAGATCACACTGTCTCTGAATTCATATTTACAGGTAAACCTTTTCAGGAAAACCTCAACTGGCTTTCCAAATTAATAGCACATCCAGTTCAAGTGCACAACTATTTAGTATATAAGGCTCTAAATTTCAAACAGACCTATTCAACTAGCAGGTCATGTTACCTACAGTTGGCAAACAAACCGATCCAGACAAGCAGCCTGAGTCCTTCCTTTTCCAAGTAGTTAAAAAAATATCCTGATTGATGTGTGAGTTACTTTTGTGAGTGCTTCATCATTTTAAAATAACTTAATCCGATGAATTTACTTTTTTGAAAAATAGCTTTTGTTTTAACTGTCAAATTAATTATGTTATATGATTAAAATGGCATTTTTTCAAAGTGATATAACCTGGGGAGGAACACTTTCTCTAGTTAGCATCAGAAAACACCAGAAAAAGAGCCGGGGGAAGATAAATAAAAAAAACCTGTCAGTTCTGACAAGAGATTGTCTGTTCGTAGTCTCTACCCACATATAACTGGTTGGTAGCCGCAGTTTTGCAGGTGTGACTCAATCTGAGTGGAACAGACTACCATCTTTTAGCGAAATCACAAAACTTATTAGTCTTTTCAGTTTTGCCATGTGACCGCTGTTACTGTTTCTCATTGGTGTAGATGGTATATTGTTTGGTTTTGACCTCCCACCAACTATTGTGCTCTCCCTTCTTGGACTGTCAGTGCTATAAAGGTTTTCACATCAATTTGGCACTAATTACAAGTCACTCAAAATGACTCAGATATTTTAAACTGAACTATTTTTCTGGACCTTGGGAATCTACTTAAAGGGGTGGAAATGTAGTTAATATATAAATTATTGTTTTGGAAGTGTATTCTTGTTGACGATGATTTTAGAGTAATTTGCTGTCTTGTTAATATTTTAAAGTATAAAACAGAGAGCCACACACTTACAAATATTTCTCTGGGCATATTGCAAGAATACCTTGTAGACAGGCATATTGTCCAACTGTTATATTCTCTGAACATGATTTTATGGTATATAATTTCTGAAACAATTTTTTTTAAATCCCTTAATTCTGATTGGACTTTTTTGATGATTTCCTTGTCACAAAATACTCTCAAACAAAGGTCAAGGTCAAAGTTGTAGTGTATTTCCACAGCATTACTGTAAACTATCAGGTGTATATGGTAAAATTGCTTTTACCTGAAGCTTTGAGGAATTAGAGTCAGTCCCATAATAAATAACATAAAATTAATCATCATGGGATCTGGATACCATATGCAATGATAATTCTGATGATGTCATCCTGTAATGTGCGGGCTCTCCAGTCCTGGCTTAGTGTCATAGTGTCATATAACTTACTAGAAAGCACTCTCAGAGCACAGACCTCCACTAAGGCTGCCGTGCATGCAGAATATGGACCAGATCTTTCCTGAAATGTAATGAATACTTTGTTTGGTCGGACCAACGCGCATAAATATGTTCAGAAATATCTGTTTATTGTATCCCCAAAAAGCGGGGATACTATGCATCATGCACGGTCATCGTTCGCGTATGCGTCCGCGCCCGCGTCCGCAAAGATTTTCTTGTGTTCAACCTACAAGCCACACTTCTTTTGGGATTTCTTTTAAACTTTGCAAGTGACTTGCTGTGGCAGAGATCTGGCCACCCTATTATTTTGGTGGCCCAGAAGTCAAAATTATGCTCTGGGGAGTCAAAAATGTCAAAAATTTTGACTATTGCTTGTGTTCAAGCTAGGGACGTCACGACTACAAATATTTCGTGTCGGCTAATCATCAAGTACTATTCGCGTCGACACCGAATAACCGTTGAATTTCTAAAACTACCACAAATCTTAAGTTTTATATTATAAAAAGCAATGAAAACGATAAATATGTGAAATAAAATGAAAGTATATGTATAGAATCTGTAAACTTTAATAAATTTGCTGTTTTCTTGCGACTTCTGCTTTGTTTATTTCAGACAGGAAGTGGGCGATATAAGAAGTATATAATTATTATGGTACTTCCGGTTTTACGTGACTGCATAAACAGCACAAAAAACGTGGCTGACGTTGGATTTTAACATATTTTATGTGACAATATGTAAAAATTTGATGGATTCAGACCTTCTGCCATCTTTTACTACATTGGGCGATTATTCATACTTGAAAATATGAACCGGTTAATAACGCTTTTCTAACCGTTGCCGATTAGTCGGCTAGTCGTGCCGCCCCTAGTTCAAGCAGTAGGGCACAGTTTCTTTCAGATTTATTTTATATTTAGTGCATGAATTGGTGGGTGTGATGTCTCACCACCCTATCTTTTTTGTAGGCCTGGGGTCAAAATCAAGCGAGTAATAGCTATTTTAAGGCTAGGAGTTAAAATTATACTCTGGGGAGTCAGAAACCTAAAAAAATTGACTTGTAACTTGAAAACTATTGCATTTAGAGAATTTTGTTTAAATATGTTATTCAGCTACTTTTGAGTTAGCTATAACATAATAAAATTGCAGACCTGTAGCTCATTGTATAGCAGAGTAATAGCTACTTTGACGCTCTCACTGTTGAGTAAATCTGAGTTGTAACTTGAAAATTACATGTATTGCAAAAGTGCTTATAACTCACTTATTATTGGTCCTAGAGGTTTGCAATGTGAAACCAAGATATAGGAAATCATGGGCTAGGAATCTTCTGATGTGGATCAATATGACCTTGGGCCCCTCCTTCAAGGTCAAATGGAGATAGCCAAACTTAAAAGTGCTTATAACTCATTTATTATTGGTCCTAGAGGTTTGCAATGTGAAACCAATGTTTAGGAAATCATGCGCTAGGAATCTTCTGATGTGGTCCAATTTGACCTTGGTCCCCTCCTTCAAGGTCAAATGAGGATAGCCAAAGATAAAAGTGCTTATAATTCGCTTATTATTGGTCCTAGACATTTGGGATGGTAAACCACCTTATAGGAAATCATCTGCTCGGAATCTTCTGATGTTGTCCGATTTGACCTTGGCCCCCTCCTTCAAGGTCAAATGACGATAGCCAAAGCTTAAAGTGCATATAAGTCGCTTATTATTGGTCCTAGAGGTTTGCAATATGAAACCAACTTATAGGAAATCATGGGCTAGGAATCTTCTGAGGTGGTCAGATTTGACCTTAGGCCCCTCCTTCAAGGCCAAACGAGGATAGCCAAACTTAAAAATGCTTATAACTTCAGGCATCCTCATCCTTTATGTCTTTTATTATTGCTTCTAGATGTTTGCTATGGTCGGGGATACCCCGCTGGCAATAAAGCAAGCGGCAAAAGTCTAGTTTTTTAAGTAATCTCCACCATGAGCCCAAAATCAATTAAAATGAGACTGTTGAAAATTCAGGATTTTTTTCTTTGTATCCAGAGAATAAATCTTTCCCAAACCTAATCACTTTGGTCAGTCCCTAACCACATGAAAAATTTCAGAGAGATGCATTCATTAGTTTTTGGGTAAGCAGACAGACAGATGCCTCCCCCCAAGACATAACCGCCATGGTGGAGGTAATAATGAGTGTTGATAAAAGGAAATTAAACACTACAGACCACCAAAGGGTATAGTTTAATGAAGACAAAAACTGAACTTGACACCATATAAAGTATCCCTCCACCGTTTTCCTGGTTTTTAAGACTAGCCCAAAAAGCAGGACAGCGCCAATGTTTATAAAAATGCTGACAGTACATTGAGAGCTGATATAACAAGTTGTATCAAGAGGGAGTCTTGTTTTCATAGTGTTATTATGAGAGGAAAAAATGGGATGGCACAAAATTGAAGTGGATTGAAGATCAAAGAAAAGGTTACTGGAGTGTCCAAGTAAATGCTAAGTGTGGGGATGGGGGGAGGGGGGGTGTTGTGAGAGTATTGTGATCTGGCTTGTATTCAGTGACTCCGAGAAGAGTCAATATTTGTGATAGGATGAAGCCAAAAGCAAGCTCATTTTACTTTGCATTTCGGCAGGTTTTTCATGTGTGTAAAATGTTTATCTGTCCTTGCCTTTCAATTTTTACATAAGCATAGCATGGTCCAGAAAACATTTCTTCTTTTTAAGTCACACAAATATTTAACCTTCTCATAACATTTGTGGAATCCTAGTTTTTTATTCTTCAGGATTATGTAAAGCCTTCATGATGAAACATTATTGGTATATAGTAGTGCTGCAACGATGTTTGAAGAAGTTTGATAGTTCGCTCGTTTACTTCCCCGATTTCGCAGTTCGGTTCAAACGTCTGAAATTCGGACTTTGCAAAACGTTTACAAATCCCCAATATCACACCACATCCCAACGGATCCTATTTTTGCCCATCTATAAAACTTGTTTCTTTTGTTGAAAATATGATGGAATTTATTTAAAATTTATATGGATTTTACATTTTTGCTATATTTTCAATAAAGTGACAAGATTTTATGTGAATTTTCTGCGTTTTAACTGGTTTTGAAAACGTTGTTTTCGAAGATCAAACTAGACCGAAGTTCGCTAGCTTATATAGATACCAAACATCGAACCCGATATTCAAAGCGATTTCACAGCACTAGTATATAGTAGGTTTCAGGTTTGGTAATAATGTGACAATATGAGAAATGCTGAGAACCCATATTTATATGACCCCCCGGCAGCCTCTTAATTGGTTATTGAGATTTTCTTCTCAATAATACCCATATATGGAAATACGTGTACCTCAATACATCTCAGATAAATTTCTTTAAATTGTCACAAAAATCCAGATATTAATTATTTTTCCAGAATTATTGCTATAGTTAAGTACATGTGTACTAGTTTTCATTAGACAAAACTTGTAGAAAAATACCCATTTTAGAACAATTTTTTAAGAACACTTGTAAAACTGTAACATCCGTACAGTTACTAGTATGTGAGTCAAATTACAAATTTCAGAATGAGTCTAGTATATTTCACATTTCTTACTCAAGATATGCAAACAGTGTGTAACCAGTAACAACATCCTCTTTTATCCAAAAGCCATTTATATCCATTGGGCTATTTCACAATTGATACTGTTGAGTGATGAAATGTGTAACGTCATTTACTCAAATTGGTCTTCTTTGTTTTTTTGGGTTTTTTTTCCATTTTCCCAGAAGGAAGGGCATTCAGGTTTAACTAATGTACACAAATTAAATGAAAGCATAAACAAAAAATATTTATGTATGTTTTTATGATTTCGTCTTCTTTTACTTTTGATCACTTTGAGTAAATTCCTGAGACTTAAAGTAACCTGAGAAAAATAAGAGTACCTTCACTCAGATTTTCTGAACCACAATTATTATAGTGTATATCCACAAAACACTGGTAAAAAATTTGATTTGATGGTTTCCTTCTCATTCTTTAAATATATAAATAAACCTAAAAACCTTCAGCAAAATACCTAAAATATAAAACTGTCACAGTAAACTGTGAATGAGAGACCAGAAAATAACTGAGTGTAAGTTAAAAGTGAGGCATCAGTGGAATATATTATCCACCACGCGACGTATTTGCCCTAAATACGGGGAAATACAGACTGGGATGTATTTTTTTTGTATACACCGGCGCCCCGGTACTATGGATAATGAGTGGGAATAACTTTCGGTTTTTCAACAATATCTCGGAAAGTGTGTAACTTACAAATATGTATAATATATCAATAGAAAGGTGTTCTTACAGCGCTTCTGCTCATGTGAATTACATAAAAATCCATGCAGAAATAATTAAGATATTGCAAGTTAAAGATTGAAGTTTTTATATTCACTGTGGCTACTGGTCTTTGATAGTTTTTTCACATTCTCTCATTAAAGATTCATGTTATTTAACCCATAAATCATACAAAATGGTGGATAATAAAAGTAAAACATCCCTCATCAGACATATATAGAAAAAATATATCACTCATGAAGATTAACAATATAATACTCGTGCTTCGCACTCGTATAATATTGTTATCTTCATTCGTGATATATTTTTTCTGTATATGTCATTCGGGAAGTTTTCCTATTATATATTTTTAAGATATGTCAATACTGTATTTATTTGCTAGGCGGGTGTTGATTTATTACAAGAACCAAAACCTGTGGAGATGAAATGTTAAAGGTTCTTGTTATTCACAGTTCTGATTATAATGAAACAAACTCCTTACTGCACTTAGTGAACCTTTATTTATTTTACATCACTTATTATCTCCACCAGTAGGTTATGTTTTTGGGTGCATTCTTTTGCCTGTTTGACAGTTCTTGATTTCTCCAAAAGTAGTGAACAGATCCTTCTGTTATGTCAGTAGGACCTGTCCATAGGAACTAGTGGGTGGACAATTAGACGTGTGCTCGATTAATCGTCGGTGACAGTGTAGAATCGCGGTCGGTCACTGATGTTTCTTAATGATCGATTATTAAGCTTATATCTTACCTTTCCTGATTTATATCAATATCCATGTATTTTAAAAATATTTTAGGTATTTTTACATAATAAACTGATAGTTTTGTCTTGAATTTCAAGTTTGTTTATGTCTACCGCCATATTTACAGGAAGTGGGTGCTTTCGGTAGATTCTAAATGTCGGAACACCGTTATTCTTAAAGGGTTGACCTATACTTTATCCCGGAAAGTGTTTCTTATATAATAAACAATAATGGAGTAAAATAATCGATTATGGGTCGATCATCGGTCGGAAAAATGGACGAATAATCGACCATAAAAATTGGAGGCGATTCCCAACACTAATAGGAACAAGTGAATACATGTTGAAAAAGATCTGGATAATATTATGGAAACAAAAAAATTTTCAGAAACACCCAATGGTGGAGGTCTGCACTCTATGAGTGCTTTCTAGTTTTACTTACATTAGCAGGGAGTAGTATTTCAACACAGATTTGAACCCTGTTGGATAGATTTCCCTTTTAAGTAGATGTATATATGAGTAACTCGGAGGGATTTTTGTATAAAACTGTCCCCACTATCTTGAATTCTGTTTTAAGAAGAATTTTCTTATCACACGACATATGACTGAGCCTGGTTAAGTTGTGCACAGAAAGAGATCCAAATTTGTGGAATAACTTAACATCGGCTAGTACAGTGGCCTAGTGGGTGAGACAGTTGTCACAAAGGACTTGGGTTCGATCCCAGGTACACACTCAAGGGGCTCAGTGCTCACTTATAATGGTGCTCCTGTGTCATTGGGTCCTATCCCAGGTGAAGGAATTCCAGAGGTGTTGATATAAAATGATCATCCGAGAGACTCTGTCTTTCACTTGTAGAATATAAGTCACCAGAGCATGGCTGTGCTGATGCGTCATATAGGGCTTGATTTGTGAGGATGAATACAGAACAATACATTTCAAAGTGATTTGTGAATAATTAAATAAATTGAATCAAACCAATTAAACTAATAAATTAAGATACAGAATTAATAAATTTAAGGCAGCTGTGAAGGAACAGTAGAAAGTGGAGAGTTTAACCCTTACACTGCTGGTAAGTATGAATCCGTTACCATGGATACAGGGACTTACTGCCTGGATGCAGCAGGTGTTTTTGCTTTAATGTTTTTTTATACTTCATCAACCACATGATTATTATGTGTATCAGTTAATGCATCTTTTACTTTCTATCTCTTTTTTTTATAAGTTTTAATATATAAAAACTTAAGTTTGAGGTTATTTTATTCTTTGAATAAATTTATATTATTTTGTGCTTTAAATTTTAGTAAAGTTCATTGCTGTTCAATACAGAGTCTAATGTTTTTAGCTTTTTGTAATCGATGCATTAATTCTTTTGTATCATATTTTAAAACTTTAAGACTAATTCTGGCTAATTTGGGGTCAGCTGATACTTTCTCGGTAAACATTCCAGTTGATTTGCTGCTTGTGGTAAATACACTCACCTTCCACAGCAGAGGTCATATGTCATGTGCACAGACTCGAGTGGAAAGTTTGCAAGACAAACTGTGTCGGACAGTGTGGAGTGCAGAATCTTAGGACGTACAATACTGAACTCTCCACCACCTTTACAGCTACCAGCTACGAAGGTTAACTCAGACCTGTGCAATGGTCAAAGTTCAATCAAGTTGCACTTGTGCAGAGGTCAGCGTAAGGCAAATCCAAAGGTTGAATGCCAAAAAAGTCAAACAGTCTATGAAAGGGTCAGAAGTCAAACTTGGATGTTTGTAAATGAAAAGTTGTACCCAAACAGAGTTCAAAGGGTAAAGTTGGGTCTATCCAGTGTATTGAAACCTATTTGTAAATTTCTGTGACTTGAGCTTCAAGAAACATACAGTGTTACAGTATGTGGCAAGTGAACATTTGACTTCCACTTCTGTGGTTGGTGGTTTCAGCCTACCTCTTGGCAGGGCCTGTGACAATGACCTTCAGTTGAAGGGCTAAAAATTTTTATCTTTAGTTTTCTGGAAAAGGAATTTATTAATGTTTTAGTCAGAAATTGCAGTTAGTGGTCTAAATGTTCGACCATATCATATGACCTGAGTATAAGTCTGAAGTTTGAATTTTAACCTCAACACATGACCTTTACAGGTTTGGCTCATCACATAATTAGGTGGCACCATTTATATCTATTAAAAGTTAAAACCCATAAACCTGATTTAAACTTCAAGAAGAAAATTACCCACCTCATTGCAAGAACTTAAACACCATTTACTTATTGTTCCAGGGCCAAGTGATGCACAAATGGGATAAGCGAGCAAAAGGTCAATCAAGTGTAGAGATTTTTATACTTAAGCCAATTTTTGTCTTATGGTTTGCTGATCCCTTCCCTGGTTACAGGCTGAGAAAATAAAACCATGCAAATTTCATTCCATGATATAGTTTGAAATGTAATTTTATATTTCTTATAGCACATTTGCCTGAGAATGATTGCATTTCTGTATTTTTACATTATTTCAGTGATTTTCACATCTTCTTTTTATGTCCTTTAGAGAATCAGTTACTTTATACACATTTTAATATGTAATATGAAGACATCTAAATGCATCACACCCAAATGCCATCACTATATATGCAATTCCAGTGGTCAACAGAGTCAATAAAAATAGTTCCAAGGAAATGATGGGGGGAGAAATAGTTTCCATGTATGTGGAAAAAGTCAGTTTAATTTAGGATAAAACGCTACAGCCATTCTTTATCATATTTATAATATCCGTAAGCTTGTAATTAGCTTGTGAATTAAGGCTGACCATCTGACACATTAGAGTCAGTGATGTACCCTTATCTGTAATGCACAATACAAGGACTGCTGTTTGGCATCATGACGTCACACAAAACCTTTACAGAATACTGATTGACAGTTAATTACCTTCAAAAACCTCTGGGAATGCACTACAGCAAGTAAATTGGTGGTGGTAGTAACCAAGGTGACAATGGACATAAATGAATGCTTTTTGTAGTTTCCGTGTGTAGATTTTGAGTTTTGTGCCCATTTAGGTTGCTGATTTCAAGTAGAAACTATACTGTCACCCCATTTAAAGATCTGTGGAAGATTAATTAATGTCATCTAAGCTTCAGCCAGTGCATATTTTAACCAAACGAAATCTATGTCATTTTGGATAAGACAACAACAAATAAAGTCATTCTGTGTTAAAATTGTATCAAGTTATGAAGCCAAGCAATTAAGTTACCAGTGTTATGATATTTTCAGAGTGTCAGATAAACTCCATGCTATAGTGGTTAACTGGTTATACACTCTGAGACTCTGCCCACATAGCAGATCATGGGTTTAAATCTGGGCATTGACCCCCAAATCTTGCCCATTGAGCCCAAGTGGAAAAGTTGCTAGTTGCTTGCAGATTTCTGGTGGTTAACAGGATAAAATCTTAAGAAAAATATACACTGCTTGCCTGAGACCCCTAAATCTGACTGGCTTGATAGGACCATACACATTACACCTGCATAAATAAACAGAATATTATATTAACCTGAAATAATCTTCAATCAAAAAACTCCCTGTCCATCAGGATACTAATAATTGGCATATATAAACTAAAAGAGTATGTAATTCATACAGAATGGTGGCTTTATAAATGACATTTTATAAAGATCTCATCAAGAAAGATAAAAAACTACGGGAAGAAAAAATCACTTAATTATATCGTTGTTATTCCATACCATTGGATCTGTACTGAAAAATAAATAATGGTATTTACAGAAGAAATTCACATTAGAATTACACATAGATTTCTTGTGATATGATAAAAGAGATCAGTGGTTTAAATAAGTTCTTGGGTGTTTAAGTAGGGCAGGAAATGTTTTACGTCACAGCGTGTCTTGATTATGTCATTTGTAAACATTGTAACGGGATTCCTTTTACTATAGAAAGCTTTTTAGGCTCTGAGCCTTTTTGTGTTAAAGGGATTAAGAAGAAAAAGGCATGTTTCCAGTCGTGGGGATAATACTCTTTCTCAAGCAAATAAGTTTTTATTTATTTGGCATAAAATCTCATTTCAAACCTTTAGGAACATACATGAAGAAACATGTATATTTTTTCAGTGTTAAAAAAAATGAAAATGTTTAAGGGGCATTAGCGTATTATTTGACAGCAAAAATACTATGCATTTATCTCATAGTCAAGTATGCTGAACGCATTGTACAATTAATTTCAGTTTTTAACCCCACAACCACACAAAATGTATTCGCATATCAAATCAGATAAAACATGCCCGTCATTATAGCACATTGGCTTTGTACAATTCATCTGGGAGACACAAGTGATTGTATTATTGGATACATGTTGAATGCCAACATGTCTTTCATGTTAAATGCTTGATAGGCCTCAGCCCCACAGATCATCCGTGAGGCTTCAGAGGCTAACTGGTGAACAGGTTTGATATTTCAGCCCTTGGATGTCGCCTCTGTAGTGATGGGATTGAACCCAGCTCATGTATAAGTACATTTGTCACACTGTGACAGTCCGTCCTGAAATGACATTTTATCTGACATTTTAAACGAGGTCAAAACCCCAACTTTAACATTTTTTTATTAATATTTCCTGATTTTTTTTTAGTTGAATGTAACTTACATAGTGATCAATTTCCTGTGAAAACAGACTGATACTTAATTGTAAAAATGCTATATGAGTTATATTTCAGTATTGATCAATTTGCAAAGCTTAATTAGATTTTAAACTGTAGTTTAATCCCAATTCTTCTTTGTAGTAATGAAGATTTAGGGGTAAAATAATACTAAAATTTCCATTGATTATAATATCAACTATGATTGATGAAGTGTTAAGGTTGGGGTTTTATATCCTTAAATCAACAGCCAGGGTCATACTGAAACAGGCATTCAGCATTGCCATTTGTTGGGAGTCAAACCTGCAGAGAGGTCACATTCAGTGATTAGTTGCCAAACTTCCTGACCACTAGGGTGCTAAAGATCTCTAATTATGACATATAATTTGAGATTCTAAGACACTTTGAGTTGAACGTCATAATCTTTTTGCTAAAAATATCAAACACACATGTTACATCCTTGACTTATTTCCAAGCGTTTTATTATTTATGAATATTCATTTTATTTGATATATTTTTAACCTTTTTGTTCACCTCCAGTCATCTTATGCACTTTTAAAGCATCATATTTGTACACTGCTTTTTAAATAAAACATATTTCTTCCATTATCTTAGATGACAGAGTATAAGTCAACATGTTTGAAAATAGATAACATTATAAATTGTAATAAGTTTTTAAATGCTTTTCTTTTTAGAGCCGACTGAAAATTTACAGGTTAACTCATAATGCCATAAGTTGTACTCAAGTAGCTATTTCAGGAGATGTTTTAGATTATTGTATCTCTTCACATACACGCTATTATTGTGGGCAACTAATGCTGTGATATTAAGGTAGAACTATTAATTTTTTATGACCTTGAGCCTCAATTTTAAGGTCATTTTCAGTCTTTCAAAGGGCAAATTTGTACTACTTTTCATGTTTTGACCTCTAACTATTGACTAGTTACTACATGTAATGCATACTTATCTATTCCAACACAATATATTTTTCATTCAATTTCATTTGAAAAAAAAATGTGATCTTTCAACAATCTGAGGAATATTACTTGATTCTGAGTATAATAGACTAATTCTGAATATCTGCGTCTGACTAAAATATATTTATTTGACATGATGTTTCCCACAGTACTACATACACAACTAGGAAGCACTCAGAGAGTCCAGACCTCCACCTCAGCACGTTTCCAAAAATGTGGGATTTTTTGTATCCAAAATATGATCTGAATCTGTCCCAAAATTAATCACTTTTTTTTGTTGGGTCATACCCACATTAAAACTCATAGAGGTCCACTGAATACTTTTGGAGTGATGTCAACAGAAAGCCAAAATCATTGAAAATAGTCATTAACAAGCGAACCTTTAAAAATTGGGGGTTTTCAAAGGTCCAGAATACAATCTGAATCTTTCCCAATCACTTCTTCCTTTGGTCAGGCCCCACCAACATAAAACTTTTCATGAAGATCTGTTCATTGCTTTTGGAGTTCTCGCAAAAACAGATAAAAGAACATACCCAAATACATATTAACCTCCTGGTGGAGGTAAAAGTAAAACTGGATGATTTTGTGAGATATCTAGAATATTTTGATTTGTCACATGTTCTAGGCCAGCATTAGTTCACAGTTATCCATTGATCCAATTCAATATATTATATTTTTTAGCCGTTAATTGTTTTAATCCGCAGATTTTATGAAAAAAGTAGGTTCCATGATAAAATAATTTTTAAAAAACCTTCAGATTATTCAGCTCATGTATTCACTTTTTGTTGGGATTTTGTTTTAGATCAGTTGCTACTGCACAGAAATGTTAAGACTTAAGAAAAATTAGGCTTCTGTGAAATCATTTTGTTTTTAAATATTCCATTATTTCCTTTCAGATCATCACAAGAGCTATAAGCATTCAAAGATTTTTAAAAATTACTTCCAGGTATTGTAAAATGTACAGTATAGATCATCACAGGAACAAAAAGCTGTTCAGAAAGCTGTGGATTCCCTCTGTATAAATAAAATTTGCCTTTTTAAAACATTCCAAACAGCTTTTAAATTTGATTTTTTTTCACAGTAAAATTTCATTTTGTATAACTCTATGTCATTTCTATTATTTGTGTGTGTAAGTTTCGCTGCTGTAACTTCTTCAAATGTTCTGTTTCTAGATCGTCACAAGAGCTTCAAGCTGCGTCTACCATCAATCCGGCGAGAGCTGCGTAAGAAGTCAGTGGAACGGAATCTGAACAACATAGAAAATGCAGAGGAGGGCGAGGAGAACCTGCCGCTCAGTAGATTCAGTGCACCGCCACAGATCATTGGGGACGGGTACCTCCTTAATGAGGTGGAGCGTCTTTCAAGTCTCTGTAATACTGTGTTAAGGGGGCAATGGTATAGTGGCAACGTACTCACATCCCACTATCAGGTCACTGGTTCAGATTTCAGCGCCTGAAGTGGAACAGTTCATAGTTGCTTTTAGGGAAGGGTCAATAACACCAGTAGCAAGCCCATTTTTAACCCCAGCCAATAAAGGCTGGGGTTATAGTCATCACCTGCACCGTCTGGGCGTCGTTGGCGGGCATAAAGTTTGTGGGTGTTTCACAGCCGAAACCCATGCACGGATTTTCACCAAATTTTCAGGGTATCTTTACCCCAAGAGGATCTAGAGCTGATTAGGTTTTGGGGGATATCCGGTAACAACTATTGCCATGGCAACACTTTTAAGATTTTTTGGTCTTAAACTTTGAGGTGTTCCACAGCCCAAACCCCTGCATAGATTATCACCAAATTTTCAGGGTATATTTACCCCAAGAGGATCTAGAGCTGATTAGGTTTTTTTGTGGTATCCAGTAGCAACTGTTGCCATGGCAACACTTGAACTTTTTTGATCTTAAACCTTGTGGCTGTTTCATAGCCTAAATTGATGCACCGATTATCACCAAATTTTCAGGGTATGTTTACCCCAACAGGATCTAAAGCTGCTTAGTTTTTCCGGGGGTATCTGGTAACAACTGTTGCCATGGCAACACTTTTAAGATTTTTGGGTCTTAAATTTGTGGGTGTTCCACAATCTAAACCCATCCATGGATTTACACCAATTTTTCAGGATATGCTTAGCCCAAGAGGATCTAGAGGTGATAAGTTTTTTCGGTGTATCTAGCAACAACTGTTGCCATGGCACCACTTTAAATATTTTAGGGTTTTAACGTTTGCTGGTGTTCTATAGCCTAAACCGGTGCATGGATTTTCACCAAATGTTCAGGCTCTGTTAACCAAAACAGGATCTACAGATGAGTAGGTTTGGGAGGGTATCAGCCAATACCTGTTGCTATGGCAACACTTTAAATATTTTTGGTCTTCAAAGTCTTAATTTAGAAAGGGGTGCTATTAAACTGATGTTACCACAGTTGCATATCGTCACGAAATTTGCAGAGCATGTTTATGACTTTGAAAACATGTCTGCAAAAAATTATGGTACTCATTTAAAAAAACAACATGGCTGCCATAGTCGATATTGCTTGAAAATCAATGATATGTTCTAAAATTTTAAATATTGCAGCTAGCTGTGTCAGATTTGCACAAAATGTAAATGGCTAGGAAAGCTTGCCTGAGAGTAATTTTGGCCTTGTTTTGAAAACAAAATGCCTACCTTATCTCCCTTATTGGAATGACGAAACAACTTCTTGGAAATCGTGGTCTGCAAATCTGTTGCAAGTGTCAAATTTGACCTTTGATCCCTGCTTCAAGGTCATGTAGTGTCATCATGCAAAAGGGACTTTATATCTCCCTTATAATTGGTTCTAGGGCATCAAAATATGAAAACAACTTGTAAGAAATCATGGCCTGTGCATCTTACACCTGACAACATTTTGTGGATTCTGCATACTTCTTACAACTGAAGTTGTTCCTAAGATTTTCCCAAATCTCAATATTGTTGCCCATTTAGTTATACCTGTGGGCTGGGGTTCTTGCCCGCTGAGGCTGGCTGTTTTGTTGAAATACCATGGCAACACTTTACATCTTGATTGTCGGCACAGATTATTGTGGTAAAATATAAAATATTGGAAATAAACCCTAATCTGAAGAAATTACAAAATTTTTATCCCATATTTTTGTTCACCTGGTGACTTTTACAGACATTTTGTTTTTTGAGTTTCACTTCTGTTGGGGATGTACTAAAATACAACTTTTTTCTGAAATTCCGGAATTTGAAGAGTTTTACATTGGCTGGATAACAGAATGGAAGATATATACCACCGATCCTGCCCTAGGTGCTTTCCACTAGCCTCTGGTTTTCCGTGCAGAACACA
Organism: Sabellastarte sp. h YS-2021; assembly: GCA_964017235.1. Lineage (NCBI taxonomy): Eukaryota > Metazoa > Annelida > Polychaeta > Sabellida > Sabellidae > Sabellastarte > Sabellastarte sp. h YS-2021. Next base: position 62,767,609 of record OZ024938.1, read on the forward strand.
ACTTTCTGAATATCTGACATTTACAGGCTTTGGAATATAAATTGAAATCAACCTCAATATAAAATAACCACCCCGACTGTCTCAGATGCTGATTAAATCATCAACATGTTCTACAGAAAGGAAATGTGTATAACGTTGCTTGTAATTTAGACATATTTGTGGGTGATCAGCATGTCATTGATCATTATCTAGCAAGTCAGGCTGCCTGTACAAAATACATGCATATTTCTGTGGTGAAAATGGTTCATGACCTGTTGTCTCTGGGCAAATCTTCTCTCAAGTGTTTATGTGTGTTTGTATGTACAGTAACAAATGACAAATTTGACACATTATTTAGTTTTCACCTCTTTTACTTAAAATTGTGAGAAATTTCTTGTGAAAGTTATTATCTTCAAGACAATTTTAGATACCGTTTTTGTCTTCTATTGTATAATTTCAGTGACTTTTTGCTGAAAATTTTAAATTGTAATCCTGGTGACAATTTTGATATTTCCTAGACTTAAGGTGAAAAAAAATGTCGAAGATTCCGAAAGGGAAAAAAACAAAGACCAATATTGTTTTTTGAACAGATTCATACGTAGACCAATTATTGCAGCTCCTACAACAACTAAAAGATAACCAAGGCTAAAGTGTGTCAATTATTTACCAAAATGTGGGACATTATCTCTACTAGGACTAGCATATTTAGGAATTTTCTGTACTTGAGTACTTTTTCACCAGTTACTCAACAGTTCAAACTGCAAAGAGTGCTCTTTTTAACAGTACAAGCAACAAGATCAGATTTTTCCATTTTATGTCGATTTTTATGCCATATTTGCTTCAGAATTGCCATTGTTTGACGGAGAGGAAAAAATTTTATTTCTTTATTATAAATAATCCCTTGCTGTACTCCTGTACTGTACTGTACTCTGCAGTGAATACTGAATTACTTATTTGACAGGCTCAGAGGTCATTGGTGACCTTGTTACTAGTAAAGCAAGCTTAGGCATCTAATTACAGGCTGTCATCTTTGTGCGGGTTCAAACTCCCACAAGTGGCAAATGCTGAGGGAACATCCCAGTATATGACCCTGGCTGTTGAAAGAACATAAAATCCTGAACTTTGAACATTTTAACCCCAGCCCTAAAGGCTAAAGGTTATAGTCATCCCCTGTGTTCACAGCCTAACCCATGCATGGAATTTCACCAAAATTTTAATTAACCCAAGAGGATCCAGGTTTTGGGGCTGTGGTATTATGGCTGTTGCCACAGCAATGATTTTAGGTTTTTGTTGGTCTGAACATGACAGATTATGTACCTTATTGATTATTGTGTGACTGATAAGAATGATGTAACATCAGCCTAAACATCAGATTTCACCAAATTTTCACATTAGAGAGAGTGTTATGAGCATGTAGTTTTGTCTAGTTTTACTAGTGTCTCTCTGTAGATACAAATTATATATTCATGGATTACAATCCTTTGTTGTTTAAAACCCTTGTATAAACACAACATAATGAACACAAATACAATTGCATAGTACTAATTAACTGAAGAGTTGTTCAGTGATGTTACATCATTCTTATCTGTCACACAATAATCAGCAAAGTACATAATCTGTCTTTAATATTCTTCGTGATGAGTTATTTCCCACTGTAAACTATTCAGAGTAAAATCTGTAACATTCACCAGTGATAAATCCCCCTGTTATTGACTTCTTTTAAATTTTTTATGTATTTCTAATTTGTGTGACCAAATTATGCCTCTGATCATGCCAGATGCTAAATTAGTGCACATTTTACAGTTTTTTCTCTTTAGTCTTTTGCCAAAGCTATGTCCCAGGATAGGGAGGGTTTCCAGTGATATAGAATCCAGAGGGTGTATTTTGCATTGTCTTTAATATATACAAGTCATTGCCTTTCGTTTTGGTAAAAAATTAGGTTTGCATATTAATTACTTTCAAACACTAGTTGATCTGGAGATATTCTGACACAGACATCTATTTGGAATAATATCTACAAACCTGATTATCCGAAGAATCAGTTTTATGAACTCCTTTCAAACTCCACCAAACTTGTAGTACCCTGTAGTTTTACACTAAAATCCCTCTTCTATTTCATGTAATTTCACTTATTCAAAAGACATCTCACTCTTCCATCTAGATTGGATATTAATCAGATAGTCAGTGTTTAAAATCCCTTTTTTATCTAAATACTTGATATTTCCAAAGGCAGGGTTAACTAAAACATCGTTTAATATTGGTACATTGAAAAATTCAGTTTACATGACAATATACTGTTACACAGATAGGTTTTTCTATAATTTCCATCTTTCATCAAAAATAATTTTATTTGAGTTTATATGAAAAAGCAATTTTTGCTGTAAAAATACTCTTAATACCCCATTTTAGAGACTGAATGTATTTATTCTGATTTGTTTAAAATTCTAATTAATGTACGAGTTGGTTATTTGAATCAGATGTTACTTTGAATACGAGTGATATAATTTGAGAAACTACAGTATAGTTATTCATCCTAGGACTTTCAAAGCTGGACACTTTGTCATCTGTTTAATTAAACATCAAAACTTTCGCATCTCTTTACATATATACATTTGATATGTATTGTATATGTTTGTTACAGTGTACAGAGCAAATTGCATTAATTAAAATCAATAGAAACAGAGAAAAAAAACTTTAACATTTTCATCAGGCATTTATTTTTCCTGTAAGCATGATATATACACAAACATATAGGTTTACTCAGTAAATAATATCCACTATTAAAAATGTAACACAATTACAGATACAGCTTGTGTCATAAAAAAACTGTTTTACCTGAATACATTGAACAGCTGTGAATTCTATGTGTGTACCCCAGATATATATTAAAAAACTTTCTACAATATCAATGTAGAAGTTGCATTTTAACCCTCATGAAAATTTTTAAATTTTTGTATTTCTTTCTTTTCAGGAAGCACCCGCCATCATTAAAGAGCCACTACACCGGGAACACTCCAACGTGAGCGACCGTTCCTATGACGACCACCGCAGTCGTATCAGTAGTCAAGGCAGCATTAGGAAAGCCTCGTCACTCGAAGGCCTCGACACGGTCAGTCGGTCACTGTCTGGACACAAGCACATGTGTGCCACTATCAGTGCAGGTGGGTAGAACACTTGGAACTAGCAAATCAGCTGAAATAGGTTTGCACCTGGCCTTGAAATCGAGGAGATCAGGTATTTTATTGCATAAAATACCCTTACCTTATCCTCACTATTGCTATATGTTTGTGAGAGCAAACATCTACAACCAACCGGAATGTTTTTAAAAAATATTCTTGTTGGTATCTTTGTGCATGCACTGTGTCCTTAGTTCCTCTTATACTTTATAATTTAATTTGTAAAGCCATACTTATTAACCATAAATTTATAAGTGGGGATGGAAGAGCGGGGAAAATATTTACAAAAAGTTAAATTACAATAAAATTTTTACATTGAAATTGTCCATGAGTCATAACACAAATCAAATCCATAAAGAATATTTAAGAACCGGTTATTGAAAACATTATTATTTTAGGCTTTCAACTTGTTAAAACTTCATCAAAACAATAAAAAACATTCCTGTTTTAAATTATGGTTCATGTATCTATGTTTGTGGTTAAGTTTTACTGTATCAGCGGCAAGAGTACAAAATACCGGATCTCATTCAGTTTCAAAGCCCCGGAAACAGGTTTTGACTTTCAGAACTGGCCCGACCACAAAAAAAAAACAAAAAAAAAACAAAGACATTATAGGATATTTTAAATTGGTAAACGCAATGCTTACTTAATATGAAGACATTTTGTGAGATATTTCATAATTTTTTGTTGTGTATATCGGCCATATAAAAACGTAAAGTGTAAACATTTTTAAGATATATTCTCAATGAGAAAGTAGATTATTAATATTTTGGTAAATAAACTAGTTTTAAAAGATATGGACCAGGGTATGCCAGTGCTTAGTGTATGCATATAACCTCTCATTATTTCTGTTACCTCTGGAAATATTTCTTTATCTAAACAGCTTAAAGTAGGTCACAGTCTCTGCCTTACCCGAAGGAGTATTGTGCCGCAGTCAGTGTCTGTGGGTATAGTAGTCCTTGGAACAAATGTGGTAAATAGTGTCTTTGTTTAAAATATCAATGAAAATAAGGAAAGCTATGTGAAAACCTAATAACAAGTGGACAAATCTGACATTAATAGTAACTTAATATTTACTGACACCATTTATAAAACATAAGTAGATCTAGGACACTGTTCCCCCACATTGTAGTTCTTAAAATAAGAATTTTTTCTTAAAATATAAAACATTTTCTTTAAAAAAAATTCTCTAAGAATGAGAAAAAAAATGAGAGTATTTCCAAATTTCCAAAATAATATATTTGCAAAAAATTCTCAAATAGTACCTTCATGTTACTCAGCAACTAAATTACTAATGCTACTGGTTTTTTACTCTGCTGTTGCACCTAATTTGTCATAATTATTAACTTCAGAAAAATGAAAAAAAAAACTTTTCTCATTCAGACTTTTTTTCTTATAAAATTGTTTTCTTAGAAATGTCTAAGACCAAGAATAATTCTAAGAATAGGAATGTTGAAGATGGGTCGTGTTGTTCATTAAAACTCTGAATATTTATGATGATTTCTGATCGTGGGATAATGGTCTCTTATAAGAAACATCACAATTCAATTGGAAATGTTTGCTATTGATTTAAAACACTCTTTCACCAGCAGCAATGCAGTAATTTTGTAAATATAAATAAGCAGTTGTCAGTTGTGTTTAGAATTTAAAACTGGTTTGAAAAGTGAAAATTATTTCCATCTCTAGTTTTCATAAAGATATTAAACTTTCGATTATAGTGCATTGAAATTTGTATTTCAAGAAAGGCTGGAAAATCTATGGAATCATTTAGTTCAAAAACAAGGGCAAGGTAGTATTGGTAAGATATGTTACAAAAATTAATGGCATATTTTACCTGATTTGTAATGCATTTAATGATATATTATTTACAAAAATTTACTGTTTATAGAATTTTTGAAGCATATTTACTTTAATTTTACAAAAATATATCTTTTAATATTTTTATTATTTTTTTAAGTATGTACACTTTTGAGTATATAACTTTTTTTGGCTATAATATTTAAATGATTTATTGTACTTTCTTCAACTTCCACAAATATCTAGTCATTGGTTGTTAACTAGAGCATATTTTAACTAATCTATTGGACACTGAACTTTTGTTTTTTTCATTGATTTTGTATAAAAGTTTAAGTTTCAAGGAAGATTTTAGCAGTTTTTCACCTAAAGCACAATTCATGCCAAAATGAAAATGACCATTCAGATTGACCATAAATTCTGTCACCCTGAAATAGTGAATTTCCACAATGTAATGAGTCCAAATGTAAGATCAAATCCAAAATGGCAGATCAGTTGCAAGACCAATTAATTAAACACAAAGGTTTTAAGCTATCTTTTCATCTCACTTCTCTGGTCTCTTTGTAAAAGCACATTTAGTTTGTATGATATTTTGATGCATGTAACTATTAACCATTATAATATTAAATTTTCTTTACAAATTTTAATACAGTGACAGACTTTTCAATTTTTTACAAACTCTGAGAGTTGATAGTATTTAATTATTTATCCTAATAAGACCTGCTTGTGGCAGCAGTACTCATTGGTCTAGTGGTGATAATGGACAGATTATAAATCTTTATAATGTATGTCTAGTGAATAAAACATGGCTGTTCTCTAGCAAACAAAAAATAAGAAAGGTTATTCCAACAATGTTACAGCTAAATACATATTTGTATATCATATCATGGTTCTAAACTGCCAGTCATACAGTAATTCTGTATTAACTCTATCCAGTAATGGATTAGTGCTATAATAGATTAGTTATAATTTAATGAGTATTACTGATAGTCCATTTTAAGCTAATTATCTTTTGCAAATGAAAAGTTTGGCAGATGTTATAGTGTGATGACATAGCCATTTTCTTTGTACGTGTGGGTAAGAATCTGCAACATGACTCCTCATGGCAACATGGGGAATTTTGAAAGCCGGTCTTAAAAAGACCTGTACGTATCAGTCTGAATCAGTCTAATGATACAGCTGGAAGACATTATGACAGACCTTCAGTCATGGCTAAACCCTGAAGTAGTGACCTTCAGTCATGACTGAACCCTGAAGTAGTGACCTTCAGTCATGGGTAAACCCTGTAGTAGTGACCTTCAGTCATGGCTAAACCCTGAAGTAGTGACCTTCAGTCATGGCTGAACCCTGAAGTAGTGACCTTCAGTCATGGCTGAACCCTGAAGTAGTGACCTTCAGTCATGGCTAAACCCTGAAGTAGTGACCTTCAGTCATGGCTAAACCCTGAAGTAGTGACCTTCAGTCATGGCTGAACCCTGAAGTAGTGACCTTCAGTCATGGCTGAACCCTGAAGTAGTGACCTTCAGTTATGGCTAAACAAACCACCAACAATGCAACACACACACACAAAAAAAAACTAGTTCTGTTTTGATTTTTGAAGTATTCTTGTGCCCATTAACTTCCTTATTAACAGTCTGTGTTGGAAGCTTGTTCAGCCATCATCTTTAGTCTAAACAGGGCTTGTATCTCTAGCCTGCTATGTATCTACTATCTAGTCACGACTTCTTACTTTTATTTACAACAAACATACTTAAATATTTATAACAATGTATAATATGCATACTTTATATTTATTTAATATTAATACATATATATATATATTAATATTCCAATTATAAAATGGTGGTCTTGGTAAAGTCTCAGAATTCTATGAAGGGTTTGTTTTGGGTAAAAAATTAACTGAGTGAGGGTGTGGTATGGATTTGTAGAATTGTAAAGCCCACCTTTGACCCAGAGGATTCTACACCTGGGCTGGTATTAATTTAGTCTCAAGTCTAAGACCATTTTTGGTCTTAAACTTGTTAGCTATTCACAAAACAATTGAGACCAAATTTAGTCTCAGATTTGGTCTCAAACTTAAGACTGGTACATAGTTGTCTTAAATATTTTGTTCAAAGTCTCAAGCATTATTTTATGTGAACTGAGATTCATATTTTTATTTGTTATGGCTTAATGTAAAGTAGAAATAATTTACAACATATACACTACTTGGCCTAAACTTTTGTAACAACTGATAGGACAAATTTTGACTTCAAAAGTGCCTTACTTTAAAGACAATTTTCAACAGAGTTTTCTGACTGCATAGCAACAAAGAAGTGGATCATGTGACATGCAAAATAAAAAACAATTGAGACAAGTTTCTATTTATTTTTTATTTTAATAGACAGTATAATTTTTGGTAAGAATTAAAACACACAAAAACTATTGATCTTTAAAAAATGTTGGATATATTTGCAAGTTAATGATTTGTTTACATTGGGAAGACTTGAGACTGGTCTCAGCTTGGTCTCAGCTGAGAACCTATTTGTGAATAAACAGTTGAGACTTGGTCTCAGCTGAGACTAAATCTCAAAGCTGAGACTATTTTTTGTCTCAGACTTAAGATCTCTTTATGAATACGGCCCCTGCAGAATTTCGTTACACTCAAATTGTAGTTTGTACCAGCAGAGCTGATTTCCGAGAGCTCCACGGCAAGTTAGATTGAACTTTATCAGGGTTCAGGCTATGCTAATTTTTTGGCCAAGATTAATTTCTTCCCAGTAAATATTTTTAACAGTAGACAGCAGATATAATCGTCTCTTTCTTTTCTGTTTTTGGTTGTTTTCAACAAATTAAATGTACTATAATTAAGTTATGCTATATTTTGCTGTGATTTGGATGTTCTTCCTCTATTTCTTAATGGTTGTAAAATTACAATTTTTTATTTATTTTTTCAACTATAAATAAATGTACCTTATCCTTGCAAGTCCTTGCAAGTGCTTGTCATTTAGTGAGGGTAAGGTTAGTATTTAACTTTTGAAAAAATTAAAATGTACTGAAAAAAAAATAGTAATTATAGAAAAGATAATTTAGCTTGTTTAATACAACTAAATTATCTTTGCATGTAACCACATCCATGTTTAAAATTCCTTCTTCTTATGACATAATTATAATATTGGTTATTAACTCCAGTCCATAAAGGTTGGGGTTATAGTCGTCCCCCATGCTGTCCGGGTGGCGGCGGCGGTGGCCATAAAGCTTGTGGGTGTGGTACAGCCTAAATCCATGCATGGACTTTCACCAATTTTTCAGGATATGTTAACCCTAAGAGGCTCTACAGCTGATTAGGATGTGGGCTGTATCCAGCAACAACTATTGCCATTGCAACACTTTGAAGATTTGTGTGACTTTAAGTTTGTGGGTCTTCCACATCCTAAACCCAAGCATGGATTTTCACCAAATTTTCAGAATATGTTTACCCCAAGAGGATCTAGAGCTGATCAGGTTTTAGGTGGTTTTTGGCATGAACTGTTGCCATGGCAACACTTTTAAGATTTTTGGGTCATAAAGTTTGTGGGTGTTCCACAGCCTTATACCCATTCACCGATTTTCACCAAATTTCAGGATATGTTTACTCCAAGAGGATCTTGAGCTAGCTGTTAAAATGTTGGGGGTATCTGGCAATACTTTGAATATTTGGGGGTTTTAACATTCATAGGTCTTCCACTGCCTAAACCAATGCATGGATTTTCACTAAATTTTCAGGATATGTTAACCAAAACAGGGTTTAGAGCTGATTAGGTTTTGGAGGGTATTTGACTAGCGGTGTCAGATTTGCACAAAATGTAAATGGCTAGAAAACTTGCCTGAGAGTAATTAAGCGTCCCGCAAGGGACGCTTGTTTGTGTATGGGAGAGCTTCTGGCTCCGCCGGCTCCGCCGGCTCCGGCGGCTCCGCCGGCTCCGCCGGCTCCGCCGGCTCCGCATTTTGTTTTCCTTATAACTCTGTAACCGTTAGGCGGATTCTTTTCAAATTTGGCAGGTTTAGGCAGTAGCCTTGGGGAATTTTTTTGAATATGCTGCAGTGACATTTCAACCAATCAGAGAGGTCACATGACCAAAAATGTCTTTTTTCGATGGGGAAGCTTGTCCGGATGATAACTTGAAAGGAATTTTATCAATTCACCTGAAACTTGGCAAATACATTCATTCTATTAAAATCTGGAAATCATTAGATTTTGGCATTGATTGGTCAAGAAATGGCCGAGTAATTAATGATTAATTAATTATTACGAATTTTCCAAATAAGGAAAACACAAAAATGCTTATATCTCGAAAACCGTGCTAGATAGAGCGATTTCGACGAAATTTTTGACCCGCAGGGTATCTCTGCAGAGTAGTTTTCCCAATTTTCAAAAAATTTTTGTCTCGCCCAAAATGGCGGCCATTTTGAATTTTCGAAATTTTCGCAAAAATTGCAAAACACAAAAATGCTTATATCTCGAAAACCGTGCTAGATAGAGCGATTTCGACGAAATTTTTGAGCCACAGGGTATCTCTGCAGAGTAGTTATCCCAATTTTGAAAAAATTTTTGTCTCGCCAAAAATGGCGGCCATTTTGAATTTTCGAATTTTTCGCAAAAATTGCAAAACACAAAAATGCTTATATCTCAAAAACCGTGCTAGATAGAGCAATTTCGACAAAATTTTTGACCCGCAGGATATCTCTGCGGAGTACTTTTCCCAATTTTCAAAAAATTTTTGTCTCGCCAAAAATGGCGGCCATTTTGAATTTTCGAAATTTTCGCAAAAATTGCAAAACACAAAAATGCTTATATCTCGAAAACCGTGCTAGATAGAGCGATTTCGACGAAATTTTTGACCCACAGGGTATCTCTGCAGAGTAGTTATCCCAATTTTGAAAAAATTTTTGTCTCGCCAAAAATGGCGGCCATTTTGAATTTTCGAATTTTTCGCAAAAATTGCAAAACATAAAAATGCTTATATCTCGAAAACCCTGCTAGATAGAGCGATTTCGACGAAATTTTTGACCCGCAGGGTATCTCTGCAGATTAGCTGCCAATTTTCAAACAAAAAATTTCTCGCCAAAAATGGCGGCCATTTTGAATTTTCGAATTTTTCGCAAAATTGCAACACACAAAAATGCTTATATCTCGAAAACCGTGCTAGATAGAGCGATTTCGACGAAATGTTTGACCCGCAGGGTATCTATGCAGAGTAGCCATGCCAATTTTGTCTTGCCAAAAATGGCGGCCATTTTGAATTTTCGAATTTTTGCGCAAAAATTGCAAAACACAAAAATGCTAATATTTCGAAAACCGTGCTACATAGAGCGATTTCAACAAAATTTTTTATCTTCAGGGTATCTCTGCAGAGCAGCTATCCCAAAGAGCTTTCACTTGGTGAAGTTTCAGACCCATAGCTAATTGCTCACCTACTCAAAAAGAGTAAATGCGAATTACCTCTAAAAGTATTGCAGATGGCCAATTTTTCTCAAATAACTCATTCACCTACTTTTGGAAGAGCTTTCACATGGTGAAGTTTCAGACCCATAGCCAATTACTCACCTACTCAAAATGAGTAAATGTGAATTATCTCTAAAAGTATTGCAGATAGCCAATTTTTCTCAAATAACTCTTTCACCTACTTTTGGGAGAGCTTTCACATGGTGAAGTTTCAGACCCATAGCTAATTATTTACCTACTCAAAATGAGTAAATGCTAATTATCTGTAAAAGTATTGCGGATACCCAATTTTTATCAAATAACTCATTCATCTACTTGTGGGAGAGCTTTCACATGGTGAAGTTTCAGACCCATAGCTAATTACTCACCTACTCAAAATGAGTAAATGCGAATTATCTCTAAAAGTATTGCAGATAGCCAATTTTTCTCAAATAACTCATTCACCTACTTTTGGGAGAGCTTTCACTTGGTGAAGTTTCAGACCCATAGCTAATTACTCACCTACTCAAAATGAGTAAATGCGAATTATCTCTAAAAGTATTGCAGATAGCCAATTTTTCTCAAATAACTCATTCACCTACTTTTGGGAGAGCTTTCACTTGGTGAAGTTTCAGACCCATAGCTAATTACTCACCTACTCAAAATGAGTAAATGCGAATTATCTCTAAAAGTATTGCAGATAGCCAATTTTTCTCAAATAACTCATTCACCTACTTTTGGGAGAGCTTTCACTTGGTGAAGTTTCAGACCCATAGCTAATTACTCACCTACTCAAAATGAGTAAATGTGAATTATCTCTAAAAGTATTGTAGATAGCCAATTTTTCTCAAATAACTCATTCACCTACTTTTGAGAGAGCTTTCACTTGGTGAAGTTTCAGACCCATAGCTAATTACTCACCTACTCAAAATGAGTAAATGTGAATTATCTCTAAAGTATTGCAGATAGCCAATTCTTCTCAAATTAATCATTCACCTACTTTTGGGAGAGCTTTCACTTGGTGAAGTTTCAGACCCATAGCTAATTACTCACCTACTCAAAATGAGTAAATGCGAATTATCTCTAAAAGTATTGCAGATAGCCAATTTTTCTCAAATAACTCATTCACCTACTTTTGGGAGAGCTTTCACTCTGTGAAGTTTCAGACCCATAGCTAATTACTCACCTACTCAAAATGAGTAAATGCGAATTATCTGTAAAAGTATTGCAGATAGCCAATTTTTCTCAAATAACTCATTCACCTACTTTTGGGAGAGCTTTCACTTGGTGAAGTTTCAGACCCATAGCTAATTACTCACCTACTCAAAATGAGTAAATGCGAATTATCTCTAAAAGTATTGCAGATAGCCAATTTTTCTCAAATTAATCATTCACCTACTTTTGGGAGAGCTTTCACTTGGTGAAGTTTCAGACCCATAGCTAATTACTCGTCTACTCAAAATGAGTAAATGTGAATTATCTCTAAAAGTATTGCAGATAGCCAATTTTTCTCAAATAACTCATTCACCTACTTTTGGGAGAGCTTTCACTTGGTGAAGTTTCAGACCCATAGCTAATTACTCACCTACTCAAAATGAGTAAATGCGAATTATCTCTAAAAGTATTGCAGATAGCCAATTTTTCTCAAATAAATCCTTCACCTACTTTTGGCAGAGCTTTCACTTGGTGAAGTTTCAGACCCATAGCTAATTATTCACCTACTCAAAATGAGTAAATGTGAATTATCTCTAAAAGTATTGCAGATAGCCAATTTTTCTCAAATAACTCATTCACCTACTTTTGGGAGAGCTTTCACTCTGTGAAGTTTCAGACCCATAGCTATTTATTCACCTACTCAAAATGAGTAAATGCTAATTATCTGTAAAAGTATTGCGGATACCCAATTTTTATCAAATACTCATTCATCTACTTGTGGGAGAGCTTTCACATGGTGAAGTTTCAGACCCATAGCTAATTACTCACCTACTCAAAATGAGTAAATGCGAATTATCTCTAAAAGTATTGCAGATAGCCAATTTTTCTCAAATAACTCATTCACCTACTTGTGGGAGAGCTTTCACTTGGTGAAGTTTCAGACCCATAGATAATTATTCACCTACTCAAAATGAGTAAATGTGAATTATCTCTTAATAGTATTGCAGATAGCCAATTTTTCTCAAATAACTCATTCACCTACTTTTGGAAGACCTTTCACACACGAAAATGAAAAATTGTGAATATCTCGGAAAAGGTATTTATTCTGCTTTAATGCTCGGCTGGAGATACACACCACAGCAGTGGTCTTGACAAAAATTTTTGTCTCCCCAAAAATGGTGGCCATTTTGAATTTTCAAAGTTTTTGCAAAACACAAAAATGCTTATATCTCGAAAACCGTGCTATATGGAGTAAACTCAACAAAATTTTTGACTTGCTGGGTATCTCTGCAGAGTAGCCATGCCAATTTTCAAAATATTTTTGTCTCACCAAATATAGCGGACATTTTTAATTTTTTTATTTTTTGCAAAACACAAAAATGCTTATATCTCGAAAACCGTGCTAGATAGAGCAGACTGCGCTGACTTTGGTTGCCACAACAGTATAAGGCTAGAAACGAAGCATTTTCTTAATACTTTAGCACTCACCTTTATATCCTTTTCGGGACGCTTTGTTTTTGCTATGCAAAAACATTATCTTTTTTTTTTGCGAGCGATCCTCTAGTTTTGGCCTTGTTTTGAAAACAAAATGGCCTCCATATCATATCTTTAATGTCAAATAGGGGAGGGGATATCAAAAAGCCCAAATATCTCCCTTATTATTGGTCCCAGGGGTTTGAACCGAGGAAACAACTTATTGGAAATCGTGGTCTGCAAATCTTTTGTGTCAAATTTGACCTTTGATCCCTCCTTCAAAGTCATGTGGGGTCATCATGCTAAAAGGGCTTTATATCTCCCTTATAATTGCTTCTAGGACTGTAAAATATGAAAACAACTTGTAAAAAATTATGGCCTGCGAATCTTACATCTGACAACATCTCGTGGATTCTGTATAGTTCTTACAACTGAAGTTGTTCCTAAGATTTTCCCAAATCTCAATGTTGTTGCCCATTTAGTTGTACCTGCAGGCTGGGGTTCTTGCCTGCCGAGGCTGGCTATTTTTACCCTCTTGAGTGTATCGTTATTGGGTCTGTATGTCTGTCCATCCAGATAACTCAGAAATGATATATCAGACCTGGATCATATTTTTACCTGTAAAGTGGGGGATCTAACCATGGCTCAATCCTCCTCAAAATGGTCTTGATCCAGACTTGTTTTTTTGTGATTTTTTTAGCAGTATCTGTAAGAAATGGTTTGTGTGTTCTTATCACTGCTTGTTTTGTATTTGAAACTAAAAAGAGCTGAAGTGGAGTCTGTATAAGCAGTATAAGTGAATTTAAGTTGACAATTTTCAGGTCCAAATTCACAGAAAATGCAGCATTTGTACCAGTGTTGTTGAGAAATACTCATTCATGACAGTTAAAGGATGATTTGGAGTACAATTTAAGAAATGAGTACTTTTTCCATTCAAAAGAATTGCATTTTTCAAATATTCACATGAAAATTGACACAACATTTGGCAATTTCTGTTAATTTTGAAAGAATAATTGAGAAATTTTGTTACATTATGTTTAAAAAGAGTACTATTTGAAGAGTACAGGAATTGTGAAAGATTTCTCGAGTAGAAAAAGTAGAACTCATGGCAGCTCTATTTTGTACCTTTAAAGGTAGTGCGGGTATTGATTTCACCAATGGCGTCTGCCTGGGTGGGCAGGTAGGAGGTGAGCAGGGCGGTAAACCTCAGAAACTGTAAGGTTTAGGATGTTCATACTTGGTAGGGAGGTTGGTTGGGGAATGTAGCTGTGCAACATCATGGTGTGTCCTTGATTTGACCTTTGACCTTGCTGTAGCAGTTTTACACTTTAAAATCTTATCAGGGTATATCTTGGAAACTATAAGGTGTAGAAATTTGATATGTGGTAGGGACTTTTATTATGGGGTGTCAATGTGCAGTGTCATGGTATGACCTTAATTCGATATGTAACTTTGCTATGCTGATCTTGTCCTATAAAATCTCCTCCAGGCTATAATCTTGCAAACCATAGGGTGTAGGAAGTTGATACTTGGTAGGAATATTGATTGGGGTATAGGTGTGCATCGCCATGGTGTGAGCTTGATTTAACCTTTGACCTTGCCTTCATGACCTAAGTTTTGTCTGGGCTATATCTAGGAAACCATAAAGTAGAGGAAGTAGATACTGGAACGTATGGTTGAGGGGTGTGGGTGTGTAACATTATAGGGAGTGACCATGGTATGACATTTTACTTTGGCTGTTGTACTTCTGCTGCCATATTTGAGACTTATTTCTCGTGTGACAAAAGGTATTTGGAATGCTGCAACGGATTATTATTATGTGTACTTTTACCTAATTGTACTGTCTCCTTTCACACTTACATGTCAGTTAAGCAATTATACAGCTTCATAGCTTTTAGTTTACTAATTAATGCTGTTATCTTGCTATTGATTTGCCTTATTCTATTTCACCTTTGTATACAATTTTTCTCGCTCACACATTATTTTCTACCTTTACATAACTTACACTGTCTATTTGGTAAGTCTCCTGACCTTCATACTGTTTTACTTCTTCGAGGCCTCACGGTGTTCAATGCTATTTTCCCAGGCTGTGGGACACGGACGTGTGTGATGATATTTTGTTTGTAATTGTCAATAAAAGATATGCATAACTAGAAAACCTGTACATTGTGAAGGCTTCCACTTATACAGATTCTGCTTCATATAAGTTGTCACCATAAGCATCTCTTGGTTATTTTATTATTGACTGATTTCAGCCTAAACTTCAATTGTATCAGATATCTATTCTATTTAATGATCTATTTAAAGTCATACATGACTCAGTCAATAAATCAAGTCTTTCATCTTATTCATCTTTCAACCTTTTTTTTTTTTTTTTTTTACAAAAAAACAATCTTCAGTAAATTTTTATAATTTTGTTTTCACATTTCAGGATCAGGTGATTCAGTCCTTTTTACAAATTCTCATTATCAAAGTGGTAGAATTATGCCGTATGATTTTGTACAGATTTTATATTTTTCCAGATAACTCCACTAAATTATGTAAATGAATGACTTGGTTTAAGTGGAACATTTATTTTTATGACTTTATGTGTGTTAATCATATTAATCTTATTATTTTTTTTAAATAATTGATTGTGATTGTTCTGTGTTTTTTCATCTTTCAGAATCGTGTGATAAGTCATATTTACAAATTCCAAATGGTAGGCCTCGTGCTTCTACCATAGATACAGGTAACCATAGCAACACGCATCATAACACGTAACCCCGCCACCCCACTTTTTTAATACATATACATGTTCTGACTCATTTCTTTTACATAATATTTCTACATTATTATAATTATTATGTACACATAATTCCTTGTATGACAGTTATTTAGTTATTAACATATTTTCTTGTTTATTAATTTCTTTTTTAGCAATATGGATGAAATGCCTGGCTTTTTGGTCGTTGTTTTAAGACATACAGAGATTTCAGGGACTTTCTCATCTTTTTGTACAAACAATACTCAGTTTTGTGGGCACTAAATTTGTCAGGATC
This sequence comes from Sabellastarte sp. h YS-2021, assembly GCA_964017235.1. Classification (NCBI taxonomy): domain Eukaryota; kingdom Metazoa; phylum Annelida; class Polychaeta; order Sabellida; family Sabellidae; genus Sabellastarte; species Sabellastarte sp. h YS-2021. The sequence goes on from OZ024938.1 coordinate 62,783,670, forward strand.
AAATTTAAGTTTGAGGTTCAAACTGTTAGAGAAAGTTTGCCCGATTATAAAGATGTTGTTCTCTATTTTACGAACAAAATAAAAATTTTTTGTCAAGTTTGGATCAATTTTTAATTTTGTCCCTTTAGGTTTTTTCTGAAACAATAATTGTATCCACCAAATAGCATCCGGTGGATACTATGGATTTCTCTTCATTACGCTGCCTCCGCCACCACCGCAGTGTGTAGAGAGATTTCACTGTTACCGCTCTAACGACAAAAGTATTTTAGCTAGCCTTCTCAAATTTGCAGGATATATTCATAGCCATAAAATCTTGCCTGGGAGTATTTTTGGCCTCATTTTGAAAAACAAGATGGCCGCCACGGGCGTTTTTTTAACTTTCAGCAAGTAATTTTGTAGGCCCTCTAGAGCAAAGGGTATTATAGCTAGAGATCGCAAATTTGCAGGATATGTTCATCAGTACAAAATCTTGACTGGGAGTATTTTTGGCCTCATTTTGAAAAACAAGATGGCCGCCATGGGCATTTCAAGATGGCCGCTACGGGCATTTCAGTCATGAAAAGTGCTTATATCATCTTTATTATGGATCCTAGAGGCTTATTATTATCTTGGATGTGGTCAGATTTGACCTTGGACCCCTCCTTCAAGGTCAAACGAGGACACCCAAACTTAAAAGTGCTTATAACTTGCTTATTATTGGTCCAAGAAGCTTTCAATGTGAAACCAACTTATAGGAAATCATGGGCTGGGAATGTTACGGGGTGGTCAGATTTTACCTTGGGCTCTTCGTTCAAGGTCAAATGAGCATAGCCAAACTTAAAAGTGCTTATAACTCGCTTATTATTGGTCGTAGGGGTTTGGGATGGTAAACCAACCTATACGAAATCATGGGCTGGGAATCTTGTGGTCGGATTTGACCTTGGGCCCCTCCTTCAAGGTCAAACTAGGATAACCAAACCTACAAATGCTTATAACTCGCTTATTATTGGTCCTAAAGTTTTGCAATGTGAAACCAACTTATAGGAAATCAAGGGGTTGGGAATCTTTTGATGTGGTCAAATTTGACCTTGGTCCCCTTCTTCAAGGTCAAACGAGGATACCCAAACTTATAGGAAATCATGGGCTGGGAATGTTACGGGGTGGTCAGATTTTACCTTGGGCTCTTTGTTCAAGGTCAAATGAGCATAGCCAAACTTAAAAGTGCTTATAACTTGCTTATTATTGGTTGTACAGGTTTGGGATGGTAAACCAACTTATAGGAAATCATGGGCTGGGAATCTTCTGGTGTGGTCAGATTTGACCTTGGACCCCTCCTTCCAGTTTAAACAAGGATAGTCAAACTTAAACATGCTTATAGCTTGCTTATTATTGGTCCAAGAGGTTTACAATGTGAAACCTACCTGTAGTAAATCATGGGCTACAAATCTTTTGATGTGGTCAGATTTGACCTTGGACTCCTCCTTTCAGTTCAAACGACGATAGCAAAGTCTTAAAGTGCTTATAAATTGCTTTTTCTTGGTCCTAGAGGTTTGTAATGTGAAACCATCCTATAGGAAATTATGGGCTAGGAATCTTTTTATGTGATCAGATTTGACCCCCCCCCCCCCTTCAAGGTCAAATGAGAATAGCCAAAATTAAAAGTGCTAATAACTTATTCTTGTTCCTAGAGGTTTGCAATGTCATACCAACCTATAGGAAGTCATGGGCTAAGAATCTTTTGATGTGGTCAGATTTCACCTTGGGCTTCTCCTTCAAGGTTAAGTGATGGTTGATTGGCTTTGGTGAGTTTTCTTTCTGGTGGATACAATTTGCATTGGTTCTCTGATGCGCTAGGTCTAGTTTAATACATGATTTTATCTCTCTCATTGGTAATTCTATTTTGTGCAACACATAGTCCAAAAGGATGTTGAAATCTAGTATTAAATATATACAGATGTAATTTTTAAATAAAATAAAAGCACATAAAAGCCAGGTTTGCTTACATTTTCGCAAACATATTTTCTTATTATAATAATTATCTTGCCATTTCTGTCTGTATTAACGTCTCTCTACTCTCTGCTTTGACTGTGTACATATCTCTCACAAAATGGATGAGAATTTCTCCCAATTTCCTTCCTGTAAAAGTTACATAATTAATCACAGCGTATCAGATTTTAACCGATTTATCACACCTTATTTAACTATGATATAATGGATTGAACTCTAATAACTTTTAACCATTAGATTAAATGCACTAACAGACCAACAATAATGTGATACAAAAAGATATACATGGAAGTTTTTACTCAATTCTGATTTTAGCAATTTTACCAATGACATTGTACAATGATAATTCATTCCCTCTGAGATTATGTAATCTGTATTTAAGTCTCTTCAGTTAAAACTGACTATTGGTAAAAACTTGTTCCAATAAATTAAAAAAAAAATGAAAGCTTGTGAAATTCCCCTCGCAGATGGAATTTCCACTTATATCTATTCATACACAACAAATTATATTTTGGTTTCTACTAACGGACTACATGTTGTGTTGAAACTTTCATGTAAACTCTCTAATTAAATATTGTCAGTAAATATATCAAATGCAAATTCAAAATTGAAAAAAAGAAAATAGCATTCTGTATCACCATTCAGTTGTTAAATCATTACACTGTTGTTTGAATAATGACTGATAAACCCCCTCCAAAAGCTTTAAATAGGGAAAACTAAGTTTGTGGGATGTATAGAGTAAGAAATCTAAAATTCACCACATATCTGAAATTCGCCACATGTCAAGATACTAATAAAATAAATGAATTGTAGTGAGATTTGTTGACTGTATAGTAAATTAAGGCTTTTTGAACTGAAAAATACCAATTTCTAGACAAAAACATCATTTTCTTCATGAAATTAACTAAGGTTTTAGAGGTGGCGAATTTTAGATTCCTGGCGAATTTTAGATTTCTTACTCTATGTGGCCCAATGATATTGTGGTAATTTGCCATGTTATTTTTGTGTCATATCAAGTATTTATGACAACAAAATGTTGAGTTACTCCCATTTTGACAACAGAATAAAGGAGTAGAAAAATAAATCTTATGAGCCTATTCTGTGAGTGTGGTGTACAATAGGTTTATGATTTGAAGTAATCAAAAAATGCACGATCCAGGGGTATGGTTTACGATAGGTTTTTCATGTGTTCCTGATATATAAGATACTTTATGATTGCTCGCCTATTAATATTGTCTTTGCCTTAAAAAGTCTTCTCATAGGTTTGCAATTGTTTCCCGACCTATCTGAGCCAATTCTCTTACAACCCTTAAAGAGTGATTTAAGATGAATAAGATAGGTTTACAATTTAAGATGGAAAAGATTACTGTGCAACTGTAAGGTAGGTTTAAGATTGCTGTAAGATAAAATGAATGACCTTTCAATGAGTTTACGATGCCATAAATCTGATAGGATCGGCAATGGTTTGCGATAGTTTCAATGCAGCTTGAAATTCTCGTAAACTGTTCCTGATGGACTCCCACGTGCTATAATCGTAAACCCATCAGTTAGTACCATATTTTCCGTACACAATAGGTTTACAATGACTTTAAGATGCATATGATTCATCCCCTGATTCCTGAAAATTGACAGTCGGGAGCTGGGTTTAGGATATATCGCAGAAATGGAACGGGCCAATAAGTCTTTTTGACAAAATATGGGGGTACACCGACCATACCATTGGGTCAACATTCTATTTAGAAAAATCCCATGCAATCTAATGAAAACAGGTGTAGAGCAATCCATGCAAAGTAACCCTTTAGCAACTTGCTTAAAAATTCTTCAGCACTCTACTTAGAACAAGTCTGCAATCTGCTTAAATCTTGGACAAGACAATCTTGGTAAAACAAACCTAAAACAGTCTCTGTGAAGCAAATCTGTAAGAATATGTTGAAAATTGATCTTGAACAATTTAGGATTAGTTTTGATAACACAACAATGGATACTGTTGGAACTTATCATATACTGTTAACCTTGCTCCATTATGCACGCAGTGGGTTTATATAATTATTGTGCAAATATTATTAATTATAATTATTTTACCAGAATATATAGATGCTTTATAAGTTCGCATATATGTATTATTAAAAGTGCATGGGTAACATTTTTTTCCATTATTTGCCAAAAGATACTGCCTCCCCCTCCAAATATGGAAACATTGCATGAAATCATTTACTTGGCTATACTTTCTTTTATTTCATTTAATTCTTATAATTGTAAGAATTTTCATCAGTTATTTATTGACCTAATTATTATTATTATTAAACCTATAATTATTGGATTAATCAGCCCTGATAGTTTATTTAAAATACTTTGTTAACAATTATGAAAATGCTTGTGAAAATGCTTCTTTTTGATAAGTCTTGAGATGTAATAGATTCGTCATAATTGTTTTGTCCAGCTTGAGAACCCATCAGCAGCTAATTGTATTGCAGATAGATTGGTTTATGCTATGTTTTGATGCCGTCTTTAAATACTGAAAGATTTCCTCAATATTTGCTAAAGTCAACAGATCATTAAAGATAACACATCTTCATAAAAATGTCAAAGTGATGTGTTTTTGTTTTTTTTATTTTTCTTTTTTGGGGGGGGGGGGGGGGGGGGGGGGGGGGGGAGAATCTACATTTCCTATGTAGTCTGACAGCAGACTATCTCTTTGATCAATTACCATTGGAAAAACAGCTGGATTAATGACATAATAAAGGGCTATTGCTTCATGAAGTGAAAGCTTTGGCTTAAATTTGCAGGGGGCTCACCTTCAATCTCTGAGGTCGCAGGTTTGTATCTCAGCCCGGGCACTTCATGTTGGAAAGTTGGTAGTTACTTGCCGATAACCAGTGGTTTACAGTGCAGAATCTTGACCAACTAGTATGCACTGGTTCCTCCACCCAGAAACTACCCATCGTAAAATGACCCTCGCTGTTGAACATGATACAAAAAAAATAAATAAATAAAAATATATAAATGAATCTAAATCTAAATTCATTGGACTAAATTTGGTGCCAGATCATTTCCTGCTGTGGCTTCAGGGCTGTGGAACCAATGGCCAGGAAACATAAGAACTCTTCAAAGTGTTGCTTGTTTCAAAAACTATTGAAACCATTTTTATCCCACAGCCTTAAAAATGTATAATTATGTGAATCTGTTGGTCATATTTCAACATAAACCTTTATATGTCATTCATGTATGACGATATCTTCACCTAGTTTGGATGGAATGTTATGGCTATGAAAGGATGTCTGTTAAAACTTTTGGCCTCATTTTGAAATAGGAAATGGCTACCATAGCCATTGGTTAAAAATTATTAAGATGTTCTAAAACTTAAAATATTGCAGCTAGCTTCTTCAGGATTTGCACAAAATGTATGGCAGAAAACATTGCATAAGAGTAATTTTGAAAAGGAAATGGCTGCCACATATCTTTAAGGTTGAGTAAGCGCCATCATATTAAAAAGGCCTTATATCTTCCTTAAAACTTCCTTAACATTGGTCGTCGGGGTTCAGAATGTGAAAACAACTCATAGGAAATCATAGCCTGTGAATGTTTTCTAAGTGTTGAAGTTTACCTTTGACCCCTTCTGCAAGGTTGGGTTATCATACTAATAAGGCCATACATCTCCCTTAGTATTGGTTCAGGGGCTTCAAAATGTCCAAACAACTTATATCAAATTATCTTTGACCCCTGTTTCAAGATTGAGTTGGGTCATTATACTAAAAAGACATTATATCTCCCTTGTTATTGGTCTTTAGGCTTCGAAATCATGCTTCAAATCTTTTCCAAGGATTTAAGGTAGACTGCGATCATCATCGTGAAAAGTCCTTATATCTGCCTTATTATTGGTCCTAGGGATTTTGGATATAAAAACAACTTTTTGCAATCATTTTGAAAAACAAAATTGCCATTAGCTTATTTCAGTGAAAAATTGCTATAAATATTACAGTTCAGTATGATTAAGTGTAAGTGACCCATGTTTCAAGTTCACAGTTCTTCCACTTTCTCTGAATACCCAGCTGGAGATAACCATCGTGCCAGTGATCTTGTTTATTATATAAAATTAATAACCTAGTGTCATACAATCTATATACCCCAAATACTGCAATAAATGTCCAAAATATTCTATTTAAGTGTCAACCTCCCATCCTGTTTACCAGCCTGTTGGAATTTAAAGTGATCTATACTTTAAAAGAAAAAGCAGATCATTAATATTACTACAACTTTCCATTTCCTGGATTGAAATACTGCAGTCGTTACTCGCTGTAGAAGTTTAATACATTGGTCTATGCAGTGTATGTCAGGGCTTGGACAGTTATGGTTTCACTTTTACTCTCTCTTCAACACTTCGTCTTGTTTCACCAGCAAAATATACAAAAATAGTTCATTTTCCTTCAAAATGTGTCAGAAATTAACTTAATATATATTATCTGAAGGTAAATATGAATAAAAACATAGAACTTGATTTGGGCATTCCTTAACTTAATATATATTATCTGAAGGTAAATATGAATAAAAACATAGAACTTGATTTGGGCATTCCTGTTAGCCCTAATTTAACTATATTTTGTTTATGATTATGTTTGTATTTAACTAAAACAGAAAATCTTTTGTATATTAAATGTATATTAAATATACCATACAATTATATTGAAATATTTTTTCAGGAATGAGTGGTGGTTCTTGTGTCACTTTTCTTGTCTACTTTGAAGCATCTTGTTCATTATATGATGTATTTGTATCCATGACAACCGTTGTATTTGTGTCATTTGTGGTTTGGTATATGTTTTTACACTGACTGCTGCTAATGCCACCAGGACCTGTGTCTTTTGTTTGTAACTCTTTTCTTGAATTTTTCACAAACCACAAAAAAAAAAACAGGGCTAAAGTGCAGCTCCATCTGAGTGGACCAGAATACTACCCTTAGTCCAGTCACAAGGAACCATAGTTACTTACTGAAACAAACCTAATACTCATCTTTTCAGACTTACCAGTTCACCCCACCATCACTGTCTCTGCAAACTACCAAGGCAATTTTGAGGTCTTCAGTAGCCTAGTGGGTCAGCAGGTTTGGCATCTAATCACAGACAGTCACTTCTGTGTGGGTTCAACTCCCAACAAGTAACAATGCGGAGGACCTAAACCAGTATGACCCTGGCTGGTGAACAGGATGTAAAAACCCAATTTTGACTTTGACCAAGGCAGTTGTACTGAAATCCATTCAGAAAAGGGATGACTGGAATGACCAAATTGCACTTATATCCCTACGCTCTATGTTCATAATATATAAGTCATATGTCTGCCTTATATGAGAGTAGAACATACTAAAACACAGCTTCTGTTAATTTTATTGGTATTTTTGCCAAGACTATTATAACTGGACAATGACTTGTATATTTTACCAGGCCATAGCACCATACAGAAAAACTAGCACCATATTCTGAGAACCCTTAAACATTTTTAACAACATTTGTTTTTGTTAAGAATCAAAGGAGAAGAATACTATACAGTTATGCTTGTATTTTCAGGTGTAAATGACATAAAGTGGTAAGAAAAACAAATCAATCAGCGAAGCACTAATTATGTGGCATCTTCTTTATAAGCACCAGAAATCTATACCCCTCTGCTTTACACCTTTACTATAACTGCTATATAATTGTTCATATATATTGTAAATGTAAAATTAAATTATACCATAATGTGAAAAAAGATACGTAAACCCTGTAATATTGTGAACGACGGAGTCAGCATTGCTCTCAGCCTCTCATGTTTGTGGTTGTGAGTTTGAAGACATCATAGGGTAACATGTGAGATTCAAGGGCCTGTCCAAATATGGTCATAACCATTAAATTGGATGTAAAGCTTGACCTTGTACAAAAACCAGAGAATACTATAACATCAGTAGGTATTTGCCCCTAATGTCTGTTTTGCAAAGTATGGCTACAGCTGTACCCATTCACAAAATACAGTAGACCTCTATTACCCAAGTCTTCATGAGTAAACGTTTTTTTTACAAGAAAATTTCATTGATTCCCAATTTTCAAGATATTCACTAGAATTAATTTTCACTGATGGTAAGTTTCTACATACAAAATTAATAAAGATTGAAAATTTCACTAGGAATTAATTTTCACTGTCCGAGCTCATTAGCTAAAACAGATAAAATTGATACCTGGTGAAGATTTCAACTTACTAAAGTATTCCTTGTGATTTTATGCTATCTGCTATCCAATCAAAATCCCACTCTTCCATTATGTATAGATAACGGAGGTTTTACTGTTCCCACTGTAATCTGTCTGTAATTAAACCTATCAGAAGTGTATTAGGACCTATCCTACTGTGGTCTAGGCTGTAAGGCTCAAATTCTGACCTCTGTGAAGAAGGTGAATAACCTTTATGTAGCATAGTGGTTCACAATGCTTTTGTCTCACTGTTCCTCTGATAATATTAAGCTCTTATCTTTCTGATGTCACTGTAATTTGGTTAAAAATATATAATCACTTAATAATATTAATTGAGAAAGGCCCTTGAGGATGAGGGCCCGGTTTCACAAAGCTTCCTTTGGAAAATACCTCCTTAAGTAAATTAAGCTCAATTTCTTTCCTTTTTGCAGGCCTCCATAATCTTAAATTTCACAAAGCCTCCTTTAACTTTTCTTACCAACAGTATTTCTTGATACTTCAGAGAGGGAGCAGAATTATTAAACATTCTTTGCATAATATTTCCTTAAATTAAAAATAGTGGCTTTGCTTCCCTAAAATTTAAGGGAGTTCCTTGAAATTTTAAGATCTCCTTTAAGGAAGGAGGCTGTTTGAAACTCATTTTTATTAAAGGAGGGAGAAATTCAAAGAAAACCTTAAATTTACGGTGTATTGTATTTATACTCGGCGCAATATCTCCGTACACTACAGCACTCAAAGAGCTATATGACCCATCCGACTGTACAAGTTCAGTCCAACTCTCAAATTACTGACATTCCCCTTAGTGAAAGACAGGCTTTTAAGGATGACCATTTATGAATGTCCTTGAGGTTCTTTAACTGTATTCTGTTTCTAATATTCTTACACACAGACTGATTCCTGCAGAAATCACTCCTCCCTCATGACAATTGGCTTGCAACATATAATCATTTGTGCATAACTTGATTTAAATTTACCACGTAAAAAATAACATAGTGTTAAAGCTTTTCTCATTTGTGACAAATCATTGAACATTTTAGTCCCAAATTACTAATCCGCATCATGTTTCATAGGTATTACATAATTTGGTGATGGGTTAATAGTAAAACAGCTCAATTGAGCAATTGAAATCTTAACAACCAGTTGTCATTATCAATCTTTTGGGGTGTGCAATAAATCTGTCAGTATGATAGTCTATGTAGTAATTGTATCCACCGGATAGCATCCGCCACCACCGCCGCAGTGTGTAGAGAGATTTCACCATTACCACTCTAATGAAAAAAAAATATTATAGCTAGCTTTCTCAAATTTGCAGGATGTATTCATAACCATAAAATCTTGCCTGGGAATATTTTTGGCGTCATTCTAAAAGACAAGATGGCCGCCACGGGCGTATTTTCGACTTTCAGCAAGGACTTTTGTTGGCCCTCTAGAGCATAGGGTATCATAGGTAGAGATCTTAAATTTGCAGGATAATGTTCCTCATTACAAAATCTTGCCTGGGAATATTTTTGGCCTCATTTTGAAAAATAAGATGGCCGCCATGGGTGTTTCTTGGTCAGCCATGAAAAGTGCTTATAACTCCCTTATTATTGGTCGTACAGGTTTGGGATGGTAAGCAACTTATAGGAAATCATGGGCTGGGAATCCTCTGGTGTGGTCAAATTTGACCTTGGACCCCTCCTTCAAGGTCAAACGATAGCCAAACTTAAAAGTGCTTATAACTTGCTTATTATTGGTCCTAGAGGTTTGGTATAGTAAACCAACCTTTAGGAAATTATGGGCTGGGAATATTTTGGTGTGGTCGGATTTGACCTTGGACCCCTCCTTCAAGGTCAAACAAGTATAGCCAAACTTAAAAGTGCTTATAACTCGCGTATTATTGGTTCTAGAGGTTTGGGATGGTAAACCAACCTATAGGAAATCGTGGGGTGGGAATCTTTTGATGTGGTCAGATTTGACCTTGGACCCCTCCTTCAAGGTCAAACGAGGATAGCCTAAGCCAAACTTAAAAGTGCTTATAAATTGCTTTTTCTTGGTCCTAGAGGTTTGTAATGTGAAACCATCCTATAGGAAATCATGGGCTAGGAATCTTTTGATGTAATCAGATTTGACCTTTGGCCCCTCCTTCAAGGTCAAATGAGGATAGCCAAAATGAAAAGTGCTTATAACTCGCTTATTATTGGTCCTAGAGGTTTGGCATGGTAAACCAACCTATAGAAAATTATGGGCTGGGAATTTTTTGGTGTGGTCAGATTTGACCTTGGACCCCTCCTTCAAGGTCAAACAAGGATAGCCAAACTTTAAAGTGCTTATAAATTCCTTTTTCTTGGTCCTAGAGGTTTGGTATGGTAAACCAACCTATAGGAAATCATGGACTGGGAATTTTTTGGTGTGGTTGGATTTGACCTTGGGCTCCTCCTTCAAGGTCAAACAAGGATATCCAAACTTAAAAGTGCTTATAACTTACTAACTCCTCCTTCAAGGTTAAGCAATAGTTGATAGGCTTTGGTGAGTTTTCTTTCTGGTGGATACAATTTACATCAGTTCTCCGATGCGCTAGGTCTAGGTGTTTTTGTGATAACATCACAATCTCTGATAATGTCAAGAACAATAAAAAGAAATTTGTATATTCTTACATACAAATCCGTTTAGTTGTTATGGCGACCCTTTCAAACTGATGTATATTTTTCTTTACCAAGAGCATAAGGCTAATATGTTACTGTTTGTTACCGAGATGGTTCAAATAGTACTGAACCGATTGTGATAAAATTTTACAGCATATGTAAATTTAGAACATAGAAACACCTGATACAATTAAATTGGTGAGAAATGGGGTGAAAGAATTGAGATATAGTTAAAGGCTGTCTACTGTAACATAAAGCAAACAGAAAATAATTGTCTGGTTGAAAAGATAACAATTAAACAAAACTTCTAACTCCCAGTGAAACATAAGGTAATAAAGGTATAGTTAAAAATAGGGGTAGTCATTTTTAAAGTTCATAACTTGACCAACCACTAAACCTAAATGAAATACTCCATACTATTGTAGAAGTTACCATTTCGACAGGAAGCCTCCCAGAATTCAAGTTTGTCCAAGTCCCCTGTCTTAACTATAAAGTTTATAACTCTCACAGAGTCTTCTAGTTATTATGTAGCTCTCTTCTGGAACACTCTCTAAATATAAAAGCTAGTTGTTTAGTAACATCTGGGAGTATCTTTGACATCCACCTCTCCTCTTCTGTATATTCCCTCTCACACACTCACAATCCTGGATTATTGACCTAGTATTACCCTTGACTTTGACCTTTGCCCAGCCTTTCATTAATTTAGCTCACTGAGTTCCATATGTAGAGAAGGTATTGTCCCTGCAAAGCAGTAGATTAGATTAGATTACACAGTACATTTCAGTGAAAAAGGACTTTCCAATAATCTTGTGTTAGGTACAACTTCTACATGCTGACCACCATAGTCATCCTCTGACTGGCGGGCTCTTACTTACTCATGGCCTCTGCCTGGTTTTGCACTGTCCCTTTTTGGATCTTTGTCAATTTTGTGTTATATAAATGTTTCTATTCTCCTTATTATTATTATAACAAAGCCCAAAGTGAAGTGGTCAAAGAGCATATAAATTCATTCAATCTGCAAGATATCAGAGGAAACGTCTGACTCAGTCACTGTGATATAGATGCACTTCTACTCAAGGGGGAATGCAAAGTATGAGAATTTTACTTATTAAGGGAGTCTAAATGTAATTGGCTGGCTTTATATTGAATCTTTTTCCTGGCATTGTATTTCATCTGTTCTTAGCAAGTTTGACGACAGGAAGATTATTGTTTATACTTAAGGTAACACTCAAATTCTTCAAGCCTAGCTGCTGATTGCATAGACCTAGTGCCTCTATACAAAGCTCTACTCAAATGGATCAGACACAATAGGCCTCACATAAATATGAACAGCAAGTATCACAATGCGATGATGGTAATGTGTACTTTTCCTCTACTCTTTAGTTATATATGTGATTAAGTGTTTATTTACTGCTGAGGCTGTATCTGCTGATTTCACATATTCATTATCTGAAGCATTCCTATTTTACTCTGAGTGATATATTCTGCTTTTCTTGCTTTCATCCTTGCCACTTGCTTTAAACTACTTCTTGAGCTCGACACAAAACTTCAGAAACAAGAAATCCATTCCATGTTACAGCAATTATTAATTATCACGATAATATGGTCAAACTCCTGCCCCTACTGCACTAGAATTATAGCTTACCATCTGGGACTAAGTCCCGTCCTCGAGTGGCCACTTTGCTCTCAATTCTGTGGTTATGGATTAATATCTGAGCAAGAATTTCTTGTTTTAAACAGAACAACTGACATTTCAGTTCTATTAAAGTTTCTCAGAACACCCAATGGTAGTCTCACAGTTCTCAGTTCTTCATTTAATTTTGAACTAACTTCACCAAAAATGCTTTTCATCTGTATTCTCTTGTAATAAATTTGAAAAATAAATTTAATTTTTACTTGCTAAAATGTTTTTTTTTCTTTGCCAATTCTGCCAACCAGAAATATATATTTTTTGCCACTAAGATGTAACACTTTGGAGGCAGATTGCAGGATTATTCAAACTTGAGTTTTTTTATTTTAAAAATTATTTCTAACTTTAAGTGGTGAACTTATTAGTATAACTACTACATTTATTGATGCTCCTTGCTTATGTTTTTAACTTGAATCATTATTTAAATTTTCTGTAATATTCATGAATTTTTGCAATGTATGTTTCTTTATGTTGTGTGCTATTATGTGGATGGTAAATATTGTGGAATTTTCACTGAAAAGAAAATAATATCTGTTCTTATTTAACCCAAAGTGTAATTTTATGAAATGAATATAATTGTCATTTTTTCATTAAAAACACAATACATTTTCATTAACCATATCAATAATCTTTTCATTTCAGGTTGTCTAAATATCAGGTCTAATGGATATTTATTGATGTGTACATGTTAATATGTTTTATATTTTTAGATCCAGAAATGTGCAATGCACACTGTATGAAAATCACCATAATAGAAACTCCCATGTTTTCAGTTTGAATTTATGGATTACAGTGATGTCAAATTTCTGATTTTTGTTACAGTTTTAGACTGTTGTACAAGCCTTCACAAGTTTTAATTGAATTGTGTTTCTTTTTCTGTAACTTTTGAAGGGGTGGCCAGACTGACCATTTTTCAAATACTGTGGCACATTTCATATGTGATAAAACTCTCCGACATGTTATAATCTCTTGATTCTTAACTGTATATAAAAGCTCTTTCAAACGTCTAAAGCTATTGTGTTTTTTTATTTTCATCCACTCAATACCTGAACCGATCGGACGCCTTCTTGCCATGTGATGCTGAATCTGTTGAATCAATGTCTTTACACCTGCTACCACTCACCTGACTTGATGACAATGACGTCCACTCATCTTTGATGACCTACCTATAATATACCTGTGATAACACACCTCGAATGATGACAATAATTACATCCATTCACCTATGTTGGCATATAACTATAAAAATATTTACTAATTCTGATTACACCTGAAAATATTGATGTTATTTTAAACCCAATCACTCATGATGACAACCCTGAAACTTACCTATTCCACCCACCTGTGATGGTTTACCTGAATTGTTGACAAATGTGAATCAAAACACCTGTTCATCTGTGACAATGTACATCCATTGTTGACGTGTATGTACATCATCGAATTCCCATGGTTACTACCTTTTCATCACCTGAATACTCTTCACCCGTGTTTACAATAACAGCCACAGGAAACCATTTGAAACAGAACTTGCTCAATCAAGCATCTAGTGACTCAGAGTTGGCCCGTTACCGTGCCAACAAGCTCTCCAATAGCCTCTCAAACATTGCGAATGATGTCTTGTTTAAAAAGTCTCAGGAAAAAGACAATGTTCACACCGCCTCCAAACAAGGCATATTTCTGCCCATGCAGAACATGAAGCACAATGTCACGGAAAAAGTTGCACAGGTGCGTCCTAATTCTATCTTATTTAATTATTTATTTTTTCGTATAAAATTGTGCTTTAGGCACATACAAAAAGGCATATTTATATCCCCAGACGAAAGTCGGGGATATATTGGATTCATGTCCGTTGCACCTGCGTCACCGTAGAAATTTCCTTGTGTATGTGATAACTCAAAAACGGATCAGTATTTTTTTTCAAACTTGGTACACATGTTAAGGGTGTCCAAAGGAAGATCCCTATTTTAAGGTGACCTTAAACTCCCGATAATAAAGAACTTATGGCCACCTTAAGGTCAGAAATCTGACTTTTGGCCACTTAGAGCCCTCTAGGTCACAAACATTGAGGCTAATCTGGCTAAAATAATACCTGCAAACACGTTAATATATTCTTAATACATGTGCCGAAAATCAAGACTTTATGTTGAGGATAAAATTGTGTTTGAGGCCCATAAAGACCCCACTTAGGGATTTTTTCTTACATGTTTCACATATTTTGCCCTATAATTTGGAAGTGGTAATTCTGATGAGTCTCAAACTGCACTTGATGTAACTCTTATATGTAATCCTTGTCTGTGAAAAATTTAAAGGCTGTAGGATTACCTGTTAGGCCGACTTGACATCTCAAAATTGCCCACAGAGACCCAATTTATGGACTTTTTGCCACTTCAAGCACCGTAGCTTTCAAACTATGTCTCTCATCTAAGTGAAATATCATCTGGAAATATATCAATATTTTTTCTTATGTGTGCACCAAAATTTATACCTTTTATAGACATTCAACCTGTGTATGAGGACCATAAACACCCACCCGAGTTACCCTTTTAAGACATTTTTTCACATATTTTGCTCTGTAACTTGGAAATGGTAAGTCTGAGAAGTTTCAAACTATATTAGATATAAATTCTAAGTGTAATCTTTGTATGTGACAGATTTTAAGTCTAAAGCTTCAATTTGAAGGTCAGATTGAGGTCTCTAAAAGGCCCACAGAGACACAATATTTGGACTTTTTGCCACTTTTAAGCCCTGTGTCTGTTAAACTATGTAACTGATAGAGCTGAAATCCCATCTGGGAATATATTATTATGTTCTTTTTACATGTGCGAAAAATAAAGGCTTTCAGTAGACATTTAACCTGTGTATGAGGACCATAAACACCCAACCGATTGACCCTTTTTAGACATTTTCCACATATTTTGCCCTGTAACTTGGAAATGGTAAGTCTGAGAAGTAAGTCTCTCATCTAAGTGAAATATCATCTGGAAATATATCAATATTTTTTCTTATATGTGCACCAAAATTTAGGCCTTTTAGACATTTAACCTGTGTATGAGGACCATAAACACCCACCCGAGTTACCCTTTTAAGACATTTTTCACATATTTTGCCCTGTAACTTGGAAATGGTAAGTCTGAGAAGTTTCAAACTGTATTAGATATACATTCTATGTATAATCTTTGATTTTGAAAAATTTTAAGTCTGAAGCTTTAATTTGAAGGCCACATTGAGGTCTCTAAAAGGCCCACAGAGACCCAATATTTGGACTTTTTGCCAATTTTAAGCCCTGTGACTGTTAAACTATGTAACTGATAGAGCTGAAATCCCATCTGGGAATATATTATTATGTTCTTTTCACATGTGCCAAAAATCAAGGCTTTTAGTAGACATTTAACCTGTGTATGAGGACCATAGACACTCGCCCAAGTGACCTTTTTTGACATTTCTTTTCTGTATTTTGCCCTCAAATTTGGAAATTTTAATTTTAAGTCTCAAACTATATTATATATAATTTTTGTGTGTTATATAGTTGGACTTTAGAATTAGAATTAAATTGGGTCTCTGTGGGCATTTTAGAAATCGTTAAAGTGACCTTAGCAATTAAACTACTGAGTTGAAACTTTTTGGACATTGTGCCACTTTAAAGCCCTGTAACTGTCGAGCTATTGTGGCTCATACAGCTGAAATCTTTGAATTGACAAGTCTTAAACTGTATTATATATAATTTTTGTTTGTTATGTATGTTCCCCAAAAAGTTTCAGCTCTGTAGTTTAATTGCTAAGGTCTCTTTAACAATTGTAAAATGTCCACAGAAACCCAATTTATGGATATTATGCCACTTTAAAGCCCAGTAACTGTCAAACTATGTGGGTTATAGAGCTGAAATCTTTGAATTTTTCAAAGGAAGTGCCTGTCTATTTAAATTTTTAATATGAATGATGTTATGGCTATCTTAGGCTTTTAAGTACTTATTTTTGTGTTTTTATCACTCTGCTTGCTGAGTTTTTAACTTTTTAAAATGAAACTGGTTAAACATATTAAAGTAGGCAAAATGGGCACTGTTATTATTAATAATGAAATTGTAGCCTTACGTAGTAAAAATAGGGGATTTTTAATCCTTAACTAGCCCAGTATTATTCAACTTGCCTCGGTTAATTTTGACACAGCTCCTGCAGTTATGAACTTATTTCAGTTGATAATCACACATTTATAATTCTCAGTTATTATTATTAATCTGTTCTTGTGGTTTAATAATTAAGCGGTCCGTCAGGGATGCTTATTTGTTTTCATGTAAGTTCAACTGATCACTGCTACCGCCAGATTATGGTCTTTCTTGAATAACTTCTTGGGCTTTCAAATTTTTCTTTCCTTCTTATCTTTCTTTAAAACTATAGAGGCGGGAAAAATTTTTGGGATACTTTGCGGAGACCTTAAGCTTTACTTAAGGTAACCTTAAGCATTTTTCAAAAACAACCCGTCATCATGTTTCAGAAAAAAACCACACACACCTGTGCTATAAAATTTATCAGGTACATTCTAGACCTATATCCGCAGGTCGGAAAGGATTTTGTGATCAATCGGACCATAGATGCCTGAATGGGAGGCGTTTTATTTTCGTAAATTTTTTAAAAATGGGTACATGGTCTGTATCTCAAAAACGGTCAGGATTTCGGCATTTTGTTGGAATAACTTATTCAGCTACTTTTTGATAATCCTTCACATGCCGAAATTTTAGCCCTGTATCTGTAATTATCTTAAGGTCACCTTAATGTCCAAAAAAGGGGGTTTTAGTCCTCCAGTTCACTTAGTTTTTCACTTTTTTCAACCAAACTATATTTAAGTACGCATATTTATCAATATTTACCAAAGGATTATCCTGACTGTATGGTGACCCTAAACTGTTAATATAATTGGAGCTGTGCCCCCCCCCCCCCTCCCAAAGTCATAAAATTTGGAATAAAGCCGTCTGGCCCCTTTCTTTTTACATATCTAACGTATATTGATATTGAAGTAGATCAAAAGAAGACTCTTACTACCTTATGATTTAAATAATAATGATGATATGGCCATCTTAAACTTAAAATGTAGGGGTTTTCAGCCCTAAGGTCAGTTAATGTTTACATTTTTAAAATTAAACTTGGCACATTTATAAAGGTTGGCAGAAAGGGACATTCTCATTGTATGGTCACCTTAAAGTCGCAATATGAATGAAGTTATGGTCACCTTACAGTGAAAAAAAGGAAGTTTTCAGCCTCCAGCTATCTTATTGTTCAACTGACCTCAGCTAGACTTTATGCACTTATAAAGGGTGACAAAGGAACATTCTTATTTTATGGTCACCTTAAAGTCCCAATATGAATGAAGTTATGGCCGCCTTGCAGTGAAATTATAGAGTAATTTACTCTCAAGCTATCGTATTGTTTAGCTGACCTCAGTTAAATTTTGCAAACTCATTAAAGATGAAAATAGGGACATTCTTATTTTCTTTCCACCTTGGGAGTTCCAATACAAATACAGTCATGGCTACCTTGAAGTAAACATGAGGGTTTTCAGCTCCCAACCGACTTACTTTTCAATGACATAAACTATCATTTAACAACAATGAAATACATGTACAATAATAATTTATATCCATGGTTTAGAATGGATCTATAAGAACAGTTTTACATCTGGGAAAAATTTCACGTTACGTTGGTACATTTTTTATATATTTGTCATTTTTATGTCAGCTGACATTATGGAATCACTCTGCGGCGTCTGCGTCTGCATCCGCGTAAACATCTTCTCCAAAACCACAAGGCCCAGAGACATGCTGTTACTTTTAAAAGATACCTTATCTATCAAGGATGATAAATCATAAAATTCATGTAGATCTGTCTGTTCGTCTGTTCTCCAGAGCCGTTAGAAGCGAGGTACCCCCACCCAGAGTGTGAAAATTTCAACACTTTATCACAATTTTCTCATTGACCTTTGAAGGGCTTTCTCTCTTAATTTGCATATATGTACTAGGCCACAGGTAGATTCCTTTGTGTCAGTATAAGACCTGGATCTTTCTTAATTATTTTTTTATGAATTTTTTTAATAATTTTTAATGTATTAAAATTGATAAAATTATGCACTAAATCACTTATAACTTGAAAAGTATTGCATTTAGAGCATTTTGCTTAAATATGTTATTCAGCTACTTTTTTCATAGCTACAATATGGTGAGTAACTTGGGCATCTATCCCCATAGCTAAACGAGTAATAGCTACTTTGTGACTCTTTAATAACTTCCATAAGGAGTAAAATCACTTATAACTTGAAAACTATTGCAAATACAGAATTTTGTATAAATATGTTATTCAGCTACTTTTGGGTCAGCTGTAACATAGTAAAGTTGTAGACCTGTAGCTCATGGCATAGCTGAGAAATAGCTACTTTCAGGTTCTCATCATTGAGTAAATCAGTTGTAACTTGAAAACTATTACATCTACATTATTTTGTTTGAATGTGTTTTCTACCTACTTTTTACCCCTTAATAGTTAACGTGATACTTCTGAGTATCGTTTGCAGAGCACAACTTTTGTGTCCTTTCCTTCTTTCACTTCTAGTCTGAAACTCAAAGCACACAGTCAGCTGACACAGAGCCCTTTCACGGGCACTGATTGCTTGTTGTGACTACATAAGTCATCTTCTTTTGCCCTGATGTAAAATTGGCCAAAATTTTAATCATTTTGTCCTACTTTTAAAGTCTCCCTCCTTCCAGGGGTGAGTATAACATGCTAGGTACACATTTTGAATTCATCCACAGCATAACAAATTTTACATTTCACCATTGTGTAGCAGGAACAGGATCATAAAAGTTAAGAGTCTGACCCACTTTTAGGTCATGATACAATCAACATCAACATGATTATTTCCTGATCAATCTCATTTGTTTACTGCCTCTGACTGTTCAACCAGCACAAAAGTCCTTTGTGTATAAGTCACTTACATTTCCTTTATATTTCATGCTTAAAGAATGAAGCAATCTCGTGACCTGATTTTTATGATAATACACTTTTTAATCCACCAATGCAGGAGTGCTGAATTATTATGAGAAATGAAGGAAGCAATAGGAACTTTAATGGAGCATGTGGCTTCAACTTGATTTCCATGTTGATGTCACAACAAAACTAACAAGCTTTGCCTGCTGAGGCAGCACAAACCCACCCCTGCAGATATTACTGAAAAATTACAATGACAGTACTTACGAATTTATGATACAGGTCTGGATCACCATTTTTCAGGAAGCCGAGCCACAATTAGACCCCGTCTTGATTCTTGTGTAAAAATATGACCTAGATCCGATGTATAGTTTTTGTGTTATGCACACAGACAGATAGACAAAGAGACCTGATAACATTATTACAACTGATCCATTCATCTGGAATATTCCCACCTCTGAGATCTAAGTTCAAATCCTGACCTGAGCTCAAATGGGAAAGCTGGTAGTTGCTTGGCATTGATTGATGGCTTAAAGTACGGAACCTTGACCAACTGTATGTAGTGGTTTCCCCCCCAGCTCTTCTAACTATCTGTCGCAGTTTGACTGATAAAAAGATACTAGGCATGACATTCATTCATTAATTCATAGTTTGAAAGTTCCATAATCGACAGTCTTATTTTCTTATTATTATTTGTATAAATCAGAAAATGTTAATCTAATTTAAGTTCTTCCTGTTCAAGTCAATTTGAGTCTTAAAGGAAGTGCTATCCACGAGAATCCTATTTAATTATTTTGATTGTAAAATGAGAAAAAGGTATAAGTCTGCCATCATATATAATTACCAAGATATATTGCTGAAATTCAAAGTTGTTGTTGGCATTATAAATTAAGTTGCATAGTACTTCCACTAGAATTAGGCTGTGATGAGACTGTCGTAGTTTTATCTGTAACATACTTGTGCATTGGACAGGTGTATTGATGTAATGACAAGAATGGATGACTTTCTTTATCATTTCACCATCTGTGACTATTAAGAGGGAAATATGCACATTGATTGGCTTCTAAAATCTTCATATTCATTTTTGTGAACAACTTGGCTATATTGCTGCAATAAAATTTCACGAGTGTCAAATGGGTTTGAAGTGAGGGAGCATTTTTCATTGGATTATAATAAAATTTCGTAAAAGTATCAATGTATTTTGTGAACTGCTTAAAGAAAGTCTTAGGTTTTGAATCATTACAGATTTCTAGTTTTAATTTTCGAGATAAATTTTAAAGTCTGAATAAATTGGACAGTTAAAAAGTAGACAGAACTCTAGAAATTTCAAAGACACTCTGTTAAAACAAAAACTAAAATAAGTCATCAGTCGTCTTTTATCAGATATTAAGTAGTTACCTTAAATGTTCTGTTGCAATCAACTCAACAAATTAGTGTGAAAACAGAATTCAAAAGAAGCACAATTCTATTTGAAAACAAAATTTATCATTTATTTCTATTGATGTTACTAATGGGTCTCCATAGGTTACAAAGACAGAATTCTATTTATAATGGTAGTGAAGGTTAAGCATTTAATTTAGTGTCAGACTCTTAAGATGAATTTTGAGGGACCTAATAATACTTCTACTTAATCAGGAATTCTGTGTAACTGGGTAAATCGCAATGGAAAAGCTCTACCAATCAGAATTATGCATAAAGGGTTGTATCCATATATGGATAACATAAAGTATACCACATGAAGTTATTGATGTTAAATCTGGATGGCTTTCATCCAGACAATGACTGGATATATGAGGATAATTCTGAATGTGTGGACAATAATGGAAAGGTAAGTACTAAAGCGATGTGTAATCTAATCACAATATTATAGCACTTAATCTTTGTACCAGCAGATTCCAAAGCATAGAAAAAATAAATATTATAGCTTCAAAATCAGACAGCATTGAAACAAGCATTTAACCATAGTAAGACTGGGCAAGCAACTGACGTGCTGGTCAATATAATCTTATCTATGTGTACTTTTATAGCGCCTAATCTCCATGAATTGACAGACTCTAAGGTACAACTGAACTAAAACAATGTTAATAATTATTATAGTGGAGTAATAAGGTTGAATAGCTTTGTATAATAAATACCAGTGAAATAAAGGTGACATAATCTCTGTTGAGCTTTTTTATAGGAATTAATTAGCTAATATTTTTATTCTTGATCTTATTTATTGCAGGTCCTTTCTCTGGGTGCAGATGTTCTACCCGAGTACAAACTGCAGTCTCCCAGAATCCACCGCTTCACAATCTTACACTACTCCCCCTTCAAGGCCGTCTGGGACTGGCTTATTCTTATCCTAGTCATCTACACAGCCATTGTCACCCCATACGTGGCTGCTTTCCTACTCAACGAGAACGATAACCACAGGGTCAAGGACAAAGGTCGTTACACCGACCCCCTCACTATTATAGACTTAATTGTGGACGTGATGTTTATAATTGACATCCTCATAAACTTCCGCACAACTTATGTGAATAAAAACGATGAGGTCGTGAGTCATCCGGGGAAGATCGCAGTCCATTACTTCAAAGGCTGGTTTCTGATTGATGTGGTGGCAGCAATACCATTCGATCTGCTCCTGTTTGGGTCAGAAACAGATGAGGTAGGATATTGGTCAAAATACATTCAGTTAATTGAATGGTAACAGGCAAGAAAGCATGGATTGCTAATTGATGTGGTGGTGACACCATTCAATCTGCTGTTGTTTGAATCAGAAGCAGATGAGGCAGTATGGTTGTTATATTGCATAAAATACTTGTCATCCAGCTTTTAAGATATCATTTGCTAAATTTAATTTCTGGTTGATGTTTTGCCTTAGCATCATATTTATTTACATAAAGAACATGTCATCCAGTAATACTGGGCAACATAATGTTTGCTACTGGTCACAATAATGAGTGGTGAGACAGTCTACTTAAAGATTGCTGCACTTTGCCAGTGCACCATGTGGCAGATACTTATAAATTTTGTGTCGTTGACCAATTGTTAGTCACCACAAGCAAACTTTGAAATTATTTAGATTGTGCAGTGATTTAAATTACAGTTAAATTAACCATATTATGGTATCATCACTTTCATTGTATTGATGTTTGGTTCTGAACTTAACACATGTGGGAGGGTGAAACTACTAGAGTTGGATTCAAAGTTGATCAGAGTAGTATAACCCTATATTTTCCCCTCAAATTAACTGCAAACTATTTTGGTACCAACTTTTACTTTCATGTACTAAATCTCTGTGTAGAGAATACTCTGGAATTTATCAGTGAAAATGTTGTGGGGAGGTAACATGACCCCATTTTTGTCCTGTATCACTTCGGTTTTTTTATACATTTTACGGGAAATGAGTTATCCCACTTAGTGGAACCCCTATATAAGTTTTGATATACAATGTTTCAGCCAGTCAAATCACCATTAAAATTGATGTAATTGATTAAAAATTTATTCAACTTGCAACTGAAAACAATTGTCTCATTAAAATGGCCAAGGTCAATTCTACGTTAGCAGAGTTTTGTTTGATGCTATTTGGTTGTACATTTGGAAGCTTTAACTAAACTAGAAATCAGTGAACTCATATCAAAATACATACCATTGTGATTACATCAATTATGTGCATAAATGTAGGTATAAAATTCTTGTTCATTACATTGAAGCTGATTGTTGTAATTGTCTAGTTTATGATAGTCTGTGTTACCTGCCTGTCATCAAATATATTAATAAGTTTAAATAAAAAAAAATACCAACACAACAATGTATTATGTTACAGTTAAATGTTAATCCTATTTTCATCTTTTTTTTTTTTTTTTTTCAGACCACCACATTAATTGGACTCTTGAAAACTGCCCGATTACTCCGATTGGTCCGAGTTGCCAGGAAACTCGACAGATACTCTGAATATGGTGCCGCAGTCTTGTTGTTGCTCATGGCAACCTTTGCCCTCATCGCTCATTGGCTGGCCTGCATTTGGTACGCTATTGGTAATGTGGAACGCCCGTCGTTAGACATTAAAATCGGCTGGCTGGATGAATTAGCCAATAAAACACACCAGCCATATGTGAACCAAACTGGCGGGCCGACGATTAAGTCCAAGTACATCACAGCCCTGTATTTCACGTTCAGCAGTCTGACAAGTGTGGGGTTTGGAAACGTGTCACCAAACACCAACTCCGAGAAGATATTCTCAATATGCGTGATGTTAATTGGATGTAAGTAGACTACGTTATTTTTATTGTACATTTATACTCGGGGCAATATCTCCTTGTACTGCAGAATTTAAGGACTGTTTGAGCCATCCCGACTACATAGCAGCCTAAGCTCTCTAATGACATGGTCTTTCCCCTAAATAAAAGACAGGGGCTCGAGGATGACCATTTACAAAGTCCCTAAAGTTATTTAGGCTGCCATTGAAAATAAGACCCAATGACAAAAGACTGCCATATTAAGTGGTCCTGTGATTGAACCCATGTCCTCTGTGTTCTAAGGCAAGTGTGTCATCCACTAGGTCACAATGGCATTTATTCTCAATTTGTTAAAGCTGGTTTCCAAATATAACTCAAGTCCAATGAATTTTGTTGTTACAGAAAATAACTCATTTGAGGTCAATTTTGAAAAGATATATATTTGGGAAAAAGTGGTATAAAAGTTTTAATTTCAGGTTTTATAGCTCATTCAACAGCCAGGGTCATGTTGAAACAGGTCTGACTATTGATTATTACCTGTGGGAGTCCAGCCCACAAACAGGTGACAGCCTGCAATTAGATGCCAAACTTGCTGACCACTAGGCCTCTGAGGACCTCGAAATGAAACGGGAAAATATTTCATAAGTTTATAAATATGTTTATATCCTGCATTTCTTTAATCTGTTCTTAATTTTTCTTCACAGCCCTACTTAATTCACATCTATCTTTGGAAATGCCATGGAGTAAGAACTGTAGAAATTTGCCGATAAGCAAACCCTTATGATATCTATTTCTTTAAATTCTATGGTATCCTTGTCAAATTTATGATTTTTATGACAACTTTAGAACATTTAAGATCTAAAGTATTAAAAAATTGTATAAAATCTGATTATTGTTGCATACTTCTGAAGGGTGCCCTCAGGGTTAACATTTCTGTCCCATAACCCTTATTACAGCACAAATAGCTTCATCAACTTAACATTCACAATCCACATCTATCTTTAGAAAGACCATATTCTAGTCATTTTACAACTAACTTATTGATTAAGTGTAACAGGTATATTTGGTTTATAATATTGTGTGTCATTAAATATTTAATTCCTACTTTGGTGTGAAACATTTCAGTAAAAATTGCACCAACTAATGTGTTTGAGACTCCATTCTTTTTCAGCAGTGAGAATCCCAAACAGAATCTCAAATAGATGACCAGTAACTTATGACCTGTCCAATCTAGTGTTTATTCCTGTCACTGCTTTTCCTGCTTTATCAGATTAATATTCTACCCCAATCTGCCTTTTAGAGGTAGGGATGTGGCTCGGGACATATCTGAGTACCTGTGATTTAGCATTTACCAGGTGAAAGTACCAGAAAAGCAAAAATGGTAATTGATGTAATCAAATTTATTAAAATTAAAATGTCAAATATCTGTGAAAAAAACAGGTGAAAATAATTTTGTGAAAAAATGAATATCAGGTTGATAAAAAAGACTGAAAATTAAGTTTCCGCCAATTATGTTATTCATTAGAATAGGGAACAATAGTTTATGCAAATAATGCTCGCTAATTGGTCCTTGGATTTTCAACATATTTTGAGTACCCACTTGTCTCGCTACATCCCTATTTCAAAGGAAGCATTTTACTTAATGTTTACTAATAATGAGTCTAATATCTTTCTCTTTACTCTTCCCCGCCTCCTACCCTCTCTGTACAGCTCTGATGTATGCCAGTATCTTTGGTAACGTGAGCGCCATCATCCAGCGCCTGTACTCTGGCACAGCCCGCTACCACGCACACATCGTACGCGTCAAGGAGTTCATACGCTTCCACCAAATCCCAAACCCCCTCCGACAGAGGGTGGAGGAGTACTTCCAACATGCCTGGTCTGTAACCAATGGCATAGATATGAACATGGTAGGTTCGTCACTGTCGTGATCCGCATGTTGCTAGGGTGTTGGCATGGAGGCAGTTGTATTACCGGCTGGTTGTTGTTATGGTTGGTTGTCATGGTAATGTTCATGTTTGGTAGCTTGTTGTTGTGACGAGTCCATATATTGCCATGGCAACAGATATGTTACTAGATTTTTTGTCATAGTAACAGGGATGTGAAGAACCTGTTGCCAAGGTGACATCCTATCTTGTTGCTATGATAGTGACCAGTAGTAATCGTGTTCTTTGTCATGTTGCTACTTGTTGGCATGCTTTTGTTAACATTTTCTTGCATGATTTTTGTGGTTTGTTGTCATTTATTATTGTCATAGCTATTAAAGCTGAAACAATGAATCGTACTAATTGATCATTAGGTTATCAAAACACTAGTGGACACCAGTATTGTTCAACTGGTTAATGGTTAACTGTTTTCTTATGTATATGACCCCAAAGTGGATTTTAAATCTATGACTATTTCGAGTTAAGATCGTAAAACGTTTCAAATTAAAACATGTTATGTGTATGTTGAATTTAAAATATAAAAATGTGACATAATTAGCTAATTACTGAACAATTTGGGTGAGCTTTCACTTTTCTATCATCTGGCAATCCGCCATATTGCATGTTTACATCTGGAACACATGTCTATATGACCCTTTTGGTATTTTCTCAAACATGCTAAACTTTACAAACAGTTAATTGGTTAGTCAACATTGAATGCAAGCGACTACCCGGCTAGCAAATTTTTACTTATCGTTTCAGCCTTAACAGCTATTGTTTCTCAGATCCCAGTAAATTCCCAATAAAGATGGTGTTGGCTGTGAACTGTAGAGAAAATTAGTACAAAATGTATATATTGGTACAAGTCATTTATTTTAATATAAATGTATCTGGTTGATATTGTTGATGTGATTTTATTAGATTTTCCATTTTAATTGAATATTGAACCATTTTGCATCCAACACCAGCCAAGTTGTCAGGTATATGTAACTTATCGTTTATATCCATAAGCTTTCCCAGATGATGGAGTATTAGTATAATTACCTCAAATTTATGCAATATCCACTTGGTTTCAATTAGGGATGGGTCGGTAGTTCCGGTATCTCGGTATCGAGACCATTTTACTGAAATACCGTAATGAGATTTTACAACCGCCACCTCGCTTTCTAGCACATATAATGGAAGCAAGAGTTAAAATATTAGAAACATACCCTAAATCTGAAGAAATTATAAGCTTTTATTTCATATTTTCGTCCATTTAGACTTTTATAGCGATACGTTGAGCAGAACTGCCATGTTTTGGTTACGACACTTTATAACCTCATTTTCGCTTGTCAACTAATATAAATGAAGGGAAACTTAAAATGGTGGACAGAAACCAGAAATATGAAGATATTTTATCTTTTTATTGCATATTTCGTGCATTTGGGAGCTTTTATTGCGACGTTGTTATCCTAAACGTCCATGTTTGTTTGGGGAGAACTAAAACGCGGAGTTCGAATTCGGTACGGTTTTGCATTGGCGACCTCCCGATGTACATATTTTTCATACCGACCCATCCCTAGTTTCAATTATACACTAGACTAATAAAAAAAACTGTAAAACACCAAGACTGCTGTTTTCACAGATTCTTTATTACAACTTCTGCCTGATCTGCATGACTTGAAAAGTAGTTTTTGGTTGCATTCCATATTTTGAACTAAAAACGCAGTATTTCTGAAAAATTTCTAGCTATATTAACTGTAGTGCTGTCATGGTGTATGATGATGATACCTGCTAATCTGTTAAGACTTTGAGAAGTCTTTAAAGTAATTTTTTTTCATAATGGATCTAATTTCTTGTATATTTGGACAAGGTATATCACATTAGTTTTTACTTTACTGTTGGGTTTGATTGGCTCATTGTTTTTTTATCATTCTGCTGGTGTAAAGCAAGCTTTACAGCAAAATTCTACTCAGTTTTTATGTCTACATGTTTATCTTGCATGTGGTATTGTATTGGAACAATGTTGTTGTGTACTCAAGCCTGGACCCATATGTACTCAGACTTAGTATAAAATGCTAGCAAATGTGGACAATGGTGAGATTTGTTTACATGCATTTGATATTGAGAAAATGAGTTTGACCTTGATTTTTATTTCATTTCTAAGTTATTTATGTCCACATTATTTCTTTGTAGCTTTGATGTATGCCAGTATTTTTGGTAATGTGAGTGCAATAATCCAGAGACTGTACTCGGGCACTGCCCGCTATCACAACCAGATGCAGAAGGTGCGGGAATTTATCCGCTTTTATCAGGTTCCCATGCCACTCAGTATGCGACTCGAGGAGCACCTGCTGCGGGCATGGACTTACACAAATGGCACGGATATGGCTTTGGTAAAGAGTTAATACAGACGTAAAATACATATTAAATATGGATACATATGCTAAGGCTGATGGTACTGGTAGGGTGAAGTGTGGCCTTATCCAGATCAAACATATCATTTGGTTCTAGTAAAAAAACAACACTGGGGAAGGAATCAATTATTGATATTAAATTTTTAACAAAATGTCTGTGTTACCACCTGATGTTGACTCTGAACATCCTACATTGGTATTAAAAAGGGGTTTGTGGGTAAATTTCAGTTGTATCCAAAATTTTGATACATGTGTATGAAAAATATAATTTTCTTTAACAGATACAAGATTCTGTACTAATAACAGTAAACAGTTTTATCCATGTCTAATCCAACAATAGGTCGTTTTTATAGTGATATTTTAGGAAAGTAATTTGTATTTTGAATACACTATTTTATTGTATTTTCTTGTAATGGTCTTATGGATTACCATACTTTTGACAAAGTCATCAAATTTAAAATGTTACATTTTACATTGACTGATGAAGGTCTTGTGTTAAATTGGAGTTGACGATCGAATTTACTGCAGATATATTAGAACAGTTAATCTGCATGCTTTTACTTGTTGTCTTTCTTTACCACATTACGCTTTTTATGTTGTGATCAATCGTGTTGTGGGCATTTAATGTTTCATGCTTATTTCATGTATTCGGAAATGTTACCTTCAGTTTATTTGTTGTCTGTGTTGGTTTTCTTGGTGTTACGTTTTTAAAGTTTCTTTTTATTTTCACTCAAGAACATTTTTGGAGAGATTTTTGATCAGTGGGTAAATTGATTATAATTTAAAATTAATGAGTGTAAACAGAAACAAGTGGAGATGATTGAATATAAATTTAATGCTAATTGATTAATATAAAGGTTTATAGAGGATTTCTCTGGCATAAAGCTCGTATCTCAGCCACACTGTAGTATTTGTTGGTATTTTAGATAAGGCATGTAAACACATTTATAGGTATACCATGTAATTAATCCCTTACATTCAAATTAGAGTAACCGTTACTACTGTAATTATATTAATTAATATTTATTAATCATATGACACTTTGATATATTAGTATATATTTACTCTAATATCACATTTCACCAAAAAATAGTGATTTTTAATTGATCTTTGACTTCTCGTTGGATATGGGGCTTTTCTTTAACTAAATATAAAGGGTTTTTCTTCATTGTTATATATTCACCATGTCTCACTGTACACATAATACATGTATCTTCATACATCCAGGTATTAAAAGGCTTCCCAGAATGTCTACAGGCAGACATTTGCCTGCATCTCAACAGACAGTTGCTCAATAACTGTAAAGCATTTGAAGGTGAGTCTGTGTCTTTGTAGTTATTTATAAATTTGTAACTTCTGTAAGAACAATCTGTGACAACCTGTGTATTATATGTGTGGGGAAGGAAGTCAGCAGGTGCAGACCGGCCCTTGACCACTTTGTAATTTTAAGGAAAAGCAAACTCTGGTTCAAGGTAGCCATGCTGGTGACTTGGTTCAGTGTTGACCTATGTCCTGCATTACCCATTAGGCCACAGTGACCGATAAAATCTCTTAAGTTAATTTGTACACTTTGTATAATCCGTTAAGTATTGTGAAAAAACTTTTCACTCTATTGCTGTATAAATTCCCAAGTATTTGCAAACTCTTTGCTGCTTAGTTACAATAAATGATAAATTTGTTTACCAGGCGCCAGTCCAGGCTGTCTCAGGGCGTTATCCATGAAGTTTAAGACCACCCACGTTCCCCCTGGTGACACGTTAGTTCATCGTGGAGACATCCTAGACGCACTCTACTTTATATCCAGGGGATCCATAGAAATACTCAAAGATGATGTTGTCATGGCAATATTGGGTAAGTGTTTTGTAAGTGCCAGCATTGATACATAATGCTTGTCAGTAGGGACATTCATTTCACTGTCTACCTCTGTCATTCTGTGAAATCCATCCGTATTAGATATTGTTCTACCATTTTCCACGTGTCTTTTGTCAGCACATGATGAGACTGTCATTCACTACTTCCCAATATCCCGCCTATTTGTCTCTACGGCTATGACACGGTCCTCAGATACTTGAAAACGGACCATCTTTGCCAAAATGCTTAATGCAAACTGGTGAATCTAGAACCTGTAAAACTCTTAGGGTATTGTTTATTTTCATAAATAACCCAATATTCAGCCAGCTTGGTCTACTTTGTATTTAGTTTTTAGTATAAATATTCAAAATTTGTAACATTTTAGATTTCTGTTTCAACGAATTTGTATAGATCAGCCACCATATTAATTTGCTCACTGGATCTTCCATTTTACAACCAATAGGTTTATATGAGTGCTAGTCATGAATATTTTCAGATAAATTTTGACCTATTTACTGATTATACATTCAAAAGTTTGAATATAGTGGCTGCCATGGCTTCTCACTTCATGTAAAAACTACAGACTTAAGTTAAAACAGGTGGGCCAGTCTTTATAATGGGAATATATAACATACACTTGTGGAGTTACTTATCATTTATATACGTACAGGAATTCTTGCATAAAGCACTCACACTCAGTTTATGTAACATAAAACAACTTAAATACTTCTAAATAAATATCAATTTTAATAAAACAAGAGTGAACTTGTTAAATATCTAAAGTTAACAATAACAAAAAAAAGTTAAGTTGATGTAATATCCACTTTTTATGTAACTGAGTGATAATTGGGAAAAGTTCTGCAGATTTTACCAATGAAATATTTCCTCAATTACCCAATCAGATACACAGACACAGCCATGTCATGTCAGAATAGAAACTCTACTGTGAATGTTTCCCCATTTTCCTGGTTAAGTTACTGTTCCTGTCGTGTAAACCTTTGGTCCAGCATATTGTTCACTGTGTTTACTGACCATTTTTTGGGAATATTTTCCAGGTAAAGACGATGTCTTTGGTGAGAACATCTGTCGACATGAGACTGTGGGAAAGTCGAGCTGTAACGTACGAGCCTTGACGTATTGTGACCTGCACAAAATACACCGAGACGACTTACTGGATATTCTGGAAATGTATCCTGAGTTTGCACATCACTTCACCATCAACCTGGAAGTCACGTTTGATCTCCGAGATGTAAGATTTCTTCATTATTTTTCTCTGTGCTACTGAAACTGGCTCATCTTGTTACAACCCTTTCAGAAATTTTATAAATAATCAATAATAACAAGTACAGTTCACCTCATATTTCATTCAGCATGGGAGTGTGTGTGTGGGGGGGGGGGGGTAAAGTGCTAACAAACACAACCTCTAATACCCCTTTCAAACTACAGCTGATATCACCCGTGGTAGGCCCGTTTGGGGAAATATTCCCGTCTGACGTCTGTAGACGACCTTGTGAGTCAGTGGCGAACCGTCCATTACCTTGCGAGTCCTACGGAAGTTTTAAACTGTTTAAAATTTCTGCCTCTGAATTCAGTACCGTGGGCATGTGCATGCGATTTCACGCATGTGCATATGAATTTTCTACTACGGTAACGGAAGGTGTGGTCCACAGTGTACATAAGGTTGTGATGTTGTCATCTTTTGATCTAATACAGTGACATAAGGTGAGTTAAGGTATTGGATGTTTCGCCAAAGGTGAGTTAAGGTTAATGGAGATTGTCTCTCGGTGACCATTGTTTGTTGTACTGTCATCTGACTGTTATTGATGGTTAAAACTAAGGCTGTGACGAGTGGTTAAAATCCATCCCGGTACCCGAGCTACGCAAATTCGTCTCGCACTTCGGTATTCGTGTGTTTTAGTATGCATGTTTTTCCTCTCCATAAACAAAGCGGTGGTTTCCGGAAACGATGTCTTAGCATTAAAATAGTGGTGAAAGGTAATCAAAACTTATTATATTGTTATAAAATGAGGAGTATTATATAAAATTTCCCAATATACAAAGAATTCTGCCATTTTGCAATGTTGTCATTCTTTGTCGTCCTAAAAAACGTGATAAAGTGGGCGACAATATAATATATTACAGTAGTTAACGATGATCGGGTGGACCAGAAAGCACTCGAGATCTTCCCAAATCGACTCCACTCGCGAATGCCGACCACCCGGTCGCAGCCTTAGTTAAAACACTGTGTCCAATCAGTGGCCGTCTGCCTGTAATGTGCACAACTTGGACGAAATGGGGCAACCTGGGGAGGGGGGGGGGGGGGGGGACAGTTCTGCCACCGAGAAAAACTTCTGACCACTGGATGACTGTCTGTAGTGTGAAAGGGGCCAAACCATCAGAATAATGTAAACAAATCTCTGGTGACTATGATATCTTGGTCCCTTAGAATTTGTTACTACAAAATAAGCACCTTAAAAGTTTAATAATAGTATGTAAAAAATTGGTGAAAGCGACGATAAAGACAAGTGAAATTAATTCTAATTTTTCCCAATAGGAGGAGTTGCAGGTGTGCCAGCCACCAGAAATACCAGATGACAAGCCAAAGTACACATTTCTACGCAATCGTAAAAGCAAGTCCTCAATATACAGGAAGTCTATGCCTGCAGGTGTGTGCCCTAGACTGTTGAAGTAGAACCAGTGTGATTAGATGTTATGTATAAGTTTGGCCTGAATAATTTGCAGATTCAACATGTACTGTAGTCACAAACAAGGCTACTAATGGATTTAACAGTTAATAGTAACTATTGTTAATACATCATCTTTAACAACCTGGGTAGATATGTTTCCCTTTCTTGAAATGGTGTCCTGGAATAAAATTTTTAAGGCAATTCATTATACATGTTTGGAAACATATTTCCAAACTTTTCAATACAATATAATGCATAGAATACTTAACACAAATTATAACCTTTACAAATGGAAAATTATTGATAACCCCTTGTGTAATTATTGCAATCATGTTGATACAATTGAACATCATTTATATCTGTGTGGTTGTAGTAAGCAATTTTGGGAAAAATTAGAAATATGGATGCTAAATTCTCTGCATCTTCACAGTAATCCAAACTTTACAATATGTGAAGTCCTTTTTGGAACTAAACCTAAAGGAGAAACACAATCAGTGAATAAATTGATAAATATTATAATAACAATAGCAAATTGGTACTTAAACCACTGTAGAACAAATAAACAGGAATTAAATTTTACTTATTGTTTAAGTATTGTGAAAGAAAAATTAGATATTTACAGGTGCATTTTCATGGCAGAAGCTGAAGGAGTTAATAGAGACATTTATCGGCTTTTGGAAGAAAAATGGAATAGCTTGAATAGCAAGACTTAAAATTATAAAAGAAATGTTGTACGCTACGTAACACACAAAGTATTTGATTACTGTTCCTTATATTAATAAAAGCATACAGAATATGGAAGAGCAGCAGAATAAATGTTATTTTTGCCTGAAGTAATTGAAATTGTTCCAGTTAAATTCTGTCACTGTTTCCTGTGAATTTTGTACATCTATATACTTTCTTTGACTGTATTGTACTGGATTTTTTGTATGAGTATGTAAAGTGTGCATCGTTTGTCCTTGTTTTTTTATGTGTATACTTTCTTCTTTTTGTATGTAATGCATGTCAAAAAAAAAAATTTAAAAAAAAAATAAAAAAAAAAACTATTGTTAATACAAATAAACATTAGACTAATTCTAAAAATTTTAAAAATTCTTAAGATGTGGCATGCATTTGAACATTAATTATCTGATTAGAGTAAGAATTTAAAATTCGCCACCTCTAAAACCTTAGTTAATTTTATGAAGAAAATGATGTTTTTGTCTAAAAATTGGTATTTTTCAGTTCCAAAAGCCTTAATTTACTATACATTCAACAAATCTCACCACAATTCATTTATTTTATTAGTATTTTCACGTGTGGCGAATTTTAGATTCCTGGCGAATTTTAGATTTGTTACTCTACATATATACTGGAAGAGAAAGATTGTATAATACAATAAATTTTAAAATACAAAAAAAAACATGTAAAATATGAAAATTCCAATAATAAAGTATCACTTCATGCAGATTCTACAATATATATCATGTATTGTACAGATTTGATTAAACTTTTTTCTTGCAGTTGAAAACAAGACCACCAAAGCATTTAACCCAAGCCGGGCACGACGTTTGAATCG
This sequence comes from Sabellastarte sp. h YS-2021, assembly GCA_964017235.1. Lineage (NCBI taxonomy): Eukaryota > Metazoa > Annelida > Polychaeta > Sabellida > Sabellidae > Sabellastarte > Sabellastarte sp. h YS-2021. The sequence continues at coordinate 62,817,790 of OZ024938.1, forward strand.
CCGTCACCGTACTACGGCTGAGGAAATCGCCATGGCAATGTCGAGTGATGAGGAAGGGCAGTACAGAGAGAGTGGACATGGGATTCTTGAATTTTCTCCCGAGAAAGCAGGACTCGACATCACGCCGGCAAATTTCGACTTCAGAGATGATCACAGTCGGAGAAATGTACCTGGAGCATTCTCGTCTATAGCAGGTGAGTATTTTATTATCAACAAGTATTTAATATACAGTAGATATGGTATAACTAGAACTGCATCAGTAGAATAGTGTCACAGGTAGAAGTAGTTTCCGAGTCCTGACTTTTATTGCACTAAATACAAGGATATCTAGAACTTTTGACTTTCAGAAAATGACCATAATTAAAACTTAATTTGAAACACAAAGTGTTACTTTTTACCGGAAATAACAAGGCATAAGTAGAATCTTAAAATTCTGCATGTACAGAAATGCAAAAATCCCTGAAAGAGGTGACGACTAGCACCATAATTGTGTTTTAGTCTGTACCAGATTTAACCATAACTTATTAAAGCACCCAAGTATGAATACCAAACAAACACATTACCCAGAAGAGTGATTACACAAGTATTAATCATTACAAAAGAGTAAAATTGAATGATATCAAAACTGTTCTGCTAGAAATCACAATAGCATTACACCAGTCAGGTGTTTAAATGGAACCGGAGTTATTTTTAACTGTGACAATATGTCTTAATTGTAAATTTTATAAGGTTTTCCTCCTGTATTTACAGGTGCCCTGAATTCCTTCCTCTCAGGAAACAACCAGCAAAGAGTGAGTCAAGAGCAAGCACCTCTGCTGGCATCAGCAGACCAATCAAATGCACTACCCAGTCCTGCTCAAGATAAGGTACCAATAAAATTACTGCAGCAAGAGTAGCTAAATTTAAATGATGTTGTCTTTTTATTGCGTTAATACATCTTACCCATTGGACAATTGCTTTACCGGTCGGTGCGACCGGTCCCGCCAAATGACAGAAAAAGTCATCCTGTGCTATACCGGTCGGGTACTGTGCATTTGCTATGTGGCGCATCGTACTTCCTTCCTGATATGACATTGTTATGTCACGGCACCTTATTCATTTGGCGGGTGTACTGTGCAGACGTGTTTTTTAAGAATTTCGATTCATTATAAAGCACTTGAAATTACGGATTACAGTTTCATGATTGCAATCTTAACATCATGATATGGATGTACAAATCATTTTGGGTATTGTTTTCACCCATGGTGTCCGGATGGGCGGGCGGGCGGCGGGAAATAGTTTGTCCAGGCTGTATCTCAAAAACCGTAAGGTGTAGGAAGTTCATACTTGGCAGGGACATTGGTTGGGGGATGTAGGTGTGCAACGTCATGGTGTGACCTTGATTTGACCTTTGACCTTGCCGTAGTGACCTCAACCTTTAAAATCTTGTCCGGGCTATATCTCGGAAACCGTAAGGTGTAGGAAGTTGATACTTAGTAGGGACATTGGTTAGGGGGTGTAGGTGTGCAGCGTCATGGTCTGACCTTGATTTGACCTTTGACCTTGCTGTAGTGACCTTTAAAATCTTGTTGCACCTTTGGGTCTGTCTGTTGATGCAGATTAAGCACTGTTAAAGTCATATTAGAATTCATTAAGAATTTCCTTTTGCAAGTTCCCATTGTAACAGATGGAATTTCATCAAATGAGCCACAGGCTTTTCTCCAACACCACACATAAGCATTCATTGAATGTATTGCCACTTCTGTATGCATGGGTAATATTCAAAACATCCAAACCATAATTCGGCCATTTTTGGTTTATTGATAAATGCTGTCATTTTATTATTTAATTGTCTTGTTTTAATACCTCATCTTTACATACATTTCTTTTCCTTAGATATTATTTTCTCTACTTAAGCATTATTTGGACCTTAATATAACTGACACTGCTCTGAAAGTATCTTGAACTTTGTACTGTTTCACTACTTCTATATCTCATGGTGTTGAAAAATATTTCCCCGGGCTGTGGGGTACAGGCATCTCTGATGCTATTTTATATTTTTAGCAAATATTATACCAAGTGATCATGTAGAAATTTTGCCAAGGCTTACTGATCAATGTTTACATATCTTCAGAATTGTGGAAATGTTTTAAAATTACGACTGGTTTGTTCTCAGGTTAAAATTGAACTAAATAAATAATTTTTGGTCATAAATACTTCACAATAGTGCAATTATATCGGTTTGTTAAATGTGCTTATATTGCAACGTCACTGTAAAATTGTGGCGACATCACTAAGCCAATTTTGACTGAGGATGACTTCTATACTTCATTAGAAGGCTGGTCAAAATCACTTCACCTCAAGAAATAGCCTCACAAATTGAGTCTTAGTCTCAGGCAACCAATGGATATGAACTAATTACCTTCCAACTGCACAGGCTAAAGAAGAGGTGCCCACAGTAATATGACTTCTATAAAGAGGGCAGATCCTAAAATAATGGCTTACAAATTGAGACAAAAACCACCAATCAAATGCACTGCCCAGTCCTACTGAAGATGAACACAAATTTTTGCCACCTAGTCAGAAGGCCTCATGAAACTTCTGTGTCTTAAGTCTTCAGTAAAGACAACTAATCTTATCAGAGTGTACTCTTGTCTCATAAATATTCATGACACTATTAGAGTTGTATTTTACTTTTTATGTCTGCTGACTTGTCAGTCAGCTGACATTATGTCATCACTCTGCGGCGTGGGCGTATGCGTACGCGTCCGCGTGAACAACTTCTTCTCCAAAACTACAAGGCCTAGAGACATGCTGTTTTTTTTAAAAGATACCTTATCTATCGAGGATGAAAAATTGTTCAAGGCATGCAAATCTGTCTGTTTGTCTGTTTGCTAGAGACATTACAAGGGGGGTACCCCCACCAAAAGTGTGAAAATTTCAACTTTTTATCACAATTTTCTCAGTGACTATTGCAGGGATTTCTCTCATATCTTGCATATATGTACTAGGCCAGAGGTAGATTCTCTTGTGTGAGTATGAGACCTGGATCTGTCTTACTTTTTTTTTAATAAATTCTTTTAATAATTTTTAATGCATTAAAATTCATGAAATCATGCACTAAATCACTTATAACTTCAAAAGTGTTGCTTTTATTACGCTACAATAGCTTACCATGTGGGACTTAATGCTGTTCTCGGGTTGCCACACCCGGGGCCAACGTCTTAGAAAAAAAGATCGTTCTTGTTAGCCACCGGATATACTGGTAGTTGTCGTCACGTGATAACTTCTGACCAATCGCCCTACTTTCTCGTTGGCCACGATGACTGGTAGCAGTTTGTAAATATACAGACATTTCTATTTATTTCTCAGTTCTTACTTATTGTTGGAGGCTAACATTTGCATATTTCTTTATTTCTATGCTATAGATCATTCTGTAAAATTCTGATTTTCCCACCTTAAGTATTTCTTGACTTTCGCGTGTTTTTAGCTTTCCTCGGTTCAGGCAATTCTATTGTACGTCTTTTATTGCGTATAAAATGTCTCTCCATCAAGCAAATAAAGACAAACCGAGAGCTCAGAAATGCCGCCATTTTTGCTTTAGTTTTGATACACATAATTTCTGCCCTACCTGTAGGGAGGCTGGCAAGGGAGATGACCCCTGTGTCACCTTTGAAACCCCTTGTGAAATTTGCACGTCTTTCACAGATGAGCAATTACAGAAAATTTCAAACAGGAAGTGGTATCTGAAAAAGCAAAAAGCGACAACTAGTTCCAAAGATGAACTAGATCTTTTGGGTGAAGGCGACGGGGATTCCTTCACTGGATCCAATGCAGACCTCGAGTGTACTGCTGATAGCCTTTTTACCTCTCCCCCCCATCCACAACCTCTTGCCTTCAGTTCCCTGTCCTTGAAAACACCAGCCAAGACTATTCCACCCACCCCTGGCACGGCTTTGCAAAATAAAATCCGGAAAAATATAGAAAAATCACTGGGTGATTCCTTAAATATACATTTACAGCAGCAAATGGGTACCTTCCAGGCATCCATGTTGGAAGCTTTTCAGTCACTCCGAGAGGAGTTGGCTGCAAAACAGAAAGTCGAGGTAGAGTCCTCGCTTCTTGCTTCAAAACCTGGCTTGTCCAGTAATACTGCTGCCCCTCTGGATTTGCCCCCTCGAGATCTGGTACTAACATCCCAAGCGAGGCTATGGATGTGGACTACGGTCCAGCACTACCTCCTCGTCTAGTATCTACTCAACTTTCCTCGGATCAGTACGTTGCCCCCTCTGAAGGTCATCCCGAAGAGGTCTCGTACTCTCACAAAAAGCAAAGCCATAAGCAGCCAGTTGACCCGAGCTCTGCCTCGGACCAACTAATTGAGGATTCCGATGAACCTCGGATCCCTTCTTCTAGATCCAAAAAACACTCTGACAAGAGCAAACATAAATCAAGATCTAGATACGTGTCATTTTCCTCAGAGGAGGATCACTCCCCTGTAGCCAGACACAGGTCTTCTAAGCCCTCTAGGGCTCAGCCCTCAGGAGTAGCTTCTGATCAAGACCTCCCACAACATGATCCAGACCCCCCTTATTATAGGGAAGTAGCTTTGTCTGACATGCCCTCACAATACTCTGAAGAAGTAGACACCTTCAGGCGTATTCTGTCTCTCCCTGACCCCAGGGAATCTATGCCCAGGTCGTCCACTTCAGTGTTGGGTCTGGATGATGAAAAAGGCCGTCAAGAGCTCAGACCTAGAGGTCCTTCCTCTATTCTACCACTTAGCTCAGTTATCAAGGACGCCTTTGATAAATTCCAACATGACTTTAAGGCTGCCAATTTATCTGAGGGAAAATATGTCAAGCCTCCTCCCTCAACTTCAAAGTGGTACAAGGTGGGACAACCAACTTTTCAGGACAAAATTCAGGAGTTGAATACGGACTTCGCTAAGATCTGTATTACTCCTAGACCCTCTGGGCCCCCAGTAGCCAGAGTTCCCCTGCCAGTTCTCAAGGAGCTGGAACTTCAGGCTAGACAAAATATCTCTACCCTCAACTTCACCGCTGCATTTGCCAAAACCTCCTCTTCTTGCAATGCTTCATTGGAAAAATGCCAACATAGCATCAAATCTACGGTCAAGAAGATAAAATCTCAGATTCAGAAAGGTGCCAATCCTGAGAAAGCGGCAAAGCGCGGATATGAGGAAGTAGCTGACTACTTAGATTTTTGGAACAAGACAGTACTTGTCCAACACAGGGCCCTCAATTGTCTCAGCAAATCTCTAGCCCATATTTTGCAGAGGGAATTATACTCTATGGCTAATACCGGCTTGCTCAGACGCGAAGCCGAGATGACTCTATTACATCCACAATTAGGAGAAACGAGACGTCAAGAACTCAGGAACTCGTCCTTTTGGGGCCCTTCCTTGTTCGAGTCTCAATTAGTGAAGGAAGGTGAGGACTTCCTTCTCAAAAAAGGCACCTCAAAAGATTCTCAGGGTTTTGTACCCTACCAGAATAAGCCCTTTTGTGGTCCCCACAAGAAAAGAGGCTCCTACAGGAAACGCCCCTATGGGGGCAATACCTCTCAAAGCAGTAACCAGTCCTTTCCCTCGGGAAGAGGAAAATCCAACTTCAGAGGCTCCAGGGGTCGTTTTCGACCCCACAATAGAGGAAGGGGGCGTGGAAACCCCCCTCCCCAATGACTCCTCCAAAGCCTCACTCAGTCCACCAGTAGGAGGTCGCCTCTGTTCTTTCAGGAGAGACTGGCTCACAAACAAATGTTCTCAAAACATGTTAAACATTATCACCAATGGCTACGTTCTGCCATTCCGTTCAAAGCCAAACTTGATCAGATTTCCTCTGATTCTGTCAGAGTACAAGGCCCAACAAAAAGACCAAGCCTTGGCTACTTGTATCCAGTCTCTCCTGTCAAAGAACGCTATCGAAAGGGTAGACAATGTAAAATCTCTCGGGTTTTACAGTCGCCTGTTCCTAGTACCCAAGCCTCACCAAAGGTGGAGGCCAGTCATAGACTTAAGCAGGCTCAATACTTTTCTACACGTAGAAAAGTTCAAAATGGAAACTCCAGAGTCCATCAGGACCTCCCTGATTCCAGGGGAGTGGGTATCGTCGATAGACCTGTCGGACGCTTACCTACACATCCCCATCCACCCAAACTCAAGGAAATACCTAAGGTTTTGCTACAAGGCTCAGGTGTTCCAGTTCACCTCCTTCCCGTTCGGACTAGCCACAGCCCCCCAGGTCTTTACAATGATCGTAAAGGAAGTGAAACTAATGGCCCTCTCAAGAGGACTCAGAATTCACCAATACCTGGACGACTGGCTGATCAGGTCCCAGTCTCAGGAGGAAGCCCAAGTGAACACTCAGGCAGTAGTAGAACTGACTCAGTCCTTGGGGTGGATAATAAATCAGGAAAAATCAGAACTGAAACCTACTCAGGTGTTTTCGTTCGTGGGCTACGAATACCACCTAGATTCAGCCCTTGTAAAACCCACTCAAGAGAGATGGCTCAAACTTCAGGATTTGATCCTACGACTCAAGTCAAAACGTATTTTGACTGCAAGATGTTTGATGTCTCTAATTGGGTTGCTAGCCTCAACGGAGAAAATGGTCCCGGAGGGACGCCTTCACATGAGGCCCTTTCAGTTTCACCTCAAGGAGCACTGGAGATATCCTCAGTCGCTGGACAACCTCCTTCCCTGGACAGAAGCCATTGCAGCCCACCTGGATTGGTGGCAAAATCCCTCCAATGTGATGAAAGGTGCAGGCCTTCATCCCAAAGACCACAGTATCCAACTCTTTACCGACGCCTCAAACGAAGGTTGGGGCGCTCACTTAGACCAAAATTCTACAAAGGGTCTGTGGTCGGATCGGGAAAAAAGGCTACACATAAATGTCCTAGAATTGAAGGCGGTCTCCCTGGCCCTTCGAGACTTCAAGGACCAGTGCCAGAATCAAACAGTGTTGGTTGCGACGGACAACTCAACAGTGGTAGCCTACATCAACAAACAAGGAGGAACACACTCGGCAGAGATGTGTGCTCTCCTGTGGAAGATCATGACCTGGTGCCATCACTACCACATAACATTGAAAGCCAGGCACATTCCAGGGTGCCTAAATGTGATGGCCGACCTGCTATCCAGGTCCAACCAAGTGCAGTCAACAGAATGGTCTCTGCACCCACAGGTCTTCAAACAGATCTGCCAGAAGTGGTTCACACCTCATGTAGACTTATTTGCCACTCACCTGAACCACAAACTCCCTCTATACGTGTCTCCTATCCCAGACCCAAAGGCCTGGGACATAGATGCTCTGAACATAAACTGGACCAACCTCACGGCCTATGCGTACCCTCCTACGGCTCTCCTTCACAAGGTGATCCAAAAGATCAGGCAATGTCATTGCCTGATCATCGTAATAGCCCCAGGCTGGCCAGGGATGCCCTGGTTTTGGGACCTAGTGCAGCTCTCAACAGAGATCCCACTGCAACTCCCAGTGTCAACAACCCTACTCAAACAGTCCCACAAGCTGGTGTTCCACAACAACCCCCAGCACCTGAATCTCCACGCCTGGTGTCTAGGAGCGGACAACTCCAGGAACAAGGCTTCTCTGTGGAGGTGGCAGAGAGAATTGCTGCCCCTCAGCGGTCATCAACAAGGACCATCTACAAATCAAAGTGGGCCCTATTTGAAAAATGGTGCAGAGAAAATTCGGTGGATTTCTCCACTCCATGTGTGAAACAAATCTCAGATTTCTTCATGTATCTGTACCAAGACTTAAACAGGCGCCCCTCGACCATTGATGGTTACAGGACTGCAATCGTTGACACTTTGGGCCCAACGGCCCAATATATTGCACACAATGCAGACCTTCATAGGTTACTCTCCAGTTTTCACAGGGATCGTCCTAAAAGTTCCAGAAATTTACCCAAGTGGAACCTTTCTGTTGTCCTTAACGAGCTCACCAAAGCACCATTTGAGCCCATGAAAGACTCAGACCTCAAACATCTTACTCTCAAAACTGCTTTCTTGCTAGCCTTGGCCTCCGGCAAGCGCCGCAGCGAAATCCATGCCTGGGTCGCTAACAAAGTAGCTAATTTAGGCCAATGGGAAAAGGTAGCCTTGTTCCCTTCTTCTGATTTCATAGCCAAAAACCAACTAGCAAGAGAAGGTTCTCAAAGTGTGTCACCAGTGACTATTCCTGCTTTGACTACCATTGTAGATAGACAGTTTAAAGAAGACAGGACCCTGTGTCCCGTGCGGGCCCTGAGGTTTTATTTGGACCGAACTAAAGACCTGAGAGGGTCTCGTTCTCTCCTTTTCATCTCCTTTAAGAAAGGACATACCTCAGACATCAGACCCGCTACACTATCTTCATGGTTGAAACAAACCATCTTACTTTGTTACAAACAAGCAGATCAACAAGCCTTGGACTTGGTCCAAGTCAAAGCGCATGACATCCGGGCCTTCGCGGCCTCTAAGGCCTTTTACGGTGGGGTATCGGTGGACCAAATCATGCAAGCCTGTCACTGGAAAGCTCACAACATATTTACAAATTTTTACCTAAAAGACCTTACTTGGTCGGACACCGACAACAATTTGTACCTGGGACCCGTAGTGGCTGCACAACAAGTCCTAGATCCTTCCCCTCAGACCAGTTGTCCTCGGAAAGAAAAAAGGGGGGGGGGCACATCCGCTACAACCAAGTCTTCAGGAGTCATTCCCAGGATCTAGGTATTCCTTTACCTTCAAGATGTTACGGGTAAGGTCATTTTATCCTTTAATTATCAAGTAATTTCTATTAAGGACTTATTTAGTTGTCATTAATCTCATATTCAGGTTTTAAAAAAAAAAAAAATTTATGAGAGGCCCAACCACTGGGTTGGTCAGTCACACGTGAAGGGCCCTTTGGGACCCTTAGACCTCGAAGTGAGCACTGCTGCACTTCCGTCCTACAATCAAACATCTAGACAGTTTTAGCACTGTCTCTCATTTACTTAGGTTTTTGGCTCGTTAAAGGCCCGGCTTTCGGGATCGGGGCACTGTAAATGGGACTCAGACTGGTATTTCTGGCACTATTCTATACTTTTAATTCAAAATCTTAGAAAAAAATTACATATCTTCCAGTCTCAGCTGTAATCCCGCCACCGGGCGGTTGAATTCAGCATTAAGTCCCACATGGTAAGCTATTGTAGCGTAATAAAATTGGAAATTTTAATTACTTAAATGTAGCTTTTATAAGCTACAAGCTTACCATGTGGGACTTAGGAGAGTCCCACCCTGCCTCCCCGCTGTTTACAGCTGAGGGGTAGGTTTAAAAAATTTCAACGAGAAAGTAGGGCGATTGGTCAGAAGTTATCACGTGACGACAACTACCAGTATAACATAGTAAAATTTCAGACCTGTAGCTCATGGCATAGCTGAGTAATAGCTACTTTTAGGTTATCACTGTTGAGTAAATCACTTATAACTTGAAAACTATTGCATTTAGAGTATTTTGTTTCAATATGTTATTCACCTATTTTGAGGTCAGCTATAACATAGTGAAGTTTCAGACCTGTGGCTCATTTCATAGCTGAGTAATAGCTACTTTGAAGTTCTCACTGTTGAGTAAATCAGTTATAATTGGAAAACTATTGCATTTACAGAAATTTGTGCAAATATGTTATTCAGCTACTTTTGGGTCAGCTATAACATAGTGAAATTATAGACCTATAGCTCATGGCACAACTGAGCAATAGCTATTCTCAGGTACTGACTGTTGAGTAAATCAGCTATAACTTGAAAAATATTGCATTTGGAGTATTTTGTTAAAATATATTGTTCACCTACTTTTGGGTCAGCTATAACATAGTGACCTATAGCTCATGGCATAGCGGAGCAATAGCTATTTTCAGGTTCTCACTATTGAGTAAATCAGTTGTAGCTTGAAAACTATTGCATTTACAGTAGTTTGCTTAAATATGTTGTTCACCTACTTTTGGGTTAGCTATAACATAGTAAAATTTCAGACATGTAGCTCATTGCATAGCTGAGTAATAGTTCCTTAAAGTTTGAGGTTCTCACTGTTGAGTAAATCAGTTGTAACTTGAAAACTATTACATTTGAGTAATTTGTTAAATATGTTATTCACAGAATTTTTGGTCAGCTATAACATAGTGAAATTGCAGACCTCTATGTCATGGCATAGCTGAGCAATAGCTACTTTCAGGTTCTCACTGTTGAGTAAATCATTGTATCCACTGGATAGCCGCAGTGTGTAGAGAGAGATTTCACCATTACTGCTCTGATGAAAAAAAATATTATAGCTAGCTTTCTTAAGTTTGCAGTATATATTAATAACCATAAAATGTTGTCTGGGAATATTTTTGGCCTCATTTTGAGAAACAAGATGGCCGCCACAGGTGTTTTTTGTCAGTCATGAAAAGTGCTTATATCTCCCTTATTATTGATCCTAGAGGTTTGGGATGATAAACCAACCTGTAGGAAATCATGGGGTGGGAATCTTTTGGTGTGGTCAGATTTGACCTTCAATGACCCCTCCTTCAAGGTCAAACAAGGATAGCCAAACTTAAAAGTGCTTATAACTCGCTTATTATTGGTCCCAGAGGTTTGGGATGGTAAACAGACAGGAAATCATGGGCTGTGAATCTGTTGATATGGTCCGATTTGACCTTGGAACCCTCCTTCAAGGTCAAATGAGGATAGCGAAAATTGAAAGTGCCTACAACTCGCTTATTATTGGTGACAGAGATTTGGGATGGTAAACCATCCCATAGGAAATCATTGGCTCGGAATCTTTTGGTATGGTCAGATTTGACCTTTGGACCCCTCCTTCAAGGTCAAATGAGGACAGCCAAGCTTAAAAGTGCTTATAACTCATTTATAATTGGTCCTAGAGGTTTGGAATGGTAAACCATAGGAAATCATGGGCTGGGAATGTATTTGTGTGGTTAGATTTGACCTTGGACCCCTTCTTCAAGGTCGAACGAGGATATTGCATTTGTAGTATTTCTTTAAATATGTTTTAACCTATTTTTTACACTTAAACAATTACCTTGTTATTTTCCTTCATAATACCATTTACAGGGCACAACTTTTTTATCCTTTTCTTCTGTCAGCTTCGGAATTTCTTTCGAACTTGCTGTTCAGTTACCATTTACTGTATTTCTGTACAGCCCTTTTCCTGATAATTATTCTGTCCTCTAATCACCTTCACAAATCAAAAACACTCAGTCAGCTGACACAGTGCCCGTTCACGGGCACTCTCCTCTTGTTTGATACCATGATCATATATGAGTGTGAAAATATCTTATTGGCCAATGAAAATGTCGCATGTTTTTCATGGATATTCATGTTCATTTCAGAGACAGTCGGCATTGTTGAGTGTTACAATGTACTTTCAGTATCACATTTTAATATCCTTCATAAAAACAATAAATGTGCATATGAGTATTCTAATTACATTATTAATTTCAGTGAATATTCATAGGATTATTATAATGGCATTAGGCGTTATTTTCCAGAGACTGGCATCGAGTTCGAGTGTACCCAAATCTACATCCAGTATGACTCTTCCTATATCCAGCCCTTCTAGTCACTCCCAGTTTGAGGACGTGGGAAATACGTTACGAGCGGGCATGCCCAGTGCTGCCCCCACACAGAGAATCTTGGCAACAGGTAATGGGGAATATTATTGATGCTTGAAATGGCAGTTAATTTCAAGTTTATTCTAGGGCTGGGACGGGTGCCTGAATTCGAGTAACCGTGAGATTTAGTACCTAACATTAGAAGTCTTTTGTAAACAAATACTTAGTTCCGGAAACGAAACTTTTGAAGAAAAACTTCTTCTATTTGACCAGATGTTATATAATATGGAGTAAATTATACGTTTTCAAGCGAAAATAACAAGTTTAATTGATATTATGTGATGGAAATGCTGAAATGTAGCATATTTTACACAAGTGTTTAATTATGTGGGCAATAATACAATACCTTGCGAGTAACCGAGTATTTAAAAATGGACTCGAGTACTAGCAAAGATTGTTTCGTCTATCGAGGTTTGAGTATACCTGTTCGCAGCCCTAGTTTATACTGATATAGCTAAGCATGTTAAACATCATATCAGGGGGGCAGATAGTAAGGATAAGACAATTAGCCTGTTATGGTCATTGGGTAGCTGCTTACATTTGCCGATGATTAACTGGTAAACTGTTTCTGTTGTGTATTATTTTTTGTGGACAGGAAATATAAAAAAAGTCAAATGCCCATTGGCCCCAGATGTAGACATTTAAAACAATATTGTGTATCTATAGGTGCTAGAAAAGGAGAAATTCATAAAATTGTTGGGTAAATTGCAAGTGGGTGTAATATTTTATATTTTTAACATACTATACAGATAAACTTCGTACAATTTGTCAAGTTTTAATGGTATTACTTCAAATATTAAGAACTCTAACTATTGTGATTTCCAGTAGACAGTCTGTTTGCCAGCCAACCTATCTGTGAGTTATATTTGTATCCCCGACGCCAAGCGGGGATACTATGGATTCATCATCGTTGTCGTCCGCGCCCTCGTCCGCAGAGATTTCTTGTTAGCGACCTACAGTCCACATTTCTTTCCGGATTTCTTTCATATTTGGCAGGTGGCTTGATATGGTAGAGGACTCGCCACCCTATCTTTTTGGTAGGCTTTATGTCTAAATTAGGCCTGTGGTAGACAAAAATGTCTAAAATGTGGAATATTGCTTGCTAGCGACCTACAGTCCACATTTCTTTCCAGATTTCTTTCATATTTGGCAGGTGGCTTGGTATGCTAGAGGACTCGCCACCCTATCTTTTTGGTAGGCTTTATGTCTAAATTAGGCCTGTGGTAGACAAAAATGTCTAAAATGCATTAAAAGTCATGAAATCATGCACTAAATCACTTATAACTTGAAAAGTGTTGCATTTAGAGCATTTTGTTAAAATATGTTATTCAGATACTTTTTTCATAGCTACAACATGGTGAGTAACTTGGGTGTCTGTCTCAATAGCTAAGTGAGTAATAGCTACTTTTGGGCTTTTCAGTAACTTCCGTCATGAGTAAAATCACTTGTAACTTGAAAACTATTGCATTTACAGAATTTTGTATAAATATGTTATTCAGCTACTTTTATGTCAGCTATAACATAGTAAACTTTCAGACCTGTAGCTCATGGCATAGCTGAGTAATAGCTACTTTTAGGTTATCACTGTTGAGTAAATTACTTATAACTTCAAAAGTATTACATTTAGAGTATTTCGTTTCAATATGTTATTCACCTATTTCGGAGTCAGCTATAACATAGTGAAGTTCCAGACCTGTGGCTCATTGCATAGCTGAGTAATAGCTACTTTGACGTTCACACTGTTGAGTAAATCAGTTGTAATTGGAAAAGTATTGCATTTACGGAAATTTGTGTAAATATGTTATTCAGCTACTTTTGGGTCGGCTATAACATAGTGAAATTACAGACCTGTAGCTCATGGCACAACTGAGCAATAGCTATTTTCAGGTACTGACTGTTGAGTAAATGACCTGCAACTTGAAAAATAGTGCATTTGGAGTATTTTGTTAAAATATGTTGTTCACCTACTTTTGGGTCAGCTATAGCGTCGTGAAATTACAGACTTATAGCTCATGGCATAGCTGAGCAATAGCTATTTTCAGGTTCTCACTATTGAGTAAATCAGTTGTAACTTGAAAACTATTGCATTTACAGTATTTTGCTTAAATATGTTGTTCACATAATTTTGGGTCAGCTATAACATAGAAAAAATTCAGACATGTAGCTCATTGCATAGCTGAGTAATAGCTACTTTGACGTTATCACTGTTGAGTAAATCAGTTATAACGTGAAAACTATTACATTTACAGTATTTTGTTTAAATATGTTATTCACATAATTTTTGGTCAGCTATAACAGAGTGAAATTGCAGACCTCTATGTCATGGCATAGCTTACCAATATCTACTTTCAGGTTCTCACTGTTGAGTAAATCATTGTATCCACTGGATAGCCGTAGTGTGTAGAGAGATTTCACCATTACCACTCTAACAAAAAAAAATATTATAACTAGCCTTCTCAAGTTTGCAAGGTATATTACAGGGTGCACCACAGTATTCTATTGGTAGGCTTTATGTCTAAATTAGGCCTGTGGCTAAATTACTTGCCTACTAAAAATGAGTAATTCTGCATTTTCTCTAAAAGTATTGCAGATAGCCAATTTTTCTTAAATAACTCATTCACCTACTTTTGGGAGAGCTTTCACATGCTGAAGTTCCAGACCTGTAGGTAATTACTCACCTACTCAAAATGAGTAAATGCGAATTATCTCTAAAAGTATAGGAGATAGCCAATTTTTGTCAAATAACTCCTTCACCTACTTTTGGGAGAGCTTTCACTTGGTGAAGTTTCAGACCCGTAGGTAATTACTCACCTACTCAAAATAAGTAAATGCGAATTATCTCTAAAAGTATTGCAGATAGCCAATTTTTGTCAAATAACTCCTTCACCTACTTTTGGGAGAGCTTTCACTTGGTGAAGTTTCAGACCCGTAGGTAATTACTCACCTACTCAAAATGAGTAAATGCGAATTATCTCTAAAAGTATTGCAGATAGCCAATTTTTGTCAAATAACTCCTTCACCTACTTTTGGGAGAGCTTTCACTTGGTGAAGTTTCAGACCCGTAGGTAATTACTCACCTACTCAAAATGAGTAAATGCAAATTATCTCTAAAAGTATTGCAGATAGCCAATTTTTGTCAAATAACTCCTTCACCTACTTTTGGGAGAGCTTTCACTTGGTGAAGTTTCAGACCCATAGGTAATTATTCACCTACCCAAAATGAGTAAATGCTAATTATCTATAAAAGTATTGCAGATATCCAATTTTTTATCAAATAACTCATTCATCTACTTTTGGCAGAGCTTTCACATGGTGAAGTTCCAGACCCGTAGGTAATTACTCACCTACTGAAAATGAGTAAATTCGAATTATCTCTAAAAGTATTGGAGATAGCCAATTTTTCTCAAATAACTCATTCGCCTACTTTTGAGAGAGCTTTCACTTGGTGAAGTTTCAGACCCGTAGCTAATTATTCACCTACTCAAAATGAGTAAATGAGAATTATCTCTACAAGTATTGCAGATAGCCAGTATTTCTCAAATAACTCATTAATATGAAAACAACTTATAGGAAGTCATGGGCTGCAAATCTTTTCATGTGGTCAGATTTGACCTTGGGCCCCTCCTGCTTATTATTGGTCATAGAGGTTTGCAATGTGAAAACGACTTATAGGAAATCATGGGCTGCGAATCTTTTGATGTGGTCAGACTTCACCTTGGGCCCCTGCTACAGGGTCAAATAAGGGTAGCCAAACTTAAAAGTGCTTTCAGCTTGCTTATTAACGAAAAATGCTGTTTATCTTCTAAACTATGTTAGTTGGCCTTTGTCGGTGGATACATCCAGCATCTGGCCACAGATGCGTCCTTATTCTAGTTATATAATTACATATCCCGTTCTCACAGATCTACTTTTAGTAATTCTAGGAACTAGAAATCTGCACTTTAGCTAACTATTCTAATCTTACTATTAAAATATTAATACAGATGGCCAGCAGGAAGTGACAAGTCCACAGGAAGTACACAGAAGGCTGGACGATCTCACAACGTAAGTCTCATTAAATATTCTTACAAGTTGTCACTAAAAACATGTTTCTTATTGGTGGGATTTTCTGATTTGTTTTCTGTTGGTTTCAGTGTAACTTCTTTGATTGTACATTTATAATGTAATACTTACGCCTGTCTCTAGAATAACAAATTATTGCCATGATGATGCACTTACATGTTAAAATTTTAAATATCTAATCTAATCTGATCTAATAAGGAGTCTCAAAGCGCTTAATCTGTATCATGTGATAGACTCGTACAATTATACATAGACATATTCACTAAGACTTTGTCCACTTACTCTCATTGTCTACTGTTCTAGGAATAAGTTTGTATAATATTATATTAAAGTAGACATGGTGTCCTTGGCTCTACTTTACTTGTGTATAAAGCCATGCCACGACCCTACATAGAACTGGAGATTTCCTAATATTAAATTAATAATAATTTATGATTCAGATTTGTACGTTTGTGTCACATTTGATTCAGCCATTGGTAATTTTAAACTTTTTTTGATGAGGCTAAAAATGAATAGGAAAGTCAGTCTCTGAATATTTAGTTTTGGAATTTACAAAATTTTGATATTTTGAATTATATCTGTTTTGAAGTTTGTGTAACTTAGCTTGTTTCTGAGAAAAAATTACTTTCTATCACTTCCAATGTATAAATCAGAAAATTCATCATAACACATCAAATGTGGCATACGTTTTAATATCTACATGAAAAAGGGCTCAGCTTCTGTAGTACCTGCAGAATATATTTTAGCCTCAAAAGTCAAAAGATAGGGAAATTTTTTTCCATAGAAATTGTTTTGAATACCATTTGCATATTTATATAAAAATTTGAAGAAGTCACCTTGGATGTGTGAATTTTGCAGGTGGTTAAAATTTGCAGACTATTTTGTATGGACAAATGATATTTAAATTGCCCCGTTGGTAAACGAATAACAAATATCTGAGTTTTTCTTTGTCATCATGATTCTTTGACTGCTCAACTAGGGGCTTTAAAAGAGCAACATACTTGTCAGACTTTGTTGAGAAATTTGATAGTATTTCTACAGTTGGTTTAAAGGTACTCATTGACATATCCATGGAAAACTAAAGATTCATTACCTAATGTTTAAAACTTAAAAAAAAAAAACTAAAAAGATTCATTATTTAATGTTTAAAAATTTAAATAACTATAAAAGTTTACTAATAGTACAGAAGATGAAATAAGTGTTAAGTATTTTTATTACTTATATGTTTCTGCAGACAACTTACACGTTTGGAGAAAAAAATGTCCAGTGACATCTCTATGATACTGCAAATCCTTCAGAAGCAGACCCGGAGTTCACACCCATCCCAGTCACATGACCAACTCACACCCAATCAAAATACAGAAGAGCTGGACAGCAAAGATACCCACTCTTTATCTGAGGGATCCATTGACTCAGATAATGCAGAAAATAGTGATGTGAGTAGATAGATTGATTGATTGATTGACCGCCTGACTGATTGTGATTGACTGAATGACTGACTGAATGTGGTTGATTGATTGATTGACTTATTGACCGCCTGACTGATTGTGATTGATTGAATGACTGACTGAATGTGGTTGATTGATTGATTGACTTATTGACCGCCTGACTGATTGTGATTGACTGAATGACTGACTGAATGTGGTTGATGGATTGATTGATTGATGGATGGATTGATTGATTGAATGATTGATTTTGGTAGTTGAGAATTTGTAAGAATGAAATGCATAGTACCAGTTAACCAAGATTCATGAATCATATTCAAGTTGTCAAGTTTATAAACTCAAGTTTATAAACTCCATTTATTCCCATATAAATCAAAATATGAGATATTTAACCAAATATGGATTTTTTGTTATTTCCATGAAATAACAGCCATAAATAGCCAAAAATATTCATGTTTTCCAACAACCAGTATCCTCAATATAATTTTGTGTTTAATATTTTACCATTGGTGAAACTACCACATGTATATTTATTATACCTCAGTGCAAAATATGTCAGATTGCATGAGTGCAGTCTGATCGGACTATACTTTATAAATACAGATGCAGCAGGGCTATAATGTAGCAATAAAGAATGAGGTTTGAGTATTGTGTCGGCAAATAAATCACAACTTCCAGGTGGAATAATGGACGAAAACCGGTACGATTTTAACACAAAAATGTCAATTCAGTCAGTAAATGTAGTTGTTGTAGGAACTATATCTTTGCTTTTACTTTAACGATAGCCAGTCTGTGGAACTACTTTACAATCAGATCCTTCACATTATAATGTATGCTAGCTATGATGCGCAGCGACAACTTTTCGTTCACTGCGCACTGCCGGTCTTTATAATATTCCAGAGGGCAGTATGACTTAAGCGGCTCTCCACTCGTATGAAGATCTGCCATTACTGTTCTCACTTGAAAAGTCAGCAGTCAGTACAGTGTTGAGATGATACATGTAGAAAGGGTAGCCTTTTAAAGGCGTTTATTAGAAGAATCCTATTGACCAATAACATGTTGCACAACCCTCACCACAAAGTGTATAAACCAAAACTGTCACTTCTTCAGAAAAATGACACCAGGTATCTGTTTGGAAAGAACAGATGCGAATTAGGATGACAGCGTTATCATGGTAACCAACTGAAAGTGTATCAGTTGAGCAAACATGTCAGATGATATAGACAAAAGATTACAGAAATAACATGTTAAATATCACAGAAATAACATGTTAAATATCTTATTGTAAAAATGTGAAAAACAAATCTTGTGGTTACTTTGCATTACTAGAATATCATGTTAGACTTTCAAAGCAATATTCAAGAGATTTCTTAAAGTAGATACTTTGGTGTAAAAAAACAGATAGATTTCATTTCTTAAAGTAGATACTTTGGTGTAAAAAAACAAGCCAGAATTTTTATGGCAGTTAAGCAACAGCCTTCAAGTCATATATAGAACTTCCTTTGTGAAGTAGATCCTAATATGACCCTGCCAGACATCTTGTATTCTCTATGATAACAGTGCTAAGTATACTGTATGTATTAATACCTGCAAGTGGCAATCCCTCTCAATATTGAGTCACTATTATGACATAGGATATGTATTATACATAGCAATTCATTTTGATTTTACTGTTACAGAAACAAACTCCAAGCAGCCAAGGTTTACTGTCTCCTGGTGTTCCAGTTGTCATCCCTCCACAGACTCGTAAACTTTCAAAGGACAGACAGAGAGCTTTGGGGCTTCCTGATGGTGTGGAACTTAATCATACAGACGTCTAGTTACCATGGTGATGCTTCCTATAAAGACACCTCGATTACCACATAACTAAAAATGTTAAAAAGAGACATCTGGATAAAGCAGGCAGATGGCATTTTATTATTTAAGGGTAAAATGTACATGGCATAGACAAAATCTCAAATTACACCAATGTTTAGTTACCGTGGTAATTTCTCCTTTTAAGGATGCTACAGTTACCGCAGCACTACAGGAATAACGAAGGTATTGTTTTGATCACATGCTCATCTTACAAGATGTTATTAAAGGGAAAGGCGACATATTGCCATGCAGCAATTACAAAACGTTACCGATTTCCAGTTACCATGGCAACTCTTGTGGTAAAAACATTGGAATTAGTACAGAACTGCAGATTTAGTATGTGAAGATGACAAGTAATCTTGTACCCTATTCTTATGAATGATTGTTACTTTGCATGTGTAAAAGCAGCAAAGTATTAAAAGGAATTTGCATACAGCATTGAGTAAATTACAAATCCGACTGATAAGTGGTCACCATGACAACCAATCAGTTTTGAGGTTAACACAGAAGTTTATTGTGTACTGCCAAATAATGCGAAAATGATGCCGGTTCAAATGTGTGGAGAGGGGCTGTAGGGAGGAGGTATGGTAGGTGTGCTATTGGAAAGAAATTGGCTTTTGCATTTCACAGAGTCAGGAATTAAAAACTACTAGAGCAGAGAAAAGAATCTCTGAATATCTAGAAAACTTTTTATTCACATTTCTTGTTCCTTTTGTTTTTCTTTTAGCTGGTATCTGGCCATTAATGTTTGAAACTCTTTGAATGAATGGATCTGTTAGTTTTTTAAATGTGAGTTTTTCCTAAATTCTAGAGTAAGAAATCTAAAATTCGCCACATATCTGAAATTCGCCACATGTTGAAATACTAATAAAATAAACTTAGTCTAATTGTGGTGAGATTTGTTGACTGTATAGTAAATTAAGGCTTTTTGAACTGGAAAATACCAATTTTTAGACAAAAACATCATTTTCTTCATAAAATTAACTAAGGTTTTAGAGGTGGTGAATTTTAGATTCCTGGCGAATTTTAGATTTCTTACTCTTTATAAAATTGGTTTAAAATGGTGGTAATCAAAGCTGGTCATTAGAATAAGAATATACATTGTATTTTCTGATTGATTTGTATCTACTGTAGAATCTCTATAATCCAAAGAGCTATTAGGGGCAACTTTAAATCAATTGGTCAGTCAATCTATAATCCAGACAGGTTGGGAGAGTGAAATTATTTTCAGACAATAGAAGCTGCACTTAATAGAAAATGCAATTTTTAATTAGTACAAAACACTATTTTTGGGGGAGGGGCTGAAGTGCGGACTTTTACAATTACTTCAATGGTAACGAGTACTCATTGTTAGCTAAAAATAACAATAAATTGTGTGATTTTCTTTCAAAAGTCAGAGAAAATGACCCATGTGAGGTCAAATTTACAAAATAAATTTGCAAAAATGCTGATATTAAATGGAAAAAAGCATCATTTCTTAATTTTGTACTTTGACTTCATTACTCTATTATTCAACAAGTACTTAACAAGTATTCAAGTACTGGGTACTACCACCACAATTGTACTTGCTTCATTTTAAGGGCTAGCGAATTTCTATACACTCGAGTCTGTGTCATATTTCTAGCTCTATTTATAGAGCAGTAGTACGCTGTAATATTGGGAGATTTAAACATCATTTCATTAACTGTCACAATAGGATAATATAAACTCCTTGTACTGGTTCATGAGTTATATGTGCTGAAGTTAAAACATGTGACATTGAGTAACATTTGAGTTCAATTTTTCTTTAGCAGGTAATGATGGGTGTTTTATGTATGTGAAGGTAATGTGTACATTTTTATGTGAAGAAGACTTCTAAATGTTATTGTTATAATTATATATTGACCTTTAGAGGGTATGTCACAAACTTTCACCTTATACATAGAAACGTAGCATTTATTTTGAGAAAACCTCCTTGTTTTACTCTGTTGAATTGGTAGGGTCCATTTGTCAATTTTGTGATCATTTAAAGTCAGTCATCTTATTTAGGCATGAGATGGTAGTTCATGTATCATACTATTGAAAATACCAAAGCAAAAGACTAAAACAAGCATCTTGCTCTTTCAGCATTTAAAATGCTGGGTAGCTATTTAAATATTAAAATATTACAGACAATAAACCTGAAAAAATTCCAACATTCTGTATTTATAGCAATTTTGGCAAATATTTTTAATTTACATTCACTCAGCTTCCTGTTTATGGGTCTATTCAGGTGGAACAACACTTTTTCAGATTTTGCATTCACAAGATTCTGACATGGAACATATGGCACCGTTCCCCCCATAATCTTATCTCACGAATAATTTAAGTGATGTAATTTCCTGTTGGTTTATGTATAGGTGTGCCCTCCAGTCTCAGTTTCTAACTTGACAAATAGACTGACTGGGAGGCGTTTTATTTTATATTTGTTTGTGAAAATGGGTACTTTGCCTGTATTTCAACAATGGTCAGGATTTCAATGTTTTGTTGAAATAACTCCCAAGTTATTCAGCTACTTTTTGATAATCTTTTACATGGCGATGTTTCAGAGTTGTATTTTAACCTTAACCTGTCATCGAAATATCAAAACAGGCCTTTTAACCCTCCAGTTCACTTAGTTTCTCACTTTTTTCAACCAAACGTGGCACATATAGTCGACCTTCATCCTTTATTTGAGGCTATTTTGTGACTGAATCGCCAATGAAGTCCTCACTCTCGCAGCAAAGCATGATCATAGAAAAGTTACTTGTTCCTTTCTATACAACAGGTTTTTTGCAAATCAAAGTATAGAGCCTCAACAGAAGTGGCTGGTACTGCAGTAATCACCTTTAAGGAAGTGTTTTCTTTAAAATCCAATTGTGTCGCATATGTACAGAAATAATTAATTGTACAGTATTTTAGCATGATCATAGAAGATCTATTTATTTCCTCCTATACAATAGTTTTTGTGTATCAGAAGGTAGAGCCTCAACAGAACTGGCTGGTCCTGTAGTGGTCACCTTTAAAGAAGTGTAACCTTTAAATCCCAATCATGTCATGTCACATGTATGGAAACAATTTATTGTACAGTATTTTAATATTGTTTTTGTGTGGGGAAATACTATTGTTTAGAGCACAGTTTTGTAATATTTTTTTCTATTGGGAACACATAGCATTATAATAAACATTTTCATTGTAATGATGCATACACAAATACAGATGTTGCAAAAAATAAGTTCTATTTTTGTGGTATATGTAAGAAATCCCTTTTAGAATATAGATGTCACTGTGAACATAGTAGGACTATAGTGTATGAAAGTTGGCACCAGGGCAATTCACTATTTAGGAAGTTGACTTGAGATAATCAATTAGTCATCAGTCACAAGATGGCTTGAAGGATCTTAAAATTGCCTGGATTCTAGATGTTATTGTAAACTGTCCAACTTCTTAAGGATTATGGTTTTGCTGGCGATTTGTATGAGTGGCACGTTAATTAATGCTCTTTATTCACTTTAGTCAGATGTAGGATGTATAACAGTGGCCAAAAATGTGAAACCTAGCAAAGTACTCATTTTGGGTACCAGTATCTGAGTAGTGTCAGTACTCAGTGAGTACTACAGCTGGACAGCTTATTTAGTGATAAGGCTGAATTGCTTGTAATTACTTAGTTTTACCCGTGATTTGGATGTGTGGACTTTTTGTATACATAGACTTAGAGAGTGCGAGTATATTTATTGAAATGGTCTGTATGTAGACACCTGTAAATAACCAGATATATTGTTAAGGTATCTTGTGGCGAGTGTATCATAAAGTTGATAGCTATAATTTATGTATGTGTGTGTTTATTTTTTTTCCTCTTTTGTTTGCAGTATTATCTTAATTTTTATGTAAAAACTTTATTATTATAATTTTATGATTATTATTATAATTATTTATTCATATATAAACTGCACAAGTGTGTTATTATTATTATTTGATGGATTATACAGGACCTGTGTAGATACTGTTTCCTCTGGACTGAGCTTGGTATCAAAACCTCTAACATTAAAAACTTCATCATTAGCATTTAATTTCTCAATTATACATCCATTTATATAACTGGCTTGCTTGAAGGGTGAACCATTCACCTGATTTTATTTTATATTATCCAGTCATATACTTTCATACTGTTAAATTCAATCTCAAGGGAACCAGAAAACTACAGTAAGAAATCTAAAATTTGCATTCGCCACTTCTAAAACCACAGTTAATTTTACGAAGAAAATGATGTTTCATCTTAAAACTAGACTTTAGTTCAAAAAGCCTTACTTTACTATGCATTCAACAAATCTCACTTCAATTCATTTATTTTAATAATATTTCAGCAAGTGGCGAATTTCAGATATGTGGCGAATTTTACATGTCTTACTCTATACTTCCACATCAGCAGCTATTCTTGATAACAGGTTTAAAATTTCAATGGAAAAGACTCTCGAAGTACCTTGTATTTACTTCTGTGTAAAAAGGGTGTTCTATTTAAACAGATTCTATATAACAGAGCTCTGCTGTACCATGGACGCTGGATATGTTGTTACTTCAGTAAAATAAATTAGCGTAAAATACTTTTAAGTAATTATGATGTCTTAAGCGACTCTTTATCACTGCAATTTACCCTTTTTTTCAGAAGTGCTAGGTATGTCAAAGTATATGTTTCTTGTCCCTCTAGTTTTGCATTAAATCATACTTTATTGTAATTTTATAACATCTTATGGGCAGCTAATGAAACCATAGTTCAACCAATCAGATTCTTTACATAGTCGACTGTTTAAACTCCACCACTATTATAAAATCCAGATATGAGTTGGGAACACAACTACCATCAATTTATAGCCGTCCATTGTTAATCCACTAAGTAGACCGAAAGGTATAGTTCAAAGGAATTGATACAGAGGAAATAGTTCCAGAGTAAGTTGGCATGTATATCAGTGTTTTCCTTTTTCAATATGCTACAACCAATTTTTGTAATAGAAATAAAATCATCGTCCTTATGGCTTTCTTCCATTTCTTTGTCATCAGACCATCTGTAATTTATCAACAAAGTATAATCTTTGGGCATTATTACCAGACTACCTGTAAGATGTGGTTCTATATGTGGTTATCCCAAATGTACAGTTACCTCCAAAATAAAAAAATACATTATCTGCTGACACTGGGACCTCTAGTCTGTTACCACATATACCTAGCTTTAGACCGATTCCACTAATCACTTATCTGTATTTTACATGTCAATATGCATATTTCTCTAATCTTTTCTATATTGGGTATTATTACCACCCTGCCAAGACTGGAATTTTTATTCTCCCAAAGTAGGACTTTTTGCTGTACAGTTATTAATAGACGATATTGACCAGTGACCTCAAAACGATATTTGGGTTCCATTTTCCCTTGTTTTTCAATAGACTAAGGCGTAGTAACAAGCATTACAATTGGCAGTATTGGAGATGCACTGACCACCCATCCCAGTCTGACCTGACTTGTTGAAAGGGATGTGAAACCCTTACTTTGCCCACAGCTAAAGAACCACAGAGGCCTCAGCAAGAGAGGAATCTTATGTTGATATTTCAACATTAATCAGTGTAGCTTCATGGATTTTAATATCTATATGAAAAGTGTTAATTTCAAGATCATTTCCAATACCCTGTGAAGCAGTATTTGTAAATTTTTTATAACTCTTCTGTATTCTGATCATCAATAGTCATATGTTTGAAGAATTGTTCTGAGATCTTTTAAAATTACAGGAGTCTTCAACTCATAGCCTTTTTTTAGTATTGTATGTCTTTGATGTTTGTAGAATGATCTACACGTCAGATTAGAGTTGGATTTTGCAAATGTATTCCAGCCTGCACTTGGTCAATGGCCTGATGGGTTAGCAGATTTGGCATTTATTCACCAGCTGTCCCCTTTGTGTGGGTTCGACTCCCATGAGTGACAATATTGAGGGATGGTGTCAATATGACCCTGGTCTTCAGTGGCCTAATGGATTCACAGGTTTGGCATTTATTCATTGGTTGCCACCTCTGTGTGGGTTCAACTCCCATGAGTGACAATGCTGAGGACCTGTTCCAATATGACCCTGGCTGTTAGAACAGAAAACCCCCAACTTTGACCTCTGTCCAGTCCCCATGCAGTTGTTGATGACCAAGTGGTGATGTAGTTTGGCAAATGACCACAAGGCTCTCTCACTACTATGGTCATGAATCCAGGTCAATACAATACATACTGACAGCCTGCCCCCATGTGACCCAAACTGTTATGAGAGATGTTTTAATAGTAATCATTTTATAATTAAAATGTGTATAATAAAAGTGATCTGAATTTAACTCATAGTTTTACTTAATGTGTAATACAAAGATAAATGTTACTTTTTATCAATGTGTTATGAAGTTTATGGCATTTACTGTAGCAGCCACAGGGTTATCTGAAGTGTATGTTTCATGTTAGATGGAATTATGTCCACCCCCCTGGGGGGTGGATATATTATTTTTGCTTTTTTCGCCGTCCGATGTCCGATGTCCGGCGTCCGGTGTCCGGCGTCCGGCGTCCGATGTCCGGCGTCACGCATGGTTTCCGCTCATTTAAAGGAAAAGTATTAGAGCTATTGTCACCAAATTTGGTATGCAGGCTTATTGGGTCAGTAGCTTGCTTGGGATTGCTTTTGGCTGTTGTACCTCTTTTGCTTACTGAGTAATACTTAAGTACAGCTATTTTCAGTACCCATTGGTTTCCGTGCATTTAAGCCAAAATAATTAAAGATATTTTACTACAATTTTGAATACAAGATTGTTATGTCCATAGCTCGCTTGGTATTGCATTTGGGACTGATAGCTTTGTCAGTACATGAGTAATAGCCATTTAGGTACTTCATTGTGTATTTTCAGTACTACTTTTGAGTAATTTGCTTCTATCTCCTTAACCGTGCAAGATAGAGCGATTTCGGCAAAATTTTCGACCCACAGGGTATCTGACGAGTGTACTCTTTGCAATTTTCAAAAAATTTTCCCCTCCCCAAAAATGGCGGCCATTTTGAATTTTCGAATTTTTGCCAAAAATGGCAAAACACTAATTTGCTTCTATCTCCTTAACCGTGCGAGATAGAGCGATTTCGGCAAAATTTTCGACCCACAGGGTATCTGAGGAGTGTACTCTTTGCAATTTTCAAAAAATTTTCCCCTCCCCAAAAATGGCGGCCATTTTGAATTTTCGAATTTTTGCCAAAAATGGCAAAACACAAATTTCCTTCTATCTCGTTAACCGTGCGAGATAGAGCGATTTCGTCGAAATTTTCAACCCACAGGGTATCTAATGAGTGTACTCTTTGCAATTTTCAAAAAATTTTCCCCTCCCCAAAAATGGCGGCCATTTTGAATTTTCGAATTTTTGCCAAAAATGGCAAAACACAAATTTGCTTCTATCTCCTTAACCGTGCGAGATAGAGCGATTTCGTCGAAATTTTCGACCCACAGGGTATCTAAGGAATGTAATATTTGCAATTTTCCAAAAATTTTCCCCTCCCCAAAAATGGCGGCCATTTTAAATTTTCGAATTTTTGCCAAAAATGGCAAAACACAAATTTGCTTCTATCTCCTTAACCGTGCGAGATAGAGCGATTTCGTCAAAATTTTCGACCCACAGGGTATCTGAGGAGTGTACTCTTTGCAATTTTCAAAAAATTTTCCCCTCCCCAAAAATGGCGGCCATTTTGAATTTTCGAATTTTTGCCAAAAATGGCAAAACACTAATTTGCTTCTATCTCCTTAACCGTGCGAGATAGAGCGATTTCGGCAAAATTTTCGACCCACAGGGTATCTGATGAGTGTACTCTTTGCAATTTTCAAAAAATTTTCCCCTCCCCAAAAATGGCAGCCATTTTGAATTTTCGAATTTTTGCCAAAAATGGCAAAACACAAATTTCCTTCTATCTCCTTAACTGTGTGAGATAGAGCGATTTCGTCGAAATTTTCAACCCACAGGGTATCTAAGGAGTGTACTCTTTGCAATTTTCAAAAAATTTTCCCCTCCACAAAAATGGCGGCCATTTTGAATTTTCGAATTTTTGCCAAAAATGGCAAAACACAAATTTGCTTCTATCTCCTTAACCGTGCGAGATAGAGCGATTTCGTCGAAATTTTCGACCCACAGGGTATCTAAGGAATGTAATATTTGCAATTTTCAAAAAATTTTCCCCTCCCTAAAAATGGCGGCCATTTTAAATTTTCGAATTTTTGCCAAAAATGGCAAAACACAAATTTGCTTCTATCTCCTTAACCGTGCGAGATAGAGCGATTTCGTCAAAATTTTCGACCCACAGGGTATCTGAGCAGTGTACTCTGCGCAATTTTCAAAAAATTTTCCCCTCCCCAAAAATGGCGGCCATTTTGAATTTTCGCCAAAATTGGCAAAACACAAATTTCCTTCTATCTCCTTAACCGTGTGAGATAGAGCGATTTCGTCGAAATTTTCAACCCACAGGGTATCTAAGGAGTGTACTCTGCAATTTTCAAAAAATTTTCCCCTCCCCAAAAATGGCGGCCATTTTGAATTTTCGAATTTTTGCCAAAAATGGCAAAACACAAATTTGCTTCTATCTCCTTAACCGTGCGAGATAGAGTGATTTCGTCGAAATTTTCGACCCACAGGGTATCTAAGGAGTGCAATATTTGCAATTTTCAAAAAATTTTCCCCTCCCCAAAAATGGCGGCCATTTTAAATTTTCGAATTTTTGCCAAAAATGGCAAAACACAAATTTGCTTCTATCTCCTTAACCGTGCCAGATAGAGCGATTTCGTCAAAATTTTCGACCCACAGGGTATCTAAGGAATGTAATATTTGCAATTTTCCAAAAATTTTCCCCTCCCCAAAAATGGCGGCCATTTTGAATTTTCGAATTTTTGCCAAAAATGGCAAAACACAAATTTGCTTCTATCTCCTTAACCGTGCGAGATAGAGCGATTTTGTGGAAATTTTCGACCCACAGGGTATCTAAGGAATGTAATATTTGCAATTTTCAAAAAATTTTCCCCTCCCCAAAAATGGCGGCCATTTTGAATTTTCGAATTTTTGCCAAAAATGGCAAAACACTAATTTGCTTCTATCTCCTTAACCGTGCGAGATAGAGTGATTTCGTCGAAATTTTCGACCCACAGGGTATCTAAGGAATGCAATCTTTGCAATTTTCAAAAAATTTTCCCCTCCCCAAAATTGGCGGCCATTTTGAATTTTCGAATTTTTGCCAAAAATGGCAAAACACAAATTTGCTTCTATCTCCTTAACCGTGCCAGATAGAGCGATTTCGTCAAAATTTTCGACCCGCAGGGTATCTGAGCATTGTAGTCTTGGTAATTTTTTAAAAATTTTCCCCTCCCCAAAAATGGCGGCCATTTTGAATTTTCGAATTATTGCCAAAAATGGCAAAACACAAATTTGCTTCTATCTCCTTAACCGTGCGAGATAGAGCGATTTCGGCAAAATTTTCGACCCACAGGGTATCTGATGAGTGTACTCTTTGCAATTTTCAAAAAATTTTCCCCTCCCCAAAAATGGCAGCCATTTTGAATTTTCGAATTTTTGCCAAAAATGGCAAAACACAAATTTCCTTCTATCTCCTTAACCGTGTGAGATAGAGCGATTTCGTCGAAATTTTCAACCCACAGGGTATCTAAGGAGTGTACTCTTTGCAATTTTCAAAAAATTTTCCCCTCCCCAAAAATGGCGGCCATTTTGAATTTTCGCCAAAATTGGCAAAACACAAATTTCCTTCTATCTCCTTAACCGTGTGAGATAGAGCGATTTCATCGAAATTTTCAACCCACAGGGTATCTAAGGAGTGTACTCTTTGCAATTTTCAAAAAATTTTCCCCTCCCCAAAAATGGCGGCCATTTTGAATTTTCGAATTTTTGCCAAAAATGGCAAAACACAAATTTGCTTCTATCTCCTTAACCGTGCGAGATAGAGTGATTTCGTCGAAATTTTCGACCCACAGGGTATCTAAGGAGTGTAATATTTGCAATTTTCAAAAAATTTTCCCCTCCCCAAAAATGGCGGCCATTTTAAATTTTCGAATTTTTGCCAAAAATGGCAAAACACAAATTTGCTTCTATCTCCTTAACCGTGCCAGATAGAGCGATTTCGTCAAAATTTTCGACCCACAGGGTATCTAAGGAATGTAATATTTGCAATTTTCCAAAAATTTTCCCCTCCCCAAAAATGGCGGCCATTTTGAATTTTCGAATTTTTGCCAAAAATGGCAAAACACAAATTTGCTTCTATCTCCTTAACCGTGCGAGATAGAGCGATTTTGTGGAAATTTTCGACCCACAGGGTATCTAAGGAATGTAATATTTGCAATTTTCAAAAAATTTTCCCCTCCCCAAAAATGGCGGCCATTTTGAATTTTCGAATTTTTGCCAAAAATGGCAAAACACTAATTTGCTTCTATCTCCTTAACCGTGCGAGATAGAGTGATTTCGTCGAAATTTTCGACCCACAGGGTATCTAAGGAATGCAATCTTTGCAATTTTCAAAAAATTTTCCCCTCCCCAAAATTGGCGGCCATTTTGAATTTTCGAATTTTTGCCAAAAATGGCAAAACACAAATTTGCTTCTATCTCCTTAACCGTGCCAGATAGAGCGATTTCGTCGAAATTTTCAACCCACAGGGTATCTAATGAGTGTACTCTTTGCAATTTTCAAAAAATTTTCCCCTCCCCAAAAATGGCGGCCATTTTGAATTTTCGAATTTTTGCCAAAAATGGCAAAACACAAATTTGCTTCTATCTCCTTAACCGTGCGAGATAGAGCGATTTCGTCGAAATTTTCGACCCACAGGGTATCTAAGGAATGTAATATTTGCAATTTTCCAAAAATTTTCCCCTCCCCAAAAATGGCGGCCATTTTAAATTTTCGAATTTTTGCCAAAAATGGCAAAACACAAATTTGCTTCTATCTCCTTAACCGTGCGAGATAGAGCGATTTCGTCAAAATTTTCGACCCACAGGGTATCTGAGGAGTGTACTCTTTGCAATTTTCAAAAAATTTTCCCCTCCCCAAAAATGGCGGCCATTTTGAATTTTCGAATTTTTGCCAAAAATGGCAAAACACTAATTTGCTTCTATCTCCTTAACCGTGCGAGATAGAGCGATTTCGGCAAAATTTTCGACCCACAGGGTATCTGATGAGTGTACTCTTTGCAATTTTCAAAAAATTTTCCCCTCCCCAAAAATGGCAGCCATTTTGAATTTTCGAATTTTTGCCAAAAATGGCAAAACACAAATTTCCTTCTATCTCCTTAACTGTGTGAGATAGAGCGATTTCGTCGAAATTTTCAACCCACAGGGTATCTAAGGAGTGTACTCTTTGCAATTTTCAAAAAATTTTCCCCTCCACAAAAATGGCGGCCATTTTGAATTTTCGAATTTTTGCCAAAAATGGCAAAACACAAATTTGCTTCTATCTCCTTAACCGTGCGAGATAGAGCGATTTCGTCGAAATTTTCGACCCACAGGGTATCTAAGGAATGTAATATTTGCAATTTTCAAAAAATTTTCCCCTCCCTAAAAATGGCGGCCATTTTAAATTTTCGAATTTTTGCCAAAAATGGCAAAACACAAATTTGCTTCTATCTCCTTAACCGTGCGAGATAGAGCGATTTCGTCAAAATTTTCGACCCACAGGGTATCTGAGCAGTGTACTCTGCGCAATTTTCAAAAAATTTTCCCCTCCCCAAAAATGGCGGCCATTTTGAATTTTCGCCAAAATTGGCAAAACACAAATTTCCTTCTATCTCCTTAACCGTGTGAGATAGAGCGATTTCGTCGAAATTTTCAACCCACAGGGTATCTAAGGAGTGTACTCTGCAATTTTCAAAAAATTTTCCCCTCCCCAAAAATGGCGGCCATTTTGAATTTTCGAATTTTTGCCAAAAATGGCAAAACACAAATTTGCTTCTATCTCCTTAACCGTGCGAGATAGAGTGATTTCGTCGAAATTTTCGACCCACAGGGTATCTAAGGAGTGCAATATTTGCAATTTTCAAAAAATTTTCCCCTCCCCAAAAATGGCGGCCATTTTAAATTTTCGAATTTTTGCCAAAAATGGCAAAACACAAATTTGCTTCTATCTCCTTAACCGTGCCAGATAGAGCGATTTCGTCAAAATTTTCGACCCACAGGGTATCTAAGGAATGTAATATTTGCAATTTTCCAAAAATTTTCCCCTCCCCAAAAATGGCGGCCATTTTGAATTTTCGAATTTTTGCCAAAAATGGCAAAACACAAATTTGCTTCTATCTCCTTAACCGTGCGAGATAGAGCGATTTTGTGGAAATTTTCGACCCACAGGGTATCTAAGGAATGTAATATTTGCAATTTTCAAAAAATTTTCCCCTCCCCAAAAATGGCGGCCATTTTGAATTTTCGAATTTTTGCCAAAAATGGCAAAACACTAATTTGCTTCTATCTCCTTAACCGTGCGAGATAGAGTGATTTCGTCGAAATTTTCGACCCACAGGGTATCTAAGGAATGCAATCTTTGCAATTTTCAAAAAATTTTCCCCTCCCCAAAATTGGCGGCCATTTTGAATTTTCGAATTTTTGCCAAAAATGGCAAAACACAAATTTGCTTCTATCTCCTTAACCGTGCCAGATAGAGCGATTTCGTCAAAATTTTCGACCCGCAGGGTATCTGAGCATTGTAGTCTTGGTAATTTTTTAAAAATTTTCCCCTCCCCAAAAATGGCGGCCATTTTGAATTTTCGAATTATTGCCAAAAATGGCAAAACACAAATTTGCTTCTATCTCCTTAACCGTGCGAGATAGAGCGATTTCGGCAAAATTTTCGACCCACAGGGTATCTGATGAGTGTACTCTTTGCAATTTTCAAAAAATTTTCCCCTCCCCAAAAATGGCAGCCATTTTGAATTTTCGAATTTTTGCCAAAAATGGCAAAACACAAATTTCCTTCTATCTCCTTAACCGTGTGAGATAGAGCGATTTCGTCGAAATTTTCAACCCACAGGGTATCTAAGGAGTGTACTCTTTGCAATTTTCAAAAAATTTTCCCCTCCCCAAAAATGGCGGCCATTTTGAATTTTCGCCAAAATTGGCAAAACACAAATTTCCTTCTATCTCCTTAACCGTGTGAGATAGAGCGATTTCATCGAAATTTTCAACCCACAGGGTATCTAAGGAGTGTACTCTTTGCAATTTTCAAAAAATTTTCCCCTCCCCAAAAATGGCGGCCATTTTGAATTTTCGAATTTTTGCCAAAAATGGCAAAACACAAATTTGCTTCTATCTCCTTAACCGTGCGAGATAGAGTGATTTCGTCGAAATTTTCGACCCACAGGGTATCTAAGGAGTGTAATATTTGCAATTTTCAAAAAATTTTCCCCTCCCCAAAAATGGCGGCCATTTTAAATTTTCGAATTTTTGCCAAAAATGGCAAAACACAAATTTGCTTCTATCTCCTTAACCGTGCCAGATAGAGCGATTTCGTCAAAATTTTCGACCCACAGGGTATCTAAGGAATGTAATATTTGCAATTTTCCAAAAATTTTCCCCTCCCCAAAAATGGCGGCCATTTTGAATTTTCGAATTTTTGCCAAAAATGGCAAAACACAAATTTGCTTCTATCTCCTTAACCGTGCGAGATAGAGCGATTTTGTGGAAATTTTCGACCCACAGGGTATCTAAGGAATGTAATATTTGCAATTTTCAAAAAATTTTCCCCTCCCCAAAAATGGCGGCCATTTTGAATTTTCGAATTTTTGCCAAAAATGGCAAAACACTAATTTGCTTCTATCTCCTTAACCGTGCGAGATAGAGTGATTTCGGCAAAATTTTCGACCCACAGGGTATCTGATGAGTGTACTCTTTGCAATTTTCAAAAAATTTTCCCCTCCCCAAAAATGGCAGCCATTTTGAATTTTCGAATTTTTGCCAAAAATGGCAAAACACAAATTTCCTTCTATCTCCTTAACTGTGTGAGATAGAGCGATTTCGTCGAAATTTTCAACCCACAGGGTATCTAAGGAGTGTACTCTTTGCAATTTTCAAAAAATTTTCCCCTCCACAAAAATGGCGGCCATTTTGAATTTTCGAATTTTTGCCAAAAATGGCAAAACACAAATTTGCTTCTATCTCCTTAACCGTGCGAGATAGAGCGATTTCGTCGAAATTTTCGACCCACAGGGTATCTAAGGAATGTAATATTTGCAATTTTCAAAAAATTTTCCCCTCCCTAAAAATGGCGGCCATTTTAAATTTTCGAATTTTTGCCAAAAATGGCAAAACACAAATTTGCTTCTATCTCCTTAACCGTGCGAGATAGAGCGATTTCGTCAAAATTTTCGACCCACAGGGTATCTGAGCAGTGTACTCTGCGCAATTTTCAAAAAATTTTCCCCTCCCCAAAAATGGCGGCCATTTTGAATTTTCGCCAAAATTGGCAAAACACAAATTTCCTTCTATCTCCTTAACCGTGTGAGATAGAGCGATTTCGTCGAAATTTTCAACCCACAGGGTATCTAAGGAGTGTACTCTGCAATTTTCAAAAAATTTTCCCCTCCCCAAAAATGGCGGCCATTTTGAATTTTCGAATTTTTGCCAAAAATGGCAAAACACAAATTTGCTTCTATCTCCTTAACCGTGCGAGATAGAGTGATTTCGTCGAAATTTTCGACCCACAGGGTATCTAAGGAGTGCAATATTTGCAATTTTCAAAAAATTTTCCCCTCCCCAAAAATGGCGGCCATTTTAAATTTTCGAATTTTTGCCAAAAATGGCAAAACACAAATTTGCTTCTATCTCCTTAACCGTGCCAGATAGAGCGATTTCGTCAAAATTTTCGACCCACAGGGTATCTAAGGAATGTAATATTTGCAATTTTCCAAAAATTTTCCCCTCCCCAAAAATGGCGGCCATTTTGAATTTTCGAATTTTTGCCAAAAATGGCAAAACACAAATTTGCTTCTATCTCCTTAACCGTGCGAGATAGAGCGATTTTGTGGAAATTTTCGACCCACAGGGTATCTAAGGAATGTAATATTTGCAATTTTCAAAAAATTTTCCCCTCCCCAAAAATGGCGGCCATTTTGAATTTTCGAATTTTTGCCAAAAATGGCAAAACACTAATTTGCTTCTATCTCCTTAACCGTGCGAGATAGAGTGATTTCGTCGAAATTTTCGACCCACAGGGTATCTAAGGAATGCAATCTTTGCAATTTTCAAAAAATTTTCCCCTCCCCAAAATTGGCGGCCATTTTGAATTTTCGAATTTTTGCCAAAAATGGCAAAACACAAATTTGCTTCTATCTCCTTAACCGTGCCAGATAGAGCGATTTCGTCAAAATTTTCGACCCGCAGGGTATCTGAGCATTGTAGTCTTGGTAATTTTTTAAAAATTTTCCCCTCCCCAAAAATGGCGGCCATTTTGAATTTTCGAATTATTGCCAAAAATGGCAAAACACAAATTTGCTTCTATCTCCTTAACCGTGCGAGATAGAGCGATTTCGGCAAAATTTTCGACCCACAGGGTATCTGATGAGTGTACTCTTTGCAATTTTCAAAAAATTTTCCCCTCCCCAAAAATGGCAGCCATTTTGAATTTTCGAATTTTTGCCAAAAATGGCAAAACACAAATTTCCTTCTATCTCCTTAACCGTGTGAGATAGAGCGATTTCGTCGAAATTTTCAACCCACAGGGTATCTAAGGAGTGTACTCTTTGCAATTTTCAAAAAATTTTCCCCTCCCCAAAAATGGCGGCCATTTTGAATTTTCGCCAAAATTGGCAAAACACAAATTTCCTTCTATCTCCTTAACCGTGTGAGATAGAGCGATTTCATCGAAATTTTCAACCCACAGGGTATCTAAGGAGTGTACTCTTTGCAATTTTCAAAAAATTTTCCCCTCCCCAAAAATGGCGGCCATTTTGAATTTTCGAATTTTTGCCAAAAATGGCAAAACACAAATTTGCTTCTATCTCCTTAACCGTGCGAGATAGAGTGATTTCGTCGAAATTTTCGACCCACAGGGTATCTAAGGAGTGTAATATTTGCAATTTTCAAAAAATTTTCCCCTCCCCAAAAATGGCGGCCATTTTAAATTTTCGAATTTTTGCCAAAAATGGCAAAACACAAATTTGCTTCTATCTCCTTAACCGTGCCAGATAGAGCGATTTCGTCAAAATTTTCGACCCACAGGGTATCTAAGGAATGTAATATTTGCAATTTTCCAAAAATTTTCCCCTCCCCAAAAATGGCGGCCATTTTGAATTTTCGAATTTTTGCCAAAAATGGCAAAACACAAATTTGCTTCTATCTCCTTAACCGTGCGAGATAGAGCGATTTTGTGGAAATTTTCGACCCACAGGGTATCTAAGGAATGTAATATTTGCAATTTTCAAAAAATTTTCCCCTCCCCAAAAATGGCGGCCATTTTGAATTTTCGAATTTTTGCCAAAAATGGCAAAACACTAATTTGCTTCTATCTCCTTAACCGTGCGAGATAGAGTGATTTCGTCGAAATTTTCGACCCACAGGGTATCTAAGGAATGCAATCTTTGCAATTTTCAAAAAATTTTCCCCTCCCCAAAATTGGCGGCCATTTTGAATTTTCGAATTTTTGCCAAAAATGGCAAAACACAAATTTGCTTCTATCTCCTTAACCGTGCCAGATAGAGCGATTTCGTCAAAATTTTCGACCCGCAGGGTATCTGAGCATTGTAGTCTTGGTAATTTTTTAAAAATTTTCCCCTCCCCAAAAATGGCGGCCATTTTGAATTTTCGAATTTTTGCCAAAAATGGCAAAACACAAATTTGCTTCTATCTCCTTAACCGTGCGAGATAGAGCGATTTCGTCGAAATTTTCGACCCACAGGGTATCTAAGGAATGTAATATTTGCAATTTTCAAAAAATTTTCCCCTCCCCAAAAATGGCGGCCATTTTGAATTTTCGAATTTTTGCCAAAAATGGCAAAACACTAATTTGCTTCTATCTCCTTAACCGTGCGAGATAGAGTGATTTCGTCGAAATTTTCGACCCACAGGGTATCTAAGGAATGCAATCTTTGCAATTTTCAAAAAATTTTCCCCTCCCCAAAATTGGCGGCCATTTTGAATTTTCGAATTTTTGCCAAAAATGGCAAAACACAAATTTGCTTCTATCTCCTTAACCGTGCCAGATAGAGCGATTTCGTCAAAATTTTCGACCCGCAGGGTATCTGAGCATTGTAGTCTTGGTAATTTTTTAAAAATTTTCCCCTCCCCAAAAATGGCGGCCATTTTGAATTTTCGAATTTTTGCCAAAAATGGCAAAACACAAATTTCCTTCTATCTCCTTAACCGTGTGAGATAGAGCGATTTCGTCGAAATTTTCAACCCACAGGGTATCTAAGGAGTGTACTCTTTGCAATTTTCAAAAAATTTTCCCCTCCACAAAAATGGCGGCCATTTTGAATTTTCGAATTTTTGCCAAAAATGGCAAAACACAAATTTGCTTCTATCTCCTTAACCGTGCGAGATAGAGCGATTTCGTCGAAATTTTCGACCCACAGGGTATCTAAGGAATGTAATATTTGCAATTTTCAAAAAATTTTCCCCTCCCTAAAAATGGCGGCCATTTTAAATTTTCGAATTTTTGCCAAAAATGGCAAAACACAAATTTGCTTCTATCTCCTTAACCGTGCGAGATAGAGCGATTTCGTCAAAATTTTCGACCCACAGGGTATCTGAGCAGTGTACTCTGCGCAATTTTCAAAAAATTTTCCCCTCCCCAAAAATGGCGGCCATTTTAAATTTTCGAATTTTTGCCAAAAATGGCAAAACACAAATTTGCTTCTATCTCCTTAACCGTGCGAGATAGAGCGATTTCGTCAAAATTTTCGACCCACAGGGTATCTGAGCAGTGTACTCTGCGCAATTTTCAAAAAATTTTCCCCTCCCCAAAAATGGCGGCCATTTTGAATTTTCGCCAAAATTGGCAAAACACAAATTTCCTTCTATCTCCTTAACCGTGTGAGATAGAGCGATTTCGTCGAAATTTTCAACCCACAGGGTATCTAAGGAGTGTACTCTTTGCAATTTTCAAAAAATTTTCCCCTCCCCAAAAATGGCGGCCATTTTGAATTTTCGAATTTTTGCCAAAAATGGCAAAACACTAATTTGCTTCTATCTCCTTAACCGTGCGAGATAGAGTGATTTCGTCGAAATTTTCGACCCACAGGGTATCTAAGGAATGCAATCTTTGCAATTTTTAAAAAATTTTCCCCTCCCCAAAATTGGCGGCCATTTTGAATTTTCGAATTTTTGCCAAAAATGGCAAAACACAAATTTGCTTCTATCTCCTTAACCGTGCGAGATAGAGCGATTTCGTCGAAATTTTCGACCCACAGGGTATCTAAGGAATGTAATATTTGCAATTTTCAAAAAATTTTCCCCTCCCTAAAAATGGCGGCCATTTTAAATTTTCGAATTTTTGCCAAAAATGGCAAAACACAAATTTGCTTCTATCTCCTTAACCGTGCGAGATAGAGCGATTTCGTCAAAATTTTCGACCCACAGGGTATCTGAGCAGTGTACTCTGCGCAATTTTCAAAAAATTTTCCCCTCCCCAAAAATGGCGGCCATTTTGAATTTTCGCCAAAATTGGCAAAACACAAATTTCCTTCTATCTCCTTAACCGTGTGAGATAGAGCGATTTCGTCGAAATTTTCAACCCACAGGGTATCTAAGGAGTGTACTCTTTGCAATTTTCAAAAAATTTTCCCCTCCCCAAAAATGGCGGCCATTTTGAATTTTCGAATTTTTGCCCAAAATGGCAAAACACAAATTTGCTTCTATCTCCTTAACCGTGCGAGATAGAGTGATTTCGTCGAAATTTTCGACCCACAGGGTATCTAAGGAGTGTAATATTTGCAATTTTCAAAAAATTTTCCCCTCCCCAAAAATGGCGGCCATTTTAAATTTTCGAATTTTTGCCAAAAATGGCAAAACACAAATTTGCTTCTATCTCCTTAACCGTGCCAGATAGAGCGATTTCGTCAAAATTTTCGACCCACAGGGTATCTAAGGAATGTAATATTTGCAATTTTCCAAAAATTTTCCCCTCCCCAAAAATGGCGGCCATTTTGAATTTTCGAATTTTTGCCAAAAATGGCAAAACACAAATTTGCTTCTATCTCCTTAACCGTGCGAGATAGAGCGATTTTGTGGAAATTTTCGACCCACAGGGTATCTAAGGAATGTAATATTTGCAATTTTCAAAAAATTTTCCCCTCCCCAAAAATGGCGGCCATTTTGAATTTTCGAATTTTTGCCAAAAATGGCAAAACACTAATTTGCTTCTATCTCCTTAACCGTGCGAGATAGAGTGATTTCGTCGAAATTTTCGACCCACAGGGTATCTAAGGAATGCAATCTTTGCAATTTTCAAAAAATTTTCCCCTCCCCAAAATTGGCGGCCATTTTGAATTTTCGAATTTTTGCCAAAAATGGCAAAACACAAATTTGCTTCTATCTCCTTAACCGTGCCAGATAGAGCGATTTCGTCAAAATTTTCGACCCGCAGGGTATCTGAGCATTGTAGTCTTGGTAATTTTTTAAAAATTTTCCCCTCCCCAAAAATGGCGGCCATTTTGAATTTTCGAATTTTTGCCAAAAATGGCAAAACACAAATTTGCTTCTATCTCCTTAACCGTGCGAGATAGAGCGATTTCGTCGAAATTTTCGACCCACAGGGTATCTAAGGAATGTAATATTTGCAATTTTCAAAAAATTTTCCCCTCCCCAAAAATGGCGGCCATTTTGAATTTTCGAATTTTTGCCAAAAATGGCAAAACACTAATTTGCTTCTATCTCCTTAACCGTGCGAGATAGAGTGATTTCGTCGAAATTTTCGACCCACAGGGTATCTAAGGAATGCAATCTTTGCAATTTTCAAAAAATTTTCCCCTCCCCAAAATTGGCGGCCATTTTGAATTTTCGAATTTTTGCCAAAAATGGCAAAACACAAATTTGCTTCTATCTCCTTAACCGTGCCAGATAGAGCGATTTCGTCAAAATTTTCGACCCGCAGGGTATCTGAGGATTGTAGTCTTGGTAATTTTTTAAAAATTTTCCCCTCCCCAAAAATGGCGGCCATTTTGAATTTTCGAATTTTTGCCAAAAATGGCAAAACACAAATTTCCTTCTATCTCCTTAACCGTGTGAGATAGAGCGATTTCGTCGAAATTTTCAACCCACAGGGTATCTAAGGAGTGTACTCTTTGCAATTTTCAAAAAATTTTCCCCTCCACAAAAATGGCGGCCATTTTGAATTTTCGAATTTTTGCCAAAAATGGCAAAACACAAATTTGCTTCTATCTCCTTAACCGTGCGAGATAGAGCGATTTCGTCGAAATTTTCGACCCACAGGGTATCTAAGGAATGTAATATTTGCAATTTTCAAAAAATTTTCCCCTCCCTAAAAATGGCGGCCATTTTAAATTTTCGAATTTTTGCCAAAAATGGCAAAACACAAATTTGCTTCTATCTCCTTAACCGTGCGAGATAGAGCGATTTCGTCAAAATTTTCGACCCACAGGGTATCTGAGCAGTGTACTCTGCGCAATTTTCAAAAAATTTTCCCCTCCCCAAAAATGGCGGCCATTTTGAATTTTCGCCAAAATTGGCAAAACACAAATTTCCTTCTATCTCCTTAACCGTGTGAGATAGAGCGATTTCGTCGAAATTTTCAACCCACAGGGTATCTAAGGAGTGTACTCTTTGCAATTTTCAAAAAATTTTCCCCTCCCCAAAAATGGCGGCCATTTTGAATTTTCGAATTTTTGCCAAAAATGGCAAAACACAAATTTGCTTCTATCTCCTTAACCGTGCGAGATAGAGTGATTTCGTCGAAATTTTCGACCCACAGGGTATCTAAGGAGTGTAATATTTGCAATTTTCAAAAAAATTTCCCCTCCCCAAAAATGGCGGCCATTTTAAATTTTCGAATTTTTGCCAAAAATGGCAAAACACAAATTTGCTTCTATCTCCTTAACCGTGCCAGATAGAGCGATTTCGTCAAAATTTTCGACCCACAGGGTATCTAAGGAATGTAATATTTGCAATTTTCCAAAAATTTTCCCCTCCCCAAAAATGGCGGCCATTTTGAATTTTCGAATTTTTGCCAAAAATGGCAAAACACAAATTTGCTTCTATCTCCTTAACCGTGCGAGATAGAGCGATTTTGTGGAAATTTTCGACCCACAGGGTATCTAAGGAATGTAATATTTGCAATTTTCAAAAAATTTTCCCCTCCCCAAAAATGGCGGCCATTTTGAATTTTCGAATTTTTGCCAAAAATGGCAAAACACTAATTTGCTTCTATCTCCTTAACCGTGCGAGATAGAGCGATTTCGGCAAAATTTTCGACCCACAGGGTATCTGATGAGTGTACTCTTTGCAATTTTCAAAAAATTTTCCCCTCCCCAAAAATGGCAGCCATTTTGAATTTTCGAATTTTTGCCAAAAATGGCAAAACACAAATTTCCTTCTATCTCCTTAACCGTGTGAGATAGAGCGATTTCGTCGAAATTTTCAACCCACAGGGTATCTAAGGAGTGTACTCTTTGCAATTTTCAAAAAATTTTCCCCTCCACAAAAATGGCGGCCATTTTGAATTTTCGAATTTTTGCCAAAAATGGCAAAACACAAATTTGCTTCTATCTCCTTAACCGTGCGAGATAGAGCGATTTCGTCGAAATTTTCGACCCACAGGGTATCT
The DNA here is from genome assembly GCA_964017235.1 of Sabellastarte sp. h YS-2021. Classification (NCBI taxonomy): domain Eukaryota; kingdom Metazoa; phylum Annelida; class Polychaeta; order Sabellida; family Sabellidae; genus Sabellastarte; species Sabellastarte sp. h YS-2021. The sequence continues at coordinate 62,858,596 of OZ024938.1, forward strand.
AAGGAATGTAATATTTGCAATTTCAAAAAATTTTCCCCTCCCTAAAAATGGCGGCCATTTTAAATTTTCGAATTTTTGCCAAAAATGGCAAAACACAAATTTGCTTCTATCTCCTTAACCGTGCGAGATAGAGCGATTTCGTCAAAATTTTCGACCCACAGGGTATCTGAGCAGTGTACTCTGCGCAATTTTCAAAAAATTTTCCCCTCCCCAAAAATGGCGGCCATTTTGAATTTTCGCCAAAATTGGCAAAACACAAATTTCCTTCTATCTCCTTAACCGTGTGAGATAGAGCGATTTCGTCGAAATTTTCAACCCACAGGGTATCTAAGGAGTACTCTTTGCAATTTTCAAAAAATTTTCCCCTCCCCAAAAATGGCGGCCATTTTGAATTTTCGAATTTTTGCCAAAAATGGCAAAACACAAATTTGCTTCTATCTCCTTAACCGTGCGAGATAGAGTGATTTCGTCGAAATTTTCGACCCACAGGGTATCTAAGGAGTGTAATATTTGCAATTTTCAAAAAATTTTCCCCTCCCCAAAAATGGCGGCCATTTTAAATTTTCGAATTTTTGCCAAAAATGGCACAACACAAATTTGCTTCTATCTCCTTAACCGTGCCAGATAGAGCGATTTCGTCAAAATTTTCGACCCACAGGGTATCTAAGGAATGTAATATTTGCAATTTTCCAAAAATTTTCCCCTCCCCAAAAATGGCGGCCATTTTGAATTTTCGAATTTTTGCCAAAAATGGCAAAACACAAATTTGCTTCTATCTCCTTAACCGTGCGAGATAGAGCGATTTTGTGGAAATTTTCGACCCACAGGGTATCTAAGGAATGTAATATTTGCAATTTTCAAAAAATTTTCCCCTCCCCAAAAATGGCGGCCATTTTGAATTTTCGAATTTTTGCCAAAAATGGCAAAACACTAATTTGCTTCTATCTCCTTAACCGTGCGAGATAGAGTGATTTCGTCGAAATTTTCGACCCACAGGGTATCTAAGGAATGCAATCTTTGCAATTTTCAAAAAATTTTCCCCTCCCCAAAATTGGCGGCCATTTTGAATTTTCGAATTTTTGCCAAAAATGGCAAAACACAAATTTGCTTCTATCTCCTTAACCGTGCCAGATAGAGCGATTTCGTCAAAATTTTCGACCCGCAGGGTATCTGAGCATTGTACTCTTGGTAATTTTTTAAAAATTTTCCCCTCCCCAAAAATGGCGGCCATTTTGAATTTTCGAATTTTTGCCAAAAATGGCAAAACACAAATTTGCTTCTATCTCCTTAACCGTGCGAGATAGAGCGATTTCGTCGAAATTTTCGACCCACAGGGTATCTAAGGAATGTAATATTTGCAATTTTCAAAAAATTTTCCCCTCCCCAAAAATGGCGGCCATTTTGAATTTTCGAATTTTTGCCAAAAATGGCAAAACACAAATTTGCTTCTATCTCCTTAACCGTGCGAGATAGAGCGATTTCGTCAAAATTTTCGACCCACAGGGTATCTAAGGAATGCAATCTTTGCAATTTTCAAAAAATTTTCCCCTCCCCAAAAATGGCGGCCATTTTGAATTTTTGAAGTTTTGCCCAAAATGGCAAAACACTAATTTGCTTCTATCTCCTTAACCATGCGAGATAGAGCGATTTCGTCAAAATTTTCGACCCACAGGTATTTGAGCATTGTATTCTTGGCAATTTAAAAAAAAATTTCCCCTCCCCAAAAATGGCGGCCATTTTGAATTTTCAAATTTTTGCCCAAAATGGCAAAACACTAATTTGCTTCTATCTCCTTAACTGTGCGAGATAGAGCGATTTCATCAAAATTTTCGACGCACAGGGTATCTAACCAATGCAATCTTTGCAATTTTCAAAAAATTTTCCCCTCCCCAAAAATGGCGGCCATTTTGAATTTTCGAATTTTTGCCAAAAATGGCAGAACACAAATTTGCTTCTATCTCCTTAACCGTGCGAGATAGAGCGATTTCGTCGAAATTTTCGACCCACAGGGTATCTAAGGAATGCAATCTTTGCAATTTTCAAAAAATTTTCCCCTCCCCAAAAATGGCGGCCATTTTGAATTTTCGAAGTTTTGCCAAAAATGGCAAAACACAAATTTGCTTCTATCTCCTTAACCGTGCGAGATAGAGCGATTTCGTCGAAATTTTCGACCCACAGGGTATCTAAGGAATGTAATATTTGCAATTTTCAAAAAATTTTCCCCTCCCCAAAAATGGCGGCCATTTTGAATTTTCGAATTTTTGCCAAAAATGGCAAAACACAAATTTGCTTCTATCTCCTTAACCGTGCGAGATAGAGCGATTTCGTCAAAATTTTCGACCCACAGGGTATCTAAGGAATGCAATCTTTGCAATTTTCAAAAAATTTTCCCCTCCCCAAAAATGGCGGCCATTTTGAATTTTTGAAGTTTTGCCCAAAATGGCAAAACACTAATTTGCTTCTATCTCCTTAACCATGCGAGATAGAGCGATTTCGTCAAAATTTTCGACCCACAGGTATTTGAGCATTGTATTCTTGGCAATTTAAAAAAAAATTTCCCCTCCCCAAAAATGGCGGCCATTTTGAATTTTCAAATTTTTGCCCAAAATGGCAAAACACTAATTTGCTTCTATCTCCTTAACTGTGCGAGATAGAGCGATTTCATCAAAATTTTCGACGCACAGGGTATCTAACCAATGCAATCTTTGCAATTTTCAAAAAATTTTCCCCTCCCCAAAAATGGCGGCCATTTTGAATTTTCAAATTTTTGCCAAAAATGGCAGAACACAAATTTGCTTCTATCTCCTTAACCGTGCGAGATAGAGCGATTTCGTCAAAATTTTCGACCCACAGGGTATCTAAGGAATGCAATCTTTGCAATTTTCAAAAAATTTTCCCCTCCCCAAAAATGGCGGCCATTTTGAATTTTTGAAGTTTTGCCCAAAATGGCAAAACACTAATTTGCTTCTATCTCCTTAACCATGCGAGATAGAGCGATTTCGTCAAAATTTTCGACCCACAGGTATTTGAGCATTGTATTCTTGGCAATTTAAAAAAAAATTTCCCCTCCCCAAAAATGGCGGCCATTTTGAATTTTCAAATTTTTGCCCAAAATGGCAAAACACTAATTTGCTTCTATCTCCTTAACTGTGCGAGATAGAGCGATTTCATCAAAATTTTCGACGCACAGGGTATCTAACCAATGCAATCTTTGCAATTTTCAAAAAATTTTCCCCTCCCCAAAAATGGCGGCCATTTTGAATTTTCGAATTTTTGCCAAAAATGGCAGAACACAAATTTGCTTCTATCTCCTTAACCGTGCGAGATAGAGCGATTTCGTCGAAATTTTCGACCCACAGGGTATCTAAGGAATGCAATCTTTGCAATTTTCAAAAAATTTTCCCCTCCCCAAAAATGGCGGCCATTTTGAATTTTCGAAGTTTTGCCAAAAATGGCAAAACACAAATTTGCTTCTATCTCCTTAACCGTGCGAGATAGAGCGATTTCGTCGAAATTTTCGACCCACAGGGTATCTAAGGAATGTAATATTTGCAATTTTCAAAAAATTTTCCCCTCCCCAAAAATGGCGGCCATTTTGAATTTTCGAATTTTTGCCAAAAATGGCAAAACACAAATTTGCTTCTATCTCCTTAACCGTGCGAGATAGAGCGATTTCGTCAAAATTTTCGACCCACAGGGTATCTAAGGAATGCAATCTTTGCAATTTTCAAAAAATTTTCCCCTCCCCAAAAATGGCGGCCATTTTGAATTTTTGAAGTTTTGCCCAAAATGGCAAAACACTAATTTGCTTCTATCTCCTTAACCATGCGAGATAGAGCGATTTCGTCAAAATTTTCGACCCACAGGTATTTGAGCATTGTATTCTTGGCAATTTAAAAAAAAATTTCCCCTCCCCAAAAATGGCGGCCATTTTGAATTTTCAAATTTTTGCCCAAAATGGCAAAACACTAATTTGCTTCTATCTCCTTAACTGTGCGAGATAGAGCGATTTCATCAAAATTTTCGACGCACAGGGTATCTAACCAATGCAATCTTTGCAATTTTCAAAAAATTTTCCCCTCCCCAAAAATGGCGGCCATTTTGAATTTTCAAATTTTTGCCAAAAATGGCAGAACACAAATTTGCTTCTATCTCCTTAACCGTGCGAGATAGAGCGATTTCGTCAAAATTTTCGACCCACAGGGTATCTAAGGAATGCAATCTTTGCAATTTTCAAAAAATTTTCCCCTCCCCAAAAATGGCGGCCATTTTGAATTTTTGAAGTTTTGCCCAAAATGGCAAAACACTAATTTGCTTCTATCTCCTTAACCATGCGAGATAGAGCGATTTCGTAAAAATTTTCGACCCACAGGTATTTGAGCATTGTATTCTTGGCAATTTAAAAAAAAATTTCCCCTCCCCAAAAATGGCGGCCATTTTGAATTTTCAAATTTTTGCCCAAAATGGCAAAACACTAATTTGCTTCTATCTCCTTAACTGTGCGAGATAGAGCGATTTCATCAAAATTTTCGACGCACAGGGTATCTAACCAATGCAATCTTTGCAATTTTCAAAAAATTTTCCCCTCCCCAAAAATGGCGGCCATTTTGAATTTTCGAATTTTTGCCAAAAATGGCAGAACACAAATTTGCTTCTATCTCCTTAACCGTGCGAGATAGAGCGATTTCGTCGAAATTTTCGACCCACAGGGTATCTAAGGAATGCAATCTTTGCAATTTTCAAAAAATTTTCCCCTCCCCAAAAATGGCGGCCATTTTGAATTTTCGAAGTTTTGCCAAAAATGGCAAAACACAAATTTCCTTCTATCTCCTTAACCATGCGAGATAGAGCGATTTCGTCAAAATTTTCGACCCACCGGTATTTGAGCATTGTATTCTTGGCAATTTAAAAAAAAATTTCCCCTCCCCTAAAATGGCGGCCATTTTGAATTTTCAAATTTTTGCCAAAAATGGCAAAACACAAATTTGCTTCTATCTCCTTAACCATGCGAGATAGAGCGATTTCGTCTAAATTTTTCAACCCACAGGGTATCTAAGGAATGTAATCTTTGCAATTTTCAAAAAATTTTCCCCTCCCCAAAAATGGCAGCCATTTTGAATTTTCGAATTTTTGCCCAAAATGGAAAAACACAAACTGGCCTTAACCGTGCAAAATAGAGTTATTTTGTTGAAATTTTCGACCCATAGGGTATCTAAGAAATGTACTCTTGGAAATTTTTTTGATGGCGGCCATTTTGAATTTTCAAATTTGTGCCAAAAATAGAAAAACAGGAATTTGCTTCTATCTTCTTAACCGTGCAAGATAGATTGATTTCGTCAAAATTTTCAACCCAACCAATGCAAAAAGGCATGAAGCTGAAATAATTTACATCTACACTAACAAATATTTAAGTATCATTGATATATTTTACAAATGAAACAGGGTCTTGTAAGACTACTGTACAATTTGGGCAAAAGGTTCATGGGTGGACATTACACATGATAATGTGTGTTCTTCTATGCTATCCTGTTTCTATTCGCATCTACTATCAACAGGGCGGCCTATTTCTAGTTACTTTATTAAGTAAGTATTGTTATGAAGGCAAGAGTCCATCCACTTATTATGTGAAAACCCATTAATCTCACACTACAATGGACTAGTTTGTGTGGCATGTGTCGGGCAAAGCAATATTTATATAAAATAAATGAAATTTATTACAATTTGTACATGTATTACAATTTGTAAATTAAATCATGCATAAATTTCACTTTTATATTTCATTATTTTTTATCAAAAAAAATTTTCTTTTGTAAAAAAAAGTAGCAAGTGAATCAGTTGTTTTGAAATTAATGGTAAATATGAAGTACCAACATATTGCGATAAGAATTGGTGCATACAATGTTTTGCCAAATTTTATCCTCCAAAATTTACATGTATTTTATTTATGTTTGCGGAAAAAAGGGGAAAATAAGCAACAAACTTAATATCAGTGGCAAATGTGTGGAATTGGATATGTCCAGTTGTGGTGACAATGTGGATGTTTTACTGGTGTTTTTACAGTATCAATCATTCCTATGTGTAAAGTGTTTCAATGGAGTGTTAAGGCTTTTCAGCATTATACCAAAAACAGGATTTTTAAATATTGTCAGGAAACGGGCTTGTAACAGAGTGGAGGTTGTCTTTGTATTCAGACTAAACCAAAAGACAGAGTTCATACCATTGTGTATATATTTAAACCTCATCAAATCCCCAGGTACCACAATAATACAACTAGTTTACAACAACTTCCGTAGACTTATACAATTGTGTATAAAATGTCCCTCGAGGACACAGAGATCTGCTGAGGTCATTGGTTTGTATCTTGATCCTGGCCTTAAATTGAAAGAAGTATAAAAACCCCTCCTATGCAGTCGGTACATTACAGGTATTGTGAACAAAAGACTTACCGTTTATTGAGATACTTGTGTTTTACTACTTTCTTCACCTCATGTGTTACAGACTGTTCTGTATTTTGTAATGTATTTACGTATGTCTATATTCTGTGCATATTAACACTTTTAAGAATTTGTCTTAATGTAGAAATCTCTCTAGTATTATTATAGATGTAAAAACCACCATAAAACTCAGATGATGTAAAGATTTCAAGCTGTGTAGATTATTGAAAGTAAATACCAAATCTCATCTGATGTAAGTGTAAACAGTGTGGCACAGTCTATAAACGAAGCTCTTTTTACCATAATGCATGGGAGTGACACTCTTGTGAAATATTTTTGTCCATTTATTTATTTATTTATTCTCTTTTTTTTGCCGAAGAATAAATATGTGGAAGTCTACTTGATCTTTTTTCTCATTACACTTAATTTGAAACTAGCAGTTATAAGTTTTGTTTTATAATAGGTAGTTTTGTTAACAGAAAACCAATACTTCACGTTTCTTTACAATACAAATAGGTTACAGTTTACAGTAATTATGTCAAATTTTGCCTTACAGTGGATATAAATGGAGTTCAGTAACTGTATCTCACAAAGACTTTTATAAATTTTCTGATTTCATTCATTGCAAGGCATGGTAAAAGTGGGGTTATTTTTTAATTTCACCACTGGGAGGGTACCTCAGGGGGACAACATGTTACCTAGTTAAGTACCTGTGTGGAATAGTACTAAAGCCAATGCTTTGTTAAACCTTACACACAATATGTCAATTCAATTTATTCATTAAAAAGATCAAACTGCCATTGTTTTTATTTTCTGAACCAAACAATAGCATTTGATAAACCTGAACAACACAAACTCTCAACTTTGTCTTGTAATATTTATTGATCAAATACATACATACTAAGAAAAATTGTACCACTTAGAAGATTGCTTTGAGATGGAGATATCATACAAACTGGAAATAAATACTCTTTAACTATATTGTGTTCATTTATCCATTTTTGACATTTTATATGTCAGTTACTAGGGCTGAGTGGTTATTTGGATCTCCAGTACTATCTTCCCTGTTTCTTTTCAGTAATAAATGCAACCAAATATTCCACATTCACTTGAAAGTCAATAGAAACTGACACCGTTGTTGCAAACTTGTATATGTTACAGGCAATCTGTGTAACCAGGCATTACGCGTAATGACGGAACATTTCAGTCATTTCGCGAAATGCCTAAACAGTTTAGCCATTTCGCGAAATGCCTAGGCATTTCACGTAATGACTGAAATATAAGGTTCAGTGTTACACAGATTGCCTAAACAAGTATTTGAGATTTCAGGCAATCTGTGTAATCATCCTTTTAAAGTGTCTTTTTGATAGAAATGATTATTTCTTGCTATAAGCAATTCATGATGTAGTTTTAACTACATGAAAATTAATGAAGAATCTTCATTGAAGATATATTTTGATATATCTTATACATTTTTGCATAAATTAGTACACAGTTCTACTATATAATCATTCATAATGATACATTTCATACTTAGTCTCATTTATTTTATAAGAAGGGTACTACATTCAAATCATTTTTTAGTTCTTAGTACATCATTCAATGTTAATATGTGGCTTCTTTAAATATATGAAACACTTGGACTTTGGTTTGAGTTTTCAAGCAGTCTGTGTGACTATTTTTATGATAAGTAATTAAGGTACATTTTGATACCTCTTGTACCTTTTTGTATAATTAAATAAATAAATGAGCAGTTTACAATGTGATCAATAATAGTCATATATTCTACAACTCTTTTAATTTAGTTGTAAGAAGGGCAGAAAGGTCCAGTTCTTTTTCTTTTTTTTTCCTAGAGAGTCTGTTTTCTGGTCTTGTTATGTGGGGGTCTTCATTAATTACATGAAACAAATGCAGAAAACTTTGATGTTAATCCTGTTTGATGAAACAAGCTTAACTGCAATTAGGACTCCACAGCCTATTTTAGCATCCAATCACACAGTCTGAGTTTGTTTAACAAAAGTGAGTATTCTGCACAAATGCCCCAATGAAAGGTACTAGCAGCTTTTGATATAGGACAAAATATTTCATGTGAAAACATCGAAGGTGCAAGAACCTGAGTAAGGATTTAATGAGTTAAAACTCACTTTTGAGCAGTCTTTTAGTTTAAATAACTCATATAATGAGAACAACATTGTGGTTAACATTCTCTAGTATTTGTAATTATGTATTATTATGTTTTCTGTATACATTGCATGCACAGATGAACTTATCAGTAACAAAACAGTTTCAATAAAATAAGATATTTTAATCATTCTACCATTTTCATTGTAGTCGGTCATGAATGGACACAAAATATATTCTTTATGTATACCAAAAACAAGTATAAATGTATATAATATCAAAATAATTTATGAATAATCATCAAATATGATAGAAAAACTATGTCCAGGCATTACGCGTAATGCCTAGAGCTCATTTTCAGTCATTACATGAAATGTCTAGGCATTTCGCGAAATGACTAAACTGTTTAGGCATTTCGCGAAATGACTGAAATGTTCAGTCATTACGCGTAATGCCTGGTTACACAGATTGCCTGTAACATATGCGATTACATAGAAAATTGTCCATGTTTAAATAAAAAATGGAGAACTTCTTTCATTTTGTACTCGATACAATCCATTACTGTATTCTTCAATGAATATTCTACAACAGCCCCAATACAGTAGAACCTCTATTATCCAACCCTCTTGGGAGATTAACAATTAGCTCACATAATAGCCTAAAACGATGAGTTTGAATGGAGTTGAGAGAGCGGGTTTGATGTAGAAATAAAGTCCTCAGTTTTGTGATTTATAACCCTATATAATTCACAAATTTCTGGCGAATAACGGACGAGCGCGTAGCGCGAGTCCGTTATTCGCCGGAAATTTGTGAATTATATTGGGTTATAAATCACAAAACTGAGGACTTTATTTCTATTATAAAGACCGCATTTAGTCTTTTTTATATAACTGTGATAAATATGGCCACATAACCCTTTTTCTCTTGCACTGTTTTTGCTGTTGTATTGTTTTGGCTGTTCCACCTTGCAAACATACATGGTGACACATAAACGAGAATCAGTATATTTTACTATTTCAACACCTTCGCTGAAAAACAGACAATGGCAGACAATATTTTGTTTCTAAAATTATTTTACACAAACTGTTACATTCAAAAAAGAATTCTGATCCATTGTCTATTTTTCGTGTCACAATTTACCAGATGTTTCAAAATGTAGGGTAAATAATCGCTTAACGGAATGGCCAGAGTACAATTATACTTGTATAATTTCACGGGAACATTGTGCGCACTGTAGGGATTTTCGTTGTCTGCGCACTTCCGGTCTTTATAATGTTGGATAACTGAAAATTCGGATGATGGAGGGTCAGACAATAGAGAGTCTAGTGTAATTGGTGTAATAGACTACCATGTGTGTGAAACAAAGCTCTTCAGAAATAATCTGCAAATGCAAAACGTAAGCACTAATGACATCTGCTAAGTGCAAACACTGAGCACTAGTGAGATTCAAGTGGTGCAAACATTAAGCACTAGTGAGCTTTAACTAATGCAAACATTAAGCACTAGTGAGCTTTAACTAATGCAAACATTAAGCACTAGTGAGCTTTAACTAATGCAAACATTAAGCACTAGTGAGCTTTAACTAATGCAAACATTAAGCACCAGTAAAGTTTCACTAATGCAAACATTAAGCACCAGTGAAGTTTCATTAATGGAAACATTAAGCACCAGTGAAGTTTCACTAATGCAAACATTAAGCACCAGTGAAGTTTCATTAATGTAAACATTAAGCACCAGTGAAGTTTCATTAATGTAAACATTAAGCACCAGTGAAGTTTCATTAATGTAAACATTAAGTACCAGTAAAGTTTCACTAATGCAAACATTAAGCACCAGTAAAGTTTCACTAATGCAAACATTAAGCACCAGTAAAGTTTCACTAATGCAAACATTAAGCACCAGTAAAGTTTCACTAATGTAAACATGTAGTACCAGTGAAGTTTCATTAATGCAAACATTAAGCACCAGTGAAGTTTCATTAATGTAAACATTAAGCACCAGTGAAGTTTCACTAATGCAAACATTAAGCACCAGTGAAGTTTCATTAATGTAAACATGTAGTACCAGTGAAGTCTTGATTAGTGCTTAGAGTAAACACTAGTGAAGTCTTATTAAGTCCGAGATTAAGCACTGGTTCAGATATTTAGCAAGAGTAAAATCTAAACCGAACAACAGCCACGTCTGAAACCTTTACAGTAGTTTTCGCTATTATTTTGACACTCAAAATGTGTTACCAGGACAAAACAGCAGAATCTCTAGTGTTTCGCAAAATTACGGTTTGTTAAAAATTTTTTTTAATTATTTTTCAGTTACATTGTAGAAGTCATATAAAATTCTGACTTATACAAAATGATAACATTATAAAACCATAACAGACAAATGAGCAAACCACATATAGCAACTTGCTTGTACCTCTTATTACAAATATCTACTTTTTAAAACTTCCAACATATTTTCTATTCACCTTATAAAATCATGATTTTTCCCTTTAAATTTACGTAAATATAACTCTGTCTCTATGCTGCCATGTTAAACTTTACAAAATATGTACTCTGAGAGGGGATTGTCATTCTTTTTAGACAGGTAAATAAATTGTTTTATAAATAACATCAGGTTCACCAAATGTAATATTTCAATTGCATGGAATAACTAGGAGAAATCTAAATTTGAAATTAATGCACAGTATATACACTTTAAGAGTAACACAGACATTTCATATTGACTTCTGTTTAAAAAAAATATAATACAGCAGTTTATATATGTATACATTCACTAGCTAACTTCCATAAAAACCAAGTCCTCCATTAACAAGAGTGTGGTGTAAGGCAGGGGGCGAGGTGACGGCGACAACACTGTGAAACATTCCTTCTCCATGTCAACAATCGTGCTGAGAATATAAAGAGAACGGTTAATTAAAGCCTTGTTGAGACATATATAAACAATAGATTATGAGTTCAATGGGTCTATTTACGAAATTCTGATTTCATTTTAGTTAAAGCCGCGGAGTACCACTAAAACAAAATATCCACTTTGTTTATCATTCACAAAACTAATGTAAAATAATAATTTAATAAATTTATGATTCAAATACTTACAACAGTGAATTAACATAATTGATGATTCTATATACCTACAACACTGATAACTACTGCCTCAACAACTTCAACACTAAACCAGCATCCTTTGAAATATCTGCAACACTCCTACAATCTTTCCAACTTTGATCCAAAATCTGATATACTTGCTAGATGAACAGTGTTTGAACACAAACTGTATACTCTGACAACACTCACATGACAAGAAATCCGCAAACATTACTGTTGAGAATGTCCTGTTCTGTGGGAGTGTCCGCCATACTTATACTCACCACATGGTGGACAAGAGAGGCACCTGCAAGAGAAATGGCAAACTAGGAAATCTACAAGTTTTATTGTTGTGGGACAAACATGGTCAGCCATCATGGGTAGTTAACAACAAACTGCATACTTACATACAATCTAGTTTTTGTCGTAAAGTTTTATGTTTAGCTCCGACCTAAAAACTGAAGGTTAAAAAAGCAATACTAGGTTTCTTGTCTTTGTACTAAACCTCACACCAAATTTGAACATTCTGAAATCTGTTCAATAACCCACCCTAAGAAAATTTGTGTGTTGGTGTTATATGCAGGCATGCTAAATACATCTTCTATTTTCCAACCACGGGGGGAGTGGAAGAGTTTGTTTGCATGACAGAAGAGGCGGTAAAGTGTAACGATGGGGACAAAAAGACAAATTTGGTATGATAGAAATTAAGTCAAAATTTGAATATTCAGACAAAAAAAAAGGTTCAATAATAGAAAGTCTGGACTGGTGAGATAAAGAATCTCAAACTCACAGGCTCAAACCTCATACTCAGTCCTGACTCAGTATACACTTCAACTTCATGCATGTATTCTCTAGAGAAATCCTATTAATGTAGTATGTGCTCAAATTCAATAACAGGCTAAATAAAATTAATGCAGCCATAATATCAGTCATCTAAGACTCCTCTTGCGCAAACTTAAATATAATGCCTAAACATAGGGATTATAAACAATTTTGAACCTGAGTTTTAGTATATACTTATTTGGGAATAGGAATAATATTTGAGTTAGAGTTTAAACTCAAATTTGACGTTGAGTTTAAATACAAATTTAAGATTTAAAACGCTAATTTGGAGGGATTATATTTGTTTTTGAGTTTTTATTTATTTATATCAGCCGTGCTGTGTAACCATGTTCTTAACATGTATAGCAGAACTTCTGCTATCTGAACTCCAGTTATCCAAATATTCAGCTCTATGAACTACTCTCCACCCTCCCAATTTGTCTTTCCCTGTTATATTATGAAAGACCCACTGTACAATTAATTGTGCCACTTACTTGGCTGGAGGGAGACCAGCTTGGTTTTGCTGTCTTGGTTCGGAACCATGCCAAGAGGAAGTAAAGAGTTCGGTAAAACTGGAGCTGTAGGATACAGGATATAAAACAAACAGCAAGAACTCTGTGACCAACTTAACTAAGTAAACTGGTCATATAATATTATCTGGGGTTTCTTTTGAGAAGTTTTGTTATTCAAAAAGTGAGAATATCATGGAGTTACTAAATGTGAAGTAATGATAATGTATCATAATGACTGTAGTATTATTTTTGTTTCAGTTCAAATTTCAGAGGAGAAAACATTGCTATCTTCTTTCCCTTCCTGCTTCAAAAGAAATATTTTTACAAAATGATTTTACTGTCTGAAAATTAGAGATAAGGCTTGTTTATAGCCAAATAGGAGGTGAGATTTCATATTTGCCCATCTTTTTATACATGCACACTGAAAGCTAATCCAAAATAAAATGAAGCCTTAAATTTATTACAAAAATTTATCACATCTTAAATAAACTGGTAATTTTATGTAGTTTCACTTACCTCCAATTTTGAAGAGTTTTATGTCTGAAAATTTCACATCAAAAGTATGTGGGTAGAGTGTATTCTTAACACCATAAAAGTAGTTCCGTATGGCCTGGTCTCTACATTCTGCCCTCGTCTTTTGACTTCTTTCCACAACCTGTTTGAAATACAGTTATTACACCTTTACTACAACAAAATAAACATCTTTTTGACAACTAATAGCATTTTTATATACTTAGCATCCGAGAATCAAAACAGTCTCAGATTTTAGCAACTGGTCTGGGCTTGTATTCACAACGATTCTTATTCTTAGAATTAGTCTTAACCTTACAATTTTTCTTAGAACTGTCGTTTTTCTTAGAAAAAAAATCTAAGAATAAGAAGTTTCATATTCACATAGATTTTTATTCTTCGAATCAAACTTACTCTTAGAATTTTTGTACGAATTGTGCTTTATCTTAGAATTTCTATAAGAATAAGAATTTGTCATTCACAAAACTCTCTAACAATTTGATTTAAATCTAAGACTGTTACATAGCATGCTTCAGAAAAATAGTTGCTTTGGTGATTATAGTGCAGCAAGTGATAACAAATCGACATCCAGAACAGAGTATTACATACTAAGTTGTCCTTTGTATGCACTGTAGTGAAATGGAGCCTCTTTATATTATTTAAAACTTTCTCACTTTCTGTTCACATATGCCAATATCTGTATTCATAAATGTTCTCACAATTTTTCATTGAAATACACTTAGTCTAAGAAAAATTCTAACCTGTGTAAACATTTCTTTTTACTTCTATTTTTAAATTTATTCTTATCTAGGAATTCTTTTGTGAAAAGGTTATTATTCTAAGAATAAGAAAAATTCTTAGCTTAGAATTTTTCTTAGACCTAAGTATAATTTTAAGAAAAATTCCAAGAATTTCTGTGAACACAAGTCACAAACTTCAGTGAGTTTTGCTGGTTCTTACTTAATGCTAAGAGGGTTCTAAGGGTCAGAAAGTCACATTGCATCAGCTAAATGGAACAAACTGCCACAATCTGTCAGATCTCAGCAAACAATAGATCGTTTCAGAAACCACCTAAAGACCTACTTGTTTAGGCTGGCATACCCCCCACCTTAGTTATACCCTGGCGGGCGCTTTTTAGATACTGACCCATGCCTGTCTCTGGACTCTCCCTTCTTGGACCTAAGTGCATTAGAGGATTTGTATCAATTTTGCGCTATATAAATCTTACTATTATTATTATTATTATTGTTCTGATACTCACTCCTCCAGACTTGGGCTGTAAAATGACCTTGACAAAATCTGGCATGTCACGCTTCAGTTCACTGTGCAGTCTTTCCTGGTCAAGTACTATGACCACGTCCACCTCAAAAGCTCCAGCCGCATGGACGAGAGACTGGTAACCACCCCCACGTACCCAGCCACAAGTGTTAATGATGACTCCACTCGCATTAGCTTGTTGACAAAAAATAACAAAGTTAAAGCTGTTTTGTTATGTTCCTGTTAAGTTTTTAATATCTGTGGTGATTTTGGGAAAGAATGTAAGTATTTTACAAATGTTATCATAAAAAACACTGTAAGCTATTAAAATATTGACAGTTGGCCTAATTAGCCCTAAAACACATGGCTTTACACATTCACTAAGTATTTCATCAAAATTTATCTTGGCACTTGAAGTTTAATACCTACAAAAACTCTGGACATCACAACAATAACCACAACCTTTATAGTCATTATCATCTGAGATGAAAGAAATTGAGAACCAATGTATCAGTCACCTCTCACCACATAAAATTGTTGCAGATCCTGGGATCCAGGTGAAAATCAAATGTAAAGTATATGTATTATTACAATCTAATGTATGTGTGTGTTACCAGAAGTAATGACTTAGATATCACCTTGCTGACAAAAGCCAGTTTGCTTATCATCATATTTATTTCATTTTGTTAGCTCTTCTTACTACAGGACTCACAACAATATTTGATCCATCCTGACTGAAAAAGTATAGCCCAAGCTCTCTGCTGACTAGCACTATCCAAACCTAAAGACAGAGTTTCAAGGATACCTATGGTTCTTTAGCCTGCCACTTGGAATGGGACCGAATGACAGGCCACAACAAATTTAAGTAGTCACCAAAGCCACCATGTACCTGCCTGTACCTCGGATTGAACCCATGTCTTTTGTGTTCTCAAGTTAGTGGGTTGCCCACTAGGTCACAGTGGGTGATAATCTACAAATGCTTCTCATTAAGTAATCTTGGCTGAACTCTGTGAAGGTCAAAGATGAAAACTTTATAGACACAATGTGTGAGTCACCTCTTTTGTTGGTTTCACATCTAGTATTGACCACTTCAGCCAGCCTGGATATCAGCAGGTTGTACAGTTGAATGTTTTCACTGGGCGTCTTATGTCCATAATGATACACTAAAGGAGCAACCAATGAAAAGCCTTCTTCTATATCAGACATCCTCTCAACAACCAGTGCTCCTATGGTACCAGGAATGGAGATCTCATTCTGCCAGAAAACAGGTGACACAAGAGTATACAGACGCCATTTATTGGCAATGTTTTGAACATTTTCAGAATGTACCCTAAGGAAAATCCCTTTATCTATTTAAAATTATGGTGGATAAACAATTTAATCCTCACAAAACTTTGTTGTAATAAAATTGTTTCATTTTTGAGAGATATATCCGACTCAGACATCCAGCCAAACAAACAACAAACAACTATTGCTTTTATACCTGGACCACATCCTGGTCAACATAAAGTCATTCTTTAGGCCATGGCACAAATGGCAAGTGTTCACTGCCGATTCCTTTGGTAAAAGAACTGGACTGGACTGGATGCCAGTCTGTCGCAGATTAACCTCCCCACCTAATGCCAGTACCTATTTGTACTCCTGTTTGAAGAGGTACTGGCATCTATACAGTACCTTGTCCAAGGATACAATCTCCATGACCGGGCCACAGATCAAACTCCAGACCTTCTGCTCAGAAGTCCCACACCCTAACCACAAGGCCACTGAGACCATCTAAATCACTTGTTAATTCTTCCATCTCCTCTTCAGACTGGGCTATTGTTTTAACAAACTGGTTCTGTAACTTGTAAGTAATTCAGCCGGCACACAGACAGAAACATAAGTCATGCGGCAACTCACACACACCAATGCACACCCACACAGAGACACATACAGACACTCGTTCAGATACACAGATATCTGACAGATAAACACACTGACCAACAGACAACCACAAAGAAAACCCAGCCAGAAACACCAGGGGTTTCTATACCTGCCCCACATCCAGATCCACATAGATGGGAGCTCTTTCCTGTCTGGCTGCGTAGTTCAGTAACAGTTTACACAAAGTACTCTTGCCCACATCTGTGGGACCTGTGATCATTACCTGTGTTGAAAAGATAATGTATAAACCTGCAGGTTATAACAATTATACTAGCAATACCTGTGCATATGGGTACATGGGTACTATATTCTCATTAATTAAATGCCAAATGAGTTATTTTCTTAACTTTTATAATGAACAACATAAAACCTGGTGATTTTTCACTAGAATATTTGTTTAAAGACAGATTAATGGTTGAAGGGAGTATTGTAGTTCTACATTTACAACTTGTCCCAGTCAACACCAATTTCAAAGTTAAAAAAAAATAGCCAGCCTCGGCAGGCAAGAACCCCAGCCGGCAGGTACAGCTAAATGGCCAACAACATTGAGATTTGGGAAAATTTTAGGAACAATTTCCGAATGTCCGGACAGCGTAAGGGACGACTATAACCCCAGCCTTTATGGGATTAACCAGAATGGGGAACACAACAAAGACAATAACGGAGCAGAGGGAATACAGATTTCTACTACTCATAGTTGTGCACTTTAATTCATGTCTGCTCCCCTAATTATTTTTAATATTTGTGGGTGTGGAATTAGATCTTGATTATCAGGTGTTGTATATATATGATGGAAATGAAATGTATCCATGAATAAACTAACCACATTTCTATTTATTCAGTGTCAGTAGTATTTGTGGAAACTTTTACAAGTAAAGCTGTCTGCCATAAAGAAATTGCATAATAAATAATACACTAACATAAGTTGACAACTGAAATACATCCGCAATATAATGCCAGGATTTTTTCAAACACCAGGGGCTGTATTTACGAAAGGTGTTAGCCAAGTCTTAGGCTTAACTTTTGTATACAAATATAAATCAACTAAAGTTTAAGATTTGGCTAAGACATTGTGTAAATATGGCCCCAGATAGGTACATAATTAAGACCATTAAAGGGCAGGGTAGTGGATTGAGGGCCACAGTTTGAACATTAGCAGTATTTACCCTGGGTCCTCGTGTGTTCTCTGTTTCGGCCTTCTGTCTCATCTGCTCCATGGCAGCGTGAGTGTTGAGGTAGAGGGCCATCGGAGTCTCTTTGGAGATATATGCCACTTCTGTCTTACCAGAAAGGTTTATAAAGGCAGTCAAGGTAAACAAATGTGTTGATGTTGATACAGAAATATACAATAAGCCCATAAAAAACAATGTGTTAAACTGGACAGTGGTTATGGTGGTCATCTTGTTTAGTAATGAAGTCAAGGGAAACATATATGTTGATGTTTCAAGAAGCTAAAGGATGTAAAGTTTCATGTATCAGAAATACCAACTATCAAGGGTATTAACTCATGTGAAAGTCAATATGGTTATTAATTTTATTTTTGATTTGTGGCAAGAAAGAAAAAGTAAATTACATTGTTAATTTTTATGAATTGTATTGTTTCATATTTATTGTTTCCTAGCTCCAAACATGTTTACTCTGTTTGTTATTTACTCTCTGTTTAAAGTGACTTATAAGCCCGTATAGGGCTGGGTATTACCTCAATATTTTTTGTATAATCCTTGTCAACATAATACATGTCACTATGATAAACTAATAAACCTATCAGCTCAAAATTGTCATATATATATTTTCTCTGCTAGTTTTATTTTAAAAACATATAATGATACTACAAAAGAGAATGTGTTAAACTAGACAGTAAATATTAAATGCCATGAATATATTATGAAATTTTGGTGAAGCCAAGTCATTTTGTTAATAAAAGTCAGATTGTTAATAAAAGTTATAAATGCAATACCTCTGCATATTGCTATTTTTGGTTGTTTTGGTTGTTTATTTATAAAACCAATTGCCATACTTTGAATTAAAAGTATTCTTTGTGAGACTTCAATCAAATATGGTTAAAAGCCACACAACATCAGCTAGGTGATGAAACAAAACACCATTTTGCTATAACATTCTTTGTATTTATTCACAAGAATTTTAACATGGACTTAACAAATTTATGAAGCTATTTGCTTCATTTATAGCCTTTGAGGACTTTTTCATACATTTTTAAAGCAGATTTGCAAACAGCTATCAGTTACTTTTGGAAACCAATAGCATCTCTATTGTTAATGAAGAAAAACTATCTACGATTTTAACCACAGATAATCCACAGTATCCACTTCAATTGTTTACTTTCTGCTTAAAAAGGATATAGTGAGACTACAGCCGTGCCATGTGTAAACTGCTACATTTGATCCTCCACTGAATGTGTAAGGTTTCTGCAGAACTAACTCGGTACCAAATACCTCTGCCATCCCTGAAGCCACCTGAAGCAAGTATATTAGCAAGGCAAAGTTTGGAATTGAAGTCCCTGTTAACAGGATAGGTCAATATACACTGAGAAAAATACTTTTCCATAGAGCTACTGCATCCATTTAGTCATAATTACCTTCAAAAGTTAAAAAAAACACCCACAAATTAAAAACTCATTTTCAGAAAGTTTCCTCATCCTGAAAATTTATCATACAAAAAGGTTGTTTTCTTAGAAAATTCTAATATATTCTACGATAAATCCAAGGAGAGATTGTCAGGTAATCAGTATTTTCCACTAGAACAAAACATTAATATTTGCCATCAAATACTCTTTTACCATCAAATACTCTTTTACCATCACTCTACTGTTTAACGAGCACTATTTTTGGTGTGAACTCCTTGATTTTCTTGTAAAAATTCCATAAAATGATGATGAATCATACAAGAACAATAATATGAGAATATTTGTGACATTGTCAATATTAAATTAGAGCACCCTTTCTGTTATGATGTACTCTGAAGCCTGAAGGATTCATTACTGTATTCCTCAACAAGTATTTTACAACCCTACTTCCACATGTTATCATATTCTCCAATCAAACTTGGGTGAATAACAAGTGGTCACTGATCAGTTGCAAAGACTATAATACACATTAACTACTATGTCACTGACAGCCAGTAAATATTCATCAGAATTTCTCTTATGTTAACATTTGAGAGCCAACAATTAAGTTCACACAAGATGAGGTACTTTATTGTAATTGTATGGATAAATAATTGAGAGAAATAACATGAATTTGTAAAGCATGGATGGAGATATCATAGTGAACAAAATGTAAAGTGGTGTACATAAGCCTCCTAAAAAAGGCAGAGAAGTATTTGCAACCATGTTGAAAAGGCTAGGCTAAAAGATGAGAGAACTTTTGACATTCCAATCTGCTGCAGTGATGTGAGAGACATATAATGTACAATAGCGGTGGGATAAGTCGGGAAAAACTCAAGCTGCAACTCGTTGGGTAATAATTCATACACTCCACAGTAAAACTCAACTTTAAATGTCACAAACTCAGTTAAAACACCTAATAAAAACATCATTCCACCTTTTTTCTATTATTTTCTTTACATTTGAATAATTTGAATTTAACAGAAAACCATATTTCTCACCTCCATTTCAACCTGACCATCTGCTTCAACCTCAAAACGGAGTTCGGTATCACATTCAAGGTCAAATTTCTTCTTTTCTTCTGTCATGATGTATTCTGTTATATGCATAAGTGCATGTTTTTTTTATTTCATTTGAAACAATATCATATACAGTGGGAAATGAAATTTGTAAAAGCCTGTGAGGCTTGAAACCGGGGTCACCCTTTAAAATAGTGAAATACAAAGTAACACTACTCATCTCGGCGATAGATTTAATAAGTCACTTACACTTTGTCCAAAAAAAAGTCTCCCTTATGTTTCTTCACACTTGAGGCAATTGACTACTGTCAATCTGTCTGTATGAAATGGGTGTTACTGGTAATACCAATTTGCAGAAAACAGTTTTTTGATTATTTGAATATAATATAGTTTTCAAATAAACATTATCAAGTTAAATACAAGCATTTTATAATCTAGTCTGAACCAAAAACATAATCCAACTATAAAAATAGCATCAGAGGGCCCCATACCCCACAGCCTGGGGAAATATTTTTCAACACCATGAGATATAGAAGTGGTGAGACAGTACAAAGATCAGGATACTTTCAGAACAGTGTCAGTTATATAAAGCTGATAATAATCTAAATAATCTAATGGAAACAATATGTTTGTAAACATGAAGTATTAAAACAAGACAGTTAAATAGTAAGATGACAGCATTAATCAGTAACTAAATATTATGACGTTGTAAAGTTTATTAACTGTAAAGTTTATTCAATGGAAATAGCACAATTATGTAAAAGTGCATATAATAATCAGTTGCAGCAATCCATATATCTTTGCCATAAGAGAAACGTCTCAAATATGGCAGGTGAACACACTTTGGCAGAGCCAAGGCTAAACTTCACACCATGATACACACCTACACATCCTTAACCAATGTCCCTACCAAGTGTTAACCTTCTACACCTTACAGAATTCAAAGTCCGGACAAGATTTTAAAACTCGTGATCAATATGACAAGGTCAAATCAAGATCACACCATGATGTTGCACACCTACAACCCCCAATCAAGGTCCCTACCAAGTATTAATTTGCTACACCTTACGGTTTCCGAGATATAGCCTGGACAAGATTTTATAGTCAAGGTCACTACAGCAAGGTCAAAGGTCAAATCAAGGTCACACCATGACGTTACACACCTATAAGTCCAAACCAGTGTCCCTACCAAGTATCAACTTCCTATACTTTACGGTTTCCAAAATATAGCCAAGACAAAATTTTATAGGTCAAGGTCATTACGGCAAGGTCAAAGGTCAAATCAAGGTCACACCACAACGTTACCATGTCACTACCAACTCCCTGTATGTGGTTTCCTATTCTCTCCATTCAAAATCTCTTAAAGCAGTAATAAAACAGATCAAGGCCAAAAACCCCAAATCTGCGATCTATGACCCTAGTTTGGCCCATGGTGGAGGAGGCCAGGAGGAGGGTTGGGTTAATCTGAAGAAGATAAAAGCCAAAATCACATTGCTCACCCAAGCATGACCCACAGAGAGAGGCCAGGGTGTAAATCTGACCACATTTTTAGACTCCCTGTATATGGCTTCCTAGTGCATCCTAATACATTCAAAAGCTCTAAAAGCAACAGTAAAGGAGATAAAAGCCAAAGACCCATAATCTGAAATCTTATGACTCTAGTTTGACCCATAAAGAGGGGCCAGGGGGTAAATCTGACCGGCCCTCTAGACTCCTTGTATATGGTTTCCTATTACATTCGAATATATTCAAAACCTTTAAAAGTAATAATAACAGAAATAATAGCGAAAAACATTAAATGTGACCAGTTTTGTGGAGGGGGGGGGGGGGGGGTAAATGTGACCAGTTTTGTACATTCGAAAGCAATAGAAGCAGTACTAAAGGAGGTAAAAGCCCAAAACCAAAAAACTGTGATTTCATGACCCTAGTTTAACCAATGGGGTACATCTCACCAGATTTCTAGACTCCCTGCATATGGATTTCTATTACTTACCTCCCAATACAATCAAAGCTCTACAAGTAGTAATAAATGAGATAAAAGCCAAAAGTAGCCAGCCTCAGCAGGCAAGAACCCCAGCCTGCAGGTACAACTGAATGGGCAACAACACTGAGATTTGGGAAGATCTTAGGAACAACTTCAGTTGTTAGAAGTATACAGAATCCACCAAATGTTGTCAGATGTAAGATTCACAGACCATGATTTCTTACAAGTTGTTTTCATATTTTGAAGTCCTAGAACCAATTATAAGGGAGATCTAAGGCTCCTTTAGTATGATTGATGTGCCCCCCATTTGACATAAAAGATATGACATGGCAGCCATTTTGTTTTCAAAACAAGCCCAAAATTGCTCCCAGGCAAGCTTTCCTACCCATGTACATTTTGCGCAAATCTGACACAGCTAGCTGCAATATTTTAAATTTCAGAACACATTAAAGATTTTCCAACAATCGGCTATGGTGGCCAAGTATTTTTTAAACGAGTACTATCATTGCTCCAGACATGTTTCCAAAGCCATAAACATTCTCTGCAAATTTGGTGAAGATATCTTCATAACTGAATGAGATATAAAGCTTGATTTGAAAATGTGACAAACTCACACATGCATGCATACACACACACATGCACAGAAGGCGTTTCATAATCTCCCAACCCTGGCCTTGGGGAGTGGGAGATTAAAATCCCACTGTAGTAACACCTGTTTAATAGCGCCTCTTTTTCAATTATGAAGTTTAAGACCGAAAAGTATTTAAAGCGCCGCCATGGCAACAGGTGTTGTCAGATACCATCTCAAACCTACTCAGCTGTAGATCCTGTTTTAGTTAATATATCCTGAAAATTTGGTGAAAATTCAAGCATCAGTTTATTCTAAGGAACACCCACAAATGTTAAAACCAAAAAATATCCAAAGCATTGCCATGGCAACAGTTGTGCTAGAAACCCCACAAAACCTGATCAGCTCTAGATGCTCTTGGAGTAAACATACCCTAAAAATTTAGTGAAAATCTGCGTATGAGTTTAGGCTGTGGAATACCCACAATCTTTAAGATAAAAAAATCTTAAAAGTATTGCCATGGCAACAGTTGTTGCCAGATACCCCCAAAACCTAATCAGCTCTAGATCTTTGTGGGGTAAACATACTCTAAAAATTTGGTGAAAAGCTACTGATGGGTTTAGGCTGTAGAACACCCACAAGCTTTAATATTGGACACTTACGAGGCTATTAACCTATTTAAATTACACCTCTTCTTTAATTTATAATTCTTAAGATATTGTTTAACATCATTACTTTTCATTTCAATACTCCTGTTGTGTACTTTTTTGGTTTTTATGATCATTTTAGTTGAAATAAATGTGACAGGGTTTCTTTGGAAATGTGCTAAAAAGACTTCTATATATGGTCAAAATCACAAAGTGGCCAATAGTGAAAGATATTGGACACTCTCAGGTGTAATTTAAATTTAGATATAAAACATACCCCGAATAGAGACCACTCCTTAGTTGTGACCAGAGACCAGCAAAATCATTCAGAAGGACAGAAAAAACCTCTATACAAGAGACCACAGTGAAAACTCGTGGCTAACATGGGCAATGATAATCAATGGATGGGCCATATATAGTGAATTGTCCCAATTGTCTATTTCCACACACATGTTCAGTTAAGGCCTCCACCTAACAATAAACACAGATTTAAAATACCTGCCTAGTTTCTTTGATCATTAAAGCAAGGGATTTCTATAATCCTTTCAAAGAAAGTGTGACATATGAATAGCTGGGAAGAAAATGGGGGGGGGGGGGGGGTGTTAATCAGTACACTGTTGATAAATAGAAAACTGAACTGGTTGAGCTTTGCAAGGCCTATTTACCAGAAAGCATTTATAACATGGTCTCAGAAGCAAAAGAAAAGAAAGCAAACCAGCTTTAAATGATTATTACACATGAAGGGGAGATTTAAGCAAAACTAGTTATAAATGGCAACTTTTTTTATCCAAAATGTCTGATAACTGTTACATGTATTTATGCACATTTTGTATTTTGTTAAATAATAATTTTAAACCAATTAACATGATTCCACAAAGACAGTAAGTTTTACCACTATTCTCTTATTTGCTTCATTGTAATTGATCACTAACATGCTAATGTCAAACAGATTTTGGATTGCAGTGCTTAATCAATGGAGAAAGAAATTTGGTGAAAGGAATTCATACAATGTTTTCATATAAAGACCGACCGCTACGAAAAACCATTTTTAGCATTTCCCTTGAGCGGTCTTTATACACAAGTTTGACTGTATTTTGTTTCAAGAGGAAACACGTGATTTTAAATCATTTACTATTTCACATAACAAAAATGGGATTTTACTGCACCATGCATAAAAAACTTTATTTTATCAAACGTAAAACAATGTTTCAGTTAAATAGCTTGCTATATATATTTTAAATTAAGGCGATTATTTGTTCTTTATTTACACACCCATGGATGGTGAATCGGATTGGACAGTCAAGTCAGACTCCAAATAAAATTTTACTAAAAACCCTTTAAACGCATAAAAACACACATGAACCTATACATCCTTCTTGTGCTTTATGTTGATTTATGTCTTTATTTCATTTCAACACTTATATTCAATAGAATTGCAGCTGTCACACATTATGTTTGTGTCTGACAGGACTGTCCTGTCCAGTTTACGATGTACATTGGGTCCTCGCAATTTCTTCCTAGACCTTATGAATATTAATGAATTTGAAGTATTCAGCAGCCTTTTTATTAATACATTGTTTGGAAACCACACTGACTTCCATGACCTTTTATATTTCATCTTTCTACAGCCAGTAATTTTATTGAAACATTGTTAGAAAGTCTGTGGTCTTATGAATGGCTGTCTTTTTGAAATCTACCGTTATGGTAGTGCTTTGATGGTGGTCTATTTCTATTAATAAAATAATGCTAGGAAAGACCACAGAATTCTGTGACTTCATATATTTCCTCATTTGCATATTGTATTTTATAATATTGTTAGGAACCCCACAGCATTCTGTGACATTGTATTTTCTTATTTGCATATTTTGTTTTAAAATACTGCTAGAAAATCCCAAGGAATTCTGTGACATCATATTTTCACATTTGCATATTTCATTTAACAATATTGCCCTTTTAACTGGGACCTGACATCACACAAAAAATGGTAATCTGATGACTAACATTTAGTATACTCATCTGGGACCTCACATATATCCTTAAAGATAAACATCAAGAACCCAATACGTACTGCTTCCCGCCATAACTTGGCACAACTTGGACACAAATCTGTATTTTTCCTCACTTTAAAGAGTTTTACATGGATTTCCTTTGGTTCTAATATAAACTGACAAAAGCGCAAGTTATAAATGTACTTTAATAACATAAAATTAAAGCAATAAATCTTTTAGAATCATTACTAAGGGGCAATAATATAATTTCTACTAGAAATCAGTGTCCCAACTTGGCACAATTGCTGTCATCTCTGCTACTTCCTTATTTGGTATGCAAAAGTGCACAGGTTTTACCAGTGACAATAAAATGTTAATAAATATTCCAACTTCCGTTTTGGGAAAGATTGCAGAATTCCCCTATCGGAAGTAGAAAGGCGTAGGAATATAAACTGAGTTCATTTTATTAAATAATATAGTTCCAAATTCCTAACGTAGAAAGGTGGACAGGTTGGCATGTAGTCAGATCGGCGGGTAGACAGGTACGTAGGTGGGTCAGCAGGTGGACCGGTCGACAGATCATAATTAAGAGTGAGCTTGATTAACCTGCCAAACCGCTGACCTGTGTACCTGTCTACCTGATAATCTATCTATTATATTATTCTTTAATTTTGTTTTTTTTCCTTTTTTTTTTTTTTTTTGTCTTTTTGGTTTTATCTTAAATATATATAATTATCCCTATTGACTAAACAATAGTGTCCGGTTCATAATAATGTCCGATTATAATTGGAGTTTATTTTAAAAATTTTGCAACCGGAATTTTGAATATTTTTTCAAATTATTCCCTTTGAGGTCGATTTTATTTCATGAAAATTTTAAAAATTGAACCAAACTGAATACATTCACTTTCAGTAAAAAAATAAAGGACACAATTATGACCCGGACACAATTGCGACCATCCGTGTACTTTTATTTATTGCTGAGATAGGTACACGGGTGGTCACGAAGATAAACGGTCACGAAGATAAACAGTCTTCAAAGTTGTCAAATTTAAATAGCGTAAATAGCAAAATCGCAGAAACTAAACAACAAAATAGACTTAAACAATGCTTTTCATGATTTTGGTTTGTGTTATATTGTTGTTTAAACCTTTTAACTGCTTTTATGTGAGCATTTCTGAGGACCGTTTATCTCCGTGACCGTTTATCTTAGTGACCACCCGTGTATCTGCAATTTAACCCCGTACAGTGCCCTTTTGATGTTTGTGATATGGCAGTAACCCCTTGCAACAAAAAACGACTTGAGCGATAATCAAGTGTCTTATAAAATATATATTTATTAATACTATATTACTTTAGTGACCGCCTAAAGACAGTCTTACATTTGCATAGTGATAAATTAAATTTCTTAAAATATATTCGCATACTGTAATTAAGAAGTTATAGGACTTTTACCAGTTTGGGTTAAATCTATCTAAATATCGCCCACATATACAAATGGTACACGCTAAAGCGGATTTTGAAAAAAAAACTCGCCCACAAACGTCCCCCCCCCCCCCAAACTTTTTTTTATGTTTTTAAGGTAATTAAACCCTGTTATTTAACACGATTCACATCCTTTTATTTAAACTTTTGTCACTTTTCGATGAATGCATTGTGTATGTTCATTCTTTAAAATATTATTGACATGGAGGAAACAACATTATCTAATTTTTCGTAACATAATGAGCTCAACAATTAAATGTTTGCCTTTATAAATTTTATTTATTTGGCGTAAAAGTGAGAAGATTTAACCACATATCTGTTAAATGTTAGTACCCGTCCATGATCTGCAATGTAGACTGTGACGATAAAATTCAGTATCTCACCCAGAGATTAGAAGTAAGTTCTCTTTGAAGTTTAGAGTTATCATGTAATTTTCTGGTAAAAGTGCTGTCTTAACAACAGAATAGAGCACATTTAATGGATGCACTATGACAAAACTTCTGAATCGAACCAAACTTTTATTTACTTTTTTTTGATAGTTAAGATGAGGGTTACTGATCATAAAGTGTTGAGTGAAACTGAGTGCTATATAATTATAATACCTGTATGTAATGTTAGTAGACTCATATGTGTGTTTGATATTCTTGTCTTTTCTCTCTTTTGTTTAAGTTGTATAGACAGACCAGTGTTGCAGGGACATTACAATGTTATGATAATTGTCTGGTATATCATTTCTTGTTCCATAAAAATTGTAAAATCAAGAACTCAAAAAATAAAGACCTGAAGTTACTTCCTACTTCTATTGAAAATGACTGATTCACTGAAAATTTTGAGCATGAACATGAGGGGTTTGTCTGATAGACAAAAAAGACAAGATACTTACCATTGGTTAAAATCAAAGAGGATGTCCATTTACTACCTTGTAGATAGATATACATGCTGATAGTACGCAACATGAAACTTTCAAAAATCACTGGGGATCTGATTGTATTTTTAGTTCTTATTCCTCCAGTAGCCGAGGGAGGTCCTCAGTGGCCTAGTGGTTAGCAAGTTTGGCATCTAATCATAGGCTGTCACCTCTGTGGGTTCGAGTCCCACAAGTGGCAATTCTGAGGACCTGTCCCAATATGACCCTGGCTGTTGAACGGGACGTAAAACCCCAACTTTGACCTTTGTCCAGTAGCCGAGGGGTTGCTATATTGTTTAATGATAAGCTTGAGTATCATGTCCTTGAAATTGAAAAAGATGATATTGGAAATTTATTAATAGTAAAGATACGTATTTCTGATGAGTTTACCTTCTTGCCGGTAGTTTTATATGGGCCAAACAGAGATGAGCCTAAATTTTATAACAATCCTATAGTGAAATTATCTGAAAAGGAAAACTTGCCCTTGGTAATTTGTGGAGATTAGAACTTGGTTCAAAATTTTGAAGAGGACATATACAGCTATATAAGAGAAAACAATACAAAGGCAAAATCAAAAGTAAAGGAAATGCAGTCGATATTGGAGTTAGAAGATGTTTGGCATGTACATAATAAACATAAAGGAACCTATACATGGTTTAGCAAGCAGTAAGGCTCCCCGACAAATGGCCAGAACAGATTTCTTTCTGACAAAGCTCTGACATCAATCAAAACTATTATCGACTACCATCATTCCAGGGTATAGAACAGATCATTCGGCTCTAATTTTGGATATGGGAATATACAATATTAAACATGGAAGGGGTTTTTGGAAATTTAATTTTTTCCTTCTCTATGACATGAACTATATAAATTTAGTGGAAAATATAATTAAAAGCACTGTTGAAAGTCATGTAAATAACACAGACCTAAATGGCCACTTTGAAAACAAACTCTCAAGTAACCACCAACTTTTGTTTGAGACGTTAAAACTTACTATTAGAGGTGAAACAATTGCTTTCAGCTTTAGAAAAGCCAAAGATAGACACAAAATTGAGGCAAATCTTGAGAAGCAAGTAACTAACTTCGAAATATCTCTATTAGAATTCAGTAATATTGGTGACAGAGCTGGAATTGCGCAGACAAAAAAGAATTTAGAAAAGGCTAAATTACAATTGGTACAAATGAGTGAACCATTAGTACGGGCGGCCATCTTATGATCAAAGTGTCAGTATTATGAAGAAGGAGAGAAATCAA
Organism: Sabellastarte sp. h YS-2021; assembly: GCA_964017235.1. Taxonomy (NCBI): domain Eukaryota; kingdom Metazoa; phylum Annelida; class Polychaeta; order Sabellida; family Sabellidae; genus Sabellastarte; species Sabellastarte sp. h YS-2021. The sequence continues at coordinate 62,887,732 of OZ024938.1, forward strand.
CAATATTTTTTTTGTAATTTGGAAAAACATAATTATATAAGTAAAACTATTTATAAACTAAATGTTAATGGGCAGATACTTACTTCTCAAACAGATATACTAGCAAAACAGAAACACTTCTACAAAAGAATATTTAGTTCAAGAGTTTCCTGGTCTGAAGTTAATTGCCACCTTTAAGTGATAATGATCAATTAAATTGTGAAGAACCAGTTACCGAACAAGGATAAAACGTTATTAAAAATATGAAAAATAATAAAAGTCCTGGTACGGATGGATTTCCAGTCGAATTTTACAAATTCTTTTGGACAGACATAGGAAAATTTTTAATAAACAGTTTGAATGAATCTTTTAACACTGGCCGTCTTTCCTTCACTCAGAAACAAAGTATAATTACTTGTATACCAAAGGGTAACAAACCCAGAGAGTTCATAAACACTCTTGAACATTGATTATAAAATTTTGTCTGGAATTCTTGCTAATAGATTGAAAACTATACTTCCAAAAATTATTGGCGATACACAAAAAAGGCTTTTTGAAAAATAGATATATTGGAGAAAATATATGCCTGGTGTATGACATTATGTCAGAATTAAATATCCAACAAAGAAAAGGTCTTATATTTGATTCTTTAAAGAGGGGCCACTGTGGCAGAGTGGTAACACTCTCGCCTCCCACCTCTGAGGCCGGGGTTCAATTCCCGGCATGGCCTCAAGTGGGAAAGCTGGTAGTTGCTTGCCGTTGGTCGGCAGTTTACAGTACAGAACCCTAACGAACTGTATGTACTGGTTTCCTCTGCCCTTCCAACTACCCGTCGTGATATGACCTGTACAGTGTTCAAAGCGACGTAAAACCCCAAATAAATAATAAATAAATTGATTCTTTAAAGTGGCATTATATTAAAAAAGTATTGTAAAAATATAATTTTGGTGAAATTTTTATAAATTGGTTCAAAACACTATATTCTCGTGCGTGCAGCTATGTCATCAACAACGGTATGTTTTCGTATTTTTTTTAATTAGAGAGAGGGTGCCACCTAGAGGATCCTTTGAGTCCTTATATTTTTATCTTGGCCATAGAACCTCTAAGTGTACGTACACATGTATGCGGCTCACGACACCCGACGGCCGATTTGCGATGGCGAATTTTTTTCAACCTTCCCAGTATTCTGTCGACATTCATCTAAATTCACTTGTCATCCAATTTTTTGGGTCCCTGAGCAAAAAAATCGCCGTCGCACATCGGATGTTGCAAATCGGAGTCGGATACATGTAAACAACCAAACATAAATGAAGAGGGAAAAAGTCGCTATTGCAAATCGGCCTTCGGATGTCGTAAGCCGCATACCTGTGTACATAGACTAACAAGGGCAATCATAAAAGAAGGCGACATAACAGGAGTGCTACTATGGGACAAGATGTTTAAGATAGGGCAATATGCTGATGATACTTTTCTATTGTTTGACGGGTCTGAAAAGTCATTAAGAAAGAGCCTAGAAATTTTTAATAGTTTTGATCTATGTTCTGGCTTGAAATTAAATTTTGACAAAACTATGCAATTTGGCTTGGGTCAATGAATAGGTCAACAGAAATTCTCTGTCCTAACCTCAACCTTTCTTGGTCAAATACTTTCAGACTTTTGGGAATACTTTAATACTTTGAGAAGCCTTCTTGACAAGCACGCCCCAATCATGAACTGTGACATCCTCAAGGTAAAACGACTCAAGAGGAATTATGAGCGGGCATGGCGTTGTGAAAACTCAGCCAGTAATCGTAGCCGATATCGGGCTGCAATCAACCACTATAATTTCCTGCTTGAGAAGTCCAAATGCAATCATTATTCCAACATTGTGGCTGAAAACCAAGGAAATCCCAAGGCTCTGTGGAACTGTTTCAAAAAGATTTTACACAGGTCCTCTGTTGCTGGTCTACCTGACTACACAAATAAAACCGACCTTGCGAACACTTTCTGTAAGTTCTTCTATGACAAAATCCTCAAAATAAGATCCACACTGCAGTCATCAATACCATCTTTACTTACTAGACCCAACCCCACTAAAAATACTCTGTCCTTTTTCACACCTGTGTCCGAGGAAGAACTACTCAAAATTCTAAAGTCCTCACCATACAAATCATGTGACCTTGACCCAATTCCGACAACACTGGTCAAGGAGTGTGCTGATATTCTCATCACCCCCATCACTAAAATTGTAAATTATTCAATCACAGAAGGTAGTTTTCCCAACTGTTTTAAGATGGCATATGTCACCCCCCCTTCAAAAGAAGCCGAGCCTTGATAGAAATATCCTCAAAAAGTACAGGCCGGTGTCAAACCTCAGCTTTATATCTAAACTTATTGAGAAGGTGGTGGCAAAGCAGCTAAATGAATTTATTTCGCTCGAGGGGCTCTTAAATGTCAACTAGTCTGCTTATAAGAGTTCCCACTCCACTGAAACCGCATTGTTGAAGATTCAAAATGACATAGCTCTCTCAGTGGACTCAGGAAAGGCAGTGGCCCTAACATTATTAGACCTCTCGGCGGCGTTTACGATTGATCATTCTCTTTTATATGACTGCTTGCATGACTGGTTTGGTCTAGATGGTACTGTTTTGTCATGGATCAAATCATATCTTTCAAACCGTAAACAAAAAATTAAAATAGGTGATAGTTTCTCTGAGGCGGTAATTCTCCCTTTCGGAGTCCCCCAAGGCTCTGTGCTGGGTCCTCTCCTTTTCACCCTCTACACTAGTCCCCTCAGTCAAGTTATTTCAAAATTCAATGTTACTCATCACCTGTATGCCGATGACACCCAGATCTACCTAGCAGTTGACTCCAGGAATTTTGACTCTAGCATGGACAAAGGTCAAAGTTGGGGTTTTACGTCCCGTTCAACAGCCAGGGTCATATTGGGACAGGTCCTCAGAATTGTCACTTGTGGGACTCGAACCCACAGAGGTGACAGCCTATGATTAGATGCCAAACTTGCTAACCACTAGGCCACTGAGGACCTGACTCTAGCATGGAAGAGCTGACCGAGTGTCTCAAGTACAGGAGTGGATGGACGGTGTCAAACTAAAACTAAACCCAGAAAAAACCGAATTTATCATTATAGGTCAAAAAATCATCAGAGAGTCGCTTGCACCAAATTTCCCTGTTCCACTCCTCCAAAACAATATCTCTCCATCAGTGGAAGTAAAGAATCTGTGTGTTATTTTCGACTCAGACAACTCCTTTGACAATTATGTTGCCAAGGTTTGCAGAGCATGTTACTATCATCTTCGTGATTTGCGACGAATTCGCAAAGTCCTTGGAGTCGAGACAGCAATACTTCTGGCAAATGCTATGGTCAGTAGTCATCTAGACTACTGTAACTCTTTACTCTATGGAGTAAGCAAGTCCAACATAGCCAAACTACAGAGAGTCCAGAATGCTGTTTGCCGCATCATCTTCAGACTTGACAAACTGAGTCATTTTACACTCTTTTTGAAAAAACTCCACTGGCTCCCAATTCAATATCCCATCCTCTTTAAGTATAATCTTTTGGTATTCAAGGCTATTAATCTCTCACAGCCCCCGTATCTTTCAGCTTTAATAAGATCGAGCAGTCTCACTCGCGGTAATAGGCTATCTATATCCTCAACCCGCCCTAAGAAGCACATAGGCCGGCGTGGCTTTAGCCTTGCCACAGGCGTTTATATGTATAATTTTGACACAACTGTTTGATTGCATTATAAGTATTTTTCATAATGCTCATACATTTACTTAGCCTACCTTGCTGAGGAGAACGCCTTGTAATATTTACAGTGCCCCTTATCCCTCCTCACTATTTAGCCCCTCCTATTTTCATCCCTTCACCACAGGATCCAAAGTTTTACTGTGTTTATAAGGATGCATGTCCAGTTGATAAAAAGCTGCTACATATGTCCCTTTATTGTTTTTGTTTCCTTATCTTTCCTTTTCCATTGAGGGTACTGAAACACCTTGATTTAGAAGTTTGAATTTACTGTCTTGATTGTGGTGTGTTTTATTATACAGTATAGATTTCTGTGTTCTTTCATTGTTTATCAGTAATTCAGTATACTGGAGTAGAAAGTCTTTTTTGTCTTTCACCATAAAGACATGGCCATTAATTAAAATCCTGTTATCTTTGCCACTTTACTCCATTAACTGTTAATCTTATATAATTTTTCACTGCAATCACAGTTTTATTGTTTTATTATCTCTGCCAGCCGGGGTTAGGTTATCATTGGGATTTGTCTGCCTGTCTGTCTATTTGTTAGTGAACAGCATAACCCCAAAAGTTATGAATGAATTTTCTTCAAATTTTCAGAGAGTGTCCATATATGCTTATGTAAGAAGTGAATAAATTTTGGAGGCATCAATGTTACGGCCACCAATGTTAGGGCCACCTTAAATTTGAAAAATGAGGCTTTTATCCCATAACTTGTACTGTGGCTCATTTTGGTCTATCCGACCTGGTTTATATGCCACAGTATCAGAAATATGTAATCTGACTTCATGGTGACCTTAATTAAATGTTCCACTTTTATCAAGTTATTTTTTTTTTCCAAACAATAAAAATTTGATTGTTTTCTAAAACTAAGACAATTGTAAAGATTTGCGAAAAGATAAACAATTACAAGAATGTTTTTAAATTAGCACATAAACTGTTTTTATAAAACTTGTAATACAGTGTACATTCTAATTCACACAGAAGTGAAGCACAGCAGGATAGTCCCACCCCCAGTTAAGCCTTTTGCTGCTGAAGTAGGGAAAACTATTCCGACTGTTTCACTTCAAAAAACCAATACATCCAATTAATATTTGCAAGAGCCTTTTCTAAAATCATTTGAGAACAGTCCGACAGTTAAAATTAATAAGAAGGACCAAAAAATAAGCAGTTTTATAGCTATCATAAGTGAAACAGCATACATTTAATCATATTTTTCATGCTTTTTCTTTGGTAACTATTAAGCAATGAAGAATCAAAAACCTCTCCATAAAAAGATAACCGTTCTTTTATTGTGTTTGCAATATTCACCGATTTATAGTCTGAATTGTTCCAACTACATTTAGACCACGTACTGAAAATGGCATAACTCACAATAACTATACATATGTTTCTATTTTCACTTAAATAATTCTGACAAGGTATACCTAATATTATATGCTTAAGAGTAATATTTAGCTTGAGACAATTGCTCAGTATACACCAAATATGTTTAATCCTTGGACAACTGTACAACAGATGACTAATATCTTCTGATTCACCACAGAAAGTATATTTTGTTGAGGAACTTTTCCCCAATTTTCTTAGCTTTTCCCCACAGGGCAGTATATTTAGCAATATTTTGTATTTAAACTCTGAAAATTTTTTGTATCTGAGTGTCTTAAAATTGGTGAGATAAATATTTTCCCAGTCATTTATATTTATTTCAGCCTGAAATTTCCTTTGCCACATGTATTCTGTGTATGGTCTTTCAGTTTTTTTTGCCCAAAAGTACCACATACATTTCTTTGGAATTAATTTCATTTGGATTGAAAATTTTTGTCTTTGTGCATAATGTTAATTTTTGGTAAATTGAAACTTGGGTAAACCTACATACAGTAGTGTCACAATGCCTCAGGGCATTTTTGCAGATAATGTTTTTCAATATAAAGACTTCACTCATCCAGTTAGTTTTAACTGTTAGTTTCTGTAATATGTTATGTTCTGATATAAAAGAGCCATCATGTTCAACAAGATCTTTTACATGTAAAAACCCACTTTCTAACCAGTTTTTGTAATAAAGACATTTGCCTTTTGATTTGAAATATTCATTACCCCACAATGGCTGTGACAGAATTTCTACAGTATTCAACTTGTTAATTGGTCTTATAGTTTTACACAAGTTGTAAGATATTATAATTTGCTGATAGAAAGGTGGTACCTTTAAGAATACCCCAAACTCGTCAATTTTGCGAAAGTTCATTTTTAGAAGTAGGTTTGTGGTAATAGACATTTTTGCAAGATACATGTTAAGTACTTCAGCTATTGAACTTTCTTCATTCAGAAGCTTTGGAATCCAGGAGGTTTTTAAAACATGATGTTTTGTAACAATGTCTATCATTTTTAGGCCTCCATCCCTAGAAGTAGCAATAACAATGGGTTTTTTTAATTTATGAGTTTTGCCCCATAAGAATTTGAAAAGCATTCCATCCAATTTTTTTCATTATATGAATCGGTGTGTATAAAATTGTCAAGTTGTATATCAACCTAGGAACAATAAGATTGTTGATCACAACTATTTTACCATAACATGTTAATGTCCTACTGCTCCAGATTAACAGAAGCTTTTCAATTTCACTTATTTTCTTTTCCCAGTTCTATTTCTCACACTCCTTTTGATCTGTTCCTACATAGATACCTAGACATTTCACTGGACATTTTGAAAACTTAACTCCTTCAAATATATTTGGGTTATGCTTTAAAGCACCAAGCCATATGCCTTCACATTTGTCTACATTCAGCTCTAGCCCAGAAATTGTTCCAAATTTTTTTACTCTTTCCAATGTATTGATAACTGACTGTTCATTTTCTAGGGTCAAAGTTGTGTCATCTGCATATTGGGTAAGTTTTGTTGTTTTTTTAAAAAGTTTGATACCGTTTATATCATTTGCTTCTCTGATTTCAATGGCTAGGAATTCCACGGCAAGTATAAATAGCAGTGCTGAGACAGCACAGCCTTGTCTGATACATCTGGCCATTTCTGATTCACTAGAAATCCACCCATTATTTTTCACACTAAATGTTGGTTTGTTATATAAAATTTCTATCCAATGAATAAACTGCTTACCAAAGCCATATTTTTTCAGACAACCAAACATAAAATTCCAGTCAAGACTATCAAAAGCCTTTTTAAAATCCAAACAGATTATTGCACCTGGTTTATTACCATCTTCACAATATTGTATAATATCATCTATTAACCTTGCACTAAAACCAATGTATCTATTTTTAATATATCCACTTTGATCACAGGAAATTAGGTTAGGAATAACTTTTTGGAGACGTTTTGCAAGGACAAATGTTAAGATTTTATAGTCGCAATTTGTAAGACTAATCGGCCTGTAGTTTTTTAATAAAGCCTTATTGCCTTTCTTGAAAATTAGTGTGATTGTAGACTTCCGCATACTATCAGGTAAAATACCTTTGCAGAAAGTTTCATCAATCATTCTCATATAAAGGGGTTCAATTTGATTCCAGAAAACTTGATAAATCTAAATTGTTTGTCATTTAAGTATTTCACTTCGTTAACTTTGTTTAAATATTCATTTATTGTGTCAACAGATATATTTGTTTTCCTATATAAATTGCTGTAAAATTTTAAGGCAGTTTTTAAAATTTCTTGATCATTTTTAATTTCTCTCCCTTCATCACAAATTTTTGTGATAACATTGCCAGTTTGCCGTTGCTTTTCAATGTTTAAAAAGTATTTTGATGGGATGTCACCCTCCTCAACCCATTTAATTCGTGCTCTTATACATGAGCCTTTTGCTTTTAGATTAAAAAAGTTCCTTTGTTTACTTTCAAGTTCTGACTTGAGTAAATTATTATATATATTATTATAATAGCTTTCTATCATTATCATTTAAACTATCTTTGGTATCCAAGGTAAGGATAGTTTTATTAACCTTGTCTAACTGATTTTGAATGTCTTTGATTATATCCTTTCTTTGGTTAGATTTTGTCTTACAGTAAGACATAGAGAAATCTTTAATATTTATCTTTACCAGTTCCCAGATAAGCTGATATGATTTTAGATACTGATATTCTTGCGAAGTTTCAGCAATCATTTCTTTGACTCTATCATTATATTCCTTGTCATTTAGGATGCTATTATTAAGTTTCCAGTAACCTGGACCCTTCTTATGTAGGTTAATTTTGAACGATATCTTCAAGGCAGAGTGATCTATGACTCCTGGATTTTTAATGGGTTGTGTCACTGCATTATTTTGTATTTCATATGTCATATGTTGGGATATAAGGATGTAATCAATCCTACTGTAGCTACTTGATTTTTTGTCATAATAAGTACAGCCAGGTGTGTTTGGATTGGTAAGTAACCAACTATCTTTTAGTTTACATTTTAATAGTAGTTTTTCAAACAAATCAACACTTTTGTCAACTTTTAGCAGTAGGGAATCTGTCTGATCCATGTAGACAGCAATTCATATCCCCTGCGACAATAACATTTTGTAGGTTATCTGCATATTTCAATATCCATTGGGTTAATTTTTCAAAGAAAAACCCCCTCTCTCCTTCACTTGTTGGTGCATAGACCTAGACAATAGTAAATATAGTATCATGTATTTGGACATTTATAAGTAGGATTCTACCATCATTACTTGAAAAACTGCTGATAACATCACCCTTAAGTCTTGTTTGAACATTATAGCCACTCCTCTACTATGACTGGAATCAGTCAGAGATAATAAAACACTTCCTTTCCAACTAGCCTTAAAATAGGGTTCAAAAGCTTTTGTACAAAAAGTTTCTTGCAGACAAACTATATCATATTTTTCATTTTCTAGCCATGAAAATAGCTTTTGCCTTTTGTTGTTATCATTTAAACCGCGGCAATTATAGGATATTACTTGTAGATTATTTGTCATTGTTCTTTTCAATTATGCTTTCCTTCAGCGTTACCAATAATTTACCCATCTTGTTCTTTCCGGGCCATACACCCCTTTTGACGGTCAAGCACTGCTCTTTTGTAAGTCCAGTAGACCAAAACAAGTCCCCTGGAACAGCTTTAGCAATCACTGTATCAGAGTTCAGAAGTGCCTCACAGAATTCTGGACAGCCGTTGGACTTGGCACGAAGAACCTGCTCCATAACCTTCTCTTTCTCATCTATCCAGTTTGGGTTGAAAGGAAGAAAGCTGGCTTCAACTTTGGCTTGATATGCACTCTTTGCCTCAAGGATTCTTTCAGCAATTTTATCCTTTCAACTCTGGATCGCCTTAGAATACTGATAGGCATGCTCTGAGGACCTGTGTGACATCCCGAAGACCTTGATTTCATAAGGGTAGAAGTTACTGAGGGGATCAAGTTATGGTCACCTCAAGTTATGGTCACCTTAAACTTACATAATTTGTTGTTTTCATAATTTCTCTAGCAAACTTGGTGTATGTGTGCAGGTCAGTCTGGGGCAACGTTTCTATTATCTTCTTGCATTTGATTTTCAACATTTAATATGTTAAGGTCACCTTAAACTCACAAAAATGGGTATTCCTCAGCAACGTATGAATGAATGTTGTTGAAATAGTACTTTTTTCTTCAGTAAAATTAACTGGCTTTATTATTTTATTTTATTGGGCTTATCTCCATCTGAAAGACTGTAAGGTGTAACATAGAATCCAGGGAAAAAACCCTCACAAAATGAGTTCTCAGGAGAAAACCCCTCAGGAGAAAACCCCTCAAAAGTATCCTGTGGAGAAAACCCCTCAGCCTATTTTGGGGCTTGTGGAGAAAACTCCTCACGTTATTTTCAGGCTTGTGGAGAAAACCCCTCAACTTTATAAAAAGCCCTTATTTTGGAAATTTGGCATATTCATTCATTTACACATAGAAAATCATATATAACACAGAAGAGTTTTATTAAGTCATACACACATTTCACAGAAGAGCATTCTTTGTATATATTTTCAGATTTTACAATAAAGGACAACAGTTTTCTTAATTAGAATCAAATTTGAAGTCAATTTAAAATGTCAAAATTCCAATGTGAGGGCTTTTTATAAATTTGAGGGCTTCTATGGGGGGTTGAGTCCAAGTTAAATAAAAATATAGGTCCACAAGCATTGAAAATAGGCTGAGGGGTTGGAATACAGGTTAAATAAAAATGTCAAAATTCCAATATGAGGGCTTTTTATAAAGTGGAGGGATGAGGGTTTGAATACAATCTAAATAAAAAATGTCAAAATTCCAAAATGAGGGTTTTTAAATAATAAAGTTGAGGGGTTTTCTCCACAAGCCTGAAAATAGGGTGAGGGGTTTTCTCCACAAGCCCCAAAATAGGGTGAGGGATTTTCTCCACAGGAGACTTTTGAGGGGTTTTCTCCTGAGAGCTTATTTTGTGAGGGATTTTTTCCCTCTCCCGTAACATACAGTGTATGGTCCAAATGATTGTGGACAAAACATCCATGACACATTGATTTCCTGCTATGTATATTTTTGGCAGAATTATGGTTATGTAGCAAATATTATGCATTTTATTTCCTCTGCCAAGGAGGTTATGTTTTCACTTGGGTTTTAATATTATAAAGAATAAGAAGTGTCAACTACTCAAGTATTGGTTATACATCTTGCTTGTGGCAAATCATAGTCAACTGTTTAGTAATATACCACTGGTGTTATCTTGTAAGTTTTCCCTAATGAGAAAGAGCTTTAAAATGTGTATGAAATCTACCTATCCAGAAAACTTATTTCAATTTTCAAATTTTTGGTATGAAATGTATTAAGCTACAAAATGTCTGTGAATGGACTTTCCTGGTACAAAATGTCCGTACCCCAGATTTTTAGCCCATCCAGCATATCTAAGATGCAAGAATGTTTTAGGAAGTAAATTATAATCAAAATTAAATGAAGCAAAGGTTACACTTTTTCCACTTCCAGCTGGAGCAAATCAAAAACAATCTTCACCAGATGCATAAGTAAAGTAGAACCTCTATCATCCAACCATCCATTATCTGAATTTTCAGTTATTCAAACTCAAATGCACTCACTCAACTCCATTTGAACTTGTTATTTTAGCACTTTTATTATCCTACCCTTCAATTATCTGAAGTAATTGTTACTACCACAAGTGGGTTGGATAACAGGGGTTAAACTGTATTTATATAATGCTGAATTGAATGTCTGTTTTTCTAAATTAACTTTTTAAGATACTGAAACTAACCTTGACAAATTAATTTGTAAAGGGTAAAAAGTTTGGAGAAAGTATAAAGTATGTTGTAAACATCAAGTTTGATCCACGGGTAACTACAAATAAAACTAGAGTCAAGTTAACTGGAATCGCTGAATAAAAGGGAGATTTTATGTGTCCAAGTACTGAATATACTTGTGTAGTCCATCAGCACAACATCCACACACAGCATGATCTACCCTACTCTGGCCAGATAGTGAGCTGTCAATCAACCCCCAACATTCCCCTCCTCAGTGAGGAGAGAGACACAAAACTACCTCTTTCTCTGCAAACATTTCCATGCTGTCTCCCAGATAAGAAAGGCCTCTGATACAGTGTGCATTATGGCAAAAAAAAATCATGTTTGCATTATGGTTGAGACAGCCTGGAAGGCCAGGCTAGCGTGGCTTTGCAGTAGCTGCACCAGCTGAATGGAACAAGCTGCCACAGACTGTTGGATCTCAGCAAACAATAGATGGTTTCAGAAGCCAGCTAAAGACCTACTTGTTTAGGCTGGCATACCCACCACCTTAGTTATACCCTGGCGGGCGCTTTTTAGATATCGACCCATGCCTGTCCTTGGACTCTTCCCTTCTTGGACTGAAGCGCATTAGAGGATTTGTATTAATTTTGCGCTATATAAATCCTACTATTATAAGGAATTACCTTCCATATAGACCTTGAAAATATGATTGAGTTAAATTACAATCCAAAGCTTATTGCAATTGATAAAGTCCTTCAGAGTTATTCAAAGCGAAGGCTATCACTGATTGGGAAAATCCCAGTTATTAAAACACTAGCTGTTCCCAAACTGGTTTATGTAATGAAAGTTCTACCTCCACCTGGTAAAGATATTTTCAATAGACTTACTAGACTCTTTAAAGATTTTATTTGGAGCAGAAATAAACCAAGGGTTATACTTCCACAATTGGAGCAGGATATATCAAAAGGAGGACTGAGATTAACAAACATAAGTATTTTGAATAAGGCCCTCAAAATATCATGGATACCAGATATTATAAAAGGAGTTGGAAACCTGGGGTACATGTTTCAGAATATCGTCAATTACAACAAGAATTACATCTGGTTTATGGATACTTATTCTTTGCAAACTTTTCATTCAAAATTTAAAATGTTTTCTGGAAAGGTGTATTTAAAGCATGGCAATCTTATAAGACTAGTTTGGAAAAAGATATAAACATTAAAACATATCCTTTATGGGACACATACTTTCTGACCAATACTAATATAATTAACAGGAAAGAGAAATTCCAAAGTAATCAACATAATAAATGATTTATTGCATGTATCTCGTGGACTGATGGGCCTTGATGACTTTAAATCAGCTTATGACATAAACATCAATTTTGTAGATTTTTACCCACTGACACACTGTCTACCAAGATCTTGGAGGAAACATTTCATTAGAGATTCAGTTAAGTTGAAAGAGAATGAAATTGTCCATCCAGTAATAACAAACTTGCTGCAAATGTCAAAAGCTTGTAAGCATACATATTGGAAACTAGTTAAAACAGTTGAGCTCAAATGAAATCACAGACTTAAATGGTCAGAAAGCCTTCAAATCCCTATATCAGAAGAGGATATGTCAGAATACTATTCAATAAATTTCCAAAGCACCGTTGAGAGCAAACTAAGGAGTTTCCAGTATAAATTATTGCGACAAATTTTTACAACAAACAAATATCTTAATATTTGTAAAATAAATGAGGACCAATGCTATTTCTGCAGTTTGGAAACAGAAATGCTTGAACATCTTTTCTGACTGTGTCCAGTAATAAATAATTTTTGGAAAGAGGTAACCACTGTCCTCAAACCGTATATTGACTTATATGGGCTATTTAGTGCTACGTCAGTGCTCCTGGGTATCAGATTGAATAGAAATTGAAGACTCAAATCATTTAATAAACCTGATCAAAAGCTACATATATTCAATTAAATGTTTGGGGCAGAAATTGTCAATTCCAGGCATGATCGGAAAGATAAGGAATATTTACAGAATAGAAAAAAACATCATCATACAATTTGAAAAAAGCAGGGAAATAATGGAATGTAAATGGAAACAAATGATTCCACTATGGGATTAAATTTAAATATTTAAAATAGCTGGAATTTTCACTATGCAATGCTGCTTTTTTTCTCAGAAGAATAAAACTCGCACATTCAGTATCCTGCTTTTTTTATCAGAATAAAACTTCCGTATCCTTCATTTTTTTTATTTTATAAAAATCCAGCTTTTAATTGAAAAGAATTTATTAATTACAGTCTAACTTAACTAACTTTTGTAAAAAGGGTGAATAAATATTTCTTGAAACTGCAAAAAATATATATATATATATATATTTGCCTTTATTTGAAACACTCTGTGTCCACTAACACCCAAAGTCTCTATCCAGATGTTCAGAGTGTCTCCACAATTATACACTTCACTCCAAGTTGTAAACAATATCCAAATTCAGCACACATTAACTCCCTGGTAGATCCACACTCCATATCCAATTCACTACAATAGGAATAAATAAATTATTCCACAATATAAGCTTCAAAGTCAACTGTCCAGTAGCACACCTGTTTTACCCAAAATCAACTGTGGCATGGTTTTCAATCCTTTTTCACTGCTTTGGTTTCCAGAAAGATAATGTAAACAATACAGACATCAGAGGGTTCTAGACAGAACAGCAAAATAAGAAGTTTTTGTAAGCTTAGAGAGTTTAGATAGGTTTCCAACCACACTTGAATAGATCATTCCAATAGAGTACTAGTATATTAAAGATCAGTATTAACAAGGACAGTAAAATCAGGAACTCAATTTCAATATATAGTAAAATAACTCTGCAACCACACACAACCTTGTCCTTCTTAAAACACACACTTGGCAGACTGCTCTTATATGTAACTCCTACCCCCTTAGAGCTTAAAGAAAAATCTTGAAATTTTATGTGTTTTTTTAAACATGAGCAAAAATTCTACTTATGTAATAGCATTTCATGGGGTACTATATATTCAATTACATAAGTAACATCCATATTTGGTTTAACTCTAACAAGCATACTTGTCAATCACCCATATAAAAAGTGAGCTTTAAACACACTTTTTGGATGAAGCTTGTCTGAATATATACTATATTTTGACCTACCTTATTAGTACACTGAATTAGTGTCATTAGTACAATTGGTAGCCTTGAAAAGTTATGTTATATCCATTATGGTATTACTATATTTTACTGCCTAGGTTATCAATAACACAATCCAGACTATCTACTCTTATTAATACTAGGTATTTTATTTTATTTTCGTGTAATTACATGTGTAATGAACACATTTGAAATAGAACATATATGTGATAAAACAATACATAAAAAGTACAACAAATTTACATATTGCAATATATTTACAGATTAAGTTTATATAGCAACTGGCATACACCAGCTAATCAGTACAAAGTACCTCAAGTAAATTATTAATTTCATATACAGAAAAAATATTATTTCCAACATCACACATGTGAAGTAAATCTTTTATGTTTCCCATAGTGACAAAATCAGACTCAGTGTATAAATTTTTAATTTGAGAAATCAGAATATTGTTAAAGCTTTCTGGAGGCATACCTAAACTCGACTTTTGTAGTTTTAAACTCTTACTTACAAAGCACAAACTTTTTTTGAAAAATTTGACATACTACCTTTTTCTATTGATGATCAATTTTTACAACTTGAGAGGACCACGGATTGAATGACCAAATACCAACTCAAAGGGATTAAAGCAAAAACTTTAAGTCTTCATCCAAGTCTTTTTCATTGTCTTAACAATATGTCCTAATCATATTTTACAAGGTATTACAAAACCTTTAAAGTGCACCCTGTGATAGTTAAGCACTAGGTTTGATGTGTGTGGCACCTAGCTAAAATACAGTATGCTAAAATAGTCCTGACAGGAAATTTGACCCTTGGACTGGAGCACTTTTGCTAACCCAACTAAGGTAAATAAATTGACTAAAGCTTTTGAGATTTTTAGTACTGTTGGTCAAAGGTATGGGTTCTGGGAATTTGGATGAGGCACACATGATGGTCAAAAGATATTGGTTCTTGGGGTTTAGTCTTTGGCAAGGGGCCTACACAATCAATTATCACTTGCTGAATGGTTCCTCAAATGCTGGGATGGATTTATTGGAGCTATGGCAAATCTGACGACAAATTTGACAGGTTTTACAAACTTCTGGCACCCACGCAGGGCTGAATTTGAGGCCAGAAGAAATGTAGAAATATTCCACTATTGCCAAAATGGCCACCCATTGAGGACACATGAGCCAACTTCAATGTATCACTTCCGTATACTTTTGGTACAACAATCTGGGGTGTAACTGACCATTCCTCACATACAGGGACATTTGGCAGCTTCCACTTTTGTATAAGCATACCATTTCTGACATAAAAACACACAGGGATCTTATCTAGCTTTACTGGTGGATGATCTAATTCAGGGTTATTTTCCTGCTTTGAAATCAATTTCGATTTTGAGAGTGATACATTGTATTTTGTTTTTTAGAGTCTTCCCTAGCCTTAGGGTTACTATCACTGTCATTCTGTACTTCATAATCATAATCATTCAAGAATATATGTGTGATACATCTGTAGATTGTTTACTATATTTTGATTTTGGTTATTCTGGAGCTTCATTAGCTATAGCTTGGCCCATAGTACAGGAATGAAAGATACCAGGAATAACCTCTTCTACTTTCCCAGTACTAGCCAAAGTGATTGGCTTAGAAGTAACCTTAGGATTAGCAATCACCTTTCCACCTGCTCAATCATTTTCCAGTAACAAAGATACCCCTTTATATGCTTTATTGTCAATTTCTTAGTAAATTACAGTTTTGAATTAATTTATCAGTAAATTCGTAATACATGATCAAGATATTATCAAATATGTTACAACAAAAAGATTCTAAAAATGTTTGAATATTTATGAATAATCTAACACCTGACAGAATTTTAACCTTGTGCATAACTGTTCTTTCAACAGAAAGTCTTATTATGTAATAAATAAAATCAAAATAGAGTTACATAACTATAAATGCTAAACTCTGCTACATTGACAATTCATGACTATTAAATACATCTCAAATCAAACTTTAGCAGTTTAAAATTGTCTCATCACTAATGCTGTGTATTATACTGGCTGGGTGGCCTTTTCTTACACCTGAGGTTGTCTTCCCTACAGGTGAGAGTCTTATGGTCGCTCAATCAGCTTTAAAATATTTTCATTTTTTTTAAAGTTATAGTGAAATTTATTTGTACTAGCTGAAAATATGAATTCAAAAAAAAAAAAAATAAATAAAAGTTTCATACTCTGAATGAGTAGCACTGTGAATAGGAATTCATGGTGGGTATGCTACCCTCGCCTACTTAACCTAGATACATCATGTTACAAAAGGGTAAATAAAGTGGGTTTTTAATCTAAAAAAGTTGGGTATTGCTTTTTTGTCTCTTTTTTCTTTATGAGCCACCAGTCACACATAACATACTTAGCTTTTTACAGTAATTTCATACTGTAAGAGCATCTGGGTTTCCCATTCTTACTCAGTCTGATTTGTTGTTTCAACCTTCTTACTCATAGTCTGATTTGTGGTTTCAACCTTATCTGAATTCTTTTCTGGAGCTACATTTTCAGTTTTTTTCCTTCTTCAGCATAAGACTTCCTTGTGTTACCAGATGATCTTTTTTGTTAAAAGTGGACTTCTGAGTCAGTACATAATAATCAGCATAAGCTGCTGATGTTAGCAAATTTTCTACTTTCTGCTCATCAGGAAAAATCGTTACCATCTAGGTCTCCTCTGTATACACAGAGAAAATCAATAACTCAACACCCTTATACGGTAAAAGAACTCTGCAGCCACACACAACATTGTCTCTTTTAAAATAAATACTTGCAGAGTGCTCTTATATATATGTAACAGAGGAGATATAAGGTTTTTATAAATAGAAAGACTGCTTGAAGATCAAATACTTCAAACTTGCTAACTTGTACATTTTCTAAGGGAAATTCAATTCTTGGGAATATCATATTGCACTACAGGAAATTTCAATTGGAACAAACAACTAAGGAAAATCTCTAATTGCTTCTTATCAACTTGTAATTAGAATTGGGATAATGTGGAATAAGCTTAATTAAATCATATTTAAGTGCTAAAGAACAGTGTATCTCTATTGGTGAGTGTTTCATCTGAACTATATTTAATTGTACATTTGGGAAAATTGATGAATTTTTAGACTCTGATAGTTTGCCACAGTATGTGGAAAGGCGGAACTATTATTTTAAAACAAATGACATTTCTGATGGGGGAAAGAAGCAAAACATTTCGCTTACAGTTTGTGAGTCAAAAATCTACGGAATGATTAGAAATCAGCTGTCACCAAAGAAACCTCACTCCAAATCATTTCAGGAATTGGCCAAGTTAGTTGAAGAACATCTCAACCCCAAGGCTTCAGTGGTAGTCCGGCATTTTAAATTTTATAACAATGTGAGACAACATAGTCAAAGTGTTTCTGACTTTATTCTGACTTTATTAGAAGAATGTGAATTTGGAGACACTATGAAAACTATGTTGAGAGATAGATTGGTGTGTGGAATTGCTGATACTGACATACAGAAGATGTTACTACAAGATGAACTCCAAAAAGGCTTTTGAGTTAGCTCAAACTATGGAAGCAGCAGCTAAAAATACAGCTGACCTACAACTTCCAGCAAGTAGTGGTGTGTCTACAGTTCACAAATTGCAATGTGAATATCCAAGACAGCACAACAACAAGAACAGAAGTACAGAAGCAGACCAACCACCGTGTTATCAATATGGCAGCCAACATAACCCATCTGCATGTCCATATAAAGGCACTAAGTCTCACAAGTGTGGTCATGGACATTTAAAACAAATGTGTAAGACACAGAGAAATAGAAACCAAGGGGGGAGACAGAGGTCTTTCAAAAACAAACAGATGCATCAAGTTGAGTAAACCACTGGGACTGATAAACAACTCACTGGAGAAGTCGAATACAGTCTGTGGCAACAAGGTAAATCCATATAGAGTGGAACTCAAAATCAACACAGTACCAGTACTTATGGAACTGGATACTTGAGCTTTAGCAACAGTGGTAAATGATGCAGTGTATAGACAAATCTGTGATGGAGAACAAAAATCAAAACTTCAAGCATCACAGGCAGTATTGATGCCATACACTGGACAGGAAGTTCTGCTCATGGGAACATTTCAAGCTGTACAGTACAATGGTCAAGTGAAGCAACTACCTCTCAGAGTAGCGAAAGGGACTCAGCCAAGCTTGTTGGGAAGCTATTTTCTGGAGAAAATGAAAATTGACTGGCATAAAATCAAATTTATGCATCGTGACTTGGATATGATACTTCAGCACAATAAAGCATGTCAAAGCAAAGGAAGAAGTTGATCCAGCTGCAAAACCAAGGTATTTTAAACCAAGGCCGGTACCGTATTCTTTGAGAAGCAAAATTGAGATTCAACTAGTGAGATTGCAGTCCAAAATAATTGTGGAGCCAGTGGAATATTCAGAATGGGCAGCACCTGTAGTGCCAGTGCTCAAACCTGATGGATCAATCAGAGTTTGTGGGGACTACAAAGTCACAGTAAATGAAGTCTTACACTTGGATAACTACCCTACTGCATGTACGGATGACCTCTACACAAAACTGACTGGTGGGCAATTTTTCACCAAACTAGATTTAAGCCATGCATATGAGCAATGTTGTCTGGATGAAAACTCAAAGAAGTATACAACTATAAATATACACAAATGACTGTTCTGCTACAATCGACTTTGCTATGGGATATCTTCAGGAATATTTCAAATGGTCATGGAGCAACTACTGGCAGATATTCCAACACTGGTGTTGCAGATTGACAACATTTTATTTGCATGGGAGACCTTGACTGAAAACTTTTTTTTTATATATTTTTATTTCTTTAAGAAAAACATATACAATAAGGTTCAAAAAAACATTGGCACGGTATTCAAAGCATAAGTTTTTATATATTACATATATATTACATACAACTCTCTATACATTTCTCTATACATTTGTGTGAACTCTAGTTTGTTTTTTAATAATATTCTTCCATATCTATACATTTTCACTGTTTCACCTACTAGTTTTTGTAGAGTCATGTTTTTTTTTGTTTTTTTTTTAAATTAAAAAAAAAAAAAAAAAAAAACCTAATGGTTTCCTGATACATATTGCTATGTAAATAAATTTTGCCACACTTCCCATCATTTGTTAAATCTTATTTCAGTCTAGTTTATAATGGCTAAAGTTTTTTGTTCTTTAAATTTGCTTTCCAACCTTTTTTGGAGAAAATATATATTTATTTTAAAATTATATTTGGAACACCAAAATATATAATTTCTAACATTGGTAAGTATAAAATTTAGTGGCCAGAAATGTGTATCATAATCTTCATAACCTAGTATTTTTCTAGAATCAAGGAAATCAATATGTATTGACAATTTATTTCTGATCCAACTATTTAAGTTCTGCCACAAGTCTTGTACTTCTTTACATTGTGCAAATAAGTGTAAGATTGTTTCTGGACATTCCCCACATAATCTACATAGATTGGAATTAGAGATTTTAATTTTGTACAGATACTCATTAGTATCCAATATATTAAACAGGATTTTGTATTGAAACCAGACAAGGTCATTATCAATGACTGATTTTATACAAGCTTTAAAGATGTTTTGCCAAATTTCATCATTTATATAAAAATTAATTTTTTTGGACCATATTTCTTTACATATAGGCTCATCAGCTTCATACTGCATGAATATTTTGTAAAAATCTTTACTTCCACTTGGTGACTGAAATATAGTTCTTACATGAAATGGCAAGAAAGGCCTTGACATTGTAAAAATATTGTTTGTTTTATATTTATTGATAAAGCTCTTGATCATAAGTTTTACTCTATGATAATCAAATACACTTATTGCTAAATTATACATTTTACACATTTCTGTATGAGTAATGATAGATCCATTTGAGTTTACTATATCTCCAACACATCGAATTCCTTTGTTGTTCCAGGTATGTAGAAATAAAGGATAGCTTGATAGTTGAAAATTGTAGCAAAGACAGGAGTTTAATATGTGTATATTTGAGGTTGGCTGTTGCTTTTCACAAAAGTTTTTCCAGTAATCGAACACCTTGTTCCAAAATTTGTTTTCTTGTAGTCTTGAGTAGAAAGGGTAACTTCCTCCCATTATGGGTATGCTATTTATGTTATAACCATTGTCTATTAGAAGTGACTTCCAATGTGAATTTGTTTGCTGAACTATTTTACGTATCCAACTTAATTTTAGGGCCTTCTCAAAGTTAAAAATGTCAGTCATTCTCAACCCTCCATTTGAGTATTCAGCACAAACGGTTTTCCGTTTGACCTTGTCTGGTTTGGAATCCCATAAAAATTCATACATAAGACTGTTGATTTCTTTTAATAAAGCATTTGGTACTGGTAATGACATAAACAAATGGATCAGTTTAGGTAAGAATAAAGTCTTTATCAGTGTTATCCTACCAAAGGGAGTCAATAATCTACTTTTCCAATTCCCCATTTCTTTTTTGATTTTTTGCAATGTCTCTGTAAAATTAATATGTGGAATATCCTTTACATTTGTGGAAAAATGCAGTCCATCGAAAATTCTGTATTGCCCCATTCAAGTTTGAATTTTATATTTAATTTTTCCTTACAAAAACGTTTTCGACCTATCCAAATAACCTTTGTTTTCTCCATGTTCATTTTCAGTCCTGAGTAATCTCCAAAAATTTCTAAAGTGTTAAGTGCTGATTCTAGAGAGTGCTGTGATCCATCTAGAATAAGAGTGGTGTCATCCGCAAACTGTGTTAATTTTATGTTTTCTTCTCCTATTATGACGCCTGTTATATTTGGGTCCATATTAATGAGCATTGAAAGAACTTCTGCCCCTATCAGAAATAAGTATGGTGATAATGGGTCACCTTGTCTACACCCTCTGTTGACTGAAATTTCGTCAGACAAAAAACCACATTGTAGTATATATGCTTTTATATCTGTGTTAAACATTTTCACCCATTTTATGAAATTTTTATCAAAGCCAAACATTTCAAGAATTTTGTATAAAAATTTCCATGACAAAGAATCAAATGCTTTCTCAAAATCGATTAGCATTAATAGGGCTGATTGTTTATTTACTTCAGTTTTATACATAATGTCATATATTAGCCTGGTACTGTCACTTATATGTCTACCTGGTACAAAGCCATTTTGACATTTCGAAATAATGGTATCCAAAACATCTTTTAATCTTTTTTGCTATTACTCCTGAGGCCAATTTGTATATTACTGATAATAGGGAAATTGGTCTCCAATTTTTTATTAAACTACGGTCTTTATTTGGTTTTGGTAAACATACTATGATGCACTGGCGTAATGAAGTAGACATTTTTTCTTTCTTAAAACAGCAGTTAAGTGCTTTTAGTACATAATTTTTCAGACTTCCCCAAAACACTTTTAAAAACTCAGCCGTGATACCATCAATTCGGGAGTCTTGTTATGCTTCATGTTCTTTAATACAGAATTTAGCTCTTCTAATTGGATCGGATCACCTAAAGTTTTGTCTGAAACTTGTTTTAACTGTAGGCGGTTTAATAAATTAAAAACATTCAGATTAGAGTATTTATCCTTTTTTTCAAACAGATTTGAGTAATAACTCTTTGTGTGGTGTAGCAATTGTTTTTGGTCATAAATATATTGGTCATTTGCTATTTGCAACTTTCTGATAGTTTTTTCAATATAGTTTCGAGTTTCTAATTGACAAAATGTTTTTGAAGCTTTTTCTCCCTCAATTAGCCATTGAATACGAGATCTTATTTGTTCTCCCTTAATTTTATTTTCTCTCAAAGTTTCAAGTTGAGCTCTTTTATCTGATAGTAAATCTGAAATTCTGCCACTTTGGTCCAACTCATTTTCAAGAAATTCAATATCTTTTTTAAGAGCCTTTTCCATGGATTCATTTTTCTTCTTTATGAAGCTTGCAAATTTTACAGTTTCTCCTCTTATGCGTAACGAAAGCATTTCCAAAAATGTATCATAGTCAATTGTGAATTCAACTTCTTTATAATGATCTTCAAGATAGGATAAGTTGTAGACAGGTAGGGCATACATCAAAGCTTCTGCCTTTATTACTCCATTGATCAACTTCACGTAATCAGTATTTTTTAACAGGCTGTTATTAAATTTCCATATGCCCTTCCCTATTTTAAACTTGTGTGTTTTTATTTTCAGTTCTATACTTGAGTGATCTGACCTATATGCTGGTTTAATTTCACTATTGCTAACTGTATCTAAAAGTGTCTCCGAGATTAGGAAATAATCAAGACGGGCTTGTTTTTGTGGGGTTTTTTTTCTCCACGTATATCTACGAATATTTGGATGTTGTTGTCTGTATATATCTAATAATCTCAGATCATCTATCATTTTTAGAGTTGCCAGTCTTGCTTTTGGATTATTTATATGCCTATAACCATTCATGTCTTTAAGTGGGTCTAGAACTAAGTTAAAATCTCCACATATTATATTATTTTCACAGATACTTTCTGGCATTATTTTTTGTATTTCTGAAAAGAAAGGATTATCCTTATTTGGAGCATATATTGTCATTGGGTTTACAGTCATAGAACTAAGCTTTAAAGTAAGACTAATATAATTTCCCTCCGCATCTTTTTGAAATGACTTTACCTCATATTCGAAATCTTTTTTCAAAAGAATTGCCACACCCCTTGCATTTGTTTTTGATCCGTTTATATAGCATTCACCATCCCACAAACTTTTGATGTACTTTAAATCCTTTTCAACCCAATGTGTGTCTTGAAGACATATTATATTGGCATCTGTTTCTCTAAAATACCCTAAAACGTCAGCCCTTTTCTGTTTGCTCTGTAGACCCTGACAGTTTGCGGATATCACCTTGAGTTTATTCCTGGACACTGTATTCTATTTGATATTTTGCACTCTCTATAAATGGATATGATTTATTGCAATTGTATCTTTCTTTTGCATATACAAACCAAACTGTGATAATATGCAAACTGAAACAATGGAAAGGTGGCATTTTTGCTAAGATTGCTGACATAAATTGCAAGGTTGGTCCTGACCCTTTACAAAACTGCATTGCACTTTGGTAACACATAATGATTAATAATAAAGGAAGACACAAACATAAAGAAAAATGCAAAAAAAGAAACTGTCATAACTATAGTGTGGGTTCAAAACAAGGTCATATTGAACTATAGTGATTAGATAGTATGCTTGGTTCTCTTAAACTCCTTGTTAAACAACATAACTGATACTGTTTAAGTATATATCTTAACTGATGCAGATGACTGGGGAAGGGTGTATTTACATTTCTTCATTTGGCTAAATACTGTAATACCTTGCTTATAAACTAAAGTCTTTCTCACTAGGGTACCCATCTTGTTATATTCACAAGATTGTCCAGTAAAATTTCAAGTTAGATACCAGCACTTGGTATCAAAGTTGTTTGGAGGAGCTATTTTTTTACTATAAGAATATGTAATAAATAAAGTTTAGATAACCTTACTATTTTCTTTCATAATACAGCTAATTTAATAAAGGGTGTGCTTAGATTTATTCAATTTGATTGACTGCTATAGTGCAAATGCAATTACATAACGAAAAAAACTTTGTCGTCTAGGTGTTTACCTTTTTATTCAATTTTACTAGTTCTTTTTTGCAGGTGCTAATTTTTTACTGCAAAACCTATTCACAATACAGTTGGATGTAATAAAGAAAGTTTAGATAGGATTGCAATCTTTTTTATAGTACAATTTTTTGTGAAAAAACCTTGATTAATGTAAAAGAATACATAATATTACCCCACTGCAAATAAGGAATTTATTGCATCAAACCATTATCAAATCGAGTAATATATATACTAGACCTGTCAATTATACTATTGTGATCAATGTATATATCTTGCTGTTGGGCTTTCAATGATGTCGACTTACGTATACAAAGATTTTTTTACCTTTACCCTATACAATGATGACGTTCAAAGTGTTATAATTTTACATTAAGTCCAATTAACATTTGTTATCACAAAATCTTTAAAGAATCTTTAATCTATTCTTTAGAAAACAAGTGTGGCTGAACATTTATTCAAAAATATGGATGGATACTACTTAATAAAACAAATGATATTATTTCATGAGTAAACTTGATCGTAGATTTAATAGAGGTGATTGCTTAAATACAGAAACTGTAATGACACCACAGACAACTACAACCCAAATGGGTATTACCTGGTATATCACATTTGTGTGAAGAAACAGCGGATAAAAAATAAAAAATCGGCTTAATATATAGGCTTAAAATATATCCTAAATTTAAAAGAACTGCAATTACAAACAAGTATCAAATGGTAATTATTTAATAAAATCTGACCAATCTCCTGTTAATAGTACTGAAAAGCAATATATTAACCACTTATGCAGTGTGTTATACCTCAAAATGATGTGTTATAAGAATTTTACTTGTGACGTTATTGTTATTTTATTACAGAATAAAATAATAATTCACCTTTTTAATATCTCTGGTCTAAAATGACGATCTGTTCATGCATGTATACCAACATGCTGCCTTTGTTTGTATCTTTGCATACACCTATACTTTCAACAAAGTACATGGCACAGTGTAGATGTTTGATTAGTAATAGATTACCAGTATTCTTGGCAAAAAAATCATGCCATGCATTTTCCATGTAAGAATTAATTTCATCTTTTAATAAAAATCAGAAAAACATCTGTATACTACTCCCTGCCATAAAAATACATAGTTTGGGAAACACACTTGCAAACCATGTATTCATGGTACAATTACTTATAAAAATGAAAACTTGGGATATATGTGAACAAATTCCCAATTATTATAGCTTTCACATGTAATTAAAAGACATTGCCTTGGTACCTTTCCAAACACTTGTCGAAAAACAAAACCAATGTTTTATACCCAAATAACCTATACATACATTATACTGTCCACATGTATTACCAAATTTATTATATCACCTCTATTATCAAAGCTTGATAATGTTTATGCTAGAAACAGGCAAGTCTATTATTTAGTATAATATACATGTATTAGTGGACTTTCCTAATATGATGTTATTTATATCTATTAACTTTTACTGGCATTTTTGTTCTACTAACTTTTAAGATTATGAGCTTAATATAACATTATATTTATCTGATGACCTTTAACTTCAATACACATATTTGTATTCTGTTATTTGTTGGTACACTTTTGTATGATTTAATTTTTATACTTCTGCACTGAATTATAACTTGTATTTGTGTTATCATTCTTTACATCCATACAAGTGTATAAACTGTACAATTTATTTGAATTTTTATATATTACACCGTCAAGTTATTTTTTTTCATTAGTTACAAAAAAGTATAAACTCAAGTATCATGTGGAAATAGAAAATGTAAAACTTCCTCTAAACTTACAAATTACTTTATATTATTTTGTTCAAAACAATCTTATTGCATGCACCAGTTGTTATGTATTTAGTAATTTTGATATTAATATTATACTTTGGCTATCTCCAATTATTCAGTCGGTATTTTCAAAAGAACTTTCTCTGAACTTACCAATTAGTTTTACATTAGTCTGATCAAGGCGATCTTATTTACTATACTGAATGCATACAACAGATGGTATATATGTTGTAATTATAATATTGACATTAGACTTTGACAAATTAAAATTATTAAATAAGTATGTTCAGAAGATACTTTCCAGCTTTACTGGCATTGAAGGTATAGTTGTAATTGTTATACTTTGTTCTTTTCTCTCTGCTAATTACATTTACGTTCTGTCACATTATTCTACTTATGTATTGCTTATCTTTTAAATACACCACAACTGGTTATAATATAAGAACATCATAACATTTGCTAAAAAAACACAAAAAAAACTCAAAAAGTAAATATTTTAGGAAATGTTTACGTAATTACAAAGAATTTCCTATTTTCAAGAATTACTTTCCATAGATAGTACTTAAAGATGTACTAAATATTTATTAAATTACTTATGTTTGAGCTTGTCTTGTAGTTTGTATTTTAATGCACTGGCCTTAGAAATCTATTTGGCAGCAATGTCAAGAACATCATTTGCAACTTTTCTCATCACCTCAAATCTTTTTCTGCCCAAGTTTGGGCCATCATGTTTTCGTGTAACAATTAATATTCCATTAGGGTTGTCACTTTTATCCAACAAATCTTTTAGAATAACACCAGCCTGCCACTCCCCATCATCAGAAAATCCAGATACCTTGTCCCCATTGATATCTAAATAGTTATAACCATAAACAGCATGGTGGCTCTGTGCAAGCATTCTGTTCTGGAAAATTGCCCTTAAAGCCTGATGTGCTTCTTCTCCACTGTGTATTGGGTAGTAATGACCCTGGAAGGTACTGCCATTCACCATAGTTACACTGGAGTGTAGCATCATATTGTAGTCAATCGTCTCGCCCACTGACATAGTAACATTTAATGGATTTTTCTCAAATACTTCAGATTGCACTTTATTGTTTATAATCATTTTATCTTTAATTAGTTTAATGTTGTCTTGTGCATTTTTTTCACTTGCCTCTCTTCTGAGAGCTGTCAAGGTTGGGATTTGGGCTGTTCTACGCTGTCGTGTATCTGATGGCAGTTGTTCACTCAATCCATAAGGTGATCCTTTGAGAAGATGTCCCTTTTTCAAAACCATATCATGGCCACACTGTGTTACAAATCTTGTAACTATTGCTCTTGGTTTATTAGATTTCTTCCCAATTCTATGTGCTATGTCAACACGTATTTCTCCAGTTGGATTTTGTCTTGAATATACATCTTCTTCTTCTATCTGGAGATGCGTTTTAATGAAGTTGTATATTTCCTTTGTACAATTTTCATTCTGCTGCTCAGGCAAATTATGGAACAAGATATTCATCTTCATTGTGTGGGTTTGTAGACTTTCTACTTTCTGCTCTAGTTTTTCTACTTTTGAATTCAATCTTGAAATGATCCCTTCAGATTCAGCTAGTCTCAGATTTAATGACTGATTTTCCTTCTTGAGGCTTGTTATATCCACTTCTGTCTTAATTTCATGTTTTTTAAGCAGGGTAAGTATTTCATCTACTTTTTCAGATATAGTTTTTGATGAGATGTCCACTGAAAACTTACCAACATTACTGGAAGTGTTAAGGAGACTTGCAGATACTGGAATCCGACTCAATAAGTCAAAGTGTTTTTTCCTGGCAGAAGAAGTTACATTCAGATATGTGGTCAACAAAAATGGTATTCGTCCATGTCAGAAAAAGATGGAGGCCATAGAGCGAGCCCCAGCACCCAAAAATGCAACAGAACTGAAATCATATCTGGGACTACTATATGTTTATGGAAGGTTTTTGAAGAACCTGTCCTCATTGCTTGCTCCTCTGCATCAACTGTTGAAGAAGGAGGTAAAGTGGAAACGGACAGAACAAGAACATGACAAGAAGAAGGAATTTATCCTTGCATGTGATGCATCACCTTATGGAATTGGAGCTGTCCTTTCCCACAAGTTTGAAAACAGATTGGAGAGACTAATCAGCTTTGCATCGTGCACTCTTGCTCTATAGCTGAAAGAAACTACTCCCAATTGGACAAGGAAGGTCTCGCAGTGATTTATATGGTAAAAAGTTCCACCAGTACTTTTTTGGAAGAATATTCACTGTATATAAGGATCACAAGCCACTCCTTGGGATGTTTGGACCATAAGCTCTACCAAAAATGATATCTGCATGGATGCAGAGATGGATCTTTTTGCTTGCAGGTTATGAGTACAAAATTAAATACAAACCTGGACAGAGCAATTCAAATGCTGATGTGATGAGTCGTCTACCAAAAACGGATCCCATGAAAGATTCACCAGTACCTACTGAGATAATACATATTTTTGAACACCTAGAAGGTACATCTGTTGCAACAAAGCAGATAAAACTGTGGACATTTAGAGATGTGTTATTGGGACAAGTGCTAGGATACACCATGAATGGTTGGCCAGTAGAAGTTGACAATCTGAAGTCATACTACAGCAGGAAAGCAGAACTTAGTGTTCAAGATGGATGCCTATTATGGAAAAACTGTGTGATCATCCCACCACAAGGACGTGCTGCTGTTTTACAGGAGCTACATGAATCACACCGTGGTGTGTCTAGAATGAAAACCCTAGCCAGAATGTATGTCTGGTGGCCTGGCATTGACAGCTATCTAGAAATGATGGCTAGGAAGTACAAGAGCTGTGAAAAAAATCACAAGAAGCATAGAAATGTATCACTTCACCCATGGGAATGGCCAGCAAAACCCTGGACCAGACTTCATATGGAATATGCAGGTCCATTTATGGGCCATATGTTTCTAGTATTAGTTAATGCGACATTCAAATGGATAGAAATCAAGATAGTAAACAAAGCAGATTCAGAGATTACCAGAGAAGTCCTGCTCAAGATTTTCATGACTCACAGAATGCCCAAAGAATTGTCAGTGACAATGCAAAGGTATTTACCAGTGAGCTGATGAAGGAATTCTTCAAGAGGAATATTATTATTCCCATTACCTCAGCTTCATACCACCCTGCCAGTAATGGTTTAGCAGAGCACTATGTGCAGACCTTAAAACAAAATTTCAAGACAAGAATTCAACAGAATTGTACTGTTTCACCAGCTTTGGTTAAAGACTGAAGCGGATGAAATTCAAAAGGACATAACTTATGCCAGATAGACAAAAATAGTTGACATGCAGCATTTCTGCAAATCCAGACCATCTTTCAGAAGGACTGAGTTATGGTGAAGCCCCACCTTGTTGAAAAATATAATTTAAACTGCTAGTCATATGACCATACAAATTAATGCATTGTGCAAGATGTCCTGTCTTGTCTGCTTCCTCTCTTCATGGAGGAAAGAAGGACTTGTATTTGTTCACATGCTCTCTTCATGGAGGAAAGAAGGGCTTATATTTGTCCGCCATTTTGTGGGAGAGCAAACAAGCAAGATCATTGTCTATCAATTCTGCACTGATAATCCACTAGTAAAGCACACTCAGCTAGTCATAATACATGTAAATGCATTGTACAAGATGGGTCATGTCTTGTCTACCTCGGCTCTTCATTGAGGAAAGAAGGACATCTATTTGTCCACCATTTTGTGCGACAGCAAACGAGCATTGTCTAATCTTGTGGAGTGTTAGGTCACTTTACCATACAGGTTTCTTCAGGACTTTTTATATCCACAAGGGATAAACAGAAAAAACTGTTGCCACGGCAACACTAGCTGCCTGATATTTTTGAAAAAGCTAACCAGCTCCTATTCATGCAAGGGTTTGGAATGCAAAAAATCCACAGAAATATAAGTCAAAGAAACAGAAAAAAGTGTTGCCATGGCAACACTTGTTGCCAGGTGTTACCAAAAAACTAATCAGCTGAAATCAATGCAAGGGTTTGGAAGGCAAAGATACCCGAGAAAAATTTTTAAGCCCAAGAAACATAAAAAAGTGTCGCCATGGCAACACTTGTTGCCAGATGTTGCCAAAAAAACTAATCAGCTCTAATCTGTGCGGGGTATGGAAAACAAAGAACCCATAAAAATATTTGTAAGTCAAAAAAAGAGGAAAAAGTGTTGCCATGGCAACACTTGTTGCCAGGTGTTGCCGAAAAGCTAATCAGCTGCAGTCTGTGCAGGGGTATGGAAAGCAAAGAACCCATAAAAATATTTACAAGTCCAAGAAACAAACAAAAAAAGTGTTGCCGTGGCAACACTTGTTGCCAGGTTTGCCAAAAAACTAATCCGCTCCAGTCTGTGCAGGGGTATGGAAAGCAAAGAACCCATAAAATATTTATAAGTCCAAGAAACAGAAAAAAGTGTCGCCATGGCAACACTTGTTGCCAGGTGTTGCCGAAAAACTAATCAGCTCCCATCTGTGCAGTGGTATGGATTTTGATATACTTTGTGGAATCATAGAAAAAGTTGAGCTCAGTAACATTCTTTTACATATGGGAGTTTAAGGTCACCTTAAAATAGGGCACACCTTCAGGACTAGATACATCAACATACCAAATTTAAATTAAATCTGTCATGCAGAATTGAAATACTCTCCAGAAATTGAAAAACTTAAATTCAATATAGTTATATTATCACTAGGAGTTTAAGGTCACCTTAAAGTGGGCCACACCTTGATCAGTTAGATCCACGTACCAAATATGATTTGAATCTGTGAAGCCATCTTTAAGCTATTGCCCACAAATCGCAAAAGTAAAATTCAATATAAATGTGTTATAAATGGGAGTTTAAGGTCATCTTAAAATAGGGTACATGTCGATGACCAGCAACACCCACATGCCTAATTTGAATTTCATCCTACTTGCAATTTTTGACATATTTTCCAGAAACAAAGTGTGATGACGATGCTGGTCTATTACAGCTGAGTGACCCCAAACTATTACAACCTTAAACTCATAAGTTTGTAAAATATCAGCAATTTATTTTAACCTTACATATACATGCAAAACTTGAATGAAATTTCTTGAGTTACCTTCAGTATACGCTATAAAAAAGTGAAAAAACTTAAACTCAACATAATTCTTTTATACATGAGAGTTTAAGGGCACCTTAAAATAGTACACACCTTCAATACCAGTTACAACCACATGCCAAATTTGAATTGAATCCATCAACCAATTTTCGAGATACTGTCTGGAAACTAAAAAACTTAAAATCAATATAAGTATGTTACTAGTGGGAGCTTAAGGCAACCTTAAAACAGGGCACACCTTGAGTACCAGTTACATCCACATGCCAAATTTGAATTTCATCCCTCATGCCATTTTTGAGTTACTGTCTGGAAAGGAAGTGTGATAACAACACTGACAATGTGTTATTACTGGAAGTTTAAGGTCATCTTAATGTGTGACACTTATCTGTGGCCAGTTACATATACATGCAAAACTTGAATGAAATTTCTTGAGTTACCTTCAGTATACTCTATGGAAAAGTAAAAAAACTTAAACTCAATATAATTCTTTTATACATGGGAGTTTAAGGCCACCTTAAAATATAGGACACACCATCAATACCAGTTACAACCACATGCCAAATCTGAATTGAATCCATCAACAAAATTTTGAGATACTGTCTAGAAACTGAAAAACTTAAAATCAATATAAGTATGTTACTAGTGGGAGCTTAAGGTAACCTTAAAACAAGGCACACCTTGAGTACCAGTTACATCCACATGCCAAATTTGAATTTCATCCCTCATGCCATTTTTGAGTTACTGCCTGGAAAGGAAGTGTGATAACAACATTGACAATGTGTTATTACTGGAAGTTTAAGGTCATCTTAATGTGTGACACTTACCTGTGGCCAGTTACATATACATGCAAAACTTGAATGAAATTTCTTGAGTTACCTTCAGTATACTCTATGGAAAAGTAAAAAAAACTTAAACTCAATATAATTTTTTTATACATGGGAGTTTAAGGCCACCTTAAAATATAGGACACACCATCAATACCAGTTACAACCACATGCCAAATCTGAATTGAATCCATCAACAAATTTTTGAGATACTGTCTGGAAACTGAAAAACTTAAAATCAATATAAGTATGTTAATAGTGGGAGTTTAAGGTCACCTTGAAATAGGGCACACCTTGAAAACCAGTTACAACCACATGCCAAATTTGAATTGAATTGATCAACCCATTTTTGAGATACTGTCTGGAAATGGAAAACCTTAATCTTGATATAAATATGTTACTACTGGGAGTTTAAGATCACCTTAAAATATGGTGTATCTTGAGGACCAATTACATGCACATGCCAAATCTGAAGTTAATCCATCATGCCATTTTTTGAGATACACTCTGAAAATGAAGTGTGGCAACAATGCTGACCATATTTGTCCTCCAACATGCTGCTAGTGACACCAAGGCAATGCAACCTTAAACTCATAAGTTTATCAAATATCAGGAATTTACTATAACCTTACAAAAGATATTTTTTCTTGTGTAGACAGTTGTACATAATGAATATCAAAGATTAAAGTCTTAATTAGCACATCAAATATCTTTCAAACACCAAAAATTGTCCCAACCTTAAACTCAAAATTAGTTTGCAGATGTGAGGGAGTTTAAGGGAATCTTTTCCTGTAGGTTTTGTTCACGGTTTGTTACATCCACAACTTGAAAGATGCTTAGAATTGCAATGTTTGAAATACTGTTAAAAAATTGCCACACTTAAAGTGAATATAATTCTGTTATTACTGGGAGTTTAAGGTCACCTTATTGAAATGCACTTACCTTTGGCCAGTTACATATACATGCAAAATTTTAATGAAATTTCTCAAGTTATTTCCAGTAGACTCTATTGAAAAATAATGTAAACTCAATATAACCTTTTAATACATGAGAGTTTAAGGTCACCTTAAATAGGGCACACCTTGAGGAAAAGTTTCATCAATATGCCAAATTGGAATTTAATTTATCAAGACATTTTTGAGATACTCTCTGGAAAGTAAGTGTGAAGACTACTCTGACCATGTATGTCTTCCATCAAAGCTGTTAGTGACACAAATTAATGCAACCTTAAACTCATTAGTTTATAAAATATCAGCAACTTACTATAACCTTACAAAAGAGACCATTTTTGGTGGATATATATGAACATGATGAATACCGATGCAAAAAGTCCTAATTAGCATATAAAATATCTTCCAAACACCAAAATTATTGCCCAACCTTAAACTCAAAGTTTGTTTGAACTCAAGTTTAAGGTAATCTTTTCTTTAAAGTTCTGTTCAAGGTTTGTTACATCCACAACTGAAACACCTAGAATTGCACAATATTTGAAATATTGTTCAAAAGTTAGCAAACTTAAAGTGAAATAATTCTCTTATTAATGGGAGTTTAGGGTCACCTAAGGCCAGTTATATATAATTGCAAAAGTTGAATGAAATTTCTGAAGCTACTTTCAGTATACTCCATGGAGAAAAAAAAATGTAAACTGGACATAATTTTTTTATATAAGAGACTTTAAGGTCACCTTAAAATAGAACACACCTTCAAAACTAGTTACAACCACATGCCAAATTTGAATTGAATCCATCAAGCCATTTTTGAGATATTCTCCGGAAACGAAAAAACTTAAATTGAGCTTAAGTATTTTAATAGTGGGAGTTTAAGGTCACAAAACTATACAGCCCACCCCCACACCAGTTCCATCCATATGCCAAATTTGAATTAAATCTGACAAGCCATTTTTGAGATACTGTCCGGAATAAAAATTGTGACGACGACAAATGACGCTGACGATGCCACAAAATTGGATGATGAAGCGATCCCTATATGCCACTCAGCATAAATGCTGGTGACACAAAAATGAGGGTAGGAACTTGGTAAACCAAGTTGAGCAGATTTTTATTCCATTACAGGAATACCCCACAATCTACAACCAGTCAGACACCATCGGCAATCTTGATGAATCCTAGACCAAACACACATTTGCAGTCTTTGATTCCGTTCCTAACTGAGAAGGTTCAGTTATAGCAGGAGAAGGAGAAAGTAAGTCTTCAGACAGTAATTCAATGATCAAGATGCAGTTTTTGTGCAAAATTTCCACCCTGGACCAAGATGCTTACCAACAGTTATTTTGAAATCTACTCGTCCTGTCTCCTACCACTGCAAGCTTATGGACGGCGAAATAGTCAGAAAACATGTGGACCAGATCAGGCCAAGAAATGTAACATATGTCCCAGTTTCAGTGGACATTTTTCCCAAAGGCAATGATGAGAAACAAGGAGAGCAAACAGAAGTCAACTTTCCCCATGAAAGTAATGAAAATACAGAAACAGACATGTTAAATGATAATAGTTATCCCAAATGAAACAAAAAACAGAGTTTTTCCAAGGAGGGTTCAATTAAAGGGCCAGAATAACGCCCATAAGTAAAAGAAATTCTACTCTGGTAGTCTACCCAGATACATCAGTTTTGTTTCTTTTAGCAGTCAATGTATTTTTGTATTCTGTACTGATTACACTGAAATAATGAAATAACTTGTTTTTGAACAGTTTTAAATTTAGCATCAACTATCAAGGACAAATACTTTTTGACTAAAGAGGGAGGAAATGTAATAAATAGTAAATAAGCCTTATACTATGCTAGACTGCCAACAGTTAGAACTGTATGTAATATAATCTAGAACTATGTGTAATGCATATGTATAACTCTTTAACCTGACACCTCTCTTAAATGAGAAAAACTCCAGATTCCTGGTAAAGTATTTTTGCATCCCTTGTACATAAATTTAATAATTGTTCAGTTATGTACTTGCTTTCTAGTTGAATACATGTGTTAAAATCTAAATTCTTGTGCTCCTACAACTTAGGTTATGACAAAATATTTACGAAAATGATAAAAGAAAATACCTGCTCTGGATAAAGCTATATACTCACTAACGAGGTAACCGAATTAAGGAGATCTAAAACAAAACGAACTTTATATAAAACCACAATAATGATATGAAGATAGTTGATAGCAACCCTATCCATGCAATATAACCTAGACCTATTTAATCCCACTAAGTAGCTTCAGTATCTTCATTGAATCTAGTGCCTGTTTCAGATCAAATATTAATGATTAATTATGTTTCGTTTTAAATATTGTATAATTATTAATCAGATGCCTTATATTTATTGTCACGAATTCTATAAAGTGTTCTAGAGACACAGACAATGTGTTCCTAATCCATTGCTGTATTTTCTTAAGACAAAGTTGGGGGAATTGTAAACTGCCTAGAAGAAACTCCAGTTGTAGTCTTTACTGGTTGAAACTCCAGTTACAAGGTAATAAATCCCAATTAGGATTTCCTCTAGTGCTAGCTACAACTAGAGTTTCCCGTAGAGCTTTTATATATACACACATCACATATATATAGGCCTTCGCATCTCATAGCACACCAGTAAATCTCATAGCACCTATTGCTCCAGTCCAAAAATACATCTGGCTATAGGGTGTCACACAAAATACTGTCAGATGTTTATATGATAACTTTCAGATGTTTATACTATATAGAACCATGATAATGTGCCCTGTCAAAAAACAGGATTATCTTAAGGGTTCCAGTTTCGCTGTTTCTAAATTTTAGAATTTCCATTGGGTAATATGGAAAATATCACAAAAAATTTGATCTAAATAAAATTACCTAACTGAATAACATTGCAAAATCAAGCCTTTATGTATATATATATATATAAAACAAATTGATGCATTTAAAACTTGGTTGATTAAAGAAGACCATCGATTTGTCCCACACATAGAAATTTGTCTAATTCTATTTCATTTAAGTATAAGATAGTTTAAAAACAAGATACTAAGCAGTAACATCCACTGGAAAAAAGCACCCAATTGAATAACATTCTGAAATCAAATTATAAGTTTTAAACCACGTAAACTGCTTAATAATTGGGCAATTTTAATGAAACAATCATTATAAAATGGAGAGCTGCATAGTCATTAAGAATGTATCTCTGCATATTTCATGAGAGTCCATTATAGAGAAACTGATGAATGCTGTTCCATTCTACAAACATGATTGTGCAATATAATCTCAAAAAAATTTTTCAAAAAAAACAAAACAAAACAAAAGCAGTGAACAATGGATTAAACATTGATAACCATTTTATAACAGAAAAATAACTACTTTTGCTTGGACTTACTTTTGAATTGGCAATTCCATCACAAAATACACTCTAAGTAAAGGACTCGGCCTTCATCCTTTATTTGACATTTTTGCGATTGAAGTTCCAATAAGTCCAAATGAATGTAGCTTATTTCTGCACTAAAATGTTTATAATTATGTGTAAAATGGTCATGGATAGCATAAAACTATGCATAAAATGGCCTTTTTTTTACTTTGAGCCTGGCATTTTTTTTCTGGATAATTATGTTTAAGTGCAAATGTAATTTCATGGTTGTATGTATTCATGCCTAGCAAAGAAGTCTCAATCTGCTTCCACAATCTTCCTGTTTGTCTGTCACAACATTACTCTTAGAATCATGAACAAAGCAATGTCTTGTATGGTGTAATATGGAACAATGGCTTTTCCGTCATGGGTTTCCCGTTACTTTTCCGTGGTTTAGAAACAAGCTTTTACAATTTCTAGTATGTACCATATCATTTGTTTTACGTAAGTGCTATTTCCTATCCACCACAAGGATGTTTATGTTTACATATGACATATGACTGGTATCCGAGAATACCGGGAATCGTGATGTCACCTCTGATGGATTGTGGGATTGGGAGGGAAAAATACTTCCTGTTCTAGTTTTATATACTCAAATATGGTGGAATATGAATAAATATCCTGGGAAATATTGCAGAGTTGTTCTAAAATGTGTATCAGATAATTATTAATTGGTACACAAGGTATATTTTTGTGCTCTTTATGATGGTTGCCATGTTCTATTTTTTGGTGTATTTTCATTGTAATATGGGCGATAATAAGGGTGACAGACTTGCAGCTTCTCATATTGTTCTGTATGAATCAGCTCTCAGGAGTGCTTACTTGTTTTCACATTGGTTTGACTGATCGCTGCTGCCGGATTACGATCTCCATTGAATAATTTCTTTAGCTTTGGATTTGTTTTTCCTTCTTTATTTTTAATTGTACTGCAGGGATGGGGAAATTATATTGGGATACTTAAGGTGACCTTAAGCTTCAATTAAGAAAACCTAAATCACTTTTCAAAAAAGTCCTGTCAATCCACTTTTACAAAGGTGGCGTTAATTTCGCCATGCCGTCAATTCTGCCCACTTGTGTGTATAAACGGTGAAACAAAATCCTGACAAAAATGCTTTATATGCTTAGAGATGATGTATTTTGTTGAAACACTAAGTGATCCACATGTTCACAGTCACCAGGGTACATTTTTTATTGTTAAAAATGGTCACGCCAATTTTTTGAGAGTGGTGTTAAATTTACAGGAAATGCATTATATTTTTACCAAAAATTTATTTTTTTCGCGGGGGGGGGGGTAACCCCCCAAGTTTATTAATCGTCGGTGACAGTGTAGAATCGCGGTTGGCCACTGACGTTTTCCAATGATCGATTATTAAGCTTATATCTTACCTTTCCTGATTTATATCAATATCCACGTATTATAAAAATATTTTAGGTATTTTTACTCAATAAACTGACAGTTTTGTCTTGAATTTCAAGTTTGTTTATGTCTACCGCCATATTTTCAGTAAGTGGATGCTTTCGGTAGATTCTAAATGTCGGAACACCGTTATTCTTACCGGATTGACCTATACTTTATCCCGGAAAGTATTTTTTAAATTATAAACAATAACACAGTAAATAATCGATTATGGGTCAATTATCGCTCGGAAAAATGGATGGATAATCGACCATGAAAATTGGAGGCGATTCCCAGCACTACTAGTTATGGTATGTCTGATGTGAACCCCCACCTTACGTAATATCTGGATCCACCCCTGTTCCCCGACTCTGTAAAAGCATAAAATCACCCATTTTTAAAGTATCACAGGTACACATACACACTAAAATGATTTGACCGGCCACATTTTATTCAAACACCAAAATATTCACATGTTCCTCAACCCTCTAAAATCGCAGATTTTGATGTTCCTCCACCCTGTAAAAGCATGAAATTGCCTAATTTTAGAATATTCCAGGTACACATCCACACTAAAATGATTTGACATGACACATTTTATTAGAACACCACCTCACCCACATGTTCCTTCACCCTGTAAAGTCACACATTTTGATGTTCCTCCATCCAGTAAAGCATGAAATTGCCTATTTTGAGACTATTCCAGGTACACATCCACACTGAAATGCTTTGACATGACACATTTTATTCAAACACCACCTAATCCACATGTTCCTCCACCCTGTAAAGTCACATATTTAGATGTTCCTCCACCCTGTAAAAACATGAAATCTCACAGTTTAGTATTCCAGGTTCACATCCACACTAAAACTAGACCTACGCATTAGAGAACCGATGCAAATTTGTATCCACCGAAAAGACAACTCACCAAAGCCAGTGAATCATCTTGAAGGAGGGGCCCCAAGGTCAAATCTGAAAACATCATCAGATTTCCAGCCCATGACCTCCTATAAGTTGGTTTCATATTGCAAACCTCTAGTACCAATAATAAGCAAGTTATCAGCACTTTTAAGTTTGGTTATTGTCGTTTGACCTTGAAGGAGGGGTACAAGGTCAAATCTGACCACACCAAAAGAATCTCAGCCCATGATTTCCTACATGTTGGTTTA
The DNA here is from genome assembly GCA_964017235.1 of Sabellastarte sp. h YS-2021. Classification (NCBI taxonomy): domain Eukaryota; kingdom Metazoa; phylum Annelida; class Polychaeta; order Sabellida; family Sabellidae; genus Sabellastarte; species Sabellastarte sp. h YS-2021. Next base: position 62,926,161 of record OZ024938.1, read on the forward strand.
CCATCCCAAACCTCTAGGACCAATAATAAGCGAGTTATAAGCACTTTTAAGTTTGGCTATCCTCGTTTAACTTTGAAGGAGGGCTCCAAGGTCAAATCTAACCACACCAAAAGATTGCCAGCCCATGATTTCCTATAGGTTGGTTTACCATCCCATACCTCTAGGACCAATAAAAGCAGTTTTAAGTTTGGCTATCCTCGTTTGACCTTGAAGGAGGGATCCAAGGTCAAATCTGATCACACCAAAAGATTCGTGGGGCATCCTCAGCGCTGAAGTGAGTGCGCGCGATGGTGGATGGTATGTACGTTACTGAGCGTCCCCCCACTGTGTACATGACACAGATCCTCCTCTCCTCCCCCATCCCCCACTAGGGACATGTGTCACTGAGCGTCCCTCACTGCGTATACATGACTGAGATCCTCCTTTCCTCTCCCATCCCCCACTGAGGACATGTGTCACTGAGCGTCCCCCACTGCATACATGGCTGAGATCCTGCTTTCCTCTGCCATCCCCCACTGAGGACATGTGTCACTGAGCATCCCTCACTGGTGTACATGGCAGAGATCCTCATCTCCTCTCCCATCCCCCACTGGGGACATGTGTCACTGAACGTCCCCCTCTGCGTACATGGCTGAGATCCTCCTCTCCTCCCCCACCCCCCACTGGGGACATGTGTCACTGAGCGTCCCCCACTGCGTACATGCCAGAGCTCCTCTTCTCCTCCACCATCCCCTACTGGGAACATATGTGAGTGAGTGTCCCCCACTGCGTACATGACACAGATCCTCCTCTCCCATCCCCCACTGGGGACATATGTCACTGAGCATCCCCCACTGCATACATGCCAGAGATCCTCCTCTCCTCCACCATCCCCCACTTGGAACTTATGTCAGTCAGTGTCCCCCACTGTGTACATGCCAGAGATCCTCTTCTCCTCTCCCATCCCCCACTGGGGACGTGTCACTGAGCGTCACCCACTGCATACATGGCAGAGATCCTCCTCTCATCTCCCATCCCCCACTGGGGACATGTGTCACTAAGCGTCCCCCACTTCGTACATGCCAGAGCTCCTCCTCTCCTCCACCATCCCCCACTGGGGACATGTGTCGCTGAGCGTCCCCCACTGTGTACATGGCGGAGACCCACCTCTCCTCCCCCATCCCCCACTAGGGACATGTGTCACTGAGCGTCCCTCACTGCATACATGCCAGAGATCCTCCTCTCCTCCACCATCCCCCACTGGGAACATATGTCAGTGAGTGTTCCCCACTGCATACATGGCACAGATCCTCCTCTCCCATCCCCCACTGGGGACATGTGTCACTGAGCGTCCCCCACTGCATACATGGCTGAGATCCTCCTCTCCTCCCCCATCCCCCACTGGGGACATGTGTCACTGAGTGTCCTCCACTGCGTACATGGCACAGATCCTCCTCTCCCATCCCCCACTGGGGACATGTGTCACTGAGCGTCCCCCACTGCATACATGACACAGATCCTCCTCTCCCATCCCCCACTGGGGACATATGTCACTGAGCGTCCCCCTCTGCGTACATGGCTGAGATCCTCCTCTCCTCCCCCATCCCCCACTGGGAACATATGTGAGTGAGTGTCCCCCACTGCATACATGACACAGATCCTCCTCTCCCATCCCCCACTGGGGACATATGTCACTGAGCGTCCCCCTCTGCGTACATGGCTGAGATCCTCCTCTCCTCCCCCATCCCCCACTGGGGACATATGTCACTGAGCATCCCACACTGCATACATGCCAGAGCTCCTCCTCTCCTCCACCATCCCCCACTGGGAACTTATGTCAGTCAGTGTCCCCCACTGTGTACATGCCAGAGATCCTCCTCTCCTCTCCCATCCCCCACTGGGGACATGTGTCACTGAGCGTCCCCCACTGCATACATGGCAGAGATCCTCCTCTTCTCTCCCATCACCCACTAAGGATATGTAATATTAAGCATCCTTCACTGCATACATTACTGGAATCATCCTCCTCCCAAGGTTTTTCATTTCTGCACAGTGTACTAAAAATAGCCTTAGAGATGCCCACAAGGAGAAAGTCCCTATGAGAAGGTAAAAGGTCAATCAAGGTTGCACACCTACAAGGTTGCACATTCTAACCAAATTCCTACAAGTTGTGATTCCTGAGACGTAGCCGAGACAAGATGTTATAGGTCGAGGTTACTACAGAAAGGTTAAATCAAGGTCACACCATGACCTTCCACACCTACACCCCCAACCAATGTCGCAACCAAGTATTAACTTCATACACCTTACAGTTTCTCACCTTACAGTGAGATATAGTTGGACAAGATTTTAAAGGTCAAGATCATTACAGCAAGGTAAAAAGTGTAAGTGTACGTGTGCAACATCATAGTGTGACCTCGATTTAACCTTTGACCTTGCCATAGTAACCTTTAGTTTGAAAATCTTTTCCGGGCTATATCTCATAAACTGTAAGACATAGAAAGTTGCTTCTTGGTAGGGTCCTTAATTAGGGGTGTAGGTGTGCAACATCATGGTGTGAACTTGAGTTGACCTTTGACTTTGCTGTAGTGACCTTGATCTTTAAAATATTGTGTGGGCTGTATTTCGGAATCCATAGGGTGTAGAAGGTTGATACCTAGTAGGAACATTGGTTGAGGGTATAGGTGAGCAGCATCATAGTGTGACCATGATTTGACCTTTGACCTTGCTGTAAGATTGAAAAAAAAATTGTTTGGACTATATATCTGAAACCGTGAGGTGTAGGAAGTTGATACTTGGTGTGCACATTAGTTAGGGAGTGTAGGTGTGCAATGTCATGATGTGACCCCTTGAGTTGACTTTTGACCTTTTGGTAGTGACCTTGACTGTTAAAATGTTGTCTGGGTTATATCTGGGAAACTGTACAGCATAGGAAGTTGATACTTGGTTGGGAAATTGGTTAGAGGGTGTAGGTGTGCAAGGTCATAATGTGAATTTGATTTCCATCTGACCTTGCCGTAGTGACCGTGACCCTTGAAATCTTTTCCAGGCCATATCTTAACTAGAGATTGCATCTCGACACAGTGTATCCCCGGACGGGACATAGTTAAGGCGTGAATATGTCGGTCTTGAGCCTGTTTCCTGGAGCACCAGGTCAGGATTCTCCATAGTACCAGATTACTCCCAAAAGCTAATCACTAGTTCTTTCAGTTATATCTGTCTTTAAAAATTCATAGATCCAGAAGATCCATATAGTGATCCGGATCACTTCCAAAAATCAATCATTTCATCCTTTTACCTTTTCAGACATATTCTAAAAATTTCATCAAAATCCGTCCATAAGTTTTTTACCCCACAGCCCTTAAGGGCTGTTGGGGTATTGTTTTCACCCATGGTGTCCGGATGGGTGGGCGGGCGGGTGAGCGGGAAATAGTTTGTCCGGGCTGTATCTCAGAAACCGTAAGGTGTAGGAAGTTGATACTTGGTAGGGACATTGGTTAGGGGGTGTAGGTGTGCAACGTCATGGTCTGACCTTGATTTGACCTTTGACCTTGCCGTAGTGACCTTGACCTATAAAATATTGTCCGAGCTATATCTCGGAAACCGTAAGGTGTAGGAAGTTGATACTTGGTAGGGATATTGGTTAGGGGGTGTAGGTGTGCAACGTCATGGTCTGACCTTGATTTGACCTTGCCGTAGTGACCTTGACCTATAATATGTTGTCCAGGCTATATCTCGGAAACTGTAAGGCTTAGGAATTTGACATTGGTTAGGAGGTGTAGGTGTGCAATGTCATGGTGTGACCTTGATTTGACGTTTGACCTTGCTGTAGTGACCTTGATCTATAAAATGTTGTCCGGGCTATATCTCAGAAACTGTAAGGTGTAGGAAGTTGATACGTGGTACGGATATTGGTTAGGGGGTGTAGGTGTGCAACGTCATGATGTGACCTTGATTTGACCTTTGACCTTGCCGTAGTGGCCTTGACCTATAAAATTTTGTCCGGGCTATATCTCAGAAACCGTAAGGTGTAGGAAGTTGATACTTGGTAGGGATATTGCTTAGGGGGTGTAGGTGTGAAACGTCATGCTCTGACCTTGATTTGACCTTTACCTTGCCGTAGTGACCTTGACCTATAAAATATTGTCCGGGCTTTATCTCGGAAACTGTTAGGTGCAGGAAGTTGATATTTGGTAGAGACATTGGCTAGGGGGTGTAGGTGTGCAGCATCATGGTGTGACCTTGATTTGACCTTTGACCTTGCCATAGTGACCTTGACCTATAAAATCGTCAGGGCTGTATCTCTGAAACCGTAAGGTGTAGGAAGTTGATACTTGGTAGGGACATTGGTTATTGGCTATAGGTGTGTATTATCATGGTGTGACCTTAATTTGACCTTTTACCTTGCCGTAGTGACCTTGACCTTTAAAATCTTGTTGCACCTTTGGGTCTGTCTTTTGATGCAGATTAAGCAAAAGTCATATTAGAATTTATTAAGAATTTTACTTTCATAACTTCCCATTGTAAGAGATAGAATTTCATCAAGTGAAAGTCAAGATTTTACTCCAACACCACACATAAGCATTCATTAAATGTATTACCACTTCTGTATGCATGGTAATATTCAAACCATCTAAACCATAATTTGGAAATGCAGATGTACATAAAGAGTGTTGAATTTTAGTTTACTGATTAATGCTGTCATCTTGTCATTGAATTATCTTGTTTTAATACTTGTTTTGGACCTTTATATAACTGACAGTGTTCTGAAAGTATCCTGAAGTTTGTACTGTACAGTACTTCTATATCTCATGGTGTTGAAAATATTTCCCAAGGCTGTGGGGTACGGGCATCTCTGATGCTATTTTTTAGTTATCTTGTGCACAAACACATCTGGCAGCCTGGATCCACATGATCCAGACAGTGATCCAGATTAGTCACAAAAACTAATCACTTGTTCTTTGTCCCATTTAAGACATTTCCTGAAAATTTCATAAAAATCCATCCATGACCTTTTGAGCTATTTGTCTTTAAAAATTACATTTCTTGGATCCAGAAGATCGAGATAGTGGTCCAGATCACTGGCAAAATTGAATCATTTCTTCCTTTTACCACTTCTTCCTTTTACCATTTGTAACATATCCTAAAAATATCAAAGTCCATCCCAAGATTATGTGGCAGCCTGGATCCAGATGATCCAGACAGTGATCCATATCACTCCAAAAATTTAATCACTTGTACCATATAGGTCATTTGCTGAAACAATCCATCCATAACTTTTTGAGGTATCTGTCTTTAAAAATTACATTTCATGGATCCAGAAGATCCATATAGTGATCCGGATCACTTCCAAACTTCAATCATTTCATCCTTTTACCTTTTCAGACATATCCTAAAAATTTCATCAAAATCCGTCCATAAGTTTTTGATTTATCTTGTACACAAACACATCTGGCAGCCTGGATCCAGATTATCCAGATCACTCCCAAAATCTAATCACTTGTTCCTTGTCCCATTTAGGACATTTCCTGAAAATTTCATCAAAATCCACCCATGACTTTTTGAGCTATTTGTCTTTAAAAATAATATTTCATGGATCCAGAAGATCCAGATAGTGGTCCAGATCACTCGCAAAATTGAACCATTTCTTCCTTTTACCACTTCTTCGTTTTACCATTTGTAACATATCCTAAAAATATCATCAAAATTCATCCTAAAATTATGTTGCAGCCTGGATCCAGATGATCCAGACAGTGATCCAGATCACTCCAAAAATGTAATCACTTGTTCCTTGTACCATTTAGGTCATTTGCTGAAAATGTCATCACAATCCATCCATAACTTTTTGAGGTATCTGTCTTTAAAAATTACATTTCATGGATCCAGAAGATCCATATAGTGATCCGGATCACTTCCAAAATTCAACCATTTCATCCTTTTACCTTTTCAGACATATCCTGAACATTTCATCAAAATCCACCCATAAGTTTTTGAGCTATATTGTACACAAACACATCTAGCAGCCTGGATCCGGATGATCCAGACAGTGATCCAGATCACTCCCAAAATCTAATCATTTGTTCCTCGTCCCATTAAGGACATTTCCTGAAAATTTCATCAAAATGCACCCATAAGTTTTTGAGCTATTTGTCTTTAAAAATTAAATTTCATGGATCCAGAAGATCCAGACAGTGATCCGGATCACTCCCAAAATTTAATCATATCTTCCTTTTACCATTTTGGTCATATCCTGAAAATTTTATCAAAATCCATCTGTCAGTTTTTGAGTTATCTTGTTCACAAACAAACAAACAAATAGAGGGCCAAAAATGACCCTCGGTCAGGTACTTTGGCGGTCAGTGGATGACCTTAAATGAAGATCTGTAACCGGTAAGCCAGGATGCTGGTACTCCATCATGTACTCAACCTCCAAAGCCATTTTCAATAGTTTCCATGCAATGTAGTCAGCATTAAGTGTGAAAATATCTCCAATTTTGCCAAAAATGACCCTTGGTCAGGTACTTTTGCGGTCAGTGGATGACCTTAAATGAAGATCTGTAACCAGTAAGCCTGGATGGGAAAAGTCCATCATGTACTCAACCTGCAAAGCCATTTTCAAAAGTTTACATGCAATATAGTCAGCATTAAGTGTGAAAATATCTCCAAAAATGACCCTCGGTCAGGTACTTTGGCGGTCAGTGGATGACCTTCACTGAAGAGCTTCAAGGTCAAATTTCTGCATGCTTACAGAGGACATATATACGTATTATATATACCAGCCATAGGATGATCTGACTTTCTGTATAGGAGAACTGGGCCAAAAAGTGAAAAAATGGCCAAAATCTGACCTTTAACAGGCCACCAGTGACCTTGAGATTGAAGGTCAAGGTCACAAAACAATAGCGTTCGTGGCATTGCCCATATATACCCACATACCAAATTTGAAAGTTCTAACTAAAATATTTTTTAAGTTATCGCATCCAAAAGGAAATCTCTGCGGCGGCGGCGTGACCGTACTGAATCCTAAGTATCCCCGACTTTCGTCCGGGGATACAATTAGTAGGTTGAAAAGACAGAAGCTCAGGGATGACCATTTATCAATGTCCTTGAGGTTCTTTAGCCTGCCACTAGGGATAGGATACAATGACAGAAAACTGCCAATTTAGGTGGTCATCTGAGCCACTATATATCTGCCTGCACCTGTGTTTGAACAGAAGTCCTTTGTGTCCCTAGGTGAGTGTGTTACCCACTAGGCCACAGTAGCGGATAGCCACATGGAATATACCAGTTACTAACTTGAATATACAAGTTAATAACTTAATTGAATATACCAGTATGCTAACTGGAATACATGAGTTAGCTAACTTGAATACACAAGCTACTAAGTTGAATATACCAGTATGCGAACTGGAATCAATGAGTTATTAACTTGAGTATACCAGTAAGCTAACTGAAAATATATAAGTTACTAAGATGAAAGTACCATTTGGCTTACTGGAGTGGATCAGTTAGTAACTGGAATATACAAAATATTGACTTGAATATACCAGTCTGCTAACTAGAATCAAAGAGTTATTAACTGGAATATACAAGTTACTAACTTGAATATACCCGTTAGCTAACTGAAAGATACAAATTACTAACTTGAATATATCAGTTAGCTAACTGAAATATACGAGTTACTGACTAGAATATATAGGAAGATTACTGAAATATAAAAGTTACTAAGTTGAATATACCAGTTGGCTTACTGAAATAGATGAGTTAATAACTGGAATATGGTAAATTAGTTGTCCTAATGAATTTTTACACTCTTCAATATTTTTTGGGTTTGGTGAACTTTGGCGTACTTTTGAGTGAGTAATAGCACTTTTACCTAATATAATTATATGGCTTATATAACTCTCAAACTATTGCATTTAGAGTATTTTGTTCCAATATGTTGTTCAGCTACTTTCTCAGCTACAACATGGTCAGTAGTTTGGAAGTGTATCTCAAAAGCTACGTGAGTGATAGCTACTTGTCAATTTTTAATGATCACCATAATGAGTAAATGGCTTATATCTTCAAAAGTATTGCAGCTAAAAAATTTCTCTCAAATATGTTGTTCATCTACTTTTTGTGAACTGTAACATACTTAAGTTTCACAACTGCTGCCCAATGCACAAGTGAGTAATGGCAATTTTATTGCTACTTTTATTAAAAATATGAAAAATCACCAATATCTCACAAACCGTAAGAGATAGAGCAATTTCGAGCAAATTTTTGACCCACAGGGTAGTGCAAGGGTATCCTATGCAAAGGGAAAATATTTCAATTTTCACCACGTTTGGAGTCCATCTTGCATTTTAGTGGAAAATGAAAAAGTGTGAATATCTTGGAAAAGGTATTTCTTTCCCTGTAATGCTCAGCGGGAGATACATACCGCGACAGTGGTCTTGTTGTATCTACCGGATGCATCTGGTGGATACTATGGTTTTCGCGGGGGTATGCCGTCGCCGCCACTGCCGCCGCAGTGTGTAGATGATTTCTCATTACCCCTCTGCAGCCAAAAGTATTAGCAGTAGAGGCCTCAAATATGCAGGATAGGTTCAATGGTACAAAAGCTTTTTTTTTAAGCGTCCCGCAAGGGACGCTTGTTTGTGTATGGGAGAGCTTCCGGCTCCGCCGGCTCCGCATTTTGTTTTCCTTATAACTCTGTAACCGTTAGGCGGATTCTTTTCAAATTTGGCAGGTTTAGGCAGTAGCCTTGGGGAATTTTTTTGAATATGCTGCAATGACATTTCAACCAATCAGAGAGGTCACATGACCAAAAATGTCTTTTTTCGATGGGGAAGCTTGTCCGGATGATAACTTGAAAGGAATTTTATCAATTCACCTGAAACTTGGCAAATACATTCATTCTATTAAAATCTGGAAATCATTAGATTTTGGCATTGATTGGTCAAGAAATGGCCAGGTAATTAATGATTAATTAATCATTACGAATTTTCCAAATAAGGAAAACACAAAAATGCTTATATCTCGAAAACCGTGCTAGATAGAGCGATTTCGACGAAATTTTTGACCCACAGGGTATCTCTGCGGAGTAGTTTTCCCAATTTTCAAAAAATTTTTGTCTCGCCCAAAATGGCGGCCATTTTGAATTTTCGAAATTTTCGCAAAAATTGCAAAACACAAAAATGCTTATATCTCAAAAACCGTGCTAGATAGAGCAATTTCGACAAAATTTTTGACCCGCAGGATATCTCTGCGGAGTACTTTTCCCAATTTTCAAAAAATTTTTGTCTCGCTAAAAATGGCGGCCATTTTGAATTTTCGAAATTTTCGCAAAAATTGCAAAACACAAAAATGCTTATATCTCGAAAACCGTGCTAGATAGAGCGATTTCGACGAAATTTTTGACCCGCAGGGTATCTCTGGAGAGTAGTTATCCCAATTTTGAAAAAAAAAATTTCTAGCCAAAAATGGCGGCCATTTTGAATTTTCGAATTTTTCGCAAAAATTGCAAAACATAAAAATGGTTATATCTCGAAAACCCTGCTAGATAGAGCGATTTCGATGAAATTTTTGACCCACAGGGTATATCTGCAGAGTAGCCATGCCAATTTTCAAAAAAATTTTGTCTCGCCAAAAATGGCGGCCATTTTGAATTTTCGAATTTTTCGCAAAAATTGCAAAACATAAAAATGCTTATATCTCAAAAACCCTGCTAGATAGAGCGATTTTGACGAAATTTTTGACCCACAGGGTATCTCTGCAGAGTAGCCATGCCAATTTTCAAACAAAAAATTTCTCGCAAAAAATGGCGGCCATTTTGAATTTTCGAATTTTTCGCAAAATTGCAAAACACAAAAATGCTTACATCTCGAAAACCGTGCTAGATAGAGCGATTTCGACGAAATTTTTGACCCACTGGGTATCTCTGCAGAGTAGCCATGCCAATTTTCAAATAAAATTTTGTCTTGCCAAAAATGGCGGCCATTTTGAATTTTCGAATTTTTGCGCAAAAATTGCAAAACACAAAAATGCTAATATTTCGAAAACCGTGCTACATAGAGCGATTTCGACGAAATTTTTTATCTTCAGGGTATCTCTGCAGAGCAGCTATCCCAAAGAGCTTTCACTTGGTGAAGTTTCAGACCCATAGCTAATTGCTCACCTACTCAAAAAGAGTAAATGCGAATTACCTCTAAAAGTATTGCAGATGGCCAATTTTTCTCAAATAACTCATTCACCTACTTTTGGAAGAGCTTTCACATGGTGAAGTTTCAGACCCATAGCCAATTACTCACCTACTCAAAATGAGTAAATGCGAATTATCTCTAAAAGTATTGCAGATAGCCAATTTTTCTCAAATAACTCATTCACCTACTTTTGGGAGAGCTTTCACATGGTGAAGTTTCAGACCCATAGCTAATTAGTTACCTACTCAAAATGAGTAAATGCTAATTATCTGTAAAAGTATTGCGGATACCCAATTTTTCTCAAATAACTCATTCATCTACTTGTGGGAGAGCTTTCACATGGTGAAGTTTCAGACCCATAGCTAATTACTCACCTACTCAAAATGAGTAAATGCGAATTATCTCTAAAAGTATTGCAGATAGCCAATTTTTCTCAAATAACTTATTCACCTACTTTTGGGAGAGCTTTCACTTGGTGAAGTTTCAGACCCATAGCTAATTACTCACCTACTCAAAATGAGTAAATGCAAATTATCTGTAAAAGTATTGCAGATAGCCAATTTTTCTCAAATAACTCATTCACCTACTTTTGGGAGAGCTTTCACTTGGTGAAGTTTCAGACCCATAGCTAATTACTCACCTACTCAAAATGAGTAAATGCGAATTATCTCTAAAAGTATTGCAGATAGCCAATTTTTCTCAAATAACTCATTCACCTACTTTTGGGAGAGCTTTCACTTGGTGAAGTTTCAGACCCATAGCTAATTACTCACCTACTCAAAATGAGTAAATGCGAATTATCTCTAAAAGTATTGCAGATAGCCAATTTTTGTCAAATTAATCATTCACCTACTTTTGGGAGAGCTTTCACTTGGTGAAGTTTCAGACCCATAGCTAATTACTCACCTACTCAAAATGAGTAAATGCGAATTATCTCTAAAAGTATTGCAGATAGCCAATTTTTCTCAAATTAATCATGCACCTACTTTTGGGAGAGCTTTCACTTGGTGAAGTTTCAGACCCATAGCTAATTACTCGTCTACTCAAAATGAGTAAATGCGAATTATCTCTAAAAGTATTGCAGATGGCCAATTTTTCTCAAATAACTCATTCACCTACTTTTGGGAGAGCTTTCACTTGGTGAAGTTTCAGACCCATAGCAAATTACTCACCTACTCAAAATGAGTAAATGCGAATTATCTCTAAAAGTATTGCAGATAGCCAATTTTTCTCAAATAACTCATTCACCTACTTTTGGCAGAGCTTTCACTTGGTGAAGTTTCAGACCCATAGCTAATTATTCACCTACTCAAAATGAGTAAATGTGAATTATCTCTAAAAGTATTGCAGATAGCCAATTTTTCTCAAATAACTCATTCACCTACTTTTGGGAGAGCTTTCACTCTGTGAAGTTTCAGACCCATAGCTATTTATTCACCTACTCAAAATGAGTAAATGCTAATTATCTGTAAAAGTATTGCGGATACCCAATTTTTATCAAATACTCATTCATCTACTTGTGGGAGAGCTTTCACATGGTGAAGTTTCAGACCCATAGCTAATTACTCACCTACTCAAAATGAGTAAATGCGAATTATCTCTAAAAGTATTGCAGATAGCCAATTTTTCTCAAATAACTCATTCACCTACTTTTGGGAGAGCTTTCACTTGGTGAAGTTTCAGACCCATAGATAATTATTCACCTACTCAAAATGAGTAAATGTGAATTATCTCTTAATAGTATTGCAGATAACCAATTTTTCTCAAATAACTCATTCACCTACTTTTGGAAGACCTTTCACATAGGGGTGGGACGAGTACAAATAATTCGGGTCGATTACTCGCGGACCAAAAATCGACTCGACATCGAGCACTCGCGAAGTTTAGTATCCACCATTACAGGAACCAACATCCAATATGGCGGCTCCCGTAAACAATAAAAATATAGAGGTAAAAGCTTTGAATCGCTTGAATTAGCTGATGTCATCATATAATATACTTAATATTATGTTAAAAATGGTGGATTATGCGATTTAATGCTAGCAAGGTATGTTCTTTAATTTTTATTTCCTAAAAAACGTAACCGCTTCAATAGGTTGTTATGTACTTGTATACATACGAGTAGTCGACTCTTAAAATTGGGATCGAATTTTCGTGAAATTTGCCTCGCTCGGCGAGTGTCGACTGCTCGGTCGCACCCCTACTTTCACACACGAAAATGAAAAGTTGTGAATATCTCGGAAAAGCTATTTCTTCTGCTTTAATGCTCGGCGGGAGATACACACCACGGCAGTGGTCTTGACAAAAATTTTTGTCTCCCCAAAAATGGTGGCCATTTTGAATTTTCAAAGTTTTTGCAAAACACAAAAATGCTTATATCTCGAAAACCGTGCTATATGGAGTGAACTCAACAAAATTTTGGACCTGCTGGGTATCTCTGCAGAGTAGCCATGCCAATTTTCAAAATATTTTTGTCTCGCCAAAAATAGCGGACATTTTTAATTTTTTTATTTTTTGCAAAACACAAAAATGCTTATATCTTGAAAACCGTGCTAGATAGAGCAGACTGCGCTGACTTTGGTTGCCACAACAGTATAAGGCTAGAAACGAAGCATTTTCTTAATACTTTAGCACTCACCTTTATATTCTTTTCGGGACGCTTTGTTTTTGCTATGCAAAAACATTATCTTTTTTTTTTTGCGAGCGATCCTCTAGTTTTTTTGTTTTTTTTTTATAAAGAGGTAACATATATACAACTCCAACTTTTCACATGTTATATAGACTTTAGTGCTTTTTACCCCACAGCCCTTAAGGGCTGTCGGGGTATTGTTTTCACCCATGGTGTCCGGATGGGCAGGCAGGTGGGTTGGCCGGCGGCGGGAAATAGTTTGTCAGGGCTGTATCTCAGAAACCGTAAGGTGTAGGAAGTTCATACTTGGTAGGGACATTGGTTGGGGGGTGTAGGTGTGCAACGTCATGGTCTGACCTTGATTTGACCTTTGACCTTGCCGTAGTGACCTTGAGTTTGAAAATCTTATCCGGGCTATATCTCGGAAACTGTAAGGTGTAGGAAGTTGATACTTGGTAGGGACATTGGATAGGGAGAGTAGTTGTGAAAAGTCATAGTCTGACCTTTATTTGACCTTTGACCTTGCCATAGTGACCTTGACCTATAAAATCCTGTCCGGGCTATATCTCGGAAACTGTAAGGTGTAGGAAGTTGATACTTGGTGGGGATATTGGTTAGGGGGTGCAGGTGTGCAACGTCATGGTCTGACCTTGATTTCACCTTTGACCTTGCTGTAGTGACCTTGACCTATAAAATGTTGTCCGGGCTATATCTCGGAAACTGTAAGGCATGGGAAGTTGATATTTGGTAGGGACATTGGTTAGGGGGTGTAGGTGTGCAATGTCATGGTGTGACCTTGATTTGACCTTTGACCTTGCCGTAGTGACCTTAACCTATAAAATCTTGTCCGGGCTATATCTCGGAAACTGTAAGGTGTAGGAAGTTGATATTTGGTGGAGACATTGGTTAGGGGGTGTAGGTGTGCAGCATCATGGTGTGACCTTAATTTGACCTTTGACCTTGCCATAGTGACCTTGACCTATAAAATCTTGTCAGGGCTATATCTCAGAAACCGTAAGGTGTAGGAAGTTGATACTTGGTAGGGACATTGGTTAGGGGCTATAGGTGTGTATTATCATGGTATGACCTTAATTTGACCTTTTACCTTGTCGTAGTGACCTTGACCTTTAAAATCTTCATGGACCTTTGGGTCTGTCTTTTGATGCAGATTAAGCAAAAGTCATATTAGAATTTATTAAGAATTTTACTTTCATAACTTCCCATTGTAAGAGATAGAATTTCATCAAGTGAGCCTCAGATTTTGCTCCAACACCACAATAAGCATTCATTAAATGTATTACCACTTCTGTATGCATGGTAATATTCAAACCATCTAAACCATAATTCGGCCATGCAGATGTAGATAAAGAGTGTTGAATTTTAGTTTACTGATTAATGCTGTCATCTTGTCATTGAATTATCTTGTTTTAATACTTCATCTTTATACGCATTATCTTTCTTTTAAACATTATTTCTCCATTTAAACATTGTTTGGACCTTTATATAACTGACAGTGCTCTGAAAGTATCCTGAAGTTTGTACTGGTACAGTACTTCTATATCTCATGGTGTTGAAAATATTTCCCTAGGCTGTGGGGTACGGGCATCTCTGATGCTATTTTCTGTAATTACATTATTACATCACTACACAGAAAGGAAAGTTTAACATCTTTACTTCCTAGAAACTTGTACAATGTATACAAATAAGGTACTAATACTAAAAGAAAATAAGAAGTAACAGATATTAAAGATAAACCTTCAATTGATAGGTAAAACTGTAGACTAATGTAACAGGGGTAATTTTAAAAATCTGGAGAGGAAGGAGAGGAAGCAGTATCATAACTACTACTGGAAATACTTTTGCAAAATTATAAACACTTACAATATTTAAAGTTCAATTTCTGAAAAAATATCTTCGCAATGTCCCCATCTGGTTTTAAATAAGTTTATACCAGTATCTGTTTGTGCCAAATATTTTTGCTCTAGAAATTTTCTTTTTAATTCTTTCTGCAGACAAAATATGTTAAGATGGCTGTTTTTTCTCGATGTTTGGAAAATGTAATTCCTTGATAGGAGAAGTATGAAATTTATTGGCCAAAAGAACTGATCATTTATTAGATATCCAAGTATCTTCATTTTGGCAGTGAACACAAGAGGTATCCCCATTTTAATTTTTAACCAAGTTTCTATATTATTCTACAAGTCTTCACCTTTAACACAATCGCTAAGCAAGTGGAGACATGTTTCTGTGTATTCATTGCACATATTACACATCTTGTCTTCTTTAATTTTCACCTTATGCAGGTAGTCATTAAGCGTCCCGCAACTTTAATTTTCACCTTATGCAGGTAGTCAGTAAGCGTCCCGCAAGGGATGCTTGTTTGTGTATGGGAGACCTTCAGACTCCGCCGGCTCCGCATTTTGTTTTCCTTATAACTCTGTAACCATTAGGCGGATTCTTTTCAAATTTGGCAGGTTTAGGCAGTAGCCTTGGGGAATTTGTTGGAATATGCTGCAGTGACATTTCAACCAATCAGAGAGGTCACATGACCAAAAATGTCTTTTTTTCGATGGGGAAGCTTGTCCGGATGATAACTTGAAAGTAATTTTATCAATTCACCTGAAACTAGGCAAATACATTCATTCTATTAAAATCTGGAAATCATTAGATTTTGGCATTGATTGGTTAAGAAATGGCCGAGTAATTAATGATTAATTAATCATTATTAATTTTCAAAATAAGGAAAACACAAAAATGCTTATATCTCGAAAACCGTGCTAGATAGAGCGATTTCGACGAAATTTTTGACCCACAGGGTATCTCTGCAGAGTAGTTATCCCAATTTTCAAAAAAATTTTGTCTTGCCCAAAAATGGCGGCCATTTTGAATTTTCAAATTTTTTGCAAAAATTGCAAAACATAAAAATGCTTATGTCTCGAAAACCGTACTGGATAGAGCGATTTCAATGAAATATTTGACCCACAGTGTATCTCTGCAGAGTAGCCATGCCTATTTTCAAAAAAATTTTGTCTCGCCAAAAATGGCGGCCATTTTGAATTTTCGAATTTTTCGCAAAAAATTGCAAAACATAAAAATGATTATATCTCGAAAACCCTGCTAGATAGAGCGATTTCGACGAAATTTTTGACCCACAGGGTATCTCTGCAGAGTAGCCATACCAATTTTCAAAAAAAAAATTTCTCGCAAAAAATGGCAGCCATTTTGAGTTTTCGCATTTTTCACAAAATTGCAAAACATATAAAAATGCTTATATCTCGAAAAACCGTGCTAGATAGAGCGATTTCGATGAAATTTTTGACCCACAGGGTGTCTGAGGAGTAGCCATGCCAATTTTCAAAAAAATTTGGTCATGCCAAAATTGGTGGCCATTTTGAATTTTCAAATTTTTGCGCAAAAATTTCAAAACACAAAAATGCTTATATCTCGAAAACCATGCTACATAGAACGATTTCGACGAAATTTTTGATCTTCAGGGTATCTCTGCAGAGCAGCTATCCCAAAGAGCTTTCACTCGGTGAAGTTTCAGACCCGTAGCTAATTATTAACCTACTCAAAATGAGTAAATGCTAATTATCTGTAAAAGTATTGCGGATACCCAATTTTTATCAAATAACTCATTCATCTACTTTTGGGAGAACTTTCACTTGGTGAAGTTCCAGACCCGTAGGTAATTACTCACCTACTCAAAAGGAGTAGATAGCTCTTAATAGTATTGCAGATAGCCATGTACACAGTGGGGGCCACTCAGTGACACATGTCCCCAGTAGGGGATTGGGGAGAAGAGGAGGATCCAAGCCATGTATGCGGAGGGGGACACTCAGTCAGACATGTCCCAAATGGGAGATGGGGGAGGATTGGAAGATCTCAGCTATATACATAGTGGGAGACTCTCGGTGACACATGTCCCCAGTGGGGGATGGTGGAAGAGAGGAGGATCTCAGCCATGTACGCAGTGGGGGACGCTCAGTGACACATGTCCCCAGTGGGGAATGGTGGAGGAGAGGAGGATCTCAGCCATGTACGCAGTGGGGGACGCTCAGGGACACATGTCCCCAGTGGGGGATGGTGGAGGAGAGGAGGATCTCTGCCATGTATGCAGTGGGGGACACTCATTGACATAAGTTCCCAGTGGGGGATGGTGGAGGAGAGGAGGATCTCTGGCATGTATGCAGTGGGGGATGCTCAGTGACACATGTCCCCAGTGGAGGATGGGAGAGGAGGATCTGTGTCATGTACACAGTGGGGGTTGTTTTCAACTTCATAGGTTACCAGTTCGACCTGAAAGAGGGCAAGGTCAAACCCACACCAGAACGTTGGAAGACCTTGACAGACAAGATACAGTCAATACTGTCCGGTCCGGTATGCCCCTTCACCTGAGGCCCATACAGTGGCACTTGGAAAAACAACTGTAGGGTCCCGGAATCACTAGAAAAGGTGATCCCCATTCCCAAGTCACTTCACCCCCATCTAAGATGGTGGCTGGAGGAAAGCAATGTGCTACTGGGTCAACCATTACACCCTCTAAAACATGCTCTGCAAATATTTACAGATGCATCAAAAGAAGGGTGGGGCGCTCACTTAGACGAGCACACTGCAAGGGGAACTTGGTCCCTTCCAGAAAGCAAATTCCACATAAACCACCTAGAGCTGAAAGCAGTATTTCTAGCTCTAAAAGAGTTTCGAACCCTCTGCTGCAACAAGACAGTACTGATAGCTACAGACAACACAACAGTGGTAGCCTATATCAACAAAGAGGGGGGGATGAAGTCGGGCTCTCTGTGTGCCCTACCGTGGAGGATCCTGTCCTGGTGTACCAGGCAGCAGGTAACCCTCAGGGCACGTCACATCCCCGGCCGGGTGAAAGCAGACAAGCTATCCAGACTGGGCCAGACCATTCAAACAGAGTGGTCACATCACCCAGAAGTGTTCCAAGCTATATGCTCCCGGTGACACCAGCCTCAAGTTGACCTGTTTGCCACCAGATTCAACAACAAACTACCTCGGTTTGTGTCACCGGTACCAGATCCCCAGGCTTGGGCAGTGGATGCACTCAGCCTTTCCTGTGAAGGCTTGGACCCATATGCCTTTCCACCAGTAGCCATCTTGGGCAAAGTGGTGGAAAAGTTACAGGACTACCCTTGCAACAGGATAATACTGATTGTCCCAGGGTGGCCCAACATGCCCTGGTTCTGGGATCTAGTGGCAATGTCCAGTCATGTCCCACTGTGTCTGCCCAACATACCCAACCTATTGTCTCAACCATTCAACCAGGTCCTCCACAGGAACCTGGCAAATCTGAATCTTCATGCCTGGCTCCTAGAGCCTCAGCAATCAAGGAGCAGGGCTTCTCTGAGGCAGTGGCAGCACGAATTGAGGCTCCTCAAAGAGGATCAACTAGATCAGTCTATGAGGCAAAGTGGACCATTTTTACACAGTGGTGCCTCAGTAATCAGGTGGACTTCATGGCACCACCTCTGAAAGCCATTGCTGACTTCCTCCTGCATTTGTTTCAGGACAAGAAGTTGCAACCAGGCACTATTGATGGTTACAGATCTGCCATTGCTGACAAACTGGGTAACTCCACCATTAATGTCAGTAAAGATGAGAATCTCACTCGTCTCCTGGATAGTTTCCATAGAGACAGAACCAAGGGCAGGATGTTTTCCTGTTGGCTTTGGGTTCTGGTAAGCGCAGATCCATGTTTGGTTACATAGGAACATCAGACACCAGTAAGACTGGTCTAAGGTCTCCTTGTACCCTTCACCCAGCTTTCTGTCCAAGAATCAGCTGGCGAAGGAGGGACCAGATAGTGTGGCCCCAGTGGCCATACCAGCTCTGGCCCCTTCTCTGGATAAGTCACTCAAGGGTGACAGGTCACTATGTCCAGTTAGAGCCCTGCACTACTACCTGGACAGGACCTCAGATCTTAGGCAGAATAAGGAGTTGGTCTTTGTCTCCTTCAAGAAAGGGTTGGATAAAGACATCTCATCTGTCACTATCTCCTTATGGATCAAACAGACTGTGATCCTATGCTATGAGCTCTCGGACCAAGAGTCCCTCACCCTACATCAGGTTAAAGCCCATGATGTTAGGGCCTTTGCTGCTTCTAAGGCTTTTCAATCAGGAATCTCCTTAGAGCAGATTTTGTCAGCCTGTCACTGGAAATCTCATAACACTTTCACCCAGTTTTATTTGAAGGATGTTGCTTGGGCTTTCTCTGAGCTTTTCCATCTAGGGCCTGTGGTGGCTGCTCAGCAGATACACCACCAGACCCAGAACTGAGGAGATTTTTGTATATATATCTAATTATGTACATACTGTAAATATGTACATAATGTTAAATGTAAATATGGATAAATTAAAAAAAACAAAAAAAACTCGACTTGCTTCCCTTGGGTAGTTTATTTCTTATGGGACTGAACTCAGCCCTCTCTACCTATTCTCAGGTCTTCCTGAGAAAGGGGGGGGGGGCGAACTTGGACTTCCGGTTAACCGGTCAGTTTTAACCTACCTTGACCTGTGGGGTCACCTGACCCTGGGTCAAATATGGGCCTTTCAGTTTTGTTTCTTTTATGAGTTCACACATGTCCCTAGCAGCTTACCCGCCTTCCAAGCGGTAGTTATTCAGCAATTGTCCATTGGATAGGATGTATTAACGCAATAAAATTGCAAATTTAATAAGTAAATAAAGTTAATACCCTATCCAATGGACAGGCAAGGCCCACCCAACCGGCCCCGCTATCAGCTTACTAGGGGTCTTACTAAGACTAGACACGAAAAAGATGCTATGACGTCATGCTGTCTAGACAGGAAGGAAGTACCATGCGCCACCTGGCGAATGCACCCTCCTGATGGGTCCTGCCGGTATTATATACAGAACGTCTTTTTCTGGCATTTGGCGGGACCGGTGGCGTCGACCAGTAAAGCAATTGTCCATTGGATAGGGTATTAACTTATAAAAATTTAATTTACTTATTAAATTTGCAATTTTGTTTCTTTAAAGGCCCCAACACCTTAGAGTGATTTCGCAATATAATGTGGGTGTTCCACCACACGACTAAGCTTCCCGATTAAGGGTTTTTTGTAGTCGGTTTCAAAAATTTGCTTAGTCCCAGGCGTTCTGTATGGATCGGTAGTTGTCGGTTGGGGACGTGAGAAAAATGAAACATGTTTCATATTTTTTGTGACCCAAACCGACTTTTATTTCCCGCCGTCAAGAAAATGTCCAGTCTCAGGCTTCCTCAGGCCTCCTCAGACCCAACTTTACACAGTCCTATGTTGTCTCAGGCCTCCTGCGACCCTTAGTCCCAGGTGTCCCGAGCTTAGTCCCAGGAAGCCTGTTGTCAGTCCCCAACTCCTAACAGATCTTTGAAGTTTTATGTGTGTGAAAATGAATCAGTTTCATTACTCCCCAGAAGCCCCAGGCCGTCCCAGGTGTCCTGCGACTAAGAAATCTGGGTCTGGGACTAAGCCCCGACTAAGTGAAGCCGATCCAAGCCGGCCTCCTCAGGCCACCTAGGACCACACAAATTTAGTTTGCGACAGTCTGAGGACACCCCAGGTGGCCTGGGACTAAGTACCGATTAAGTACCGACTTTTTTCTGCGTGTCTGAAACCAAAAAGAGGCAAGGGGGGTCTGGGACTATATAAGCGACCATGCACAGGCTTTCAGTGTTATTGACTGGTTGGCTACTGAGAGACGTGTGTCACTTTCTGCTAGGGGTTTTCAGTTTTTATTGCCCCACTGCCCTTAAGGGCCTTCGGGGTATTGTTTTCACCCATGGTGTCCGGATGGGTGGGCGGTCGGCGGGAAAAAGTTTGTCTGGGCTGTATCTCAGAAACCGTCAAGTGTAGGAAGTTCATACTTGGTAGGGACATTGGTTAGGATGTGTAGGTGTGCAATGTCATGGTCTGACCTTGATTTGACCTTGCCGTAGTGACCTTGAGTTTAAAAATCTTGTCCGGGCTATATCTCGGAAACCGTAAGATGTAGGAAGGTGATACCTGTTAGGGACATTGGTTAAGGGTTGTAGGTGTGCAGCATCATGGTGTGACCTTGATTTGAGCCAAGCCCCAAGGGAGATGACCAAGAGACAGTCCTGGGTCTACCAGCAGATGGGATTCCTAAAGACCCACACGAAAAAAATGATATAAAAAATGGATAAACAAAATGGCAACCATTTGATTTTCTATCAGTACTATGTAAATGCTTTATTTTCATTGGTCTGTTTAGCTGTCATCCTGCTGTTGTTCCTAGTTTAATAAAGTTAACAGGATGAGACGTGGTAACCTTGTACATGTTTAAAATCTCCTGTAGAGTCAAACAGAAAATACAGAAAAAAGTATTTTTTATGTCGTCACTCTGCGGCGTGGGCGTACGCGTCCGCGTGAACAACTTCTTCTCCAAAACTACACGGCCTAGAGACATGCTGTTTTTTTAAAAGATACCTTATCTATCGAGGATGAAAAATTGTTCAAGGCATGCAAATCTGTCTGTTCGTCTGTTTGCTAGAGACATTACAAGGGGGGTACCCCCACCAAAAGTGTGAAAATTTCAACTTTTTATCACAATTTTCTCAGTTCTCTTGCATATATGTACTAGGCCAGAGGTAGATTCTCTTGTGTGAGTATGAGACCTGGATCTGTCTTACTTTTTTTTTAATAAATTTTTTTAATAATTTTTAATGCATTAAAATTCATGAAATCATGCACTAAATCACTTATAACTTCAAAAGTGTTGCATTTACAGCATTTTGTGAAAATATGTTGTTCAGCTACTTTTTTCATAGCTACAATATGGTGAGTAAGTTGGGTGTCTGTCTCAATAGCTAAGTGAGTAATAGCTACTTTTGGGCTTTTCAGTAACTTCCATTATGAGTAAAATCACTTGTAACTTAAAAACTATTGCATTTAGAGAATTTCGTATAAATATGTTATTCAGCTACTTTTGGGCCAGCTATAACATAGTGAAATTTCAGACCTGTAGCTCATGGCATAGCTGAGTAATAGCTACTTTTAGGTTATCACTGTTGAGTAAATCACTTATAACTTGAAAACTATTGCATTTAGAGAATTTCGTATAATATGTTATTCAGCTACTTTTGGGTCAGCTATAACATAGTAAAATTTCAGACCTGTAGCTCATGGCATAGCTGAGTAATAGCTACTTTTAGGTTATCACTGTTGAGTAAATCACTTATAACTTGAAAAGTGTTGCATTTAGAGCATTTTGTTAAAATATGTTATTCAGCTACTTTTTTCATAGCTACAATATGGTGAGTAAGTTGGGTGTCTGTCTCAATAGCTAAGTGAGTAATAGCTACTTTTGGGCTTTTCAGTAACTTCCATCATGAGTAAAATCTCTTGTAACTTAAAAACTATTGCATTTAGAGAATTTCGTATAAATATGTTATTCAGCTACTTTTGGGCCAGCTATAACATAGTAAAATTTCAGACCTGTAGCTCATGGCATAGCTGAGTAATAGCTACTTTTAGGTTATCACTGTTGAGTAAATCACTTATAACTTGAAAACTATTGCATTTAGAGTATTTTGTTTCAATATGTTATTCACCTATTTTGGGGTCAGCTATAACATAGTGAAGTTTCAGACCTGTGGCTCATTTCATAGCTGAGTAATAGCTACTTTGAAGTTCTCACTGTTGAGTAAATCAGTTATAATTGGAAAACTATTGCATTTACAGAAATTTGTGCAAATATGTTATTCAGCTACTTTTGGGTCAGCTATAACATAGTGAAATTATAGACCTATAGCTCATGGCACAACTGAGCAATAGCTATTCTCAGGTACTGACTGTTGAGTAAATCAGCTATAACTTGAAAAATATTGTATTTGGAGTATTTTGTTAAAATATATTGTTCACCTACTTTTGGGTCAGCTATAACATAGTGAAATTACAGACCTATAGCTCATGCCATAGTGGAGCAATAGCTATTTTCAGGTTCTCACTATTGAGTAAATCAGTTGTAGCTTGAAAACTATTGCATTTACAGTAGTTTGCTTAAATATGTTGTTCACCTACTTTTGGGTTAGCTATAACATAGTAAAATTTCAGACATGTAGCTCATTGCATAGCTGAGTAATAGTTCCTTTGAGGTTCTCACTGTTGAGTAAATCAGTTGTAACTTGAAAACTATTACATTTAGAGTAATTTGTTAAATATGTTATTCACAGAATTTTTGGTCAGCTATAACATAGTGAAATTGCAGACCTCTATGTCATGGCATAGCTGAGCAATAGCTACTTTCAGGTTCTCACTGTTGAGTAAATCATTGTATCCACTGGATAGCCGCAGTGTGTAGAGAGAGATTTCACCATTACTGCTCTGATGAAAAAAAATATTATAGCTAGCTTTCTTAAGTTTGCAGTATATATTAATAACCATAAAATGTTGTCTGGGAATATTTTTGGCCTCATTTTGAGAAACAAGATGGCCACCACAGGTGTTTTTTGTCAGTCATGAAAAGTGCTTATATCTCCCTTATTATTGATCCTAGAGGTTTGGGATGATAAACCAACCTGTAGGAAATCATGGGGTGGGAATCTTTTGGTGTGGTCAGATTTGACCTTCAATGACCCCTCCTTCAAGGTCAAACAAGGATAGCCAAACTTAAAAGTGCTTATAACTCGCTTATTATTGGTCCCAGAGGTTTGGGATGGTAAAAAGACAAGAAATCATGGGCTGTGAATCTGTTGATATGGTCCGATTTGACCTTGGAACCCTCCTTCAAGGTCAAATGAGGATAGCGAAAATTGAAAGTGCCTACAACTCGCTTATTATTGGTGACAGAGATTTGGGATGGTAAACCATCCCATAGGAAATCATTGGCTCGGAATCTTTTGGTATGGTCAGATTTGACCTTTGGACCCCTCCTTCAAGGTCAAATGAGGACAGCCAAGCTTAAAGGTGCTTATAACTCATTTATAATTGGTCCTAGAGGTTTGGAATGGTAAACCATAGGAAATCGTGGGCTGGGAATGTATTTGTGTGGTTAGATTTGACCTTGGACCCCTTCTTCAAGGTCGAACGAGGATATTGCATTTGTAGTATTTCTTTAAATATGTTTTAACCTATTTTTTACACTTAGACAATTGTTATTTTCCTTCATAATACCATTTACAGGGCACAACTTTTTTATCCTTTTCTTCTGTCAGCTTCGGAATTTCTTTCGAACTTGCTGTTCAGTTACCATTTACTGTATTTCTGTACAGCCCTTTTCCTGATAATTATTCTGTCCTCTAATCACCTTCACAAATCAAAAACACTCAGTCAGCTGACACAGTGCCCGTTCACGGGCACTCTCCTCTTGTTTCTATTATCTTGTCAGTCGAATTATGCCTAGTGTTACCTAAATCTAACTTTAGACCTTGCTATAGTGACCTTGAACTTTCAAATATTGTCTCTATGTTACTGGAATTTGAAGACAGTTTTTGAGATACAAAAGTCTTTTTTTTTTCTTTATCTATTCTTCTATAAGAAATTAAGTGTCACCTCAGACTGAGAGGCCTGGGTTTGATTCCCAGTGATGTGTAAATCAAGACATCATAGCTTAGTGATAGAGCACTTAGTCTGGGTGTATGCAAATTTAGACAGTTCTTAGCATGACCTCCTTGTACTGGATGGTATTTAGACAGTTCTTAGCATGACCTCCTAAATGGCTGTCTAAATGTCATCCACTGCAAGGAGGTCATGCTAAGAACTGTCTAAATCCCATCCAGTACAAGGAGATCTCATACCTAGAACTGTCTAAATGTTATCCAGTAGAGGGAGGTCATATCTATGTCTTGCTCAGATGGTTTCTAGTGCCGGGAGGTCGTGTTTATGGCTGTCTAAATGTCATCCACTGCAAGGAGGTCATGCTAAGAACTGTCTAAATACCATCCAGTACAAGTAGGTCTCATACCTAGAACTGTCTAAATGTTATCCAGTAGAGGGAGGTCATATCTATGTCTTGCTCAGATGGTTTCTAGTGCCGGGAGGTCATGTTTATGGCTGTCTAAATGTCATCCACTGCAAGGAGGTCATGCTAAGAACTGTCTAAATACCATCCAGTACAAGGAGGTCCCATACCTAGAACTGTCTAAATGTTATCCAGTAGAGGGAGGTCATATCTATGTCTTGCTCAGATGGTTTCTAGTGCCGGGAGGTCGTGTTTATGGCTGTCTAAATGTCATCCACTGCAAGGAGGTCATGCTAAGAACTGTCTAAATACCATCCAGTACAAGGAGGTCCCATACCTAGAACTGTCTAAATGTTATCCACTAGAGGGAGGTCATATCTATGTCTTGCTCAGATGGTTTCTAGTGCAGGGAGGTCGTGTTTATGGCTGTCTAAATGTCATCCACTGCAAGGAGGTCATGCTAAGAACTGTCTAAATCCTGTCCACAGGAAGGAGGTCCCATATCTAGAAGTGTCTAAATGTTATCCACTAGAGGGAGGTCATATCTATGTCTTGCTCAGATGTTTTCTAGTGCAGGGAGGTCGTGTTTATGGCTGTCTAAATGTCATCCACTGCAAGGAGGTCATGCTAAGAACTGTCTAAATACCATCCAGTACAAGGAGGTCCCATATCTAGAAGTGTCTAAATGTTATCCACTAGAGGGAGGTCATATCTATGTCTTGCTCAGATGGTTTCTAGTGCAGGGAGGTCGTGTTTATGGCTGTCTAAATGTCATCCACTGCAAGGAGGTCATGCTAAGAACTGTCTAAATCCCATCCACAGGAAGGAGGTCCCATATCTAGAAGTGTCTAAATGTTATCCAGTAGAGGGAGGTCATATCTATGTCTTGCTCAGATGGTTTCTAGTGCCGGGAGGTCGTGTTTATGGCTGTCTAAATGTCATCCACTGCAAGGAGGTCATGCTAAGAACTGTCTAAATACCATCCAGTACAAGGAGGTCCCATACCTAGAACTGTCTAAATGTTATCCACTAGAGGGAGGTCATATCTATGTCTTGCTCAGATGGTTTCTAGTGCAGGGAGGTCGTGTTTATGGCTGTCTAAATGTCATCCACTGCAAGGAGGTCATGCTAAGAACTGTCTAAATACCATCCAGTACAAGGAGGTCCCATACCTAGAACTGTCTAAATGTTATCCAGTAGAGGGAGGTCATATCTATGTCTTGCTCAGATGGTTTCTAGTGCCAGGAGGTCGTGTTTATGGCTGTCTAAATGTCATCCACTGCAAGGAGGTCATGCTAAGAACTGTCTAAATACCATCCAGTACAAGGAGGTCCCATATCTAGAAGTGTCTAAATGTTATCCACTAGAGGGAGGTCATATCTATGTCTTGCTCAGATGTTTTCTAGTGCAGGGAGGTCGTGTTTATGGCTGTCTAAATGTCATCCACTGCAAGGAGGTCATGCTAAGAACTGTCTAAATACCATCCAGTACAAGGAGGTCCCATATCTAGAAGTGTCTAAATGTTATCCACTAGAGGGAGGTCATATCTATGTCTTGCTCAGATGGTTTCTAGTGCCGGGAGGTCGTGTTTATGGCTGTCTAAATGTCATCCACTGCAAGGAGGTCATGCTAAGAACTGTCTAAATCCCATCCACAGGAAGGAGGTCCCATATCTAGAAGTGTCTAAATGTTATCCACCAGAGGGAGGTCATATCTATGTCTTGCTCAGATGTTTTCTAGTGCAGGGAGGTCGTGTTTATGGTTGTCTAAATGTTATCCACTGCAAGGAGGTCATGCTAAGAACTGTCTAAATACCATCCACTACAAGGAGGTCCCATACCTAGAACTGTCTAAATGTTATCCAGTAGAGGGAGGTCATATCTATGTCTTGCTCAGATGGTTTCTAGTGCCAGGAGGTCGTGTTTATGGCTGTCTAAATGTCATCCACTGCAAGGAGGTCATGCTAAGAACTGTCTAAATCCTGTCCACAGGAAGGAGGTCCCATATCTAGAAGTGTCTAAATGTTATCCAGTAGAGGGAGGTCATATCTATGTCTTGCTCAGATGTTTTCTAGTGCAGAGAGGTCGTGTTTATGGCTGTCTAAATGTCATCCACTGCAAGGAGGTCATGCTAAGAACTGTCTAAATACCATCCAGTACAAGTAGCTCTCATACCTAGAAGTGTCTAAATGTTATCCAGTAGAGGGAGGTCATATCTATGTCTTGATCAGATGTATTCTAGTGCAGGGAGGTCGTGTTTATGGCTGTCTAAATGCCATCCACTGCAAGGAGGTCATGCTAAGAACTGTCTAAATACCATCCAGTACAAGGAGGTCTCATACCTAGAAGTGTCTAAATGTTATCCACTAGAGGGAGGTCATATATGTGTCTTGCTCAGATGTTTTCTAGTGCAGGGAGGTCGTGTTTATGGCTGTCTAAATGCCATCCACTGCAAGGAGGTCATGCTAAGAACTGTCTAAATACCATCCAGTACAAGGAGGTCTCATACCTAGAAGTGTCTAAATGTTATCCACTAGAGGGAGGTCATATCTATGTCTTGCTCAGATGTATTCTAGTGCAGGGAGGTCGTGTTTATGGCTGTCTAAATGTCATCCACTGCAAGGAGGTCATGGTAAGAACTGTCTAAATCCCATCCACAGGAAGGAGGTCCAATACGTAGAACTGTCTAAATGTTATCCACTAGAGGGAGGTCATATGTATGTCTTGCTCAGATGTTTTCTAGTGCACGGAGATCGTGTTTACATATAGACAGCCATAAACACGACCTCCCTGCACTAGGAAACATTTGATTTATACATAGATATCACCACCCTCTACTGGATAACATTTAGACAGTTCTAGATATGGGACCTCCCTCCTGTGGATGGGATTTAGACATTTCGCCTGATCTGTCTAAATCTCATCCACAGGAGGGAGGTCCCATATCTAGAACCATCCAAATGTTATCCACTAGAAGGAGGTCATAGCTGTGTCTTAATAAGACATTTTCTAGTGCAGGGAGGTCGATTTAGGGCTGTCTGAATGTCATCCACTGCAAGGAGGTCATGCTAAGAACTGTCTAAATACCATCCAGTACAAGGAGGTCTCATATCTAGAACTGTCTAAATGTTATCCACTAGAGGGAGGTCATATTTATGTCTTGCTCAGATGTATTCTAGTGCAGGGAGGTCGTGTTTATGGCTGTCTAAATGTCATCCACTGCAAGGAGGTCATGGTAAGAACTGTCTAAATCCCATCCACAGGAAGGAGGTCCGATACGTAGAACTGTCTAAATGTTATCCACTAGAGGGAGGTCATATGTATGTCTTGCTCAGATGTTTTCTAGTGCACGGAGATCGTGTTTACATATAGACAGCCATAAACACGACCTCCCTGCACTAGGAAACATTTGATTTATACGTAGATATCACCACCCTCTACTGGATAACATTTAGACAGTTCTAGATATGGGACCTCCCTCCTGTGGATGGGATTTAGACATTTCGCCTGATCTGTCTAAATCTCATCCACAGGAGGGAGGTCCCATATCTAGAAGTGTCTAAATGTTATCCAGTAGAGGGAGGTCATATCTATATCTTGCTCAGATGTTTTCTAGTGCAGGGAGGTCGTGTTTATGGCTGTCTAAATGTCATCCACTGGAAGGAGGTCATGCTAAGAACTGTCTAAATACCATCCAGTACAAGGAGGTCCCATATCTAGAAGTGTCTAAATGTTATCCACTAGACAGAGGTCATATCTATGTCTTGATCAGATGTTTTCTAGTGCAGGGAGGTAGTGTTTATGGCTGTCTAAATGTCATCCACTGCAAGGAGGTCATGCTAAGAACTGTCTAAATACCATCCAGTACAAGGAGGTCTCATACCTAGAAGTGTCTAAATGTCATCCACTAGAGGGAGGTCATATCTGTGTCTTGCTCAGATGTTTTCTAGTGCAGGGAGGTCGTGTTTATGGCTGTCTAAATGTCATCCACTGCAAGGAGGTCATGCTAAGGACTGTCTAAATACCATCCAGTACAAGGAGGTCTCATACCTAGAACTGTCTAAATGTTATCCAGTAGAGGGAGGTCATATCTATGTCTTGCTCAGATGTATTCTAGTGCAGGGAGGTCGTGTTTATGGCTGTCTAAATGCCATCCACTGCAAGGAGGTCATGCTAAGAACTGTCTAAATACCATCCAGTACAAGGAGGTCTCATACCTAGAAGTGTCTAAATGTTATCCAGTAGAGGGAGGTCATATCTATGTCTTGCTCAGATGTATTCTAGTGCAGGGAGGTCGTGTTTATGGCTGTCTAAATGCCATCCACTGCAAGGAGGTCATGCTAAGAACTGTCTAAATACCATCCAGTACAAGGAGGTCTCATAGCTAGAAGTGTCTAAATGTTATCCAGTAGAGGGAGGTCATATCTATGTCTTGCTCAGATGTATTCTAGTGCAGGGAGGTCGTGTTTATGGCTGTCTAAATGCCATCCACTGCAAGGAGGTCATGCTAAGAACTGTCTAAATACCATCCAGTACAAGGAGGTCTCATACCTAGAAGTGTCTAAATGTTATCCACTAGAGGGAGGTCATATCTATGTCTTGCTCAGATGTATTCTAGTGCAGGGAGGTCGTGTTTATGGCTGTCTAAATGTCATCCACTGCAAGGAGGTCATGGTAAGAACTGTCTAAATCCCATCCACAGGAAGGAGGTCCAATACGTAGAACTGTCTAAATGTTATCCACTAGAGGGAGGTCATATGTATGTCTTGCTCAGATGTTTTCTAGTGCACGGAGATCGTGTTTACATATAGACAGCCATAAACACGACCTCCCTGCACTAGGAAACATTTGATTTATACATAGATATCACCACCCTCTACTGGATAACATTTAGACAGTTCTAGATATGGGACCTCCCTCCTGTGGATGGGATTTAGACATTTCGCCTGATCTGTCTAAATCTCATCCACAGGAGGGAGGTCCCATATCTAGAACCATCCAAATGTTATCCACTAGAAGGAGGTCATAGCTGTGTCTTAATAAGACATTTTCTAGTGCAGGGAGGTCGATTTAGGGCTGTCTGAATATCATCCACTGCAAGGAGGTCATGCTAAGAACTGTCTAAATACCATCCAGTACAAGGAGGTCTCATATCTAGAACTGTCTAAATGTTATCCACTAGAGGGAGGTCATATTTATGTCTTGCTCAGATGTATTCTAGTGCAGGGAGGTCGTGTTTATGGCTGTCTAAATGTCATCCACTGCAAGGAGGTCATGGTAAGAACTGTCTAAATCCCATCCACAGGAAGGAGGTCCGATACGTAGAACTGTCTAAATGTTATCCACTAGAGGGAGGTCATATGTATGTCTTGCTCAGATGTTTTCTAGTGCACGGAGATCGTGTTTACATATAGACAGCCATAAACACGACCTCCCTGCACTAGGAAACATTTGATTTATACGTAGATATCACCACCCTCTACTGGATAACATTTAGACAGTTCTAGATATGGGACCTCCCTCCTGTGGATGGGATTTAGACATTTCGCCTGATCTGTCTAAATCTCATCCACAGGAGGGAGGTCCCATATCTAGAAGTGTCTAAATGTTATCCAGTAGAGGGAGGTCATATCTATATCTTGCTCAGATGTTTTCTAGTGCAGGGAGGTCGTGTTTATGGCTGTCTAAATGTCATCCACTGGAAGGAGGTCATGCTAAGAACTGTCTAAATACCATCCAATACAAGGAGGTCCCATATCTAGAAGTGTCTAAATGTTATCCACTAGACAGAGGTCATATCTATGTCTTGATCAGATGTTTTCTAGTGCAGGGAGGTAGTGTTTATGGCTGTCTAAATGTCATCCACTGCAAGGAGGTCATGCTAAGAACTGTCTAAATACCATCCAGTACAAGGAGGTCTCATACCTAGAAGTGTCTAAATGTTATCCACTAGAGGGAGGTCATATCTGTGTCTTGCTCAGATGTTTTCTAGTGCAGGGAGGTCGTGTTTATGGCTGTCTAAATGTCATCCACTGCAAGGAGGTCATGCTAAGGACTGTCTAAATACCATCCAGTACAAGGAGGTCTCATACCTAGAACTGTCTAAATGTTATCCAGTAGAGGGAGGTCATATCTATGTCTTGCTCAGATGTATTCTAGTGCAGGGAGGTCGTGTTTATGGCTGTCTAAATGCCATCCACTGCAAGGAGGTCATGCTAAGAACTGTCTAAATACCATCCAGTACAAGGAGGTCTCATACCTAGAAGTGTCTAAATGTTATCCAGTAGAGGGAGGTCATATCTATGTCTTGCTCAGATGTATTCTAGTGCAGGGAGGTCGTGTTTATGGCTGTCTAAATGCCATCCACTGCAAGGAGGTCATGCTAAGAACTGTCTAAATACCATCCAGTACAAGGAGGTCTCATAGCTAGAAGTGTCTAAATGTTATCCAGTAGAGGGAGGTCATATCTATGTCTTGCTCAGATGTATTCTAGTGCAGGGAGGTCGTGTTTATGGCTGTCTAAATGTCATCCACTGCAAGGAGGTCATGTTAAGAACTGTCTAAATACCATCCAGTACAAGGAGGTCTCATACCTAGAAGTGTCTAAATGTTATCCACTAGAGGGAGGTCATATGTATGTCTTGCTCAGATGTATTCTAGTGCAGGGAGGTCGTGTTTATGGCTGTCTAAATGTCATCCACTGCAAGGAGGTCATGGTAAGAACTGTCTAAATCCCATCCACAGGAAGGAGGTCCGATACGTAGAACTGTCTAAATGTTATCCACTAGAGGGAGGTCATATGTATGTCTTGCTCAGATGTTTTCTAGTGCACGGAGATCGTGTTTACATATAGACAGCCATAAACACGACCTCCCTGCACTAGGAAACATTTGATTTATACATAGATATCACCACCCTCTACTGGATAACATTTAGACAGTTCTAGATATGGGACCTCCCTCCTGTGGATGGGATTTAGACATTTCGCCTGATCTGTCTAAATCTCATCCACAGGAGGGAGGTCCCATATCTAGAACCATCCAAATGTTATCCACTAGAAGGAGGTCATAGCTGTGTCATAATAAGACATTTTCTAGTGCAGGGAGGTCGATTTAGGGCTGTCTGAATGTCATCCACTGCAAGGAGGTCATGCTAAGAACTGTCTAAATACCATCCAGTACAAGGAGGTCTCATATCTAGAACTGTCTAAATGTTATCCACTAGAGGGAGGTCATATTTATGTCTTGCTCAGATGTATTCTAGTGCAGGGAGGTCGTGTTTATGGCTGTCTAAATGTCATCCACTGCAAGGAGGTCATGGTAAGAACTGTCTAAATCCCATCCACAGGAAGGAGGTCCAATACGTAGAACTGTCTAAATGTTATCCACTAGAGGGAGGTCATATGTATGTCTTGCTCAGATGTTTTCTAGTGCACGGAGATCGTGTTTACATATAGACAGCCATAAACACGACCTCCCTGCACTAGGAAACATTTGATTTATACATAGATATCACCACCCTCTACTGGATAACATTTAGACAGTTCTAGATATGGGACCTCCCTCCTGTGGATGGGATTTAGACATTTCGCCTGATCTGTCTAAATCTCATCCACAGGAGGGAGGTCCCATATCTAGAACCATCCAAATGTTATCCACTAGAAGGAGGTCATAGCTGTGTCTTAATAAGACATTTTCTAGTGCAGGGAGGTCGATTTAGGGCTGTCTGAATGTCATCCACTGCAAGGAGGTCATGCTAAGAACTGTCTAAATACCATCCAGTACAAGGAGGTCTCATATCTAGAACTGTCTAAATGTTATCCACTAGAGGGAGGTCATATTTATGTCTTGCTCAGATGTATTCTAGTGCAGGGAGGTCGTGTTTATGGCTGTCTAAATGTCATCCACTGCAAGGAGGTCATGGTAAGAACTGTCTAAATCCCATCCACAGGAAGGAGGTCCGATACGTAGAACTGTCTAAATGTTATCCACTAGAGGGAGGTCATATGTATGTCTTGCTCAGATGTTTTCTAGTGCACGGAGATCGTGTTTACATATAGACAGCCATAAACACGACCTCCCTGCACTAGGAAACATTTGATTTATACGTAGATATCACCACCCTCTACTGGATAACATTTAGACAGTTCTAGATATGGGACCTCCCTCCTGTGGATGGGATTTAGACATTTCGCCTGATCTGTCTAAATCTCATCCACAGGAGGGAGGTCCCATATCTAGAAGTGTCTAAATGTTATCCAGTAGAGGGAGGTCATATCTATATCTTGCTCAGATGTTTTCTAGTGCAGGGAGGTCGTGTTTATGGCTGTCTAAATGTCATCCACTGGAAGGAGGTCATGCTAAGAACTGTCTAAATACCATCCAATACAAGGAGGTCCCATATCTAGAAGTGTCTAAATGTTATCCACTAGACAGAGGTCATATCTATGTCTTGATCAGATGTTTTCTAGTGCAGGGAGGTAGTGTTTATGGCTGTCTAAATGTCATCCACTGCAAGGAGGTCATGCTAAGAACTGTCTAAATACCATCCAGTACAAGGAGGTCTCATACCTAGAAGTGTCTAAATGTTATCCACTAGAGGGAGGTCATATCTGTGTCTTGCTCAGATGTTTTCTAGTGCAGGGAGGTCGTGTTTATGGCTGTCTAAATGTCATCCACTGCAAGGAGGTCATGCTAAGGACTGTCTAAATACCATCCAGTACAAGGAGGTCTCATACCTAGAACTGTCTAAATGTTATCCAGTAGAGGGAGGTCATATCTATGTCTTGCTCAGATGTATTCTAGTGCAGGGAGGTCGTGTTTATGGCTGTCTAAATGCCATCCACTGCAAGGAGGTCATGCTAAGAACTGTCTAAATACCATCCAGTACAAGGAGGTCTCATACCTAGAAGTGTCTAAATGTTATCCAGTAGAGGGAGGTCATATCTATGTCTTGCTCAGATGTATTCTAGTGCAGGGAGGTCGTGTTTATGGCTGTCTAAATGCCATCCACTGCAAGGAGGTCATGCTAAGAACTGTCTAAATACCATCCAGTACAAGGAGGTCTCATAGCTAGAAGTGTCTAAATGTTATCCAGTAGAGGGAGGTCATATCTATGTCTTGCTCAGATGTATTCTAGTGCAGGGAGGTCGTGTTTATGGCTGTCTAAATGTCATCCACTGCAAGGAGGTCATGTTAAGAACTGTCTAAATACCATCCAGTACAAGGAGGTCTCATACCTAGAAGTGTCTAAATGTTATCCACTAGAGGGAGGTCATATGTATGTCTTGCTCAGATGTATTCTAGTGCAGGGAGGTCGTGTTTATGGCTGTCTAAATGTCATCCACTGCAAGGAGGTCATGGTAAGAACTGTCTAAATCCCATCCACAGGAAGGAGGTCCGATACGTAGAACTGTCTAAATGTTATCCACTAGAGGGAGGTCATATGTATGTCTTGCTCAGATGTTTTCTAGTGCACGGAGATCGTGTTTACATATAGACAGCCATAAACACGACCTCCCTGCACTAGGAAACATTTGATTTATACATAGATATCACCACCCTCTACTGGATAACATTTAGACAGTTCTAGATATGGGACCTCCCTCCTGTGGATGGGATTTAGACATTTCGCCTGATCTGTCTAAATCTCATCCACAGGAGGGAGGTCCCATATCTAGAACCATCCAAATGTTATCCACTAGAAGGAGGTCATAGCTGTGTCATAATAAGACATTTTCTAGTGCAGGGAGGTCGATTTAGGGCTGTCTGAATGTCATCCACTGCAAGGAGGTCATGCTAAGAACTGTCTAAATACCATCCAGTACAAGGAGGTCTCATATCTAGAACTGTCTAAATGTTATCCACTAGAGGGAGGTCATATTTATGTCTTGCTCAGATGTATTCTAGTGCAGGGAGGTCGTGTTTATGGCTGTCTAAATGTCATCCACTGCAAGGAGGTCATGGTAAGAACTGTCTAAATCCCATCCACAGGAAGGAGGTCCGATACGTAGAACTGTCTAAATGTTATCCACTAGAGGGAGGTCATATGTATGTCTTGCTCAGATGTTTTCTAGTGCACGGAGATCGTGTTTACATATAGACAGCCATAAACACGACCTCCCTGCACTAGGAAACATTTGATTTATACGTAGATATCACCACCCTCTACCGGATAACATTTAGACAGTTCTAGATATGGGACCTCCCTCCTGTGGATGGGATTTAGACATTTCGCCTGATCTGTCTAAATCTCATCCACAGGAGGGAGGTCCCATATCTAGAAGTGTCTAAATGTTATCCAGTACAGGGAGGTCATATCTATATCTTGCTCAGATGTTTTCTAGTGCAGGGAGGTCGTGTTTATGGCTGTCTAAATGTCATCCACTGGAAGGAGGTCATGCTAAAAACTGTCTAAATACCATCCAATACAAGGAGGTCCCATATCTAGAAGTGTCTAAATGTTATCCACTAGACAGAGGTCATATCTATGTCTTGCTCAGATGTATTCTAGTGCAGGGAGGTCGTGTTTATGGCTGTCTAAATGTCATCCACTGCAAGGAGGTCATGCTAAGAACTGTCTAAATACCATCCAGTACAAGGAGGTCCCATACCTAGAACTGTCTAAATGTTATCCACTAGAGGGAGGTCATATCTATGTCTTGCTCAGATGTATTCTAGTGCAGGGAGGTCGTGTTTATGGCTGTCTAAATGCCATCCACTGCAAGGAGGTCATGCTAAGGACTGTCTAAATCTCATCCACAGGAGGGATATCTTATAATTAGATTTCTATAGCTTCTACTCTTTATAATGGGTACATTACTTTTTTAAATTCATCCAGAACTGATTATTATGGCTTTTTGATCTTTTCACTGACACTTGCTTTATTTTCCAGAAAACTGTATTTAAAAAAAAAAAATTTGGGTTCAAACAGTATAACAACAAAGAAGAACAAGGCGGCTTCCAAATCTCCACCTCAGAGATCAACTGACCTAATATAAAGCAAATTAAAACTTTTTAAGACTATAAATGGAGAAAGAAAGTTAAATTTATGTACTTATTAACTGTTTTAGTTCTACTTGTTCTACTAGCATCTGAAATGGACGTCTTTATCACTTAAATACAGCATTAGGATACCAGACTAGAACCATATATGCCATATATAAATACACGTGCTTTTATGTTAATTTTATTTATTGACCTCCTTGTGGTGGATAGGAAATAGACTCTACCTTGTTTTTGTCAAGGCGGAAGTCAGACGACGAGGAAGCCAAAGGAGGTTTGTTTTTGCATTCATATGTATGTTTTTTTTTTTGTAAAGACAGCAAATTTTGCTTGATGTGTGATGACACCTATACTCCTACTCTGCATAAGTTGGCCGCAGGCATAAGTTGGCGGCCCTCACCGCACCTTCACAGGGCCTTAACATGAGTGGCCTAATACACTCAGAAATCATGTACTGCTCAGCCAGTGAAATTCGTCACCCCAGTGAATTTCGTCACCTGCATTTTATGACAATATTAAAGAGTTTTTACTGTCTAGTTATGGCATATATGTATACCTTGCCGTTGAAAGAAGCTAGTGGTGGTGGACCAGTTCACGCCCGGGTACCAATTCACGCCCACTCCTAAATTTATCCAAAACAGTTACAGTTAAACAATAAATAACAAATGTATATGATCAATTTGATGATTATCTATGATGTGGTAAACATCTTCTCTATGAAAAATTATTACTCTTCAAGAAAATTGAGGGTGGGCGTGAATTGGTACCCGGGCGTGAACTGGTCCACCACCACTATTCCATTTATTTAAATCTGAATATTGCCCGTCCTTGAGCATTTTTACGGCAGGTGACGAACTTCACGAGCTTCTTTCAACGGCAAGGTATACATAAATGCCATAACTGGACAGTAAAAACTCTTTAATATTGTCATTATTAGCAGTACAATTCTTACGTATGATAACAACAAAAATTTCAGTTTTTCAGTCAGCTGACATTATGTTGTCACTCTACGGCGTTTGCGTGAACAACTTCTCCTCGGAGGCTCCAAAACTACAAGGCCTAGAGACATGCTGTTTTTTTTTTAAAAACCTTATCTATCGAGGATGAAAAATTGTTCAAGGTGTGCAAATCAGTTCGTCTGTTTGCATGAGACATTACAAGGAAGGTACCCCCACCAAAAGTTTGAAAATTTCAACACTTTATCATGATTTTCTCAGTGACTATTGCACAAATTTCTCTCATATCTTGCATATATATACTAGGCCAGAAGTAGATTCTCTTTTGTGAGTATGAGACCTGGATCTATTTTTTTATGATTTTTTAAAATAATTTTTAATGCATTGAAATTCATGAAACCATGCACTAAATCACCAATAACTTGAACAGTATTGCATTTAGAGCATTTTGTTAAAATATATTATTCAGCTACTTTTTCCATAGCTACAACATGGTGAGTAACTTGGGTGTTTATTCCAATAGCTAAGTGAGTAATAGCTACTTTCTGATTTTTCAGTACCTTTCATAAGAAGTAAAATCATTTGTAACTCAAAAACTATTGCATTTAGGGAATTTTGTATAAATATTACATGGGTTAGCATGAAGTGGGTCGATTCATGAAGTGGGTCAATTTTCCAAGAAATTCTACCAAAATAAAAGTTTGCTGTAATCCTGTATCATGAAACCCATGTAGTGCTGTCACTCACTAGTGCAAATTAACATCAAATATTGCCCACGTTGGCCGACCGAGTACCGACATATGTCGACTTCATAAACTCATCTCAAAATGAAACTATTTAATTAAAATGTAAAATAATATATTGTTTCTCACCCGAATAAATCATTTTAGGGTCATATTTGTCCTTTTATTTCGGTTGTTTATGCATTGTCAAATGTAGGAACACTTTGAAAACTGTCTGAAATTATCTAATTCAGACTTTATAAAGTGCTGCATAATGGCTATATAATATCATGTACATCTCAAATAAACAAAACTACGGTGTTTTTAAAGATTATTTGAAATCTTTACGTCAAATAATTGACTTATCAAGTGTGAAAAAAAATAAAGATGCAATTCCGAAACTACATTCAAGCAATGCTTTCCTGATAGGTCATGTGACTAGATTTGTACGGACTGTGTAAAGGCCAAAAATATATTTTAAAATGCTGAATAATCCTTCAGTTTTAAAAGATATTCTATCCTTATTATATAAATATGCCAATATCTTTGCAATCGGATTTGAAAAAATGCATCCGATTATCGCTCATAATAGACCTAGCAAACGATAGTATCAGAAGTAGCGAGTGTCGCGAGAGCACTAATAAATGTGTTATTCAGCTACTTTTGGGTCAGCCATAACATAGTAAAATTTCAGAACCATAGCTTATTGCATAGCTGAGTAATAGCTACTTTGAGGTTGTCACTGTTTAGTAAATTGCTTGTATCTTCAAAACTATTGCATTTAGAGTATTTTGTTAAAATATGTTTTTCATGTACTTTTGGGTCAGCTATAACATAGTGAATTGGCAGACCTGTATGTCATGGCATAGCTGAGCAATAGCTACTTTGAGGTTTTCCCTGTTGAGTAAATCGGTTGTAACTTGAAAAATATTGCGTTTAAAATATTTTCTATAAATATGTTGCTCACCTACTTTTGGGTCAGCTATAACATAGTAAAGTTGCAGACCTGTAGCTCATTACATAGCTGAGCAATAGCTACTTTGAGGTTTTCTCTGTTGAGTAAATCAGTTGTAACTTGAAAACTATGGCATTTAAAGAATTTTGTTTAAATATGTTATTCATCTACTTGTGAATTAGCTATAACATTGTAAAATTGGAGATGTGTAGCTCATGGCATAGCTGTGTAATAGCTATTCTGAGGTTCTCACTGTTGAGTAAGTCCGTTGTAACTTGAAAAATATTGCATTTAAACTATTTTCTATAAATATGTTGTTCACCTACTTTTGGGTCAGCTATAACATAGTGAATTTGCAGACCTGTATGTCATGGCCTAGCTGAGCAATAACTACTTTCAGGTTCTCACTGTTGAGTAAATCAGTTGTAACTTGAAAACTATTGCATTTAGAGTATTTTGTTTGAATATGTTGTTCACCTACTTTTGTGTCAGCTATAACATAGTAAAGTTGCAGACCTGTAGCTCATTACATAGCTGAGCAATAGCTACTTTGAGGTTTTCTCTGTTGAGTAGATTAGTTGTTACTTGAAAACTATTGCATTTAGAGAATTTTGTTTAAATATGCTATTCATCTACTTTTGAATTAGCTATAACATTGTAAAATTGGAGATGTGTAGCTCATGGCATAGCTGTGTAATAGCTATTCTCAGGTTCTCACTGTTAAATAAATCAATTGTAAATGGAAAAATATTGCATTTAGAGTTGTTTTCAATATGTTGTTCACCTACTTTTGAGTTAGCTATATCATAGTGAAATTGTAGACTTGTATGTCATGGCATAGCTGAGCATTAGTTACTTTTAGAGTTTCACTGTTGAGTTAATGAGTTGTAAATTGAAAACTATTGCATTTAGAGAATTTTGTTTAAATATGTTATTCATCTACTTTGGGGTCAGCTATAAAATAGTAAAATTGCAGACCTGTGGCTCCTTGCATATCTCAGTAATAGCTACTACCAGGTTCTCACTGTTGAGTAAATCAGTTGTAACTCAAAAACTATGGCATTTGCAGTATTTTCTTCAAATATGTTTTTAACCTACTTTTTACACCTAAATAGTTACCTAAGTTACTTTCCTTCTGAATACCATTTGCAGAGCACAACTTTTGTTTCCTTTTCTTCTGTCACTTCTACTATGAAACTCAAAACACACAGTCA
This sequence comes from Sabellastarte sp. h YS-2021, assembly GCA_964017235.1. NCBI lineage: Eukaryota > Metazoa > Annelida > Polychaeta > Sabellida > Sabellidae > Sabellastarte > Sabellastarte sp. h YS-2021. The sequence goes on from OZ024938.1 coordinate 62,965,746, forward strand.
GCTGACACAGAGCCCGTTCACGGGCACTGATTGCTTTTTTTTTTTTTGAAGATTTTTCCAAAACTTGAAAATGTTCTTTTACGGTAGACTTATGTAAAATGGCTTACATATCATAATCTCTGTGTCCTTACATCAAAGTGAATTGGTTTTAACTGCTTAAATCAAATTTAGCCATTTATCTAGTTTAATTCAATGGGGAAATCTTCTGTGCAAATCTCCAGTTTAATATGAGGCCATGCCACGGCTCTACATGCAAGTAAAGTAGAGCCGAAGTAACTATGTCTATGATCAGTGTTTGAAATGGCTGGTGGCCCAAGGCCACCAACTATTGCAGTTGGCCTACATCTTTGATGATTTCTTGGCCTGGTTGGCAAATAAAATAACATAATTTACAAAACATAGAATTCTTTAATTTTAAAGAAAATAAAGAAAGACTCTCCTTTTCTGTCCAGATTTCATCTCACTTTGGTAGCATTTATTATCGCTCATTGCGACAACCACTCGAAACGTTTCCACTGTAAATAATATTAGCCACCTAGTTTGAAATGAACTTCCATTCGAGACTCACAATTTCTACTTTTTTTTAGGGTTGTTCTGATAGTTTTTGGTGTGTTTTCGGCTTTTGGACTCATTTTTCTGTGCCCTTAGTACAATTTAAGAACATGTCTGATAAATTTTGATCAAAAAGGAAAAGTTTTTTGCAAGTTTTGCAGAGGCCTTTATGGTCCAACAAGAGAACTGGCAACCAGGAACTTGGGCAGAGTTGGGTAATGAAACATTTTGAATTCATTTCATCTTCAAAGTACTTTTTCAAAGTATGGGGTGTACTTACATTTATGTTTTTACTTTTTGTGTTATCTTCAGTAATTTCAGTTCTATCATTGTATCCCCGACGCGAAGCGGGGATACTATGGATTCATCATCGTTGTCGTCCGCGCCCTCGTCCGCGTCCGCAGAGATTTCTTGTTAGCGACCTACAGTCCACATTTCTTTCCGGATTTCTTTTATATTTGGCAGGTGACTTGATATGGTAGAGGACTCGCCACCCTATCTTTTTGGTAGGCTTTATGTCTAAATTAGGCCTGTGGTAGACAAAAATGTCTAAAATGTGGAATATTGCTTGTTAGCGACCTACAGTCCACATTTCTTTCCAGATTTCTTTCATATTTGGCAGGTGGCTTGGTATGCTAGAGGACTCGCCACCCTATCTTTTTGGTAGGCTTTATGTCTAAATTAGGCCTGTGGTAGATAAAAATGTCTAAAATGCATTAAAAGTCATGAAATCATGCACTAAATCACTTATAACTTGAAAAGTGTTGCATTTAGAGCATTTTGTTAAAATATGTTATTCAGATACTTTTTTCATAGCTACAACGTGGTGAGTAACTTGGGTGTCTGTCTCAATAGCTAAGTGAGTAATAGCTACTTTTGGGCTTTTCAGTAACTTCCATCATGAGTAAAATCAATTGTAACTTGAAAACTATTGCATTTACAGAATTTTGTATAAATATGTTATTCAGCTACTTTTATGTCAGCTATAACATAGTAAAATTTCAGACCTGTAGCTCATGGCATAGCGGAGTAATAGCTACTTTTAGGTTATCACTGTTGAGTAAATTACTTATAACTTCAAAAGTATTACATTTAGAGTATTTTGTTTCAATATGTTATTCACCTATTTCGGAGTCAGCTATAATATAGTGAAGTTCCAGACCTGTGGCTCATTGCATAGCTGAGTAATAGCTACTTTGAAGTTCACACTGTTGAGTAAATCAGTTGTAATTGGAAAAGTATTGCATTTACAGAAATTTGTGTAAATTTCTTATTCAGCTACTTTTGGGTCAGCTATAACATAGTGAAATTACAGACCTGTAGCTCATGGCACAACTGAGCAATAGCTATTTTCAGGTACTGACTGTTGAGTAAATGACTTGTAACTTGAAAAATAGTGCATTTGGAGTATTTTGTTAAAATATGTTGTTCGCCTACTTTTGGGTCAGCTATAACGTCGTGAAATTACAGACTTATAGCTCATGGCATAGCTGAGCAATAGCTATTTTCAGGTTGTCACTATTGAGTAAATCAGTTGTAACTTGAAAACTATTGCATTTACAGTATTTTGCTTAAATATGTTGTTCACCTAATTTTGGGTCAGCTATAACATAGAAAAAATTCAGACATGTAGCTCATTGCATAGCTGAGTAATAGCTACTTTGACGTTATAACTGTTGAGTAAATCAGTTATAACGTGAAAACTATTACATTTACAGTATTTTGTTTAAATATGTTATTCAAAACAAAAAAAAATATTATAGCTAGCCTTCTCAAGTTTGCAAAGTATATTACAGGGTGCACCACAGTACTCTATTAGTAGGCTTTATGTCTAAATTAGGCCTGTGACTAAATTACTTGCCTACTAAAAATGAGTAATTCTGCATTTTCTCTAAAAGTATTGCAGATAGCAAATTTTTCTTAAATAACTCATTCACCTACTTTTGGGAGAGCTTTCACATGCTGAAGTTCCAGACCTGTAGGTAATTACGCACCTACTCAAAATGAGTAAATGCGAATTATCTCTAAAAGTATTGCAGATAGCCAATTTTTGTCAAATAACTCCTTCACCTACTTTTGGGAGAGCTTTCACTTGGTGAAGTTTCAGACCTGTAGGTAATTACTCACCTACTCAAAATGAGTAAATGCGAATTATCTCTAAAAGTATTGCAGATAGCGAATTTTTGTCAAATAACTCCTTCACCTACTTTTGGGAGAGCTTTCACTTGGTGAAGTTTCAGACCTGTAGGTAATTACTCACCTACTCAAAATGAGTAAATGCAAATTATCTCTAAAAGTATTGCAGATAGCCAATTTTTGTCAAATAACTCCTTCACCTTTTTTTTTTTTTTTTTAATATTTTATTGCCTCGTTGTTATACAGTACAGCAAAATAATAATACGTAAAAAAACAATAAAATAACAGTAGCAAAATAAAGTAGCAAAATTATACTTTTTGTTGCTATAGCAAGATTGATTTTATATATATACATACCATATGAATTTTGATGATTTAAATCTGCATTATTTATACACAACATTTAGTGTAGAAGTTAACAATCATTGAGTAATGTTTTGACGTTCTGCAAACACTATTGACATTTACTCTTAGTCTACAAACATAAGTATATGTTAATACAATAACATGGTACTGTTTCATAATCTTTGATCTGCATATCTTTGAGTCTTTATTATATCCCCAGACGAAAGTCGGGGATATATTGGATTCAGGTCCGTCGCGCCGCCGCCGCCGTAGAAATTTCCTTGTGGACGCGATAACTCAAAAACAAATTAATATTTTTTTTTCAAACTTGGTACACATGTTAAGGGTGCCCAAAGGAAGATCCCTATTTTAAGGTGACCTTAAACTCCCAGTAAAAAAGAACTTATGGCCACCTTAAGGTCAGAAATTGCACTTTTGGCCACTTAGAGCCCTGTAGGTCACAAACTATGATGCTCAGCTGGCTGAAATTTTACCTGACAACACATTAATATGTTCTTAGTACATGTGCCGAAAATCACGACTTTAAGTTGAGGAGAAAATTGTGTTTGAGGCTCATAAATACCCCCACTTAGGGATTTTTTGCTATACTTTTCACATATTTTGCCCTATAATTTGGAAGTGGTAATTCTGATGAGTCTCAAACTGCTCTAGGTATAACTTTGATATGTAATCCTTGTCTGTAGAAAATTTTAGGGCTGTAGGTTTACCCAAAGGGGTCGACTTAAGGTCTCAAAAGTGCCCACAGAGACCCAATTTATGCACTTTTTGCCACTTTCAAGCACTGTAGCTTTCAAACTATGTCTCTCATCTAAGTTAAATATCATCTGGGAATATATCTATGTGTTTTCTTATATGTGCCCCAACATTTAGGCCTTTAATAGACAGTTAACCTGTGTATCAGGACCATAAACACCCACCCGAGTGACCCTTATAAGACATTTTTCACATCTTTTTCCCTGTAACTTGGAAATGGTAAGTCTGAGAAGTTTCAAACTGTATTAGATATATATTCTGTGTGTAATCTTAGTATGTAACAGATTTTAAGTCTGAAGCTTTAATTTTGAAGGTCAAATTGAGGTCTCTAAAAGGCTCCCAAAGACCCAATATTTGGACTTTTTGCTACTTTTAAGCCCTGTGACTGTTAAACTATGTGACTGATAGAGCTCAAATCCTATCTGGGAAGATATTAGTATGTTATTTTTATATGTGCCAAAAATTAAGGCTTTAAGAAGACATTTAACCTGTGTATGAGGACCATAAATCCCCACCCGAGTGACCATTTTTAGACATTTTTCACATATTTTTCCCTGTAACTTGGAAATGGTAAGTCTAAGAAGTTTCAAACTGTATTAGATGCATATTCTATGTGTAATCTTAGTATGTGACAAATTTTAAGTCTGAAGCTTTAATTTGAAGGCCACATTTAGGTCTCTAGAAGGCCCCATAAAGACCCAGTAGTTGGACTTTTTGCCAATTTTAAGGCCTGTGACTGTTAAACTATGTGACTGATAGAGCTGAAATCTCATCTGGGAATACATTATTATGTTCTTTTTACATGTGCCAAAAATCAAGGCTTCAAGTAGACATTTAACCTGTGTATGAGGACCTTAAACACCCACCTGAGTGACCCTTTTAAGACATTTTTCACATATTTTGCTCTGTAACTTGGAAATGGTAAGTCTGAGAAGTTTCAAACTTTATTAGATACATATTCTATGTGTAATCTTAGTATGTACCAAATTTTAAGTCTGAAGCTTTAATTTGAAAGCCACATCGAGATCTCTAAAAGGCCCACAGAGACCCAATATTTGGACTTTTTACCACCTTTAAGCCTTGTGACTGTTAAACTATGTGATTGATGGAGCTGAAATCCCATCTGGGAATACATTATTATGTCCTTTTTACATGTGCCGAAAATCAAGGTTTTTAGTAGACATTTAACCTGTGTATGAGGGCCATAGACACTCGCCCAAGTGCCTTTTTGGACATTTTTTACGTATTTTGCCCTGTTATTTGGAAATGCTTAGTGTGACAAGTCTTAAACTGTATTATATATAATTTTTGTTTGTTATGTATGTCCCCCAAAAAGTTTCAGATCTGTAGTTTAATTGCTAAGGTCTCTTTAACAATTGTAAAATGCCCACAGAAACCCAATTTATGGACATTACGCCACTTTAAAGCCCAGTAACTGTCAAACTATGTGGGTTATAGAGCTGAAATCTTTGAATTTTTCAAAGGAAATGCCTGTCTATTTAAATTTTGATTATTAATAATGTTATGGCTATCTTAGTCTTTTAAGAACTTATTTTTGTGTGTTATACCTCTGCTTGCTGAGTTTTTAACTTTTTAAAATGAAACTGGTTAAACATATTCAAGTAGACAAAATGGACACTTTAAGTGAGCTTTAAGTCCCAATATTAATGAAATCATATCCTTATGTAGTAAAACTAGGGGATTTTTAACCCTCAACTAGCCCAGTTTTATTCAACTTGCCTCAGTTAATTTTGACACAGCTCCTACAGTTATGAACTCATTTCAGTTGATAATCACATACTTAAAATTCTCAATTCTTTTTGTATTTGAGTACCCCTTTTATATAGATTGTTTGTTTACCATTTATCCCCACCTCTGGGACCTCCAGCTATATTGAGTGACACTAAATAAACAAAGGTATTTAATGATATCAGATGAGAAACAAAGAACTCAATGGGGTTGCAGATCTTGTGTAATAGTGAGAGAGGTGTGGAGAAGGGGAGAGGGGTGGGGGTGGGAGGTAGTGGGCTTCATTACATATAACACAAAGGGGAGTCAGAACTGAGATTGTGTCACATATTTAGGTTGCATATATATGGACCACAGATATAGGTATAGAGGAAATGAATAACTGAAAACAATTTGCAAATTGTAAAAATAATATAATAAAATAATAATACAAATAATTTGTTTTTAAATAATATTTTATTTGTGAACAAATATAGAAACAGGTATGCGCTTTTGGGATTATGAATTTTAGAATGGACATTGAATCATCAATCATTTAAATACTTTGAAGGAAGATTGAAAAGTATGATGAGTTGAGTTAAAATAATATTTTATTTGTCAACAAATATAGAAACAGATATGCTCTTTTGGGATTATTATTTTAGAATGGACATTCAATCATCAATCATTTAAATACTTTGAAAATAGGTTTAGAGTTATCATTGCAGGAAGATTGAAAATATAATTTGAGTTATGTATTCGGCGTCTGGGGGATACACCATCTTCCTTGGGAAGATATAAACAGAGTAGATTGATGTGCTGAAGTTCATATAATAATGGGTAATTATGTTTTAAAAAATTCCCGATCAAAACCTGTGGCGTGAGGGATGACCTGTCTGGGGATATGTTGGCGCCGAGTTGGCCCAATCTAGTTAATCAAAATATTTGTACAAATTGCCAAAAAATTTGTCAAATGCTTCTAGTTTTTCATGTAAAATATAACTCGTTCTCAAAATTTCTAGTTTTTCTTTTACTAAACATATAAAGTTGGGAAATTCTATTCGCTGATTATTAGATCGTTGTTTATTAATGTACCATTTTCCTAACAATATAATGTAATTAAACACAAACTGTACATACTCATCAGTGAAGGAGGTTCTGAAGAATCCAAAGATTATTTCACATATTGTGAAGTTGAACTTTATATTAGTTATGTTATATAGCCATACGGTAACTTCCTTCCAAAAGTTATTTGAGTCACTACAGTAGTAAAAGTGGTGCTCTATAGTGTCAGTTTGAATGCAGTAATTACAAGTTTTTGAAGAGATTATCTTCCATTTGTAGAGATTATATCGACAATTAATGGTTCTATTTAAAACTTTGTATTGGAATGACTGTAAGTAGGGTTCTTTCGTTATTTTATATATTAATATAAACACAGACTTCCACTCAATATGTTCCAAAAAAGGGAATAAATCCAACCAAGTTTCTATAGCTGTGGGTTCTTTTACCATATCTCTTATTAGTTCGGAATATACTTTCCTACTTGTAATTCTGGTAATTTCTGTTACTCTATTGTTAAGAATTAAACTGAATTTGGGGATTGCTGTATACTTACATGTTACATTGTTTATTTTTAATTTCCAATATTTTGGAATAGCATCCAATAGGGAGTATATATTAATAATGTTTGTGTTCCATTCTGGCCTTGCTCTTAAGTTTTCGGCTGTTGCCAATTTTTTCTCACTATCTAAGAGATCAACTATTTTTAGATTGATTAAGTCGATATCTAATCCTAATTCTTTTGGGTGGATATGTGATTTGTTTATAGTGATCTCATTGTTAAAGAATAAATACTCATTCAAAATGTTCTGCAAATTTTCAGGAGGTTTATTTTTTATTTTAAACCATGCCTGTAGGGTTTGCTGATGGAACTTTGAAATTAAACTTTTACTGATGTCATTATATGCTGGTTTGTGGTCTAACATAAACTTTTTAAGGCCACATACATTTAAAAATAGATTTAAGCATTTACCATCTTCTACAAGTAAATTCTTTATGAAGGATATTTTTTGAGCTTCTTGAAAAGCAAACACCTCCGGCATTTTTAAGCCACCGCTGTCTATAGGTGCTATTACAGTTTCTCTCTTAACTCTTGGAGGCTTGTGGTTCCATAAAAAGTTAAAAATTATTTTGTCTAACTGTTCTAAAATGTATTTTGGTGTAAAAGTAGTGCCGAAAAGATGTACAACTTGAGATAGTATTAAAGTTTTGATTATCATGATGCGTCCTTTCCAAGATAAGCTTGGACTCCTTCACCTACTTTTGGGAGAGCTTTCACTTGGTGAAGTTTCAGACCCGTAGGTAATTACTCACCTACTGAAAATGAGTTAATGCAAATTATCTCTAAAAGTATTCCAGATAGCCAATTTTTGTCAAATAACTCCTTCACCTACTTTTGGGAGACCTTTCACTTGGTGAAGTTTCAGACCTGTAGCTAATTATTCACCTACCCAAAATGAGTAAATGCTAATTATCTATAAAAGTATTGCAGATATCCAATTTTTTATCAAATAACTCATTCATCTACTTTTGGGAGAGCTTTCACATGGTGAAGTTCCAGACCCGTAGGTAATTACTCACCTACTGAAAATGAGTAAATTTGAATTATCTCTAAAAGTATTGTAGATAGCCAATTTTTCTCAAATAACTCATTCGCCTACTTTTGAGAGAGCTTTCACTTGTTATTTATGAGATACATGAGATATAGTGCTATGATACAAACGTCAAAGTAAAGTTATCAGAAATGCATGCAATTTTAACAAGCTGTAAATGTATACTAACATTTAAACTACAAGGTAGGGGCATCAGCGGCGCTGGGATAAGTTGGTAACACACTTGCCTCCCACCATTGAGGTCTGTGGTTCAAAGCCCAAACCCTATGTGGAAAAGTTGGTAGTTGCTTACCAATGGTCCCCATTTTACAGAACCAACTGTATGTACTGGAAGTTAACACACACACACACATACCCCCCCCCCCAAAAAACAAAACAAAAAAAAAAACAAAAACCAAAAACCGAACTATAATGTAAAACTCAAGTGAAACGCCATACTGAATGATAGGCTGATTATACTAAGCTTGTTTTAAAATATTTTTTTTTTACATTTTTTTTCATTTTCATTATGTTGGACAGTGGGGTATTAGGCTTATCCTTAAATAAAACTTTTTGATTTTCATTTTGCAATTTCTTTATTTTTAAGTTTGAAAACTGAGCCAGTAACAATTCCATCAGGCCATTAACTTTTTGCTGTGGCTTGTACTAAAATATCTGTGCCTCAAATATGTAAGGTGACATATGTTATGTGTTTGTGTGTGATACTATCTGTGTATGGAGTAAGAAATAAAACGTTTGTTACAGTAATGTGCCCTTAATTCTTCCAAAATGTTGTGATTTTTTTTTTTTTAAATTTTAGGCCTGATGGCATCTCATTTGATGCACAATCTATAAACGTTTTGCTTCTATTTCTATATTTTCTCAAGGAGTGTGTGGTACTTCATACCCATTGGCATGTTTCACATTGTGACAAATTTGAGCATTTCTTACTGTACAGTTGGTCATGTGGCTCACTTGTGTATTAATTACACAGCCACACACAGACATAAGTCCTTAGTTTTTGCACAGTTTCTTATTGCTCTTTTTACCACATTAATATAGTCTATTAAAAGGATGTTTTTTGTGACTTATGAATTTGGATACCTAGGTTTACACCAATTATATGTTATTAGCTACAAGTTTCAAGTGGTTCATTATCAGCAATAGTCCTTAGGATTACACCATATTCATAAGTCCTATGTGATTTGCATTATAGCCATTCAGGTTAATTGATAACATAAATATTTAATATCCTAACTTTAAAGATACGTGGGTAAAGCATTAAATTCTGTACAAGTTGATATTAAGAAAATTTATATGCTGTAAATTAACACCCAATTTAAAATTAATTCTCGGTTAAAACATAATATTTTAAACTGAAAGTGAAGCAACTGCATTGAACATTTCTACATAAGCTGCAGTGTCATTAATTTAAATTTTCCCACTATTCAATTGAAATTACAAAAAAAAGTGGTAAATGAATTTTACCACAGATACACCCTTAGTTGTGTTGTTTGTTTTAAAAAGAGGATTGTAGTTGCACTATTCCCATTTTCCCCCATTTAATTGTTGCCATTTTGCTCTTCATTGAAATATCAGTATATAACGAATAATACATATTATTCATATTATATACATATATCTATAGTATAATCTGACTCTTACATTGCTTAATCTCTGCCTTATCTAACAGGAGACTCAAAGACACAATTTTTTTTTTATGAAATCATGTGTTTTTATAATTTTGTGCCATATCATGCATTAAAATATAACAAGAAGAGGGAGTGCTATGTGAATTGAAAAAGTGTCTATTAGAAATATTTGCAGTATTGTCCCCTATTACCCATTTAAGCTGTGGTTTCTTGTTTTCTGCTAACACAAAGAGTGTTGTAATGGAACTGTTTCATTTGTTGAAAACACATTTATTATTATTTCGATAAAATTTTGTGGTATAATGGAAGTAGAAAATGCTTTTTTGTTGACTTTTTTCAGACTATAAGAATAGTATATAGCAAGATGGTATATTAGTTTAATTTCAACAAAAGACTTTAGGAAAATAAGAGTGCCACACTACAGAATTTATTGCTGTCCTTTTAACATGAACAACAGGGTAGTCTGTGTAAGGAACTCATAAATCTACCACCATGGTACAGGGGTTTACCATTAATTTTATGATGAAATCTTTATGATCTCAGAATATATCTATGCACATTACAGGAAGTGATAACTTCAGAAAATAATAGGATTTCTATACTGTTATTTCTGTCATAAGGTTAGTTATGATGTTTAAGTATCTCTGGAAATTCAGTACATGTATATTTTATACTTTTGTTGGTGATATATTGTTAATTGTGGGTTGTGATACTTGGGTTTATTATGAGTTATGGTTTAAATGATTGCAATAAAAATAATAATGGTTGCACAAAAATCCCCAAAGAAATCTTTCAGGGATTGATGTAATTATTTAAGTGTAAAGTACATGTTCTAAATTTCAGTAATATTTTGGAAAAAAAATGGATTTAAAAGACCTTTCAGGAATTATATTGAACTTGACTCTTTGATTATAATAATATCATTCAATGTACCATAATCAAGATTCTGTACTAGTTACAACCAGTGTGTGTGTGTGTGGAGTTAATTTTTAAAGCATCCCTGAAAGGGCGCTTATTTGTTTTTTTGCTTCAGTTTCCTCGCCGCCGCCACATTGTGGTCTCCCTTGAATATCTCCCTTATTATTGGAAGCTTTCTAACCATATTTGGCAGTTATATACCTTTGGTGTGGGAAAAATTTTCCACATGATTAAATTTGACCTTTATCAAGGTCATTTAATCAAAATATAGTTTTTTGCGAACACCCGCCTGTCATTGCCGCTCAGCAGAATCTACTGACCACAGCAGCTTGTCATTCCATACACATGTTTATGCTCAAAAAACGCAAGCTGATTAGATTTTGGGAGCGATCCGATGAAAATTGACCGATTTATGATTGATTTTCTCACAGGTACCAACCAGAAAGCTTAAAATTCATGTGAACCCCCCTATTGTGTTCTTAAATATTGCATTTAGAGCCATAAAATGTATTGTAAGGTAGTAGGAAACCATATGTGGAGAGCCTAGAAAGCAAGTCAATCACCCCGCCCGACCCCCAGTAGGGGTCATCCTGGGGTCATAAAGTAGCGGATTTTGACATTTTGCCTTATATCTCCTTTATTATTGCTTTTAGAGCTTTAGAATGTATTAAGAGGTATTGGGAAACAGTATGTTCAGAATTTATATAGCCGGTCAGATTTAACCCCTAACCCCTCCTTATGGGTCAAACTGGGGTCATAGGATAGCCAATTTTGTGTTTTTCCTTATGTCTCTTTTATTAATGCTTTTACAGCTTTACAATGTATTAAGAGGTGTTGGAAAACCATATGTGGAGAGTCTATATAGCTGGTCAGATGATTTAGCCCCTGTCCCCCTTTATGGGTCAAACTGGGGTCATGAAATAGCAGATTTGGTCCTTTTTCCTTATACCTCCTTTATTATTGCTTTTACAGCTTTCAATGTATTGAGAGGGATATAGGAATGCATATACAGATAGTCTACATAGCCAGTCAGATTTACACCGTCCACCCCCACCTTATGGGTCAAACTGGGCTCATAAAATAGCAGATTTTTTTTTGTATTGCCCTGAACCAGATATTATTAAAACATGAAGTGCAATGAGCAAGAAATGAGCCCAGACAAGTTAAATATTTCAAGTTCATATGGATTTTGTGAGGTCAGCAGGAAACAGTGTAATCTAGATACAAGCCACAGCTAGGACCAGACAGTTTGTGGATTATTGAAGTTCTGTATAGAGTCTAACGTATATGACTGTATATTTGAGAAATCCATGTATTGATCTCTTATTATTACTGTTGGTTTATAATCACTTGATCCTGTAGATTCCTTTTGTAACAAAGAGAAAGTGAAACATGACCATGATTATTATATTGACCATACAGTTAGAACTTTCCGGAAAAAATATTGAGTTGAAGAAGTAGTTTTAGTTTCTTTGTAAAAGAATGATAGTTTATACAAAATTTTGGAGTGTTATTGCTTTAAAATAGCTGCTGACATCAGTATATAAACAAGTGTTTCTATATTAGTTTGGTTGAGTTATAGTTGATGTGACTGTGTCTAATTGATGGACCATAGATGACTAAGAAATCTTGAAATTTTAATCACTTTCAATTCGGAAGTTTTGTTATTTAAATTTTTGAATGCTTTATGTACTGTTTAAACAGGTAGTAAGAAATGGTAAATTCCAATTAGTAGAGTCAAAAATCTAAAATTCGCCACCTCTAAAACCTTAGTTAATTTTATGAAGAAAATGATGTTTTTGTCTTAAAATTGGTATTTTTCAGTTCAAAAAGTCTTAATTCACCATACAGTCAACAAATCTCACCACAATTCATTTATTTTATTAGTATTTTCACATGTGGCGAATTTCAGATATGTGGCGAATTTTAGATTTCTTACTCTTACTATATGAAAGTTGCCATTACAGGAAGTTCCCCATGAACCAGCTTATTTATGGGGTTTTCTTTCTAAATTGGTGATTTCTTTGAAACTTTTAGATACCTGTAATAAACCTTACCTGTACCACACCTTCTGTGAATTATTTTTTGTTTTATTTTCAAGGGTTATTACATGACACAGGACTTTTATAGACTGAGGGAAATTTTTATACAATTACCGAGTTCTCAATTTTGTTTTCTGATAATATCCATTCACAGTTTTCCATTATTGATGTTTCAGGTGATAATTTGTGGATTGTGATTCCTCTCCATATTTGCATCAGGAACCAAATTAAAATCCAAGCAGATTTTCAATTTCAATAATTTACATGGGGAAAATGAAAATTTTGATGACACATGGGTGAAATCCAATAATTATAGTTGTAACTGATTTATTTCTGCTGAAAGATTTTTAGTGCAAAAGTATCAATTCACAGGTTATATAGGGTATAGTTACAGCAGTTATAAACAGTGGTTGACCTAAAGTTACAATGGTTGGATCACTGCAGAGCATGGAGTGGTACATCATACACCACAAATTAATGTTGGTATTCATTTGAACTTTCAATTTCAATATTAAATTTCGGTTTGGCTTTCCATATACAGGTAAATCAGTGTTAAAATATAGGTTTTTATGTCATCTTACTAAAATTTGTCACTTTACATGTAAAGTCATAATTTGTGAAACAAACCATATTTAAAAATCATCTAAAATTACAGTGTACAACTGTATTATATATTGAAACTAAGTGAATTCTTGCCATCTTGTCTGTCAGAAATTACAAGTAATTGGTTTTGTGTTGACAATTCCAGATATTGGATGCACAGCATTTATCTTTGATATATACTCCAGATTTTTATAGCCTTGTTCCTATTATAGGTAAAAGATTAGAAAGTGTTTTATCTTTACATATTAACAACTGACTCCATTATGGTTGTTTCAGATAAGAAAGATAGCTTGCCTATAATCAAATATCAGTATGCAGAGACTGATATCTATGAAGGTTACTGTGTGTGTTGAAGTACATGCAAAATAACATTGTATGGAGACTGATGGTAGGCCTTGTATTTGTGTAATTATATGTATTATTATATACAGTAATACATGTGAATCTGGAAGTATGAAAACAGCCAGAGATGAAAGAGTTTACCACTGCTCCTGGCAAATTTAAGATCAATATTACAAGAGTTTAAATAATATACTGTCTGGTATAGTCCTTCCCAAAAACTCCTCAGTGTTTTTATGAGATTTCATTTTTCATGGAAGGCTAGATATCTGATAGAAACTGAGTGAACGTATTATTTTAACTTTCTTAACTTTTAGCAGGGGTAATTATATTATTGATTCACCAAATTGATAAAGCTCTATGCTTCATTTGAACTTTTGAAGAGATTTTTAAAGGCTCGTGCTTCTACGGATCTGTTTTTTTGTCACTGGACTTTGTGGCGTAGTATGATGAGTACTCATCTCATCACTGGAGTTACGTAGTAATATAGACTATGTTAGTACTTGGATGGGTCATCGTCCGACTTCTAGGCCAGGTATGGGATGTATCTGTCTCGGAATTTGTTTTGGTCAGCAGACTTTCATAAATTCTAGTGAACTACTCGTGTCTCTGATGGCTTTGAAACACTTTTTGGCCTTGTTCGTACAATTTTTAACCAGTTATCTCAGGTTTTTGGAAACCAATACTCCTGACCTTACGAACAGAAGAGATAAGGTATATAATGAATAAGGTTACCCTCTTGACTACATTATCAGGGCAGTCAGGAAGGCATAACTCATGAAGTGAAACTGGGCTATTACACACTTGTATAAACATATTCTATTCTATACTTTTATGGGGTTTAATCTCTGGTAATGCCTTTTTGAAGAGATGCTATTTTAACCTTTTTCTGAAACAGGCAAGAGTTGGGGTAGAACGGACCTCATCAGGTAAATCATTCAAAAACCGTGGGAGTGCACAATCGAGCAGCAAAAGCACAGCTGTGTTATCTGTATTTTATTTGAACGATGTGTTATCATATAACTAGAAGGTATGATGTAAAATTGCAGTTGTATGAAATCTTCAGCCAACGGTAAGGCCAGATTTTGCCTCATATCACACAGGAACACTTGACATTTGGTATGGAAATGAGTGTTAAGACAGTAACTAGTGAGAAATATGCGTATGGGAAAGCCTACTTGATGCATATTGAGTTATATACTCAATTGTTATCAATTGTGATTTTTGTGTCTTTTGTAGACACTATATCTAGAACCTGTTCTCAAATTTCATTGAACTTTGGTTCTTATTGATTAATTGTAAGGGGGTGATTCTCCACATACTGTTTCTTAATCAGTATAAGTCAGAAGCTACACACAATTTATAGGGTCCTTTTAGTGACATCCCGAGTGCCATTAATGCACTGTGAACTGATTGGACCCTGTACAGGGACAGATGCTACAAGTCTATGGAAGTCAATTTGTTGGTACCAGTATAATTTATCAAAAAATAAACAGATCAGGTCTGAATACATTTCAATACTCTGTTGGTGTTAAAGTGTCAAAATCAGAACATAATTTCACAGCATTTGTCAGTTAGAATGTTTTATAATATTGGATATATATATAGTTAAAGTGTAATCATTATGACCAAGAATTCAAGCATGTCTCCATTATCTGGCTTTATATGGTATCGTTGTTACCCAATGAACATGTCAGTGTTGGCTGTAAGTAACCATAAAATGCTGTACAGCCTTGTGGATGAATGGTCACAGTTTCAACAAATACTAGAAAGCATTCATAGACTGTAGATGTCCACCAGAGGGTGTTTCCCAAAAATTTGGGATTTTTTTTTTATTCAGAGACCAAAATATGACCTAGATCTTTTCCAAAATGTAATCAATTGTTCGTTTGGCCAGGCCATACCCAGATAAGTGATTTCAAAAGGATCTGGAAATTATTTTTGGAGTAATCACAAACACAGACTGACAAACAGACAAATTAATTCATCAAAAAACTTAACCACCTCGCCACATTCAATCTAAAATTTAACAAGTATTATGTAAAGCTTAAGAAATAGCCTATTCTCAATTTTTCAAGCTATTTCTTCACTGCTGAAAACTGAATAGAAAAAAAGGCAAAAAGCCAAAGGTTAATCGGCCTTAATTTCTCAATTTCTTGTACACTTTCATATTCAGTATCGCTGTTCTGTTTAAAATAGCAGCATATTTTGCTCCTTAACGAGTAAGTAAAGGCAGCCTCATGAGTATCTAGAACCAGAGAGAGCAATTTTCATGGCCTTTTTACTCAGAAAATTGGGCTTACTGTAAACGTGTAAATATTCTCTTGGCTAAAGTGTCCATCTGGTTTAAATGAACATCCTGGCTTTATACTCCTCATTTAAACTTCGGCTAATCATAACGGTGATCCCCTTCAAATAGACTTCTAATACACAGTAACACAGTTCTACTAGAGCTTGAAAATTATTTAAAAAGTTGTCAGTATTTCAGAAACTTACAGTGTTTGTATACATGTGTAGTCTGCCATTGTACACCATGCTGTTGGGCTTTGTGTACAACATGCTGTAAGCTCAATGCTCACTAATGAGAATTCTGTGTGTAAAGTACAGTGTATGTAGCTTGGCCAAAGGCTTTCTTTTGCCCAAAACTCCAGGAATTTCTTTCATATTGAGTAGGAAATGTGAAATTTCTCATCACTACAATATTCACAACTGAGATAAGACATGTATCTATTTGAGAATTAGGAGTCCTACCCATCATATTTGGGATTTTGGTAACAGTTTTAAGGAGTCCTCTAAGGCCAGTGATCTAAACAGGTCAAAGTTTGGCACTGAATCAAGCTGGCCAAGTGATTTAACAGGCCAAAGTTGGGCACGGAATCAAATGGGCCCAATGAGTCAAAAGGTCAAAGTTTGGCACTGAATCAAACTGGCCTTAATAGGTCAAAGTTTGGCACTCAGGTAATTATATCTCATGTCTGTGGTCATGATTTTGTATCCAGCTGATGGCAGCATGCTCGAGGTGTTCACTGAGGGTAAATCCTAAAGTGACCTTAGGTTTGATAAGTTAGGTTCATTTGAAAAATCTGATGCAGAGCTTCAGTAAATGTTCATTCTTATTGCTTCATTTTAAAGAAGGGAATTATTCATGAATCACCATCTATGAGTATTTGCTTTTTCAGTCTTTCAAAATTATTACCCAATCCGAAGTATCAGAATATTCTAAATTGGCTTCTCTGGACATTTAAATTAGGTTAAGTTGCAGTTAGAGTTGAAGTACTGAGAAATGCACTGGAATACAGACAACTTGTGAAACTTAATTACATCTTATGAAACTTATGAAATTTGCCGTGTCTAGTATCTGAAATTTGCCACTAGGAGGCTTCCTTTATGAGTAAGATTAATAATCTAAACTTTTATCAATTTAGCATCAGGAGAACAGAGGCCCGCATGTGGTCACAATCATCATAGTTAATGTGTTGAAGAATTTCCCCTAGGTCCTGGAAATAGAAGGGGGATTCCTCACTGCTCTAGAAATCTCTATATTTCTTACTGTAACTAATACACCTCAGCAAGGCTTCATCGAACTTGAGTTGTTTCTCTAAGTGTATTGTGAGTTACTACTTTGCACAGAAGCCTCATCCCGGACAATCTCTGTGATGAGCATCTTGATGTGTTTTGTGTACATTTATTTGGTTTTGTTGTTTGGTTTTTCTAAAAATGTAGAAGAGAAAGAAATACATTCCTGTTATAGATTTTTGGATGCTTGTTACCTTTAAAAATTGGATGTTGAACTTTGGAATCATTTCAATTTAATCATGAGTTTTTAGTTGATCAATGGAAATTGATAGTTGAGTGCAATGCATTACATTGTGTTTTAACTCAGGAACCTGGATATCTGATCAATGCAGGACACTTCCTTTTGGTAAGGTTTCAAGTGTTTATATTGTTTTGGTATTATTGTATCCCCAGATGAAAGTCGGTTATACTTAGGATTTGGTACGGTCACACCACCACCGCCGCCACCACAGAGATTTCCTTTTGGACACGATAACTTAAAAATTATATTAGAGAGACCTTTCAAATTTGGAATGTGGGTATATATGGGCTATGCCACAAACGCTGTTGTTTTGTGACCTTGACCTTCAATTTCACTGGTGGCGTCTTAAAGGTCACATTTTGGCTATTTTTTCACATTTTGGCCCAATTGTCATGTACAGAAAGTTAGATCATCCTATGGGAGGTATATAAAATACATGTATATGTCCTCTGTAAGCATTCAGAAATTGACCTGAAGCTCTTCATTGAAGGTCATTAACAGACTGCCACAGTACCTCACCGAGGCCATTTTTGGAAATATTTTCACACTTAATACTGACTATATTGCATGCAAACTATTGAAAATGGCTTTGGGGGTTGAGTACATGATGGAGTACCAGCATCCAGTTTGTTGACCTTGGCTTTTGTTTTCAAGGTCACCTTAGGCCTGCTAAAATGACTCAAAATGGTACCTTTTAGTGCATATATATGTCTATATAAGACTGTGACGCCATATACCTGCTTTAATATTGGCTGTATAACTTATTGGCTCATGTTAATTATCTCTAGATGGCCTGCTGGACAGATTATGTATGGCATAATTACATAGCCAAGTGAGTAATAGCACTAGTAGATACTTTTGAGTAAAGTATTTATAACTCAAAAAAATGACTGCATTTACAACATTTTGGTAAAATGTGTTGTTCAGCTACTTTCTCCATGCCTACAAGGTGGTAACTTTTTCAGAGGTCTGTCTCAATAGCTACATGAGTAATAGCTATAAAGGCTGGGGTTAAAGTCGTCCCCTGCGACGTCTGGGCGCGGCGGCGGCAGGCATAAAGCTTGCGGGTCTTTCACAGCCTGAACTCCTTCATGGATTTTCACCAAATTTTCAGGGGATGTTTATCCCAAGAGTATCTAGAGCTGATAAGGTTTTGGGGGTATCCGGTGACAACTGTTGCCATGGCAACACTTTTAAGATTTTCGGGTCTGAAAGTTGTGGGTGTTCCACAGCCTAAACCCGTGCACAGATTTTTACCAAATTCTCAGGACATGTTTTCCCAAAGTGGATCTATAGCTGATTAGGTTTTGAGGGGTATCCAACGGCAACTGTTGCCATGGCAGCACTTTTAAGATTTTCAGGTCTTAAAGTTTGTGCGTGTTCCACAGCCTAAACCCCTATATGGATTTTCACTGAATTTTCAGGATATGTTTACCCCAAGAGGATTTAGAGCTGATTAGGTTTTGAGGGGGTATCCAGCGACAACTTTTAAAATTTTGGGGTCTTAAAGTTTGTTCTAAAATCTTTAATGATTTCTGTAACCTATCAAATAGTCAAAGTTATCAATGTTTAAGTGAGCATACTGTTTGATTTTATTTCTGACTCTACATTGTTAAGCACTGTTATATTTATCGTATTGGCAGCTGCAGTCAGTGAGTGGGCATATATCACAGAATTTACAGTTATATACTGTATTGTTAATTTATTATAGTAGGAGATGACAAAAAATAACTTGTTTGTTAAATAATTTCATTCAAATTCAAAAGTTCATACACAATACATCTGTACACTCAAACAGTGCAAAAAAGCTGTATTGAGAAACAAACTTTTACGTTTCTCCACTCTGCTAAGATTTTTAAGTGCAGTTAAACTATTCAGGGACAAATCTTCATGTCTCTTAACTCTGTTAACATTTGAAGTATTATAATGGTCTGAACAAACCGCAAGAGACACAGTCCTATTAGTATTCAGGTCAAATCATGTACAGAGCTGATCATACTTTAATTGGCTCACAGTATTGATTGTTTGCCAACAGGTTTCCGCATGTAGAGTGTTGAAATAACCACAAATGTCGTAACACAGAAGTTTCCAGAAACTGTGTCTTGTGTCAGAGTTAGAAATCGGCTATGATCAGTTTCTGTTTTGTGTGTGTATATTATATATTCAATTAAATGCTTTCATGTTTACCTAATTTAGTGGTCTTAATTACAATTAAACGATGTAACAAATATACCTGTATGTTGCAAAATGCTGTTAAAATCAGACATATGTTTTTCACTTTGTTGACAAATGGATATGTTTTTGTTTTTGTAAAGGATTGCCTTGGTAACAGTATTAAGGGCCTGTTCATCAATGACGATGCGATACAAGCTAATCCGATTATAATGTTGGAACTGATGTGATATAACTTGTCAATACAGGCCACAACAATTGTATCAAATACTCAAAACAATTACATTGTGAAGAATTCTCCAACATTTATCAGATTGCTTGATATTGTTAACACATTACATAAACCTTGAGCCAGAGTGGCCCAAACTCCCTTCCTTTTGGTCCGATTTTGAACATTTTTTCCTAATTTTCCTTGCCTGTAATGATGGTTTGTATCTTAGTGTGGTGTGTCAGAGCAATATAGCACACACGCAGCTAAAATTTAAAAATTTACACTTGAGATGGAAAGGTTGCAAATTGATTGACATTTGTCTTCCATGTGTCTTAATTGGTAGCAAGATATCAATAATTTACCATAAATCCTCCTAGTTTTGAAAACAGTTTTAAACATTTAGCATATATGTTAATCAACAGTATACAAAATTGTCTATTTTAAAGCATTTTTTAATATAAAAATTACAAATTCTAAATTGTTGCCATCGTTTGCAAATTGTGTTTGGGTTTTTGGAAACATGGATCAGTTTAAATAACACAAATATATCTCATATTTAGTCATGAGAACGGAAATATAGACCAAGTTCTATATAAAGCATTGAAAATTTCATGTAATGCATGTGAAAAAGAGCCAATCAGAGGGTCAGATACATAATACGATCCACTAATTCAGAGTGACTTACAAAAGAACGTTTTGCTTTAAAAAAAAAAAACCAATCAACTTGACATAATTTGACAGAGCTTTAACATGGTGTTGTCATGAAATCCAACCATAAGGAATGGAAATATAAAATTTAACATGGCATCATTAATTTGTCTCTGTTAATACGATTTCAGTAGATAACTTATTATCTAATCAATTGTTTTAATAGACACATGTGTTTGTATTTGCAGGGAATTGTTTTAAATGAGAGATCTGACAGAAAGAGGTCATTGAAAGCCTAGCAGAATGGAAGACTTTGTGATTTGAATACAAGAAAAAAATATATACTGAACAAATCAAGACTGCTGGGGAGAAAGCTTCTTTTGGTCACATGATTGTCCATACTCTGAGGGAAATGGTACAAAGTCATATCCTATTGGCGCCTGGAAGGATGTAGAGTAAGAAATCTAAAATTTGCCAGGAATCTAAAATTCACCACCTCTAAAACCTTAGTTAATTTTATGAAGAAAATGATGTTTTTGTCCAAAAATTGGTATTTTTCAGTTCAAAAAGTCTTAATTTACTATACAGTCAACAAATCTCACCACAATTCATTTATTTTATTAGTATTTTCACATGTGGCGAATTTCAGATATGTGGCGAATTTTAGATTTCTTACTCTATATCATGCTGGAAATCATATGATGTTGCCAGATTCATATATTTGTGTGGAGTGAAACATTTGAAGGATTCTTGGATAAAATCTTGTGGATAAAAAAACTTATTATAATTATACTTTACTTGTCTGAACTTTTCATCTCGAGTTTGAAATAAACTGGAAAACAATTTAACTAAACATTATTTCTAGTTTTATGTACATAAGGTCTCACAAAGCTGAATCATTAAGTAGTATGTGTAAATCACTGACTTTTTCAGAAATCTAAAGCTAAGTCTCCTCCTTACATTGCTACTTTGACCATTTTGTCATTGTCATCAAAACAATAGCTGGATATATGAGTGTGTCATACATACATTGAAGTCTATTGAAGCCAAATGTAGGTTTATATATTTTATGGCAAAGCTTACATTTTTTTTGTGCCAGCTAGGAATTTAGTATTAAGCTTACTATGATAGACCTCTGTAAGTACATAAGCTGAAAAAAACTGACTGATATATTTGTGTATACATAACACATATGATATACATGCATAAAGGATACATATACTTGTGTATGTGTATTGGGCCTGAAGGAATTTTTACCACCAAAGCAAGTGGCATTATATAATATATGTATGTACTTTTGTGTTTTATGCCAGAAAGTTATTTAAACAGCAAAATAACCAGGAAAAAGGATATATAGGTTAAAAAATCAGTGCCTGTTGAGGGAAACTTATATTGGATATATATATTACATTGTTCTGTGTGTAAATAACTGGAATCCTGGTCTACTACCATCAATTGGGAATTTTCTTCCAGTCAACCCTTGTGTTTATAATTTACCGGAGTATTTTCGTAGGATAAAAAGACAATATGCCGACCACAGATCCAGATTATTACAAAGTACTCGGAGTACCCAGGAACGCCAATGACAGTGAGATCAAGAAGTCGTAAGTGACGGTCACTTTTTATTATTGAAACATGCAGGGGAACCTCGGTTATCCAACCATTTTTGGAGAGAAGATATTTTGATCTGGTGTAGCAGAAAGCCCCTACCCCAACCAGTTCTGTTCATTGATCAAAATAAATGTGTCAGTTACATAGTTTTCTCTTTTTCAGAATCAATAAACTTATAGAAATGACTAAGTGTGACACAAGCAATATACGTTTAAAGTATTGGGCTGATGATTTGGTGAACATGTCAGCAATCTTGGGTCATTGCAGTCATAAATTTCTATCAGTAACAAAACTGAAGTTTTTTTTATAAAGCAATTGTGTAATACTAATTAGGGAGAGTAGATATGAAAATGGTGATCAGATATTCGGATAATAGAAGGTTGGATGACAGAGTTTCTACTGTATTCATGTATTGTGTATAATTGCTCTTATTTAGATTTATATCCTATCACATCACTGACCTCTCACATTTGGTGGAAATTAACATTAATAACCCCAAAAATAATTGATAAGAAGTTGATCTATGGAAATCACAATTTTAACAGTGTTGGATTGGTTTTCAAGTTATAATAAATGTTAAATAGAAGAAAAAACTATTCACAGTGTGTATAATGATTCACAATGATAACACCACCAGTTGAAAGAGATATTACAGTCACATATTTAGAATTACAAATAGTGCAGTAAACTATCAGTTTTGTCTGAATTTCTATTTTCTGACTATTCACTTAAAAAGACAACCAATTTTCCCTAACATGACCCGTTTCCTCCTGATTTATACTCGATTACCAATTTAAAAGCCCTTTGATTTTCCAAACAAAACATTACTCCCCCACAGTGGTCAGAAAATAGAAGCTCTACTGTATTATACAGTGTATAGAAACAGATGTACAATTGTCATTTGCAGAAGCAAGATGAACACTTGTTAAGCTAAGTTTTAGATGAAATGATATTTTCTGTACAGATATCGGAAACTGGCATTGCGATGGCATCCAGACAAAAACCCTGACAACCAAAAGGAGGCTGAAAGACGATTCAAAGAACTTTCCGAGGCTTATGAAGTCTTGTCTGACAGTAAGTACTTGCAGTAAGAACTATAAAAGTTCACCAATAAGAAACCACCCTCTTTTGTTGTCATCAGAGAAATGTAATCACGTCTTCCTCAGGTACAGGCGCTACCCACATAAAACATGTTAGCAAGGTCCATTCATTGCCTTGGAGTTACAGGAAACATACAGGCAGGCAGAGAGACAGAAGAATGCACCCAAAGCATAACCTCATGGTGGAAGTTATAAAAACCTGTTTTCTACTTTAACTTTAACTATAAATGTATTCGATAGAGCTGAAACGATTATTCGTGCTAATCGATTAGTAGGTTATCAAAGCACTAGTCGACGCCATTATTATGAAATCGGTTAATTGTTTTCTTGTGTATATCACCATAGCGGATTATACATGATCGTTGGAACTATGAGTATCTTGAGTTAAGACCGTAAAACGTATCAAATTAAAGCATTTTATATGCATTTTATTTTTAAAATATCAAAATATTACATTATTAGCCAATTTACCGAATAATCTGGTGCATTCTTTGCTTTTCAGCGTCTCGCGATCCGCCATTTTGTTTGTTTATATCTGGCACACACACGTTTTCGGTATTTCTCATGCATGCTAAACGTCAGAAACAATCAGTTAGTCGACGGTTAATGCAAGCGACTACCCGGCTAGCAAATTTTGCTAATCGTTTCAGCTCTAATATTCAAAGTTACTGCAGCTGAAATAAATCATATATGATTATTGTTCAGAAAACAAAATATACAGTATAGCACACTATACTATCACAGTATTTAACTGTTGACATAGCTTGCAAAGTTTTGTCTACTATGTTGGCAAGACTTGATGTGCCAGTTTCAGGTGTAATGGTTTAAACATTGTTTTAAAAAAAGAAAGAAAGAACTTTATACAGACCACACCTAAACCTGTAGGCTACTTTCATATGTTCTATGTTACGTTTACAATCTGTTGCCTGTCAACACATTTTTCTACTACCTCCTAGCTCACGTCTTTCCATGTTAGGGTCACAAGTTATAACTGAATAGACTCGTGTACTTTTAGTTGAATATCATTGTGGTGCAGTCTGCTTCCTGTCTTATAGGGTTCATTGCAATTCGTAGACGTGGTTACCTCGACTCTACTTACTTGCGTGTAGAGCCGTGGCACTACCCCACATAAAACTAGAGAATTGCATAAAACACAAATACCATAAAAATTATACACACAACTGTTCCCACAACTATTTTGTTACATTGACCTCAACAGTCTGTCAACATGCAAACATATTTGACAAAAAAATAAATTATATTTCCTCATTATCAATACTTTTTGGACCATTTCTCCAAAAATTTGAAAATGCTCTTTTGTTATAAAAACTGTATAAAATAGCATATATGTTATACACATATTGTATTTGTTGTGCCCTTGGCTTAATATCAACTGCTTTTAAATATATCAAACCATTTTGAGTCATTTTATAAAGTTTTATTCAACAGAAAATGATTTTTTGCAAATGTCTAGTTTTATGTGGGGTAGTGCCACGGCTCTACACGCAAGTAAGTCTGTGCAATTCGGAGAGGTTTGCAGTTGTGTTTTGCTTTTTTGAAATGTTAGAAAAATCCTACTTTGGGCTGTCATGACGGAAAGGAGAGGAGGTGGGGTGCGTATATGGGGCGGCTCATTCTGCAGTATGTACCACCAAGATGCCAGGTCTGTTTCTAGAGCCATCAGGGCGAGGTCGTGAAGTGCAAATCATTTGTAGCTCATGACCCCTGCATGGAAAGCTGTAATCAGCACAAATGACACTGTCTGTTCTATATAGGAGGCACATAAATACTAGTAATTAACCAGGAAATAAACATTATTTTAAAACTTATCAGTGTACCTGGGTGGCTGTTCATAAAATATATCAAAATCAAATACCGGTATAATCCCTGTAATAAAGGGTTTAAACCCTAAATTTGAGTCTAAGCTCAAACTGAAATTTGAGGTCTTTTACATTCTTAAATGTTTGAGATTATGTTTGATTTGAGTTAATCAGGTAGGTTTTCCCTTGAGAATGCTGAAGTTGAGTTTTGAGTTTGAGAATTTAAACTGAGTTTGAAGTTTCTATGAATATCAGTCCAGCATATATTTCCACCTAAAAGCCAATTTTGCTTGTTAGATTTCTGCAGAAAGCACTTTGATTATATTTCATTAGAAGTTATTTAAAAGGTCACATATGTTACATTTGGTAGAAATGTAAATATTTTGATGGTATTTCTATTTTTAAAATTACAAACAAGTTTTATGAATTCTTCCAACGAAGCTGAAATTTATTAACAGTGCATCTTGATTCATATTAAAATAACTTTACACTTTAATGACTTGGGACACACAGTAAAGCACTTGACATTCTGTAGATAAAATGCTTGTTGTTTTTAACAATTTTTGTTGAAGGCCAGTGTTTACAACAATAGATTGTATCATAGTTTTTGCTTTCAAAATGTTTTCAATTTTATACCATTGAAGTAAGGATTGTAAAATTCACGACTTTGGGTGCAGTTTGCTGCTGAAAAAACACGCTGATTTTACTTTGATTTCATTGTGTGTACTAGACCATTTCCATCTGATTTATCTTTTTTTTTTCCTGAAAATTATAGGCGATTTACGAGATTTATGACAGAGAAGCCAGAGTGGTGCACTAAGTTGACTAGTTTGCCATATATAAACTTAACTCTTACCTCTGTGGGTCTGAGTTTGAGTCCATCTCGTGACAACATATGAGATGTATGGAAGACTTTATCCAGATGTGACCTTGGGTGCTGAACTGGACATAAAATGCTAATTTTGACCTTTTAGTCATCATTGCAAAATATTCCATGAAGTTTGTTGTTGTTGTTGCAAGAGGCCCTCACGGTCGAGCAGTTAATAAGTTTAGTGTTTATACACTTGACTTAGGTCCCTGTGGTCAGGGGTTCAAACCTAGCTCAGGGCAGTGTGTGTGATTCATCAAGGACCTGTTCTGATGCCATATTACCTGTAAAAAGGGATATTAACCCCTCTCGCCCCCACCTCCTCTTTGACGTGGCTTAAGTTCAAATTGAAAGGATAGCTCCATGGAAAATTTTACATGCGGGGGACAATTTTGCATTTCTTACTGTGGGTATACATATCAGCATGTTGTGTCAACAAGGAAATGATACCAGTTTAGTCTCAGAGTCATATGTGTAAATTAAATATATGTCACAGTGGAAACTCCAATCCAGTGCCATTTCTAATTCCCCTAGTGGTAGTTCCAATTGGAACTACCACTAGTGCTACTTCCAATTGGAACTACCACTAGTGCCATTTCTAATCCTTTGCTGATAAACAACAATTAGAAGTAGCACTAGGGGTAGTTCAAATTGGAACTACCACTAGGGGAATTAGAAATGGCACTAGGGGTAGTTCCAATTAGAACTACCACTAGGGGAATTAGAAATGGCCCTGATTCTTGATTTGATTTCTCATGAAGAAGTTCATGATTGATCACAAACTGTTTATTTATATACAGTAAATGACAATGCATACAGTATTTACATACAGTGAATGACAATCCATACAATACACTATATGAGGTTTGTTCACAAGTTTTAATGTTTTATATCACTTGAGGAACCACTGGTTTGGAAGTCTTCAGGCGGTACAACACATTTCTGGCACCACTTTTTGTACTTTAAAGTTTTTGGAAACCCAATACTTAAAGAAGCTACAACTTGGTCATATTTCTCTTGTGATATAGAGAAAGTACTTCAACTCTTGTCCACTAGTCCACCAATATGCTTTTCAAGCTGTCTCACAAACTCAGACTTCTGTTCATCCATACTTTGTGTATATGGAACTTTAGAGATAATAACTATTCACTGTTGTTGCCAAAAGTTAAACTGATCATTGCCCAGATGGGCTGGTCTTATATAGACACAGCAGCACAGTTAATTACAGAAATGTATTCCTTTGATGGCCCCCTTTTGTGTGTTCTAAAAGATAGGTCAAATGATGGCATGGATTACCTGCACAACTATAATCTAGAAGATTAAAGGAAATTGCTGCTCTGGTGAGAGCTGCTCATTTGAGCAGCTACCGCAATTAAAGGGACAAAATGGGGTAATTGTAATTCAGATTAGAAATTAGTGTTGTCATAAAAATGTTGATTTGATGATTTTAGAAATTACACTTTTCAAAGATTTAGTGCCATTTCTAATTCCCCTAGTGGTAGTTCTAATTGGAACTACCACTAGTGCTATTTCTAACTCCCCTAGTGCTGCTTCCAATTGGAAGCACAACTAGTGGTAGTTCCAATTGGAAGCAGCACTAGGGGAATTAGAAATGACACTAGTGGTAGTTCCAATTGGAAGTAGCACTAGTGGTAGTTCTAATTGGAAGTACCACTAGGGGAATTAGAAATGGCACTGGATTGGAGTTTCCACTGTGACATATACTTAAGATTTTTTAACCTTATTTATTTCAGCTAATTTATTTTAATAATAAGAAAATGTAAACATGACTGAATAATAATAAACATTTCTGACGAAAAAAACAGAGGTTTTGAATTCACTATAAACCTTGAAGTGTAGAACAAATTTAATTGAGGGATTTAAGTTACAGTAAGTGTTGATGACACATGAATATAATGGTACAGGTGAATGAGCTAGTTATTATCAAAAAGAGGCTTTTAACAAGTACGTGTATATAAGCTATAGAATAAATACTAAGACCACTGTAATGTATCTTGTCTATATATCACTGATATTTTCTTCACTGTTTGATCCTATTATTAAAATCTTGCTTTAACAAGAAATGGTCACAACTTGTACAAGTCACAATATATTTCATTGAACATTGTACCCTTTTGTACTTTTCTGCAATTCAGTTGTAATTGTATTAACCTGAGTTATCATCTATAAGGTTTGAGATCGACCTTTCACCAAAACTTGTGATATTTATGTAGCTTGTGAAAAACGACTGTCTTTGTTGTGCTGGGATTTTATTGAGTACTAAAAGGGCAAAGTTCTTCATGATATAAGGAGAGGTATTGAAAAGAGAAATTTAAAACTTGTAGAAATTGTTTACAAGTGCTTCTTGTGTAGAGAGTGGGGGGTGGGGGGCTCAAGGGGGTGGGGGGTGATATATATGCTTCAACTTCATACCTGGTTCAAACTAAATCCTTTTATCAGAAATTTTTGTAATGTTTATCTCCTGCTTAATAGGGATTATTTATTTTTAAGTGAGATACTTTGTTTGAATGAACATTTAGGTTGTGCTAAGGTTTAAATAATCAACACCTGTGGCATATATTTGAAAGGTAAGGTAAACCTTATATGCAGCTACTTTTAAGCCTGGAGCAACTTGTGACCGACTTGAGTTAGTACTGATTTGAAGGGGCACCTGAGTTATGCTACAACCGTTTGAGGCACATAAAACCTTTATAGCATTTTATATTTAATACAAAGACTCCTGGATTCAAAATTAGCAGCGGATCAATCCCAAATTAAATCAGTTCTATGTCAAACTAAGATCCACCTACTGTGAAAATTTGATGTAAATCTGTGCAGTAGTTTTTCTAATCTTCTGAATATACAAAGAAACAGAATGAAATGATCACATGTCTCCTTGGCAGAGGTAGTGGTGTGGTAGATTCTGATCTTGACACTTTAAAACTGGCTGGTCTTACACATCCATTTGATTAAGTGGCCAGTTCTATTATGCCGAGTCGGTCGTAAATCCATCTCTGCATTGGTAAAAATAAAGCCATTCATGATCCATCGGTGTATTTTAGGATAGGTTTCCTGTAATTCTCCAAGCGATGTCACCATGGGTTCTAGAAACGTGCCAATTGGCTCCCAAAATAGTTGCAATTGTTTTCCAGTCCATCTATTGGTCTAATGCATCCATGTGACTTTGACTGGTTCCACTTATGTGTACCTTTCATTGATTAGATTATATTGCATTATATCGGGTCAAATCTTTGGTATTCTTTTCTTGAAACTTGTCCAACTCGCATGTACTCAAAGGGGTCCCTCAGTTGGACTTTAATGATCAGGGAGAATATGAAACTGATAGTGTTATGTGTACTAATAGTCTAATACAATGTTAATATTTACAAGAACATTGCTGTCAGAGCTGTAAAACTAACCACACTTGATGCAACAAAGCCACAAGTTATTTGGCAAATTTTCACCATTTTATAGCCATGAATAGATATAAATCTGTCTGAAAAAGTGGATTGTAAATTGTAATAATATCAGAACCTTTGGCTGACAGATGTTTCTGGGTAGATAGTTTCATTGCTTATAAACACCATAACACTTGACAACAATGTTTCAAGCAGTTTGTTGTCAAAGAGGTTAAAAAGGAAGATGAAATACAATTTAAAGAGAATAATTAAATGGATATATCAGAATATATGAGATTAATTTTTGGTCATTTTCAGTTGTCACTTTTGAGCGGTATTTGTACAAATAGTGGTATATGGAGCATTTGTTAAATATGTTCTAAAAGTAGTTGCATGTTAATGTATAGCTGTGAGGAAATCCTCCATCCTGAAAAAGTAAAGATATTCTAATATTTTCTCTCCTCGCTGGGAAATCCCCCCCAGCCTTATACTGTAGAGTAAGAAATCTAAAATTCGCCAGGAATCTAAAATTCGCCACCTCTAAAACAGCATGTGGGTGTTCCACCACACGACTAAGGCTCCCGATTAAGGGTTTTTGAGGGTCGGTTTCAAAAATATGCTTAGTCCCAGGCTTCCTGTAAGGGTCGGTTGTGGTCGGTTGAGGCCGTGTGAAAAATCAAACATGTTTGATATTTCTCCCGACCCCAACCGATTATTTTTTCCCGCCATAAACAAAATGTCCAGTCCCAGGCTTCCTCAGGCCTCCTCAGATCAAATTTACACAGTCCTATGTTGTCCCAGGCCGCCTGCGACCCTTAGTCGCTCTATACCTTAGTCCCAGGCTTCCTGCGACCCTTAGTCCCATTGCAAAGCAAAAATCGGCTATCTCGGTCTGGGGACGCCTCAGGACACCTTGTGGGGTCGGGACTTAATCCTGGGTTAGTCGGGGCTTAGTCCCAGGAGGCCTGAGGCGTCCTGGGACCCAGTCGGTTTGTCTACGACAGGATCGTGGTTCAAACTGACCAGAAAAATGGCTTAGTCTGTTCTTAGTCCCAGACCAGTTAGGGACTGTCTGGGGCCTCCTGGGGCGTCCTGAGGCCGATCTGTAGTTAATCCCAGACCTTCATACCGATTCTGTCTTCCACCCCATTGGTCAATTTTTTTTCCATTTTTTCCAAGACTACCCACGATTAAGGGTCGCCGACAGGATCGGGGCTTAATCCTTTGGTGGAACAAGGGCATTAGTTAATTTTATGAAGACAATGATGTTTTTGTCTAAAAATTAGTATTTTTCAGTTCAAAAAGCCTTAATTTACTGTACATTTAACACATCTCACCATAATTCATTTATTTTATCAGTATTTTCACATGTGGCGAATTTCAGATATGTGGCGAATTTTAGATTTCTTACTCTATACTTATCAAATATATATGTTAATTACCCACAGATATTTATTTTTAAATAACTTTTTCCCAGGTCTTTATTATTTTCAAAACTTTGTAGACATGGTATTAGTTTGAATGAGATGTTTCTGAAAATTGATATACCAGGTATAAGATAAAAGAGAGGAAAAGGTGGATTATTGAGTTCTATATAATCCAGATGATATCCATTAAGAGTCACACAAAGTGGTTGATGCATAATAGGGCTAGAGTGTGTAATTTGGATCATCCAATGGAACTTAGTTCAGCTGTGCCTAGCAGCATTGGTCCACTGAAATTTTGGTGTAGATCACTCTAACATTGAGAACTATACATGTGTGTTGTGCCTATCATTCTTGGAATGACGTGGTACTGGTGTTAATTGTCCATCCTTTTGAATTGAAGCTTTATGTTCATAAATTCTTTCCTAAGTGCTCTGCTTGTCTCTACACCTAGTGCATTTGACACTTAGTGCAAAGGATCAGATAGGTGACATTTGACATGTCTCATCTTAGATCCTTATTATAGGGATGGGTGTGTCAAAACCACTAATGGGTTCAGGGGTGATGGTGGCTCGAAATGTGGCACCACAGAAGTCAGTAAAACCAGTACACTTACCGATTTAAAGTCAAGAATTAGATTTGAACCCACCACCAGCACTACTACCATACAATCCTTTCTGTTCCATACTGGATTTTTATAGCGCTTAATCCCCACATTTAAGGTGCAACAACCATTAGCAGTATTGCAAAATTCATCAGTCCATGGGTGTGTAGCAATGGTTGTTACCGTAGAGATACTGGCGCATACATATGGTGCATACTGACATGGGGAGTGGTTGTTCTCATCGGAGCTAATAATAATATTAGTAAAGAATGAAAAATATGAAAAATAACTGTTAAAAATATGATCAACTGAGATTAAAAACTTTAGCTTTAGTATGTCCCCATTTCCCAATTTTCAGTCTTCAGAACAATTATAGGATAAATTAACAGTTAAATAGTGTGTATTGTAATTATATCCCCAGACGAAAGTCGGGGATATATTGGATTCAGG
The DNA here is from genome assembly GCA_964017235.1 of Sabellastarte sp. h YS-2021. Taxonomy (NCBI): domain Eukaryota; kingdom Metazoa; phylum Annelida; class Polychaeta; order Sabellida; family Sabellidae; genus Sabellastarte; species Sabellastarte sp. h YS-2021. The sequence continues at coordinate 62,997,612 of OZ024938.1, forward strand.
TCCGTCGCGCCGCCGCCGCCGTAGAAATTTCCTTGTGGACGCGATAACTCAAAAACAAATTAATATTTTTTTTTCAAACTTGGTACACATGTTAAGGGTGCCCAAAGGAAGATCCCTATTTTAAGGTGACCTTAAATTCCCAGTAAAAAAGAACTTATGGCCACCTTAAGGTCAGAAATTGCACTTTTGGCCACTTAGAGCCCTGTAGGTCACAAACTATGATGCTCAGCTGGCTGAAATTTTACCTGACAACACATTAATATGTTCTTAGTACATGTGCCGAAAATCATGACTTTAAGTTGAGGAGAAAATTGTGTTTGAGGCCCATAAATACCCCCACTTAGGGATTTTTTGCTATACTTTTCACATATTTTGCCCTATAATTTGGAAGTGATAATTCTGATGAGTCTCAAACTGCGCTAGGTATAACTTTGATATGTAATCCTTGTCTGTAGAAAATTTTAGGGCTGTAGGTTTACCCAAAGGGGTCAACTTAAGGTCTCAAAAGTGCCCACAGAGACCCAATTTATGCACTTTTTGTCACTTTCAAGCACTGTAGCTTTCAAACTATGTCTCTCATCTAAGTTAAATATCATCTGGGAATATATCTATGTGTTTTCTTATATGTGCCCCAACATTTAGGCCTTTAATAGACAGTTAACCTGTGTATCAGGACCATAAACACCCACCCGAGTGACCCTTATAAGACATTTTTCACATCTTTTTCCCTGTAACTTGGAAATGGTAAGTCTGAGAAGTTTCAAACTGTATTAGATATATATTCTGTGTGTAATCTTAGTATGTAACAGATTTTAAGTCTGAAGCTTTAATTTTGAAGGTCAAATTGAGGTCTCTAAAAGGCTCCCAAAGACCCAATATTTGGACTTTTTGCTACTTTTAAGCCCTGTGACTGTCGAACTATGTGACTGATAGAGCTCAAATCCTATCTGAGAAGATATTAGTATGTTATTTTTATATGTGCCAAAAATTAAGGCTTTAAGAAGACATTTAACCTGTGTATGAGGACCATAAATCCCCACCCGAGTGACCATTTTTAGACATTTTTCACATATTTTTCCCTGTAACTTGGAAATGGTAAGTCTAAGAAGTTTCAAACTGTATTAGATGCATATTCTATGTGTAATCTTAGTATGTGACAAATTTTAAGTCTGAAGCTTTAATTTGAAGGCCACATTTAGGTCTCTAGAAGGCCCCATAAAGACCCAGTATTTGGACTTTTTGCCAATTTTAAGGCCTGTGACTGTTAAACTATGTGACTGATAGAGCTGAAATCTCATCTGGGAATACATTATTATGTTCTTTTTACATGTGCCAAAAATCAAGGCTTCAAGTAGACATTTAACCTGTGTATGAGGACCTTAAACACCCACCTGAGTGACCCTTTTAAGACATTTTTCACATATTTTGCTCTGTAACTTGGAAATGGTAAGTCTGAGAAGTTTCAAACTTTATTAGATACATATTCTATGTGTAATCTTAGTATGTAACAAATTTTAAGTCTGAAGCTTTAATTTGAAAGCCACATCGAGATCTCTAAAAGGCCCACAATGACCCAATATTTGGACTTTTTACCACCTTTAAGCCCTGTAACTGTTAAACTATGTGATTGATGGAGCTGAAATCCCATCTGGGAATGCATTATTATGTCCTTTTTACATATGCCGAAAATCAAGGTTTTTAGTAGACATTTAACCTGTGTATGAGGGCCATAGACACTCGCCCAAGTGCCTTTTTTGACATTTTTTTCCGTATTTTGCCCTGTTATTTGGAAATGCTTAGTGTGACAAGTCTTAAACTGTATTATATATAATTTTTATTGCGTTAATACATCCTATCCAATGGACAATAGCTTATCCGGTCGGCGCAGACCGGCCCGCCAAACGTCAGAAAAAGACGTCCTGTGTTTCCACCGGACAGGCCGGTCCAGTGCTGTGCACTCGCCAGGTGGCGTGTAGTACTTCCTTCCTGTCTAGACAGCGTGACGTCATAGCATCTTTTTCGTTTGGCGCATGCTTGTGTGCACGGAATAATTTTATCAGAAGTTTATCTTCAGTTTTCATTGTTATTGGTGAGAATTGTGCTTTATATTTGTGCTTACTTTATCTTGGGAGTATATAGACCTGTTAGAACTCTGTTTTTTTACTGCCATCAGATCGTTATGTCTTCCCCGGGCCAGAAACATGGTAACTGTGGACACATCATGGCTAGTTTTGACAGCCATTGTTTCTGCGCGCGCTGCAGGGAGAAGGGGAAAGGTTCAGACCCTTGCGTTTCTAACAACGATTGCCAGGCTTGTAACTCTTTGACTGAGGAACAACGCGTTCAGTTGTCTACCCCCAGTTATAGATTGAAGAAAGAAAAGCGCGAATTAAAGAAAGCGTCAGATACTCCCACTAAGGACTCAAACAGTTCCACCCTCATTGACCCGTCCTCTGTGACGGTAGTGGGGGCTGTGGACGGCCAAGGGATGGTACAGTCCCCAGGCTCGAGTTCCTCTACCAAGAAGAAGAAATCTTCATCTTCTGACAAGAAACCCACTATCAAACATTCTAAGTCTTCAGAGAAGCCGGCCAAGTCGCCTACCACTCTCAGATCCTCAGCTGACGCAAGGATTGATGAGCTCGACCAGAAATGGTCGGATAGGTTTAACAGACTGGAGGCTCTCTTACTTGCAAAGACTATGGACAAAGAACCCACCTTTTCAACAGTTAAAGTGGCTCCTACTTCTTCCGCTCCTCCTGGCATTGCTAAGTCTTCTGAGCCGTTTATCAGACCTTCAGATGCCATTCCACATTCAGATTTGGCCGGTAACCGTTCCTCTCCACAGAGTCAGGCTACCGACAAGTCGCACTCTTCATCCGCTGATGACAAGCTACCTTCTTCAGATTTGCATGGTGTATCTCAGACTGCTCACAGAGCTCAGTCGACCAGCAAGTCGCTTAGGGAGAAATCGACCACATCAGATCTGACTGGTACCGACCCACCCTCTCATCAGGTTCCCAGCAGGTCGTCTGCCACACCGGCCGGCCTTCACAGCCCACCGGCTATGGACACGGACTCGGACTCAGATTTCTCCGACCAGCCCCCAGTGGACATTTTCGTCGAAGAAGGGGAATTGTCCGACCAGGACCCAGATGCTGCTTCTGCTGACCCCGACCAGGTCCTCTCAGAGGACCAGAATTACAGGGAGACCATGAGAGGCATTAGGTCATACATGGGCTGGTCCCATATCCCTGATTTGGATACAGCGACCACAGCATCTGATGATAACCCGTTCGCTGGGCCTCAGTCTCAACCTACAGGGAAAATCTCAGTCAATATGCCAACCGACGAGTGGTTGTGCAAAAAGATGGGTAGGCTGAACCTAACACTGGTGGAGGGGTATCCCTCACGCAGCTCGGAGGCAGGGGGGCTTCTAAAGGACCAATTTGTCAAGCCGGTCCGTTCACAGGCCAAATGGTACGGTTTTGTATCTGACCAACAGAAGGGAGACGCCACTAGTGAGAAAACTGTTAGTTCCTGGAGTACCGATGCTTCAAAGATTAACAACACATACAGTCGCATTGCTAAAGCGGCAGGTATCTCCTCAACGCCTCCAGCCTCCCGTCAGATTTCTCAAGACAATCTTAGACGTTGGGAGAAATCGGCTAGGGAAGCCTCAACTATCTGTAATCAGGCGGCTGGATTTAACAGATGTTTGTATAGAGTTCAAGAAAATATGAAGGGACAAGTTAAAACACTCAAAACAGAAATGGCCAAAGGAAAGTCTTCCGCTAAGGCAACCGGCTCACTCGACGAGTTGCAATTTTTGATGAACTTTAATGCCAGCATCACGCAGGCCATGGCTAAGACACTAGAACATTTAAGTGATTTTGTTTTCGTGTCAGTGGCAAATACTACCTTGGCTCGCAGAGATTCATATCTTTCACATCTCAAAGCAGGTATTAAACCAGATACCTTGGCCTCTCTCAGGACTGCACCTCTCCACATTCCAATGCTCTTCCCTGATGAAGCCCTCAGGCAAGCCGAACAGGACATAGCCGCTTTTGAAAGCAAGGGCCAACTTCACACTGGAAAGAAAGGTCGGTTCCACCCCTATGATCGCCCCGACAAGCGTGGAGATAACAGGAAGCAGGAACGACCGGCATGGAAGAACATTGGGCAGCGCGGACAGGGCAGGAAACAGAAGGGCAAGGCCGCTTACTATTCCTCGCGACCAGCCAAGGGCCAGCAGTCCTATAAATGACAGTTATTGTGTAAACAGAGTGATATCAGGACTGCTGGCCGGGAGCACTTTGCAGAGACAAACAGACACTTTTGTAGACTTAAATGTTGTACCTTGTGTTCCTACTGCGCCCGGGCATTCGCAAAAGAAAGAAATAAGTCCCGGGGCAGTAGTTTGTCATTCTCAAAGAAATTACAAAATAAAATCTGTGAAGCTTGCTTCTTGTGTCACTCTGTTATCTTGTGTCAAACCTGTAGTAAATGCCAGAGATGTTGCCTCAAATCCTCCTGTAGGCGCCAGACTTCAGAGTTTCTGGCAGATTTGGTCGAAGCTAGGGGCCAGTTACAAGGTCGTCCAGATCTTAAGGTCGGGTTACACCCTCCCCTTTCAGAACAGGCCCCTCCTATCAAGACATCCAACGGTCATAAGCCGTTATGTAAACCACCACAGGAACAGCTACCTGTTGGAGGCTTTACATCAGCTTATTTCCAAAAATGCAGTGGAGCCAGTACGAAATCCAAACTCTCTAGGTTTCTTCAACCGACTTTTCCTGGTGCCCAAACCCAACGACAAATGGAGACCCATTCTGGACTTGAGCAATCTAAATCCCTTTCTAAAAGTGGAGAAGTTCAAGATGGAAACACCGGAAACCATCAGAACTTCTCTTCAAAGGGGAGAATGGGTAACCTCTGTAGATTTCAGGGACGCTTACTTCCACATACCTATACAGGAACAATCAAGGAAATACCTGAGATTTCATGTCCAGGGTCAGACATATCAATTCAAGGCTCTTCCATTTGGTCTGTCCACAGCACCATTGGAGTTCACGGTAATAGCCAAGGAAGTAAAGTTGATGGCCATACACAAGGGTATAAGGATCCACCAGTACCTAGACGACTGGTTGGTGAGGGCTATGTCCTACCAAGTCTGTATCCAGCACACAAGAGTTCTGCTGGAAATGTGCCAGGAGCTAGGCTGGGTAGTCAACAGAGAGAAATCAGAACTGGATCCAAAGCAAGTCTTCGACTTTGTAGGATACCAGTTCGACCTCAGATCCGGTCGGGTCAGACCCACACCGGACCGGTGGCAGAATCTCAAAGCAAAGATTCAGGCTATCTTGGCCCGACCGACCTGTCCGGTCCGGCAGTTTATGTCTTTGATAGGTCTCCTAACAGCCACAGAAAAACAAGTTCACCTCGGCCGACTCCACATGAGACCCATTCAGTGGCACCTCAAAAACAACTGGAGGGTACCGGAATCTTTGGACAAGATCATCCCTATACCCAGGTCCCTGCACCCTCATCTGCAATGGTGGTTAGACGAAAGCAATGTGCTACAAGGCCAACCATTACACCCAGTAGAGCATGCCCTACAGATCTTTACAGACGCATCAAAAGAAGGGTGGGGCGCTCACTTAAACGAGCTCACTGCAAGAGGCCCTTGGTCGGTTCCGGAAAGCAAACTGCACATAAACTATCTAGAGTTGAAAGCAGTCTTTCTAGCTCTCAAAGAGTTCCAAGAACTATGTACAGGCAAGATAGTTCTAGTGGCATCCGACAACACTACAGTAGTGGCTTATATAAACAAAGAAGGAGGTATGAGGTCGGGCCCTCTATGTGCCCTACTGTGGAGGATCCTGACCTGGTGCTCCCAGAAACAAGTGACGTTAAAAGCCCGTCACATCCCGGGCCATCTGAACGTGATAGCAGACAAGCTATCCAGACTAGGTCAGACCATACAGACAGAGTGGTCCCTCCTCCGGGAAGTATTTCTAAGCATATGCAAGAAGTGGCACCAACCTCAAGTAGATCTGTTTGCCACAAGATTCAACCACAAACTTCCTCAGTTTGTCTCTCCAGTCCCGGACCCTCTGGCTGTAGCAGTGGATGCTCTCACTCTGCCATGGGAGGACCTGGACGCATATGCCTTTCCACCGACCTCCATCTTGGGCAAAGTAGTGGAGAAACTACTGGACTCCCGGTACCAGAGAGTTATTCTGATTGCCCCCGGGTGGCCCAACATGCCCTGGTTCTGGGACTTGGTGGCCATGTCCAGTCAAATTCCCCTCAGCCTACCAAACCTGCCCAATCTCTTGACACAGCCGTTCAACCAGATCCCTCACAGGAATCTGACAAACCTGAATCTCCATGCATGGCTCCTAGAGCCACAGCAATCAAAGAACAGGGTTTCTCTAAGGCAGTGGCAGCAAGAATTGAGGCTCCTCAAAGGAAATCAACCAGATCAGTCTATGAGGCAAAGTGGACCATTTTTACAAAGTGGTGCATCACTAATCAGGTGGACTTCGGGTCACCACCTATAAAGTCAGTGGCTGACTTCCTTCTATACCTTTTTGAGGTCAAGAAACTTCAGCCCAGCACCATTGATGGATACAGGTCTGCCATTGCTGATAAACTGGGTAACACCACAGGCAATATCAGCAAAGATGATAATCTCACCCGTCTCTTAGATAGTTTTCACAGAGACAGACCCAGAGGGCGGAGGGGTATACCCTCCTGGAACCTTTCTCTGGTTTTACACCAGTTAACAAAGGCTCCCTTTGAACCTCTTAAGGAAGCTTCAATGAAACATCTGACTTTCAAAACTGTCTTCCTTTTGGCCCTGGGTTCTGGCAAGAGAAGAAGTGAGATACACGCATGGCAGCATAAGAACATCAGACACCAGTCGGACTGGTCTAAGGTGTCCCTGTTTCCGTCCCCCAGCTTTCTTTCCAAGAACCAGCTGGCCAAAGAGGGCCCGGAGAGTGTAGCCCCAGTGGTCATACCAGCCCTGGCTCCCACTCTGGATAGGTCCCTCAAGTCTGACAGAACTCTCTGTCCAGTCAGAGCCTTGCGCTACTATTTGGACAGGACATCAGACCTTAGGCAGGGCAAAGAATTGGTTTTTGTCTCCTTTAAGAAAGGCTTCGACAAAGACATATCACCTGCCACTATCTCCTCATGGATCAAACAAACAGTGATCCTATGCTATGAGCTCTCGGATCATCAGGCCCACACCTTGCATCAGGTCAAAGCCCATGATGTCAGGGCCTTTGCTGCCTCTAAGGCCTTCCAGTCGGGAGTCTCGTTAGAGCAGATCCTGTCAGCCTGCCACTGGAAATCTCATAATACCTTCACCCAATTCTATCTGAAGGATGTGGCTTGGGCTGACTCAGAGCTCTACCATCTTGGACCGGTTGTGGCTGCCCAGCAGATCCATCAACAGGCCAGTACCTAGAGGAGATGTGTACATATGTAAATAGTTGTACATAGTTGTATATATTGCACATATAGTTTAAAAATAAAAAAAAAAAAAAAAAAAAATTTTTTCTGGACGTGCTTCCTTCGGGAGGATTACTTTATGGGACTGAACTCATCCCTCTCTTCCCCTACCTCAGAGCAGGTCTGTTAAAAAAGGGGGGGGGAGCAAGGTCGACTGACGGTTCAATTCTTTGTAACCGGATGATGATATTCGACCATAGCCTTAAGGGTCATCGACATCAGGTCTGACCAGGCTTTAAAGGAAATAGTTCGTTATTCCAATAGGAGTTCAAGGCTAGTCCCTAGTAACTTACCCGCCGACCAAGCGGTAGTTATTCAGCTATTGTCCATTGGATAGGATGTATTAACGCAATAAAATTGCAAATTTAATAAGTAAATTAAATTTTTATAAGTTAATACCCTATCCAATGGACACACAAGGCCCTCCCACCGGCCCCGCTTTCAGCTTACTAGGGGTCTAATTGGTTTAGACAACGAAAAAGATGCTATGACGTCACGCTGTCTAGACAGGAAGGAAGTACTACACGCCACCTGGCGAGTGCACAGCACTGGACCGGCCTGTCCGGTGGAAACACAGGACGTCTTTTTCTGACGTTTGGCGGGCCGGTCTGCGCCGACCGGATAAGCTATTGTCCATTGGATAGGGTATTAACTTATAAAAATTTAATTTACTTATTAAATTTGCAATTTTGTTTGTTATGTATGTCCCCCAAAAAGTTTCAGATCTGTAGTTTAATTGCTAAGGTCTCTTTAACAATTGTAAAATGCCCACAGAAACCCAATTTATGGATATTATGCCACTTTAAAGCCCAGTAACTGTCAAACTATGTGGGTTATAGAGCTGAAATCTTTGAATTTTTAAAAGGAAATGCCTGTCTATTTAAATTTTGAATATTAATAATGTTATGGCTATCTTAGTCTTTTAAGAACTTATTTTTGTGTGTTATACCTCTGCTTGCTGAGTTTTTCACTTTTTAAAATGAAACTGGTTAAACATATTCAAGTAGACAAAATGGACACTTTAAGTGAGCTTTAAGTCCCAATATTAATGAAATTATATCCTTATGTAGTAAAACTAGGGGATTTTTAACCCTCAACTAGCCCAGTTTTATTCAACTTGCCTCAGTTAATTTTGGCACAGCTCCTACAGTTATGAACTCATTTCAGTTGATAATCACATACTTAAAATTCTCAATTCTTTTTGTATTTGAGTACCCCTTTTATATAGATTGTTTGTTTACCATTTATGCTCAACCCACATCCCCCACCCGGATTCCCCCCACCCACCTCTGGGACCTCCAGCTATATTGAGTGACACTAAATAAACAAAGGTATTTAATGATATCAGATGAGAAACAAAGAACTCAATGGGGTTGCAGATCTTGTGTAATAGTGAGAGAGGTGTGGAGAAGGGGAGAGGGGTGGGGGTGGGAGGTGGTGGGCTTCATTACATATAACACAAAGGGGAGTCAGAACTGAGATTGTGTCACATATTTAGGTTGCATATATATGGACCACATATATAGGTATAGAGGAAATGAATAACTGAAAACAATTTGCAAATTCTAAAAATAATATAATAAAATAATAATATAAATAATTTTTTTTTAAATAATATTTTATTTGTGAACAAATATAGAAACAGATATGCGCTTTTGGGATTATGAATTTTAGAATGGACATTGAATCATCAATCATTTAAATACTTTGAAGGAAGATTGAAAAATATGATGAGTTGAGTTAAAAATAATATTTTATTTGTCAACAAATATAGAAACAGATATGCTCTTTTGGGATTATTATTTTAGAATGGACATTCAATCATCAATCATTTAAATACTTTGAAAATAGGTTTAGAGTTATCATTGCAGGAAGATTGAAAATATAATTTGAGTTATGTATTCGGCGTCTGGGGATACACCATCTTCCTTGGGGAGATATAAACAGAGTAGATTGATGTGCTGAAGTTCATATAATAATGGGTAATTATGTTTTAAAAAATTCCCGATCAAAACCTGTGGCGTGAGTGATGACCTGTCTGGGGATATGTTGGCGCCGAGTTGGCCCAATCTAGTTAATTCTATCAACACAAGTTACTGTATCATTGTCACTGTCATGTCAATCATGCACCATGAAATGTTATAGTGAACCAACTATTAATGAATACAATAAGCAAAGTTAAGCTTGCTACAAACTAGTGGCATTTATAGTTGAGCTGCGAAAATTAATTGGTCTTTGTTTTGCTTTTACTTGAAATTGTTAATTGTTCACTTTTTTTTTCTTTTTTTTTCAGTTTAGTACACTTGACACTACACTCTAGTACACCAATTATGGTCACCCCGTAGAAACTGGGAAGTTTTATTCTAGAGGCTAAATATAAAACTTTAAATATTCCAAAATACCATGACGAGATATTTGGCATTCTGAGCGATGTCACATAGTCATTCTTGTACATAAATATTTTATTTTTCAAAAGCCACCTGCAACCAACTTGGAATCAAGTCTAGGTCAGTAGAAAAACTTTGCTACAAGAAAGTCTTTAGAGCTCAGATCTATACAGCTTGGGTCTGTTTCTTACAGAGAAGCTCAGTTGGAACAAGCGTCAGACTTTAAGCTCTTCTGCATCATCAGGATAGTAAAATGTACAAAATTTTCCATGGTACATAAAATTCACCCTCACAAAAATACTAATCAATTCACTTAAAATTAAGGGATATACTTGTTGAATTTATTATTTTTGTGACCATGTAAGGTCATGTATCTGACCTGGTGCACAATTTCTGTGAATTTTATTTCAGGCTTTTCAAATAGAGGGGTCTTTCAACCAGTTTTGAGTTTTTGGTTTCTTACTCTAGAGGCTGAAAACTTGTGAAGGTAATGGGTAGGAAGAGCTTAGGTAGTACATATAATTCCTCACTGCAGCAGTTTACATCACTACTCAAGAATGTCCATTGTACACTAGTCTGCTGAGGCTTACCACTGTAAGAGGATACTTATTGATTAGGGTTTAAAAGGTGGAGGAAAACAGTGCAGATTGGTTGATAAAGATTTTGACTGTAAACAAATGGACATCTGTTATCAGCTGTCAGGTTTCCCACTTGAAATAAAGGATGATGTCAGTTACAAGCAGTCTATTACTTTGCAAATCTGTCACGTGATACATTGGACAGTGTGAGAAACTATTTCAAGATTAATGGTTTACAATTTAGATCAAATTATAGTTTTATATCAGTATTGAAATTTTAACTCAACCTGGCACTAAAGTAAGGCTATATACAGTAAATTTCAGAAAAGTCATCCACATTCAAATTTATGTCAAGTTCATTTTCTCACTATTTTATGCATTTCATATAAACACACCTGGTTCAGGTTAATGCCTGGTCTTCTGGGGTTTTAAATGTGCCTAATATGTGGTGTAGGTTGACTAGTTGCCATCTAATCACTGAAGGTTAAGCAGCACTGGTCTTGGTTAGTACTTCGTTAGGTGACCATTTGAGTTCTGGGCCAGATATGGGCAGGGATACATTGACTCGTATGATCGCTTAAATGGCAGTTCTATTGCAGCATATCAATCAATCTAGGGTTTGTAAAATAATTATCGCCCAGGCCATATTTTTGTAAAATACGGTAGATTAGATGGCTCTTCAATCATGACATCACAAAGGAAAGAAGCCAGCTCAGAAAGCAAAAGCAAACTCTCACTTCACAGATAATGGATGTTTTTACAGGTTCAGACATTAAAGCCAGGTTTTTGGGGATAAACTTTGCACCAGTTTGAGCTCGACTTAAGTAATAAATGAAGCTGTATCATTTATTTTTATCATGACTACCTGGCAACATACTCGCAATGAGTTTCCTTGGTTTTTTTAGGGCTCTCAATTTTTGTCTTTCTCTGCAGTATTGTAAAACCAATGTTGCCCAACATTTTGCCTTCCCAGATGGTGCCTAATTGTATATCATATAAAAAAAGTATTTATGGCTTATTATATATTATACATAAAGTTTATGCCTTATTGTATATTTATCATAAATTTAATAGTTTTATGCTTTCTTTTTTATTTTTTCATAAACTGAATGGTTTATTGTGTTCATAAAGTATACAGTGTATCGCGTTTAATTTGCAGAACAATGTAATGTTTACTATCACTATGATGCAGTTAGGTTATCCTGTAGCTTTGACTTAACAGACTGTGACTATATATTTCACAAAGCAAGTTTGTAAAGCAAGTTCTACTTACCAGAGTTCTATTTATTGAATTCAACAGTTTGCTGTTTTTACATTTATGTGTCATGATAGAAAGTCCAATCTGGTAGAATTTCAAATGCTAAACTAGGTAGAACCTCTAGTTGGATTTTTCTCCTGGTTTTTGAACTAAAAACTCCAGTTGGTCTTAATCAGATTCTACCAGATTGGACATCTACGAAGACATATACAGTAAGAAATGTGGGATTCACCATAGATTGTGAAATTTGCCAGTTTGGAAAACCATTTCTTCATTATGTGGCTGTAGGAGACCTATGATCTCTGTAAAAATTTGCACAGATTTTGATAAACACGTGTTATTATTAGATGGAGCCCCCAAAACCACCCCTCAATGGTGTGAGTTCCACAACTGTGGTAAATTTAACATTTCTTACAAGTACTACAATCTCACCACTTTAATAAACAATTTGATAACATTTTTATTTATAATAAGCAAATGTCAATCTTAGGTCACCGGAGTGATCTTCTAATAACAGTTATCTTGCTGTCTCAAATCCTTGTAAAGTTGAAGTTTTCTTTTGGTTCCCAGAATATCCAGTCAGCAGGATACTACATACTTTCTTGCTTTTACTTTGCAGAAGAGAAGCGTGATGTATATGATCGTTATGGCAAAGAAGGGTTGACGGGTGGTGGACCCTCAGCATCTGGATTTGACTTTGGCGAGTTCCAGTCCGGATTTGGACACTTTTCATTCCGAGATCCCAACGACGTGTTTCGCGAGTTTTTTGGTGGACGGGATCCTTTCGCAGAGTTTTTCGGAAATGGAGGTGAGAGCCTAGAGGTTGTATTCCAGGCAGAGTCTGGATTGAGGGTGTGACTTGAGATAAAAAACAGGGCGGGCTATCTGTACTGTAATAAACACCTTGAATCCAGGTACCTGCATTGTAGTATTTATTAAGGTTGTAACTCAGAGAGATCAGCAAGACTCTGCATCTGAGAAACCATGTTTTAGTTGTAACCAGTTGGTATAACCAGTGACACAAACATGGTGGATGATGTAAACAAATGTATCAAAAATAAAATCTTAAATGTCTGTCAAAAATACAGAAAATTACATGAAAAACAAATAGCAGGTAGATAAATCTAACCGAACACTTTTCTCCACTTCACTACTTTGTGTTTGGTGTTGAATCAAATTTGAATCATTCTCAGGTAACCAGGCAGCCTAGTACAGCCTTGGTATATTATGTTTGATATAAAAGTAAACACTAAACAGATTCCCTATCACAGTGAAATGGGGGGTGAGCTATAGTGGTTAAAATACACGTCCTAACACAGAGGAGGGGGTTTGAGTCCTTGTTCCATTTCTTGCTGATTGCAGGTGTTTTTTAAGTACAGAACTTTTGTCAATTTGTCTGAGTTAGCATTGAGTCAGTTTTAGGTTGGTTGTTTACTGCCACTGTCTGCATGTCCTTTGGGCCATTATTGTTGGCAACTGTTGAGGCCCCCAGTGGTCCCCAGTGGAAGGCTATAACAATAAACCTGTACTTTTATTTATTTATTTCTCTGGGGATTTACATTGCTTTCAACACTGTATGGGTCATATCACGATGAGTAGTGTTATGGCCAGAGGAAACCAGTACATACAGTTGGTCAAGGTTCTGCACTGTAAATGGCTGACCATCGGTAAGCAACTACCAACTTTCCCACTTAAGGTCAGGGTTTGAACCACCGACCTCAGAGGTGGGAGGCGAGTGTGTTACCACTGCGCCACCGTGACCCCTCAATGAGCCCATGCTTATTTACTAATGACAAATGCTTTTGAAAGTAATGTCAGCTAAAAAATGTAACAGAAGGTCATTAAAATACATACAGTTGGGGCCGCTAACTTGCAGATGAAAATTGGGCATGACATGTATGTACAGTAACAGGAAACAGTATCTAATATGGTGGCTCTCTTAAATGAAAAAATATATGAAATCCTTGAATCTTTGGAATTAATACATGTCAGTATATAAAATAAGGAATATCACTGCAAAAATGATATATTGTGTGAAGTATAATAGTATAATAAAACATAATGTGTAATCTTATACTTACAACAAAGTATTATTTTCTAAAATTTATAAAAAATGGCTCCTGCTTCAGATAGGAAGAGTTTCAATTTCTAGCTATTTTTAATGTGGTTAATTTGCATACAGTTATACTGTGTTGGTTTTCAGCTGCTCATATTGGTATTATAGTATGGTGAAAACTTTGGAGATTTGGAAATGTTCAAGTCTGTTCAAACACTTGAAACTACTTAACAAAGTCAGATTTCTTTACTTGAAATTGACCAAGAAATACAATAGCATGTACATGGCAGCATGAAGAGTTTTCTTCTGGCAGTATTAAGGTTTTCCAATAATTGAAAAAATTTTGGTTGACAGATTAAGCTATGGAAAATTTTTGTTAGAGGCATTAACTAAAGATATCTTTATGTTGAAATACACATATGAAAAATAATCCAAATGACAAGCTTTACTAACAAAATCCTAAATCTCTTATTAACAGTTGTACATCGATACCTCCAGTGTTTTTATTTTTTTAATTTCCTTATATTTATTGATGATTAATCTTTTTGAGATTAGTGAAATCATAACACACAAAACAATGTTTCGATTGTAAAAGGAAAAGTATATGTTGTCTTCAGAAACTTAAAGCCAATAAAATGTATAAAATCTTTGCTGCATGAGCAGATACACCAGCTTTGTACTGAATGAACTACTGATGAAGCCAAATGAAAAAAAATAATATCCATAAAATCATGTTGACAACTGATTGAAAAATGACAAAATTACAATCTATGAATGTCTCGGGGATATCTTGTGAAAACTTAAATTTATAGAAACACCATTCATATTATATTTATTTAATCTATTCAACATTATTTTGAATTTACAAGGATTTTTTTTCTTTTTGACTCCCATATGTGGTTAAATGTATATTGTGCTGTTATATATGGCAAATATGTGTGTCATATCCCAATATCACTGCAGCTGTCAAATATTACTGAAAAAACACAACTTTGTCCAATTCTTTTTGGTAATGAGTCAGACAAGTGATACTTACACTGGGTATCCCCCAACCTAGTCATATGACTAATTGACTGTCATTATATGTAACATAAGAAGCTTACAAGATGACTTCAAGCACCAAATAAAAAACATCTAATCTGGCTCTACATTGTAGTGTAAACAACACGTTAATTGAGTGACTGGGCCTCAAAACAAGAAATGTATTTACGATATGCAGCTGAACCTATACCACTAGAAACTCCAATATCCACTTAACTTGGTTCCAGTTATGCATAATTTCCACTTACACTAGTACCTGCAGTTACACCTTAAAATTGGTTCCACTAACACCTACCTTTGACTTAAAGTAGTTGTACTTAATATACAGAGTCTGCTGTTCATGGTGTTTGTGTCAGGCTGACTAAAGCATTGGTAGAGTTTGTCCCTGTAGTCCAGCTTTGTGTAGATACAACTCATCTGCTTTTCATTTCTTATATATACTTTTGTGGAAAGCTTGCATTTTTATACTTTTCCGTAGCTACTTCATATTACACTGAATCTGTCACTCGCAGTGGCTTAGTGGGTAACACTATCACAGAGGAACACAGGACCCTGGGTTTGATCCCAGGTACGTTACATAGAGGCTTGGATGACCACTGAAATTGGTGATTGTCTGTAACTGATTCTGTCCCCAGTGGCAGCTTAAAAACACTAGGAACACTGGTAAATGTTCATACCTAATATTATGCCTTTCAGTTCAGTGAATTTCAGTAACTTGAGCTTGGGCTGTACTTGTGCAGTCAGGATAGGTCACATAGCACTTTGAGTCCTATAGTACAAGGATATATTGTGCTCAGTATAAATATCACAACTAAGTACAACTATCACAATACAATGATCAGGATGTAGGTTCATGTAACCTAATCTCTTACTCCAGGGGATTTCATCAGCCAATTTATTGTATCCCCGGACGAAAGTCGGGGATACTTATGATTCAGTACGGTCACGCCGCCGCCGCAGAGATTTCCTTTTGGACGCGATAACTTAAAAAATATTTTAGTTAGAACTTTCAAATTTGGTATGTGGGTATATATGGGCAATGCCACGAACACTATTGTTTTGTGACCTTGACCTTCAATCTCAAGGTCACTGGTGGCCTCTTAAAGGTCAGATTTTGGCCATTTTTTCACTTTTTGGCCCAGTTCTCCTATACAGAAAGTCAGATCATCCTATGGCTGGTATATATAATACATATATATGTCCTCTGTAAGCATGCAGAAATTTGACCTTGAAGCTCTTCATTGAAGGTCATCCACTGACCGCCAAAGTACCTGACCGAGGGTCTTTTTTTCCCTTTTTGGAGATATTTTCACACTTAATGCTGACTATATTGCATGGAAACTATTGAAAATGGCTTTGGAGGTTGAGTACATGATGGACTTCTACCATCCAGGCTTACTGGTTACAGATCTTCATTTAAGGTCATCCACTGACCGCCAAAGTACCTGACCAAGGGTCACTTTTGGCAAATTTGGAGATATTTTCACACTTAATGCTGACTACATTGCATGGAAACTATTGAAAATGGCTTTGGAGGTTGAGTACATGATGGAGTACCAGCATCCAGGCTTACCGGTTACAGATCTTCATTTAAGGTCATCCACTGACCGCCAAAGTACCTGACCGAGGGTCATTTTTGGCCCTCTATTTGTTTGTTTGTTTGTGAACAAGATAACTCAAAAACTGACCGATGGATTTTGATAAAATTTTCAGGATATGTCCAAAATGGTAAAAAGAAGATATGGTTAAATTTTGGGAGTGATCCGGATCACTGTCTGGATCTTCTGGATCCATGAAATTTAATTTTTAAAGACAGATAACTCAAAAACTTATGGGTGCATTTTGATGAAATTTTCCGGAAATGTCCTTAATGGGACAAGGAACAAGTTATTAGATTTTGGGAGTGATCTGGATCACTGTCTGGATCATCCGGATCCAGGCTGCCAGATGTGTTTGTGTACAATATAGCTGAAAAACTATGGATTTTGATGAAATTTTCAGGATATGTCTGAAAAGGTAAAAGGATGAAATGGTTGAATTTTGGAAGTGATCCGGATCACTATATGGATCTTCTGGATCCATGAAATGTAATTTTTAAAGACAGATACCTCAAAAAGTTATGGATGGATTGTGATGACATTTTCAGCAAATGACCTAAATGGTACAAGGAACAAGTGATTACATTTTTGGAGTGATCTGGATCACTGTCTGGATCATCTGGATCCAGGCTGCAACATAATTTTAGGATGAATTTTGATGATATTTTTAGGATATGTTACAAATGGTAAAAGGAAGAAGTGGGAAAAGGAAGAAATGGTTCAATTTTGCGAGTGATCTGGACCACTATCTGGATCTTCTGGATCCATGAAATATAATTTTTAAAGACAAATAGCTCAAAAAGTCATGGGTGGATTTTGATGAAATTTTCAGGAAATGTCCTAAATGGGACAAGGAACAAGTGATTAGATTTTGGGAGTGATCTGGATCATCTGGATCCAGGCTGCCAGATGTGTTTGTGTACAAGATAAATCAAAAACTTATGGACGGATTTTGATGAAATTTTCAGGATATGTCTGAAAAGGTAAAAGGATGAAATGATTGAATTTTGGAAGTGATCCGGATCACTATATGAATCTTTTGGATCCATGAAATGTAATTTTTAAAGACAGATACCTCAAAAAGTTATGGATGGATTGTGATGGCATTTTCAGCAAATGACCTAAATGGTACAAGGAACAAGTGATTACATTTTGGGAGTGATCTGGATCACTATCTGGATCATCTGGATCCAGGCTGCCAGATGTGTTTGTGTACAATATAGCTGAAAAACTTATGGACGGATTTTGATGAAATTTTCAGGATATGTCTGAAAAGGTAAAAGGATGAAATGGTTGAATTTTGGAAGTGATCCGGATCACTATATGGATCTTCTGGATCCATGAAATGTAATTTTTAAAGACAGATACCTCAAAAAGTTATGGATGGATTGTGATGACATTTTCAACAAATGACCTAAATGGTACAAGGAACAAGTGATTACATTTTTGGAGTGATCTGGATCATCTGGATCCAGGCTGCAACAGAATTTTAGGATGAATTTTGATGATATTTTTAGGATATGTTACAAATGGTAAAAGGAAGAAGTGGTAAAAGGAAGAAATGATTCAATTTTGCGAGTGATCTGGACCACTATCTGGATCTTATGGATCCATGAAATATAATTTTAAAGACAAATAGCTCAAAAAGTCATGGGTGGATTTTGATGAAATTTTCAGGAAATGTCCTAAATGGGACAAGGAACAAGTGATTAGATTTTGGGAGTGATCTGGATCATCTGGATCCAGGCTGCCAGATGTGTTTATGTACAAGATAAATCAAAAACTTATGGACGGATTTTGATGAAATTTTCAGGATATGTCTGAAAAGGTAAAAGGATAAAATGATTGAATTTTGGAAGTGATCTGGATCACTATATGGATCTGCTGGATCCATGAAATGTAATTTTTAAAGACAGATACCGCAAAAAGTTATGGATGGATTGTTTCAGCAAATGGCCTAAATGGTACAAGGAACAAGTAATTAAATTTTTGGAGCGATCTGGATCACTGTCTGGATCATCTGGATCCAGGCTGCCACATAATCTTGGGATTATTTTGATATTTTTAGGATATGTTACAAATGGTAAAAGGAAGAAGTGGTAAAATGAAGAAACGATTCAATTTTGGGAGTGATCTGGACCACTATCTGGATCTTCTGGATCCAAGAAATGTAATTTTTAAAGACAAATAGCTCAAAAAGTCATGGATGGATTTTTATGAAATTTTCAGGAAATGTCTTAAATGGGACAAAGAACAAGTGATTAGTTTTTGGGAGTAATCTGGATCACTGTCTGGATCATGTGGATCCAGGCTGCCAGATGTGTTTGTGTACAAGATAACTAAAAAACTTATGGACGGATTTTGATGAAATTTTTAGAATATGTCTGAAAAGGTAAAAGGATGAAATGATTGAATTTTGGAAGTGATCCGGATCACTATATGGATCTTCTGGATCCATGAAATGTAATTTTTAAAGACAGATATAAGTGAAAGAACTAGTGATTAGCTTTTGGGAGTAATCTGGTACTATGGAGAATCCTGATCTGGTGCTCCAGGAAACAGGCTCAAGACCGACATATTCACGCCTTAACTATGTCCCGTCCGGGGATACACTGCGTCGAGACGCAATCTCTAGTTCATACTGAATATTTGCCTCAAAAACACAGTTTATTCTGCTGAATCCCTCCGAGTTACTTTGAATCAGTAGCTTTTGGGAAAGTTTAAGTAGTTGTATGCTGGTGTCCAGTAGTAATGTCAGAGCAGAATCTTGCCAACCAGTATACTTTGCTTTTCTCCATCCTGTCAACTGATGTGACCAGTACATAATGTGTTGAAAGTGATGTTAAAAACTTAAAACCCAGTTCCTTCGTGGATTCACACAATCAGCTAACAAATAGTGCTTCAGTCATAACAGCAGTAGTGTTTTCTGATGGGCAAATTTCATAGAAATATCTAACATAGTTTTCAGATATTCAGGCAAATGTTAGTCAATGGTGATTTGGCCACAGAAGTCTCTCAGATCTGATGAAGTCATATTGAGGCACCTTCATTATTGAGAGAAATGAGACCTTACTAATGAGCTTACTTCCATTATTCACATATTAACATAATAACCACAGAAATGTTTCCAAGATGATGTCACTTTGGCTCAACATGAATTATGATGTTACTGTGTGCTTTGTCTACTACAAGTCTTACCATAGTGTCTGTAATATCACCAAAATTTAAATTAACAACCTTTCTAACAACTGACTTCTATAGAGCGTAACCATGATTAAATTCAATTTTATTAAGCGGCCCGATAGGGACGCTTATTTGTTTTCACCGAAGTTCGACTGATCACCGCCGCCGCCGGATTATGGTCTCTCTTGAATAACTTTTTAGCCTTTCAAATTTTTCTTTCCTTCTTATCTTTCTTTAAAACTATAGGGGCGGGAAAAATTTTTGGGATACTTTGCGCAGACCTTAAGCTTTACTTAAGGTAACCTTAAGCATAACTCCAAAACACCCCGTCATCGCGTTTCGGAAAAAACCACACACACCTGTGCTATAAAATTTATCTGGTACATTCTAGACCAAATTTCCAAGATCGGAAAGGATTTTCTCATCAATCGCACCACAGATACCTGAATGGGAGGCATTTTATTTTTGTAAATTTTTTAAAAATGGGTACTTGGTCTGTATCTCAAAAACGGTTAGGATTTTGGCGTTTTGTTGGAATAACTTATTCAGCTACTTTTTGATAATCTTTCACATGCCGAAGTTTTAGCCCTGTATCTGCAATCTTAAGGTCACCTTAATGTCAAAAAAGAGGGTTTTAGTCCTCCAGTTCACTTAGTTTTTCACTTTTTTCAACCAAACTTGGCACATATATTAAGATTTGCCAAAGGAATATCCTGACTTTATGGTGACCTTAAACTCAAAATGTTAATGGACATATGGCCTGCTTAAAGTCATCAAATTGGAATAAAATCCTCTGGCTCCTTTCTTTTCCATTTTTTTATATTGAAATTATCACTGGTATTAAAGTAGATAAAAATAATACTTATGGTCACCTTAAACTCTAAGTATGAATGGAGTTGTAGCCACCTTAAAGTGAAATAAGGGGGTTTTCAGCCTCCAAGTATCTTATTGTTCGACTGACCTCAGTTAAACTTTGCACACCTATAAAGGATGGCAAACCAAAGGGTTATCCTGACTTTAATGTGACCTTAAACTGTTAATATAATTTTGGCCCCCCTAAAGTGATAACATTTGAATAAAGCCATCTGGCTCTTTTCTTTTTCCATATCTAACATATATTGATATTGAAGGGACATTCTCATACTATGGTCACCTTAAAGTCGCAATATGAATGAAGTTATGGTCACCTTACAGTGAAAAAGGAAGTTTCAGCCTTCAGCTATCTTATTGTTCAACTGACATGAGCTAAACTGTATGCGCTTATAAAGGATGAGAAAAGGGACATTCATATTTATGGTCACCTTAAAGTCCCAATATGAATGAAGTTATGGCCACCTTGCAGTGAAATTATGGAGTTTTTAATCTCCAGCTATTGTATTGTTCAGCTGACCTCACTTTAATTGTGCACACTTATTAAAGATGAAAATAGGGACAAGTAACATACACAATGCAATAAAGTTCACAGTTTCTATTGCTTATGATGCATATGTTGACATCTTTTATGGGCGACTTCTTTTTCATCAGGGCCGCTTCGTTTTTGCCAGCAAAAACATTCTTCTTTGTTTTTGCATTGAAATCCCTTGAATCATAATTCAGGCCCATATCCTAGAACTGACATTCTAAATTGTAAGGCCCCTCAAGTTACCAGTGCAATAAAATTAATCAATATAAATGAGACTCTGTCAAAATTTGAGCAAGATTGAAGGAGTGTAAGGGTGGTTTTGCCCTGATAATCATACATATTTTTGTGATACTTTCAATGCCTGGATTAACTTAGCATATATTTTTTACCTTTTAGCATATATATGATACCTATTCCTAAAGAATTAGGACTTAAACTTACAGAACTCTGCAGAATATCCTTTTGAGTAGGAACAGTTTTAAGAAGCTTTGAGGGTCGGTTCCATTGAAACCCCTGGTAGAGCAGAAGTATTATTTTTAGTAGCTTGAGATTGACCTCCCCAGTATTCAGTTGTATCTGAAGTATATGTTGACGCCAGGTTCAAGTTACCAACTAGTCTACTGGCTGAGGTTGTGGAATATTTTGACATAATTCTTACTGACCAAATCTGTAATTCTCACTGGTTTCAGTGGGTAACTAATTTGGCTTTTAATCACTTGACCGTCACCTGTGATCCTAGGTTCAAATCCACTTCATGGCAGTAAACCCCCAACTTTTACACAGTAATTAACACCTTGGTCCTACTTTGTAGAAAATACTGTATTGTTAAGAAATGGCCTTGGACTAGATGTTCAAGGTTAATGTGAATGATTCATGGACAGGAGTAGCACTTTGAATCAATGTAGCCTTGCAGAAGCTAAAAACAAAAGGACAGTTATGAAGTTATGAGATTATAACAGGGTCACAGCTATAGCTTTCAGATATCAAGTTGCTTGGAATTGGCAAGTGAAAATGATATCCTATCACTTATTTTTGATTGGGAGCCAGTTTTTTTTCACCCCAAAGATTGTAGACTTTCACAATAAAAACTTAACTATTTTAGATTAGTTCACAAACTAATCATTACATTGTGACAGTTGTAAATTTAAATTGTCAAATGTGATTTTTTTATGACATTTACTAATACCAGACTGAGTGTGCTTTATGTTGAAAGCTTTTGTGTTAAATATAGTCTATTGTTTAATTCAAGTCTATGCAAATTTGGAGATTAGATAGCTTTCAGTGTCGGTACTTGGTCCTCTGCATGTACAAGATTAAAACACTGTTAAATTGTAGCATTTTTTCTGAAAACATGAAATATTGAGGGCACTCTCAGACATGCATACCTCCGCCAAGCTCCAACTCCTCCGATACGGCTTAGGAGTACAGTGATTAAAAAAGTCCTTTAAAAAATTCCTTGAACCTGACTCTGATTCAGATCACCACCAAAATCAAAAATATGGAATTCCTTCCTTGTGCTATTGTTAAAATTTGCTGAAAATTTCATCAAAATCCATCCATCACTATTGAGTTATTTGGCAAATAAACAAATACACATAAACAATTACCGGTATATACCTCCTTGGCAGAGTTAATTATAGGTTTTTTTTAAACCCTTGTTAATCCATTTTCTGTCAAAGTTTATGCTTGAATGATTAAATGTTTTCGTTCTGACATGTAAACTTCCTTTAATCAAAGTTGGTGTCTCAATAGAAATATCAAAATCTGTTTTGTACTTTTGAGTGGCTCAGTCTCACTAACAGACAAATTGTGACAAAAGTCACTGGTCTAAATGTCTAAGTGCTTCTACTTACAACTGAATTTCTAATCTCACAGAAACTCCCTGTGGCTTTTACAGTTATATGATGTATTCCTAATTATTAATAATAACTTAATATACAATTTTTTCATGATTAATCTTATGAAGTGTTACTCTGTCATAAACAGTTATCTTTCAATCTTACTGATAATCTTTAGGGCTGGAGTTTGAAGCTATTCTCACTTTGTTTATAACCACGGGTTTTGTCTTGTTGCCTGATTATTATCATCTCACATAATCTGATTCTCTCCTCAAGTTGTTAAATAACAGCAGAACCAGAATTTTCTCCTCTGAATAATAACTTGTCTTTTCAGCCATTCAGATAATCCTTTTGGTTTCTCTGAACTACAGTAGAACTCTGTGTAAGTTGAAACAGTATATTAAGTAGAACACAAGTGTAAATTGAGCCAATTGTAATAAGGTCCCAGCATCATTAAAAATGCACTGTAAATGGCAGTTAAGCCATGCCTGGAACCAATTATATGGATATTGGAGGTTATACTTACCGAATCCTATGTATTCTTAATTAACCACAAGTTTATATGTGCCCTTTCAGTGATTTATCTCACCATGCATAATTTGACTTAAAAAGCCTTGATGTATCTGTAAATAACATCTTATCATTCAGTGTTACAGATAATCCCTTGCAGTTTCTGTACACTCTTTGCAGCAGCCTTAAGAATCCCAGACTTTAGATGAAATCTTTTAATTATAGTTTTCTGATTAATATTATCATATCTTCTCCAATAGGTGACGGTGCTTATGATGACCCGCATAAGTTTGAAAATTCCTTCCCTGGGTTTCCTTATGCTAATGGCATATATATAGACAACGGGTACCAGAGTGGGTAAGTGAGGAGGGCCCCATACTAGGCATGCTGCCCCACACCACTGGCCATGATTGTATGCAGAATACTGGGCACCATGCAACCTTACTGGATGTTATGTGTCTACTTTAAATACCTGGGTTTTTTTCACTTTTTTCTGTATATGCCTGGAATTTATTTGTAGGACTTTGTGATGGGTTTCTAGTTTGGAATGCCATAGTTTTACGGAATGGATTGAAAACTGCCAAAACTAATTCAAAATGCAGCTTGTGGTCGAACGAAGAGCCTTTAAAGTACATATGGTAATATATAAAGTCAGGAGGTCCTCGTATACATTATCTAGTTGTCAATGATCTATTTATAGAAAAAGCTGTGACTAGATCCAAAAGCACTGGCAGCATTGAGCACACACTTCTATTAAAACTACCATACTTTTTCTATTTATGTACCGATTTTTATACAAAATTTCTTTCCGATTTCCTGCAGTGTAGAAAGAACTTATATCTGAGCATAAAAAGTATATCAGATCGACTTCACACGTGTTGGCCTTTAACCAGCAATTGCACAAATATAATGAGTAAATCTCTGTGAAATATGTTCACTAAAAAACAGGCCGTTTCTCCTGTTTAAAGAAGAGATTTACTTAAACTGGTTCTACAGGTCTGAGCAACCTTTGAAACTTTATGCTATTTATATATATAAGTTGTATTTAAAAAAATTAAACTGTAGACAAATGTGGAATAAATTTTTAAAAATAAAAATTTATATATTATACATATGCTACATTATTGGCAATTCTGAAGATTGAAAGGCTGAAAGTATATTTTGTCTTTGTTGTAACAGTATATGTCACTTGTACTTCACTGTTTGTTTGTATGTGCCATGCAAAATAATGAGTATATCTTCATAAATGCAATAAATGTCTTGTTTCATTGGCTCCTATTTAGTCTTCTGAGGTTCACCTCCCAAAAGCCAATTTTATTCATTAATACAAAATAATTATTTTATTTAGAAAACATTTAAACATTTTTAAAACAATTCATTGATTTATCTGATTAGTTATATTTATGAAGATACTTTACAGTAACTAATACATCCGTATATAAAATTTGATGGAAATATTGTGGAAATACCCTTTCCACATTCTACTAAAAGCTATTTGTTGGTGCCATCCAACTTGATGGCCGATTCAGAGATTTTTTTTGGACCACATTTTGTTGAATCATCTAAATAAGCCACGAGATTAGTCCAGCATCAGTTGCAGTTTGAGAACTGAGAAAGTTGACACAGTATATAAAGGTTCGCAGCCTCTTGGGGGGGAATGATTGGAAGTTGGGTACTGGAACTTTTACACTGAAATTCTGCCATTGATTATATTATTGAAGTAGAAATGTAAAATTCACCTCAGCATGTGAATTTTCACCAGTGAG
Source organism: Sabellastarte sp. h YS-2021 (assembly GCA_964017235.1). NCBI lineage: Eukaryota > Metazoa > Annelida > Polychaeta > Sabellida > Sabellidae > Sabellastarte > Sabellastarte sp. h YS-2021. The sequence goes on from OZ024938.1 coordinate 63,022,753, forward strand.
GAACCACCCCACCTCCAGCCCTGTCTATTTCCTTGACTTTTGAGGGAATTCTATAGACTTTTGTGATTCTAATGACAACATAAGGAAAACTTTGCTCTGATCCCCATTGTTTTATCTTAACTTTAAAGGTTTAAGTTTTGTGAGTGGTCCGACTACTAATGAATTATTATTATTATTATAGAGAGTAAGAAACTGTGAAATGTGTCATAGTATGTGCGTTCCTCAGTGGGGACACCCTCTTCTACTTCCTGATTTGGGGGGAAATTTGAACACCTCTGTGATTTTTGTGACCACATTACTCCAGCAAAACTGGCTCAGATTTTGGTGATTTTGGCTTACTTTTTACAGGGTACCTCTAGTGGTGAATTTCACATGTTGAGAATAAAAATTCCTTATTCTTAATTTTTTAAAAAAAAATACAAAATATCACTAATTTATAAAGACTTTTTCCCATAATTCAAAGAAAAGGAGTTTCCTTGGTACAGAATTTCACATATGGCATCAAGTTTTACATTTGTTACTGTCTGCATTGATTTGTGTATATGTTTACTTTGATCTTCTCAGATTCACCGCATCAATATTGATCCTTCTCAATACAATTATTCAGTGTGTACAAGATGTAGACTGTTGAGTCTGTTACTTAGCCTTGTTAGTTGATGCTATTTTAATAGAAAATTCAGCTGTTGTAGATAATTAATTACAACAAAATTTTTATGGTGCAAGATCAGTTGAAAGTAGGAGCCTTTGTCCAATAATCAACTGGAATTACCAGTAAATATAGTGGCTGATGTAAATAAATTCTTTGAATATTAAGCAAACAAATCTAGTTAAATATCTAATTGTAGTCGAGTTACTTATGGAAATGTACAGTATTTTAAAATTTGTACAACAAGTACCTGGATCGCAACTTTGCATTCAGTTTGTAAACATACACGTCCTGTTTTCAACAATGCAGACACCCCCTAATTGGGAGTTGGAGGTCTCAGTATCTGTTATGGTAGGACAGAAAAAAATGATAAATAAGGCATCAATATCGCCCAATTAATAAAATAAAAGCAATTTCAAAAGAAAAAAGAAAAAAAAAATCTAAAAAAATACCTGTGGAAATACTAGTAAATGCAAATTTAAATTTCTGGTACAAAAAAGAACAGCAGATGCAAAGTGTTTTTTCGCAAGAAAAATGGGTTCTTGTGTCACCAATACATAAGATTAAACATTGGGATTGAAATGCCATTTAAAATGGATATTCAAATTCTAAGCTTTGAATGATGAATATTCAGTAAAGAAGTTGGAGTTCCAAATGATAAACTTCATACTTAAATTTACAACTTTGATATTGACTTATACAATTATGTTAAGAGATGGGCTGCCCAAAAGTAACTGACTATGTGAAATGGACTAAATTTACAGTTTTCACCGAAAATACTCAGGAATATTTGAGGTTATAATATTATTCAGATGGACTGTCCAAATATAATTCTGGTTGTGCAAAACGATCTAAAAACCCAATTTAATTTGCCTTTCGGGGTTTTAAATCTTTTAGGCTTAGAAAGACTAGATGCAGGCTTGTTAGTGATCTCGGGTTCTGCTGCCAACAATAGCAATTAATTCTGTTTGCTACCCAGTCTGTTCTGTCTGTTCTGCAGATTTTGCCTAAAGCAACAATAATATACTGGCATAGTATATACATATAGAGACTCACTCAAAGTATTTGAACATTGCAATCATAAAGATATTTAAATAAAACCAATTTCAGTACGAGATATATCATATTTATGTAAACAATGTACAATACAAAATTGGTTAACTGAAGCAGATCCTTACCTGAAGTATAATTTCTCCTTTGAATATCATTATGTGACATAATAGTAAGTATTTTGTTGTTATTAAGGGTGTATACTAAAACTGTTAAGTATATGAAATTATTGGCCCTGGGATGGTTGATGCAATTAGTCGTTGATTTCAAAGGACTGTCTGGTGTCCTATACATCTACTGACTTTATTACCTATACATGTGTAACTTAAGGATATGGCTTAAAATAACTTAATACAACTTAACAAGTGACAATTACAGACAGTAGATAAAGTTGATTAACTTTAACAGTATAAGAGGAATTTAAAATATTCTTCAGCTTTTTGATTAAGTAGAATTAACAGAATTGTTAGAAAATTGAACACATAAGGGTTCTAAAATTGTGTAAAGTTAAGACTGGTGGGGTTTTGTAAGTGTTCAGTGAACAATGCCACCCCTTTAAAGAATAGGCAGTCTAGTATACTATACTATATATAGAGATTGAAAACATGCCTGACCTTAATCAAAGACAGATAAACTAAGCGTAAACGTCTCTGTATCAAACAAGTAATGTAAATAATGTACAGAGAACTGGTACAAGATGCACCAGGTTTGACAATTAATGGATCAGAGTAAAACTTTGTTCAGCAAATTAAAATTAAGTACGAGCACTCATAGAGCACATACCTCCGCCAAGACCCAAGACCTCTATTCCTTTTGAATGTAATGATAATATAAAATCCCTTATGCCGTATTCATACTTACAGGCGGTATACCCAACAGTTAGAAGTTTTACTTGGCAGCAGAACTGTCTCCCGGGATGCCTCATATATGTTTTGAGATTTGGTGTATCCGTAAGGTATACTGTGCATGACCACTGATTGGACACGGTATATAACCGTAGATACAGTTGAGATGAGAGTAGTATAAACGTGTGTCACCGAGAGACAACCTCCATTTGCCTCCACTCGCCTAATGTTGTCATCGCACTAACGTGTTACACTGAAACATGACTGAGTCACAACCTTGTATACACAACGGACCACACCTTCAGTTACCGTATGAAAAATTCTTCTGCGCATGCTCATGGTTCCAAATTGAGAATGTGCATTTTAAACATTTTAAAATTTCCATAGGACGCTCAAGGAATTGGACAGTTCACCACTGTGTCACAAGTTTGCATACGGACATCAGACGGTCCTTGAAGGACTGGGGCATTTTGCCCATTGCCTTGTACCGCGGGGTGTATACCACCTGCAGTGTGAATAGGGTATCGTATAACTTCTGAATCCAGAACTGGTTGCAAATCTTTCCTAATGTTAAATCAGTTCTATGTTAGACCAAGAACCACGTATTGTGAAAATTTGATATAAATCTGTGCACTAGTTTATCGGTAATTTTGTTAACATATTGAAAAAAATACAGAATGCAATGATCATATAGTTTCAGTCACTAGGCTTGACAGAGGTAATGAAGTTATAGGTATGGGGATCCAGCCCCATTCTCTGAAATGGTAAGCAGTGCATAATAACAGTGAAAGGAATTGCTCAAGTTTAAGAATTTGTATTATAGCCCAATGAAATCTTGTTTGAGCAAAATTAAACCCGGCCGAAAACTGGCTTATTACTAGAAAAACACAGGAGCTTAGATTGTGGTTGTTTAAATAGAAAGTGAGAACTCTCATTACAGGGGATTATTCAAAGCTACAGCATTGAAATCGATGGCTAGAACCTCCCAGATATCCACAGAATATGGTTCTGGTACAATAGCTAACTTCCACTTCAAGTACCCACAAAGATAGAGCTCTTTCTGTTACAAGAAGATATTAATTACTTGTACATAAATTGTACTTACATTGGTTCTACATATATAGTACAGAGTCTGCTGAATGCATTTAACAAAACTCAGCGTAAAAGTTTTCAGTTTCTGTTACATTTCAAGAAAAAATGACATGGATTTATCTGTTATCAAATATTGAGTTTTTCAAGAAAACATTTTTTACACAAGTATCAATGTATTACAGTAAACACGGACCTCTACAGTACCAGTAAAATTAAAATTTAAGGAAAACAATATGACGGTGTTATTAAAAGTCCCCCATTTAATTCGATTACTCAGTGAATTACCACTGGGTCATCTCGCACCCTCTCCATAGGAATGCCATGTACCTGTTATTTATTTTTCTTAAATTTTCTTTCTTGTTTGATATTTGTGTGTTTTGAATATGAATATTTTTAAACACTTCATCTGCAGCAATTTGTACTAACAACCACATTGACAAAGTTGGTGGGTTCTGTATTGTTGTAGTAATATCATTTTAAAGGGAAGCCTTTTCATTTTAAATATAAGCAATTAAGCTTGTCAGTAGATGTTTATTTGATGCACAAAACAGTACCAAACTTTTACATGCATTTAGTATACTTGACAGTACTGAATTAGTACTAGTACATGTATTTAGTGCACAAACATTACTGAATTAGTATTAGTACATTTATTAAGTACAGTTTGTCTCCATATTACATATAAGAGTTACAAAAATCATGAAATTTACCACAGTATGTGTGAAATTTTCCATCGAGGGAAATATCCCGTGTATTTTAGTTTAAATAATTAAAAATTCTTAGTAAACATGTGATATTTGGTTTCGTTGGAGAAGGGGCCCTATTTAGTATTGATCAATGAAGCTAACTGAATTTATTGTTTTATAAACTTTTACACTTGCTGGATCAGAACTCAGGATAACTTGTTCAGATGTTCAGCAAAATCAGTAGTTGCCAAACAGAAGCTCTTGTCTGTTAGGTTGGCTATTAGCCAGTAAAAATTTAATTTCGAATTGAAATTTTTACAATTTGTGGCAACTCATCGGGCAATGTTCCTTGAAGTATTGCTGTGGGTGATCAGTACTCTAAATTATCATTATGCAAAACAATTAAAGATATTACTCTGAGATATATTCCGAAATTTAAGTGCGGTTTGAGGCCAACTTGCCATTAATTGACAAATGGGTATCACTGTAACTGGTTTCTGTGTTAACTGATTTTGGGATAGAACTGAGCCATTGGTAATCGTAAAATGATGCAGTTTCAGCCATCAATGTCAATGGACACACTTCATTATAAGGGGTGGTCTCCATGATAACATATTTCACATACTGTGGCCAATTTGTGTACTTTTCACTCTTATAATATAGATTAAGTTAGCTGAAAACTAATGGTGTCCATTCAGACATTTTTTTTTTAAATGATAAAATAAAGGTAGTTCAGCCAACAATACAGAATCTACTATTTTTTTGTCATTTTCTTAGTTTTTACAGAACAAGCATGTTTGTTTATGGACCTTATGGAACCCAGATCCAAGGTTGGGAAGTTTTTCTCGTAAAACTCTTTCATAGAATACAAACAAAATATGGCAGAATTGCCCGTTTGTGTTTCTAGGTGGTATGGGAGGATTACCTGGATTTGGATCCTCAAGTTTTTTCGGTCGTGATGACGACTTTTTTGGTGGTAACAACTCAGATTTCTTCGGAGGAGGAGGTGGAGGAGGAGGAGTCGGCGGGTAGGTATTAGTGATCAACAAAGTCAACAAATAAAAAAAAATATATTCTTTTCAGTGGCATTAATTTTAATCCAAAGAGAAATTTACTGTCTCTATCGTAAATCCATGTATGTGATGGAAAAGTCAATTTGGTTAAAATGTTCAGCTGAGTTAAGCTTTTTTAATGCAAGCAAAATGTTCTTGCCTCTGTTTGTAGATATATTATCAAATGTCAAATTACTGAAATATTTCTTTTTAATTTGAGTCTCTGTTTAAATCCAGAGATTTTTGTTACATTAATAATAAGTATCAAGTAGGTATACCATGTGACATAGCATAGCATTAGCCGCTTACCATACTTGAAATATATAGTGTTGATAAGATATAAAATGTTAAAAATAAGCAGTTTTATAGCTTCTTTGTATTTACATAGTCAATGAATGCAGTCAATAATATTGAGCACTGACACAGTGAGAGTGTAATTCTGCATTAGCTTATTTACTTATCTAGTAGTAGGCCTAACTAATGATGTAGAAAATTTCTGACTTGATATTCATAATGTTTATGACATTTAAAAGTATTCCATTCAGAAAATAACTGGAGGCTTTTTGTTTTGGTTTGTATCTGTATGGATTCAAAGATTCAATTATTTTGTTAATTCACTTCCATTTTCTCGAAATTATATACCAATAGATTCATATTCTGCAACATTAAATTAAAATTCTATAATTTTAAAACTTCCTAAACAACTTTCATATCCCAATATTCTTCTGATTTAATAGAGGTGAAATTGATCGATTACTTTGTAGTTGAGTTGTTCAGAAAATGGTGACAATGGTTCATACAGTCAAAACATTGTACGTTGTGTCTTGCCACTAGTGCTGGGATGAATTTTTGCTAACTCCAGTCACAACTCGTGGGTGATAAATGGAGATAGCATTGATCTCTGCAATTTAAACTAATTTTTAAAGAAAAAAAAGCTATAAAAAAAAGCTATAAGATGTACTTAATTTGTTTACAAATGTCATTTTAGAAATTAATTAAATAGTTAAAACATGAAACACAACAATATGTGGTTGTTTTATACTTACCTACCTGACTCTTTCATGGAGTGCACATACGTAACTTTAAAGTGTAATCACCTGAAAATATTAAAAGGTTTGCAGCAAGTTACCACTAAATACTGCTAGAGGTAATACTTGGACATTATCTTATTTGAAATATAGAGTTTAATTACTTGTAACAGACGGTGCTCAATCAGCAGAAATCACCAATGATCCCAGCACTATTTACACATCAGAAATCAAAATCAAAAAAAATTGTTAAAGATTCTGCTGTAGAAATAAAGTCCGAGGGTGAGTACTTTATGACCTCTATAAAAGGACGGTACTTCCGGCGGATAATGGACGAGCGCGCTCCTCAATTATCCGCTGGAAGTACCGTCCTTTTGTAGAGGTCATAAAGTACTCACCCTCGTACTTTTTCTATTATAAAGACCGGTTTCTTTTATTAATCCATAAATATTATTGTAAATATGTTGTTATACACACATATTTGTCACACTATATTTTGTGTGGTTCTCTATTATCGACGATCGTCCATTTATTGCTTCATATAAATGTATGCAAAAATATGCGCACTGCATTGTTTTGTGTGGTCTGCGCACTTCCGGTCTTTATAATGATAGTTATACATGCAGTGTTAAAGTACACAAGCACTTGTAAAGGAATGAAGTAATATGTGTATTCCAGATTTAGAAAATTGACAAAGAACTACCCTTTTCTGTTTACATTTTGAACTCTTTTCAGATTATATCACCTGCAGTTTGTGTAAAATTGATCAATGTCTGATTTATTTCAAAGCACAACAAGCCATGCCTGTAATTTTTTTGCTCAAAGGTACTTGTTATAGAGGAAAGTACTTTTGCAAGAGTACTTAAGTGTATAAAGTACCCCTCTTTCCAGCTTCATACATCTGACACTTATTAAACAAATGATATGTACACCGCATAGGCCAGAGTTATTGTACTCTTTTCAGTCATAACTCCTGTGGTATCTACATAGTTTAAAAGCCTACTTTTCAAATAACACCATAGGATTTGAATGTCCATGGATGGAGCTTAAAATTAAGATTCTTTTGAAGAGTTTAAAATTCCATCAGATTTGAACTTCTGTCACAAAATATATTTGTAGCTCCCATGAAATTGAAGAAAAAACTTACAATTTTTGAGGAAATTTATTTTCATATTGGTTACTTGCATTTTGGACACTTTTGATTTTATTTTTTAGCCTACGAAGATCAAATCGTAACATGCATTCTAGGCATGACTTATTAGCCCAATCAGCCTCCCCATTTGGTTCTATCTTTGGATCATTTTCAACCCTTTTTGACGACCCCTTTATGCAAAATGGGTAGAGTATATAGTTTTAAAGTCATAAGCATGGGGGGTTTTCCTTGCAGTTATTAATATCAGTCTGTCGCCTCCCTGTATAAACATGCTATGTGTGTCGTGTATGTACGCTGTTGCTCGGTAATCTTTGGGATATAACAGTAAGCAGGTGGGAAATCCTTGGAATATGTTCCAAGTTGACTGTATTCTATACAATTAAATTATCAAAAATTTGTGAATTGTAAGCAATAACCCGGTCTTGGTAGAACTTTTATTGTAAGCAGCACGAGTACATTGGCAAATATCCTGCATAAAAACATAATGCAAATGCAGCATAAATGTGTCCTTCATCTGACAGCTGCAGCCAATGAAATTATGCCATCCAAGTATTGCCAGCCAATCAAATTTCTCAAGATAAATATAAATCTCTGCCCAATGAAATTTATCTATGCAAACATTGTGAGCCAATCGAATTTGGTAAGACAAATAAATACCTTTGCCCTATGAGATTGCTACATACAAACATTGTCAATCAAATTTGGTAAGACAAAAATAATTAATATTGATCAGTGCTCATTCTGTTGTCTTTCAAAATGTTAAACCCTTGTGACAGTTAGAGACCTAAAAGTTGCCACTCATTGAAATTTAGCAAGAATTTAGACAAATAACTCGAAACCCTCACAAAATACCCAGTTTTATCAGATCAATTTACATATTTCATTAAAGTAAAATTTCCATTATGTGGCAAAAGTTCTGATATCTTTTTACTTATTATGAAAGTTCAATCATCATTTTTTTGCCTGACCAAAAAAAAAACTATAATTGTTGTATTTCAATATATAGCTGTAATTGCCTGGAAATGGTTCAGAAATCCACTTTACTAACAGTATTTCATCTCCATGCATGGCCAGGATTTGATCATCATTAACACCATTGTTCTGTTTCTATGTAGATGTTCTGTATATGTGACTGTGTGTGTTTACTTCTGAAAACTAACATTGGACGTTTGGACTGTTCTTTTCTGGGTGCTTCTTATAGTATATTGCAGAGTATTCAATATTGTTTACATTTTGATGAAGTTGTTTGCAGAATGGGTTAGGAATCACTATATATTATGTATATGTATACCAGTCTTTCAAAGACAGAGATTTTGGCATTCCCTTCACTCATTTGCAGGGGGCTCAGTGGTGTAGCGGTTAGAGTGCTCGCCTTCAACCACTAAGGTCACTGGTTCGAATTTGTCCCGGGCACTTCATGTTGGAAAGTTGGTAGTTACTTGCCGATGCCCGGTGGTTTACAATGCAGAATCTTGCCCCACTAGTATGCACTGGTTCCTCCAGTTGTAAACTACCCGTCACAATATGACCCCGGCAACGTAAAACAAAAAGTAAATATGAATCTCTCACTTGCCTTTCACCTCTGTGCTTGTGGGTTTGAATCCAGATCATGTTAGTACACAGGATGCACTAAGTCGTGCCTAAGTGACAGATGTCATGTGACCTTTACTGTTGAGAGAGATATACATACCCATCTTTGACCTTCCATTACAAGACAAAGTCTTGTCAGTTTGTATTTGTGTAACAAATTTTGTAAATTGTAAATTTGAACATTTTCAATTAAAATAAACCACTTTGTTGTTGTATTTTTACTGAATATTATGTTTGAAATTGGTGTGAGAAAGGCACTCTGGAGACTTAAATTTCTTAAAGCTTGAATAAGATTAACTTTAAAATATGTTTTTTTTTTCATACAATTTTAGATAAATAAAATTAACCAAATTTAATGGAGAAATATTGTATTCTATATCACAAGACGGCCATATTATACTGCTTAATTGTAGTGCTATGTGATTGTAAATAGTAATCAAGTTATTTTATACACTTTGTATTTGTCTAATAAACTTTGCCATCTTTCTTATCATTAGTTAATATTTTTCCACACAAGTCAGAATAACACAATGCACAGTGTCAATAAAAAATAATTCCTGTATTACTTAGATTGAAATCTGCATGCATAAAACAGGAAAATTAAGACATGTATGTGGGAATAAAATACTTCCCAGAAAGAACTACATGGTAACAAACTCTTTTTGATCAGATTTGTTATTTTTATGAAAGATAATAGAAAGAATGGATAATTCCGATATGAGTAATGTTATGTCCCTTTCATACTACAGGCGCCCATCCCGCAATTAGAAGTTTTTCTCTGCAGTAAAACCGCAACTCAGGTCGCCCCATTTCGTCCGAGATGTTCACACTACAGGTGCCCGTCCCGTGGTTAGAAGTTTTTCTTGGCAGTGGAACCGTCCCTCAGGTCACCCCATTTCGTCCAAGATGTTCACACTACAGGTGGACGGCCACTGATTGATGGACACAGTGTTTTAGCCATCAATAACAGTCAGATGAGAGTACTACAAATGATGGTCACTGAGAGACAACCCCCATTAACCTTAACTCACCTTCGGCAAAATGACCAGTACTTTAACTTACCTTATGTCGCCATATTACACCGAGAGCTGACCGAATCAAATCACAACCTTACGTACACCGTGGACCACATCTTCGGTTACCATAGTAAGAAATTTATATGCACATGTGTGAAATTGTCTGCACATGCTCACGGTACTGAAATCAGTGGTTTAAATTTTAAACAGTTTAAAACTTCCATAGGATTTGCAAGGTAATAAACGGTTCGTCACTGACTCACAAGGTCGTCTATGGACGTTAGATGGTGATCCAATGACAGGAACATTTTACCAAACAGTTTACCATGGGTGATACCGCCTGTAGTGTGAAAGGGGTTTAATAAAAAAGAATTGCAGTCCATAAAACATTAGGGTTTCATTATGACCACACTGGGCAACACATGCCACTGTACAAATGTTCCTCACTTTAGTACTTTCACTTATTTTTGTTTTGTAATAAATTTGTGGTTTTAGTGACAAATGTCAACCATTTGTCTAGTATTACTGATGCAAACTGTAAACCCATAATCCCTTCCTTGTTTTATAGTGGTAGATATAACAATAGTCACAAAGATTACTTGAAAATCTGGTTGATTGGAAACCTCAATAAACTATGCTTTTTAATGGCTTGTATTTCATCAAAAAAAAAATTATAAATTTGGTTCATTATGTTCAAAAATTTACTTTTTATCTGATAAAATTGTAGTTCATTCACCTTAAAATAACTTGCAACCACATTTCCTGTTTCATATTACGGCTTCTTTACATTCACATTTTTGATATCACTGAGACACACACGTAATACAAGATTATGCCATTGGTTTTCTTCCAAGCCCTGGAAACCAGTTATAATTTTCAATCTGTTTCAGACTATTTAACCTGTTTTTGAATCTAAATAAATTTGCTCCTGTTAACTTTTGAGGGATTAAAAACTTTCAAATTTTTATGTCTGAGTGAAACCCCATTGTTCACTGTCACTGTGTTTGTGTTATTCAGCGGTGCTTGTTGTTTCATAATCTAAAATTTACAACACTCTTCTTTTTAATTATATATTGTGAAATATTACCTGGGCATTAGTTACTGTTAACACTGTATATCTAGAGGTTTCTTTCCAAAAACCTGATCACACAGTTGTGATGCACAGGTACCAAATTTTATCTGGATGTTTCTGTGCCAAAACAGATTTATTTTATTGCGCTAATACATCCTATCCAATGGACAATTGCTTTACCGGTCGGCGCGACCGGTCCCGCCAAACGTCAGAAAAAGACGTCCTGTATGTACTACCGGCAGGACCGGTCACAGAGTGTGCATTCGCCAGGTGGCGCATCGTACTTCATTTCCTGTTTACCTATTGACGTCATAGCATCTTTTTCGTTTGGCGCGAAAGAGTGTGCAGACAATTTTCATCAGAGATACGTTTTGTGTTTTCTACAACGAACTCATCCCAGTTCCGTGTTTTTTATTAGTGCTGTATACTTCTACTACGTTTCTGATCATAATGTCGTCTCCTGGACAGAAGCGAGGACTGCGAGGTTCTTGCGGGCACGTTATGGCCCTTTTCGACAACCATAAGAAATGCGCGCGTTGTCGTGACAAGGGGGTGGGAGACGACCCCTGTGTGAAGAAGTTGGATTGTAGTATCTGTAAGGCGTTTACGCCTGCTCAGATCCACCAGTTAGCAACCCCGACCTACAAGGAACGGAAAGAACGCTCTAGCCAGAAGAAATCTGAAGATTTGACAAGTACGTCTCCCAAGCTTGTTGATCCGTCTGAGGTTTCACTGCTGGGTCCTGTTAATTCAGGAAAGCAGTCTCCTGTTGATTCTACACCCAAGCAGAAGAAGAAGCGTTCTGATGGCTCCCCAAGGTCTAGCAAACGGAAGCACAGCAGTAAGCCCACTTCAGACGACCTCAAGTCCCTTGATGACAAGTGGAGTGAGAGATTTTCCCGTCTGGAAGCAATGCTGATTAACCAGTCCTTTGCTGTTCCTGTGAGACCGGTGAATTCTGCTTCTGTGGTGCCCAGAGAACACCCCTTCTTTGATCCGGGTGCTTCTACAAGTGTTATGTTTTCTGAGGGCACTGGTGACGTTGCTACGCAGTTGATGGCTACCCAACCTCTGCTGGGGGTTCCCAGTACACAAGCTGTGAAGGAAGTGAATGAGAGTGCTACCCACTAGTGAGTGGAATCGCCTCAATTTTCGCGGTCGATTATTCGTCCAATTTTCCGACCGATGATCGACCCTTAATCGACTTTTTTACTCCACTGTAAGAAAATATATTATGAAAGGCTTTCCGGGATGAAGTATTTGTCAATCCGTAAGAATAACGGTGTTTCCGACATTTAGAACCTACCAAAAGCACTCACTTCCGGTAAATATGGTGGTAGACATAAACAAACCCAAATTCGTGACAAATCTCATTATTTATCAAAGGAAAGTTAAGGAAATAGCTTAAAATATAAAAAACACATGGATATTGAGACACATAAGGAAGGGTAAGATTTAATCGATTTCTAGAAGTTGTCAGTGACCGAACGCGATTGTACCATAACGCCGACGATTAATCGAACGTTGGTCTAATCGTCCCATCACTACTACCCACCCTGTTCAGGGCCCCGGTACCTCTGAGACTGTTGCCACCCAACCTTTACTGGTTCCCGGTGCAGGAACTGCCACCCAGCCTACACAGGCTCCCGGTGCGGGTCCTGAGGTTCTGCCTTCCGGTTATGAAACTACGCTGTCTAACCAGTCGCCTCCCATTGGCCAGAATACTGAGGTTGCTAGGGAATCTGACAGTGAGGCTGAGTTGGATGCGGAACCGGCTTCACCAGCTAGTGTCCACTACCAGGGTGATGTACCGGAAACAAACACTGACCAGGACCTTTCTGAAGATGCAAATTACCGGGAAACTTTGAGAGGGGTGAGGAGTTTCATGGGCTGGCATCAGATCCCGGATTATGACACCTCAGCTGCATCTATGGATGACAATCCCTTTGCCGGTTCCAGAGTGAAGACTACCGGTAAAGTGTCAGTTAAATTGCCGGGGGATGAATGGCTTTGTAAAAAGCTGGAGAGACTAAATGTAACTATTGCTGAAGGTTATCCTTCCAGAAATACAGAAACCAGTGGACTGCTGCGTGATCAATTTGTGAAGACACCCCGTACTTCAAAGTGGTACGACATGCAAGCTGTTAAGAAGAATACATCTACCCAGGCTGTTGGTGACTGGTCTCCGGAACCGGCAAAACTTAACAGTATGTTTTCTAGAGTTGCAAGGCGCAGCTTACCTTCTGCTCCAGCTTCCCGTACTTTCAGCCAGGACACCCTTAGAAGGTGGGAGAGGTCCTTCAGAGAGCAATCAGTGATGTGTAATCACGCTGCTGGCCTATCCAGATGCCTCACGAAAGTACAGGACTCCATGGTCACCCAGTTGAAGTCCCTCAGGTTCGATTCCTCAAAGGGCAAAAGTGCTGAGAAACAACAACAGGCTGTTGAGGAACTGGAGTATCTGGTTACAATCAACCTATCAATTTCACAGGCTATGCAGCGTACCATGCAGGATCTCTCAGAGGGAGTCTTTATCAGCATGGCTAATCTCATCCTGGCCCGTCGGGACAGTTATTTAGAGTTCATACGAGGTGGAGTTAAACCTGACACCTTGTCTGCCTTACGCACGTCTCCAGTCCACCAACTCTCACTCTTCCCGGACAGCTTACTGGTCAAGGCTGAAGAGGAGATCTTACCTAGTGAAGAGAGGCGTTCTGCTGGTACCACACAGAGGAAACCTGGACGTTTTCATCCATACGTCTCCTCCAATCGAACCCCTCACCAGCCGGACCGGAAGCCCACTACACCGGCATGGAAGCAGATTAGAGACCGGCAAACTGCTCAGAAAAGTGGTGGTAAAGCCTCAAACTTCAGCCAGAAGCCGGCCAGGGGATTTAAAAAGCATAAATGACAATTACTGTGTTTCAAATGTGGTCGGATTGGTGAACTCTGTAAATGTATCCGACAAGATGAAGGGTTTGAACCCACCACCACCAGTGACAAGCAAGAGCGAGACTGTGTTATCACATGTAAACTCTTTTGTTGCAAGTGTTCCTTTTGCCAGCGGGTCACCGCAAAAGAAAGGTGTAAATCCCGTTTATTGTCAATCTATCAGAGAAATAAACCATGTGAACAATGTTTCCTGTGTAGATCACTTGAGTTCTGTAAAAATTGTCACAAACGTTCCAACTGTTGTCACAAATCTTCCTGTAGGGGCAAGGCTTCAGCAGTTTTGGGAGAAGTGGGAAGCTCTGGGTTCGAGTCCAAAAGTAATCAGAATACTGAGAGAGGGCTACACCCTTCCCTTCCGGTTCAGACCCAACCTAACCAGGTCACCAATGGTCATCAGCAAGTATGTAAACCCCCAAAGACAGTCCCTCCTTTTGGAGGCACTGGCTCAGCTAACAAACAAAAATGCAGTGGAACCGGTAACAAATCAGACCTCCCTAGGGTTTTACAACCGGCTATTTTTGGTTCCCAAACCCAACAACCGGTGGAGACCTATCCTTTACCTGAGCACTTTGAACATCTTTTTAAACACAGAGTCGTTCAAAATGGAGACTCCAGAAACCATAAGAAGCTCCCTACAGGTAGGGGAGTGGGTCACCTCAATAGACTTCAAAGACGCATACTTCCACATTCCAATTCACAGTCAGTCCAGGAAGTACATGCGTTTTCACATTCAGGGCCAATCCTACCAGTTCAAGGCCCTGCCCTTTGGTCTTTCCACAGCACCCATGGAGTTCACAGTGGTGGCCAAAGAGGTCAAGCTCATGGCCTTACGACAGGGTATAAGAATGCACCAGTACCTAGACGACTGGCTGGTGAGAGCCTCTACCCTCCACACCTGTCTCCAGCATACTCAAACCCTGGTCACACTTTGTCAGGAGCTAGGGTGGCTGGTGAACAAGGAAAAGTCAGAACTGACACCCAAACAGGTCTTCAACTTCGTAGGTTACCAGTTCGACCTGAAAGAGGGCAAGGTCAGACCAACAGAAGAACGTTGGCAGGCCTTGACAGACAAGATCAGATCAATGATGTCGGATCCGGTATGTCCGGTCCGGAAATTCAAGTCCCTCATAGGTCTCCTCACAGCAACAGAAAAACAAGTCCACTTAGGGCGACTCCACATGAGACCCATACAGTGGCACTTGAAAAACAATTGGAGGGTCCCAGAGTCACTGGAAAAGGTGATCCCGGTCCCCAAGTCCCTCCACCCTCATCTAAGGTGGTGGCCGGAGGAAAGCAATGTGCTACTAGGTCAACCATTACACCTTCTAAAACATGCTCTGCAGATCTTTACAGAC
Organism: Sabellastarte sp. h YS-2021; assembly: GCA_964017235.1. Classification (NCBI taxonomy): domain Eukaryota; kingdom Metazoa; phylum Annelida; class Polychaeta; order Sabellida; family Sabellidae; genus Sabellastarte; species Sabellastarte sp. h YS-2021. Next base: position 63,038,290 of record OZ024938.1, read on the forward strand.
GCATCAAACGAAGGGTGGGGCGCTCACTTGGACGACCACACTGCAAGGGGAACTTGGTCCCTTCCAGAAAGCAAGTTGCACATAAACCACTTAGAGTTAAAAGCAGTTTTTCTAGCTCTAAAGGAGTTTCGAACCCTGGTCTGCAACAAGACTGTGTTGATAGCTACAGACAACACAACAGTGGTTGCCTATATCAACAAAGAAGGGGGGATGAAGTCGGGGTCACTGTGTGCCCTACTGTGGAGAATCCTGTCCTGGGGCACCAGACAGCAGGTAACCCTCAGGGCACGTCACATCCCCGGCCGGCTGAACGTGATAGCAGACAAGCTATCCAGACTTGGCCAGACCATTCAAACAGAGTGGTCACTTCATCCAGCAGTATTCCAAGCTGTATGCGCAAGGTGGCACCAGCCACAAGTGGACCTGTTTGCCACCAGGTTCAACAACAAACTGCCTCAGTTTGTGTCACCGGTGCCAGACCCCCAGGCTTGGGCAGTGGATGCACTCAGTCTCTCCTGGGAGGACCTGGACCCATACGCCTTTCCACCGGCAGCCATCTTGGGCAAAGTGGTGGAGAAGCTCCAGGACTACCCCTGCAACAGAATAATCCTGATTGCCCCAGGGTGGCCCAACATGCCCTGGTTTTGGGACCTGGTAGCAATGTCAAGCCAGATCCCACTGTGTCTGCCCAACCTACCCAACCTAGTGTCTCAGCCATTCAACCAGGTCCTTCACAGGAACCTGTCGAATCTGAATCTACATGCCTGGCTCCTAGAGCCTCAGCAATCAAGGAGCAAGGCTTCTCTGAGGCAGTGGCAGCACGAATTGAGGCTCCTCAAAGAAGATCAACCAGATCTGTCTATGAGGCAAAGTGGACCATTTTTACAAAGTGGTGCCTCAGTAATCAGGTGGACTTCAGGGCACCACCTCTGAAAGCCATTGCTGACTTCCTCCTGTATTTGTTTCAGGACAAGAAGTTACAACCAGGCACTATTGATGGCTACAGATCCGCCATTGCTGACAAACTGGGCAATTCCTCCATTAATGTCAGCAAAGATGAGAATCTCACTCGTCTCCTGGATAGTTTCCATAGAGACAGACCTAAAGGCAGGAGGGGCATCCCCTCCTGGAACCTTTCACTGGTTTTACATCAGCTCACAAAGGCTCCTTTTGAACCCCTGAAAGAGTCCTCCTTGAAACATTTGACTTTCAAGACTGTTTTCTTGCTGGCTTTGGGTTCAGGTAAACCCAGGAGTGAGATCCATGCTTGGTTACATAAGAACATCAGACACCAGTCAGACTGGTCTAAGGTGTCTTTGTACCCCTCACCCAGCTTCCTATCCAAGAACCAGCTGGCTAAGGAAGGTCCAGACAGTGTGGCGCCAGTGGTCATCCCAGCCCTGGCACCATCTCTGGATAGGTCACTCAAGGGTGACAGGTCCCTATGTCCAGTTAGAGCCCTGCGCTACTACTTGGACAGGACTGCAAACCTCAGGCAGAATAAGGAGTTAGTCTTTGTCTCCTTCAAGAAGGGTTTTGATAAAGACATCTCACCTGCCACCATCTCCTCATGGATCAAACAGACTGTGGTTCTGTGCTATGAGCTCTCTGACCAGGAGGCCCTCACCTTACATCAGGTTAAAGCCCATGATGTTAGGGCCTTTGCTGCTTCTAAGGCCTTCCAATCAGGGATCTCCTTAGACCAGATCTTGTCAGCCTGCCACTGGAAATCTCACAACACCTTCACCCAATTCTATTTGAAGGATGTTGCCTGGGCTGACTCAGAGCTTTTCCACCTGGGACCTGTAGTGGCTGCCCAGCAGGTGCACCACCAGGCCCAGAAGTGAGGGGATGTTGTATATATGTAAATATGTACATATTGTAAATAGGTTAGATATGTACATAGTGTAAATATGTTGAGTGTACATATATTTTCCAAAAAAAAACAAAAAAAACAACAACTGTGACTTGCTTCCTTTGGGAAGTTTATTTCTTCTGGGACTGAACTCAGCCCCTCTCTCTCTCTGTCTTTCCCTTCTCAGACCATCTCTGGAAGGAAAGAAAAAAGGGGGGGGGGCAACGTCGATAGGCTCCCGGTTAACCGGTGAGTTAGTGGCCGACCCTGACCTTTCAGGGTTCTCTGACCCTAGGTCAAATGGGCCTGTTCAAATTTGTTGTTATGAGTTCACATAAGTCCCTAGCTGCTTACCCGCCTACCAAGCGGTAGTTATTCAGCAATTGTCCATTGGATAGGATGTATTAACACAATAAAATTGCAAATTTAATAAGTAAATTAAATTTTTATAAGTTAATACCCTATCCAATGGACAGGCAAGGCCCACCCAACCGGCCCCGCTATCTGCTTACTAGGGGTCTTACTAGGATTAGACACGAAAAAGATGCTATGACGTCAATAGGTAAACAGGAAATGAAGTACGATGCGCCACCTGGCGAATGCACACTCTGTGACCGGTCCTGCCAGTAGTATATACAGGACGTCTTTTTCTGACGTTTGGCGGGACCGGTCGCGCCGACCGGTAAAGCAATTGTCCATTGGATAGGGTATTAACTTATAAAAATTTAATTATATCCCCAGACGAAAGTCGGGGATATATTGGATTCAGGTCCGTCGCGCCGCCGCCGCCGCCGCCGTAGAAATTTCCTTGTGGACGCGATAACTCAAAAACAAATTAATATTTTTTTTTCAAACTTGGTACACATGTTAAGGGTGCCCAAAGGAAGATCCCTATTTTAAGGTGACCTTAAACTCCCAGTAAAAAAGAACTTATGGCCACCTTAAGGTCAGAAATTGCACTTTTGGCCACTTAGAGCCCTGTAGGTCACAAACTATGATGCTCAGCTGGCTGAAATTTTACCTGACAACACATTAATATGTTCTTAGTACATGTGCCGAAAATCATGACTTTAAGTTGAGGAGAAAATTGTGTTTGAGGCCCATAAATACCCCCACTTAGGGATTTTTTGCTATACTTTACACATATTTTGCCCTATAATTTGGAAGTGATAATTCTGATGAGTCTCAAACTGCGCTAGGTATAACTTTGATATGTAATCCTTGTCTGTAGAAAATTTTAGGGCTGTAGGTTTACCCAAAGGGGTCGACTTAAGGTCTCAAAAGTGCCCACAGAGACCCAATTTATGCACTTTTTGCCACTTTCAAGCACTGTAGCTTTCAAACTGTCTCTCATCTAAGTTAAATATCATCTGGGAATATATCTATGTGTTTTCTTATATGTGCCCCAACATTTAGGCCTTTAATAGACAGTTAACCTGTGTATCAGGACCATAAACACCCACCCGAGTGACCCTTATAAGACATTTTTCACATCTTTTTCCCTGTAACTTGGAAATGGTAAGTCTGAGAAGTTTCAAACTGTATTAGATATATATTCTGTGTGTAATCTTAGTATGTAACAGATTTTAAGTCTGAAGCTTTAATTTTGAAGGTCAAATTGAGGTCTCTAAAAGGCTCCCAAAGACCCAATATTTGGACTTTTTGCTACTTTTAAGCCCTGTGACTGTCAAACTATGTGACTGATAGAGCTCAAATCCTATCTGAGAAGATATTAGTTTGTTATTTTTATATGTGCCAAAAATTAAGGCTTTAAGAAGACATTTAACCTGTGTATGAGGACCATAAATCCCCACCCGAGTGACCATTTTTAGACATTTTTCACATATTTTTCACTGTAACTTGGAAATGGTAAGTCTAAGAAGTTTCAAACTGTATTAGATGCATATTCTATGTGTAATCTTAGTATGTGACAAATTTTAAGTCTGAAGCTTTAATTTGAAGGCCACATTTAGGTCTCTAGAAGGCCCCATAAAGACCCAGTATTTGGACTTTTTGCCAATTTTAAGGCCTGTGACTGTTAAACTATGTGACTGATAGAGCTGAAATCTCATCTGGGAATACATTATTATGTTCTTTTTACATGTGCCAAAAATCAAGGCTTCAAGTAGACATTTAACCTGTGTATGAGGACCTTTAACACCCACCTGAGTGACCCTTTTAAGACATTTTTCACATATTTTGCTCTGTAACTTGGAAATGGTAAGTCTGAGAAGTTTCAAACTTTATTAGATACATATTCTATGTGTAATCTTAGTATGTAACAAATTTTAAGTCTGAAGCTTTAATTTGAAAGCCACATCGAGATCTCTAAAAGGCCCACAATGACCCAATATTTGGACTTTTTACCACCTTTAAGCCCTGTAACTGTTATACTATGTGATTGATGGAGCTGAAATCCCATCTGGGAATGCATTATTATGTCCTTTTTACATATGCCGAAAATCAAGGTTTTTAGTAGACATTTAACCTGTGTATGAGGGCCATAGACACTCGCCCAAGTGCCTTTTTTGACATTTTTTCCGTATTTTGCCCTGTTATTTGGAAATGCTTAGTGTGACAAGTCTTAAACTGTATTATATATGATTTTTGTTTGTTATGTATGTCCCCCCAAAAAGTTTCAGATCTGTAGTTTAATTGCTAAGGTCTCTTTAACAATTGTAAAATGCTCACAGAAACCCAATTTATGGATATTATGCCACTTTAAAGCCCAGTAACTGTCAAACTATGTGGGTTATAGAGCTGAAATCTTTGAATTTTTAAAAGGAAATGCCTGTCTATTTAAATTTTGAATATTAATAATGTTATGGCTATCTTAGTCTTTTAAGAACTTATTTTTGTGTGTTATACCTCTGCTTGCTGAGTTTTTCACTTTTTAAAATGAAACTGGTGAAACATATTGAAGTAGACAAAATGGACACTTTAAGTGAGCTTTAAGTCCCAATATTAATGAAATTATATCCTTATGTAGTAAAACTAGGGGATTTTTAACCCTCAACTAGCCCAGTTTTATTCAACTTGCCTCAGTTAATTTTGGCACAGCTCCTACAGTTATGAACTCATTTCAGTTGATAATCACATACTTAAAATTCTCAATTCTTTTTGTATTTGAGTACCCCTTTTATATAGATTGTTTGTTTACCATTTATGCTCAACCCACATCCCCCCACCCGGATTCCCCCCACCCACCTCTGGGACCTCCAGCTATATTGAGTGACACTAAATAAACAAAGGTATTTAATGATATCAGATGAGAAACAAAGAACTCAATGGGGTTGCAGATCTTGTGTAATAGTGAGAGAGGTGTGGAGAAGGGGATAGGGGTGGGGGTGGGAGGTGGTGGGCTTCATTACATATAACACAAAGGGGAGTCAGAACTGAGATTGTGTCACATATTTAGGTTGCATATATATGGACCACATATATAGGTATAGAGGAAATGAATAACTGAAAACAATTTGCAAATTCTAAAAATAATATAATAAAATAATAATATAAATCATTTTTTTTTAAATAATATTTTATTTGTGAACAAATATAGAAACAGATATGTGCTTTTGGGGTTATGAATTTTAGAATGGACATTGAATCATCAATCATTTAAATACTTTGAAGGAAGAATGAAAAATATGATGAGTTGAGTTAAAAATAATATTTTATTTGTCAACAAATATAGAAACAGATATGCTCTTTTGGGATTATTATTTTAGAATGGACATTCAATCATCAATCATTTAAATACTTTGAAAATAGGTTTAGAGTTATCATTGCAGGAAGATTGAAAATATAATTTGAGTTATGTATTCGGCGTCTGGGGATACACCATCTTCCTTGGGGAGATATAAACAGAGCAGATTGATGTGCTGAAGTTCATATAATAATGGGTAATTATGTTTTAAAAAATTCCCGATCAAAACCTGTGGCGTGAGTGATGACCTGTCTGGGGATATGTTGGCGCCGAGTTGGCCCAATCTAGTTTACTTATTAAATTTGCAAATTTGAATAAAATGTGACTTTGTCTTTTGGAATTAATTTGAGCAGTTATGCCAGTTCAAAAGTTGTCACAAGATATATGCACCATCAATTTAACTGATGATATAATAGACAATAAAGAAAGAGCAGGTTTATTTTGAATAAGCAATGAAAAGAAAAATTTAATGTGATTATGAACATAATAGAATCTTAAATGTTAAGAGAACAGTATGTAAATCATTATCATCACACCTGTGGTACTATTTTCAGTCTTCTAACTCCCCATAATGTTTTCATAAATTAAGGAATTATTAGTATTCTGGATAGCCAAGTTTGTGCCCAGATAATATTTTGAAAAAAAAACAACATTATTTCTTTTCAGATAAGGAAAAGACTTTCCGTTTCACTTTCAAAAAGTACATAAATATTAATTTATGTATTCTTAACACAAAGGCCTTTATTTTTTACTTTTAAGTCTGTTGTTGTTGTTTCAGCTTTTCCTTCTCCAGCTCATCATTCAGTGGACCTACTTCAAACACAGGCAACTTCAGATCCACTTCTACGTCCACTAAATATGTCAACGGCAAGAAAATCGTCACCAGAAAGTGAGAATTGCTGTATTGTTATTATCTCGAATACAGAAAAGGGATCAAGTTAAATTAGAGTTAAAAATCACCTTAAGTTGAACTAAATATGGTTTAGGATTAAGTTTGTATTCCCAGAGAAGTGGAGCTGATATTTGGCTCAACTTTTGGTTTGATTTAGCTCAACCCATCAAATTGGATTAATTTTGGGATCAAATAAGATTGCACATGATCCAATACTTCACGTTAACTTTGTGAATACCAATTTCAGCCTAAAAATTATTTGAGTGGTTTTTTTTTTGTAAACTTTAATCAGATTTTTGGCTCATCTTAATTCTTCTTTTCCAGTATATATCATTAGTGAGGATAACGTAAGTATTTAACTAACAAAAGATTAAATTACAATAAAATTTATATTTTTCAATTATCAAAATTTAAGCAATTCACCTGCATTCGGTTCCAAGTACAGGTAAATGCATATTGACTTGAATAACCGTTTAAAATTTTGGTTCTCGGTTAGTGGGTCCTGCCCGCAGTGGCTGGCAAAGAACCTGACATTGACCTTGATAACTGGTCATCACTGAGACTCTGTCTTTCAGTTAGATGAATGTCAGTCACTATTGCACAGACTGTACTTCTACAAGTGGGATAGGTCAGTGAGTGCTTTGGGATGTTGCACTCGGTGTAAATACCAACATTTAAACACAATGTAGTACAAGTCTAAGTACTTCCAACATTGTACAGAGTCTCAGTCAGAATATATACAACCATTTTGTAAGTTGTTCATATCTCTTTATGGCATTTGGTCTGTTTCCAGGGTAACAGAGAATGGCCGTGAGACTGTTACCGTGGAGGAGAATGGCAGATTGAAGTCAAAGACAGTGGATGGCCAGCAGGTGGCGCTGGAAGGCGGTGCTTCAGGTGCGAAGCCTGTCGGTTACTAGGCAACACGATTAAATCCTTCCTTTTATATACTGTCCCTGCTTAGCTTACACCATGCGTATATAGTAGTCAGTTGTTAAGAGTGATTTTCTTCTCAAGTTCTCTTGTTGTGTGTGTTGTATGTCTGTGTACTTAATTTGCCTCGTGTAAAGGAGACGTATGTAGTTTATGCATTTAAAATTATTGTATAACTGGAAATTTTTAGCTAAAAAAATTCACATATTTCAAAGTTTTAAGAAATTCACGAAAAATTACCTTTCAGTAAGAGGTATTTACTGTATTTAAAGTATGATTATGCATTTAAAGATTCTTGGGGAATTAATTTTACTTTCCAAGCTCATTCATTAAAATGACCAAAATTATTGCCAAGTGAAATTCCCACATATTCGGTATTTTATGTATTATTTATGTGTATGCAATATAATTGATAAAACGTCCAAAGTGTAAAAAGCTTCTATGGACAAACTTTAATACGTCATTCTACTATCTAAATTGACGATTTTGAAACAACAGGTTTCTCCCAGTAGGCTTATTCTTTAACAGGGTGTCAAGACTGTATTGTGACTCATGTTCATGTATAAGAGATGCTGGATTTATGAAACTATTGTCAAAATGGTCTATGGTTGTTTGTGTTAGTTTAATATATTTTTATGAAAAACTGATAACTAATTGTTACTCAATTTGAATGGTTTTTGGGGTTTTTTATGAATTTTTATATCAGGTAAGAAATGCATGTTGCTTTCACAATGGTAATATTCAGTTGCGATACTTTGTCATCTATACAGGTTTAAAGTCATTTATTACATTAAGGTTACAATTTTGAGTAATGGAGATGAGCCTTGTTGTAGTTCTGTAAACCAGTTGAGACAATTTTACCACACATTGGATAACACAAGAATAACACCAAAGCTTTACTATTACAACAAAAAAAAAGTTGGAGCTATCAAACTCAGTCCCCAATGCAAAAATGTTTTCGAATCGTCAAGACAATTGCCAATACTTGACACAATTGAAATGGTTGACATAAGTTTTAAACTACAACTAAATGTTATCCAGCTTTGTCAAGAGGTTTCTGAGGTTGGCTTTGGATTCTTGAGATGAAATTAATTGACTTATTTGTGATAAGACAACCATATAGCATAAACACAGAAGTCATAAGTTTGAACATTTGAACTTTGATACTTTTCTGTCATAGATGATGGTAGGTCATTGTAATACATGTATTACCATTACTGCGTACTGTGTATTCATGGGTATCTGTTAATCAGAAACTGGCTTTGAATATTTGTCCTTTCTTCAGTTCTTATCTATTGTTTGAGCGGTTTTTATGTTCATCTAGTTGTTGTTTGGTGTACAGTTTAATGTATATATTTGAGTTGAGATAATGGTTAGAGTTTCACCGTTATATTGTGTTGTGATGAGCTCGGAATGACAAAATCAAAAACACCAACTATCAGTTATGAAAAGATGTCGGTGTGTATTTAAAAATGATAAAAAATGATGGTATTTTGGAGATCAGTATTTGCTTATTTTAAAAGGATTACTGAATTTACATGCAGATTTAAAGTCTAGAAGATATATATAATTTTTTTTTTTTGGAGGAGGGGGGGAGGTAGAGGGGGAATAATAAGTCCTTTAATGTTGAATGAATACAAAATTGCAAAATCATATTATGATATGGAAAATTAAAAAAAGAAACCATAATTTCAGTTTTTGCCAAAGATCAGCATGTGGGTGGTGTTTCAAAATTAAATAATTAACAAACCTTTGGTTAAACAGTTTTTTGTTTTTTTTTGTTTTTTTTTTTAAATTTTTTTGCAAACCCTAACCTATCAGTACAATATATATTCACCAACCAGCAAGTAGTTTTGAGGCATGTAAATATGGTTGTGGATTTGATACAGTACCCAACTCACGATTGGTCTGGTTAATTGTTAAGACAGCATATCAGTGCAATGTATTTGGAATTGAGGGAGTGTGGTTGGCATAGTATGAAAAGTACCTGAGGTTAGTATAATTTTAAATTTTATCATAAGACAAAAACAACTATTTTTTTGTCTTCTCGAATGATAAAATTTTAAAAATATACTTCACAGGAGTTAATTGAAATTTATTACCCATAGCTTTTGCTTGAACCATAAATAAAAGAAGTCTGTATTTACCAAAGGCAAGCAGTCGTCAAAGTCATATCCATAGTACGGGGCACTGGTGAATACAGTCACTTTTTAAATTGAGATTTTACTGCCATTTTTGCATGGATTTTAATACTAACAAAAACAAGCAGAAGTGTTGTAAAAATACCTTTCTACCGACATGTATAACATATTTATAGTTGACATAGTTTTAGAAAAATTTACTGAAAAGACACATTTTAGCATGAAATTGGCAAAATGTATACATAGTGAGAGGCACAGGGGAATCAAATCAATTATTACCCGATCTTTATTTCTTGGTATTCAGGTCAAATAATGCATCGTGTGGCGTCACCAAGTTTACAAACGAAACGAGATATTCTTGGCCGCATTCTAAGTGATTTATTTGTCTTTCCCTTCAGTGCAGCTTTTGAAAAGTAGTAGAACTTTTGATATTATACCGTAGCCGCGCTCTGTAACGCTCATGCTTTTGAAAGCGCCCATCCACAATCTTATGTTATCACTCATAAATTGCTAATATGTCGTTTCAAGGTAAACTGTCTCCATATAAACCCAATAATCGGTGAAATATGATTAATTTATATCAATTTTCAACAAACCTTTCCTCATTTTAGCAGTTATGACAACTTTTATTGCATCGAGATTTGTTTACCAACCTCATATTTTACTTCCAGTTGGTGTGTGCTAAAATGTGGTTTCCCTAAATTTGGGTTATCTTTTTCGAAACGCCCGGCTGGTTTTCATTGTCGTAAACGCCCATCCCCAACTTTTGCAAATATTTGGTCACATTGCCCATGGGCGTTACAGAGCGCGGCACCGGTATATTATTACGATAATATGGCTTCTATAATTTTCTGTACCAATTTTCTAATTGTCACATTACACAGTTTTAATTGAAGAATAGGATTCATTATGGGCTGCATTTCAACTGATTTATTTTATTATATAGTTTTCTTTTCCTTCAGTGCATCTTTTTAAAAAATATTAGAACTTTTGATATGTATCAATCTTATTCTATATAACTTCCGTATATACACTGTTCAGATTTTGTTTTTCATGTTACAGATTCTTAAAAGAGGGGAAACAGCTAGTATTTTAAGTAGATTTTTTCAGAAAGCCGTGCGGTTCTTAATCCCTTGTTACATGTGGTGTCATGCAGTTGTCTATATCGTAGTACACAGGGCGTCTGTAGATTTTTTCATAGAGAAGACGTGATAAATTTCACGTATATGTATTTATCGATGTTGTAGAAATTTGTTTTAAAAATCGTAAATACTCTGATGTTACTGGTGCTTCTTCTCTTGTGTAAAACTTAACATGTGGATTCATACGTTGCCCAGAAATGCTTGGGTGTTTCAGAATCACCTTTACGTGTGTATGTGTATGTTAGTGTATCTGTCACTGCTTTTGATTGCTCTCGCTTACAGCAAAACCTTGACTGTTGAATTTACTATGACTTAATTGATACAGTATGCATCATTTTCCACTTTGTTAGGGTAAGAAATATCAAATTTGTCACAGTTTGTGAACTTCAACACCTTAGACAATTAAGCTTAATTGCAGAAAAATATACTCGCATAATCCAAATGATATAGCTCATGGTGATGTAACCTTTGGTCCAGAACCCAGATTTTCAATGCATCTACCAGGGGGTAGACTGGTGGACATACATGGGGAACTGAAGCACGCTGTCCCAAGATGCCAGTATTTATTGTAGTTGTGCAATAGATAAGATAAACAGCCTTAAACAATTACAAAAATCACAACTTATAAAATAATCTGTCAAAAACAACAGAATTGCAGCTTTGTTAAGTATGTTTTGACGCCTCGGTTGTAAGTTAATGGGTTAATGTTAAAATTTTCAATTTAAACGTTACATGCTTCAGCTGAACAGTGTAAAATGCTTTAAAAATTTATATTTAATAATTTGAAAATGTTCCTTTAACTTTCTATCAGTTTGGATGCCAGTACAAGTTAATTAACTTGTCTGTCTGCTTTACATGAAGAGTTCACTATTGAGAAAATCCCCTTCTATGTCCTTGACCTGTGGGAAACCCCTTACGAAACCCTTTATGATGACATTAGGTGTCCGACATCCGCTGGTATAAAACTGCCGCAAATTCTGATTGTTTTGTCTGCCAAGCGGCAAGTCTCACACACTTTGGCAAATTTTACATTTCTTCTATTCCTTCACACTACAGGCAGGATGCCTTCCAGGATGCCACATATCTGAGATTTGGTGTACCCATAAAGTATGACATCTATGGCCACTGATGAGATAGTGTGTAACCGTCAATAACAGTAGGATGACGGTAGTACAAATGTTGGTCAATGAGAGACAACCTCCATTTATCTCAACTCACCTTTGGTAGCCGTCAGATGAACATGTGCTGCTGAAGCAAGACCGAATCACAACCTTCTATAATCCGAGGATCATGCCTTCAGTCACTGTATGCAAAATCTGAGGAATGTCAGCGTGAGAAATTCAGGCGCGGAAATTTTAAACATTTTAAAATTTCCATAGGACGCCCAAGGAATTGAATGGTTTGCCACCATGTCACAAGTTTGCGTACAGTCATCAAACAGTAGTTGAAGAACAGGGGCGTGTCGCTCAGCACCTACTACCGTCTGGTATACCACCTGTAGTGCGAAAGGGCTAATATGTTTTCACAAAAAAAAACTGTTCTATTTTCTACCGTGTAGATAAGTATAAGATTCAAGCAGTATCTGCTCAGAATGGTGTGCGTTTATTTATGATTTATGTTATATTGGGAAGCTTTGTATATTATTAAAGTATCAAGTTTATCATATAGTAATGTCTGACCAAGAATTTCTTGTTATTGTGCTTTATGTAAATAGTTCTCCTATAAATTGTTATACGGTCAAACTCTTTTTAAGTAGGATTCGGTCATGAAGAATTCCTTTTAAGTAGAACAGTATATATTGCCCTTACATGACCTTTTCCATTGCAATGTTTACTCTGTAATCAGGAGTTTTTTAGTTCAAATTACAGGAAATAAGTTAATTTCAATGTGTCCTCTTGACAGATCAAAAGAGATTGAAACTTTCAGTTAATTACTATACACTGGCAATCATTATCTAAACTTTGTGAAGTAGTTTGAATCACAGTGATAGTGTATTTACAGTAAACACTGATTACGGAGGATTCTTGAGTAGCAAGATTTCTCTTTGCTCTGTTGCTAGGTAGCGAAGGCTTCCAGCGTTCGATTACAGGAAGCAGGCGTTACGGGGCTGCGTCTGATGCAGCAACAAACTCGGATGAGGAGGAGGAAATGCTACAGGAAGCCATGAGGAGGAGTCAAATGAAGGTCAATTGAAGGTCAAATGTTGTATTGAAAAACAGAGGTGTTTTGTGAACTTGTACGTTTTTTGTGAGTATGTTTGCTGTCAGAAATTTTAACATAAAAATATTCTCAGATTGTAATTTACAAACACCAAGCCATCAGAAATGGGCAGAGAATGATCAAGGTCAAGTAAAGGTCAGATCTTGTGTAGAAATACAAAGATGTCAAAATGCACTTCCTTTTTCTCGAATGTGTATTATATTATTATATTCAAGTAGTTTTTGTGATGTCAGTACCTTTGTTAAAACAAATAAATTCTCAGACTTTACAATTAGTACACAAAGTAATATATTTCGTCATCTCATATAAATTACAACAAAATGTGTTGCTTAATGGCAAATGAACTTAAAAAATTTTAAAAAATGAATAGAATTATACTGATTTTTTGGTTTCAGATGTTTTGCACCTGACAGAATTGGCTTGATCTAATTTCTTTCCAACCATATCATGTAGCGGTATCTCTGCTACCTTACTTACAATGCAAGTGTTAATTAAGTTCATCTACTTTGAAACATTGGCATTTACAGGTTGAAAAAAAAATCAATATATTATCTACTTATATTCTGTAATTTTATTGAAATCAAAGAAAATTGTATGTAAAGACTATTGCTTATTATGGAATCACATAATTTTGGACTTTTGTGCACTGTGGATATTTATGATGTATTAATGGATACTAGTATATTTTCAAAATATGGCCCAAAGTGCATTGATTTTACAATCTAGACTTGTGTGTACAAACTGATTTGTAAGGAACAATTTCATTGGTTGTGGATCTACCATGGGGGATTGAAAGAAATTTGAAAATATTAAATATACTAATCATTTAAAAATCTTTTCCCTTCACTTTAGAGTATTCAATGTGTGAGGTTAAGTGAGAGATTGATCACCGTTTGCTCACAGTCAGTTTGACAGGACCCTTAGTGGAGTGTTCAACAGGGCGTGATGTCGGCGGGGTTTAATGAGTTTTGTGTATGGTATCGGGTCACATAGGATCAGCTTTGTGTATGGTATCAGGTCATATTGGATCAACTTTGTGTACGGTATCGGGTCTTATTGGATCAGCTTTGTGTGTGGTATCGGGTCACATTGGATAAATTTTGTGTTTATGTTCCTTTACTCTCAGTGAAGAATCTTTGTAAATAGGGCCTCTGGTGTCAGCTCTTAAATAAAGAGTGACGGTGTTAAAACACTGAATCACGTGGCATTATTATTTGTACCGGCTGGTACTTTGGGCCATATTTCAGAAATATACAGTATAAAGAAGGCATACAGCAGTACTGAAATCTGTGTAGTTTCTTTTTTTATACTTCTTTATCACTATGTTATTTACAATAAATCTTCTCATTTTCTCATCTTCTGTATTTCATGTTGAAGTAAAAGATGTTTAGCATTTTATGGTATTTAAACATAGCTTATTTATTGTTATTATTATTATGTTCTTGTTATGTAGTTTGTCAAGTAATTCTAACTACACATATTTATCAAATTTCAGGTTACAAAATAAAACAGTTTTTGTCCGTCATCCCATCCCCGGTATGAAGTATTTGATACACATGGCGTATTAAGACTGAAATGATAGCAAAAATTACAGATTTTTGTGAAGGCTGTGTGTAATATGTGTAATAAGGGGGAGCGAATATATCCATATCACATGTAAATCTATAGCTTAATCTTACCCGGTTAATTCACTGCATTTTTTTCTATCTTCTAATACATTGGCTCCAATTTGAATGAAGTTTCTTGAGAAGATTTTTTTTTTATGGAGGAGCCTTGAGGTATTATTGGCACTGTTATGAAGGAGATCAATAGCACTCCTTTCTTGTTTGATATCATTTGTTTTTGCAAATATTCTCATCAAAAAATCACCTTGAATGACTTATTTAGATTTTGTAAAACGTTTGTAAAAGAAAACCCTATAGAATTTGGCTGTTTTTTTTACAAATAGTTACTTTGCAATTTTCTGAAATAATTAAAGATGGCGGATTCTTTAGAGTGTGCCAGGTTTGGCTTTAAGCAGTGAGTCCACTGTGTTTGCCAGAAATGATAACGAGAGATCAAATGTCCATATTTAAATTATAACACATTACGAAATTAAATCTTGTTTATCCGTTGCAGAGTATTGTGACATTTTCAACTTATATAATCATTTTAAATTTCTCTCAAGAGAAGAGATCATCTGTTTGTTTGTTAAATTAAAATGCTAACTTGCTGAATATTTGACAAAGGGATAAATACCTATGACAAAAAGAAAAAAACTCCGAAATTGACAAAGTCACGTATTTATGGTTTCAACTTTTTTGATTTCTTGAAAGAAATTATTTTCATCCAAAATAGAAAAAAATGAACTATTTGTGAAAACGTTTTTGTATTATTATTTTTTTTTTTTTGCTTATTCATGGAAGTTGAATTTCCACGAGTTTAGTGTGTAAATATGGTGGAAAAGTAAACGGATAAGTAAACGTATATTGTTCTTGCCTGTGTGTAATGTGTAAACAAACATTACAGTAGATTCTGTATAACTAGAGTTGCCAGCATCCACAGGATTTGGTTCTATTTATAGCTAACTTCTGCTTATTCCCCTAAAATATACAGTCATTTTTCTTTATGTTAAAACTTCCAAGCTGGTATTACTCGTAATCATTATCCAAGTAACACTGGGTTCTGTGTATACAAAGTCTGCTGTATATATAGTTATTGTTTATCTTGTACATACATTGGTTCATGGTAGTCTGTTGTTTTCATTTAAAACACATTGTGATTTCTCATGATCTTAACTTATCACACATAGAGTAAGGGTTTATTTAAGCAGAATAAAAACTTTATCAATTTCTTTACATTTGTTTTCACTTGTTAAAACACTATGCTGGATACAACTGTGGCTTTCCTGAACTTCTCTAAGTGACCTCATCACAAAAAGATGGGTAGAATTTACAATTTGAATTCTTCTACCCCATTTAAACTACAGGTGGTATCACTCACGGGAACCTGCATTTGGTGAAACGTCCCCGTCTGATATCCGTATGTCACCTTGCGACTCCGTGGCAAACCGTCCATTACCTAGCGCACCCTATGGAAATTTTGAAAAATTTAAAATTTCCATCTCTGAATTCGGTACCATGAGCATGCACAGATTATTTCACACATGCACGTATGAATTTCCTACTACGGTAACCGAAGGTGTGGTCCACGGTGTACATAAGGTTTTGATTCAGCCGTCTTTCGGTTTAATATGGCGACATAAGGAGAGTTAAGTTATCGATCGTTTTGCCACGTGTTCGTCCAACAACTACCGAAAGTGAGTCGAGATTAATGCAGGGAGCTTCTCGGTGACCAATGTTTGTACTTTGTAGTACTTTCGCCTTGCTTTTATTGATGGTTAAAAAACCATGTCCAATCAGTGGCCATCCGCCTGTAGTGTGAATAACTCCCAACAAAATGGGGCGACCTAGGGGCGGTTCCGCTGCCATGGAAAACTTGTAACCACGGGACATACTGCTGAAGTGTGAATGGGGTATAAGTTCTCACACTAAGACCTGTCTGGACACTGGGTTATTAATCTTATTTTGTAATCTTGATATTATATTAAGTTCTGAACATTTAAGTAGCTTGATCTTTAGCTTTATCGAAAAAACATTTGTGTCACAGGTACCAGAGTCTTGAGCAGGGCAGAACATACTGATTGGACATTATTGTTTACAGTAAAATACATCTGCTTCACATTTAGAGAAGACCCTTCATTTCTATACTGTTTTACATTAGTTTAATGGGTTTAATATTGGTGAACATCATGTCAACAAGGTTTTCCCCATCTATTTACTTTCTGATTTTAGTAATAGGGGAAAAATATAATATCTTTCACTGACAACTATTGTCCCCAGTAAGTGTTTCTAAATATACATATATGTTAGCTTTTGCTGAAATCCAATTGAAATTAATACTTAACGTTGGTGACCGGATATAGTGAGACACCAGAACTCATCTTTCATTCGATTCTTTTTGAACTGGTGAGATTTGAATCAAGTGAATTGTCTTTTGGGTTTCGACAATATGAATTGAACTTGTGTATTTTCTGAAAGGTTTTACATATCTTACTTGTTTGATCAAAGAATCTATTGTAAAGAAGAAAATGAAACTGCCATATTTTTCTACATTGCTGCCCCTCTCTATGTGAATGAGAAAAAACACATGTTAATACTGGCTGAGCTGCACAAATACATCTCTATAAGCATAACTGTGAGGAGATTCAGTTGCCATCATGTAGCCAAGTTACACGGATGTTGTCGTGACAAAGAGTTGTTTTCTAGAAATCTCGCTATAAGTTCTCAATTGCCAAAGCGAAAAGGACGACTTGGTTAATGGTTGGATCATATTGGACTTTAATTAGAAAATAGCCAATTTAGACATTAATATTTATTAAGATGCCAATAATATTGAACAAAGCATTTACATTTAAAGAGTTAACAGTTATTAAAACTTAGGATATATTAAATAATCCCCTGTAGAAAATGAATATATAGCATTTTATAATGTTTGCCATTGCAACCTGAGGTTCTTTAGCCTGCCACTGGGGAAAGGCCCAAATGGCAGAGGACCAATATTTTAAATGGATCATCAAAGCCACTATGTATCTGATTATCTATTCCTTGAAATGATAATATAGAAGCCATAAATGATAAGTTAATATTAAACACATTGCAGCACGATCTTCAGACAGGTTTAAAAGTAAAACATTAAAAATAGCCAGCCTCGGCAGGCAAGAACCCCAACCCACAGGTAAATGACCAACAACATTGAGATTTGGGAAAATCTTAGGAACAACTGTTGTAAGAAGTATAGAGAACCCACAAGATGTTCTACAAAAGATTCACAGGCCATGATTTCTTACAAGTAGTTTTCATATTTCGAAGCCCTAGAAACAATTCTAAGGGAGATATAAGGCCTTTTTGATATGATGACCCTCCTACTTGGCATTAAAGATGTGATAGAGTGGCCATTTTGTTTCCAAAACAAGGACAAAATTACTCTCAAGCAAGCTTTCCTATCCATTTAAATTTTGTGCAAATCTGATGAAGCTAGCTGCAATATTTTAGGTTACAGAAAACATTAAAGATTTTAGAACAAACACTAAGACCTGAAAATCTTAAAAGTGTTGCCATGGCAACAGTGGGAGCCGGATACCCGCCAAAACCTAATCAGCTCTAGAACCACTTTGGGTAAACATATCCTGAAAATTTGGTAATTTGTGCAGGGGTTTAGGCTGTGGAACACCCAAAAGCTTTATGCCCACCGACGATGCCCAGATGGCGCAGGGGACGACTATAACCCCAGCCTTTATGGGCTGGGGTTAAAAACAATATGAAGTATAAAAGCATGAAATGTAAGATAAAATCTCAAAAGTTTGAGTAAAAATAAAACTCCCACTACACTGACCAAGCTACAAAAATTACACAACACACTATAGCACTGAGATATAATCCATAGAATAACTTTTTTTTGCAGTTAGCTTTTCAAATACAATTACAATCAGTTTTATATTGTTAAATATTAATTTTATTGCGAAAATACATCCTATCCAATGGACAATTACTAATCTGATCGCCGCAGACCGGACCACCAAACATCAAAAAAAGATGTCCTGTGTTTCCACCGGCTGGCTGGTCCCAGTACTGTGCACCTGCCAGGTGGCGCATCGTACTTCCTGTCTAGACAGTGTGACGTCGTAGCATCTTTTTTGTTTGGTGCACGTGTTGTGCACATGGAATCTAGAGATTTGTTTGAATTTTCATTATTTGGTGGTACTTTGAAGAAATTGAACTTTATTTTACTGTAACATCATTTTGTGAGTATTCAGGACAAACATGGTGTCTCCTGGGCAAACACGGGGACAATGTGGGCATCTGATGACTGGTTTTGATAAACATTCAGTTTGTGCTAGATGTCGAGATAAGAAGAAGGGTTCTGATCCCTTTGTTCAAGACAAAGTTTGTCCTCATTGCCACTCCAGCTTATCAGAGGAAGAAGGAAAAGTGAGAATTAAAGGCCCGGACAAAAGAGTTGAGTAGCACCCTAGTAGACCCGTCCCTTGTCTCTGTCATAGGGGTAGCAAAAGACAGTGGGTTAAAAGCTCAGAAGAGGGGAGTACCACCCCTGTGGGTGCGAAAACCAAGAAGATGGATAAGAACTTGGTAGCAGTGAGTAGCACCCCTGAGGCTGCGAAAACCAAGAAGTCACAGAAAACCCCAGACAGTAAAGTGGCCAAGGAAAGAGCAGCAAGAAACGGCACTCTTCACCAGTTGGATCCTCAAAAGGGACCACTGATAGCAAGCTGGAAGCCATGGATCTTAAGTGATCGGAGGGATTTACTAGATTAGAAGCCATGCTTCTCTCCAAGTCTTTAAGTCAACCTTAACCGTCCTTCCAGCTGGTGAAGATCACTCCAGTGAAGCCCCCACCAGCAGGTGCCGTGGATACCACAGAACCCTTCTTTGCACCGACCAGATCTACCGACCGACCTCATCTCAACAACAGACTTCAGACCGACCTCAGCCGGTGGACCGACCATTATCTACTGACGAACCTCCCACTCAGTGCTTAAACCCTCAGCTTCCACGTCTGGTGTAGAAGAAGATGGATAAGAGCTTGGTAGCGGTGAGTAGCACGCCTGAGGTGTGGAACCGACCCTCAGATGCGGATATGGACACTGACTCTGTTTCTGACACCAAATCTCTGCCACGTGTAATGCGTCATGCTGAAGAGGGTGAACTGACATTGAACAGGACATCTCTCTTACTGATGTTGACCAGACATTGTCTGAAGAGCAGAATTCTAGAGAAACCATGTGCGGAATAAGGTCTTTTATGGGTTGGTCACACATCCCAGATATGGATTCTGCACTCTCTAGCTCTGAAGACAACCCTTTTGCAGCCCCTAAGCAACAACCAACCGGCAAGATAAGTGTGAACTTACCCACAGACGACTGGTTGTGTCGGAAGATGGACAGGTTAAATTTGACTCTAGTTCAAGGCTACCCATCGCATAGTTCTGAGGCTGGAGGCCTCCAGAAAGACCAGTTCATTAAACCGGCCAAATCACAAGTAAAATGGTATGGACTCCATCCCAGTCAAGACAAATCAGCCGGATCTGTGTCCTTCTGGCATTCAGAGCCTGCGAAACTTAACAGCACCTACAGCAGAGTTTGCCAGGTCTTGAGGTCTCACCTCACCAACCTCAACACCACGTACCATCTCACAGGACACCTTTAGGAGATGGGTAAAGAGTGCCAGAGAAGCGACTTATGGTAGAGCACATAAGAGAAAGGGCAGGACACAGGCCAGAAAGTTCTCATCGCATCAGGCCAAGGGTCAGTCTGCTTATAAATGACAATCAATGTGTAAGTTTCTTGTTTTCAAGTAGATTGGCTGAGAACAAGCAACAGACAACCAGAAAGACATTAAACCTTTGTACACAGACTTTTGTAACCTCAGTTGCTGTAAGTCCTGTACGTTCTGCACAGAAAGTTGCAAGTCCCGGAGTGTCAGACTGTTACCAAAGTTGCAAATTAAAATATGTGAAAGATGTTTCTGTGTCGATCAATTGTCTTTTGTAAAACCTGTAACAAATGTCCAACTTGCTGCCTCAAATCTGCCTGTAGGGGCCAGACTTCAAAACTATTGGCAAACTTGGCTGGAACTGGGTGCCGGTCCGAAAGTAGTTCAAATCCTGAAAGAGGGCTACACCCTCCCCTTTCAGATCCGGCCAAACTTGACAAGGTCTCCAAACATCATAAGCTGCTATGTCAATCCCCACAGGAACCTCTACCTGTTGGAGGCATTACATCAGCTTATAAACAAAAACACAGTAGAGTTTGTAAACAATCAAAGATCTCTGGGGGTTTTCAACCGCCTATTTTTAGTGCCCAAACTCAACAACAAGTGGAGACCTATACTAGATCTGAGCAATTTAAACCAATTTCTCGAGGCTCAAAAATTCAAAATGGAGACACCGGAAACCATCAGAACCTCCAGCAAGGGGAGTGGGTGACCTCAATAGACTTCAAGGATGCCTACTTCCACATTCCAATACAGAAACAATGAAGGAAATATCTGAGATTTCACATCCAGGGTCAGACATACCAGTTCAAGGATCTGCCATTCGGTTTG
The DNA here is from genome assembly GCA_964017235.1 of Sabellastarte sp. h YS-2021. Lineage (NCBI taxonomy): Eukaryota > Metazoa > Annelida > Polychaeta > Sabellida > Sabellidae > Sabellastarte > Sabellastarte sp. h YS-2021. The sequence continues at coordinate 63,059,341 of OZ024938.1, forward strand.
TCTACAGCACCCATGGAGTTCACTGTAATAGTAAAATAGGTGAAATTGATGGCCATACACAAGGGCATAAGGATCCACCAGTACCTAGACGACTGGTTGGTGACAGCCACATCCCACCAGGCTTGTCTCCAGCATACACAGGATCTAGTAGAAATGTGTCAAAAGTTAGGCTGGCTGGTGACTTTAGAAAAGTCAGAACTGGAGCCCAAGCAGATCTTCGATTTTGTAGGCTACCACTTCAACCTCAGGTCAGGTCAGATCAGACAGACACTGGACAGGTGGCAGAACCTTCAAGAGAAAATACTGAAACTGCTTTTCCTGCCGGCCTGCCCAGTCTGGCAATTCATGTCCTTGACAGGTTTACTTACAGCCACAGAGAAACAAGTTCACCTAGGCCGACTGCACATGAGACCCATACAGTGGCATCTCAAAAACAACTGGAGTGTACCGGAATCACTAGAAAAGGTGATCCCAATTCCCAGGTCCCTGCACCCCCATTTACGATGGTGGCTAAAGGAAGACAATGTACTTACACACCAACCTTTACACCCAATAAAACATGCTCTGCAAATGTTTACAGATGCATCAAAAGAAAGGTGGGGTGCTCACTTAGACAAGCACACTGCAAGAGGAGCCTGGTCCCTCCCGGAAAGCAAGCTGCATATAAATTACCTGGAACTAAAAGCAGTCTTTCTAGCCTTAAAAGAGTGCCAAGACCTCTGCTTAGACAAGATGGTTCTTGTTGCAACCGACAACACCTCAGTGGTGTCATACATAAACAAGGAAGGAGGCATGAGGTCGGGCCCACTTTGTGCCCTGCTATGGAGAATCTTGACCTGGTGTACCAGGAAACAAGTGACTCTGAAAGCCTGACACATTCCAGGCTGGCTGAACGTGGTAGCAGACCAGCTATCCAGGCTAGGCCAGACCATTCAAACAGAGTGGTCCCTCCTTCCAGAGGTTTTCCAAACAATATGCAGCAGCTGGCATGGCCACAAATAGACCTATTTGCCACAAGGTTCAACAACAAGTTTCCTCTCTTTGTGTCACCGGTACCAGATCCCCTGGCTTCAGCAGTGGATGCACTCAACCTACCATTGAGTCCAGCCAGATACCATTGAGCCTGCCCAACCTATTGACACAGCCCTTCAATCAGATCCCTCACAGAAATCTGACAAACCTAAATCTCCATGCATGGCTCCAAGAGCCTCAGCAATCAAGGAGCAAGGCTTCTCAGAGGCAGTGGCAGCAAGAATTGAGGCTCCTCAAGGGGGTTCAACCAGATCAGTTTATGAGGCAAAGTGGATCATTTTTACAAAGTGGTGCCTCAGCAATCAGGTGGACTTCAGGGGACTTCCTGTAAAGTCAGTTGCTGACTTCCTTATGTACCTGTTTCAGGACAGGAAGTTACAACCCAGTACTGTTGATGGTTACAGGTCAGCCTTTGCTGATAAATTGGGAAACTCACCCATTAATATCAGCAAAGATGAAAATGTCACTTGTCTCCTGGATAGTTTCCACAGAGACAGACCCAAAGGATGGAGGGCAATCCCCTCCTGGAACCTCTCCCTGGTGTTACACCAGCTGACAAAGGCTCCTTTTGAACCAATTAAAGAGGCCTTTTTGAAGCATTTGACCTTCAAGACAGTTTTCCTCTTAGCCCTTGGATTGGGCAAACGCAGAAGTGAGATACATGCTAATACAGAAATATTAGACCCCAATCAGACTGGTCTAAGGTGTCCCTGTACCCGTCACCCAGCTTTCTTAGTATTGCATTTGCCATTTAGAGTATTTAGTTTCAATATGTTATTCACCTGAATAACATACTGAAACTAAATACTCTAAATGCAATACTTTTCAAGTTATAAGTGATTTACTCAACAGTGATAACCTAAAAGTAGCTATTACTCAGCTATGCCATGAGCTACAGGTCTGAAATTTTACCATGTTATAGCTGACCCAAAAGTAGCTGAATAACATTTTCATTGCGTTAATACATCTTACCTACCAGACGATAGCTATATGCCGGCGCCAGCCGGTCCCGCCAAACGAAAGAAAAAGACGTCCTGGGTTTCACCCCCGGCAGGACCGGTACACTACACTCCACTCGCCAGGTGGCCTAGTTCCTGCCTCACTTGCCAGAGGGACGTGACGTCATAGCATCTTTTTCGTTTGGCGCGATTTTTAAAGTTGTGGATTTTTATCTGTGAACTTTTTAGTTTTATATTTGTGTTATATCTGTTTAATTTGTGTCGGAATTGTTGCCATTAGTTGACTGTTCTATCATGGCATCTCCAGGACAGAAAAAGGGTGCGTGTGGCCATATTATGGCTTCATTTGACAAACATAGTAGGTGTGCGCGTTGTCGCGAGAAAGGACAGGGTGATGACCCTTGTGTTCAAAATCTGCAGTGTGACTTTTGCAGTGTCCTTACCCCGGAGCAAGTGCTCAAGTTAAGTACTCCTACCTATAAACTCAGAAAGGAAAAGGCTAAAGCAAAGGAAGTGTTAGTCGATCCGTCTTCTGTGGTAGTACTTGATACCCAGCCAGAACAAGAACCTGCTGTTTCTGTTTCTTCTGCTCCGGATTTGTCCCTTCCTGTGCCTCAGTTTAAGAAAGATCTTCAGGAACTGGACGAAAAGTGGGCCACTCGTATGGCCAGGCTTGAGGCACTTATCACTTTAGGACATCGCTCCTCACCTTCTGTACAACAAAATCCAACATTTTCTCCGGTCAAAGTACCGGTCTCTCATGCTGCTCCAGCAGGTGCTCTTTCCCAGACACCCTTTTTTGTCTCTACTTCGGCTTCTTCCGGCCCAGCCGGCCCGGATGAGCCTAGAGATCAGGATTTTTCCTTTGCTGACAGACAATCTCCACTTCAAAACCTCTACCCGGAAGCAGAACCTATGTTTAAACACCCTGCTCCGGTGGCTACTGTGTCGTCAGCTGCTATGTCTGCTTCCTCTCAATCTGCATTTCAACAACCTTCTTCCGGCTCCGGGCCGGTCACCTTCCGCGATGTCAATCCTCAGGAAACATTTGAAGAGGGTGAGTTATCTGACGCAGAGGAATCCCCAGACTTGGAAACCTCAGACCCGGACCGGGTCCTCAGTGAAGATCAAAATTACCGCGAGACTGTGAGAGGCGTCCGCGCGTTCATGGGATGGACACACATTCCTGACCTGGAGTTTTCTCCGCAATCCCGCACTGATAATCCTTGGGCAGGTCACCGTTCTCAGCCTGTGGGCAAGATTTCTGTGGATCTTCCACCGGAAGATTGGTTGTGCCGAAAACTAGAAACTCTAAACCTTGTACTGATAGAAGGATATCCTTCAAAATCTAGTGATCCAGGTGGCCTGCATGTGGACCAATTCCTCAGACCCCCCAAATCCCAGAGCAGATGGTATGGGATACACCCGGCGGAGCCTACAGATCCAACTAGGCCGGGTAAATCGGTGAATTCTTGGCCAAATGATGCGGCGAAGATCAATAGTTCATTCCCAGGATTTCAACCATATCTTCTGCATCTCCTCAGCCTCCATCCCGCCCACTATCACAAGACACTATGCGTAAGTGGGAGAAAGCAGCAAAAGAGTCTTCATATATTTGCAACCAGTCAGCGGGGTTTAATCGCTGTATTACCAAAATACAGGATGCCTTCCAAGAACAATTGCATATTTTACAAAGTGAACTTAAGAAAGGCAAGTCTTCTGTCAAAGCTCAAGGTGCATTGGATGAACTTTTGTATTTATCCTCATTTAACCAGAATGTCAGTTTCGCCATGGGTAAATCTCTACAACATTTGGCAGACTTTACATTTGTGCAGATGGCAAATTTGACCCTACTCCGTAGGGATTCATACTTGGAAGCTGTGAAACCGGGGATTAAACCAGATACTTTCAATTCCTTGAGAAATTGCCCCCTGAATGGATATGGGTTATTTCCAGATGCTGCTATTAGAAAAGCTGAGGATGAAATAAACCAATTAGAAGCTTCCCGACGTACTTCCCAGCCCGGCCCGGGCCGCGGGGGGTTCGCCGGTAGAGGCAGAAAACAGAGATACCAACCCTACAGTACTGGTTGGAAACCTCAAGACACTGCTAAAACAACTTCTCAAGCCGGAAAGGAACTACCAGCTTGGAAAGCGTTTGGTTCCCGCAATAGAGGCCGGGGCAGAGGCCGGGGTGGTCAACCCGGACGTGGTACCAAGATGGCTCATGAGAAGACACAGTATAAATGACAATTACTGCAAGTCAAGTCCGGTGCCGGTGGCCCGGCCAGTCAGTTCTGTGAAAAGTGTCGTAACAAGAAACTCTTTTGTATCTGTTCCAACAAATGTTTCTTATCATGTTGTATGTCGTGTACCTACTGTAACAAGGTGGCAGTCACAAAAGAAAGACGTAAGGCCAAAATCAAAGATCAAAAGTCAAATAAAGTGTGTGAAAAGTGCTTCTTTTGTCGGTCACTTTGTTTCTGCTCCAAATGTTCCAAATGTCCCCAATGTTGCAAGTGTCCAACCAGTGGGGGGACGTCTTCAGAGTTTTTGGGAAATATGGGCTTACAAGGGTGCAAACCCAAAAGTAGTGTCCATATTAAAGGAGGGTTATGTTCTTCCCTTCAAAGTAAGACCTCCCTTAGTAAGGGATCCCCTGATAGTAAGTGGCTATGCAAACCCCATCAGAGACTCCCACTTGCAAGCAGCTGTACAAGCTCTGATCGAGAAAAAGGCAGTAGAGAGGGTCAGGGTTCAAACCTCACTAGCCTTTTTCAACAGACTGTTCATTGTCCCAAAGCCGAACCACAAGTGGCGGCCAATCTTGGATCTCAGTACTCTAAATCAGTTTTTATGCGTAAAAACATTCAAAATGGAGACTCCAGAGACAATCCGGACCTCTCTACAACAAGAGGAGTGGGTGACATCGCTAGACTTCAGCGACGCCTACTTCCACATCCCAATTCACTACACATCCCGAAAATTCCTCAGGTTCCACTTTCAGAACCAGTCGTACCAGTTTCGGGCACTTCCCTTTGGCCTGTCAACAGCTCCCATGGAGTTCACTGGTGTGGTCAAAGAGGTCAAGTTAATGGCTCAGTCACAGGGTATAAGAATCCACCAGTACCTAGACGACTGGTTGATTCGAGCCCCTACCAAAGAATCTTGCCACCAGGGAACCCAGTCCCTCCTAGCCCTTTGCCAGGAGTTGGGCTGGATGGTAAACATGCAAAAATCAGAACTGGAACCCCAACAAGTCTTCGACTTCGTAGGCTACCAGTACGACCTACTCAACGGAGTAGTCAGGCCTACTCAAAACCATTGGGAAGCCCTTCAACAAAAAATAACAGTGCTTTTACAGAACAGATCTTGCCGAGTGAGAACTTTCATGTCTCTTATAGGTCTTCTCACTGCGACAGAAAAACAGGTGACCCTAGGCAAACTGCACATGAGACCTATTCAGTGGCACCTCAAGAAACACTGGAGAGTCCCAGAATCTCTGGAAAAGGAGATCCCAATTCCGAGGTCTCTCCATCAGTACCTGCAGTGGTGGACCCAAGAGGAAAATGTCCTAAAGGGTCAGCCCTTACACCCCCTGCGACACGCTGTTCAAATCTTTACAGACGCCTCAAAAGAAGGCTGGGGTGCTCACTTAGGCGACTTCACAGCAAGCGGTACTTGGTCAGTGCCCGAAAGCAAGTTGCACATAAACTTCTTAGAACTAAAAGCCATGTTGTTAGCACTAAAAAGATTCCAACATTTAGTGCAAGGAAAGGTCGTCCTGATTGCCTCAGACAACACTACGGTTGTAGCATACATCAACAAGGAAGGAGGTATGAGGTCAGGCTCACTCTGTGCCCTTCTTTGGCGGCTCCTATGTTGGTGCAGCCTCAATCAAATAGTACTGAAGGCCAGACACATTCCAGGCCGTCTGAATGTAATTGCAGACAAATTGTCTCGCCAAAGGCAGGTCATTCAGACGGAGTGGTCCCTCCATCAAGAGACCTTCGACCTCCTTTGTCAAACCTGGCATTATCCCCGAGTGGACATGTTTGCAACAAGGTACAACTGCAAGCTAGTTCAATTTGTGTCCCCAATTCCAGACCCAAAGGCCTGGTCAGTGGATGCTCTGACATTATCCTGGGAGGACCTGGACATGTACCTCTTCCCCCCAGTGTCTCTGATGGGGAAGGTGGTCAGCAAGCTGTCAGATCACTGGTATCGCAGAGCAATCCTGATTGCCCCGGGATGGCCCAACATGCCTTGGTTTTGGGACCTAGTGGAGCTATCTGCGAGGGTTCCTCTTTGTCTTCCACACCACCCAGATCTAGTGACCCAACCTTTCAACAAGGCACGTCACAGGGATCTGACAAACCTAAATCTCCATGCCTGGCTCCTAGAGCCCAGACAATCAAGGAGCAGGGGTTCTCTAGCCCAGTGGCGTCAAGAATTGAGGCGCCTCAAAGACGTTCAACCAGAACAGTCTACGAAGCGAAGTGGGCCGTTTTTGTCAGATGGTGCGAAACAAGTCAGGTGGACTTCAGGAACCCATCTATAAAACAAATAGCAGATTTCCTCCTGCACCTTTTCCAGGAGAAGAATCTCCAGCCCAGCACTATTGATGGTTACAGGTCAGCCATTGCAGACAAACTGGGAAATACCTCGGTTAATGTCGGCAAGGATGACAATTTGACTAGACTGTTAGACAGTTTTCACAGAGATAGACCCAAAGGGCGCCGGGGGGTTCCTGCTTGGAACCTCTCCCTGGTTTTACACCAGCTTACAAAAGCGCCTTTTGAACCACTCAGAAAGGCTTCTCTGAAGCACCTTACTTTCAAAACTGTTTTTCTCCTAGCCCTGGCTTCAGGAAAACGCAGGAGTGAGATTCACGCTTGGTTAAACAAAAATATCAGACACCAAGCTGATTGGTCCAAAGTTTCCCTCTACCCTTCACCAAGCTTCTTGGCGAAAAATCACTTGGCAAAAGAGGGACCAGAGTGCGTGGCCCCTGTGGTCATCCCGGCCTTAGCCCCCACTCTGGATAAGTCTTTAAAGGAAGACAGATCCCTTTGCCCCGTTCGGGCTCTTCGCTACTACCTGGACAAAACGCAGGACCTAAGAACGGGAAAGGAGTTAGTTTTTGTTTCATTCAAACAAGGTTTTAACAAGGACATCTCTCCTGCCACTATCTCGTCCTGGATCAAACAAACAGTAGTGTTGTGTTATGATCTCTCTGACCAAGATTCCTTGACCTTACATCAGGTTAAGGCCCATGATGTTAGGGCCTTTGCGGCCTCCAAAGCCTTTCAAGGTGGCATATCTCTGGACCAGATTCTAGCAGCATGCCACTGGAAGTCCCACAACACCTTTACACAGTTTTACCTTAAGGATGTTGCCTGGGCAGATAAGGAGCTTTTTCACTTGGGTCCTGTGGTGGCTGCCCAGCAGATCCACCACTAGTCCCCTCAGCTTCTTTGTATATAATTATATATAGTGTACATACTAGTTAGTTTTAGGTATAGGCTCACTTTTAGCCTAGGCCTTGGCTTCTCAAAGTCTTTTACTTCAGAGTAATCCTCTGGGTATAGGACTTTCCCTACTCTTCCAGGTTAACCGTGGGAATCATTGACTTGAACTCTTACTCTCTTCCTCCCCTCAGAGCAGTCAAAAAGGGGGGGGGGGGCAGGTGGGTCTAGTTACCCTTGAGACTAACATGTCTCCTCAAAGGACTAGAACCTCACACCTAGGTATAATATAAGAGTTCTCTCCAATCCTCAGAAGGCTGCCCTCCTTCCACTGGGTAGTTATTCTAGCTATCGTCTGGTAGGTAAGATGTATTAACGCAATGAAATTGCAAATTTTAATTAGTAAATTAAATTTTTATTAGTTAATACCTTACCTACCAGACGGGAAATTCCCACCCAGCCTTCCCCGCTTTCAGCCTTACAATTCAACCTTAGGGACGAAAAAGATGCTATGACGTCACGTCCCTCTGGCGAGTGAGGCAGGAACTAGGCCACCTGGCGAGTGGAGTGTAGTGTACCGGTCCTGCCGGGGGTGAAACCCAGGATGTCTTTTTCTTTCGTTTGGCGGGACCGGCTGGCGCCGGCATATAGCTATCGTCTGGTAGGTAAGGTATTAACTAATAAAAATTTAATTTACTAATTAAAATTTGCAAATTTATTTATTTGGGTTTTACGTCGCTTTCAACACTGTACAGATCATATCACGACGGGTAGTTGGAAGGGCAGAGGAAACCAGTACATATAGTTCATCAGGGTTCTGTACTGTAAACTGCCGACCAACAGCAAGCAACTACCAGCTTTCCCACTTGAGGCCGTGCTGGGGATCGAACCCCGGCCTCAGAGGTGGGAGGCGAGAGTGTTACCACTCTGCCACCGTGGCCCCCAATCGGGGTTAAAGGCATTGGGCGAAGCACCCCTGTCCTTCAACTACCTTCAACTACCATCTGAGGTTCGTATACGAATTTGTGACATGGTGGCTAAGTGTCCATTACCTGGTGCATACTACAGAGGTTCTAATATGTTGCAATTTTACTTCTCTGAATTTGGTAGAGTAAGAAATCTAAAATTTGCCACATATCTGAAATTCGCCACATGTGAAAATACTAATAAAATAAATGAATTATGGTGAGATTTGTTGAATGTATAGTAAATTAAGGCTTTTTGAATTGAAAAATGCCAATTGTGAGACAAAAACATCATTTTCTTCATAAAATGAACTAAGGTTTTAGATTCCTGGCGAATTTTAGATTTCTTACTCTACCATGGGCATGCAGAGACAAATGTGAGCATGTGCAGATGAATTTGCTGTGGTAAGTGAAGGTGTAGTCCATGGTATATATGAGGTTGTGACTGTCATGTTTCGGTGCAACACAACAACATAAGGCGAGAGGAGGTAAATGTATTGTATTGTATTGTGTATTTATACTCAGCGCAATATCTCCATATACTACAGGACTCAAAGCGCTATTTAACCAATCCCACTGTACAGGTACAGTCCCAACTCACACATAACTGACATTCCCCTAACTGGAAGATAGAGGCTCAAGGATGACCATTTATCAACGTCCTTGAGGTTCTTTAACCTGCCACTGGGGATAGGACCCAATGACAGAGGACCGCCATTTTAAGTGGTCATCCGAGCCACTATGTATCTGCCTGTACCTGGGTTTGAACCCACGTCCTCTGAGTTCCTAGACAAGTGTGTTACCCTCTAGGCCACAGTGGCAAATGGATGTTTCGCCACTGTGTCATATATTCACATAATTATGAACCTGACACAGAAGTTGAAGGACAGGGGCGTTTCACCCAATCCCTATAACCGTGAGTTATACCACCTGCAGTGTGATGAAAACACCAACTCTCAGAAGATGTGAGGTGTTCTTGGAGGCGATTCTGCCGCGGAGTAAAACCTCTAAATATGGCGCATACTGCCTGTAGTGTGACTGGGGCATTATATAAACTTCATTCCTACAACAAATCAGAAAACAAGAATGTTGTTTATCCGCTGCTTGATTACAGTAAGTTTAATTATCATCAAATATTATTACCTCTGGCAAGATCAAATATGTTGGGAAATGGTAGAAAAGCAAAGCTAGATAGTGACCCATTTGGTATCTATGCTAAATTTGGTCGAGATACCTGAAATATTCTTCCTGAGTTTTGAACATCCATGGCACCATCGAATATGTTGAAAAATGGTAGAAAAGCAATGCTAGCTAGTGTATGACGTCGGACACTTAAAAAGCAAATATAAGAGCTTCAAAGCCAGTGTTGTCCATTGTGGTTGATATAAAAAATCTATAAAAGTCTGCTTGTCTTAAATTTAAAATTAATGAAAAATTTTCACAAATAAAGAAAAAAATCGAAAAAAAAATTTAAAAATTTAAATTGAAGAAAAAAGTTTAGTTAAAAGCTAAGAATAGATAAAGAATCCCTGAATTTGACCCTGATCTACCAGTAGATTTTAAATAACAATAACAGGAATATGCAAAGTAATGCCCATATGACACTGATTGAAATTCTTGCTAAATTAAATGATGGACAATTTCAACAGAAAAAATACATGGCTTGGCCTTGGAAACAATTATTTGCAATCTTTCTGGAAAGTTAATTTTCATCTTTCTGCCAAATTATTACACCTCATCACTGTCTTTGATGTCCAAAGAACTTGTGTTCTTGGCAACCTTCAGTTCCACCACTGGTGCAAAGAAGAAATTCCACATTTCAAATAACCCCTTATAAACGACATTTAGTATGTTCCAGGAAGTCTCTGTGAGGAAAGTCTTGCTTCCATAGGCCACATGACCTGGTACATGATCACATGACATGCACTCAATATAGTACAGCCTTAACTCAGGACATATATTACCAAGATTATTCAACAGAGAGGCTCGGAAGTAAACTTTGTCCTTTTCCCTTATTTTCATCAAAGTTTCCTTGAACCAATCAGAAGCCACTATCTTGATGTCAAGAGTAGTGTCATTGTCAATGGGCATTTTAACCCATACATCGAAGGTATATTTGTTCATGTTGAGCAGATGACATCTTCGACCACTTCGCATGGTTGAAAGTTCACAGATTTCTTTAGCATGATCATCTCCAAGTGTTTGACAGTCAGGATATGTCTCTCCATAAATGCACCTTGGAAAGTAAAGAACAGAAAATTTGATGGGCCTTATTTTAAGGGAGATATACAAGCGAGACAATAATGCAGCATCAGTCACAACACAGGCCGTCTGAAACCAGAGGGATCTCAAGCGACTCAAACATGTGATATTGCTCTTATGGCTACTAATGCTTTGGTTGGTAGCCAACTTGCCTACTGTAATAATTCCTTGTTAAGGAGGTAAGGTTATTACATTTCAATGCCTACATTGTTTTATCTATGTAGTTGTAGTTTAAGCAACATTATATTGCAAATATTTTTTTTACACCACAAAACTGCTCCACACAATTACCTGATCCAGTTGGAAACTACAAAAGGAAAGTACTGTAGAAAAGCATCTGCCTGATTGAAGATTTCTCGGACTACTATCTTCTTGATGGGACCTTGCCACTCCACCATATTAAACTTGAAGTGAGAACATGCGATCATAGAGTCGGCCATGTTGGTTTTATCCCACTGAGGCTGGCTGCAGTGACGACGGTACTGTGAAAATATGAACCCAAACATAAAATATCAAAAAACCTGGCTGGGATACAATAACAGAGTGTATGAGCCCAGGGTCCACGTAATGCTAGAAATATTGTGTGAATGTACACTGATTTACAAGTACTGTTACACGTCAGATTCAGTATTTGGCATCATGACAATGGGAAAAAGGTTCCAGAAGAAAAGATATTCCAAGAAAAGAATACATATCTCTTATCTTTACTGATATTTCATAATTTTTAAAAATAAAGTTGGAAATAAGTTAAAAATCATTGGATTTCTTTTGTGGTTTTTAAATTTTTTTTCAAAAGTCAAAACCACCAAAGTCTAAGATGGCTGCCAATTATTTATTTTTGAGAATGTGGAGTCCCATGGTTACTGAGGAACCTCTTTTGTTGAAAATGGCTTGAAAATTATTGTCCCTTATTTATTGAAAATCGAAATGAACATCAACCAGCTTTTTTCCTGAGATACTTAAAACACTTAAGAATCTGTCAAAAGTGCAAATATACAAATTAGTCATCAAAAATAAACTTTTCAGTACCCTATCAGGTATAAAAATGAGCATGAAATTGCTCCATCATTTGTTGTTTCCGACATATTTACCATTTGAAAAAAAAACCCACAAAGTTCAAGATGGCCAGCAAAAATTTTAAAATGGCTCCCCACCGGTACCCTGTAGGCCAAAAATGAAATTAAAGCTATTCTATTTACCAGCAGTAATTAAATCAAAATTTTCAAAAATACTGTTAATTCACAAAAATCAATGGAGGCCATCGAAACTTAATATTTTTTTTCAGAATATACTACTGGAACTATTGAATGTTCAAAAATTTACCAAAATTTCTTAAGCTCCTACATATTTAAGCGTCCCGCAAGGGACGCTTGTTTGTGTATGGGAGAGCTTCTGGCTCCGCCGGCTCCGCCGGCTCCGGCGGCTCCGCCGGCTCCGCCGGCTCCGCCGGCTCCGCATTTTGTTTTCCTTATAACTCTGTAACCGTTAGGCGGATTCTTTTCAAATTTGGCAGGTTTAGGCAGTAGCCTTGGGGAATTTTTTTGAATATGCTGCAGTGACATTTCAACCAATCAGAGAGGTCACATGACCAAAAATGTCTTTTTTCGATGGGGAAGCTTGTCCGGATGATAACTTGAAAGGAATTTTATCAATTCACCTGAAACTTGGCAAATACATTCATTCTATTAAAATCTGGAAATCATTAGATTTTGGCATTGATTGGTCAAGAAATGGCCGAGTAATTAATGATTAATTAATCATTGCGAATTTTCCAAATAAGGAAAACACAAAAATGCTTATATCTCGAAAACCGTGCTAGATAGAGCGATTTCGACGAAATTTTTGACCCGCAGGGTATCTCTGCGGAGTAGTTTTCCCAGTTTTCAAAAAATTTTTGTCTCGCCCAAAATGGCGGCCATTTTGAATTTTCGAAATTTTCGCAAAAATTGCAAAACACAAAAATGCTTATATCTCAAAAACCGTGCTAGATAGAGCAATTTCGACAAAATTTTTGAACCGCAGGATATCTCTGCGGAGTACTTTTCCCAATTTTCAAAAAATTTTTGTCTCGCCAAAAATGGCGGCCATTTTGAATTTTCGAAATTTTCGCAAAAATTGCAAAACACAAAAATGCTTATATCTCGAAAACCGTGCTAGATAGAGCGATTTCGACGAAATTTTTGACCCACAGGGTATCTCTGCAGAGTAGTTATCCCAATTTTGAAAAAAAAAATTTCTCGCCAAAAATGGCGGCCATTTTGAATTTTCGAATTTTTCGCAAAAATTGCAAAACATAAAAATGCTTATATCTCGAAAACCCTGCTAGATAGAGCGATTTCGACGAAATTTTTGACTCACAGGGTATATCTGCAGAGTAGCCATGCCAATTTTCAAAAAAATTTTGTCTCGCCAAAAATGGCGGCCATTTTGAATTTTCGAATTTTTCGCAAAAATTGCAAAACATAAAAATGCTTATATCTCAAAAACCCTGCTAGATAGAGCGATTTCGACGAAATTTTTGACCCACAGGGTATCTCTGCAGAGTAGCCATGCCAATTTTCAAACAAAAAATTTCTCGCAAAAAATGGCGGCCATTTTGAATTTTCGAATTTTTCGCAAAATTGCAAAACACAAAAATGCTTATATCTCGAAAACCGTGCTAGATAGAGCGATTTCGACGAAATTTTTGACCCACTGGCTATCTCTGCAGAGTAGCCATGCCAATTTTCAAAAAAATTTTGTCTCGCCAAAAATGGCGGCCATTTTGAATTTTCGAATTTTTGCGCAAAAATTGCAAAACACAAAAAAGCTAATATTTCGAAAACCGTGCTACATAGAGCAATTTCGACGAAATTTTTTATCTTCAGGGTATCTCTGCAGAGCAGCTATCCCAAAGAGCTTTCATTTGGTGAAGTTTCAGACCCATAGCTAATTGCTCACCTACTCAAAAAGAGTAAATGCGAATTATCTCTAAAAGTATTGCAGATAGCCAATTTTTCTCAAATAACTCATTCACCTACTTTTGGGAGAGCTTTCACATGGTGAAGTTTCAGACCCATAGCTAATTATTTACCTACTCAAAATGAGTAAATGCTAATTATCTGTCAAAGTATTGCGGATACCCAATTTTTCTCAAATAACTCATTCACCTACTTTTGGAAGAGCTTTCAAATGGTGAAGTTTCAGACCCATAGCCAATTACTCACCTACTCAAAATGAGTAAATGCGAATTATCTCTAAAAGTATTGCAGATAGCCAATTTTTCTCAAATAACTCATTCACCTACTTTTGGGAGAGCTTTCACATGGTGAAGTTTCAGACCCATAGCTAATTATTTACCTACTCAAAATGAGTAAATGCTAATTATCTGTCAAAGTATTGCGGATACCCAATTTTTATCAAATAACTCATTCATCTACTTGTGGGAGAGCTTTCACATGGTGAAGTTTCAGACCCATAGCTAATTACTCACCTACTCAAAATGAGTAGATGCGAATTATCTCTAAAAGTATTGCAGATAGCCAATTTTTCTCAAATAACTCATTCACCTACTTTTGGGAGAGCTTTCACTTGGTGAAGTTTCAGACCCATAGCTAATTACTCACCTACTCAAAATGAGTAAATGCGAATTATCTCTAAAAGTATTGCAGATAGCCAATTTTTCTCAAATAACTCATTCACCTACTTTTGGGAGAGCTTTCACTTGGTGAAGTCTCAGTCCCATAGCTAATTACTCACCTACTCAAAATGAGTAAATGCGAATTATCTCTAAAAGTATTGCAGATAGCCAATTTTTCTCAAATAACTCATTCACCTACTTTTGGGAGAGCTTTCACTCTGTGAAGTTTCAGACCCATAGCTAATTACTCACCTACTCAAAATGAGTAAATGCGAATTATCTCTAAAAGTATTGCAGATAGCCAATTTTTCTCAAATAACTCATTCACCTACTTTTGGGAGAGCTTTCACTTGGTGAAGTTTCAGACCCATAGCTAATTACTCACCTACTCAAAATGAGTAAATGCGAATTATCTCTAAAAGTATTGCAGATAGCCAATTTTTCTCAAATTACTCATTCACCTACTTTTGGGAGAGCTTTCACTTGGTGTAGTTTCAGACCCATAGCTAATTACTCGTCTACTCAAAATGAGTAAATGCGAATTATCTCTAAAAGTATTGCAGATAGCCAATTTTTCTCAAATAACTCATTCACCTACTTTTGGGAGAGCTTTCACTTGGTGAAGTTTCAGACCCATAGCTAATTACTCACCTACTCAAAATGAGTAAATGCGAATTATCTCTAAAAGTATTGCAGATAGCCAATTTTTCTCAAATAACTCATTCACCTACTTTTGGGAGAGCTTTCACCTGGTGAAGTTTCAGACCCATAGCTAATTACTCACCTACTCAAAATGAGTAAATGCGAATTATCTCTAAAAGTATTGCAGATAGCCAATTTTTGTCAAATTAATCATTCACCTACTTTTGGGAGAGCTTTCACTTGGTGAAGTTTCAGACCCATAGCTAATTACTCACCTACTCAAAATGAGTAAATGCGAATTATCTCTAAAAGTATTGCAGATAGCCAATTTTTCTCAAATAACTCATTCACCTACTTTTGGGAGAGCTTTCACTCTGTGAAGTTTCAGACCCATAGCTAATTACTCACCTACTCAAAATGAGTAAATGCGAATTATCTCTAAAAGTATTGCAGATAGCCAATTTTTCTCAAATAACTCATTCACCTACTTTTGGCAGAGCTTTCACTTGATGAAGTTTCAGACCCATAGCTAATTACTCACCTACTCAAAATGAGTAAATGCGAATTATCTCTAAAAGTATTGCAGATAGCCAGTTTTTCTCAAATAACTCATTCACCTACTTTTGGGAGAGCTTTCACTTGGTGAAGTTTCAGACCCAAAGCTAATTACTCACCTACTCAAAATGAGTAAATGTGAATTATCTCTAAAAGTATTGCAGATAGCCAGTTTTTCTCAAATTAATCATTCACCTACTTTTGGGAGAGCTTTCACTTGGTGAAGTTTCAGACCCCTAGCTAATTACTCACCTACTCAAAATGAGTAAATGCGAATTATCTGTAAAAGTATTGCAGATAGCCAATTTTTCTCAAATAACTCATTCACCTACTTTTGGGAGAGCTTTCACTTGGTGAAGTTTCAGTCCCATAGCTAATTACTCACCTACTCAAAATGAGTAAATGCGAATTATCTCTAAAAGTATTGCAGATAGCCAATTTTTCTCAAATAACTCATTCACCTACTTTTGGGAGAGCTTTCACTTGGTGAAGTTTCAGACCCATAGCTAATTACTCACCTACTCAAAATGAGTAAATGCGAATTATCTCTAAAAGTATTGCAGATAGCCAATTTTTCTCAAATTACTCATTCACCTACTTTTGGGAGAGCTTTCACTTGGTGAAGTTTCAGACCCATAGCTAATTACTCGTCTACTCAAAATGAGTAAATGCGAATTATCTCTAAAAGTATTGCAGATAGCCAATTTTTCTCAAATAACTCATTCACCTACTTTTGGGAGAGCTTTCACTTGGTGAAGTTTCAGACCCATAGCTAATTACTCACCTACTCAAAATGAGTAAATGCGAATTATCTCTAAAAGTATTGCAGATAGCCAATTTTTCTCAAATAACTCATTCACCTACTTTTGGGAGAGCTTTCACTTGGTGAAGTTTCAGACCCATAGCTAATTACTCACCTACTCAAAATGAGTAAATGCGAATTATCTCTAAAAGTATTGCAGATAGCCAATTTTTGTCAAATTAATCATTCACCTACTTTTGGGAGAGCTTTCACTTGGTGAAGTTTCAGACCCATAGCTAATTACTCACCTACTCAAAATGAGTAAATGCGAATTATCTCTAAAAGTATTGCAGATAGCCAATTTTTCTCAAATAACTCATTCACCTACTTTTGGGAGAGCTTTCACTCTGTGAAGTTTCAGACCCATAGCTAATTACTCACCTACTCAAAATGAGTAAATGCGAATTATCTCTAAAAGTATTGCAGATAGCCAATTTTTCTCAAATAACTCATTCACCTACTTTTGGCAGAGCTTTCACTTGATGAAGTTTCAGACCCATAGCCAATTACTCACCTACTCAAAATGAGTAAATGCGAATTATCTCTAAAAGTATTGCAGATAGCCAATTTTTCTCAAATAACTCATTCACCTACTTTTGGGAGAGCTTTCACTTGGTGAAGTTTCAGACCCATAGCTAATTACTCACCTACTCAAAATGAGTAAATGCGAATTATCTCTAAAAGTATTGCAGATAGCCAGTTTTTCTCAAATAACTCATTCACCTACTTTTGGGAGAGCTTTCACTTGGTGAAGTTTCAGACCCATAGCTAATTACTCGTCTACTCAAAATGAGTAAATGCGAATTATCTCTAAAAGTAGTGCAGATAGCCAATTTTTCTCAAATAACTCATTCACCTACTTTTGGAAGAGCTTTCACTTGGTGAAGTTTCAGACCCATAGGAAATTACTCACCTACTCAAAATGAGTAAATGCGAATTATCTCTAAAAGTATTGCAGATAGCCAATTTTTACATTCACCTACTTTTGGGAGAGCTTTCACTTGGTGAAGTTTCAGACCCATAGCTAATTATTCACCTACTCAAAATGAGTAAATGTGAATTATCTCTAAAAGTATTGCAGATAGCCAATTTTTCTCAAATAACTCATTCACCTACTTTTGGGAGAGCTTTCACTCTGTGAAGTTTCAGACCCATAGCTATTTATTCACCTACTCAAAATGAGTAAATGCTAATTATCTGTAAAAGTATTGCGGATACCCAATTTTTATCAAATACTCATTCATCTACTTGTGGGAGAGCTTTCACATGGTGAAGTTTCAGACCCATAGCTAATTACTCACCTACTCAAAATGAGTAAATGCGAATTATCTCTAAAAGTATTGCAGATAGCCAATTTTTCTCAAATAACTCATTCACCTACTTTTGGGAGAGCTTTCACTTGGTGAAGTTTCAGACCCATAGATAATTATTCACCTACTGAAAATGAGTAAATGTGAATTATCTCTTAATAGTATTGCAGATAGCCAATTTTTCTCAAATAACTCATTCACCTACTTTTGGAAGACCTTTCACACACGAAAATGAAAAATTGCGAATATCTCGGAAAAGCTATTTCTTCTGCTTTAATGCTCGGCGGGAGATACACACCACGGCAGTGGTCTTGACAAAAATTTTTGTCTCCCCAAAAATGGTGGCCATTTTGAATTTTCAAAGTTTTTGCAAAACACAAAAATGCTTATATCTCGAAAAACGTGCTATATGGAGTGAACTCAAAAAAATTTTGGACCTGCTGGGTATCTCTGCAGAGTAGCCATGCCAATTTTCAAAATATTTTTGTCTCGCCAAATATAGCGGACATTTTTTATTTTTTTATTTTTTTGCAAAACACAAAAATGCTTATATCTTGAAAACCGTGCTAGATAGAGCAGACTGCGCTGACTTTGGTTGCCACAACAGTATAAGGCTAGAAACGAAGCATTTTCTTAATACTTTAGCACTCACCTTTATATCCTTTTCGGGACGCTTTGTTTTTGCTATGCAAAAACATTATCTTTTTTTTTTGCGAGCGATCCTCTAGTTCACAATTTTATTTTACTCTTTTATCATTACATAGTAGGCTTTGTTTGCAAAAACACATACCTCTTCCCAGTTTGTATATCTGCCAGACACATCTCTTTCTGGTGGGGTGAAGTAATACAACATAGGCACTCCAGAGAGCACAAACAGAGACACCAAAATACATCTAGCCAAAACAGACCTATCATTAAGACTGAACGAATACACTTTGAAACCTGTTTTGTCCCAGATTTCCCCCAAAATAGGCAAAGCAAGCAAAACCAACGTGGTAAGGATGCACAAGAAATTAGCAATTGTAAAGAGGCTTATAAGAGAGTAGATAAGCCAAATGATAACTAAACACAATAACATGGGAAGAAGTGCCACAAACATGACCCACATTAGTGATGCCCTAACTAATCCAAGCCAAGTGGAGCAGTGATAGAACATGACTGAAACTTTCCACCAGAAGAAACAAATTAAATACGGGATCAAAACACGAAAAGTTCCTGTCCAGGATTGCTGAATAGCCATTCGGATAAACAGGATGGGAACTATCATATAAGCAAAGGATGGCAGGCCAATATTGATATGCATGCCTGGAACAATCTCTAATGAGAAGACAGTTCCACAGAATAATGTCATCATGTAACTGAGTATTGGGATATAAGGGAAGCCTTCAATAAGGTAAGGCAGGGTAGAAACAAAATTCACTATGATCGATAGAAGGGCCAGATAATTATACTTGTTATTCAAAGCCATAAAACAAGTTAATGTAAAGAACATTCCAATGGCAGTGAATTCTGAGCAAGGAATCCATGATTTGTTAGCTATTGCAAAAGACATGGTCATTCCACATAAAGTGATGAAGAAGGTTAAATATGGGGTCAATTTATTCCATTCATAAGAAGACTCTACTCTTTCACTACCCAGCATTTCATTAAACTTCTGTAACATGTTGGCTACAGATTTGACATCCTTGATCTCCCGTTTGGTATAAAACATCTGCATTGTGCAGATGATCATGGCTGCAAAGCAGATATAGAAGAGGCACAATGGAACAGACCAGAAGCCTAGTTGTATGGAGATTAGGCTGTAGATAAAGAACGCAAGGAGCATGTAGATCTCATCAGTCGGTATCATGGATCGAAGCCAATCCATACCCTGTTGGCTTGCAGCCTCCACACTCTTGTCTACAAACAGAGTGATGGATTTGCCTGGGTACTTGAAAATCTACAAAAGAAAAATGTTCTGAAATAAAATCTAAACCATATAAGTATATACCGGTACTTAAGATTTTCACTTCAGTGTAGGATAATAAATGAACAGAGCTTATACAAATATATTGCAATCTATCCATAAGTCGGGATTCCTATTTAGGTGGAATGCATTCGCTATAGCACAGAGAGCATTTCCAACTGATAACAACCCTTTAAAAATATTTGAAAAACTTCCATTACATTCAAATGGATAATACTTGCCTCAGCAATAACTGTTCAACATTTTGAAAGGGTGAATTATACTACTTTACAATGAGATTGCTATAAGTCTTATTTTTATTAAAAGTATTTTAAAAACCATTGTATCAGTCCTATAATCCTATATTTTTAACGGATGTATTTAAAAACAATTCCTCAGCTTTTAGGACACAGTGGAATTGCTTATACACCGTAGTTTGATAAACTTTCTTTACCTTTTGGAACACAGTGGCATTGTTATAAGCCTCCATCTCCACATCACTCCTAAGCAACAAATCCAGACTGATGCCACCTCCAAAACCTTGGAGTATATTCATGAATCTCTCCACAAACACATCCTCACTTAACTGATCACAAGCCTTGAACTTTGCTGTTATAATAAAAGATGTAAAATAACTTGAACTTTGCAACTTAAATAAAGAAACAGAACTATAAATACCTTGAACTTGCTGTATCAATATCACACTAAAAACAAGTAAACAGAATATAACCTGAACTATGCGTAGATAGGTTTTTGGTACATTAAGTATTCACTTTCATGTTAATAACACACGATAGGGGTTATGTTACTGTTATTGTGTTTTTATTCTAAGCTTTAATAATTACAGATCAAAATCAAAATTAACTACACAAGCTTATAAGTTGTTTTGTGATGTCATATATCTACCCAAAAAGGCTGAGGTAGCTCCATTCTATAAAGATACAGCCTTTGCCAGCCAGGCATAATTTTGAAAAAATATATAGCACTTTGAAGAAAGCTACACAATCTATCATTCTTCCCATATCTTGGTCACTCTGTGTTGAGTCTAGAGCAGTATATGTCTTACAAAGAAACATCTGAAACATATTTTGACAATGCTCCATATTGGTCAGGTTTTCCCCACCACTGACATGGCCTCTCTTTACGGTACTGTTGCTGTCTAATGATCCTATGTGGTTGGTGGTTGGCAGTACCTTGTTTTTGAGTCACATCTAAACCGACTTTACAAGCTCAAAAATGTTTTGTCACATCTACTTTGCTGAGTGTTTATGTTTGCAATGGCTCTTCATCAGTGATAGCAATATTTTCTTATGTTAGTATTTTGAGGTCACTAGGTCCGTGAACTCGTACAGCTCTCCACTTCTGCCTTTTTCAATGATACAAGATTTACAGGTGCTTTTGCTTATCCTGCAGGGACTTTATCATGTCATCCCTGCTGAACGTGTGACACGGTTATTTCTGTGCCTGTTTGGTTGGCTTTGTTCTCTGTAGATTTAGATTTACTTTTGTTTCATGTCGTGTTAAACAGCCAGGGTCATATTGTGATGGGTAGTTTACCAGAGGAACCAGTGCATACTAGTTGGTCAAGATTCTGCACTGTAAAACACTGGGCATCAGCAAGTAACTACCAACTTTCCAACATGAAGCACCCCCACCCAAGATTCGAACCAGCAATCTCAGATGTTGAAGGCAAGCACTCTAACCGCTACACCACTGAGCACCCTGTTGTCTCTGTAGAACTTCAGAGTCCTTAAATTTTTTTAACCAGAGTGCCAATTCAACATCAGATCCTTTGTATGCCTTTTGGAAATATCACTATTCTAGATGCTTTCTTAGTTCAAGTGCTTCATCCTTGCTTCTTGTTTTCTGTGCACAAATCAGAAAAGCACTTTAACCACAGCTTTGCATTTGATGCTCCAACTGTGTGGAATGAGCTCCCTGAGGACAATCTGAATGGCGGTTTTTCTGTCTGAGGATATACCTCTTCAGTAAAGCCTACCCCCTATACCTCTCCAGTCCTAGTTGTGCCTTTTGGGCATCTTGTTATTGCGGATGCTTTCTTGGTTTGAGTGCTTCATTTCTTCTTCTCCAACATGTGTGCAGCAATGCTGTCAGAAATTACCTAAAAGTGCCACACTTCTTGTCTTCAGTGCACACATCAAATATACACTTTGGCCACAGTTATGAATTTGATGCTAATTGTAATAGTATTTTTATAGTGCTTAATTTTCATTTAAGACAGACTCTAGGTGCACCAAACAGAAAAAGCAGAAAGCTACAATCATTAAAGTGTGACATGCTCCTCCTTATGGAATGAACTCCCTGAGCACGACCAAACAGCAGTTTATCTGTCCTCTTTTAAGCGCACATTAAAGCCATACCTGTTCAGTAAAGCCTAGCCTCAATAGTTTTCCTACCTCCCTGGCGTCTCTCTGGTGCCAGCCTACTGTATCTGCTTTTTCTTCCTTCTCCCTTTCTAGCTTTACTGTCTTAGAGACTGTCATATCATGGCGATCAAGTGCTATAAAAGTACTCATTACATTTTTGCTAGCAGAAGGTATTACTCAATACCATTATTTGCATTTGAAAACAAAATCAGTTAAAGTTCTTAAATTGCTCCATTCACTGGTATTGGAAGAAAATTTTGGACCATTTTTAGTATATAAGATTATAAACTGTTGAAGATAGGTTTTGGGATGTATTAAGAGTATGTTTTGATGTTATTATTTATTTTATCCACTTTAATAATTAGCTCACAGAGTACAGCTTAAAAGATTTTACACAATCAATTCAATTCACATCTGCTGTTTATTTTAAGATTTAAATAGTCTCACAAATGTATATCTAAATGTCAAAACTATTTTCTTTTATTTCGTCTCTTGTCTAATTCATAATATGAAGTCTAATATAATCTAAGTCCTTAATATCTCATTTATACTTTCTACCCTTTTCTATCTTAAGTCTGTTTCTATTGTCTTAAAGCATATATGTACATATATTTATACTGAACCATTTTCCCCACCATTAATATAATATTGTAGAATAAGTGTAAAAAAATGATTTGTACATAACTAAAACATTTCAACAAGATACAAAGAATAGGTAGAAACCCGTAACAAATAACCTTTTTTAGTGAGACCTGCCATGCAGATTAGCAAAAGTTTCGCAAGATGATTACATAATCACATTATTTATTACTACCCATTGTCTCAGTGAAAACAAGTCAGGATTCAAAAGATACAAAGAATTGACACAATAAAAGAGTGATCAATAAAATATACATATCAAAAGAGCACCTGATGAAATATAACTGAAACAATTTCACTTGTTCATGTAATTTCCCATACTGGAACAAAACTGACACCACAAAAATGTTACCTCAGTATGCATAAATGAAATAATATATTTACAATGCAATTTCACTTGTACTAACACAAGATACTATTTGTAACAAAAAGTTGGCATAATTTAATTGCAATTTGACAGAGAATTTCATTACTTTGGTCAGTTATACACAAATGTTTACTCCAGAAAAACAGTAGACTTTTTTTTTTTTTTTTTTTGCATCAAAGTTTTTACCAAGCACCTTATGCAGCATCACCTGTGTTTTGATGATTTTATCAATTGATATAAAGACAGAACCACATCTATAAGATGGCATTCTCAAGTAACGTATGATATACATAAAACATTAGATCCACCACAATATATGTGAAATTTACCACTGCAGCTTGACATTAGGATGTGAGGGAAACTCGAGTAAGTGTAAAACAATAAAGTAAGGAATTATACAAAGTATAAAATTACAAACGAGTAATTGATAATTTGCCAATATTCTCTTCAATCTCAAAAAATCTGGTTGTTTTCATGATACAAAGAGTACTTGTAAAGAGAGTAGACTAAAGGTAAAAAGTATAAAGACTAGATTGTGACATCTCTACACCAAGATATCTCTACATAGGCCATCTCTCTCACCACAGACATTGACTGGGTGTTACCCATTTTCTGTGTACCACAATTAGGATAAATCATTTTTCACTATTTTATTTTCAGTCTTCTTGAATAATAAGACTAGTCCTTTTCTGATGCATTGAAACGGTTGTCTGTACATTCTAAAATACTTAGCCCCAAACAGTTTTACATGTTTAGTAGGGATCTGCTAAGTATGCCTTTAATATTCTAACCAATATTTGCCTGAAATTGCTCCATCTCTTACGGTTTTTGAGATGACATTTTCCATTCCTGCCAAAACTCAAGATGGTGGCCAAAATTTGGAAAAGTATAGGTTGGTTTGACACCCCAAACCTCTAGGAGCAACAAAAAGTGAGTTAGAGTAAGAAATCTAAAATTCGCCAGGAATCTAAAATTCGCCACCTCTAAAACCTTAGTTAATTTTATGAAGAAAATGATGTTTTTGTCCAAAAATTGGTATTTTTCAGTTCAAAAAGCCTTAATTTACTATACAGTCAACAAATCTCACCACAATTCATTTATTTTATTAGTATTTTCACATGTGGCGAATATCAGATATGTGGCGAATTTTAGATTTCTTACTCTATAAATACCCTCATCTGACCTTGAAGGAGGGGCCAAAGGTCAAATCTGAACACATCAGAAGATTCCTAGCCCATGATTTCCTACAGGTTGGTTTCACATTGCAAACCTGTAGAACCTATATTAAGCGAGTTATAAGCACTTTTAAGTTTGGTTATCCACATTTGACCTTGAAGGAGGTGCCAAAGATCAAATTTGAACACATCAGAAGATTCCTAACCCATGATTTCCTATAAGTTGGTTTCACATTGCAAACCTGTAGAACCAATATTAAGTGAGTTATAAGCACTTTTAAGTTTGGTTATCCACATTTGACCTTGAAGGAGGGGCCAAAGATCAAATTTGAACACATCAGAAGATTTCTAACCCATGATTTCCTGTAGGTTCTTTTGCATTTTAAAACTCTAGGACCAAGTATAAACAAGGTATGAGCACTTTAAAGCTACCCTTGTTTGACCTTGAACGAGGGCCCAAGGTCAAGTCGGAGCACATGAGAAGTTTCCCAGCCTATGATTTCCTATACGTTGGTTTTACATTGCAAACCTGTAGGACCAATAATAAGCGAGTTATAAGCGAGTTATAAGCACTTTAACTTTGGCTATCCTCATTTGACCTTGACGGAGGGACCCAAGGTCAAATCTGACCACATCATAACCACATCATAAGATTCCCATAAGATTTCAATGTCAAATGTCTGCATGCTTGTAAAGGACATACATATCTGTCATACAATTCACCTATAAAGAGATTCAACCTTCTAGTTATGAGAATCAGCCAGTGGAAAAGGTAGATAACTTTCACATGGGCGGCCATTTTGTTTTTCAAAATAAGGCTAATTTCAGTCGCAGAGAAGCTTACCTGCCAATGAAGATATCCGGTAAATTTGGTGAACCTAGCTGGCCTTGTTTTCCACGGAGAGCATTAATATCGAAAATATCTCCATGTGTGTGGCAGCGTAGCGCCAAAGTAGCCGGTGTATATAATGAAATGCATGAAAGCATTTTCAAGTTATTGCACACACAAGTCAAAACATATGGTGGCATGACGGATGTGATACCAGTATATCTCAGACTTTCATCTTATTATATAATTATACAAGAAGATCAGAAACATGGCCAAAATCTGTCACAAAAATCATGAATTAAGAGAATACAGGTTAAAGTGAAACTGGAGGATTTTTACAGTGAATTTCACATATATTTTTACCGTAATCTATTGTAAGTGTAACTCTAATTTATTAACATGTATTTAGAATAAATACTAATCTGCAACTACTTACGACTTTAATAATATACTACACTATAGCACCAAGTACGGAGATATAATGCACTATGCATAAAATTTATACAAAAACTGCAGGTTTATCAAATGCAATTAAAAAGCAGATTTATCTAGTTAGGTAGAAGCATAATATGTAGATGTAAAAAGTGAGTAAAGTTCTAAACAGTTCACACAATAGCAGTTTTTTTCTGTTTCAATACCCAGTCCCACTGTCATGACCTTGCTTCCAGATCATTAGAACAATGCAGTCACACGAAGATAAGCAATACAAGACTGTTTGTGACCCGGGTTTGTTATGAATCACGGCACTTGTTAGACCCATCTTTTTGGTCACATGACTTAGATTTATCAGTTGAAATGCATGGAAGTTTAACTGGAACTGTACTTTTGTTCCCCGTCCACCTTTTTTATTACAATTAGTTTTAACATGCCCCTGAATTCAAACATTGGCTAGATCTGGCACTGGGTCGTGTGTGTCGAGCTGGGGGTGTTAAAAATAAACAAAGTTCTATATAACAGAATAAGACATGTAAAACTCACCACAGTATATGAAATTCACTCCTCATGGCTACTTTATTACAGGAATCACACCCAATAAACTATGGCATATGTAGATAATTTTACCATAGCTATCAGCCAATCAGATTCACTGACACAACCGTGTCATGTTAGTATTTTGGTTTAACCCGATATCATGGGCCCTATTCACAAGGATTTTTCATAAACATGGCAGATTTTTTCTTTATTTTAAGGGATTATTTTCATATATAATAATTAGTATTTATTTTCAATAAATAAGTGTTGTAATAAAGAATAATTCCAACTAAGGAATTGTTTCAATTATGAAAAGAGGCTTTCCCACTGGTTTGTAAATTCATTTTAAGAAATAATGAGCCATTTCTGTGTCTGTATTTTTAGTGTAGGCACAGGTCTTTTCACGTAACAGTGTATCTCTCAAAGTTGGCTTCCCCTTAATCTAAAAACAAAAGAAAATTTTTACAAAACAAAAGACTATTTGACTAAAAGTAAATCCTTTAAAATAATGAAAAATTCTTTTATTTTACAGCTAAAAATACATGAAGAATCAGTGTGAATACAAGCCCCAACAGTGACTAAATAATAATTTAAAATAACATTATCTGCAACATATAATCCTCAACAATTGATAACATGAAAGTCATTCAGACTTAAATCAACTTTTTTTTTTTTCAAATTTACAAAATTCTCTATTTTTTTTCTAAAAAACCTATTAATTCAAGATCTTTCAATTAACCACCTCCATACATCAAGAGATTTTACTCCCAAGCTATTTCTTACCACAAAATGTCTAGAATATAATTGTTGATTTCAAAGTATGAATAGATTACTGCTTGACATCATAACTTGGGATGTACATTAAATTGGCACCAAACAGAATGTAGTTATTTGTACATTTCCTGGAGTGTAATCTCTACCTTATAAGGTGAAAACAAAAATGGTGACAATAACTGATTCTGGGAATTTCTGTCAATAGAGTTTTATGCCAGGTTGTGAGTACTGATTTTAAGTATAACTGCCCTTTAAAAAGTACTGTTAAAAAGGTTAATTGATTTTAATATATACACTAGTACAGTACGTTTATAACTTGCGCTTGTGTCAATGTATAATCAACCCAAATATAGCAATATCATTACACTCGAAACAAGCACCAAAAGTATTTTATATCCAAGTTGTACCAAGTTATGACGGGGAACAGTAGAATCTCTGTTCAAATGTTTTATTTTTATTATCCACTGCAAGCCGTTGTTGACCCGTTTAGGGGAATATACAGAATGGGATATATATATTTTCTATACAACAGTGCCTCTGTGGATAATGAGTGTCAGTAACTTCCAGTTTCTTACTAATATCTCGGAAAATATGTAAGCTAGAAATATGTATTATATATAATTAGAAAGGTCTTTTTACGGTATTTTTTTTTGGATAAACATCCATGTAGAAATGATTGAGATATTGCAAGTTAAAGATTAAAGTTTTTGTATTCACTGGTGCCGCTGTATACAGGACAGCTTTTTCAGCATTCTTTCTTTAAATATGGATGTATTTAACTGATAAATCGTATAAAATGGTGGATAATAAAAATAAAACATCCCTCATCAGACATATACAGAAAAAAAATATGTCACTCATGAAGATAAACAATATATAATACTCGTGCTTTGCACTCGTATAATATTCTTATCTTCATACATGATATGTTTTTTTTTCTGTATATGTCATTCGGGAAGTCTCCCTTTTGTATATTTTATACTAAGAACTTATATCCACTCTTCCAAGATTATTTTAACTTTCCATTTTGTAATTACAGATCCTTTTGTAGATTGTTAATTTTCCACCATGCAAACAACGTCTTTAGTCCCAACACATTTACACAATAGTGGTTATGTTGTGATATTACTTGTCCATCACCGTGAGTTTATACAACAACAGAAAGGCTGCTTATCATGTTTTTATGGCTAAATATGAATAATCAATGCAAAAAAAAAACATCAAAACCTGGTCAGATTCCAAATTACTTGCCTAGTTTTACAATAAGTTGGCTCGAGAGTTCATTCTTTTCAAATAGCAGTGATTCCAAAACTAGATAAGAACTAGGAGCTTTATTTAAAATATAAAATAAAAAATTATGTACTGACATATTCTTTTTATTTAATTTATTTCTAAAGAAACACAATTTCTCGGCCTTCTTAAAATTACAATATTTGCAACCTTTCTGGCAAGTTAATTTTAATCCATCTTCCCAATCACTGCGCCTCATTACTACCTCCAATCTCCATGGGATTTGTTTCCTTGGCAACCTTCAGTTCCACCACTGGTGCAAAGAAGAAATTCCACATTTCAAACAAGCCCTTACGCACAACATTTAGTATGTTCCAGGAAGTCTCTGTGAGGAAAGTCTTGCTTCCATAGGCCACATGACCTGGTACATGATCACATGACTTGCATTCAATATAGTACAGCCTCAACTCAGGCCATACATTACCGAGATTATTCAACAGAGAGGCTCGGAAATACACTTCATCATTTTCCCTTATTTTCATCAAGGTTTCCTTGAACCAATCAGAAGCCACAATCTTGATGTCGTGAGAAGTGTCATTGTCAATGGGCATTTTAACCCATACATCAAAGGTATATTTGTTCATGTTGGCCAAATGACATCGGCAGCCGGTTTGCATGGTAGAAAGTTCACAGATTTCTTTAGCGTGATCATCTTCAAGTGTTTGACAGTCTGGATATGTCTCTCCATAGGTACACCTGAGAAAGTAAAGAACAGACATTTGTATCACAAAGTTTTGAGAGAATGAAAAGATGTTACTCTTATCATCATCAATAAGCACGTCAGGTATCCCATCACATGTGTTTTGTCTGTCAACAACTCTATTTTGTTAAATTATGGAACTTACAAATAATACAACTTCTAAATAAGGAAACCAGACTAATTTGCATCAGCAAGTGTTGAGAGAAAGAGTGAAAGAGGATCACATTTCAAGCGTTATACGAAACTTGTGTTAATATTTTGTTCAACTTTCAAGATTCATAATAATACAACAACTTCTTTATAAGGATACTGTTCAGCCAGAAAAGCACAACTTAGATAACAAAGCAAGGAATAAATTAAACCTAGACTTGAGGAACATTTTGAGAGAAAATAAGATTTCAGTAAAATAGATTTCATTTAAAACAGACACTGTAGTTAACACAAGCTAGAAAACAAAAAGAGAGCAAGAATGCAGAATCTCAGACAGTCCAGTTTAAAAAAGGGAAATTTAGAGAATGAAATTGCAATATTAAAACTGTATAACTTCAAATTTTATACAATATTTTCAGTGTTATTTGATCTAGGGAAAAGTAGCATGTACTGATAATTCAATATTGATCCATATCACTTCATGGATTTCAAATACTGATTCTAAAACATGAAGCTAGTTATTGTTTCAAACAACTAACCATGTTGTATTTTCAAAATTTTTCAGGAGATTTTAGCTATTTCTTATTTCAACTAGACCAACGACTCATCTCTGGCCAGATGCAAGATGTATCAACCAGAAAAGACCAACGAACATAGTTTAGAAGATAAACAGCATTTTTCAATAATAAGCAAGTTGAAAGCACTTTTAAGTTTGGCTACCCTCATTTGACCTTGAAGCAGGGGCCCAGAAGATTCGCAGCCCATGACTTCCTATACGTTGGTTTCACATTGCAAACCTCTAGGACCAATAATAAGCAAGTTATAAGCACTTTTAAGTTTGGCTATCCTCGTTTGACCTTGAAGGAGGGGCCAAAGGTCAAATCTGACCACATCAAAAGATTCGCAGCCCATGATTTCCTATAAGTTGTTTTGATATTGCAAACCTCTAGGACCAATAATAAGCGAGTTATAAGCACTTTTAAGTTTGGCTATCCTCGTTTGACCTTGAACGAGAGGCCCAAGGTCAAATCTGACCACACCAAAAGATTTCCAGCCCATGATTTCCTATAGGTTGGTTTACCATCCCAAACCTCTAGGACCAATAATAAGCGAGTTATAAGCACTTTTAAGTTTGGCTATCCTCGTTTGACCTTGAAGGGGCGGCCCAAGGTCAAATCTGACCACACCAGAAGATTCGCAGCCCATGATTTCCTATAGGTTGGTTTGACATTCCAAACCTCTAGGACCAATAATAAGGGAGATATAAGCACTTTTCATGACTGAAAAGAAACGCCCGTGGCGGCCATCTTGTTTTTCAAAATGAGGCCAAAAATATTTTCAGTCAAGATTTTGTAATGATGAACATATCCTGCGAATAATTACCTATACCTACTCTACCTATAATTCCCTTTGTTCTAGAGGGCCAACAAAACTCCTTGCTGAAAGTCGAAAAACGCCTGTGGCGGCCATCTTGTTTTTCAAAATGAGGCCAAAAATATTCCCAGGCTACCTATAATACCCTGGCCTCTAGAGGGGTAACGAGAAAATCTCTACACACTGCGGCGGTGTACTCATACGTAATCCATAGTATCCACTAGATGCTATCCGGTGGATACAATTAATAGATGATCTTGTTTAATATTGAATACAGAGGATCACTTTTAACTGCATCATCCTAACATTCTCTTTTATTGCAAATCATACATTAACTGTCAAATAATGCATTTCAACATCAACTGATATGTAAAGGTTAATTTCGAACAAAGCCAAACTGATACCAATATTGACATGCAATAAGCCACACTGATATCAATAATGATATTGCATTTCAATCCCTACACTGCTTGCTGAAGTTGTGGTTTAAGCAACATTCTAAAATGACAAGGTACGCAGAAACAAGTTTTAGTTCTATGCGCACACATTTATCTGGGACAACAATCACACTGCTGTTCCATGCATCATTGTTTTCCCTTTTGTTACTAATGAACTGTTTCCCATTTTTGGGATGAAAAAAAGCTGCAGGTGTTCTCATTGCATTCCGACTTTCTGGGGAAAAAATAAAGCTACATTTGTGTTCAACTTCTAAAAAAATAAAATAGACCCAAAGCTGCTGTTGTAAGGTACAATGGATGGAACAGCTGGTTGCTAAGATCACCACAGTGTAAACAAACATATGTGAAACAATTTATTCCTTGTAAAATGGAAAAAAAATATGAAAAAAGTCTCTTAAATAAGCCTAGATGTCATGTTAGAATAGAAATAATCCACTTGTGCCGATGGTTTGTATATGACATTTAATAATGGCACTTCCCGATAAAAATTCGGCTTCGGCTTCGTAAAATTATTACCGGAAGTGCCTTGGTTAAATGCTGTATACAAACCATGATAACTTGTGGATTATTTCTATAATATATCACAAATATTTTTTTTGACACCACAGAACTGCTTCAAAGAATTACCTGATCCAGTTGGAAACTACAAAGGGAAAGTACTGCAGGAAAGCATCTGCCTGATTGAAGATTTCTCGGACTACTATCTTCTTGATGGGGCCTTGCCACTCCACCATATTGAACTTGAAGTGAGAACATGTGATCATTGAGTCGGCCATGTTGGTTTTATCCCACTGAGGCTGGCTGCAGTGACGACGGTACTGTGAAAATGTATACGCCAAAATCAGTGAAATACTAGAACACAGGGACAGCATTTAATTAATATCACCTAACTTAAATGAATTTGGATCTTAAATAATCCACTTAATGCAGTAAGTTACAATGAATTTATACTGGAATAAAACTTTCCTATCACATCATGAATTAATGTTTACATATTTACATATTTATAAACTACCAAAACAGGAGAAACTTTAATGATTATTTAGGTATTCTGTTTATGAAGGCAAACATTATGATTGTAATCATAAGATTTCATTAAAGCTAAAATAATTCAACACCTCAGGTAAATACAACTTATTGGTATAAAAAGTATTGTCATTATCCTTATGTTGAAGGGTAAATGTAACATGGTAATGCAATTAATATGCATATAAAAACATGTACATTGCTATGAATATAAAGGTGCTTGAGGATTTCCCTCTGACGCAGTACTTTAAAAGCCAAATGAGTTTGTTGATTTTCTCTGCACATAACATTGCTAACAGCATTATACCTGAGAATTGACACTCTCTCCTTTAAGATACTCCATTTTAACATTTTAAGTGAATGTGTATTCCCAATGATAAATATCTGACACTGTATTATGTTTCATATTTTACAGTTTACCCTCTAGTTTCTGAGTAGGAAAACACATACCTGTTCCCAGGTCATATATTTGCCAGACACATCTCTCTCTGGAGGTGTGAAATAGTACAACATTGGGACTACAGAGAGTACAAACAGGGCAACCAATACACTTCTGGCCAATAGAGATCTCTCATTAAGACTGAACGAACTCACTTTGAACCCCGTTTTTGCCCAGATCCCAAAAATAATAGGCAAAGTGAGCAAAACAAATGTGGTAAGGATGCGGAAGAAATTAGCAATTGTAAACAGACTGATAAATGAGTAGATAAGCCAAATGACAAAAAAACCAAAGAATATGGGAAGAAGTGCCACAAACAGGACCCAGCCTAGTGACGCCCTGACCAATCCAAGCCAAGTAGAATATCGAAAGAACATGACTGAAACTTTCCACCAGAAGAAACAGATCAAATGTGGGATCAACACACGATAGGTTCCTGTCCAGGACTGCTGAATAGCCATTCGGATAAATAGAATGGGAACTATCATATAAGCAAAGGATGGCAGGCCAATATTGATATGCATGCCTGGAACAATCTCTAATGAGAAGACAGATCCACAGAATAATGTCAGGATGTGACGGAGTATTGGGATATTAGGGAAGTCTTCGATAAGGTAAGGCAGGGTAGAAACAAAGTCCACTACAATTGAAAGAAGGGCTAGGTAATCATACTTGTTACTCAAAGCCATAAAACAAGTCAATGTAAAGAACATTCCAATGGCAGTAAATTCTGAGCAAGGAATCCATGATTTGTCAGCCATTGCAAAAGACATGGTCATTCCACATAAAGTGATGAAGAAGGTTAAATATGGGGTCAACTTGTTCCATTCATAAGAAGACTCTGCTGTTTCACTATCCAGCATTTCATTAAACTTTTGCAACATGTTGGCTACAGCTTTGACATCCTTGATCTTCCTTTTAGAATAAAACATCTGCATTGTGCAGATGATCATGGCTGCAAAGCAGATATAGAACAGGAATAAGGGAATAGACCAGAGGACCAGTTGTATGGAGATTAAGCTGTAGATAAAGAAGGCAAAGAGCATGTAGATCTGATTTGTTGGTATCATGGATCGGAGCCAAGCCATGCCCTGATTACTTGCTGCCTCCACACTCTTGTCCACAAACAGAGTGATAGATTTGCCTGGGTACTTGAAAATCTACAAAACAAGAATGGTCGGATAAAAATAAACTGAATCTTGAACATATAATGTATAGTTTGTACGATTTTCACTTCAACATGTATAAAAAATTTATAAACTATACATAAATCTAGCATGCTCCAATAGATTACACTAGGTCTATTATTTTAAATATTTTGCCTGTTAGAACACGGCGGTATTTTTATAAGCCTCCAAGTTTACTGCATGTATGTTTTTTCAATCAGCCTTCTTTACATTTTTAACATTATAAGATTGCTATAAGCCTTAATTTTTATTGGTTGAAGTTCATCTCCATTTACTTGTTGGAATACACTGACATTATAATAAGAATGAATTTTAAAGATTCTTTAAGCATTTTTAAAAACCTTCTTTTAATTACCTTTTTAGAACACAGTGCCATTGTCATGGAATTCCATTTTTATGAGATGTATTTTTTTGAAAACCTTCTTCTTTACCTTTTGGAACACAGTGGCGTTGTTGTAAGCCTCCATCTCCACATCACTCCTAAGCAACCCGTCCAGACTGATGCCACCATAACCATGGAGTGTCTTCATCATTTTCTCCACAAACGCATCCTCACTCAACTCATCCGAATCCTTGAACTTTGCTGTTATAGAAAATGGCAAAATACCTTCACATTACAACTGAAATAAAGATAAAAGTATATATAAATACTGTGAACTTGCTATGATAACAAGAGTGTGTACCTCCATTAAGGCCCAGCACTTCCAATACTAGTTACCAGTACAATGACAACAAGTTCTTCAAAAAATTCCTGGACCCAGGTGGTAACTCAGATCACAACCAGAATCAAATCATCTGTTTTTTTTGTTCTTGTCAACATTTCGTGAAAAAATTTCATCAAAATCTGCAGATAACTTTTTGAATAATTTTGCAAACAGACAAGGAAATGATGCTGCCAAAATCACAAGATCCTTCACAGAGAAAACAAGACCATTGCCGCAGTGTGTATCTCCCGCCGAGCATTAAAGGGAAAGAAATACCGTTTCCGAGATATTCACAATTTTTCGTTTTCCGCTAAAATCCAAGAAACTGAAATTTTTCCCCTGGGCACAGAATGCTGTTGTACTACCCTGCAGGTCAAAATTTCGCTCAATATCGCTGTATCTCTTACGGTTTTAGAAGATATTTTCAAAGTTTTATTTTCCGCTAAAATCCAAGATGGCCGCTAAAAGTGGCGAAAACTGAAATTTTTCCCCTTGGCATAGGACACTCTTGTACTACCCTGTGGGTCAAAAGTTTGCTCGAAATCGCTCTATCTCTTGTGGTTTTCGAGATATTCACACTTTTTTATTTTCCGCTAAAATCCAAGATGGTCGCCGAAAGTGGCGAAAATTGAAATTTTTCCCCTTGGCATAGGATACTCTTGTACTACCCAGCGGGTCAAAAATTCGCTCGAAATCGCTCTATCTCTTACGGTTTTCGAGATATTCACACTTTTTCATTTTCCGCAAAAATCCAAGATGGCCGCCAAAAGTGGCGAAAATTGAAATTTTTCCCCTTGGAATAGGATACTCTTGTAATACCCTGCGGGTCAAAAATTCGCTCGAAATCGCTCTATCTCTTACGGTTTTCGAGATATTCACACTTTTTCATTTTCCGCAAAAATCCAAGATGGCCGCCAAAAGTGGCGAAAATTGAAATTTTTCCCCTTAGAATAGGATACTCTTGTACTACCCTGTGGGTCAAAAATTCGCTCGAAATTGCTCTATCTCTTACGGTTTGCGACATATTTGTGATTTTTTCACATTTTCACTAAAAGTAGAAATAAAGTAGCTATTACTCACTTGTACATTCAGCAACAGTTGTGAAACTTAAATATGTTACAGTTCACAAAAAAGTAGATGAACAACATATTTGAGAGAAATTGTGTAGCTGCAATACTTTTATAAGCCATTTACTCATTATGGTTATCATTAAAAATTGACAAAGTAGCTATTACTCACTTAACTATGGAGATACACTTCCAAACTACTGACCATGTTGTAGTTGTGGAGAAAGTAGCTGAACAACATATTGGAACAAAATACTCTAAATGCAATAGTTTGAGAGTTATAAGTCATATAATTATATTAGGTAAAAGTGTTATTACTCACTCAAAAGTAGGCCAAAGTTCACCAAACCCCCAAAAATACTGGAGAGCGTAAAAATTCATTAGGACAAGTAATTTACCAAAAATGTGTAACTGTAGTAGTTTCAGAGAAAACTGCGTGACCCACGCATGCACGCACGAATGCACACACATGGTGCAAATTATAATCTCCCGCCGGGGAGCCGGGCAGGAGATAATAACCGGTGAAATATAAGTAATAAAAAAAAAGCTCATCCGACACTAGTTGTAACAGCTGAACCCCTGGACTTTTAATTAACTAAGATGTCTCAAATTTCAATTTTATTTTAAATAATGATTTTTGTCATTCAAAAAATTTTTAAAGATCAAGCAAATTTCATTTTTATGTATTTTTAAACTCAATTTTAATTAATTATTTATGTTACTATTCCATTAAAACAGTTGATCATCTTTAATTTATCGTCTTTTTTAATGCAGTCTCAGACATAAACTTGAAATCTGGATGATGAGAATTGAATGTGACATGAAATATACCATACTTTTTGAAGGTATAAATGGATATTGGGAGTTGTAATTACGCAGATTCTACTATATCAGATAAACAACCACACTCACCAGTTTTTTCCAGCAGTTTTCTTTCTGATTTACTGGTGACCACTGTGTCCAGGCTTTTAAGGAAGTCCTCTTTGCACATCACACCTCCTTTCATAGGGTTCAGTTTGTGGAAAAGTTGGCTGGCTGCCAAACGCGCCATCTTTTCCAATTTTGGTGTTTGGACACACCATGACACATCAGCAAGGTTCTTCTCAGTGATACCTGGAAAATACATTTTTTTTTCTATTTTAAACAAATCTTACACATTGGTCACAAATGCATTTTAAATGAAGTCTCTAAAATACTAAATTATACCTGGGTGTTTTCCCTGTAAAGTTTATATTTTTCCCTGTGGATTTTATACATAAAATAACACAATCAAGCCAAAACATCAAATGTGACCTGCGAATCACGACCCGCGGTGAATGCAAATGGCTGTTACTCTTTAAAATCATTCTGAAATTTTCAAATTCCCTTTGTTTTCCCTGTGTTTTTCCAAAATTTTCAAATTCCCTCTGTTTTCCCTGTCTGGAATTACTTTTCACAATTTTCCCTGTTTTCCCTGTGCAGTGGGAACCCTGAATTTGCATATGCTACATCCAAGTAGCCTGGATTTATCCTTTCATTTTACTGCATCATTAAACTATATTTGTTTGGATTTCATATTAATTATTCTGTCAATTAGTTAACAGGAAGTGATTAATAAAATTGGATTAAGAGCAGAGATTATGAGCCAAAGAATTTTGCTTGGCAGTTTGCTTGGTACTTTAATATTTGCTTACCTCTATATCCAATTGTCTGCAATCTTCTTAAAGTGCTTACATGTCTGATCATGTTTATTTTGAACCTAGGAAATATTTAGCTTGGCTTTTGGGTCAAGTAAAGTTAATAAAGATGTTAACTGAACTGACCTAGAAGAAGGGGCCCAAGGTCAAATCTGACAACATCGGAAGATTCCTAGCCTATGATTTCCTATAGGTTGGTTTCATTGCAAACCTCTAAGACCAATAATAAGTGAGTTACAAGCACTTTTAAATTTGCCTATCCTCATTTGACCTTCAAGGAGGGGCCCAAGGTCAAATCTGACCACATCAGTAGATTCCTAGCCCATGATTTCCTATAAGTTGGTTTACATTTCAAACCTCTGGGACCAATAATAAGCGAGTTATAAGCACTTTTAAGCTTGACTATCCTCGTTTCAACTTGAAGGCAGGGCCCAAGGTCAAATTGAACCACATCAGAAGATTCCTAGCCCATGATTTCCTATGAGTTGGTTTCACATTGCAAACCTCTAGGACCAATAATAAGTGAGTTATAAGCACTTTTACCTTTGGCTATCCTCATTTGACCTTGAAGGAGGGGACCAAGGTCAAATCGGACCACATCAGAAGATTCCAAGCCCATGATTTCCTATAAGTTGGTTTACCATCCCAAATGTCTAGGACCAATAATAAGTGAGTTATAAGCACTTTTAAGTTTGGCTATCCTCACTTGACCTTGAAAGAGGGGCCCAAGGTAAAATTGAACCACATCAGAAGATTCCTAGCCCATGATTTCCTATATGTTGGTTTGATATTGCAAACCTCTAGGACCAATAATAAGTGAGTTATAAGCACTTTTGCAATAGTTTTCAAGTTACAACTGATTTACTCAACAGTAAGAACGTCAAAGTAGTTATTACTCTGCTATGCAATGAGCTACAGGTCTGCAATTTTACTATGCTTTAGCTAACCCAAAAGTAGCCGAATAACATATTTAAACAAAATTCTCTAAATGCAATAGTTTTCAAGTTACAAGTCAATTGTTTTTAGGTTTTTGACTCCCCAGAACATAATTTTGACTCCTAGCCTTAAAATAGCTATTACTTGCTTGATTTTGACCCCAGGCCTACAAAAAAGATAGGGTGGTGAGACATCATACCCACCAATTCATGCACTAAATATAAAATAAATCTGAAAGAATACGTGCCCTACAGCTTGAACACAAGCAATAGTCAAAATAAGTCAAAATTTTTGACATTTTGGACTACCCAGAGCATAATTTTGACTCCTGGGCTACCAAAACAATAGGGTGTCCAGATCTCTGCCATAGCAAGCCACTTGCAAAGTGTAAAAGAAATCCCAAAAGAAATGTGGCTTGTAGGTTGAACACAACTGCGGACACGGACGATGACCTTGCGTGATCCATAGTATCCCCACTTTTCGGGGATACAATAAACATATCTGAGATTTCCTTTTCCCTTTTTTGGACACAGAAGCAGAATTCATAACAATATATGAAGCCAAATTAGAATATGATATTGACAGTACAATGACACTTCAATCCTAACAGTAATATTAATACCTTTGTTTTCTTGCAAACACTCGTTGAGTAGTGCAGTGGCATCTTCATTTCCTTTTCTTGAGGCTTTTATCAATAAAGCTACACCCTTCTCCTGTAACTCCTGTCTCTTCTCACCTTCTAGTACATCTGCATCCTGTAGTAGCAAAATGATTAATAATAATCATTCACTGGAAAAATCGCTTTCTTTAGAATTAAAGTATGTTTGTGTAAAATCTTTTGAAGTATTTCTTACTATTTTTGGCCATGTGTCTTATAGGTTGCAGAATTTCCTTGAATATTGTTTGTTGTTCAAGTCTTTTAAAAGTGTGGCCAATGGTAGTTTTTGCGAGATAATTTGGAGGCTTTTATTTAATCTGCAGCATAATTTCACTTAAGTTATAACTTCTTGATGCTTAACTTTAAGGGGTGGTCGCAGTGGTCAACTTTAAAAGCTTTGAGAACTTTCCACATTTTGTTCTCGTGTCTTTTGTCACACTCTAATTCATCCTGCACTATGGTTATGCAGCTGGTATTAAAGGCTTCACCAATCCAACAAATGGACACTTTACTAATTGCTTAAGGAAACAAATGTTTCTCAAAACTACCTTGAAACATGTCTTAGCAAGCAGTATTTGATGTTCTTCTGAATCAATGTCCATCACAGACACTGGTTCATCATGATCACCAGTTTCCTCCATGAATGCTGAAATTAGAAACATTACAATTTTATATGTTATATTTTTCAAATTTCAATGTCTGTCCATTTGAGATAAAATCAAGAAAATGCCCCTCACAAAATTCCTGAAATCAACAGCATATTAAACATGGCTTATAGTTTGTATAATATCACAGTATTTTAACACATCATGAAATGATTTTTTTTGTTAATACAAGATATTCATACTAAACTACATCTTTGTAACACAAGAAGACAATTGTGAAATGTTACGCTCATTGGGAGTCTTCATATCATTGATACTTAGTTTATTCTGAAAATTTACAACTCATTCACCCAAATCAATATTTATATTACAGCAGATCAGATGACTGAACCCAAGGGTGTGATTATACACAACATATTTGTGCCAAAGAAAGATACAGCAACAGAGTAGGAGTGATGGATTTGGTGCAATATTAAACTGCATAGTTAATTAAAACTAGAGATTGTGTCTCGACGCAGTGTATCCCCGGACGGGACATGGTTTAAGCGTGACATACAGAGTATTATGGTTGACACAAATATACCCCTGTGGGGAGGGGGCCTAAGTGTTTATGGGAGCAACTTGTACTGACACTAAGTAAACAAAATGTTTGCTTAATGAAAGATAGAAATGTAACTAGACGTAGCGCATCGGAGAACCGATGCAAATTGTATCCACCAGAAAGAAAACTCGCCAATCAACCATAACTTAAACCTTGAAGGAGGGGCCCAAGGTAAAATCTGACCACATCAAAAGATTCTTAGCCCATGATCTCCAATAGGTTGGTGTGACATTGCAAACCTCTAGGGACACGAATAAGCGAGTTATAAGCACTTTTAATTTTGGCTATCCTCATTTGACCTTGAAACAAGGGCCTAAGCTCAAATCTGATCACATCAAAAGATTCCTAGCGCATGATTTCCTATAGGATGCTTTTACAGTACAAACATTTAGGACCAAGAAAAAGCGATTTATAAGCACTTTAGATTTTGCTATCCTCATATGACCTCGAAGGAAGGGCCCAAGGTCAAATCTGACCACATCAAAAGATTCCTAGTCCATGATTTCCTGTAAGCTGGTTTGCCATCGCAAACCTGTATGACCAATAATAAGTGAGTTATGAGTACTTTTAAGTTTGGCTATCCTCGTTTGACCTTGAAGGAGGGGTCCAAGATAAAATCTGACCACACCAAAAGATTCCCAGCCCATGATTTTACTGTAGATTGGTTGGGGGTGTAAAAGAGTTCTTCTTTGATGTTCTTATTTATTCACTTAACAATTTATTATTCAACAATGATCAACAATTCACATATAATTATAATCCAGTATCACTTGTATATTTTTCATTAAAGTCTCTATTTCCAGTCTCTTCTCAATATCAGTATTAAATATCAGTTACTACTTTATTTCCTATTCTGTATTATTCTCTTACTAATTTCATCTCATATTCCAATATTCTATTTGTGTTCTAACTCATCTCATATCTGTGTTATCTCTCAATATTCTATCTCTAAATTCAATCTGCCTGGGAGCCTACATGTCCCTTCTATTTATACCGGACCATATCAAAACCTAAAATAACACTATTGTCTTAAGAATAATTATACAAAGGTTGGATGACAATACCAAACCATAAACAGCTGTCAAAACAAATATATATAATACCTTTCATGTGACACCTCACATAGGAACCAAGCAATAGTCTTAAACAAGGTAATTACATAATTGAGCAAGATGGACATTGGAGACAATATAATAAGCACAACAAGCATTCTGACGCATGCAATTATATCCCGCCGTATTAATTGGATGTAATAAAGATAGTGGAATATAAATTTTCTTGTGAGATCTCAGCTATTCAAAAAGCTATAGATCTGCTTCGCCATGTGGTACATCACCCAATAGTAGGTGAGTGACTTAATTATCACTGAAATTGCTCTATCTTGCATATCCTAAAAATTTCCTCAAAATCCATCCATAAGTTTTTAAGCTATCTGTGTTTAAAAATTATATTTCATGGATCCAGAAGATCCAGATAGTGATAAGGATCACCCCAAAAATTGAACCATTTCTTCCTTTCACCTTTCCAGACATATCCTGAAAATTTCATCGAAATCCGACCATAACTTTTTGAGTTACCTGTCTTTAAAAATTACATTTCATGGATCCAGAAGATCCAGCTAGTGTTCCGGATCACTCCAAAAATTGAATCATTTCTTCCTTTTACCTTTTCAGACATATCCTGAAAATTTCATCGAAATCCGTCCATAAGTTTCGAGTTACCTGTCTTTAAAAATTACATTTCATGGATCCAGAAGATCCAGATCACTCTAAAAATTGAATCATTTCTTCCTTTTACCTTTTCAGACATATCTTGAAAATTTCTTCGAAATCCGTCCTTGGATCAAGAAGATCCAGATAGTGATCCGGATCACTCCCAAAATTGAAAATTTCTTCCTTTTACCATTTCAGACATATCTTGAAAATTTCATCGAAATCTGTCCGTAAGTTTCTGAGTTATGTCTTTAAAAATAACATTTGATGGATCCAGATGATCCAGATAGTGATCTGGATCACTCCCAAATTGAACCATTTCTTCCTTTTACCATTTCATACATATCCTGAAAATTTCATCAAAATCCGTCCATAGGTTTTTGAGTTATCTGTCTTTAAAAATTACATTTTATGGATCCAGATCACTCCCAAAATTAAATCATTTCTTCCTTTCACATTTCCAGACATATCCTGAAAATTTCATCGAAATTCGTCCATAAGTTTTTGAGTTATCTGTCTTAAAAAATTACATTTCATTGATCCAGAAGATCCAGATCATGATCCGGATCAATCCCAAAATTGTATAATTTCTTACTTTTACCATTTCAGACATAT
The DNA here is from genome assembly GCA_964017235.1 of Sabellastarte sp. h YS-2021. Classification (NCBI taxonomy): domain Eukaryota; kingdom Metazoa; phylum Annelida; class Polychaeta; order Sabellida; family Sabellidae; genus Sabellastarte; species Sabellastarte sp. h YS-2021. The sequence goes on from OZ024938.1 coordinate 63,101,240, forward strand.
CTTGAAAATTTCATCGAAATCTGTCAGTAAGTTTTTGAGTTATGTCTTTAAAAATAACATTTGATGGATCCAGAAGATCCAGATAGTGATCTGGATCACTCCCAAAATTGAACCATTTCTTCCTTTTACCATTTCATACATATCCAGAAAATTTCATCAAAATCCGTCCATAGGTTTTTCATTTATCTGTCTTTAAAAATACATTTTATGGATCCAGAAGATCCAAATAGTGATCCGGATCACTCCAAAAATTGAATCATTTCTTCCTTTCACATTTCCAGACATATCCTGAAAATTTCATCAAAATTCGTCCATAAGTTTTTGAGTCTTACAAAATTACATTTCATTGATCCAGAAGATCCAGATCATGATCTGGATCAATCCCAAAATTGTATAATTTCTTACTTTTACCTTTTCAGACATATTCTAAAAATTTCATTGAAATCCGCCCATAAGTTTTTGAGTTATCTGTCTTTAAATATTACATTTCAATGATCCAGAAGATCCAGATAGTGATCTGGAACACACCAAAAATTGAATAATTTCTTCCTTTTACCTTTTGAGACAAATCAGTATTTGCCTCTACAATGGATAAGGTGATTCAGTCCAAGATTGCGACCTACACAATAATACTACGAGAGGATCACTCTGAAGTATACATGACTGAACTTTGTCTCAGACGTTTCAAAATAGCTTGAACACAGATCTGAAAATAGTTTATTTCAAACTGAAAAGTTTTTTTAAAAAATTGAAAAAAAAAAACAAAACATTTATTTCATCAATTTTACATTTCACTTGCCTTTCAAATATAATTCTGACAGTGTCAGAATGAAATGTCTGAATTAACCACCAGCCTTGTACTCTCATACATATCCACAAAATAAATCATAGACACCTGGGACCTTTAGCAAGTCAGCTCCTGCCAACTCTGACCCATTCTGATGCAAACTTGCCCCTTTCTAAGCTGACTCCCACAAAGTCACCAATACAATGCCCCAAACTTTCTTTAAAAATCAAACCTAAAAATTAAAACGGCTCTGAGACCTTGCCCTGTACACATTTAAAGATAGTATTGCATGATGACACACATTTATAAAATCATCAATAATGAATTTGACAAAAACACTGTGGTGCATATTATTCTTACAGTGTTAATCTAATTTAAAACTATCTCACACCATTATATCCACAATTAAAAACTAAAAATGATACCTAATTAAATTTTCAAAATAATAATAATAATAAATAAATGTTTATTTCAGCCAAGCATAACATTTCAGTGACAGAATACTACAGATATTTCAAACAACGACACTTAATCCACCCATAAATTAAGATTTTATGTCACTTTACATTTAGTTGGTGACAAGATGGGTCTGAGTTTGTACCAGAATGAGGCCGAGTGGGGCTGAATTGCCAGAGGTCGGAGTTGACCACTTTCCCACAAAATCAGTGCACAGAGTTCTACCTAAAACTGTGAAGAAGTGTGTCTTCTTTGTACACTTAACTACAAATAAAACAATATTTTAAAGCTCTAATTGGCTCACGTGTATTTCTACCAGTGATGTTAACTGCTTTCAAACTTTTTTTCCCATACGGAGTACTGTACAGTACAGTGCACTGAAAGTAGGTCAACTACAACCGGGGTGCACCTGTTCCAGCAGCCACTTCAGTTTGGCAGCATGTGTGTAAAGTATGTCTGTATAACAACCATGAAAGTGACATAAATATTGTATGGCAAGAATATTATTTGATTATTAATATATGACAACCAGTCAAAGTTATCGTATACCAAGAAAAGGTTTTCTCTTTTTTGTACACCTCGATCTCCTTTGTTTACGGAAATAAAATCAGGTGCATACTAGATCTAGAACAAACGAGTCACGTTGGAGTATGCTAAAGAGATATTTACTGGTACCTTAACTTTCAGATGTCCCGTCTGAAAGACATAGTTGAAAGATTATTCTCATTTTATTATACATTTAAAACATAACTGAGTATTCAACAGAATATATCAACTTATGTAACCAGTGCACGTATCATTCAGTAGAATTACATTAACTGACAAGATACAGAATACGTACCATCACCATATTCTAAGGTACATGAACATAATTATTGGTCCACACTCACATACACATTCTACCAGCAAACGGCTAAGATAAAAAAGTTAAATGTCTGCAATATCTGCAATTATCATGAAATGCCCAAACTTGCCCAAATGTTATAATATTAATTATATATATATTGCCAATAATGTATATTATTGGCCGTTTGGTTGTGGGTACTACCTTTGTCCTTGACATCTATGGAGTGATTAAAATGAACAATAAATACTAGTTTGACAGAGAATATGTGTCTCTGTTAACTCTTTGTTTCTCCACATAGACCCAATTCATAACGTGGTGGCAGCGGTGTTTTCTACATGAAGGAAACACACCAGCAGAAGGTATAATCATTATACCATCTTATATACCATTTTATATGTCTTTAATAAAACTACACTGACAGACCTGCCTGTGCTGATACAGCTAGTAACCTCTAAAATGGCATCTAAAATGCCAATGTTAGACTGGAAGCATGAACCCCCAAGTGAATCATTCAAGGCCTTCAAAGCCAGGCTCAACTTATACTTCGCTGATCAAGAAATAACAAATGATGCTAAGCAGGCCACAAAACTCCGAATAGCGGTCAGTGATGAAGGCATGCAACGTATCCTATCATCCAGTCTGTCAGATGATGACAAGAAGCACCCCCCCAAAAATCTTTGAGCTCTTTGAAGGATAACTAGATGGCTCTGTCAATATTTCACTTTGGGTCCATTGTCTAGAGTTCCAAACTATGCATCAAAAACCTGAAGAGTCAATCGCTGATTATATATCTCATGTAAGAGAAAAAGCTACACCATGTAAGTTCACACCCGAAGAACTAAATGACTGCCTAACTGAGATGGTAATACTGTTAACACCAACAGAGGACTTCCAAAAAGATTTGCTGACCACAGATAATACATACATAATAGCTCAGACTATTGAAGTGGGACACGAATATGAAGCAGTCATTGCATCACAGACATCATTAAAATCTTCACACCTTCATTCACAAAAGCCAAGGTGTTCACAAAACTTGTTGCTAAACTGGCTACTGGACATGTAAAGTGGCACCAGAGTCACAAGAACTGCTTGAATTCCGAGGGCCTACTGGAAAGAAATACAAATGGCTGAGGCTACCATTTGGATTAAATGTAAGTCAAGACTTATACCAGAAGAGAATTGACAGAATTACAGAGCAATGCACTGGCTGTGTCGACATGAGCGATGACATCACCATCTTTGGTGAAACCAAAGAAGAACATGACTGCAGGCTTATGGAATTTATGAAAGTTGCACAGAAGGAAGGTGTCTGACTTAACTCTGCAAAATCCATCATCACAAAACAAACAGGATAGCATTCTTTGAATGTTTGTACACAGATAAAGGTTTGTTTTCAGATCATAGCAAAGTGGAAGACATAAAAAAGATGAAAAGCCCAACCAACAAACAATCCCTTCAAAAATTCCTAGGCTTCTTATCTTTTCTGTTGAACTATATTCCAAACCTGTCATCACAAGCTGCTTGTCTTTGTGGCCTACAGAAGAAAGATGCCACATTTATATGGTTGCCAGAACACCAAGCCGCATTTGACAACCTGAAACAAATAGTGGCTGCCAACATTGGTCTCAAGTATTATGACACATCTGATGAAAATACATTCATTGAAGCTGATACCTCAGGACGTGGTCTCGGAAGCTGTCTGGTACAATTAGGTACTCCTATTGCATTTGCAAATAAAGCCGTTTCACTTTCACAGTCCAAGTATAGCAATGTGGAACGTGAATGTCTTGCCATCGTCCATGGGATTGAACGTCTTCATCACTGTATTTATGGAAGAAAATTCACAGTCATCACAGACTGCAAAGCCCTTGAGATGCTGTTCAAGAAACCATTACACACAGCACCTCCTCGCTTGCAACAGATAATGATCAAAATTCAAGGTTATGACTATACTTTGAAATATAGTCAAGGTGAAACCATGGTGATTGCAGATGCCCTTTCCCACCTTCCAAATATGGCAAGAAGTGAGGAAATTGAGGTCATAAATGAAATCCAATCAAATGACCAAGAAATTGTTAATATTTCCTCTTACGATTTACTCCAACCAGAGAAGAGAAAGCCACCAAGGTATAAGCAAAACACAACTCTTGGCACGGGAATCTGTGTTCTGGATAGGAATCAACAAAGACATCTGTAAGCTTTGTGAAAGTTGTAGTAGTTGCCAAGAATCTCTAACCAAGAACAAAAAGGAACCTCTCATCATGCACGAAAAACCTGCATGGCCCTGGATAAAGATAGGAACAGACCTGTTCAGCATTGATGCCAAAGTGTTCCTCATTATATCAGATTATTTCAGCCAATATGCCATTGTCAAATAATTAGATGACACCAAAACTTCAACAGGGGAGAAGTGTACCAAGGAAGTTCTTGGAATGTTTTGCACAGTCCGTTGTTACATATATTGGACACTATATTGGTGCATTGTATATTACATATATTGGGCGCTGTATTAGTGCATTGATTAGTTTGGGCTTTATGTTTGTACATTGTCATAAAAGATAATTGTGTTGTTGGTTCTTTTTGTGTGTTAACATTTAAAGTAAGGGAGTTATTGATTTTTGTGTTTTAGTGTTTATTGATTTGTTCACAGACTGGGAGAAATCCCCCCCTCAGTGGTTATGATAGATTTGGGGAAACCCAATTGCCAGTAGTTTCTAGAACTTCCTCCTTTGGCCTAGATGGCTCAAGCTTTTTTGAGTTGGTTCTGTACAATTCCAGAGAAATCTGTGAATGTATATAAGGAATGTACATCTGACCACAAGTGAACTTTGTATTCGCTGGCTATAAGGAGAGCTATTGTGTTTTGGAATATAATATAACCTGTGTTGCTGTGAACTTTTACTGGAGTGAACTAGATACATTGTCTGGACAGATTTATTGTACTTTGGATATTTTGGATATTGTACATTCATATAACAGAGAGTGAATTTACTGCATTTTGGACATTGTCCACATCTTGGAGCAGACAGTACAGTTGTGTTAACTCTCTAAATATCTCCAGACAGACATTCTGTGTGACTGGATATACAAAGAATAGCAGGACAAGAACCTTTTGTGTTGTTGAGTGTGAGACAGGTCACAAGATATAGATATCTGTGTGTGAGTGAACATTGGACAGATCACAGGACAGACCACAGGACATTGGACAGACCACAGAATATACTACAGGACGGATTACGGAACAGATTGCTGGATACGGCGGATAAATTTAACTCATAATCTCTGTGGTCAGGTCAGCTAGATCTTATTATTGTATTAGTGTGTTTAGTTAAGAGCATACCAGTTGACTGTAATCATTATTGTTGACTATTAAATAAATTTGTTAAGTTTAACTTTTTGCTTTTTCTGTTACAACTTAAAGACAACCGGTAATTGCTACCGCGCTTGCCCGTGACCGTAACACCGTGAAATAGTACGTGATAATTGCCCATGCTAACAAAAGACCTACAAAGACTTTTGTGATGCTTGGAACATCAAACATACAGCATCCAGTCCAAGATATGCCCCTTCCAATGGGGATAAAATCTGTCATCAGAAAGTGCATACAGAACAAAGAGGACATCAACCTAGCCCTCTTAGATATTCATGCAACACCATTAGATGTCAACATCCCAAGCCCGGGTGAACAGTTATTCAACAGGAAATTGGCAACTGTGCTGCAAAGCCAGAGTGAAGTCTCTTCAAAGGACCAAAGAGAACAAATGTATGAGTCCACTACAAGAGGACTCTACTACAACAATATGCATCGGCACCCATTACCAACTCTCATGAAACACCAAGATGTGTGTGTCCTTGTTAATGATAAATGGATCCCAGGAAGAATTATTGAAAAAGCAAAGGAACCATGTAGCTATATTGTGCAGTGCCAAACTCACTGCCTTCACAGGAACTGTAGTCACATTCGACCATTAGGCAATAATAACAGACCTGAAGAGGACTGCATGCCTAGCTTTGTTGAATCAAATGATGTGAGTGCAAATTTCAGAAACATGCCAAAAATTAGTGAAACTGAAAATGTTTGTGCAAAAATTAAAAATACACATCTCAAGTCATTTTGAGTCAATTGGTTAAATATATGTAAGCATATAGATAAATAAATGACATGGACATGTACTGAATATGTTGGTTGTTGAATTGCGTACAGATTAATATATAAATAATGAGCAATAAATGTCCTAGGTAGTCTAGTAGTTAGTAAGTTTAGCATCTGATTAGAAGCAGCCACCTCTGTGTGGGTTCAAGTTCAACTAATGCCAATGCTTGGGACTTGTTCCAACACCATAAGATGTTGAATGGGATGTAATACCATTAGCTTACACATTAATTTTAGAAATATGTAACTTTATAAGCTTTGAACATGTTATTGACAGTGCTGAAATGTAACCGAGGAAATTTATTAGTATCATTTTGTAAAACAATAATTCCTAGGCAAACAATTGTGATGTGGCAATTTGTGTTGTATGAGAAAGTAATTTATGCTCACTCAATCTGTTTAGGCCAGAACTACTCACGTAGTTTGGCGAACAATAATAATAGTAAGCTAAATATGTGTAAACAATGTATATGTGCATATGAGGTTGTGTCAAATGATAGTAATATTAGGAAAATAAGTAATAAAGAGTAAATAATTTACATAATACTATATAGAGTTATGGGTTTTATTAAGAGGACATCTGTTGATGTTTTCAGCACATAGGCTGGGAAGGCCTAGATAAGGCATAATTCCATGTGTTTATATCTAGTGGGTGAAACTGGATTGATGCTTAACACCATATTTTAAAGACAGAGGTGTATTTCAAAGGTTGGAAAGTCGGAACACTTTTGTAGCATTCATGCATTCTTTGTTTTATTTATTTTTTCTTGTAATATAGGTTCATATACATTCATAACAATTCATATGACATACCACTTACATGAATACAATTTTAGGTGGTTTAGTGACTTGGTGGAAACAAAGATCACTTTGGTTTGATTTGAAAAATTTATATAGTGACTAATAACTTCTAAAATGCAGATTTCCAAGAAAGGATAGCCAAATAGCCAAAAAAAGGTGAATACCCAAACAACATTCACCAGGTGAGAGATCAGTCTTTTGTTTGTTTCTAAAAGAAGCCATTGATTTTTGTACGTTTATCACAAGTGTGAATTATTCCAAAATACTTTTTAGACTTCTGTATTGATGCAAAGTGTGGGACCTCAAGCAGCATGCCACCAGATTGACTTCCATGAGTTCTATAAACACTATGTCTGTATTTAAGGAAAGGTTAAAAGTATGTAGACACTTCGATACCAATGTGGCCATCTTGAGTATTGATTGAGTAAAGCTTGATAGGAAACCAACAAAGTCTCTCTCTTACTGGAGCTACATGTGACTACATGGTGGTATTGGCCACAATTCTATCTAGACTGTTTTGAACACACTGGTGTCTACATAGATCAAGAGCAGAGAGACTTCCAACCAAGGCGTTTGAAGCTAAAAGAGTAGTTTCATGCATGAGATACCCTCTGAGTTAAGATCCCTGATATGAACAAAACAAGCTTTACAGGTATTCCTGACATGACAAGGGAAGGAAAAATCTGAATCAAACCAGACAGCTGAATCAACGCAGAAGTTTTGCATGCACAATCCTTGAGTCAAACAGAATAAATTCTGTCTTACTGGATAAAGCTTAAGCTTATTTGCAAAAAGCCATTTTGATGTCATCTAAGTAGTTTTTCAACCTGCCAAATGTCTCAGTGACATGCTTGTGTGTTAGTTGAGCATACAACTGTGTGTCATCTGTATAAAAGTGGATGATTTTGAATAACTTTGCTGAGGGGAGTAGTGTATAATGAAAACAGGGCTGGCCCCATGACAGAGCCCTGGGGCACACCATACAATAGCCTTTTGGCATTGGATGAAACAGAGCTGATCTTGATGCACTGATAGCAGTCACAGAGATATGACTTGAACCAGTCTAGAACGACACTTCCAACACCAAACCAGGAATTCAGACATTCAATGAGCATACTATGATTAATGGTATCAAACACTGCAGATTGGTCCAGGAGAATGACAGCAGTAGGTTCACCTCCAGCAAGAGCAAGATGGATTTCATTCTTCATTGACAGCAATGCGATTTTGGTCAAGTGACTGTGCTTATAGGCTGACTGACTAACATTATCAAGTACATTGGGAATGAAATTATCATTCAACTGAGAATGCACCACACACTTAATGGATTTAAAGATGAAGCCCAAGCCAGAGACAGGTCGGTAGTTTTTGAATTCATCAGGTGGTACGGAGGTCTTTTTAATCAATGGTGAGACAATAGCTTTTTTGAAACCAGCCAAGACAATACCTTTGGTTAGGGAACATATGACAAGCTTGGTAATTGAGGGCAAAAGAATATCCAACCATTGCTTAACCAAAAAATCGTCCATGGATGTAGCAAGCAGGATCTGATGATTACTTTTCGAACTTCATCTACAGAAATGGATTTGAAGAAGTCAAATTTAGGTAAATAAGGGCGAGCAAGTAGAATGGACGAGTCAGTGTTTGAAATTTCTTGAGGCATGTCTTTGCATCAGATCCATTCGAACTGGTGCCTGACAGCTTTAGCTTGCAAGGAGGAGTCAGAAAGCCAACCAGCGGCTCCTTTGGTAAAACTTAGGGAGACCATAGGAGTGCGTTTGTCGAGAAAGCCACTTAAATTTGTATTGCTCATAAAGGGCACTAACTGTACTGCCAGAAGTTGGGACAAATAAACAATTGGCAAGATCACACCTTAGATTTTGTATCTTTATCTTGTGATACCTCTGAAAGGTAACTGTGTTTGACTTAGGTGCAGAAGGACTCATGAACTCGAGCTGACCAGCAATAACAATATTTTCAAAAAACGTACAGGTAGGACTATCAACAATTATGAACTGGATATTTCGATAGACAAAAAGCCAACCCCACTTCCAAGCCTGTAAACATGGGGTCTATGACACAGCTTAAATCCTACAGGAGTAATGAAGCATATCAAACTATCATTGTCAGTTGGATGAACGTGTGTCTCAGTCATATATATAGTTAGTAGATCGAAAGAGTGAGTGGACATAACATCCTAACTACAGAGTTCCTTGTTTCAGACAGATCGACAGTTGACAACACCAAAAATGAAGCTGCACTGAATCAATCTATCAGTGATCTATTTGCCATGTCAAAGTTACATATTTTAAATATATGCATTCTGCAAATACGTAATTTATTATGCATTTACAAGGCAACATAAGTAAACTTGAGTCAATTTCTGATATATACTGGGTGTGCAACTTAAATATCAATAGTATCACTTATAGCTAACAAGCAGTTTATAGGAAAGCTCCATGCCCATGTATGAGATTCCATTTTGTCCCCAAACCGACCAAAACATTTGTGATTTTTGGCACTTGTGGACATCCTAGAGGCCTTTCTAAATGTTCTGGAAGCATTCTGGGTTATTCTTCGCTGTTTCGGGCTCATCCAACATAGCTCCAGGTTATTTGATGTGACACTTAATTTCCTGGAGCATTTGGGAGCAAAGACATTTGTAGCTCATCCTGGACAGTATATGGGAGCTACATTGGATGACTGTAATTGGTACTTTATTGTTCTTTGTCATCCTGGACTAAAACAGGGGGCCTTCCATCACTTTTCCTTTGCAAATTACTCCCGGTTATGCAGAATGGCTTCCTGAATGAGAAGTATTAGTCCCTTATCTGTCATGTGTCACAGACCTGCCAAGGACATAGGCTACGCCCTTAATTGCACTCCCATATATCCCTGGACCACGCATGTAGCAATCATGTAGCACTCTCATAGGCTCCAAACAGTTATGTGCTGCTTCAAAACAGACTCTGAACCTTCCTGGCCTGTCTATGTATTACTCCCAAATTTTGGAGGCTTATATAAATTTCTGTTCAGTCATTCATTTTTATTTGTATGCCAATAGGGAAACATTATGTTTCAATTTTGGGAGAAATATTTTATAAATATTGAGATGTGACTCAAGAAGATGAAGAGAAGTGACACTTATAAGAAGACTGGGGAGAAGGATCTTCGCACCCCCACCACTCAGGAGGGGACACAGGTGGAGAAGGATGAGATGACAGAAACACCCACAATCTAATCAGACAATAATACTGTTTTCATTTCTGGGACATAGATGCCACAGATGTCATAGAGTTTCACCAAATCCACCCAAGACCGTGGGGATATCAGCGAGGCTATAGACAAAGAGGACAGCTAGGGTCTGAAGAAGAAGAGGAAGAAAGCTGCCACCACCGATCTGTCTAAAGCACAGGAGGGAATAGTGATGAACTAGCTGGAGGACCATTAACCATGACATTTTGTTCAACAAGAAGCCCACTGTTTACAAGGACACAGTCAAGAGGGTGAGAGCCTGGGTGGACCTGTCGAATGTAATGCGACTCACCATGCCACTGCTGAAGCAGTGGTTCTCCACATAAAGGAAGTCTATGGGAAGGTGAGCCACACCAAATTTGTGGAGGGCAGACAAGAGTTGATTGTGAGGCAGTAATGGGTCATGCACAACTTTGACTTCTTGAAGCCAAACAGCAAGTGACAGAGTATTCTCAGTACTATCAGGCCGGTGGCCTCCTGATTATGAAACAGATGACCAAGACCTAGACACAGACAAAACAGTAGACAACGCTGATAATGCATGACCTGTCTGCAGAGACATGCTCTCCAACCCTATCCCAAGTAATCAAGAAGAGACTGACTTACTGCCTGCATCATATGTCGAGTCAGCCCTGCTATAGGAAGTCATAGAGCGATCTGAGAAAGGTTCAAAATAACTGAACAACTGGGAGTCTTTTCTGCAAGTGATAGCTCAGAAATAAGGGCCCACAGAAAACCAACAGAGTGCATGGATACTGGCTGTACCACGAGGCTATGAAGATGTAGGACACAAATTTTCATCATTTTCAAATTGAGACATTTGACCTTTTTAAGAGACTGGGGACAGATCAGGCAAATGATTAGGGCTTGTCTGCTCCTGTATCCTTTTCCTTCACCCCATCACAGCCAACCCCGGATGACTCGCAAGTTATGCCCCCCTCCACATTTCAAGAGCCAGTGCAGCCAGTGCAGCAGTCAATGCAGCAGCAGACTCAGTCAATCTACCAGCCAATGTGGCAGGAAGCTCAGCAAATGCAACAGCCAATGCAGCAGCAGACTCAGCCGATGCAGCAGTAGACTCAGCAAATGCAAACCCAAATGCAGCAGCAGATTCAGCAGATACAACAGCCAATGCAGCAACAGAGTCAGCAACTACAACAGCCTCAACATACAAAGCAACAAAGTCTACATGTTTCACCCCAGAATATGACATTTGTGACATCCAAGCACAGCCAACACAGGCCCAACCCAACCTGATACATCTGGTCTCACGTAGTATGCACTGCAACTTTAAAGAAACTTTAAACACCTCACCAATGTCCTCACTTCTTAGGGGTTTGGAGGAAAAATTTGGTGACCACAGTTTCCAGATAGACACTCCACGAAGTTTTGCTGTTGCATTCCCCACACAATGTGCTGATGTGGAAAACAACTGAGGCCTTCCACACTCCAATAAAGTCTGTAGCACCAGCGCCTATTAGTTTGACAGCCACCAGAACATGCACCCTGGATAACATTGCTCACTGACTTTGTAGCTGTAATGTGAGAGCAGAAAAAAATTGAAAAAAAATATTAAAAATCCCCTCATAATGATGTCGTGTAAAAATGTTGTCATGTGTAAAAAGAATGACCAGTCCAATGCCTGTCCATCCCAACAATTTACTTACCTCATCCTGCACCAAAACACATTGCCTATCTAAGAGCAAGCTCCCTAGAATGTGTAACAGTCCCACGTAGAAAGGTAAAACATATTTTATGTGTCCCTAGTGCTCCCTTTATGTAGCAATTTACTTATGGCCCTCCCAGACTACATCACATAAAATGTAGCCCAATTGAGATAGGATCAAACTCCAAACCCCTTCATGGCAGAGCAGGGTTCAAACTCCAAACATTCTCCAGTAAGGTCAAAGCTTAGCTGAAACCCTAGTCCAAGTAGGAATGAACCCAAACCCCTCAGATAACTTGAGGCGCGGGTTTGAACCTTGCAAAGGTTTGACCTTACAGAGGAATGCTTGGGATTAGAACCCTGCTCCACATTGCTGGGGCAAGTGAATCCTGGGTCATCAAGACACATCTGGTATTATCCAGGAGCCAGATGAGCCCCGGTCGATCGAGGATGGCCAGGAATGGCTCCATTGATGTCAACTTTAGGATCAATATCTGTCTATACATGAGTGAATCGGGAGCATTATTTTTATGATACTTCTCTATTGTTATTATGTAACAATAGAGAAGTAAAACTTGAAACACAATGTGATATGTGCTTACCTAAGTAATTTATCCAGATCTGATACAATTGTATTACAAAGGGGAGACTGCCCACTTTTAATAAAAAATACTCCAGTTTTCTTTAATTGAAACACACAGAAACATAACTCTGTATTTGACTTGGACAAAATACATACATTTAACGTGAATACACTTAGTGTTTCAGATATTTAATTCCTGAAAATGAGATAAAGTTCACCTTTAAATCAGAAAAATTAAAACATTTTAGATGGTTATTGAAAATGTGTTGAAATAAATCATTTTTGAAACTACACATCTTAGTGACAGAGACAAGTGAATTAATAAACTATACTTTATTGATATAAAATGATTTGGACAATTAGAAGAATGCACCAAGATAACTGTTTATCTGTAAATAACAATTCTTTAACTAAGACAGGCTGATTCCTGAGTTGGGCTCCAACAGTAACAATGTAACAGTGGCAGTGTGGACTATGCCTACTTTGAGTTTACACAATTGTCTCCAGTCGTAAGCTGTACTATCTCAAAAAATCTCTGTGCCAATGCAAGCTCATTTATGTCACCTGGATTCTAGAATTTATTGGTCAGGGTTATCTTAAGCCTTAAATATTAAAAATACTCCAGATATCCATTGTCTCAGTATCCTGAAGAAGTACCATCTTCCTGGTCCTTTGCATTCTGAATAATTTGGCGGAAGAAGTTGTGGCCCTCCTCATCTTTCCCTGAGACAGGTCGTGCTGAAGAGATGTGCCACTACCTTTGAATCTATTATACTGTACCTAATTACATATTGTTATTGGTTGACTATGCCAAGGTCCTCAATAACCTATAGTTTATTAGGTAGAAATTGGTGAATGTGTTGTGCACCTTTTAGTAACACATCTGCAGTCAACTGAAACCCCACCATGAAATGCTTTGGAGACTGCCAAGGCTCTGATATCATGTGTCTTAACTTAGAACAGGTCCAAGGCTGGTTGGTCTGTTTGTAACCCAATAACATAGTCTGTTTCAAAATTGTAGACAAGATAGTGGGTCTAATGTATGTAGTATAACCTTTCTTAAAGGAGATGAACAGGATAGATCTGTCACACTCTAATTCTTGCATATGCTAAAAGTAAAATCTGAGAGTACAAATCAGTAACAGGATTCTGTCTGCATTCAATTATCTGTCCACTATTGTACATTTATACTCAGTACAATATATCCTTGTACTGCTAGACTTGAAAGACTTTGTCTGACACATGTACAGCTCAAGATGTCAACTGACATTCCCTCAACTGAAAGACACAGGATTAACAGGGACCATTTATCAACGCTCCTGAGATGCTATAGCCCCCCCCCCCCCTCCACTTGGGAAGTAGTAGAGGAATAATCACTTGAGACATGCTCTGTACTCCTCTCTAAGGGAATAGATTCTTGCCAATGAAGCCAGATGATGGACATAGGGCCACCTTGTCCCACTGACCTAAGTTTGACCGTTTTTTCATCCCTTTATTCTTTTCAAAGCATTTACATGAATATAGTTGTTTCACAATAAAGTGATAAAGTTATACCATTTTACATAAAAATGTCATAGCGTCAACTAAATGACTAAATATCTTCCCAGCTTCTAGTTTAACTATCAAGACATTAATTTAAATTTTAGCAAAAATATCACTCGACAATGACCATCTTCTATCAAAAGTGTCAGTACCATTGTTAACATTAGACAGCATTTCTTGTTCATTATACTTTGATTTTATTAACTTCTGTAGTTGTGATAGGATCAAATGTTTGTCGTGTTTTGCACACTTAAAGATAGTGAATCTTGATAGTCCAAAAAGAATGTTCAATGAATGCCCAGCCCAAAATGTTGTCTCTGTCACTAAAGTTAAATGCTGAACCTGTTTTTTCTCAATCCAGGTTTGCAGATTCTTCCAAAGGCTGTCTACTCTGTTACAGCCTACAAATAAATGTATAATTGTTTCACAACATTGGCCACAAAATCGACAGATGTCTGAGTCAGATTGTTTAATTTGATACAAAAATTCTTGTGTACCAAGAATCCTTTGGGTGATTCTATAATGGAACCGTATAGTTAAAAAATAACACTCATGATATTTGCTATTTATCTGTTGTAGGTGTAACAGATTGCCTTCTTCATTCAAAACATCTCCTACAAGGTAGCTAGAGGCCCTATTAAACCAGTCTGGGTAAAATATACTTTTTGTGCCTATTTTACTATTGTACCAAATGCACTGATTTAAAATATCCTGATTTCTTTCAATTTTTCGTATCTCAATCACTCCATCTGAGTATTTAAAAACTGAGTCCCAAAAGGGGTTAAATTTAGAGTTTTTAGCCATTTTGTCCCTAATACATACACTTATTTCACATCTCTAACAGTTACCTCCAAAACTTTGTACCAAGCTTTTGAAGAGTAATTGCTAAGGCGTTTTAGCCAATTAAGCTTCAAACTTTTTTCAAAATTGCACACATTTATCATCTTCAGACCACCTTTTAAATTTGTCTTACATATATCTCTCCTAGATACCCTATCAGGCTTGCCTACTCATAAAACTGTGTACAACATTATTTCTATATCACACATGACTATGTTTAAAGTTGGAATACTCCTAAATAGGTGTGTAGAGTTTGATAGTGTCAACGTTTTGATGACTGTAACCTTTCCTATGGGTGTCAAATGTCTGTAATTCCAAGAATTTATAATTTTCTTAGCCTTAGCTAAATCTTTGTTATAGTTTATTCTGGGAATATCAGGTAATTCAGTTGAAGTTTTTTCTTGAGGGGACTTGCAAATTCGATACTTTCACCCCTTTTTTCAAAAAATAGTGTCTGCATAAAAAGATCAGAAGGAATATTAAATTCAATAGTTTCATTGCTACCAGTTACATAGTTCATGCTGTAAACAGGTAGAGCATATTTTACTTGTTTTGATTTTTAAGTAAGCTATTATTAAATTTCCAGTAGCCTTTTCCATGCTTAAATTCACTGAGGTTAACATTAATTTTAATGATTGAGTGGTCTGACCTGTAACTTGGCATTATGGAGGTGCTGTTTATAATATCAGTCATAGAAGATGATATCATGAAATAATCAAGCCTTGCTTAATCGGATTTTTTCTTCTCCATGTGAAACGCATCTCTTCTACATTATGCACTCTGTATATATCAGCTAAGTCTCTCTCATTAAGACTAGTGATCAATTTGGACCTAGACTTTGGACTGTTGATATTAGTATAATTTTGAGAGTACTTCGATGGGTTCAATACAAGATAAAAATCATGGCACATTACAACATAATCTGCATCTTCATATGTGGTTAATTTATCGATTTCACTAAAGAAGTGTGGATAATCTGAATTTGGAGCACATAAGTTGATAAGATTTATCATTTTTGATCCATATGTCAATAGTAGTTGTATATAATTGCTCTCCATGTCTTTAGTTCATGTACATGATACTCAAAATTGTTATTAAGGAGTATGGCTACCCCACGAGAGTTCGTTATGGTTCCATGGAGGTAACATTCATGCCAAATTCTTTTTACTTAGTTGAAATCTTTTGGTTTGTCAAGTGTGTATCCTGCAGACACACAATTGAGGACTTTGTTTCCTTTAAAAAACTTCAGTTCTTTTATCAATACTGCACAGCCCCTGACAATTTGCAGACAACACCTTTATGCTACTTACAGAATGCATTACAAATTTGTGTTGGTAGTCTCTGCAGGCAAAAAAAGAGAAAACTTTGTTCAAGAGTAAACATCGGCATTGGTCTAATGTAGGAGAGGTCAAAATAGAAGCACAGTATTGTGAAGTAAAGGTATAACATAATTTGACCTTTGTTAGCCACGCAAGTGTAGATTTTGCTGCAACAAGTATCTAAGGCTTAAAGTTGAAGGAAGGCTGTCTTAAGAGTTAGGTATTTTAAGATCTGCTTTTTTCATCATCACAAACAGTTTCTTTGTCAATTTATTTAACACAGCTAATGAATTCAACTTTGATCAATTTTAGCTCTTTTAGCTCTATCCAAGTGCCAGCTAGTGAACAGTGTATTTAATTCTGCGCTATGTGACCACCATAAGGGCTCAGAGAGTTACATGAGCAGTTCAGTACCTCTGAGTTGTGAAAGGATGACTGTCCAAGCCTTGAAATAAATGCATGAAGAAGTCCAAGAATTCTTTTATAGTTGGTTTGGTGGAACCCACCAAATATTTATTGCACCATCTTTGAAAAAATGAAGCATTTTGCTGGATAGATGATGCTTTCTTACATCTTTGAGGTGCAGCGTTTCCATCTGCCAACTCAATAGAGAATGCTTGGAGTTGCAGTTGCTCACAGCTAGACACCAATCATGTGGACTGAGGTGTTGTGAAACACTTGGTTCTTGGACTGCTTGAGTAGTGTTGGGAACACTGGCAATTTTAATGGAATTTCTTTTGAGAGTTGTACTAGGTCACGAAACCAGGGGCACTATTCACGAAAGGTCTTACCCAAGTCTTAGGCTTAACTTTTGTATACAAATATAGCCAATTTAAGCCTACGACTTGGCTAAGACCTTTAGTGAATACAGAGGTATAAAGATTACTGCATAGTTGCACTGACAAATTTTGTGTATTACTTTGAGCATTAGAGCAGTTGGAGGGAAGGCATAAGGTGTTTGACCTGATCAGCTCATGTTGAGAGCACCTATTCCCCATGTATTTTGGTATGGAATTGAAAACTCATGTAGAGGTAGCTTGTGGTTTAGTTTAGTCCATTTGAGGAGTGAACCACTTGAAGCAAAGTTATTTAAACATTTGAGTGTGTAGAGACAACTAGCACAAGCTCATTAATCTTAACAGGAGAGCACATATCACTTGTTATAGCTGGTTGACCTGAGAACCTTGGTTTCTCCTTGAAAGGAGAATATAGTCATTTGTAATAAGCTGCCGACGCTGTCCAAGCAATTTTCATCTTTTTCCAGTTTCTACTGAATCCTTGTAATCGAGCAGCAACCCCTATTTATGCAATTTGTCTACAGTCATTGTTATGGAGGACCTTCACATCCTCTTCCTCTGATGAAAGGAGAAAATGATTTAGAAGATGCCTTCTTTGACAAAACTTTTTACCCTCAGAAACCTGCTGTGACTGGAAGAGGGTGGAGGTAATCGAAAGCAAATTTATTAGTTCTTGTCATCTGTACGTTTTCTCCAAAAAACAGTATGGAGGTTGGATATCTCAGCATTGCTGCAGAACGACCCTGATTTGCCAATAACATAAAGGTCCCTCTGGAGCAGATGTTCAAGGCTTTTGCTCTGACCCTTTTCACACTACAGGCAGTAAACCCCATGGTTAGAGGTTCACCTCTGCAGTGGAACACCTCCCAGGATGTCTCATATCTTCTGAGATTTGCGGTATTCAATAAGTTTGACTTGCACGGCCACTGAAGGGACATGATTTGCAACCGTCAGTAACAGTAGGACGATAGTACTTCAAATGATGGTCACTGAGAGGCAACCCCCATTAACATCAACTCAGTTTCAGTAGCCATCAGACAAACACATGCTACCAAAACAAGAACGAGTCACAACCTCAAAATGTGAAACACGCAATTTATCTGCAGAAGGTTACTGAAATGGATGGATCTGGACAGAGGTACACATAGAAAGGGACACTGTTGGGCTGACAAGGAACAGTGAGTGACAGTGACTGACGTTATCATGGTCAGAAGTGGAAATTTTGATGAGGAAGGATTTCAGTGTTTTTTTTTTCTACTTTCCTGTGGCTGCAGATGTTTTAATAAACTTTCGCTCAGGCAGATTTGAGCTATTAAAGTTGGCTTCCCACTGTTGGAATATATTAGCATAGGGTTAGTAGGTAGGGAGGAAGATGGGCCCTTGGCTATACTTCCTCTTATTTGGGCAGTCTTGATCAGACCCATGCCCTTGGATGTTGACACAGGGAGGCTAACCCAAGGGTCAGATATTTTAGGAGGCACTTGAATGTGTTAGTGTCCTGAGTGTGTTGTGAAGGGATGCTGTTCGAACTCATCAGCATCTTTATTTAGGTCTGGGTCTGGTGACTTTTCTTAGGATCTCTTTCCCTAGCTCAGAGGTAATCCCGGGATTTTTAGTACCTTACCCTTCTCCAGGTGTCTCAGACTTAGCACAGTCTCAAACTGGGCCACTGGCTCAAACCTGAGCCTTTTTGTCTCAGATTAGTCTTTGTCTGAAACGGGTTTCACAGAAGGGGTCTCAGTTCAAACTTCATGAAATGTCTCAGCCTTGTGTCAGACTAGCTCAAACTTGAGACTTTGTCTCAAATTATTGGAACGTTTTTTAAGCCCATGGGCTCAGCCTTTGTGGATTTTGCAAACGGTCTCAGTCTCAGCTTTGGCTGAGCCACTGGCTCAAATGCTGAGACTGGTAGATAGTGGGCTAAAGTTTTGTAAACAGAGGCTCAAATATCTTTATTTATTTTGCATGAAGTCCCAACCAGTAGTATTTGAGTAATCCTGCCAATAAACAAACAGACAAATGGCCATGATGACAAATACCTCCTTAGTTGAGGTAATTAAAAGTGCACATGTATATTCTTATTACATTGCAAGTTCATACATACCATCAAATAATCAAAACGAGCACTCAGCCACAGCTGAGTGGTAACTTCGAAATCTGGCTGCAATCTACTGATAACTTGCTGCATTACAAGATCCAACTACATATCATTTGCATTGGGTCCAAATTTGGCCAACTCAAAGTAGCTATTGGTCAGCTATGGAATGAGCTACATGTCTGCAACAAAATACTCTAAATGCAATAGTTTTAAAGTTACAGGCAATTTACTCAACAGTGAGAACCTCAAAGTAGCTATTGCTCAGCTATGGAATGAATGAAATATTACTATGTTATACCTGACCAAAAAGTAGGTGAATAACATATTTCAACGAAATACTCTAAATGCAATAGTTTTAAAGTTACAAGTGATTTACGCAACAGTGAGAACCTCAAAGTAGCTTTTGCTCAGCCATGGAATTAGCTACAGGTCTGCAATTTTATTATGTTACACCCTACCTAAAAATAAGTGAATAACATATTTCAACAAAATACTCTAAATCCAATAGTTTTAAAGTTACAAGTGATTTACTCAACAGTGAGAACCTCAAAGTAGCTATTGCTCAGCTACAGAATGAGCTACATGGCTGTTATAGCTGATCCAAAAGTAGGTGAATCACATATATCCACAAAATACTCTAAATGCAATAGTTTTAAAGTTACAAATGATTTACTCAACAGTGAGATCTTGAATGTACGTATTGCTCAGCTATGGAATGAGCTACAGGTCTGCAACTTCATTATGTCATAGCTTACCCTAACATAGTACATTATGTATTCAAAAAAGTCACTATGTGTGATACTTTCAAAGAAATTTGACACATTCTCATTTTTAAATTATGCTACAAATCAGAGAAATAGCTACTACTCACTTACCTGATGCAACAGAGCTCCCAACTATGCACCATCTTATAGCTAAAGATAAAGTACCTGAACAACATATTTAACAGAAACACTCTAAATGCAATAATTTCAGAGTTATAAGTCATTTACTCAGAGTAGCTAAAATGGTCATAGCTATGTGAAAAATTACTGATATTGTCGAAATTCGGTCCTTCTCTATTCTGACACCTGCCGATAGTATAGGGAAAAATGAGAAACCTAACTTCAAAATTGTGGCCTAGAACGTGCTAACAAACATATAAACAAACAAACAAACATACAAACCGACTGACCAACATACTTCAAAATCAAAAGATTTCGAAGTGATAACTGGATAGAAAACTATCCCTTTTTATATGGTATAAATTTGAAAACTATTGATCCTTTGTCTTTTAACAAGAGTGTTGGATACACACCTTCTCAAGTTTCAGTTAAAATTTCTTCAACCTTGAAGATATAGTTGCCATTACAGTCGAAAAATGAGACCATGCACCAGACTACCAAGAAGTAAAGACTCTATTTGAAACATTGCTATAACTCAGCAGTGGGGGCAGTGCAGTGGAAAAATTGATGCTGTGACTCAGCAGCATAAAACAAAAAGGCCCTTTTCAGGGTCAATTCAATTCTCCAAAAAGAGTAAATACAACCAAATGGCTGAAAAGCACATATTAACCTTCACATGTTTTATGAGCGTCTCTTCAGTTTAACCTTAAAAATTAAAGGGAGATACATTTGCACCTGAAATCTGACCCCCAGCTGATTCTGTACTTATGCATATAATCTTGATCCACATACAAGCAGTGTATAAAATAATATGCAAATGAGAATAGTACATGTATTGTTAACCAATATGTATACTTTGTTTGGCCAACCCACATAGTTTACCAGGTCCATAAATAGTCTATGTCATTAAATTATCACATCACAGTTCATATGTTAAATTTACTAAACAACCAAGTTATAAATTAGTGAAGTAAATATATCTTTAAATTAGTAATATTAAACAAATATTATGACACATATGTATACAGGAATGCAATCTTTATCTTACTTGAAATATGGTGGCTGTGGCTGTTGTGTATTTAAAGATGTAATTTCTTCTGAGCTTAGTACAAGGGTGGGCACCAGGGATATCGTGGAAAATGACCCCCCAAACCTGAGAAGCAAGAGATGATGTCAATAAGGAAGTCAGAGTTTGATGGCTGCTTAGACCCAGGATTGCAATGACTGGTTGCAATGGATCAGATTGTTGTTGTGACCTAGCTGAGAAAAGCTGTGTGATTTCCAACTATGCCAATGCTTAGTGAGGACTGACCCTCAAGGCTACTAAGGGTGCATCCAGGTGCATGAATACACGACTGGCTGCCTCAGACCTTTTGGCCAATCGGACATCTTGTCCAATATGTACCAGAATGCATCCTCTGCCTCCCTTTGACTACTATGTCTGGCCTCAATTTCCTCCACTTCTGCGATGGAGTCTGCAGCCTGTATGGCAGCCAACCATGGCAGATTTGGATTGCAAATGAAAACCATAATAACATTTCATAAGAATGTAAGAAGTGTCACTGTTTTGAGTTTACTGTTTTGATTGAACATCTAATTTAAGATTTAACCACCTCACGTTGCAAGACTAAAATCACCAGTAATATTAATGAGAAATTTCTACTATTTCAATATAATTTTTAATTTCTAATTAAATTACTTATGAAGGCACACTGCCAAGGTGCTTGTCCAGAAAGGTAAACATTTCCATGATCCTTATTCATTTTATTTATTTATTTGGGGTTTTACATCGCTTTCAACACTGTACAGGTCATATCACGATGGTTAGTTGGAAGGGCAGAGGAAACCAGTACATACAGTTCGTCAGGGTTCTGTACTGTAAACTGCCGACCAACGGCAAGTAACTACCAGCTTTCCCACTTGTGACTGTGCCAGGATCCGAACCCCGGCCTCAGAGGTGAAAGGCGAGAGTGTTACCACTCTGCCACCGTGACCCCTCATTTCCATGATCCAGGCATCCATGGCTCTGAGGTACTTTGCTCCCTGTCCAGATTTGGTCAGTGTTGACTTGATGTACTAGGTCCTCATACTTTTCAACCATACTTCAGGTCATCACCTGTAAAACAAAGCAGAAAAATCCTTAAGGGACCAGTTTCACATAGCCGGATGTGCCACGGATATAACCCACGGTTCCATATATGGTAACTGATAGGGATGCATAAGGGATGGGGGTGGTCATGTAAAAGATTTACAAAACTGCTACAGATCTTCCATGGATCTGCTACGGACCGCTATGGACAGGTTTGTAGATGTAAAGAGGATTGGTCTTATGACTATTTTTTAATCCACAAACCTTGTCTGTGTCAGTCCGTAGCAGATCCGTATCTATAGCAGATGTTTTTACGGATATTTTTTGCCGCAGAAGTGTCAATGATGTAAGGGATGCCACAAGGACATCCAGGATGGGTATACGGCCAATAAAGACACTCATGGAAGAGCTACGGAAGAGATACAAAAGAGCTACGGATATCAATTACAGATAAGGTCCGCAAAGCCTTACGGAAAAATCAAGCAGTTTGATTTTTCCGTGGCATCCTCACAGACACATAGCATCCGTGGCAGAAGCCACAAGGACATTACAGATGTTACGGATGGCCGTACAGACAGAAAAAATTATCCATAAATCACTCAATATTTTTCATATAAGGAATCCTGCCGCGATCCGGCGGTACATCCGGCTATGTCTAACTGGGGTCTAAGGCCTTACACACATACTATGAACATTGCCACAAATATATGTTACTTTGCATCACCTTGAAACAAAAATAATACATGGTATAGGTATTTATACATATAATTAGACACATTTCACAACACAATATGATATACAGTTTGAAAACTAATGACAATATTTCATGCAGAGTTTAAGATAAATAAACAGCTATTTAACCAGCAGGGATTTAAGTGTGATCTTTTCATCCAGGTACTTCTTGCTCTTATTTTAAATGGTGTGCTGATCCTTCATCCAGTCACTAGGTTATCCACCTGTTCATCTGTCAGCAGCACCTTCACTGTTTTCTGGGTCTTGCTGGCTGGTTATTCCTCCTCTGTCTCCTGTGACACTTTGGTCTCTTTGGGTCTCCTTTGTCTCTTGGATTTTCTGCTCATCTAATCACTCTGCTGTGTCTCTGTTACCACTGATGTCTACTCAAGCCTCTTTCTCTTGATATCAACAGCCCTTCTGCTATTATTATCACTTGGCTTTTAAAAAGATTTTAACCAAAGTGTAGAAATATATC
Organism: Sabellastarte sp. h YS-2021; assembly: GCA_964017235.1. Lineage (NCBI taxonomy): Eukaryota > Metazoa > Annelida > Polychaeta > Sabellida > Sabellidae > Sabellastarte > Sabellastarte sp. h YS-2021. The sequence goes on from OZ024938.1 coordinate 63,124,570, forward strand.
AAAATGTGTGTTCTCCCTTCCAAGTGCAGATAGAAACGAAAATCTTTTCCATACCAGTATACAGAGCCAGTAGTCGTTGCATTGTGGTAACAGTCTTGAAACTGCTGAGGTAGGCCACAGGGATTACTGATCCTTGTAAGACACAAATTTTGTACTCCAAGTATTGGTACTGTGGACTGGAGTTTTATTCTTTGCAAGACATTTTCAACCATAAAAGTTTCAATAATAACAATCCTCCCCCAAATTTAAATGTAAAATTTACTGAGTAGGAAATAATACTTTTAAAAATCTTTTAAATACTATCAACTGGATCTATATAAATGCTTGTATGTGTATCAAAGATAATTTGTGATTTACCTCAAAATAATTAACCACGACTGCATATACATAATTATAATTGTCATATGTCTTTCATTAATAAAATTCAAGCAAGCTCAGTGGGTAGTGGGTAACACCTCCCACCTCTGAGCTCTGAGTTTCGAACCCTGATCCCCATGTGGGAAAGTTGGTAGTTGGTTACTGATGATATGGTAATTTGTAAGCTGATTGCTCCAAAATACAATTATTTACAATTTTCATATTCAGAAAAAGAATGTAGCACTATCATTAGTGACAACAGCCATGACCCAAAGACGCTATGGCATGCACACTGACATGTCCTTGATAAGGGCCAAGAGATGACTCTCCCTCCTCATCAATCAAGAAACCCCTTAGCAAACCAATTTGCTTCCTTCTTTAATCAAAAAATCAAAAGAATTCATGACATGTTCACAGCTTCTGCCAAAAACAGTTATACCACCCATGTGTACACCTCCCAACCTATCTCATCTCAGGGAGGTCTTAGAGAACAAGGTACTAAAATTCATCAAAAATTCCTTACTAAATTACAAAACTTGTCAATCTGTCTTTAGCTGAGGGTGTGTTTCCTCAAAAATTTAACAAGGCAGTTGTTACTCCCCTCATTAAGAAAGTATCACTTCCAAGTGAAGACTTGAAGAGTTATCGACCGGTAGCAGGACTATGTTTCATGTTAAAATTGGTGGAGCCCAGTAGATGTCAAACAGCTCATGCAACATATCAAAAGTAACAATCTTGACAATCCTAGGCAATCTGCATACAAAAGTGATCACTCCATCGAAACTGCCCTGCTCCATGTCAAAAATGAGATTCATCTCTCATTATCATGGGGTGAGCCTACTGCATCGGTCTTACTGGATCTGTTGGCTGCATTCAACACAATTGACCACACTACTTTTCTTATCTTAGGTCATGGTTTGGTGTTTGTGACATGGCCTTAAAGTGATTCACATTCTATCTTAACCAAGCAATTAAAATTGGGTCAAGTGTCTCTGAATTGTGTGAGCTGCTGTTTGGGGTACCATAAGGCTCAGTCCTTGGTCCCCTGCTGTTCTTCTTATACAGCACTCCTTTGAGAATGCACCCTGACATCAAATTCCACTTTTATGCAGACGACACCCAGTTCTTTATTCATATGTCTCACAAAAATGCAGCCCTGGCTTTTCACAAACTGAATTCATCTCTTCTAGATGTTCAAGAATGGATGTTGTCAAGTATGCTCAAACTAAACCCTGACAAAACAGAGTTTATCATCTTTGGATCTCATGCTCACCTCAAGAAATTAGACCCCAGTTAGGATATTTGGTAATTTCATGCATCCAGCAGTTGTTGTAAAGAACCTAGGTGTCTGGTTTGATGCTAATTTCTCCTTTGCTGATCATGTCCGCAATATTTGTAAAACATGCTTCATTCACATGCATTATCTCAGGCAGGTTAGACAGTATTTGACTGATGACGCTGCTATCCTGGTGACTAATGCCTTAGTGAGTAGCCACCTTGATTACTGCAACTCTCTCTTCAGGAGTCTGTCCATGTCTCAACATGCAAAATATGCAGTGTATTCAAAACACACTTACTGGGATTGTCATAAACTGTAACAAATACATACAGGCACCTCATATTCTCAAACGACTCCTTTGGCTCCCAGTTGAATTTTGGTGTATCTTCAAAACTGCCACTCTAGTTTACAAGTTTCTTCACAGTGGTAATCCTAGTTACTTTGGTTTTCTTGGACAACAGTCAAGATAAAAGGTTCTTGGAGGTTCCTCAATTCTTTCGATCTGTACATAAATAAAAAAACACTTGGGCAACAGCTTTGCTTTTGATGCTCACATGATTTGGAATGATTTACCTGAGGAGGTCCATTCTGCCCCAACTCTCACCTGTTTCAGAAAAAGGTTAAAATTATATCTCTTCAAAAAGGCATTCCCAACGTAGCACATACTCTATCCGGCGTCTCTGTGGTACTGGACTTGACAATGACTATGGATAGATGATTTTTTTAAATTGGATTTTGGTGTTACACCTTAGAGTTTGCCTGGAAGAGATTAAGCACCATAAAAGTGCAGAATAGAATAGAATAGAATTCAGTGTGCATTAAAGTGAGCCATGGCTTGCAAAACTTTAACTCAAGTCTTTTTACTCTTTTACATTTGTTACAGTCACAGGGCAAGCACAGTAGCAATTACCGGCCGCTTTTAAGTTGTAACAGGAAAAGACAAAAAGTTTAACTTAACAAATTTATTTAACAATTAAAATAATGATTACAGTCAACTACAATAATGAAAGCAATCTGACCTGACCGCTGTCACTGACAGTTAAGTTTGTTCACTGTATCCAGCAATCTGTCCTGTGATCTATCCAATGTCCATTAACACACAGATATCTGTATCCTGTGATCTGTTCAATGTTCCATAACACAAAATGTCTTTATCCTGTGATCCTTTTGATATCTAATCACACAAAATATCTGTATAGAGATATTCAGAGAGTTTTCACAATTGTACTGTTTGTTCCAAGATATGGGCAATGTCCAAAATGCCGTAAATCCACTCTCTGTTATATGAATGCACAATATCCGAAGTACAGTAAATCTATCCAGACAATGTAGAAAGTTCACTCCAGTAAAAGTTCACAACAACACAAGTAGTCTATATCCACTTGATATTAGTTCTAAGACACAAGTAGCTTTCCTTATAGCCAGCGAATATTAAGTTCACTAGTGGTCAGATGTACAATCCTTATATATGGTAGAAGAAAGAAGGGGGGGAGACTGCTGAGTGCAATACAGTCAAAATAATAACCATAAACATTCACACAAATTGGTTGATGTCAATTGGGACCAGAGAGTGTAATTTTAATATCCAGCAAAACGCAATTTGCCTTCTTTTGAAAGTGGTGTCTGAATCAAATTTTGGTGTACACCACTCTAGCACACTGACCTGCATATGTTTGTGACTGTGCCCATCATTCTTGAAATGATGGGATACAGGTGTAATTTGTCCATCCTTTAGGACAGATGCTTTATGTTCATACATCCTTTTCCTAAGTGCCCTGCTTGTTTCACCAACCTAATGCATTTGGCACTTAGTGCAAGCAGTCAGATATATGATGTTAGACAGTTCACATGTGACATGTTTTGGTAAGTCTATAGGTTTAAATGACTTTTTGGTGAAGTTACATTTGACAATGTCCATTTTTTGATGAGGGGACATTTGCCTAATCATGTGCAAATGGGTGTATGGGGAATGCTCTTTTCCATTAGGACTGGTGGTAGCATTGGTGAGGTAATCCCTTAGGTTGGGGAGTCTCCTGAAACCAATTAGGGGTTTGTCCAGAAATACAGGTCCACAGCCTGTGCTGTTGGAAATGATATTCCAATTTCTGTGGATAATTCCCTATATGTTGGGATTCATTGGGTTATATATAGTAACCATGACTGGGGTTTTAACTGGTATCTTTTCTATGATATCTAATAAACCATCCTGTTTATATCTGAATGCCCTTTTATAGTGTTTCCTTAGGGATTTTTCTGGATAACCTCTCTTCAAATAATACTGAATTAATTTTTCAGAATTTTGCTCAAAGTCAATGTCATATGTACAAATTCTTCTAAATCTTAAGATGTGTAATGTCATATGTACAAATTCTTCTAAATCTTAAGATGTGTAATGAAGGTACATTTGAGTGTCAGTGGATTTTTCATATATATTTTTTCAATATCACATCTTGGCCCCTTCCCCTTGGTGAAAACACCTAGCACCGAACCGGGTAACTTTATTATTGCCTGGTCTGAAAATTAGCAGGAAGCAGTTTTTTAGTATCTTTATATATGGTTATGGAAATTCTAGAATCTTATAGAACTAACTTGAACATAATACTAGTCACCAGATCAAGTGAGGAAGTTCTAGAACCTACAAGTTGCTTATAGGGTTTCCCCAAATCTATTAATATAACCACTGAGATTATCGTAGCCTAGTAGGATTTCCCCAGTCTATAAATAGATTAATAAATATCAGTACCACATAACACAAAAATCAATAACTCCCTTACTTTAAATGCTAATACGTACATATAAAGCCTAGATTAAATAATGCACAGACACAGTGCCCATATATGTAACATATTTTTTCAAGTCCTTTCAAAAAATTCAAATAAAAATATGTTAATAATAAGCATGTGGCATCATTGCTTAAAGTTGAAAATGAAGAATTGGTACATCAAACAATCTTACAAATACAGTGAAATGTCTTTGGCTTCCTAAGGTACTGGACATATGTTTGTAATTTATTTCAATGATCTAAAGTAGTTAAGTAAAAACATCAAAGGACAGATGACTATATGTATAATTCCAGTCGATGTATGTCTGTCATTATTTAAACCCATTATTTAAACCCGGTAACACAAAATGTGATAAAAAATAATTAGGTTATTTCACAATATATAATATGTGCTTTTAAAATTCACACCTACATAGCCTGAAGTCAGAAATTGATTTTAGGGAGACAAGCGAGACTTTATCTTATTGTACAAGAAATATACACATTAAGATGCAAAAAAAACAAATTCACAACAAAATTATGAAAATATACAGATCAATAATTTGCATTTTCTTCAAATTATAATTTATACTGAATTGTCTTGTTGTGAAGATCGGACCTAGTCATTTAAAATCTTGCCAATCTTAAGATTGGTGCTCACCCAACTTATGACTGATTAATAGTTTGACTACTAGTCTTAATATTAAACTATCTTATTAAATGGATAAAGTTATTTAATGAAGGTATTACCACTAGAATACAACAATGTGGGCATCTGTCTGCCCCCATACCAATAGAAAGGGGTTGCAGGCAGGGAGACCCAATGCCCCATACCTGTTCTTGATTGCAGCTGAAGTCTTAAGTATTTTAATTAAAACTAACACTGACAAAAAAGGAATAAAACTAGGTAATAAGGAGTACAAAATTACACAATTTGTGGATGACACTACTATAATATTAGACGGTGAAAGGGACTCTCTGCAGTTAGCTTTGAATGTATTGGAATTCTTTGACTGGGGAAGTGAAAGGTTTACCTTGTTAGGTATAGAATTCTCTGTAGATTTATCATTCTAGAAACAAATTGCTCTAAGGCTATGATGAGCACTAGGGAGATAATTAAAAACTGGAATGGGCAAAGTAACAGTGATAAAGACCCTAATTATTTCTAAATCCACTCATCTTTTTATGGCCATCCCGATATCCTAGAATGTCTTAAATGAACTTAACAAAGAACTTCACAGATTTATATGGAATAATATACCTGATAAGATAAACAGACAAGACTTGTGTATGAATAAACAACTGGGTGGATTAAAAGTGGTAAATATCTTCAATTTTAAAAAATCTCTGAAAATAAAATGGATTGAAAAATTAGCAAAACATCCAACAATACCTTGGAACTATCTGTGGAGAGAATCTAGAGGAAGCCTTAAAAGGCTAACAATAATGGGTGGAAATTGGATTAACAATATTTTAGACAAAGCTAACTCATTTTGGATGAATGTTTTTAATGCATGGAAAGAATTCTGCCAAAAGCAGCAGCCTACTTGAAATACTGATGTAGTTTACTCTAGCCTATGGTTTAACGGCCATATATCCAAAGAACCATTGTTTTTGCCAAATTGGTCAAAACAGGGAATATTCATTGTAGAAAATGTGATAGATGAAGAAGAGAAAATAAAAAGTAGAATTGATCTGATGCGTCAGTACAATTTTAATATTAATATACTGAATTACTTTAGACTCAGATGTTTATATCTAAATTTTCAAATGACGATAAGTTTTAATTAAAAAAAACATTTATACCTTCCCATCTGAAATATTTGATAAAGATACAAGGTAGTAAAGAGATTTAGAATCATATGACTATAATCGAGAAAAACCAACCTAGAAGATGTGAAACTCAGTGGTGCCTGAAATTTAATGCATCTTTGAATACAATACTGTAGCCAGAAATTTATAAGATATGTAACAAAATATTCAAGATAATACAGTAGCATGGTTTCAATACAAAATTCTACATAATATTTTATCCACAAGGAGCTATTTATATAAACTTAAACTTCTTGATTCTGACTTATGCGGCCTTTGTGGAGAAAGTATAGAAACTATTCTACTATTCTAAACTACATTCTATTCACAGAATGCCCAAAAGTGAATGCCCTGTGGAAAAAATTGAAACAATGGCTTTTTATTAAAATTCATATACAGATTGAGACTAGTAATATATTAAAAATTGTTGGCTATCTTATTCAGGACCAAAACTTCTGGCCACTAATCTTTATTCTTCTAATAGCAAGAAAATATGTATTCTAGTGTTCTCAAAAGAAAACTGATCCTAAGATTGATCTTCATAAAACTGAAATTAAATGAAATATATTGAAGAAGAGCACCTTTCAAGAATCACATTCTCTGAACCAGATTTTAGTTAAAAATGGAACTGATGGAAAGATGTTTTCAATTAAAAATACTACCGCTGTAATATAGCACTTAAAGAAAGATACTTTCTGGTGAGTTAAGATTTACATGTGCCCCAAAAATGAAAGAAAAAAAAATGTGTAATAAATACTACTGCTGTAATACAGCAAGAAATTTTCTTGTGAGTTAAGATTTGCATGTGTCACAAAATGGAAAGGATTTAAGATATGTGTGATAAATATTAACAGTAAATGATGTATAAATAATATTTCTATAAAATATGCTTCTAAATATATATACATGCAGGTTTGACAGAGACATCCACTGTATATATTATATATGTAAATAGAGTTCTAGAAAAACCATGTCTTTTGGCATCTTAGATACTGTGAAATGTTGGGAATATAAAATTGTATGTCAAAAAAGGCGAGATCCTTCCTGCCAGGGATCTTTGTTTATTGATGTAAATGGCAAGGTATCAAAAATAAATAAAAATATAAAAAGATTAAACCATTACATTGTATAACTGGAATATATTGATGGGAAAGTTTGCAGTAATTAATAAGTTTTGAAGAAAAAAAACTATATTAGAAAACTTTATAGTGAGTATTTTTGTTTTTTATATAATTTTATTACAGATACACAATTCTTTTTCTTTTTTTTCCCATTTAAAAAAACAAAGTTTCAGGAAACTGGTGAAGACATAACCTTTTATACTTGCAGCTCTTAAAATAGTGCATATATATATTTAAAAAAAAAAAATTAAAAATTTAAATAAATATAAAATATCTCTACCAAACTGCCTTTAGTCTTCCTCTTATCATTTCTCATTGCTGCCCAAAAACATATTATTATTCTTTCTGTTTTATTTAGTTACAACTGGTCATCTGTTCTAAAAAGGGACTCAACAGTTCCCATCTATCAGCAAAACCTTTTACTGTACCATAGTCGTTTATTACTACACATTGCTCCAAAGAGTAGTAATATTGTATTGAACTTATACAACATTTGACACTAAGTTGCTGTTTTTCACATTTTGTAGTATAGATATATTTTTAACCACTGTGAAAAGATAATTTAAAAAGTCCTTATTTTCATTTTCGGCACCCCTCCAACAACACTTCTACATCATTCAGATTAATGTTAACTTCTCTGTTAAGTAATATGACATCAAACAACTTGAACCATAAAGTCTTTACCACTGGAGCAGAACCAGAGATGCTCAACTGTTTCCACGCATCCTTTGCAATACCAGCATTTATCATTTTCTACTAATTTACATTTAAATAAAAATCTATTAGTCGGAATTGATCTGGTCAAAATTTGATATTGAAAATCTCTCAAAGATGTCTCTATTATATTTGCTTGTATGCTTTTTTGCACAAAATTTTGGAGGAAACTTTGTTTCATATCACCCTCATTCAGTTTTGTTTTACAATTTTTTAACAAATGTCTTGGTATAGAATGAGTCAAACTGTAGAAGTCTAGAAAATTTATTTTAATTTGGTATCTTTCCATAAAATCATGATATCCAAGACGATCTCCTGAATGTGATAATAGGTCATTTACAATTTCAATAACATCAAAGATATTGTTGGGAGGGGTTGGCAACACTGTTAGAAGGTATACTAATTTAGGCAATAACATTGTTTTTATTACAGTAAGTCTCCCAGTTAGGGACTTGTTAGGGACTCCATACATAGTTATTATTCTTTCAATTTCACTTATTCGTTTATCAAAATTTAACTGAAGCATTTTTTCTTGATTAACATGAAAAGTTATACCAAGGAGCTCAAATTGGTTTACCCAGTTTAGCTGATAAGTATTTTGTATCTTTTATCTCTCTTTTTTACTTCCAAGCCAAATAGCTAGGGTTTTTTCCATATTAATTTTGAGGCCTGAATATTTTTGAAAAGAATTTAAAATATGGAGACTCTCGTTCAAAGATGAAACTGTGCCATCAAGAAGGAGGAAAGTGTCATCAGCATACTGCCCAATTTTTAACTCTCTTTCATTTACTGAGATACCTTTTACTTTGTCACTATTCCGTACTGCCGTTGCCATGGGTTCCACTGTCAATATAAACAAATAGGGACTTAAACGGTCTCCCTGTCGACATGACCTTCCAATTTTAAAAAACTCTGTAAAAAAACATTGTTTATAACACAGCTATTACTATTTTAGTATAGACAAAAAAGTCTTCCCCAAAATTATAAACTTTCAGAACTGATTCTAGATAGTCCCACTCAAGAGAATCGAAGGCTTTTTCAAAATCTATAAGAAGTGTCATACCCATGATTTTTTTTTGTTTTATGTACTCTAGGGAATCTGCTATTGTCCGAATAGTTTCCCCAATATAGCGATTTTTTAAAAACCCTTTTTGATCACTCTGAATTATACTGGGGAGCACTTCCTTCATTCTGGAGGCTAGAACTCCTGACAATAATTTATAATCAACATTCAGCAGTGTAATTGGACACCAATTTTTTATCATTTCTCTTGGTTTGTTGTCTTTTGGCAGTAGAGTTATCAAACCTTGTTTTTGTGTAATGGATAGTTTACCAGTAGTAAAAGACTCGTTCAGGCTTCTACATTATAACCATCCGTACCTGGAGATTTCCCATTTTTCATATTTTTTAGTACATGTAGAGCCTCTTTTTCAGTTATCAAGCCTTCGCACTTCGCTTCCTCCAACATATTCAAAGGTTTGATATTTTCTTTGACCAGAAAAGGGGAATTACTTTGCTTTTCTACATGTTTACTCTGAAGGAGATTTTTGTAAAAAAATTCTAACTCTTTCAGGATAGATTGTTGATTGATTATCATACCATTACTTGTCCTGACTTTGTTTACCACCTTATTGGTATAATTCTGTTTCTCTAAATTACAGAAATATTTAGTTGGTTTCTCAAAATCAATGTACTTCTGTGCTCTAGCCCTTAACATGCTCCCCCTCAAATTGGTCTCCCCTATGGTCCTTAATTCTTCCTTTAGAACTTGTATGTCCTCAATTATATTTTTTTCAGTATTATTTACTGTTAATATTTTTAACCTTTGAATTTCAGCTTCTATACTTTATTCCTTTTCATTTAGTCTTTTTTGTGTTTGGCACAGTAAGGAATAGTGACCCCCCCTATCCTAAGTTTTAGCACTTCAAAGAACATTTGTTTAGAGATTGTCAGTGTTTGCGAGCCTTGACCCTCTGTTAAATCTTTTATTAAGTTATCGATTTCATTTTTCAGCAGTGTTACATGCTCTTTCTTTCAAAAGGGCTGTTAAATTTCCAAAAACCTTTTCCACGTTCTGAATTTTCCATATTAAGCTCAATACCAACCAGTGAGTGGTCACTCCTATAACCAAAACTAAGTATATGCTTACTTATATTGGCTTGAATGTCTGGGGTTACCAGAAAGAAATCCAGTCTTGCCATTTTAACTGGCCTTTTGTCACTAACCCATGTGAACCTTTTGGCTATATTATTTTCTGATCTCCAAGTATCAAGTAGATCAAAAGCCTCCATCATTTTAAGGATCTCCCTTCTTGCTTTTGTATTGTTTTTCTTAAGGTATCCCCTGGTATCTAATTTATAGTCCATTGCAACATTCCAGTCTCCACATATTATAATGGAAATATTTTCCTTCTGAAATAACCTATTTTTGAGGTTTATATAGAAGCATATAGTGAATATTTTAACTATATTTTAATTTGTAGGTTTACATCAATATTGTGTATAAAGTATCATTTTGTACCTGTTACTGTTCATTCACAACCTCATTAAAAATTTTGAAACCACCAAATAATTTATCCTACCATTTCAAAACCTCTGAAATCCTACTGAAAAGATACCATAAGTGTTAGTTTTTAACCTAATTTGGGACCTTTCATGTGAAAGGATATCCCAGGTAAGCAATAATAGTAGAAATTTTCTGTAATTACAAGGATAAAAAAATAGGGATTATGTCAAAATATGGGCTAATTTCGAGTTTTTGTTGGGGTGCTGGTTTGAAGTATAAATGTATAATAACCCCTTAAAATCACTCTAAAAGGTTTATATGTTTAATTTTTATAGGCAACATTTACTTATACTTAACACTCATGCATATTTTATGAAAAAACATTCACATAACTACACTCAAAGGAAGCATGAACAAGGACAGGAAATCAAGAGGGGGTTTAGGGGGTTCAAAATTGTAATAGGGTTCAATAGTGTCACTAATTGAATTCTAATTGAGGGTCAGTAAAAGGTTTCACAAAAATCGCTTCATTGCTTATATGCTGCAAGTTTGGTTAAAATATTGATAAAGCTGCACCTGAAAATTGACATTAAAATATCACTCATTACACACTTTTAATCATAAGCATCCCTTGTATACACAAAACCAATCTACCTAGAAAATTACAGTATACTATTCATATAATGATATGCAAAATAGATATACAGTGTCACAACAGATATAAAATTCAAAACAGTAATATTCAATGTGTGAAATACAATGTCCAAAATGTAACAGGAAATTCTCTACAAAGTCCACAGTTCCTAGTATGTCCAACGGAAGTGCTGACAAACTGGCACCAAATCTGGTAAGAATGGCAAATATCCAAATCACAAAGAACAGCTTCCTCATAAGTGAATTAAAAACAGGATTTCAGCAATCCAATGAAGTATTCTTAAACTTTTACATCAGGTATAGCAATGAACAAACAAAAAGAAATGTAACAAAACCTTAACCAGACATTCAACATAATGTACAAACACAGCAAACTTATTAGTGATGGAATATTCTGATATTTGTTGTCTTGTCTAATGTTCATGTGTAGCATAAAATATATATTACTATAAATCTGTGAAAAATTGTTTCACATGTTTAAATTAATGTGAATGAATAATGTAATGTATATTTTATAATGCTAGAATTAAAAGAAACTAATTACCACCGAAGCTGGTTCCACTCTGATAAAACAGAGTTGATTTCAACAAATCAACCCATGTAATAGAGTATCACCATGTCCTTCCTTGTCAAATCTAGAAGGAAATATGTCAAAACATCTACCACACATACCAAACTGATGTTCACAACTGACAACAAAAGTATAATCAGTGAAGTGTGATGATTGCCACATGTGAAACAAATACCATAAAAAGGATTTGACCAATCAAGTGAAATCACTGAAGCAAACATAGCGATCTATATATGACAAAAGTCCATGCAGAAAAATATCATCCTAACATACTACAAGGGGTTTAGAGTAGTTTGTGACAAATTGTGAACCCAAAGCATAGCCTGGAGCCCCCTAGTTCTTGCACACCTACACATCAACCCCACCTTATTTAAACCTGGATCTTTCCCTGTCCAAGTTGTGCCAGGTTGTGGCATACAACAGTAGCAGCTTTTATTTTACAGTTCAGACAAGATTGTATTATTTATAATTTTGATTTTAATTATTTATAATGTGTTAAATGTCTATTATATCAATGAAATATGTAGAAGTTCAATAATATGATACATAAATCTTCTTGCAAAGTAGTCACATAAGATAAATCTTTACATCATGATGTAAAAATTATTAATTTAAAAGTTGTCGGTTCAGATAAAAATTTATGCCATGATGTAAGAATTAATAATTTAAAAGTTGTAAATTAATAATTGAAAAGTTGTTGCTTCAGATAAAAGTTAATATAAATTAACAATTTTAAAGTTTTTTTCCAAAATTAAAAAGGAAATAGCAACGGCAGTGGCACCCCTTGCCTTAGAATTCATATAAAACTGTGAACTGGATCAGTACATGTTTTTCAAACGGATACTTCTTGTCTCAATAACGCAATTTCCTTCCCTCCCCTAAGAAAATTGGATAGTCCTCCCCTCTCACCGCGGGAAACCTACAAGATTCGCTCATCAAGTGTATCTTATAGATTTGAGGGGTGATAGCTTTCCAAGAACTGGGGGAAAGATAAACTACAATCATACATTAACCAATTCATCTTGTATTATTTAATCATTCAGTTAAAGTAATGAGATATATTATGGTTGTTATACTCGCCGTAAACTTTAAGTGTTATTTTATGTAAAGTATAGAAAATAATATAAAGCTTAACACAATTTTTGTACAAAATATACCGGTCTAATTTCTCTACCAATCACGTGGGTCGATTCGATCCGTAGCAGATGATATTTGTACACAACATTTAGAAAAGTTTTGTCTTTGTGTAAAAGCATTTTTGGATTACAAAATTTAAGCGAAACAATGGTAAGTGCAATTACATTATGTTGAATAAGTTGTAGTATTTGAGGAGAACTTGTGCGCTTTTAATTTACACTGTTGTTTATTGCCACAGTACAATATGTTCTTGGATCCATGTTGCACAATTTCACTGGGAGTTTATTTCAGTTGCTGTTCTTCATTGAGAGCCAGTTAAATACTGTTTCGTTTGAATATACCCATTTACCTTAAGCTGAAGCTTGTAAAGCTCTGCAGTAAAGACTGTACAGTAAAGTGTATTCAGATTTAGCATAAGTTTCATGGTTGGTACTGTATGGTTCAAAGCTGTCTGGTCAGACTCTCCCACTTTCAAGTGACGTACAAGTATTTCGAATCTTTTGAAATGCGTTCCTTTGCTCTTCGACGGGACGTAAACTCAGTTGGCAAATCGGAATCAAGTGAAACGGCGTCTCGGTCTTCCGTTACCCCACAAATTGTATTGAATTGACATTTCCCTCTTTGTTCGTGGCCCCATGTGGAAACGGTTCCACGCGTATAAAATCTTTCAGGCATTATTTCGTCCGAATTATGAGGAAAATTAAAATACTGAAATATTCGTTTCCTTCATTTAAGCATGAACATCAAAGGTTACATTTCACAAGATTAACGACCTAGGGCAGATTTCATGAAAGGTCTCAGACTTAGCCCGGTGTAACGCAAGGTACCGGTAATGACTCCCACTATATTTTGCACCCCCTTCTTTGATCTTTAGGGGAGTAATTATCTTGCAAGCAATATTTTGCACCCCCAATCAAAAGAGAGATTAGGGGGTCAAAATATAGCAGGCAGGGCTGCAAGATAATCACCCCCTTGCTAGATATTTACTCCCCTCTATGTTAAGAGACAATGGGACAATACACTACATAGTGTGTTTATTTAGTCAATTGGATAGTTGTCAATACATGTACATCAGTAACAATGCCTAAGACTCTTTTGAGGTGTTTTGGGGTGACACTTTATATATTTTCATAGGATTGTATACACAAAATGATCAACTTAATCACAAATTTTAAGTGTTTACATACTAAGTTCTTAGTCAATTACCCATACAACCTAGGAAAAGTCATAATTTTAAGTGCATATCAGAGTGTTGTATCACCAAATTCATCAGATTGATTTCTATGATTTAATTACACTTTCATATTAATTTGTATTGACTTGTGAAAATATCATTTGAATAATTCTTTGTTAAATTACACAGTGGCTATTCTGCCGACGGTCGTCGGTAAAATAGAGTATGGCTTATTTTACCGACGGTCAACAAAATTAGGTATAGGCTATTTACTGACTGTATTAATAATGGATTCGATGTTTACAGGCACAGTAGGACCTATAGTGGTGGTGGACCAATTCACGCCCGGGTACCAATTTATTCACGCCCACCCCTAAATTTTTCCAAAACAATCACAGTTAAACAATAAATTACAAATGTAAATGATCCATTTGATGGTTATCTATGATGTGGTAAACCTCTTCTCAATGAAAATTAATAAATCTTCAAGAAAATTGAGGGTGGGCCTGAATTGGTACCCGGGCATGAATTGGTCCACCACCACTATGTGACTGTAACTCATGCATTGAGTGAACAGTATATAGAACATATTCCAGAACAGACCTGTACAGCGTGTTAAGACAATGAAAAGGTAGATATGAAAATGATGTTAAGTTCTTTGATTTACCAGGTGAGCTGCTATCTGCACTGCAGTGTATTTAGGGTTTGACTGAATATTTCAGTTTTTATTTTGTGTATGATATAGTGTTATTGCTGATACTTTCCCATTTCCCTTTAACATTTTCACAAAATCAAAGAAAATATGACTAGCCTGTCATTTGATTTACACTGATCAGGGAACCATTAGCCTATAAGAAGAAAATAAAACTTATTACTAAAATACATTATATTCACTGTAAAAAAAAGGATAGTGCAAAACATAATTTTGAGTAATGAAAAATTGATCAACCCTATTTTAAATTAAATATGTAGTTAGTAAAATAGCCTGAACCTTATTTTGCTGACCGTCTGTAAAATAAGCCATGCTCTATTTTACCGACGATCGTCGGCAGAATAGCCACTGTGAATTAAATAATAAGGCTCAACACTAAAACCACCACTATATATTGATGCCCTTAAAGGTTTAATTTGTGTAAGTAAGTCTGATAATAATATAATAAATGATGTGAATTTTATTATTGTCAAAAGAAATCCCAAACAAAAAGGCACATTTTTGTATAAGATTTGAACAATAATTATTTTGTTAATCATGCAAGAATATAAATCAACATAAATAAATAACAAATAGAATACATGTGCTTTGCTTTGATCCATATCAGTATTAAATAGAAGTCAAGGATTCCACCCCAAGTTAATCCCCAACACAAAGTAATCAATTTGGGGAGGGATTCCAAATCTTGCAAGGGGAGTCAAAATATTTCAACCCCCATTGCAGTATTTTAACACACACCCCCCCCACCCCCCCCCCCCCCCCCCACCTCCAGTGACAAATATAGAGGAGTCGTTGTCTCGCGCTACACTGCTCTCAGGCTGAGCCACTGAAATCTGTAAAGGCTGAGCCCATGGGCTCAAGCAAAAATAATTTACAACAATTTGAGACAAAAGTCTCAAAAATCGGCCCCTGGGGCGGATTTCACGAAAGGTCTTAGTCCGGTCTCAGACTCAAACTTGAGACTTTTGTCTCAAATTGTTGGGACATTTTACTTGAGCCCACTTGAGCCCATGGGCTCAGCCTTAATGGATTTCACAAAAGGTCTGTCTCAGCTTTGGCTGAGCCACTGGCTCAAATGTTGAGACTAGTTGAAAGTGGGCTTAAGTTTTGTAAACAAAGGCTCAAATATGGCCGCCATAATTCTTTCTTCACTTCAAAATTTGAAATGGCGGAAAGTAGGGTACACATATATAAAACAACCCTTGAAGTAGTCTTTGGGTGTTTTAACATGTTTACAAAGTTTCCCATTGCAAACTGGTATTTAACCAGAGATATTATGTGTCAAACAAGGAACATATATGCCATCAGTAGAATATTTTGACTACAAAAAATGGTCACATGACACAGAAAACCACTGTGGTTATTTGATAAGCTTGGTCTCAACTGAGACCCCTTCTGTGAAAACCATTTGAGACAAAGACTTGCCTGAGCCAAAAGGCTCAGATTTGAGCCAGTGGCTCAGCCTGAGACTGGGCTAAGTCTGAGACCTTTCATGAAATCCACCCCTGGGGCCGACTTTGGTCTTAAATTGTGTCAAAACAATGTTAAGTCTGTGTTCTTAGACTTAGCGGATTTCACAAAGCAGCTAAGTCCATGAAATTGCTAAGTCAGTGGACTTAACTTTAAGTCTGGGAGGTAGTGGGCTTAACTTTTGTAAAGAGGACTTAAATATGGCCGCCATAAACTTTTCTCCACTTCTAAATTTGAAATGGCTGTAAATAAAGTATAATTATACAGAACACCTCACTAAAGTAGTCTTTGGGAAGTTTATATGTGACAACAAGGTTTTCCATTTCAAAACAGCCCTTATCTGTAGATAAAATACATCAAATGAAGGATATATGGCACCAATATTATATTTTGAATAGATATAAAAGGTCACATGACACTGAAAACCACTGTGGTTATTTGATAACCTGGACTTAGCAAAGTCACCTTTGTGAAATCCATTTTAAGTCTCAGATCCAGCTAAGACCAAAGTCTTAGATTTAAGTCCCTGACTTAGCCAATAAAGGGACTTAGTTTAAGTCCTTTAGTGAAATCGGCCCCTGGTTTTTAAGTTGTACGTTTCAGAAAATTTACACGGGTGTCAATGATGTTAGACGTCATTTTAATGTTAGACAATGATATATAAAATAGGTAGCTAAACACATTTAATATTAGGGGTGTGACCGAGCAGTCGACACTCGCCGAGCGAGGCGAATTTCATGAAAATTCGACCCCAATGCTTAGGGTCGATTACTCGTGTATATATAACAACCTATAGAACCAGTTACGTTTTTTAGTTAATAAAACATAAATAACATACCTTACTTTCATTAAATCACATAATCCACCATTTGTAACATAAAATTAATGATATTATGTGCTGACAATAGCTAATTCAAGCGATTCAAGGCTTTTATCTTTATATTTTTTTTGTTTACGGGAGCCGCTATATTGGATGTCGTTTCCTGTTATGGTGGATACTAAATGTTGCGAGGGCTCCATGTCGAGTCGAGTTTTTATCTGCGAGTAATCGACCCGAATTATTTGTACTCGTCCCACCCCTATTTAATATGATACATATACACAAGGCCGGGTTTCCATTTCTTAATAATTTTAGGAAATAACACAAAACAAGACAATATAATGACAACTTGTCTTAACATTAATGACACCCATGTAATCTTCAAACACTATATGCAGTCAAAACGCCACCAAACCATAACACCCTCCAAAAAGGCCACTCCATAACGCCAGTTACGCCACCATAGTTGACATGTATTTCACCTGACCAGGCTGACCTTGCCCTGCTGTGGGGAGTTTACACTTGGTCAAGAAGTGATGAATAAGAATATTACTGTATATATGGTCGACGATCCAGTTTGCGTGCTAACACTAGCTTTTGAATGTTTACAACATATTTAACAATATCTCAGCCAATATATAACAAAATTTCTTCAAATGAAAGCTAAAATCCTACTAATATTTGTCTTTAATTCTTGCCTGTGACATGCAACTTTAAATGAATAATTCAAATATTTTCAACCTTTTAGTGGATATTTTCTTCATAATTCCACATAAACAATGCCTGAATCATTTTATAGTTGTGGTGAATGTAGTGAAGATTTATTTTTTCATATACTTGCTGATATTTTTGATTAAGTAGCATGATCAGTATTGATTACTAGCGCAGCCGACATAAACATTGTTTAAACTTTAAACATTAAGAAACATTTAAGCTTTAAACATTACCTTTGCAATGGTGTTGTAATGGTTAAAAATGGTAATATATTGACCTCTTTGAAAACAATTGAAGTTGAACAAATATTTCTCTTCGTATTGGTAAAAATGTTGGCAAGTTTTCTTTGAAACCAAAATAAAGGCTGAAAGGGTTTGACCGGTGATATCCGGTGGAATAACTTAGCAACAAAAATGATAAATGTTATTTTAAAGACTACATTTTGATAGTTTTTACTTGGAGGAATTTCATTTTGTATTGGCTAAAATATTAAGTATGTTGCAAAGACACAAAAACTGAACACTAGATGGTTCACCATACCAGTAACTTAGCAGTAAGTATCCTAGTTAAGAGTGGTAGCTAGTAGTGCTGGGACGAGTTGACGGTAACTCGAGTCGTAACTTGGTGGGCGATATTTGGGGATGACATCGAGTTACACAATATAAACTCGAGTTTTCACAAAATAAATAATGATATACTTACCTTGTCTCAAAGGGACATTTTTGGAACTGATCACACCATCAAAACTTAAAACTGAATAAATAATGGCCATTTTAATATTAACCTTAGCTGCGTGGCTGTTCCATGATGTGCACATACATATCTGTACACTTTAAATGGTAAAAAAATATTTTTTCTTCCAATAAAAAGGTACATAACATAACTGGTAATAATATTTGGATTTTTCTTATTTTATTTTTATTTTTGTGTATTTACTCGAGTCCAACTCGAGTTCAACTCGTTTCTAACATATGATCCTCGATCTGCAAAAATCGCCGACGATCCCAGCACTAGTAGCTAGGATTAATTAATAATCTTTGAACCACCAGTTAGAATAGTGCACACGGGACAGAAAAAGCAATGTTGAACAAAGAAATTATATCACATGCTTGAGTTTGCCAAGTATCCACTAGTGCTGTCACGACACTCGCTACTTCCGATACTATCGTTTGCTAGGTCTATTATGAGCGATATTCGGATGCGTTTTTTCAAATCCGATTGCAAAGATATCCACATTTATATAATAAAGATAGAATATCTTTTAAAAGTGAAGGATTATTCAAAGATTATTCAAAATTGCTTCTATCTCCTTAACCGTGCGAGATAGAGCGATTTCGTCGAAATTTTCAACCCATAGGGTATCTAAGGACTGTACTCTTGCCAATTTTCAAAAAAAATTTTCCCCTCCAAAAATGGCGGCCATTTTGAATTTTCGATTTTTTGCCAAAAATGGAAAAACACAAAATTGCTTATATCTCCTTAACCGTGCGAGATAGAGCGATTTCGTTGAAATTTTCGACCCACAGGGTATCTTATGAATGTATTCTTGCCAATTTTCAAAAAATTTCCCCTCCCCAAAAGTGGCGGCCATTTTGAATTTTTGCCAAAAATGGCAAACCACAAAATTGCTTCTATCTCCTTAACCGTGCGAGATAGAGCGATTTCGTCGAAATTTTCGACCCACAGGGTATATAAGAAGTGTGCTCTTGCCAATTTTGAAAAAAAATTTCCCCTCCTCAAAAATGGCGGCCATTTTGAATTTTTGCCAAAAATGGAAAAACACAAAATTGTTTCTATCTCCGTAACCGTGCCAGATAGAGATTTTGTCGAAATTTTTGACCCACAGGGTATCTAAGAAATGTACTTTTGGCAATTTTCAAAAAATTTTCCCCTCCAAAAATGGCGGCCATTTTGAATTTTCGAATTTTTGCCAAAAACGGCAAGACACAAAATTCCTTCTATCTCCTTAACCGTGCAAGATAGAGCGATTTCGTCTAAATTTTCGACCCATAGGGTATCTTAAGAAATGTACTCTTGCCAATTTTCAAAAAATTTTCCCCTTTCCAAAAATGGCGGCCATTTTGAATTTTCGAATTTTTGCCAAAAATGGAAAAACACAAAATTCCTTCTATCTCCTTAACTGTGCGAGATAGAGCGATTTCGTCGAAATTTTCGACCCAGAAGGTATCTAAGGAATGTACTCTTGGCAATTTTCAAAAAATTTTCCCCTCCCCAAAAATGGCGGCCATTTTGAATTTTCGAATTTTTGCCTAAAATGGAAAAACACAAAATTGCTTCTATGTCCTTAACCGTGCGAGATAGAGCGATTTCGTCAAAATTTTCGACCCACAGGGTATCTAAAGAATGTACTCAAAAAATTTTCCCCTCCCCAAAAATGGCTCAACATACCGTATTTATTGTAATAAACGCCCCGGGGCGATGCATTTTTCCAAAGGGGGGGCGACTATTACAGATAAATAAAATCATATCTCGAGTCCAGTGACAATGGGCGATAATGAACACTTGCTGCCTTGATCTCGCTTGCTGGCATGTATAATGGCGAGACAGCTTAAAATATTTAAAACAAACCTTAAATCTGAAGAAATTATGTAGTTTTATCTCCTATTATTGCAGATTTCAATGCGTCTGTGACCAAAACTGCCATGTTTTGTTTTTATTTTCTTTATTTCTCGTAAGCGATATTCGCTTGGGAAGTACTAAAATGCACCATTTTTCGGAATCCCGGAATCGCAAAAGTGTTGGCTGTTGAGAGGCCCGAAACCCCGAAATATAAACTTTACAAAGGTAGAGAAGAGGGGGGGGGGGGGGGGGGGGGGCGATTAATAGGGTGGGGGCGTTTATTACAAAAAATACGGTATATATTTTACAGGCAAAATGTGTTCTTTTTATCTCCCGCCGGTAGGGATGGGTCGGTAGGTCCGGTATCTCGGTATCGAGAGCATTTTACTGAAATACCGTGATGAGATTTTACAACCGCCACTTCGCTTGCCAACATATATAATGGAAGGAATAGTTAAAATATTAAAAACATACCCAAAATCTGAAGAAATTATATTAAGCTTTTATCCCCATATTTTCGTTCATTTGCAGACTTTTATAGCGACACGTTGAGCAGAACTGCCATGTTTTGGTTACGACAATTTATAACCTAAGTCTTGCTTGACAACACATAAAATGGAAGGAAAACTTAAAATATTGGGAACAAGCAAGAAATCTGAAGAAATTATACAGGTTTCTCTCATATTTTGTCCATTTGGGGACTTTAATTGTGATGTCGTTAAGAGGAAATGTCCATGGTTGATTGGGATGTACTAAAACGCGGAGTTCCGGAATCGGTAAGGTTTTGAATTGGGGACCTCCCGATGTACACATTTTTGATACCGACCCATCCCTACCTGCCGGCCAGGCGGGAGATTATAAAACGCATTCTGTGCGTGTGTTCGTGTGTTATTGAGTGTGTGTCACGCTTTTATAAAGGGCTGTACATCACACTGGTTGTTTCTCCTTGGCCTTTTCAATGTTTTTTATGACCTTAGTGCTTATGTATTTGATGTTGTTATTTCACACCTAGGGCCATAGCTAAGTGAGTAATAGCAATGGTGGCTACTTTGAGTAAAGTGCTCATAACTCCAAAACGAGTGCATTTAGTGTTTCTGTAAAATACGTTGTTCAGCTACTTTCTCCATGCCTACAAGATGGTACCGTATTTAGGGTTCTATCTTCATAGCTAAGTGAGTAATAGCTATTTTCTGTTATTAACAATGAGCAAAATGAGTAAATTGATTTTGTCTTTGTAACTGTTACTTACAATATTGGCCTGAAATATGTTGTTCAACAACTCCTTCGTGTACTATATCTTGGTGAGGTGTCCAAGGTGTAGCACCATAGCCAACTGAGTAATAGCTATACTAAGTTTAACATTTGACCATTGAGCAAGTCACTTATAACTCAAAAACTATTGAATATAGAGGATTTTTGTCGAATATGTTGTTCACCTATCTTTTGGATATACTGTATTGTGAATTTTCACAGCTGTAACTCCATAGCTAACTGAGTAATAGCTACTTTGATGATAACCATAATGAGTAAATGGCTTATATCTTCAAAAGTATTGCAGCAACACAATTTTGTTCCAATATGTTGTTCAGCTACTATCTCCACAGCTACAACATGGTCACTAGTTTGGAAGTGTATCTCCATAGCTAAGTGAGTATTACTGAGTAATAGCTACTTTGTCAATTTTTAATGATAACCATATAGGAGTTTTGTCAAATATGTTGTTCACCTACTTTTTGATGTAGTGCGGCGGGAGATCATACCACGGCAGTGGTCTTGTTTATTTTACATTTATTGTTGTATAAAACATATATTAATTGCAGCACATTTATAGCATGAAAAAAGTATTTCGGTGCCACAACCACAACATGCGGGTCGCCAGTAAGCAGCAGGCCTTGGCCTATTTTGTTGTTGTTTTGTTTTGCGTTTTGTTTATTTTATTTTATTTTATATTGCAGAAATATATTTTTGTTGCATAAATAGCATCTTTTGATAATTTTGTGAATTTATATGTGCACGTTTTCAAAGAACCTCTATTATCGCCCATGGCTTACGTTTACGGTCCTGATATTGAAATATCGATCGATCCACAACCATAAATTTTCATTTGATATCGATCCTCAACATGGCTCTCGACCCTATACTAGTGTGCAACGTCATAGTGTGACCTCGATTTGACCTTTGACCTTGTAGTGACCTTGACCTATAAAATCTTGTCCGGGCTATATCTCAGGAACCATAAGGTGTAGGCAGTTGATACTTGGTAGGGATATTGGTTAGGGGGTGTAGGTGTGCAACGTCATGTGACCTTGATTTGACCTTGCCGTAGTGACCTTGACCTATAAAACCTTGTCCGGGCTATATCTCGGAAACCGTAAGGTGTAGGAAGTTGATACTTGGTAGGGGCATTGGTTGGGGGATGTAGGTGTGCAATGTCATAGTGTGACTTTGATTTGACCTTGCTGTAGTGACCTTGACCTTTAAAATCTTGTCTGGGCTATATCTCGGAAACCATAAGGTGTAGGAAGTTAATACTTGGTAGAGATATTGGTTAGGGAGTGTAGGTGTGCAACGTCATGGTGTGACCTTGATTTGACCTTTGATCTTGCCATAGTGACCTTGACCTATAAAATCCCGTCCAGGCTATATCTCGGAAACTGTAAAGGATAGGAAGTTGATGCTTGGTAGGGACACTGGTTGGAAGTTGTAGGTATGCAACATCATAGTGTGACCTTGATTTTACCTTTGACCTTGCCGTAGTGACCTTGACCTATAAAATCTTGCCACATCTCTATGTATGGGTAATATTCCAAAAATTCAAACCATAATTCAACCGAGCAAAACATATAAAGATGGGGGAGGTTTTAAATCCGTGTTAGGTCACTTTGGTATGTTTGGACAATATTCAAAACATCCCAACCATAATTCAACTAGGATGGGTCGGTTGGTCCGGTATCTCGGTATCGAGAGCATTTTACTGAAATACCGTGACGAGATTTTAAAAC
Organism: Sabellastarte sp. h YS-2021; assembly: GCA_964017235.1. Classification (NCBI taxonomy): domain Eukaryota; kingdom Metazoa; phylum Annelida; class Polychaeta; order Sabellida; family Sabellidae; genus Sabellastarte; species Sabellastarte sp. h YS-2021. The sequence goes on from OZ024938.1 coordinate 63,147,953, forward strand.
CGCCACTTCGCTTGTCAACATATATAATGGAAGGAAGGGTTAAAATATTAGAAACATACCCAAAATCTGAAGAAATTATAAGCTTTTATCCCCATATTTTCATCCATTTGCAGACTTTTTGCGAGACATTGAGAAGAACTGCTATGTTTTGGTTACGACATTTTATAACCTAAATCTCGCTTGACAGCACATAAAATGGAAGGAAAACTTAAAATATTGGGAACAAACAAGAAATATGGCGAAATTATACAGGTTTCTCATATTTTGGCCATTTGGGGACTTTAATTGCGATGTCGTTAAGAGGAAATGTCCATGTTTGATTGGGGTGCACTAAAACACGGAGTCCCGGAATCGGTACGGTTTTGCATTGACGACCTCCCGATGTACACATTTTTGATACCGACTCGTCCCTAAATTCAACTGTGCAAGATGTGTGTGTATAAACAACTTGCAGAACAAGCAAACTTGCGGGTTCTTAATCTTTTTGACCTGAAGGTATTTCTGTCGGTCGTGGGCTGGCAGATTTTTGTTCATTTCGAACCCTGTTAGTCGGTGGAGGTGTGCATCAAAGTGTAATCTTTAGCTTTGGTTCTGCCAATGTGTGTTCACCTGCCATATTTGAGGCATGTTTCTCTTTGGCAAAGATGTAGTGGATTGCTGCAACTGATTATTATATGTACTTTAACATAATTGTACTATTCTCCATTGACGTCTATTCTCCAGTTAATGAATTTTACATAATTTTTGGTTTACTGATTAATGTTGTCATCTTGCTATTGAATTGTCTTGTTTTAACCCTTATCGAGCGATAGACGTATATATACGGCTATTCTATTTGATTCGGTGAAACGCTCGACGTATAATTACGTCTTTTGACCGTTATGGTACAAAGCGCATAGAAAGTGATAAATTATGATAGATTCAAGCATTTTTTGTGTGTATTTCGGTAGGAAAAGACTAAAAACAATGAAATTCTATCTGTGACACCATTTTGTTGCTTATTTGTGTCAAATATGTGAGAGGTTTATCGGAGATGGATATATGATTTTCGGACGTTGATACATGGCATTATCGCTCACCATTTAAACAGTTCTGTGACACCATGGCAACTAATAATGAAGAGTTACTGCATGTAAATGAGGATCTGAGGGGTATATATACAGAATTATTCCTTGGGGATGACTCAGATGAAGATTTTGAAGGTTTCCACTTGGAGGATATTGAGAGCAGTGACAGTGACAGTGATACTAACTTGGACAGTTGGGAGATAGGTGACAGGGAACCATCTACTTTAAATTTTACTGGAACACGTGGACTACAAGCACACTTGCCTGAAAATCCAGAAATTATAGACTTTGTTAAACTTTTTTTGAATGATGGTGACTTTAAAATAATATCGGAGGAGACAAACCGGTATGCCAGTTCTTATTTACAGCAGGCAGAACTTCGGAGTCACTCACGACTGAAACGGTGGCCAACTGACGGTGTAACTTGTGATGATGTCAAATGTTTTATTGCTCTTACCATCGCAATGGGCTTGACTGTACAAGAAGATCTCGGTGAATATTGGTCTACAGATCCCATCATGCAAACACCATTTTATCCAAGCATCATGAGTAGAGATTTTTTTATGAACATTTTGTCTTTCTTACATTTATCTGATAACAGAAATTACATTCCACGAGGTCAGAGAGGTTACAACCCCCTTTTCAAACTTGGTGAGGTTTATGACAATATATTAACAAGGTTCAAAACTGTATGGTATCCCGGTCAGCATGTGTGCATTGATGAGGGCATGATACCATTTCGTGGCAAAGTACACATGCGTGTTTATGCCCCTGACAAACCAGATAAGTACGGCTTGAAGTCATATGAACTTTGTGATTCAGAAAATGCGTACTGTTGTGTTTTTCGCTTATACACAGGCAAAACTGAACAGGCAGTTTCGAAGCATGGCAAAACGTATGACCTGGTTATGAGTTTAATGCACGACTATCTCAGGAAAGGGCACATATTGTACATTGATAATTACTATACGTCACCGCAGCTTCTCATGGATTTGCACAAGAAAGGAACTGGTGCGACAGGAACGGCTCATAACCGAAAAGGATTTCCACCAGCTGTCCGTGATGCTAAACTGTCCAACAAGGGTGACAAGATTGTAATGTCAAATGGTCCCATGATGGCAATGAAGATTAAAGACAGAAAGGACGTTAAAATGCTGTCAACTGTTCACTCTTCCACAGATGTCGATACGGCAAAAAGAAATCACAGAGGTGTGGCGATCCGTCGGTGTGAAGCTGTACATATGTACAACCAGTTCATGGGGGCCGTGGACCGTAACGACCAGATGGTAGCGTACTCCAGTTTCCGAAGGCGGACACTCAAGTGGTGGAAAAAAGTATTTTTCCATGTACTTAGCTTGGCAATTCTCAACAGCTGGATAGTGTACAGGGACTGGTGCCAGAGTAAAAGAGTATCTCCTGTCCTTCAGCGGGTGTTCAGGTGGGTATTAACTGATATCTTATATCAATAAACTTTATAAAGGTTGGCATTTTATAATTTATGTAGTTATTATTCAAACTTTTTCAGAAAATGAATTAATAAAATAACAGCTAAATAGTTGAAATAATACACCAAGCCATACAACAATTTTAAAAACTACATAAATAGTAAATTAACTAGATATTCTGGCGACTTGACAGATCTTATATAATCTTATCTACTGCTTTCCAGTATCATATCCCCAGACCTTCATTAGTGATGCCCAGTCAGAGACTGATATTTTTACAAGAGGAACATACTTGTTACTTCAAACCAATTAATACAAATTTAAGGGAAATGCTTTTATTTATATCAATTTAATGATTTCAAAGTAGTTATGAAGTCATTGATTCATAATATGTGCCACCAGAGGGATATTGCTTTAGTAGGCATTATTCAATGTAAAACATTCGTTTTCAGCACTGGCAGAGGAGCACCCACCACCACAGTTACTAATTAATGGGCTACAAACCACATCCAGTACATTGTATGATGTTGAATCTGGGGACATAATAAAATTAAAAAATAAAGCTTAACTCGTCTTAACTAATTAAATAAAAATAAAACGAAACTAATCCTCATCGTTACTTTCATGTGTTTATAGGAAGGAGTATGTGAGGCAATTGCTGAATGAAGTTCAGGTTACTCCAGCAGATAAAACACAGCATAGAACTCGCTGCTTATCTGATCTACCTACACGGCTGAATGGACACCATTATCCATCAAAGGTTCCACCTGGTGAGAAAAAGAAAAATCGGACCAGAAAATGTGCCGTGTGTTTTCCCGGGGAACGCGCCATCCGCCAGATGCTTGGCATGGCAGCTGTCAGTCGTCCAGGGCGGGAGTCATCCTATGAGTGTGTCACATGTGCTGTTGGACTATGTGTAGATCCTTGTTTCAAACTATATCACACAAACAAGGACTTTATTTCTGCATACAAAAGACATGTGATTAGAAAAGAAGGTGCAGAAAATGGAGAACTTGAAGAAAATTAGTTTTATTGAAATGGTACCGAATATAAGTTTTGTTGAAATGTACCGAATATGGCTTGTTTTTATTTATTTATTTATTTTTTTTTTTTAACCACACTCTTCATGTAAATCAAGTACTAGAACTATTGATACAATTTACAACATTTTATCTGAGATATTTTTGACATAATAGGAAGGCACTGCTTACTAAGTTATGTATTCTGTTAATTTTTTTTTTTTTTTTTCAGGATTTTCTGATAAGTATTGTACACCTCTAATTGAAGTGTTACTGCAAATGTTTAACTCCCTGTTTTGATTTATACTGTATATATTTATCATAACTTTGTGCTGAATGTACTTTTTGCAGACACTTTTGTTATTTGTGGTATTTGAAACTTGTAGTTATAGGTAAACTTTAACTAGTGTTTCGGCCAACAATTTTTTACAATGTTTGCTTTTCGCTGATCTCATTTTACTGCTAGTTGTGTTTTACTTTTATTACAATGTGGATGATTTTACAATTTTTAACTGTTTTACTTTAATTATCTCTATAGAATTGTTATTCTAACTGTTTTTACATTGCTATAATTTGTTTTTACCTTTTTAAGCATCTTAAAGTGTCAATGATACCAGTGAACTTTATTTGACGTTTGTTTTTTTTTAGACTAGCCAAATCTTTTGAAGTTTGTTTACTTTCTTGTGTACCCTGCATGAGACTTAGAAAAATAAAATAGTGCTATTTAAACAGTCCTTGTTATTCTGTTTAATTTGATATATAATAAGTCTATATTGCTTAAAAAATAACGAAAATACAAAAAAACCAACGTGTAACCACCCGAATTCAGCTGGCACTATGAAAAATGGCCAGTTTGAGCAATCCGCGAGCCTCAATTCAGTCAGCGCTACAAGAGTTAATACTTCTTCTTTACATATATTTTCTTTCTCTTAAACATTGTATTCTCTACTTAAACATTAGTTGGAGCTTTATATAACTGACACTGCTCTGAAAGTATCTTTGTACTGTTTCACCACTTCTGTATCTCATGGTGTTGAAAATTATTTCCCCAGGCTGTGGGGTACGGGCATTTCTGCTATTTTTAGTCCAATCTTTGATTCGAGTTATGTACTGAGTTGCGGCCACGATTTTAAATTGGCCGTTTAAGCCCTTAAATATCAAATTCTGAATAATATTTCTTCATATATCTGTACATTAAGGTGTATATTATACACTCTGCCATTTTGAAGATTTTTAATGCCTTTATTAAGTCATATTTTATGAAGTAAAAAGCATGTCTGGCACTACGTCTGGCTTTGTGTAAAGTCCCGGATGTCCTAGAACCTATTGTATTTCCATTGTGATTTTCTACTCGAACGAGTCTTTTTTAACGGTTTCGTCTGCTGGTTTCTAGAGGTGAAAACCCCAATTAATTTATTTGTCTGCTGGTGTATCACGCAGTCACTGTTAATGTAAAAATGTTGTCTGCGCATCTACCCATCAAACAAATAAACCGCAAAGAAATTAATGAAGTGATATCACGGTAGTACTACACCTTTGTCGTTCAGCCAATCAGAATCGACAATGAAAATATTCAAACTCCGTAGTTCTACATTCAACCACTTGAAGGCGCTTTTGCATGTCCTAGAAGTTATCACGTCATTTCGACATCGGTAAAATACACCATAATCTATGGTTCCCTATTTTCGCTCATTGTGGCTATTCGTAGAAACAACACACGAATATTTTATTTGAATACTTACAATTTGCTTCTGTAAAATATCCAGGGACAATGCGCCTCTTTCTTCACTTGATCCAATATCCATATTTCCTCGTCCTTTATTTGAGGTTATTTTTGTGATTGAATCGCCAATAAAGTCCGCGCATACATAGTTTATTTCTACAATATGCTGGTAGTTTTCATCTTAAACCAGCCTTGTAAAAGGAAACCCCCACAAAGAACTGCCGTGACTGCGCATATTTGCTGATTAATGTTAATGAGGCAAGTCTGTGAACAGGAAAAATGCTGGTAGTTTTCATCTTAAACCAGCCTTGTAAAATATATTGTCGGAAAACCCCCACAAAGAACTGCCGTGACTGCGCATATTTGCTCATTAATATTAATGAGGCAAGTCTGTGAACAGGAAAAATGCTGGTAGTTTTCATCTTAAACCAGCCTTGTAAAATATATTGTCGGAAAACCCCTTCAAAGAACTGCCGTGACTGCGCATGTTTGCTCATTAATATTAATGAAGCAAGTCCGTGGACAGGAAATATGCTGGTGGTTTTCATCTTAAACCAGCTTTGTAAAACTGCGCATCTACAGACCCTTTATATTTGTAAGCAAATACCCATCTCGAGACACAGATCTGAAAACTTCCGTGAAAGCGGTTTCCAAATGCGGGCGATAATACAGAGTTTACAGATTTCAACACCCAGTCCTGTCCTAAGATTCAACTCTGTGGTTGGGTGAAAGCCAGCCACTTTACTCTAGTTTATTTTTTGGGGTGTTATAAAATCTACATGACCTAAATGTAAAGACAAAAATGCCTAATTATATATCTGTTTGGACCAGATTTCTTGGCAATAACTATTAACTACACAAAAAACAAAAAAAAACCCCAAAAAAACCAAGATGCACTCGGAGAGAGCAGAACGCTCCACTCGAGTGTTATAAAGCATTCTATTATCGCCCATCTATTGTTGCCTTCATCTGCCAAAGCAGAAAAACTGGATTGTTCTTCATTGGTTGTCGCAATTCATCATTTGTCTGTTCACATTTTCCATAAATTTTCATCAAATATTTTATTTCATTATCAGTTTGTTACAGCATTGTTCCACCAACCACAATATGATATTGCCATTATCTTTTAATAAGTTCCAATAACTCTACATTTGCATGAAAATAATACCCATAATATCACAAAAAAATTTTACTCAGATTTTTCATTCAAGGTTTAAAGTGGGTGTTCTACCAGCAACTTTTAATTTTCTTAATTTAAGAGATTTTTCTTTCAGCCAACTCCTGTCGAAATACAGATTCCGAAATACACATGAGGGTATGCACTATTGTAAATATTTGTTTTGGTCTACTGGATTTGTGGAAAGTTATTGTATTCCCGGACGCGACAACTTAAAAATATTTTAGGTAGACCTTTCAAATTTACTATGTGGGTATATATGGGCAATGCCACGAACGCTATTGTTTTGTGACCTTGATCTTCAATTTCAAGGTCACTTGTGGCCTCTTAAAGATAAGATTTTGGCCATATTTTTAACATTTGGGCCCAGTTCTCGTATACAGAAAGTTAGATACATATATATGTCCTCTGTAAGCATGCAGAAATTTGACCTTGAAGGTCTTTATTGAAGGTCATCCACAGACCGCCAAAGTACCTGGCCGAGGAGGGGGGGGGGGGGGGGGTGAGTGGGGCCGTCTTTGTGCCCTACTATGGAGAATCCTGACCTGGTGCTCCAGGAAACCGACACATTCACACTTCAACCATGTCCTGTCCGGGGATACACGTTGAGACACAATGTCTAGTTAGCTTATCAGATCAGTATGACTAGGTTTCATGCCTGCTGGGTTTGTACTTTGTATCTTGTATTAATTTCCTTCTTTCTACCAGACTACATCATCAGGAGAAACATCACCACTATCAATGACACCCAGTCCCTTGTCATCTGTACCCAAATATGGCACATTGATACCTAACAGAGTCTTTGTTGGTGGAATTCCAGCAAATGTAAGTATACATTGTACAAGTATTAAATTTGAATTACAACCTTGCAGTTCCAAGTAGCCAGTCTTTGGTAATGTGTACAAATGGGATAACATTATCAATAATGTATCAAGCTTGTGAGATGCTTTGAATAAAGTATCTTTAGAGAAATTAGATTTTGGATGTAATACCAAAGGAGACCTAGTGTTAAAAGGTGGTAAACCAGATAATTGGTTTCAATTGTACTCCTATAAATGTAAACAAAATCCACTTAGACATCAAGAACTGGTTCTGGAAAAAAATTTTGCACAGAAACTGTTAATGTGTACACTTTGTTATATTGTTAACAGATTTCTGGTATAAGGTATTAAGCGTCCCGCAAGGGACGCTTGTTTGTGTATGGGAGACCTTCAGGGTCCGCCGGCTCCGCATTTTGTTTTCCTTATAACTCTCTAACCGTTAGGCGGATTCTATTCAAATTTGGCAGGTTTAGGCAGTAGCCTTGGGGAATTTTTTTGAATATGCTGCAGTGACATTTCAACCAATCAGAGAGGTCACATGACCAAAAATGTCTTTTTTTTCGATGGGGAAGCTTGTCCGGATGATAACTTGAAAGGAATTTTATCAATTCACCTGAAACTTGGCAAATACATTCATTCTATTAAAATCTGGAAATCATTAGATTTTGGCATTGATTGGTTAAGAAATGGCCGAGTAATTAATGATTAATTAATCATTACGAATTTTCCAAATAAGGAAAACACAAAAATGCTTATATCTCGAAAACCGTGCTAGATAGTGATTTCGACGAAATTTTTGACCCGCTGGGTATCTCTGATGAGTAGTTATCCCAATTTTCAAAAAAAATTTGTCTCACCAAAAATGGCGGCCATTTTGAATTTTCGAATTTTTCGCAAAAATTGCAAAACATAAAAATGCTTATATCTCGAAAACCCTGCTAGATAGAGCGATTTCGATGAAATTTTTGACCCACAGGGTATCTCTGCAGAGTAGCCATGCCAATTTTCCAAAAAAAAATTTGTCTTGCCAAAAATGGCGGCCATTTTGAATTTTTGCGCAAAAATTGCAAAACACAAAAATGCTAATATCTCGAAAACCGTGCTAGATAGAGTGATTTCGACGAAATTTTTGATCTTCAGGGTATCTCTGCAGAGCAGCTATCCCAAAAAGCTTTCACTCGGTGAAGTTTCAGACCCGTAGCTAATTATTCACCTACTCAAAATGAGTAAATGCTAATTATCTCTAAAACTATTGCGGATACCCAATTTTTATCAAATAAATCATTCATCTACTTTTGGGAGAGCTGTCACATGGTGAAGTTTCAGACCCATAGCTAATTACTAGGGATGGGTCGGTAGGTCCGGTATCTCGGTGTCGAGAGCATTTTACTGAAATACCGTGATGAGATTTTACAACCGCCACTTCGCTTGTCAGCACATATAATGGAAGGAAGAGTTAAAATATCAGAAACATACCCAAAATCTGAAGAAATTATAAGCTTTTATCCCATATTTTCGTCCATTTACAGACTTTTATAAGCGATACGTTGAGCAGAACTGCCATGTTTTGGTTACGACACTTTATAACCTCAATTTCGCTTGTCAACTCATATAAATAAAGGAAAACTTAAAATATTGGAAAGAAACCAGAAATATGAAGACACTATACGTTTCTATCACATATTTTGTGCATTTATGAGCTTTTATTGCGATGTCGTTGAGGAAACGTCCATTTTTGTTTGGGATGAACTAAAACGCGGAGTCCCAAATTCGGTACGGTTTTGCATTGGCGACATCCCGATCTACATATTTTTCATACCGACCCATCCCTACTAATTACTCACCTACTCAAAATGAGTAAATGCGAATTATCTCTAAAAGTATTGCAGATAGCCAGTTTTTCTCAAATAACTCATTCACCTACTTTTGGGAGCTTGGTGAAGTTCCAGACCCGTAGGTAATTACTCACCTACTCAAAAGGAGTAAATGTGAATTATCTCTTAATAGTATTGCAGATAGCCAATTTTTCTCAAATAACTTATTCACCTACTTTTGGAAGAGCTTTCACACACGAAAATGAAAAATTGTGAATATCTCGGAAAAGCTATAATAATTTCTTCTCCTTTAATGCTCGGCGGGAGATACACACCGCGGCAGTGGTCTCGTCAAAAATTTTTGTCTCCCCAAAAATGGTGGCCATTTTGAATTTTCAAAGTTTTTGCAAAACACAAAAATGTTTATATCTTGAAAACCGTGCTAGATGGAGCGTACTCAACAAAATTTTTGACCTGCTGGGTATCTCTGCAGAGTAGCCATGACAATTTCAAAATATTTTTGTCTCCCCAAATATAGCGGACATTTGGAATTTTCGAATTTTTTGCAAAACACAAAAATGCTTATATCTTGAAAACCGTGCTAGATAGAGCAGACTGCGCTGACTTTGGTTGCCACAACAGTATAAGGCTAGAAACGAAGCATTTTCTTAATACTTTAGCACTCACCTTTATATCCTTTTTGGGACGCTTTGTTTTTGTTATGCAAAAACATTATCTTTTTTTTTTTGCGAGCGATCCTCTAGTTTCGTTTCATTTTGGTTTTCATTTTTGAAAACGTTATATAATAATACAATATGCGGTGAGTAATCAAGTAGTGAAAATGGACTCGGCAATGACAGACTTGTCTGTCAAAGCTCGGGTAGCTTTTTGCAGCCCTACTAAAGAAATAAGTTTTGTCCTGTTATAGATTTTTGGCAATTTTGTTCATATAATTGGCAATTTTGTTGAGTAAAAAATATGGAATGATATGTGAATTTTTATTGCATTAATACATCTTACCTAGTGGATAGATGCAATTGTCCGGCGCCCTGCCGGTCACGCCAAACGTTAGAAAAAAACGTCCTGAGCTGGGCTCTGGTCGGGACCGGTAGTGTCCTGTTCATTCGCTGTGTAGCCTACCTACCGGTGTACTGCGCACGCGCTCTTCCTCTTTTTGTTTGGCGCCATATTTGAAAGTTCGAGGAAAAATATCAGACGTTTTTATTAAAATAGTGTTGGATATACAGTTTAAACTTAAAATCTTTTTATCACATATTGTTACGGAATATTCATGGCATCTCCAGGAGATTTTAAGGGTCAACGCAGGGGCGCTTGCGGCCATGTGATGGCAGCATTTGATCTTCACGAGCGTTGTGCTCGCTGTAGGGAAAAGAAAATAGGTGACGACCCTTGTGTTAAAGGCAAATCGTGTTCTTTATGTGACAATTTTTAGGAAGGACAGGAAAGCAGGTTTACTTGTATCCCCAAAAGAGGTTACAGTCATCTCTTCAGTGGAGGATTTGTCGTCTGCCAATGTACCGGCAGATAATTCTTCTGCGCATCCCTCTGCGCAAGTAGCACCTGCTGCTTCTTCTGCTTCTAACTCAGATACGTCTTATGTCACTTCTGATCAGTTTTTAGCCCACAGCCCTTAAGGGCTGTCGGGGTATTGTTGTCACCCATGGTGTCCGGATGGGCGGGCGGGCGGCGGGAAATAGTTTGTCTGGGCTGTATCTCAGAAACCGTAAGCTGTAGGAAGTTCATACTTGGCAGGGACATTGGTTGGGGGGTGTAGGTGTGCAACGTCAAGGTCTGACCTTGATTTGACCTTTGACCTTGCCGTAGTGACCTTGAGTTTGAAAATCTTGTCCGGGCTATATCTCGGCAACCATAAGGTGTAGGAAGTTGATACTTAGCAGGAACATTAGTTAGGGGTTGTAGGTGTGCAACGTCATGGTCTGACCTTGATTTGACCTTGCCGTAGTGACCTTGACCTTTAAAATCTTGTTCAGGCTATATCTCAGCAACTATAAGGTGTAGGAAGTTGATACTTGGTAGGGACATTGGTTAGGGGGAGTAGATGTACAACGTCATAGTGTGACCTTGATTTGACCTTTGCCGTAGTGACCTTGACCTATAAAATCTTATCTGGGCTATATTTCGGAAACTGTAAGGTGTAGAAAGCGGATACTTGGCGACGACATTGGTTGGGGGTAGTGGGTGTGCAACGTCATGGTGTGACCTTGATTTGACCTTTGACCTTGCCGTAGTGAACTTGACCTATAAAATCTGGTCCGGGCTATATCTTGGAAACCATTAGGTGTAGGAAGTTGATACTTGGTAGGGACATTGGTTAGGGGGTGTTGGTGTGCTACGTAATAGCGTGACCTTGATTTGACCTTTGACCTTGCTGTAGTGAACTTGACCTATAAATTCTGGTCCGGGCTATATCTTGGAAACCGTAAGAGGTGTAGGAAGTTGATACTTGGTAGTGACATTGGTTAGGGGGTGTAGGTGTGCTACGTCATAGTGTGACCTTGATTTGACCTTTGACATTGCTGTAGTGACCTTTAAAATCTTGTTGCACCTTTGGGTCTGTCTTTTGATGCAGATTAAGCACTGTTAAAGTCATATTAGAATTCATTAAGAATTTCCTTTTGCAAGTTCCCATTGTAACAGATGGAATTCATCAAATGAGCCACAGGCTTTTCTTCAACACCACACATAAGCATTCATTGAATGTATTGCCACTTCTGTATGCATGGGTAATATTCAAAACATCCAAACCATAATTTGGCCATTTTTGGTTTACTGATAAATGCTGTCATTTTATTATTGAATTGTCTTGTTTTAATACTTCATCTTTACATACATTTCTTTTCCTTAGATATTATTTTCTCCGCTTAAGCATTATTTTGACCTTAATATAACTGACACTGCTCTGAAAGTATCTTGAACTTTGTACTGTTTCACTACTTCTATATCCCATGGTGTTGAAAAATATTTCCCCAGGGTGGGGGGTACGGGCATCTCTGATGCTATTTTCTGCTTTGTCAGACAAAATGGCTGAACAATTTGCACGATTTGAGGCCTTACTTTCTAGAGGTAACATTTTCACTGCTCCAAAAATGCCTGTTAACCCTATGCCTACTCACCAGGTCACGTCTGATACTCCCTTTCTAGACCCTAACCTTGCCCGACCCACCGGTTGGGTGTGGCTTCCGGCAGGTCCAAAAGATGCTAAAGGGTCTTATAACAAGCATGAGAAGAAAAAATCTCACAAGTCAAAACACAAGTCTGACAAAAAATCTGATAAAAAGTCCCGTGGCCATGCGGATAAATCTTCTGATAAACCCACCGACCAGAATGATCCTCGTGTTCCAGTTGGTGCTCTGACATCTTTCTCCGGCACCACACCGGCAGGCAATTTAGACACTCCGGTCCGGGGGTTAAGCAAATGCCATCCACCTCTCATCTCTGTCTACTGCTCAGTCTACCGGTCAACCGGTTCAGGATTCTTCAACTGTCGACCAAACCTGAGGTCACACTAGGTCCAGTTCTGTTTACTCAACTTATGGACCCACCGGAAGATTTGTAGGACAGTGATCATTACACAGTTTCTGAACCAGATGGAGAGTTACCTGATTCCGGTGAAAAGCAAGAAGTTACTGAGGACATGAACTACCGGAAACTGTCCGGTCGGTACGATCTTTTATTGGGTGGAATCACATTCCCGTTTTTGAGGCGGATTTTGGTGAACCCGACAAGAGTAACAACCCCTGGAAGGGTAAAGTGCCTAAGCGACCAGCATGTGTATCAGTGGCAATGCCACCGGATGATTGGTTGTGTCAAAAGTCCGAATCCACCAGTGCTGCTCCAAGACCCGGACCGGGTGCTATGCAGCGCACTGGATGGCGAGGCCAGAATAGATTTCCGCCTCATGAACGCCGGGAGTCTAGAAACACTTCCCACTCAGAACAGACACAGCCGTGGCGACAATTTGCCAGAGGTCAGGGCAGATCCAGAGGAAGGGGTCGTAGTGCTAACCCTCGTTTCTCTCGCACCCGAGGATTCAAAAACCAAAAATGACAATTATCTATTCAACCCAACAGCAGTAGTCAAGAAACCAATCAGTTGGGCAAGAATCAGACAATAAACTTTGTCAAGGAAGTTTGTTCCCAGTTAAACCACAATGTACAGTTATTCAAGTCTCATCACCAGTCAAACCCGGTCTTAGTTTCAAAGTTAAAACCTGTTCCACCGGGAAGTCCCGGAACAAAATTTCAAAAGACAATAAAAGACATATTAGTAAAAGACAAATCGGGTCAGTTGTTAGAACCAATGCAGATAGACAACTCAAGACCCCACACAATACACAGTCAAGACTACCTTCCAAGGCAAGTAGATCATGTATGTCAGGATGTGTTTTGTCATGTTGTAACTCGTGCTCCTTCTGTGTCTACCGTCGGGCCTCCACAAAAGAAAGGTCTAAGTCCCGCTCGTTGGTTGAACAAAATAAAGCATGTGAACAGTGTTTCTTGTGTCGATCCATGTCTTTTTGTCCCAAATGTTCAAAGTGTCCCCACTGTTGTGAACGATTGTCCTGTAGGAGGCCGCCTACACAAGTTTTGGCAAGTTTGGCAAAGGTTAGGCGCAGACCCTCGGGCAGTGTCCATTTTAAATGAGGGTTACAGCCTTCCATTCAAGATGAGGCCTCCTCTTACCAGGTTCCCGATTATTCAAAGCGGTTATGCCAATCCAACCAGAAACCTATTCCTAAAAGAGGCACTGATCTCCCTCACAGGAAAGTTGGTAGTAGAACCGGTCCTTGTCCGGTCATCCCTGGCCTTCTACAACCGGTTGTTTTTGGTCCCAAAACCGTAAAACAAGTGGAGACCTATTCTAGATCTGAGTCAGTTAAACCGGTACCTCAAAACCGACACTTTCAAAATGGAAACGCCGGAAACCATCTGGACCTCACTTCAAAAAGGGGAGTGGGTGACGTCGCTGGATTTCAGCGACGCCTACTTTCACATCCCCATTCACCCCAGGTCGAGGAAGTTGCCTTCCCTCCGGTCTCTCTTCTCAACCAGGTGATCTCCAAAGTGGTGGATCAGGGTTGTCTAAGGATGATTCTCATTGCACCAGGTTGGCCCAACATGCCCTGGTTTTGGGATCTGGTCAACCTGTCAGTACAGATTCCATTGAGTCTTCCTCCACAAAAGGATCTGGTGACTCAACCGTTCAACAGGCTCCCTCACCGAGATCTCTCAAGTCTGAATCTGCATGCATGGCTCCTAGAGCCTCCTTCATTCAGGGACAAGGGTTCTCTGGTGAGGTGGCAGCATGAATTGAGGCTCCTCAGAGACTCTCAACCAGATCAGTTTACAAGTCAAAGTGGGCCATTTTTGTCAAGTGGTGTGAGTCAGACGAGGTGGACTTCAGGTCGCCCTCTGTAAGTGACATTGCCGATTTCCTATTGCACCTGTTTAAAGACAAGAGCTTGCAACCCAGTACCATTGACGGTTACAGAACCGCGATTGCTGATATGGTAGGCAATGAGAAACTGAATATTAGCAAAAATGAAAACTTAACCTGTCTGTTGGACAGTTTTCATAGGGATCAACCTAAAGGAAGACAAGGAGTTCCTTCTTGGAATCTTTCCCTGGTTCTTCATCAGTTGACTAAGGCTCCTTTTGAAACTATGCGGAAGGCTTCTCTTAAACATCTCACGTTTAAGACTGTTTTCCTCTTAGCCTTGGGCTCAGGCAAGAGACGAAGCGAAATCCATGCCTGGCTTTACAAGAATATCAGGCACCAAAAGAACTGGAGTCAGGTATCACTACCCTTCACCCAGTTTTCTCTCAAAGGACCAACTAGCGAGGGATGGCCCGGCTTCTGTAGCTCCTGTGGTCATTCCAGCCTTGGCTCCTTTAGACAAGTCTCTAATGGAGGACAAATCGCTTTGCCCGGTAAGAGCCTTGCGATACTATCTGGACAGGACCAAGGATCTTTGTCAGGGTTAAAAGACCTGGTTTTTGTATCTTTTCGGAAGAGCTTCCAGGATATAGTTCCAGCAACTATCTCTTCTTGGATCAAACAGTCGTTTTATGTTACCAACTGTCAGATGAGGAAGCTCATACTTTGCATCAGGTTAGAGCTCATGATGTCAGGGCCTTTGCAGCCTCCAAGGCGTTCCAAGGCAGGGTCTCCTTAGACCAAATTCTATCTGCTTGTCATTGGAAGGCCCATAACACGTTTACTCAGTTCTATCTGAAGGATCTTGCCTGGGCTGATTCTGAGTTATACCACTTGGGCCCTGTCGTGGCTGCTCAGCAGATCCACGATGAGAAGTAGAACATCAAGAGGCTACATAATGTATATAGTGTATGTCAAAAAAAAAAAAAAAAATCGTCAACCTTTGGTCCCTTCTGGGTTGACATGATCCAAATGGTCCCAAGGGTATTTCTTGGATAGTCGTATATACCCTGTTCTTCTTCCTCAGTGGTCTTTGAACTCTCGTTCCCCTCCAAGTCTTGTGTTGTTTTCATTCGAACCTTATCAACACCTATTTATTTATGTGGAAAGCAAAAGGGGGGGACGAAGGTGGTATCCCTATGACGGTTTACTTAACCAACACCGGATCCACCCTTTTAGTGTTCTTAGGAATTCCCTTTTTAGGCTACCCTCCATCCACTGGGTAGTTATTCTGCATCTGTCCACTAGGTAAGATGTATTAACGCAATAAAATGGAAAATTTAATAGTAAATTACATTTTTATAAGTTAATACCTTACCTATGGACAAGGGGATTCCCACCCTACCTTCCCCGCTATTCTAGACTAAAAAGGGGTTTTTCTAAGGTAGGCAACAAAAAGAGGAAGAGCGCATGCGCGAGCATGCACAGTACACCGGCAGGTAGGCTACACAGCAACCTGGCGAATGAACAGGACACTACCGGTCCCGACCAGAGCCCAGCTCAGGACGTTTTTTTCTAACGTTTGGTGTGACCGGCAGGGCGCCGGACAATTGCATCTGTCCACTAGGTAAGGTATTAACTTATAAAAATTTAATTTACTATTAAATTTTCCAATTTCTTCTTGTGGAGATTGACTCAGAAAATTTGGTGATGGACACTTCACCTCCCTGGCAATTAGTCAAATTTTAACTTGCTGGTTTAGAGTTAATCTAATTAAATCATGTTTCCATATGACTGGGATGCAGAGTTTAATCGCTTTATCTGTCAAAGTTGATAAATTATATATTTTTTTCCAGACTCAGGAAAATGAGTTAAAACTGTTCTTCAGTGCCTATGGTGCAGTGAAAGATTGTAAAATTATAAATGATCGAGCAGGAGTGTCAAAGGGGTAAGTATTTAATAAGTTTTTCTGTAGACATATATTGATGTTTGATCAAATACATTTTCGGGCTAATATACTCACAAATTCAGTTGACTTGACAATAAGGCTTTAGCAAGCATTGGTTATTGTACTTTCATTGCGTTAATACATCTTACCTACCAGACGATAGCTATATGCCGGCGCCAGCCGGTCCCGCCAAACGAAAGAAAAAGACGTCCTGGGTTTCACCCCCGGCAGGACCGGTACACTACATCCCACTCGCCAGGTGGCCTAGTTCCTGCCTCACTCGCCAGAGGGACGTGACGTCATAGCATCTTTTTCGTTTGGCGCGATTTTTAAAGTTGTGGATTTTTATCTGTGAACTTTTTGGTTTTATATTTGTGTTATATCTGTTTAATTTGTGTCGGAAGTGTTGCCATTAGTTAACTGTTCTATCATGGCATCTCCAGGACAGAAAAAGGGTGCGTGTGGCCATATTATGGCTTCATTTGACAAACATAGTAGGTGTGCGCGTTGTCGCGAGAAAGGACAGGGTGATGACCCTTGTGTTCAAAATCTGCAGTGTGACTTTTGCAGTGTCCTTACCCCGGAGCAAGTGCTCAAGTTAAGTACTCCTACCTATAAACTCAGAAAGGAAAAGGCTAAAGCAAAGGAAGTGTTAGTCGATCCGTCTTCTGTGGTAGTACTTGATACCCAGCCAGAACAAGAACCTGCTGTATCTGTTTCTTCTGCTCCGGATTTGTCCCTTCCTGTGCCTCAGTTTAAGAAAGATCTTCAGGAACTGGACGAAAAGTGGGCCACTCGTATGGCCAGGCTTGAGGCACTTATCACTTTAGGACATCGCTCCTCACCTTCTGTACAAATCCAACATTTTCTCCGGTCAAAGTACCGGTCTCTCATGCTGCTCCAGCAGGTGCTCTTTCCCAGACACCCTTTTTTGTCTCTACTTCGGCTTCTTCCGGCCCAGCCGGTCCGGCTGTTGGCCCGGATGAGCCTAGAGATCAGGATTTTTCCTTTGCTGACGGACAATCTCCACTTCAAAACCTCTACCCGGAAGCAGAACCTATGTTTAAACACCCTGCTCCGGTGGCTACTGTGTCGTCAGCTGCTATGTCTGCTTCCTCTCAATCTGCATTTCAACAACCTTCTTCCGGCTCCGGGCCGGTCACCTTCCGCGATGTCAATCCTCAGGAAACATTTGAAGAGGGTGAGTTATCTGACGCAGAGGAATCCCCAGACTTAGAAACCTCAGACCCGGACCGGGTCCTCAGTGAAGATCAAAATTACCGCGAGACTGTGAGAGGCGTCCGCGCGTTCATGGGATGGACACACATTCCTGACCTGGAGTTTTCTCCTCAATCCCGCACTGATAATCCTTGGGCAGGTCACCGTTCTCAGCCTGTGGGCAAGATTTCTGTGGATCTTCCACCGGAAGATTGGTTGTGCTGAAAACTAGAAACTCTAAACCTTGTACTGATAGGATATCCTTCAAAATCTAGTGATCCAGGTGGCCTGCATGTGGACCAATTCCTCAGACCCCCCAAATCCCAGAGCAGATGGTATGGGATACACCCGGCGGAGCCTACAGATCCAACTAGGCCGGGTAAATCAGTGAATTCTTGGCCAAATGATGCGGCGAAGATCAATAGTTCATTCCCCAGGATTTCAACCATATCTTCTGCATCTCCTCAGCCTCCATCCCGCCCACTATCACAAGACACTATGCGTAAGTGGGAGAAAGCAGCAAAAGAGTCTTCATATATTTGCAACCAGTCAGCGGGGTTTAATCGCTGTATTACCAAAATACAGGATGCCTTCCAAGAACAATTGCATATTTTACAAAGTGAACTTAAGAAAGGCAAGTCTTCTGTCAAAGCTCAAGGTGCATTGGATGAACTTTTGTATTTATCCTCATTTAACCAGAATGTCAGTTTCGCCATGGGTAAATCTCTACAACATTTGGCAGACTTTACATTTGTGCAGATGGCAAATTTGACCCTACTCCGTAGGGATTCATACTTGGAAGCTGTGAAACCGGGGATTAAACCAGATACTTTCAATTCCTTGAGAAATTGCCCCCTGAATGGATATGGGTTATTTCCAGATGCTGCTATTAGAAAAGCTGAGGATGAAATAAACCAATTAGAAGCTTCCCGACGTACTTCCCAGCCCGGCCCGGGCCGCGGGGGGTTCGCCGGTAGAGGCAGAAAAGAGATACCAACCCTACAGTACTGGTTGGAAACCTCAAGACACTGCTAAAACAACTTCTCAAGCCGGAAAGGAACTACCAGCTTGGAAAGCGTTTGGTTCCCGCAATAGAGGCCGGGGCAGAGGCCGGGGTGGTCAACCCGGACGTGGTACCAAGATGGCTCGTGAGAAGACACAGTATAAATGACAATTACTGCAAGTCAAGTCCGGTGCCGGTGGCCCGGCCAGTCAGTTCTGTGAAAAGTGTAGTAACAAGAAACTCTTTTGTATCTGTTCCAACAAATGTTTCTTATCATGTTGTATGTCGTGTACCTACTGTAACAAGGTGGCAGTCACAAAAGAAAGACGTAAGGCCAAAATCAAAGATCAAAAGTCAAATAAAGTGTGTGAAAAGTGCTTCTTTTATTGCGCTACAATAGCTTACCATGTGGGACTGAATACTGGTTGCCGCGAGGCACAGACGACCAACGCTCGAGAAAAACAAGCATGTAGTTGGTTCGGCCTCATAGGTTGTCGTGACGTCATCACTTCCTGTGTATCAGCCTCCTTTTCGTTGGTCGCCGCCATATTGGATGCTCTGCTAAGTCTTCAAAGCTGTTTTCTATTATATCTCTGGATATATTGTTTGTCATTCGTCCATAATTCGGCTTTTCCCTTATTTAGCAGTATAGAATCTTATACCCAATTTTCAGCACTTCCGGTGCTGTATTTTGTCAGTTTTAACGTCTTCTTATTTCACGTGTTGTGTGCTCGCCACTACACTAGTACTGCTCGAATCTACGGTTCGGAGTATTTCATATTTTATTGCATTAAAACATGGCCACCGCCCACCAGTCTTCTAAAGATAAACCCAGATCCAGCAAATGCAATCATTTCTGTCAGCCGTTCGACAGTCATGGCTATTGTCCCTCCTGCAGAGATGCTGGGAAGGGCGATGATCTGTGTGTTACAAAAGCTGGTACTTGTCAAATCTGTGCGTCTTTCACAGACGAACAGTCCACTAAAATTGCTAACAGAAGACGATACAAGAAAAAACATCCCACTTCACAGGCTTCGGACAAAGATCGGGACGAGGTTCTTGGCGATTCTTTTGAATCGTTTTCTGGATCGCAAGCCGAGCTTGAGGCTGCGGCCGATCATTTGTTTACTTCACCTCCACGTCCCAGACCCTTATCTTTCGATTCTTTGCCTCTTACTACACCAGGGCGTACTGTTCCTCCCACGCCCAGTACAGCCTTACATCATAAAGTCCATTCTTCTGTAGAGAAGGCTCTGGACCACAAATTTGATCAGAAATTGGGTGCTTTTCAAGCCAACATCTATGATGCCCTTAAATCTATGCGTGACGATTTCCTTAAATCTCAACAAGGGCTGGCTGATAAGCTCTCCTCTTCGGCTGTTCGCACCGAACCTCAGACCTCTGTCAGTGCTTCAGAACCCATGGATATTGAATATGGCCCTTCTCTTCCTCCTCGCCTTCAGGCCGAGCAAGGTTCGGACGTTCGTCCTAGCTCTTCCGAACATACACAGTCTGTTCGTCCCAAGACGTCCTCTCACAAGGTTAGCCATGCTCCAATCTCAGGTTCGGGATCTGATTCCGATCATGATCGCCCCTCATATCCTAGACCAAAAAAGCACTCTGACAAGTCTAAACATAAGTCAAGGTCCACATATTTGCCCTCATCGTCAGGGGAGGATCAGTCCCCTAGACGTAGACACAGGTCTCCCAAGCCCCAGAGAATGGCCTCTGATGATCAGGAACATCCTCAAATTGACCTTGATCCGCCCTACTATAGGGATGTAGCTTTGGCTGACATCCCAAATCAATATGCGGAGGAGGTAGATACTTTTCGACGTATCCTCAAATTACCTGATCCGAGGGACTCAGTCCCCAGACCTGCTACTGCTATCATAGGTATCGATGACGAGGTGGCCGTCCAAGAGCTGAGACCTACGGGTCCATCAGCTATGTTGCCCCTCAACTCTGGTATAAGAGATGCCTTTGACAAATTCAACAATGACCTTATGGCTGCAAACCTGGCAGAGGGCAAATACCCAAAGCCCCCCCCTTCCACTTCTAAGTGGTACAAGGTTGGACAACCTTGCTTTTCGGAGAAACTCCAAGAATTAAATGCAGACTTTGCTAAGATCTGTATTTCTCCTAAACCTTCGGGGGCCCCTTTAGGCAAGGTCCCACTCTCTGTCCTCAAGGACTTAGAACAACAGGCAAGGTACAATTTAACCACGTTGAATTTCACGACCACTTTTGCCAAGACATCCTCCTCCTGCAACTCCACCATGAGGAGGTGTCGTTATGGACTGAAAGAGACCTTCAAGAAGGTCAAGTCCCAGGTCAGGAAAGGTGCCGACCCTGAAAAAGCAGTAAAACGTGGTTATGATGAGGCCTATGACTACTTTGATCTCTGGGAGAAGACCCTCACTATTCAACATAAGGCCATAACCTGCCTGAGCAAATCCCTTGCCCATATTTTACAAAGGGAACTTTACACAATGGCAACTTCCGGCTTGCTTAGACGCGAAGCCGAAATGTCCCATCTGCAGCCACAATTAGGGGAAACCAGACGTCAAGAGCTCAGGAATTCCTCTCTCTGGACTCGTTCCCTGTTCAACTCCCAGTCAGTGAAGGAAGGCGAGGACTTCCTTCTCAAAAAAGGCACCTCAAAAGATACTCAGGGTTTCGGACCCTACCAAAATAAGCCCTTTCGTGGTTCCCACCACAATAAGAGAAGAGGCTCCTACAGGAAACGCCCCTTTGGGGGCAATTCCTCCCAAAGCAGCAACTATTCGTTTCCCTCTTCTAGAGGAAAACCAAACTTCAGAGGCTCCAGGGGTCGTTTTCGACCCCACAACAGAGGAAAAGGGCGTGGAAACCCCTCTTCCCAATGACTCCTATCAAGCCTCAATCAATCCACCAGTAGGAGGTCGCCTCCGTTCTTTCAGGAGAGACTGGCACGCAAACAATTGCTCAGCCAACGTGTTAAATATCATCACCAATGGCTACGTTCTGCCATTCCTCTCAAGGCCAAACTTGATCAGATTTCCTTTGATTGTGTCAGAGTACAAGGCCCCTCAAAAAGACCAAGCCTTGGCCGATTGCATCCAGTCTCTCCTGTTAAAGAACGCTATCGAAAGGGTGGAAAATGTAAAATCTCTCGGGTTTTACAGTCGCCTGTTTCTTGTACCCAAGCCTCACCAAAGGTGGAGGCCAGTAATAGACCTAAGCAGGCTCAACACTTTTCTACATGTAGAAAAGTTCAAAATGGAAACGCCAGAGTCCATCAGGACTTCTCTGATTCCAGGGGAATGGGTAGCGTCAATAGATCTGTCGGACGCTTACCTCCACATCCCCATCCATCCAAACTCAAGGAAGTACCTAAGATTTTGCCACAGGTCACAGGTGTTCCAGTTCACCTCGCTCCCATTCGGACTAGCCACAGCCCCCCAGGTATTCACCATGGTCGTAAAAGAAGTGAAACTCATGGCCCTCAGCAGAGGACTCAGACTTCACCAATACCTGGACGACTGGCTGATCAGGTCTCAGTCCCAGGAGGAAGCATTAGTGAACACTCGGGCAGTGGTAGATCTCACCCAGTCCTTGGGATGGATCATAAACCAAGAGAAATCAGAACTGAAACCAACTCAGGTGTTCTCGTTCGTGGGCTACGAATACCACCTAGATTCAGCCCTTGTAAAACCCACTCAAGAGAGATGGCTCAAACTTCAGGATTTGATCCTACGACTCAAGTCGAAACATGTTTTGACTGCAAGATGTTTGATGTCTCTAATTGGGTTGCTAGCCTCAATGGAGAAGATGGTCCCGGAGGGACGCCTTCACATGAGACCTTTTCAGTTTCACCTGAAAGAGCACTGGAAATTTCCTCAGTCGCTGGACAGCCTCCTTCCCTGGACAGAAGTCATTTCTGCTCATCTGGACTGGTGGCAGAATCCTACAAATGTGATGAGAGGCGCAGACCTTCATCCCAAAGACCACAGTATCCAACTCTTTACCGACGCCTCAAACGTAGGTTGGGGCGCTCACTTAGATCAAAGTTCCACCAAGGGTCTGTGGTCTCTCCAGGAAAAAGGACTTCACATAAACGTCCTAGAATTAAAAGCTGTCTCTCTGGCTCTGACACTTCAAAGACCAGTGTCAGGACCAAACAGTGCTCGTTGCCACGGACAACTCAACTGTGGTAGCCTACATAAACAAACAAGGGGGAATACACTCGGCGGAGATGTGCGCACTCCTGTGGAAACTCATGACCTGGTGCCACCACTATCACATAACCTTGAAAGCCAGGCACATTCCAGGGTGCCTGAATGTGATGGCCGACCTACTTTCCAGGTCGAACCAGGTCCAGTCGACCGAATGGTCACTTCATCCACAGGTGTTCAAACAGATCTGCCTAAAGTGGTTCACTCCCCACGTGGACCTCTTTGCCACTCATCTGAACCACAAGCTCCCTCTGTACGTGTCTCCTATCCCAGACCCCCAGGCCTGGGACATAGATGCTCTAAACATAGACTGGACGGGTCTCACTGCTTATGCTTACCCTCCAACGGCTCTCCTTCACAGGGTGATCCAAAAAATCAGGCAGTGCACCTGCCTGATCATTCTAATAGCCCCAGGCTGGCCAGGGATGCCCTGGTTTTGGGACCTAGTGCAGCTCTCAACAGAGATCCCTCTGCAACTCCCGGTGTCGACAACACTCCTCAAGCAGTCCCACAACTTCGTGTTCCACAGCTCCCCGCAGCACCTCAACCTCCACGCCTGGTCTCTAGGAGTGGACAACTCCAAGAACAAGGCTTCTCTGTGGAAGTGGCAGAGAGAATTGCTGCACCTCAGCGGTCTTCAACAAGGAACATCTACAAATCAAAGTGGGCCCTATTTGAAAAATGGTGCAGAGACAATTCGGTGGATTTCTCCTCACCATCTGTGAAGCAAATCTCAGATTTCTTTATGTATCTGTACCAAGACCTAAACAGGCGCCCCTCTACCATTGATGGTTACAGGACAGCTATTGTTGACACTCTGGGCCCTACGGCCCAGCATATTGCCCATAATGAGGACCTTCACAGGTTGCTCTCCAGTTTTCACAGGGATCGCCCCAAGAGTTCCAGAAACCTTCCTCAGTGGAACCTATCTGTTGTCCTCAATGAGCTCACAAAAGCGCCCTTTGAGCCTATGAAAGACACAGACCTCAAACATCTCACTCTCAAGACTGCTTTCTTGCTAGCTCTGGCCTCCGGCAAGCGCCGCAGCGAAATCCACGCCTGGGTCGCAAACAAAGTATCTAATCTAGGCCAATGGGAAAAGGTAGCCTTGTTCCCTTCATCAGATTTTATAGCCAAAAACCAGCTAGCAAGAGAAGGTTCTCAAAGTGTGTCTCCGGTGACTATTCCTGCCTTGACTACCATTGTAGATAGACAATTCAAAGAAGACAGGACCTTGTGTCCTGTACGGGCTCTGAGGTACTATCTGGACCGAACCAAGGACCTGAGAGGGTCCCGGTCTCTTCTTTTCATCTCCTTCAAGAAAGGACATACCTCAGATATCAGACCCGCTACTCTCTCTTCATGGTTGAAACAAACCATTCTACTTTGTTATAAGCAAGCAGACCAGCAAGCCTTGGACTTAGTCCAAGTTAAAGCGCATGACATTAGGGCCTTCGCAGCCTCTAAGGCTTTTTACGGTGGGGTATCGGTGGACCAGATCATGCAAGCGTGTCACTGGAAAGCTCACAACACGTTTACCAATTTTTATCTAAAAGACCTTACTTGGTCGGACAACGACAACAACTTGTATCTGGGACCAGTAGTAGCGGCTCAACAGGTCCTAGACCCTTCTCCTCAGTGATGTCTCCTTCGGGAAGAAAAGGGGGGGGGGGGGGGGCACGTCAGCTACAGCTAAGCCTTCAGGAGTCTCCCCAGGTCTAGGTATAAGCTACCTCATCAGGGTGTTACAGGTAAGGTCTCTCATATTAAATTTACGTTAACTTTAAATTCTTGGGACCATAAGGTTGTCTTATAAATAAGGTTGTAATAATAATTCTCGAACCTTGACCTCATTTCTGACGTCATAGCCCTTAGGGGTTCTTCCTATCTGTGTACTCCGGGTACACAATCCTCCTTCCAAACACCCTACAGTGTACAACACTGTATATTCTCATCAGGTTTTTGGCTCTTTACAAGTCCGACCTTCAGGATTGGGACTCTGTAAATGGGACTCAGACTGGAAATTTTTCGGAACTATTTTTTATTACTCTCAATTCGAGAAAAACAACATTCAGACCTTCCAGTCTCAGCTGTAATCCCGCCACCGGGCGGTTGAATTCAGCATTCAGTCCCACATGGTAAGCTATTGTAGCGCAATAAAATTGAAAATTTTAATTACTTAAATGTAGCTTTTATAAGCTACAAGCTTACCATGTGGGACTGAGAAGAGTCCCACCCTACCTCCCCGCTGTATTACAGCTGAGGGGACATGGGTTTAATCTCAACGAAAAGGAGGCTGATACACAGGAAGTGATGACGTCACGACAACCTATGAGGCCGAACCAACTACATGCTTGTTTTTCTCGAGCGTTGGTCGTCTGTGCCTCGCGGCAACCAGTATTCAGTCCCACATGGTAAGCTTGTAGCTTATAAAAGCTACATTTAAGTAATTAAAATTTTCAATTTTGTCGGTCACTTTGTTTCTGCTCCAAATGTTCCAAATGTCCCCAATGTTGCAAGTGTCCAACCAGTGGGGGGACGTCTTCAGAGTTTTTGGGAAATATGGGCTCACAAGGGTGCAAACCCAAAAGTAGTGTCCATATTAAAGGAGGGTTATGTTCTTCCCTTCAAAGTAAGACCTCCCTTAGTAAGGGATCCCCTGATAGTAAGTGGCTATGCAAACCCCATCAGAGACTCCCACTTGCAAGCAGCTGTACAAGCTCTGATCGAGAAAAAGGCAGTAGAGAGGGTCAGGGTTCAAACCTCACTAGCCTTTTTCAACAGACTGTTCATTGTCCCAAAGCCGAACCACAAGTGGCGGCCAATCTTGGATCTCAGTACTCTAAATCAGTTTTTATGTGTAAAAACATTCAAAATGGAGACTCCAGAGACAATCCGGACCTCTCTACAACAAGAGGAGTGGGTGACATCGCTAGACTTCAGCGACGCCTACTTCCACATCCCAATTCACTACACATCCCGAAAATTCCTCAGGTTCCACTTTCAGAACCAGTCGTACCAGTTTCGGGCACTTCCCTTTGGCCTGTCAACAGCTCCCATGGAGTTCACTGGTGTGGTCAAAGAGGTCAAGTTAATGGCTCAGTCACAGGGTATAAGAATCCACCAGTACCTAGACGACTGGTTGATTCGAGCCCCTATCAAAGAATCTTGCCACCAGGGAACCCAGTCCCTCCTAGCCCTTTGCCAGGAGTTGGGCTGGATGGTAAACATGCAAAAATCAGAACTGGAACCCCAACAAGTCTTCGACTTCGTAGGCTACCAGTACGACCTACTCAACGGAGTAGTCAGGCCTACTCAAAACCGTTGGGAAGCCCTTCAACAAAAAATAACAGTGCTTTTACAGAACAGATCTTGCCGAGTGAGAACTTTCATGTCTCTTATAGGTCTTCTCACTGCGACAGAAAAACAGGTGACCCTAGGCAGACTGCACATGAGACCTATTCAGTGGCACCTCAAGAAACACTGGAGAGTCCCAGAATCTCTGGAAAAGGAGATCCCAATTCCGAGGTCTCTCCATCAGTACCTGCAGTGGTGGACCCAAGAGGAAAATGTCCTAAAGGGTCAGCCCTTACACCCCCTGCGACACGCAGTTCAAATCTTTACAGACGCCTCAAAAGAAGGCTGGGGTGCTCACTTAGGCGACTTCACAGCAAGCGGTACTTGGTCAGTGCCCGAAAGCAAGTTGCACATAAACTTCTTAGAACTAAAAGCCGTGTTGTTAGCACTAAAAAGATTCCAACATTTAGTGCAAGGAAAGGTCGTCCTGATTGCCACAGACAACACTACGGTTGTGGCATACATCAACAAGGAAGGAGGTATGAGGTCAGGCTCACTCTGTGCCCTTCTTTGGCGGCTCCTATGTTGGTGCAGCCTCAATCAAATAGTACTGAAGGCCAGACACATTCCAGGCCGTCTGAATGTAATTGCAGACAAATTGTCTCGCCAAAGGCAGGTCATTCAGACGGAGTGGTCCCTCCATCAAGAGACCTTCGACCTCCTTTGTCAAACCTGGCATTATCCCCGAGTGGACATGTTTGCAACAAGGTACAACTGCAAGCTAGTTCAATTTGTGTCCCCAATTCCAGACCCAAAGGCCTGGTCAGTGGATGCTCTGACATTATCCTGGGAGGACCTGGACATGTACCTCTTCCCCCCAGTGTCTCTGATGGGGAAGGTGGTCAGCAGCTGTCAGATCACTGGTATCGCAGAGCAATCCTGATTGCCCCGGGATGGCCCAACATGCCTTGGTTTTGGGACCTAGTGGAACTATCTGCGAGGGTTCCTCTTTGTCTTCCACACCACCCAGATCTAGTGACCCAACCTTTCAACAAGGCACGTCACAGGGATCTGACAAACCTAAATCTCCATGCCTGGCTCCTAGAGCCCAGACAATCAAGGAGCAGGGGTTCTCTAGCCCAGTGGCGTCAAGAATTGAGGCGCCTCAAAGACGTTCAACCAGAACAGTCTACGAAGCGAAGTGGGCCGTTTTTGTCAGATGGTGTGAAACAAGTCAGGTGGACTTCAGGAACCCATCTATAAAACAAATAGCAGATTTCCTCCTGCACCTTTTCCAGGAGAAGAATCTCCAGCCCAGCACTATTGATGGTTACAGGTCAGCCATTGCAGACAAACTGGGAAATACCTCGGTTAATGTCGGCAAGGATGAAAATTTGACTAGACTGTTAGACAGTTTTCACAGAGATAGACCCAAAGGGCGCCGGGGGGTTCCTGCTTGGAACCTCTCCCTGGTTTTACACCAGCTTACAAAAGCGCCTTTTGAACCACTCAGAAAGGCTTCTCTGAAGCACCTTACTTTCAAAACTGTTTTTCTCCTAGCCCTGGCTTCAGGAAAACGCAGGAGTGAGATTCACGCTTGGTTAAACAAAAATATCAGACACCAAGCTGATTGGTCCAAAGTTTCCCTCTACCCTTCACCAAGCTTCTTGGCGAAAAATCACTTGGCAAAAGAGGGACCAGAGTGCGTGGCCCCTGTGGTCATTCTGGCCTTAGCCCCCACTCTGGATAAGTCTTTAAAGGAAGACAGATCCCTTTGCCCCGTTCGGGCTCTTCGCTACTACCTGGACAAAACGCAGGACCTAAGAACGGGAAAGGAGTTAGTTTTTGTTTCATTCAAACAAGGTTTTAACAAGGACATCTCTCCTGCCACTATCTCGTCCTGGATCAAACAAACAGTAGTGTTGTGTTATGATCTCTCTGACCAAGATTCCTTGACCTTACATCAGGTTAAGGCCCATGATGTTAGGGCCTTTGCGGCCTCCAAAGCCTTTCAAGGTGGCATATCTCTGGACCAGATTCTAGCAGCATGCCACTGGAAGTCCCACAACACCTTTACACAGTTTTACCTTAAGGATGTTGCCTGGGCAGATAAGGAGCTTTTTCACTTGGGTCCTGTGGTGGCTGCCCAGCAAATCCACCACTAGTCCCCTAAGCTTCTTTGTATATAATTATATATAGTGTACATACTAGTTAGTTTTAGGTGTAGGCTCACTTTTAGCCTAGGCCTTGGCTTCTCAAAGGTTAACCGTGGGAATCATTGACTTGAACTCTTACTCTCTTCCTCCCCTCAGAGCAGTCAAAAAGGGGGGTGGGGGGTGGGGGGGGGGGGTGGGGGGGGGTGGTGGCTCTAGTTACCCTTGAGACTAACATGTCTCCTCAAAGGACTAGTACCTCACACCTAGGTATAATATAAGAGTTGTCTCCAATCCTCAGAAGGCTGCCCTCCTTCCACTGGGTAGTTATTCTAGCTATCGTCTGGTAGGTAAGATGTATTAACGCAATGAAATTGCAAATTTTAATTAGTAAATTAAATTTTTATTAGTTAATACCTTACCTACCAGACGGGAAATTCCCACCCAGCCTTCCCCGCTTTCAGCCTTCCAATTCAACCTTAGGGACGAAAAAGATGCTATGACGTCACGTCCCTCTGGCGAGTGAGGCAGGAACTAGGCCACCTGGCGAGTGGGATGTAGTGTACCGGTCCTGCCGGGGGTGAAACCCAGGACGTCTTTTTCTTTCGTTTGGCGGGACCGGCTGGCGCCGGCATATAGCTATCGTCTGGTAGGTAAGGTATTAACTAATAAAAATTTAATTTACTAATTAAAATTTGCAATTTTTTGTACTTTTTTTTTTGTTTTTGTTCACCGTTACTCCTGAAATCAAATCAAATTATTAATATGACAATTGGAGCAGTCTTACAAAATTTCTATAAAGATATAATTATTCTGTATATTTGTGAGAACTTGTGAGACTGACTTTCCGTTGTGTTTCTTTTTTGAAGCAGCTATGGATTTGTGACATTTGAATGCCAGGAGGATGCGGAGAAGGTTATTAAAAAGGAGGCAAGTGGCTCAGCTTCTAAATTTAGTGACATGATATTTTGCGAGTGGTACAAATAAAAGAAATGACTTAACATTTGGCAAGTTTTTCAACATATTCTGTCATTAAAAACAATGTTCCTGCAACATTTTTGGAGTTAACCATTTCACTATTTTCCCTGCTTTTTACCTCTTTTGGCCTAGAATGTAGGCCATTTGTATTCTTATTTTAAAAGTAGCATCTGTGTGTAAAATTCCTTTAAAAAGTGGTAGCTGTGTATATACATGTATTTGATTTGTATTGTAGGCCGATAATTTGATATTCAAAGATAGGAAATTGAATATTGGACCTGCTGTTAGAAAGCAACAAGCTTTTCCAAGGATTGGTGAGTTTTTTATGCTTACTAGTTAGATTAGCAGTTCCAGTTTGAGTAAAGTTTCAAGTAATTCATTAAAACTTAGTGATTGCAGTTGAATGCTAGTTGGGCCAGGTGAGATTTACAGTTGTATGGACTGTTTTAAAATGTCTTGCACCCTTTTGAAAGGAACTTTTATTGCGTTAATACAACTTACCTAGTGGACAGATGCATTTGTCCGGCGCTCTGCCGGTCACGCCAAACGTTAGAAAAAAACGTCCTGAGCTGGGCTCTGGCCGGGACCGGTAGTGTCCTGTTCACTCGCCAGGTGGCTGTACAGCCTACCTGCCGGTATCCTGCGCATGCGCTCTTCCTCTTTTTGTTTGGCGCGTGAGGATTTCAAACGCTTGAAGTTTAAGAGAAACTATTTTAATTTTTTTATGTGTTTTACAAGTGAATTCTTGGTAAATTTGTAGTGAGTTTTTATTGCGTTAATATATCTTACCTAGTGGACCAGTGCATTTGTCCGGCGCGCAGCCGGTCCCGCCAAACGTTAGACAAAAACGTCCTGAGCTGGGCTCTGACCGGGACCGGTAGTGTATTCCTCATTCGCCAGGTGTCGTGACTGCACCCAGCTCCCCTACTGCGCGTGCGCGCGCATGCGTACTTCCTCTTTTTGTTTGGCGCCATAGTGTGTTAGCGGATAAATTTCAGTAAAATAAACTTTAAATTATATTGTCTATTTGCAAACGAGTTAGAAGGAAAGCTTTGGATATTGCAAAATATATTTATCATGGCATCACCAGGACAGAGGCGTGGTAGTTGTGGCCATGTTATGGCGGGGTTTGACCTTCATAAAAAGTGTGCCCGCTGTAGGGACAAAAAGGTGGGAGATGACCCTTGTGTCAAAGGTCAGGACTGTGAATTGTGTGATGCGTTGTCTGACTCCCAGAAAGGTATGCTTGCAACCCCACAGTATCAAATCCGAAAAGACAAAAAAGCAGGGATTTTGATTTCTCCCAGTAAAGTTACGGTTGTGGGTCCGGTGGAGGAACAGGATGAACTTGAGATGCCTCCGGACACTGCGCATGCGCAGGGACAGATTGTTGCCGGTGCTTTCCCGGTTTCTGATCAGACAGGTACTGGAGACTTTGTCTCCCGTCAGGATTTTGAACTATTGAATAATCAGTTGGAGGAAAAATTCGCCCGTTTTGAGGCTCTCCTTACAAGGACCAACATATTTTCTACTCCAAAGATGCCTGTTTCAAAGAGTCAAGCCCCTGTTTCTGACACGCCCTTTATCAATCCCTCTCCTGACCCCAGAGCCACCGGTCCGGTGAGGCCTCCGGGTCAGGCTGTAGAGGATTCTGCTTCTTCTGTTAAAAAACAGAAAGGGAAATCAAAACATAAGAAGTCTATCAAACCGGCCGCTGCTGCCGGTTCTGCAAGTCAGGTTGCTAGGGACCCTATTCCTCCCAAGACAGTGGTACCCGGTCCGGGTTTACAAGTTCTTGGTGAACCGGAGGAAACTGTGCCTGCTATCACCAGTGTCTCTTCCTTAGGGTCCTCCTCTCAACCGGTCATTACCGGTCCGCAGTATACCAGTACTTCTGCTTCCTTTGCACCGGATAGTTTTACTCAGCCGGATCCGGCTCTGTCAGACGGGGAACCCCTTCCGGACCGGTCAGATAAGGAATCTGGTGAGGAGGGTGAACTCTCAGATACTGAAATCAATGAGAAAAATGAGGAAATGAACTACAGAGAAACGGTCCGGTCGGTCCGTTCCTTTCTTGGCTGGTCTCACATACCAGATTTTGAGGCTTCAGCAAGTGATGCAGACAACCGTTCTGACAACCCTTGGAAGGGGAAATATCCTCGTCGCTCAGGCAAAGTTTCAGTGGAGTTACCAGCTGACGACTGGCTTTGCTATAAAATGGAAAAACTGAACACTCGTGTTGCAGAAGGTTACCCTTCTCGTTCCCAAGAGGCCGCAGGTCTGAAACAAGACCAGTTTGTCAGAACACCCAAAAGCCAGGCAAAGTGGTATACACAGTCACGACTCAAACAGGATATAAATCAAAGACCTGGACGTACAATCTTTGGCTGGTCGGGTTCCGAAGCACGCCTGAACTCTCAATTCTCCCGTATTGCCAAGACTTCCTCATATCCATCTTCAGGACCAGCATCTAGGCCTATCCCTCAGGAGATTCTTAGAAGGTGGGAGCAATGTGCTAAGGAAGGCTCTTTGATTACCAATCACGCAGCAGGATTCAACAGGTGCGTTAGTGAAATTCAGGACAAAATGAATCAACACATTTCATTTTTAAACGCTACCATTGTTCAGGGCAAGGCCCCTAAGGAGGTCACCGACGCCATCAGGGATTTGAAAGACTTGTCAGCTTTCCACAGTAGTGTTTCTGTTGCCTTAGGTACTGCCTTCCAGCACCTCGCAGACAGTTTATTTGTTCAGCTAGCCAACTTCATTTTGTTGAGGAGAGATTCTTATCTCGAGTACGTTAAACCAGGCCTGAAACCTGATACCTGGAATAAACTACGAAATGCTCCCCTGTTCACTTACGGGTTATTCCCGGATGATGTACTGGCAGTAGCGGAGCAGGATATTCAAAAGTATGATTCAAACAAGAGTGCTACTGGTCCCGGCCCGGGCACATATCAGCACTCAAAGAAGCATCAATTCCGGTATCAACCATATGAAAAGAAAGAGAGTCGTCAATCCGGCTTCTCCTCTTCCCAAAATCAACAACCTTGGAGGCAATTCTCAGGCAGAGGCAGGGGTAGAGGTCGTGGTAGAGGTGGATCTGGTTCTACTTACTACTCCAAGCCTGCCCGTGGTACAAAACCGTATAAATGACAATCAACATCTACTGAGTCCCCCAGTTGTGTTAAGTTCAAGTTTAGGGGATCTCAATCTAGTGTCATCAGCAAACAAAGAGACTTTTCAAGAGACTGTAAATTTGCATGTTGTTCCTCCTGTACCTTTTGTAAAAGGGCTGTTACAAAAGAAAAACGTAAGACCCTCTCATTCTCAAATAGGAATAAAATCTGTGAACAGTGCTTTGTCTGTAAATCAGTGTCTTTTTGCCCCAAATGTAACAAATGCCCCATGTGTTGCAAAAGATCCACCTGTGGGAGGCCGTCTGCAACTGTTTTGGCAGGTTTGGCTCTCCCTGGGTTCAAATCCAAGGGTAGTCTCCATCCTCAGGGAAGGGTATCAACTACCCTTCAAGGAGAGACCACCTCTGGCAAGATTTCCTGTGATTATCAGTGGTTCATCAAATCCCTTTCGAAACAAAAGTCTGAACGAGGCATTGCATTCCCTAGGTCAAAAACAGACTATCGAAAAGGTGGCCGTTCAGTCATCTCTGGGTTTCTACAACCGGTTGTTCCTGGTGCCAAAACCCAACGGGAAATGGAGACCCATTCTAGATCTAAGCCAACTGAACCTTTACCTTGCCCCAGCAACGTTCAAGATGGAAACTCCGGAGACCATCAGACTCTCCCTGCAACAGGGGGAGTGGGTCTCTTCGCTGGATTTCAGCGACGCTTATTTTCACATTCCCATAAACCACAGGTCGCGAAAATATCTCCGGTTCCACTTAAAAGGTCAGACTTTTCAGTTCACAGCACTTCCCTTTGGCCTGTCGACGGCTCCGTTGGAGTTCACAAAGGTGGTCAAGGAGGTAAAACTCATGGCTCAATCGAGGGGTATTCGAATCCACCAATACCTAGACGATTGGTTACTGAGAGCCCCATGCCGGGAAATTTGCCTACGTCATACCCAGATCCTTTTGGACCTTTGCCGCTCGCTAGGGTGGGTAGTCAACATGGACAAGTCAGAGCTAGTTCCCCAACAAACCTTCGACTTCGTAGGTTATCATTTCGACCTATCTCAGGGGTTAGTCAAACCAACTCAGGACAGGTGGAGGAGTCTATCTCAGAAACTCAACCTTCTCCTGGGACTGGAATGTTGCACAGTCAGGCAGTTCATGTCTTTAATCGGCCTTCTGACAGCAACAGAAAAACAAGTAGTGTCGGGGCGGCTGCATATGAGGCCCATTCAGTGGCACCTAAAAAAGCATTGGCATGCCCCGGAATCGCTGGAAAAGGTCATCCCAATTCCTTCATCTCTCCATGTACATCTAAGGTGGTGGTGGGACCCGGCCAAGGTGCTCTCCGGTCAACCCTTACACCCTCTTCGACACGCCCTTCAACTGTTTACAGACGCCTCAAACGAAGGTTGGGGCGCTCACTTAGGCGATTACATGGCAAAAGGAGTTTGGTTGGAGTCAGAAAGCGCCTTGCACATAAATTTGTTGGAGCTCAAGGCGGTCCTGCTAGCCTTAAAACGGTTCGAGCAGTTATGTTGCAACCAGATAGTTCTTGTTTGTACAGACAACACCACTGTGGTCTCTTACATCAACAAGGAAGGGGGTATGAAATCAGGCTCACTCTGTGCCCTCCTTTGGAGACTGATGCTTTGGTGCAATCAAAGGCAGATTGTCTTGAGGGCCAGGCATATTCCGGGTCACCTGAACGTCATAGCCGACAAGCTGTCCCGACTCAATCAGGTGATCCAAACAGAATGGTCCCTCCTCCCGGAGGTGTTTGCTCAAATATGCCGGCGTTGGCACCGCCCGTCTGTGGACCTGTTTGCCACCCGGTTCAATCACAAACTTCCCCGGTTTGTATCCCCGGTTCCAGACCAATCAGCGTGGGGAGTGGACGCCTTAAGTCTCCCTTGGGAGGACCTGGACGCTTATGCCTTTCCACCAACGGCCCTTCTTCATCAGGTGGTAACGAAACTCTTGGACCACGGATTCCGTCGTCTCATTCTGATAGCACCAGGTTGGCCCAACATGCCTTGGTTTTGGGACCTGGTCAACATGTCAGCTCAAGTTCCTCTCCTGCTCCCTCAGGTGTCGAAATTGATCACTCAACCGTTCAATCAGTGTCCTCACCGGGACCTGCCCAATCTGAACCTTCATGCGTGGCTCCTAGAGCCTCTGCCATCCAGCAGGCCGGGTTCTCGGCAGAAGTGGCAACAAGAATTGAGGCTCCTCAAAGACGCTCTACCAGAGCCATTTATGAATCAAAGTGGTCCGTTTTTGTCAGATGGTGTGAAAAGAATCAGGTGGACTTCAGGACTCCCTCTATAGAGCAAATTGCGGATTTTCTCCTTTCCCTTTTTCAGGAGAAACATCTTCAACCTAGTACCATAGAAGGCTATAGGACTGCCATAGCCGACAAAGTGGGGAATTCCAGAATTAACATCAGCAAGGATGAAAACTTGTCCAGGTTGTTGGACAGTTTTCATAGGGACAAACCAAAAGGCAGGCGTGGGGTTCCTACGTGGAATTTGTCTTTGGTCCTTCACCAACTTACACAACCTCCTTTTGAACCTCTCAGGAAGGCTTCGCTGAAGTACCTCACCTTTAAGACTGTCTTCCTTCTAGCCTTGGGCTCTGGGAAACGGAGGAGTGAAATTCATGCTTGGGTCCACAGGAACATTAGGCACCAAGAGGATTGGTCGAATGTTTCATTATCGCCTTCTCCTAGTTTCATCTCTAAGAACCACCTGGCTAAAGAGGGTCCCGCTTGCGTGGCCCCTGTTATCATTCCAGCCTTGGCTCCTTCATTGGACAAATCCCTCAAGGAGGATAGGAGTCTGTGCCCGGTCCGGGCACTCCGTTATTACTTGGACAAAACCAAAGATCTCCGTTCAGGCAAGGAATTGGTTTTTGTTTCCTTTAGGAAGAGTTTCCAGAAGGATATTGTCCCTGCTACCGTTTCCTCCTGGATCAAACAAACCATAGTCCTTTGTTACCAGATGTCAGACCAACAGGCTCAACAGTTGCATCAAGTTCGGGCTCATGACGTTCGCGCGTTCGCGGCGTCCAAAGCCTTTCAGGGGGGTGTTCCCTTAGACCAGATTTTGGCAGCCTGTCACTGGAAATCTCATAACACCTTCACCCAATTTTACTTGAAGGACTTGGCATGGGCAGACTCGGATGTGTACCATTTGGTGGTAGCTGCCCAACAAATTAGGGACTAAGTAGAGGCTCCCATGTATATAGTGTATAGTGGTGTATATATGTATTCATACATGTACAAAAAAAAAAAAAAAAAAAAAAAAAAAAAAAACGTCCCTGCAGTCTGTCTTGCGTTGCAAGAAGATGGGGGACCATCTTAATCTTCAATTCCCCTTCTTCACTTCCTCGGGAACTCGTCAGCTACAAAACAAAAAGGGGGGGGGGGGAGAGAGACTGTACCTATCCAGGGTAGTTAGAAACCCTTCCCGGGTGATTTCCTCTGGATTTACGGAGTATATATGTAGATCTTAGAGTCTCGGTCTCCCCTTTGCCCATAGCTACCCGCCA
This sequence comes from Sabellastarte sp. h YS-2021, assembly GCA_964017235.1. NCBI lineage: Eukaryota > Metazoa > Annelida > Polychaeta > Sabellida > Sabellidae > Sabellastarte > Sabellastarte sp. h YS-2021. Next base: position 63,183,933 of record OZ024938.1, read on the forward strand.
ACCACTGGGTAGTTATTCTGCACTGGTCCACTAGGTAAGATATATTAACGCAATAAAATGGAAAATTTAATGGTTAAATTAAATTTTTATTAGTTAATATCTTACCTAGTGGACCAAGAGAGTCCCACCCTACCTGCCCCGCAATAGCTCAAAGGGGGACATTCTTAGGTAGGCCACAAAAAGAGGAAGTACGCATGCGCGCGCACGCGCAGTAGGGGAGCTGGGTGCAGTCACGACACCTGGCGAATGAGGAATACACTACCGGTCCCGGTCAGAGCCCAGCTCAGGACGTTTTTGTCTAACGTTTGGCGGGACCGGCTGCGCGCCGGACAAATGCACTGGTCCACTAGGTAAGATATTAACTAATAAAAATTTAATTTAACCATTAAATTTTCCAAATTGTGCTCATATATCATGGCATCCCCTGGAGATAAAAAAGGACAGAGGCGAGGTGTATGCGGTCATATTATGGCCTCCTTTGATTTGCACAAACGCTGTGCCAGATGCCGTGACAAGGGCATTGGGGATGATGACTGTGTTGCTAAAAAATCGTGTGTTATTTGTGATGGTTTCACGGATACCCAGAAGGATATGCTAGCCACGCCTACATACAAGATACGCAAGGACAAAAAGGCGGGGGTTTTAGTGTCTCCGGATCAGGTAACAGTTATTGCTTCTGTTGAAGATACAGAGCCTGTTTTTCAACCATCTCCTGCCTCTCAACCCCCTGCGCATGCGCAGCCGGAGTCTTCCAGTTCTGCTTTTGTTACCTCTGATCAACTCCAAAAGATGTCAGATCAATGGGCTGAACAATTCGCCCGTTTTGAGGCTTTACTCTCCAGGGGCAACGTTTTTTCTACCCCAAAATCTTCTGTTCAGCATGTGCCTTCCCATGCTGTCATTTCAGACACTCCTTTTATTCCCCCTTCTGCCCGGCTCACCGGTCCGGTGGAGTTCCCGGCAGAAGGTGAGGGTGACAAACAACAGGCTAGTAAGAGTGTAGAAAGGGATGTTAAAGAGCAAAAGAAGTCACGCAAATCCCGCAAGGACCATAAGGACGATAAACATTCAAAAAAGAGACAAGTTTCTCCCTCTCCTGATGTGGGCCCTTCTCAGGTTAAATCTGCACCGGTCCCGGCTAAGCCACCGGCTCAAGATCAAGTCTCCTCCGGTCCGGAGGTTGTACAGAAGTCGAAGTCTAAGCCTGCTCCACTTTCCTCTGTTGGTTCCGACCCGGAGCAGTCAGGTCTTTTTCTTCCCGGTGCAACCGGTCAAGGTTTTGCTCAACCCGGTTCATCCGGTCAAGTTCCTCCAGTAGATCATACTGTCTCATCTCTCTTTGGGGATTCCTCTGTTTCAGATGCTTACCGGGCTCCACCGGAGCCGGATAATTTGGACATTGACCCTCCTCCGTCTGAAGCCAGTTTATCCGACGACCAGATTTCTGATGAGGGTGAGATATCTTCTGATACCTTGGACCGGCCTGAACAAACGGAGGATATGAATTACAGAGAGACAGTTAGGTCCATCCGTTCCTTTATGGGATGGAATCATATCCCCACTTTTGAAAGCGACCTCAGTGAGCCTGATAAGAGTAATAACCCCTGGAAGGGGAAACTGCCAAAGAGGCCTGCCCGCATCTCTGTAGCCATGCCACCGGACGACTGGCTTTGTCAGAAGTTAGAGAAGTTGAACACAGTGGTAGCGGAGGGGTACCCTTCACGTTCCCAGGACTCGGCTGGACTGAAAAAGGATCAGTTTATCAAGGTACCGAAATCACAAAATAGATGGTACCAGATGCATATGATTAGACCAGAGGGGCCGCATAGGCCTGGAAAGACCTTGTTTAGCTGGCACAATTCAGAGGCAAAGGTGAACTCTCAATTTCCGCGCATTGTCAAAGCTTCTGCTTACCCTGCCACCGGACCCCCTTCGCGCCCCATTTCACAGGAATATTTGCGTCGGTGGGAGAAGTGTGCCCGGGAGAATTCTTACATTGTGAATCATGCGGCAGGGTTTAACCGTTGTACCAGTGAGTTACAGGAACGTATGACCGGTCATATCAACATGCTTCATGCTAGGATTAACAAGGGAAAAGCCCCCAAGGAGGTATCCGCTGCTCTCTCAGACTTGAAGGACCTCTCTGCTTTTCACCAGAATGTTTCTGTGGCCATGGGCACTGCGCTCCAGCACCTAGCGGACAGTCTTTTTGTGCACATGTCCAATTTGATTTTGCTGCGTAGGGATTCCTACCTTGACCACGTCAAGAACGGCATTAAACCTGATACCTATAACCAGTTGAGAAATGCCCCGTTATTCGGACATGGACTTTTCTCTGATGCAGTTATCCGCACAGCGGAACAAGATATTACAAGTCATCACTCATCCGGTTCTGTTCCCAGGCCCGGTCCGGGTGCTGCCCAACAGACCGGATGGAGATCTTCTCATAGGTACCGTCCCTATGATAGCAGAGACAGTAGGAATACCGGTACCGGAGATCAGGACCGTCAGGCTTGGAGACAGTTTAGCAGGAATAGAGGCCGGGGTCGTGGCAGAGGACGTGGTTCCAACCCCCGTTTCTCTAAATCGAGAGGTTACAAGCAATATAAATGACAATTACCTATTGTGTCCAACTCCCTCAACATCAGTAATGGCAAAGTTGGACAACAGGATCTTAAAAAAGAATGTAAACTCAGTAGTAATAGACAGTCCATGTTCAAAGACTTTTCATCAGACACCAAATTTACCTTCTCAAAATGTGTCTTATCTTGCTGTAGATCATGCTCATTCTGTTTGTTTCCAAGGGCAACCGCAAAAGAAAGGTTTAAGTCCCTGTATACCAAAGAGAAAAATAAAAGATGTGAAAGGTGTTTTTTGTGCAAGTCAATGTCTTTTTGTCCCACATGTTCCAAATGTCCCCAATGTTGCCCCAAGTTTGGCTGTAGGGGGAAGACTACAAAAGTTTTGGCAAGTTTGGCTCAGTGTGGGGGCGAATCCAAGGGTGGTCTCGATTTTACAAGAGGGATACACGCTACCCTTCAAAATCAGACCACCTCTGACCCGATCCCCGGTGATCAAGAGTGGTTATGCTCACCCCGGCAAAAGCAAAGCCTTGTATCAGGCGGTAACGGACCTCATAAACAAGTTGGTAGTCGAAAAGGTCATCATCAGATCCTCCCTGGCTTTTTACAACCGCCTCTTTCTGGTGCCAAAACCGAATCAGAGATGGAGACCTATCTTGGACCTCAGCCATCTCAATCTCTTTTTGAAACCAGGCACCTTCAAAATGGAAACTCCGGAAACAATAAGGTTGTCTCTCCAAAAGGGGGAGTGGGTAACGTCACTGGATTTCAGCGACGCTTACTTTCATATCCCTATCAGTCAAAGGTCACGAAAGTACCTCAGGTTTTTTCTAGGAAGAAAAGCTTATCAATTCACGGCCCTTCCTTTCGGGCTCGCCACAGCTCCTCTGGAATTCACCAAGGTAGTCAAGGAGGTGAAACTGATGGCTCAAGCACGGGGTATCCGGATCCACCAGTACCTCGACGACTGGTTAGTCAGAGCCCCGGACCAGGAAACCTGCCAATTACATACCCAGACCCTCTTGGCCCTGTGCCACGAACTAGGGTGGGTGGTAAACATGGAGAAATCGGAGCTTACACCTCAACAGGTTTTCAATTTCGTAGGTTACCGGTTCGACCTGCTGTCCGGTCGTGTGTTGCCCACTCAGGACCGATGGGTCGCTCTTCAGCAGAAACTACAGTTCATCAAAGGCAGGAACTGTTGTTCAGTCCGGCAGTTCATGTCCCTCATCGGGCTACTTACTGCCACGGAAAAGCAAGTGTGGGCCGGCCGGCTTCACATGAGACCGGTGCAGTGGCATCTAAAAAGACACTGGCATGTGCCGGAGAGCCTGGAAAAGATTATTCCGGTTCCCCTTTCTCTTCACCCACACCTGGAATGGTGGTTGGACGAGACCAATGTGCTAAAAGGGCAACCCTTGCACCCTCTTCAGCACGCCCTACAGATTTTTACAGACGCCTCAAACGAAGGCTGGGGCGCACACTTAGAGGGATCCATAGCAAGAGGCGTTTGGTCAGAAACCGAAAGTCGCCTCCACATCAACTTCTTGGAACTCAAGGCAGTTCTTCTGGCTCTCAGGAGTTTCGAGAAGCGGTGCAGGGGACAGATTGTCCTCATAGCAACCGACAACACGACTGTAGTGTCTTACATCAACAAAGAGGGCGGTATGAAATCAGGGTCTCTCTGTGCCCTACTTTGGCGGCTTCTAGCCTGGTGTCATCCCAGGAAGATAATTCTGCGGGCCAGGCACATTCCGGGTCGCTTGAATGTCATAGCAGACAAGCTATCCCGGCACAACCAGGTTATCCAGACCGAGTGGTGCCTGTCTCAACAGGTGTTCAATCGCTTGTGCTCCAACTGGGGCCAGCCGCAGATAGATCTTTTTGCCACCCGATTCAATCACAAGCTTCCCAAGTTTGTCTCTCCAGTTCCGGATTCGACAGCTTGGGCGGTGGATGCTCTCAGTCTACCATGGAGCAACCTGGACGTGTACGCCTTTCCTCCAGTCTCCCTTCTCAGTCAGGTCACGTCCAAACTGGTCAATCAGGGCTTTCACAGAATGATATTAATCGCTCCGGGTTGGCCCAACATGCCTTGGTTTTGGGATCTGATCAGTCTGTCAAGTCAAATTCCCTTCAGTCTTCCCTTGGAGAGGAACCTGTTAACTCAACCGTTCAACGGCCTTCTCCACAGGAACTTGAATCATCTGAATCTGCATGCTTGGCTCCTAGAGCCTCGTCCATCAGGCGACAAGGGTTTTCTGAGGAGGTGGCAGCAAGAATTGAAGCTCCTCAGAGAAGTTCAACCAGAGCGGTCTATAAGTCAAAGTGGGCCATTTTTGTTAAGTGGTGCGCCTCCAACCAGGTGGACTTCAGGGCGCCCTCTCTGAAACAGGTGGCCGATTTTTTGTTGTATCTTTTTAATGAGAGACAGTTACAACCCAGTACTATAGAAGGCTACAGAACGGCTATTGCCGACATGGTGGGTAACGACCCGGTTCATTTTGGCAAGGATGAAAGCCTGACTCGCTTGCTGGACAGTTTCCATAGAGACAAGCCGAAAGGCAGGCGGGGAATTCCTACGTGGAATCTTTCGTTAGTGCTCCACCAGTTAACTAAAGCTCCATTCGAACCCATGCGGAAGGCCTCTCTTAAACATTTGACCTTTAAGACGGTTTTCCTTTTGGCTTTGGGTTCCGGTAAAAGGCGGAGCGAGATCCATGCATGGTTATACCGCAACATCAGGCATCAGGAGAACTGGAGTCAGGTCTCCCTATATCCCTCTCCCAGTTTTCTGTCGAAGAATCAGCTAGCGCGGGACGGACCGTCTGCTGTGGCACCGGTTGTCATTCCCGCTTTGGCTCCATCATTGGACAGGTCCCTCAAGGAGGACAAGTCTCTTTGCCCGGTCAGGGCCTTGCGTTACTATTTAGACAGAACCAAGGACTTACGCTCGGGCAAAGATCTGGTGTTTGTGTCTTTCCGGAAGAGTTTTCAGAAGGACATTGTTCCGGCTACTGTCTCTTCCTGGATCAAGCAAACTGTGTTGTTGTGTTATCAGCTTTCCGATCATGAGGCTCAAACTGTACATCAAGTTCGAGCTCATGATGTGCGGGCCTTTGCCGCATCCAAAGCCTTTCAGGGCGGGGTTTCCTTGGACCAGATCCTATCAGCTTGCCATTGGAAGGCCCATAACACTTTTACACAATTCTACCTGAAGGACCTAGCCTGGGCAGATTCGGAGTTGTACCACCTAGGTCCTGTGGTAGCTGCTCAACAGATCCACGAACATCAGTGATAGTCTTATGGCTGACTGTATATAGTGTACACATGTTTTTTGGGTTTAGTGTATATAAAAAAAAAAAAAAAAAAAAACTCCACTATCCCTTGCTACTGGATTGTCATGATCCAAAGTGGATCCAGGAGCTTCTCAAGGATGGTGTTTCTTGCTCTTCCTGCGCCTTCGGCTCGAATTGGTGCACAGGCTGTTTCCTCTTAGGAAAAATCAGGGGGGGGCAAGGGTGTTTTGGTCCTTTAAAGGTTGGTTTATTTAACCAGTACCGGACACACCCGTTATACTATTGTCTATATGGATTCCCCTTGTTTGGCTACCCCCCATCCAATGGGTAGTCATTCTGCATCTGTCCACTAGGTAAGTTGTATTAACGCAATAAAATGGAAAATTTAATAGTAAATTAAATTTTTATAAGTTAATACCTTACCTAGTGGACAGGGGGAGTCCCACCCTACCTTCCCCGCTATCATAACCAACAAGGGGTCTTAAGGTAGATAACAAAAAGAGGAAGAGCGCATGCGCACGCATGCGCAGGATACCGGCAGGTAGGCTGTACAGCCACCTGGCGAGTGAACAGGACACTACCGGTCCCGGCCAGAGCCCAGCTCAGGACGTTTTTTTCTAACGTTTGGCGTGACCGGCAGAGCGCCGGACAAATGCATCTGTCCACTAGGTAAGGTATTAACTTATAAAAATTTAATTTACTATTAAATTTTCCAATTTGTGGGAAATGCCAGCAGAATCGGAGCATGGAGTGGTAGTATTTGCACTTGGGTATCCTACATAGTTAAAGTAATTTGCAAATGTGTAAAATTTCTGGTTCATCATAAAACTTCATTATTCCATTTGAAAAATTTTATTTCAGAAACGAGTCCTGGTGCAGTGTTCTTTAGTCCAGGTACTGGTGTACCCTATACCTACCACAATGGCATGGCAGTATTTGAATACCCCCATTTGGCTGCTCAAGCACAGGTACTAATTTTACAGATAATAATGGTGGGAAATATGTACCTGGTATTTATGCTTGCTGTCTTTGACATAGAAAAGACCACTACTTTAAATTTTTTTAATTCTGTATTGAAAATAGCACTGAAAAATGCCTTTATACTTGCTTGACCAAATCAGTGTCGACAATAGATAATTACTTGCTTGAAGTGTTAATTATGATCTGACAGATCTGTTGAACGCCATCTTTGAGATTGGCCCAGGGTTAAGGTCTTTAGGCACATCTGAATAAGGTAACTGAGGACGCTATTCCTGGCCCAAGCTGGTGAAATATTGCCATAAACTTTACAGGCGATGTACTTGCGCTTTCAACTACGTGTTCATACAGGTCTCTTGATATTAGCTTTCACACTGGTATGTTTATTTGGGATAATTTGTCATTCCTTGTCTATTAAATAAAAATTTCTAAATTATTTGTGGTGTGATTGAGAGTAAATGTTGCTTTGACATGTAAATATGTTAAGATTGAAAATGTTTGGGGGTAAATAATTGCATAAAAGTTGATAACAGCAATCACACAAGGGTGAAAATAAGTGCTGTTACTTATTGTATTTTTGGATGAAAAAGTGGAAAAAAGGGCAAGGTCTAGAATTGGAAAATCTAACAAAGGTAGATTTGTACATGTCTTGCAGAGTCTTGACTTTTACTTTTTAACTTTGTAAGGTTGGTGATTGTAGTCAAAAGGTGATGATTACTACACAATGATGAGAATTACACAGGTTACAGAGAAATAGGGTGAGCTTGAAGAAACTGCCTGTTACCTCCCACTTGTGGACATTTCAAGTGAATAAATTCGTTCTGTGCACATGTGCATGGGCAAGCATGCTATTTTGTCAGATTTCAGATTTATAATTCAAAATTAATGCAAGTTATTTTGTCAGTTGCAGGACACTTCATGTTCCAGTGTCATGTTTGAAGTTCTCATTGTTTTTCTTTGTTGTTGACAGTTGTTGCGGATTAGCAACAGTTTGCTGGCGACATTTTACAAACAACAATACCTTATAGATTGCTTGTGCTATGGTTTAAAAGCAGCAATAATGGTTTACATGTGATAGCTTTTACATCTTGTGCAAGCATTCTTCTTATGTTAATTAACCTAGTTGTACTTTTGGCCATAAGATTTTGTATTAATGCACTCCTATTGTTTTGTTGTTGCCAGATGTGTAGATAGTCTGCAGTCTTGTGCATTTTGTTGTAAAAAATGGTTGGTTTTTTTTTTTTACCTTTTATAGTTAAAACTGTTGTTTTTGGTGGTATAATTTGGAAGATTGCAGACTATAACTACTAATGTTACATGAATTTTGTGATTAACGTTAATGTAAGTATTTCTCCCAGTTGTGTGTTTGTTATTTTGTGAATAGTACCTTATATGACTAAAACGTTTTTGTTTTAAAGTTTTTACCATATTTACCCCACAGCCCATGTAGGCTCATTCGACAATGCATTTGTGTTTCCTGTATTGGTCATCTGTTCTTGAAAAGTTAAGATGATATCTTGCGATCAATAATTTTGACATTAAGTTAACCACACTACCAAAGCATTTGGTACAGAGATTGCTTACATCCCAATAGTGAAGATGTTTCAGGATAATTATTGAAGCATTTAAAACCTTGATTTGAATTTTATACTTGGTGTTTAACACAACGAACATGGTTTCACTCTGGGGCTGTGGGGTTTATTTGTGTTGTGATTATTGTGGCAGTGATGGTGCAGATAAACATTTATGATTCCTTTTGAGTGTTTTTGAATTGTACTTAGGGTTTGTAAGTTAGGGAACTTGTTTCATATTGCAAGTTCTTGTATTATGCCCAATTTAATATGAACAAAGTAAATGACCCTCTGATTTTCAATGGGAATTTCTCATTTTAATGACCTTGATCTACAAGTTTTATATAATTTGGTAATTATTCAGGATTTGGTCAGTTGCTTTTAAGAAAACCAGTGTCCTAAATTGTGGTAATATCTTTGATACCTGACTGAGAAAGTTGTTTTGATGAATGAATGATCAAGACATTTTTTGAAAAAAAACATTGAGGTGATTTTAAGTCTTGTATGATCTTAGAATTATATTGAAATGCTTTACTGTTACCACGGCATATTACTAGTTGAGAACTGAATGGCAAATGTCCTGCAGGAAATTAGAAAGTATACCATAAATTGAATGTTATTCTGGTTTGAAACTTTTCATAAGATTTTTCTCACAGGGACTTGAAAATAACATTTTCTTGTGAAATTGCTATTTGAGCTTTCTAATTGACCCAAACCTAAGGAAATCAGTAATATTTTATGTTTACTATTGTTTAGTGTATCCTATATATAGGTTTAGCTGCTGTGACAATTTTATTCACATTTTGATATTTCAGAATATTGTGAAAACTTAAAGAATGTGTATTAGTATTAAATTTTAAATTGAAACTCTGTCTTCACAAAAGTTTTACACTATTTTTGGTCGTGTTGTATGAAATAAATTGTATTTCCTTTTCTTGGCTATGGCACATGATGATTCCCTTGTTATTTTTCAGCAAGCAGCCTATCCAGTTGTACCACAGCAAACTATGTATGTGTCTCCATACACAGTTCAGTCACCAGTAGGTTTTGAATTCAGTTATATTTTAAAAGACAAATAGTAGAGCTCAAGTGTTGTAAATAACATATTTCACATTTCGAAGCGTGATAGATTAATATTGTTCCATTCTTACCAGTGGTTGCCCCTGTGAATATTGTGATATGAATGGTTTCAGTGGTGGTTAACAATAGATCCAAGAAGAATTACCGTAAATTTCCAAATAACACCCAGGTTTAAATAAACGCCTGGTTCAAATTAACGCCTGATACCAAGCACACTGTTTACAATTTATAACACTGTTTTTGTATTTCAAAAGAACGCCTGGTTCAATTTAATGCCTGGTCTGATGCCATTTAAAAATAATTAACGCCCGGGCCATATTATGGAAAAATACGGTGTGTGAAAAACATGTTTAAAAACATGATTTGTATTTTATAGCCGGCAGCAACTCCAGCTTCATGGACAACTGCTGCTGCACAGGCAACAACACCATTGAGGTGGACACCTCAGGTAAATTTTATATTTTAAAAGCATAAGCAATTTTGCTGCATTTCCACATTTAAAAGATCACCAGCTAAATATTATCTGTAAATATTGAATTAAATGAAAATTACCTTTTCCGGTTATGGTTTAACAAGAAAACTATTTATTATAGCCAGTTTTACACCCAAGTTGATTCATCTTCAAATGATAAGACTTTTGGATTTATTGTATACTATTGTGATGGAAGATCTTTATTTAATACTCTTAGTAGAATACACTATATTTGAGTTCACTGCTCCTACAAAGAAAGCAATACAATTAAGATTCTGAATGATAGGTTTAAACTACTCGTGCAAAAATTTTTTAGAGTCCTGGGGCTGCAGTTGGACCATATATGTATCCAATTCAGTCAGCTGAAATGATGTACACTCAGCCAACAACAGGTCACACTCACTTGTACACCACTGATGTCTCGGATGTAGAGGCTACAGCTGCTGCAGCTGAGGTAGATTTGTTCTTAAAACTCAGTACATAGTGTAAGGCTCCTGAATTCAATATCTCGTACAACAGAATGGTCTTTCAATATGCATTTAACCTTACTCGTCAAAATTATTGTATCCCTGGACGAAAGACGGGGATACTTTAGGATTCAGTCCAGTCACAACACCGCCGCAGATTTTCTTTCAGACGCGATAACTTGAAAAATATTTTAGTTAGACCTTTAAAATTTGGTATGTGGGTATATATGGGCAATGCCACGAACGCTATTGTTTTGTGACGTTGACTTCAATTTCAAGGTCACTGGTGGCCTCTTAAAGATCACATTTTGGCCATTTTTTCACATTTTGGCCCAGTTCTCATATAGGGAAAGTTAGATCATCCAATGGCTGGTATATATAATACATTTTTTATATGTCCTTTGTAAGCATGCAGAAATTTGACCTTGAAGCTCTTCATTGAAGGTCATCCACAGACCGCCAAAGTACCTGACCACAGAGATGTTGCCAGACTGCGCGATTGCGAGAATCTCGCAATTTTTAAAAAATCTCGCGCAATCTCGAAACTACGGCGTGGTATATTAGATGTTTACTACACGCAAATGCAGGGACCCAATGAGTGAAGAAAATAGCTTTAAGCTTACACTACCTGAACATACACAGTGTTTCCGTTTACGCACAAACGTGCGTAAATTTACGTCGACATCAAGCGATTTACGCACATAATATTTAACTGAGCGTCAGACTGACGCAGAAGTATTTGTAAAAAGAAATACTGATATTTCGTCAATATATGCAGCAATTCTTTATTTATTCCAATTTCAAAACAAAAATGGCCGATTTCCTGTTTGTTTACCTGTCAATGCGCATGCGTGGGATCAAAAGGTCGAGAGGTGAAGAGTTCACGAGGTCACGCATGCGCATTCGCGTTAGTCAAAGATTTATTTTTTAATGAAAGATAGATGCACATGTAATAAAAACAGCACTGAAGATAAGCTATATATTTTAAAATTTCATGTGAGATGAGAGCTACGCAGATCCATCTTCGACGGCCAGTGTTATAATGTACCCTTGCAAATCTTATTCGAAACGTTACATATCGAAAGAAAAGGTGATCTGTGCCAGGACACCATTGGAAACAACGTTTCCGAACGATGACAAATACCTTGTGCAGGGGGGATACGTTCTACCAAATCTCGGAAATTCTTGAATATTTAACCCCGGAAAATATTACCTCTGAAATTCAAAAATATTTACAGGGGTTGTAGCAAAATCACTGTAACTTTGGAACCACTCAATGGATTTTTGTCAAATAAAAAGCAACTTAAACTACAATAATTTGTCTTTCAAACAGTATAGATATCATATTTGTAGTGTAAATAAAATAATTTTTTAGAAACTATCAACATATACTATATTCAGTAGTTCATTAGTGCTTCTGTTCATTTTTGCTACCTTAAAAATCATCCAAAAATAAGAGGAAAAATTCAAATATATTTTTTGACTGTTTTCTTTACCCTGATATACCTTCAGATATTTTTATGAATGTACAACAATGTACAGTGTACTATAATTTATTTTCAAAGTCATAAATAAATTTAAATCTGATTTATTGCTTTTTAGTAACTGGGTGTATCTAAACATTGTTTTTTGAGGAAAATCTGGCAGAATATCACTTGTACCCCATATTCGATGGCCCATGGGTACATGGTACCCCACATTTCGTAACTCTAACACACACACTGTCTTTTTAAGGTATTTTAGGTATTGTTTGTCCATTATTTTTCTAACCGGCAGTTTAAGTAGAAGGGGGTCAAGCCTAACTGACCCTCAAAAATTTTGATTGACCCCCGGTTTTCAAAGGAGGGGGTCAACTGACCTCCAGAAAAAAGAGGCTCAGGAAACACTGATACACTAAATATTTACTGTATTATCGCTCGATGACACGAAGAGTTGTCAATGCGCATGCGTGAACTCAACTGTAATGAATTTTTCTAGTGGTCGAGACGTGACCCCTGTGTTTTCTAATTCTCATCCAATCAGAATAGAGGACACAGACGTCTTTGGTAGCAGACAAAAATATTGTGGTTATATGGTAGACGTTTAAAGGATAAATATGGATGCAAACGAAATTAAAATAAATCGGAAGAGACGTTTAGGTAATACATCCATTAGTGATTTCTTCAAACCCAAGGTGTGCAACACAGATGGAAACAATAATGTTAGCAGTTCAGTAATCAGTAAGGACTCTTAACTGGGTAAAGGCAATGACAGTAACCAATGCACTGTGCCTCCAGTTGTCACAACTACAGATATCCAAACTTCTGTGCCTCCAGTTGTCACAACTACAGATATCCAAACTTCTGCATCCATTTCCACAACTCCAGTTATCCAAACTTCTGCATCTGTTTCCACAACTCCAGTTATCCAAACTTCTGCATCTGTTTCCACAACTCCAGATATCCAATATGCATTACATTATACGAGTTTCAGTTTCTGTCAAATAACAATGTATGACACAGTTATGTCGTAATATGTACTAAAGTTTGATAATCTTTGGAAATATTTCCATCGAGGATTGGATCCCCCTTTTTATTTTTGAAATCACCCCCTTTTTTTGACCAAGGGGGGAATTCCCCCCTATCATCAAAAGCTGGCAACATCTCTGTGACTGAGGCCCTCTTTGTGCCCTACTATGGAGAATCCTGACTTGGTGCTCCAGGAAACAGGCTCAAGCCCGACACCTTCCCGCTTCAACCATGTCCCGTCCGCGGATACACTACGTCGAGACGTAATGTCTAACATATATGTTTGATTTTCTTGATTGGAATATATTGAAGGTTTACTTTCAGTATTTTTGTCTCAGATTTTATGCAGACTTGTAAACAAAACTAAAAGTAATAGAAAAGTAATAGATTGGCGGCAAGGCCAATATAATGAAAATAGTAATAGATTAAAATTTCAAATGCAATAGTAATAGATTGAAATTGTCTGTTACATCTATTCTTTGTAAAGTTTTTATGTACAAGTTTATTTTTGTGCTTTGTTAAGTTTACAGGTGTTTAGTCAAAATGAATGAGAATGCGGTAACTGTACTTCGTATTTGTCCATGCTAAGATGGTGATGCTTTTACTGTAAAATAATGTTGCCTTTATATAGAAGGCTTGCATTTGGTTGGCGTAATCTGTAGGAATCCCTTCTTTTTAGGGTAGTATGGTATTGGAGCCCAATATGGCACGCCAGTTTGTTGAAGTTCCAGTTTCATCAATGCAACAGCACCAACATACAGCAATTCCACAGCAGAAGTCGGGACCTATTGTTTATGGAAAGCGTCCTGGATCTGCAATTGTAGCTCCTCCAAGCAAACTCTTTGGAACTCCACAAACGAGTGTAGCCTACAGTCCAGGAGGAACATCTTCTATTCCAACCGGTATGCAGGTTAAAGCAATACCTCGTATGGTCACAAAAACTGTCAATGGAACACCAATCAATGTCATCTTCAGTAACAACAAAGTTAGAACCATAGAATCCATTCCATTAACACCACCTCCAACTCCGGAAATTCATAATGGTACAACTTGCTGAAATCTATTTTTGGATAAACTCATTTTGTGGAATATGCTGTTGGTGACTCTGTTGGGACTATGTGCTGAGTATGTTATGTAGTTATAGTAATGTAGAAGACTGTAAAATAAATAGATTATATTTAAACTTAAATATTGTTGTAATTTACACACACATGTATTTATATATGTAGTAGTATATGATATATTCCAGATATTGTCTTGCCATTTTAGTATGGTATTTTTAACTTGATGCTTTCATATAATTTTGATGTCTATTTAGTTGTTTTAGGTCTCTTGACTATTGGTTTGTGAGGTATTTAAAGATGCAAGTTTTTTAGCAATTGTTTTATCCAAAAAAGAAACTTTCAGATTGCTCCAAGCTAGCTACTTTCTAGAGTGTCTTGAGATTATTTCGCAAGTGTGGAGATTTAATAAACTAAATGGGTAGTTAGTATCTTTTAGCAGATTGATAAATTGCAATTAAAAATTTTAAGAACAACAATGAGTTTTGCATATGTCAGTGAAATATTTAATTACCTTTGTTTTAATGACACAAGTTTTGTACTGTTCTCTGCTATATATGAATATATCTACTATGTCTTATATTTAAAAAGGATAATACAAATGGTTTTGCTTATATGAAGAAAATGCCCAAGTTGTTGAAAATTGTTTGACAAACATTTTTATGCTGTAATTTGTACTGTCTGTGGCACTTTATATACCTAAAACACAATTATTTATGACTATTTTTGTACAGTAATTTACTTTAGTTAAGATGCCCTTTATTGAAAGAAATGTGTATTTTACAATTTACAATTTCAATTCATGTTTCTGTGAACCTCAGAATTTTTTTGCTCTGTCATCTTGTATGTATTTGTGTTGTGACATGAGAGATTGTATTGTCTTTTTCTGTTTGTAATATTGGCATGAGATGTAAGAATGTACACTGTTTAAATTTGATTTGAGCCCCCAAAATTATTGGCGTCAAATTTGCGGCCATTTGTGCATGGACAATGGGAAATGACTGCACTAGAATATACTATCTTGAAAATTCCAATTTTTCACATTGGTACTTGTGAATAAAACCTCTTCCCTTTTCAGCTGTTACAAAATTAAACTTTAAAAATCTAAAATGTAGCTAATGAAATCATAGATGGATTTGGGGTGAAAATAAACAACTTCATGGATAAAATTTTAGGATTATCAACTGGCTTTCTCGTACTGAATTCTATTGCTTACAGATTTTTTGTGTCGCCAGCATCTATGCTGGATGGGCACATGGAGATCGCTTTGTTTTAGAGTATGGTTATCTGATACTATGAAGGAGTGCTCCAGTGTGAAAGTAATGGATGAAGCAGTTTAAAAGTTGAACTATGACACTATGAGAGTGTTGCAGACTGGGAGTATTTTCAGAATTTCATAATGGAGAGAATGAAATTTTTTTTTGCACAATTTCATTTTTTAAATGTGTTTTTGTCATAATTTTTTGTGCATATTGTATAATTTGTGCTATTTAATGAGCATTGTGTAGGCGACTGTACAGCTGGAGTATTAGCAGGAAAATGGAAAATAGGATTCCAGAAAGGGAAATTTTTCATCAAAAGTTAATGAATTAATCCTACTATCGGAGTCATGGGGGGAACATTAACATTATTATTGACAATGACATTATTAATCCAATTTTTGGAATTCTTTGTTTCACCTAAATTGTTTGTAAAAGTGCACCAAAAAGGGAAAAAGTTTACATTGTGAATTGCACAATACTGTTGGGGAAACATAAAATTTGGTAGGACTTTGACAGGTAGAAATTGAATTTTTTTGCAAAAAACATTCAGTTAGCGAGAATTTTCACATTTAGAATGTACAGTTGTGTAAATGTACACTCTGTATATTTAAAATGATACTTTTGTTTGACACTGTAACTGTCTTAAATGTGTAAATATGTTAAATTGCTATATTCAAGCAAAATTGTTGTACAAAGTAGCCTTTGAGATAAGTTGTATAGAAAATGTGATTAAAATCTGCATAGTGCATACATATTAAAGGTATGCATGATCAGTATATTGTGCCTTTTATTGTTGTGCCTTAAGTAGCTATTATACTGGTGCTTATTAGAAGGTAAATTTTTGCTCAAAACTTGCCATTACAAAGTGTGTATGTTGTCTGGCAGTGGCACCCAATAAAAAGAAATTTTGACATCAGTGTGTAGTGTATTAATCGATTTGTAGACATCACCCTTTTCGGTCATGTTGAAATACTAAATGTTGATTGAATGTGTTTTTTAAAACTTCAAAATTTTTTATTGTGGGTTCAAATTTTTGAATAAAATTACAAACAATACCTAACCCAATTATACTCTGGTAGTGTAATGTGTAGGTAAAGGCGGTAGGAATTATTTTCAGTGCTACCAAGATTGCTTGATGACACTGAGATAAAAAGGTGTACATTAATTTGTATAATAATTTGTAGATCAGAAATAAAAGCATAGAAATCATATTGTGTGTAACTTATTTAAGACCCCTCATATCCCTTAAGATCTATTTATAGTACCATTAGACACTTGTCAGCAGCACTGGACCCTAATAGTAGGGGTGTGATGAGCTTGTGGGTGTTCCACAGCCTACACCTATGCACTGATTTTCACCAAATTTATCAGGAATTTAACCATTTGGAATCGGCCTCATTAGAAGGGGAATTAAAACTTGAAGAACTTAGCCAGGTCTTACTTAAAATGAAAAATAATAAATGTCCAGGAGTTGATGGCTTCCCTGCTGAGTTTTTCAAGGTATTTTGGGGTAAACTGAAATATTTTGTGTTGAGGGCTCTCAATTTTGCATATACATCTGGTAAGATGTTAATCTCAATGAGAACTTGCATAATAAGTTGCCTACCAAAAGGTGACAAACCAAGGGAATTTCTTAAGAATTGGCGTCCAGTTTCTTATCAGTTGTATATAAAATGGCCTCAGCTGCAATAGCAAACAGACTGAAATCTGTTCTACCCAAATTAGTTTCCAAAGCCCAAACTGGATTTCTAGGACGTTTTATTGGGGACAGTACACGTCTCATGTATGACATTATGCAGTATCTTGATCACAACAACCTACCAGGACAATTAATGCTAATCGACTTTCGGAAAGCTTTTGATTCTGTCTCATGGGTCTTCCTGTATAAACTGCTGAAATTACTGAAATTTGACAAGAGCTTCTGTAAGTGGAGAACCATTTTCAATAATGATATTAAAGCTTCAGTACTTCAATCAGGCTTTTTATCACACACCTTTAATATAGAACGGGGTTGCAGACAAGGTGATCCCATATCATCTTACTTGTTTTTGCTTTGTGCCCAAGTTTTATTTTGTATGGTAGACAATAACATATATATTAAAGGTATTTCTCTTAATAATATAAACTTCAAAATGACACAGTTTGCCGATGATACTACTTTGTTCTTAGATGGGAGCAAGGATTCTCTAGTTGCAGCATTAAACACGTTAGAAATATTTGGATCATTATCCGGGCTAAAAGTAAATACTGAAAAGACCAAAATAATATGGCTTGGTAGGAAAAAAACATTCAAGAGATAAGTTTGAAATTAAACAGCAACTAGATTGGGGCACAACCAAATTTAAGTTGCTTGGACTAAATTTTTCAGTGGATATTGATGATATCCCTTCGATTAACTACACAAGTCAGTTGAATGATATCGCAAAAATTTTAAGTAAATGGAGAAGGAGGAACTTGACTCCAATTGGGAAAATAAGTATTGTCAAGACTTTTGTAATTAGTAGTCTAAATCATTTACTTTCTTGAATTCCATCTCCAAGCAAACAATTCATTTCTCAGTTAAACCAACTAATGTACTCCTTTATCTGGGATGACAAACCACATAAAATAAGTAAGAGGCAAATAACTAACAACTACATTGAGGGAGGTCTCCAGATGATAAACATAGAAAATTACATTATGTCTCAAAAACTAGTCTGGATAAAACGCTTGTTTACTTCCGAATCTCCATGGGTAAAACTCTTGGCATCTACAACAAATGTGGAGAGATTATATAATTTTGGTCCTTTGTGGTCAAAATATTTATCAGAACGAACGGCCAATATTTTTTGGAAAGAAGTATTTAATGCATGGTATACCTTTTTGACTCGACTACCTGTTTGTCATTCTGAAACATTAACTGTGCCGTTGTGGTACAATTTTCACATTTCTACTGAACTTCTTTTTTATCCACATTGGTGTAGAGTTGGAATAAATACTCCACTAGATATACTTAAACCTGATGGCAGTTCTTTAAGTATGTTTGAATTAAGACAGATATATGGTCTCAAAACTTTCTTGAACATTTAAGAGTTCAAAGATGCTTAAAAGATTATTTGCTCAAATTCAGTATAAAGCATTATACTTGCAGCAGACCTGTACTGCCATCATACTTAAAAGTACTACTGAGTCGGGTAAAAGGTTCAAAATACTTTTACAAAACTCTTAATGATCAATATAAAAATTTATCATTACGAAATAAATGGAATAATGTCTTAAACACTACTATAAATGATGACACCTGGAATAAAATCTTTAAAAATTGTTTCAAAACTATATGTCGAAATGACCTAATTTGGCTTCAATTTCGTATTATTCATAGAATTCTAGGTACTAGAGCTTACTTACAAAAGATTAACATAAACAGTTGTGCTTTCCTTGCTTTCCGTCAGTCATCTGCTGAAACCATTTATCACTTATTTGCTGCTTGTCCTGTTGTTATTGACTTCTGGAGAAATGTTAGACAATGGCTTCAATCACTTGGTATTTATATTAATTTAACACCAATCATTCTTTTGTTTGGTGTTTTAGAAAATGAGTTAGATATGTTCCCCTAAAATTTAACTCTTTTAGCAGGAAAAAAATTTATTTGGAAATGTTCACGAAATTCCGAACCATTAAATGTGCTTGATTTTCAAAACTATATCAGAAATATCTACACTGAACAAGAATACTTTGCAAAAATAAACAATACATATGATAAATTTCAAGTGTCGTGGTCAGTGTTCAGCGAGTTTTTATTGAATGATCCAGGAATAAATTAATTCTCAAAATGTAAAAATAACTCAATATCTGTATAAATAAGGTAATGTCTGATTGCTTAATTCAGTACCTAAATAGTATCCTAAATCCTAATGATTTCATAATCATTTAAACATTATTATGATTGTACTTGTATGCTTTGTTTTTGTTTTGTTTAATAAATAAATAAAAAAAAAAATAAAAAATTTATCAGGATATGTTAACCCCATGAGGATCTGGAGCTGGTTAGGTATTTTTGGGCATCAACACTTTGTTTTAACATTTGTAGATCTTCCACTGCCTAAACCAATGGATGGATTTTCAAATTTTCAGGATATGTTAACTGAAATGGGATTTAGAACCGATTAGAATTTGGAGGGTATCTGGCAACACCTGTTGCCTTGGCAGTAATTTTTAACCCCAGCCCATAAAGGCTGGGGTTATAGTCATCCCCTGCGCCATCCGGGCTGTGTCGGTGGGCATAAAGCTTATGGATGTTCTACAGCCTAAACCCCTACACGGATTTTCACCTAATTTTCCGGGGATGTTTACCCCAAGATGATCTAGAGCTGATTAGGTTTTCAGGGGTATCCAGTAATATGTTACCATGGCAACAGTTTTAAGATTTTTAGGTCTTAAACTTTGTGGGTGTTACACAGCCTAAACCCCTGCATGGATTTTCACCAAATTTTCAGGGTATGTTAACCTTAAAAGGATCTAGAGCTGATTAGGTTTTTGCGGGGTATCCGGCTACCACTGTTGCCAGTGAAACACTTTCAGGATTTTTGGGTCTTCAAGTTTGTTCTAAAATCTTTAATGTTTTCTGTAACCTAAAATATCTCTGCTAATTTCATCAGATTTGCACAAAATGTTAATGGATAGGAAAGCTTGCCTGAGAGTAATTATGTCCTTGTTTCGGAAACAAAGTGGCCACCATATCCCGTCTTCAATGCCAAATAGAAGAGTCACCAAAAAGGCCTTAAATCTCCCTTATGATTGTTTCTTTGGCTTCAAAATATGAAAAGTACTTGCAAGAAATCATGGCCTGTGAATCTTTGTAGAACATCTCATGGGTTCTCTATACTTCTTACAAAGAAGTTGTTTGTAAGATTTTCCCAAATCTCAATGCCATTTAGCTGTACCTGCGGGCTGGGGTTCTTCCCTGCCAAGGCTGGGTATTTTATTGAGCTACAATAGCTTACCATGTGGAACTGAATGCTGATCTCGAATGGCTGCAGGCCCCGGCCAACGTTTAACAAAAATAGATGTCTAGTACTCGCAGGGAGATGAACCTCGTAGTGAAATGCCACCTGATCCCCCTTGTTTCTCGGCCGCCATAGTTACACATGCATTTTATTGCAAGGAAAGAAGCTTCTTTAGTTTCTTTATTTCATATCATAGAATCTTAATTTTGTGACAAATCACAGAACAGATAAATATTTTTATTGCATAAAAACATACTTACATAATCCCAACAAATGCTTACGTGACCTACTGTTCGGTCAAGGACACAGAGAATGTGTCTAGCCATTTTTTTTCTACTGAAAGTACACACGTAAACCCCAGCGGGCACCTATATATGTATCCTCTGTAAGTTGTCATTCTTAAAAATTTTGACCCTACCCCTCAGAAGATGATCCCTGTGTCACTTTCATCTCACCTTGTGATATTTGTACTTCCTTTACGGAAGAACAGTTAACTAAAATTACACACAGGAAGAGATATGTAAAGAAACCAGATAAGAAAGCTGACAAAAATGATCAAGAACTAGATTTATTGGGCAATAATTCTGTTGAATCCTTTGTGGGCTCTCAAGCAGACCTGGAAAGTGCTGCTGACCATCTTTTCACTTGCCCTCAACCTCTTGCCTTCGAGGCTTTGTCATTGAAAACTCCAGCTAAAACTATCCTACCAACTCCAGGTACTTAAGGTACTGCTTTGCAGCAGAAATTAGAAACCAAGCTCGAAAAGTCCTTGGGATCTTGGCTAGACATTCAACTGGATCAAAAGATGGGTGCTTTCCAGGCTAATATTTTAGAGGCAATGAAGTCCCTTCGAGAAGATTTTAACACGTTTGATGAAAATTTGTTTGTTTGCCAGTCTCTTCTGAAAGAACGGAGGCGACCTCCTACTGGTGCACTGAGGGAGGCTTTGGAGGAGTCATTGAGAAGGGGGGTTTCCACACCCTCTTCCCCTATTGTGGGGTCGAAAACAACCCCTGGAGCCTCTGAAGTTTGGTTTTCCCCTGCCGGAGGAAAACGATTGGTTACTGTTTTGAGAGGAGTTGCCCCCATAGGAACGTTTCCTGTAGGAGCCTCTTTTCTTGTGGGGATCACGAAAGGGCTTGTTCTGGTAGGGTCCAAAACCCTGAGAGTCTTTTGAGGTGCCTTTTTAAAGAAGGAAGTCTTCACCTTCCTTGACTAATTAAGACTTGAATAAGGAAGACGGCCAAAAGGACGCATTCCTGAATTCCTGATGTCTCGTCTCCCCTAATTGTGGTTGTAACAGGGTCATTTTATTACGCTACAATAGCTTACCATGTGGGACTTAATGCTGTTCTCGGGTTGCCACACCCGGGGCCAACGTCTTAGAAAAAAAGATCGTTCTTGTTAGCCACCGGATATACTGGTAGTTGTCGTCACATGATAACTTCTGACCAATCGCCCTACTTTCTCGTTGGCCACGATTGACTGGTAGCAGTTTGTAAAGTACAGACATTTTCATTTATTTCTCAGACTTTACTTATTGTTGGAGGCTAATATTTGCATATTTCTTGTAATATATATCATAGATCATTCTGTAAAATTTTAATTTTCACAGCATAAATATTTTTCTTGCTTCCGCGTGTTTTGAGCTTTCCTCGGTTCACCCATTTTCATAACGTCTTTTTATTGCGTATAAAATGTCTCTTCATCAAGCAAATAAAGACAAACCGAGAGCCCTGAAATGCCACCACTTTTGCTTCAGCTTTGACTTACACAACCACTGCCCTACCTGTAGGGCGGCTGGCAAGGGAGATGACCCCTGTGTCACCTTTGAAACTCCCTGTCAAGTGTGTACGTCTTTTTCTGATGAACAATTAAAGAAAATTCAAAATAGGAAACGTTACCTAAAAAAGCAAAAAGCGGAAACTAGCTCTAAAGATGATGAACTAGATCTCTTGGGTGAAGGCGACGGGGACTCTTTCACTGGTTCTAATGCAGACCTTGAGAGTGCTGCTGATAATCTGTTTACCTCACCCCCCTGTCCTCAACCTCTCGCCTTCAGTTCATTGTCTTTAAAGACCCCAGCCAAGTCTGTTCCACCCACCCCAGGTACAGCTTTGCAAAATAAAATCCAGAAAAACCTTGAGAAATCCCTGGGTGATTCCTTAAATATACACTTACAGCAGCAAATGGGTTCCTTCCAGGCATCCATGTTGGAAGCGTTTCAGTCGCTCCGAGAGGAGTTGGCTACACAAAAGAAAGTCGAGGTAGAATCCTCGCTTCCTGCTTCCAAACCTGGCTCGTCCAGTAACAATGCTGCCCCTCTGGATTTGCCCCCTCCGAGGTCCAGTACTAACATTCAGAGCAAGGCTATGGATGTGGACTACGGTCCAGCACTCCATCCTCGCCTAGTACTTAACCAAGGTTCCTCGGATCAGTACGTTGCCCCCTCTGAGGGTCATCCCGAAGAGGTCTCGTACTCTCATAAAAAGCAAAGCCATAGGCAGCCAGTTGAACCGAGCTCTGCCTCGGACCAACCACATGAGGATTCCGATCAACCTCGGATCCCTTCTTCTAGACCTAAGAAACACTCTGACAAGAGTAAGCATAAATCAAGGTCTAGATATGTGTCCTTTTCTTCAGAGGAAGATCAGTCCCCTGTAGCTAGACACAGGTCTCCTAAGCCCTCTAGGGCTCAGCCCTCAGGAGCAGCTTCTGATCAAGACCTCCCACAACATGATCCAGACCCACCTTATTATAGGGAAGTAGCTCTGTCTGACATTCCCTCACAGTACTCTGAAGAAGTAGACACCTTCAGGCGTATTCTCTCCCTCCCTGACCCCAGGGAATCTATGCCTAGGTCTTCTACCTCAGTATTGGGTCTAGATGATGAAAAATGCCGTCAAGAGCTCAGACCTAGAGGTCCTTCCTCTATTCTACCCCTTAGCTCAGTTATCAAGGACGCCTTTGACAAATTTCAACATGACTTTAAGGCTGCCAATTTATCTGAGGGCAAATATGTCCAGCCTCCTCCGTCCACTTCTAAGTGGTACAAGGTGGGACAGCCCACTTTTCAGGATAAGATTCAGGAGTTGAATACAGACTTTGCTAAGATCAGGTGTTCCACTTCACCTCCTTCCCGTTCGGGCTGGCCACAGCCCCCCATTTCTTTACAATGATTGTAAAGGAAGTGAAACTAATGGCCCTCTCAAGAGGACTCAGAATTCACCAATACCTGGACGACTGGCTGATCAGGTCCCAGTCTCAGGAGGAAGCCCAAGTGAACACACAGGCAGTGGTAGACCTAACCCAGTCCTTGGGGTGGATAATAAATCAGGAAAAATCAGAACTGAAACCTACTCAGGTGTTTTCGTTCGTGGGCTACGAATACCACCTAGATTCAGCCCTTATAAAACCCACTCAAGAGAGATGGCTCAAGCTTCAGGATTTGATCCTACGACTCAAGTCAAAACGTGTTTTGACTGCAAGATGTTTTATGTCTCTAATTGGGTTGCTAGCCTCAATGGAGAAAATGGTCCTGGAGGGACGCCTTCACATGAGGCCCTTTCAGTTTCATCTCAAGGAGCACTGGAGATATCCTCAGTCGCTGGACAACCTTCCTTGGACAGAAGCCATTGCAGCCCACCTAGATTGGTGGCAAAATCCCTCAAACGTGATGACAGGCGCAGACCTTCATCCCAAAGACCACAGTATCCAACTCTTTACCGACGCCTCAAACGAAGGTTTGGGCGCTCACTTAGACCAATACTCTACAAAGGGTCTGTGGTCAGATCGGGAAAAAAGGCTACACATAAATGTCCTAGAATTGAAGACGGTCTCCCTGGCCCTTCGAGACTTCAGGGACTAGTGCCAGAATCAAACAGTGTTAGTTGCGACGGACAACTCAACAGTGGTAGCCTACATCAACAAACAGGGAGGAACACACTCAGCAGAGATGTACGCTCTCCTGTGAAGATCATGACCTGGTGCCATCACTACCACATAATATTGAAAGCCAGGCACATTCCAGGGTGCCTGAATGTGATGGCCGACCTACTGTCCAGGTCCAACCAAGTGCAGTCAACAGAATGGTCTCTGCACCCACAGGTGTTCAAACAGAT
The DNA here is from genome assembly GCA_964017235.1 of Sabellastarte sp. h YS-2021. Lineage (NCBI taxonomy): Eukaryota > Metazoa > Annelida > Polychaeta > Sabellida > Sabellidae > Sabellastarte > Sabellastarte sp. h YS-2021. The sequence goes on from OZ024938.1 coordinate 63,208,318, forward strand.
CTGCCAGAAGTGGTTCACACCTCATGTAGACTTATTTGCCACTCACCAGAACCACAAGCTCCCACTGTACGTGTCTCCTATCCCAGACCCAAAGGCGTGGGACATAGTGCTCTAAAAAATAAACTGGACCAACCTCACAGCCTATGCGTACCCTCCTACGGCTCTCCTTCACAAGGTGATCCAAAAGATCAGGCAATGTCATTGCCTGATCATAGTAATAGCCCCAGGCTGGCCAGGGATGCCCTGGTTTTGGGACCTAGTGCAGCTCTCAACAGAGATCCCACTACAACTCCCAGTGCCAACGACCCTACTCAAACAGTCCCACAAGTATGTGTTCCACAACAACCCCCAACACCTGAACCTCCACGCCTGGTGTCTAGGAGCGGACAACTCCAAGAACAAGGCTTCTCTGTGGAGGTGGCAGAGAGAATTGCTGCCCCTCAGCGGTCATCAACAAGGACCATCTATAAGTCAAAGTGGGCCCTTTTTGAAAAATGGTGCAGAGAAAATTCGGTGGATTTCTCCACTCCATCTGTGAAACAATCTCAGATTTTTTCATGTACCTATACCAAGACCTAAACAGGCGCCCCTCGACCATTGATGGTTACAGGACTGCAATCGTTGACACTTTGGGCCCATCGGCCCAACATATTGCACACAATGCAGACCTTCAGAGGTTACTCTCCAGTTTTCACAGGGATTGTCCCAAAAGTTCCAGAAACTTACCCAAGTGGAACCTTTCTGTTGTCCTCAACGAGCTCACAAAAGCACCATTTGAGCCCATGAAAGACACAGACCTCAAACATCTCACTCTCAAAACTGCTTTCTTGCTAGCTTTGGCCTCCGGCAAGCGCCGCAGCGAAATCCGCGCCTGGGTCGCAAACAAAGTATCTAATCTAGGCCAATGGGAAAAGGTCGCCTTGTTCCCCTCTTCTGATTTCATAGCCAAAAACCAACTAGCAAGAGAAGGTTCTCAAAGTGTGTCTCTGGTGACTATTCCTGGTTTGACTACCATTGTAGATAGACAATTCAAAGAAGACAGGACCCTGTGTCCGGTACGGGCCCTGAGGTATTATCTGGACCGAACCAAAGACCTGAGAGGGTCTCGTTCCCTCCTTTTTATCTCCTTCAAGAAAGGACATACCTCAGACATCAGACCCGCTACTCTCTCTTCCTGGTTGAAACAAACCATCCTACTTTGTTACAAACAAGCAGACCAACAAGCCTTGGACTTGGTCCAAGTTAAAGCGCATGACATCCGGGCCTTCGCGGCCTCCAAGGCCTTTTACGGTGGGGTATCGGTGGACCAAATCATGCAAGCATGTCACTGGAAAGCTCACAACACATTTACAAATTTTTACCTCAAAGACCTTACTTGGTCGGACACCGACAACAATATGTATCTGGGACCCGTAGTGGCGGCACAACAAGTCCTAGATCCTTCCCCTCAGACCAGTTGTCCTCGGAAAGAAAAAAGGGGGGGGGGGGGGGGGGTGCACATCCACTACAACCAAGTCTTCAGGAGTCTCTCCCAGGATCTAGGTATTCCTTTACCTTCAAGATGTTACGGGTAAGGTCATTTTATTTTTTAGTTATCAAGTAATTTCTATTAAGGACTTATTTAGTTGTCATTAATCTCATATTCAAGGAAAAAATTTATGAGATGCCCAACCTCTGGGTTGGTCACTTACAAATCCCCTGAAAATCGTTCCCGTCTTCGACGGCAGATAAACAGATGTAACCACATCCTAAATAGAAACAAGGGGTGCTTCTATCGTGATCTAGTCAGTGAAAATTGCGGCGATAGCAAGAGGTTATGGCATGCACTAAACAGAACATTGAGTCGGTCAAATTCTACTGTCCTCTCATCCTTTGATGATGAAAAATTTTTAGCAAACAGATTTGGTTCGTTTTTCATTGATAAAATTAAAAAGATTCGAGACACCTTTAAATACACCCGATCTCAGGTTCTTCATCCAGACAAGGAGCCGCCGACTTTCTGTTCCTTTCAAGCTGTCACTGAGACTGAAGTCCTTAAGTTTATCAAGGAATCCCCTTCTAAAACTTGCTCCCTTGATCCATGCCCCACTCACATTGTGAAACAATGTATTGACATTCTTCTCCCTTCATTGACTAAACTAGTTAACTTGTCCCTCAAAAACGGCATTTTCCCTAATCCTTTCAAACAGGCTATTGTCACTCCCCTCCTCAAAAAGTCCACCCTTTCAAAAGAGGATTTGAAGAACTACCGACCAGTGTCTGGTCTCAGCTTCTTGTCAAAATTGGTCGAGCGAATTGTGGCTGCCCAAATTAGATCTCATATGGATTCTCATGATCTTGGTAATACTTTCCAGTCAGCCTACAAGGTGGGGCACTCGACAGAAACTGCCTTGTTGTGCATCAAAAATGAGATTCACCTATCTCTGTCCAAGGGCATGCCTACAGCACTAGTGCTACTCGACCTGTCTGCGGCATTTGATACTATCGATCATGACGCACTCCTATCCTGTCTGTCGTCTAGATTTGGTTTTGCTGGATCGGCATTAAAATGGTTTAGATCCTATCTCCAGGATCATTTTCAGTCAGTCAAGATTGGTTCTAGTCTTTCAAATTTGTTCAAATTGAAGTTTGGAGTCCCCCAAGGTTCTGTCTTAGGTCCCCTTCTGTTTTCCCTCTACACAACACCTCTTGGTCAAGTCATCAGAAAATATACCCGAGTCCGTTACCACTTCTATGCGGACGACACTCAGTTGTTCATTCACTTATCCCCTGATGATAGTCTCAAGTCTTTTGACCGTCTTAAATCATGTTTGAATGATATTCAGGTCTGGATGTCTGAAAACAAACTCAAGCTAAATCCTGATAAAACAGAATTCATAGTCTTCGGTGCCAAAGACAGACACAAATGGCTCTGTGACTCACTACCTGTCAATATCCTGGGTAATTGCCTCTCTCCCGCAGATGTTGTACGCAATCTGGGTGTTCTGTTTGATGCAAAGTTTTGTTTCACCAATCACGTAAATTCTGTTATCAAATCCTGCTTTATCAGCCTCAGGGACCTTCATCGTATCAGGAGGTTTCTTTCTGTGGATACATCAGTGGTGATTGCAAATGCTCTGGTCAGTAGTCGTTTGGATTATTGCAACTCTCTTTTTCGCAGTTTGTCATCCCGAAATGCTACAAGGCTCCAATATGTTCAAAATGCGCTTGCACGGTTTGTCACTGGTGCTTCAAAGTACACTCACATTACATCCACCCTTAGGACACTCCATTGGCTACCTGTTAGACAACGTATTATCTTCAAAACCCTAGTTTTGGTCTATAAGTACCTCACCACTGGCCAGCCTAAGTATTTTGCACCATATCTCCCCTTGTACAAATCTGCCGTGAATACAAGACATTCCAATCCCAAAAATTTGTTCCTTCTGGTTCCCTCTTACTGTCCTTCCATCCATAAATCAAAGGTCCATTTTAACAATAGTTTCTCATATGATGCCCCTAAGTTATGGAATGATCTTCCATATGATATACGCAGTGCTCCAAATCTCTCCAGTTTCAAAAGTCGACTCAAAACCTACCTATTTCAGAAATCATTCCCACCATAGCTTCTTACTACCGAACACCGGACCGCCTCCCTGGCAACGACTCGGAACATGTCTAATGTCTCATGATTTATGCCTTATGGATTGGATGGTGTGCCTTAGAATCCGTTGATACGGAGATTAAGCACCTGGACAACTGATTGATTGATTGAATACACGTGAAGGGCCCTCAGGGACCCTTAGACCTCGAAGTGAGCACTCCTGCACTTCCGTCCTACAATCAAACATCTAGACAGTTTTAGCACTGTCTCTCATTTTACTTAGGTTTTTGGCTCGTTACAGGCCCGGTCTTCGGGATCGGGGGACTGTAAATGGGACTCAGACTGGTATTTCTGGCACTATTCTATACATATTAATTCAAAATCTTAGAAAAAAATGACATATCTTCCAGTCTCAGCTGTAATCCCGCCACCGGGCGGTTGGATTCAGCATTAAGTCCCACATGGTAAGCTATTGTAGCGTAATAAAATTGAAAATTTTAATTACTTAAATGTAGCTTTTATAAGCTACAAGCTTACCATGTGGGACTTAGGAGAGTCCCACCCTGCCTCCCCGCTGTTTACAGCTGAGGGGTAGGTTTTAGAAAATTTCAACGAGAAAGTAGGGCGATTGGTCAGAAGTTATCACGTGACGACAACTACCAGTATATCCGGTGGCTAACAAGAACGATCTTTTTTTCTAAGACGTTGGCCCCGGGTGTGGCAACCCGAGAACAGCATTAAGTCCCACATGGTAAGCTTGTAGCTTATAAAAGCTACATTTAAGTAATTAAAATTTTCAATTTTGGCTTCGCGCCTAAGCAAGCCAGTGTTGCCCATGGAATATAACTCCCTCTGGAGTATATGAGCAAGGGATTTGCTGAGACAAGTCAAGGCCCTGTGCTGGATAAGAAGTGTCTTGTTCCAAAGATCCAGGTATTCACAGGCTTCCACATATCCACGCTTTGTTGTCTTTTCAGGATCGGCACCTTTTCTAATTTGAGATTTGACCTTCAAACGGTCGACTTCAAACTATGCTGGCACTTGTGCAGAGTGGAATTGCAGGAAGAACTCTTGGCAAAGGTGGTAGTAAAGTTAAGCGTGGAGATATTTTGTCTCGCCTGGTGTTCCAATTCTTTGAGAATTGGTAGGGGAACCTTGCCCATAGGGGCCCCAGAGGGCTTAGGAGAAATACAGATCTTGGCAAAGTCTGTATTTAGTTCTTGTATCTTGTCTTCGTAACAAGGCTGTCCCACCTTGTACCACTTGGCAGTGGAAGGAGGAGCTTTAATGTATTTACCCTCGGGTAAATTTGCTGCTTGAAAATCTTGGTCAAATTTATCAAAGGCGTCTTTGATAATAGAATTCAGAGGCAGCATAGAGGAAGGGCCTCTTGGCCTGAGCTCCTGCCTGCCTTTCTCATCGTCAAGGCCCATGACCGCAGTAGAAGACCTGGGTAAAGAGTCCCTAGGGTCTGGAAGTTTGAGGATACGCCTGAAGGTATCCACCTCCTCTGCATACTGTGAGGGGATGTCAGAGCTACTTTCCTGTAGTAAGGAGGATCTGGGTCATGTTGAGGATGGTCTTGATCAGTGTAGGTCTTCCTAGAAGGTTTAGGAGACCTATGTCTGAGCTCAGAGGACTGATCCTCCTCTGAGGAAGAAGGTAAATATCTGGACCTAGATTTGTGTTTTGATTTATCAGTATGTTTTTTGGCTCTGCTAGGGACAGGCCAAGGATTGTCAGATTGATCAGAGTAGTGGTCCGAGGCAGAGCTCGGGACCACATCATATTGTTTGAAAGAGGTGTCATCGACGCGACTAGAATGAGAGTTGAGGCGTGGAGGTAAGGCTGGGCCATAATCAACGTCCATCGACTCGACAGGATTAGTACTCGAGGTGTGTGTGTGTGTGTGTGTGTGTTAGATGGGCCAGGTTTTGAGGCCAAAGCGGAGGTCTAATCTACCTCCACTTGCAAAGAAGTTTTATGGAGAGATTTCTGACTGAAAATCTTCTCGAAGGGACTTCATCGCCTCTAAAATATTGGCCTGGAAAGCACCCATCTTTTGGTCTAGTTGAATGTCTAGCCGAGATCCCAAGGACTTCTCGAGCTTGGTTTCTAATTTCTGCTGTAAAGCAGTACCTGGAGTTGGTGGGACAGTTTGTGCTGGAGTTCTTAAGGATAAAGCCTCGAAGGCAAGAGGTTGAGGGCGAGGCGGGGAAGTAAATAGATGGTCAGCAGCACTCTCGAGGTCTGCTTGGGAGCCCGCGAAGGATTCTACAGAATTATCGCCCAATAAATCTAATTCCTGCTCATTTTTGTCAGCTTTTTTGTCAGGTTTCTTGACATATCTCTTTCTATGAGTGATCTTGGTTAGTTGTTCTTCCGAAAAGGAAGCACAAATATCACATGGTGAGAGAAATGTGACACAGGGATCATCTCCCTTACCTGCCTCTCTGCAGGTAGGACAGAAATTATGAGTGTCGAAAGCATGACAAAAATGATGGCATTTAGATGCATGGGGTTTGTCTTTATTGGATTGGTGTGAAGACATGTTCAAACGCAATAAAAGAGGTGACACCCGATCACATAAAAGCCTAGCCGAGGTGAAAACTCACAACAGGTATAAAAGAAAAATTACTTATTGGACGGAAAATTATGTAATATGTGCTTTAAAGATTAATAAACAAAATGGCTGAAAATAGACATCCAACAATCAAAATGAACTGAGATATAAGTAGAAAATGGCAGAAAAACTTCACAAAAGATTCAAATATGGTGGCGGCCAACAAGAAAGGAGAAGACAAATGGGGTAGGTCATGTGACGACAACCTGAGGCTATGGCCAACTATAATGTCTGTTTTTCTTAGACGTTGGCCGGGCCTGGCGGCCATCCGAGAACAGCATTCAGTCCCACATGGTAAGCTATTGTAGCGCAATAAAATGTAGCTTTCATTGCGTTAATACATCTTACCTAACAGACGATAGCTATTGTCCGGCGCCAGCCGGTCCCGCCAAACGCCAGAAAAAGACGTCCTGAGTTTCACCTCCGGCTGGACCGGTACACTCCAATGCACTCGCCAGGTGGCCTAGTTCCTGCTTTATTCGCCAGAGGGATGTGACGTCATAGCATCTTTTTCATTTGGCGCGATATTGAAAGTTGTGAAATAATTAGTGATCATGTCTTCACCGGGTCAAAGGAAAGGGGCGTGCGGACACATAATGGCGTTTTTTGACAAACATTCAAGGTGTGCCAGATGTTGGGACAAAGGCCAGGGCGATGATCCCTGTGTTAAACAGCTTGCCTTTGAGTTTTGTGACCTTCTCTCCCCAGAGCAAGTTTTGCAGCTCTCTACTCCAACCTACAAGATTAGGAAGGAAAAACAAAAGAGTAAGGACGTATTCGTGGATCCCGCTTCAGTAACTGTTGTTTCTCATGTTGAGCAAGAAGGTGCGGATCGCCCTTCTTCTGTAAATAGTTCTATGGATCTGTCTTTTCCAACTCCTTCTTTTCACAAAGAACTACAAGATCTGGACGATAAATGGGCTGTGAGGATGGCCAGGCTTGAAGCCTTGATTACAATGGGTCCGCGTCCTTCCCCTCAACAACCTGCTTTTTCACCGGTCAAGGTTCCGGTGCCGCATTTACCCCCTGAGGGAGCCTTATCCCAGACACCTTTTCTTCAGTCTTCTGTTCCTTCCGGCCAAGCCGGCCCGGCTTCCGGTCCGGATGGAACTCAGACTACCACATCTACAACTATTAACATGGTTTGTCCCCTGGAGAATTTGTACCTAGACACTGACCAGGAACCGGTCTTTCATCAACCCGGTCCGGTAGCTTCTGCTGTGTCTTCTGGCCCGCGACATTTTCCAACCCGGGATGTTATGTTACCGGACCAAATTGAGGAAGGGGAGGTTTCTGAACCGGAACTAGATGATCAACCGGATACAGACACCGGAGACAGAGATAAAGTGCTAAGTGAAGATCAAAACTACAGGGAAACTGTACGAGATGTATGAGCTTTTATGGGGTGGACCCATATTCCAGACCTGGAATATTCACCTACCTCCCGCACTGATAATCCGTGGATTGGTCACCGTTCCCAGCCAGTGGGCAAAGTGTCAGTGTTGTTACCTCCTGAGGACTGGCTCTGTAAAAAACTTGAAAACATGAATTTGATACTACTTGAGGGTTACCCATCAAAATCTTCTGAACCAGGAGGTCTACATATGGACCAGTTCTTACGCCCTCCCAAGTCTCAGAGCCGTTGGTACGGCATACACCCTTCAGATCCGAAAGATCCTACAAGGCCAGGAAAGTATGTTAACTCTTGGCCGAATGATTCGGCAAAAATCAATAGTGCTTTCCCTAGGATTGCCAAACCAAATATTGCCAATTCTCAGCCACCTTCCCATCAACTCTCCCAGGACACTGTAAGGAAGTGGGAAAAAGCGGCCAAAGAGTCAAGCTATATATGTAATCAGTCGGCCAGATTTAACCGCTGTATCACTAAAATACAGGACTCTGTTTAGGAACAACTCAAGATCTTACAGGCAGAACTGGGCAAAGGAATATCCTCTGCAAAGGCTCAATCAGCCTTAGATGAACTGCATTATTTGTCAAGTTTCAATCAAAATGTCAGCTTCGCAATGGGGAAGTCGCTTCAACATCTCTCTGACTTCACATTTACTCAAATGGCCAACTTAACCCTAGTCCACAGGGACTCGTACCTGGAACATTTAAGGCAGGGAGTAAACCCAGACACTTTTTCGGCCTTGAGAAACTGCCCTTTGAATGGCTACGCCCTTTTCCCGGACGCTGTCATCAGGAAGGCGGAAGATGAGATTGCCCAATTTGAGTCTTCTAAGCGTACCTCCCAGCCCGGTCTGGGCCATGGGGGGTTCGCCGGTGGGCACAAACGAGGTCAGGTTAGGTTCCAACCATACTCCTCAGGTTGGAAAGGACAAGATAACTCCAAACCTACTGGCAACCTTGGGAAAGACATGCCAGCCTGGAAGAGTTTTGGCACCCGGGGTAGGTCCCGAGGTAGAGGCCGTGGAGGTTTTGCTAACCTCGGTTCCCGAGGTGCCAAGGACAGTAACCAGTATAAATGACAATTATGGTGTGACAGACCTGTTTCTAACAACCAGGTCTTTAAATGTGGTATGCCTAGAAAATCCAGACGGTCAATATTTGTTCAACTGTAAATTGTTCTGTTGCCAGTCGTGCACCTTTTGTAACAAACAGTGTAAGGCAGCCACAAAAGAAAGGCTTAAGTCCTCTCTCAGAAATCAAAGAAATAAATTCTGTGAATTGTGTTTCTTTTGTCGATCATTGTGTTTCTGCCCCAACTGTGCCCAATGCCCACAATGTTGTTCATGCTCCACTAGTAGGCGGACGCCTTCAGCCCTTTTGGCAGACTTGGGCCCGCCTAGGAGCAAAGTCAAGAGTGGTGTCCATCCTAAATGAAGGATATGTGCTACCATTCAAACTAAAACCCCCCCTAGTCCGACACCGCCTGATAGTCAGTCGTTATGCCAATCCCAACAGAAACAAGTTTCTAAGGGAGGCCGTTCAAAACCTAGTGGACAAAAAGGCAGTAGAGATGGTGAGGGTTCGAGCATCTCTAGCCTTTTTCAACAGGTTGTTCATAGTTCCCAAACCCAACCAAAAATGGCGACCAGTCTTAGACCTGAGTGCTCTCAACAAATTTTTGAGCGTAAAAACATTCAAAATGGAAACCCCAGAAACAATTTGGATTTCCTTACAACAAGGGGAATGGGTGACATCGCTGGATTTCAGCGACGCCTATTTTCACATTCCAGTTCATGTGTATTCCCGGAAATATCTCAGGTTTCATGTCCAAAACCAGTCCTATCAGTTCCGGTCCCTTCCCTTTGGCCTCTCCACAGCTCCGATGGAGTTCACTTGTGTGGTCAAAGAGGTCAAGTTAATGGCTCAATCCCGGGGTATAAGGATCCACCAGTACCTAGACGACTGGTTGATTCGAGCCCCTACCTAAGAATCCTGCCACCAGGGCACTCAATCCCTCATTGCCCTCTGCCAGGAGTTGGGTTGGATAGTCAACCTACAAAAGTCAGAACTGGAACCCAAACAGATGTTCGAGTTCGTGGGCTACAAGTACGATCTCTTTCAAGGACTGGTCTTACCGACTCAGAACCGTTGGGAGTCGATCCTCCAAAAGTTGAATCCATCCTATCCAATCCAAGTTGTCGAGTGAGGAAATTTATGTCCCTGATAGGCCTGCTTACAGCGACGGAAAAACAGGTTCCCCTGGGGAGACTCCACATGAGACCCATCCAGTGGCACCTAAAACGACATTGGAGAGTTACGGAATCCCTGGAAAAGGAGATTCCTGTTCCAAGGTCACTTCACCCACACCTTCTATGGTGGACCAAGGAGACAAATGTCTTGACAGGATAACCTTTACATCCTTTGAGTCATGCCGTTCAACTCTTTACCGATGCCTCAAAAGAAGGCTGGGGTGCTCACTTAGGAGACTTCACAGCAAGAGGCGTTTGGTCAGTTCCAGAAAGTCATCTTCATATAAACTTCCTGGAACTAAAAGCTGTCTTACTAGCCTTGAAAAGGTTGCCACAGACAACACCACAGTTGTGGCATACATCAACAAGGAAGGAGTAATGAGGTCAGGCTCACTTTGTGCCCTTCTATGGCAACTCCTGTGTTGGTGCAATCTGAGACAGGTAGTCCTAAAAGCCAGGCACATCCCTGGTCGTCTGAATGTGATTGCAGACAAATTGTCTCGTCAAGGCCAAGTCATTCAGACAGAATGGTCACTTCACCAGGAGGTCGAAGACCTGGTTCAGACCTGGCACCTTCCCCAAGTGGACATGTTTGCAACAAAGTACAATTGCAAAATAGCCCAGTATGTGTCTCCAGTGCCGGACCCCAGTGCATGGGCAGTGGACGCCCTAACAGTCTCTTGGGAAAACCTGGACATGTATGTTTTTCCCCCAGTATCGTTACTGGGCAAGGTGGTCAGCAAACTGTTGGACCATCTTTACAAGAGAGTGATCCTCATAGCTCCGGGTTGGCCCAACATGCCATGGTTCTGGGACCTGGTGGAACTGTCATCTCAGATCCCTCTTTGCCTACCCAGGCATCCCGACCTAGTGACACAGCCCTTCAACAAGGCGCGTCACAGGAATCTGGCCAATCTAAACCTACACGCCTGGCTCCTAGAGCCAAGGCTATCAAGGAGCAAGGGTTCTCTAGCCCAGTGGCGTCACGAATTGAGGCTCCTCAAAGAAGTTCTACCAGAATGGTCTATGAGGCAAAGTGGGCCGTTTTTGTCAGATGGTGTGAATCAAGTCAGGTGGACTTCGGGTCTCCATCTGTCAAACTGATAGCAGATTTTCTCCTACATCTATTCCAGGAGAAGAATCTCCAACCCAGTACCATTGATGGTTACAGATCAGCCATTGCGGACAAATTAGGCAATTCTTCCTTGAATGTGAGTAAAGATGAAAACTTAACTCGCCTTTTGGACAGTTTTCACAGAGATAGACCAAAGGGTAGGCGAGGAATTCCTTCGTGGAATCTCTCTCTGGTTTTGCATCAGCTCACCAAACCACCATTTGAGCCTCTCAGAAAGGCCTCATTAAAACATCTGACCTTTAAAACGGTGTTCCTCCTCGCTCTGGGTTCTGGAAAGCGTAGGAGTGAAATACACGCTTGGCTGAACAAAAATATTAGACACCAAGCTGACTGGACAAAGGTGTCCCTTTACCCTTCACCAAGTTTTTTGGCTAAGAACCACTTAGCAAAAGAGGGACCAGGGTGCGTGGCTCCAGTGGTTATACCAGCCCTGGCTCCTACTCTGGACAAGTCCTTGAAGGAGGACAGGTCACTCTGCCCAGTTAGAGCCTTGCGCTACTATCTGGACAAAACCCAAGATCTCAGACAAGGAAAAGAGCTGGTTTTTGTCTCCTTCAAAAAGGGTTTCACGAAGGATATTTCTCCTGCTACGATCTCGTCTTGGATCAAGCAGATGGTTATCCTTTGCTATGATCTGTCAGATCAGGAGTCTCTAACCCTTCACCAGGTGAAAGCGCATGACATTAGAGCCTTCGCGGCTTCTAAAGCCTTTCAAGGTGGCATCTCGCTAGACCAGATCTTAGCTGCATGCCACTGGAAGTCCCACAACACCTTACTCAATTCTATCTTAAAGATGTGGCGTGGGCAGATTCGGAGCTTTTTCACTTAGGTTCAGTGGTGGCTGCACAGCAGATCCACCAATGAACCTTCTAGGCTCCTATTTCGTAAATAGTGTACATAATAGTTAAGGTTTTTTACTAGGTTGCCTGAGGCACTGAGTATGAGACCATTATTCCACTCTTACAGGCTAAATGGAATCTCTAGGACTGAACTCTTCTCTCTTCCTCCTCTCAGAGCAGAAAAAAGAGGGGGGGGGGGGGGAGTGGCACTGCTCGGTAACTTAAGGAGCAGTTGTGAGCTTCTTTATCAATCGGGCCAGAGGTTACGTTCCTATTTATAGAGTTCCTTCTAGTCCTGAGGAAGCTGCCCTCCTTCCACTGGTTAGTTATTCTAGCTATCGTCTGTGAGGTAAGATGTATTAACGCAATGAAATTGCAAATTTTAATTAGTAAATTAAATTTTTGTTAATACCTTACCTAACAGACGGGAGATTCCCACCCGGCCTTCCCCGCTTTTCAGCTTCAAGAACATAATTTGGGACGAAAAAGATGCTATGACGTCACGTCCCTCTGGTGAATAAAGCAGGAACTAGGCCACCTGGCGAGTGCATTGGAGTGTACCGGTCCGGCCGGAGGTGAAACTCAGGACGTCTTTTTCTGGCGTTTGGCGGGACCGGCTGGCGCCGGACAATAGCTATCGTCTGTTAGGTAAGGTATTAACTAATAAAAATTTAATTTACTAATTAAAATTTGCAATTTTATAAGCTACAAGTTTACCATATGGGACTAAGGAGAGTATTACAGCTGAGGGGTAAGAGTGAAATTCTAACTCGAAGAAAGAAATTGTGCTATATGTCACTATCTAGGTCACCTTGGCACTGCTAATACTGCCGCCTGGTAGGCGGCTCGGTCATTATATGCAGAGTTGGCCCGGGCTGCAAGTGGCCTCCGGAGAACAGCCCTTCATCTCAGATAGTAAGCGTGTAGCCTATAGAAGCTACATTTAAGTGATCAAAACTATTCAAATTAATTGAGCAGCAAATGATGGATGCCTTGTGTTAGTTCACTACTACTCACCAAGCTGCTCAAAGGGTGTGTCCCAATCGGCTGCCACTGTTTCAAAACCACCAGAAGACAATGCATATGCTTCCTGAAAGCAACATAAGTTTTCCACTTGCAGTTCCAGTTCTGAGCTCAAGCCTGCATTCCCTGCAGTCTCACTACCTTGTGCTCAGACAGACACTCATGGAGGTAGAAAACAGAGCAAGCAGTTGGTCTAGCCTAATCCCCCAGGTAATGTTGACTGATATTTCTTGGCCCTGGAAAACTATAACTGAGACATCGTAAAAAAAACCCCCAAAAGAAACCTCAATCATCTTGTCCGCGGGGTAAGAGATGATGTGCGAGAGATTCATCCCTCGAGGCCCGGGAGCAAATCCTGAAGTCTGGGATTCTCCCCAAGCAAGAAATGTCTCACTCAACTATAATGTACAAAGACAGAATGGAGTTGGATGAACAATGCCAGGAAGTGAGGCAACAAGAACACTGGAGCCCTGACTCAGTACTCAGCAGTGTGCCTATCTTGGAGGGGGGGGGGGGGGGGGGGGGGGGGGGAACTCACTTTAAATCTACAAATTTACCAAAGGGTAAATTTATTAAAGCTTCCACAATAAAATGGTACAAAACTCAGTCCACCTTTGAAAGGAGTTGAAGCAGGAGTTCTTAAAATTCTGCATCACTCCAAAACCACAAGGCCTGCCTGCCATGGGGTCTTGTCCCCATTCGTGGGTTTAATAGGAAAACTTCCTGAACGTCATATACAGAAAAAATATATCATAAATGAAGATAACAATATTTTATGAGTGTGTAGGACCAGTATTGTATTGTTAATCTTCTTGAGTGATATATGTTTTCTGTATATGTCAGATGAGGGATGTTTTACTTTTATTATCCAACATTTTATATGATTTATGGGTTAAATAAGATGAATATTTAATGAGAGAATGAGAAAAGGCTGTCAAAAAGCACAGGCAACAGTGAATATAAAAACTTCAGTCTTTAACTTGCATGGATTTTTATGCATCAGCCATGAGCAGAAGAGCTGTAATACGACCTTTCTAATGATATATAAGACATATTTGTAGGTAACATGGTTTCTGAGATATTGATGAAAAACCGGAAGCTATTGACACTAATTATCCATTGTATGGAGGCGCCGTTGTGTACAAATAAAATATACCATGCTCTGTATATCCCTCTGTACGGGTCAAATACGGTGTGCTGTGGAAAATAAAAAGAATTGAAACTTCAAGCCAGGGAGAACACGGTATGCATCTTTAATTTTTGGCCATCTACAATGAGGTCAGTTCATAGTGCAACTCTAATATTCAATCCTGCAGATCGAGCATTAGGACTTTGCTTAAGAAAGCCAAGAACCAAACATATGGCTATGAATATCCTAAAACATATCTGGATATTTAAGGATATTATCTTGGTGTCCACAGAGGGCTCTGGTGTGCCAGAGCAAAGCCCTCAAGCAGATGCTGTGTTACCATGGCAACATTTGTTTCCAGATGTTGCCCAAAACCTTATCAGCTCCAGTCCCATTTGGGATAAACAGAGTAATCTTTGGGTAAAAATCTGTGCAAGGGTTTGGACTGTAGAGCTCCCACAAAACTACAAGCTCAAGAAACAAAAAAAGATACGTTGCCCAAAACCTAATCAGGTCCAGTTCCATGTTGGACAAACATATTCTGAAAGCTCTCTATACATCTGCAGGGGTTTGAACTATAGATCACCCATAAACTCTGCCAGACGTTGATGCTCGAAGGGTGTAGTGTGGGTAACTATATCCCTGTTTTTCTAAACAAATTTGGTTAAAATCAAGATGGCTGTCTATGTTATAAATGTAAAATCTTCAAATTTTGCAACTTGAAAATACCAGTGTTAACTTTGTGCTTCAAGGTCAAAGTGTGACAATGAACTTTGCCATGCATCAAAGAATTTGATAGAAATAAGATTTAATGATCCCAAGGAAAAGTTTTATTTTGTCTAATCAACCCAGAAAACTTCAAATTTTAACACAAAAATAGATCAATAAATTGACAGATAATATCATTTGATAAACTTTTAAACCTTATCACAGCTTGGTAAGCTAAACAAAAGTAGTTACAATTAAGCCTTTATTCTATAAACATTAGCAGAATTCTAAAACATTTGAAAAATTAATGCAAAATGTAAGTTTATGTGTAATGTTAGCAAACAAATTTTGTGAATCTTCTTATCTATGTTTTGCAATTGACAAAAAAAATGATCACTGAACATCATACCAATCACAGATTTGTTTTTAACATAAATATTTATACATACAGCAAACTTTGTATAATTAGATGATAGAACCACCAAAAACTATAGGATCTGATACAAGCTACAATGAACTTTGCACTAATAAGTACAATAAATACAGCATTTTTTTAATGTACAGACGTCAAAACTAGTTGTACATAGGTGTAAATTTTCCACAGTTCTGTTTGTACAGAGCTTACTGTATGTGTTTAGCAAGCTATCCATAAGTTTTCGCATGAAATGTTCAATGGCACTAGAAGGTCTGTTACAAGGACAAATACATGTAAGTCACAAACTATAGATTGTTTCTCAATATCACAGCTTAACCATACACATCAACTGATAAATAAATAAAAAGAAATGATAACTACAACAAATGTGCAACAATACTGCTAATGGAATACTTTTGGCACTATAAAATACAGGGGTACACATGAAAACGTCCAATTATGCAATTATATAATTCATAAATTAATAAAGATATAAAACTTTAAATTTGGCATTGAATCTATCAATTCATTAACTTGTAAAAATTCAACTTTGGCACTGGCAGAATTCATTTAGCAAGGGACGGAATACCTTGTCTCACAAGAAAGAATGTAAAATTAACTTTTAATTGTTAACCATTAAAAAGTATTTATAATCAAAAATATGTACAAATCAGGACATACAGAAGATGTTCCGTTACATCCAGACATACAGTCGTACAGATGACTGAAGATATACAACCTCTGTATTCTTAAAACAGTTAAACAGTCGCACACAAAATTGTGATACAATAAAAAGTTGTACACTAGAAATGGAACATGTCCAATAGAATTTTATATGTCAAAAATATTAGTTACCTTAACAACACAAACACTAAAAAATTGTAGTTCATTTGGCACTAGTATAACAATAAACTTACAAATAACTTGTCTGATATTTTAAATCACAAATGTTCACTGAAGTCATTCATTTGTCTCATAAGTCTAATTGATCATGTGTATATTAAGGTTAGACATTAGTTTTATCTTTTAGTTCTTAATTGATGTGTAACAAGTATACATTGAAGTTGTTCATCAGTCTCATCTTTTAGATGTTGTTAATTATTTACAAGTCTATAACGAGGTGATTTATCAGTTTCATAATCAGCTGTTATTTGATGATAGACTCTACATTGAGGTCATTTTCCTGAGAGCATATGTCAGATACACCCTTCTTTCTGCCCATATCTTTGGTCGTTCTATGGTCGGCAAGTCCAGAGATGCAATGATATTTGTCCACGTTAAGCAGCGGGTTCCCGGTGAGAAGTATATGGGACACTCGTAGTACTGGTATTTTGCCTCTGAGTGAGACCTTTCATATTCAGCAATGGTCGTAGGCTTCAGCCATATGACAGGCATGGAGTTAAAACGTTCCCTCCCCTGATCGCAATCCTTCAGCACAGATCGAGAAGTGTTCCAAGCAGCGTTGTTAAGCCACAGACCTTCGATGTATACTCCCGACTTTGGAGGAGAGGAAGGTGCCATATTTGCAGGCAGGAACTGAAACAATCAAAAATATAATAATGTCTTGCAATGCCATATATATAATGTAAAACCTGAAAAACATACGTTAAACAGAATTCTTCAAGAGAAAGACGTGTGTGTGTGTGAAAATCACTGATGAGGAAACTCCCTCCTCTTCTCCTAATATGTGGGTGATTCTTGACACATTTGATTTGTGATTTGTTGTAACTACATTAGGCTGGTTTCTCCTGATACAAACTTAGTGCAAAACTACCTCCAAGTTTGCTTTTTTGACTTACTTTTAAAGTTGAATTTTTTTCGTACTGTTGTGGCAAATGTCATGTCCAATGGCAAAGTATTCAGAAATTTAACCTACTGGATCAGGAGATCAATTAGAACTATAATTTGTTCTGGTTCACTGATGTTAGCCTTATCGGAGCTTGAGAAGTTTAATCATAAAAACATCTTAACCAATGAAACAATTTGATTAACAATCCATTGAAGCTAAAACAAGTAGTTAAAATTAGGATATTACTCAAGTGTCTCTGTTAACATCAGGTTAAAACGAGAATATTACCCTGACTTCTAAATCTTGCAAAAGGTTAAAATGTGAGCATTAGTTGTAAATCTAGTTGATCAAGGGGTTAAAACATTGGTATTACATTAATGTCTAGCTCTGCAAAAGATTTAAAACATGGGTATATTATGTGGACTTCCAGTTTGACAAAAGTTTTAAGTGTTGGTGATACTCATCTGTTAAGCTTTGCAAGGGGCTGCAAGTCATAGGATTACCTTTGCATGTATGAAAAAGATGTCAGAAACATTGGTACTATCTGAAAAATGACCTTTGCAAGGGGTTTAAAAAGTGTCATTACCTGAACATCCAACTTCAGAGTCTGGAGATCTTTGAACTGTTTCCTGGAGAAGTTCTGCAAGACAGCCTGTATAAAACGGTCTGGTCTGTGGAAAACGGCCATATTGAATACTGCTACAGCATCCTTCTGCTCCATATAACTACTGAGATGCTCCACACGCTCCTGTAAACGTGTAAAATGTTCAGGGTCTTTATACAACGCCCTCCATGAGCCATACTGCAATATGCAGTTGACTAGTAAAAGAAATTTTTCAAACTATGTTCACATTTTTTCTGCGATAAGATCCAAATAAGCTCACAGAACCTGAAAGTGTGAAAGATTGATGAAATACAAGATTAATTTCTCCTAATTAAATTAAATAGTTGAAATAAACAGGCTTCCAGAGTAAGCACTGTAGATGCTGTTTTTACATCCAAACAAAAATAAATATTCTTATTATATTTAAGGTATTCTGAAGCCTTCATATATACTAAGTACTTGTGAAACATTTGGGGATTGAAATTCAATCAGTGATTGTCAAGTAACAGACAAGGGTTCACACGAACTAGTCCTGATTTATGTGCTGTACTATCACTGATTGACTGCACTTTTCTGTATGTAATCTTTGGAAAGCAAATGACCTTTCTGCAGAAACAGGAAAAAAAAATATATTCCCAGAACATGACTTGAAGGTTTTGGTTATACATAGTCTACTGTATATGGAGTGAGAAATTTAGCTTGATTGTATGACTATATATATTATACCTTGGGTCTTTGGTACCCCTGAAAAGTAACTATGGATCTGCCATAACAATGGGACCCTGTTAGAATTATTTGCACAAGAGCATGAGTGGCTTTCTAGTTATTGTTCTCAATGTTGTATGGTTAACTACGTGAACGCCAGATTATTTCTGACGTTACAAATATACCTTGAACTGGGCAAACCACTTGGCTAGTGGCACACATGAGGGGTAGCTCTGGGTCTGCCAGGAGACTGGTACCCTCTTCTGGCTCAGATCCACTAGCATGGCCTGGATGTCTGGTGTGGGAGTGACCAGCCCACGGGCAGTCAGCAGGAGTAAGTCTGTGTCTGATTTGATCTTAGCCAGGGTCTAGAAATTACACAAAAATATTATAACCAAATACCATAGTCTCCCTGGTAGGAATCAACTGCAAAATACACAGGGACATAAATACAATTGCATTTAATGAGTTAATTACAAACAACATACATAAAAACTTAACATATTCTCTTTGATTATGAAAGCCTAGATGACAAATTGTGAGAGTGTTTTTAAGTGGACTAAAACGGCTGGTGCTCATTTTTTCACAGAAAGTAGCTGCTATCTACAAATCTTGTATAGAACTATCTGTCTGGTGTCCTGTTATCTGACTGGTCTGGCACAAAAACCCTCTGATGGTTACCTATCCCTGTCCACTAAAAATAGAATGTTACTAAACCTGGTCCTATTGAATGGGGTCTGCTTGTATTCTCATTCTATCAATGGTCAAAGTTTGGGGTTATTGTATATTTATACTCCGAGAAATATCTCCATTACTACATTAGTCGTAGCGCTATTTTGGCACATTGTAAACTGCACAAGTACAGCCCAAGCTCTCTGGTGACTGATATTCCCCTAACTGAAAGACAGAGTTTCAGGGATACTATTTACTACTGTCTCTGAGGCTCTATAACCTGCCACTGGAGACAGGACCAAACAACAAGGACTGCCATTTTAAGTGGTCATCTGAGCCACTATGTATCTGCCTGTATCTGGAACTGAACCCATGTCTTCTGTGTTCCTGAGCAAGCGTAGATCACAGTTGTAAATGTGCTTTAGATCCCCCCCCATCAACTGTCATGGTTATATTTTGTACATGTCCTCAGCATTGTCACTTGTGAGTGACAAATCCAAAGATAGTTGACAGCCTGTGATTAGAATGCCAAACTTATAAAACTGAACAATTCCACCTCACCTGTTTGAATATGGTGGCCTCAGCATGATAGAACATGTCCATTGGATAGAAAACATCGGCTGTGGTATCTGGAACAGCGGGCATGGATTCTAGAATGTTCTTCACTTCACACAGAGCGAGTTCAGCCTTCCTGTGAGTCAGTTCCACAGAGGGTGTAAGAAGGTCTGGAGCTCCTACCACTCGTACTAAGTCAGCAACCAGATTCCTGAAAGTATTATATTTTACTGGAGTTTTACTCACGGATTGTAAATGGAAAACTGGTTCCCACGGTTGTTGATTGGTTTTGAGTTAAAAACCATCATCTGGTTATCAACTTTTCCCACACAGT
This sequence comes from Sabellastarte sp. h YS-2021, assembly GCA_964017235.1. Taxonomy (NCBI): domain Eukaryota; kingdom Metazoa; phylum Annelida; class Polychaeta; order Sabellida; family Sabellidae; genus Sabellastarte; species Sabellastarte sp. h YS-2021. The sequence continues at coordinate 63,228,091 of OZ024938.1, forward strand.
TGTTACATTCATTATTAAATGCAAATTTTTGTGTAGGTTTCTTTAACTGTTTCAGTAAAGTATTATAATATATGGTAATGAAAGGCTAGCTATCCGATGGAATACCAAATTATTTCAACTTTCTTAGCTTATAAAACAGCTAAAATTAATCAATTATAAAATAGACTTGTCAGATTGATGAAGCTGAAAAGGCTTCATTTGTACTTTTTATAGATATTTATTTTAATACATTTTTAAAATTACTTAAAAGCCATTTATTGCCTGTTTTTTTATGAAAGCCAGTAAGAAGGAGAAAGGAAGTCACAGAGTTACAGTTGCTTAAGAGATTTTCCACCAGTCAGTGAAACAGAAGGGGGGTTTTCCTTACTGGTAAATCTGTCATCCTCTGATCAGTTTTACATTTCTCTCTACTGTAAACTACATCTTCATATTTCTGCTACATGAACAAAATCCTCAAACCAGTTCAGATAATAGAAGTTCTGTGGAAACTTACTGGGATCTATATACTGTGAAGTTGGTAAGTGTCTTATATCATAACCTACATGTCTGTAATGTCAAGGTGCAAGTCACATGTTCTAGCCCATTTTTTGGTGTGTGTTTATTTGAGCCAAAACTCACTGGTGTAACTACGCAGATCAATATTTTTATACCTGGAACACAGATCTTATATTATTATTGCTTCTTCCTTTTTTCACCTTGTGTTTGGAAGGTAAATAGATTTTTCATGTTTATTTATTTCTTCTGACAGTAGATAACCAGACTGGTCTGGATGGGTAATAATCAAAATGAAAGACTTGGCTGTCTGTTTCTGAAGCCAAGTGAGTCAGAACTGAGGAACTTCTATCATTCAGGTCCGTCCTACAATCCAACCAATAAAAACCAAAACTCACTGAAATGATGCAATGGATTAAAGCAATAGTCAAAAATTATCTTAAAAATTACAAAATTTGAGAAGAGTTTCCTATACTTTAAGGTAAAATAAGGAGGCTTTGGTTTCATCAACAGAGAATTTCATATATTGTAGCATAGTTCATATTTATGGCTCCCTATACTGCAGGCATATAGCAGGTTAAATTACCTCAACACAGACAGATGTATTGCCGATAACTTGGGTCCGAATTACTTCAGTGTGCTCCTTGTCAATATACAACTTCCTCAGATCCTCTCCGGTTTTGTTTGATTTTTTTTTGTATACACTTTATGGGAATTTTGGGAATAAAAAAAAATTCTTATTCTTAATGGTAGAGTTTTTTTCCATGAATAAATTCTAAGAAAATTACCAGATCTAAGAGCATTTTCAGAACAAGAATATCAGTGAACAGGTATAAATTCTATTTTTTTTTCTAAGGAGCAATACTAGTTAACTCGTTCAACTATTTACATATTCTCTATTTTTACAAAAGTCTACGACTATTATCAGCCATTTACATTCGCAGTCAAATAACACCTTTGACAAAAACACTTTCTTCTTTTTCACCCCTTATTTAACTAAGAATTACTTTGACATTATTATCTAATTCGTGTCTTTTTGTGACAGTTTTAGATCATATGGGTAATCTTTTGAAGATTTTCTGTGAATTTGGCTCTTTGTTTTGCGACTGTAAGAGGTATCTTAAGAGCTTCACTTCACAATTTCTTACTCCATAGTTAAGTGGTTTTTGGATTCATTTGTCAACGCTTATTGTTTTGAAAGGTTAAGTGAATGCCATTACCTGCAGTGGTTCTTTGGCTTGCTCTTTCTTTAAGTAACTTCAAAGAAATATAACAATAGTATCTTCCATTAAACTTAAACTCAAGAGACAGGGGTATAGGATTTAGAAAAACAAATAACAAAACATATTGATCACGGATATTGGAATTATTGGATTTATCGTCTGTTATTTGTTCAATTAGCTTCTAGTTCCTATATTTCTGACTTGCTACCAAAAAACAGAAAACAAAGAGAGAACCTTCCAGGAAAAGATAATTATAGTTTGGATGCGATCCCCTTGTATGAAAGACATTGATGGATGGCTGTCATAAATCACATAGCTCCAGTGAACATAGAGAAGGAAAATATGAAGTTTGCCTCTTGTTATGCAGCATTAGCAACCATGGAAAACCCACTGAAAATTGAGATATAAGTCATAATATCTATAAAAATCCATGTTAAATGAAATTAATGGCTCAAAATAAGCTTAAAAATATATAATTTGAGAAGAGTTTCCCATTATGTAACAAAAGATACCACAGTATATTTGGTGGTGAATCTTCACATGTGGCCAATTCATGTTTGTTTCTCTTGGTGAAATCATTATGAAACTTTAGGTATTTACTGTACATCCCTCATAAGAGCCAGTATTTCCCTTTTTATAGACCATAAAAATATGTATTTATGAACTACAGAAAGTTTAATTACAGTATACCACTTTGATTTTTGGCATTTACTCATCAACATATTCTGGAGGTAACGAGTAACAGTTACTTTAAGAGTGAGTTATAATGTCAGAGATATTTCTTGGGTGTTCATGTTGGTAATATATTGGGCTTATTTTATATGTAGTATTGATAGATAACTTGGTTGCACATAATCTGTTAGATATCTATAATGCGGTAATATTGGAAATTAGACAAGATTGGTTCAACTCCAACAATTTTCCTTTCACAAATAAGATCCACATAGTAATGTTAATTTTAAATACACCACACAGCAGTAGACAGAGAATGATGGATGATAGTTAACTATATACTATACAAAAAATAAAAAGGTCATTGTGTTTAAGTATTTGTCAAATGGTGTCCACACACCTTGCTCCATATCAATTATTTTCAACAAATGAATGTAGTGGAGGAAAAGAACTTGCTAAAACAAAAACACTCAGAGATCACACACCTCCGCCGAAGGCCCAACGCCTGCAAAGTATTTTTATCTCAATTTTGTTCAATTTAAAGAGGGCTTGCAATGAATATATCGTAGCACACTATTTGACTATGTTGTGGGCTGTAACACCTTGGTCAATGTCCAATATTTTCCAGCTGCAATTATACTGTCATTCATAGAACTTCAAAGGAACACTTAAACACTTCCACCTGATTATGCATTACAGATAATTGTGTACATGGCAATGGAAAAATGTCTCCTATTTACTTCTATTTAAAACTGATTTTTACTTGAGGGGTTTTAACTGTGCTGCTCAGCCAGTGAATTTTGTCACCCCAGTGAAGTTCGTCACCTGCATTTTATGGTAATATTAAAGAGTTTTTCCTGTGAACTTTCGGCACACATGTATACCTTGTTGCAGAAAGCAGTTATTCCATTTATTTAAATATGAATATTGTCTATCCTTGAACATTTTTACGACAGGTGACAAACTTCACTGAGGTGATGAAATTCACTGGCTGAGCAGTACCAAACACACTGAGACATAAAATATCTAAAACTACCGATAATTACACAGAACCTGAGAACTAATTATAGCATCAGAAAGACCTGTATCAAAAAGCAGCCAAAAATAGCAAATATTGGAAATTATCAGCAAACATCCCGCACCCAGGTCAGTCCGAATGTGTACTGTGGCTGGCAAGGGGTTAAAGTTTAATTTTCTTCTGTTGTAATACAACTTTATGTGTAACCTAGGTATTACCAGTAGTACCCTCAACTGTTATATTTTTCAGCTTGAAACAATATTTCAATATCAATCAATATGCAAAGTCATATTAATGACATCTATATTGAAATTGGATTTCACTCCCAGCACTAATTCTGCTGCTACAATGTAATAGTTTGGAGCATAATCACCATGACAGAGTATGATCAAATCCTAATGTACATCATGTTTTCAACTATATTGAACAAAATTCTCAGACATTTTGCATCTCTCTTGGCATACAACAAAATTGCATGCAGAATTCAACAGTTTTTAAATATATCATTTAAATTTTAACACATAAATTGCCCCTCAACTGCTGGGTATCCATTCTTATTAAGCACGAGCTCTAGAGAGGGTCGCGCTTCTAGGGATCACTTTTTTTTTTTGTCTCTGGACTTTCATGAATTGTGGCACAGCGTGATGAGTACCTGTCTCATCACTGAAGTTAAGTGGCAATGGGCTATGTTAGTGCTGGGATGGGTGACCACCTCAGTGCACTGCTCATGTCTCTGATGGCTTTGGTGGCTTGAGCTAGTAAACTAAAACCCCTTTTGGCCTTGTTAGTTAATTTGGCACACTGAGTTCACCATTGTGGAGAAGATACTGTGCCTGCAAAGCAGTAGGTTAGGTTAGATTTAAATATTGTCGGGTTTAGAAAATTCTTTTGCAAATCCTGTGAAATTCTATAAGTATATAACTGGATGACTTAACAGTTAATTTTGTGGTGGCTACCTTGTTTAATAAAGCTTTTTATGATGTACAAAATGCTTCTTATATTTTAACCTTTATTTTTATGGTCACATCTGAGGCAATAGACAAAGTTATATATACATGTATATATATTTCTTTCATGTGCAAAAATGTTTTGTTCTGCCTGAATGAGAGATACTCATCTGACACACAATGACATATAACCTTATTTTCACAGTATATAAACCTATATTTCTTATTTATTTATTTATTATTTTTTTTGTAAAGGTCATTTACTTATAAATCTTCCCATTTCTTTTCCACAGTAGCAAAGGAACAGACTAACTTATGGTGTATGCAGACTGACACAAGTCTTCACCAGTAAATACCAAACACCTCCATCATTTCTGTTCTTTTTTTACTCTGCTGTTTATACATCACTCACATAGCTGAGCAAATTGCGTAGTTGGAGTTTGCTGCTTTTGTCTGGTCAATGATGTAAACAACCACAGATTTTCCAAATTGAAATCACAGAAGATTCTTCATAAACAATATTTTATTAATGCAATTAGGCAAAATCAAAAAAGATTATTATAAAGCCTTCTCGCAGGAAGAAATATGTACAAAAGAATATAAACAGGATGATAATGATGATAATGATGAGGGTGTGGCCATGTGGCTAGTATGACACTATAGAAACCTGCCTGAGTCCTTTAAAAATAATTGAACAGCCTCAAAAATTGTTTTGTTTTGTTCAAAAGACAAATTAAGATTACCAAATAGAAGCAAGTCGGTTGCTATTGGACCAAAATCGTGTAATTTATTTAACATTAACTGTCTATGTTGATCATAAAGCCTACATTCTAAAAGGAAATGCGAATTGTTTTCAACTGAAATACCACAATCACAAATTGAGTTTTCTATAACATGAAGATGTTTGGCAAGTTGATCTTTAAGAAAGCTACCGTTCATTCGCATTTTTGAGTGTGTAATATTCCAATACCTATCGCCTAAACCAAATAATTTTTGCCTTAACTTTAAATGTTTAACATTTACTGAACCCTTTCTCTTACGCAATAATGATTTGAAGGAAAGTAATGTGTTGGCCTGCTTAAAAGAAATATCAAGTTCATTTCCATAGTTTTATACCAACTGGAAAAAAAGAATTTTGATGACACTTTACTCTAAATGATGGTGCCTGTATGTCACATCTATTTCGCAGTTGATAGTTGGTTCTATTTCCAACCAAGGGTGGGATTAAAGATGTCAAATATTCTGGGACATGATTGTTAATAATTTTAAACATCATAATAAGTATGTGCTCCTGACGCCTCTCTTGTAAATTCTGCCAACCTAGTTCCATATATAAAGAATCAATATTTGACCGAAAAGGAGCACCTGATAGAAGTCGCATGGCTTCTACCTGGAAGAAGATCACAGAAGATTCATAAGTAGAACCTCTAATATTCAACTAAGATTTGGTTCTAGTAATGGCTTACTTCCACGTATACCCCCAAAATATTGCATTTTCTGATTTTGGGACTTTGAAGTTGGTTATACTATCTTTGACTCATCCTGGTTCTACTTATATAGGCTATACTGTAGCCTTGCTGAAGGCTCACGTTTCTTTGCAGTTAGGGAAAATTTCTAGTTCAGAAAATGAAGTTTCAGTTTATACTGGCTTTTACATTAGCATACAGCTAAGTCTTTGTCTGGTAAGCTTTAATATCTCCTAACATGTATGAGTGCTTTATGGATACCGGTTATATCTGTGCATGTTTAAAAAAAGATATCATGCAAATTTAAGCCTTAAGCAAGGCTAACTATACTGTATACATTCACAGAGTATTCGGTGAAAAGAAGAATTTGTTTGGATTAAACAGGGTCCTTACACAAGGTTCACACAAAAGAGAATCTACGAATCTACAGGTAATAGTAAGCATTTTACATCCCTCTCAACAGCTAATACCCTGGTCACACTGTTTTGTGTTGGCCTCACAAGCTACAAATAAGTGCAAAATATTTAACTCATTGGGACTTATTGGTGGCTCCATACAATTCATGTTTTGGTAGTGTCCATCAGGTTTAACAAGTCGGGCCTAGATTTACAAAACCTACCATCTAACTAGACCTATCGCATCGGAGAACCGATGCAAATTGTATCCACCAGAAGAAAACTCACCAAAGCCATTCCAACATCGCTTAACCTTGAAGGAGAAGCCCAAGGTGAAATCTGACCATATCAAAAGATTCTTAGCCCATGATTTCCTACAGGTTGGTGTGACACTGCAAACCTCTAGGAATACGAATAAGCAAGATATAAACACTAATTTTGGCAATCCTCATTTGACCTTGAAAGAGGGGCCAAAGGTCAAATCCGATCACACCAAAAGATTCCCAGCCCATGATTTCCCAGATTTTAGTTTACCATTCCAAAGCTCTAGGACCAATAATAAGCGAGTTATAAGCACTTTTAAGTTTGGCTATCCTCGTTTGAGCTTGATGGAGGGTCCAAGGTCAAATCCGACCACAGCAATAGATTCTCAGCACATGATTTTGTGTACTATCCTCGTTTGACCTTGAAGGAGGGGTCCAAGGTCAAATCCGACCACAGCAATAGATTCCCAGCCCATGATTTCCTATATGTTGGTTTACCATCCCAAACCTCTAGGACCAATAATAAGCGAGTTATAAGCACTTTTAAGTTTGGCTATCCTCATTTGACCTTGAAGGAGGGGTCCAAGGTCAAATCCGACCGCAGCAATAGATTCCCAGCCCATGATTTCCTATAGTTTGGTTTACCATCCCAAACCTCTAGGACCGATAATAACCGAGTTATAAGCACTTTTAAGTTTGGCTATGCTCGTTTGACCTTGAAGGAGGGGTCCAAGGTCAAATCTGACCACACCAAAAGATTCCCAGCCCATGATTTCCTATAGGCTGGTTTACCATCCCAAACCTCTAGGACCAATAATAAGCGCGCTATAAGCACATTTAAGTTTGGCTGTGCTCGTTTGACCTTGAAGGAGGGGTCCAAGGTCAAATCCGACCACACCAAAAGACTCCCAGCCCATGATTTCCTGTAGGTTGGTTTACCATCCTAAACCTCTACGACCAATAATAAGCGAGTTATAAGCACTTTTAAGTTTGGCTATCCTCATTTGACCTTGAAGGAGGGGTCCAAGGTCAAATCCGACCACACCAAAAGATTCCCAGCCCATGATTTCCTATAGGTTGGTTTACCATCCCAAACCTCTAGGACCAATAATAAGCGAGTTATAAGCACCTTTAAGTTTGGCTATGCTCGTTTGACCTTGAAGGAGGGGTCCAAGGTCAAATCTGACCGCAGCAATAGATTCCCAGCCCATGATTTCCTATAGTTTGGTTTACCATCCCAAACCTCTAGGACCAATAATAAGCGCGCTATAAGCACATTGAAGTTTGGCTGTGCTCGTTTGACCTTGAAGGAGAGGTCCAAGGTCAAATCCGACCACACCAAAAGATTCCCAGGCCATGATTTCCTATGGTTTACAATCCTAAACCTCTAGGACCAATAATAAGCAAGTTATAAGCACTTTTAAGTTTGGATATCCTCATTTGACCTTAAAGGAGGGGTCCAAGGTCAAATCCGACCACACCAAAAGATTCCCAGCCCCTGATTTCCTATAGGTTGGTTTACCATCCCAAACCTCTAGGACCAATAATAAGCGAGTTATAAGCACTTTTAATTTTGGGTATCTCCATTTGACCTTGAAGGAAGGGTCCAAGGTCAAATCCGACCACACCAAAAGATTCCCAGCCCATGATTTCCTATAGGTTGGTTTACCATCCCAAACTTCTAGGACCAATAATAAGCGAGTTATAAGCACTTTTAAGTTTGGCTATCCTCGTTTGACCTTGAAGGAGGGGTCCAAGGTCAAATCTGACCACATCAAAAGATTCCCAGCCCATGATTTCCTATAGGTTGGTTTACCATCCCAAACCTCTAGGACCAATAATAAGCGAGTTATACGCACTTTTAAGTTTGGCTATCCTCATTTGACCTTGAAGGAGGGGTCCAAGGTCAAATCTGACTGCAGCAATAGATTCCCAGCCCATGATTTCCTATAGTTTGGTTTACCATCCTAAACCTCTAGGACCAATAATAAGCAAGTTATAAGCACTTTTAAGTTTGGCTATCCTCGTTTGACCTTGAAGGAGGGGTCCAAGGTCAAATCCGACCACACCAAAAGATTCCCAGCCCCTGATTTCCTATAGGTTGGTTTACCATCCCAAACCTCTAGGACCAATAATGAGCGAGTTATAAGCACTTTTAATTTTGGCTATCCCCGTTTGACCTTGAAGGAAGGGTCCAAGGTCAAATCCGACCACACCAAAAGATTCCCGGCCCATGATTTCCTATAGGTTGGTTTACCATCCCAAACTTCTAGGACCAATAATAAGCGAGTTATAAGCACTTTTAAGTTTGGCTATCCTCGTTTGACCTTGAAGGAAGGGTCCAAGATCAAATCCGACCACACCAAAAGATTCCCAGCCCCTGATTTCCTATAGGTTGGTTTACCATCCCAAACCTCTAGGACCAATAATAAGGGAGATATAAGCACTTTTAAGTTTGGCTATCCTCGTTTGACCTTGAAGGAGGGGTCCAAGGTCAAATCCGACCACACCAAAAGATTCCCAGGCCATGATTTCCTATGGTTTACCATCCTAAACCTCTAGGACCAATAATAAGCAAGTTATAAGCACTTTTAAGTTTGGATATCCTCGTTTGACCTTAAAGGAGGGGTCCAAGGTCAAATCCGACCACACCAAAAGATTCCCAGCCCCTGATTTCCTATAGGTTGGTTTACCATCCCAAACCTCTAGGACCAATAATAAGCGAGTTATAAGCACTTTTAATTTTGGCTATCTCCGTTTGACCTTGAAGGAAGGGTCCAAGGTCAAATCCGACCGCAGCAATAGATTCCCAGCCCATGATTTCCTATAGTTTGGTTTACCATCCTAAACCTCTAGGACCAATAATAAACAAGTTGTAAGCACTTTTAAGTTTGGCTATCCTCGTTTGACCTTGAAGGAGGGGTCCAAGGTCAAATCCGACCACACCAAAAGATTCCCAGCCCCTGATTTCCTATAGGTTGGTTTACCATCCCAAACCTCTAGGACCAATAATAAGCGAGTTATAAGCACTTTTAATTTTGGCTATCCCCGTTTGACCTTGAAGGAAGGGTCCAAGGTCAAATCCGACCACACCAAAAGATTCCCGGCCCATGATTTCCTATAGGTTGGTTTACCATCCCAAACCTCTAGGACCAATAATAAGGGAGATATAAGCACTTTTAAGTTTGGCTATCCTCGTTTGACCTTGAAGGAGGGGTCCAAGGTCAAATCCGACCACACAAAAAGATTCCCAGCCCCTGATTTCCTATAGGTTGGTTTACCATCCCAAACCTCTAGGACCAATAATAAGCGAGTTATAAGCACTTTTAATTTTGGCTATCCCCGTTTGACCTTGAAGGAAGGGTCCAAGGTCAAATCCGACCACACCAAAAGATTCCCGGCCCATGATTTCCTATAGGTTGGTTTACCATCCCAAACCTCTAGGACCAATAATAAGCGAGTTATAAGCACTTTAAGTTTGGCTATCCTCATTTGACCTTAAAGGAGGGGTCCAAGGTCAAATCTGACCACACCAAAAGATTCCCAGCCCCTGATTTCCTATAGGTTGGTTTACCATCCCAAACCTCTAGGACCAATAATAAGGGAGATATAAGCACTTTTCATGACTGCAAAGAAACGCCTGTGGCGGCCATCTTGTTTTTCAAAATGAGGCCAAATATATTCCCAGTCAAGATTTTGTAATGAGGAACATATCCTGCGAATTTGAGATCTCGACCTATAATACCCTTTGCTGTAGAGGGCCACCAAAAGTCCTTGTTTAAAGTCGAAAAACGCCCGTGGCGGCCATCTTGTTTTTCAAAATGAGGCCAAAAATATTCCCAGACAAGATTTTATGGCTATGAATATATCCTGCAAATTTGAGAAGGCTAGCTATAATATTTTTTTCGTTAGAGCGGTAACGGTGAAATCTCTCTACACACTGCGGCGGCGGCGGCGTAACGAAGTCAAATCCATAGTATCCACCGGATGCTATCCGGTGGATACAATTAGTAGGTTACTAAGTGCTAGCAGTGTACTAAGTCTATACTATGTGTTTCACTGAGACAGCATTCGCTATGGTAATTTAGTAGACTCTCCTTACTAGAATTAGCCCTGCTAAGGAACTTAGGAGTTCCCTAGTATTAGCTCAGTGGAACACTTTTGTAGTGGCTACTAAGGGCCTACTAAGATCTCTAGATTTAATAGCATTCTGTCTTCCATATTTAGTAGGCCTTTGTGAAACTGGGCCCAGGATTCCTATTTGGGTAGGGACACATTCGTCACAATATGGACTGTAAGCATATGGCAGATTTTTTGAAAAGTTTGAAGAACCCCTCAGGAGCTCTCGCATGCATAACTAAAATATATACGCCTGATGCGTGGGAGTAGGTGGTATGGCTATATGGTACCACTCATATTTAAATATGCATTGCCCACAGATAAGGGCCATTTATGGATCAATATAAGGACAAGGTTGTGAAGAAAAAATTAAAATAGGTGCCGATATGACCACTGGGAGCAGTGTGAACGGGCCATAAGGTTATATCAAGACATTCCCTCAATGAATTCCATATGCGGGCATGGATTCAAACCCACAACCTGACGAATGACAGTCCAGTGATCAAATACCATACTTGTTAACCACTCAACCACAATACTATACAACTGGTCCAATTAACTTATCTCTGTGAAGTTCAACTAAGTTATCTGTGAAGTATCACTAAACTAACTCAAGTTTCAATTAAAATTGAATTTTCTTTGTTCCTTAAAATATTGTAGTTAGGGATACTAGTCTATCGTCACCAAGACAATAACTTGTGAATTTATACTGTAGTTACTGCCTTAGCTCAATTATTTGGATGCAAAAGCTTTTTCTCACAAATTTATTTAATTAAATGTGATGTAAATTTTACATTTTAATTTTACTTCCAACCACCGTTAAATTACATGTTCAAGTGTAAATTGTTGTGTTTTTTGTGAGTCTGATCATCATTAAACAATTTCCCACCATTTGAAGGGGATTTTCAAAGGACAAACTTTTCAGAAGGTCCTACCAGAGCCTGTGAATGTTTAAACAAAGTGAACTAATCTATAAAATGCAGGAGGTAGGTTACATAGTGATGAGAATTTCTTGCAATTTATGGCAGAAACATGGTCCTGTGTAGAGGTTTTTTGTGTTCCGCTACAAAGCTCTGGGGTAGACCGCCGTTGTTTACTTGGCAAATAAATAAAACAAGCGATGGTGTTTGTTCTTCCTCTCTTTTTGTGTTTCATTAGATGTTCACCAGGTTTTGGCCTTTTTGAAACTACAGAACATTATTTTGACTGCTGTGTGTGGCAGTAGAGATTTATACTTTTTTTTCCCTCTTTTGCTCCCAGGAAAAATACAGAGAAAGAAACAGGATAAATCTTAATTACTCAGAAAAATTTCACAGATCAATTACCTAATTTTAAACATTTTACGCTTAAATTTCTTCTAATAAGACATCCCATATCTGGGTAATGCATGTTTAAGGATGAACCAACAAGTATATCCTATATTAAAATGACTATATTAAAGAATCATTCATATAATCCTAATGCGAACTATGAAGAGCACTGATAAGTAAAATTAAACTGGTGTAAACATTTGTACCACTAAAAAAATAACCAAAGGAGGCCAATTTTCCACCCCACAAACTTCAAGGGGGCCATATTTCTAGGAGGCCATATTTCCTTTCTCCGTTTCAAACATTTCAGGATGTGCACCGGAATACAACTTTCTTTTCAAGCTGCATTGAATCACCCCAACGCATCCCAGACCAAATGCAAATCTCACCAAATGGCATCCTATGCAAGTACAAGGCAGATGGAGCCGTAACTGAAGGTAGATGAGTCTGTTTGTAGCTTGTGTCCCATGAATGATAAGTTTGGACCTAGGTATTATACCTTACCACTGAAAGCACTTGCTCTATTTGTATAATAAATATGGCTTGTCCTTGACAGTTTTAAAAGATTTAAAACACCGGGTGATAAAATGCACTGAACAATAGATAATTCTACTAAAAACAGGTTCAACTGTATGTAATTATTTTCACTATTTATAATTTTTTTCCTTATATATCTAAAACTATATTTAGAATTTTGTTTTAAAGATATAATTACAGGTAAATGGCATTTCTATACTTTACCTCTGAGTTTGTATAAATAGTAGCAGTAGCTGATGTGATGACAAGCCACTATCTGTCTGTAGACAAAGTGTGGCAAAGAAGTGCTAAAGATAAGATACACACAGCTGGGTGATAGAACTTATCTTATATATTAGCCTGGTCACAGACAACATATGTAATATGGGTTTGGAAATAATTCATTTCTTAAATTTCACACTGACTTTATACAGTTGGAAATGAAGGAAAGAATTTACCACAGAAAACTAGACAAACTACACCTTATAGTTTCTGAGATATAGATATAAAGACAAGATTAGAAAGGTCAGGGTCACTACGGCAAGGTCATAGATCAAATCAAGGTCACACCATGATATTGCAAACCTGCATCTTAACTAATATTCATACTAAGTATCAACTTCCTACACCTTCTGGTTTCCGAGATATAACCTGGACAAAAAAATTTAAAGGTCAAGGTGACTACAGCAAGAACAAATCACAGTCACACCATGATGTTTCACACCTTCACCACTCCAACCCAATGTTCCTACCAAGTATCAACATCCTACACCTTCTGGTTTAAAAGATACAGCCCGGGCAAGATTTTTCATGCCACTTCCCCACACACTTAGCTAGATGCCATGGGTGAAAACAATACCTGTACAGCCTTTAAACACTGTTGAGGAAAAATGCACCATATTGTATACAATAATTTACTTAAGAATGACATCAAGTTTGTTATGGTTTTTTAAAATAATTATCCTCTGGTATAAAATATTCCTACAGGACAAACTTGTTTGGCTTTGATCAATCAATAAAAATAGAATGGGGATAATGTTAGCCTGTTTGACACAATAAAATGTATACTTCTGATAATTACCTTATCACCATATGGTGGTTAGTGGCCTAAAAAGAGAGTACATGCATGCTTATATCTGTAAGATATATGACACTCTATACTGAAGAAATGTCTTTGTTAATTTCACTTTAAATGCTAGGACATTTTTATTAAAATTTTATTTTTGTGAAAAATTATCTGTTACACAATATTAGAGTTCCCAACTAATGATGCTGACCAAAATAATATCTTAAATTTACAGAAAAGTGCAACATATTTTTATAAAAAGGAACCAAGAAGAAGAGAGCCTTGTTACAAGACTGGGCACAATCTTCCAGGCTGAAATAGAAAATTGAGTGGCACCTGGAAATCTCATCATCAACCTCTCTGACACACTCTTACACAGCCACACATACACACAGGTCATTACACAGGAGGTGGCCCTGGTTCTATATGAATACCTTATTATTATTAACTTAGTTTTGTACAGGCTGATGTTTTAACAAGAACTTTTGTGACAAAAACTACCTCATGTAGTGGTTAGATTTCATATGATTTGAATACACTCAAAACTTGACCAATGAAAATAGGGACTTCAATTTTAAAGCCATTCCAATTTTTTAAACACACTCTATTTTCCAGAAAAGGGGGAAAATAATAGTAAGTGCAGACCTACTTGCACAGGCCATAAGGTACAACTTGTATGTTATTACAGAGCTTCAATAAAAATAGAAAATTATTAAGTAAAGCTTCCAAAGAAAAAAAAAACGGTAAAGCTTCTGGCAGTCAACTGACATCTAAATTGGTAAATCCTAATCTTTTTAAACTCATCTCCAGCACATACGTCTTTTAAAGACTGTAAAATTTTATAACTGAGAGACACTCCTATTACAATTAAAAATGAAAAAAATAAACAGAATATTCTACAACAGTGATAGTGAAAACTAAAAGTAATAGCCAAAACCAAAAATCAGAAATTTGATAAAAATTTTCCACAATATTAGGTAAAAGTAATTCTAAGGTTTTTTGTTAACTACATATTTCACATACTGTGGGTGCATTTCATATGTTCTGCTTCATTTACTTGTAATGGAGTAACACTGTATATTTCCCAAAATGACATCTGTATTAAAGCAAAAGTTTGTATTTCAAAAGAATCTATAGTTTTAAACTTATAGAAGGTAAAAAATATTGAAAATATACTGTGAAGTAGTGATTCATTTCTGTTCTAACCAGTTGAAATAATAGCAAGAATAATAATCACACATCAACCAAATATCAAACTTAAGAAACTGAAATCTACAATCTTAACTGCAAAATAACTGCTCAAAAGTGTTTGACGAAAAAGAATAAAATCCATCAAAATCTATAGTTTTAGAAAATGAATTGAGACATTTCTCTGCTACCTCATACAGAGGCAAATAAGCCTGGCATATTTTTTTTTTTTTTTTTGCACAACTGAACTCAAAATACCTTGTACAAAAACCTTTGAAGAAGTGTGCACATAAACTAGGTGCAGATAAGTTCTTGAATCATCCCTGTGATTCCATTAGTCTTGCTCTCTCTTTTTTTATTCTTATCAACAGAACCATCAACCTCAGAGTGAAAACACAGTCTAACACAGAAAATTTCATGGTACTTGGGAATAGCTAATCACTGAGAGGAAATATGGAATGCGACTGATTGAGTTCTTCTGATTTGATTTAATGAGATTTTATGTTGGGTTATTTATTTCTTTATTTGGGGTTTAACGTCACTTTCAACACTGTATAGGTAATATCAGGACGGGTAGTTTTATGGGCAGAGGAAACCAATACATAAAGTTAGTGAAGGTTCTGTACTGTAAACTGCCCACCATCGGTAAGAAACTACCATCTTTCCCACATAGAGTAAGCAACACTTTTTGTGGTTATATTCCTCATAATATTTCTGTAGTTAAGTGATCACTGGTCTAACGTAGTTGTTATTGGGTGTTGGACTTTTGAGTCTAAGCTAAGGAATGGGCCTTTCAACATAATTTGAGGAGGTAAACCTGTGGCTATCTGGCATACTATTCAGAGCAGAAGCAATACTCAAGTTGCTTCATGCCACTGAAACTGGAAATTAGTACAGGATATACTGACCCCTTGACCTGAAGAATGACTGTACCGTCACCTACCAGAAGTTTAAGTGACAGAGTGACAAAGTATTGCCTATTAATTTTAATGCTTCAAAAATAGCTTTAAACATTACTGTTTGTGGCATCCCTGAACTAACCAAAGAATTCTGTACCAAGTATATTAGCCTTGATTAAGGATCAAATTTAGACAGCAGTTCTGTGTGTTAGCGAGATTAGCCCAATAGATGTCTATGTCTGTACAGTGCACTGCTGTAAAAATGAATACATGTTAGACCACATTATGCTACCTGAAACTTTCCCCGACTACAAAGAAACTGGAGCCTTACACAAGGCTAATGGTGTACATTTTAGCAAGGCGTTAACTTGGATCAAGACAACATTTTGGAAAATACAGTAAATAACAGTAAAAGCCAGACAGAAGATAAAGGGTGCAAATAACAATGTCTGCTGGTTATGATGGATCAGGGTTATAACAATGATTTATCAACCATCATCCCTGCAACCATCATCCCTACAACCAATGACGTGCATCAAACAAATTATGACCTTTCAATTTTGAGATTTTGTCCACAAGTCTCTACTAGAACGATATAAAGATTGAGACTTAAACTACATGTTGTTTATCTATGTCATGTTGAAAGCTAGTTATTATATCTTATGAAACAGCATACAATTGGACTTTAGTGATTTTAGTAAAACTATAAATTATTACTGCCTGTCTTTCAAGCCATTTCTTCATTGAGGTACAAGGGGGGGGGGGGGGGGGGGGGGAGTGAACTACTTAAAACACTCTGTCTTGTGTTTGCAATTTATAATTACATATATTTTTATGTATAGTATTTCTTTTAAAAATTGTTCCATCATTGAAATTACCTCTGAGAAGGTGAGGGCGGTATACCCTCAGTCAGCCTTATAGCAACAGATTTCATACAGACTTGTACATGAAATTTACTCTTGATTAGAGATAATGATTGCTGTAAATATCACAGCTGGCATAGATGATAAAGAAGATGGAATAGCCCCGAGTTCTCAGCTTGAAAACCATCAGGGTCAAACTCACAGCTTGAAATCTCAGTAGACTCAATCATTCTTGTGCTTCAAATCTTACCCATCCTCACACAGATTGATTTTTTACCAAAAGGAAGCACCAGGAATTGTGGGAGATCTCTTTGGATCTACTTTTGACAGGTTATCTCCAAAGCTCAAAAAAACTACTGGTAATCCTAAAATCTTGTTTCACAGGGACTCAGTAAAATGATTACATGGAGGGGTGTAGTGTTGTGTGAAAGTACACCATGGGTTAAAAACACAATCGTTTCTGAGAGAATATATTCTTCAGGAACAATTTCTCATGAGAGAGTGAACTGTCACCTACACTATGTACAACTTCATCTTTTGATTGAGTCAGTTTTAATCTCACATTCATCTCAGAGGTCTTATTATGATGGGTACTTGAGGGGGTGGAGGAAAGTAATGCATACTATTTGGTCAACATAGTGTAAAGGAAACCATTAGGTACTGGTTTCCCACTACAGATCTGGCCTGCAATAAAACCCAGGAACTGAGAGGAAGGAGGCGAGTGTGTTACCTCTACACACCCAACTCCCCACCACCTGATAAGTGGACAACTACTTTAGTTTTTCATCAAAACATTATTGACAAGGCTACATTTTTCCCAATCTTCCATTTTATTTGTAAATGTGTTTTATTATCAGTTTCAACGCACTGTGCAAGTCATATCATGATGAGGAGAAGTTAAAGAGGTGGAGGAAACCTGTGTGCTCCAGTTGGTCAACACTGTGCACTGAAAACTATTTGGCACAGTAGTGCAAACAAAGGAGTGTGGCCATGTGGAAGTACATGTAGTTACTGGTCCATTTAAATTTAAAAGTGTAACATGGAATACTGATAGTAGCTTGGGACTGTCAAAGAGTAGACAAGTACTTGTTAAAGAGTAGACTGACTAATTGACTGACTGATTGATTGACTAACTGATTGGGGTATAATGTCACATGGTATAGATTATATCATGACAGGGAGTTAAGGGGGTGGATGAAGGTACTGCATACTGGTTGACCGAGAAACTGAACTGTAAGACACCAAGCATGTGGAAGCAACTACAAAGTTTACCACTAACAGCTGAAGCTGGGATTGGAACCCACTACCTCAAACTTTGAGAGGTGAGCACATTACCACTACTGAAGAAAATGTTGACCCAAATGTGAGTACCAGTAACTTGTTCGGGTAAAATTACAAAATATGTTGCACATCGACAAATAAGACATATTTCCACAAGTTTAATGAAAAGACAAAATACAAGATAAGCTATTTTAGGTATGGATACATCATTAATTTTAGTCAAAGAACACCTAATCTTTTGTCTTTATATAACAATGTGTGGTATCTTCTATATTTAGAAGCAATCCACAGGCCCTTCCCACACAACGTAACCCACCATTACTCTATGGTGAACTTAAACTGCGAGAAAGTATATAATATATATTTACTAGAGGCCCACTGAATGTCCTGTCAATCTGTAAACAGACGGCAAATGAAACTGAAATATACATATTTTGTTACATACACAGCAAAAGGTGGAATTTTACGGTAAGTATTTGTCATCGAATGACTACATTTTAAGGCGTCATTCTTAAACTAAATAAACTGACAGGAAGCCAATAAGAATCCTGCAGGGAGAAATCATACAGCAAAAACATGCACACTTTCCTTTTCTGAAAAGCTTACTTAGCTAAGGCATTCATGTATTCACAGAAAATATTTTTCAATCTATATTTACACCAATATAGAATACAGTTAAACATAATATTTAAATATAATAATGCTATATTTAAGATAATATGTATTGTATATGTGTTACATGTGTTTACTTGTTGACATTTCATGGAGAAAAGTATCACTAAGATACCCTCATAACTGAGGAAGCCTTTTGGAATGTTTCAAAATAAAAAAAGGGAAATAAACCCACAGTGAACGGTGAGACATTCTAACACCAGGGGGAGCTGGCCTCTAGTTACATCTCTGCAACTCAAGTGCTTAATGATTTTTCCAGAATCTATTTATATCTTCCTGGTATCTCCTCTCAAGGCAACTCAGGGATGAAAAGAAAATAGTCTGGCCTCAAGGCTGAAGCTTAATAAAACTTTATAAAAATAAAATAAAAACCCTATGAAAGTCAGCATAGTGAATGTGGTATTTGGCAAAGAGGCAAAACCTCTTCACTTTTCTATGTATAGAAGAATATCTTCCATTGCAGACTTTAACTGAATTTGAATTTTTGTTACTTAAATTGTAGAAATAAGAGATTAGCTGCAGTGTGAATAAAAATTCATTAGTAAAGAAACCCAGATCCATATGGCTTTACTGGAAAATTGTTTATTTTTGATCTCATCACTTGCACGGAGTCTCTGATATCTGTGATGATAAATCGCCATGAATTTTGATGATTATGAAATTTCTTACTCTCGATCCAGCTGTCACACTTTACATAAAACATCAGATTTCATGTTTTTTATCTTATATTTTATTTTTGGCGATACAATAGATGTTTGCAATAAATTTTATGTCTGCTGTTATACCCAATTCATTATAACAGTTTAAACAGTTCAAAATATAACACGGCTATTTAAACTCTCTATAACTTAGGCGGTGGAATGAGATCTTGAACTATGTTTAGTTTAAAAAATTGTAGCTGAATATGACACACTTTGAAGAAAATGTGTTTTAAGGGACTCATGTTGGATCAAAGTTTTATTGAGGGGGGATTTAATTGTATTGTGTGGGTCTTTTAAAGGCTAATTCTCTGGTCTCTGTGCTAAACTGTTTTGGTAAGAAACTCTGCTTTTGTTATTTCTGACTGTTACCTCAAGCCACAACACTGGTAATGTCTTTCTCCTGTTTTTGTAATCCCCCCCCCCCCTCCCCCAAAATAAAAGTTTATTATTATTTAGCTTCCAATCCTGAGAAAGTAAAAGAAAATTAGATGTAATTTACTTTACTCAATATATATATAAGCATATTTTCATGAGTCAGCAGATATTACATAATATACTCTGACTTGTGGGGAGATAGTGAGTCTGATATAATGTGATAAGAGGTATCTGGGTTTGTTTAGGATAAAGGATAATAAACGGTTACATTGGATTAGTATAATACACTTGGCCTTCTACTCACCATACATTTCAGCACCTCACCAACAAATACCTAACTTGCCATAAACAATGACCAGGGTCCATATTCATTTAAACCTAGTTCACAACTTTCCTCACTGGAGGCATAACATACAACCAAATGGGTTTGTCTACTCTGCTTTCTGGTTCAATCTGCTTCATATTTATGTCAGATGTCTGTGTTGGTGGATGGGCGTTAACGACAGCGAAAACCCGAATTTGGGGAAACCACGTTTTAGCACATGCCAATTGGAAGTAAAATATGCGGTTGGTAAACAAAACAAATTTGAAAATTTTAATTACTTAAATGTAGCTTTTATAAGCTACAAGCTTACCATGTGGGACTGAATGCTTTACTGGTTGCCGCGAGGCACCACGACCAACGTCTAAGAAAAAAAGACATTTATACTTGGCCGTAGCCTCAGGTTGTCGTCACGTGATCTGCCCCTTATGTTACAACTTTTCTCGTTGGTCGCCGCCATCTTACAATCTTTGGGAAGTATTTACTGCCTTTTTCTTTCTATATCTCAGTGCAGTGTTATTGTTATATGTCCCTTTTTATGTATTACATTTATTTTTGTATAAAGCACATTCTGGCCAATTTTCAGCACTTCCGCTTTTGTAAATTGTCCTTATTTTAAGTTTTATGAACTCGCCTCGACTGGCTTTTCTTCTGCAAGTTGATGGCTCGAGGTCTACTCGCGTTTGTTTATTTATTTGGGGTTTTACGTCGCTTTCAACACTGTACAGGTCATATCACGACGGGTAGTTGGAAGGGCAGAGGAAACCAGTACATACAGTTGGTCAAGGTTCTGTACTGTAAACTGCCGACCAACGGCAAGCAACTACCGGCTTTCCCACTTGAGGCCATGCCAGGAACCGAACCCCGGCCTCAGAGGTGGGAGGTGAGAGTGTTGCTGTTGGAGCCCAACCTAGGCGTCAGCCCATCTTAAGATGGGCTATAGCCCAACTTAGGATCCTAAGTTGGGTAGCCTATCTTAAGATGGGCTAAGTCCATCTTAAGATGGGCTAGAGCATATTAGCCCAACTTAAGATAAGTAAACTGAGGAATGATTTTAAAACTAAAATTTAATATTAACCAACTATTTCAATATTAATTTATTATGTCACACTCCACTGGTGGTTTTAATCATGAAATTGAAGATAACTATGCTAGTTTATTTAAATACTTATATTTCAATTATACAGTATATATTTGTGAAATATTATTTAACATTTGTTGTGCTTATCTCATCTGAAGATTTAGTAACAAATATTAGCCCAACTTATAATTTGCACACAGAGCTTTTGTTTTTGAAATTTAAATATTATTTACTTATTTTTCTACTTAAATGTGACTTCTTTTCTTTACCTCATTATGCATTGATAGTATTAATGTTAATTCCCTTATTGTTTCAAGACACTGCCTCAGTTAATCTGACAGTTGGAGGGTCATTAGGGCAAAAAGTGTCTATTGTTCAACCATTGCTTTCAACTAGATTTGTTTCACTTGTGGGGAGTGATTAGCCAACTGGATTAGATTGTGATATATCTATTAATTCAACAATTCTTTTAAGTTGATTTGTTTGCCTATTTGTGTGAATTGGTAACTGGATTAGTCTTAGAATTACCCCCTCATAGGTTTGATAGAATTGAGCCTCAATGTATTCAGAGATTACTTTAATGTTGATTTGTTTCACTTTATGATTTGGGGTATTCCCTATTGTGTACTTCACCCACCCCAAGGAAACAAATGAACATCAATAGAATGTTGAAACAATAGGCACAAATCCAATTAAGAAATCACTGCAATGAAAGACAATGAAATCAACATCAAAGGAATATTTTAATGCTTTTAAGGCTCAGGAAACAAAATTCATTTTAGTTTCAGCAAATTAAATACTTTTTGTTGAGGTTAGATAAGCTGAACATATTTATATAAAATAAAAAAGAAGTACAAATGATTTCTGTACAAGGGTCAGTTAAGTTTATCACTGCTAATGTCATCTTTTTCATGGAAAAATAATTTCCCTGCACATAGTTTATATTGTATTCAACATAAAAATCATTCTTGAATTTTATTATCTTAAGTTGGGCTGATATGCTTGTGCCCATCTCAAGATGGGCTAGCCCATCTTAAGATAGGCTACTCAACTTAGGATCCTAAGTTGGGCTATAGCCCATCTTAAGATGGGCTGACTCCTAAGTTGGGCCACAACATCACCACTCTGCCACCGTGGCCCCTTATTGGGTTTTTTATAGAGAAAGTGTACCTTGAAAATACATTTTAGCAATTTATCGGCAAAAATGTAAGATTGTAGAGGGGAGCTTGTGAAAGCATGGGCGATTCAGAGCGTGGCTACGGTATTCTTTTTCTTAGAATTAATCTTATTCTTTTAATCTTTTAGTCCTTCGGGGGGGATCTTGATCTTGAAAAGTGTGTATTCATATTTCTTTCATTCAGTCTTCATACCTGCCATTGTGATATGACTAATATAACAATATTTTGAAAGCGATATTATACACAACTGATTTAAATCAATGACGTTAAATCAAGGCCAATGTCAATACAAAGTTTGAACTTATAATTTTCTCTTCCAGTGTGATAAAGCAAGGATGGGAAAAAAATGCAGGATAAGTAAATAGGGCATATGCAAAAATATGCAACATGGGGGTGAGGGCCACAAGATGTCAGTTTATCACAAATTCTACAACTGATAAATTTTTTGACATTAAAATAATCATAATAATCACAAATTCAATAACAACACGGTCACATATTTTTTTCCTTGTTGGCAGAATTTTAGATAACTAAGCAATAAGACTAACTAAGCAATGCAAAAAACAACAGCAAATCATAAAGTAAAACCTGTGAGGCTAGATGTATGGGTGAAGGAGGTAAATAAACATAGCCACAGATACTTCAAAGGCTGGATCTAGTCCACTGAACAGACTCATACACAAACATAGCTGGCATAACACATAGGCAGGCCCACAATGTGTGTTACAGAGCCCCTGATTTACAACTTAGCACAGGCATTTCCAGGGAGTAGATTAGCTCTGAGTTTAAATCTTAAGTGAGCAAATATACTAATCTTTTCACAACCTGTAACATAGAGCTTTTCTGATAGTTCTTGACTACGAGATGGCCAGTGTAGAAGAAAAAGGTAGTTGTATCCATTTTCAACACTTTCAAAGATGATTTGAATACAATCAGATTGTACATAATTATACTTTTCAGATGACAAAGAAGATCCCTGAGATCTGTCATTGAATCTGACTTTCAAACTCTGTTGGAACATTATCAAAAGATTATCTGAGAAATTCTCAATTTCCTTATATGTACATGACAAACATATCAAAGTACCACTAAAGTAGAATTACTAACAATAAGTTTGTATTTTAATACTATTAGGCGTACTTATCACATACATTTATTAGTGTACTAGAAGAATCAGTTAATAAAACAACTCTGTACTTTTATCAGTCTTATCTTGAGGGACACTCATTCCATCAGGTATCCAGCACTTCTACTGATTATCATTCTAGTCTTGCTCAAAGCTCTGCTTCCTCTGCATGTTAGAGTTTTATGTTTTTATTTTCATCAAAGTAAAATATCCACATTATTCTCGCAAGTCTTCACCATCTGATTGATGTAAAATAGGTACGATCAATAAGACTATTAAAAATCATCCTTAATTGTTTTAAGAGGAAACCCCAAAATATTGCATGCTAGTAGTAGAAATGATGTGCAAACTTTTAAAGCATTTCTTGCCTTCAAGATGGAGATTTCTTGTGCTTTAATTTAGATTCAACAGCACCTTTCAAGTCTTCTGAATATGAATGACAAAAAGTTTGAGTGGTATTGGCCACACAGCAGTGAATACTCCTTTTTGAATGAGCTTTTGATGTGAACATGTAAATATATACCCATGAAATATAATTTATGCTGGTTTTATTTACAGAAAATATGGATTGAAGGGAGTCGCCTCTCAAACTAAAATAAATTTGCACATATTCTTGTCAGTGGAAAGAATTTAACCTCCACCAAATGATACAGATTAATGATGATAAGTCTGAAACTTAGAAAATGCCAAATTATGCAATATAATAAGACTTAAGATAAGGCTATTACAACTGCCCCCCCCCCCCCCCCCCCCCACTCCCCCTCCATTTCCTGGCTCTTACCACCTCCCCCCACTTCTCTCTGAACCCCCTCCCCTGGACATAAACACAGCTGGCTGTTAGCTTCAGAGCACTCACAACTCATCACCCACTAATCTCTTCTATATTTTCTCTTCTTCCCTGCCAAAGAGTCTAGAGTTTCACCTGGGGATGGACTATTTAATATTTAGAGTAGGGGGGCCTTGGAGAGAGGAGAAACTCCACAGCAGTGATTAAGGTTAAGGTGATAAGATACATACTACACAGGATTCTTGGGAAGTGCATTGAGTTCTCCTTAGTTTTAGTGCTCTCTCAGAGAAAGTGTTAGCTCAAAGTAAGCCACACAGTTATAAAAAAAATCCTTAAATAATATAATTAATTTTCCAAAATGAGGCAAGGGTGTAAATAAGTTAAAAATCCAGTAGACCAGATGTGAATTGAATTGCTGGTATTATTTCATGTATAGAAATGAGGGGCATGACAGGGAGACGGTTAAGCATGAACGGTTGAAATTCTTTGAGAAACCCAGTACAAACTGGCAAAGGAGGTAACCAAAATAATATTAAATATAGCGTAAATCAATGAAATACTTGGATAAACCTTAGTATTCTGTCAGATTTCTTTGACTGATATTAGTTTTTCATGTAATTTTCCTTATTTATACAGATATTTAACATTATTTTTCGTAAGGTTTTGTTTACATCATCCACCATGTTTTCTTCTCTGCTTCTTCCACTGGGTGACAACTAAAACATGGTTACCTGAATTTGGATCGGTTCACCACATTATGTGAAATTTACAACAGTGTGTGAAATTCACCACAGTATGTGAAATTCACCACACTATGTGAAATTCACTACAGTATGTAAAATTCACCATAGTATGTGAAATTCACCACAGTGTGAGAAATTCACCACAGTATGTGAAATTCACCAGTGAGGAGGTCCCGTTCCCCTGAAATGGTGAATTTCACATATTTTGATGAATTTCGAATATTTCTGTGAATATCACATATCCCACACACACATACCTGCTTTGCTGACTGTGATATTCTGTATCTGCTGTGGACGGTAGGTTTACAGTATCGGCATTGACCTCGGCTATTTCTTCCAGGCGACTTAAAAACGGAGCATTCTGTTTTGGTATTAGACGTTCCAGTAAATTGCGCACTCCAGGTAAGTCATCGTGTAACTGTAAGAATTTGATACACAAAATAGGTAAGAAAAACTTGGATTCATAAATACAAGGCTTGAAGAAAATTGGTTTTTAGAGTTGAGAAGCTTATATCTTAATCCAACCAACAACCAGAGGTGAATATTAATTACAATGAGTTGCTTATAATTTCAAAGTAGACTATAACCTAGTGAATCAAAGTTCAGAGGATCACTTCATGCCAAACATTTCAGCCTTATACAGGGGAAAGTTTATAGAAATCACTTCAAGATAACAAAACAATGTTTGTACAGAGGCGGCAAGTAAATAAAGACTTCAAAATAATCAACATCTCTTACATATCTGCTGGAAATCTACTTTTTTTTTCAGTTGTCCCCAAAAAGGTTACTTTTGGCCACATAGTTTTAATTCTTCAATTAAATCCTGATAAGTTGGGGGTTACATGTAATTTTCTGCAAAAAATTTAAGTTTTACTCTGTCTTTTACAATTAATTTTAAAGTAGAAATAATTTTCTTCTTTTTTCCACTGTCGTCGTTACATTTGTAGTCTGTATTGGTAGCATAAGGTCCACATTTAAAACAACAGTTACTTTGGGAAGAAAAACTCCACAGAACGGAGGCACCACTATAATATTTGACATAACCTTTTGAAACCTATTTCAAATAATGTACCAATATACCTGACACAATTAATAAAACTTAAAATATATGGATGACATTCTGGAAGCTTTGGAAGTTTTTTTTTTTTTTTTTCTTAAAGATTTTTCACACTGGTTCAAAAGTGATTACACAGTGCACTCATATAGAACAGGAAATCTGAAATTTGTGCAATATGTGAAATTTGCCATGGGGAAAATGTGCATCAGGGGAAATCAGATGCCAAACATAGTCAGAAAAATGTGTCAAGAATTTCAATTTAAAGTCAAGGAAATAGGAGAGGTTTGTACCACAGGTAAATTTCATACACTTTGAAATACAAATACTGACTTTACTTTTTTGTATGGATCAATACTCTTGATACAATAAACTTAATCTTAATTTCCTGTGATCTTACCTTGAATTAAAAGTACACAGAATAAACGTACTGTAAATATCTTCTAATTGTAGCTAGTATTTAACAAATAAGCTACATTCATTTTAAAAATATGAAAAATATGCTGAAGATCCTTTGGGCCTCATCAAACCACTTTGATACTCTCTGATACTATATGCTCAAATTACGGCGCTCTATAAACTGAAGAAAATGGTAACAAAATTCTCAAATTTGGATGGGAAAATAAAGAATTTTAAATTGGAGCAGTAATAAGCATGTGCACTTTCTTTTAACTGTAGATCTATGCTTTATGCTGATGAAACCTCCTGATTGGATAAAACATTGCAGAATTCTTCAAAATGAAAATCATTTCACAGCGATTCATATATTGAGACCTCAATTTTAGTAACGTTGAAACTAATTAAAGCAAACGTTTGACTACCTAAGGCAGTAAGTAATTCTGTATTTTATTTAATAAAGACTTAAGGGGCTATCAACGTAACAACGTATATTTAGTTAGTGTAGTCCTCGCTAGGGGACTTGTGTAGAAAGCACATATTTGTTGCTATGCACGGACTTCTTCGTAGTGTTTACATATATGTTGAACTACATCACACAGCAAGGCTAGTACGCTTACGCTTGTCCGTTTATATTTAGAGTATATATATATTGATCTACACACAAAGCACACACACATATTTCGGCTTGCTTTGTAAATTTACAGTGATTTGACAGGTTTTGTTTTGCAATGTAACAGCAACAGAGTGAAAAATGAGGCAGTTTATAACTGTAAACTGAAAGCCACGTGTACTTGTTTACCTTCAAAGGACAAGGGATTTTTTTTTACACGTAATTGGACAGTTTTGCTTCCATCAGTATTATTCTCAAGATTTGTTTCCTATTTATCATTTATCTTGTAATTTCACTGACAAAGTTTCTCTTCAAGATACATCTACCAGTAATTTCAAAAATAAATTTATAAATTAATACACTCTGCCACAGCCATCAGTACTGACAGATATTGCTCCCTTAGCAACGAAGATACACCAGTCTATCGGGACATAAAATAAGTACTTAGAAGTTATATATGAGGACACTGTGAATGCCACAGTCGGAGAAATACATAAACATTGTTTTGAATGAATTACATTTTTAAAAAATACTTTTATAATCATTTAACTAACAAATATGTAACAATGATTCAAACCTGTAGTCTTTGTGTATTAAAAAATTACAATAATATAAAAACACCACTTTTAATGTTAAAACCAATTCATTCAAAAGTTAGTCCAGAAATCTACTTTCACATACATATGTTAAACACAAGTATTGATCTTCTCTTGCCTGCATTTTTTGTCACATTTATAAAGCATGTCTCTTTTTGAGGTCACCAGAGTTAGTGTACTTTCACCTCATTTTGTGAACATTTTTATTGCAGCATTTTATTGAATGTAATAAAATAATTTAAAAGAAATTACTCTTTTAGTAGTTAAGTTTCTTTTTAAACAATTTGTCAACAGCCAAAAAAGCAATTTAGAGTTATTAAATTCAATAAGTTTAAGTTTATTAACTGTCACACCACGGAAAATAGATGGCTGTCTGTGAGGAAAGGTTTTTGCACTGAGTGAAATACGTCGTTACGTTGATAGCCCCTTAACTAGTATTGTCTGCAAAACTGATTGACATACCACCTATTTTAGTTGTAATTATACCTACATTTGATTAGACTTACACTAGCTGCAGGTATACCTGCATTAGACTTACACTGGTTGTAGTTATACCTACATTAGAGTCATACTGGTTGTAGTTATACCTGCATTAGACTTACACTGGTTGTAGTTATTCCTGCATTAGACTTACACTGGTTGTAGTTATTCCTGCATTAGACTTACACTGGTTGTAGTTATTCCTGCATTAGACTTACACTGGTTGTAGTTATTCCTGCATTAGACTTACACTGGTTGTAGTTATTCCTGCATTAGACTTACACTGGTTGTAGTTATACCTACATTAGAGTCATACTGGTTGTAGTTATTCCTGCATTAGACTTACACTGGTTGTAGTTATTCCTGCATTAGACTTATACTGGTTGTAGTTATTCTTGCATTAGACTTACACTGGTTGTAGTTATTCCTGCATTAGACTTACATTGGTTGTAGTTATACCTACATTAGACTTATACTGGTTGTTGTTATACCTGCATTAGACTTACATTGGTTGTAGTTATACCTACATTAGACTTATACTGGTTGTAGTTATACCTACATTAAACTTACAATGGTTGTAGTTATACCTGCATTAGACTTACACTGGTTGTAGTTATACCTGCATTAGACCTTAACTGGTTGTAGTTATACCTACATTAGACTTACAATGGTTGTAGTTATAACTGCATTAGACTTATGTGCACTAGTTGTAGTTATACCTGCATTAGACTTATGTGCACTAGTTGTAGTTATACACTGTAACAAACCTGAGTGAGTTGGGTTGGTGAGACTAGGATGGCTTCAGTAAGCGCCTCCACCACGCGTCTATCCTGTATGTCAGTACAGTGACCTCCATAGATCAATTCAGACATCTCTGTCACACCTACACAAGTAGCAAATCATTTGTTTTGACTGACTTTTAGCTGTTTTAAAGTGAAGAGAACAGTCAAACACCTTTTTAAGGTCAATCAAAGCCATTTACTGTCATATGTATCACACATGTGGGAAAGAAAAATTACATTTTTAAAAATACACTTTTGTTTCTAAAATTTGGATGGTAGAATGTTGGACAATAGAGTTTCTTATCTAAGTTACATATAAAGATCCCAGCTAAAGTGTTACATGTATGAAAATGTTCAAATATCCTCACATACATCAAGCCTCTTTAACACCTGGACCCTTTAGGTGAGCTGGTTAAAAAATCAGACTGGTTAAAGAATACAGTAGAACCTTGATTATCCGGCCTTCTATTATCCGAATCTCCGGAGTAACCGAACCAAAACCTTGTCTCCCTAAATATAAAGCACCGTCCAGCATGAGCGATAATACAGAAGGCCTAACTTCTTTGATCTTTATCACCATTGTTACAATAGGGGAGGGATTAATTCAATTACATGACTACACAACTTCTTTGATAATGCGCCAATCAATGTCTCCCACTGGGTTCGGATAATCAAGGTTCTACTGTACTTATTTCTGTTTGTGATCTGAAGACACTGAGATTGAATCCCAGCAGATACAATCAATAATTTGATGTATACTCTAAAGAGACATTATTGATTGGTTCTGGTGGGACTGGATCCCAGTGCCTGTGGACTACACACAGATACAAACACAAGTCTAGCTCTTTAACCAGCTGAGCTGAGGCGGCAGTTATACATACAAGGATCCCCCATGGATATAGGCCACGGTTCCGTTAACATCCGTAAGCGTCCTTGTAGCCTCCGGGGATATCCGTGGAAATTTTTCGAGCCTTCATTGGCGCAGATGAGTCAAGGACGTTAGGGATGCCACAAGGATATCTCAGATGGGTTTAAGGACGTTAGGGACGACTTACGGACAAGTCCAATTACAGATAAACAGTTTGATTTTTCCGTAGTGTCCTTACGGACACATCGCCTCCGTGGCAGATGCCAAAAGGACATTACGGATGTTAAGGATGAGCTCACGGATGAAAAACATGATCCATACAACACTCAACATTTTCCATATACGGAAACCTAGCGCGATCCGGCAGCCGATCCTTGGAAGTGTAACTGGGGTCTAAGGAGAATCCCCAGAAGTCCAACTGTTGACATAGGATATTTTTACAATACACACCTCTAGTGCTGTTACTCAGAGCAATGACCATCTTAAACTGTGCAATGAGCAGACTGAGGTCCATGTGTGACCAGTAGTTGTCCTCCGCATACGCAGCACGGTTGTAGATTCTGCGGAACAGAAGCAAGGAGTGCAGCACAGCCAGAGGTACCTTGTGGTTTGTTGGTCCATAACACTGAAAATACACAACAAACAGGGTTAGCTTTCTATTAATCTTGCTGTAACAACCATGCAAAAACTGGGACATTATTATTTTAATATTCGCAGAGAAGAAAGTTGAAATTGATTTCTTGAAAAAATTAAAGCCAAAAAAAAAAAAAAAAAAAAAAAAAAAAATCAAGAAGCAAGCACTCAGTGACCGCATAAATAGATCACAAATAAAAATTCCAACAAGCAAGCAAACAGTGATGGGATAAATGATTTTGTTTCAAGAACTTTAGTAGGTACTAAGAAGTCAGAACAACACTGCACTGATGGCCATGGGGTTAAACCTTGTTTTAAACATAGTGTACAGGTCACATCACAATAAATAGTTGAAGGTTTGAGGAAAGCTGTATTTAGTCCCTCAACACTATACCCTGTAAAACACGGAATCTTGAAGAAAATAAAAACTTTCTCACTTAAGATTAAGGCCGAGAGAAAAACATGTGACTTCAGAGGTAGGATTCAAGTGTTTCACCGATGGGTTTACAGATGATAAACACTTACTTTCTTTTATATGGAGATCTTAACTTAACAAGATTCTAACTTGACATTTGAACAAAACAAAGATGTTTTTGAAGCAGTTAAAGAACTTTTAAAGGAATCAGAATATTATTAGTCCGACATCATCTATTCATATTCTTTTGTAAATAGTGCTTCATGTGAAAAGACTTATTATAATCTTTGTTGATTTCTTGAATAAACTATTGTTTATAGAAGATCCAAGTGTGTCACAGCCATACCATCAGGCTCCGACCATTGTTATAGAAGACAGCCAATTTAATCCCTGTGTTAACCAATCAAAGAACAATAAAACTTTGATAGTAATAATAATAAATGAGGGAAGACTGTACCTTGCGAATGCATTCCAAGGATCGGTCATATTTCTTCTTTGTGGCAAACAGGTTGTCGATGGTGACGTAGGATTTACTCAGAAGACTCTTGAGGTTACTGGTCATTTCACACGTCATCTTCAGACCATACTGAATCAGCATGCCTTGAGAAATATCCAAAAACATTAATTGTTCATAAAGCATTTTATTCTCAGAAAGGCTATCTTCTCAGATCACACTGTTCTGTGGTGGACCCATGATCTACATATGAGCTTAAAAGATTTAAGTCTACCCAAAAATATTTAAATCATTTCGGGCCGTGTTCTGCAACAATACTTAGATCATTTCTAACTTAGATTTCGAAGTATTTCTTAGATTTTAAGTAAGAAATGATGACACCGAACATTCTTAAGTTTTTGTTTTGTGAATACAAAGTGCAAGAAAAACTTAAGTGGAAAACCATCCCTTACTTAGATCTAAGGTCACCTTATCTAAGTATTGTTGTAGAATACGGATCCTGGACTTGATTGTAGTTTGATGCATTTCGTAATTTAATAGTATCCATTTAGTTTTATCAGTGTAAATAAGTTGGGGTTCATATTTAAGTAGACCTGTTGGACACAGCATGCACAGTGTATCCACCACATGGAGGGGTTTTTAAATGCAAGAAACAGTTGTTATGAGGTCCATTTATGGAACAACTACAACAAGCTTTTAAGGCAAAATAATATTAATACAAATAAATGAAAAATAATACAATTTGCCATTTTGGTTTTACAACAAACACTTTTAGAGCATGGAGAATAAACATTTTTTCTGTGGATTTTTTGATGGAAACACAGCTGCACCATAAAAAAAACACAGGGTTATAAAGTACTTAAAATTAGTCAACTAAAATTATTCACAAGGTTTGTGTCATTGAATCTAATTGGCTACACGATGAATGATTGTTCACTTCATCAATTGTGACCATTATGCCAAATTACCAATCTATGCAGTACACGCCGACGTAACAGAAGCTGTACTGCCGTCAACCTACCTGGCACAAGTCTTCCTTCATCAGAGCTTGCAATCACCCACAGTCTGAAGTCTTTGTGTATTGGATCTTCATCCACCGTTTTTGCTGAGGCCCGAGTATACACACTGGCTGCATCTGTAATGCCTGTAGCGGCATCGTCAAAATCCTCGTCTTTATTGTCACTTGGAGGCCGGGCTGCTGTGATTTTCTGAAATTTGAGAATATTAATTCCTTGTTTCAGACACCTTTGTAATTTATAAAGAGATCCCAATCTTATTGTGACAACTAAACTTGTCTAAAAATATATATATAACCACTAGATACTCATTGTATTCTCCACCCTTAGCTCAGCCAATTGGAACCAATGGCAAAACCAATGGCTCTACACTGTAATTCTTATTAAAGAGGTTATTAAAGTGATATTACATGACTAGAGTTTTTATAAAACAACATTACTACACTGCAATTCTTACTGATGGGGTATTACTGCACTGGAGTTCATATTCAATGGGTATTACTGTCTTGAACTTCTTATTAAATGGGTATTACTGCACAGCAGTTCTTATTAAATGGATATAGTAATTCTTATTAAAACGGTATTACTGTCCTTCAGTTCTTATTAAAGTGGTTATTATATCATTATTTCTCTCACTTTCAGTATCCCCAGCAATTCCTCTGTCCAAGGTTCTCCCAGGTGAGCATTTTGTACAATGATCCAATAGCCTGAGGCCATTGCATCCTCTATCACATGTGTGACCTCGTGACTCTGACCTTTGACCCCACAGGTCACCGTGTGCACTTTGTTTTCCATACCGACATCTTTGGAATACTGCATGATCTCATACACTGGGGCTGAGTACTGAAAGCCTAAAAAGTACAAATTCAAATGAAAAGAAATCTTACAGTAATCTGGTGCTCTACCCACAACAGTAACAGGGTTTAAAGAGCTGCAGGAAGTGTGCGTATATATATTTGGCATCAATGGGAAACTTTTGTAACCAAACTGTTGACACATGTTGTAATTATTGGTTTGTTTCAATGTACACTTGGTGTGGACGATTCTGACTACAATTTCACTATAGGGCCATAAGCAAAATCTATGATTCTATGCAAATTTAGACCATGAATTAGAGGCTCTGTATATTGGTATAGATCATAGATGTTTATGGTACATCCCTATTCCAACATCACAAAATATTTCTACATGATAAAGTCACCTTTAACTGTAAAAAAATATGCTGTTTAATGGTAATTTAAAGCAAAAAACAAGATGGCTGATTCATCAATTGAACCAAGGAGGTTTATACAGCCCAAGTCTGTGATAAATTAGACCATAGTTTTCAACCAATCAGATTCATGGACACTGTAGTGCAATGTTGACACATACTTTTACAGATCAACTTGAAGCGTTGTTGAACATAATGCTTTTGACTACTATGGGCCAGATGTGAAGTACTATAGCTAAAAAAATCACTTACCTTTGTAGCTATCGGTATCGTGTGAACTGTAGAGACTGGCAGGTAATACACACAGTATGGGGGTGCTCAGGTTACTGATCTCGTACACATCCTTCACACTGTAATTCTCTTGTTGAGAGATAATCCCGCCCAGCTCGTGTAAAACCAAGGCCTCGGACACCTCAACCATCTGAAGATATATGATATGACATCTATTATCATGGCTTTTATTGTAAGTGATATATATTCTTTTTCACTTTTGTTTAATGAGGGACATTTTGCACTTGTTATCTACTATTTTGCTTCAATAAATAAATAAAGTCTATACTTTCCAACAGAATGCAAAAAATTAGCTGTGACATGTATCCATACGTACAGACAAATGTGAACATATACAAAACTTTTATTTTAACTTGAGATTTCCCTGCCATTTCTGGATACATTTTAATGTAACAAAAACTACCAGAACCTCTGTGAAAAAACTTCTTAAGGATTCTAATGATTTACAGAACACATTTGTAGCTTACATATTTGTAATTGAATATTAAAGTAAAACATGGGAACTTACTGACAAAATTTTAATGCCAATTATCCATAGCCAGTGGTGCTAGGAAATATAAAAAAATAAGTCCCCGGTCTGTATGTCCTAATACGGCTCCTTGGTGGGTGATAAAATAAACACATTACAAAGGAATGTATACACCACTGTACTCTACCTTCTGTGCTGCACAAATTCTCCACAGAAGACACTTCTGGAAGACTGTCAGGCCGGAGAGTCTCTCTCCTGGCAGAGAATTCATCAGTACAAAGGAACACTGAAAACAGACAACAGGGTGAAATATTCAAAAGTCAAATCAATACAAAGGAACACTGAAAATAGACAACAGGGTCAAATATTCAAATTTCAAATCAGTACAAAGGAACACTGAAAACTGACAACAGGGTCAAAAAATCAAAAGTCAAATGAATACAAAGGAACACTGAAAACTGACAACAGGGTCAAATTTGCAAATTTTAATTAGTAAATTAAATTTTTATTAGTTAATACCTTACCTAACAGACGATAGCTATTGTCCGGCGCCAGCCGGTCCCGCCAAACGCCAGAAAAAGACGTCCTGAGTTTCACCTCCGGCCGGACCGGTACACTCCAATCCACTCGCCAGGTGGCCTAGTTCCTGCTTTATTCGCCAGAGGGACGTGACATCATAGCATCTTTTTCGTCCCAACTTAGGTTAACTGAAGCTGAAAGCGGGGAAGGCCGGGTGGGAATCTCCCGTCTGTTAGGTAAGGTATTAACTAATAAAAATTTAATTTACTAATTAAAATTTGCAATTTCATTGCGTTAATACATCTTACCTAACAGACGATAGCTAGAATAACTACCCAGTGGAAGGAGGGCAGCTTCCTGAGGACTAGAAGGAACTCTATAATTAGGCACGTAACCTCTGGCCCGGTTGATAAAGAAGCTCAAAACTGCTCCTTAAGTTACCGAGCAGTGCCACTTCTCCCCCCCCCCTTTTTTTCTGCTCTGAGAGGAGGAAGAGAGAAGAGTTCAGTCCTAGGGATTCCATCGAGACCGTAAGAGTGGAATAAAGGTCTCATACTAATTGCCTCAGGCAAACTAGCAAAAAACCTTAACTATTATGTACATTATTTACAAAATAGGAGCTTGTAAGGTTCATCGGTGGATCTGCTGTGCAGCCACCACTGGACCTAGGTGAAAAAGCTCCGAATCTGCCCACGCCACATCTTTAAGATAGAATTGAGTAAAGGTGTTGTGGGATTTCCAGTGGCATGCAGCTAAGATCTGGTCTAGTGAAATGCCACCCTGAAAAGCTTTTGAAGCCGCGAAGGCTCTAACGTCATGCGCCTTCACCTGATGAAGGGTTAGAGATTCCTGATCTGATAGATCGTAGCACAGGATAACCGTCTGCTTGATCCAAGACGAGTAACCGTCTGCTTGATCCAAGACGAGATCGTAGCAGGAGAAATATCCTTCGTGAAACCCTTTTTGAAGGAGACAAAAACCAGCTCCTTTCCTTGTCTGAGATCTTGAGTCTTGTCCAGATAGTAGCGTAAAGCTCTCACTGGGCAGAGTGACCTGTCTTCCTTCAAGGATTTGTCCAGAGTAGGAGCCAGGGCTGGGATAACCACTGGAGCCACGCACTCTGGCCCCTCTTTTGCTAAGTGATTCTTAGCCAAAAAACTTGGTGAAGGGTAAAGGGAGACCTTGGCCCAGTCAGCTTGGTGTCTAATATTTTTGTTCAGCCAAGCGTGTATTTCACTCCTACGCTTTCCAGAACCCAGGGCGAGGAGGAACACCGTCTTAAAAGTCAGATGTTTTAATGAGGCCTTTCTGAGAGGCTCAAATGGGGCTTTTGTGAGCTGATGTAAGACCAGAGAAAGATTCCATGAAGGAATTCCTCTTCTACCCTTTGGTCTATCTCTATGAAAACTGTCCAAAAGGCGAGTTAGGTTTTCATCTTTACTCACATTCAAAGAAGAATTGCCCAATTTGTCTGCAATGGCTGATCTGTAACCATCAATGGTACTGGGTTGGAGATTCTTCTCCTGGAAAAGATGCAGGAGAAAATCTGCTATCTGTTTGACAGATGGAGACCTGAAGTCCACCTGACTTGATTCACACCATCTGACAAAAACGGCCCACTTTGCCTCATAGACTGTTCTGGTTGAACTTCTTTGAGGAGCCTCAATTCGTGACGCCACTGGGCTAGAGAAGCCTTGCTCCTTGATAGCCTCGGCTCTAGGAGCCAGGCGTGTAGGTTTAGGTTGGTCAGATTCCTGTGACGTGCCCTGTTGAATGGCTGTGTCACTAGGTCGGGATGGTTGGGTAGGCAAAGAGGGATCTGAGACGACAGTTTCACCAGGTCCCAGAACCATGGCATGTTGGGCCAACCCGGAGCTATTAGGATCACTCTCTTGTAAAGATGGTCCGACAGTTTGCTGACCACCTTGCCCAGTAAAGATACTGGGGGAAAGATATACATGTCCAGGTTTTCCCAAGAGACTGTCAGGGCGTCCACTGCCCAAGCCCTGGGGTCCGGTACTGGAGACACATACTGGTCCAGTTTGCAATTGTACTTCGTTGCAAACATGTCTACCTGGGGAAGGTGCCAGGTCTGAGTCAGGAGGTCGAAGACCTCCCGGTGAAGGGACCATTCTGTCTGAATGACTTGGCCTTGACGAGACAATTTGTCTGCAATTACATTCAGACGCCCAGGTATGTGCCTGGCCCGTAGGACTACCTGTCTCAGATTGCACCAACATAGGAGTCGCCATAGAAGGGCACAAAGTGAGCCTGACCTCATACCTCCTTCCTTGTTGATGTATGCCACAACCGTGGTGTTGTCTGTGGCCACTAGAACTACTTTGCCTTGAACCAGTGACTGAAACCTTCTCAAGGCCAGTAGGACCGCTTTTAGTTCCAAGAAATTTATGTGAAGATGACTTTCTGGAACTGACCAATCGCCTCTTGCTGTGACGTCTCCTAAATGAGCACCCCAGCCTTCTTTTGAGGCGTCGGTAAAGATCTGAACGGCATGACTCAAGGGATGTAAAGGTTGTCCTGTTAAGACATTTGTCTCCTTGGTCCACCATAGAAGGTGCGGGTGAAGTGACCTTGGTACAGGAATCTCCTTTTCTAGGGATTCCGGAACTCTCCAATGCCGTTTTAGGTGCCACTGAATGGGTCTCATGTGGAGCCTCCCTAGGGGAACCTGTTTTTCCGTCGCTGTAAGTAAGCCTATCAGGGACATGAAGGTCCTGACTCGGCAACTTGGTTTGGACAGGATGGTTCCCAACTTCTGAAGGATCGATTCCCACCGGCTCTGGGTCGGTAGGACCAGCCCCTGGGAGAGGTCGTACTTGTAACCCACGAACTCGAAAATCTGTTTGGGTTCTAGCTCCGACTTTTGTACGTTGATTATCCAACCCAATTCCTGGCAAAGGGCGAGCAGGGATTGAGTGCCCTGGTGGCAGGACTCTTTGGTAGGGGCTCGAATCAACCAGTCGTCTAGGTACTGGTGGATCCTTATACCCCGGGATTGAGCCATTAGCTTCACCTCTTTGACCACACAAGTGAACTCCATGGGAGCTGTGGAGAGGCCAAAGGGAAGAGCCCGGAACTGATAGGACTGACCTTGGAAATGGAACCTGAGATATTTTCTGGACTTCACATGGACTGGAATGTGGAAATAGGCGTCGCTGAAATCCAGCGATGTCACCCATTCTCCCTGTTGCAGTGAGATCCGAATTGTTTCCGGGGTTTCCATCTTGAATGTTTTTACGCTCAAAAATTTGTTTAGAGCACTGAGGTCCAAGACTGGTCGCCACCTTTGGTTTGGTTTTGGGACTATGAACAGTCGGTTGAAGAAGGCTAGAGATGTCCGAACCCTTACCATCTCTACTGCCTCCTTTTGTAGTAAGGCTTGCAAAGCCTCCTTCAGGTAGAGGTTCCTGAGGGGGTTTGCATAACCACTGACTATTAGGGGGTCCCTTACTAGTGGGGGTCTGACTTTGAACGGGAGAATGTAGCCGTCCTTCAAAATGGACACTACTCTCGGGTTTGAACCTAGGAGGGACCACTTCTGCCAAAATTTTTGGAGACGTCCCCCTATCAGATGAGCATTGACAACATTGAGGACATTTTGAGCAATGGGGGCAAAAACGCAATGATCTACAGAAAAAGCATCTTTGACAAATTTTATTTCTTGCCTCACTCTTGACGAGGGACTTGTGTCTTTCTTTTGTGACTGCCCTCTTACATTTATGACAAAAGGTACAGGACTGGCAACAGGACAAAACACAGGTTGTTGAACAGACACAGAAAAGTTTTGTTCTATTACATTTATGACATTTATCTTTGACCGGGCCACCGGCACCGGGTTTGGAACACAATAATTGTCATTTATACTGCCCTTGATCCCTAGGAGGGCGGGTGCCGCGACCGGGCTGACCTCCCCTTCCTCTGCCTCTAGACCTGCCACGTCCCCCAAAGGACTTCCATGCGGGCATGTCTTTTCCTGCGGAAGCACCGGTCTGAGTAGATTCCTGTCCTTGCTTCCAGTTAGTGGGGTAGGGTTGGAATCTGTTTTGCTTTTTATGGTTACCGGCGAACCCACCGCGGCCCGGACCGGGCTGGTTGGTACGCTTTATGGTTTCAAATTGTTGAATCTCATCTTCCGCTTTGCGGATGACCGCATCTGGAAACAAAGCATGAGTGTTCAGAGGGCAATTTCTCAAGGCGGAAAACGTGTCTGGTTTCACTCCTGTTTTTAAATGCTCCAAATATGAGTCTCTGCGGACTAAGGTCAAATTGGCCATCTGGACAAATGTGAAGTCCGAGAGATGTTGAAGAGATTTTCCTACCGCAAAACTCACATTTTGATTGAATGAGGTCAGGTAATGCAACTCGTCCAAT
The DNA here is from genome assembly GCA_964017235.1 of Sabellastarte sp. h YS-2021. Taxonomy (NCBI): domain Eukaryota; kingdom Metazoa; phylum Annelida; class Polychaeta; order Sabellida; family Sabellidae; genus Sabellastarte; species Sabellastarte sp. h YS-2021. The sequence goes on from OZ024938.1 coordinate 63,266,982, forward strand.
GCTGACTGAGCCTTGCTAGAAGATTTACCCTTTCCTAATTCTGTTTGTAAAATCTTAAGTTGCTCTTGGACACTGTCTTGTATTTTGGTAATGCAACGGTTGAATCCAGCGGACTGGTTGCATATATAACTCGTTTCCTTAGCCGCCTTCTCCCACTTCCTGAGGGTATCCTGGGCAATGGGGCGTGAAGGCGGTTGAGCTGAAACAGAAGAAGACTTGGCAATTCTTGTAAAGGCATTGTTCAGCTTTGCGGCATCATTGGGCCATGTAGTAACATACTTTCCCGGTCTGGTAAAGTCTTTAGGTTCGGCCGGGTGAATCCCATACCATCTACTTTGAGATTTGGGGGGGCGGAGATATTGGTCCATATGCAACCCTCCAGGCTCTGAAGATTTGGATGGGTATCCCTCTATGAGCACAAGATTAAGGTTCTCTAATTTCTTGCACAACCAGTCTTCTGGTGGAAGAAGGACAGAGACTTTTCCTACCGGCTGAGATCTGTGTCCAACCCAGGGATTATCAGCACGAGTAGCAGGCGAGTATTCCAGATCTGGGATGTGAGACCAACCCATGAAGGCTCTGACTCCTCTTACAGTTTCACGATAGTTTTGATCTTCACTTATCGCCCGGTCAGTCTCAGTGTCAACAACGTCCGGATGATCTTCCAGTTCTGACAATTCCCCCTCTTCTGTTGGTTCCGGTTGAGTAAATTCCCGGGTAGATACCGGAAGAGTTTCAGTGCACTGTTCAAATGAGGACACCGGGCCGGAAGAAGCAGGTTCAGCAAAAACCGGTTCCGGGTCCTGGTACAAATTCTCCAGTGGAGACACCATGTCCACAGGTGAAGAAGTAGTAGCCGTTACAGTATGAGTTCTATCCGGACCAAAGGCCGAACCGGCCTGGCCGGAAGGAACAGATGGTGGCAGGAAAGGGTTAGAAGACAATACTCCGGATGGAGGTTTGTGAGCGACCGGTGCCTTCACCGGTGAGAAAGATGGCTGAGAAGAAGGACGTGGTCCAATGGTCAATAGTGCTTCTAAACGAGCCATGCGTACAGCCCATTTCTCATCCATTTCCTGAAGTTCCTTACGGAAGTTAGGTTGAGGAAGAGTAAGGTCTCCAGAAGTATTGAGGGGAGGAATAACGGGTTCAGAATCCTGAGATTCGACTTGAGCCACCACAGTAACAGTAGAAGGATCAATGAGAGTGTCTTTTCCCTTTGATTTTTCCTTACGCAGTTTATAAGTTGGTGTAGCTGAATAACCTGTTCTGGGGTTAGTACTTCGCAATACTCACAGGGTAGTTTCAACACACAAGGGTCCTCCCCTAAACTTTTGTCCCTGCATCTAGCACAACGTGAATGGCGGTCAAAAGACGCCATAATATGCCCGCAGGCTCCTTTCCTTTGTCCTGGAGATGCCATGATGATGTAAATATCCGATGACAAAACTTCAGGTACACACAAATAAAATGAGAAGAAATATCCACAAATGCAAAAAGTTATCAGAAAAACACAACTTTTCAAATCGCGCCAAACGAAAAAGATGCTATGACGTCACGTCCCTCTGGCGAATAAAGCAGGAACTAGGCCACCTGGCGAGTGGATTGGAGTGTACCGGTCCGGCCGGAGGTGAAACTCAGGACGTCTTTTTCTGGCGTTTGGCGGGACCGGCTGGCGCCGGACAATAGCTATCGTCTGTTAGGTAAGATGTATTAACGCAATGAAAATTCAGATTTCAAATCAGTACAAGAGAACACTACAAATATACACAGAAAAACAGTGCAAATGTACTTCAAAGAAAATTTCTGTAAAGTATCTTAATATCTAAGTTCAAATCAATGGAAAGTGACACTACATATGTACACAGAAAACACTGTGAAAAGATATGCAATTGATAAGGTTCAACTGAAATAAGGGAGATCAACACGCATTAGTTTTGTAATTTGTACACAGTGTTTTTATTTTAATGGGTTTACCCAGCTGACCCATGTTTAAAGCAAGAGTGTATCCCAAATTATATTCTTTCTCTCATTTCTATGTCTTTTAAAATGAACATCCAAGCAAGTAATTGTATTTTATTATATTTTTACTCAGCAAAATATCTCGTTTACAACAACACTCAAAGTGCTATTTGACCCATCACAGCTGCAGAAGTTAACAGTCCAAGTACTTGTGACTGACAATCCCCTGACAGTTTCAGGGATGACCATTTATCAACATCCCTGAGATTCTTTAGCTTGCCACTGCGAACAAGACTCCATGACAGAGGACCACCAATTGTAAGTAGTCAACCAGGCCACTATGTATGAGCTTTTACTTAGGATTAAACCCACGTCTTCTGTGTTCCTAGGTGAGTGTGTGACCCACTTTCTTAGTGTACTGAACAAAATAATATAATATACTTTGCAATATGTTGAGTGGTGATTCTTATGTCACAATGCAATGAAACAAGTTTTCATAGGAGAAATGAATGTGCTATTGACAATTTCTGCATGTAATATATTCTTTATCTGAGGCTGTCAATTCATTATATCCACCTTGAAATATTCCTGCCACTGTGTGGAATATTTCTTGAAAGAATCTCTCAGTCCTTTGAATGGGGTCAAGGTCGTTTCCAAGGCAGCACAGTCCAACCACACCTATAAAAAAAAAATAGAGAAGATCAAATTAAAAATGATATCAAACAAAAATAAACACTTTTGTTTGTAGTTATTGGAAATTCAAATTAGGTCTGTGCATAGATACCTGAAATTTGTTTTATAAATAGTTTCCTTTAAGAGTAAGACAAAGTAGTCAAAATTTGTGTATAATTAGCTTCAGCGGGGATCAGAGGGCTAATAAAATGGTCACAAAATCATAAATCACCTATGCAAAGAATTTCCTATAAATCAAGGAAATAGAAGAGGTATTTCCTCACAGATTGTTTGTTTTTATGTTTCAAACATTATTAGGTCGCACAAATACCAAACATGATGACATTTAACAATTTTTTGGAAAGATGGGTGAAGTTGTATCTATATCACCTTATTTACTTAACCTGAATGCCAAACAATATTCGTTGGCTCACTATATTTTGGCATAGAAACTTGCAGTTCAACTGTTGATTTATGTAATTAACTCTACGCTGTGTAGTGCAGTAAATCAGTGTATCGATTGGCGTAAATTTTATTTTGTGTTTGAAAACCACCAATGTTTATACTGTCTGATTTTTAACAAATTTTAATACATTTTTAAGACAAAGATGTGAGAATTTATTTTGCAGTATTGCAAAGCTCACCTTATTGGTCACCCAGACTGGTTTGTCATCAAACACGATATTGTCCTCTATCTCCGAGGTGTCCACCCCATTCACAAACAGCCCTAGCTCCTGATTGGTCAGTTTTTGTTCCATTCTCAGCCTCTCCAAGGTAACAAGCAGTGAGAAGAGAAGCGTGTGACTTTCAAACATCATCAGCGAGATGTATTTGTACACGGCTTCTGTGGTGGCGTTAATAAGCTCTTGAGCTCGAGCCTTGGGATGTCCTGTTTCAAATATATAAAGGGAAGGTTTTACAGTGAAATTTAAATAAGTTTTAGTATATAAACCTTGCTGGTAATTTTTATACTTGATGTGAGGATGTGTTAGAGATCACTATATTCAAATACACATTAATACAAAATTGTTACAGATAACTTTTAAATAGACAATAATTGGTTCTTCATTTTAAAAGGCTTCTGGGTTGGAACTTTGGGATGGACCACACAAGTAAAAATGTACAAATTAGAATGGTATTCTGAGGCAGGAAAAGTGCTACTTGGGCCTTGGCCTCTAGCTTTCAGGTGTCCTGTTGCAAGCTTTACTAAGAAGTGTAACAGTTATTATTATGAGGGAGACACAGCATGACTTTTAAAAATTGCAATGATAGATTTACTTCACCACTGACAAAACACCCTAATTCTGAAAGATTCTCTTCTAACTTATTTATTTATGATGATTTTAATACATTTATCTAATCTGCAGAATAAAAGAGTAGAATTTCACAATAATTCTTATAAAGAATAATGATGACGACAGCCCACAAAATAAGGCTTTGCATTTCACTGAATCTGTCATTAATACAAAGTACAAGACAAATGTAATTGTAATACGTTCTTCTAGTGCTGAAAAAAAAATAAAATAAAATTTAAGATGCAAATACTACACCAGATGCATATTTTGGTATAAAAATTAGAAAAATATGTGTCTCATCAAACCACCGAAAGTCATCTGCACGTGAATATGTGACCAAAATATATGAAAAGAAAAACAGACATAAGAAACAATGAGTGCAATGAATGTGTAATACTTTCACTGTGCCACCTTTCAAGTCTGAGAAGAAGAGAAATTAAAAGCAAAAAAAAAAAAAAAAAACAAAACAAAGAAAACATGTGCAAGAAAAACACTAAATAAAGCAATGATACACGCTGAGATAATGGACTTTGCATAAAGTAATTGTAACCCTTGTTGTGAGATTAATTTGCAGGTTTCTAACTTTGTAATTATTAGTGCTGGGACGATGTTTGCAAACTTCGGTATTATCGCTCGCTGGCTCATTGCCAATCAATGATCGGTAAAATTTAAGTAAAACCGATATTTGCTAAATCCATTTTTTTGCAGCCTTTTGGTCACAATAAAATGCTAACCTTAATAATATTTTGTAAAAACCTGAAATATTCATCAGCTAAAATCACAAAACTAGCCGTGAATGCAATAAAAATAACGTAAATAGAAACACCTTGGGGTTTTCCAACTGTTGTCAAGGTAATCATAAAATCAGCCAATCACAAGTGAGGATACATCAAGCATGGTCTGTTAGTGAGGGAGACGTCTGTGAATGGCTTTTAGATTATATTTTTGTCATATTTGTGGTAATTTGTGTGGATTTTACTTGATATCATTTAATATTTGATTTTTCTGTCTGGTTTACACTTCGACTCCATAATCGGAAATGTTCGAAGTTTGGTCACAAATGTCCGATATGAACATCGACAGGGAAAATCCAAGCGATCTCCCAGCACTACAAATTATAGTTGATTTTGTACAGGTAGTAAATATTAGTTGTTGCAATGTAAATCTTCTATGTGTCTACAATATGTACTTGAAATAATTCATTATCTCCATTATGTATGAGATTTATATGGAGCCCTGGAAGGGACATAGAACTGTTTTCCTGGCATTTTTTTATCTTGTTACCACAAGATAGTAAGTCATTACCACAAGTTAGGAAGTCATTCCCACAAGACAGGAAGTCGTTACCACAAGATAGAAAGTCATTATCACAAGATACTAAGTTGTTCCCACAAGTTAGCAAGTCGTTACCACAAGATAGAAAGTCGTTCCCACAAGTTAGCAAAGTCATCACCACATGATACTAACTCGTTCCTACAAGTTAGCAAAGTCATTACCACAAGATACTAACTCGTTCTCACAAGTTAGCAAAGTCATTACCACAAGATACTAACTCGTTCCCACAAGTTAGCAAAGTCATTACCACAAGATACTAACTCGTTCCCACAAGTTAGAAAAGTCATTACCACAAGATACTAAGTCGTTCCCACAGGTTAGGAAGTTGTTACCACAAGATAGAAAGTTGTTCCCAGAAGTTAGCAAGTCGTTCACACAAGTTGGAAAGTTGTTACCACAAGATACTAACTCGTTCCCACAAGACAGAAAGGCATTCCCACAAGTTAGCAAAGTCATTACCACAAGATACTAACTCGTTCCCACAGGTTAGGAAGTCATTACCACAAGGTAGAAAGTTGTTCCCACAAGTTAGCAAGACGTTCCTACAAGTTGGAAAGTTGTTACCACAAGATACTAACTCATTCCCACAAGATAGAAAGTCGTTCCCACAAGTTACCAATTTGTTACCACAAGATACTAACTTGTTCCCACAAGTTAGCAAGTTGTTACCACAAGATAGCAAGTCATTACCACAAGATATGAAGTCATTACCACAACTTTTACTAGGTCATGCTTTGATGCCAATGTACAGGCAATTTCTTTGTCTATGATACCTAACTTATATAGAGGTTACCCATCTACTAGCATACCATTCAAGTTTATATATCCCTGTAGGCTTTTAGTGACCTCCAGAGCTTGCATGTTTCCTGTTACTGTACATGTTAAGCTTTTATAATATGGTTATTATTTTATCAATTTTGATGGTTATTCTTCTAAGTTACCTAATTAGTGACCTTCAGAGGTCATCTGCTTATTGTTACAGGTATACTGCAATACTGTCTTTCAGAGGTTTACTACTAATTGGGTTACAGTGTCTGTGTGTGGCACCTAAGGGGGAACCAAGGTTACCCAAACTACTGGCAAAGCCAGAGATACTAGAAGAATTTAGAAATTTAGAAAGGGGGGGTAAGAATAGGGCAAAAATGGCAATTTTTTTGTAAGAAAAAGAAATGGTCTATGAAGAAAGAAGATGTAAGTTATAGTGTAATGGGTATAAAGAAGGGGTTGAGAATGATAAGACTATGCAATTTACTGAATGAAAAGTCTATGCAATTTGCAGCACAGCAAACTTGCAAATTTAATAAGTAAATTAAATTTTTATAAGTTAATACCCTATCCAATGGACAATTGCTTATCCGGTCGGCGCAGACCGGCCCGCCAAACGCCAGAAAAAGACGTCCTGTGTTGCCACTAGCTGGCTGGTCCGTAGTACTGTGCACTCCCCAGATGGCGCCTCGTACTTCCTTCCTGTCTAGACAACCTGACGTCATAGCATCTTTTTCGTTGTCTAAACCTATTAGAACCCTAGTAAGCTGATAGCGGGGTCGGTGGGAGGGTCTTGTGTGTCCATTGGATAGGGTATTAACTTATAAAAATTTAATTTACTTATTAAATTTGCAATTTTATTGCGTTAATACATCCTATCCAATGGACAATTGCTGAATAACTACCGCTTGGTCGGCGGGTAAGTTAAAAGGGACTTATGTGAACTCACAAGTAATAGCAAATTTAAACCTACAGTCTAGGCTGACTTTGTCAGAAGACCTATAGGTCCAGGCCTGGGTTGACTTTAAGGTCAGGAAACCCTGCAAGGCCATGGTCGGTTGCCAGCAGCCGGTTACCCGGGGCTATACCGCCGTCGCCCCCCCCCCCCTTTTTTTGCAGACCTGCTCTGAGGTAGGGGAAGAGAGGGATGAGTTCAGTCCCAGAATGCAAATAAACCTCCCGAAGGAAGCACGCCACACTTAATTCTTATGTACATGAAGAACTGTTATGCACATATACAAATCTCTTCCATCTAAGGGCCACTTGTGGATCTGCTGAGCAGCTACTACCTAGCCCAATTGGTAAAGCTCCGAATCAGCCCAAGCCCTGACCTTCATATAGAACTGTGTGAAGGTATTGTGACTTCAGCGGCGGGCTGACAAGATTGGATCTAAGGAGACTCCCGACTGGAAGACCTTAGAAGCAGCCAAGGCCCTGACATCATGGGCTTTAACCTGATGTTAAAAGTGTGACTCCTGGTCAGAGAGCTCATAACATAGGATCACAGTCTGCTTGATCCAAGAGGAGATAGTGGCAGGTGAGATGTCTTTGTTGAAACCTTTCTTAAAGGAGACAAAAACCACCTCCTTATTCTGCCTGATGTCTGAGGTCCTGTCCAAATAGTAGCACAATGCTTTGAACGGACAGAGGGACCTGTCAGACTTGAGGGATCTGTCCAGAGTCGGGGCCAGGGCTGTTATATCCCCAGGGACCACACTGGACACTCTATGGCCAGCTGATTCTAGGATAGAAAGCTGGGTGATGGATACAGGGACACCTTGGACCAATCGGATTGGTGTCCAATATATCAGTTTTGCCAGGCATGAATCTCACTTTGCACTTGCCCGACCCAAGGGCCAGGAGGAATACCGTCTTGAAGGTCAAATGCTTCAAGGGGGCCTCCTTGATTGGATCAAATGGGGTCTTAGCTGGTGCACGGCCAGTAAGAAGTTCCAGGAGGGTATGCCACTCCTGCCTTTGGGCCTGTCTCTGAGGAATCTATCCAGGAGACGAGCGAGATTTCCGTCCTTACTGATGTTGAGGGGTGAATTTCCCAGTTTATCAACAATGGGTGACCTATAACCATCAATGGTGCTGGGCTGTTTGCCAAGCATGTATCTCACTTCTACGCTTGCCCGACCCCAGGGCCAAGAAGAAAACTGCCTTGAAGGTAAATGCTTCAAGGAGGCCTATAATTGGTTCAAAATGAACCTTGTCAACTGGTGCAAAAACCAGGGAGAGGTTCCAGGAGGGGGTTCCCCTCCGGTCTTTGGGTCTGTCTCAGTGGAAGCTATCCAGGAGACGAGTGAGATTTTTCCTTACTAACATTGATGGGCAAATTTCCCAGACTATCAGCAATGGCTGACCTGTAACCATCAATGGTACTGGGCTGCAACTTCCTGTCCTGAAGCAGGTACCTAAGGAAGTCAACAACTGACTTTACAGGTGGTGCCCGAAGTCCACCTGATGAATGATACATCACTTGGTAAAAAAGACCCATTTGCCTCATAGACTGATCTGATTGACCCCCTTTTGAGGAGCCTCAATTCTTGCCACTGCCTCAGACAAGTCCTGCTCCTCGATTGCTGAGGCTCTAGGAGCCCTGCATGGAGATATAGATTGTCAGATTTTTGTGAGGGATCTGATTGAATGGCTGTGAACAGGCTGGGCAGATTGGGCAGGTTCAGAGGGATGTGGCTGGACATGGCCACTAGATCCCAAAACCAAGGCATGTTGGGCCACCCCGGAGCAATCAGAATGATTCTCTTACATGGGGAGTCTTGTAACTTCTCCACCACTTTGCCCAATATGGCTGATGGTGAGAAGGTGTATCCTTTTAGATCCTACCATGGCCGACTGAGCACATCCACTGCTGTGGCCAGGGGAACCGGTACCGGTGACACAAAACAGAGGTGACTTGTTGAACCTCGTGGCAAATAAGTCTATTTTGGGCCGGTGTCACCTACTGCATAGAGTGGAAGACCGCTGGAAGGAGAAACCACTGTTTGGATGGTCCGGCCTAGCCTGGACAGCCTGTCTGCCACCACATTAGGCCGGCCTGGAATGTGTCGTGCTTTAGAGTCACTTGTTTCCTGGCACACCAGGTCAAGATTCTCCATAGTAGGGCACAAAGTGGGCCCGACCTCATTCCTCCTTCCTTTATGTATGACACTACTGTGGTGTTGTCAGTTGCTACAAGTACTATCTTGTTTGAGCAAATGTCTTAGAACTCTTAAAGTCAGAAAAACTGCTTAAAGTTCTAGATAGTTTATATACAACTTGCTTCCCGGAAGGGACCAGGTTGCTCTTGCAAAGTGCTCATCTAAGTGAGCGCCCCACCCTTCTATTGATGCGTTGTAACTATTTGCAGAGCATGTTTTATTGGGTGTAATGGTTGGCCTGTAAGTGCATTGTCTTCCTTCAGCCACCATTGTAAATGGGGTGCAGGGACCTGGGGACTTGGATCACCTTTTCCAGTGATTCTGGTACCCTCCAGTTGTTTTTGTGATGCCACTGAATGAGTCTCATATGAAGTTGGCCTAGATGAACTTGCTTTTCTGTAGCTGTTAGCAAACCTATCAAGGACATGAATTCCCAGACCGGGCAAGCCGGTAGGGATAGCAGTTTCAGCATTTTCTCTTGAAGGTTCTGCCATCGATCTGGAGTCGGCCGGACCCGATCTGAGGTCTAACTGGTAGCCTATAAAATTGAAGTCTCGTTTGGGCTCCAGCTTCTGGGCTCCAGTTCACCAGCCAACCTAGTTGCTGACACATTATTTACTAGGTCCTGTGTATGTTGGAGACAAGCCTGGTGGGAGCTGGCTCTCACCAACCAGTCGTCTAGGTACTGGTGGCTTCTTAAATCCTTGTGTATGGCCATCAATTTCACCTGCTTTGGTATCACGGTGAACTCCAAAGGTGCTGTGGACAAACCGAATGGCAGGGCCTTGAACTGGTATGCCCGACCTTGGATGTGAAATCTCAGGCATTTCCTGGATTGTTTTTGTATAGGTATATGGACGTAGGTGTCCCTCCTTCAACATTTGTACTACCTAGGGTCCAGTCCCCAAGGTTTCCTAAGTTCCCAAAAAGGGCTTAGTCTGGACCCTATAGGCAGATTGTGTGCCACATTTGGGACATTTGGTATTCTGACAAACATTTTCTGTCTGGTGACAATGATCCAGATTAACAGTCTCTCTGTTCTTATTGTGGTCTGGTGGGGCTGACACAACTTTTCACATTAATAGACTCTTCGCCCCGGGCCGGCAGCCTGCAAGGTGCAGCATTTACAGAGCAATTGTCATTTGTGAGATGTCTGACCCCTGACCGGACATGATGACAAAATTTATTATCTCTCCAGCCAAGTCCAACACCGATAACAGGTTTTTGAGAGGTGTGATAAGGGAAGGTTGCCTGGCAGTAGCTTGGGACACTGTCATATCACTGTCAAATTTACCTTAGGCAACTCTGTCCGGTACCAGGACTCCATATCCGGTACTTTACTGTAACCAGTAATTCTCTGTAACCGGCAAAAAACTGGCAGGCTGGGGTCACCAATGCATTTTGACATCTACTGGTCTATATTTCGCCAGCTTTTTTTTTTTTTTTTTTGTGTAGCCAGTTGGGGTGAAGCACTGTACAGTAAGGACTGTGTAGCCAGCACCCTGTTAATATACTTTGTAACCTGTAGGTTGAAGCAAGTGCACAAGGCTGTGTAGCCAGTACCAGCCGGCACACTCTGTAACCAGTTGTTGAAGCAAGTGTACAAAGCTGTGTAGCCAGTACCAGTCGGTACACTCTGTAAGTAGTTGTTGAAGAAGGCTGTGTAGCCAGTACCGGCCGGTACACTCTGTAACCAGTTGTTGAAAACAAGTGTACAAGGCTGTGTTACCAGTCAGTACACTCTGTAAACAGTTACTAAAGCCAGTTAACAACTATCTTCTGTGTTGAATTCAGCTTGCTGTTGATGTACATATATATAAGCTTACCGGTCGACTAATGCTTTAAAGCAAAGATGTCTGGACCAGTGCGCTCTGAAGAAATCTGAAGAATTCATCTCTTGCTTCTGATGAAAAAACACCAATACTCGAGCTAGGCTGGTGTGACTGATGCTATACAGCAGAGAAGTCTTTACCAGTGCGCTCTGAAGAATGCACCTTTCGTATGCGGAATTCCTTCTATTTACAGTGTTAAATACTACATAGAACGAAGTTTCCGTGATTCCATTTGTAGTACTAGAGAAGACGTTTCTATGGTGATTGTAGCTGAAGGTACATTCAAACTAAAAGACACGGATAAAAATACCTTGTAAGTAGAATATCCATTATTTTCTTTAAAATTGTCGATCTGCCCCTAACAACACAATGGTTAAAGGGAGGAAACTAGCAAAATGGCTGCCTTCATATTTCTCGTTGATCACTGCCCTATCCTCAACACTAAATTGAGTCAACTAGGGAGCGTTTCCAGCAGATTTGAAAATTTTAATTACTTAAATGTAGCTTTTATAAGCTACAAGCTTACCATGTGGGACTGAATGCTTTACTGGTTGCCGCGAGGCACAGACGACCAACGCTCGAGAAAAACAAGCATGCAGTTGGTTCGGCCTCATAGGTTGTCGTGACGTCATCACTTCCTGTGTATCAGCCTCCTTTTCGTTGAGATTAAACCCATGTCCCCTCAGCTGTAATACAGCGGGGAGGTAGGGTGGGACTCTTCTCAGTCCCACATGGTAAGCTTGTAGCTTATAAAAGCTACATTTAAGTAATTAAAATTTTCAATTTTATTGCGCTACAATAGCTTACCATGTGGGACTGAATGCTGAATTCAACCGCCCGGTGGCGGGATTACAGCTGAGACTGGAAGGTCTGAATGTTGTTTTTCTCGAATTGAGAGTAATAAAAAATAGTTCCAAAAAATTTCCAGTCTGAGTCCCATTTACAGAGTCCCAATCCTGAAGGTTGGACTCGTAAAGAGCCAAAAACCTGATGAGAATACACAGTGTCGTACACTGTAGGGTGTTTGGAAGGAGGATTGTGTACCCGGAGTACACAGATAGGAAGAACCCCTAAGGGCTATGACGTCAGAAATGAGGTCAAGGTTCGAGAATTGCTATTTGCAACCTTATTTATAAGACAACCTTATGGTCCCAAGAATTTAAAGTTAATGTAAATTTAATATGTGTGACCTTACCTGTAACACCCTGATGAGGTAGCTTATACCTAGACCTGGGGAGACTCCTGAAGGCTTAGCTGTAGCGGACGTGCCCCCCCCCTTTTGTTTCCGAAGAAGACATCACTGAGGAGAAGGGTCTAGGACCTGTTGAGCCGCTACTACTGGTCCCAGATACATGTTGTTGTCGTTGTCCGACCAAGTAAGGTCTTTTAGATAAAAATTGGTAAACGTGTTGTGAGCTTTCCAGTGACACGCTTGCATGATCTGGTCCACCGATACCCCACCGTAAAAAGCCTTAGAGGCTGCGAAGGCCCTAATGTCATGCGTTTTAACTTGTACTAAGTCCAAGGCTTGCTGGTCTGCTTGCTTATAACAAAGTAGAATGGTTTGTTTCAACCATGAAGAGAGAGTAGCGGGTCTGATATCTGAGGTATGTCCTTTCTTGAAGGAGATGAAAAGAAGGGACCGGGACCCTCTCAGGTCCTTGGTTCGGTCCAGATAGTACCTCAAAGCCCGTACAGGACACAAGGTCCTGTCTTCTTTGAATTGTCTATCTACAATGGTAGTCAAGGCAGGAATAGTCACCGGAGACACACTTTGAGAACCTTCTCTTGCTAGCTGGTTTTTGGCTATAAAATCTGATGAAGGGAACAAGGCTACCTTTTCCCATTGGCCTAGATTAGATACTTTGTTGGCGACCCAGGCGTGGATTTCACTGCCGCGCTTGCCGGAGGCCAGAGCTAGCAAGAAAGCAGTCTTGAGAGTGAGATGTTTGAGGTCTGTGTCTTTCATAGGCTCAAAGGGCGCTTTTGTGAGCTCATTGAGGACAACAGATAGGTTCCACTGAGGAAGGTTTCTGGAACTCTTGGGGCGATCCCTGTGAAAACTGGAGAGCAACCTGTGAAGGTCCTCATTATGGGCAATATGCTGGGCCGTAGGGCCCAGAGTGTCAACAATAGCTGTCCTGTAACCATCAATGGTAGAGGGGCGCCTGTTTATGTCTTGGTACAGATACATAAAGAAATCTGAGATTTTGCTTCACATCTGGGGAGTGCACAGTACTACGGACCGGCCAGCTAGTGGCAACACAGGACGTCTTTTTCTGGCGTTTGGCGGGCCGGTCTGCGCCGACCGGATAAGCAATTGTCCATTGGATAGGATGTATTAACGCAATAAAAACGAGTTTTGCTGCATCCAGGTGTATAGCTTGTATGAGAATCTAATGGAGATCTTGCAAGGCATGCTGTGGTAATGACTTGGTAACTTGTGGGAACAACTTGGTAACTTATGGGAACAATTAACTTGGTAACTTGTGGGAACGACTTCCTAACCTGTGGGAACGACTTTCTAACTTGTGGGAACGACTTGCTATCTTGTGGAAACGACTTGCTTACTTGTGGGAACGACTGTCTAACTTGTGGGAATGACTTAATATCTTGTGGTAATGACTTGTTAACTTGTGGGAACGACTTTCTATCTTGTGGTAACGAGATAAAAAACGATATGAAAACAGTTCTATGTCCCTTCCTGGGCTCTGTAGATTTAGTAATAATTCTCTTCCTAAAAATAATACACAGAAAACTAGTGCTGGGACGAGTTGACTGAAACTTGAGCTGTAACTCGATGGGCGATAATTAGGTAACATCTATCTGCACAAGTGAAACTCGTGTTTTTGAAAACGTCAATACTTTCACCATCTAAGGCTAACACTTCACTAACAAAACAGATATATCCGAAATTTTCAAAAATATACTGCATTTTTACTTTATTATGATATTCACTGTGAATTTCATGGAAACACAGGCATTCAATTCAGACAGAGTAAAAACGTGTAAATTTTCCCACAGTATGTGAAAACAGCCACTGACGACAATAGGTTCCTAGTTTTGGCAAATTTTTCTCAAAGTTCTAAGTTTACTTTACAATCTTACTCCATTCATTAATTTGTTTGACAGCCATAGTGCCAAATTGTATGGAAATTTATCTGATGCGTGTAACCCGTTGGCTTTTTGGAAGATTTATTAAAGAAATGACTACAGTGGTAAATTTCACCTGCGTCGGAAAATTTATTTTGCATACGAAAACACAAAAAGAGAAAAATAGAAACTGTGGATTAAAAATAAAACCAGAAAAAGCCCCGAAAACCAAGACATTGAAAGTAGAAAATAGAAAAAAAGACCATGTAGCATAGAAGTGGACATTTTGTCAGTGTAGATCATGCTCAGCGTTTTGGTTCGAATTCTTTTCACAGTTGTTTCAAAAATGGTTCCTCCTTTCACACAAAAAACAGCAAGACAATTAAATAGATTAAGATTTTTTTTTATCTTAATTCTCCTGATAATTAAAAGAATTAATAAGTGAAAGCAATGTTATTATAATATTTAATAAAAAAGAGGACACAGCTAAAGAATATTAACTCCAAGCTTAACGGACCATAAAAATAAAATACTTTTACTTAGCAAGGTACTTCAGTAAAATTTGCAGTAAATTCACAAATAGTCCCATAAAATTAACACCAAAATAAGAAGTTTTCTACAAAATCTGGCTTGATCTATGTTAAATCGATAATTACAGAAGTTACTTCTTGTTTTTGTCAATGTGACGCCTACTTTGCTGAATCCTCAAAGGACATTCAGATACTCATACAGTTCAATTGGAAAGTATTGTCTGGGAGGACTCGATCATTGTTTCTTCTTGAGTTCTACTCAAGAAAGATCTACACGAAGGAATTTTGGCTACACATGCAAGGAGGTTTTGATGACAGAAGTGAGTAAAGTATATTCCGAGCAGTAACTTAGTCAATTCTTGAGCAGCAAGTAAGAAATGAAGCCGTACATCACACTTAGTCTACTGGCAATAAAAATACATTTTGGTTTAAAATTCACTGTGTTTAAGCAATAGAAAAACAATCAGAAAATAATTGATAATTGAAATACTGTTACAGTAAAGGATTAATATACAGATGGTAATGAATCAATACAGATAGGTTTAAAGCAGTTAAATAGAAGAAACAGTGGAAAATGTGAATCTGGGAATGCCAATATATTACTTGGCACACCAGCCAGGTTGTTTAACATAGGGCAGCTACCGTAAATTTCCAAAATAACGCCCACGTTCAAATAAACGCCTGGTTCAAATTAACGCCTGGGTACCAAGCACACTGTTTACAATTTATGACACTGTTTTTATACTTCAAAAGAACGCCTGGTTCAATTTAACACCTGGTCTGATAACCATTTGAAAATAATTAACGCCCGGGCCATATTTTGGAAAAATACGGTATTTAAACTATGCACTTCTTTGTAACTGGAACACATTTCAGCAATGCATGTCAAATAGAACAGCAAAGGCTGACATAATAATGATATAATGTGGCCTTGTGGTGAGGGTGTTGGACTTCAAAGAGGAAGGTCTCGGGTTCAATCCTTTGTTGGGTCATGGTGATCTTATCAATGGACAAGGTACTGTATAGGTACAAGTACCTCTTCACCCAGCAGTACAAGTGGGTACCGACACTAGTTGGGGAGGTGAATCTGCGATAGGCTGGTATCCAGTTTGGGGAATTAGAAATACTACGAGTCGCTTCTTGCAAAAGAAACCTTGAAAATAAGCACCAGTCTTATGGGTCAATAGGCCCAAAGAATACCTTTACTTTTTTTTTACCTTTTACATAGAAAACACACTATTTTTCTGCAGGTATCAGTGGAAGATAGGTATAACTAGAACCAAATTGTGAAACAAAATTGGAAGATAAACAGAACCAAATCCTGTTGATATTGAAGGTTCTATGTCCCTTGATTAACGCTAACTGCCTTGCTTTATGTTTAGATGCGCCTTAGAGTCCATCAGTGATGGAGATTAAGTGCTATAAAAGTCCACATTAGATTAGATTCCAGTGATACAGTGGCATCTAAGTTGTGAAACCAATTATAAAATTCCAATGGCATACCAGTGCTTCCTTTGCCCCTATTTCTGCTCTTTATGGTCTTGGTGAACAGCTTCAGGAAGCTTTCAAATGGCGTGTGATAAACTGGGTTCAATACACAGCATCTCTGTACGATTTCAAACAGCTTAGCCCCGTGTCCTGCCACTGGGTTGTAATTGAGCCGTTTCTCTTCCAGATGTTGCCGTAGATACTGAGTTTCCTCCAGAATCATCTTATTTCGCTCTACATTTTTCTGGCAGTTTATCAGAGCTTCGAGCATGGTCTTTTCTTGCAGCAAGGGACAGGTTAGGTACAGAGTCTTCTCCAAGACGATTTCCTGTGATAAAAAAAGATATTAAGTTGTACTTTATGTAATTGCAACAGGTTTTTAATACTTTTACAGTATAAAATATAAATGGCATTGCACTAATTAAATAACCGTGCTTTTCACAATGTTGTTGTAAAATTATGATCATTTTCCAAAATTATATTTATATTATTAATATACTTCTGGCTGTTAAATTTGAAATGATATTATCCCACGCTAAATTAAAACCCTGTGAATCCACTGGACTGGAGCGAGGACAAATATAAAGAGTTAGTTCAGTATACAGCAGACACACTCAGCCTCATGTTTTCCATTGAGTTTCTTCCGAATACACATTTACTTCTATCAGTCATAACTTGGCAAAACTACCATAACTCGAAACAACTTGAACACAAAATTGCAAATTTAATAAGTAAATTAAATTTTTATAAGTTAATACCCTATCCAATGGACAACAGCTTATCCGGTCGGCGCAGACCGGCCCGCCAAACGTCAGAAAAAGACGTCCTGTGTCTCCACTAGCAGGTCGGTCCGGAGTACCAGTGCACTCGCCAGATGGCGTGTCGTACTTCCTTCCTGTCTAGACATAGTGACGTCTTAGCATCTTTTTTGTTGTCTAAACTTATTAGGCCCCTAGTAAATTGAGAGCGGGGTCGGTGGGAGGGTCTTGTGTGTCCATTGGATAGGGTATTAACTTATAAAAATTTAATTTACTTATTAAATTTGCAATTTTATTGCGTTAATACATCCTATCCAATGGACAATAGCTGAATAACTACCGCTTGGTCGGCGGGTAAGTTACTAGGGATTTGCGTGAACTCATGTTAGGGATAATGAAGATTCTTTCTTAAAGCCTGGGTAGATATTGAAGTCAAAACCCATAAGGCTATGGTCGAATATCATCATCCGGTTAACCAGAATGGAACCGTCAGAGTCGACCTTGTCCCCCTCCCCCTTCCCTTTTGTCTATCATACCTGCTCTGAGGTAGGGGAAGAGAGGGATGAGTTCGGTCCCATAAATCCAATTCTCCCGGGGGAAGTACGTGAGATTTTTTTTTTTTTTTTACTTAAATATATGTGCTATATATATAATGTGTACAACTATTTACATAGGCTCTGATCTCCTCTAGGTACCAGTCTGTTGGTGGATCTGTTGGGCAGCCACGACTGGACCAAGATGGAAGAGCTCTGAATCAGCCCACGCCACATCCTTCAAGTAGAATTGAGTGAAGGTATTATGGGATTTCCAGTGGCAGGCTGATAGGATCTGCTCCAAGGAGACTCCCGACTGGAAGGCCTTAGAAGCAGCAAAGGCTCTGACATCATGAGTCTTAACTTGGTGTAAGGTGTGAGCATGATGATCAGAGAGCTCGTAGCATAGGATCACAGTCTGTTTGATCCATGACGAGATTGTGGCAGGTGAAATGTCCCTGTCGAAACCTTTCTTGAAAGAGACAAAGACCAAATCTTTGCCCTGCCTAGTATCGGAAGTCCTGTCCAAGTAGTAACGTAAAGCTCTGACTGGACAAAGAGACCTATCCGACTTGAGGGATCTGTCCAGAGTAGGAGCCAGGGCTGGTATGACCACTGGGGCTACGCTCTCTGGACCTTCCCTAGCCAGCTGGTTCTTGGAGAGAAAACTGGGTGATGGATATAGAGACACCTTGGACCAATCGGTTTGATGTCTGATGTTTTTGTGCTGCCATGCATGAATCTCACTTCTTCTTTTGCCCGAACCCAGGGCCAAAAGGAAAACCGTCTTGAGAGTCAAATGTTTCAGGGATGCGTCCCTAAGAGGTTCAAAGGGGGCCTTTGTCAACTGGTGTAGTACCAGGGAAAGGTTCCAGGAGGGGATTCCCCTCCTTCCCTTGGGTCTGTCTCTGTGAAAACTTTCCAGGAGACGGGTGAGATTCTCATCTTTGCTGATATTGACTGTTGTACTACCCAGTTTATCAGCGATAGCAGATCTGTATCCATCAATGGTGCTGGGCTGTAAATTCTTGTCCTCAAAGAGGTACAGTAGAAAGTCAGTGACTGACTTCACAGGCGGAGATCTGAAGTCCACCTGATTAGCGATGCACCACTTTGTAAAAACGGCCCACTTCGCCTCATAGACTGATCTGGTTGACCTTCTTTGAGGAGCCTCAATCCTCTCTGCCACTGCCTCAGAGAAGCCCTGTTCTTTAATTGCTGTGGCTCTAGGAGCCATGCATGCAGGTTCAGATTTGTCAGATTCCTGTGAGGGATCTGATTGAAGGGTTGAGTTAACAGGTTCGGCAGGATGGGCAGACAGATGGGAACTTGGCTGGACATGTTCACCAAGTCCCAAAACCAAGCCATGTTGGGCCAACCCGGGGAAATCAGAATGATTCTCTTGCATGGGGAGTGTATTAACTTTTCCACTACTTTGCCCAATATGGCTGTTGGTGGGAAGGCATAGGCATCCAGGTCCTCCCATGGCAGAGTGAGGGCATCCACTGCTACCGCTAGGGAGTCCGATACTGGAGATACAAACTGGGGCAGCTTGTGGTTGAACCTCGTAGCGAATAGGTCTATCTGAGGTCGGTGCCACCTTTGGCATAAGGTCTGAAAAACTTTGGTCAGAAGGGACCACTCTGTCTGAATGGTCTGACCCAGACGGGATAGCTTGTCCACTATTACATTTAGCCGGCCTGGAATGTGACGGGCTTTTAGGGTTACCTGCCGCTGGGAACACCAGGTCAGGATTCTCCAGAGAAGGGCACACAGGGGGCCTGATCTCATGCCTCCTTCTTTGTTTATGTAGGAAACTACTGTGGTGTTGTCCGTTGCCACAAGTACTATTTGACCGGTACAGAGATCTGTGAACTCTTTGAGAGCAAGAAGAACTGCCTTTAGCTCCAAGTAATTGATATGCAGTCTGCTTTCTGGTAAGGACCAGCAACCTCTTGCAGTGCGGTCGTTTAAGTGAGCGCCCCAGCCTTCTTTTGATGCGTCTGTAAAGAGCTGCAGAGCATGTCTGACTGGGTGTAAAGGTTGGCCGGATAGCACGTTTTCTTCCAGTAACCACCACTGTAGGTGAGGGTGTAAGGATACGGGGATGGGAATCACTTTTCCTAGTGATTCCGGTACATGCCAATTGTTCTTGAGGTGCCACTGTATAGGTCGCATGTGTAGCCGACCTAGGTGAACTTGCTTCTCTGTGGCCGTTAACAGGCCAATGAGGGACATGAACTGCCGGACCGGACAGGTCGGTTGGTCTAATATCTCTAGAATCTTTCCTTGAAGGCTTTGCCACCGGTCCGGAGTCGGCCGGACCCGACCGACCTTGAGGTCGAACTGGTAGCCTACAAAGTCGAAGATTTGCTTGGGTTCCAGCTCCGACTTGTCCAAATTTACTAGCCAACCTAAATCTTGACATATCTTCACTAGATGCTGGGTATGCCGGAGACAGAGTTGGTGGGATCCAGCCCGGACCAACCAATCGTCTAGGTATTGGTGGATCCTTATACCCTGGCAGGTGGCCATCAGCTTTACCTCCTTTGCTATTACAGTGAACTCTAAGGGTGCTGTGGACAGGCCGAAAGGTAAGGCTTTGAACTGGTATGTTTGTCCCTGGACATGAAACCTCAGATACTTCCTGGATTGTTCTTGTATTGGGATGTGGAAGTAGGCGTCTTTGAAATCTATAGAGGTTATCCACTCCCCTCCTTGGAGGGATGTCCTGATGGTTTCTGGCGTCTCCATCTTGAATTTCTCCGTCTTGAGAAATGCGTTTAGATGGCTGAGGTCTAAAATAGGACGCCACTTGTTGTTTGGTTTTGGGACTAGGAAAAGTCTGTTGAAAAAGCTCAGAGATGTTTTGTTTATGACCTGTTCTACTGCATTTTTGTCTATAAGCTGATGTAATGCCTCCAGTAGGTAGCTGTTCCTCTGGGGATTGACATAGCAACTTATGACAGTCGGAGACCTTGTGAGTTTTGGCCGGACCCGGAAGGGGAGGGTGTAGCCCTCTTTTAAGATTTGAACTACTTTCGGGCCGGCACCCAGCTTCAACCAACTTTCCCAAAATTTTTGAAGACGGGCCCCTACAGGCAAATAGGGAACAGCATTTGGGGCATTTGAGACAGGATTGGCAAACAACAATTGAGTGACACAAGAAGCACTTTTCACAGATTTTAATTGAGATTTTGTTTGGTGACAGTCTGACACTCCGGGACTTAAACCTTTCCTTTGCGGAAGCCCGGGTGCAGAAGGAACATTTTGTACAACATGATATTTTACATTTGAACTTAAGGAATTGTTCATTGTCTGGTCTGTGAAAGAGTTCTGGGACAGCAGCTGACTGGAAACCCTGTTTGAACAATAACTGTCAATTATACTGCTGCTGCCCACGTGCAGGTCGGGATGAAAAACTAGAGGCCTTGCCTCTGCCTCTTTTGAATTGTCGACGGTTAATGTTCTTCCAGGCTGGCCTGTCCTGTTTGCCTTCCGACCGGCCCTCTTGCTTCCTATCACTCTTCTCATATGGGTGATAACGGTTCTTAGCCCGTGCAGTAGTAGTAGGTGCAGGATGACTCTTGCTGTCATACAGAGCAATCTCCTCTTCCGCTTTCTTAACCACAGGTTCTGCAAACAGAGTGGCAATGTGCAAGGGGCCTGTTCTGAGAGCTGCGAAGGTGTCGGGCTTGATACCATTCTTCAGATGGCTAAGTTAAGAGTCTCTACGGGTCAAGGTAATATTCCCCATGGTAAGAAAAACAAAGTCCGTTAAATGCTCCATGGCCTTCGCAGCCGCCTGTGTAATACTGGAATTAAATTCCATAAGGAATTGAAGTTCCTCAGCCGCTTCAGATAACTTATTTGACACTTTGCCCTTGTTTTCATTTCTGATAACTTTCAAATGTGCATTCATTTCTCCCTGAACTTTAAACAAACACCTGTTAAAACTAGCAGTCTGGTTACACACCACTGAGGCTTCTCTAGCCGTCCTTTCCCAGCGGCGCAGGGTATCTTGTGAAATTCTACGGGAACCCGGTGGGGTGGATGCCAAAGCTGCTCTTCTAGCTATACGACCAAAACTATTGTTCAATTTAGACGGGCCTGTATTCCAACTGGTGACAGTAGCTGGATCCAATTGTTGATCAGAATATAGGCCATACCACTTTGTTTGCGGCTTGGGGGGTCGGAGAAAGTGGTCCATTGGCAGGCTGCCGGCTTCTGTAGTTCTGGATGGATATCCCTCCGTCATGGTGAGATTGAGTTTAGATAGCTTGCGACAAAGATAATCTTCCGTAGGCATCTGGACTGAGACCTTGCTGGGAAGGGGAGCTTTAGGTCCAGTGAAAGGGTTGTCGTCAGATGGGTTTGAACTATCCATGTCAGGGATATGGGACCAACCCATAAAGGATCGTATGCCGCGCATGGTGTCCCTATACGTCTGTTCTTCTGAGGTCGGTAGTTCCTGTTCAAATTCTGGATCTTCCGAAAAATCCCCTTCCTCTGCAAAAAGTTCCACTGGAGGGGTATCAGAGATTTGACTATCAGTATCTGAATCTAAGCTAGAAATGCTGTCCTTTCTGCTCTTCTGAAGGGTCGGCGAAGCAGAGCCGGTGGAGCCAAGAGGTCGGTCGGAGGGAGGATGGTCGGTTGTCGGTTGTTTGGAAGTCTCAGCTGTAGTAGGTCGGTGACAACCAGCACTAGGCTTACCGGTCGACTTATGCTTCTGAGAAGCGGTGTCTGGACCAGTGCGCCCTTGAGAAGTGCTCTGACTTTTAAGCTTACCGGCCGACTTTTGCTGTGAAGCAACATTGTCTGGGCCAGTGCGCTCAGATGATGAAGATCCAAGAAGTGAAGAATCTCTGACAAGCTTACCGGCCGACGGCTGCAAGGCAGCACTAGAGTCTGGGCCAGTACGCTGAAAAGCGTCATCTGAAGGATTAGGTGGTTGAAAGAAGGGCTCAGAGTCCCGAGACACATTAGTTGGTGCAGAATGAGTAGGGGCTACTCTGACCTCCGACGAAAAGGCAGGTTCCACAGACTTGGCTAACAGTAATGCCTCTAACCTGTTAAAGCGGTCGGACCACTTATCCTCTAAGGCTGTGAACTTGTCGTCTGTAGCAGAAGAGAGAGTTGCAGTAGCAGATTTCTTGGGTTTAACAGAAGGTTTGTCCTTTTTTGTCTTTTTCTCAGGAGGAGCTGGCGACTAGTCAGAACTAGGTCCACCCACAACCCCAATAACTGAAACGCTTGAAGGGTCTATAAGTTCATCCGTGGGTTGGGAAATGTCAGCACGTTTAGCCTCCCGTTTTTCCTTCTTAATTTTATAAGACGGTGTTGAGATCTGGGCACGTTGCTCCGGGGTGAAAGAATTACACAGAGAACAGTCAACAGAGTCCTTATCCTTCACACAAGGTTCCTCACCTTTTCCTTTTTCCCTACAACGTGCGCAAAATGCATGTCCATCGAAAATGGCCATTGCATGACCACAACTCCCTCTCTTCTGGCCAGGAGACGACATAGTAGAGTAGGAACACAGAAGATAATAATAAAATCAAATCCAAGATCGTTCTTCACAATAAACACTGATAAAACACAAATTCTGGCAGATATAAATTTTTCCACTGTGCACTGGTTCGCGCCAAACGAAAAAGATGCTATGACGTCACTATGTCTAGACAGGAAGGAAGTACGACACGCCATCTGGTGAGTGCACTGGTACTCCGGACCGACCTGCTAGTGGAGACACAGGACGTCTTTTTCTGACGTTTGGCGGGCCGGTCTGCGCCGACCGGATAAGCTATTGTCCATTGGATAGGATGTATTAACGCAATAAAATCCTCATTTTTACTTGTTTCATGTGTAATAACATGAATTTCTTGGATAACTCACATGCTCCCTGTTGAGTTCATGTTGATGATGCAGAAGGTCACTTTCTATTGATTTCTTTTGTCCCTCAAACTCTGGTCTTTCCACAGCCATGATCTCATCCATCAATTTGTCTATCACACCCTCCTGGGATGTTGCCATGTCGATCACACAGGTCTTCTCAACGGGAAGGTCTGACATTCCATCACCTGATTTAAATATTTTAAATATCTTGGTTTTGAAAAAGGTGTTACATTCTGATATCTTATTTAAATATGTTGAAGTTTTGGTTTTAAAGAGTCCCTTCATCCATTAAGCTTCTGAGGAACCAATTTCAAATAACATGTGGAAATAATATTTACCAATAAGTGAGCCAATAGATCACATGCAACACCAACATTTGGATAGAATATAAGAAGTGTGGCAATATGGGATACGTTTGGGACTTACATCTATTCAATAATTCCAAAATCACTTTTGAAAGATTAAACCTGATATTCCCATTCACGCAGAGCATTTTAGGACATATTGTGGCAAGTCACTCTATGACAGTGTCAAATTACACTATATATATCGGTTAGTGAAGATCATGCACATGTCACACATGCTGTGGTAAATTTCATGTTTATCATTTAAAGGAGCCTCAACATCTCCAAACTGAGCTGTTCTTTAAACTATATTTTGCATTAAAACAGGCAGATCATGATGATACAAGAGTCATATTACAACATTATCAAATATTCAGGATGTTTTTGAATAAAAAGCCAATTATTTTGGTAAAATAAAAATCACCTTTCAAAAAGAGTGTAGAACTTGTACTGAGGTAGAGACAGAATTCTGGATGGTATGCAAATTCCATTTCTCCGACCTTGATGATTTTCTGACCTTTCTCGTCTACAGTAAACTGCTTGGTGAGAAGGCCTCGGAACAGTGGGTCCAGTTGTTTACGCTCAATGTGAGTCACCAACACAGTAACACCTGTGAAACAAAAGAAACATTTAAATGGTACAAAGTAATACCATGATACAACACTAGCAGATGCTTGGAACTTGAATGGTACACCTTGTCTGTAGACAGCAACAACACCACAAAAATAAGCCAGTTTTTTTAAGTTTTTATTTTGGAGACACAGGACGTCTTTTTCTGGTGTTTGGTGGGCCGGTCTGTGCCAACCGGATTAGCAATTGTCCACTGGATAGGATGCATTAACACACAAAAAAAAAAAAAAAAAAAAAAGCCAGGTCTTATTTTGACGAATTCTTCAACCTGGTAGATATTGTTTTCCCATACACACAACGCTCCAGTTAAAATACCAGAAATTTCTCTTTTCTGGTCAGATTTTGACCATTTTTCCATCATGTTGTTTTCTGTAATGAAGGCTAATAACTCTGTATATTAGGTCAGATCAATGGGATGCACAAGGATGTTAAAACAAAGTCAAAGTTGGGGTCTGACATCCTGTTTAACAGCCAGGGTCATATTGGGACAGGCCGTCAGTATTGTCACTTATGAGAGTCAAACCCACAGAGAGTAGCGACAGCCTGATATCAGATGCCAAATTTGCGAACTACAAGACCACTGAGGGTCTCATGGTCCTGAAGAAAAAAACAAAAGAAAAGGATATATATCAATATTCAGCCCAGGCACCTGTTGCAGACACTTGGTATTCTGCAATCTTGCATCTCCATGGTGCTCATCTTTCATCTTGTCCCGACATTTTTTTAAAATTGCAATATGTTCTTGGTTGATGTGTCTTGGTTTTTTATTGGAGATTAAGTACTATGAAAGTAGGTTGGAATCAGGTTAGCATGAGAAATAAAATTACCATGTACAATGGCATTCAGCAGACATTTTTCCAATTCAGGGTCATCTGCCTCCACAATCCAAAGATTGTTCTCAGGCTTCTCGATACTTTCATCAATTTTGCCTGCCAACTCCTCGTTGCTATAGGCGATGGAGGTAACTGGGCGGTAGTCCTCACTGGACAGGTTACTGTAGCGAGTATACACTGGTCTGTGATGAGATTGCCTGCAAAATTAAACTGAAGCCAGTGAAAAATTACCCATAAAGGTAAAGAGAGCAACACATTGGGTTTTAGATGACTTTTTACAGTGTTCAACTACTTAACTTAATTATTTTAACTGAGTGTAGACAACTAGAGTTTTTTTAGAAATAAATTTAACTTTTTAAAAAAATTTTCTCAATTTTATATAGATAAATTATTTTGTTTTTCATGTACATAATATATTGATTGTTTTATTCATAATAATTGGGAATGGGCAGTTACATGAATGTTGAATGTACTAATCACCATTTGGAAACAAAATGTGATTGATGGGAAGAAATCTATCAGAATTGAATGTAAATCAACTGCTAAAACAAGGAATATCATGTCAAAAACATATAACCGGTAAATTGGACATAATATTAGGTTATAATAGAGCTAATACAACTCAGAATGACATATCAGCAGTTTATGGCCAATAACGTAAGTTGGCTGGGTAGGCGTTTCATAGTGCACACATGGGTCTTTCACAGCATAGTGACAGAACTTAAAATCTACCAGGTTTGTAGCAGTAGAGCTGTACAATGAGATTGTTACAGACAGTGCAGAGCTGACTGTTACCATTTCAGTCAGTGGTGACTTCTTTTCCACAAGCTACTGTCAATGTAATATGTAAGGCTATGCATCAAACTCGGCTATCCATTAGGTTCTATCAATTACCTTGTTGTAGCTCTTGAGCTGTACAATGAGATTGTAGCAGAGTGAATAGCGGAGTGAGTTTCATCAAACTCAGTGAAAGCCTCACTTCTTGCTGACAAGGGGCGGTCCTCATCTTCTTCCTTGATCATACCAAGCTTGGCTAGATTTGAAAATTCAAAATCAAAAATGTTCCATTGTATTTAAACATCATGTAAAGTATTCTCAGATATGAATTAAATTTACGTAATATTACCTAAACAGACTTGTATGTAATCAGCTTGGAAATAAATTTAACTATTAATACAGTAGGTGCTCTGTAATTAGAACAAGTGTATGTCAAATATAGATGTAACTGGAACCAATTTCAAGGTCCGAAAATCAGTAAATGCTGTATTTTTACACAATCCTACAAGTATAAGTTAGCTGTAACTAGAACCTATTTCTGTGGATACTGGAGTCTCTAGTAATACACAGTCTTGTGTAATGTATTGCTGATATTATCACTACAAGTATTGATTGCTGACTTGTAAAGCTAGCGAGTGGCAAGTCAAATGGGCATGCAGTTCCTCTCACTTATATCTGGATCAAACTTGGTTTTTAAATCTCTTCTGGAGGGCTAGATTCATAA
Organism: Sabellastarte sp. h YS-2021; assembly: GCA_964017235.1. NCBI lineage: Eukaryota > Metazoa > Annelida > Polychaeta > Sabellida > Sabellidae > Sabellastarte > Sabellastarte sp. h YS-2021. The sequence continues at coordinate 63,293,612 of OZ024938.1, forward strand.
GTAGACATGCTTTTGATAAATCTCACGCGCTATCATGATTTAACCAATAGCCACAGAGGTCAGAGCCAAGCCATCATTGACCAAACACTAGGCCAATTCTTTGATATCACAACAGGTGACCTTCAAATCATTACAGCACAGTCAGGTATATTCCAGAAGTGCTTGGAAGTAAGAAGTGTATCTTGCAACATTTACCACAAAGTCCTTTATATAAAACTAGGACAGAGGTAGGACTACTCACAGGGGACTTATTAATGTGGCATACACTATCAATTGGTACTGTAGATAAGAAATCACACAAACACTGTTTCTAATAAAACACAATATTAATGTATATTAACCTGTATCAATTTATGGCACCCAATTAACATCAAAATTATTGTTTGCACACATCTATTCAAATGAAGGTCAAAGGTCAAAGCTGGGGTTTTATGTTCTATTCAACAGTCAGGGTCATATTGAGACAGGTCCTCAGCATTGTCCTTAGTGGCGGTCAAACCCACACAGAGGTGACAGCCTGTGATTAGACACCAAACTTGCTAACCAATTAAGCCAGTGTATTGAAGGAAAGCCTATATTTTATGTTGTCAATCTTATTATTTAAACTCACCCAGTAAGTGTTGGTTGCTTATTTCTTCATCCCTGATTATGTTGGCACTTTCCTGTAGTGCAACCACCCACATCTCAGCCCGGTTGTCAGGATCAACCAGCAGTGGCCAGCAGTGTTTACGGTTGTGACAGCAAACCTAGAGGAATGTTTCTAATAATTAGAATTGTTTTACCTTTCACAGCACTCTTATTCAATTCATTATTAACTTAGGGCTTGAATATTGCAAGGATTTAGGATTTCTCCAAGGAGTCTAATAATTAGTACAGAATGAAGATGGCTTGAGGTTATATCAGCCAATGAAAGGGATGTTCAAATTATTAAACATGGCTGAAACATTTGGCTGTTTTACTCAATTTTTCATAGGCGGCATGGTGGATGTGTGTAACCAAAGAACATTAAAATGTAGTTTAAATCAATAAACTGGGTAAACTTAGCATTTTGTTGGATGGGGCTACCTTATTTTTACAGATATTTAACCATTTATTGTTTCTGGAGTACAATTTCAACATTCACCTTGTTTATTTTACTGGTACCTCCTGTTGGTGAGTACTAAAATGCAGGTACTTAAATTCAGATCAGTTCTTTCCAACTGGATACCTAGTCTCATTAGTCACCACCTAAGTTACTGCTAAAATGCAGTTAGTCTGATTTGGGTCGGTTTTTGCCAAACAGATACCTGTTCCAGTGTACTCTCTGAGTTGCAGATTTACTATTTGGGCCTCATTGCAAAACTGGGAGATTGTTGGTTTTGCTAATACAAATTTTAAATAGTTATTTTAAATGTTTTTACCCTCATGATGAGGCCATTGTGAATACTGTGTACATCAGTGGGCAGATTCTTCAGCTTCCAGTCAGAGAGTTCCTCAAACGTACTGAGTACGTCCTGTAGTGTGTAATTCTCCCTCACGGCAAGGAGGTTGCGGAAGGATGTTGAACTGGCGTCAACACTTTCCAAATCTGCATGCTGTAGGCCTGGAAATTTGTTCATAAAACTCAGACATTGTGTCTTGACACAGCATATTTCCAGACAGGACCAATTTGGGACAATACAGAGAGAAATCTGTTATTAGATACAAGGACTGTAAAAAATTTGACCTAGAAGTAGACATTACAGGTCAAATCTAATATGGCAACAATATTTACTGCCCACGATTTCCAATCAGTTGTTATACATTTCAAGCACCTAATAATGGAGATAAATAACCTAATGAAGTTTACCTAAGCTCTCTACAAAATTTTAAGTTAGTTTTTTCATATTGCCTGTTTTTATTTAAATATTTCCGAATTCATGAGAATGTCCGGATAGCTGACTCACCTTCCATCTGCTCTGCAGTCCTGAGTTCTGTCTTGTACATCACACTAGTGTCATACACTGACGGGTTGTGGCGGTAAACTGACCGCATGGACATTGCAGTGGATGGACGCTCTCCCCCCGCCTCAGACATAGAGTCATCAGCTGAAACAGTAGACTAAGTTTTATACACAATATACCACAGGATGTTTCACATTAACAGATTACCAATAAGAATGTGTTACACTTGCCAGTGATGTGATGTACTATTGTCCAATATCTATTAGATAAAATAATATACAGAAGATTCTGTATGAGTGGACCAAGTGGACCTGGAATTGAGGTAGAAGTATACTCAGTTTTAATTAGATTCTTACATTAGCAACTGCACTGATTTTACAGGACTGGTATAAATGGAAATTGGATACAAGAACCTAATACTGTGGATATTCATTTGGAGGTTCATGTTATACAGAGTCTTCCATACTGTTAATGTAACTTACAACACTGATTAAATCTTGCAGAGGCTAAAAATATATAACATCCAAAATCCCCTAAAATCTGCTTACCTTTGGTGGAATACCCATCGCCTCCAGTGTAGGATTCTGCCTGAGTGATAATAGAGTGCACAGACTCGGTTCCGCTGAATGCAGTGGGCCTCATCAGACTCTCCAGTTTTGCACTCAATGACACCGGTTTAACCTGCTTGCCCCATCTCACCGAGGGATCAAAGTTCCCAAGGTCACAACGATTGAGCCAATCGTGCATCAGGTCAGCACGGGTACGGTTGTCAAGGGGACCATGGTAACAGATGCACGCTGCCGTTAGCAATGCATCACCAGGAGCAGTCTTGATTTTTCCTTTGGCTTGTCTCAGTTCTGACCTCCAGAGGTCATGTTGCATTTCCATGTTGCCCATAAGATGGTTGGCCTTGCCAATCTTTTTCTCAATAAACTGAAAAAAGGAGGGTTAATTCTCAAACAAAGTCATGTAACATATTTCAAAAGACAATTTTACTGAGTGCCTTTGCGACAATTTGTTCAAAAGTGCTATGAGGAAGAAACTATCTTGAGACTTTACCTTATAGTGAAACTTTATGATTTTTCCTTAAAAGCACTCAATTTGAAGAGATCTAATGTCAAAGAGAAACAATATGTAGTATATTCTTATTGGTCAATCACTTTAGTTTATACAACACAATTAGTCGTGATCATTATGTAAGTGTATTTTATGGACCCCATGTATAAATTGCATTGCAAGCACAATATAATTTCCCTATAAAATAACAAGATCATGAGTACAAGTACAAGTTAAGACCATAACTCCTAACCAATGATAATTATTGACAGAGATAGATTAGAATTATGCAAGTGTGGTCCTCTATGTAACTAAAAGGTATAGCAATTTCTTGTAACAGAATAATTATGCTATGATTCCACTTTGAAAACATTGGTTAAATTATTTTGGAAGTTTTGGAAATTTATAATATTATTGCAATTAGATATCTTTAATCAGACATAGTATTTACTCTAAACATATACAGTATTACAACTTCTCACCTGTATCTGTTTTTCTATCTGCTTCTGTCTAGTGATGGCCTCCTTATGATGTCTTATCTCGGCTTCCAGTTTTCCTTTTATCTTATTGGCTTCCACTCTCTTGGCTCCTAGCATTGCCTGAGCCTGTAATGACACAGCATACACACCTGTATTACAGAAGCCATGAATAATACATAGTTTACCTGTAATTAACCAGTATGCACATCTGCATTACAGAAGCCATGAAAAAAAGAAATATTTTACCTGTAATTACAGAAGCCATGAAAAAAATTTACCTGAAATTAACTACTGTACACATCTGCATTACAGAAACCATGAAAAATGTATATATTTTCCCTGTAATTAAACAGTGTGCAAATTTGCATTACAGAAGCCATGAAAAATATGTATATTTTACCTCTAATTAACCAGTGTACCCATATACATTACAGCAGCCATGAAAAGTACAATGAATCTATAATAATACAGCATGAGCATCTTCAGTAGACAGGCCATCAACTATATATTTATACTTGTAATTATATAAATTAACATTTTCTACAGACTCAATAAATATACATAACACAAAGTCCGAAATTTGAATATACCTTGTTGAGATCCTCTTCAGCTTCCAGTAACTCGCTGATTTTTGGCTTCATCTTGCGGGAGATTTCTGAGTACCAGTACACGGCGTGTAACCATTTACACAGCCCGCCCGCTGCCTTACTGCATTTCATTACCAACTCCACCTGTGTGAAACAAAGAAGACAAAATAATATAAGAGAGCAAAAAATATGGATTTCTCCATTTCCTTGACCTGTGGGAAAGTCCTCATACTCTTGTGATTTGTTTTTTCTGATCTCCCTGATGTAAAATTTACATAAATTTGATTATTTTGTCTTACTTTTTAAGGGATGACCATCCCATGTCCCGTCTTTTGGATTTTAATGTTATAAAAGAAACAGAGGTATGGTACCATTCCAATGGTATATATCTCATATATATGTGGTTTACATAGGTTTTAAAATATTTACGAAAAAAAAGACATTTGGCTGCACCATTGTAATGCTGACTATCCATAGTAACCTTCTGCCAGTGTGAAAGCATTCATAAATGAAACATCTGATTAATTTGCAGTTTGGGTGAAGGAAATCTCCACATTTCATTTTATGAACCAGTTTCTAGTTTCTACCTTACCATTATATTATATACTAAATTACATCTTCTGGTGTATGAAGCTTCTGTTATCAGAACCAAACCATTCATATGATACATGTAATGGAGGTTGTGTGTTGTCTCACCTGTAGGTCTGGGTTCATGATGTACTCCTTCAGTTTGATGAAGATTGGTTCTGGAATGTTGGCTTTGTCATAGAATTCTAGTTCCTCAAAGAAATTGTCTCGCATCAGTAGTGCTTTGCCTCTTTCCCATCTGAAAGATATCGACAACAATTTCTGCAATTGATTTGGTGAAAGATAAAGCCATTCAAATGGGTCTCAGAACCCTATACTTATACTTGTCTTGTATCTGGCGAAGGATGAAAAATAGTGCTAGGCAGGGCAGACTAAAACAACATTGAAAAGTTACTATCTCTGACAAGGAGATTATGTAATTAGTAGTGCTGCGCTGATTAGTGGTCCATTCGATGCATTGATCGATGACGGCATTACTTTCAATGCATCGATCAAACACCAAAATTCGGGATGCCGAAAAAGGGTTGAGTTCTAGTATGTTTGCAGTCAAATCAAACGAAAGAGGAAGTGATTTTCCGTAAAATAAACATGGAGCAGTTTTTGTCCCAAAGATATCGCCTTAGAATTGTTGAAATGTATAAAAATATTATCTAAAAGTTTGGATTAGTTATTTACTCTGTAAGTTTTGTATGATTTTAATGTCTGCCGATGCATTGAATGATGCATCGATCACATGTGGGCGATAATCGAGTGATTTTTGCGGACCGAGTCGCAGCACTAGTAATTAGTAACACGCACTTGTCTGTTTGTTTGTCTGTTTATTTGAAAAATAATTCAAAAATTTATTGATAGATTTTTATGAAATTTTCAGGAAATGTAGACAAGGGCACATTTAGGAACATATGATGGGATTTTAGTCACCGTCTGGATCCAGGAATTATTGAAAGGATTTTTTTTGTCATTGTACTCATTAGTAATTATATTGGATTTGTTTGGAATTGGCTGAGGTATGCACTCTCCAAGTGCTCTCCAATTGCTCTTGTTTTTATATCACAATGTATTTCTAGCATCAAACATACACATATTTTATAACCTTTTAAGAAATTGAATAATTACTTCATCCCCATTGAAGTATGTTGAAATATTTCAGATAGCGCATGCCGAAAATGGGCAAACAGAAGGACCCCAATTTTCAAAATTAACCAATTCCTAGTGGCCTATCACCTTGTTAAGTTTCAAATTGATTAGACAAAGCATCCAGAAACCAAAATGCTGACAGACTGATGCACAGACGGACGGACAGCCAGACACATCAATCTAATAGTCGGGTTGGTTACATCGAACCCGCCTAATCAATGTAAAAAGTTACACTGAGCGTGTGCAGAGCTCTGGTCTTTCTTCCAGTGTCCAGTAAAGAAACATATTGACTCCTAAAATGACCGGCTGGAGGGTAGGAAGTGGGACAATAAAATGGTGGCCAATACCAGACCCTTCTTGTCCCCAAAAGAGGAGATGGGAACCAGACAACCACTCCGTGAAATTTGAAACTGATAGGCTGAAGTATCTTCGAGTTAGAGCCCTGAAGCTGAATTTCGAGATGGGCGGCCATCTTGTTTTTTCAAATGACACCAACTTCGAAAAGCAATTGTGCCTACTAAGTGGTGTCCTACTACCCTGCTAAGTTTCAAATCAATCAGCTCAAGTGTCTTCAAGTTTGACTCAGGAAATGGAATTTCAAGAGGGAAGCCATTGTGGTCATCTTGTTTTTCCAAATGGCACCAACTTTGAAAGCAACCTAGCCTAGGTGGTGCCCAAAACCCTGTTATGTTTCAAATTGATCGACGGAAGTGTGTCTGGAAACCAAAATGTTGATGGATACATGGACAGATGTCCGACACATCAATCTAATAGGCGGGTTGGTTACACGCAACCCACCCAACAATAAAAAGAATGTCACATAATATAATAGTGTTAACATGGTAATGAATCTCACGTTTCTTCTTCTTTGAACAGCAGACAGATTGCGTTCATCACCAGCACCACACCAGAGGGCGGGGAGTTGAATGTCTTCACCTCATTCACATCGTGGATATTCAGTGACTGCAGGGCTCTTAATGCAGCGTGGTATGTTGGGTTCACCTGGTGTGATGAATGGATAACAATTTAGTATAATCTAACCATCATTAAATCAATTATATGAAAAAAAGTGTTGGCACATATGTCAGCCACTGTAAAGCTTTATACACAGATATGGGGATGATCAAAAAGGGTATTTTTGAACAAATGCAAAATTAAATTTATTGTAATTTAACTTTTTTTAATTGACAATATTATAATTATATTCACTGAATGTTTTGGGTTTTCACATTGATTCAACACATTGTATAGGCTCATATTAAGACAGGAAGTTGGGAGATGGAGGAAAGCAGTCCATACTAGTTGGTCAACATTCTGAAAACCTTTGGTCATTGGCATGCAATGGCCAACTTTCCCACTTTAGGACTGGGATTCAAACCCTGGTTCTGCATGGTGGGAGGCCAGTGTGTGTTACCAAGTTCACCATCATGCCCATAATATAAGAATCATGTGTAATAAAAATAAAAATAATGTATTGACCAATGAGATGAATTACTCCAACAATTAGCTATTGTTTGGAAATGCTGTGTTTGCTAGAAAAGCACTCAGACAGTGCAAATCTATGCCAAGCAGCTGGTTCCACCCTATTTGTTTTCTGTTCTGGATCATATTATGCAGAATAAACTAGAATCCAGATCAAAGCTTGGCCATATTATAGATGCTATCGTGGCAGTTTCCTGTATTTTGATTTATCACGTCAGTTATGATATACATATATACTGAAAATGGCCATATCTCAAAATGGCAACCTTTCCTGAAAATTTCATCAGAATCCATTCAAAACTTTATTTTCCAAACAAAGAGACAGAGACACAAACAAAGCTACCAATGTTGCCAAAAACATATACTCCATGACAGAGTTAATAAAGGCATTCACATAATGGATATCTAGCAATTTTTTAGTCTTAATGCACCGCAGTATTTGGGATTTTCTTCAGTTTTTCCAGAAAGGATTTATTGTTAAAGTAATTGATATTTTTGTTGTAAGTTAAGTACAAATCATAATGCTTATGTGTTCTGAGAATGTGCAATATTTTCTGTACTGCTTTGATATGTCATTTTTTCCTGTCTGTTGATCAAGTGATGTGACATACCAGATGACTGTTGTACCTATTGACAGTCTAATGTAAAAGCTATAAGTTCATCTTTTTCATCTTTTTGACTTGAAAATATTTTAGAACATTTACCTTGCCACCAAATATCATGTTTATAACAAATAAAACTTCTACCTTAGGGCTATTACACTTATGATAATATTTAACATAAATATTTAAACTCGAAAACCTACTATTAAAAACTTTTCCACCAGAAACTGGAATGGACTGGATTTTGGCATATGCAAGTTACTTTATTTTTTGTTTCATATTACACTTACATGCAACTTCTAATAACTAAAAATATTTAAAAAGGCTCGATTTCTCCTTCCTTACCCTGTCAAATTCTGCCTCTGCTTCGACTCTGAGCTTTTCCAGTGGACTCATCATGTTCTCTATTGTGGCTTCCACTTCCTTACAGCGTTCCAGAGCCTGAAATACAGATTAACCAGTAATACAAGGGCATCTGTACATCTGAACCCTCCAATACCAACAGCATTTGGTGCATGTCATGGCTCAGGGATAAACGACTAAGAACCAGTTCAAACCTTCTCTTACTGGAGTCAAGTGCTACAACCCAACAGGTTCATCTACTTTCATTGTTATTTGATCCACATGATTGTATTTAGGAAGGTCATTTTCAATTGAAATTTGGGTAGTTTGACTTTGTTGCCTTTGGACTTGTAAAATCTTCTGCATTCTACATTGGATGCTTTCCCCTTAGCCTTTATGAGCTATATGAAAATATGTTTGATGGATGGCGAGGGCGAGTAGGCGTGATGGTTATATGGGGCGGCTCGTTTTTCAACCTGTACTACCCAGATAAAAAGGTCTCTTTCAGAGCCATAAGGATGCGGCTGAACAGCAGCATGGAATACATAAAGATATGACTATAACAAAGGTGTGACTGGGATATTAGACTTTCGAGTATCCAAAACACACCAAGCAAAATGAACATGTCCCTTGCTTACACTGGAAGCAAGTTAACTGAAAATATTCTTCAGACTTACCGGACACTGACTCAAAAATATGCCTTTTTTACCCAACTTTTTCACACTGATGGAGTATTGGGAGTCATTTTATCTGGACCTAATTGCTGACCCTCTGTTGCTTACTTGTTCAGTGTATAAAATTAAAAACAAAGATAAACATTTCTTATGATACGTTTTTAATTTGGAAATATTATCATATCATTTGACCTCAACTGTGTCATTTTATTTTGTAACTTTTGCATTTAAGTAAGTCAAGCAAAATTGGATGCTTTCACACTAAAAAGTTAAAAAATTGAGTTGTACATATTGTAGTGTAGCACTCCTTCATCATTATTCTGTAACAATTAACCTTTTCAGTGTAATATTTATAATAATACCCTGGCCCTGTTACTCACCCTGATGTAGTCTTGCCTCTGTTTCTCCACATTCTCTATGTGCTCCTGTACTGCTGAAATGGCGGCATTCTTCTTGGGTATCAGATCAGACATGTCCTTCTTGAAAGATGCAATGCTGTCAAAAGCCTCGTTCATCTTGGCAAGGCCAGAGTTGTACCTCTGTATCTTTTCCTGTAAAGAAAAATTCTATGTTACTAGAAAGATCTGCTCAAGACTTGTGAAGTTACCATGTACAGAGACAAACAAACAGACTGACAAATATATGTAGCCAAAACATAACCACCTTCTGAAGCTAATAAACCCAAATCATAATTATTGTGCAAGTTAAAAACAATTTTAATGCTGTCAAATGTCTTCTCGGCAAGACCATAATTATATCTCCATAATTTGTTGGTAATGAAATAATAATAACCAAATCCAACAATAGATAAAAACTAGGAGGCTCTGCATATATTTATACCTTACAAATTAAAAATAAAAGTACTTTAAATATAATAAAAGTAGAAATAAGGACATGAATTCACCCTCTCCTCTTTAGAAATGTACGCGCCCACAATCTTGAAGATGTGAATGAACTCCATGTAGGTGAGTGGTGTGAAGAACTTGTAGTGAGTCCTCTGGTGACTGTACAGCTTCTCTATGGACACTTTGGATGAGCTGTGTATGTAAGACATTGCCGTAGCAACAAGGTTAATCTGCTCATCTCGACTGTGCTCACTCCAAGGAACTGGAATCTTCAAGAAGAAATACAAAATTAATTTAAATAAACAAGAACAAAAATGAATATATTTGGGGATTATATTTATTTGATATTTACTTATTTGTTGAATCCATGATCTGACAAAGTTTTTGTTTGCTTTTAACATCAGTTTCAATACACTGAATATAAGATTATGCACCTACAACTATGTGATACCAACGAGTAACAACAAACTTTCAGAACATAGGCCAGGCCAGGGCCCAGTTTCACAAAGAATCCTTTGGAAAGACCCTCCTTAAATAAAGCAAGGTCTATTTCCTTCCTTTGGGATGGCCACCTTAAATTAAATTTCCAAAAAGACTCATTGAACTGTCCTTACCAAAGGTGTTCCTTGAATCTTGAGGCAGCAAAAGATATTAAACATTTCTTGGAGGATATTTCCTTAAATTTAAGATAGGTCCCTTGCTTCCTCAAAATGCAAGGAATTTTCCTTGAAATTTCCAAAAAAGGTCTTCTTTAAGAAGAGAGGCTTTGCGAAACTGAGTTTCATTAACGGAGGGAGAAATTCAAGGAAATCCTTAAATTTAAGATGATCTTTTCTCTGAAGAAGGGTTTGTGAAACTGGATCTTGGATCTGAACCCAGTCTGGAGGGATGGGAGGCGAGTGTGTTAACACAACTATGTCACCTGTAGCATAAACGGAGTTAATTAGAAATACTGGAATAAAAAATGGCAGATAAAACCTAAAATTTTACAAACCACAACTCAGCCAATCATATTGCTTGTCACAATGAGTGTGACCAATGAAACTTACCATATCAGAGGGGTCTCTGAGCCAGGCATCAGCTATAGTGACATACGCCTCATGGTTCCATGGTCTGTAAATGTCCACATGACAGATTCCTGTCATTAATGTGGGATTCCTCAGCAGTTTGGACTGAAGGCTGGTAGTAGTCTTTCCCATTGCTGCCTCTGTTAATGAGAATTTAAAATATTTCTGAATACTTCATCTGTACGCAAAATGCACATTTATACTTAGTTGGGTTTTAGATTCTTTAAAAGAACTTATTATAAAATAATTTGAGCCAAATTTTCACTGATCTAATGCCAAAGCCATTGGTCCAGTAGTATGTCAGATATATTAGGAACAACCAGTAACACTGTCACCCAGCAGGATAAAGCTTTGTGATGATTTACTGTCAATTGAGTTATAACTAGTAAGAACTTGTACAAAATCATATTAAAAATCTGTGCAAGGTTAAAGTTATAATTTGTACAATAATATTGTTCACAGTTTTGCAATATCTTTTAAAAAGGATAATTTAATGAACATTTTAAGTTAATATGGTCCTATTTTGAGATATTTGTGATAATTGTGAAAACAGACATTGTGTGATTATATAATTATGGTTAATATAGATTAAAGATTTTCTTCAACTTGTAACTTGTACAAAATTCGAACTTACATAGGACATGTATCATATAGGGAAAAGTACACAAGTAAAGGACTGTGTTTATGTTTTCTTCAGTGATAAAATTTAACAATATATGTGTCACTTTGTTTGAATAATAAGTACAAAGAGTCCATATTTACCAAAAACACATGTATTCCCACTGCATTTGTTTATCAAAAATCAGCTGTGAATGCATCGCAAATATGAATAAAATATCTTCAACTTCTAACTTTTAGATTTCTTGCATGTACATGGTTTTTAATGTAACAAAGTCCATTAAATGCAACAGTGTAAAAATACCTTTCCAACAATGTATACACCAACAGTGCCGGGTACATAGTGTTAGAAATATTTACTAGTAATCAGGAATTGCTAACGGCAATATTTGGCACAATGTATCCACAGTCAGTGGTGCAAGTGAATAGAAAACAATATGTGTTGGTCTGTAAATCCAGCTATTTGTATCAAATATCTTGCATGAATGATAATAAGTATAAGAGATACACTAGTACTGACCACTGTAACTCATTGAGAAGATGACATGCAGGTTCTGTTTGACCCTTCCTGTGAACTTGTCGTACATCTGTTCAATTTTATCCACGCGAGTGGTGCGCACTTGGCCCGGGTTCATCTGTGTTGCGATATCCTGAATCTCCTCATCTGTGTATAGCCCTGGACAGGCACCTGTCATTGAAACACAAAGAAATGAAAACTAAGTAATCACAGATTTCAACACTTTGGTTTCAGTTTTGCTTTTGATATACCTACAGATAAAGCTGTAGGCAAAAGATACTAAGTCACATACACAAGATACTAAGTGGTATTGTATTGTATATTTATACTCAGTACAATGTCTCTTTTACTACAGGACTCAAAGTACTTTTTAACCAATCTCGAGTACATTAGTACAATCCAATTTCAGTTGTAACTGCAATTCACAAAAGTGAAAGACAGAGGCTCAAGGATGAACGTCTATCAACATCCCTGGGGTTCTTTAGCCTGCCACTGGGGAAAGGAGCCAATGACAGGGGACCACCATTTTAAGTGATCAATTCAAATCACTACATATCTGCCTGTACCTGAGATTGAATCCATGTCCCCTGTTTTGCCAGGCAAGTGTGTTTCCGACTGAACTAAATTGGCAGATATATGATTGTGGTACCTATTTCCAGCCTATTACTAAGAGCGTGCAACATTTTAGGGCACTTTTCTTGTCCAACAAAAGCATGTGTATAACCAAAACACTTACATTTTAAGAAAATATAGCTTCTTTTAATATTTTTGCACGAAATCATGCATAATTCTAATGTTAAAACCATTTAGATCGGAAAGTGGAATGGACTGGATTCTGGTTCATGAAGGATATAAGAGATACTTACGTGTACAGCCAAGTTGCTAAATCCATTACAAAATTGATCATGTTGTACACACTCAGGAATTTGTATCTGGTATACTTGATAAGCAGTATACTGAACTTGATATAAAATACCTTATGGCAGCTCAGATCACCTGTACTATAGACATGTGTGCATTAGATAAATTTTTTTTTCATTGTGCCATACCTTCTTTCATAAAAGCACACACGTCCTCAATGCATTCCTCTCCCATCTCCTCTCTCAGTAGTAACACCACCGCCTTGCCATGGAAAGCCGCCGACTTGCTCAGTCGCTTCAGATGTTCGCGTACAATGGATCGGTTGTCCTGTCCTTCCACCTGGATCTTTGGCTCGTACAGCTGAAATTTGTGCAAAACATTTAAGTCAAGGGTCAAGGCAGGGATTGTACCTCTCTTTCAAATGCTAAAGTTCAAGGTTATACCAAGACAGGTTCTCAGTGTATCCCACATGTTGTCATGACCTGGATCTGAACCTAAAACCACAGAGGTGACCAGACAGCAAATATACCAACCACTCAGCCACTCAGCAAGACAGTGACTGTAACTTAGGACTGCAAATTGGAATTTGTACTGTGAAATTCAACAGAGTATGTGAATTGTTTGCCATACAGGCAAAACCCCTCTCTACTTCTCGGACTTGTAAGAAATTCTTTACACATTTGTGGTTTTTGTGATTACTTTAAGGCCTCTGATTTCACCTGATTGTAAAGTGGCACAAATTTTAATTATTTTGTTTTGCTTTTAAAGGTTTGCTTCCAGCAGGAAATGTCACATACTATGGCAGATTTCCCATCTTACTCATATTTTAATAATTAATTTGTTACTTCAGAATCATAATCATCCAGTCAAGATAATATCCTTAGATTAGTATCTTTGATTCATAAAATGTGATTTTAATTGGAATATTACTGAGATGGGACTATTAAATTAAATTTAATTAAATACAATTATAATTATTACTATCCTGTCCTTCCAAACACTCACACATAATGGTTCAATTGTGCTATTCTATCTTTTGAACATATCCCATTCTACAGATATTCAAATTAATTGGAATGTTTGCGTGATGTAGATTCAGTTTACCTTAGCATTAGCAAAGTGAGCTGCTAGTCTGGCCAATGTGGCTCTTCCAGTGCAGTAACTCAGTCCAAGCAGGACTGCATGTCCACCCATTGTGGCCTGAAAGTATCAGCCACAGAATAATCTAAGTGTCAATTTAAATAAGTATAATAAGTATACACAAGAGTATGATACAAAATTCACTTATGTACCATACACTCATTACATACACAAAGAACTAATATATTATTAAAAGATTTACTATTGCCCTCTCTAATTGGTTTATCTTTGAAACTCTAATAATGACTGTAAGGTGCTGGTGTAAATATGTCCTCAACTTGAGAAGATCCGTCTAATTCTGTGGTTGTTTATTACAATTTGAAGAAACCAAATATTAACTTTCTAACCTTTAACTCATTAGAAATTCTAATTAAGCCATTTGAAGCATGTTTATCTTGTTAATTTATTTACATTCACCAGTTAAAAAGTTAAAAGCAGAATACTAGCAGTAAATGCAAATAATAAACCAAAGAGAGAAATCCTGGGTGTATCCCACTGTTGCTAAGGTGATTATGAAATTGGCCAATCACAGCTCAGCGGAAGTAAAATACATTAGTTGTTTTGGTTAATATATTTGTGTAGATTTCTATGTATTTGACTTGTTTTGGTTCAAAATTTGATTAGAATCTGTTTGAAGTGGTTAACTAGCTACAAAATGTCTGCAACAGTTTGCAATTTGAAAAACGTTAAAACTGAGAACTCCTGTTAACTATTTCACCCTTATATTCAGCATACTTATTAACCTCAAATTCTGACATTTTATTAATAATCACACTTACCAGAACCCTACTGAGTCTGGCTGTATGTCTCGCAGCTTCTCTGAAGAAAACCATGTCAATTCTCTGATGTACAAACTTGTTGTACTCTCTACAGCAGGTGTACAGGGCTTCAGTCAGGTGGTCCTCATAGATCTCAGTGTAACCTGCACACAAGTTCATTTGATCACCAACTTAATTATAAAACAAGTGATGGACACTTAGTTATCAGAACAAGTGAATCAGTGTAACACTAAGACATGGTCCACTTTAGGTCAATCTCGCTCCACATTCTAGAACAACAGTGTAGGGATGCAGGCTTCACTCAAGTTGGTCACATGGATGTCAGTGTCATAATCTCTGCATAGCATGTAAGGGAGTACGTGTTGATTTCAGTTATATTAGAGAGAAGGGATACCATTACAATTTGGGGAAAGACAACCAGTTATCAATTACAAGGGGGTGGGCTGGTGTGGATGGTGCCATTTAAAAGTAGGACAAAATAATTAAAATTTGTACCAATTTTGCACCAGAAGAGATTAGAGGCCCCATATAATCAGAAAGTCATAAGTAAACTTAAAGATTTGTGACAACTCAAGAAAATGGAATGGGGTTTCCTCTCTACTCATACTGTGGTGTATTTTACACACTCTAAATTTCACATACTGCGGTGAATTTCTCATACTGTGGTGGATTTTTCATATTGTGGTTGATTTCTCATACTGTGGTGAATTTCTCATACTGTGGTTGATTTCTCATACTGAGGTGGATGTCTCATACTGTGGTTGATTTCTCATACTGTGGTTGATTTCTCATACTGAGGTGGATTTTTCATACTGAGGTGAATTTCTCATACTGTGGTTGATTTCTCATACTGAGGTGAATTTCTTATACTGTGGTTGATTTCTCATACTGAGGTGAATTTCTCATACTGTGGTTGATTTCTCATACTGAGGTGAATTTCTTATACTGTGGTGTATTTCTCATACTGTGGTGTATTTCTCATACTGTGATGGATTTCTCATACTGTGGTGGATTTCTCATACTGAGGTGAATTTCTCATACTTTGGAGAATTTCTCATACTTTGGAGAATTTCTCATACTTTGGAGAATTTCTCATTGAGTACTTCATTACTGTGTTGGTCTGCATGCATACAAATGTATTGTTTTTGCCAACCAGTGATGGATTATTACTATTATAACACCATAAATAAGGTTTTTTACTAAAATAGATACATTTTACTAAAATAAATATGTTTGTTTATCACACAGACCTTTATGTAGATTTATAATCCAGCCATTTTTGCTGCTTGACCAATGAAATTTATGGACACAAACACGTACGGTATAAGAATATAACCAACTCATCCATACTGACAATACACATCATGTTTTAAGTCCTTACCTTTCTCTGCATGTCCCCCCAATGCCTGTGCATGCATAGTGGTGATATATTTGGTGAAGATGAAATCAGTCAGTTTCTCCCCGTACTCTTTGATCTGTTCCAGACTCATCAGTGGACCTGTATACTTCTCAACCTTTAATGAAAAAAGGGCGTAAAGGGAATGAATTTGAATTGATTTTGAATATCAACACTTTCGCACCATATTCTTTGATTTGCTCCAAATTCGTCAGTGGACCTGTATATTTCTCAACCTTCAATGCAAAAAGTACATGAAGAAAAAGAATGAATTTGAAGCGATTTGTAAAATCAACCTTTTTACACCGTATTCTTTGACTTGGTCAAAATTCATCACTGGACTTGTATATTTCTCTACCTTTTGTGGAAAAAGTAAATTGGAAAAAAAGGAATGAATTTGAATTGATTTTTTAAAAAATCCTATGACCTGTATATGGCATGCTTAAAAAATGTAGGAAAAAGGAATAAACTGAAATTTACTTGGAAATACTCAGATACTCTGGGTTTAGAACCAAATACAGTAAATGTTGTAAATATATTAGAATATGTGTATTTCTATAGCTCAAAATCATGAAAAAAATCTTTATGCAAATTAGACTATGTTGTCTTTGCATCAGTATTTTACAAATTTAAATGTTAACCATTGATTAACTTTATTTAATTTGTATTTTCTGCAGTTTTAATAATATTGCCCATCCTAAAAAACTTTAAAAAAAAATTGCCCCTGAAAAACCTTGCTTAGGATGATAATTTGGACTACACAGCATTGGAAGGAAGACAAATACATATACCACTATATTGTCAATGAGACTCACCTTAAACAGCAATCAGTAGATGACTGTAATGTTTAAATTTTTTTCAATTGTTTAAACCTTTTTGGAATACTTTTTATGTTTTTTTTATTATCTCCAAAAACTGTATGTTAAGAAAACACACCACTTTATCAGCGATAAGTCCGGCCTTGAAGTGCACTCCTCTTTTAGGGCCCCCACCACCAGCTTTACTTCCTCTTTTCTTTAATCCAACGTCTCGTCTGGAACCCTGTGATGTGGGGCTGCGGGATCGGCCATCTGACAGAAAGAAAAATCATTTGAAATTCACGCATGGTAGAGAGTAAGCAATGTAAAATTCAGCTTAGAGGTATTAGGACTCAATATTTGATGCTCAATAAACAAGGCAAATTTCAAGGTTGAGTGCTCGCATACATGTAAAGTACCATTAAACTGGCTATGTTTTTAAACAGTAAAACATTAATAACACACCCTGTTCACATTAAAAGGCAAAAGGCACCATTTTTGGCAAAGTATTCAGTATTTTGTATGGTGACAAAAGCCAAATGATTCAAGGCTTTTATCTTCATATTTTTTCATGTACGGGAGCCGCCATATTCATGTTGTGTCCTGTCAAGGTGTATACTAAACTTTGACAGGGCTTGATGTTGAGTGGAAAGTTTATCTGTGAGCAATCGACTTGAATTATTTGTACTCATCACAGTGATCACACCCCTAAATTCAATGGAGGTTCACTGCATAACTTTCTGCGCTTCAAATAAATACCTTCAATCAACATGAAGTAAAAAGTAAGCATCAGCTTCTTGAAGAGAGTTTTCCAATACAATTCATCCTAGAATTCCTGCGTAAGTAAAAGTATTGTTACCATCACTTGAGATTAGACTTCCCAGAGTTTCAACTGTATGATACAGACATTTTTTTTCGAATTCTAAATGTCACTTTCTATTGCAATGTATTTACACTCTCAATGTATTACAATGTATTACAATATCTCCCTTATTGCAATATTCAATGCATTGTTTGGCCCATCACAAATTCACAAGTACACAACCAAGCTCTCTGGTGACTGACACTTCCGCTAACTGAAAGACAGAGTTTCAGGGATGACCATTTATGAATGTCATGAGAGTTCTTTAGCCCTTTACTGGGGAAAGGGTCCAGTGACAGAATACCACCATTTAAGTGATCATCCGAGCCACTTTGGATATGCTTATATCAGGGATTGAACCCGAGTCCTGTGTCCTAGTCAAATACGTTACCCAGTAGACAAAAGCAGTAGATTGGTATTTCACTTATTGATATTTTAATATAAAACCAAATTTCATGCATTTTTTCGCAATTTGCACA
Source organism: Sabellastarte sp. h YS-2021 (assembly GCA_964017235.1). Lineage (NCBI taxonomy): Eukaryota > Metazoa > Annelida > Polychaeta > Sabellida > Sabellidae > Sabellastarte > Sabellastarte sp. h YS-2021. Next base: position 63,311,842 of record OZ024938.1, read on the forward strand.
TGTCATATTAATCACAGGAATTAATTTTAACCTGGATAATATTTCTGAAATTCATGGTACATATCTTTGTTAGTAAGAAATTATATAAAATATTACACATTGCACAAAATAATGTCCAGCTTTGAATAACCTTGAGAAATGTTTCTGTCTTAAGATTCTATATATTCAAACATTCCAACCAACAAAATCTTTCTTTATTACTTTGCAAAGTTTTTGCAAAAGTATGTTACTCAGTCTGTATGTTTGTTTGTAAGTTTGTTTATTCACAGTATAACTCCAAAAGTACTGCATGGATGGTAATGAAACTTTAGGGAGCATCAGAACTTTCACAAGGAAAAACTGATTCAAATTTAGGCATGATCGGGCCAATATATTTGATTCTGGAGCAATTTTTTTACCGAAATCATCCGCGTAAGCGCCCATGGGCCCTAATGCGAGCCTGGGTGAGATCATTTGTCCTGTAAGCAGATCAGTGGTTTGCAAACAGACTGAGAAATATGCTTTGCAAAACTCAGCTTGCCTCCTATTGTTCTTGTTTGATGTAGAAATAACACACGACTAGCGTGGGGTTATGCGGGGTTTTACAACGAATAGCGATATTAGTAACACGAAGGCGAAGCCTGAGTGTTTCTAATGCGCTATGAGTTGTAAAACCCCACATAACCCCACGCTAGGAGTGTGTTATTGCTATTCTAACATGACATTTTATATTTTATTCTGTTTTCATGAAGATTTATAATGCATCTTTTTAGAAATTTAACTTTTAAAAAGTGAAGTGGGATTATCGCCCACCTATGTGAAACTAGCTGTGGGGTTATGCTCGGTTTTACCACTGAGATTGACCAATCAAAATCGCGGACACAAGCGTGTCATGTTAGAATAGTTATTTTATGTACATAAGCTAAGCTTTAGTAATAGGAGATTCAATGTCAGCTTTATGTCTTAACACTTTATTGAAGAGTAAGAAAAGAAAAATCTGCATAAATTATTCAGAACGACTGGTTATTCTCGGTGATCCTGGGGTAAAATCAAGGCCCCATAAGTTTACCTGTAAGAAATGGGCTGTAGGTGAGTGAATGAAATTGCCTCTAAGTTTACCTGTGAGCTGTTGGCTATCTGAGAGATCAGACCCCTCTGTAGTGTATTCTAGTGGGCTCTCCGTACTGGAATCTGCTCAAACATCACAGCAAAAAAACACACACACGCAGTGCAATAAAAAGCAACTAAAATAGAGTGCATAAAATACATGGTGCAGAGTATTATTAATAAGCTGAAACGTATTTTGCATTAACCCTCTAATCACCCAGACAGAGAGCTATTTTATATGGCGACCATCTTGTTTTTTCTGCAATAGTCTAAAATCACAATCACACAGTTAATTGATATCATGGTTATATTTGAAAACTCTGGTGATGATATTTAGACCAGTTTTCCAAGAAATGAGCTGAAACTAAAGTGGGATTCCAGGTTACTGACAAACTGCAAAAACAATATCCTTTTGGGTCCCTCAAACACCCATGGGCAATTTGATCAAACATTTGTAAAAGTTTTGGATGAACAGTGAAGAGAATGAAAACTGGTCAGGTATCAAGAGAAAATTGCCTGAAACCAGTCACTCGAATTTTAGTATACACCAACCAGATGCAAAGTGAAGTTTATAAAATCTGAAATGACTGCTAAATTAAGGAAAGCTATGTTGAAAAGATACTATATTAAGATAATCAAATTTCACCTAATATTGAGTATTAACAGAGTTTATTCACCGTAAAATGATATATGGGCAATCTATGGGAGATAACACATTATGTGTGATCACTTGTAAAGACATGGATCTTTCAGGTAGTGGTTATGGCCTGTCAATCTCCCACATATAACTTATAAAGATGCAAAGACACACCACCATATTGGCAAGAATATCTGTTTCACCAAGGATGATCATGGACTATTCAACCAATTATTTAATCCCAATGTGGATTAAAATGCTTAATTGAATTGGCATACTATCAATTAACTAATTAAAGGGCATCACCTGTTGATTTGATTCAGTTAAAGGGTTAATGAGGAAAGAAGTGTTGTCAAATCATAGTTTACATTCAAATTGTGTTCAATACAAGTGCAAACTACAAGTCTGATATCATATGTGCAATTAGATTCACCATTTTAAAGCTCGATTTGTAGTTACATCTGCCATATCTTATTTTATGACAGTTGCTTTTCACACAACTCCAAAAACCAGAACCTCTCTCACCCAAACAATGTGGGAGAATAATACACTTTCTGTTTTCAAAACAGAAGTATTCATAAAACAGAAGATGTATTTTAGTGTGAAACAATAAGAAAATACAAACCCAGGGGAGTGGAAATCAGCTCACATAACTGACTGTATAACAGGTCAAAGTTTAAGAGTTTTACATCCTGTTCACTAGTCAGGTATAATAGGTCAGGTAGCATATTTATGAGGATTATTATCAGAATCTACAGTTAAAACTTAAAAGGTTTTTTTCTACAATTTTCGCAATTTTTAAGCCTCTTGTGTGACTATTTCATCAATTGTTTGATTCATCAATTATTTGATGAAATGCGGCCAATGAGTTCTTCAGGAATATTAAACAAAAAAAAAAAGAAAATGGATCCCAAGTTCAAACTATTCACAACAAATTTCTGTTATTAAACGAACATCAACGTAAGAGAGAAAGAGAGAGAGCTAAAATCAATAACTTACAAGTTGGATTTCACAAGCCATAATGATTCAAGTATTTAGAATAATACAATGAGAAATTCTGAGAGCTTTTAGATAGCAAACTGAAACATAAAACTAAAGAATATCACAACAATACACTTCAAATAAATCTAAAATACCACGCAAATGCATTCTTTTTCTCATTTTAAGACAATTTGTCATCATACACTTTCTGGGGTTAGTACAGACATAGCAGAACCTTATCTTAACTAGAGATGCGAACGAGTACTCTAGGCTCGGTGTATGAGGTGGTTTTGGCTGGTACTCAAGTCCATTTTAAAAACTCGTTTACTCGCGAAGTATTGTATTATCGCCCACGTAATCAAACGCTTGTGTAAAATATGCTACATTTCAGCATTTCCGTCACATAATATCAATTAAAGTTGTTATTTTCGCTTGAAAACATACAATTTATTCCATATTCTATAATATATCGTCAAATAGAAGACGTTTTTCTTCAAAAGTTTCGTTTCCAGAACCGACTATTTGTTTACAGAAAACTTCTAATGGTAGGTACTAAATCTCGCGGTTACTCGAATTCAGGCCGATTGTCAGAGGGCGAGTACTCGATGCCGTTTTTCAGCACTCGTCACAGCCCTAATCTTAACCAGTGCTGCGACCATGTTTGCACAAGTTCGATGGTTTGCTAGTCATAGTTAAGTTGTTGGCAATTATCATCAGTTTTTTAAGAAGACTTTCATGAATTGTGGCGCAGCGTGATGAGCATCTGTCTGTTCACTGAAGTAAAGCGGCTCCGTAAGTACTTGGATGGGTGACCGTTTCGGTGCATAACTCGTGTCTCCGATGGCTTTGTGGCTCGCACTACCAGACCGAAACCCCTTTCGGGCCTTGTGTTTTTAGATAAATGGACCAGCCAACTTGAACATGGATTTTGCAAACCGGTATTGTAAACCTTGTATACATGTAATTTTACATAAAAGGTCGTGGCCCTTTAGCCTCTAAGAACTGGACTTCCATTCTTTAACATAGTCTCAAACACGACAGATTATATTTATCAAATTATATTCTCCAGTGATATTGTCAAATTATTACAGAGGAATTTATATAGTACCATAATGACATACATTCTCCAAGGTACTAGGTGTCCAAACAGAACAACAAAGAGACAGAAACAGGAAATAAAAAGGCTTTCGTTAAAGTTTGTTCAATTCAACTTGGTTTAACATTGCTTTTTCAAACCACTGTATAGTTGACATCATGACAGAAAGCAAAGGGGATGGAGGAGAGCCATGCATACTAGCTGGTCAACATTCTGCAATGTAAACCATCGGGTACCGGAAGCAACTACTAACTGTACCATTTAAAGTCCAGGTTCCTCATTGAACACGACTGTTTTTAGATTCCAATTTGAATCCCACTGCTTACTACATAAAGCAAGTTCAATATACCTACTTGAGTAGGAACTCATTACGACTGTTAATTGGTCATGAACTAAAGCAAAGATGTGCATCATGTGAAAAAGCATCACTGGAACCAAAACATTTTCTTGTCATTCTGCAAACAATAGAACCTTCATTGTCTGAAGATCTTCAGATGGAGTAGGACTTTTCTTGGATAATACAAAGTTTAAAAAAAGAAGAGGAATTTACATAAGAAAGTGAAGGATAGTCATTCATGTAACTAAGCTTTAAATAAATAACGATATTTAGAAAACAGAAGATCAAATAACAAAGGTTCTATTGCGTTGACTGTGCTTTAAATTTAATTTTAATTGCTTCCAAATACCAGGAGGCCGACCAGTGATTTCAATTTGGTGTAAATTTAAATATGATTTACCCTATGACTATAATTGTTTGCATAACAAACTCCTATTTTAAATGAACACTTGGATATGCTAGTTTATATAATATTCAATCATTTAGTAATTTATTCATTCAACTATAAGTTAATTTGTAAAACACTTTTTGAAGGTTTTCTTGTAATGGACTCCAGATATTTTAGTTTTTAATTCTATTTTTGTTTGAAATGGGATCGGATTCATTAAAAGTCTGAGTTTTGTATCAAACCTGAGTTTTACACAAGTTGACCTTACGACCTTTCATGAATCCAATCCCGGGAGTTTATAGACACCAAAGTAGTCTCACTACCTTGTGTGGTTTTGGATGCTCTCCTGGTTCCCGAGGCGGGTTTTGGTTCTTTTGGGGGACTGGGTTGCCTTGGAGACGGCTCATCTGACTTTTTTCCACCTTCTGTTGCAGTCTGCTCAGTGGTTGCTTTGCCATCTTGTTGATATAAAAACAATCACTGACATAAATGTGTGTTATAAGGCTGCGACCGGGTTGTCGATATTCACGATTGGGGTCGATTTAGGAAGATCTCAAGTGTACTCTGGTCCACTTGACAGTCATTAACTACTACAATATATTATATTGTCGCCCACTTAGTCATGTTTTTTAGTACGACAAGACATGACAACACCGCAAAATGTCAGAATTCTTTGTATATTAAGGATTTTTATATAATACTCCTCATTTTTATAAAAATAGAATAAGTTTTGGATACCTGTCACAACTATTTTAATGCAAAGTCATCATTTCCGGAAACCACAATAGTGTTTATGGAGAGGAAAAAGTGTGCAGTCTAAATCACGCCAACACCGAAATGCAAGGTGAATTTAGGTAGCTTGGGTACCAGGGTGGATTTTAACCACTCATTGCAGCTGTAGTTTGTTATAATTTCACTGATGGGCTAAGAAGTCAAAAAGTAGGTACTCCAGTAGTTTTTGCCATTACTCTACCCTTCAAAATACACTCTCATAAGCATAAAACACCAAAAATGTGGGAAATTTTTTTGTAAAATGCAAGAGAAAGAGTCTCCTGTATAGTTTATGAAAATATTTTACAAAAAGTGATGATGTGAAAAAAAAAGAACATTTTCTTAATTTTATACTCCAAATAATATATCAGAAGTACCTCATGTTTTGCAACGATATCTATTTACTGGAGCTATCAAACCCACTTTCCAATGCAGACATGTAAAATTCAGTTTTTATGACAACCATAATACTATAACCAGGACAATCAGATACAGCGGTCCCTTCATTTCAATTATAAAAGAACCAGTTGAGAATCTTTGTTGCAATTTATTATACAAACAGTTACACATAATACTTTTATGTATACCTGTAGTGCTTGGTCTGGAGGCAACAGTTGATTCGTAATCCTCATCAGACTCGTCAGAACTAGACTCAGTAACATCAGAGTCCTGCAATGGAGTGGACAGGTACATGATAGTTCTTACAAGAGAAATATTTGTATAAAGGAGGTTTTCACCTCTTCCTTCACTGACTGTACTGAGTATCTAAATCACACACACTCACAATAAAACTCTCATCATTATTAAGTCTGCTATTTAGTACTTTATACATATATATTTCAGCTGTTAAGTTTAATTTAAATTCTTAGTTTGTATAAGTGAATGTTCAGATAAATGGGATTCAGACCTCCTCTTCATCTTCATCTGATTCTTCTTCCCCTTCTTGTACGGATTCTTCCGATGTGTCAAGCTTCTCCTTGTTGTCCTTATTAGGAGACGGGGCCGCAGGTACCTCTGTGTGGGCGGTGAGTACCCCCTCACTCCTACAAAAGATAAACTTTGATTTCAAGATACCAGCCTAAAAAATTAGTTAATTTATTCATTAACTGAAAATATAATTACAACTAATATCTATGAGGTACCATTTAAACACATAAAAGCATATTAAGGTAATATTGGCATTAAATTTAATTTAAATTCTTAAATCTGATTGAATTAGCCTTTTCTCATTTTTTGGGCAGCTTCACCCCCTATTCCTCCCCCTCCCGGCCCCCAAAATGAGATAAAGACTTCATGTTTTCTTAATTGGGATGTGGGACTACATATACCTCTGTGTGAGTGTTGAGTATGAAGCTGCCTATATCAGTATATAGTTATCTTACCTGGGTGTTTATGCAACCATCTTTAAATATTTTACCTGGGTGCAGTGGGGGACTCTGTGTTTATACTGATGGGGGGGTTACAATGTTCCTGCATTTACATATATATTGTACATGGCTTAAATTGTTTACCTGGGTGAAGCTGGTTGATCAGGGAATATAGTTTTCTGCTGACTCATTCCTTATGCAGTGTTAACACGAACTACTGTCTGTGTTAACAGGGGGTATATATTTCTGTAATTTTATGCATCTGGTACATTGCACATGCTTTAAATAGTTAACCTGAATATAGAAGGCTGGTCATTGAATAAAGTATACCTTTACTCATCCTAATGAATTCTTTACACTTTATTCCTGTCTGGGTTACTGCAGGGTTATATATTTCTATTATTTATAAAATTTACACATTTCCAAGTGTTTACCTGGGTGTAGTGGGCTGTTCACTGATGAAGGTATTTTCTTTACTCAGTCCTAATGCAGTGTTCACACTGCCCACGGTCTGTGTGTCATCATCCAGCATGTCACTGCCCAAGACAGAGGAAGGGGCAGGGGTGACTGCACCGGCCTTCAGTAGGTCCCTGATTACAAGACCACTGGGCGTGGTCCTCTGCGAATAAAAAATGTTGAGACAATTAACAAATCCTTTAGTATGGTGCACATATCTTATTGTCTGTATACTTTGGACAAAGACTAAAATTACCTCAGAAGCAACTGAGAAAGAATGGGTGCATCTTGACAGTGAATTTCCTTACTTAAAAATATTTTGAGTCTGCCATTGAAAAACAGATACAGACTTTAAATTAAAGTAATGAGACACAATCTGAAGATCTTCTCATTCTCACAAAATAAATACAATGCGAGTCCGGCCCTTAAACAGACTGAGCAGAAAGGGAAACAATGTAAATACACAATAGTTTTGGACAAAAATGGAAACATCCAATATGTGAGCGGATGTCCTTCTGGCATTGAGGATATCTATATCTGTCACCACTGAAATATCGATCGTGTCACTACTTACGAGGGACTGGATGTCTTCTGGTATGGTGGACATCTTGTCATCCCACTCTCCCGCACCAGAACAGAAGTTCTTTATCACAGTCTCTTCAAGCAGGTTCTCAAACCAACGGCAATCTGACAAATACATAAACAGATCCACGAATAATTGAAAAATGCATCGTTTCACAGCCACTTAAATGCCTTTTATACCAAGAGAACACACAAGATAATTAAGGAAGATCAAAAGCTTAACAAAAGACTACCATTCATCGATAAAATGTAGAGTGACTTAAACTACATTCAGCTATATTATTATTTTTACATATTATATTACTGTAAATGACCTTTAGTCCATATTGTCCAATCCCATTAAACTTTTACACAGTGATCCCAATTCATTTTAATACCTAGCTACAACTCACATTGGTTGCTAGGTCTGAATTTAGATCATTTATATGGAGGACTGAGCCATGAGTAACCCCTATCTAACGTTAATTTTTTAGACAAGAAACATACATGATTGACACATACCGTCGTCCTGTACAATCCTGTCCCCGAATGTCCTCGTAATCTCATGACACCAGAGTCTGGCGATCACCCTCATCATCGGCAGAATCGTCTTCTCTTCCACCAGCATGGAGATGGATGCCGGGCCTGGAGGCGTGGACTCATTTCTGAATGACCCCATGGCTGACCCAATTCCTATGGCTGATCCAACGCCTGAACTTAGACCCACTGCAGGAGCCGACATGCCCATGGCAGAATTGACAGAGCCCATTGCAGAGCCGACAGTGGAGTTCATGTGTGAACTGAAAGCGAGGCTCTGGGCGGTGGTAATGCTACGAATATCACTTTGCCGGCTCTGAGGAATATCTTTTCCTGTGTGTGAGAAGTGAAAAGTAGATAAATATATAATGCCAAATAACTGGTAAATATCACCGGCTAATATTCAACGTGATTCAAAAAGAATTCTCAATAAACAAAGAATCCCTGAAAACAACTTCAATCAAATATTCCCTCAAAAGAAAGTCTTCACTCTGGATGGTCAACAAAAAATATAAATATTGAAGTAAACAAGGTTGTCATGTTAATTATTGGTGGGAGGACAGATTACTGAAACTTGGTTAAGGTTGTTACATAACCTTAAATATGCATCTCTGCGTTAGCCATTGAGTTTCCAACAAACAGCTACTGCCGGGAAATGGTAAAAGTATTTTGCTATGAAAATATATAATTCCAGATGACACAGTAAATATCGGTATCAAAGGCCACCTGAAGATCTGATATTTTGTAAAAGCAATTTATACTGCACTAATCTCATGAGGCTGTTTTTATCTCTGCTGTAACCTGGTTATAACACTACACAGTAGAATTTGTGTAATTACAAAACCTCTAACATGCACAGTTACAACAGATACTAAGTTTCACCAAGCAACCTAAACCCTGGTTCCATTTGTACTTCAGTTTAAGTCACACTGGTTCGATAGATTCCAAAGCAATTGCAGGTAGTGCTGGTATTGTTTATGGATACTGAAATATTTATCGATTCACGTTAAATTTGCCGATATCAATAATGTAGAGTGCCATATCAATATCGAAATATACTACTTAACAGGTACAAATTGTAACAAATTTTATTGTAATTTAACTTTTTGTAAGTTAAATACTTACCTTATCCTCACAAATGCTTACTTGGTTTTGTGGAGGCAAAACGCGGCGACCAACAAGAATATTTAAAAATTATTCTTGTTCGAGAGGTGAACCCCGTAGTTAGTGATAGGTGCGCATGCGCACAACACATTGTCGGTTGGACTTTGTCGAGAGATCCTCATTTAATTTTTGGTCCCCTATGAAAACAAACTTCTGAGGGGAGGAAGGGTGGGTCTGTCCTTGTGAGGATAAGGTAAGTATTTAACTTACAAAAAGTTAAATTACAATAAAATTTGTTACATTTTATTGCGTAAAATAGCCTTACCTTATCCTCACAAATGCTTGATTCCAACCATAACAGGAGGAGGGGTTTGTTTTGCAACCTCCCTGTTAATAGATTATGGGGTTCACCATGGAAGCATTTGATAGAGAGGATAAGATAAGCTTAAGTATGCTACAACAGAATTTTCCATTACTGTAAAATATCTGTAAAGATAAGTAATGATAGGTAATCTCATGAATATTCATGATGTACTGTTGTAGTTGACACTTGTCCCATGTAGCATAAAGTTGTCCTATATCTAAACCATCACCCATAACTGTGTGGTGGGGAATGGCTTCCTGGGTCCCTCGAGCTGGGAGCTGCCATCCAGCAAGAAGGCACCCCAAGGCTGGCTTCTGTGCTTTACAAAATACAGTCATGAGGCCATCTGCCACAGAAGAAGACATATGTCCATACCAGAAACTGGTATGGAAGGACGAGTAAAGTATGTAAGCCATATGAAATACTCAAGAACATACTCAAAGCAATCACATGCTGAGCAGAAACCCCTGGGCCTAACTATAAGCTGTTTGGTCTGTGGACTGCCAAGACACAGCTTAAAAGGTAGAAAATGTGTTGTGGCTCTTCCAATGGCAGGAGCCTAAAATCTGCTCTAGGGACACCCATCCTTGAATACTAAAGAAGCAGACATGGACCTAACATTATGGGCCTTAACCTGTAGGTCCTGTGTATCAAAATTGGATGACTGATAGCCAATAAGACAGTCTCTCTGATCCAAGAAGAGATAGCATCTCATGAAATCTCTGTCAAAGCCTTCCTTAAAGGATATAAACAAGAGATTCTTTCCCTTCCTTAAAGCACTAGTTCTGTCTAGATAGTATCTAAGTGCTCTGACAGGGTATGAAGTCATATCCTCAGTCAAGTCTGAGCGCAAAAAAGGTTTAAGAGCTAGAATGACCACTGGTTAGAGCAAATCTGGGCAGTCAGAAGCCAACTGATCCTTTGCTAAGAAGGCAGGAGAAGGAGAAATAGTGATCTCCTTCCAGTGAGGTTTTGTGTCTGAGGGAAGAATATGTCCAAGCATGCACCTCCCCCCTCCTTTTGCAAGATGCCAAAGTCATCAGGAAAACAGTCTTGAAAGCCAAAATCTTACGACTGGCAACCTTCAAAGGTCAAAAGTCAAAGACAAAAGAACCAAAGATAGGTCCCAAAAGGGAATACCCCTATTTGCAATGGGTTTGTCCCTGTGAAAGCTTACAAGAAGTCTATTCAAATGTAAACTCTTGCTCCCTTCCTGGCCAACATATCCCAAAGATAAGCTATTGCAGTTCTATAGCCAGCAATTGTGGCAGGATTCATCCTTTAGAGGCTCAAAAGGGGCCTTAATCAAAGCCATGAGGACTAAAGACAGATCCCAGGCTTATCCCAATAAAAGCTCGCAATAAGTCTGTTCAGATTCAAACATTTGCTAACCTCCTGGCCAAAATGATCAGCTATGGCAGCCCTATAGCCAGCAGTAGTGGCAGGCTTCAGATTTTAATAGCAAATAAGTGATTCAAAATTCTGCTGAGATAGTAGGCTTTGAGCTGACCACCTATTCTGTTGGCACCAGAGTTCAAAAAATGGACCACCTTAACTCAGATTCTTCTAGATGAGGGTCTTTGAGGTGCCTTAATTCTATCTGCCACCTGCTCAGAGAATGATTCAAGTGATTCTGAGGTATCTAGGTGCCAAAACATGCAGAATTAGATACATGAGATTCTGATGGAACTTCTCACTGAATGGTTGCTTTAACTGATGAGGCCAGTGAGATAGAAGTAATGGAGGTTTGGTTGACAGATTCACTAGATCCCAAAACCAAAGCATTCTGGGCTACCCTGGTGCAACTACTATCATCTTGCACCTGTAGGTGTTCATTCCCTGTATCACTTTTGGTATGAGTGCTACAGGACAAAAGGAATAGCCGTCCAGACCCTCCCAGGAGATGTTCAACGCATCTATGTTCATAGCATTTGCATCTGGGACTGGTGAGACATAGATTGGTAGTTTGTGATCCAATTTGGTGGCAAACATGTCCACCATTGGTGTGTACTAGACTAAGCCAAATTAGACTGAATATTTGAGAATGAAGAGACCATTCTGTCTGAATTATTTTGTCTTTCCTGGAGAGACTGTCGACTATGACATTGAGGCAACCCCGAATGTGTCTGGCTCTAATGAGTATGTTTCGAGGATTGCAGTAGGCCAAGATGCGCCAAACCAGGAGAAACCTGTCCCAAGAGTGTGTTCCCTCTTGTTTGCTCAAATAACTGACTACAGTAGCATAGTGAGTTGCTATCAGAACCCTTTTGTCTAGAATTTGTTTTGAAAGCCCTTTTAAGGCCAGAAACACTGCCTTTAACTCAAGGACATTGATATGAAGCAATTTTCTTGATCTGTCCAATTGCCACTGACTGTCAGGTTTTCTAAATGACCTCGGCAACCTTGATTTGATGCACTTGTGAAAATAAGGGTATTGTGTTCCTGTGGATGAAAAGGATAACCCATTTTTTTTAGATTTTTTGGATCTTTCCACCACTGAAGATGACTTTTCAGAAAGTTTGAAACAGGAATCTTCAGGTCTAGTGACTGGGGATACTGCCAGTTTGTTTTTAGGTACCACTGGAAAGGGCGCATACGTAACCGACCCATTGGTATTGTCTTTTCTAGGGATGCTAGTACACCTATCAGGGACATAAGCAACCTTGGGGTTGTTTGTGATGAGATCTCCATGTCCTGAACAGATTTTCCTAGAATTTTCAACTTATTTTCGGTTGAAAAGACTTTTCCTGTAACAAATCGAAATGGTAGCCCAGAAAGTCGATTTTTTGTGTAGGTTCGAGCTCTGATTTTTCTAAATTATCACAAAGCCGAGATCTTGAATCGTATGGAGGAGTTCTTTTGTCCGGAGCTGGCACTGGTGTCTGGTATTTGCTCTTAACAACCAGTCGTCCAGGTATTGGTGAACTCAAATTCCGCGAGACTGAAGAATGAGCTTTGCTTCTTTCACAATCCGCGTGAACTATAGGGGTGCAGACGCCAACCCCAATGGCCGTGGTTTGAACTGATACATTTGTTTGTCTACATGGAAACATAGCCAATGTTGAGAATCTGGGTGTATGGGCACGTGAAAGAACGCATCTTTCAGGTCTATCGAAACTAGCCATTCGCCTTTTATGACCGAGTTACTGATTATCTCTGCTATCTCCATTTTAAAAGTTGGAACTAGCAGGCATTTCCCCAGGACACTGAGATCTATCACAGGGCGCCATTTATTGTCGGGTTCTGGTACAAGAAATAATCTACTGTCAAACCTGGAGTTGTGCAATCCTTGAGATGGTAAATTGCGCTTTTTGAAGCATAAGCAGCACGCAATCTTCTAGGTAGCCATGTTTTTCCTGTCTGTAACCGCTTTAAATTATGGGATGTACAGACATGGGCGGATTCGACTGGAATAATATTCGATAAACCTTCTCAAGGTTTGCACAACCCTTGTATTTGGTACGGAGATCTGTTGAAACTGGTCATTAACCTTTTGTGACCGAGTTTCTTTATAAAATTTGTCAACTCCATTTCACAGGTTGGAGGGACAAACGCATGTTGAGGACACAGAGATCCCTACTGGCCAATGATATTGTGGGATTAATGCAAAGAAAATGCCAGGAATGGTCATCATCCAAGGACTAACCTTGCCCAATGCAGTTTAACTTCCTTGAATAGAGAAGAACTCCTGGTGCAGCCTATCCGTACTGTACACTTATAAAGCACATAGCACATCAACGATCTATGTCTTGATAAACAAAACAATATTTCATCCATCAAAAGCACCATTGTGTCAGATATGATAGAAGTAACAATTTTACTGAGAAAATCCAGCGATTTGTAGTCATTTACAGAATAAATAGTGTGTAAATGAATATAGAAAATGTAACACAATATTTTCAGCAACATGGCGGATTATTTTCCTGTCTGTAGCACCTGCAGTAGAGCTACATGAAAGGGGAGTTTCGATTGGAGGGCTACATAGTACCCATTCAAAAACTGCACAACTCTGAGATGGCAATAATATTTCCACTTAAACCAGCAATTTATAGTTATTTCTTCTACTACACCAGAATCCCCTATTTCATTGAGAATATTGGTGGGGAAGCATATGTATTATCTTCTCTATAATGAAGTAATAAATGGTCCACCAGCCAGTTGTAGAATAAAGACAAGGCAATGGAGGAAATTAACCATCTTGATGCCTGGTTTGTAGGTTGAAAGCAACATTTTTCAGGCTACAGGAAATCAGCTAACTGCTGGTATGGTAGAGTACTATTGAATGGTTACTGCTGCATTCATTCATAAAAATCCACCAGGACTTCATGAGAGGGATTTGCTATTGGATGATCTGAAGTATATTTTTGGATTCGAGATGAAGGGTCATCTTCTGTGTGTCTACCAAGTAGAGAGGCTACTAGCTTTCTGGAGGTTTAATTACTAACCCCAGAAAACGAGTTTAATCTGCCCAGCTATCAAATCTCAACATCATCTGGTGTTGCAAAAGCAAACTCTAGTAAATCTTCTACTGCTAGCTGTTTTTCAGTCGCAGGAGATTTCTTAACGCCAACTTCAGGAAAATGTGGCTAGTTCAAAGACTTCTGATGAACATCCCTCATAAATGAAGAGGTAGGCAGCTTGAACCAAAAACTGAAGAATCTCCAGTAACAGATCCTCTACCAAAAGCTGTTTTACAGCCAAGGGGGATCTAAGAATGCCGTCATGGATTACTCAACCTTCAGCATAAATATAGTACTTCAGATCTGTAGAATAGGAAGTTTAAAACTCCTTTCTTCTTAGCACGAACTCTATGAATTCTAAAAGAACGCATCTGCCGACTTGGAAACGGGCAGAGTAGAAAAAGCTTCACGTGTTGCCTCCTCGACGACCAAAAATTGAATGAGGATCTCTCGACAAAGTCCAACCGACAATGTGTTGTGCGCATGCGCACCTATCACTAACTACGGGGTTCACCTCTCGAACAAGAATAATTTTTAAATATTCTTGTTGGTCGCCGCGTTTTGCCTCCACAAAACCAAGTAAGCATTTGTGAGGATAAGGTAAGGCTATTTTACGCAATAAAAATGGGGTTTTTCATTCAAATAAAGGAAAATATTTGAAGAATACATTGGTTTTCATATTATTTTTGTAAACTTTCACTTACCGCTAAAGCGGAAACGCCATATTTGTTTACGTTTCGGGAAATACTAAACCTCGCGAAAGAGTTTGGAAGGTGTCCCAAAGGAAAGCATCTCATGCCCCGATATTTCAATATCGATCGATACAGAAGGCAAAAACATGGTTTGATATCGATATGCATATTATTATTCGATACCAACACTAATTGCAGGTACATGGTATTTGTTCTAATCAACTGCCACAATTTGGCTGGATGCAAGGAAGGTTTTTTAACAGTCTGAGCTGCAAGCTTGAGTGTTATAGTGACATCTCCACTTAATGACAACAGGCTCTCACCTCTCTTCTTTGGCTTTATCTTTGACCTGGGGGACATGAGTAGCATTCCGTTGAGAACTCGCCCAATATCGTGCATTGTGAAGATGTAGTGAGCCTGGGTGGGAGTGGGGCGGAGCTTGTCCTGGACTGACGAGTAGATCTCAATTAAACCCTGCACTATGGCCTGCATAAGAAACAGAAATATAGCAACTATATTGAGTAAATTATGTCAACAAATGTTTTACCATTGATTAGACATGAAGAAGGAATTAAATGAGGCAGAGCTTACCCTTTTATAATGAGAAGACGTCAATCAAACCATACACTTTGGATTACTTGTTCAAGTTTTTAAAAATTAATGTATAAAACAACTAAACCAAAACAACAAGTGAAACTGGGTGATGCTAGTTTTCAATATGGTGAAACAGACCAGGCTTTACAAAAAATAAACAACCTAAAACCTCTATATTTCACCACCTTAGATTTAAAAAAAAAAAATTGTGTGGTAACACTAGCTAATAGCTATCAACTGTTTTTATTGTGTCATTATATTGTGTTAATATACATATAACTTTATAATTTTTAAAAAGTAAAACACTATACTTTATTTGTAGTCGATCAGTACAATTCTTATGTATGCAAAGATATGATTTCACTGTAGGTCTTATTAATTTACATGAGTTTACACTGAGTTCCCCATTGTGGGGAAGATATTGCGCCTGCAAAGCAGTAGATTAGATTAGATTAGATGAATCTATGTTTTATCAAAATTTTTCTTGTTTTTCTTGACACTGACAACATTTTCCATACCTTTGCAAACTCAGTGTGGTGCTCCACTGCTTTAGTGGGGAATTCCTCCAGCCAGCGTTGCATGATGGGAGTGTAGACACTGTGTATGTACTCCTCATTAGTGTTACACATGGCGATGGTCGTGAACAGGCGTAGGAGTCTGCCTGACAACACATTGCAGGCGTAGCCATGGCCAGTGCCTGAAATAACAAAAATAATAATAATAATTACAAAGATCAGAAAAATGGCTTGAAATAATCACAACAAAATTACAAACTGATTATTTGATTTATTTTGGCTCAACAACGCTTTCTAGACATTGTGTAAGTTATATCACGACGGGTAGTTTTGCGGGCAGAGGAAACCAGTATATACTAGTTGGTTAGGATTCTGCACTGTAAACTGCTGGGCATCAGTAAGCAACTACCAATATGGAAAATATGCTACCCGGCCATTTCTACTTGTAATTAGGTTTTACCCATGTTATTCATGGAAATGTACAATATTTTAACAGTAATTACAAGCATCTGCTTAACTAGTTTGCACTTGGATTGTCAAAATTCAAATGTACCTGGAGATATTGTGACAGACAGAGTACTCAACTGATATAATTATCAACCATATTTGCTCTCTGGCAATTTCTAACCTAATCCACTGCAGCTTTGCATGTGTAATATTCTCCCCACACAGGGAGAACTCAGTCTGCTTAACCTTCAAAAGAATGGGCAAGCAATGTGATGCCTCTCACTCTAAAAACAAAGAAGTTCTACATCATTTTAATTTTTCATATACTTTTCACTATGAGTTATACATACCCAGCATTCCAGGGCTCGTTGCTGCGGCAACAAAGTTACACTCAGCCATCTCCACCACATTGTTCTTGTCAAGGTCATAGACTTTCTTCTCATTCAAAATCTGACGCACCAACTCTACCGATGGCATCGAACCTTTCAAAGGAATGTATTCAAAATGCAAGGTCACTAAACTGTTGAATCCATTTATAAGACCTACTACTTTTATCAATGGCATGTTATTACCTTTAAAATGAATACAAAGTGCTTTTGTAAATTTAATGTACACATATACTGAAAAAAAATCTTCCTTGTATATGCTGTCATGAAAGAAATTAAAAGGTCCCTCCATCTCACATTTTACCTTTCACCTCCCTGACCTGGAGCGCACATATACACCTTTACTTTATTTATTTATTTGGGGTTTTACATCGCTTTCAACACTGTACAGGTCATATCACGACGGGTAGTTGGAAGGGCAGAGGAACCAGTACGTACAGTTGCAACACTGTACAGGTCATGTCACGACGGGTAGTTGGAAGGGCAGAGGAAACCAGTACATACAGTTGGTCAAGGTTCTGTACTGTAAACTGCCGACCAACGGCAAGCAACTACCAGCTTTCCCACTTGAGGCCGTGCCGGGAACCGAACCCCGGCCTCAGAGGTGGGAGGCGAGAGTGTTACCACTCTGCCACCGTGGCCCCCCTTTACTTTAAATCACCTGACATTTTATTGCACCAAAACACATTAAAAAGACCGGAAGTGCGCAGACTACACAAAACAATGCAGTGTGCATATTTTTGCATCCATTTATCTGAAGCAATAAACGGACAATCGTCGACAATAGAGAAGCATACAATCCACACAAAATATAGTGTGACAAACGGGGTGCGTAAAAATCATAGTTATAACAATATTGATAGATGAATAAATGAAACCGGTCTGTATAATAGAAATAAAGTCCTCAGGTTTGTACTTTATGACCTCTACAAAAGGACGGAACTTCCAACATAATGGACTTGGTCTGCCGCACTTGTCCAATATCCACTTGATATCCCGTCTTTTAAAAGAGGTGATAAAGTACGAACCTGCTGAATTTATGTCTACATTAGAAGTAAACCTCACCTGTAACACCATCACTTTTGGATACATTCAGATCGTCAATGAAGAAAAGGTGCCTCTCAAGTTCGCGTTGGACCTTGGGCCCCTGTGCCAGAAGGTCGTAGGAGTTGGCCTTGATGTCGGTCAGTCTGTGGGTCAGCTGGTGCTGCAGATGTTGTGTGGTCAGGCCTGGAGACATGATGATCTGGGTGTATGGGTGTTTTGTAACCACCATGTGCTGGAGAAAAAGAAGGAATTTGAAAATATAACGGAATATGTTCATCTTCTTTCAATAGTTACTGTTTGTGGTCAGTTCTGGGGATATAATGATCTAACTCTGATCAGCTGTAAACAAAACTGAATATAGAATAAAATGTTGCAATTTTCATAATAGAAGAAAGTTAGAATTAAGACATATAAGTACAGATACTGAAAGACTGGATTTATGTGCTATAAAATAAAATAGAATGTTTGAGCTTCTGGTATAACGAACACTAGAATTTGTAAACAGAACTGCAGAGATGACCAGTAGTTTTATTGTACGATGGAAAAAATTATTTAAAAAAATAAAAGGGAAGAATATTATTTCTAGACCACCATGTGCTGAAAATACAGTGCTTTTTAAAAATAATTTACTTTTTAAGTTACAAAGAATTTGAGCAAGTGGTGGAACATCCAAGTAGATTTATAAGTTTAAAAGGTTAAAACATAACACTGGGTAATGAACTGAACTTCAAATTCCATAATATATTGACAGCAAGAAAACCAGGATGACTTGAGTGTTAAATTAAAACAGGTACTTACGTCCACCAGTGCAGATTTGCCCACCCCCGGGTCTCCAATAATTAGCACTGGTCTCTGATTGGACAGGAGTAGGTCACTCATGTATGAATAGCACTGGATCTAATGATCAAATACAAAAGTACAATATGTCATATGTGGTCAGTAAACATTATCAAGCAATGGTCACTGGGAGTAAAAGAGTGGAAAACATAAGGGTCATTCAGGTACAACGAGCACTATATCCAGTGGTTCCAGGCATGGGTATCTTCCAACAAGCATCCTGGAAATTGCAGATGCTTAAGGTGATATGACCACTGGTATTCATGAGGAAATACACAAAAAGTCTGCTGTATTGTTGCCCGAGGAGTGATAGTGTAACGGCATAAACAGTTTGCTGTATTCAGTGGAAGTCAGGCATAACTTAGAAACCAAATCCAGTGGATATTGTATTGTGTATTTATATTCAGCGCAATATCTCCATGTACTACAGGACTCAAAGTGCTATTTAACCCATCCGACTGCACAGGTACAGCCCCAACTCACAAGTAACTGACATTCCCCTAACTGGAAGATAGAGGCTCAAGGATGACCATTTATCAAGGTGCTTGAGGTTCTTTAGCCTGCCACTGGGGATAGGACCCAATGACAGAATATCGGAAGTGTTAGTTATACAAAGTCTACTGTATACACTGGAAATTAGGCACAACCATAATCAAATTCTGTGGATATTGGAGGTGCTAATTATACATAGTCTACTATATACATTGGAAGCTAGCTGTAACTAGAATCAAATCCTGTGGATATTGGAAGTTTTAGCTATATAGAGTCTACTGTATATCTTCACCTGGGAAATGTGGAAGAAATACTGGCATAAGTGAAAGGAAGCCATAAACAGAACAAAATGCTGTGAATATTTGAGGTTCAGAGTGGATATATTGCTTATTGATATTAGCCATATTTATTGTTTATGAAGACGGTTACTGTTATCGATATGCACCGACATATATCAATATCAGAATTATACATATTACTTTTAACTAATATTAGAAACAAACCTTAAATCTGAAGACTGAAGTTATACACTTTATCTCTCAAATGTTTGTAGATATTTACGACATTCTTAATCTGAACTGTCATGTTTTGTTTTGATGAACTTTATTCCCTGTTAGCAGGCTTATTTGATTGGAGATTTGCTAGAACATAACTGTTTTGGTAATCTTAATTCAGAATGGTTAGTAGACAATACTATCCGAGCAAATTTGGTTGATATTGAAATATTCTTACATTGAATATCGGTGTTGAAACATCTACACAATGTACAAGTTACCTGGACCTATTTTGTCCCTACTGTTTCAAACTTCTTTTTTCTCACTGTATTTCTTCTGGCTCAGAAAACTGGTAGGCTATGAATGGACTACTGCACATCCTTACCTGAGGGATGACGGAGTAATGTACGGGAGAGCTGCGGGGTTTTTCCATTGGCCTGTCACTCCATTTTATGAAAATTCCAGTCTTCACATCCACCATGTAATCGTATACTGTCCCGTCTAGAGGCATATAGATGGCTTGGGTGGCTTGCCGCAAAGTGTCCCGAGCAAACTCATCAAATTTGGTCGTAGATCTAGAGCATGACAGACAGAAAAACGCTTTTTGTAATTGATTTAGTATCACTTTTGTTAAAAATGTAAAATGAAACTGTAAATAATTCCAGTCAAAAGTTACGACTTTTAAAACTAGGTCCCTGATTGCAACTCTCTTTTCAAACTCCATATTTATAAAAATTTTATTGACACCATCTTTTTGTCTTATTATGAAAATCAAATTTTGTTGATAAAATTGCATATTCAGGAAACAGAAGTTAACAAATACCACATTATATAAATTGTCAGCAAGACTCCCGATAAATCCCCAAACATAAGTCAAACTACAATAAGCTTAGGAGTTATGTCAGACATTCTTGTTAAGTTACTGGCCTATCGTGACCATTTTAGAATAACAAATGTGAAATTTATTTCAGTATGTGAGATTTGCCAGCAAGGAAGCTCTCCCTTTCTATTCCACCATACTAGTGGAGAATTCTTGACCAATTAGTGATTTATGTGCCTACATTGGGATCCAGTCTCCCCTGATCTAAAACTGGCACAAAAACGTGGTGATGATTTTGCCTTATTTTTAATAGGTGGTCCCCAGCCGTGAATTTTCTAGTATTTGTTACCCTATGCCATTTATTTTATCTGATGTAAATACTGAAGGGCTGTTCCCATATAACTTTAGCTGTTATAAAGGACATCACTTATGTGTAACTTTGTCAATATCAAAGTTAGGGAGGTTCCTTTCAACAGTGAATGTAATAACAGGCCAGGCCCCCTAATAAATACCACATACTGTCTGAGTTCCAGCTATGGGTGCTACTGGAGAGATAAAAACAGGGCAGGGTGTCTGTACTGCGGAAAGCAATTGATAATCAGATTAGGTCGGATAATAGAAAGGTTGGATAATTGAAAGGCTAGAATAATGGGTTTTAATGGAGTTGGGAAAGTAGGTTTGAGGTCGGATAATTGAAAATTTGGATAACAGAGGGTCGGATAATAGAGTTTCCACTGTATTTGCATTTTAATGGGAACCAACTGGAAGTAACATTGATGCGAGTATGGCGGGTCTTGGAAGCTAATTTGTGTAAAAATAAAATGTCAAATATACCAGTCAAAATGAGGAAAATTACATTAAAAAAAAATAAAAAATAGGTAGGCAAATCGGAGACTAGAGAATAATGGGTTTCATCTTTAATTAAAGGAGTTACACAATATTGAATATTTTTACAAGTATGTGGTTCCCTAGTTTGCATTCAGTTTCTCAGGTCTATATTTCTGGGTATTTCTGGGTAATCTGGGCACCCTGTCACAGCACTAGTTGGAATACACGACCACAAAGTGAGACCTAAGTGATTGAATGCTAGACTTGTGGACCACTCGGTCACATGGGTCTCTGTATACAGTAAAACTACACAAACCTATCATCCAGATTGCCTCCAAAGCCCCATACATATGCAAAAGCAAACAGAGCCTTCACCATGGCCATGTAGTTTGGAATGGAGTCCTCAAGCTTGGCCACACTGGACATGCGGTCTGACCTGGAAGGTGCCGAGCCCTGCTCTGACCCTTTGTTACTGGAGTGTGAGGTGCCAGCACGACGGGTGCCTGAATCTGCAGTACCGGGGGCCGCTGTGAATCAAAAAACATAAGTAAGTATATGTGAAGAACTGTCATAGGGGACTTGCTTAATTCAGGGTTAGCAAGACAGGCTGCTAATTCTGCAGTATTGGGGGTGGGGGGGTGTCACAGTAAGTGTGAACATGTCATAAGTACAACAGAAAAGCAAGTGAATGGAATTATTTAGTGGAGTAAAACAGACTGAACATGCTTAATTTACTAATTAGCAAAAACATAAGTGTTGATTGTATTGCAGGCCCTTGTAAATGTAAAGAACTGGTCACTGTACTAGATTAATTGGCTGAATTTTAGAGTCAGAAAGACAAGCTGTTGATTGTGCAGTATTATAAGCCACTAGAAATGAAAATGTAAACAAATGGTTGGTCAGCATAAACAATTGGCTGAATGTAAATAAACAACAAATATGATGACACGGTTAAGTCTGTCAGCTAAATGTATTAGGTTAGGCTTCAAATACAGTAAAACATGGTGAGAAAAGCCAAAAAAAATTTTTTTTTTTCACTAATTAGTTATTGATGGATTATTACTACAAGTAATCCTTGGTAATCCCTTAATCTATTAATGCCTCAGCATCTTTCTGCTTAGCAGCTAATACTTTCTGAAACCACAGTTTTAGTTTTTTGGGCCTTAGTGTCTGCTGATACAGAGATTAGGCACTATAAAGGTATACCTGTTTAATCATTTTTACCTGTGGGTTCAGGTGTGTTGTTCTTACTCTCACTCTCCTGAGCCTTCTCCAGTTCCTCTCTCAGTAAATGTCTGTCAAGCAATGACGACAAAATGTTCAAAAATGACGAGATTTCTTTGATTCCAGACGCAATTCTAGCCTGAGCTTTCTCTGAACTTGTGAGATTCTGCATTCCGCTGGGAGTACACTCCTGGTTCAGGAAGTTGATGGTTTTTTGGAATGTGGAGTTGACCAATCCCTGCATCACTTGGAGGCTGAAGAGATTTCATGGAAATTATTGATTAAATAACTACAGTCCACTGCATTTTTTTTACATTTAATGAATTAATAAAAATATACATAAATAATTAATAAATTTTTATTCCTCATTATTATTAGTGTTATTTGTACTTGACAAGTGAACTCTGTTGAACTCGAGACCCAGGTGACCCAGAACATAGGGTCTTGCTAAAGTGCAGATTAAGCGCTATAAAATCCAATTTAGATTAGATTAGATGTAACACACTTTGTCTGAATTGCAAGTTAAATTCTAGACACTTTGTCTGAATTGCAAGTTAAATTCTAGACAATTCTAACCTGAGTTGGTTTATGACCCATCTCTGTTTGGCTATGGCCGTCCAGCTGTCCACTAGTGACCGCCAGCCAACCAGCTCCTCAGGGCAGTTGATGATGGCACAGCGGTTCACAGTGCAGGGTGAAGCATGGGAGAGGTCAGACAGTTCAAACAGTACACGTATACCATCTGAAAGAGTGGATAATATATACTAGATAAATTAGATGAGTTGTGCATATTTCAAAATCCTATCACAAGAGATTTGTCTTCTTGAATTTCAAATAGTTTTTTTTTTTTAAACAAATTTATTATACACCACACAACTTGCTTGACCTAAATATGCCGACATACAGATCACATATTTTCTTAGTGTTATAAACCAGTGGTATTTTCTATATGTATTTCATTACTCTTGTTAATTTGTTAGAGTAAGGAATCTAAAATTTGCCACATATCTGAAATTTGCCACATGTGGAAACACTAATAAAATAAATAAATTGAAGTGAGATTTGTTGCATGAATAGTACATTAAGGCTTTTTGAACTAAAAAATACGAAGTTCAAGACAAAACATCTTTTTTCACAGAATTAAGTTGGGTTTTTAGATGTGGCAAAATTTAGATTTCTGGTGAATTTTAGATTCCTTACTCTATATGCAGCATCACAAAGGTATAAAGACAAATCTTCTGCTTGTTTTTGCTGCATTAAAAATCTATGCAGAAATGGCAAGCATAGAAAAATGTCATGTTAAAAACTGAGGTTTTTATAATCACTGGTGCCTATAACCATAGATATGTTTTGTAGCTAATTTTGCTGCATTTTTTTTTTGGTAAAATATGGATTTATTTCACTTATTACTGAAGCAAAGTGGTTTATTGTAAAAGTTAACAATGTCACATATTTTCACGTTTCTTCGCTTGAGTAGACAAAACACACAATCCTCAACCTTCTCAGTCAGAATGCACTGATCTGTCTTATCTACCAACGAGGTAATTTTCCTGAGACATAAAGTATACTATGTGACACTTGTTCAGCTTATTGTATGTCAGTATGTTGGTTATTGTACAGATACCATTGTGTTGTTTTTTTTTGTTTGTTTTTTTTGTGTATATATTCATGTCCTTTGTTAACATGAAGAGTTTTGTACTATATTTTCAAATTAAATATGAAAAATCAAATAAATAATAAAGCAACTTTTTGAAAGTAAAGGAAATAATAGATAGCTTGGTTACCCAAAAACGGTTCAAAGCGTGTAAGTGAAAAACTATCAAAATATCATTTTAATCAATAAACTTCTTGGTAACCCTAGTGTGCAGTCTATCTAGTAATATTGTATTCGTGTTTTTCACATAATTTTGCTTTACTTTTCACAGAGATTTAACATTTTTATTTTTCATAAATTTATTCACATCAACTGTAATGTTTGTGTCATTGGCACTTCCTGTAGGTTACAGCAAAAATGCAGTTACTGAGATCGGTTTGGTCCTTGTAAAACAGCTTCTTCTTCCCATTTTCACCCAAGTCAGAGCCTTTTTGAAAATGTATTGGAGAGAGCTTACCTTTCAGTTCGATAGCATCTCCATTTGCCGTGGAGAGTTTTCTCTCATTGTCCAGTAGAGTGTTCATACTGTCCACCCAGACAGGATTGAGTGACCCGTCCAGCACCACCCACTGCTCAATGTTGTCAGGTTTCTGCCAATCAGAACACAAACTTTGAATCTCATCCTTTTAATTTTAGCGACAAAATTCACACAAAGTGAGCAACAAATTAGACATATGGTCCAAACCTTAAATTTAAACCAAAAATATCACAAAAATGTTACAAAGACACAGTATGATTTTGTGAAATTGACAACTCAGCATCTAAAGTTGACACTTGGTCCAGTCCTTAAAATGAAACAACATTACATCCTTAGACATAATACGAGTAATATCTAAGTTTACAATCAAAAGGAATTTTTCAAAACGGGTCCCAAGAATAAATCTTAAATGAAATTCAGATTTCTTCAGTTTTGTATTTACTTAGATATAAAATGGTTCCACAGTTGTACACAAGATGTAAATACAACTGAAAATATGGTTTATCTGTGAGTAAAATTAAACTGACATATCAAGTCACTGTATACTGACGAAATACAAATTGTAAGTGCGGAGTATCAAATTGTAACAAATTTTATTGTAATTTAACTTTTTGTAAGTTAAATACTTACCTTATCCTCACAAATGCTTACTTGGTTTTGTGGAGGCAAAACGCGGCGACCAACAAGAATATTTAAAAATTATTCTTGTTCGAGAGGTGAACCCCGTAGTTAGTGATAGGTGCGCATGCGCACAACCCATTGTCGGTTGGACTTTGTCGAGAGATCCTCATTTAATTTTTGGTCCCCTATGAAAACAAACTTGTGAGGGGAGGAAGGGTGGGTCTGTCCTTGTGAGGATAAGGTAAGTATTTAACTTACAAAAAGTTAAATTACAATAAAATTTGTTACATTTTATTGCGTAAAATAGCCTTACCTTATCCTCACAAATGCTTGATTCCAACCCTAACAGGAGGAGGGGTTTGTTTTGAAACCTCCCTGTTAATAGACTATGGGGTTCACCATAAAAGCATTTGAAGGAGAGGATAAGATAAGCTTAAGAACGCTGCACTAAGATTACTCATTACTGTGAAAATCTGTGAATATAAGTAATGAATGCTAACCTCATGAATATTCATGATGCACTGTTGTTGTTGACACTTGATTCAATTGGTATGTGCTATCTTACAGCTACCCATCACCGATTAACTGAATGGTCGGGGATGGCTTCCTGGGTCCCTCGAGCAAGATGCCGTCATCCACCAGAAAGGCACCCCCAAGCTGACTTCTATGGCTCCTTAAATACAGTCATGGGGCCATCTGAAAAAAGAAGATAAATGTCAGTACAAGCTACTGGTATGGCTGAAGACATGTAAGTATGTAGAACATATGAAAAACATGGAAAACATACTCAAAAATTCACCACATGTTGAGCAGAAACCACTGGGCCTAACTTGAAATCTGATTGGTCGGTGGACTGCCAAGCTACATCCTTCAAATAAAAAGTGGTAAAAGTGTTGTGGCTCTTCCAAAAACATGAGCCTAGAACTTGTTCTAATGAGACCCCACCCTTAAAGGCCAAAGAGGCTGACATGGATCTTATGTCATGAGCCTTTACATGAACATTGTCGGACATAGAATCCGAAGATTGATAGGCTAAAGCAACAGTTTGTTTGATCCAAGATGAAATAGTGGATCTTTGAATATCTTTGTCAAAACCCTCCTTAAAGGAGATAAACAAAAGATTTTTGCCCTTCCTTAGAGTAGAAGTCCTATCTAAATAGTACCGAAGAGCTCTAATAGGACACAGAGTCATATCATCAGACAGATCGGAGCTCAAAAATGGCTTTAGAGCTGGAATGACTATAGGTCTGATCAAATCTGGACCCTCAGAAGCTAACTGGTTCTTAGCCAAGAAGGCAGGAGAAGGAGAGATAGTGACCTCCCTCCAGTGAGGCTTATGTCTGAGGGAAGAGAATGTCCAAGCGTGCACCTCCCCCCTCCTTTTGCCAGATGCCAAAGCCATCAAGAAAACAGTCTTGAAAGTCAAAACCTTAAGACTTGCATCCTTCAAAGGTTCAAAAGGAGCCTTAGTCAAAGCCATAAGAACCACGGATAGGTCCCAAGAGGGAATACCTCTATTGAGAATAGGTTTGTCCCTATAAAAGCTTGCAAGAAGTCTATTCAAGTGTATGCTCTTGCCCACTTCCAGACCAAAAGGTCCTAAATGGTCAGAAATTGCAGTTCTGTAGCCAGCAATTGTGGCCGGCTTCAAATTTTTGACAGAAAACAGATGGTTCAAAAATTCTGCTATGTCTGAGATAGAAGGCTCTGCGCTGACCACCTTATTCTGTTGGCACCAGAGTTCAAAAATGGACCACCTTGACTCATATAATCTTCTAGATGAGGGTCTTTGAGGTGCCTTAATTCGATCTGCCACCTGCTCAGAGAATGATTCAAGTGATTCTGAGTGGTGTCTAGGTGCCAAACATGCAGATTCAGAAACATGAGATTCTGATGGAACTTCTGACTGAAAGGTTGTTTTAGCAGATGAGGCCAATGAGGAAGTTGTAATGGGGGCTTGGTTGACAGATTGACTAGATCCCAAAACCAATGCATTCTGGGCCACCCTGGTGCTACTACTATCATTCTGCACCTGTAGGTGTTCATTTTCTGTATGACCTTTGGTATGAGAGCTACAGGACAAAAGGCATAGCCGTCCAGACCCTCCCAGGAGATGTTCAATGCATCTATGTTCATAGCATTTGCATCTGGGACTGGTGAGACATAGATTGGTAGTTTGTGATTCAATTTGGTGGCAAACATGTCCACCATTGGAGTGTGCCAAACTTTGCAAATAAGACTGAACATTTGAGGATGAAGAGACCATTCTGTCTGAATTATTTTGTCTTTCCTGGAGAGACTGTCGGCTATGACATTGAGGCAACCCTGAATGTGTCTGGCTCTTATGAGTATGTTTCGAGGATTGCAGTAGGCCATGATGCGCCAAACCAGGAGACACATGTCCCACGAGTGTGTTCCCCCTTGTTTGTTCAGATAACTGACTACAGTGGCGTTGTCTGTTGCTATAAGAACCCTCTTGTCTAGAATACTGTTTTGAAAGCTTTTTAAGGCCAGAAACACTGCCTTTAACTCTAGGACATTGATATGAAGCAATTTTTCCTGATCTGTCCAATTGCCACTGACTGTCAGATTTTCTAAATGAGCTCCCCAACCCTGGTTTGACGCATCTGTGAAAATAAGGGTATTGTGTTCCTGAGGATGTAAAGGACAACCCTTTTCTAGATTTTTGGGATTTTTCCACCACTGAAGATAACTTTTCAGAAGATTTGATACCGGAATCTTCAGGTCTAGAGACTGGGGATAATGCCAATGTGTCTTCAGGTACCACTGAAACGGACGCATGTGGAGCCTGCCCATTGGTATTGTCTTTTCTAGGGATGCTAGTACACCTATCAGGGACATAAGCGACCTTGGGGTTGTTTGTGATACGACCTCCATGTCCTGAACAGCTTTTTCTAGAATTTTCAACTTCTTTTCGGTTGGAAAGACTTTTCCCTGAATCAAATCGAAATTGTAACCCAGAAAGTCGATTTTTTGTGTAGGTTCGAGCTCTGACTTTTCGAAGTTTATCACAAAGCCGAGATCTTGCACCACCTGAATGAGTTCTTTTGTCTGTGAACGACATTGGTGGCTGGTATTTGCTCTTAACAACCAGTCGTCTAGATACTGGTGAACACGAATTCCGCGAGACTGAAGAACAAGTTTTACTTCTTGTACGATTCGCGTGAACTCTAGAGGTGCTGTTGCTAGCCCGAACGGCAGAGCTTTGAACTGGTACGTTCGCTTGTCTACATGGAAGCGAAGCAAATGCTGAGAGGCCGGGTGTATGGGAACATGAAAGTACGCATCTTTGAGATCGATGGAAACCAGCCATTCCCCTTTTGTAAGCGAATTTCGGATGATCTCTGCAGTCTCCATCTTGAAGGTGGGAACCTGCAGAAAGCTGTTCAGTACACTTAAGTCTATTACTGGGCGCCATTTTTTCCCGGGTTTTGGTACAAGAAACAATCTGCTGCAAAAACCTAGAGTTGTGCATACCTTGAGAGGGTAAATAGCCCCTTTTTTGAGCATATCTTCTACACAATCTGTGAGAAAGCGATGCTTTTCCGGTGTGCTGTAACCACTGCGAATTGTGGGAAGCACTGACTTGGGCGGATTCGATTGAGGAAGAATTTGGTAACCGAATCTCAAGATCTGCACAACTCTTGGATGACAATGAAGGTGTTGCCATACCTGCCAATATCTTTGCAAACGGCCTCCATGTAATAGAAGTGGGTAGTCACTTGCGTCTATTGCCTCCTCGTCTTGAAGACGACTGGTAGGGCTTCTTATTGAATCTATCTGGTTGGCCACGAAAAAATTTTGAACCAGAGGAGTAAGAGGCAGAAGAACGCCTGTCATCAGAGCGACTGTTCGACTGGAAAGTCTGGCGGTTATCAGTCTTCAACCTCTTAGGGGATCTGTCCTGTTTTTTCTGTATTTGATCCAATGTAGTGGGACAAAATAAGTCCCCAGATTTGAATCCTGTTCTTCGCAATTTGTTGAAATCGTGCTCCTGCAAGTGAGAAGCACAGACTTTCAAGATGGAATCTCTTCTGGCCAACTGTAGGTTACAGGCCAACGCAATAGAGAGATCAGTGACAGACTCCAAAGCCTTATCAAGTGAAGTAAGGCAGGCTGACTGCATTTGTAGGTGAGATAACAGCTTATCAGAGTCCCTGAACACATCTGAACCACTCTGTTGAAGCAACTCCTCCATAGAAGATGAGGTTTTGCCAATAGCCCTCAAGAACCAATTGACATAAGCTAAAATCTGCACACATTCTCTAGATACGGTCTCCATACTTGTATGCTGCTTGATAGGTACATGAACAGAGGATGGAATCGCCTTTGGAAAGAGAGATCTGAAGGCATCTTGACACTTGGGTGCAGAGTTCGAGAATTCTACCGTGGATGACCTGTAGAACTTCATGGGAGGCCTGTTATATTGTAAAAAATTGTCAGTGTTAACAGGACTGCACTGTAACCTCTCAGGCTCACCTTTCTTTGGGTTACCAGAAGCTTTGGCCTCATAAAAATCCCAACGCTCAACTATGGCTTCCAAAGGTGGCATGACCATGGGAAGAACTTGTTTCCTCTTTGATTCCTTGCTCTTGGAACCAAAAATTTTGGTAGGTTGGTCAGAGGATTCTTCAGGAACTTCAACCTGCAGTAAAGTTCTGACAGCAGCCAGAGTTTCCCTGTACGTGGGATCTTCTTCAACCTCCTCATGAGGAGATGGAGATCTAAGCCTTTTGCGTGAGGAAATGCTCGTAGCTTCATGGACCGAGCTGACATCAGAGAACGCATCTTCACCAGATTCCAAAGCTCTAGGGCGAGGCTGGTGGGGTGTTGGTAAAGATGATGAGGAAGACGCATTCGTCTTCAAGGAAGTAATTTGTGATTGCATATCTTCTAATCTCTGTAGAATTTTTAGCAAGGAGTCCTCTGCTACAGGCTGAGATTTCTCAGCTGTAGGGGAACGAATAGGGTCAGATTCCTGCCCTAACAGGGAGTCTTCAACTTCTTTGGACACAATAATATCTTTAGATTTCTTTTTGGACTTGGAACGAAGCTTCTTCTTCTGCTCAGAAGTGAACTGTAAACAGTTGAAGCAATCATCTTCTTTTGAAGTGACACAGACGTCCTGACCCTTGCCCTTGTCTCTGCAAGGATAACAGAAAAGGTGTGTGTCCCAATCGTACAGTGGGTGACCACAACCAGCAGCACGTTTCGTAGATTTTAACTGTGACTCCGCCATGATGACCTTCTAAAGAAGAACGCGCAGCCTCCACGACGACCAAAAATTGAATGAGGATCTCTCGACAAAGTCCAACCGACAATGGGTTGTGCGCATGCGCACCTATCACTAACTACGGGGTTCACCTCTCGAACAAGAATAATTTTTAAATATTCTTGTTGGTCGCCGCGTTTTGCCTCCACAAAACCAAGTAAGCATTTGTGAGGATAAGGTAAGGCTATTTTACGCAATAAAAATACTGTATTTTATGCTGCACCTTTGTGAAGATTTCTTGTGTGTTAGTAGAGGAACTGAGTAATGGATTATTCAAAGTCTAAAAATTACAAAATGATTTCTATTTGCTGGTTTAATTATGCTAATTTTCTAAATGTTCTCACAACATTAACTTCATGTGAGACATTATCTGACACTCTTACAGAAGGGTCAGGCAAACACTGGCTGTTTTCACACTCGTAAACGTACATATTGCAGAACAGAGTATTACTAAATCAGCACTTGAGTACAGAAATGATTATAAGGGCTGTCATTGTGCACCAACATCCATGTACTTATTAGTGCTGGGATGATCAGTGGTCCATTTCATTCATCGATCTACTGATCGCATCACCTTTGAAGCATCGAGTGAAACCACATGGAAACACTCCAAGTTAAACCCCCATTTTCACCCAACTAGTAAAATAACATAATTTACAACATCTAGACTTCATTCATTTTAAAGAAAATAAAATAAAACTTGTTTGTCCAGATTTCACCTCACAGTGGTACCTTTTATTATCATTCATAGCGGCAACCATTTAAAATGTTTCCACTGTTAATAATATGACCCCCTGCAATGTCTCTGGCTTATGAATATTAAACAATGTCTTTTGGTGTGATGCGCCTTGGGTCTGCCTTTTGACAGAGATTAGGCACTATAAAAGTACTATTAGAATTAGAATTCATGTATACAGACATTTTGACTGCTCACTTGCAAAGGAAATCTTACAGGAAATCCAACGGAAATCTATTTTGCACATTTTATTTTAAAATATTGCTAGGAAATCCCACAGAATTAAGAGACCTCATATTTTTAATGTGC
The DNA here is from genome assembly GCA_964017235.1 of Sabellastarte sp. h YS-2021. Classification (NCBI taxonomy): domain Eukaryota; kingdom Metazoa; phylum Annelida; class Polychaeta; order Sabellida; family Sabellidae; genus Sabellastarte; species Sabellastarte sp. h YS-2021. The sequence continues at coordinate 63,343,454 of OZ024938.1, forward strand.
ATATTTTATTTTAAAACTGTTACATTGCTAGGAAATCTCTGTCCATTAAATCGAATGATTAATCAATCCGAGGTGGGCGATAATCTAGTCTTTACAAACGGATGAGTTGAACTAATACTTATTATAAGAAATATGCATTCAAATTACTAAAAGCAAACAATTTAACCATAATCAACAATAAACTACATTCATATTCAATAAAATATTACATATTGATGGCTAATTTCATTGCTGGACAGATTTGCAAGTAGAAATACACAATAATGTCAGATATATAGTTTTGTGACAAACAATGTACGCTAATTCCAAACCTACTTTTACAAGACATTTTACTCGACACAGTCTACGTGTTCATTACCTCCAGTCCAAGCTTGTTCTTCCTGTCTGCAAATGCAACCTTTGCAAAATTGGCAGCTCCAACACGAGTGTGCGATATCCTTATAATGTTACCCAGAATGCCACGCTTCCAGATCTGATTCTCTTGGAAGTAACCAAACAGCTGCAACATGAACATTACGAGAGTTCAAATTTCTACAGAAAATCCATGCAATAAACTTTATGTGGTGATTTTACATACCTTGTAAAAGCCAGCGTTAACATTGGGATGGCCCAACTGTATTTTCTGTATGTTCTTATGAACTGGATTCAAACCTATGATTACAGCTTGCACTATTGCTTCAGTGTTACTTAAACGTGTTTCATAACTTCAACTATTAAAATTATGTTATTATTGTTCATCATTATTTGATAATACTGACTCAACTTGTGCCCCCAAAAATTGTAAAAAAGCAGTAGAATTTACTAGTGGTGTTTTGATTATTAATACAGTGGAATAAGTGTAAATATAGTTTTATGAGCATATCTACACTTAATTGAGTACCAATGGCTAGCAGTGTAGAATATAGGAAATGGATTGTATGATTGTTGTCCCTATTTCCAGTCTATTACAAAAATTGGACAATATCATTTAGCCGTCACTTCTGAAACATTTTAGTGCATTTTTCTTGTTACAAAATATCGTTAGTATAACAAACAACACTTCTATTATAAGAACATACAGTTTCTTTTAATATTTTTGCACAAAAACATGCATACGTCTGACTTTAAAACCGTTTAGACCGGAAAGTGGAATGGACCGGATTCTGGTTCAAGAAGGATAAAATATTGCAGGAGATGCAATAAGTTCAACCCCACACCCCTATATTATATGCCCTCATGCATTTTTTTATGGGATACAAAATCAGGTGTTATACCAAGCATCACATCTCATCAGATTTGTTCTTACTGAAATAGACTTGAAGGTCAGGACCTGATGCTTGTTAACTCATAAATTGTAAAAGGTTTATTGTAATTTAACTTTTTGTAAGTTAAATACTTACCTTATCCTCACTTGGATAAGCATTTGTGAGTATGAAGTAAGGCTATTTTACCCAATAAAAACCATGATCTCAGATTCCTATAATACTAAAACAACTGATTTCTCCCACTACATACATGTCCCATAGTTTTTGTTGTTTAGTTTACATTTGTTTTTAAAAGATATTTCCCAAACAATAATGTCACATTTACTGTATGGACCTGCATTTTATCTAGACTGAGGCTGCCTAAAATAGTATCTAACATTGTAAACTTAATTTTTATTGGAATGATGCTATTCACCCAGGATTTCGATTTTTTTATCCCAGATAATCTTGCTGTAACACAGTTAAAAAAAAAATTCTACATTGTCAGTCATGTGAAACTCTAAACAAGCTAAGGAATCAAAATCAATCAGTCTCTTTGACTGATTGCTCAATTATTGAGGTCTGGGTTAACAACATTGGTGTCAATAACCTCACCCAAAGACCAAAGCTTTCTATAGTCTTATTACTAAAATATTAAAAAATTTCCATAACACCAAATTAAAGCCCAGAAGAAATAAATATTTATTTACATATAATTAACATCCACTCTTTAGGTCTAAAAACATGGCCATTGAAATAAATATAACACGACTATGGAAACTGAAATATTTAAACTGAGGACACAGATTGTACATCACTTGTATGGAAAGGAACAATGTAAATCTTTCTAATTTTATGAATTGCTCAGATAAACCTCATCTGAAGCAATGCTGGTGAAATTACTGAATGACATCTCATGGCATACAGGATGTGGGAATTCAAAATTTAATTGGGAAAATTGTCCATTCAGCCAAATGATACTGTTATGTTGATTTTCCAGAGATACGGGGACACAACTGTCATTGGACTATCATTATTGTGTACAAATACATAAATCAATAAACTATTACATGATTATGTTTATATGTTAGATACTTTTGGAAAGACGGAAGATATCAAACATCATTCATACACAATTTATTCACACACGGTCAATATTTCATAGGTTAAAGGTGCCTTTTGTTCTGTGATACAGGCAACGTGGAGTCAACTCAGTGACAGATTAAACTGTCACCATGGATTCTGAGTCGGGGACAATTTTATTTTCATTGACTGAGAGGATGAGGGTAGGTGTATGAACACATTCTAACAGGAAATTGTGAAACACAGCGATGTCAGCATACTAACTTGTTATTGGTATGAACTGTAGGAACACAAAATATTAATATGAACTGAGACTTGCAGGATTTACAGTGTATTTATCATGATGGGTTTCATACTAATTTTAACAAAGAGTAAAACCCCTTTAAGTTTGTTTAAATGACAGAATATAGTTATCAAATTTGGAGTGAACTGAACTGAAAAAAAGATCCCTGGGATAATAAAGTTCAAAACAAGATCTGGGATATAACCACCTTTGCTCATCTGCACAAAGGCCTGGTAAGGCAGAATCTTCATTGAAATTCTATAGCATTATAATAGCTTTTGTATTTCAAAGCAAGACATCTTCATAAACATACCTATTCTAGTCGTGTTTTTAAGCACTTGAGCAAAAGATCATGGTTTCAGCTGAAAGTTGATATCTGAACCTAGCCTAGAGGATTGTAATAATTATTTAAAGAGAACTGAATCAGAAAACAAGATAAGGAGAAAACAGCCCATATACTATACATCTGGAATAAAAGCACCTGCAAGCTGGATTGAATGCGTGTTTGACGTCGGTCTGTAGATTTTATTAGATACTTCATATAGATCTCTGTTTAACACTAGTGTCAACTCTTCTTGCAAAAGGAACTTAAAACTTGGCATCATTGTGCTTAGTAAAAAATACTGCAGATATCTGTGAGAATTGTGAAGGGAAGAGAGTATAGAAATCCATGGAGAATTGTAGGCTATATATTCTTACAGTGTATATCAGTGACACAATAATACCTTGAAGCAAGCTCTGGGGATTTGGCTTCAGCTGAAACTGTCGGGAGTGTGCCCGATCTGTGTGTGTATGTGAAGCACAAGACTTTGATACTGAAGCCGAGCTACATATCAGTACAGTGTGAAACCCGTCAAATATCTGAGAGAGTTTGGCTGGGAGAGCGAAACTGTATTCAGATAAACATAAATTTAAGTGAGATTGTGAATGGAAAACTGGCTTATTTACTTCTTGGTTACTTTTGGTGAAAAACATCAACAAATGGTTAAAATTTAAAAAAAACAACATGTGTACGTGTTGCATTTAGTATTCAGTATAAAACTCTGTTCAAGTTTCATTGAAGAAAACCAGTTAATTGTTTTTCAACAGTTATAAAAGGCAAGCCATACAACGGATGATCATACCTGCTTAGCTTAATTTTAGCCAAAACAAAAGTCATAGATTTGACGAATTAAATTATTGAAGATATATGTTTTATTAATAGTATTTGACAACAACTGAAATCCATTTTAAAAAGTGCTTTATAATTGGTTACTGGATGTATTTGGAAAACTGGTTTTTGGAAAATCAAATCAAACTGCAAGTACAAGAAGGAATTTAAAACTGGAAGACAGAAAATGTGTCCAGAAAATCAAATATTTGGATAACTGAAGCTCAGACACTAAAAAAGTTTTACTGAAGTTTCTGTGCAGAAACCAAGCCAAAAATTATACTTTTGAAGACATTACTTCTTAAAGCCTACAACACTGGAGGACTCCTGATTTGAAGATTATAGAAAACAGAAAAATAAGCCTAATTGTCTTTAACAAAACCAAGGTCTTCCTTCATATATATAGTTTATACTATGTCTTCTGATGTTTTCAATTCTACAAAGACTCCAAACAATGATGCAAATGCAGAAGTCAATGCAAAAGAAGACTTGAACACACCTCCTCCACCTCCAGAAGACTGGAAGCCACCAGGAGTATATTTCCACTCCTATAGCAAGGAGTTTCTTTTCCCTGAAACCAATGGAGAGGTTGACTGGGATCTGTACACTCCACCCCCACCACCGGATGGTTGGCAAGCAAACTTCACAACGGAAGAATTCAATTGGGCTCCCTTCACTCCGCCCCCACCTACCACTGCTGAGCCGTTAGTGAGTCAACAATGTCTTATAACACTGTTCAGTGTTTATATAAGCATCCATATGATTCTATGCAGTCTTGGTATCGTAGGCAACTGTCTAAGTATAGCTGTGATTCATCACAACTCCCGGAAAAATGTCACGAATCTCATCCTCCAAATGCTTGGTATCTTTGATAGTGTGTACCTCTTAGTGGCCATTATCCACACTTTCACCTTTCAGGGCAACAAAGTGCATCAGACAGTAACCTCTGAAGTTCTTTACACGACGACAAGAGTGACACAACTAGCAAGCATCGGTCAAATCGTCATCGTTGGATTTTACCGCTACATCGCCATCTGTTGGCCGTTCAAAGCAATTAAGATTTGTACATACACCAATGCCTACATCGCCATGACAATCAACATAATCGTTGCCATTGGAGTCAACATACCTTTGTACATGTTTAATGCAGACCACACAATTTTACCTGGTACATTAGAATTCCAACGTCTATATTGGGGGTTGTTCTATGAAATTGGCCTGTACTTTGCACTGCCACTGTCTCTGCTGATGGTGTTTAAAATCGGCCTGGTGAGGGAGCTATGGAAAAGTGCCAGAGTCGATAGCAGTCATAACACGAACACTCGTAGAGAAGCCTCAGAAGTGACGGCAGTCGTAATTACTATTGTGCTTGTATTCATTATTTCTTATACACCTGGGACGGTAAATTTTATAGATAGGTACTTTTTCTATGAATCATTTTATCCGAGTCAATCTTGTTTATCACACTCGCTGAAATTCTTCATTTTTTCCTTCTGTCCAAAAATCAACTCTGCTGTCAATTTTTTTATTTATTTTTTTATCCGGAGGTCATTCCGTGAAGGGTTAAAGGCATTACTTCTCTGCAAGAAAATCTCTGGTACTTCTAGACGGAGGAGCGAGACTTTACAGACAGCTCTGTGAAAGGAAGACATCTATTTTGTACAACAATTTGTCGTTTAAAAAATCACAAGTTCTGGTTAGTTTCTTTCATTTAGAGTAAGAAATCTAAAATTCGCCAGTAATCTAAAATTCACCACCTCTAAAACCTTAGTTAATTTTATGAAGAAAATGATGTTTTTGTCTAAAAATTGGTATTTTTCAGTTCAAAAAGCCTTAATTTACTATACAGTCAACAAATCTCACCACAATTCATTTATTTTATTAGTATTTTCACATGTGGCGAATTTCAGATATGTGGCGAATTTTAGATTTCTTACTCTAATTAAAATAATCCCTGGTGTGTTTCAAACAATGAAATAATGGAAACAATTTGAAGAAACAGTGATTTTCAAAGATATATTATTTTCAGGATCTCAAGTTTGAAAAAGTACTTTCCAACATTTTTTTTTTCATTTTGATTAAGTAACAGCTTTCTGTCTCTTAAATTGTAAAAACTTTAATACTGAATTGAATATATATGCCATATTTCAACATATAAATACCCCCTCCCTATCAAAACGCCCACCTCCACCCCTCCTCCTCTCTACACTTTGCAATTCCAGGATTCCCAAAAAATTTGAGGTTTAGTATATACCCAATCAAAAAACATAACAGGCAACAAAAAAAATCCAAATTAAACATTGCACTTTTGATCATGAACAACTTAAAATCTACAAAAATAGGTGATAAAATTGCAAATTTAATAAGTAAATTAAATTTTTATAAGTTAATACCCTATCCAATGGACAATTGCTTTACCAGTCGGCGCGACCGGTCCCGCCAAACATCAGAAAAATTTCTTCAGATTCAAGGTTTGTTTCTACTATTTTAGATAATGCTTGTTTAATTATATTTTGTTATAGCGTCTGATGTATAAGGTAGCGATGTATATTCCCTGTATGTAACATTTGCAAGCGGGGAAGGCCAAGATGAAGCATAATAAACGCTTTACAATTAACAGGTATTGTTCTTGTTTACATTTTGAGTTTGTTAAAACTGTTAAAACATATATTATTAGTTCTTTTAAGTCAAGATATCTACCATACATCAGTTAGCTCATATTAGTTCAGGTTTGGCAAATCTGGAAAATCCTTTAGTCAGTTTCTTGCGATCCATATGGTTCACACAAATTAGGCACAACATAGTTTTCTGCATGAGCTCTATTGAGGCTCATGCTTCTAGAGACCACCTTTTTTTGTCTGCAGGTTTTCATGAATTGTGGCAACTACTAGTGTGATGAGTACGTGTCTTACCACTGAAGTTAAGTATAAATGGGCTACATTTAGTATTTGGATGGGTGACCGCCTCAGTGCACTACTCTGGTCTCTGATGGCTTTGCGAGTCATGCCAGTGGACCGAAACTCCTTTTGGCCTTTTTAATCCATAAAACTTATAACATATCACCATTAGTTAAACTAGCTTGGTTCAGCTATTTCTATTTACCAATAAGTTAAAACTGTTCGGCAAACCCGGAAATGCTTTACCACTATATCAAATCTAAAGTATATACAAATCAAGATTCATGTCTGTCACTACAGTTACCTTTACTGATACATTTAAAGATATCTGGCTGACTTGTCATCGACTGTGCTGAGAATTCTGTGGGTTTGTGACAAAGTGCTTAACTGAAATGGTATTAGATTTATATTGGTCTGTAAGGTCAAAGAAATAAATTTAAAATAAATTCAAGGAATCTATGACATAAGTTTCCATATATATTATGTAAAACTTCATGTGTGAAGATTGCCATACGAGAAACTTAGCGAGGCCATGCCCTGTATCACCTATGGTTTCGTAAGGGCACCCCACAACATTATGTTATCGCTAATAATTGCTAATATGTTGTTTCAAGGTAAACTTTCTCCATTAAATCCCAATAATAGGTCTTATTTTAATATTTTACATCCATTTTTCAACAAAATTTTCCTTGTTTTAGCAGTTAGTTCACATTTTATTTCGGAGAGATTTGTTTACAACAACTGCACTTTAATTCCAGCTGGTGTATACTAAAATGCAAGTGCCTAAATTGGGGTCATTTTATTGGAATACAAGGCTCTAGCTTTCACTGTCGTAAACATCCATCAGCGACTTTTGCAACTATTTGGTCACATGGCCCATGGGTGCTTAAACGGTGCTGATAAGGTACTAAAGAGCCTGATACTTAAGAACAGGCCAAGAACCTGCTATTATTCCATATTTTAAAAGACAATTCTTCCGAGTACTGCTGGAACTGGTCTACCCATGCAGATTCTCAAACCATATGACAACCAGTCTTACCTCCTTTGGGGTGAAAGCATTCGGGTACACAATATCCAGGTCCACTTTGGGATAGACTGGCTCCTCCTTTTCTTCAACCATGTTTTGCAGGGTGATTCCAAATGAGCTTAGTTTCTTGAACTTCCCCCAGAGGGCCTGACCCTGCTTTGACGTCGATTCTTCCAATGGCTCAGCTTCCTTGAGAATCTGTAATTCATTTTGTCAGGAGATAATTAACTTAATTATTATCAATGTTAAACAATTGTGGCTTATTATCACCCACATTTTGAGGGCAAAGTTAAGGTCAACAGATAAGAGGGTATCAGAACATGGTCTTAATGAACCTTACATGTTGTCCTGACCTGGGTTCAAACCCATGTCCAGCAAACAATAAAATGCTGAACCTGAATCAACAAGGTTTTATTTACCCCAGTGCATAGGGCTCAGGGTGTATCCTTGATTTTTTTTCATTTGTCACAATTTGGATGTTCAAGAAGTCAAGGTCAAACTTGGATTATTATAATGCACCTTTTAACAGCCAGGGTAATATTTCCCAGGTTTTGTCATCTGAGTTAGATTTGATCTCACAACTACAGAGTTGTAAGCAAGTCATAATTTGCCAAATGTAAGAAAAATGCACTATGTTGTTTCTTTTTGTTTTGTCATAAAAGTCACCTTTCCTTACAATTCTATATTTTCATCCAATTATGTACTCTGTTCATTGATGATGATATCGATGTATATAGGGTATTTCTGCATCTCTTACTATTTATTCTAAAGTTACTGCGGAATAAAATCCTGAATACTAAGGGTTTTTTTAAAAACAGAGTTTAGTGCAGTTTACAGCATATATAATCACATTAAAACAAGCTGCTTCTGAAAAGATAGTACTTTTTGTTTTAATACAAGGTAAAATCTATATCAAGACTAAAAGCTCTGTGCAGGAAGAAAGCAAAAAAACCTGTGATAATTTTCTATGTAAACATTATACAAAATACAATGAAATCACAGTGTAATTAAACACAGCCAGAATGTGTGTGGAAATATAGAAATATATATAGAATGAAATGTAAAATCTGTCACATGTTAAACTCACCACTGTGAAAAACCACCCCACCCCCAAGGGGACATTCAAGGACATTGTAATACCATCTGTTAATTTCTCTGTTTATTTGTCCACGCACATAACTTGAAAGTTAATCATCCAATTGGCATCATATTTTAACCCAAAGGTGAGTCTACCCATGGTACTCCACAGTTTGTTCGCCATCATTAATGGATTTGATTGGTTTGCTGTGCAGTGGGGGTATTCTCTTATAATTGTTTCTTATTTTTTTTTGGTGACAAATTCAAGTTATTTTATCTAATTTGTTGCAGAATTTTACTCCCTGTTGCTAAGTTTTAAGTTTCACATTTGCTAAGTTTCACATTTGCTAAGTTTCACATTTGCTAAGTTTCACATTTGCTTTAAATTTACTTCTATACAATAAAAAAATGATGGAATATCCAGCAAAAATACAACATAATAAGACAAATAAAGGACAAATCATAAATAAATTAAACATAGTGAACATTGTTAACCTCCATTAAGCAAGTGAGTCCTAATCAGAAATTGCATCCTTTTTTTATCAACAAATTCTTACAACCCCAAATATCAATACTAATCTGATGTACAAAGTACAATCCAGTTTAATCAGTATTTTATACAAAGTGCAAACCAATGTAGTCAATTTTATATAGGAAATAGCCTCTTTTATCTGATCCATTATCCAAATGTTGGACTTTTTTTGCTAAATCTTTTTGCAAAATTGAACATTTATTTGCTTAAATGTCTTAATGAACCCTGGATAAAGTTAATCTGTAGAATTTGAATTATAATGGATGTCACAAATAACTGATAAATATCTACAATTTGAGAGAATTGACTTATAATTTCCAAGCTTTTTGACACAAAAACTAAAAGTGCAAGAAATAGGAGGTGCTTGAGAAAATGGCAGGCGTAGTTCTCTCAAGTTACTTGATTGATTTGTCTAAATTTAACTGAAGGTCAATTCCCAGTAAAATTCAAAATCTGTATTTATTATTTCAGTGGAAACTTACCATTAGTGAAAATCAATTTAGGATAATTTTCTCACAATTTTAATATTGGTGATTTTTTTGCTACTTAAAATATCCATTTATACTGTGTTTTTCAATAGAAATTAGTTATTAAATCCTAAAAACAAAATTTTATGGGTAATCTATTTTATATTTTAGTAAAAGAAACAATTAATTTGAAAACAAAAAATACATATATCAAGGTAGCATTAAACTTAATTTTTAACACCAAAATTTTATTAAACTGAAAAAAAAAATATAAAAGTATCATTGAATAAAATCTGAAGAATAAAGTAATATCGAACTCAATTTGAAACATAAAATTTAAATTTGAAATACAAAATATTATTAAGTTTGAAACTAAAGATAGTGCAATTTAATTCAAAGCTTTTATGTCAGCCATTGAAATAACACGACATTAAATTTGGACAAAAACAATATTCCATTATAATGAGGTCAAAGCTGGGTAAGATGACTGGTCTATATATAAGGATACACTAGGTGGATTATAGAGGGAAAAATGTCAAATTCACCAGCCGTTTGATGGTGAAAACTCCTTATAAATAAACCAAATATTGTAAATATGATGCAAATTATACAAAAAATGAAACATGTGAGCTTAGACCATCACAAAAATATCAAATTCTAATACATATATCTGATTCCACAATAATTATTTTTGAAAGTATGAGCCATTTTCTATGTGGTTAATATAATTCACTGGCAAATTCCCCATTTATTATGATAATTTAATTTACAACAACAAATAAAATCAACAAATAACACCTGACAAAAAAGCAGATGACAAAAATCAGAGAGATATCTTTAAAACTGTCTCCCTAGGTTACGACATCGAGAGCACTTTTTTTCACAAACCCAGTAAAGACTAAATTAAATATTTGATATAAATAATCAATAATCTACACTCCTCATAAATATATTTATAATAGCAAAATTACCCCAGTGACCTATTAAAAGGAAGACTCAAATTTCTGATAATTCTCATTCTGGATTTTGTTTTTGTATCTAGAATATGGTCCCAAGATTTAATCACTGCGCCCATCCGTCCAGACAGACAGACTCCCTAACACATAACCTCCTGGTGAAGGCAATTATTAATCTTTTTCTCTTTAAATTTATGTAATATATCTTTGTTTGTCAGGTGTTAAATATAAAATCAATCTGTGACAGAATAATAAGAAAATTTTAATGTGCACTATGAAATAAAATCAATATTCTGCAATTTACGAGAAGTAAATATGAACCTTTGTGAAAACTAGAGACTACATATTCTTGAGGGTAAAACTCAGATTCAAACTCTTTCAAGTCAAATGAAAGTCAAGTGAGGTCAGATCTTGAAATGTTATCTTTGCATGTGTATGCAACTTTATCCAAACGGTTTTATAATTAATGAGAAAAATGGTTTTACAATTTCACAATTTTAGATGTTTTGGTCAATTTCTACCTTTTATTAAACTAGTGTATATTTTCTGTGGATTATAAGAGCTTTTAACAGTCTAGTGTTGCATTTAAAAATTATATAACACGGTAAGTTTTACAGCTGAGCTTTGCTCCAAGAATTCAATAATTGTAAAAATTAACGAAAAAGTAGCCAATTTGAGAATATACAATGTATCAGTGGCGTAATATTCTGCAATTCACTGTGACGTATTAAAGTCCCTGTCATAGGGAATTTTTCATTTTCATCAATTTGATATTCTATTTATTTTAGAAGAAATGCTCTAGTAATCTTGCAGATTAAACAAGGTTATATTCTTTATGTACACTTTGATATTTTAAGCAGATATTCTTGCTACCATAAAACAAAAAAATAATATTTTTACACATTTGAAGAGACAGCGAATTCTGAGAACATTAGTTGTTTAAGTCAATCAAAAAAGCTTAGTGGTTACAAATCAGTCCACACATATAAAACTCAATATTACCAATACCTGACCGAACTTTCAAAGGTGACTAATGAATTTTTTTTTCAGTAAAAAACTTTTACTTAGAACACAAGGGTTGAATTTAGTAGGTGAATTCACCTCTATATGGGTCACATAACAGAGAAAATATTCTCAAGGATACATAATAAACCTATTCTTTTGTGGGTCCAACAAATCTGAAATTGTTGTAACTTGCATATTGCCAGATCAAACAAGTCATTGCTGTGGAGCAACTTAGTTGTATGAAACTGTTTCAAATTGCTCAGTTTTTACGTTTCCTAGCTATGTGGAATTTTCGAAAAAAAAAAAAAAATTAAATAATCATAAATTGAGACATCCAAGATGGTTACTATGTTTTTTTTTCTTTTTTTTTTCTTTCTTTTTTCATTTGGTGAAAAAAAAATTGAGATTAGATCTACAAAATTTGAGTACTCTTCTTGATTGCAAAAATTAATGACCTTTAACAACTCAGGTCAGTTTTTTTAGGTTTTACTGTTATTTTCCATTGAAAAGACCCAAAAATTTACTTTTTAATTTAAAAAGCTGGCGCCTCCTGGTGAAACTTGAATATGTGTGAACCCATTTCTAACCAGTATATATTACACATCTCCTACAAAATACTGTAAACTTCAAAATTTTGCCCCAGTTGAACAATGCAAGCCTGGTTACAAACTTCCAAATCATGGAATAAGAAATCTGAAATTCACCATAGCTTGCGGCAAATTTTTGACACATTTATGACTATTGTGATTACATTAAGACTCTTACTCTCCCCTGATGCAAAAAATCAACATAAATTTGCATAATTTTGTCTGGGTTTTAAGTGTGCCCACCAGTGGTGAATTCTATTCTATGCACTATTGCAAAATTCATCAATACATTGGCATAGCAACGGTCGTTACCACGGAGACACTTCCTTAATAAGGAACTATAAATTTCACTTTTTTTACACAAGTTGGGAAATTTATTAGCTGACATAGAACAAAACATACTTTGTTACCACAATAGCTTGTTCTAATTTTGAAATGGCTACAGGTTAGTGTAATGATATTTGAAGAAAAAAATTGACATATGGGGCAAAATATTTGAAGAATATACAGTATCCATTGAAATACTACCTCGGCACCAGATTCAGCATCCTGGACAATCTAAGAGAGAAGTGGCATGCAATGAATTATAAATAAATGAAATCTTAATATCTTCATATTTCTACCATATACCTCAATATGAAGTTAAAAAAAAAAAAAAAAAAAAAAAACAACAAAAAAACCAAAACAACAAAAACAAATCCAGTATTTACAAAGAATTTCAACAGTAGACTGAACTACTACACAGTTTTTTTGTACACAGAACTATTCACATAACACAGGTTTATATTTATAATAATAATATCTGCTTCTAGATAAACTGAACAAACAAGCAGCTGCAGCATTTGCAGAGTGCCGCTCTCTGCCACATATATCAACGACAGACCTGTATATCAATGGTGGACCTTGCAGTCAACATGATATAATTGAGAACATATTTCCATATACTCAGAGTGTAACCAAGAGCTGCTTGTCGGATGGTATTTTGGCTTCAAGAGTTTGATTCAGAGAAAACTCAAGGGACCTTATTTAGTTATTATTCAACCTTTAAAAGACCTTGTCTGTTGTTATCACGTGACAACCAAGTGCAATGTCTGTGAAGTAACAGTCAATGAAGTTGTACAGCTATTTTTACTCTCTGACAACCTTATATAATCAAAACCCTTGGTATATAAGAAGGTGTTGTTAATAATATGATATACTTGCGTGTTATGGACGAGGAGGAACACTATAGGTGGGTGCTTTAGTAGTGGCTGTCTGTACACTCTTGTACCCTGGATTTCTTTTGGAAATCCAGGTTCTTTTTTGTTCAATTCATCACATAATTAAACTCATTTTTTTTGTGTGGGGTGTGTGTGTGTGGTGGTGGTGGTGGGGGGGGGGGGGGGGGGGGGGGGGGCTGGAGGCTGGAGAGTATTTTGCTTGATAACTGAATTTCAGTTCAAACTTACATAGGACTTACATAGGACTGAAATTGAGTTGGAGTCTGAGTTCCTAAGAATGACTGGTTGAGATCTTTTATGAAACTCAAATTTTATATTTTTTAAGTAACATACTATCCAAGTGTAGGCGAAAAAACAAATTTGAGTTTCAAACTGAAAAATACGGTTGAACCCTAAATGATAAGGGTAATGGGTTTATGATTTCCAGTGAATACCACCCTGGTATTATAACTCTAGATATAGCCAGGATAACAGTGTACAATTAACTGGATAAGGCTGGCTCTATAAAGGAAGTGATATTTATTCCTATTTAAAACGTAAAAGAGAATTCTACTTTGGAAGAGTTCTTCTTAAATGGGTTTTACTGCTTATATATTTCATCATAATTATTTCTATACCTCTGTGTTGTAATCCAACTAACAGATAAACAGAAAGAAAAACAGATACACCTGCTAAAATATATCATATTCTTCCTTGACAGAAGTGAAATATAATAATAGCTGTACTGCTTCTAGCTTCTAGAACATTCTAAGCTTTTCTTGTCACATAAGGTACACACACGTTTGAAACCGAAAATAACAAACACTATAAAAAGCCGCCAATAATGCCTACAGATTCTATTTCATTCTAGGTATTTCTAGAAAAGTAATTCTCTCTATAAATACATTACAATATTCACAGATACCAAATGCACTATTACAATAAATAAACAAAAATATTTACAGGAGCTACAGAGTAGTAAACATGCCAAGTTCCAGTGCAATGTATACAGTTAATAAATGCAGCTTCAATGAATGAATTTGATCAAAAGGAGAAAACAATGTGACTTTGTAAATATATGTATCTCCATGCTCTATGATGGATTTTTGTAATACACTTTGGCCTTGACCTTTTTAATTTTGGAACGTTTTGGATTCCAGTGACACATTTCCTTCTGGCTCTGTAATGTAACATACATATTTATGAAAATTTTAAGCCCGCCCTCACTTGACGTTTTTAGTTTCTATCATCATGTATGTGTATTTTAGAATGATTTAAATGCCCACACATTCCGTTTCTCCATACATATTATCATGACAGTGGTATTTATATTTTTCAATGCTTTAATTCAATCACCTTGAGTTGCTGGTTATACTAGAAATGTACGTCAATGAGGTTTTCTGTCAAATATTTTTGAATTTATGATCAACTTGAGTTTCTGATTTTATTATCAGAGATTTTGGAAGGATTTTTCAAAAATATCCTCGCTTTTACAGCAAATGACAAGTTGTTCTTTGACATTATCATGACTTGTATTTTTGAAAATTTCCGATGACCCTTCTTTGAAGTCTGTGGTCACATTTTACCAAGTATTTTGAAATGTTTTTGAATCACCTGAAGTTTATTATTGTATTATCAGATTATTTTGGAATGTCTTTGAAATCTCCTCACTTTGACAATTGAAGGATTTTTTTTTTGTGCATTATCATGACTTATACTTTTGAAGCTTTATGACTTCCCCTATTATTAATTTATGGTTATATTTTGGAATGTTTTTGAATCACCTTAAGTTTCTGATTGTACTGGAATGCCAGTGATGTCTCTGGAATCAGTTCATCGTCCACTTTCTCTTCCTTTGTATGTAACTTGGTCAGCACCTCACTCAGGATCTTGTATAGGGTCGTCTTGCCCGATCCAGACATGCCCGCTAGAATGATGCCTTGCTTCAACTCCATTGCTGTGTACAGACTCAACACCTGAAACAAATGGCTCACAAGATCAGGGAGAGTCCGATATCCAAGATTTCAGTGTCCACGTCAAGGATTCAAAACACACCCTGTATGGCATGAAATTGATCAAAAAAGGTTCACATTCGATAACATTATTAGAATTAATTTTTAGAATTTATTTTAAAAAAGTACATTTTTTTACTTGTAAAATAAGAAAAATCAGAATCAAGATGAGGACATTGTTTGGAGAATACTTGCAAAACTGTCTGGCAAAGAAATGAGAGAAGAGTACATTTTCCAAATTTTGTACTTTGAATTAGTCTAAGAGTAGTAAGGTTTGTACTCCAATACTTTATTACCATATATATTACTTCTACTTTTCACCAAGTACTATTTTTGGTAATAGATACAACAAAATAGCATCAGAGATGCCCGTACCCCACAGCCTGGGGAAATAGTTTTCAACACCATAAGATATAGAAGTAGTGAAACAGTACACAGATTGGGATACTTTCAGAGCAGTGTCAGTGTCCAAATAATGATTAAGTAGAGAAAATAACATCTATCAGAAAGAAACTGCATGTAACGATAAAGTATTAAAACAAGACAATTCAGTAAACTAAAAATTAAGAAGCTTTAAGACTTCTCCCATTTTGATATTCATTTGTATGGTCGAATTATGGTTTGAATGTTTTGAATATTACCCAAACATACAGATGTGGCAATACATGCTTTTATGTGGAGATGGGGCAAAACCTGTGGCTCACTTGATGCAATACCATCTGTTACCATGGGAAGTTGCAAGATATGACTTTAACAGTGCTCACTCTACATCAAAAGACACCCAAAGGTGCAACAACCAAGATTCAAGTAAAAAGATACAAGAGAGATATAAGAGAGATAAAATAGCATCAGATATGCAAGATCAAAGGTCAAATCCAGGTCACAGCATGACGTTGCATACCTATAACCCCCAACCAATGTCCCTACCAAATATCAACTTCCCACACCATATGTTTTCCGAAATATAGCCCAGACAAGGCATTATAGGTCAAAGTCACTACAGCAAAGTCAAAGGTCAAATCAAGGTCACACCATGATTTTTTACATATACACAACCTAGCCAATGTCCCTACCCAGTATCAACTTCCTACACCTTACAGTTACCGAGATATAGCCTGAACAAGATTTTATAGGTCAAGGTCACTACAGCAAGGTCAAAGGTCAAATCAAGGTCATGCCATAATGTTGCATACCTACACCGCCTAACCAATGTCCCTACCAAGTATCAACTTCCTACACCTTATGGTTGCCCAGATATAGCCTGGACAAGATTTTATAGGTGAAGGTCACTACAGCAAGGTCAAAGATCAAATCAAGGTCACGCCATAACGTTGCACACCTACAACCCCTAACCAATGTCCCTACCAAGTATCAACATCCTACACCTTACGGTTTCCGAGAATAGCCCGGACAAGTTTTTATAGGTCAAGGTCACTACGGCAAGGTCAAAGGTCAAATCAAGGTCACACCATGACGTTGCACAGCTACAACCCCTAACCAATGTCCCTACCAAGTATCAAAACTACACCTTACGGTTTCCGAGATACAGGCTGGACAAACTTTTCCCCCCGCCTGCCCGCCCAGCCACCCATCCGGACACCATGGGTGAAAACAATACCCTGACAGCCCTTAAGGGCTGTGGGGTAAAAATGTTTCAATTTCCCCAGAAAATTAACAAAAATTGGCCCACTTTATATCAATTTTGATGCTAATATTTTGAAAATTGCCAATGTGTGGGTGGAAAAGAGTATAGCCAATGTACACATTTTTGATATAGTCACACTTTTGATCATTTGAGCTATAAGCACAAAACCTCGCTTTTGGATGATGTTTTCATAATATTTTAGAATCAATATGCAGAGACACTGAACCAGAGAATTTGGGGATTTAATTTTGTTATAAAAAAATCTGATAATTTTGTTTATTTTGATATTCATCACTGTCCGTTTATGTTCTCATATCAAAAACCTGTCCATCGCGGATATCTTTATATTGATGTTTTGCTCCAAACTATGCTTTACCCTTTATTCTAAAATTGTAGGCTGCACAGTGACCTTGGACACGTCTTTCGCGCAGTTCAGAAATCGCGAATATAGAACGGTAAATAAAGTAACGCTGTTGAATTCTACATACATCGTCCCTTCGCGTACAAAGGTAAACATACAACTCGCGGTAAAATAAGTGGTTAAATATTCATAAGATTGTCATTTCTTACTTGATTTTAACAAATAACATATCATTTTAAAGCTCACAACAAATTGAAAACATCTACAATGACAATCTCTCAATATTTTTCAACAAATTCTATGAAAATGGAGTAGCAAGAAATATTTAATTTTTACCCAAGATATCACCACGTATGTTTCACTGATGGAACAGCCAACATGGTGTTGGATTTGTTTGAATTTTGTGTAAGATTTATCCCTTCATTTTGACCAAATATTAATGTAACCATTTTAGAATAGGAATAAAAGACAAATTCTCGTGCTTTATGATGGTTTTAAACTATCGATCGGCTGCATTAAAGCACTCAGCCCTTTGGGCTTCGTGACTTTAATATTCAGCCGATCGATAGTTTAAAACCATCATAAAGCACTCAAATATGTCTTTTATTCCTATAACGAAGCACTTGAGTGAACATTTAAAAGCTAGCTACTAATTAAGAATGAATTCCACGCTCAATTCTTTGCTGTGTATTAGGGCTGCAATATTCACTGCCCCAAATCTGAGTACGTTACCTTGAGTATGAAGGCATCATTGGCTTGCAGATTATTTTGCGTCATCTGATCTTGTATGGCTTTTACCAATTTGGGACTGTAGGCATCGATACCTGACCGTGGTCTGGTATTACTTGGGAAGATATCCCTGAAATAAAATAAATTTAAACAAATAGCCAAATTAATGATGTTTCAAAATGTTTCAAAATATTACCTCAAATATTTTTAAAGCTTATTTCAGTTAAGCATGGGGCGGGAAGAGTCCATACATAGTATGTATAAAGAATTAGAAAATAACCACAAACATTCTTTGGTAAATAACCAACAGTACAATGCTTTTAAAAAGTAAGTAAGAAGCATTTATAAAGCACCGAAATTGATGTAAACATCCTCTAAGGCACTGATGTCCAAAAAGGGATAGTCCAGATCTAAAAATGAGGTCAGTATCCATATTAGCGTCCAATAGGGGAGATAGGCTATGGTGGAGGATAGGCTAATCTGAAAAGATACGTTTTCAACTGTTTTCTAAATCCAGATATACTTTCCATGGTTTTAATGACCTGAAGGAGCTTATTCTATTCTATGGGAGCAGCTACTGTGAAGCTGCACAACCTTAAGCATTTATGTGGTTTACACGAGGAAACTGAGTGGCGAATGCTCTGTGTGAGTATAACAGCATATAAGTGTTACAATATCAAGTCATATAGCTGCCAATACCTTTTTAACAAGAAAGAATAAATGAAATGATCACTGTAACTGGCTGCAGTTGTCTAATAGGATATTGGATTTCAGAAGGTCCCGGGTTCAATCCCCAACCTGATTATGTTTTAACCAGTAACCTTACATATTGCCCCATTTGCACTACAGATGGTATGCCCAGCGGTGAAAAGTTTTACTCGGCGGCAGAACTGTCTCCCACGACGTCTCATGTCTTCCAAGACTTGGTGTATCTATTAGGTATGATACGCATGGCCACTGATGAGATACAGTGCGTAATCGTCAGTAACAGTAGCGCAAGAGTAGTTCAAACGTCCATTACCGAGAGACAACCTCCACTTACCTTATACAGCCAAACTACAGAGTTACTGTATGAAAAATTTATCTGTGGAAGGTCACTAAGATGGACTGACAGGGACTGACGGACACGGATATATTGATGGTGGTAGGGCTGACAGGGGAAGGCCTTCAGAGGTGGAAATTTTAGCACAACCCAAACTTGCAAGGGACACTCAAGTATTGGAATGGTGGGCCAGTGTCTCACAACTTTGCATATGGACATCAGATGACAGATGAAGGACGGGGGCATTTTGCCCAACGCCTACTACTGCAGGGTATACTGCCTGTAGTGTGAAAAGGGTATTAGGGATTACTTTTGTATCCAGAGTATTTAATGTCCTTACACCTCGGTCACACCTTACCACAATCTACAAACGACTGTTTCACTGGTTAATTAATTTTATATAAATGTGTCCCTCTTTATAATATATAAATTATTACCAACAAGAGGGTAGGAACACCTGTGACAGCCTGAGTTGTCGAATGCTACAAGAACCATATATCAGTACCTGTCATATGGACCACCAGGTTTATAGAATGACTTAAGACAACCTTATATCTGGGTGCACTTACTTGATGATGTTTTCCAGTGTGTTGGAATCATCAAAACAGGTCATTTTGGGCAGCAACACAGATTTCAGGGCAGTTATGATGGAAACCATTTCGCATTCTTCCAGCTCTGGGGATTCCAGGATCTGCTTCAATTCTGGATTTCATAAAAAAGAAACCATTTATTTCACATATTCCATATTAATTTGCAAATAAATGCCAATTAGACCTTTACCACAAGGCATTACATGCCAGCCATATTTGCCATAAAAAACTAAAGTTTCATTTTTTTTAATACATCAATAAACACAACTGATGACATGACTATACAGCACAAGATATACCAGGCACAAAGTGTGTACATCAGTTGTATAGAAGTCAAATGCAAACTTGTAAAGTCAACTTTAGGTTGGATATTGATATCCAAAATGCATATCAGTTCTCATACTTTTACTCAAAGAGCATCATTCACATTACAGATCAAATAAAAGCTTATTTTTGATTATTATCATTATTATTGGCTCTACTACCAAACAGTTTGGTTTCAGTTTTGCCTTTGATGCTTCCACTGTTTGGAATTCGATCCCTGAAGACATCTGTGCATCACCCACTGTTGCCTCTTTTAGAAAGAAGCTCAAAACCTATCTCTATGCAAAGGCTTATCCTCCTTAGCTCATTTTCTCTTATGGCTTCTCCGTGGTGCCGACCTACTTCTGTCCCTGGACTTTGAATTTGCATATTGCTATTGTCTTGTTGCGCCTTAGAGTCCACTACTCAGTGGAGATTAAGTGCTATAAAAGTCAAATTAGAATTAGAATTACCTCAATTTAACTGTTTCAGGTTTGCATCCCGATCACTCCAAAAATACAGTCTCCCATGTGTTCTAACTGATCTTACAACCTATCTTATTACTTTGGAAGGTGGTCATCCCATTTTTCAACCATACAAGTGAACATTTCCCTCTTGACTGCTCATGTCCAATCTTTATGCTTAGTTAGGCTCAATCCTCTAGTTTTCAGTCATACAACCTACTTTTTGATATAACCTAACTTGTTTACTCTGGTCATGATACGACCAATCTAATTAAGTAATCAACTAATCTAAACCAAAATGGACTGTGATGGACAGAATCATGTCACAGGACATACCTTTAGTGTCATAAAGTACAAAACAAGCTTAATTGTAAATTCACATTCTTCTCGTTTTCTTTTTTTTTCACGGCGACTGATCTCAACACAAGACCAAAATCAGCAAGGTCTCACAGTAGGTTGCATAATTTAATTGGGTGCATTAGCAGTATATGAACTCACCAAACGTGGTGTTTGCACGCTTCTGTCGTGACAGGAGGTTCCGGTGCTGATGGTCCATGAAGGAGTGGAGTTTTTCACAAGCCTGAGTCATCACCATGTGCAACGTCTTGAGACCAAAGTCATATAACTCATGCCTGGGTAGCTGTATAGTAATTAAAAAACAAAGAACTTTGTCTCAAATCTTCAAATAGAAACTCATGTCTGATAGAAATGCCCACTGTTTCCTAGTGGATACCACACTCACCTAGAAACACAGAGGACCTAGGTTTGATCACACGTACAGGCAGATACATAGTGGTTCAGACACCTACTTAAAATGGTGGTCCTCTGTCCCTCGGTCATGTTCCTTATAGCAAATAGCAGGCTACAGAACCTCGGGGATCATGATAAATGGTTATCCCTGAGACTCTGTTTTTCATTATGGGAACATCCGTTACTCTAGCTATGGTATACTTTTGCAGTGTGGATTGAGCAATTTAGTACTTCTGTGGCATGTCAAATATGCCATTTAGGTTTATCGTTAATACCAACTAGGAAGTGAAATGTCAATTTTACAAAAAATATTAGACAAATTAAAAGATATTTTATCACCAAAACCACAACTATAACAGGAAATTAACAGGTATATATCTAGTTGTTCAACTTTCAAAGAAATTTAGAGTACAGACAAAGTCAAATCTCTGTATTCAAACATGAAATTACAAGGTCAGAAATAGCCAAGGAGTAAATAGCCACACAATAGATGAGAACACATCTAAGCATGTATCTTTACCTGTGTAGTTATCAAGTCCAAGAACATGTTGAGTTTGTCCGCATACAGCTTGTGTTTCTGGAAACCATTGCTATACAGCGTGGCCTGAATCACCATCTTCCTCTCAGGTATCACCAGCGCACAGGTACGCATGCACATCTGGTCAAATACATGAAACCGTTGTCATGGTTATTTATATTTACAGCGAAATGAATAATATCTTAAAACATCTATTATCAATACACTGGTATGCATTACATATTTGTCATGGTTACTTATATTTATGGTAGAATAGATATCATCTGTGTGTCTCTCATCAAAACATAGATATGAATGTACATCTACAACATCAAGCTGAAAAGTAATCTTGGTTATTCAGAGTAAAAGATGTACTGTCTGAAAATCATGCAAATATTTGACTTTCATGAACACAGTTATGTCATTCAAAATACATTTTCTCAATTTTTTTAAATAATCGTATGTTTACACTGTCAATAAAATCAGAGTTATTGTTGTGTACATTTGAAGCTCAGTTGTATAAAAAATAAATGTCTAGAACACACCTATATTCTGCTAAAGCTTAAATTGTTACACTGAAAAACATCTCCAAATCAAAAAAGAAAGAAATATATAACCAGGTTATAAACCACCGCAAACGCGCCTTCACATATCTTAAAATAATTGCATTTTTCAGCAAAATGCAACCATACAAAAAACTTTTACATCTTCAACCAGTATGATAGTTTTTTAGTTTACTTATGGTCCATCAAACTTTCTTCTATTGCTTGCCATGATGATACCAATTTGTCTGTAAAACTCACCTTGATGTTTTCTGGGATGTGGCGGATGTCTCTGTTGACTGTATTCATTGTCATGAAGCAGCCGTAGTTTGCATTGGCTTTGATCAGCTTGCCGTTGAACAGAACGTTACCAATGTAACGAGGCTTGTATGGCACATAGTCAGGAACTAGGTCATCAAAGTTCCTCTTGGGTTGTCTCCTCCAGGTCACATGTTCTGTGGGTGATAATAGGGGATCTTCAACAACTTTTATTCTAGTTTGACTTTTACAGCGCTTAATCTCCAATGAGTAGTGGACTCTAAGGAGCAACAAGACAATAGCAATATGCAAATTCAAAGTCCAGGGACAGAAGTATGTCGGCACCACGGAGTAGCCATAACAGAAAATGAGCTAAGGAGGATAAATTTAAGCCTTTGTGTAGAGATAGGTTTTGAGCTTCTTTCTAAAAGAGGCAATAGTGGGTGATGCACGGATGTCTTCAGGAAGTGAATTTATGGGAATCGGCAAAGGATAATTCACATAATCAATTATTTTTTATTAATTTATGATCAAAGGTGATTTTCAGATTGCACTTGTTTGCCTTCATGGTTGAAGTAGCGATAACTGCATCTTTTCAACATACTACAGTTTCCGTTTCCAATATTACAGACTTCAACGTACCTTTAATAACTTTAGTAAAAACCAATTTACTGGTAATTTGTCAGGAAAGAACAACATCATCGTCCAACTGTGTAATATTGTGAATTAATTGTCCTTTTGTATATTTACCTACATCTTATAAATATGTGTAGTTTAAAGGACTCACAACATTCAAACATTTTATATTCTTTAGAAACAGTTACAGATTGACTGAAGCACCTCTGTTATCCAACTATCTGTTGTCAGACTCCTCAAATTCCACGCATTACTTCGGCTAAGGAGGTTATGTTTTTCGGGTGCGTTTATTTGTCTGTCAGTGTTTACAATTATTCCAAAACTAATGAACATGTCTTTATTGTCTTATACGTTTTGACTCCCTTCACTCTGATGTGGCACCTTTACCACTTAATGCGTTCAGATTATTACCATAAAACAGCGGTGGAGGTCGGATGGATTTGTACAGTTCAGACTCTTTGATCTCAATCTCCTTCTCAATGGAATGTCTTCTCTCCCTCTCTTTCACCCACGACTCCTCAAAATACGTGCTCAATCCTTCCTCCTGAAACGTCAATACAACTTCTACTAAAATAACTCCAGTTTCCTTAAAGCTGACTACCAATGCTCCCACTTCAACTTTTTATTTGGTGTTCACATCTCAGGGGTACCTTTGTATCAGTTATATATTGTGTTAGAAGATCAGATGAAATCAGTATGTAGAGCTGGTCAAAGTTCTGTACTTTAAACTAGCGGTCGGAACGGTTCTGAAAACAAAAACCAGTTTCCAGGGCTTTGAATCCAAATGAAATCAGGGATTTCGAAAGTGTGAGAAAACTGTGAGAAACTGATATGGTGAGAAATATATGCAAGCATACATGAGCTATATTGTCAGTTTCCAGGGCTTTGAATCCAAATGAAATCAGGGATTTCGAAAGTGTGAGAAAACTGTGAGAAACTGATATGGTGAGAAATATATGCAAGCATACATGAGCTATATTGTCAGAGGAAATATGCATTCGCAAGATATTTTAAAGTGTACAAACTTTGTTTACTATGAATATAAAGTAAACATGTAAGACATTTCCTCAAATTTATATGTTCTTTATTGTTTTGATGAAGTATTAACCAGTAGAAAGCCTAATATAAATATAATGATGTTTTCAATAACAGGTACTTGAATAATTATTCTTTGCGGATTTTGTTATTTCTACCTAAATGAAATGCAATGCGGTATACCGGTTTACCGTTCACGCCACCACTTTCAACTGTGAAGGCACAGATGGTTGTTGGCCAATGTTGGGTAACCATGCAATACATCATGGCCTTAGTCTATAGATTATGACTTGGTCTGCACTCACATTGAAACCATGCGGCACGGTGGCCTGTTTTTTCTTGAGTCTCATCGGAGGCAGAGGCAGGTCATTCTGGTCAGTGGTGGGCAGTGAGTGCAGAGTGGTCAGTGAGTTCCTACGGATCCTCTTGTCACCATGCTTCACATTCACATTCATCTACACAAAAAAAATCAATAAAACGAATCAATAAAAAAAATCAATACATCATCACCTAACTGTGATTAGGCACGTTAATTTGCTTGCCTTCATCTGCATAATATTTAAAATAAATAAATATATCAATGAATCAGTTTGCTGAAGAAAAGTAACAAAGGGCCAGACATGTGGCTCAAGTTTTCTCATTGGTTTTATTTGGTTTCTAAAGATTTTAAAAATATGTCAACAGGATTAAAACACTTGTTAATTGGTACACTTGGACATGAAAAAAAGTGAATATACAAGAGATTTATCTACTGTTCCCCGCCATAACCTGGCAAAAACTTGACCAGAAAAACCTTATTTGTGGTTGTTTTATGTACTATAATGTAGATTTATTTTGATTAATATCTTCCCTAAAACAGGTGTTAGCTATAAACAGACTTTAACAACAAAAAATCAAATGAATGAAATCTGTCATAGTGATTTTTATGGGCAGTTAATATAATTTCTGCTTCAAATCAGCATCTGAAAGTGGTACAAAACCTTGATTGAAATTTCCCAATATCAATTACATGTAGTTTATTTCTGTCATTAATTCAGCAACTACTGTGTTCCCCTTGAGTTTCTCGAAACACATGACAAAATAGGAATTTTTAAATGATCTTGGAGAAGCTTATAGAACATATTATCTCCATTTTACCTTTCTGTGAACCCGAGAAGTAGTAATATTTTAAAAAAAATTTTGAAAAACATTTTGGACAGCATAAAACTTACAAAATTTCATAATTTATATATCACAAATACAATGAAATTGAAAACTAATTTAAAATTGTTTTTACTATGTAAAGCAAATTAATTGTGACAGACTAAAAACTAGTAAAAAGAAGAGTGTTCATAGTAATAAAAAAGTGAAAAGAATATAAGCAAAAAGAAATAAAGGCAGTCAGAGCAATAAATATACAGCCAGTGGGAACATAAAACTAACCATATGTTTTACTGCAGTACTGCCTTGCTACCAATTATCGCCGGGTACCAATTATCGCCAGAGGGAATTCAAATAGGTACAACTTCACCAAAAGTAGCATCCCAAGTCTCACAAATAAAGTATAACTATTTCCAAAGTGAATGGAACAAATACACAACAAAAAGCTTTCAAAATGTGTGGCCATTACTGAAGTATGAATGTTTTTTCTGGTGGCGATAATTGGTAGCCGGCGATAATTGGTAGCAAAGGAGTAGCCATTATGTACATATGACCATATGCCATTCTCGGCCATTCCAAAACTGATTTTTCTTAGTTATTAAAAAATATGTTTGAATTATTTTGCTCTTAAGGTTAATTTGAAATACATTTGTGACTTTTTAATTGGTCAGTCATAAACATGACTTGTACAACACACACAACAGTACAAATATTAATTGGTCATCACATTTGCAAATTTTCTCATTTCTTATCCCAGCCCGTGTACAAGGAAATTACCACAAACTCTAAGTAGAGTAAGAAATCTAAAATTCGCCAGGAATCTAAAATTCGCCACCTCTAAAACCTTAGTTAATTTTATGAAGTAATGATGTTTTTGTCTAGAAATTGGTATTTTTCAGTTCAAAAAGCCTTAATTTACTCTACAGTCAACAAATCTCACCACAATTCATTTATTTTATTAGTATTTTGACATGTGGCGAATTTCAGATATGTGGCGAATTTTAGATTTCTTACTCTATATGCTACAGCCTACAGGGTTCTTTTTACTTGACTATAAGTGAAAATTTTAGTTGTGAAAAAAATTAGGTAATTCAATGGAACTAAGTTCAATTATGTTCAGTTTCTACTAAGAGATTGAAAAATATTTGAAAAATTTAATTGTAATTTCAATTCTCATTATATTATAATTGACCATGTGGTATTTATGAATATTATAGTGGAAAGAGGGGACTTGGAGGTACTATAAATTTTAGTCAAGGTGTACACATGGAGTTTTTCATGATCACTGGCCATGTTTTAGAACTTTGTATGTGATCAGCCTGATGTTGAACAGCTGTAACCCTGTGTTTTACTTGGAGCTGGTGTGGGTTTTTTTCAATATTGGGGTAATCTGGAAAAACCAAGAGGATTTGAGAGACTAATCTGCATGGTAAATTATAAACTCAGTGGAGTCTCCTTAAATCAGAATCTGTGAGTGATGCCAAATTTCATATTTTTAAATGTAAAATACATTTTTATGAAGAAAAATGTATATACCTACCATGGCAGAGGCATGGCAGAGTGAATTGGTCACCAGGAGTCAAAGAGTAGCAAGTACATAGGTTTAAAGAGGGTCTCCCCTTATATTTTAAATTCTATGTATGGCATACGTGGCGGTTACCGAAAGCCAAGCCAAGCTTAACTCAAGTGTTTTCATATGGTAGGGTATATTACATTTTTATGAAATAAAAAAAATTAAAATATAATGGGAACTATTAAAGTTCAACTGACTGTTTACTAGAGCACTTGCTAGGAAGATTCAGTTATGTTTTAGGATTTAGCTTTAGTTTGTTTGATGCTATGTAATTTTGAATGTCATTGAGACACTGTGTTTGAGAACCTGGATGGACGGAGTAGCAAAGTTTGCCAATGAGTCACATTTAATTGAGTGTCTTGGCATGTAAGTGATGCGTGATGCGAAAAGAAACACTCTCCACTGTGTTTACTTCATAATTTAAAAATTAGTAATTGACTTTATGTAATAATTACATATTGGTAAAAATACGGATAAAACCACTAGTGGCAAAAAATATGTTCACAAAAGGTGACAAATTCAAAACCAAAGATAAGCTGAAAAAAAAAATTTCTTCCTTATAAACTGGTGATGATAAAGAAAATACATTTGTACTTGATAACACTGTTACATATTGTAATGAAGACAACATAAAAAGCTATTATTAAGCATGAAAATACAATAATCAATCATCAAGTATAGGTCAGCATGCAAAGCCTAGAAAAAATCAATAATTTTAAATTTGTTTTCTCTCATTTGATTGGATCACTTTGAAATCATGTGACTAAAAAGGAAGTGGCTTTGTAGGGAGTGAAAATCAATATGATTTCAAGATGTACAGATTTGCACTTTACAACATAGACAATCACACACACTTTCATCTTTTTGTTTCATTTTTTTTTATGTTTATTATTTAAGTTTCATGGAAACACATTTTATTACCAAGTCAACGTTTTGTGAATTCTTCTCTGTTTGGAGAGTGTCGTAGAACAATCGATTCCCAAACTGCACAATTAGAGAGGTATTGATAGAAACAATGAGTAAACAAGAATAGTATTATATTTTCACAAATGTGATGGGAAAAAAATAATTCTATGTGACCTTATGTTTATAAAACAAATTCCCTGACGCTAAAACACTCTGCTAAAAGTAAAGGTATGTATATGACATATTATATATTAAACATTTAGGATTTAAAACCTCTTGGTTTACACTGAATATGAAACATTACTCTAAAGGCTCCACTTTGTGTATTAAATTAAATTTTTTGCATCAGAATAGCATAGTATTTATCACAAATAACATACAGTATAATTTTTTTTGATGTTACGAAGTATCTATGACCACAAATGTTCATTTAATACCAGTTTTGACAACAGAAAAAATCCTATGGTACAGGAATTGAATTTTATTTGATAAAATACGTATACAGATTTTAATAGCATTTGGAATGTTTTTGAGAAGTTTTAAAATCTCCATGTGTTGTGTAAAAAAAGTAAATACATGGTTTAATTCAAATTGATATGTTTTTCACGTTCCAAGCTTTAGACACACTTTTAAGTTATACATGTGTAGATATAACCTACAAATTCTACACAGTTACTAAAACAAATAAAAATTGAGATGTCTACATGTTAAAAATGACAGAAAACCAACTACCTTGTTCCCCAAAATGTTCAAACAAAAGTCAGTATTAGCAAACTACCAATGCTATAAGTGTAATAATCTATAAAATAGCGACTAGGAATACAAGCATTTAGTTAGTACGATTTAGCCAAACAACACCACTATGAAGGAGAGTACCGTAACAGTACAAATCATGTGACTTTTGCCAGAATTCCTGGTTATAAAAACTAAATCCCCCTTACAAGTGTTTTGACAATGTCATCAAGATTTCATGGGATTATAGATGAATCAGCACCTTATAACTTGTGATACTTTTATCAACATTAATTATTTCAGTGCTTCATCGTGGGTAATCTTGTTAACAGACAGACAAACATTAAATACACTGGTTGTTGTTAAGGCTGTAATCAATAGGAAGGAGGTTTTATCAAATACTCATTTTGACTGAGCAAGTGTTTCAAAATACAGTCACTTTGAATGTTAGAACTTAAACCTTTAGATCACACACTGAAAGTTAAGCTAAATAACGAATAACACGTATGGACTTCAACTTTTTAGACAAGTTCCACTTCCAGTGGTTGAACTGTTTCTTATATCAGAACTGGTCTCAGCTGTATATTTTTTTTTCTTATTTCATTCAGAGTCCAGTTAATAGATTATTCTTCTCTTTATAGCCATATATTACTGTTTATTGATTCAATATTATTCTGAGTAGAATTAATCCTCCTTTTAAGCATCAGTAAAAATGAAGTTCTTTTGGGGTCTTTTTTCCATTGAATTTTATCTTATTTATAATATCTGAAAATCCTTGTACAGTACATTGTATGCAAACTACACTCTAAGATTCTGCTCGCGTAAACAATGACACAAAAATAAACAATATTTTTCGGGTAGGCCGAAAAAAGAAAAAAAAAACAATATACTATTATTAGGTTTATGAATAATAATCCACTAATTTACTATGTGTAGCAAACAAATTAACACAGCAAAAGTGTTAGGATAAAACACAAAACAGACACCCTGCATCTGACATATGCTCGTGTGAAATTGTTGTTTAAAGAAAGAGACCAAATAAACAACCATTGCTCACCTTGTCATATTTTGGTTGCCCACGGATACCATACTGGTTGTCACTGCTGCTGTCAAGGACACGCATTGCACTACCAATGTACTCTAACTGCTGGGCAAATACGGACATGAGACCTGTAAACATACAGCAATGTAGAGTTGAACTGTATCGCATATTGAAGATGTACCAAGCATTATAAAACCTAAAATAATGACATATTCTTAAGTATTCTGTGCAGGTTTTCTTAATTTCATGAAACAAAAAGCAGAATTTTGATTTACAGTTTACATCACTGCCTTAGACTGACATCAAAAGACTGGTTGTAATGCAATACTATGACATCACTCATAGTTTTTAGAGTTGCACATTGTTCACACTCATACATTTGACGACTACAATAAAGCCCTGTATTAAACATAGCCCACTAACATGTTAATCTGTCCCTGTGGCTTGAGGGAAGTAAACTTGCTGAATTCGAAAGCCTGGTTGACAAAGACAGCCCAAAATGTAATGTCGGTCTCTGTAGTTAAGATGGCAATGAGTGTAAGTAGAGTTTGGGTTGTATATTAAGGATTAATGTCCGGTAAAACTTTAAATTGGTATTAATCTTTAAACTTAAATTGGTATTAATCTTTAAACTAACTTGAAACTACATATTTGAGGAAAATATTTCCACTAAATTCTTGAAATTTGGAAAAATTATAATTCTGATCTAATCTGATTCGATTCTTTTTCCAGCTATAATATCTTCCTCAAAAGGGGGTATTCAGTGCCTAGTAAACTAACAAAATAATTGACAGAAACAATAGCCAAGGTACGTTCTTGGTCAGTAATGTGATCAATGTTGGGGTTTTACATCCAGTCAATAACCACAGTCATACTGGTGACAGCCTAGGATTAGATGCCAAACTTGCTAACCACTTGGGGGCCACAAGGCCAGTAAGGCCCTCTTTCTTGTTCATGACTGAAGGAGTTCCAGTACAAATAGATATCAGACCCCAAGAGGTTCATTTCTATTTACCCCCCGTCATCTGGAGTCCCCGACTAGGCAAAAGAATATGTCTGAATCTTAACAATCTGACTTAGTAGGATTTAAATGTAAGACTTGTTCCAGTTAAGATTCTATTTGTGTAATGAAACTGAAACTGACCTTTGGTCATCCGGTCAGTATCATCAAATATGGCCCAGGTGCCGGACTGGATACTTCCGCTGAGAAACTGGTTGAGTTTTGTAAGAGTCAGCTCCTCATTGCAGTTGAAGCAAGTCATATCACGACCCATTGCCTAAAAATATATAACATGTAGTAGTATACTTATTACTATGTGTCAGTGCTCGATATGATTGGCAGAAATGAAATAATATGATTTAGTTATAATGTCCCAACCCATTGTTTGTCAATATGTATTATTATTATTATATCAGTTCTCGATTTGATCGGCTGAAATCGGATCAAATGACGCCTCATAGATAAATACCCCAACCTATTGCCTGTAATTGTATTATATATATTTATCTGAAAACATGTCAATGTAAAATACATATTTATAATGTTATTTAGCAAAACTAAAAGCTTAATATTAATAGTTATGTGTAACAATTTAAATTCACTTGATTTCACCTTGGCTAAGTCTTTGATAGTCTCCGACTTCCCAGTTCCAGATGGACCAATCAGAGTGCCGCATGCAAATGAGCTCATGGCCAAGGTCAATGTCAAATAAGCTCTCTCAGTCAGCGGCGTGAATATCAACCGAGGGGTGGGACCCAAATATTCGTGGTCGTATGCAAACGTGGCTCCCATCTGCGACACCATGCACTGGCCAAACTGGTAACCCGTAGTGATGCCTGTATAGGACCGCTTCATGCCTGCACCTCCTCTGTCATCTGAAAAAATATACACCAAAATACACATTAATGAACAGTTAACAGAAAACAGGAATAGATTATCTGTAATTCAGCATTTCTATCAACAAACAGTGCCTGAAAAAGCCCAAACCTTCACACATGGGTATTGCGTGCTGAACATAACCAGCTTCAGTGGGCGAAGGTGGCAAGTCTGAACCCTAAATTTGCATGGACTACCATTCACTACAGGTTTCTAGTGGATAAGTCACTGGTGACCACTACAAGCTACTAGTCCATTAGTCCCTTGTGGTCACTACAGGTTACTAGTGGTCATTACGTGTCACTAGTTGGCACTATAGCTTAGTAGTATTCACCATTGTTACTAGTGGTCACTGCAGGTTATTGGTGTTCATTACCAGTCACTAGTGGTCATTACTGGATACTGGTATTCAATACTAGTCACCTGTGGTCATTACAAGAAAATGTTACTCATTACAAGTCACTAGTGGTCATTACCAGATACTGGTATTCATTACTATTCACTTGTGGTCATTATTGGATACCAGTATTCAATACTAGTCACTAGTGGTCATTACCGGATACTGGTATTCATTACTATTCACTTGTGGTCATTACAGGATACCGGTATTCATTACTAGTCACTAGTGGTCATTATTGGATACTGGCATTCAATACTAGTCACTAGTGGTCATTACCGGATACTGGTAATCAATACTGTCACTTGTGGTCATTAATGGATACTGGTACTCATTACTAGTCAGTAGTGGTCATTACTGCAGACTGGTACTCATTACTAGTCACTAGTGGTGATTACTGCAGACTGGTACTCATTACTAGTCACTAGTGGTCATTACTGCAGACTGGTACTCATTACTAGTCACTAGTGGTCATTACTGGATACTGGTATTCAATACTAGTCACTTGTGGTCATTTCCAGATACTGGTACTCTTTACCAGCCACTAGTGGTCACTACTGGTTACTGGTTTTACTGTTAGTCACTGGTGGTCACTACAGGTTACTAGTATTCAGTACCAGTCACCAGTATGCAGGTTATTATAGGCTTAGAGATTCTGGTATGCATACATATAAAACACCTAGTCTTAGCCCCAGTACATACCCAGTCTAGACTGAGTCACTGGCCTGACAACACTGGTTCTTCTTTCCTTCTTTCCACCCTCGTCTTCCTCCTTGTTTTGAGGATCCGGGTTAGTGATGTTCAAGTTGTCCTGGAAGTCTTTGCGCTCAAGCTGCAGAATGGAGCGGATCTCCATGTGATAACGCATCACCTTCATCCAATCAAATGCTCCGTCAGAGATATCGGGATTCTTCAGCAAGCCTAGTTAAATATAAAACATAAAGTCAAATGCATATAAAATACTGGTCGAACCATTTACAAACACTGAAATCAGTCTTCTGGCCAATCTAAAATCAATGAAATCTGGTGTTTCAGATAGTTGTGGATAAAGTGAAAATTAACCACAAGAGTAGATGAGCCACAATTTTAACTGGAAATGAAGTGGAAATGACTTTTGAGAGAAATTATAAAGTGTGCAAGTGTAGCCATCATATAGAGTCAGTATGAAGTAAAAATGATAAAAAAGATATTTTATGAAATGTATAGGTGTTTTTTAATTATTTTAAAATTTATATTTATTATTAATAATATAATTATTTTAAAATAATATTGTATCTATTATTAATAATATGTTTATATTAACCAGTCTCAGATATGCCTTGAGAATTTCATTATTTCCACCATAATGAAATTAAAATCTGAATGCTGCATTACAGTTCATATTACTAATACAAAAACATTTAAAATTTTTTTAAAAACCTGTATCATGTCAAACCCTTACATATCCGATTTTCAGTAAGTAACAAACTCACCTACTCTAACTTTCAGTGTTTTTTTTAAATGAAAACTATTCGCATTAAAAAATATACATTCAAGGAAAGTCCTTCAATACGATTCCACCGAATTTTCAAATTGAAAAAATAAATCACAGACATGAATTCATGTCATACACAATCTTTATGGTAGAGGAGTCATTTTAGCTTGTAAAAATAAAGTATTTGAGACTATATCTCCCCCCAACATTCCTATATTAAATATTAAGTACAAATCTTCAGCACGTACGTTCCATGACATCCCTGTGGTAGAGTCCCTGGTTGACCAGGTTGCCCAGTATGTAGTGGAGTCTCTGTCTCATGTCAGAGTGCATGAACGTCAGGCAGTTCTCACGCAGCACCTTGATGTACTGCTCAATCCGACTCTGCAAAAACCTCCTGATGTAAGAAGAAAGACACTCATATCAATACATAGAGTGGTCAGTTGGTCAGTCAAGTATGATCAATTAAATCAAATCAGTGTGATTCTCCTCGGAATTGCTGATGAGATGATAAAAATACTCAATGAATATATCACTTCATTGTTCAGAATTTGAATTCAGTCAATGAATCTATTAATACCTTCATGCATTTTACTCAACATGATTCTGCAGGGATCCGTTGTAGTGCTGCGATGATGTTTGAAGAAGTTTGATTTGCTCGAAATTTGGACTTTGCAAAACGTTTAGAAATCACCAAGATGAGGAGCTGTATTCAAAAAAGGGATCAAGCTCAAGTTGAGCCAAAAATCAGCTCAAGTTAAGTATAAACAAGTGTAAATGTAAGCCGATTTTTGGCAAAACTTGAGCTTGATCCCTTTTGTGAATACCAACCCAGACCACATCCCAATGGACCCTATCTTCACCCATCTATAAAACCTGCGTTTTAATGAAAGCATGGTAAAATTTATTCAAAATATTCATGGATTTTATATTTTAGCATATTTTCAACAATGCGACAAGAGTTTATGTGAGGTTTGTGCATTTTTATTGGTTTTGCAAACGTTGTTTCGAAGATCAGACTAGACTGAAGTTTGCTGGCTTGTACAAATATGGAACACCGAACCTGACATTTTTAAATCTCTTGATGTAAAGACAAAAACACTTTATGATCATCAATTCACTGGTCAGTTGGTGATTGAATTAAACAATAAATCAACCAACAACATAATTATAAAGATGGTTCCCATACTTTGTTAAAGTATTTAATAAATTATGCTGGTTCCCTTACTTTTGCAGCCTGAGTTCATCCGTGTCCTGTTTTTCCAGAGCTTTGTAGATCAATCTCTCCCACATCACAGCCTCAGCAGTCAATACACACTGGGCCGGGAATCTACAACAATAGTGGGATAAAACACAAATTGAGACAAAATAAAATCCATGTACTATTTTATCTAAAATCTTTTATTTCATTACTTTGGTCCTGATATCATCCAAAGTTAGTGGTTGTTGCAGTCAACACACGCTAGACTGAAAACCCGACAGCAAAATAGTTTTAAAAATATTGGTAAAAATACCTATTTGTATTTGTTATACTCATATCTTATAAGTATATTTTATGCATGGCAATGACTCATGCTATGTTCATTGACCAAAGGACTTTAAAATTGTCTTTGTGTGTTGTGCCTCAAAGTCTGCCTCTCTGCAGAGATTAAGTGCTATAAAGTGTAGAACAGAATAGACTAGAATTCTTTTAATCCTAATATCCACTGCAATCATCATTGCTGCAGGGCAGAATGTTAGATTTTTGTTTATTTGTTTATTTGGGGTTTTACGTCGCTTTCAACACTGTACAGATCATATCACGACGGGTAGTTGGAAGGGCAGAGGAAACCAGTACATATAGTTCGCTAGGGTTCTGTACTGTAAACTGCCGACCAACGGCAAGCAACTACCAGCTTTCCCACTTACGGCCATGACCTCTAACCTCTACTGTAGTGCCCTACTGATGGCTTTGTAGCCTGTGTCTGGAGATGAAAAGACTTTTCAGCCTTGTTCACTATCGTATTCGCTGTACCTGAGAATCCAGTGGTTGAAGCTGTGGTGGATCTCAGCCAGAATCTCGTCAACCTTTGCATCTTCATTGCTTTTCATGGCCTCATATTTCGAAAGTTCTTCCAACAGCTGAACTGGCTGCTGGGATCCTGAACAAAACAAATCCAAAGCTGTAACTTATATGTGATCAATTACTAAGTAATATTATTCCTATCCATAAAACAATCTCAAAAAAGTCCCTTCTCCCAGGTAATAATATTTTACTGACGATCGCCCAAGAAGTGGATAATATTTTGAAGTTGGTTATCGAATTACATGCACTACAATTAACAATTGGAATATGCTCGGTAACAATTGTTTGAAAGAGTTATAACTTGACAATTTAACTCTGTTATCAACCATTTGAACGGCAAACCAAAAATATGACAGAATGCCTCTTTTGTTGACATATTGAGGCATTTGTCCTTAGCCTCTAACAAACGAATATAAGGTAGACGTTCACAGGTAGAATACCAGTGGAAAGAAATATTTTCAGAGGAGAAGTCAATAACATATAAGCATGTGCAGAAACCACTGTTTATTACCAGGTGTTAGCCAAGAATACATTACAAAGGCTTCTGTAGACATATAAACCCAAGGATTAGTCTCTTACAATTTAATGGCAATAAAAAGAAATTTTCTGACTAGATTACATATTTATCTATCCACAGTGAAAAATGTAAAATTTCTTACAATATGTGAAACTATGAGGTCAACTAGACTAAATTTAGAAGTGACACGAAAAAATCATATAAATCATTTTGGTCACATGACTTAACTCTTCTATAGTAATGTAAAACATATTTGATATATGTAGTCTGAACACAAGCCTTAGTTCAGAACCAGCTCTGTGTTATGACAGCTTGTCTAGGTAGAAATATGGGTTTGACAATCTTATGGCTGAGTAACACCTGTCCTGTAAATGCATCCACTGTATGTGAAATTCACATCTTAAATAAAAGCTAAAGGAAGCAAAATTGACCAGAATTCTGCAGTAAATTCAATATTTGGCCTATCATAAAGCACTCCAAGAGCGCACACCTCTGCCGTACATTACTTTTTGAGTTGCCTAGACCACAAACAAAAAATGAATGCACCTAAAACATAACCTCCCGGTAGGTGTACCAATAGATGAAAATACAGGCTTCAACATGCAACCTTTGGGTTTTAACTACCTCTGAACATACCTTCCTCCAGCCTTGCTTTTATACAAGCTTCAACAAACAATCTTTGGGTTTTAACTACCTCTGAACATACCTTCCTCCAGCCTTGCTTCTATACAGGCTTCAACACACAACCTTTGGGTTTTAACTACCTCTGAACATACCTTCCTCCAGCCTTGCTTTCTATACAGGCTTCAACACACAACCTTTGGGTTTTAACTACCTCTGAACATACCTTCCTCCAGCCTTGCTTCTATACAGGCTTCCATAAGGGTCAGCATGGTTGTCTTCATGTAGTGTTCCAGCATCAGCAGCCACTTAGCAGAATGGGGTATTGCTTTAAGTCTGGAGTATAACACAAGCTCCTCACCCATCAGACCAGTCACCTTCACCACCTCCAGCTTGTCAGCTGTAACATAAACAAGAACAGTCTTTTAAAAAGACAAGCCAAACACTATACATGCCTTATAGTGGAAAGATAGGACACCTTTTAGTCTGTTAGCTGAAACAGAAACAAGAACAGTTTTAAAATATTATAAGTCAAAGAATGTATTACAAAGGAAACAAATTACCACCCGTAGCTTGCTAGCTGCAACAGAGGACAAGAAAATGGTAAATTGCACTTTTGATATGAAAAGTCACTTCTTTTTAACGATAAAGTCCTCAATCTCATAATGCAGTGTATAAAAACCTGTCAGAAAGCAAATATCAAATCTGCTCTCATTTTATTCCAAACAATGTAACAATGGAAGATATTTCAAATACTAACACTAAATTACCATGTGATATTTTGGCTGGCATAAATGCTGGTGTGCTAGAACTCAAGCTACAGCAAATTATGCCATTGTACTTCAATGTGCAATTGGTATAAAATTTTAAAAAACTTATCAGAACACAATGGTAGATAAAAGACCTTTTTGGGTGATGATGATAAGCCAGCATAAAAAACTGATGCTGGATTATGTTATAACAATGTTAACAAGAGCACATGGGGAGCGCATACCTCTGCAATTGCTTAGAGTAAGAAATCTAAAATTCGCCACATATCTGAAATTCGCCACGTGTGAAAATACTAATAAAATAAATGAATTGTGGTGAGATTTGTTGAATGTATAGTAAATTAAGGCTTTTTGAACTGAAAAATACCAATTTTTAGACAAAAACATCATTTTCTTCATAAAATTAACTAAGGTTTTAGAGGTGGCGAATTTTAGATTCCTGGCGAATTTTAGATTTCTTACTCTATAAGTGTAATGATAACTGGTTGCAGATATTACCCCAAATTTAATCAGTTCCACGTTAGACTAAGAACCCGGTACTGTGAAACTTTGATGTAAAACTTTGTAGTTTTTTTATAATCTTACTAACATACAAACAAACAGAATTCAGTATTCACATAGCCTCCTTGACTTTAGGTAAGAATGTTAAGATTAGTAGACTTTGTTAAGAAAACATCAAAAATCTGCATATGCGCAGGAGTCAAGTGAGGCTACTCTTACTCTAAATTAATGGAATATAAAACTATATAGAAAAAGGCTTTAACTCTATGTTATGTCACTGTTTGCCACATACAGTAGACTCTGTATAAGAAGAATCATCAGCTTAAGTAAGAAATTCAATATACTGTTACCTAGACATAGAAGCAGTTTTTAGCCCCATGATGTCAGAAGATGCAGTGCCTTTGTAATAATACATAGAAATTCTTAAATCTAAAATCAAATCCTGTGGATACTGGATGTTCTGGTTATACAATGTAGTCCACTGTAGTTATAAGTAAATACTAAATACACCAGAAAAGCGCATGATATGGAAAATTAATCAATTGTGTCTCATTTAATTAGGCCAACAGGCTGTTTTAGGCAATTTCAATGACATGAACACTTTAAGTCGCAATATAAACAAAAATCAAGAAAGAAATAAAGGTTTATATCACGTCATAGGTTATATATTACCTTTAGCATGTCTGTCCATTCTACGGATGATTAGAAACTCATTTAAAGTTATACTACCATCACAAATTGCAAATATATATTTTTTAGATTATACAGAATTGCTTGCCACTAAAATCTACATTCTCAAGTCACTACACAATTAATCAACAACGACACTGTATATACATGCATTAAGCTGTTCAATAAACTAAGATTATACACAGTTGAATCATAAACAAGCATACATTGTTCACAAAATGGTTTCCCCGTCTAATTACCTTCAAAATCCAACCTTAGAAACCTGGCAAACAATAATTAAAAACATCAGTCGAATAGGTCTGTGACTAGGGTGAAAAAGAGGACTGTGTATTTGTATTACAATAACACTCCCAAATCTGGGTCCTTGTTTTAGTATTCACCAACTGGCAGCACCCGTAAAACAAATATGTCGGATGGAGGGGAAACATTTCATCAAAAAACAATGTCAAATATCAAAACACTAGAAATAGGGAAAACAGGAGTACTCGCAGAGCACAAACATCCACCAAGGACCAACATCTCCAATATTGCTGACGAGTGGAATGATAAAAAAAAATATTTAAAAATTTTTGCATCCAGTGATATGGATCACTACCAAAATCTAATTATTGTCAACATTTCCAAAAAAATGTCATCAAAATTCATCATGAATTTTGCCAGTTACTATGAAAAAACAAAAACAAAAAAAAAAAAACAACAAAAAAACAACAAAAAAACACATTAATTACATAAGCTCATCAGCAGAGGTAATTATGTGAAAAAAAAACCAAATATATGGCAGACAAACTTGATTAAATATTGGTTTTCACCTGTGTTTTTTTGGAAATAATAAAAAAAAATAATTTCTAGTTTTATGGGCACCCAGATTTCCAATTTGTACACAGCGTCTCTACCCAGTAACGCTGTTATATGCAGGACA
The DNA here is from genome assembly GCA_964017235.1 of Sabellastarte sp. h YS-2021. Classification (NCBI taxonomy): domain Eukaryota; kingdom Metazoa; phylum Annelida; class Polychaeta; order Sabellida; family Sabellidae; genus Sabellastarte; species Sabellastarte sp. h YS-2021. The sequence goes on from OZ024938.1 coordinate 63,383,047, forward strand.
TTTGCACCCTGTCACAGACCTTAACACCTCAACACATAGGCACATTAATATAAACTACACGAAAACATCATACATGTATTTTACTATGAGACATTCAAGTGCAGCGCATCATTAAAATTTAACACTGAAAACCAGAACAATTAATCATTGCACACAACATGAACAGATGGTTATTAGAAATAACTGCTAATTTAAAACATAAATTTTGAAAGGCATACTGCAGAATGACATCAATTATATTATCTGTTTGTTTTGACTAGACAGTCTTGGTCTGCCAGCAGTTTTTTTATGTAAAACTGCTTGCCTTGGGAATACATGTTGGCCTCACGATTACCAAGTTTGGCATCTAATCACAGGCTGTCGCCTCTGTGTGGGTTTAACTCCCACAAGTAGCAATGCTGAAGGCTTGTCCCAATGAGATCCTGGTAGCTGAATGGGACATAAAACCCACACTTTGACCTTTGGTAATACGACATAGCTTGCAGACAATATTTGGCAATTCTTACAAGTAAAAAAAAAGGATTCATTTCTATGGATATATACGGAGACCTCTGTGGTCGAGTGATTTTTACAAAGTTTGACAATTAATCATTTGGCGATGACCTGTGTATTCACAGGTTTGAACCCAGCACCTAGCAACATATGTCTGATTTACTGTAATTATAGCTGCTGAAAGGGACATAAAATAACTACGACCTTGACCTTCTACAGAAACATTCATAAACTGATGCAAGTTATACACGAACTTTACACTAACATATTTTACCAGTTAATCTTCAGGGAAGCTTTTTATGGGATGACAATGCAGATTTGGCAGTGGACCCCTAGCTCCTTCAAAATCCAATGGGGGTTGCCAACCTTTAAACTACCTATAACTGGCTTATTATTTTATTGGTTCTTCAGGTTTGGGATGTGAAACCAACCAATAGGAAAACATTGGCTGGGAATCTTTTGATCTGGTCGTTTAAGATATTTTGACCCCTCCATCAAGGTCAAACTAGGGTAACCAACCTTAAAAGTGCTTATATCTTGCTTATTGGTCCTAGAGGCTTTTGGGATGTGAAACCAAGCTATAGGGAATTGTGGACTAAAATTCTTCTGATGTATTCAGATTTTACCTTGGACCCCTCCTTCAAAGTCAAACAATGGTCATTTGTTCAATGGGGCTTTAGGATAAATGCCTTGTAGGAAACTCTATACTCCTAGCATGGGTACTAGGTAAAGTGGTTGTTAACTTCAATGCTTTGCCTTTCTGGTTGACACAAATATGCATCAGTTTCTCTGATACACTAGGTCTAGTTATAACTTAGGAATAACTTTTAGCTCTAACTTGTCAATTTAATCAATCACAAATCTTTGAATATTATAAGCTAATTCTTTGGGACGAATCTAATATCTTGTGTACTATTTACAAAATGTGACATGTACTACACACACTCCTTTACAATGAGTATTACATGCATAAACCTATTAAATGTGCATTAAATTCAACAAGTGTAGATACTTCAGTGCAGTTTATATAACAAATTTATGATGCAATTTTATCAAATATAAAACTATTTGGAAAACAAACAACATGTGTGCAGTGTTTTATACATATACCTTCATATTTGACCTTTTCTGATGTATCAGTGTTTAAACCATCTTGAAAAAAAAAAATGAAAAAAAAAAAATTTATAATATTAAAAAGAAAAAATGTAATTTTATGAAATATGCTATAGCTGTTTGGACTTTATCGGTGAGTCAATAATGGCAATTTTACTGCAATGTCCCAGAAATAACCAATTAAGATAGCCAACCACTTTAAGTAGGATTCTGCCATGGTTAATTCAACAAATAATTAGCACAATCCATATAAGGTATTCTTCATTGATATTTAGAAGTTTGTCCTGAAAAAAAGGGCTTGTTAAAGAGTACAGAAGTACTCGTTAAATAGTAGAATACTGGAATATTTGGAGTACAATACTTAGAAAACAGTACCCTTTTCCACTTAAACATTGGTACTTTTTGAAGTATTCACATAAAAATTTACACAAAATTGGTCGATTTCTGTGAGTTTTCAGAGAAAATGGAATATGTTTTGTTGCATATATTACTATAAAAGAAAGGTCCTCTGTGGCCTAGTGGTTAGCAAGTTTGGCATCTAATCACAGGTTGTCACCTCTCTGAGGGTTCGACTCCTACAAGTGACAATACTGAGGACCTGTCCCAACATAACTCTGGCTGTTGAACGGGATGTAAAACCCAAACTTTGACTTTGTACTATAAAAGAGTACTCATTGAAGAGTCAAGGAATGGTGTAAAAGTACTCAATTACAGAAAGTACTGTATTTGTGGCAGATCTCTTCTTTATAATAATTGTTCTTCAAACAAAAAGTTCTCAGTACTCCATGCGGCAGCCCTGCTTGAAATCATAGTAAAGTAGGAGTGTATATTTGCTGGTATAGTTTTATATTTTACTTCTCGGGGTGTAACTGAATAGAACAATACACCGGCAGAGAGAAAACATGAAAGTTGTCTGTGTTCATCACAATAATAATAGAGTTAAAATGTGAAATTCACCACTTGGGGGCGCACCCTTTTAAATTAAGACAAAATTGCGTCGAAATTTGTGCCAATTTTGCATCAGAAAAATAGATAGGCTAACATTAGTCACCAAAATTACAAATGTGTCAAAGAGTTCCCATAAGCAGGTGAATTTCCAGACAAAATGTGCTGAATGACAGACTTCTTACTCTGTATAAGAAAAGTGTGCAAAAAGAATAAACTCAGATTGACACAGTTCATTAGACAGCAAAGACGGAAACAGTTTCCTCATTTCAAAGACACAAAGAGCATGCGCAAAGTCAGTAAGCTTGTGAAATTTTGCGGTTAAAAATGTCATTAAATATGTTTGACATTTTTAGGGATTATGCGTATTTACTGACCAATTCAGTGATTATGTGTATTTACTTCCAGTAAATATGCATATTTATTGATTTTGCATATTTTTTACTTAAACATATATAGATTATACAGTGATATTTCTTACATATAAATCAATTACATAAGCTTTAACAAAATGCTGTAGTCCCATATCTGTAATATTGCACAGCTTATATTTAATAATTAGTTTACATTAACGACACAGACAGTACAGTTTTACAAACACACTTATGACTATGTTTTTTTTTTATAATTCTAACAGATACCCCAGGTCCTAAGAAATATGCCTTATGTGTTGATTTTTTAAACAATTAACAATCTAACACTCTGTAATCTATTGATAATCACTCTCTTTCTGAAAATTATTTTTAGTCTTAAAATTTTCTAAATAAACAACTGTTTGCTCAGAAAACTTCTTGAACTGAGTAAAATTTCTGATAGGTATTTTTTAATTGTTCCAAATTTTTAGAGTTTTCAATAGCTTTTCTGCGAGGTCCATGGTGGCATAGTGGTTAGTAAGTTTGGCATCTAATCACAGGCTGTCACCTCTGTGTGGGATTCAACTCCCATAAGTGGCAATACTGAGGATCTGTCCCAATATGACCCTGGCTGTTGAATGGGATATAAAAGCCCAAGTTTGACCAATAGTGTTTCTAAATTAAATCAATTATGCACCACAAATATCCAGAAGTCCACACTTTTGCCCAGTGCTCAAGTAGTGTTAAATTACAGCCCTTTCTATAATGCATAAAATTATTCTCAAGTTTAAAACTGTGTGAAATGTTTGAAAATGAAGTAAGAGTAGGCTGTTTAGACAGAGAACGTTTCATGCCTCAACATATACTAATGTGCAAGTCATGCCACATGTATACATTAATATACCTACCAGTTAATTTCAATGAATCCTTAGTCATACGGTAAATTAAACCAACAAGATAAAGCTTCTAAATTATACATTTACTCTGTGAAATCACCAGAAAAGTTTGTACTTTGAATTGTAATTCAGTACAAATTTACAACCTTTGCTTTTACACTTGCTTTGTATATATTGTGTTGAATTTATTTAGAATTTGGAATCAATTAATATGAATGCAACAAAGGCCTATAATAATTTCATATCAGTGATAAAAATAAAATTGTTCAAAGTCATTTTCACAAATTAACAATAGAGGCTGAATATAAACTGGGTATTAACATTGGCATAAAGTTATGGTGTAAGTATTTCTGATTGGTTAAATATCACCCATAATGCATCTTTTGTTTTATTTCATGGTTGTTCCACTTTTGACCAAGTGCTAAATTGCAATATAATTGCAGATGAAAGATAAAATTAATCTTGTAGCTATTGATGGAATCACTGATTTGAAAATGGTATACTAGTAGATTATGTTGTGTTTTTCTCCTGTAAAAAAGGAAGATTTGATACAGGTGAAAACCAGATATATTAGAATGATAATTATCACGTGAACTCATGAGAATGAATAGCTACAATTATCATAGCACAAGAAATGTGGAATTCACAATGGGATGTAAAATTCTAATCAAATTGGTGAATTTTAGTGACTTTCTAGTCGAATTAGTGATTTTTATAACAATTATAAACCATTTTTTTCAACTGTTGTATAATTTCTGTGAATTCAGTTTTTTATGATTAGATTTTATGGAGTGACTACAGTTATATATCCCACATTTCCTGCATTATAATCAGCAGCAACAAGGTAATTACTGACAGAGGATTTCATACACAGAATAATGTCTATGTAACAATTAAAGAGTATATATCCTAATGTAAGCCATGCATGAATCCTGTCAAATTTCTATTCATAAAACTGCAACTAATACAGTAGACTCGGTATGAATCAGTTTCATTGAGATGACAATTTATATCTCCGATCTTAGTTATACTGCACTTGCGACAAAAACAAAAAAACATCCGAGTCTACTGTATTTAGTATTTAAATCAATGACATTTCTGTTGGTCACTTGTAAAAACTGTGCATCTTGAAGCCAAATCAATACTACATCGTGTTGTTACCTATGAACCTTTCCTGGAATTCCAAACTGGACTGAGAATTTTCCCGCATATAGTCTTTAAAAAAAAAGTTTATATCAATAAGACGTGACATAAATTTACAACCGTTATTAACCCTCATTACACAGCCCATGGGCTGAGCGCCACATTTAATACAATGTTTTATTGCGAAGGGTGCCTAGAGTAAGAAATGAGAATTTCGCCACAGTGTGTGGAAATCACCAGCGAGGAGACTCCTATTCCCGATAATTTTTTAGGAAATTTTTCACACCTTTGCGCTCTTGGCTACAATTTTAGGTCTCTAATCTCTCAGGTATTCTTCCTAATACAAGATTGTCAGAAAATTGCATCAGTTTGTGCCTCCATGTGGCAAATTTCACAGTGTGGCAAATTTAACATTTCTTACGCTATATGCTGGTAAAGCAGTAAAATACTTAAACTATAAGTTTATAAAAGCAACTGTCGACTGGTCTCAGACTTCTCCACAGTATAATGAATTTAGTACAGGAGAATCTCCGTTATCCAACCATCATGTCTGGATAACAGAAAGTTTGTAAAATAGCAGAGGTGTTCAGTGAAAACAATAGAAAGTGTAAATTTGAGTGTGGACCTGCCTTTGTAAACTTCAATATTTGGATTATTATAAAAGTTTGGATAATAAAGAATCAACTGTATTTCATGACATATTCTCAGATAAGTAAGTGAAAAGCTTAATATTGTGTCAGACAATGGCTAATATCTGCAGTGAAAGGCATTCATTTTGAAAAGCCATACAACTTACCATGAATAGTTGAATACAAAATAAAAAATATTCAATATCAAAAAACCACTTGGGCACAAAGGTATTCTGAACCTGTTTTTGTCATGATAAATAACCAATTATAAAATACAGTAATTTATAAGTTCTTATTCATCACAAGAGAGATTAACTGAGATCCTCCATGAGGGGGATTTATTTTGCACCTGCAAAGTAGTAGATTTGCAAATCAAAACTTAAAATGACCTACTGTTACATTCTTACTTGATATTAGGGCTGTGACGGGTACAAAAAAACGGCATCGAGTACTCGCCCTCTGAAAACCGGCCTGAATTCGAGTAACCGCGAGAATTAGTTCCCACCATTAGAAGTCTTCAGTAAACAAATAGTCGATTCTGGAAACGAAACTTTTGAAGAAAAACGTCCCCTAATTAACCAGATATTATAGATTATGGAGTAAATTATAGGTTTTCAAGCGAAAACAACAACTTTAATTGATGTTATGTGACGGAAATGCTGAAATGCAGCATATTTTACACAAACGTTTCATTACGTGGGCGATAATACAATACGTCGCGAGTAACCGAGTACTTAAGATGGACTCGAGTACAAGCCAAGATCGCCTCATACACCGAGGCCCGAGTACTCGTTCGCAGCCCTACTTGATATTCAAATCTACTTCTCAAAATTACTTAAGGAAACTGGATCTTGATGTAAGCTTATCCATTGAGACAAGCTCTCAAAATGAAAGCTTTCATTGGACTCCTGAAAATGGCAAGATATCAAAATTCCAATAGTATGTGAAAATTGCCACAAGGTTAAGTGGGACCTCTTCAAATTTAGCAATACAAGGCAAAATGTACTGAAATTCTACAACCAGTAAGATTCAAGGCCAGGAATTGTAAGAAAAACCTTAATCAACACACCATTATAATTTAATATATAGTTCTTTATAATGAGGAAGTTTCCCCTAGGGAAACTGGATTGGCGAAACTCACAATTTACACTGTGGATTTCCTGACTTGTTAGTGTTTTAATGATGTCAGTATGATATACAACTTCAATACATATAGAAACAACAACAACATTAGTATTACAGTGACTTTGTAATGCACAAAGAATTTAATATAATGAATATCGCTTTTAGTAGAAAAATAGCACTAATTACTGTACTACATAGCCTTTCACAGACACTTAGGAAAGTCAGTTTAAAAATTTAAAAACAAAGTACAAAAAACATGATACTGAATATATTATAAACTTAAAATCTGAAAAAAAATATAAAAAATATCACAACAAAATTACCCTATAATCAAATGATTCGAAAGCATTTTTATTAAAAAATACTGTGAAATATTTTAATATTAAACTCTGCAATGCTGGAAAATTGGAAAAGCCCTTATTAGTTCAACAATTTTTCCCCCCACTATTGTAACACTTGCTATTGACTCACTTGAGTCTTCATGTCGATAATTCAGTTATATTTTTACACAAAAACTTGCAACTTACCATTGAGAGCAAAGTCCAGAGCAGGGTTGATGGAAGTGGTTCCGGGCGGTAAGTCGTAAGTCACACTCACAATTCCCTTGAAGCACTTCTTGGCAAATGGCATCAATGCCTGGGGATTGCGCGCGATGCCTAGCAACTGGACCATCTCGTCGTTACTAAGGAAGTAGAGCCTTGGGAACTGAGTTCTGGCCCGATCAATGGTGAAGTTCAGGTGCAGCAGGATTTCCTCCTGGAGATTCAAAGAAACATGACCTCAAAACTAGGGATCAGCTGGTACCGTATTTTCCCAATCTGCATTCTGCCAATGCAAAGTTTTACAATTCTAAAGGTCAGTGTTAGGGTGACCTAAATCTAGTTGTTTTAATTTTTGTATTCACAAATTGGAAGTATAGAGCACTTGAGGTAAATGTGTCGAAAATAGGTGTGACATACCTGAAAAAAACAAGGAAAGTTATTGTTACACAGTACATGATGGTCATATTTGACCTATTATTTGGTATTAATGGAGTTAATCAACCTTAAAATGACACATTAGCAACTTATGGATGACAATGCAAGAGGAAATGGGAGCTTCCAAAGATATGAGAGTTCAGAGAGAGGTGACGGTAACTCCTATTCTCACATTTTAAATCCATTCTTTTACCTCCATATTGATCCACCCTCTCAGCATCTCCATCAGTTTGTCTCCCTGGTGTTGTCTCCAGGCCCGGTCACCTCTCTGTTTGGCCAGCATGGCGGTCACTCTGGGGTCAGCGGTTACTGCCTGCATGAACTCAACCAGATGCAGATGTAGGTCCTGGAACTTGATACTCTGACGCTCCATCTTTCGGAACATCTCAGGGTCGTCAAACACCTGCCAAAAATATCAACAGTGCACGTCTTACATGCCTCTTGACTCTTGTAGGGATTAATTGAAATACAATTTTAATATTGTTAATAAACTCTAACATGGCTTTGCATATCAACTGATACTGAAATATTGTTTCATAATTATATTTCAAAGCAACAGGTTTCAAATGAGGTCAAATGCTGATATAGTGACAAAAATCAACCCTCTTTAGAAAAATAGTTCTGGTGACTATCAAAGGTTAAGGATTTCTTAAAGTTATAATATTGAGATATTAGATGTGTATGCAATTTCTATATATATCAATTATTAAAGTAATCATCTCCAACTAAACTTTCTGTAAGTAGGTAAAGACACTCGTTCTAACAATGGTCAAGGTCATGTGTAATATGACTTATTGAAATAATGGAGCTTTAGATGACACCATTTTACAACTTATTATCTTACCCGCAGTAGGTACAGCCACTTGCTCTGGCATGTCATCCACAGGTCAAGGATTTCTTCAATGTGACTGACTGAGGTGTACCAGTACTCAGCCTCTGTCCTGTGATCTGCCAGGAAGGGAGACTGAAGCATGCCCTGCAGGGTCACACGGCTGTCCTGTCGAATAAACCACAACCGTACGCATAGAATTAGGCTGTTGTACTAAGTAAACATAAGACATATACCAATTCCCCATTATCGTTTTTTTTTTACTGTCAATAGTACATTATAGAAATTACAACAGACACATGGACTGAAGAATACTTAAATATACATTGATTGTAACATGACTGTATTGAGAGATGAACAAACATCAAATGTATAAATAGACAATATATACTTGGAGTAGCATTGCTGTTCTGTGAATTTAACAAACACCAAATGTGTTATTAGCCTCTCAATACTCAGACTGAAATGGCTCTTCTTTGATATTAACATACACCAAATGCATAATTAGGCTGCTGTGCAAAGTTAACACACGCAAGATATACCTGTCCAATACTCCATTATTGTTGGGTTGTCGGTAAAATAATATTATAATCGATTAATTTGACAAACAGAGAGAAATTTTAACCTCAGCTGGAGGTTAAAATTTCTCTCTAATTTACAATAAAAACAAAGTCAGCCAGAATTAGGATCTGGATAGTTAACTAGTAGAGTAAGAAATCTAAAATTCGCCAGGAATCTAAAATTCACCACCTCTAAAACCTTAGTTAATTTTATGAAGAAAATGGTGTTTTTGTCTAAAAATTAGTATTTTTCAGTTCAAAAAGTCTTAATTTACTATACAGTCAACAAATCTCACCAGAATTCATTTATTTTATTAGTATTTTCACATGTGGCGAATTTCAGATATGTGGCGAATTTTAGATTTCTTACTCTAACAAATGGGAACCAATGAATAAAAACTTTAGTTTTTTTACTTGAGATTTGTCCTTCATGTCTACATAAATTTTAATGTAAGAAAATCGAGCAGAAAAGCTGTGTAAGAATAAATTTGCAAGGATATCTATGGTATACTTGTGGGTTATATCACTACTGAAATATTTGCAAAAAAAAATCGGCACTTGTTTAGAAACACAAAATAATCATTACATAGTCTTTATGCCACAGTATTTAGGTCTAACGTGTCATGTTGTGGATAAAGGCAGAGCATTTCTAAAATAAGACAATCTTCTTTCATAAAAAAAGTCATCAGGATTCACAATTGTCCTGGTTGTTACTGGTAACTAAGCGTCACTTGAAAAGATGACTTATTTGGTTTTTGTTCTGGTTTTCTCGGTCAAGTGAAGATGGTTATATGTGTATTCAAATGCTTAAATTGGTGTATTATCACTCATTACATTTCATAAAGAACATGACTTACCGTAGCCGCGCTCTGTAACGCTCATGCTTTTGAAAGTGCCCATCCACAATCTTACGTTATCGCTCATAAATTGCTAATATGTCGGTGCGTGCTAAAACACGGTTTCCCTAAATTCGGGTTATTTTTTTCGAAACGCCCGGCTGGTTTTCCTTGTCGTAAACGCCCATATTTGGTCACATTGCCCATGGGCGTTACAGAGCGCAGCACCGGTAGTCAAACTCAAATGATTAATGGACAACACAATACTAGCTATGCACATCCCAGGGGAGAATGAGCTGCTCTTTGATAAGACTTTGGGGTGTCCAGAAACTTGGATGAATTTATATCATATATGGAAAATAAAAGACCAGCTGGAAGTATGATTTAAATAAAAATCGTGTATTACCCGATATTTAGGTGAAATATGCCATGTGTTGGCTAATATAAAGAACCACCCACCTCCAGCCAGTACTGCAGCTCCTCTGCTTCTATCAGTACAAACAGGTGCTCTGCGTACAATTCCAGAGTCTTGCCTTGGCTTGCCCCCTGGTCCTTGTCCACTGCTACAACCTTCTTGAACTTCTTGGCTTTACGGCTCGGAGGAGCCTGCCTCTGCTTGTTGGCCTCCCCTGCGTTTAACACATTCACGAAACAAATATCAATTATCATTTACGGCATTTCCATTTTTAATATATTTTTAGTAGCAGAGTGTTCAAATTTTGTACTGTATTAGCTGACAGGCATTAACAGGCCAGGATTATAAAAAACACTCAAAATTCAAAGAGTTAGGCCAAAAAATTTATGATAAGCATTTGTTGTATTCTTAACTGATCCTCTCACAGCAACAATGACACTGAAATGACATTAAGGCTTGTGAAAACTGGACTTTAATATTTATCAAATCAGAATATTTTACAGAAATCATTCTTTTTGTCAGCATAGAATATTTTATCCTATTTCACCTTTGAACAGTGAATCGGGAATGTGCTTGGCAAGTTTAAACTCCCTCTCTTGCCACAATTTGCGGATCTTGACGAGTTTTTTCTCGATTGTGAACTCAGACACAGCTGCAGAGTAGATGGTTGTGATGATCTGTGCGTGAGAGCCAAGGTTGTAAGCGAGTAACTCTTCCACTGAGAATTCATGCTTGGGGTCATAGGGTTCACCCATACCAAGGAAAATGGACTTCCAGTGGCGTGGCTAGAGAAATAGAGAGAACTTAATACAGGTGTTAACTTTATACATAAACTAAAATATTACAAAGGATACAGGTAACATACCATATTAAATCAACCTTTTCAAAACCTTAACATGAAATTTAGTTTGAGATACCCAGCTGCCCATTTTGAGTATTCTGTGGGCCAAGACTTCTATACATCAATTTTTGGGTCACTTATTACTATGGTTACAGAAGCCACTATTTTTAATATGATGGAAAAGTTCGGAGTTTTTTGAAACAGATGCATGTCATGCTTGAACTTGTTGCTATGGTTACTATATGGTTACTACTGTAGCTATGGTGACCCCTCTTACCACCCTCTTACCTTTAGTTTGTTTTTTGAGCTTCTGGTGAGGATAAAAGTCCTGATACTGAGCTTATAACAGCCCTTGTTCCTTCCCTTGAGTTTGTGAAGGAGTAAGAAGGTCCTGTTTGAACTCATTGCTATGGTAAACTACAGTTAGTGTTACTATGGTTACATAATGGTTATACATAGCTTATTGTGATTACTATGGCCGCTTTCCTCACCTTGAGTGCATCGTTTGAGAGTTTGTGGAGAAGAGGCAGATCCTGTTTGAACTCGTTGAGTATTCTAAACCAGTGAGCAAGCACTTCATCACCCGCCGGCAGGTGTTTCTTCATCTGACCAGCTGCACCCTGCCATTCCTGCAGCTTGTCCAGACACTTACGGCAGTTCAGCTGTAAAAAAACACACAGCAGTTGGCATATAAAAATACAAGTGGCTGGGCATGAACCGGCATGAACCACAGACTTCCCACTTTGCCCAATATGTACAGTATCATGAGAAGACCAAACCATTACTATAAGTGCTAAAATAGATGAGAAAATTATAGTATTAATGTTCTTTATTTTGGCATCATTTATATTTTTATTTGCTTCATTGTGTTTTTTTTCTAGAAGAAATAGCATAAAGTACCATATTTCATGAACAATTTGCCTTTTTCCCGACTTAACTCATAACTGCCCATCCCCAATGTTTGCCTTACATTTGGTCATATCACCCCAATGGCTTTTTAAAGAGCAGTGACATGTTTATTCTAACAAGATGTTACACTCCAAATACATGACCATATGACAGAGGTTCTAGTGTATTTACTTTCACTTAATCTGGGTTTGCAATCAAAAAAAAATTCAAACTCAAACTCACTCACAGTCTCAAACTCAAAAACTCAATCCTGCATAAGTATGATTTTAAATTTACCATTCTTGAATAAAATCTTTCCTCAGTATATGCTAAAATTGAAATTTGAGTTCTAGTTCAAATGGGAATCTCAGGTTTAAACACTAAATTATATTGATTTTATGTGAGTTTAAGTTTGAAACCTGTCTGTGAGTTATTTTACAAGGACCAAATCAGGTTTAATAAAAATAAATACGGCAGAACCTGTGACCAGTAACTGGCAATAATCTCTACTGTACAATCATGACAAGTATCGATAGTAAAGCAGCGGTCACTTGCCTTCCTGAATAACATGGTTTTCCACTCGCGGACAGCTTGAGTGGACACTTCTAGGTACATCCACAGCTCCTGTCTGATGTTCATCTGGGAACCCATCTGATGCAAGAACTTGAGGTTGTACGGCTCTGTAGTAATGGCTTCCTTCCACTTGCTGGCTTGAAGCATCTGAGACTCAATGTTAAAGAACTGGTCTCGGATCTAACAAATTACATAATTATGTTAAAATGATTCTTATGGAGAAAATATTAAACCAGCCATTAAAAGGTTCACCAAACATGGATCATGTGATGCTCTGTTAGAAGGAAATGTAATCCTCCTTTACAGATACAGAATGTAGAACATGGGTCAAATGCCCTATTAAGATCTATTAAGATTTTTAGAACTCACTGTTTAGCGCTTGTTGTTGTAATTGCTTTTCTGCCTTAACACCATATACTTATTACATATCACTGAGTTAAAATCAGTACAAGGGTTAAATCACACTCCCAATGTAGAACACCTTGAATGCAATTTTAACCTATTTCTTACATTTAACCTTCTCCTAATGAGTTCACTGTAACTTAAAGTTCCAAATTATGATACAACCATGAATCCTACTTCAAATAAAACCCTAGCCCAGAACACCATTACTGTAATTTCTGGCACTAATTTTGATATTCATAATACCATTTGCTTTGTTTATCAATGATGCAAAATTATTGCCCAGACAATGTTTCAAAAAAGGAAGATATTTAAAAAAAATCTTTCACAATTGTAAAACAACCCTTACCTTGTACATGTCCATGAGTATTTTGACTGTAAAACAACCCTTACCTTGTACATGTCCATGAGTATTTTGACTGTAAAACAACCCTTACCTTGTACATGTCCATGAGTATTTTGACTGCCTCCTGCTCTGGGTCCAAGTATTTCCCTGTTGTGGCCTCAGCAAACAGAACCTTGGCCTGAGCCTCCAGTTTCTGTAAATTAGTAAAACAAAATAAGTTGAATCACAAAAACAGCAGTAACAGACATCTATTTAACATTGAGCAACAGCTATCAACTGGAAAGGCTGTTCAACTTAGGCTTGATGTTTACTTCTGATACAATGGGAGTTCCAATTAAAAAATAATTCTACTTAATGAGGTTTAACTGTAAATAGAACTGTGTAAATAGTATTAGAATCAGTTGAAATTTAGAAATGAAGCAGAAATTTACACTGACAAGAGGAAGTGAATTCACTGTAATATTAATACATATGAACTAGAATTTCACTGCATGGGTTTAGTAGACTGGCCCAACTTGCCAGTGAAAATAAATGCAAGCAATAGTTTCAAATGTACCTTATACCTAAAACATACAGCTTACAAAGCTATATTCTTTTACTAGTGATCCAATTGGCTAGATGTAAATTTGAATGTTTACATTGTTCTTCTGCCAAGTTAAGGCTTGTGCCAATTTATCAACCCAAGTAGCAGCAAAAAAGACTGCAATCCATGTTGTTCAAAGTTAGTTAACTTGTCTCAAGCTAGTCTGTGTCAAGACCAATATCATTTTTTCTGATTACATATTACCCAGTATACTTAAATGTTTATAATTCAACAAGGCTGAAAGGGTTTTTGGTCTTCTAGTGTGAGCTGCAAAGCCATCAGAGACACCAGTAGTGCACTGAGGCGGTCACCCATCCAAGTAGTACTAACTTAGCCCATTGCCGCTTAACTTCAGTGATGAGACAGGTACTCATAACGCTACGCCACAATTCATGAAAGTAGGGAGACAAAAAAGAAAACAAAACATGATCTCTAGAAGCACAAGTCTTGCCAGAGCTCACTTCATAATTTGAAGAAAAAAAACATAACTATATTGTACTAAATTGTACACTGAAGCGAAGATTTACAACTTACTTGCAGTATTTATTTATATTTTTCTACACTTAAAATAGACACCTGGTTTATATTAACTTATCGCCTACTGGAGCTCAACATAAGAAAACAATAGGCCAGCAATAGTCGCATTGAATTGTGGCACGTTGGACACAACATAGCCAAGGTGACTTGTGCAGACGGTTGTGACAATTCTCATTGATCAATGCAAGTTTCCAATGTTGAAAGGCCAAAGTATTGAGTCAGCGACTGTGTCAGGTGACATTAAAATGCATAAATAAACAAGCTTAATGAAAGACAGCTTAGCTTTCAACAGGAAAAATGTATGTAAACAATTGACCAGTGTAAAGTATGAAGAATCTATTGCGTAGGGATCATATATCAAGCAACCATATATACCTGGGTTAGTTAGCAAGATACCAACTATACACCTTAAATTAAAGAAAAAATTGTAAAGAATTTCTCTGAGTCAATGTCCCACATTTTGATGTTTTAATATCATTAAAACAAAAGAACATATTCATTAAACCTGTACTTTATGCATACTTTTCAAAAGGTATCTTTAAATCTAAAAGCAACAAGCAATATAGAGGCTGGAAACACATTGTAATGAACAACTATCTAGACATTGCAATATGATAATATTTGAAACAATATTGCAGAGAATGAATACACATGAAAGAATCAGGCTTTAAACAATACAAAAACTAGAATAATATCGAGTTCAAGACACTCGTAGATTTGAACTACTGTAGGGATGTTCAGCTGAACCTTATTTAGTTAAGGAAGTATAAAATCAATACTGGGAGTTCCAGGTAACAGGGTTAGCCCCTCCAGGTCATGAAACATTTCTCCTTATAAGGAAGTTCTACAAACATGAATTGTACAAAAAGGGGTTAAACTGTTGTAAATTTTTCAGTCAAAAGTAAAAATCACAACTAGAAGAAAGTATCCAAAAAACATTAATAAAGGTCTACATTCAACGCCTTTCAAAATCTGTTTAAAGTAGGCTGAAATTCTATTTTGTCTAAAACACGTATATATACTCAAAATTTATCTGCAAAAACACTTAATAAAAGAAAAATTGTACAATTATTTACAAAAACAAGTGAAGAAAATGATTGTTGTCTAAAGATTACTTTCTGTAATTTCTGTAACAAATGCACCCTCTCTAAGTATGCACTCCCAACACCTTTTATGACAACCGTCAGTGACTGAGAGTAAGAAATTAAAGCAAACTGTTTCTGAGCAACAAAAATTCCAGCAAGGTAATGTATAATATGACAGTTTTTCACTATGAATAATATTATATATCAAACATATGTAACAAAATCTTAATAAACCAATTGAAACATTGCAAGGTAGTTGTTTACGTTTAGTTTAAAAAGTGCTTTTTGTTGTTAAAACTGTCCCTTACTGTAAAAAAAAAATTCATTATCCCTGGGTAGTTTTTTTACAGAAATTATGTTAAGTTCAAGCATTAAACTATGAATAATATGGAAAACTATAAAGAATTCTGGCATCAGTGAATCTTAGATTATGCTAGTGGTGGTGGACCAATTCACGCCCGTGTACCTATTCACGCCCACCCTCAATTTTCTCAGAGATTTTTTATAATTTTTCATAGAAAAAAATGTTTACCACATCATAGATAATTATCAAATTGATCACATACATTAGTAATTAATTGTGTAACTGTGATTGTTTTGAATAAATTTAGGTGTGGGTGTGAATAGGTACATGGGCGTGAACTGGTCCATTACCACTACTAATGCTTTGCACTACTTCAACACCTGGAAAAGGCTGCAAATGTAAGGATGTAATGTACTGTAGACTCTGCATAGTAAGCAGTTATAAAGGTTGATTCACACGGTCCCAGTATGATGATCCAAATAAGGCCCCAGAAATGGACAATCAGTGTTTCAATTTTAACTTGGTCAGAAATCTAGAATAAATGAAACTCAACTGTTATCTGACTGATAATGCCTCATAAACGTAATAATGATCAATATTTCTACTGACAGAACCAAAAATTGAGAAACCATATTATTTTCCAGAGAAAAAAATTGGAATTTCTAAACTAAACATTTAAATTATTTTATTTAACATTTACATTATTTTCCATTAACTCTAGAGACTTTCTACAAAAAATAGGTCAAAATTGGAAACAGAGAGAAGACTGACTAGTATACAGCGTCTACTGTTAATATATTATGTATTTTGTAGAATACCTGACAAAATGATTTTATCATAACACCATGAGAGGTATTGGGTTGCTGAAAATGGTCAGTAGTCGGATTTATTAATTACAAAGGTCAAGGTTGTTTTGAGACTATCAGTGTGTATTTCCCACACACTGTTATGGACTGGATTTGAACCCACCAACACAGAGATTAGAATCAAGTGATGGGTTTTCATGTTTGCTGAACTGTCAGTTCAAATCATTTGATTCATGATACATTATTACTAGCTGAGCGTGCATTACTAGGAGATTATAAGTGCAGAATCGAGTCTTTGAAAACACAGTATTTTATTGCTAGCCAGTCCGCGGTCCAATAATGAGGATTACTGACTGGGCTCTGACGTCACCAAGTATTTGTTTACAAATTTTATACTCTCACTTGAAATTTTTAACTTACAATATCTCTCTTATTACTGCACGGATTTTGACCATACATGATTTTGACCATACAAAAACGAGCAAAAGCAGTATAAAAATATTTTTCCAATGATATACAGAATGCTTTAGTAGGTTAACTGTTTATTATGAAAAATAGGCCCTTGTTTACGGAAAAAGAAAAACATCCAAGAACCATTTCAAAATAAAACGTCATGACGTGTTTTTATTAGCCTCTACTTATATGATGTCACAGTATTATATACATGTCTTTGACTAGCACAACGTCCAGTTATATAAAATTCAGCTAAAAGTAAATAGTAATAATGTAATTTTTATGGGCACTAATGGATGTGTCAGGCCGATAATTATTGATGGCGGTTCATTTCTACAGCATATTGCCCTACAAAATTACATTAGAGTAAGAAATCTAAAATTCGCCACATATCTGAAATTCGCCACATGTGAAAATACTGATAAAATAAATGAATTGTGGTGAGATTTGTTTACTGTATAGTAAATTAAGGCTTTTTGAACTGAAAAATACCAATTTTTAGACAAAATCATCATTTTCTTCATAAAATTAACTAAGGTTTTAGAGGTGGCGAATTTTAGATTCCTGGCGAATTTTAGATTTCTTACTCTACTGTACTATTATTAAATAAGATTCCATTTCAAGTTAACAGCTGGTACACAGGTGGTTCCAAGATGCAAAGTTTTAACTATATGTATCCTTTAACAATTGTTTTCTAGTTTCAAATGCAAGCAAGTTACACATGAAAACATACACCTTGACGAAAACACCTTGATGAATATTCCACAATAATTTTGTCAAATTAAAATTTGGATAAAACTGGTTTTTGAACAAAGACAATACATCCATCAATATAGTTGTCCAAATATACTACAGCATTACAGCATATAAAAAACAAGAGAAATAATTAAGTATTTGGCTCCTTTGTCTTCCCCTGTAAAACAAAAATACTGAAAACATTTTTAAAGGGACAAATGGAAAAGTGATCAATGAAACTTGTACAATTCTTGTAAAACTGGTATAATTATATTGCAAAATTGTTCATCCAAAAAAAGAACTTGGTTTGAAATAGTGCAAAGATAATAAAAATATATCAACAACATGCCTTTTTATGCATCAAAATTTGAAAAACATTCCAAAATCTTGCCATGAAAACATTTCACACAACACAGTGGGATGACTTTGACAATCTACTACATCTGCTGTTGTTTTTACCAATACTAATGCATCTCCATACGGCAACTTGGACTTCTTTTTGTCTTTTTTATCGAGAGTGTGGTCACTTAAAATATTGGACCGTCTCTTGCTCGGGGCTACACGCCGAATTTCTCTCTAACAGCAAACAAATTCAAATACATATTTAGTATGAACTAACTGCTCCAGCAATTCTGATTGGCTAAGAAATATATTTAAAGATATTCCAACCTAGTCACAATCTCTTCAGCTTGTTTGTTAAATAACTATATTTTTCATAGAATTATACTAGCAGCTGAGGTCGTAACAGTACATTTTATGGCATAACCTAGTAATTGCATATTACCATAACTACATGGGTTATCATAAAGTGGGTCAATTCATGAAGTGGGTCGATTTTTCAAGAATTTCTACCAAAACAAAAGTATGCTTCATTCCTGTGTCATGAAATTATTGGAAAAGTTTCACAGTACATAGCTACATTACAAAAGATCAGATCTGGATGTTTTGATGTCTATTAAATTTGATAATTTAAATTATTAAACTGAATTTTTTTCCCCTTCTCATGGGAGGGAGGGGCCTGACTGGAATTCCATCAGGACACACTCACAAACCAAATGTACTGATCATGAGTTTATTGCCATTTTCCTTCTGGTAAACATTTTTGTGAACTTTTAAATATAATAAATCCAAGAAACATAATGATCTAGTCAAAATATGAATATAGGAGAGGTGTGTTTTACTAAAACATCGACCCACTTCATGAATGTCTGGTGAAGTTATGTTTTAAAAAGTTTGTGCAAGTTTACAATTGACAGAAGCAAGTTATGAAAAAATGTTTACATAATGTCGCTGCCATCACTTTCTTCTGTACATCTGCAAATATAGTGCTTCTAGCTAATTTAGTTTTTTACAATTCCTGAAAAATCCACCTACTTCATGCTAACCCATATAATGAAATTGAATTTGTAAAAAAAAAAAAAAAAAAAAATCACATAAAATGGTTGTCACCAAAAATCCATTGTCTGAATATAGTCTGAAAATGAGAGAATGCACATTAGTATCATTAAGCATTCCGATGTATTCTTTTATTACTGTATTTTTATGCAGGCTGTTAGTATTGAACAAGTGTTAACCATACAGCTAAAGAAGGGTTAGTACCACTATCTGTTATCACCAGAATTCATCAAAAAGGCAGAGGACAGGACTCTAGCACGTTAATCTATGTACATGAATAATTTGTACAATTTTGGCATTATAATCTCTCAGCTAGACTGTAGACTGAAGTGGGTGCTAATTAGGTCATGTGGATGGTTGGGATTAATAAATTATAAACTAGCCCACTGATGCATGTTAACTAATATCTGGCTAATAATATATATTAATCAGTAGTACAGTGCTAACTTCTAAAACTTAACCAAATAAAGAATCTTCTACAGAGATTTTATGACAGTTAGTTGAATTATACAACAAGTTTACAAACCTTTACTCAGCCATTTTGAAAATGGCAGTTTTTGGAATTAAATGTTATCCTCAAGGTTTAAAGCACTTAGTGGTGTCAGTACATTTACAAAATAGGAATGTTAACTGAATTATCAATTTTTCACACAAATCTAAGCTAGCCTTGAATAATTAAATGTATGGCTGATTGTGTGGGACAGTTTACCTGATAAATATCCTCCAGGTTTTGGGTTATCAGTGGCGTCTGCACATTCACAAAGTCCATTGCATCCTGTACTGACACCAGGAAGGTGTCCCACATGGCGAGCACGTTCTCCTCCAATTTCTCTTCATGTGGCTCCAACTGGCGGTAACTCATCCGGATCACCTGCAGGGAGCATAAATTAATTCAGTTAACACTGAGGCAGACATTATTTCAATTAAACATGGAAACATAAAATATGTCAGTTAACATGGAAGTATAAATCATTTAATTAATTTAATTTATTCTAAAATTAGTAGTACACAGCTTACAATGTTATAAACAAAAGATTACATTAACATGCAGATCAAACAAATTTATAAATGAGTAAATTTCCAAAATATTGACCTGGTCAATGGAAAGAAAAATCTGGATTAGATAGGACAAGGTGAAAATAAGTTACAGACATACTATTTTGTATTTCAAAAATTCAATTAAAGGTTTGGTTTAAAATTATCTATGGTGCCATAAAATTTCATGATAAAAATAAAATTCCAGAAGCTATTTTGGAAAGATACAGTCTTAATTGTTAATCTATTGGAAAATTTACAAATAGTTAACACACATTACAAGTCATATAAAAAAAGCCAATAAAAAAAATATCAAAGATTAACTGATTAATTATGTTCTAATAATTTTAATTTGTGAATAAATTCACTACAAAGAATGTTACTGAAGGAATTAGCTGGATTAATGTACTTGACTAGAATTACTCCAAAGTCCTGGTAAACAACTCATTACTCACAAACAACATACAGACATTGATAGAATAACCATTTACAAAATGGTGGAGATAAAATTAATGTAGAAAAACATATATCAGAAGTGCAGTCAAAATATTTAATGGTAGTTGTGACAATATAATTAGCTGGGAGAGAAGGTCCTTGGTGGCCTAGTAGTTAGCAATCTAATTACAGGCTGCCACCTCTGTGGGTTCGACTCCCACAAGTGGCAATGCTGAGGACCTGTCCCAATATGACCCTTCGCTGTTGAACGGGACGTAAAACCCTAACTTTGACTTTAGCTGGGAGAGATTTCTAGAGCATTCTATGCATTTTTTTTCTTCCTGGAAATGTATTGAGCTGTTTACATTTCTCTCTAGAACATTCTGGACACCAGAGCAGTATATAAAGGGTGGAAAGCCTGACCACATTCAGTGCTGAATTGGTGTGCTATATGGACAGAGGTGTCTGAATTTGCTATATTGTGGATTAATTTATGTGTGTGTCAAGTGGCTACAAACTGCTTTTTATATACAATTTGTAGTAAACTCTTTTTGGAGTGAACTGGATATAGTGGTTGGAACTCCCAGAGAGTGAATTTGCTGAATTTCAGATATTGTTCGCATATTGGAGTTAACATTATGGTGGGGAAACATAGTGAACATCTGGACACAGAAATTTGGCGTCAGTGGACACTGAACCAATCACATGACTGATTGCAGGGGACAAACTTGTTTAATTGTTAATTAGGTGGATATGCCTGTGGTCAGGTCAGATTGGTTTTATTATATATTTTTTATTACTTTGTTAACCATCATAGTATCTCAGGTGCCTGTAATTATTATTTTGATTGTTAAATAAATTTAAGAAAAACTTTATGTTTTCCTGTTCCTACTTGAAGGCAACCAGTAATGCTATCACGCTTGCCCCATTGACCATACCAATGGCACATTGGCATTACAACATTGTGTCTTAACACCATGATGTTAACAGAATGTCAATACTCCCATCAACAACAATTGCAAACATTCAAATCTTCCCCCAAAGTATAACACACATCTATTTCCACCACATAAAATTACACAATTGTGTTAACCAAAACATAAAATCATGACATCCACTGAAAAATACACATAAAGTTTGTACTCCCACACCAAACACCACAATCCCACCCAAATATAAACACATGCACTTATTCTGACGAGCATGAACACATGTACTAGTGCCCAAAAGTAACATAATTATTCCTGTAAAAATACAACGATTAAGCCCAGATATAATGACAATTACATTCACCAAAAAATTACACACTTTTTTTCCACTGGAAATAACACAGTCCCACCAAGACAAATGTAAAAACACATATAAGACAGAACAGCCACATGAAGACATTTGTGCAGAGGGGGTATGTACACTTACCGGATCAGTTAATACTGGCAGACAAACTGTTCTATAGATCTAAGCAGCAAGAATGAATCAAGGATCAGAGGAAGAATTGAGATATTGATTGATACTGTAGAACCTCTATTTACTGACTGATTTTTAAAAAAATTTTTATTGATTTACTTGGATAACTTAATCCATTTAAGACGTTCTCAAAATTTCCTTCGGGTGCAAGATGGGAGGTGTAAAGTTAACAAATCTTATTTCTATTTAAATCTCTAACTTGAAATTAGGTATTTTGCTGTGGTGAGTAATGTGGAATGTTTTAGCCACATTAGCAGTGAGAAATCTAATGAGCGTGATCCATTCAATTAGCTGGGACAGTGGTTACAATTTAAAACATAAATGAAGTAGACACGTCAGTTGAAAATATAGAATATTGGAGAAAAACTAGTTTATGTGACAATTCCCACTGGGTGATAATTGAGTGTACATGTGACCACTTTGAAACTTGTAAATGACATGGGCATGTTGACAAACTTTATCGACTGACCAATCATCATTTGCCAAAATAAAACATATTATGCATGTAATTATTTTAAAACTCAGACAGGGTTTTTACATTAACATGTACCTTGCATTAATTGCAAATGGCAACATTTGTATTCATGATAAATCTTTTACTTAAAAGTAAAATTATTTGAAAAATATATTATTCAGAAAATAGAGGTTCTGACATATAAGAACTGATTAATAAGAAAGAAAGCAAAACATAATTTATGTGTAATTACTCGATTAAGGTGCAGGAAATCTATACGAAAGAGTACTTCAATTAAAGAATCACAAAAGAAGTAAAAAAAAAAACATTGGAAAATTATTCCAGTGTGAATGGAACTTAAGCTCTTATTATTACTAATTAATTCACATAACACTAACAGACATCTTATCCACTTTAACAATTACTTAATCTAATTTTCCATTATTAAACAAGAGTAATTATATACATAGAATCACTTAAAAGCATTTTTTAAATATTGAAAAATATTGTGTGGATGACTAATATAATTAAAATATTGTGCGGATGACTAATAATAATTATAAACTAACAAAAGAATAACTGGTTCTCAGAATTAGGATTGTGTCAATAAATAAAGTTGTAGGTGTTGAATCAATAGCAAATCTAAAGATTATAATTTAGTACAAGACAGAGAACACTATAATTTGTTTAATAACTATCTAGCCAATACAATAATAAAATTAAAGGAAGTTTAAAACCATGCTAATCTATGTTGCAAGTATATAATGTTTTATATTAGTACATTTTAATGTATGAAAATATCACAAAATGAGAAATATCTGCCAGGGGTGTCTCCACTGGTGAATTGCAAATACTGTGGTGACTTTAATTACTCTCTATATATTAATTAATTGGTGATTGGAATTAAAATAAGTTTTATGCATGTTGAAAAATAAAATCCTATACTGCATATGCATTTCATTAAATGTACCATGATCATACATGAGAAATAATTTTAAACAAGAATTATCATTCGGATATATTGATATATTTTGAGGTTAATGAACTTTAGTTTTACTTTACAAATATATAGCAAAAAATATGTGAGATCTTTCATCACCAAATTTAAAGGTGCTTCCTTATTTTTGATGAATTATCAGAAAGCCTAAAAAGCTGAAAAGCCTACTGGTTTCTCTAACTCGTTTTTACATGTTCTTTGCAGATTTCGTTGTTTCTGTCATAACAAAAACAAAAGGCATAATATCAGTTAAGTATCCAATATCTACCTCAAATAGGGACTTGATGTACTCCATCCTCTCCTGAAACACCCTCTGGTTCCTCTTGTACTGCGCCACATTCTTTGCATAGTCAGCAAACCCACCAATGTCAGTCTGCTTGTTACGCATGTTCTGAAAACAAAAAAATATATAAAAAGCGATACAGGCATATTCAGATTTAAAGTACCGTAGACCTTGCATTAGTCAAACCAGTGTAAATCAAAGTTCATTTCTAGTGGTTGCCGATTCCCAGTATCAGAAAAAACTGTACAATTTGTAGGTACAATTTGAAGATAACCATTTCTGGTCCCAGAAGCTGTGCATAAATGTTTTGAATACAACATAAATTAGAAATAAGACACGCTGTTTAAAGTGGGTTTAAAGACAATTAATAGAAAGGCACAGAAAACACAAGGCCAAAAGGGGCTTTGCTCTACTAGCGCGTGTCACAAAGACATCAGAGACACGAGTAGTGCACTGAGGTGGTTACTTATCCAAGTACTAACATAGCCCATTGCTGCTTAACTTCAGTGAAGAGACAGATACTCATCACGCTGTGCCACAATTCATGAAAGTCCAGTCAAAAAAAAAAAAAAAAAAATGAAAAAAAAAGAAAAAAAAAAGAAGTGATCTCTAGAAGGACGAGCCTCGCTAGAGCTTGCACTTAAAGACATTACCATGTGTGAAATGCTCCCTGTGAACAAAGTCATAAAGTACAACTGGTAAACCTAAGTGTTATGATATCTACAATACACTTCCTTTAAATCAGCGGAGCCAAAGTGGTGAGTAATTTTTAAAGATTTCACCATGGCAACGGCATGCTCAGTTTCCAGTTCCTTTACTATTTTGACTTCCCCTAACACGATGACAGTCTGTTGCAGGTTTAAAAGGGGTTGACACACCCATTTATACTGGAAGGTGACAAGTGTACACTATGCCAAGGGGGCAGTCTTCAGGACTATTGTGTAGGATCGAAAGCAAGACCTTTTAACCTTAAGTCCAGCACTCAAACCAATGGGTCACAAAGAACACATTACAGGGATACACTTCTAGTTTATATCTAACTTCCAGTGATGCTATCAAAATGCAGCATATTTACTGTGTGAAACAAAAATTTGACTGGTATCTGAAAAGATTTGCTGTGAGGTTTTTTTTTTTTTTTTTGATAGTGCATTTTATCAAATGGTGGATTTTACACTCACAAGAATGTCCAGATTGTTTTCCTTTAACTACTGTATTATGCTACCTGGGTATATAAAAATGTTAAAGTCATTACTTCATGTAAGACTCACCAGTAAGATCACCTATTATTAGAATTGCACCAGAAGATGCAATCTTAACAGAGAGATTTTAACACATGTCAGACTAAAATATTCCAAAAAGACAAGCTTTCTTAAGAATGCCTCATATTTCAAAGTAAAGAGACACTTCCCATTTCTCTAATGTGAAATAAAGTCCATAAGTTTTAATCTAAGTCTGAATGCCATCTTTGAATTGTGACCCCACAAGTCAAAGTAACAGAAATATACCATTCTTTATCCTTGAATTATTACTTCACCAAAACAATTGCAAAAGTTTACGCAACTATAGCTATCCACATTATCTTCAAAGGCTCTGAAGATTTGAGGAATAGCCCTGAAAATGATGGGCTTCAATCAGTAGTTAATATATACATTTTTACCTCTAGCGTTTCTTTCATCTCAGTACAGAACTTCTTGGCCAGTCCCAGAGCTTCGTCCACAACAAAGGAGCAGAGCTCCTCGTAGATTTCATTCAACTTGGGCACCAGGTAACCGGGCACACCTGAGCAATCCAGGTAAAACAGTCCATTGTCTGTGATGTAGTTCAGGTCATACTGACGCACCTTCTCAGTCCACTGTCGAATCTCACTCAGTTTTTGCTGAACAAATAATATCCAAAAATGAGTGGATACACTGTTTATCGTAATCGTCAATATATTTATTGTTTTGGGAGTGAGTTGCTGATACACATGTACAATGCATATATCAATATAAAGATTCTGTATCACTTAAAAGTGACACTAAGTCTAAAAATATTTGAAATAATCCCTACAACTGAAGAACTTATAACTGTTTATCTCACATTTTTGCAGACTTTAATGCGTTTTTTGGTCAGAATCACCATATTTTGTTCTGATGAACTTTGCTGTTTGTGGGCCTATTTTCACATTCAATATTGTTGTCTACACATGTACCCACTATTTATCAGTGGCAGTAAATTGGTACCCTGACAATAACAGGCAGCACAGTGGAAAGAAGTTGAAACAATTTGGCTTTGCAATTACTCCATACCTCAATGAGAAAGCCGGAGGATCCTCTCCACTTGAGTACAGTCTCGCCAGTAAACCAGTTGTTACAGAAGAGGAAGATCTCGTTCAGCCAGGCGTTTCTATGGCAATACTCGTCAATCTCTGAGATTGCATCACCAAGCATTTTCTGCTGTACAGTCATTGCAGCCTTGTATGCTTCACTAGAGGGGTACAAAGTGAAGTCAATTTATAATCAGGTTTTAAATATTGTTCTAATTAGCTTTTGTTTATTTTTTTTTCTGGCACTCAAACCTCATGTCACAGTATCCCCCATAACTTCCCCCAACAACTTGTATCTCACTGGGTAAAAAATATGGATTACTCAGGCCTACTTTGCTACCAAAGTCACAGTTCCCCATCTGACGATGGACAACTGGGAGACTTGGCAGTAAAATGCTTGCAAATACTCAGTGATTTGCAGTACAGAGTCTTGGTCAACTACTAAACTCACATTCACCCCAAATACACAAATACATTTATATATACAGCACCCCCACCCCCACCCCCCAAAAAAAAAGAGAAAAAAAGTCATTTCCTACTGTTTTCACATATTTATAATAATGTGAAGTTGTAAAAATATGAGAAGAAAAAATGAAGCTCGACAGTTGCCTCATTCAATGCCCCAAAAACAAACTCTGGTTCAAGTGGCTGAAGTTTGGCCTACGCAAAATGTTTAGAAACCACCAACATGGTACAAGAGATTTATATGTATTTTACCCATCTAATAAAACTTTACTGAGAATATGGTGAAATTTTTTCAATTTTTCAAAATATCGGGATTATTATGTTTTTACCATATTTTCAACACACAGACAAGACTTTATTGGTAGATTTATGCATTTTTACTGGTTATGAGAGAGTTGGTGTGATGATCCAAGTAGCTCGAAGTTCGCTAGCTTGTAAAGATACCAAACATTGAACCCAAAATTCTGAACGCTTTCTTAGCCCTTCCTCCTAATTTACATACAAAATTTCATTCACCAAGCGTATTTGGACAGGAAATATTCTAATGCATTTTTAATTCAAACTAAGGAAACCTACTCCTCTTTCAGCTTCTCCTCCAGGTTTCCTTTGGTCAGTGGTTTGGACTGACCCACAATTCCTGACCCTTTGATCACTGTATCCTGGTGTGAGTGGACAGAGGCTTCCACCATACTGGGTGTGGCCTGGCCCAGATTGTCCTTGCTCTTGCTGGGAATACCTGTCAATCAAATGAATGGAATGTTTTAAAATATTTATCACCATACTGGGCATGGTCTAACTCAGCTGTCAATCAAATTAAAGAATGTTTTAAAATAGTTATTAGCACAATGCATGTGCATGGCTACCATAACTGGGGTCCACTGTTCATTTCAACAGATACTGAGAAGGTCACACTGGGACAGAGCTTTGGTGCACATGACATGTTGCCATTACCTGGACTCAAACCTAAGACTATAAATGTGACAGGCAAGTGCTTCATGCCCCAATATTTATTTACTTAGACACTGAGGCCTGTACTGCCAGTGGCCTCGGCTAAGTTGTCGTGATTCCTTCAGGCTGTACCAGTGTAAACCAAATAAATAAAACATTTGCAAATATTTAGCGTCATGACCAAAGTTGTTTTAATATTACAAGAAACATGTCTATGAATCAATGGCATCTTTTTAACTGATTATTTTTTCATAGTAAAAAACCCACATAGGTGATCAGGGTACTGCGAATACAAAGTTTACACCTAGGTTTCTTCAAAATCTGCATTTTCAGTCCTTCCTGTAAGTGTCTTGTTGGAACATATTGTAACTTAGAAGGTATATCATTTATAGTTTAAGGACAGCCACAGTGAAACTCTGGTCCCCATAGCAACTGTTTCCTTATGCTTAACCACTGATTTGTCAAAGTAATGAAGAGAATTTTTTAAGCACTTGCTAGATAACCTCTAGCAAATGACAGAGCTATACCTTTGAGTGACAGGTCTGGTGTCTGTAACATCTCGCTGTTTGTCACGTTGTCAGGTTCAGCAACCTCTGTGACGGAAACTGGGCCAAAGGTCACCATACTTCTGCGAGAGGTCACAGACTTCCTTATATCATCTTTATCCTCTTTGATGGACTTCTGATTTTGAGTCAGTCTGAAAAGTCAAAGGGCAAAGTTCAATAACTAAAGGTCAACAATCTAAATTGTACTATGAGTTTCAATTATATAGTGTTGAAGAATGTACTAACAAGAATTATATTTTGCAAATACGATCGTAGTCAAAAAGTCAGTGTAATTGAATGAGTTCTGCCTACCTGCTTCCACTCTTTGTATTCACAGACAAGGGACTGAACTCCATGTCTCTCAGCTCCTCAGGACCAACCAGATTCGCAGGGTGCATACTCCCATCCAGTGTGACAGCAGCTTCACATAACAGGACGGGAATCTCACCCAGCGTCTTGTTCAAAGCTCTCTCAAACTTCTCCTTCCTGGGGGAAATGGTCAGTGTTTCTGGAATATAAAACATTTGAAAAAATAGCATGAAAGATGCCCATACCCCACAGCCTGGGGAAATAGTTTTCAACACCATGAGATATAGAAGTGGTGAGACAGTACAAAGATCAGGATAGTTTCAGAGCAGTGTCAGTTATATAAAGCTCCAAATAATGTTTAAGTAGAGAAAATAACATCCAAGAAAAAGAAAATATATGTAAAGATAAAGTATTAAAACAAGACAATCCAATAACAAGATGACAGCATTAATCAGTAAACTAAAAATTATGGAGCTGTAAAATTTATTAATTGATGAATAGCTGTTAATGGAAATAGCACAATTATGTAAAATTGCATATAATAATCAGTTGCAGTAATCCATATATCTTTGTCAAAAGAGAAAGATGTCTCAAATATGGCAGGTGAACCCACTTTGGCAGAGCCAAAGCTAAAGGCTACACCATGATGCATGCCTAAACCCCCTAACCAATGTCCCTACCAAGTATCAACTTCCTACACCTTACGGTTTCCAAGATATAGCCCGGACAAGCTTTTATAGGACTAGTCAAAGTCACTCAAGCAAGTCAAAGGTCAATTCAAGATCACACCATGACATTGCACACCTACACCCCTAACCAATGTCCCTACCAAGTAACCACATCCTAAACCTTACGGTTTCCGAGATATAGCCCGGACAAGATTTTATAAGTCAAGATCACCATGGAAAGGTCAAAGGTCAAATCAAGGTCACTCCATGACATTACACACCTACAACCCCCAACCAATGTCCCTACCAAGTATCAACTTCCTACACGTTACGGTTTCCGAGATATAGCCTGGACAAGCTTTTATAGGTCAAGGTCATTCCAGCAAGTCAAAGGCCAAATCAAGATCACACCGTGACGTTGCACACCTACACCCCTAACCAATGTCCCTATCAAGTAACTACAACCTAAACCTTATGGTTTCCGAGATACAGCCCGGACAACTTTTGCCTGCCACCCTCCCGCCCACCATGGGTGGAAACAATATCTGACAGCCCTTAAATTTGCACAAATTCTTACATTTTTGCTGCCCATAAAAAATCTAAAATGTAATCATTTTATTGGAATTGGTTTCAATTTTGGTTCTATTGGAGAAATTGTAAACAGTAAAAAGGAGTATCTCATAAACATAATTGGGAAGAAGTAAAGAGGTTGAACTTAGGGCCCCCAGGTTCACCTTGGGTGAAAGTGAAAGACTTGCTTCCAACAGAGTAGCTTATCCCAGTTATACATGGCCGGATGTACCGCCGGATCACAGCAGGTTACCTAATTTGGAAAATGTTGAGTGATTTATGGATCATATTTTCCATCTGTAAGGGCATCCGTAACATCCGTAATGTTGTTCTGAGACCTGTACCGGCATACTGCGATCCGTAGCGATTAGTAGGGGCATACTTAAAATCAGATAAGATTCCTAGACCATTACAGAAAAATCAAGCATGCTTTTCCAGAAAGTCTGTACAGATGCGGTATCCGTAGTTCTTCCGTATTTCATCCGTAGCTCATCCATGAGTGTCCTTATTGTCCGTAAACCCATCCTGGATGTCCTTGTGGCATCCCTTTCATCCGTGACACTTCCGTGAAAACAAATACTGCCCAAAACATGGCTGGATCTAACTGGATCTTCTACGGATTGACACGGAAAGGGTTTGCGGATTAAAAAAATAGTCAAAAGGATATCCACAAACCTGTCCTTGGGTCACCGTAGTGCTCCGTAGCGGATCCGTGGCAGATCTGTAAATCTTTTACATGATCCACCCTCATCCGTGTCAGTTTCCACATATAGAACCATGGCCTATATCCGTGGGGGATCCGTGAAAGTGTAAGTGGCCAGTTTCAAGTGACTTTTTTGAATGGAGTGATGCAGATAAAATTATTTTGTTTATTTAAATTCCTATATGCTTAAATTTATTATTGTATTTATTACAGTTAATTTATTTTAAAAAAAAAACTTTGGATGCAAAGTTTTAAATTATGAATCATTTCCTAGAGTTTTGCAACAAGGACATAATTATGGCATAATTATATCTCTAAAAAGTCAACCAATTTTATAATTCCGATGATTTGACCTACTTTGTACTAATATATGTACCAACCTTCTTTTCCAAACACCAGTTTCGCTGTGAAGAACCCGTCCCTGGGTGCATCCGGTCCCATCTCCAGGGTCTCGTGGACAAACTGAGTCACACACTGAATGGCGACCTTCACCAAGTAAGCAAGAAGCATCTGATCCACAAGCTTCACAAAGTTACCAAGTTGCCTAAAAAATAGACACTGACCTCATGACCAGATGACCTTTGTATTTTCACGCTTATGTCTAAGTATGAAAACTTAATAGATGTTACGGTAAACTTGTCAATTAGTGAATTCTTGAATGATTTTTATAGACAGAAAAATACTGGTTTGTATAATATTTTTAAAACTATCTATACAAAGAAGGTATTGTATTTGTAAACTATAGCGGCATTTTTAATGTATTTTTCTGCACCATATAGTGAGTGACTAAACAGCAAATAGCATTAATAATAAGATTCTAATCTAATTGGACTTTTTATAGGACTTAATCTCTCTTTTACAAGGGGATTCTAAGGTATCACTTTATTTCTATGCCAGCAGATTCTAAGGAGAGAAAAAATATGATTAAAAAAATGTCATTTATCACTTGCCCAAAAATTACAACCACTGAAGCCTGAGATGTTTGATATCGAGTGAAGACAGTGGAAAAGGCTTTGCCAAACAAATAAATGTTCAGCGTGCTTATTACACTTTAAAAGTCAAAAAGCTATAGTAACTGAATGTATTTAATGAGACAAGTCATTCAATGGCATAGGTACATATCGCAGGTTAATCGTCCTTTGAAATGAATCTTTGATTTTGTTACATGCTGTAATTTGAACTCTTTTGACTCAGTTAATCATGATGAATATGTCTGTCTACTCACGCGGCCTCTGTTTTGGCAAGCTTCAGATTCTCCTCCCTCTGTTCCTTCTTCATTCTCTGGATGTACAACGACTCCTTGGAGCTACAAACACACATAGAATATAGGATTATTTTTAAATTTGAATTTCATTTCTTGGAGACTTGAGTATATTATCAAATCCTAAAATATGTTAAATATGTAAATGTAAGATATATTTAAAATGAAATATTCGGACTATACCATTTCTTTTTCTATAGGTATTATACTTGTGATACCGAAAAAAATGGTTTTCACTCAGTAGTTGCGATAAATTAATTACAAGTTAATGTATGTATTGTATTTTGACTTTTCATAAAATAAAACACCAGTCTGTACAATAGAAAATCAGATTTCAAAAGACTTACAAGACAGACTTATGACGACACTGTTCTTCACAGTGCTTAAGTTTCTTGAATGTTTCCTCACTGGTTGCCGAGACAACCAGTTTGTTGTATCGGAAAAATCTGTCAAGTACTTTCTCTGCCTGAAGCTTCATGTAGTTCACTACGTTCTCAAACTGTCCCAACTCGTAACATTTGCTGGAATAAAATGATATAAAGGTTTTTTAAAATAACAGCGCTTAGGTAGCGAAAAAGGCTGAAAGCCAAATAGTAAATATTTATTTGCACATTTGTAACTGTATTATTTGAGTGTCATTTGAAAACAACAAATATCTCGTCAATTTTAAAATTGTACATCCATTGTGCTTTCTTTCAAGCCTTCATGTGCAAAGGTAAATTTCCATTGATTCAACCTTTCCTGTTTCAAATTTCCAGACCAAAATACCAACTGTAAGTAGAAGTCCAACCATGCTCTCATACATTTAGATGTTAAAATGTTTGCCAAATTTTATCTATCTTGATGAGTATTCTGATTTATATGAGAAGTGGAAAAATATATGGTTTTTCAATCAATTAACTAGGTTACATCAATTTAGGTATCAAATATGTAAAATATTCCAATATCTCCCACATTACAGAACCAAATATTCAAAATATTCAAACATTTGCCCAATTAACAATAAACAAATGTTCAAAGCGTGATTTTGCTTATAATTTTCAGCCTTAGAGCACAAGTCAAGGACATAGAGAAGTTTATAAAGGCTAAAAAATACAAAATCCCACATTGGTAAAAGAAGCTATTTGACAATTTAAAAAAAAAAAGCAAAACAAAACCTTTTGAGATTCTAATTTTTACTTTCCACAGAAATTAAATCAGTTATAACCTAAAAGTTGCCCCAAGATATTTAATTAAAATTAATTTTGCTATTTAGTGTGAGAGATTATAACCAGTACTCACCTGTACTCGAGCGGCAGGAACCTGAGGTACAGAAGCTCCTGACACAGTTTGGATACCTGCAATAGTGCCGCGCCAAAATTTGGCACAGACGGCAAAATCTGAGCTGACACGTCATGACGGATCTTGGCAAAGTGGGAATAGTGCACATTGGTCTTCCATCTGTCAAATATTTGAAATATTCACTGAAAAGGTTACTATATTATTTTTAATAAAAAAAAAAACAACCATTAGTTAGTTCTCAAAATAGCAGAACTCTTGCTGCATGTTCACTCACATTATTGTTACAAAAGTATTTTATTCTTAGAATCTGTAAAGAAAATAACCTTTTTTTGAAAGAGAAAAATGCTTAGAATAAGAAAAATTTCAAATACTTGGAATTTTTTTTTTTTTTTCAAATTGCAACAGAAGTGTATTTTTAAAACACTTTTTCCACAAGAAAAAACGATCCATCCTTCTCGACAGCTACTAATGCCACCAACTCTCTCCTCAACTATTACATCCAATTTGTCACCATTATCTAAATCTAAAAATTCCCTTCAATTTAAAAAAAACACATCTCTAATTATCACAAATTTTTCTGAGAAATTTCTTATAAAATCCTGAGAATAAGAATAAGAAGTGTAAGAATAAGAAGCTTATAGTGTGTCCTGCTATTTATTTTATGAGCATGCAGGTTTCCCGATACAGGAGGGTTGTAATTTAGTCGAACATTACACAGTAGTTTACACAACAAGAGTGTGTGCGATAGGAGTGTGCTGCAAAATAGAACTGTATTGGTAGACAGAACTGTTAGTAGATGGTTAGCAGCCCATGAAGACGCATGCAGTCACTGTAATGCAATGTGGGTAAGACCTACTTCAAATCATTGCAAAATCTGACTATTTTGGCTACTCTTTTATACAAACATTATGATCATACACAGGGTGTATCCACTAAATTTCAATATTTCTTCCATGACTTCTGCATGACCAAAGCTTTAAAATCGAGGACCTTTTACATGCTCCGTGGCATGAAAGAGGCTTGTACCGAGGCCATGAGGGGAGATGAACATGCCAGGAACTACAAGTAGCTCCCGCCGTTTTTGCCTTTGAGAACCATGGACAAGGTTCCAGTCACAGTCCGGGGAGATGAGGAAGTCACCAAAATTTGTTCCGAGTACATAAAACGTATCCTTGTATTGAAATGTTGGATGAAAGAAAGGAACAACGCCATTTCACAAAAGGATGCCTTTAAATTTCCATGACTTTTGATGAATTTTCCAAAACCTGGGGTCAATTTCCATGACTTTTCCAGGACTGGAAAAATAATGGAATTCCATGACTTTTCCAGGTTTTCCATGACTGGATATATCCTGCATACAAACATTCGTGGTTACCATACTTTAGTTAGAAATGAACTACAATGTATTTACAAAAGTTTACATACAATAAATAGGAAAACATTATAAATCATGAAACTAAACCTTTGTACAAAATTCACGGTACAAAGTTACCTGTCAAACATTTTCCTGAGCAAGTAGTTTCTGAAGAACGGGATCTGTAGAGTCGCATTGAAAAGCACGGCTTCCTTCTGCCAGTCTGCAAGTGACAGGTTCTCTGAGGGTTGATCTGGATATGCATGGAGAACCCCAAATGTCGAGAAAACATAGTGTTCTGGGTCAGCCTTCCACAAAAAAAAAAAAAAAAAAACAGAAGAAAAATTACTTGGTTAGATAATAACATTCTGTTCAGTTGATCAGCAAGGGAAAATAAAAATACTGGTATTTCTCCATTTAATGGCATTATTTAATGGCTGTGACGATATGGGCCACATATTATTTCATAAAGATCAAAATCAAGCAATGAGATTCAGAGTCAATGATAAAAGTGCTTTTTCAAAAACAAATATTCATGCATTTTTTTTAAATTTAAAAGTTAGTTATGATTCAGACTCTTAGGAGTAGAACTACCCTCTGGTTTCAAAGTGTAATCAACAAAAAATTATTATCAAGAAACGAGACAACAATTAATTAAAGAATGAGTGAAAGAATAAAAGAATAGCCTGGGAGTTTTGTGTTCTGTATTTGTGCCTTTTTGTTCATTGGCTGAAGCAGAGATACAACCAGTACTTTTTTAAACAGAGTATGCATACCTGGTCTGTCAGGAACATTAACATGAAAGACCTTCCATGACTTCTTGTAATGTTGGTTTGGTGCAGCCTATTTTAATTTTGGCATAATTATTCCATAACAAACATCCAAAACTACAATATCTACTTTTTGAAATTTCCAGGGATATACATGTCTCGATGTCAGACTCAAATTCCAGCATAAGTCCCCATAATTTTGGACAAAAACCTTCAAAAATCTATTTCAGTTTAAATGCAGACACAAATTCAAAAGTTTGGGGATATACATTGTGTGGGTCTTTACTTGATATTACATTTACCTTTTCTTTGACAACATCTACCAAGTCGTATGGCCTGTAGCGGACACTTGGAGCAATGTTGAAGTACATGAACTTGATTTTGCCGGTGTGGTAACACTTGCTGAAATACTCCACTGCTTCCCTCCCATTCATAGGCTTCTGACCCATAGACTGCAAACAACATGACTGTTATATTTAAATTCAGTTGAATTATACTTCAATAAAACTTAAAACTGAATCTAAAAGTAACGATTGTTTTAATCAGTTAAATATATTAAATTTTGAATAAATAAATAAACTGAAATTAAATTTTTAAATTTTAATAGATTATTCATTTGCTTCTGGTCATGGACGACAATACAACAGCTATATTATATGAGTAAACATTTTACCTAAATTAATGAAGTTAAATTTCAATTAACTTTGTGTTGGCCTCTAACATAAAGGACTTAATTATGTACACTATGTTTTAATCATAGAAATTCATTGAAATTTTAAATAGTATTACATCAATGAATAAAACTCAAAGTTATATTTCAAAGGTTTACTCATTGAGTTTGTACCTGAAGACTGAAGTAACATAGGATTGTTTTAATTTGATCACTTAAATTCAAAAATTCTAATCATTAAAACCGTCTCTGTGTATCTAGCTGCTCTTTGTTCGCTCTATTATAAACAAGTTTTGTACAAACCTCTGATCCTTCACTTTGTCTGTCAGTCTCCGGCACTTCATCTTCCTGTTTTGCATCCATGGCAGATTCCTTTGACATCTGACTCGATGTTCTTGATGCTGATTCTCCTGGACATACACCAATATTGGAATTAAATGTCTTGTATGTGATACATAGCCTATGGGTTTACAGCCTTTACAGTTAACATCCAGGGATAATGATAAGGGCTTCTCTATATCTCAAATCCTCCATGTTTTGTATCGGGAAGCCGAAATAGCATGTCCATTGTGCAGAGAGGTTAGCAAGTTCATTTCAAATGTTCCCTACAGGCTTCAATGGTAGGGACTAAAAAAATTGCTGTATTTTGGGCCTGTTTCTTGTTTAATAATATAGTATAACTATATTAATATCTACCACTAGACAGGTTATAGAAATGCAATATATGTTCTAATGGGTATTATATGTGCACAATAAACACAAAGATTTTTTGTGAGGAGCAACAATGAAATAATTAGTCTAGCCTTACCTCTGTCCTCTTCAGGCATATCAGGCAAGTCACATAGCAATGCCTGAGCTGTGTTGCCAAGGCAAGAGCTCCAAATAGCCTCCCTGGTAACCATCTCGAAGGCAACATCTGGGATGGATTTCCTCAAGTCTCCAATTGTTAAACCTTTGGGCTTTTGTGATGATTTATCCCCCTATCAAATGTAAGAAGTTTGTTGTTTTGTCACTGGTTATACTTTACACTTGGACACTCCACTTGTTAAAAAAAACAACAACAAAAAAAACCCCAAAAAACCCTACCATTTATGCAAAAAAAAAAAAAAAAAATAACCTACCATTTATAAAAAAAAAAAAAAATAATAATAATACATTGCCAAAGTTTTAGTGGAAAGGAGTAATATTTTCCTTATTCTGCACTCAAAATAGTTCACTACTCAACCCTTTATAGAGTGCTCTAGCACTCTTTAACAACCCTACCTTTTTTAAGCTACGGTGAAAGTGGGACAGCCCTTCACTGTTTCATGTTTCGTCCATACTGTTACGAGCTAGAACTGGAGTCAAGAATAAAAAGGTAAGATAACCACTAGACCACATAGTTTTAGTCTGCTCCCCATCCAATTTAAGGATTTTGTGTGAAATCTCATAATTTATGTAGTTTATAGCAGATGTTGTCTGCAGTCTATTAATTAGTCTGACCAGTGTGTCAATGGCCACTAAAAATACAAAACATATTCACCTGCTGCTCCAGCTGATAAGGATTCTTTCCATCTGGGAGTCGAAACTTGACCGGTTGTTTCCGTGGAGATGCGGGTGGCAGGGAGCGAGGTGGTGGAGAGGGTTGGCAGTAGGCGTTGGCTGGTTTGGTTCCAGCACTTAAGACATACTGACTGTCCTGAAAAAAGATAATGAAGAGACACAGTCATATAACAGCTGCTTCTAAACTGCCTTTCCAATAGTAATGTCAAAAGACGTTTATTGTACAATTATCCCAATGATGCATATTATTAAATTCTATTACAGGTGGTATTACAGGTAAATTCTATTATTGGCCTCAGCTTTGCTTATGATGCTCCAAAGATTTGGAATGATTTGCCTGATGATGTATGTTCGGCCACTTCTCTCCACTCATTCAGAAGGAACCTCAAAATCTATCTCTCTGCACAAGCATATCCTCCTTAA
Source organism: Sabellastarte sp. h YS-2021 (assembly GCA_964017235.1). Classification (NCBI taxonomy): domain Eukaryota; kingdom Metazoa; phylum Annelida; class Polychaeta; order Sabellida; family Sabellidae; genus Sabellastarte; species Sabellastarte sp. h YS-2021. Next base: position 63,420,790 of record OZ024938.1, read on the forward strand.
ATTCTGCTTTCCCCGGTTTTCTCCGTGCGCTGACCCTTGCTATGTCTCAGGTTAATGATTATAGTTTTCTGCTTTTTTTGTTTGGTGTGCCTAGAGTCTGTCTTTAGATGGAGATTAGGCGTTACAAAAATACTATTAGAATTAGAATTAGGTAAAGACAAAAAAAATAGCCTTTTTGAGCAAATATTTTACATTCTACTAAAATGATTTGGAAAAAAAATAAGCAAGCTAAGGTCATATTTACTATATATTACCAATTTTAAAAAAATAGAAAAAAAAAGTACCTGTGGGAATACCCTTTCCAGAGCTTCCATCACCTGTGCATCAAAGAGTCTTTCTTTGTGTCTCTCTAAATGATCACTGATCCTCTCTATGTAGTGTCTGATCTAAAATATACAAATTTGATATAAATTAAGTCACTGAAGTCACTTCAATAAAGTGTTTATAACAAGGTGCAAATTTTACAAACGTATGTGCAAGTTCTGCTTCAACAAGAGTATATTTTCTTTACTTATATATTGCATACATCTGTCATACTTTTTTATTTATGATACCCCAAAACCTTCACCATAAGGCTTGTATTTTGTACAATAATAAAAAAATATAATATATTTAAGGGTTTTGTAGAATATCAGTAAAATCAAAAGCCTGAAAAATGCAGCACATGTCAGTTATTTTGGCTGTATCAATTTTACTATATTTAACTTTTATAAAGAAATAGTATCAGAGATGCCCATACCCCAAAACCTGGGGAAATAGCGTTGAATGTCATGAGATATAGAATAGGTGACAGAGTACAGAGGTCATGAGACATTCAGTAGCAAGATGACAGCATTTATTAGTAAACTACAAGTTAAGCTATAAATACAACTGAAGTATAGGTGTCAAACTGTCAATGGAGATGGCATGATTAGGCAAAAGTACAAGTAACAATCAGCTTCTGTAATCCATATATCTTTGTGATAGAAGAAGTGAATCTAAAATATATCATAGGAAACCATTTTGACAAAGCTAAAATCAAAAGTTACACCAAGGTCGCTCAAATCAAGGTTACAACATGATGTTGCATACCCTAAATCCCCCCAACCAATGTAACTACAAAGTATCAACTTCCTACACCTTATGGTTTCTGAAATATGGCCCAGACAAGACTTTATAGATCAAGGTCACTACAGCAAGGTCAAAAGTCCTACACCTCCAACCAGTGTCCCTACCACATATCAACTTCCTACACCTTATGGTGTCTGAGATAAAATTTGAAAAGGTCAAGGCCACTACTGCCAGGTCGAAGGTCAAATCAAGATCACACAGGATGGTGCACACCTACATCCCAAAGCCAACGTCCCTAAAAAGTATCAACTTTCTAAACCTTATGGTTTCTGAGATACACCTCTGACAATATCTTTTATCCTGCAGACCCCCCATCCAGCCAGATGCCATGGACGAAAACAATACCCACACAGCCTGTGAGGTAAAAATTAGCTTCAATACTGAATACTATTAAATTTTCAACTAAATATTTTAAAAATTGTCATCACCTGAACTATACAATTAACAGCATAAAAAATGTGAAAGACCCAGCAATTACTCAAGCAGTTTTGGTTATTTTCTTTAAAATGGATTAAACAGATTTTTCATTAAATACCGTACATAAAAATGAGCTCGGATAAATCCAGAGAAGGCACAGATATATGTGTGGATATATTTTTCATTATAATCATCTGAGAAAAAGTAAGAGTAATTTACCTCAGCCTTCCCTTTCAGTAGATCTCCATATGGTTCTGTCATAAGGACTGCCTCCCGAAAAGCCATCCAGGAATTGTGACTGATGAATAATAATACAAGGTAGTCATAAAAATATGTTTTAAAAATTTAAGTTATTGATGTAAGTTATGGATTTATCAAACCATGTAATTTCTATACCTCAATTTCTTTAATTATCAATTTATCAACCTCGGGCAATGTATTTAGCAAGAGGGGGACATTTGTAACAAAATTACACCATTAGTCCAATATTATGTACCAAATTTAAATAATTTAAAATATTTTGATCCTAAGTATTTTATTTAACTGAATGTAGGTGTTACACTTACAAAATGGCAGGTATAATTAATAATGTAACATATTTCACTCCCTACATCTTAATTGTGCCCAGTGACTGTGAATACATAACTTATAAAAGTGATTTCTGCTTAATTAAGATTTTGCTAGGTTTGTATGACATACAAGATCCTGGCATAAAACCTAGCTACGGGTATTAAAATTTAAAACACATACTCATCTTTCTGAAGTGCTCTAATTGCCATGGAAACAAGTTCTGTCTTCAATATTGTGACATCATCATCATCTATTTCTATTTCACCAACCTCATTTGGTGTAAGCTGCTGACGGTCTAGCCTGGTATTTAAAGTAGATGAAAAAAAGACATGATATACATGCAAGCATGGAAACATACTTACTATAAACAGAAGGAATAACAATTATTATGAAAAAGAGAACATAAAATTTGAACAAATAACATTTAAGGATATGATTGTGGCTGACATTTAACTATGCCAGATAACAGTATTTCATTAACCATCTTGGGTATCTATGTTTTAGTTGCCACCAACTGGACTTACCAGAAAAGTAAATGTGACAGTTAATGTAAACAAATTTATCAAAAACAAACTGCTAAATATCTAGGAAAAAAGAAATTTTTTTAAAAATAATTACATAATTATGTTACATTCCATGTTATTTATGGAATATTTTAATAGTTTTAAGTTAGAGTACTCTTTAGGCCAGTTTGAGTAACCGGACACCATGTTAGTAACCATAGTTACTATTCTTTTTTATGTCATTTGTTGGCCATATAAAATTTAAGACAGTCATAGTTATATAATAATGCTGTATTCATAAAATAAAAGAAATGCTTCACATATGAAAAGTCTCTGATCCCATTAAGTTAAACAGAATGTTAAAAAAACAGTAAAAAGGTAAACTTATTTGACTGAACTAGCCCGACTCACCTTTGTCTGACCTCCAGTGCCCAGGTCTTCAATTGTTCTGTGACGGATGGGGTTCTGGAGCTGGACAATGGTGACACCAAACTCCCACTGTCATTGATGACTGGTAATCTTGTGGTACTGGCACTGCCAGTAATATTGGTGTCAACAATAGATGACATCTTTTCTGTCGGTTTGTCTTCAGAGATAACAAATCTGTTATTTCCTTTGTCACATGGTGCTCTGACACTAGGCACTGGCTAGAACTGCACAGTTTGTCAAAATACTTCGTGTTTTGTCAGCCTGTGACTTCCGTTGGCAACACTCTGCACAAAAAAACAACAACATATTTTTAGCTATGCTTCTATTATTGAAACATTTATAGTCACAATAAGTATTAAGTTCTTACTTTTGTCATGGTCACTGATCTAAATATAAAACAATGCAACAAAAGCAATCAACAGAAACCAAACACAACACAGAAATTTTTGCTGTATTAGCCTGTATATATTTGTAATAATCTCTTTACTATTTCTTTCATACAAGCATAGAAAACCCATATTTTGGCAAAAAATGTTGCCTGCTTATAACTTTACAATTTATCTGCAAATTATCTCAATACTTTTCATTTGGTCACTTAAATTCATAAATATAACCACTTCTATTAATATTTGCTAAATAAAACAATAATATATCATTGCGACTCAACTTTTGGTTGCGATTAGTGCCTATATACATTGTGATTTAATTTCAACACATTAAGATATTTGAAAATGGCTACATTTACTCAAGAATGGATAAAAATCTCAGTATTTTGGTTTCAATTAACATAAAGAACTGATAGCTTGTTTAAGTGGAAAACAAATTACAGATAACCAAAGCAAATATACGATACAGTAGAACCTCAATTATCCAAACCCAATCGGAGACATACAATCCGGTCAGATAACGAGGGGTTCGGATAGATGACGGAAACCAAAATTCACAATCTATGGGTTACCGAGTGGGCGATAATTGAAGAAAAACATTTTATGCACTTAATATAGACGTCAGTATTCATTGATGATTCAGTTTAATATATTTGTGTAGTATAATGTAACTGACCCTCTAATTGTCACTTATTTGCCCCATATCTATGAATATTGCCATTTTTATTTAATATATTCTGCAAATTTTAACTGGGTGTGTTCGGTTGGTACATATGTATTGTGGAGTACGTTTTAATTTTAGATAAACATCATCACGCATTTTGTCTATTGAAAAACTCTGGGGTATTATTTGTTGTAAAACTCAAAGCAAACACACTTTCAGTTGTAAGTGTGTTTGGTTGGTAATGCATTGTCTTTTCGTCTTTTCTTTTGATAGTACACGTTGTCAGCCTGTGAATGGACCTACTCCAGGAGATTATAAACTGCAAAACCCAATCGAACACGCTTTCATTGATTGTAGTGAGTGGAATCGCCTCAATTTTCGTGGTCGATTATTCGTCCATTTTTCCAACCGATGATCGACCCATAATCGACTTTTTTACTCCACTGTAAGGCAATATATCATGAAACACTTTCCGGGATGAAGTATTTGTCAATCCATTAAGAATAACGGTGTTCCAACATTTAGAACCTACCAAAAGCACTCACTTCCGGTAAATATGGCGGCAGACATAAACAAACCAAAAATTCGTGACAGATCTCTTGATTTATCAAAGGAAAGTTAAGGAAACTGTTTAAAATATAAAAAGTACGTGGATATGAAGACACATAAGGAAGGGTACGTGAGATTTAATCGATTTCTAGAAGTTGTCCATGACCGAACGCAATTGTACCATAGCACCGACGATTAATCGAACGTTGGTCTAATCGTCCACTCACTCAATTGATTGGCGCATTATCAAAGAAGTTGTGTAGCGGGGTCGTGTAATTGAATTAATCCCTCCCCTATTGTAACAATGGTGATAAGAAGTTAGGCTTTTTTGTGGATGGTATGTTTTATAAAGCACGAGAATTATTAGTTTCTGAGAATGTGTAAAGTCCTGTATTATCGCTCACGCAAGACGGTGCATTATAGTTAGGGAGACAAGGTTTCTCTCTATTATTGGCCGTTTTACTGGAAACCTGAAATACCAGTGAACGCCCATTTTGTAGACAAATAAAAGTATTTCCTTGACCTACAAGAAAGAAACATAAGACAGGCGTTCACGCGTAAATGCCCATGCTTTAGATAATATTTAAAATTTACTTTATATTAGAAGGTTTAGATTATATTTTTCATAAACAAAATTATCAAATGAAGTATGGTACAATTAATGCTTTGATTATGCTTTTCAATATTTCTTTGAAAGTGTTATATTTTGACATTATATCTCAATTATCAGCCGTTTTTACCGCAAACCGGAAATACTAGTGAATGCCCATTTTGTTTGCAAATAGAAGCATTCGTCCTTGACCTCTAACAAAGATATAGAAGGTACATGGGTGTTCACTGCATGGTAGGCTGGCGTTCACTGGTAGAAAGCCACGTACTACCCAGATAGCATTCCGCCGTCGGACCGACGTTGGCCCAACGTCAGCACATCCGTCGGTCCGACGTTGGCTGCCGACGTTGGGCCATGCAACGGCTTTTTGACCATCGGGCCAACATTGGCCCAACGTCGGCAAGCCAACGCTAAAAATTATATTCTATGTACAGCATCGGCCAATCAGATATGTTCACCAACAACTTTTTTAGTGCGAATTTATAATGAAAATGTTATTTTTATGTCTAAAATTATTAAATGGTTGCTTAAAATTTTTGGGCTCACTGAAATATGATTTTTAGACATACCATAATAAATATTTTTTTTCTAAGTTTCCCCAAATCCCCTATTATTGCTCACCGCCATCTTGAACAAAAATCCGCCGTTGGCCCAACGTTGGCCCAACGTCGGCAAAATATTGAGAAATCTAACCCGAGTAGGGGTTGGCAAGCTAGCGTCGGCCCAACGTCGGCAAAATCTGCCGACCTTGCGACCAACAGCCAACGTCGGTCCGACGGCGGAATGCTATCTGGGTATTCATGGGATACACCTTGCATGTGTACTCATAATGGAAAGCCTGTTTTCACGGATTAAAACAACAGAATGCATGTGAACTATCTCTCTATTAACGACAAAGGATAATGGTGACCGGATTAATCAACTGTGTGGGGAGCCGGTTTGGACGAAAATTAAGCTAGGGTACGTATGGCACCTGCATGCACAGTTCAGACAAACTAATAAAAAAAGCTTAACATAAGTGTGACAAGCAAACGATAGGCCAGATGAGATTATGCGGGATTATTTACAATAGTTTTACATTAGTCACTCAAAATATATAAGAAGATAAATTACAAAAATATCCAAAAAGTTTGTTGCCAAGAATCCAATGTAAATAAATAAAGGTTCGCATCAAATTCCGGTATGATCAAATCTTGGAAGACACCAGTAATCTCGGTGCATACTATAACCAAATGGCAATAAAACATGCCTGTACTTGATTGATGTATTGTGTATTGAATATTTGTGTATTGAATGTCAGGTCTATGAAGAATAAAAGTTCAATTTTGCTTTTATTGTGGCTTCGCATAATTTTGACTTTCTTTGCCTGACTGAGACTCAAGTCTGTCTCTCTGATGCTGACATCTTTCTAGGTTTAATGACTCTTCCCAATTCTGTATGTGTTTATCGATAGGCCTCATCTCTCTGGTAATGGTGTTACTGTTGGTTTCTTCATTAGATGCTCCTGCAAAGCCCCCAAAATAAACTAGCTAAAATGTATCAAACACTACGTAGTGGATACACCAATAAAACACCTGTGAAGAAATTGAGTCTAAGGTGGGTATGCCATGGTGTAGAGATAGAATCTCAGCTTCTTTTTGAAAAAGGGAATAGAGGAGGCACATGATTCTAATCAGGAAGATCATTCTGAAAAGTGGAAACACCAAAAGCAAAGCTAAACCAAACTGACAGACGTTTGAGTAGATGAATGAAACTTTAGTACAACCAGGAATTTACCAACACTCTGACTATGCCTGGTATTATAAGGACTACCCTAAGAAGAAAGATATGGAGCAAAATACTAGTACTTGGGGAAAACTAGTTTGGAAAAAAAATGTATACAAGTGTGGCAGTTTCAAACGCTACCCAGTAGGCATAGGGCTTTGAAAACACGTTGATTTAGTGTTGAAAATTGATCCTGATGTTGATGTACTCTTTTTCAACACTAAATCTAAGTTAGTTTTCCAACATGAAAAAGTGGTCATTTTATACTGGGGATTTAGCATTGAAAATTAATTCTGACATATTTTCCACACTATCTAAATTAGATTTCTGAAAAGAAAAAATAATCGTTTCACAATAATAATCAACACTAAGTCTTGTTCAGGTGTTCAACATTAAAAAGTAGTTAGACTAGATATCTTGGTGATGTTGTGTTGAAAATAGATCCTAAAATTGATGTACAATAATAAATCCAAGTTTGTTTTCTTAATGTAATTTATTTTTGTATTTCCTTTGACATTCATAAACCACAATAGATACCTCTCTACAATACTATCACAAATTGTTTCACAGTCTTTCTTTGTAAAAGACTTTTAAACTTTTGATGTCCAGCCCTTTTAGTGTATTTGAACTTTGTCCAGATGGATACAATCTAAATCTGCATGCAAATATTTTTTCTTAAACAGTCTGTCAGCCATTCCCATGTAAATAAGCAAACTACAACAATATAGTGATAATTAACATGTATTTTTCTTTTCCATAATTAAATCTTAGGTAACCTGGTATGTTGATGGATGGATAATTCTTCCAAGATAAACTTATGAGAAACCTTCCCTCACTTAGATATAAAGTTATCTTATCTTCCTATTGTTTGTTTGCCCTTTGACATTTGTTTCCCTGAAATTTGTTCTGTTTTACCCATTTCTACGCTATTGCACACGTGTGGAAATGGTTATATTATCAGTCCCAAGGCCCAAAAGAATGAGGTGGAGGAGATCAAAAATGAAGGTTGGTAAGTTGTGAAATCAAAAAGTCCACAATTCAGAATAATATTATATTTTATATGATTACTATTTAGTAAGATTAGTTGATTAAACACAAATACAATAGTATGCATACATAACAAGAGTTGTTTTTGGTGAGATAAACTTAACCATACACAGTTATAGTACAAAAATGATATCAATACAACTCAAATCTGCAACTATCCATTAACATTTCAACAGGCATATAGTTACAGATAAATTTAAAGTTATTGGAAGATTCCTTACAGAAACATTTATAGCTTTTAACATGAGCTTGATCTTAACATGAAAAACACAATATCTGGTATGTCAAACCATTTTAGATGTAATTTAATGGCCAAAGTGTAACTTAAAATGGGGACATCCTTGAAGTTATTGTACGTTAGAAATTCAATGAGCAAGAGTATTGTATTAACATAGAAAGTCATTGTGTCACTTCCCACAAATTCACAGAAAGCCATAAATTTTATAAACACACTATTGTAAGAGTTTAAGATCTGTGTGCATGTCAGCCTATGGGAGACCCTGGACAGCAAGGCAGAAGCTAGAGGGCATGAATCTAAGATAATAAGGACTTTTATGTATCAAAGTGTGTATCAAAGAAGCCCTGGTCAATGTGATACCAAACCGGGCCCTTTACTAATTTATAAGTTATAATTAATTTGATTCGTCTTTATGCCAATGTTACAAAATGTCAGCTATTTAATTTTTCTCCCAGTATATGAATGACTATACCAATTGAATGCCATTTATTGCTTGTATTTTGTGTAACCTTTATTGCATGTCGTCACAACAGCTGAATTCTCTACATTAAATACAACACATTGCATGACATTACATATGACCCTATACCCTCAGAGCCACCAAGATATTCAACATCCCATGTTGAGTTATATTCAGTTCAGGGTGTAACTAGAGTGCATCAGGGATGGAAGTAGTGTACACCGTGTTACCCCAAACCCCATCCATGGAATCTGAGCATGCATCAATTTTGATAGTTTGAAAGAACTTGCTAGAAGTTTTATAGATTTTTGCGGTCATATGTAAGTTAACCCATTAAAGATGGCATGAAAGCCTAAAACCAAGCTATGTCTCTCTTCATGCTGTCATCAATCTTAATGTTTTTACTAGTGTGACTTCCCATAAGGCATGTAAAAGGCAATTTGTGAAGTATCTGGAAAATTTTACACACTTGCAAACAAACATGATACTATCCAAAATGGATTGTAGTTGTCTCTTAGTGATAGTGATTTGATTTGGCACCTGGTTAAATTTTTCATTGATTTCCTGCTGTTTCTCCTGCGACATAAATAAGGTTTTACTATGAGTAAATACAACATAAATGTGAAAACTAGAGAATATGTTGCTATAGAAGTCAGTATATGCCTGATATATTGCTTGATTGATTTTAGCATATATTTCTACCCTCTTGGGTTAGAGTTAGGTCTCATCAGAGGCTTAAAGGAGTAAATCAATCTGACTCCCTAAGGTATAAAATCAGGCTCCGGCAGGCTCCAGATGCTGTCCTGCACCGCACAGTGCTGTATTGATGATAATGTATCAGTATCAATACTATTGGGTCCAAACTTTTTGTCCCATAGTATTTTCCAAATTATTTATTCAAGGTGGTGTATTTTTGGGTGTGTAGTACCAATTAGGGTGGTTGCCATAGTTACCTTTACTCGAATTCACTCAATCCCATTGCCTCCTTAGAGCCTTAAGGAGGTTAGGAGATGGTTAAGGCTAACCAATCTATGTGTGATTTTCAGATTTCATTTTATATACATTGCTTTATGTTTGCCATATTGTTATAAAATGAACATAGAGTGGGTGTACAGATTGTTATTTTATTTATTAGCTGAACACAGTATATATATTTTATTATTTTATGAGCAATATATGTGTATCATATCAATATTAAATTTGTATATACCCAGTTTAATATATGTTATGAATAAACGATGAAAAATAAAACTTGTTGTTTATTTCAATGTTATTGTCTTTATCTGACCATAATCTTAATTAAACAGTATGTGATGATATTGTTTAATCAGAGATATCACCAAATAAGTTAGGGAGTTTATTCCTGAAATCTTCATCAATGATAGATGCTTCAGTATGTACATCTTCATCAGGCTTGTCTTCAGATCCTGAGGTGGAGACTGTGATGGTGTCATTATCTGAATCATCAGCCTTAATTTGTTCCAATTTTTAACCATTCCTCCTTGGTAGGGGATTTAATATGGTCAAATTTGGGTTTCGTTTGTAATTGATCCTTTAATCTAGGATAATACCTCTTGACAAGTTTGTCTAGATTTTATTTTGTCACTGGTTTAGTGACTTTCAGGTTGGCCAAATGGTCTCTAGTTTGGGTTTTGGTTTTTTCAATAGTTTCTTTGATGACTTTATTGATTTTTACAGATTCATGTTCAGTTGTTTTTGTAGAGCTGATGGGTGTTGGTGTGTATTTGGGCTGGAATTTCTCAACTATTGGTTTGATAACAGATTGGGCAGTTGATACGAAAATTTTTGGAATATCATTGAATGACATCAATTTGAAACCATTGGTGAGTTTCTCAATGGTAGTGGGTTCCAGGATTATCAGGGGATCAGTTTGTGTGGCTTTATCCATGGATCTGTTGTTATCAGTATTGATACCAATGTGAGTGGTTTTCATCATTTTTGATGGTTTTTTGTTAATTTGGGTTCCCTTATTGAGGGAGGAATGGTTGGAGCTTATAGGCTGTAAATCTTCGCTATCTAATTCATCCAATAGGTCGAAGAATGATTTGGGACAATTGTAGTCCATAGGTGTTGCTTCAATCTCCATTGTGGTAGGAGTAGTGGTAGAACTAGCAGTTGTAGATACCTGGGGAGGATGTTCCTTGACAACATGTCTATTCAAGTCACTTTTCCTGGTATAGCTTTTGGGACACAGCCTGCAGTTGAGACTGTGATTCATGTGAACCTCCTTTATATGTCTGTCCCTGTAAAATTTCCTGACGAAAGTGCGATGGCAACTGTGGCAATTGTAGTGTTTTGTGATATTTCAAATTCATATAGACCTGATTTTAACCTAAATTCCAATGAATCTCGACCTGAATTGAACCTGAATTCAACATAATTTCAACTTGATTTCAACGTCACATGGTGATTCTTGACCATGTTTGCAAAACCAACCTGGATTCAATGTCTAACCCCGACTAGTAATTGAAAGTTGACATGCCTGCTTGGGAAGTCATATATTCCAGTTATTAATGGTGCATTTTTAAACTCAGAGCTGGAGTTGGAGTTTTACTTGGAGCTGCACCTCTACCGCACCTGTTTTACTGCAACCCATCTCCGATTGGCTGTTTTTTTATTACTACTTAAGCGTTTACTTTACATATATATGATCCAGCAATATTGTACTGTCACCCCACCTAACACTGTCTTCTCGCAATATTTAAAACAAATAAAATATAAAATGATGGTAGTTGTACACTAACAGAGTGAAGGAAATATGAGGCGACGATGGGGTTTCTAACAATATTTTACAAATATATGATCCAGCAATATTTTATTGTCACCGCACCTAATACTACCTTCTGAGTGAAGGAAATATGAGGCCAAGATGGGGTTTTCTAACAATATTTTATTAATATATGATCCCTATATGATGGTAGTGGTACATATAACATTAACAGAGTGAAGGAAATGTGAGGCTATGATGGGGTTTCCAGGAATATTTCACAAATATAAGAAATATATGATCCAGCAATATTTTACTGGACAAATAGTTTTACCGCACCCTACTGCACCCATTGCACCCCACCACACCTCTCAGACTGCACCTCCGAGTTATAGAAGGTTCCAGTTATTAACTCATATATTCCAGTTACCAACTGGTATATTCAAGTTAACTAACTGGTATATTGAAGTTAGTAAAAAAAAAATTGGCAGTCCAGAGCTTCCGTAGTTTAGTTTCAATTTTGAGGACCTTATTTCATGGGGGAACTGAGGAGAAGGGGGTTCAGCGCTGAAGAGAGGCAAACACAGCCGGCCTCGGGGCCCACTGTGCAGTGTTGCAGTGGGACATGCTTTTTGCACAGTGGGACCCGCTCAATGAGCATACAGTTTTTCATGAAATTATAAATTTATCACTATCTATTCTGTCTCCCCATTTTATGACACAGTGGGCTTATACCTCTTCATTTAATTACACAGTGAGCACCACCCTGGCCATCTACTGTACACAGACAGACAGACTTCCACAGTGGGCCCATACTTCCTCATTTATGACACAGTGGGCCTATACCCCCTCATTTACTTACAGAGTAAGTATCACCCTCGCCATATACTGTACATATACTGTCCAGCCTCAGTTCCTCCCTTATTTGCAGAGTGGGCCCATGCCTCCTCATTTTGCTACACAGTGTGCACCACCCAAGCCATCTACTGGACACAAACTGTCCAGCCTCAGTTCCTCCCTTATTTGCACAGTGGGCCTATACCTCCTCATTCTATGACACAGTGGGCCTATACTCCATTTACTTACCCAGTGGGCACCACCCTCGCCATCTACTGTACACAAACTGTATAGCCTCATTTCCCCCCTTACTTCACCAGTGGGCCCATACCACCTCATTTATGACACGGTGGGCCTATACCCCCTCATTTTCTTACATAGTGAGTACCAACCTCGCCATCTACTTTACACAAAATATGCAGCCTCAGTTCCTCCCTTACTTACCCAATGGGACCATACCTGCTCATTTTATGTCACAGTGGGCCTATACCCCCTAATTTACTTACACAGTTGGCATCACCCTCACCATCTATTTTGCAAAAACTGTGCAGCCTCAGTTCCTCCCTTACTTACACAATGGGCCCATACCTCCACTTACACAGTGGGCACCACCCTCGCCATCTACTTTACACAAACTGTGCAGACTTATTCCCCCCCTAACTTACACAATGGGCCCATACCTTCTTATTTTATGACACAGTGGGCCTATACCCCCTCACTTACTTACACAGTTGGCACCACCCTCGCCATCTACTTTGCAAAAACTGTGCAGCCTCAGTTCCTCCCTTATTTGCACAGTGGGCTCATACCTCCTCATTTATGACACGGTGAGCCTATACCCCCTCATCTTCTGACACAGTGAATACCAACCTCACCATCTACTGTGCACAGACTTTTCTTACATAGTGGGCACCACTCTCTCCTCTACAAAATGAGGAGGTATGGGCCCACTGTGCAAGTAAGGGAGGAACTGAGGCCGGACAGTCTGTGTACAGTACATGGCGTGGGTGGTGCCCACTGTGTAAGTAAATGAGGGGGTATAGGCCCACTGTGTGATAAAATGAGGAGATATGGGCCCACTGTGCCAGTAAGGGAAGAACTGAGGCTGGACAGTCTGTGTACAGTAGATGGCGAGGTTAGTACTCACTGTGTAAGTAAACGAGAGGGTATAGGCCCACTGTGTCCTAAAATGAGGAGGTATGGGCCCACTGTGCTATAAGAGACGAACTTAGGCTGGACAGTCTGTGTACAGTAGATGGCGCGGGTGGTGCCCACTGTGTAAGAAAATGAGGGGGTATAGGCCCACTGTGTCATAAATGAGGAGGTATGGGCCCACTGTGCAAGTAATAGAGGAATTGAGGCTGGACAATCTGTGTACAGTAGATGGTGAGTGTGGTGTCCACTGTGTAAGAAAATGAGTTGGTATAGGCCCACCATATCATAAATTAGGAGATATAGGCCCACTGTACAAGGAAAGGAGGAACTTAATTAGGCTTGACAGTCCTAGTACAGTAGATGGCAAAGGTGGTGCTCACTGTGTAAGTAAATGAGGGGGGTATAGGCCCACTGTGTCATAAAATGAGGAGGTATGGGCCCACTGTGCAAGTAATAGAGGAAATGAGGCTGGACAGTCTGTGTACAGTAGATGGTGCGGGTGGTGCCCACTGTGTAAGTAAATGAGGGGGTATAGGCCCACTGTGTCATAAAATGAGGAGGTATGGGCCCACTGTGTAAATAAAAGAAGAACTAGGTGCGTGTTTCTGGATAAAGATGTTTCTTTGGTTTTGATTGGGAACCAGCTTTTCATTGTGAAATAATTCGCACTCTTATTGTTACAGTGAGCCCCGAGGCCGGCTATGCATTCCTCCCGTCAGCGATGATCTTTCTTTTGGAACTGAGCCCATTTAGTAGTAACCCCTTCTTCCCCCCCACAAAAAAAAATGTAAATAAATAAATTTTCAAGAATGGTTTTCAAGTTACATTAAATTTATTGAAACTCTTATGAATTTTTTTGTTTGTAATTTTTAGCATATTAAATGTTAAAAAAAATTGTTTACATATTCCGCAGAAAATGTCAGCCATTGAAATTTTTGTAGCAGACGAAAGTTTCTAAAAAATGGTCAATTGTTAATCACTTGGATAACTTACAGGTTTGTCTTTAGTTGAGAGCTTAAATATGTCTTTTTTTAAAGCCATAAATTTATGTCTTCGTAAAATATTATGACTGTTTATAAGATTTTGGACACCCTACTAGCGGAGCCGGTCGCGAATCCGTTTGAACGGTCCCTTGCAGGTATACAGAAATCGCCTCAAGTGACAACTCGCCCTGAACATTCCACTACTCCATGGACCCAGTCCAATATTGCCAAAGTAGTTTTTTACGTCTGGTTCAACACCCTGGGTCACATTTGCGACTGGTCCACAGCATTTATCACTTGTGCTAGTCGAACCCACACAAAATTGACTGTCTTTGATTAGATGCCAAACTTAATTGCTAGTGGCTTTCTGCTGATAAACGCCCGCCTACCAGTGAACGCCCACCTTATATTTCTTTGTTGGAGGTCAAGGACAAATGCTTCTATAAGTACACAACATGGGCGTTCACTGGTATTTCCGGTTTGCGGTAAAAATGGCCGATAATAAAGATAAATTATGAAAATATAAAGCTTTGAAACAAATGTAACAACATGGTCCTCGATTATTACTTGTAGTGTATACCATTTGACAATCTCTTGGTAGAAGAATATAATATAAAGCTGTCAATACAATTTAAATTCAATATATTATCTTCAGCATGGGCGTTCACTGGTAGAAAGCCACTAGGCCACAGTGGATCCCCAATATTCCCAAATGTTAGCAGTATAGAATTGGTACTTTGTTTTGTCTAAAAGATCGGTCGTGTCCCTTATTGAATGTCACGTAAACAGCTGGGGCCGTATTCATGAAAGGTCTTAGCCAAGTCTTAGGCTTAACTTTTGTACAAAAATACAGCTAACTTAAGCCTAAGACTTGGCTAAGACCTTTCGTGAATACGGCCCCTGGTCACTGAAATAAATGGTTATGGAGATACAGGGGGGGGGGGGGGGGGGTCATGTTTGCGAGTGGGACATCCATAGTGAACGGCAATCTACCATAACATTAAAACAATGGATTATAGCAGGAGCACAGGGTACCAAAACCCCACTGGTTATATTCTATGAAATAATGAATTATCATTCAATGACTGGCAAAGTCCGTGCCTGCTCTCCATTATTTAATGTTATGGCAGATTGCCATTCGCAAACCTGATCCCTCTATGAAGAGTCTTCAAAAGGTATCAAATTTAAACAATCTAAGTAACAATATATATAACACAAACCAAATACATACCAAATGTCATGGCAAGTTTTGTTTCATGTTTTTGTTATTTAGTTTACAATTGTGCAGTATTGTTATTAACACCACTTATTGGTGTTCTACCAGTAAAAACTCATGCTGTGATAAATATTTTGAATTTATATTAACAGCTTAATTATATTCTAATATGACCAAACTGTCAAATGACACTCACTACAATTAACAATGGAGTATACTATGCAGCATTTCTTAGAAAGTGTTAGATTTTAACAATATAATTATTATCTTTATTATCAGCTGTTTTACAGCAAACTGGAAATACCAGTGAATGCCCATTTTGTAGAATTATAGAGGCAGTTGTTGTTGACCTCTAACAAAGAAATATAAGACGGGCATTTACTGGTAGAAAACCACTAGATTTAAAAAGCTCTGAAGATGGTTTATCTCCATTACCTTTTGTCTCAGTATGGTGAATAGTAGGCCATGAATACAAGTAAAGCCAAAAAACAAGTGTATGGCAACCATTTTGTTTGAATTTTCAGATTTTTGCACCCAGAGAAGTGATCTACAGTTTTGGTCACTATTAGGGATGGGTCAGTAGGCCCGTATCTCTTTATTGAGAGCATTTTACTGAAATACCCTCAGGAGATTTTACAACCGCTACTTCACTTGTCAGTACATATAATGGAAGGAAGAGTTAAAATACTAGAAATATACCCCAAATCTGAAGAAATTATTAGCTTTTATCCCCAATTTTCATGCATTTACAGGTATAATACAGTAGTAGCGATTATGTTTAGCAGAACTGCCATGTTTTGGTTACTTACTTACTTTACTTATCCGCGTCTCTCCTGTTGGAGAATGCGGCCACTCACAGCCTCCAAGCTGACCTGTCCTTGGCCAGACTCTCTGCTTCGCCCCAGGTCAGCCCCATGTCTTTTAACTCTGCCTCCACACTCCTTCTCCATGTGATCTTTGGTCTTCCCCTTTTCCGTTTCCCGGGTGGATTCCATCTAAGACACTTTTTAGCACTTTGTGATGTTTCCATTCTGAGGACATGTCCAACCCATTTTAATCGTTTGGTTTGTATTTCGGTATCTATATTTTGGCACCCAGTTTTTCTGTACAGGTCATTATTGGAGATTTTATTTGGCCAGAAAATTTTTGCAATTCTTCGCAGGCAGGTGTTGTGGAAGGAGTTTAATACAGCCATTTCATTTTTTGACAACCCTCCAACATTCTGATCCATATAGTAGGACAGATTTCACATTACTGTTGTATAGCTTGATCTTGGTTTTCAGGGAGTATTGTTTTGATTTCCAAATGTTTAGGAGGCTTGTTTTAGTTATGACACTTTATAACCTCAATATCGCTTGTCAGTTAATATAACTGAAGGAAAACTTAATATATTGGGAACAAACAAGAAATCTGAAGAAATTATAAGCTTTTATATCATATTTCGTGCATTTGGCCACTTTTATTGCGATGTCATGAAGAGGAAACCTCCATGTTTGTTTGGGATGTACTAAAACACGGAGTCCCGGAATCGCTATGGTTTTGCATTGGCGACCTCCCGATTTACATATTTTTCATACCGACCCATCCCTAGTTACTATGCAATAAAATTCATGTTGTTTATTACCAATTGCCTGTGTAAACAATTATATTCCATTATGTGATCTGCTCAATTAGTCATAAGACAATTTCCACTATTTATTTTATTTAAATTGGTCTTATTATGTGTTATTTGGCATTATTATAACGTAACTTTCAAGGATTATTGTTTACAGGAGTTAAGGCTTTGTTGGATAAATATGGTGTATATAAACAATGTAGTGCCAAGTAAACATACAGAAGACAAGATGATATTTCTTGTTTGAATTTATCTGGAGTGGGGAATCATAATTCTCTAAATCTGCTTGTTAACTACAAGTTTAGAATGAACCATATATATACTCTTTATTTCCCTATTATTGGTACATCCATGTGGATATTGATATTGAGTGTAAAATTATTTCAATATCAACGTATAGCGGGGGATAATATTGTGTGCTAAACAGTCTGATTCCAGGATATCAAAAAGTTTTGTTTTAGCCTATCCCCATCCAAACAGGCACGGTGACAGGAAGTGAAGTTTATCTAAGCATAAATGTCAGTTCTGACCAAGGATGCATTAAAATCTACAAAAAATACAAGATAAGGTTCATAATTTCTTCAGATTTTGGGTGTATTTCAAATGTTTTAAGAATAAATTTAAGGTTATACATAAAATGCTGATGTTGATATATGTACCTGCACATCCATCGATTTTGGCAATCCTCTCCCAAAACAATAAAATACCCAGTCTGACAATATATATAAAAAGTGTACCCTCTAATGTCTTTGCAGTTTATATTTTGATTGAATTAATTTGTCTGTGATTTTTAATGGTTTCAGACTGCAAATATGAGTGCCAGACCTCGTCCAGTTACTGCTACCTTTAAGCCAAAATCAATGGAACCTCCAGTGAAACCAAGAAGTTACTCTCTTTCTTCAGGTAAGTTAAGGTATTTTGGAGG
The DNA here is from genome assembly GCA_964017235.1 of Sabellastarte sp. h YS-2021. Lineage (NCBI taxonomy): Eukaryota > Metazoa > Annelida > Polychaeta > Sabellida > Sabellidae > Sabellastarte > Sabellastarte sp. h YS-2021. Next base: position 63,438,996 of record OZ024938.1, read on the forward strand.
AAATTTTGTGTGATTAATTGTGATTAAGATGGCAAATCTATAAAGCTAGAGTTGAAAGAATGTTTACACTTTCTGTTAATTTAAATATCTAACTTGTAAAATTAATATGCAAATCCATGTGATGATGTATGAAATTCCTCCTTGTTATTATATTGTGTCATATTTTAAAGTAAAAGCTATAAATACTAGTATTACTTCTTATAAGCTTATTTTGTTGTAATGCATACTATATATTATGATCAATTTAGTGTTAACTTCTGAGTTATATTATTTTTTTAATCAGCTGTTGCCATATTTATAGAAAAAGAAAAACAGTCAAACTTTTTTGTTTGGGGTGATATATATATATGTTGTGACACAACTTTAGATCTGATAGAATTTGATCTTCTGTTAACAAAGTTTCCATTTAGAACTTGTGTCGACAGAACTTGCAATCCTTGTGTTTCATTGCTTTGGAGGGATTTGAAGTTCCGTTGGCAGAATATGAAATCCTGTAGACAGAACTTCAAATTCTGTTAATGACATGAAGGGTCTTTCTCTGGGGTCCAGACTATTTTGAAGAAATATAATTCAACTCTCCATTAATTTACCTACTCACTCATTTCTTTTAATAAAACCAGTTATTTAAGGTAACCTGTTAGACTTTTCATTTTAAATTTTTTCAAAACCCCTTTTAATAGGATTAAATTTAAATACCTACTCACTTTTCAGTATTTTTTTATTTTGATCAATTTGCTACTTGGACCTAGCTGTCTGACTGTCCTTTGATAACCTCCTTTACCTAAACAATGTTTTTTTAACATTTAACATACCTTGGAAATTAACTTAAAAGGAACCGTCATTTGAAATTGCAGTGTTATTTGTGAAATGAAAAATTAATAAAACACAAAATAACAAGGTATATGTAATTACAATAATTATTTACAAGTAAGGTTGGAAGTTCCAATGTGGAAGTTCTATCGACAAACAGTTCCAATGTGGAAGTTCTGTCAATAAAGCTTCCAGCTGGAAGTTTAGTTGGCAGAATTTGAAAATCTATTGTGTATGAAGTTCTCTCATGACAAAGATATACGTCATACTAGAAATCAGAGTTTCTAATCAGAGTTTCTACGAAGTGAAGCTTGCTAGAAAATTTAATTGGACTTTCTATTGGTAGAATTTCAATTTTTGCCAGATTGGACTTTCAACAACCGGGTAGAAATTCAATTTTAGTTGAATTTTTCAAATTTAGCATTTAACATGAACATGGTTACAGTATAATATAACATTTCTGGTACTGAAGTTGGTAAGTTATCATATTGTTATAAGCAGTGAAAGCACTATATATATTTTGATTATCAATATGAAGCAATATTTCGATATTGATGGATATGCAAAGTCAAGTTAGAGTTTTAATACGAACATAGAAAGTACACTTGAATTTCTGCACTAGCTATGCTCAATATTATACTTACCATAATCCTGACAGTGTTTGCCTTATTTGTATGATAAATAGGGTATCTGATATCTCAGTAAAATAATTAGTGTTAATATGGGGCATATTGATTCAAATAACTAAGTTTATCTTTTTGATTTTGAGAGTATGTACCCTATACCTAATGTAAAAATGAGTACCAAAGTAGATTTTCCAGTCATTTCAGTTGTACATATGGAGTGTTAGGGAAAACCTAAGTAAATATTACCTAATTTTACATAATTTCATCACACAGCCAGTGGATCTTCCACTGCTTCACTATTGTCAGTCTTGGACCACAGTAGTTGTTGTGAGATGGTGTCCAGTGTGTGCAGTATTCTACAGACTGACCAAAATATTGTGGGAAAAGTTTCTCCTCCGCCCACTGATGTTATTAAAAATAAGTGCCAAAATAACTACAACAAAACTCATGGGAAGTAGTGTTCAATACATAAGGCATATTATCTAGTTAACAGCTTCCAGGTTTGTTTATCCATCTTGTGTTTGAGGTTACAAAACTTTTTATTAAGATGACGCCCCCCCCCCCCCCCCCAACATTTATCTAATGTGTTAAATTGTAAACTGAAGATTAAAATTTAAGTATGCAGCCCACTGAAAGAGTCAGGTGATGAATAAGAAATGTTTTGTTGTTGGAATGCAATTTAGTTTTTGATAAATTTTTGTGTTTGTGGTTAGTTATAACTAAATAGTGGTTTGTTAAAAGTGTTTTTTTGAGGCCTTTCTATTTAGCATTGAAAAAAGATGTTTTCATTGTCACAAGACACTTCTGATTTTTTACGGTTATAATTGTGTTACATTTTCTGAAAAAGGTTTTATGAAAAACTGCTACATGTATCTCTTTGTTCATTGTATGTTTAGTAATTAAGCGTCCCTTGCGGGACGCTTGTTTGTGTATGGGAGAGCATCTGGCTCCGGCGGCTCCGGCGGCTCCGGCGGCTCCGCATTTTGTTTTCCTTATAACTCTGTAACCGTTAGGCGGATTCTTTTCAAATTTGGCAGGTTTAGGCAGTAGCCTTGGGGAATTTTTTTGAATATGCTGCAGTGACATATCAACCAATCAGAGAGGTCACATGACCAAAAATGTCTTTTTTCGATGGGGAAGCTTGTCCGGATGATAACTTGAAAGGAATTTTATCAATTCACCTGAAACTTGGCAAATACATTCATTCTATTAAAATCTGGAAATCATTAGATTTTGGCATTGATTGGTCAAGAAATGGCCGAGTAATTAATGATTAATTAATCATTACGAATTTTCCAAATAAGGAAAACACAAAAATGCTTATATCTCGAAAACTGTGCTAGATAGAGCGATTTCGACAAAATTTTTGACCCGCAGGGTATCTCTGCGGAGTAGTTTTCCCAATTTTCAAAAAAATTTTGTCTCGCCCAAAATGGCGGCCATTTTGAATTTTCGAAATTTTTGCAAAAATTGCAAAACACAAAAATGCTTATATCTCAAAAACCGTGCTAGATAGAGCAATTTCGACAAAATTTTTGACCCGCAGGATATCTCTGCGGAGTACTTTTCCCAATTTTCAAAAAATTTTTGTCTCGCCAAAAATGGCGGCCATTTTGAATTTTCGAAATTTTCGCCAAAATTGCAAAACACAAAAATGCTTATATCTCGAAAACCATGCTAGATAGAGCGATTTCGACGAAATTTTTGACCCACAGGGTATCTCTGCAGAGTAGTTATCCCAATTTTGAAAAAAAATTTTATCTCGCCAAAAATGGCGGCCATTTTGAATTTTCGAATTTTTCGCAAAAATTGCAAAACATAAAAATGCTTATATCTCAAAAACCCTGCTAGATAGAGCGATTTCGACAAAATTTTTGACCCGCAGGGTATCTCTGCAGGGTAGCCATGCCAATTTTCAAACAAAAAATTTCTCGCAAAAAATGGCGGCCATTTTGAATTTTCCGCAAAATTGCAAAACACAAAAATGCTTATATCTCGAAAACCGTGCTAGATAGAGCGATTTCGACGAAATTTTTGACCCACAGGGTATCTCTGCAGAGTAGCCATGCCAATTTTCAAAAAAATTTTATCTTGCCAAAAATGGCGGCCATTTTGAATTTTCGAATTTTTGCACAAAAATTGCAAAACACAAAAATGCGAATATTTCGAAAACCGTGCTACATAGAGCGATTTCGACGAAATTTTTTATCTTCAGGGTATCTCTGCAGAGCAGCTATCCCAAAGAGCTTTCACTTGGTGAAGTTTCAGACCCATAGCTAATTGCTCACCTACTCAAAAAGAGTAAATGCGAATTACCTCTAAAAGTATTGCAGATGGCCAATTTTTCTCAAATAACTCATTCACCTACTTTTGGGAGAGCTTTCACATGGTGAAGTTTCAGACCCATAGCCAATTACTCACCTACTCAAAATGAGTAAATGCGAATTATCTCTAAAAGTATTGCAGATAGCCAATTTTTCTCAAATAACTCATTCACCTACTTTTGGGAGAGCTTTCACATGGTGAAGTTTCAGACCCATAGCTAATTATTTACCTACTCAGAATGAGTAAATGCTAATTATCTGTAAAAGTATTGCGGATACCCAATTTTTATCAAATAACTCATTCATCTACTTGTGGGAGAGCTTTCACATGGTGAAGTTTCAGACCCATAGCTAATTACTCACCTACTCAAAATGAGTAAATGCGAATTATCTCTAAAAGTATTGCAGATAGCCAATTTTTCTCAAATAACTCATTCACCTACTTTTGGGAGAGCTTTCACTTGGTGAAGTTTCAGACCCATAGCTAATTACTCACCTACTCAAAATGAGTAAATGCGAATTATCTCTAAAAGTATTGCAGATAGCCAATTTTTCTCAAATAACTCATTCACCTACTTTTGGGAGAGCTTTCACTTGGTGAAGTTTCAGACCCATAGCTAATTACTCACCTACTCAAAATGAGTAAATGCGAATTATCTCTAAAAGTATTGCAGATAGCCAATTTTTCTCAAATAACTCATTCACCTACTTTTGGGAGAGCTTTCACTCTGTGAAGTTTCAGACCCATAGCTAATTACTCACCTACTCAAAATGAGTAAATGCTAATTATCTCTAAAAGTATTGCAGATAGCCAATTTTTCTCAAATAACTCATTCACCTACTTTTGGGAGAGCTTTCACTTGGTGAAGTTTCAGACCCATAGCTAATTACTCACCTACTGAAAATGAGTAAATGTGAATTATCTCTAAAAGTATTGCAGATAGCCAATTTTTCTCAAATAACTCATTCACCTACTTTTGGGAGAGCTTTCACTTGGTGAAGTTTCAGACCCATAGCTAATTACTCACCTACTCAAAATGAGTAAATGTGAATTATCTCTAAAAGTATTGCAGATAGCCAATTTTTCTCAAATAACTCATTCACCTACTTTTGGGAGAGCTTTCACTCTGTGAAGTTTCAGACCCATAGCTAACTACTCACCTACTCAAAATGAGTAAATGCGAATTATCTCTAAAAGTATTGCAGATAGCCAATTTTTCTCAAATTAATCATTCACCTACTTTTGGGAGAGCTTTCACTTGGTGAAGTTTCAGACCCATAGCTAATTACTCACCTACTCAAAATGAGTAAATGCGAATTATCTGTAAAAGTATTGCAGATAGCCAATTTTTCTCAAATAACTCATTCACCTACTTTTGGGAGAGCTTTCACTTGGTGAAGTTTCAGACCCATAGCTAATTACTCACCTACTCAAAATGAGTAAATGCGAATTATCTCTAAAAGTATTGCAGATAGCCAATTTTTCTCAAATTAATCTTTCACCTACTTTTGGGAGAGCTTTCACTTGGTGAAGTTTCAGACCCATAGCTAATTACTCGTCTACTCAAAATGAGTAAATGCGAATTATCTCTAAAAGTATTGCAGATAGCCAATTTTTCTCAAATAACTCATTCACCTACTTTTGGGAGAGCTTTCACTTGGTGAAGTTTCAGACCCATAGCTAATTACTCACCTACTCAAAATGAGTAAATGCGAATTATCTCTAAAAGTATTGCAGATAGCCAATTTTTCTCAAATTAATCTTTCACCTACTTTTGGGAGAGCTTTCACTTGGTGAAGTTTCAGACCCATAGCTAATTACTCGTCTACTCAAAATGAGTAAATGCGAATTATCTCTAAAAGTATTGCAGATAGCCAATTTTTCTCAAATAACTCATTCACCTACTTTTGGGAGAGCTTTCACTTGGTGAAGTTTCAGACCCATAGCTAATTACTCACCTACTCAAAATGAGTAAATGCGAATTATCTCTAAAAGTATTGCAGATAGCCAATTTTTCTCAAATAACTCATTCACCTACTTTTGGCAGAGCTTTCACTCGGTGAAGTTTCAGACCCATAGCTAATTATTCACCTACTCAAAATGAGTAAATGTGAATTATCTCTAAAAGTATTGCAGATAGCCAATTTTTCTCAAATAACTCATTCACCTACTTTTGGGAGAGCTTTCACTTTAACAGCAAAACTATTCAATTTAAAGGAGTTTTGTCAAATATGTTGAATTATCTCTAAAAGTATTGCAGATAGCCAATTTTTCTCAAATAACTCATTCACCTACTTTTGGCAGAGCTTTCACTTGGTGAAGTTTCAGACCCATAGCTATTTATTCACCTACTCAAAATGAGTAAATGCTAATTATCTGTAAAAGTATTGCGGATACCCAATTTTTATCAAATACTCATTCATCTACTTGTGGGAGAGCTTTCACATGGTGAAGTTTCAGACCCATAGCTAATTACTCACCTACTCAAAATGAGTAAATGCGAATTATCTCTAAAAGTATTGCAGATAGCCAATTTTTCTCAAATAACTCATTCACCTACTTTTGGGAGAGCTTTCACTTGGTGAAGTTTCAGACCCATAGATAATTATTCACCTACTCAAAATGAGTAAATGTGAATTATCTCTTAATAGTATTGCAGATAGCCAATTTTTCTCAAATAACTCATTCACCTACTTTTGGAAGACCTTTCACACACGAAAATGAAAAATTGTGAATATCTCGGAAAAGCTATTTCTTCTGCTTTAATGCTCGGCGGGAGATACACACCACGGCAGTGGTCTTGACAAAAATTTTTGTCTCCCCAAAAATGGTGGCCATTTTGAATTTTCAAAGTTTTTGCAAAACACAAAAATGCTTATATCTCGAAAACCGTGCTATATGGAGCGAACTCAACAAAATTTTGGACCTGCTGGGTATCTCTGCAGAGTAGCCATGCCAATTTTCAAAATATTTTTGTCTCGCCAAATATAGCGGACATTTTTAATTTTTTAATTTTTTGCAAAACACAAAAATGCTTATATCTTGAAAACCGTGCTAGATAGAGCAGACTGCGCTGACTTTGGTTGCCACAACAGTATAAGGCTAGAAACGAAGCATTTTCTTAATACTTTAGCACTCACCTTTATATTCTTTTCGGGACGCTTTGTTTTTGCTATGCAAAAACATTATCTTTTTTTTTTGCGAGCGATCCTCTAGTTAATATTACTTTATACTGTGAATTTTGGGTCTTTCTCAACTTTCTTACTTTGAAGATGTTTTTTTCACCATAGTTTAAGCCAACACAAGAATGCAGATTTTATTTTGTACTTATCAAGGTGTAATTTTTTTGTCTCAAAAACTCAAAACTTGGTACCATATAATATACAGCTAGACCCTATTTAGTAGAGTTTCAAAGGACAATATATGTCCCACTTTATCATGAGTATCAGATTATTATATTGAATTGAGAATATCATCAAAGAATCTCATTTTTAAATCTTCTTGACAATTCTGCTAAACAGGATGGGAAAAGGATGAATTAAGGTTCTTAAGGCTCTGTGTATGCAGTAACATCTGCACTATAATTTGATTTGAATAATTTAATGTTGCTAAATTGATGTAAACATCCTCTAAGGCACCAATTTTCCAAGAAAGGGAAGTCCAGTGACATGGAGCTCAGTACACAAAACAGTATTCACCAGGAGGGAGACAGTTATGGTGGTAGGAAGACAAGTCTGAAAGGATGGGTCTTCAGTTTGTTTTGGAAAGCTTTAAGCTAACTTAAAGGTTGTTGGTGACCCATCTATAAGTGGTAATCTGTTCCAATGAGGATGTTGTCACAACTGCAAAAACTCCAGGTAGTATCTTATTATCTCCCGCCAGGCTTTAGCCCGGGAGGGAGATTATAAATGCATCATGTATGTGCGTGGGTCCGTGTGTGCGTGTGTGCATGCATTAGTGTCTCATGCAGATTTCTCCAAAACTACTACAGCTAGAGATTTTTTGTAAATTAATAGTCCCCATGAATTTTTACGCCCTCGAAAATTTTGTTGGTTTTGTGGACACAGGCCTAAAGGTAAGTGAGTAATAGCAATATTTGCTACTTTGAGTAAAGGACTCGTAACTCAAAAACCATTGCAGTTAGAGCTTTTTCTTCAAATATGTTGTTCAGCTACTTTGTCCTTAGCTATTAAAATAAAGGTGGTACATAGTTTGGGGTTCCATTGCATGCCATAAGTGAGTAATAGCTATTTTCTTATTTGTAGCAAAAAATGACGGAAGAAAATGTCAAATATCTTCAAAAGTATTAAAGTTAGGCAAATCTTTTCAAGTATGTCATTCATTTAGTTTTTGGCAAGCTATCACAAGGTAAAGTTCTACACCTGTTGCACATTTAATAGCTGAGTAATACCTACTTTGACATTTGTACTGTTGAGTAAATCCATTGTAACTCCTAAACTACTGCAGTTACAGTATTTTCCTAAAATATGTTGTTCAGCTACTTTGACCTTAACTATCAGATGACATATAGTTTTGGGTTCCATTGCATGCCATAAATGAGTAATAGCTATTTTGTTATTTGTAGCAAAATAATGACATAAGTAAATGTCAAATATCTTCAAAAGTATTAAAGTTAGGGAAATCTTTTCAATATGTTATTCATCTAGTTTTTGATAAGCTATCACAGAATAAATTTTCAAATCTGTTGCACATTTAATAGCGGAGTAATAGCTACTTTGAAATTCTTAGTGTTGAGTAAACCCATTGTAACTCCACAAAACTATTGCAGTTACAGTATTTTCCTAAAATATGTTGTTCAGCTACTTTGTCCTTAACTATCAGATGACATATAGTTCAGGGTTCCATTGCATGCCATAAGTGAGTAATAGCTACTTTCTTATTTGTAGCAAATAATGACATGAGTAAATGTCAAATATCTTCAAAAGTATTAAAGTTAAGCAAATCTTTTCAAATATATTAGTCATCTGGTTCAAATGTGTTATTCCTCATATGTTATTCAAGCTATCACATAATAACATTTCAGACCTGTTGCACATTTTATAGCTGAGTAATAACTACTTTAAAATTATTACTGTTGAGTAAATTTATTGTAACTCCAAAATTATCTTGGAAACTATGCGAGATAGAGCAATTTTGAAGATAAATAAGTCAGTCACCTGCTTTTGGGTGATCTACCACATAGTGAAGTTGCAGATCTATAGCTCTTTGCATAGCTGAGTCACAGCTACTAAAATGAGTAAATGTCTTTTATCTCTAAAAGTATTGAAGATACGCAATTTCTTCTAAATAAGTAATTCACCTGCTTTTGGGTAATCTACCACATAATGAAGTGCCAGATCTATAGCTCTTTCCATAGCTCAGTCATAGCTACTAAAATGAGTAATTGTCTTTTATCTGTAAAAGAGTTACAGATAGACATTCACCTACTTTTGGCTGATCTAAGACATAGGGAAGTTGCAGAACTGTAGCTCTTTGGATAGCTGAGTAATAGCTACTAAAATGAGTAAATGTCTTTTATCTCTAAAAGTATTACAGATAGGCAATTTCTTCTAAATGAGTCATTCACCTACTTTTGGGTGATCTACCACATAGTGAAGTTGCACAACTGTAGGTCTTTGTATAGCTGAGTAACAGCTACTAAAATGACTAAATACCTTTTAGCTCTAAAAGTATTGCAGATAGGCAATTTCTTCTAAATAAGTAATTCACCTACTTTTGGGTAATCTACCACATAATGAAGTGTCAGATCTATAGCTCTTTGCATAGCTCAGTCATAGCTACTAAAATGAGTAAATACCCTTTATCTTTAAAAGAGTTACAGATAGACAATTTCTTCTAAGTAAGTCCTTCACCTACTTTTGGGTGATCTACTACATAGTAAAGTTGCAGAACTATAGCTCTTTGGATAGCGGAGTCATACCTGCTAAAATGAGTAAACGTCTTTTATCCCTAAAAGTATTGCAGATAGACAATTTCTTCTAAATAAGTTATTCACCTGGTTTTGGGTAATCTACCACATAGTGAAGTTGCAGAACTGTAGCTCTTTGCATAGCTCAGTAATACCTACTAAAATGAGTAAATACCCTTTATCTTTAAAAGTATTGCAGATAGGCACTTTCTTCTAAATAAGTCATTCACCTACCTTTGGCTGATTACCAGATAGTGAAGTTGCAGAACTGTAGCTCTTTGGATTGCAGAGTAATAGCTAGTAAAATGAGTATATGTGTTTTATCTATAAAATTGTTACAGATAGGCAATTTCCTCTAAATAAGTCCTTCACCTACTTTTGGGTGATCTACTACATAGTAAATTATAGCTCTTTGGATGGCAGAGTAATAGCCAGTAAATGAATAAATGCCTTTTATCTTTAAAAGTATTGCAGTCAAACATTAAAGTGCCTCTTGCTTATTGGCACTTCTTCATGTGCCCCCATCTCGCAGGAAAATGTATATGACACTATCTTTAGTACATCGAATTTATACAGCGGGAGATAATTGCATGCGTCAGAATGCTTGTTTATGGGTATGATGGATACCAGAAACCAACAATCTGTTATGTGACTGCGTCTGCTCTTGAATACGGAGGCAGTGCAGTTTTTCTTAGTGAAAGAGTAATGCAATTATTCGAGCGTGGATTTTGAACTGGCAGACAGCTTGACAAAAACTGTTCTGAACTCTTTGAAGTTTAGTAGTGTTGACCTTATTTAGTCCGCAACAAGTCTTGTTACATTAATCAAGATGGCTATTAACAAGGGAATTTGCCACTGTTATTGGCATGTCCATGGTGAAAAATATATGTGTTCTGTAAATATCCATGATATGATAGAAAGAGACCTGACAGATATTTATGATGTGACAACTGGTTGTGTGACCTGCATCAAATGTAACTCCTGGATTTTTATGTCAGCTGAATTGTCAGTCAGCTGATATGGCATCACTCTGCGGCGTCCGTGTATGTATGCGTACACGTCTGCGTCCACATGAACAACTTCTCCTCCAAAACTACAAGGCCTAGAGACATGCTGTTTTTCTTTTAAAAGATACCTTATCTATCGAGGATGAGAAATTGTTCAAGGCATGCAAATGTGTCTGTTCGTCTGTTTGCTAGAGACATTACAAGGGAGGTACCCCCACCAAAAGTGTGAAAATTTCAACACTTTATCACAATTTTTTCAGTGGCTATTGCAGGCATTTCTCTCATTTCTTGCATATATGTACTAGACCACAAGTAGATTCCCTTGTGTGTATCTCAGAAACCGTAAGGTGTAGGAAGTTGATACTTGGTAGGGACATTGGTTAGGGGGTGTAGCTGTGCAACGTCATGGTCTGACCTTGATTTGACCTTTGACCTTGCCGTAGTGACCTTGAGTTTGAAAATCTTGTCCGGGCCATATCTCGGAAACTGTAAGGTGTAGGAAGTTGATACTTGGTAGGGACATTGGTTAGGGGGTGTAGTTGTGCAACGTCATAGTCTGACCTTGATTTGACCTTTGACCTTGCCGTAGTGACCTTGACCTATAAAATCCTGTCCGGGCTATATCTCGGAAACCGTAAGGTGTAGGAAGTTGATACTTGGTAGGGATATTGGTTAGGGGGTGTAGGTGTACAACGTCATGGTATGACCTTGATTTGACCTTGCCGTAGTGACCTTGACCTATAAAATGTTGTCCGGGCTATATCTCAGAAACTGTAAGGTGTAGGAAGTTGATACGTGGTACGGATATTGGTTAGGGGGTGTAGGTGTGCAACATCATGGTGTGACCTTGATTTGACCTGTGACCTTGCCATAGTGGCCTTGACCTATAAAATCTTGTCCAGGCTATATCTCAGAAACCGTAAGGTGTAGGAAGTTGATACTTGGTAGGGATATTGCTTAGGGGGTGTAGGTGTGCAGCGTCATGGTCTGACCTTGATTTGACCTTTGACCTTGCCGTAGTGACCTTGACCTATAAAATGTTGTCTGGGCTATATCTCAGAAACCGTAAGGTGTAGGAAGTTGATACTTGGTAGGGATATTGATTAGGGGGTGTAGGTGTGCAGCATCATGGTGTGACCTTGATTTGACCTTTGACCTTGCCATAGTGACCTTGACCTATAAAATCGTCAGGGCTGTATCTCGGAAACTGTAAGGTGTAGGAAGTTGATACTTGGTAGGGACATTGGTTATTGGCTATAGGTGTGTATTATCATGGTGTGACCTTAATTTGACCTTTTACCTTGCCGTAGTGACCTTGACCTTTAAAATCTTGTTGCATCTTTGGGTCTGTCTTTTGATGCAGATTAAGCAAAAGTCATATTAGAATTTATTAAGAATTTTACTTTCATAACTTCCCATTGTAAGAGATAGAATTTCATCAAGTGAGCCGCAGATTTTACTCCAACACCACACATAAGCATTCATTAAATGTATTACCACTTCTGTATGCATGGTAATATTCAAACCATCTAAACCATAATTCGGAAATGCAGATGTATATAAAGAGTGTTGAATTTTAGTTTACTGATTAATGCTGTCATCTTGTCATTGAATTATCTTGTTTTAATACTTCATCTTTATACGCATTATCTTTCTTTTAAACATTATTTCTCCATTTAAACATTGTTTTGGACCTTTATATAACTGACAGTGCTCTGAAAGTATCCTGAAGTTTGTACTGGTACAGTACTTCTATATCTCATGGTGTTGAAAATATTTCCCAAGGCTGTGGGGTACGGGCATCTCTGATACTATTTTTAAATAATTATTAATGCATTAAAATTCATGAAATAATGCACTAAATTACTTATTTTCTCATTACTATTACAGGGATTTCTCTCTTATCATGCTTATATATACTAGGCCACCAGTAGATTCCGTTGTGTGAGTATCAGGCCTGGATATTTTAAAATATTTTTTATGAATTTATAAAATATTTTCTAGTGCATTAAAATTCATGAAATCATGCACAAAATCGCCTATAACTTGAAAAGTATTGCAATTAGAGCATTTTGTTAAAATATGTTATTCAACTACTTTTTCCATAGGTATAACACGGTGAGTAACTTGGGTGTCTATTCCAATAGCTAAGTGAGTAATAGCTACTTTCTGATTTTTCAGTACCTTTCATAATGAGTAAAATCACTTGTAATTCAAAAACTATTGCATTTAGAGAATTTTGTATAAATATGTTATTCAAGCTACTTTTGGGTCAGCTATAACATATTAAAATTGCAGACCCATAGCTCATAGCATAGCTGAGTAATAGCTACTTTGAGGTTATCACTGTTGAGTAAATTGCTTGTATCTTCAAAACTGTTGCATTTAGAGTATTTTGTTTTATAAGTTTTTATGTACTTTTGGGTCAGCTATAACATTGTAACAGTGCAGACCTGTAGCTCATGGTATAGCTGGACAATAACTATTTTCAGGTTCTCACTGTTGAGTAAATCAGTTGTAACTTGAAAACTATTGCATTTAGAGTATTTTGTTTAAATATGTTGTTCACCTACTTTTGGGTCAGCTATAACATAGTGAAATTGCAGACCTGTATATTATAGCATAGCTGAGTAATAGCTACTTTCAGGTTGTCACTGTTGAGTAAATCAGTTGTAACTTGAAAACTATTGCATTAAGAGTATTTTGTTTAAATAATTATGTTGTTGACCTACTTTTGGGTCAGCTATAACATAGTAAAATTGCAGACCTGTGTGTCTTGTCATAGCTGAGTAATAGCTAATTTCAGGTTCTCACTGTCGGATAAATCAGTTGTAACTTGAAAACCATTGCATTTAGACTTTAGAGTATTTTCTTTAAATATGTTATTCACGTACTTTTGGGTCAGCTATAACATAGTAAAGTTGCAGACCAGTTAAGCTCATTGCATAGCTGAGTAATAGCTACTTTGAAATTTTCTCTGCTGAGTAAATCAGGTGTTACTTGAAAACCATTGCTTTTAGAGAATTTTGTTTAAATAAATTATGTTATTCATCTACTTTTGTATTAGCTATAACATTGTAAAATTGTCGTTGTGTAGCTCATGGTATAGCTATGTAATAGGTATTCTCAGGTTTTCACTGTTGGGTAAATCAGTTGTAACTTGAAAACTTTTGCATTTAAAGTATTTTCTATAAATATGTTGTTCATCTACTTTTGGGTCAGCTATAACATAGTAAAATTGCAGACCTGTTTGTCATGGCATAGCTGAGCAAGAGCTACTTTCAGGTTCTCACTGTTGAGTAAATCAGTTGTAACTTGAAAACTATTGCATTTAGAGAATTTGTTTAAATATGTTATTCATCTACTTTTGAATTAGCTATAATATAGTAAAATTGGAGACGTGTAGCTCATGGCATAGCTGTGTAATAGCTATTTTCAGGTTCTCATTGTTGAGTAAATCAGTTGTAAGTTGAAAAATATTGCATTTAAAGTACTTTCTATAAATATGTTGTTCATCTACTTTTGGGTCAGCTATAACATAGTCAATTTGCAGATCTGTATGTCATGACAGAGCTGAGGAATAGCTACTTTCAGGTTCTCACTGTTGAGTAAATCAGTTGTAACTTGAAAACTATTGCATTTAGAGTATTTTGTTTAAATATGTTGTTCACCTACGTTTGGGTCAGCTATAACATAGTAAAACCGCAGACCTGTAGCTCATCCCATAGCTGAGCTATAGCTACTTTGAGGTTTTCTCTGTTGAGTAAGTCAGTTGTAACTCAAAAACTATTGCATTTGCAGTTTTTTCTTTAAATATGTTTTTAACCTACTTTTTACACCTAAATAGTTACCTTGTTACTTTCCTTCTGAATACCATTTGCACAACTTTTGTGTCCTTTTCTTCTGTCACCTTCTACTCTGAAACTCAAAACACACAGTCAGCTGACACAGAGCCCGTTCATGGGCACTGATTGCTTGTTTTACCTTGTAAGTACCATGTTGTTATTTCGTAAAGTAACTGAGAAGAATGCCTGTCACAGTTTTCCAACATGTAAAATCAGTTCAGGAGCTCTTATACATAAAGAAAAATATTTTATTTAAACCAGAACAAGATACTTTCCATGGACAGAACTACATGGGCCTTAATTTCTTACTATTGAGTGGTGAATAGTGTTAGGAATCGGTCTGAAAAATCAGAATCGATTAATTGGTAATTCTTAGCGATCGATTATAATCGTTTTTCTGCTTGTTTGTAAAAAAAGGAAAATTCTTTACTTTTTGCCATAAACCACAAAATAGTATTCCAAGTTATTAAAATAGTAGATTCAGTTATAGTGGGTTTCAGTGGGGGTGGAGTATGTAGGAAACCAGTAAATTGAAAGACTCAGCCAGTATGTTTATGAGCAATAATATAGTAGTCTTTTCAGCTCATAACATCATTTATGGTATAAAAATGTTAACCAGCATATTAGCAACCAATCAACTGAAAAATAATAATTATTTAGACCAGTTTAGTTCAACATCCCTGTGTACCCCAGTTTTTATAATACATGGCCACACTTTACTTCTTATAATTTGTGGCGTTACTTTACCTCAGACTGCAAATATCTAAGTTACAAGAGACCTTTATAAATTATGTTAGCTTCAAAGTTAGCCTGGCTTTCCAGGCTGTCTGAATCATAATGCAAATGTGAAATATTTTCACCATAATGCACAACTGTATCAGAGGCCTTTCTCCTGGGATTCTCCTCAGCTAGCTAAGCTAAATAAATATATGAGAACATGATGAAAAATAGTTATTGAGCAATCAAACAGTTGTGTCTATACTATACATATAAATTGCCTGTTTGCCTGAAGGCTACTTCAAAGTCCCCTGTACTCTTTCTTTTTCTTCCCCATGTGTGAACATGAAAGCATTTGGCTGTAAAGTAATTGCCAATTATTCTAAAAATTTCTCTCACCCCCCAAAAAATATTCCATGAATATCCTTTTTTTCAACAGGTCTACATGATCTAATCAATATATATAATTATAGTCTGTTAAATGAGGCACAATTCAATGCATAGATATTCCAAGTTATTAAAGTTTTGCTGCTTCGCTCTTTTAAGTATCCATATAAAATAATAAACAAAGTAAAAACAAAGAGCATATCAAATAAATAGATTGTTGAGGATATTGATTTTTATTGTCATTGTTAAAATTGTGCAAATTTAAGAAATTTTGGATTTTTTTGACATTATAGTGATTTTTTAAAAAATTTTAAAAAATTTTGAAAATTTTCGATTTTGTGACGTCATAGTGAAAAATTGCAAAAAAATTAAAACTTTTAATTTTTGTGACGTCATAGTAAAAAAAATTTTTTTTGTGACGTCATCTTAAAATTTATGACGTAAATATGACTAAATATGTGTTTTAAGTAATAATGACGTGTTTTGCTTTGTTAAAATGTCATTTTGTTTATTTACATATAAAAAGAGCTTTCTTTCAAATTTAAACAATTGTAAGCTATTTCTGATGAAGGAGTGAAGCTCCGAAAGCTCAAATAAATCTATTTATTTGATATGCTCTTTGTTTTTACTTTGTTTATTATTTTATATAAATAAATAGATTGATCTATTTATTTGATATGCTCTTTGTTTTTACTTTGTTTATTATTTTATATACAATTCAATGCATGATGAAGTAGTAAATTTTTTATTTCTATAATTTAACAATATTTGTCAAAAACATTCATGGCAAATTGGTGAAGTGTTACAGTAAATACAGTGTGGTCTGTATTACCTGACGGTCTGTTCTCTCCACTTAATGGATGGCCAAAGTCGTTAGTCCCTATTTACAGGGAGTATGTATGTTGTGTATGAACCAGTGGAAGTTAAAATTTAATCTAGGTTGAACTTAGAATATTATGTTAAAAGATCTAAAAACATTCAGAATTCTCTAGTTTTAGTTGTAACCAACAGGAAGTTCCTAAATTATGTAAAGAAATATTACAAAAATAAAATGTTAAATATCTGTCAAAATAAGGAAAATAAGGTAACCTTTATATCTCATTTTCGATTCACAATCGATTCTTAACATGAGAAGTGATTTTTTACATCGAAAATTGTAAAAAGACGTCGAATCGATTTTCCGTCGAATCGTAGGACCACTAGTGGTGAATGTGTAAGGGTCCACTTTTTGATTTTCAGTTCAGTTTATATTATATTGGCTCATGCCTCAAATGAGGATATTTACCTCAAATTACCTGTTTTAAAGTTATTGTTATTTTGTGATCTTGTCTCTCAGGAGGATCAACAGATTCCTTGATTTCAGTTCTGAAGCATGCTAGTTGTGAGAAATTTGACTTTAGCTCAAGTTTATCTTCACTAGATTATCATTGTGACCATAGAATGCCAACTCAGAATGAATTTGTAGTCACAAGGAAACACAAAGGTGCATTTGTATTTTAGAAACTGTTTTCTGTTAATAACAGGGTGTTATTTGTCACATCATTTCTATTAATTTTGCAGTTATGTTAAAATTTGTTCATTGAAGATTGTGTTGCAGCTTGGTTAAGGATTTCAGGGTTACATAATTTGGAGTAGGAAGATTCCAAATATGTAAAATATTGCTGTTTTTTTCCCAAGATTTTAGGAGGTTGACATAAAACTAGTTTATAATAAATACTTTTTGATAAAATATTGGAACTGTATAATAATATCCTGTTAAAGCTGTTACAAAAACATTTTGTGAAAATATTGAAGAAATATGTTAGAATTTTAAATATCTGATAACCTAATTTTTTTCTTTGACATAATCTTTTAATTACAAATGACAGTCATGAAAGTTTGTATCATAAAAAATTAAAATGGAGCCTATTACGTAATTAAAATCACATGAATATGCCTTGCCTGGTAGTACCGGATACCATGACATAGTTTTCAATGCAGTTGTTGTTTTGTACAACATTTCAGTGCAAGAACATTGAACAATTGACATTTTAAAATGGAAAATTCAGCATTCTTTTGAATTGAAATTATGCAACAAATCAAAATGCTGTCAGCCTGTCACAGTTTTTATAAATTTTCAACTCATGGGACGCTTTGCTTTTGATTCTGTTTCCAACTTATTTTTCAATGAACAAATTGCTAATGCATGAAATTTATGACCTCTAACCAAAAATTTACAAAATCTTATGCAGGGAACAACATCTTAAAGGATAAGATGCAAAAGTTAAACACTGGATCATCAAACCAGGAGCATTCTGAAGGTGGATTTCTCAGTAAAATTTCTCTACTAAGCCAGGATCCATACGGAACAATAAATGAGGTTTCAGAGAATAGTCCAGACCCCTCCCTCGGTATCAGTGATGTGTCAACAGTACAGAATTCTTGTGACAATGGTGCAAGAAGTGTGAAACCAGTCAGACCAATTACCAGGCAGTTCCACCAAGTTTTGTCATACAAAAGTAAACTATAGTTAAAAGTGCAGATATATAGGTAGTTCTTAGAGAAATTGAATTAATTTGTAGGATTTTGTTTGAGTTCTATTAGTTATTCTTGAGTGTTTATTGAAGTCAAAGGTCATCTGTTCTACTGCACTGGCAGGTGCAATATCTCCCCCACACAGGGCAACTCAGTGCAATAGACTAACAAAATAAGACAAAAGGGATAGTCAAGGGGCGTTTTAGGTCAGTAAGCTAAGGTTTTCAGTGTAAATGAGGGAAAAACACTAAGTGGGAAAGCTTGAGTTGAAGCGGTGGGTCTTAAGATACTTCCTAAAGGATATTATTGAGGGACAGGTCTTATCTGAAGAGGGAAAGCGGTCCATGAGGTGAATGCATAATGACTGTGAGGGGTCCTGACCCATCTACATTGTGACAGTGAGATTTGCAAACTTGAACAGTGGTAGTCCTGTGACACCATATAGCAGACAGATCCACAGAGCTTTTATAAAATAAAAGTATAGTGTACAATTCGTACATATTGGTATAAGTGTAGTTATAGATTTTAAAGAAGTTTGTTGCATTAGATTATAAGTCATACTGTTGTGTAGTTCTTTTTTGTGTGATGTTTTTAGTTGACAGGTTAATGTTCAATTTAGCTCCTGCCAAAAGTTTATACTTTGATTAAGATAAGTAGTGATTACTATAAGGTCAGTGTGTGAAAGGAATTATGTGTGTAGATTTACTAGATTATATCCGTTTTCTGTCATTAAATGTCAGATATTTCAAGATATAGAATTTATGTTTAATTGTGGCATAATTTCATAATAATTCTTTCATGAGGTTGCCAAAGTCTGACAGGAATTTGGTGCAATTTTGTTTGACATTTTTAAGCGTCCCCCGAGCGACGCTTGTTTGTGTATAGGAGATATATAATTTTCTTTTCACTATAGCTTCGCAGCCATAAGGCGGATTTTTTTCATATTTGGCAGGTGTATGCAGTAGCTCTGGGAAATTTTTCTGAATATGCTGTACATAATGACATTTTAACCAATTAGAGAGGCCACATGACCAAAAATGTGTTTTTTGGAAGGGCGTCCTTGTCCGGATGATAACTTACTAAGCATTTTATCTATCCACCTGAAATTTAGCAGATACCTTCCTCATATAAAGATCTGGGCTACATTAAATTTTGGCAGGGATAGGTTAAGAAATGACTGAGTTATTGATGATTAATTAAGCAGTAACAATTTTCTTAATGAGTAAAACACAAAACTGCTTGTATCTCCTTAACCCTGTGAGATAGAGCGATTTCGTCGAAATTTTCGACTCACTGGGTATCTAAGCAAACTACTCTCGCCAATTTTCCAAACATTTTCTCCTCCCCAAATATGGGGGTCATATTCAATTTTCGAATTCTTGACAAAAAATGCAAAACAGAAAATTGGAAATATAGGCTCATAAGGTCAGTAAGCTGTAAACATATAGAACAATACTGATATATGAGTACTTTTTGAAACCATATTCTTCATAAAATAAAAATTTACTAGTGGAATTTTGGCAAAATTTTTGACCGACGGTATCTGTGAAGACTAGCCTTTCCAAGTTTCAACAAAAATTCCACTTGCCAAAAATGGCAGCCATTTAACAAAAATCCTTGTAACCCGAAAACCGTGCTAGATAGAGCGATTTTGACGAAATTTTTGATCCACAGGGTATCTGTGAAGACTAGTCTTTCTAAGTTTCAACGAATATTTCACTTCTCAAAAAATGACGGCCATTTTGAATTTTTTCGCAAAAATCACAAAAATGCTTGTATCTCGAAAACCATGCTAGATACCTCATCTGAGTAGCTGACCCAGTTTTCAAAAAATTTTTGTCATGGCAGCCATTTTGAATTTTTAAATTTTTTGCAAAAATCACAAAACACACAAATGCTTGTATCTCGAAAACCGTGCCAGATAGAGCAATTTTGGCAAAAAGTTTGACCCACAGGGTATCTGTGAAGACTAGCCTTTTCAAGTTTCGACGAATATTTCACTTGCCAAAAATGGCGGCGAATTTTGATTTTCACAAAACTCACAAAACACAGAAATGCTTGTATCTTGAAAACCGTGTTAGATAGAGCAATTTCAGCAAAACTTTTGACCACAGGGTATCTGTGAAGACTAGCCTTTCTAAGTTTCCACAAATATTTCACTTGCCAAAAAATGGCGGCTATTTTGAATTTTCGAATTTTTCGCAAAAATCACAAAACCAAAAATGCTTGTATCTTGAAAACTGTGCAAGATGAGCGATTTTGGCAAAATTTTTGACCCACAGGGTATCTGTGAAGACTAGCCTTTCCAAGCTTCGAAAATATTTCACTTTGAATTTTTGAATTTTTTGCCATTTTGAATTTTTGAAAAAAATCCAAACCACAAAAATGCTTGTATTTCAAAAACCATGGTAGATAGAGCAATTTCGACAAAATTTTTGACCTGCAGGGTACTTCTTCTGGGTAGGTGACCCAATTTTCAAAAATATTTGTCCTGCCAAAAATGGCAGCCATTTTGAATTTTCAAATTTTTCGCAAAAATCACAAAACACAAAAATGCTTGTATCTCAAAAACCATGCGAGATAGAGCAATTTCCGCAAAATTTTTGACACACAGGGTATCTGTGAAGTCTAGCCGTCCCAAGTTTCAATGAATATTTCACCTGCCAAAAATGGCGGCCATTTTGAATTTTCGAATGTTTTTCAAAAATGCAAAACACAAAAATGCTTGTATCTCGTAAACCCTGCTAGATAGAGCAATTTTCGACAAAAGTTTTGACCCTTATGCTAACTCTGCTGAGTAGCTGACCCAATTTTCAAAAATTTTTTGTCTCACCAAAAATGGCAGTCATTTTGAATTTTCGAATATTTTGCAAAAATTGCAAAACACAAAAATGCTTGTATCTTGAAAACCGTGCCAGATAGAGCGAATTCGGCAAACTTTTTGACCCATGAATTTCAATGAATATTTCTCTCGCCAATAGGGACGTCACGACTACAAAAATTCAAAGTCAGCTATTCGCCAAGTACTATTCGTGTCGACACCGAATAAGCGTCGTAAAACTACCACAAATCTTAAGTTTCATATTGTAAAAGGCAATGAAAATGATAAATATGTGAAGTAAAATTAAAATATATGTATATAATCCATAAAATGTAATATATTTGCTGTTTTCCTGCGATTTCTGATGCATTTTTGTCATACAGGAAGTGGGCAATATAAGAGGTATACGGTACTTTCGGTTTTACATGAATGTTTAAACAGTACAGATAATGTGGCTGATGTTGGATTTTAACTTATTTTATATAACAATATGGACATATTTGACGGATTCAGACCTTCTGCCATCTTTTACTACATTGAGCGATTATTCAAACTTAAAAATATGAACCAGTTAATAACACTATTCTAACCGTTGTCGATTAGTCGGCTAGTCGTACCATCCCTACTTGCCAAAAATGGCGGCCATTTCTTTGGGTATGTAAGCAAACTACTCTACCCAATTTTCCCCCAAAAATTTACCCTTCTCCAAAATGGGGGTTATTGTCAGTTTTCAAATTTGTGACACAAAGTGCAAAACACCAAATTGCCTCTGTGTCTTCTTAACCGTGCAAGATAGAGCAATTTCATCAAAATTTTTCAAACACACTGTGTCCAAGATAACTACCCTGCCCAAGAACTAGTGTTGGGACTTGCCCTCAACTTTCAGGGTTGATTATCCATTCATTTTTCCGACCGATGACCGACCCCGAATCAATTATTTTACTCCATTGTTGGCCATTAATTAAGAAACACTTTCTGGGATAAAGTATAGGTCAATCCGGTCAGAATAACGGTGTTCCGACATTTAGAATCTACCAAAAGTACCCACTTCCTGTAAATATGGCGGTAGATATAAACAAACTCGAAATCCATGACAAATCTGTTGATTTATTAAGTAAAAATATGTAAAATATATATAAAGTATGTGGATATTGAGAAAATAAAGAAAGGTAAGATTTAAGCTAAATAATCGATCATTAGAAAATGTTTGTGACTGACCGCGATTGTCGATTAATCGAGCACACATCTAATCGTCCACCCACTACCAAGAACCACTTTTCCTATATTCTGGCTTTCTTGAGCTATAAGCAGAACTTTCTTACATGATTAAGCTGCCATTATTTCTCCTTTTCGGGACGCTTTGTTTTTGCCATGTAAAACCATATAAGCGATCCTCTAGTTTCTGTATGTTCAGTGAAATCCATATCACCAGATAGCAGTATTGGATCTTTTTAGCTGAAGTTAGTGGTTATTAATTAAAGTAAATCTAGTTTTAAAGGAGCTTTCCATATTGTAGGAGGCTCCACAGAATCATTGGTGTCTGTTCTGGATCATGACAGCTGTCAAGAGTTTGAACTGAGTGACTCGGAGCCAGAAATCAAACCCTCTACTTCCAAACAGCCACAGCAACCTGAGCCAGCTAAACGAAAAAGGTGAGAGAGAAAATTGTACTGTTGGCATATGTCCAATACTGACTGTGACTCTGTTATAGCAAAGTGAGATCAGTATGTTTATATGAACAAAATTAAAAAGTAAGATTAACAGAATAATAAAAATTTGACATTGAAAAGGTACTTGTAGAGAAAAAAATAGAAATATAAATTGGAATTGTGGCATTATGGCAAATTTTTTAATATATTGCAGCAATCGTAACTATGTATACAGGGGGAAGATTGCAACAGTAGCGTAATTTCACTCTAGTGTTGTTAACGGTTTACCGGTATGCGGAATATCGTTTCGTTTTGGTAGAAAAAACGAAATCCGCAAAGAATATTTGGGAACCGGTTTTTGAAGACGTTATTATTTTAGGCTTTCTAATGGCTGATACTTCATCAAAACAACAAAACATATATATATTTTGTAAAATATGTCACATTTTTACCTTATATTGAGGAAAAATCACTTTTGCATGCATAAAAACATCTCGCGAAAGCCACTTCCATTTACAAGTTATCGCTCATGTACACCCACGAATAATTTTTCAGTGCACAGAGCAAGCGTACGAAATACCGGATTTCGTTTCGTTTCAAAGCCCCGGTAACCGGTTTTGATTTCTGTAATCGATGCCACCACTATTTCACTCATATAAGAAACCCATTGTTTTGACATTTGAAAAGTGAGGAATTCAGTTGAAATGGTCATGCATCTTAAAGATGTAGTCTACGTAGAAATAAATTGCAACACAAGCACTGAGGGAGTGCAAACCTCCTAGAGCACGTAATTATCTGTAAAGACTCGTAAAATCCAGATTTTTTTTTGAGTCCAGACAATGATCCAGATCATTCTCAAAATTTATTGGGATCTAAGTTGGACCAAGACCCATCTTCTGATTTTTTTTCATGAAATTCCAAGCAGTAGTATTTACTTAATCCTGTTAACATACAAACGGTCATGAAAATAATACCTTCTTGGTGAAGGTAACCAGGTAACAGAAATATTTGTGCATGTTCCAACTCATGATAGTTTGCTTGTGCAACTTGTAACAAGCCCTTTGTACACATTGCAGCTTATACAAGATACGTAATAAACTATACAAATTGCCACTAGTACAATTTCTCAACTGTACATTACTACATGTACTACAAAAAAGTAAGTTCATCTGGAACTGCTCAATTTACTTCAGTTAAAGTTGTAGAGGCTGTAGTAATTTGCCTTCAGGGTGGTATAAATAGCATATTAATAGCTTAAATGAAACAGTTTTGCACCCAAATTGTAGCAATGTGGAGGGTGTTAACAGGTGCTCATCATTTGTAAATAGCATTTTGTATCTCCTTCATTATAAATCCTAGAGGTTTGAAATGTGAATATAATCCGTAGCAAATCATGTGTTCCCAATCATTTGTTGGTCATTTAGTTTATCTAAAAGGACCCTTATGTGCAATATTTGATTCATTTCAGGTACAGGAGGCACACGCATGAGAGTGTAGAGAATGGAATGCGGCGACACAAGGCGTGTAAAGAAAGCAGGGAGAAAAGCCAGGAGACAGACAGCAGGACAAAAAGGTAAAGTATGTCACAGTTATCATTCACACAAGTACACATGTTTGCATTATCACCCTCCCTCTAAAACACATGAAATGTACGTAAATACCCACTCTTTCTAACAAAATGGAGACTCGATTGTTTAAGGACTTTTTATTAGTTTTTTACTTAAGTTTCATCCCCTTTCCTTCACAAAAAGTGCATAATTTTAACCATATTTCAAAGACATATGTCAATATGTTACATAATTTTATTTAGCAGTTGTACAAATATAGCTCATGGGGACTTCTGCATACAATTTTGGTACAATATGTTGAAAGTGACATGAATACCCAGATGAATAAAATTCATGCAAATTGCTTTCGATGTTGCAGATCGGTTGAAAGTGAGGAAGCTTCCGAGACATATATTGTTGAAGATGATGATGATATGCATGGGAGACTGACACCATGGGAACAATGGGTGTTACGGAAAGCCAAGGAAGATCAGGAGAAAGTGCAGAAAAAGATAGACAGAAAGAAGAAGGAAAGAGAGGAGCGGGATAAAAAGGAACAGGTAAGCAAAGAATTTATTTTATTCAAATTCAAAATTTGGATTGTTTATCTGTAGTGTTATACATGGGAGATTGTAAGTTTTGAAAGAGATAGACTGAAAGATGAAAGAATAACAACAGATTGTAAGTTTTGAAAGAGATAGACTGAAAGATGAAAGAATAACAACAGAAAGATTAGAGTTAAAGGAAGGAATTATTCAAATATCAAAAGTTGTAAATGTTTGAGGGTATTATGCAAGTGAGACAACAGGTAGTTCTGGAAGGGATTAGAGAACAAGCAGGAAGAAAGACACAAACAGGAAAAGCAACAACAACAAAAAAAGTGACTCTAGAAGCGTGAGCCTTGTTTGAGCTTGCACTTAAAAGAGGTAAAGAGATGTTACTGGTTTGATTGTTTTCAAATTCAAAATTTGGAATGTTTGAGGGTGTTATGACAAGTAGGCAATGTGTTTTTTGTACTTCCCTACCTATAAACAACCTGATTTTTGGGAATTTTCCTTTAGCTTAACCTTTTATGTGTTTGTCATCATAACATCAGTATTTTGACTACCATTAAATTCTTAGCTCCAAAGAGGTCAAGTTTTACTTTAAATTATTGTCAAATCTTGACTGTTTAAGTGTCGCTTTTAACTCCTATCAGTTATTTTTGTCACATGAGGAACAGTTAGATGAAGAGATGGCCGAGGTGTCAATTGATGAATACAAGCTCAGTGGGCAAAAATTGAAACAATTCAGCGTGTCTAAATGTTTTAATTGCTATCAGTTTATACCTTCACAGGAGAAGCAAGTGCGTGAACAGAAGGCCAAGGTCAAGTATGAAGAATGGCTGCAACAGAGAGTGGACCAACTCAGTGTGAAAACAAAACAGCAGCAAAAGCAAGAACAGGTGTGTAGAAGCCAGGTGTGTCCTGGTAAAATAATAGATATAATTATTGACTTTGTGACTTGATATACGATAAATTAAATTCAATTAATTAAATTATTCATATTAAATTTGATTTTTGGCTTATCTACTATAAATAAATCCAACTTGCTCCTGAGGTATTGCATATTATCTGTGTGACAGTGAAATCCTCTTGAAACCTATATATTATCCTCAACAGTGTTTCAGCTTTTATGTGTGTATTAATTATGTGGTATTTGCCATGTATATGTTAGTATTCTTACTTCTGCATCATATTTCCCAGAGAAAAGAGTGATTTTAAATGCTTTTTGACATATTTACTTTAACTTTTAACATCTTAACTTTAACTTATTGACTTTGACCTACAATGAACATGAGAGGATTGTTCTGAAGTATGGTATGCATTATTCTTGAGTGTATCAGCCCTATTAAACTTAGTCTCTGTGCTACAAGCCAGATCCCTGGGGACTGGTTTCACAAAGTTGGATCAAGCTCAGTGAAAAGTTAGCTTAAGTATTGATAAAATTTGATGAACTGCGAATTAAACTCAGGCCAGTATTCACAATGGACAGATTAACTAATCCCAAAGTTCAGCTGACTTTCAACTGCCATTAAGTCAGATTTGAGTGTTATTTCTACCATATTTGATCTAAAATTTAAACCACCTACCTTTGTAGATCAAAGTGAAACCAGAGATTGAAAAATAAGCTATACTTCCTAGTGAATACAAACTTGATCTTGATCTATTATTTGACTTAACTTGAGCTGATTTTTGGCTCAACTGGAGCTTGATCCCTTTTGTGAATAAGCCCCTTCATTAATGACTATTAGCAGCCCATCAAATCTGAAAATGAAGGTCGATTAGTGTGTATGGGACATACCTTTTGTACACACACCCAGAATGATATGAGCCAAGCAAGGCAACTTGCATTTTGAAGAATCATCCGGCTTTCATCTATTTATGGATACCATCACTGTTCATGTTATTAGCTCCAGTTGAAATGACCAGAACTTCCTTATTTTTGGTCTGATTTTGGAAATGATTTGACCATTTTGTCCAGTTTATTGGAGATGGCTTGTGTGAGATTGCATCAGTTTGGTTTTTGTGCGTACCTACCTTAAGGTTACCTTGTTTTATGAGCATCATGTGATGTAAATGAAAAGTGAAAATATTTAAGACTACTATTATCTTTTTTCAGAGAAAATTAAAGATCAAAGAAGAAGACAAAAAGAGGATTGAGGAAAAATCAGAGAAGAAATATGATGTACGTGCATAATATGTTGTCATTTGTACATCCTGCCTTGTCAAACTTCAAATATATTTTAGTGAGAAAAATTATCAAATACTCTTCAGAGTGAGATGGTTTCATATTTCATAAGTAGGTCTGGTATTTCAAAGCATTCTTGGTGTTGAATTTGGGCCCATTATAAGACTACAAGATGGCTGCCACGGCCATTTTCCTGAAACAGTTTCTGTTCGTTCAGAACAAAAGCAATGGAGAGTATCCTCACCCAGTTTTACACATAGGTCTGTTGCATCAAAATCCTTATTGGTATTGATTTCAGATTCATTGCAAATAGTCAGAAGAGAACCATGGCCACCAGTTAAGGAAAATCAGTGTATATTTTATTGCGTTAATACATCCTATCCAATGGACAATATGCTAAACCGGTCGGCGCAGACCGGCCCGCCAAACGTCAGAAAAAGACGTCCTGTGTTTCCACCGGCTGGCCGGTCCTCACACTGCACTCGCCAGGTGGCGTGTCGTACTTCCTTCCTGTCTAGACAAGCTGACGTCATAGCATCTTTTTCGTTTGGCGCATGCACTGCTTGAACGAATATTTGGAAATAGTTTTAAATTTTAATTTTATGTGAGTTTGAAGAAGTGCTGGATTGTGGAACTTTGCGTATCACTTCCTCACATACTATAGATCATTTCTACAGTTAATTTAGTTCTTGGAACGTTTTGTGAGTTTTTAGAAGTGCGGTTTTTATACCTTACGGATCACTTCCTCACGTGTGTTTGTATTATCATGTCTTCTCCAAGTCAACGTAGGGGGGGATGCGGCCACATGATGGCTGGCTTTGACCACCACTCTGTGTGTGCTAGGTGCCGTGACAAGAAGAAGGGCTCTGACCCTTGTATTAAGTCCCCGCCAGAATCTTGCGGACATTGCAACCTTTTGACACCAGAACAAAGGACTCAGCTATCAACCCCCTCCTACAAACTTAAAAAGGAACGGAAAGAAGCCAAGTCTTCAACACCCATCAAAGATTCAGACACTCTCAGTCCCACCCTTGTGGACCCGGCACTTGTGTCGGTAGTAGGGGTAGTGGATGGCCAGGGTACCTCCGGTGCCTCTGGTTTGAGTGGGCCGGAAGAGAAGAGGAGGAAATCTGAGAAGAAATCTGATAAGAAGTCTACATCTTCCAAGTCGGTTAAGCCGGACAAGTCGGTTAAGTCACCCAGCCGACCTGCATCCTCATCTTCATCTACCGGACAGGGGAAGTCCACTGCCCCTTCTACCGACTCTAAATTATCAGATTTGGACAAAAAGTGGTCGGACCGGTTCAACAGGCTGGAGGCCCTGCTTATGGCCAAGACGTTGGACCGACCTCAGGAACCAGTATTTGGAACTGTCAAGGTCACCCCTTCACATGCTCCACCAGCTGATTTGATCCGACCAGAACCCTTCATTCAACCGGCTACTCTTCCTCAACCAGCCGACACTGCCCTTGCCTCACCGGCCACCGACCCAGTTCCTCACGGGTCTACTACTACTTCAAAAGCCTCCTCATCAGGTCTACCAGAGCTGGCACAACCAAGGCAGAAACGTTCAGTTACAGCCTTTGACACATCTAGGAAAGACGCCTCTCCCTCTAGTGATTCGGAATCGGACAGCCTGTCTTCCGACCATCCTCTTGTTGATATCTTTCCGGAGGAAGGAGAATTGTCAGACGATATGGAAGCAAATGCATCTGATCATGATCAATCCCTCTCGGAGGAGCAATCCTACCGAGAAACTATGAGGGGGATTAGATCCTTCATGAACTGGTCTCATATTCCGGACATTGACTCTGGTGCTACAACTTCCGAGGACAATCCCTTCTCCGGCCCCAAGATGCACACTCCAGGGAAAGTCTCTGTTACTCTACCGACAGATGAATGGCTCTGTAAGAAACTTTCAAAGCTCAACCTTACCCTAACTCAAGGATATCCCACACGAGCTTCTGAAGCAGGGGGCCTCTTGAGAGACCAATTCGTCCGCCCACCTAAATCACAAACCAAGTGGTATGGGTGCCAGCCAAACCCAAAGAAGGACTCTGACCAAGTAGTTACTTCGTGGCATACCGGATCTTCACGCCTAAACAGTGGATATTTGAGGATTGCCAGACAGGCCGGTATAGCAAGTGCCCCGCCCATGTCGCGGCCTATCTCCCAAGAGAACTTACGTAAATGGGAGAAATCCGCGCGTGAGTCCACTATTATATGTAACCAGGCAGCTGGGTTCAACCGGTGTTTACTGAAGGTCCAACAGAACATGGGTACACAGTTAAAGGCAATACGAGTGGAATCCAAGGGCAAGGCACCGACCAAGGCTTCAGCTGCTGTTGACGAGCTACAGTTTTTACTGGATTTCAACGCAAGTGTGTGTCAATCCATGGCCAAAGCAGTGGAACACCTCACTGAATTTGTGTTCGTCAACATGGCCAATGCAACCCTCCTGAGGCGAGATTCTTATTTGGCATATCTTAAAGCTGGTGTGAAGGCGGACACCCTCAACGCCCTCCGTACCTCACCTCTTCATCTGGATACTCTCTTTCCAGACTCTTGTGTAAAAAAGGCTGAGGAGGACATTACTGACTTTGATAGGAACAAATCTAGTTCTGTATATAAGGGTCGCCGCTACCACCCATATGAAAGGCAGGAACAAAGGTCGGATAGAAAACAAGACAAGCCCGCCTGGAAGAATTTGTCACGCACTCAACGCCGCAAGAACAAAGGGAAACAACAGTACTCCTCACGTCCTGCCAAGGGTCAGCAGCAGTACAAATGACAGTCAATGTTTTTTGCAATTGAAACCCCTGCTGCTGACCGGGAGCCCACAAGAGACAATGAACACTTTAAATGCAAAGTTGCCTGTTGTAAATTCTGCTCATACTGCGCCCGGGCATTCGCAAAAGAAAGAAATAAGTCCCGGGGCAGCAGTTTGTTTTCCAGATCTAAGTTCATTAAAATCTGTGAAAGGTGTTTCTTGTGTCATTCCATTGTCTCATGTAAACATTGTAACAAATGCTCCCAATGTTGTCACAAATCTTCCTGTAGGGGCCAGACTGCAAACGTTTTGGGAAAAGTGGTCAGAGCTGGGGGCCGGTCCGAAAGTTGTTCAAATCCTGAGGGAGGGTTACACCCTTCCCTTCCGGACCAGGCCAAACTTATCAAGAATCCCAACAGTTGTAAGCTGCTATGGCAATCCTCACAGAAATCTCAAACTGTTCGAGGCATTACATCAGCTTACGGCAAAAAATGCTATAGAACGGGTACACAAACAGACCTCCCTAGGGTTTTTCAACCGACTATTCCTGGTTCCCAAACCCAACAACAAATGGAGGCCAATCCTAGATTTGAGCAATCTAAATCCCTTTCTCAAAACTGAGAAATTCAAGATGGAGACTCCGGAAACCATCAGAACCTCTCTCCAACAAGGAGAGTGGGTAACCTCCATAGACTTCAAGGATGCATATTTCCATGTTCCCATACAGGAACAGTCAAGGAAATTTTTGAGATTTCACGTCCAGGGACAGACCTTTCAATTCAAAGCTCTCCCTTTCGGACTATCCACAGCTCCCATGGAGTTCACTGTCATAGCAAAGGAGGTGAAACTTATGGCCACTCAGAAGGGTATAAGGCTCCACCAATACCTAGACGATTGGTTGGTGAGAGCCACATCCCACCAGGCCTGTCTCCAGCATACACAGGTCCTAGTACAACTGTGCTGACATTTAGGTTGGCTGGTGAACATAGAAAAGTCGGAATTGGAACCCAAGCAAGTTTTCAACTTCGTAGGTTACCAATTCGACCTCCAGTCCGGTCGGGTCCGACCGACACCGGACAGGCGGCAAAGCCTACAGGAAAAGATACTAGAACTCATCTCCCGACCGGCTTGTTCAGTACGGGAGCTGATGTCCCTAATAGGCCTGCTAACCGCGACAGAGAAACAAGTTCACCTAGGCAGACTACACATGAGGCCCATTCAGTGGCACCTCAAAAGAAATTGGAGAATACCAGAATCCTTACACAAACGGATCCCTCTGCCCAGATCTCTGCATCCTCACTTACAATGGTGGCTGCAAGAAGACAACGTTCTCACAGGCCAACCACTACACCCTCTACAGCATGCTCTGCAAATCTTTACAGACGCATCAAAAGAAGGGTGGGGCGCTCACTTAAACGAGTATATTGCCAGAGGAACCTGGTCCCTACTGGAAAGCAAATTGCACATAAATTACTTGGAACTAAAAGCAGTCTTTCTGGCTCTAAAAGAGTTCCAAAGACTATGCATAGGCAAAATGGTGCTGGTTGCAACCGACAATACCACCGTAGTGGCCTATATCAACAAGGAAGGAGGCATGAGGTCGGGCCCACTTTGTGCCCTACTCTGGAGAATCTTGACCTGGTGCACCGGGAAGCAAGTGACTCTGAGGGCACGACACATTCCCGGCCACCTAAATGTAGTGGCAGACAAACTGTCCAGATTAGGTCAGACCATCCAAACCGAATGGTCCCTCCTGCCAGAAATCTTCCAAGCCCTATGCAACAGGTGGCATCAGCCTCAAATAGATCTCTTTGCTACGAGGTTCAACAACAAGCTCCCCCTGTTCGTATCACCGGTCCCGGACCCCAGGGCCACTGCAGTGGATGCACTCAGTTTGTCATGGGAAGATCTGGACGCATACGCCTTCCCACCGACAGCCATATTGGGCAAAGTGGTGGAGAAGTTGCAAGACTCCCCGTACCGGAGGTTGATCATTATTGCCCCGGGGTGGCCCAACATGGCATGGTTTTGGGACCTAGTGGAAATGTCCAGCCAGATCCCATTGCTTCTGCCTCAGTTGCCAAACCTACTGACTCAGCCCTTCAATCAGACCCCTCACAGGAGTCTGACAAACCTAAATCTCCACGCATGGCTCCTAGAGCCACAGCTATCAAGGAGCAGGGTTTCTCTGAGGCAGTGGCAACAAGAATTGAAGCTCCTCAAAGAGGATCAACCAGATCCGTCTATGAGGCAAAGTGGGCCATTTTTACAAAGTGGTGCATCACAAATCAGGTGGAATTCAGGACACCTCCTGTAAAGTCAGTTGCTGATTTCCTCATGTACCTTTTTGAGGAAAGGAAATTGCAGCCCAGCACCATTGATGGCTACAGGTCTGCCATTGCTGATAAATTGGGAAGTTCAACTCTCAACATCAGCAAAGATGAAAATCTCACCCGTCTCTTGGATAGCTTCCACAGAGACAGACCCAAGGGCAGAAGAGGTATCCCCTCCTGGAACCTATCTCTGGTTTTACACCAGTTAACAAAGGCTCCCTTTGAGCCAATTAAGGAGGCCTCCTTGAAGCACTTGACCTTCAAGACAGTTTTCCTCTTAGCCTTGGGATCAGGCAAATGCAGAAGTGAGATTCATGCTTGGCAACATAAGAACATCAGACACCAATCTGATTGGACTAAGATATCCCTGTACCCTTCTCCCAGCTTCCTCTCCAAAAATCAGCTGGCTAAAGAGGGTCCAGACAGTGTGGCCCCAGTGGTTATCCCAGCCCTGGCCCCAACTCTGGATAGGTCCCTCAAGTCTGACAGATCCCTCTGTCCGGTTAGAGCCTTGCGTTACTATTTGGACAGGACTTCAGACTTCAGGCAGAATAAGGAGTTGGTTTTTGTCTCCTTCAAAAAAGGCTTCGACAAGGACATCTCACCTGCCACTATCTCCTCTTGGATCAAACAAACTGTGATCCTATGTTATGAGCTCTCAGACCAGGAGGCCCACAAGTTACATCAGGTTAAAGCCCATGATGTCAGGGCCTTCGCTGCTTCAAAGGCCTTCCAGTCGGGGGTCTCTTTGGAACAAATATTAGCAGCATGCCACTGGAAGTCACATAACACCTTCACCCAATTCTATTTGAAGGATGTGGCATGGGCTGATTCTGAGCTTTACCACCTGGGGCCTGTAGTGGCTGCTCAGCAGATCCACAAATAACCCAGGCCAGAGAGGAGATTTGTACATATGTATATAGTGTATATATAGTTAAGAAGCATCAAAAAAAAAAAAAAAAAAAATCAGACGTGCTTCCTTCGGGAGGTTTATTTCTTGGGACTGAACTCATCCCTCTCTTCCCCTACCTCAGAGCAGGTCTGTAAAAAAGGGGGGGGAGGCGAGTCGGTTTGGACCGGTTAACCGGTTTCTGTTGACCGACCATAGCCTTAAGGGTCTTGATAATCTTAGATCGACCCAGATTAAAGTTGTTAGTTATTTTCTGAGTTCGTATAAGTCCCTAGTACCTTACCCGCCGACCAAGCGGTAGTTATTCAGCATATTGTCCATTGGATAGGATGTATTAACGTAATAAAATTGCAAACTTAATAAGTAAATTAAATTTTTACAAGTTAATACCCTATCCAATGGACACGCAAGACCCTCCCACCGACCCCGCTATCAGTTTACTAGGGGTCTAATAGGTTTAGACAACGAAAAAGATGCTATGACGTCAGCTTGTCTAGACAGGAAGGAAGTACGACACGCCACCTGGCGAGTGCAGTGTGAGGACCGGCCAGCCAGTGGAAACACAGGACGTCTTTTTCTGACGTTTGGCGGGCCGGTCTGCGCCGACCGGTTTAGCATATTGTCCATTGGATAGGGTATTAACTTATAAAAATTTAATTTACTTATTAAATTTGCAATTTCACAGGATTTTATATTTTGGTCCAATTCTTCAGTGGATTTCTTGGTATTGATGTTTATCAATTATGAATTACAGATGATTGCAAGGCACTGATGAAATTTACAAGATTAAATTATTGTTAAGCAATGTTAATTATTGTTAAGCATGTTAAGTTATAATTAAGCAGTGTTGATTAAATTTGCAACACTGATTAATGATTGTTGCACCTTAGAGTCTGCTTAAATGGAGAGATTAAATGCTGTGAAAGTCTGAAATAGAATAGATTGCCACTCATTTATAGGCAACCCAGTGTCATCCATGGTATGGTATTAGGTTAAATTGTTTCTTGTACCGTGGACTGATAGCTTACTTTAACAATCCAAAGTTTGTGGTTCCCAAAAAATTCTACCAGTCCAGTATGGAAAGACTAAAAGATACTCGTATTTTCAGTGGAAGATCTGATTATTACAGCGGATAATTTTACGTTGTAAAATCATAACCTAAGAATTTCTGTAATGCTCCTGTAATGTTAAAGTCACGTGACATGATACTGTGTCCCCTAGCGTGAGCGCAAAGCCATCAGAGAATCGAGTAGTTTACTAGAATTTATGAAAGTCTTGTGACGCAAAGAAATTCCAATTCTGACACATCCCACAGCTGGTATAGAACTCAGACGGTCACCCATCCAAGTACTAACGTAGCCCATTGCCGCTTAACTTCAGTGAGCAGACAAATACTTATCACACTGCACCACATTTCATGAAAGTCTGGAGACAAAAAAATAAAAACAAAAAAAAAAAAAAATAATAAAAAACTCTCTCTCTATGAAGGCTCGTGCTTAAAAATCTCATTGTAATCGGATATTGAAATTTTAAAGTATATTCAATTTAAACAAACATTTTCAAGCAATGGGACTGACAAGGGAATAGTCTACTCAAAAGATATTTTACTTATATTTTACTGCTGGACACAATATACTTCAGTACAAAGCATGAGATGGAATATTACAAGAGTGTAAACTCCAACAAAGGAGCCTTTCTGTTTAAACTCCTGACCTTATTGCCCAGTACCGTAAATTTCCAAAATAACGCCCAGGTTCAAATAAACACCTGGGTCATATTAACGCCTGGTACCAAGCACACTGTTTACAATATATAACACTGTTTTTATGTCAGCTGACTTGTCAGCTGACATTATGTCGTCACTCTGCGGCGTGGGCGTACGCGTCCGCGTCCGCGTGAACAACTTCTTCTCCAAAACTACAAGGCCTAGAGACATGCTGTTTCTTTTAAAAGATAACTTACCTATCGAGGATGAAAAATTGTTCAAGGCATGCAAATCTGTCTGTTTGTCTGTTTGCTAGAGACATTACAAGGGGGGTACCCCCACCAAAAGTGTGAAAATTTCAACACTTTATCACAATTTTCTCAGTGACTATTGCAGGGATTTCTCTCATATCTTGCATATATGTACTAGGCCAGAGGTAGATTCTCTTGTGTGAGTATGAGACCTGGATCTGTCTTAGTTTTTTTTAAATAAATTTTTTTAATAATTTTTAATGCATTAAAATTCATGAAATCATGCACTAAATCACTTATAACTTGAAAAGTGTTGCATTTAGAGCATTTTGTTAAAATATGTTATTCAGCTACTTTTTTCATAGCTACAACATGGTGAGTAACTTGGGTGTCTGTCTCAATAGCTAAGTGAGTAATAGCTACTTTTGGGCTTTTCAGTAACTACCATCTTGAGTAAAATCACTTGTAACTTAAAAACTGTTGCATTTAGAGAATTTCGTATAAATATGTTATTCAGCTACTTTTGGGTCAGCTATAACATAGTAAAATTTCAGACCTGTAGCTCATGGCATAGCTGAGTAATAGCTACTTTTAGGTTATCACTGTTGAGTAAATCACTTATAACTTGAAAACTATTGCATTTGGAGTATTTTGTTTCAATATGTTATTCACCTATTTTGGGGTCAGCTATAACATAGTAAAATTTCAGATCTGTAGCTCATGGCATAGCTGAGTAATAGCTACTTTGAGGTTATCACTGTTGAGTAAATCACTTATAACTTGAAAACTATTGCATTTACAGAAATTTGTGTAAATATGTTATTCAGCTACTTTTGGGTCAGCTATAACATA
Organism: Sabellastarte sp. h YS-2021; assembly: GCA_964017235.1. Classification (NCBI taxonomy): domain Eukaryota; kingdom Metazoa; phylum Annelida; class Polychaeta; order Sabellida; family Sabellidae; genus Sabellastarte; species Sabellastarte sp. h YS-2021. The sequence continues at coordinate 63,474,724 of OZ024938.1, forward strand.
GTGAAATTACAGACCTGTAGCTCATGGCACAACTGAGCAATAGCTATTTTCAGGTACTGTATGTTGAGTAAATCAGTTGTAACTTGAAAAATATTGCATTTGGAGTATTTTGTTAAAATATGTTGTTCACCTACTTTTGGGTCAGCTATAACATAGTGAAATTACAGACCTATAGCTCATGGCATAGCTGAGCAATAGCTATTTTCAGGTTCTCACTACTGAGTAAATCAGTTGTAACTTGAAAACTATTGCATTTACAGTATTTTGCTTAAATATGTTGTTCACCTACTTTTGGGTCAACTATAACATAGTAAAATTTCAAACCTGTAGCTCATGGCATAGCTGAGTAATAGCTACTTTTAGGTTATCACTGTTGAGTAAATCACTTATAACTTGAAAACTATTGCATTTAGAGTATTTTGTTTCAATATGTTGTTCACCTACTTTTGGGTCAACTATAACATAGTAAAATTTCAAACCTGTAGCTCATGGCATAGCTGAGTAATAGCTACTTTGAGGTTATCACTGTTGAGTAAATCATTTATAACTTGAAAACTATTGCATTTACAGAAATTTGTGTAAATGCGTTATTCAGCTACTTTTGGGTCAGCTATAACATAGTGAAATTACAGACCTATAGATCATGGCACAACTGAGCAATAGCTATTTTCAGGTACTGACTGTTGAGTAAATCAATTGTAACTTGAAAAATATTGCATTTACAGTATTTTGCTTAAATATGTTGTTCACCTACTTTTGGGTCAGCTATAACATCGTAAAAATTTCAGACCTGTAGCTCATGGCGTAGCTGAGTAATAGCTACTTTTAGGTTATCACTGTTGAGTAAATCACTTATAACTTGAAAACTATTGCATTTAAAGTATTTTGTTTCATATGTTATTCACCTATTTTGGGGTCAGCTATTACATAGTAAAATTTCAGACCTGTAGCTCATGGCATAGCTGAGTAATAGCTACTTTGAGGTTATCACTGTTGAGTAAATCATTTATAACTTGAAAACTATTGCATTTACAGAAATTTGTGTAAATATGTTATTCAGCTACTTTTGGGTCAGCTATAACATAGTGAAATTACAGACCTGTAGCTCATGGCACAACTGAGCAATAGCTATTTTCAGGTACTGACTGTTGAGTAAATCAATTGTAACTTGAAAAATATTGCATTTGGAGTATTTTGTTAAAATATGTTGTTCACCTACTTTTGGGTCAGCTATAACATAGTGAAATTACAGACCTATAGCTCATGGCATAGCTGAGCAATAGCTATTTTCAGGTTCTCACTACTGAGTAAATCAGTTGTAACTTGAAAACTATTGCATTTACAGTATTTTGCTTAAATATGTTGTTCACCTACTTTTGGGTCAACTATAACATAGTAAAATTTCAAACCTGTAGCTCATGGCATAGCTGAGTAATAGCTACTTTTAGGTTATCACTGTTGAGTAAATCACTTATAACTTGAAAACTATTGCATTTGGAGTATTTTGTTTCAATATGTTATTCACCTATTTTGGGGTCAGCTATAACATAGTAAAATTTCAGATCTGTAGCTCATGGCATAGCTGAGTAATAGCTACTTTGAGGTTATCACTGTTGAGTAAATCACTTATAACTTGAAAACTATTGCATTTACAGAAATTTGTGTAAATATGTTATTCAGCTACTTTTGGGTCAGCTATAACATAGTGAAATTACAGACCTGTAGCTCATGGCACAACTGAGCAATAGCTATTTTCAGGTACTGTATGTTGAGTAAATCAGTTGTAACTTGAAAAATATTGCATTTGGAGTATTTTGTTAAAATATGTTGTTCACCTACTTTTGGGTCAGCTATAACATAGTGAAATTACAGACCTATAGCTCATGGCATAGCTGAGCAATAGCTATTTTCAGGTTCTCACTACTGAGTAAATCAGTTGTAACTTGAAAACTATTGCATTTACAGTATTTTGCTTAAATATGTTGTTCACCTACTTTTGGGTCAACTATAACATAGTAAAATTTCAAACCTGTAGCTCATGGCATAGCTGAGTAATAGCTACTTTTAGGTTATCACTGTTGAGTAAATCACTTATAACTTGAAAACTATTGCATTTAGAGTATTTTGTTTCAATATGTTGTTCACCTACTTTTGGGTCAACTATAACATAGTAAAATTTCAAACCTGTAGCTCATGGCATAGCTGAGTAATAGCTACTTTGAGGTTATCACTGTTGAGTAAATCATTTATAACTTGAAAACTATTGCATTTACAGAAATTTGTGTAAATGCGTTATTCAGCTACTTTTGGGTCAGCTATAACATAGTGAAATTACAGACCTATAGATCATGGCACAACTGAGCAATAGCTATTTTCAGGTACTGACTGTTGAGTAAATCAATTGTAACTTGAAAAATATTGCATTTACAGTATTTTGCTTAAATATGTTGTTCACCTACTTTTGGGTCAGCTATAACATCGTAAAAATTTCAGACCTGTAGCTCATGGCGTAGCTGAGTAATAGCTACTTTTAGGTTATCACTGTTGAGTAAATCACTTATAACTTGAAAACTATTGCATTTAAAGTATTTTGTTTCATATGTTATTCACCTATTTTGGGGTCAGCTATTACATAGTAAAATTTCAGACCTGTAGCTCATGGCATAGCTGAGTAATAGCTACTTTGAGGTTATCACTGTTGAGTAAATCATTTATAACTTGAAAACTATTGCATTTACAGAAATTTGTGTAAATATGTTATTCAGCTACTTTTGGGTCAGCTATAACATAGTGAAATTACAGACCTGTAGCTCATGGCACAACTGAGCAATAGCTATTTTCAGGTACTGACTGTTGAGTAAATCAATTGTAACTTGAAAAATATTGCATTTGGAGTATTTTGTTAAAATATGTTGTTCACCTACTTTTGGGTCAGCTATAACATAGTGAAATTACAGACCTATAGCTCATGGCATAGCTGAGCAATAGCTATTTTCAGGTTCTCACTACTGAGTAAATCAGTTGTAACTTGAAAACTATTGCATTTACAGTATTTTGCTTAAATATGTTGTTCACCTACTTTTGGGTCAACTATAACATAGTAAAATTTCAAACCTGTAGCTCATGGCATAGCTGAGTAATAGCTACTTTTAGGTTATCACTGTTGAGTAAATCACTTATAACTTGAAAACTATTGCATTTAGAGTATTTTGTTTCAATATGTTGTTCACCTACTTTTGGGTCAACTATAACATAGTAAAATTTCAAACCTGTAGCTCATGGCATAGCTGAGTAATAGCTACTTTGAGGTTATCACTGTTGAGTAAATCATTTATAACTTGAAAACTATTGCATTTACAGAAATTTGTGTAAATGCGTTATTCAGCTACTTTTGGGTCAGCTATAACATAGTGAAATTACAGACCTATAGATCATGGCACAACTGAGCAATAGCTATTTTCAGGTACTGACTGTTGAGTAAATCAATTGTAACTTGAAAAATATTGCATTTACAGTATTTTGCTTAAATATGTTGTTCACCTACTTTTGGGTCAGCTATAACATCGTAAAAATTTCAGACCTGTAGCTCATGGCGTAGCTGAGTAATAGCTACTTTTAGGTTATCACTGTTGAGTAAATCACTTATAACTTGAAAACTATTGCATTTAAAGTATTTTGTTTCATATGTTATTCACCTATTTTGGGGTCAGCTATTACATAGTAAAATTTCAGACCTGTAGCTCATGGCATAGCTGAGTAATAGCTACTTTGAGGTTATCACTGTTGAGTAAATCATTTATAACTTGAAAACTATTGCATTTACAGAAATTTGTGTAAATATGTTATTCAGCTACTTTTGGGTCAGCTATAACATAGTGAAATTACAGACCTGTAGCTCATGGCACAACTGAGCAATAGCTATTTTCAGGTACTGACTGTTGAGTAAATCAATTGTAACTTGAAAAATATTGCATTTAGAGTATTTTGTTAAAATATGTTGTTCACCTACTTATGGGTCAGCTATAACATAGTGAAATTACAGACCTATAGTTCATGGCATAGCTGAGCAATAGCTATTTTCAGGTTCTCACTACTGAGTAAATCAGTTGTAACTTGAAAACTATTGCATTTACAGTATTTTGCTTAAATATGTTGTTCACCTACTTTTGGGTCCGCTATAACATAGTAAAATTTCAGACCTGTAGCTCATTGCATAGCTGAGTAATAGCTACTTTTAGGTTATCACTCTTGAGTAAATCAGTTGTAACTTGAAAACTATTACATTTAGAGTATTTTGTTTAAATATGTTATTCACATAATTTTTGGTCAGTTATATCATAGTGAAATTGCATACCTCTATGTGATGCTATAGCTGAGCAATAGCTACTTTCAGGTTCTCACTATTGAGTAAATCATTGTATCCACTGGATAGCCGCAGTGTGTAGAGATTTCACCGTTACCGCTCTAATGAAAAAAATATTATAGCCAGCCTTCTTGCAGAATAGTTCATGGCATAGCACAAGTTTGCAGAATATATTAATAACCATAAAATGTTGCCTGGGAATATTTTTGAAAAACAAGATGGCCGCCAGGGACGTTTATTCGACTTTAAACAAGGACTTTTGTTGGCCCTCTAGAGGAAAGGGTATTATAGGTAGAGATCTCAAATTTGCAGGATATGTTCCTCATTATAAAATCTTGACTGGGAATATTTTTGGCCTCATTTTGAAAAACAAGATGGCCGCCACAGGTGTTTCTTTGTCAGTCATGAAAAGTGCTTATATCTCCCTTATTATTGGTCCTAGAGGTTTGGGATGGTAAACCAACCTGTAGGAAATCATGGGCTGGGAATCTTTTGGTGTGGTCAGATTTGACCTTTGACCACTCCTTCAAGGTCAAACGAGGATAGCCAAACTTAAAAGTGCTTATAACTCACTTATTATTGGTCCTAGAGGTTTGGGATGGTAAACAGACATACAGGAAATCATGGGCTGGGAATCTGTTGATGTGGTCCGATTTTACCTTGGACCTCTTCTTCAAGGTCAAACGAGGATAGCCAAACTTAAAAGTGCTTATAACTCGCTTATTATTGGTCTTAGAGGTTTGGGATGGTAAAACAACATATAGGAAATCATGGGCTGGGATTCTTTTGGTGTGGTCAGATTTGACCTTGGACCCCTCCTTCAAGGTCAGTTGAGGATAGCCAAACTTAAAATTGCTTATAACTCGCTTGTTATTGGTCCTACAGGTTTGGGATGGTAAACCAACCTACAGGAAATCATGGGCTGGGAATCATTTGGTGTGGTCGGATTTGACCTTGGACCCCTCCTTCAAGGTCAAACAAAGATAGCAAAACTTAAAAGTGCCCATAAATTGCTTATTATTGGTTCTAGAGGTTTGGGAAGGTAAACCATCCTATAGGAAATTATGGGCTGGGAATCTTTTGGTGTGGTCAGATTTGACCTTTGGACCCCTCCTTCCAGGTCAAATAAGGACAGCCAAACTTAAAAGTGCTTATAACTCGCTTATTATTGGTCCTAGAGGTTTGGGATGGTAAACCAACCTATAGGAAATCATGGGCTGGGAATGTTTTTGTGTGGTTGGATTTGACCGTGGACCCCTTCTTCAAGGTCGTACGAGGATACTGCATTTGCAGTATTTCTTTAAATGTGTTTTAACCTACTCTTTACACTTAAACAGTTACCTTGTTACTTTCCTTCATAATACCATTTGCAGGGCACAACTTTTTTGTCCTTTTCTTCTGTCAGGTTCAGAATTTCTTTTGAACATGCTGTTCAATTACCATTTACTGTACTTCTGTACAGCACTTTCCCTGATACTTATGCTTTCCTCTCATTATTACCTTCACAAATCAAAAACACTCAGTCAGCTGACACAGTGCCCGTTCACGGGCACTCTCCTCTTGTTTTGTATTTCAAAAGAACGCCTGGTTCAATGTAATGCCTGGTCTGATGCCATTTGAAAATAATTAATGCCTGGGCCATATTTTGGAAAAATACGGTAAATAGACCTCATATATTAGTAGTGCATGTTTACAAATGAGCCACATGCAAGCCTGGGGCATGTTTTTCAGACATTTTAAAAACATCCGCTATGTGCAGGAAATACTCTTTGCGTTGTTGTGAATGTGTCCTATACAAATACAGATCACGACTTATTTACACTTGTGAAACCTAATATTAGGTACTAGTAAAATATTGAATGCATCAAGCCACAAACGAGCCCTGACAGGTTCAATATTTTTGGCTCGTCTGTAAGTTGTGTGAGGCCAGCATGTTACTGTTTGAACTAAATATAAAGGAATTGTCCTGCATTGTCACTATGATACCAACCATTGTCTGGTGTTTTTGTTTTGCACTTTGCAGGTGTTTCTCTATCAGTCATGAACTGTATTGTGTTTTTCTATTTCAGGAATGGCTTTCTCAGAAGAAAAACAAAGAAAAACTCCAGAAGCAAAAGGAGAAGGAAGAAAAGGAACGGAAAGAGCAGGAAAAGGAAGAATTTAAAAAGAAATGTGACCAGGCTTACAGCGATTGGCTGAATAAAGTCAGCAACCGTCCAAAATCAGCACCTCAGCATACTAGCTTTGGCTACGCCTCAGGAAAACTCACTGGTGAGTTATGTGCCATTGATTATATCTCTCAATGAAAGACGAACCCTGGACAAAAAAGGTCAAAGATATGTTGGTTCTAAGCTTCTCACACCACCACTGCAGAGATCAGCTTTTAGATATGATAGCTTGAAAAGTGGTTTATTTAGAGCTTTCAAACTTGATGTGCGAGTGTACATGGTAAATAGAGAGAAACCTATTTCTTGCCCTTTAATTTTAAGTTAATGGTGGCCTTAAGGTTAGTTTTAGCCTTTTACTTGCAATTGGCTTGATTCTATACACTTTATATTTGAATCATATATTAGTTAATGCATAAAATATGTAATAATTATAGAAACCCTCTGTAGAACAGAAATTAATTAAGCGTCCCTGAAAGGGCGCTTATTTGTTTTCGCCTCAGTTTCCTCGCCGCCACCGCCGCCGCCGCCGCATTATGGTCTCCATTGAATATCTCCCTTATTATTAGAAGGTTTCAAACCATATTTGGCAGTTATATACCTTAGGCGTGGGAAAATTTTTCTGCATGCTTAAATTTGACCTTTGACCTTTATGAAGGTCACATGATCAAAAACTATTTTTTGAAGTACACCCCCCTGTCATCACAGTTCAGGAAAAACTACTTGCTACACAGCCTTATAATTTGACACACCTGTTCATACTATCGAAAACGCGAGTTGATTAGATTTTGGGAGCAATCCCTTGAAAAATGAGTGATTTTCTGACACCTTCCAATCTGAAAGCCTTAAATTTAGGCCAACCCCCCTATTATCTTCTTAAGTATTGCATTTTACCCCACGGCCCCCCCTTATGGGTCAAACTGGGGTCATAAAATAGCTGATTTTGAGTTTTTGCCTTATATCTCCTTTATTGTTGCTTTTATAGCTTCAGAATATATTAAGAAGTATTGGGAAAGCATATGTGGAGAGTCTAAATAGCCGGTCAGTTTTACCCCCAACCCCCCCTTATGGGCCAAACTGGGGTCATAAATAGCTGCTTTGGAGTTTTTGCCTTATATCTCCTTTATTGTTACTTTTATAGCTTCAGAATGTATTAAGAGGTATTGGGAAAGCTTATGTGGAGAATCTAAATAGCCGGTCAGTTTTACCCCCTGGCCCCCGCTTTATGGGTCAAACTGGGGTCATAAAATAGTTGCTTTGGAGTTTTGCCTTATATCTCCTTTATTGTTGCTTTTATACCTTCAAAATGTATGAAGAGGTATTGGGAAAGCATATATGGAGAGTCTAAATAGACGGTCAGTTTTACCCCCCCGGCCCCCCCCTATGGGTCAAACTGGGGTCATAAAATAGCTGCTTTGGAGTTTTTGCTTTATATCTCCTTTATTGTTGCTTTTATAGCTTCATAATGTATTAAGAGGTATTGAGAAAGAATATGTGGAGAGTCTAAATAGCCGGTCAGTTTTACTCCCCGACCCCCCCCCCTTATGGGCCAAACTGGGGTCATAAATAGCTGCTTTGGAATTTTTGCCTTATATCTCCTTTATCGTTGCTTTTATAGCTTCAGAATGTATTAAGAGGTATTGGGAAAGCATATGTGGAGAATCTAAATAGCCGGTCAGTTTTATCCCCCGACCCCCCTTTATGGGTCAAACGGGGGTCATAAAATAGTTGCTTTGGAGTTTTGCCTTATATCTCCTTTATTGTTGCTTTTATACCTTCAGAATGTATTAAGAGGTATTGGGAAAGCATATGTGGAGAGTCTAAATAGCCAGCCAGTTTTACCCCCCGGCCCCCCCTTATGGGTCAAACTGGGGTCATAAAATAGCTGATTTTGAGTTTTTGCCTTATATCTCCTTTATTGTTGCTTTTATAGCTTCAGAATGTATTAAGAGGTATTGGGAAAGCATATGTGGAGAGTCTAAATAGCCGGTCAGTTTTACCCCCCCCCCCCAACCCCCCTTATGGGCCAAACTGGGGTCATAAATAGCTGCTTTGGAGTTTTTGCCTTATATCTCCTTTATCGTTGCTTTTATAGCGTCAGAATATATTAAGAGGTATTAGGAAAGCATATGTGGAGAATCTAAATAGCCAGTCAGTTTTATCCCCCGACCCCCCTTATGGGTCAAACTGGGGTCATAAAATAGTTGCTTTGGAGTTTTGCCTTATATCTCCTTTATTGTTGCTTTTATACCTTCAGAATGTATTAAGAGGTATTGGGAAAGCATATGTGGAGAGTCTAAATAGCCGGTCAGTTTTATCCCCCGACCCCCCCTTATGGGCCAAACTGGGGTCATAAATAGCTGCTTTGGAGTTTTTGCCTTATATCTCCTTTATTGTTGCTTTTGTAGCTTCAGAATGTATTAAGAGGTATTGGGAAAGCATATGGCGCAGCTTTGTGCATTCTTAGCTTTACGGCATGCTTATTAAAACCACAAAGCATTTTAAACTTTCAGGGATGCTTCGCTTTTGTTAGGAAAAGCATTCCTCTAGTTGGACGCTTGTTTGTGTATGGGAGACCTTCAGGCTCCGGCGGCTCCGGCGGCTCCGCATTTTGTTTTCCTTATAACTCTCTAACCGTTAGGCGGATTCTTTTCAAATTTGGCAGGTTTAGGCAGTAGCCTTGGGGAATTTTTTGAATATGCTGCAGTGATATTTCAACCAATCAGAGAGGTCACATGACCAAAAATGTCTTTTTTCGATGAGGAAGCTTGTCCGGATGATAACTTGAAAGGAATTTTATCAATTCACCTGAAACTTGGCAAATACATTCATTCTATTAAAATCTGGAAATCATTAGATTTTGGCATTGATTGGTTAAGAAATGGCCGAGTAATTAATGATTAATTAATCATTATGAATTTTCCAAATAAGGAAAACACAAAAATGCTTATATCTCGAAAACCGTGCTAGATAGAGCGATTTCGACGAAATTTTTGACCCGCAGGGTATCTCTGCGGAGTAGTTATCCCAATTTTCAAAAAATTTGGCAGGTTTAGGCAGTAGCCAAAAATGGCGGCCATTTTGAATTTTTCGTGAAAATTGCAAAACATAAAAATGCCTATATCTCGAAAACCATACTAGATAGAGCGATTTCGATGAAATTTTTGACCCACAGGGTATCTCTGCAGAGTAGCCATGCCTATTTTCAAAAAAATTTTGTCTCGCCAAAAATGGCGGGCATTTTGAATTTTCGAATTTTTTGCAAAAATTGCAAAACATAAAAATGCTTATATCTCGAAAACCATGCTAGATAGAGCAATTTCGATGAAATTTTGACCCACAGGGTATCTCTGCAGAATAGCCATGCCAATTTTCAAAAAAATTTTGTCTCGCCAAAAATGGCGGCCATTTTGAATTTTTCGCAAAAATTGCAAAACATAAAAATGCTTATATCTCGAAAACCGTGCTAGATAGAGCGATTTCGACGAAATTTTTGACCCACAGGGTATCTCTGCAGGGTAAAAAAAAATTTGTCTTGCCAAAAATGGCGGCCATTTTGAATTTTCGAATTTTTGCGCAAAAATTGCAAAACACAAAAATGCGAAAACCTCGAAAATCTCGAAAACCGTGCTACATAGAACGATGAAATTTTTGATCTTCAGGGTATCTCTGCAGAGCAGCTATCCCAAAGAGCTTTCACTCGGTGAAGTTTCAGACCCATAGCTAATTATTCATCTACTCAAAATGAGTAAATGCTAATTATCTCAAAAACTATTGCGGATACCCAATTTTTATCAAATAACTCATTCATGTACTTTTGGGAGAGCTTTCACATGGTGAAGTTTCAGACCCGTAGATAATTACTCACCTACTCAAAATGAGTAAATGCGAATTATCTCTGAAAAGTATTGCAGATAGCCAATTTTTCTCAAATAACTCATTCACCTACTTTTGGAAGAGCTTTCACATGGTGAAGTTTCAGACCCATAGCTAATTACTCACCTACTCAAAATGAGTAAATGCGAAGTATTGCTAAAACTATTGCAGATAGCCAATTTTTCTCAAATAACTCATTCACCTACTTTTGGGAGAGCTTTCACTTGATGAAGTTTCAGACCCATAGCTAATTACTCACCTACTCAAAATGAGTAAATGCGAATTATCTGTAAAAGTATTGCAGATAGCCAATTTTTCTCAAATAACTCCTTCATCTACTTTTGGGAGAGCTTTCACATGGTGAAGTTTCAGACCCATAGATAATTACTCACCTACTGAAAATGAGTAAATGCGAATTATCGCTAAAAGTATTGCAGATAGCCAATTTTTCTCAAATAACTCGTTCACCTACTTTTGGAAGAGCTTTCACATGGTGAAGTTTCAGACCCATAGCTAATTACTCAGCTACTGAAAATGAGTAAATGCGAATTATCGCTAAAAGTATTGCAGATAGCCAATTTTTCTCAAATAACTTGTTCACCTACTTTTGGAAGAGCTTTCACATGGTGAAGTTTCAGACCCATAGCTAATTACTCAGCTACTGAAAATGAGTAAATGCGAATTATCTCTAAAAGTATTGCAGATGGCCAATTTTTCTCAAATAACTCATTCAGCTACTTTTGGGAGAACTTTCACTTGGTGAAGTTTCACACCCATAGCTAATTACTCACCTACTGAAAATGAGTAAATGCGAATTATCTCTAAAAGTATTGCAGATAGCCAATTTTTCTCAAATAACTCATTCACCTACTTTTGGGAGACCTTTCACTTGGTGAAGTTTCACACTCATAGCTAATTACTCACCTACTCAAAATGAGTAAATGCGAATTATCGCTAAAAGTATTGCAGATAGCCAATTTTTCTGAAATAACTCATTCACCTACTTTTGGAAGAGCTTTCAGCTTGCAGATAGCCAATTTTTCTCAAATAACTCATTCACCTACTTTTGGGAGAGCTTTCACTTGGTGAAGTTTCACACCCATAGCTAATTACTCACCTACTCAAATGAGTAAATGCGAATTATCTCTGAAAAGTATTGCAGATAGCCAATTTTTTCTCAAAGAACTCATTCACCTACTTTTGCAAGGGCCTTCACATAGTGAAGTTTCAGACCCATAGCTAATTACTCGCCTACTGAAAATGAGTATATGCGAATTATCTCTAGAAGTATTGCAGATGGCCAATTTTTCTCAAATAACTCATTCACCTACTTTTGGGAGAGCTTCAAACCAACCTGTGGAAAAGCACAGGGTAAGGGTAAGACCTTGGGGCCCTTCTTTGAGGTGGAATGAAGATATCCAAACCTTTTTAGTGCATATCTTACATGTACATAACTGCAGAATATGTACATTCAGTGGCTCTAACTCTGGAATGTGGCCATTCGATGGCCAAACTCAGTAATAGCTACTTTAACTTTTTTGATTTAAATAATTTATAACAGCAAAACTATTCAATTTAAAGGAGTTTTGTCAAATATGTTGTTGACCTACTTTTTGATGTAGTGCGGCGGGAGATCATACCACGGCAGTGGTCTTGTATATGTAAATGAAATGAAAACGTCCATATATTTTATTATGCATTGAAGAAGACATAACATTGAATTATCAATAAGTTAAATATATTAATAAGGAGTAGAGTAAGAAATCTAAAATTTGCCAGGAATCTAAAATTCGCCACCTCTAAAACCTTAGTTAATTTTATGAAGAAAATGATGTTTTTGTCTAAAAATTGGTATTTTTCAGTTCAAAAGGCCTTAATTTACTATACATTCAACAAATCTCACCACAATTCATTTATTTTATTAGTATTTTCACATGTGGCGAATTTCAGATATGTGGCGAATTTTAGATTTCTTACTCTACATAAGCTCTGTAAAAGCTTTCAACGTCAATTGGCAGGAACAACATTATGTAAATATATTGTAACAAGTGCAAGGTCATTAATACTTAGCTTTTGTGGTTGAGTATCTAACATGAGATAATATGTTTTTTTAAGTAACATGTTGAATGAAACAAAAAAGAAAAAAAAAATCAGTTTAATACTTCTTTTAAGTTAAAAGCATTTAACTTGACACAATATAAAAAAGAGCAAATACACTCAGTTATTTTTCTAAAATTTGGTTTGCCATTTCAATAATGTTGTTGCAGCTTTCAAAATCCTTTCCACGATGACTCATTTGGCATAAGTAACACCCCACCCCCCTCCTCTCAATTTTAAATATATTTTTCAGATATTTCATCATGTTTTAATGTAAATACACATAACATATTTATAAATTTATTTTATATTAATTAAGTTCTAGTTAATTGTTAAAAAGTACTTTAAAGAGACATTTCTACATTCTATAATTTGAGCAAGTTAAATCATGGAAAACATTTCAATCACTTCATTTTCTCTCCATTGTTCTTTCATACAATTAAAAAAATAAGGAAAACTAAGTCTGTTTTTCTCTGTCTTCACTACACTTCTGCTGTTTGTTCCTCACTTCCGCCGCTGTCGTCATCGGCAATTGTTACCTGGATACCTGGTTCCTCAACCTCTTTAACTGTGTCAAGGTCAGGGGGCTGAGCAAACTGGTCGATTTCCCGCTGCCTGTAAAATATAGTGCCATAAAACTGTGAACCCATGAAGTCAAATCTCCAGTAGCTTGAGATATACTTCTAGACAACCAGAAATCCTGGATAATGGGGAATTTCAATCAACAATTACCTCTTGGCAATTGGTATCATTATTATATATCATTAAATATTTGCTTAACAAGGAGCAAATCCTGTTTGTGTTCTGTAAGTTCTAGTTATACAGATTTTACTTTATTTCTTAGCATGTATTTGGCTATGCATGTTTACTATATCTACAATTTGAACTACATGTGGTTACATCATGGAAATATTGTAATCTGACTTCATTTTCTCTTCAAAATTTAAAAGTAACAAAAAAGGGGAAATTTCCATCGATTTGATATGTACCGTATTTTTTGTAATAAACGCCCCCTCCCTATTAATCGCCCCCCCCCCCTCTTCTCTACCTTTGCAAAGTTCATATTTCGGGGTTTTACATCCCTCTCAACAGCCAACACTTTTGCGATTCCGGGATTCCGAAAAATGGTGCATTTTAGTACTTCCCAAGCGAATATCGCTTACGAGAAATAAAGAAAATAAAAACAAAACATGGTAGTTTTGGTCACAGACGCATTGAAATCTGCAATAATAGGAGATAAAACTACATAATTTCTTCAGATTTAAGGTTTGTTTTAAATATTTTAAGCTGTCTCGCCATTATACATGCCAGCAAGCGAGATCAAGGCAGCAAGTGTTCATTATCGCCCATTGCCACTGGACTCGAGATATGATTTTATTTATCTGTAATAGTCGCCCCCCCTTTGGAAAAATGCATCGCCCCGGGGCGTTTATTACAAAAACTACGGTATATTTTTACTAAAGGGGTAATTGTACTTTACACAGTTCTCTTTGATATTCTATTTATGCACAAGCAAACTAATTTGTTAATAAAGTTAGCTTTGACTAAATCCAAATGCTATGGGTCTTGGAAGTGCTAGTTGTACAGAATCTACTCTATACATTAAGTATTTGACACTATTCTATTAAATAACCACTTACTTGTTTCTGATATCTTCCAGTTGTACAGAGTCTACTCTATACATTAAGTATTTGACACTTTTCTATTAAATAACCACTTACTTGTTTCTGATATCTTCTAGTTCCTTCTTTTTCCTCTCTTCCTCCTCTTTAAGTTTATTCTCTGCATCGATCACCTTCTGACGCTCTTTGTCTAATGTCTGTAAATGTCGAGATTCTTTGTTTTTTCGTTTTTGACGTATTTTCTCCTTTTCTGCTTCAGCCAGTTGTACATCCAACAAATAGTCTTCCTCCCGTTTCTGTGAGAAAAAAACGATAAATGAACAAATGTCGTGTAATAAAAATATCAAAATCAATCTCTAGTTCACAGAGTGGTAATTAAGTATTTCTTCAATTTCAGAAAATATGATAATTGCTTTTACTGATTTCTGTAGTGTGCAGAAACACTACTTTGTTTTACTTTGGACTATTTAATTTAGCTAGATAAGTAGGAGCCTTCCTTAAACATTATTTCTTTCTCTGAGTACTGTTATATCTATTTCATCAAGTATTCTGTGAAGCTTCAGGACTGATTTAACTCCTTTGCCACCAACAGAGCAAGCAGACAATTAAAATTGCTAAAACACACACCACAGGTGTTCCATATCATCCATAATATCCTCGTAAATAATCTCTAGCTCGCAATTGTCGTTACCTAAGAGGGATCTTGTATTCTGCCTCAAATTGCTAATGTTCAGTCCCACCTTACATTTCATTAAAATGTTTTATCCAACCTCAACTTTTATAAAAAGTTCTATCCTACCTTAACTTTCTCTGCCTCGTTCTCTGAGTATTTGTACAGCCACTGAGCCAGGTATTCTATCGGGTCCCAGGGCTGCCTCTGGCACACTGCAGAGAGACCGTGTTGAAGTGCATCTCCCAGAACTTTGCCCAAATACTGCGAGTCAAAGTCCCTCAAACCGGCAGGAACTCTGTGTTCAATGGGTGGGGGTCGGGATGGAATGTCAACTGTTGGAAAAAATTTATTTACTACAGAAAGAAAAGGCTTTAATGTGGAGTAACTTTACACAGATACTCTGGGAATGAAAACACCTGAAACAAAACTCTGTGTTCAATGGGTGGGGGTTAGAAGAAATGTCAGTTGTGAAAAATATAGAGAAAAAAAATAGTATCTTTAATACTTAACGGATGGGAAGCTAGAGAGGGATGTCAAATTTGAAATTACATGAAAATGACTTCAAATGCAGTGCCTTGTTGCAAGAACTGCACTAAAACTATAGAAAAATGACCTCAAATCACTAAAATCCCAATAGACAAATTGTTAACTTTGTGACCATTAGTCAAGGGTTGGGAGATGTCGAATGTTGAGAAAAATATTATGGTAAAAGTAACACTGAAATACTTGAAGACATGCTTTGCAAAACAACTGTTTGTCAATTGGTGTTTTTTTTTGCATAAATATACCAATAAAATGGAAAAATCATGGAATTTCATTTTAAACTTTCTTACTAAACTTACCTTTCTCACTCATCATTGAAGAAGTCTCTGAGAAAGCAGAAAGCCTTCTTGGCTTGAAGCCCAGAATTTCTGCCATAGCCGGATAGAGGACCGTCATCTTTGCTTTAAAAGCTGCATCAGCCACACTCATATCCTGAAGAAATATCACGTTATATAAAAACTAGAAAGCAGTCATACAGCACAAACCACCACCTGGGGGTGTTTCTGAAATTTTAGGATTTTTTTGTATCCAGAATATGACCCCGATTTTTCTTAAAATTTAGTCGTTCTTCTTGAAGTTTGGTCAGACCCTACTCAAGAAATTTCATAAAGATCTGTTTATTACTTTTGGAATAATTGCAAAAACACAATCACTTAAAAATATATAACCACCTGGCAGAGGCAATAAAATGAAAGACTTAAGAGATAATGAATATTAATTAGGACCAATGTTAATCTGGTTAAGGTACAAATCAAGGTAGGTTTGATGTCCCACCATTAGAAAATACTGTGTATGTCTTCATTGCCTGGGTTCTTACTTCCCACTTAGCATATAAAACTTCTGGTAAATTTTAATATTAGAACTTTTGTGGCTGAAAATCAATATATAAAGCTCAGTTGCCTTAAGTGTTAATAGATACATCTCTTAATATGACATGAGAAATGCTTCTATTTCCACTGCTACCAGTATTTTTAAATTCACACTTTGCTTTCCTCTGGTATTCAAAATACCTTGTCAGACAGTGTTTTCAAAATTTCAGGGGTTTTAATAGATTTACCTCATATTTGGCATGAGGATCTTCCCCGTTCTGTAACAGGTACAATGCAATATCCTCAGCTCCGTGTTGTATGGCAAGGAATATAGGTGGGATGTTGGTGATGCCTTCTTTCACAAAGTCTTCCAGTTGATAAGCAAGATTGTCTATCACTGCTTGTCCAGCTGTAATTGTATGAGTGTAAGATTTAATGAATTATTAAATAATTATCCTATTAAATCCTCTTAATGTATTAAGTCAGCTGTAGACATTTGTCAGACAGCATGTTAAATTTCAAAGGACAATAAAAATTATTTCCAGACAACATAGAAATTTTCAATTGAGAAGGAAATTTCTGGAATACCCTGGTATAGAATGCTACATGTTGCAGACTTGTGACCATGTGACCTAATTAAGATCATGTTGGTCTGGTGTCTTAGAATCTGTCCTATCATGGAAATCAGCACTGGAAATTTTTGTGTATTATGTCAATAATACATAAACAACGAACCAGTCGTACCTTCTGTATTATTGGCCTCTATAGCTTTAGCCAGTGCCTGGAACTGCAGCTTCAGGTAGATTCTCACACCGTACTGTGCACTTTTCTCCCTCTCTATCATGCCGGGCACATCAAAGTCAGTGTGCATGGACCCGGGATTTGCCATCTCTGACAGGTATTCTTTGGCACTCAGGTTGTTCTGAAAATATCAACAGAATGCATTCTTGGATTAGAAGTGTAAGATCTGTGTATGTTAAATACGGTTTAGTCTGCATGGCATGACAATCTTATTTTATAAATGGTGTGTTTTAGAATATAGTTTTTTTCAAAAGGTGAGTTTAATTAATTTATTAAAATTAGTTAATTACCCACAATAATAATTACAATATTAGTCTTTCAAATGTGATGCTTATTAAACATATTAAAATATACCAATAATACCAGTATATTGATGGTGCTATGTAAGCCTAAATAATATCCATCAGAGCATTGCTACTGCTTTGAATGTAAGGGTTTATTAAGGATTTCAAATTATGCCTTCAAATAAAATTTCAATATTTTTCTTTACTTAGTTATATACAGAACAATACTTTTAATATTACTTACACATTCTTTAACATTTTCATCAGCACCAGCTTGTACTAGGAGGTCATAAATACTGTCACCATCTGGTAAGGCAGCGGCATAGTGCAGGGCTGTTCTCTTACACTGTGAAATAAAAACAGATTTAATTAGATATTTAAAATGTCTTATTCAGATAATTATATGAACATTATCAAAGTTTAGATATTCTACTAGTTTAATTAATCTCAATGATATGTAAGTATTCAAGTGTGTGCTCTTTATCCTGGAAATTGAATGAAGTGAACATGATAAAATTCATTTTGCACTGACTCTTGCACATCTGCACTGAATGTCTGACTGTACTCAAATAATTTAAATGTTGGTTGTTGACAGGCAACGTCATTTTGGTCATCATCGGGTTTAGTTTGTGTGTTAGTTAGACAATGTTTCTTTTAAATTCTAAATGTCTGAATTAATAGAAATTATTTTATTGGAACAATACTTTTTAAAAACTGCTAAGATTTTAGTACAGAATTGTTTGCTTCAAGTCCTCTATCAGAACTTGAGTTCTGTTTTCACAATCCTAATTACATTGAAGGTTAATGACTACTTACATTGTCGGTAACTTTGAGAGTTTGTGGGTAGGTTTCCACCAGGTATTTGATCACCTCTGTCTGTTCACAGAGTACAGCCAAGTGTAGTGAACATCTCCCCCCGGAGTCCTTAGCCATGCTCAGTTGTTCAGTGGCTATACTCTTCAGACCATCCAAATTACCCGCCCCCGCAGCAGAGTGGAAGGTTGGGATGGTGTCCTGTTGTAAATTAGGAGGGTTTTATACTATCAAACCACTTAATATGGGACTCTTGTAGGCAGTTATTCAAAGAAGATTAGAAAGGAAATTTCATACTGGCTGGATCAGTATACACATAATACAGAATTTGTAATCTTTCACAGTTAAATTCTTCAGAAAGATTTTCAAGTTAATACCTTTGTGTCACTGAAAAGTTAATGAAAGGTAAAAGATATGGTATGATGTTTTAAGTAGTTGTATTGTAATAATACTTAACATGTAGAATTAAACATTTTATAAAAAGGTTCACAAAATTTTAAATATTTTACCATAAGCTGAGGCACAGTTTCAATGAAATCTGCAACATCGTTTGCGTTGTTTTCTCGGGCCACATCAAGAGCTGCAGAAATAGATAAGGACATATAGTATTCTATTATATTGCAACAGATTAGTAAAATGTAATCTTCAAAATTTACCAATGAGAAGACCCCTTTCTATTTCCTTGATGACTGTGAGAAATTCTTAACATATTTGTAATTTTTGTAACCATATAAGACCTTATGATCTCCTTTAAATGTAAAATTGGCACAGATTTTGAAGAATTAAAAATAAAATTAAAAGTTTCAGTAATGAAAGTGAATGTGATATTGCCTGTAGGACATTCTTGCTGATAATCATGTGCTCTTGTTATATTTCTGATAACACCACCTCTGTCCTAACGCCTCCACACCTGTACCCACCCCGTGTTTTTTCCAAAAACTTCAGCTCAGATTTAGTGCAACCCCAGCCAAATTACCTAGATTTTTTACATTCTGCAGATACCAAATATCTTGTGCGCAAACCCGTGTAAAAGGTCAACCATCTCCTAGTGGTTAGCTAGTTTGGCATCTAAAAATAGGCTGTCGCCTCTGTGGGGATTCAATTCTCACAAGTGGCAATGCTGCAATGCTGAGGTCCTATCCAGACTATAATATTGGCCCTGGTTGTTGAACATTACATAAAGCCCAATCATGGACCTGTGTCAAACCACCATCTTATTTTCTACAACACCTGGATTAACAAAAGGGTCAAACTGACCATGTACAACTTCCCCTTGCATGACATACTCAAAACCATATAATGTTTTACATCACCTAAGTTGAAGTGACAAAAGAATCTAATTTAATATACCTTGTACCCCTCCCCCTTGCATGACATACTCAAACCCATCCAGCACAAGGTTCTGCAGGGTGTTGATGTCATTACTCTGTACCAGTCCCAGAATGTACTTCTGATAGACAGGCATCAGTGTATACATGTCATGGAACAGAACCTCATCCACCACTGTGTGACCTTGGACATCTCTATGGAATGTTTTGAAAATAATATTAAATAAAAATTTTGGTCATTTAAATAATTCACACAATGTAGTGTCAGAGATGTATAATAAGCCTTCCTAATTATTCTCAACATCTTACCCACCAATGTGTAACACTGAACATCTATGTGGGATGTTTCTTAAGAAGTAGGGTTCTAGAAAAAAAAAATTTAATGATTTAACTTATGCAAACATCATATACAGAGACTGATGTAGTACCACTTTGAGATTAAAAGGCCTCCTATATCTTAACATTACATCCACTATTGTGTGACCATATCATCGACGTGGAATGTTTTCATATATGGTTTTCCAAAGTATTTTTATTGAAAATCTTCATGAGTTACATATGTGGGTTTAATGAGGGATGTTTTATTATTCACCATTTAGTGTGATTTATGAGTTACATAAATCCATATTTAAAGAGAGAATATGAAAAAAAACTGTCATATAGACAGGGTCCCAATGAATATAAAAGCTTCAATCTTTAACATGCCATTTTTCAGCCATTTCTGCATACATTTTTATGCAACAAACACCAATAGAAGCACTGTAACAAGACCTTTCTACTGATACATAATACTTATGTGTAGGTTACATAGTTTCCAAGATATCTATGAAAAATCAGTACTTATTGACACCAATTATCCATGGTAAGGGGCCACCGCTGTATACAAAAATATATCTCGCTCTGTATGTCCCCCTATATAGGTTAGATAGTGTTTATGGTGGATATTAAATTCCAAGAAAATCCAATTTATTAAACCATCAGTAACCTGAAAACCATATGTATGTGCAAAAATTAGGCTGGTGATCCTTAGAAAAGACATTGTGTGGCATAAATTTTTTACTAATAATGTGAAATAATGTTAAACTATCAATTATTTTAAATAATATTAAGTGAATGAGGAACAACATACTCACCTCTCAGCAATATTCACTCCATATTTTTTCAGAATATCAGCAGCGTAATCTGGGTTTCTCAACTGTGCTTCAAATAAAATTGTTTGACCTTTGGAGTTTTTCAAGGACAAATCAGCATGTTCTAAGACTATTTGTGAGAGTTCTTCTGATATTTTGGGAGTTGAGAATTCTGTGGCAAAAAATATGGGTCCTGGCGGATCCATGCCTCTGTAAAAACGGCTGAAAAATAATTTAAATCTGATACCATATACATACATAAAATTGTGTTCAATAATTTTGCTGTTTCATTGTCCTCATAATTAAACAAAGGAAGAAATACAATACTCTGTCTTCTTTTGCAAATATTTAATTTTATAAACCCACTCCCTTAAACTCCCCAAAGGCATCTAATCACTGTGAAGCTCTCGCCTCTTTGTAGGTTTGACTCCAACGAGTGGCAATGTTGAGGACCTGTCCCAATATGAGCCTTAAGCTGCTGTAATGGGATGTAAAACACCACCTTTGACTGCTCTCACACATTGACCACTTGGAAAAAATATTATTTACTAAAATATTTTATTATAATGTTTTTTTTGTATGTCTGAATACTGTTACCTTCTGGGCAGGCATACTACTTTCACCAGATAGAACAAAAGATTGCCCGAGGCACCACACAAACTATAATGGGAGTTTGTCCAAGGAATATGTGTGATCAAAGTTTGTCCTGAGACCATCAAAAGATTATTCTGGATCAGAGTTTCTGCTATGACATGTACTATATGTCATATCAGAAACTCCAATCAGTCAGCATTTTAACTACTGATATCAAAAACTCCACTGGGAAGACTAAATTATTATGTCAGAAACTCTTGACTGGAATTTGTGATGGAATTTTCTGTCACAATTTGAAATTCTCATAGAATAATCCATTAAGTTATCCAAGTGCAGTTCTCACATCATTTCTTAAGACAATTCCTAATATTGATGGTATTTCTCTGAAGTCTAGATTTTATAGGAACAGTTAAGCCCAGTGGAATTTCAGTGGGATATTCTGTCTAGGAAACAGACAGTGGTTTCTATTTAATAGAGCCTTCTGGTTTGAATGGGCTGGACTGTGTCTATTTCAGCACTCACTTAACATCCGCTCCTTTCTCCAGTAAGAACTTGAGCATGTCTACATTTCCTTGCTGTAAGACTGCCACAATCAGAGGTCTGTCCAGAGTTTTGGTCACGTTGTCCTCCAAGTATTCTACCCCATCTTCATTCAGATCAATCAAGTCGGACTTCTCCTCAAACAAAGCTTTAGCAGCGTCCAGATTTCCTGCCAGAGCTTGTGTTGCTAACTCCCCAGTCGCCATTTTTATTGACACAGTCTATTCCACCCCACCCCAAGGTTATCAAAAATCTGAAAGGCAAAATTTAAATCATGTTTAATCTTCATTGTTATTAGTACATGGAGATTATTTCTAAATGATGTTTCTAGTGTGTTAAGATTTTTTATATAGACCTAATCTAACAAAATGGTTTCAAGCTAAAAGAACTGAATATGTTATGAAGAAGGAAAACTGTTGTTTGAAACCTTGAACAAAATTATAAAAACAAGATAAGCATGGCCCATGATGTACTTTTAACTGAACCAACTGTTCTATGATGTACCAGTAAAACCTTGTGTGAAGTGATTTTACACCATGACATTTTTCAGTCAATGAATATCAGCACACTATTCAGATGAATAATGAATTTCGACAATTTAATTCTTTTGAGAACACAGATCCCTACTGCTGGGTTAACTTGTTCATACATAATTCATTCTGCAACTTGTTTTCATAGCGACATACAAAGTGTAGGTCTGTATTGATTGTCATCGTATTTCTGTATTTACGAGACATCTCCAAACAAACATAAATTAATCAAAAGACATAAGGGCCTTTGATTTTTTTGTAATTTCATAGATGTGTTCTCAAGTAGAATATTTTTTTTGTTTTTCTAAATTATCACGTAACATTTATAACTAATATAATGTAATTTGAAGACAAAGTAGAGAAAGTGTGTCATTTCACACACAAGAAATATTAAAATTGTTATATTTCAAACATATAAAACATTTAATGTTTAAAAATAGCTCATGAATAGAATCAACTTATAATGAATAAAAATGGAAACCTTCTGCTTGTGTATTATCATGTCAACATACCTGTTGTGTTTCTTATACCGTTATTATCCACAGTGAAAAATATAAAAATACCTTCAGTGAATTAATCCAGATTTACCAGATTTAATGTTTAAAAATAAATTGTTACGTTTAAAGACCCTTTTTAAGAAAAAATGAACAGATGGTACATTGGCAACCAGTAGGAAACACACACAGTCTGGCAATATGTATTACATTAATGACAGGTATTGACACAGACACATATAGCAATAATAAATCCACCTATTAGTAAATCTATTTGATTCAGATTTTCTATTGTGTCCTATTTCCACAATGGATTGGGACACATATTATCCGTATACAATGACATTTAGTAAACACGAACAGAGAGCGATATGTAGCTCCTATATTCTAAAACCTAGCCAGTATAAGATATATACTTCATAAGCTTTGTTTTCCTTGGCTACGGGATTAAGCCATAATGTGTGAGTGTGTGTGTGTGTGTGGTGTCCTACTCTATTTAACTTATTCACTGTCCCAACACTAGCCTTGTTCATGGTGTGACATTAAATCCTTTATATGTTGACTCTCACCGCTTTAGTTTTGTATTTGAATTGAGGTTACAAGGGAATTGGAATGATGCTGAGGCCTTGTCTAGATAAGATCTTAGTTGCTGAAAGAGATGTGGAAACCCAAGTCAGATTGGTGCTAATTGGCTAAAGACTATAATTGGCTAAAGTTTCTTTGTAATTGGGAAAATCCAAACAACTTTACATAATTTAATTCTACAGATACTGACTTTACATTAATATACTGCTATGACTCAGTCTTGCAGGCCCATACCTCTGAAATATACCAGTGCTTGGTGTACATACTTAAATGACTTGTGGTGTAAATGTGAGCCTTGAGCAAGACTATTGTAGCACTATCTCCCCATATGCATATTTACAGCAGGTGATTTCATTTCCATTCAATCACTTTGTAAGGTGTAGACTGAGGTGAAAACTCTGGATAAAAGCAAAGACAGGAATTGTTTTTCTGTGGTCAGACATGTAGTCCTGATTCATTCATCCTGCCATATAGGGTTTAGACAATAATAGAACATTATAAGTGTTTCCATTTTAATTCTAAACCGTAATCTACTAATAGAAAGGTAGAAAGACCTAGGCTAATATTCATAAGAAAATCTCAAACTCAATCGCAGATATAATCAGATTTGAGTTTGAGCTAATATACTTAGGTAGGATTTCACTTGAGAATACAACCTGTGAGTTTTGAGTTTGAGGTTAAGTTTCAGGATTTTTCATGAATACAAGCCCTGTTCAATTTAAAATCAAATTTGACTCGACAGGCTTTTCTGAAATAGGTTTTTACCTTATACAGCTAAACTGCTACCTCTCATAGGTCATGTGTTGAAGTAAAAGTTTTGTGAAATTATAAATTATAATATTATGAAAGTTTTCACAGATATTTAAAAGTACAATCAGGTTTGAACAAAAACCTTTATTTTAGAGTCTTGTCTTACTCAAGTTTTTCTCTCTAATAACATAGGCACTAGATAAGCTTTATGGATGATTCATACTGCCACAAATCTGGAAATACAGATTCGTTGGTTGGTATAAATCAACAGGAGGGTTCACATTGCACTGAATCCGAAAACCGATCCATTAATTCAGTCAGGATGCTGATCAACAACTAAAATACTTATAGCTGCCTGCTTTCCAGACAGCTATTGCATCCAATGTGTTATTCTTCTGTTCAGTATTCTGAATAAGAACCAGTGTTAAACCTTTGGGCCATATTTTAGAAAAATACGATAAGCAAAATTATTCTTATTGACACTTTGTGTGTGTGTGAGGTTTCTATTATCACCAACAACAAGTTGGACTTTTGATACCCAGAGAAGCTGAAGTGGTCTTTATATTTATGTGTTAACTTTTGTTTCCACACATGAGATACCTTATAATAGTCTACATAGTGGACTCTATATAACTGAACAATCAATTATAATGCACAGGATTTTTTAGTTCTTTTTATGGCCAACTAGTACCTTCAAAAACACTGGATTTTCTGATGTTGAATAGTCAGCACGAGATTATCTTTTCAGTATAATTTGACTTGCACTGGTTCGACAGACTCGAAGTTTACAGTTGCCGTGTGGTGACCAAGTTTGGTATTCAATCATTCGGCTCTGTGGGCATTAAAGGTCCAAATCCAGCTCATGCCAAATTTTGTGGGAATCGCAGAGCACCTGTCCTGATATGACCTCGGATATAGAAAGGGACATAAAACCTTGACTTTAATTTACAGTATACAAGAACTTTGCAAAAACCTTTCTTTTTTTTCTGGCTTTTAAAAATGTAGTGGATTTATATTTTAAGAATATAACCATTCGATTTTGGTGATTTGACATCCTGAGCACTTCAAGGGAAATAGAACAGATACTTCTTGCATCAGAAATATGCATAAACGTTTAATTCATATATAAAAGGTTGTACACATAAAACTAATATCATGCAATCCAGTACACTTACATGACAGATTGGAGACCTCTTTAACCTGAAGACAATTGTGAAACATAAACTGACCTCGAAATTAGAAAGTTCTGTCAATATTAAATTGGTGATGATACCTGTCAATTTGATACAAGTGGTTAAATATGCCTATGTGGTGTAACTTAACCAGTTTCCATCTGATCACTGAAGTTAGGCAGCACTGGGCTAGGTTAGTACTTGGATGGTTGACCGTCTGAGTCCTGTTGCTTATTATATCACTGAAACAAGGTACTAGGCATGTTATTAAATAAATAAGTCAGTCAGAAGTTGGTTTTCTCTTCAAATTAAAAATCCTTTTGTATTGGTTTGTATTGCAGCATCATCAGGGCAAATAAGCAAGGTATACATCTGTCATATTGTCATTGGTACATACAGGCCTTTGTTTTACTGTGAATTGCATAACCTGTGCTAGACAAATACAATCAATGTCATGGTGTCAGCAGTGTCAGCAGCCAGGTTTTGTCAATCAGTAATCAATCCTTCACACTGTGTCATGCGCTCGTATCAACACATGTTTGAATATTACTTAACCAACCTTATCTTGACTGTTCTCTAGATGATCCTTGCATGTGGGTAGTAGTGCATGTGTAGAAATGAGCTGCCCTATACAGCCAGTTTGTCCCCCCCCCCCCCCGTCTTCCCCATTCACCCCTTCTGCTTGTACATCTTAGTTTAACATATGAGAGCTTGTGGCAGGTTTTTCAGACATTTTTATAAAGCCGTCATGTCCTGAAATTGCTGTCCATAGTGTGTCAATTGTATCGCACTCAAATAGAAATCCCAACTTATTAAAATCATATGGATACTGCCAAAACTCGTGACACATGAATCCAGAAATGAGCTTCGATGAGCTTAGTAGTTTATGCTCACATGACTAGCTTGTGATGCCGACACAGAACAATATGATTTAGGTATAATATGGAAACATGTGCTTACTCATTTATGTGTCCTTATGTTTCATCCAATATCTCAGTGGTTTTTATTTCTGACTATAAATTCCACAGAAAACTTTCTATGTACAAAACACACACACAAAAAAATAGGTTGAAGTACACAATAGTTTTTGAGTCTCCTCATTGACAATAAAAACTCGTTATGATGAAGTTTTTATAACATAGGTGTAAAGATTTGCAAGTGTGCATTATG
The DNA here is from genome assembly GCA_964017235.1 of Sabellastarte sp. h YS-2021. Taxonomy (NCBI): domain Eukaryota; kingdom Metazoa; phylum Annelida; class Polychaeta; order Sabellida; family Sabellidae; genus Sabellastarte; species Sabellastarte sp. h YS-2021. The sequence continues at coordinate 63,501,063 of OZ024938.1, forward strand.
TATTGTTCTACCCATATGCTCAATGTTGTAGTTAAATATCCATTTTCACACCTAACATGTAGAGTTCTCTCAGTTTTATTAATATTAACAACTTATTAACCATCAACCATCTTCCTATTTCAGATACAGGCTGGACTGTGATGATGATTTACTGTAATGTCTGTACTAATTGCCCCAGGGTGATATAATTTTTTGTGAAAGTCAGCATATGTATAACATGCTACAAAAAAGAATTACTTCTCAGGCCTTTATATACCATAGTTAAACAAATTTCCCCAGGTATAAACATTTTTGAAAAGGGGTTTTGGGGAATATATTTGTCTTTGTCTCATATTTTGCTGACTTTTTTTCTGTGAGTGGTAATCTTTAAAGATCCCTTGAAAAGGGTGCTTATTTGTTTGGGCTTGAGTTTCCTCACCACCACAGTTGCCGCCACATTATGGGTCATAACTGAGTGACCAGTCTGAGTATTAACCCTGTGTATCATAACAGCAATACTTCTAATTGAAGAAAGTTTCCTCACACACACGCACACTTGCACATGCAGCCCTATTGGAATTATGTAATATGAATCAGGGAAAGATCTACTGCATGTTTATGATATGAATAGATGCAGTGTCTTTTTTTGTCATTGTAAATTTAAGTAATGTAATGTGCTTTGTAGAATTATACTTCCAGATTTATATGACACAAATGTACATTTAGTTAGGAATAAGAAAGTTTAAAATTGTACAAAATAAGTTTGTTTAGATCTAATCACTAGTGCTGTCGCCACTACAAAATTGCCCATGTTGACCAACGAGTACCACCTACATTTGTCGACTTCAAAAACTCACCTCAAAATGAAACTGTTCAATGAATATGTACAATAATATCATTTTCACATATATACCATTTTTAGTGTCATATTTGTCTATTAATAAGCGTCACACAAGGGATGCTTGTTTGTGTGTGGGAGGAAATCAGGCTCCGCCTGCTCCACCGGCTCCGCAATTTGTTTTCCTGATAACTCTGTGACCGTTGGGTGGATCCTTTTCAAATTTGGCAGGTGGAAGCAGTAGCCCAGGGGAATTTTTTTTTTGAATATGCTGCAGTGACATTTCAACCAATCAGAGAGGTCACATGACCAAAAATATCTTTTTTTTGATGGGTAAGCTTGGTCGGATGATAACTTGAAAGGGATTTTATCTATTTACCTGAAACTTGAAAATACATTTATTCTATTAAAATATGGAAATAGTTCGATTTTGGTATTGATTGGTTAAGAAATGGCCGAGTAATTAATGATTAATTAATCATTATGAATTTTCCAAATAATGAAAACACAAAAATGCCCTTATCTCGAAAACTGTGCTAGATAGAACGATTTCGACGATATATTTGATCCGCAGGATATCTCTGCAGAGTAACTCCCAATTTTCAAAAAAAATTTGTCTCACGAAAAATGGTGGCCATTTTGAATTTTCTGCAAAAATTGCAAAACACAAAAATGCTTATATCTCGAAAAACATGCTAGATAGAGTGATTTCAATGAAATTTTTGACCCACAGGGTATCTCTGCAGATTAACTAACACATTTTTCAAAAAAAAATTTGTCTCGCCAAAAATGGCAGCCATTTTGAATTTTCGAATTTTTTGCCAAATTTGCAAAACACCAAAAAATTTTGATCTACAGGGTATCTCGTCAGAGTAACCATCCCAATTTTCAAAAAAAATTTTGTCTCGCCAAAAATGGCGGCCATTTTGCGAAAATTGCAAAACACAAAAATGCTTATATCTCAAAAACTGTGCTAGATAGAGCAATTTCAAGACCCACAGGGTATCTCTGCAGAGTAGTTTGTTTATCTATGCATTAAAAATGCAGAAAAACCATTTGAAAATCATCAGTATAATTAAACAATTATCAAATTCCGACTGCATAAAATGCTCTATACTGAATATATTATGACATATACTCCTCAAATATTTAAAACTACAATGTTTTCACATAGTATTTTAATTTTTGCATCAGTTTAAATAAGTAACTTAACATGAAAAAAATAGTGAAGTTGTATTTCTCAAACTACATTTGGGCAATGATTTAATGCTTTTTTGTGATAGGTCAGGTGACTGGGATGTCAAAAAGCTGAAACATAGATTTTATTGCGTTAATTCATCCAATCCAATGGACAAAGAAAAAGTAGTCCTGTGTTTCCACTGGCTAACCGGTCCCACTGCACATTCGCCAGGTGTGCATGATGTCATAGCATCCTTTTTGTTTGGCACATGTACTGTGCATACAGAATTTTGTGAAAGTTCTTCAAATAATTTTTTTGCATATTATTGCATGAACTTACATTTATTTTATGTCAAAGTGTTTCCAACAACTCAAAGATCGTTATGGCTTCACCTGAGAAGAAACAGGGTCTTTGTGGATATTCAATGGCAGGTTTTGATAATCACACTTACTGTGCCCATTGCAGAGACAAACGAGAAAAGGCACTGACCCCTGCATTAAACAAGAAAATTGTCAGTTTTACTATGTTTTAACCTAGGATCAGAAGGCATATTTGTCTACCCCAACTTATCAGAAGAAGAATGAAATAGAATAGAAACATTATAAAGCGCAAAATTGATACAACATCGTCTAATGCGCTCAAGATCAAAAAGGGAAAGTCCAGGGATGTATGAGGTCGAGATCCAAATTAGCTCCCACTGGGAAAAAAGAAAAACATGACCAAAAAGCCATCTAAGAACAGTCAAGTAGCACCCTTGTAGATGCAGCTTTAGCATCAGTGCTGGGGGTAGAGAAAGACGGAGAAGATTTGAACTCAGAAGAGGCGAGTAATACTCCTGGTGTGAAAACCAAGAAGACAAAGAGTTCAGAAGAATCGTAGCAGAAATGTGAAAGACAAGAAGACAGAAACAACCAAAGACAAGGGCAAGTCTGTTAAGAGGTCACTGGCTAAGGTTACAAAGCCGTCAACAGACAGTAAACATGAGGCAATGGACCAGAAGTGGTCGGAGCGCTTTAACAGGCTGGAGGCATAATGCTCTTATCAAGGTCATTTAACCAGCCAGAGCCAGTTTCTAGTCAGTTGTCATCTCTCCAGCCAAGCTTCCACCAGCCGGTGCTGTTAACAACACTCAGCCCTTCTTTGAACCTCAACTGACCAACTGACCAGCCACTCTTCATCAGCCTAAGTCTGAAAGCCGGCCTGTGGTCACCGACCAATGAGCAACTGACCAGGTTTCCACACAGGGTCCTACTATATCAGCTGTGGAGGTTACCCAGCCAGAATCAGACTCTGACATGGACACAAGTTCTGAATCCGACTCAGACTTGGTAGTGTGTTCTCACTTTACTGGCCAGACAGAGGAAGGAGAGTTGTCAGACCTGGACCAGGACGTGTCTGTAACCGACACCGATCAGTTTGCCTGTATGGAACAGAACTATGGAGAAAGACAATGCGTGGTATACATCCCTACATGGACTGGACACACATTCCAGATATGGAGTCTGCTGCATCCATTGCTGATGATGACCCCTTTGCAGCACCCAAACAACAACCAGCAGGAAAGATTAGTATGAACCTCCCCACAGATGATCGGTTGTGTTGTAAAATTGACAATTTAAATATCACATGACACAAGGATATCCGTCCAGAAGCTGAGAGACAGGGGGTCAGCAGGGTACCAGTTTGTGAAACTGGCAAAATCAAATGCTAAATGGTATGGACTCCAAACCCCACCAGGACAGGCCGGCCGGTTCTGTGTCATTCTGGCATTGTGACTCAGCCAAGTTGAACAGTGCATATAGTTGGATAGCAAGATGATCTGGACACACCACACCAGCACCGACCTCATGCACTATATCACAGGACACTCTCACAAGGTGGAAGAAAGCTGGACATGAGTCGTCCTATCTCTGTAATCAGACAATTGGACTCATTAGGAGGTGCCTTAGCAAAGTTCAACATTGCATGCAAGCTCAGCTTAAAGCGCTTCAGTCAGAACACTAGAAAAGAAAGTCGGCCCGTAAGTAAAGGTGGGTACTGCTACAGAAGAGCTACAGTATCTCATGAACTTCAACTCCAGTATAACACAGTGTATGGCCAAGGCTATGGAACACTTGTCTCACTTTGTATTGTCTCCATGGCAAATGTTACATTGGTATGAAGAGATTCCTACATGGCTCATGTTATATCTGGTTTGAAACAGGATACTCTAGCTGCTTTACGTCAGGCCTCACTGGACTTACCAACCCTGCTTCCAGATTCTGCACTGAAAAAGGCTGAGGAGGACATCAGTAAGTTTGAGGACAAAGGTTGCACCCATACTCAGTCTGCTGGTTGCAAGGACAGTTGGTATCACTCTTACAGGAGGTCGGATAAACAGACACAGGAACAGAGGTCCGGTAAACTGCTTGAACGCTTGAAAGACACTTGAGCAAAAAGAAAAATGGTCGTAAGTCCAACAAGTTCTCATCACCTCTGGCCAAGAGTCGGTTGTCATATAAATGACAATTACTTTGTAAATGCTCCAAGTACAAGACTGCTGACCTGGAGCAAAGAGCCTGTGAAGTTTGTTAATTTGTGTCAGCTCCACCGGACCGGACCAGACAACCTACAGAACCAAGAGACTCTAACCTTGTATCAGAGTCAGTGAGACCAGTGTCTGGAGAGACTTTAAAAGTTTGTCAGCAGTAACAAATATTGTAGACTCAGTTGTTTTAAATCTTGCACATATTGTAAAAGGGCAGCCACTAAAAGAAAGGCATCAGTCTGGCTGTTGTAAGATGTCAGTTATTAAAATATGTGAACAGTGTTTCTTGTGTCGATCAATTAAAATGTACCAAATGTGGACACTGTTGCACAAGATCTGCCTGTAGGGGCAAGACTAAATCATTTTTGGAAAACTTTGGAAGCCTTGGCAGCCGGTCCAGAGGTCTCATAAATGGTGAAAGAGGGCTACACCCTCCCCTTCTGGACCAGACCAAACTTGACAAGGTCAGCGACTATCATAAGTTGCTATGTTAATCCCCACAGGAACCTCTACCTGCTGGAGGCATTACATCAGCTTATCAACAAAAAGGCAGTAGAGTTGGTTAAAAATCAAGAATCTCTGGGGTTTTACAATTGACTATTTATGGGTCAGATCCCACCAAACTTGTTTCCAGCATACACAAACGCTAGTAGCTATTTGTCAGGATCTAGGTTGGCTAGGTTTTTTTTGAATATGCTGCAGTGACATTTCAACCAATCAGAGAGGTCACATGACCAAAAATATCTTTTTTTTGATGGGTAAGCTTGGTCGGATGATAACTTGAAAGGGATTTTATCTATTCACCTGAAACTTGAAAATACATTTATTCTATTAAAATATGGAAATAGTTCGATTTTGGTATTGATTGGTTAAGAAATGGCCGAGTAATTAATGATTAATTAATCATTATGAATTTTCCAAATAATGAAAACACAAAAATGCCCTTATCTCGAAAACTGTGCTAGATAGAACGATTTCGACGATATATTTGATCCGCAGGATATCTCTGCAGAGTAACTCCCAATTTTCAAAAAAAATTTGTCTCACGAAAAATGGTGGCCATTTTGAATTTTCTGCAAAAATTGCAAAACACAAAAATGCTTATATCTCGAAAAACATGCTAGATAGAGTGATTTCAATGAAATTTTTGACCCACAGGGTATCTCTGCAGATTAACTAACACATTTTTCAAAAAAAAATTTGTCTCGCCAAAAATGGCAGCCATTTTGAATTTTCGAATTTTTTGCCAAATTTGCAAAACACCAAAAAATTTTGATCTACAGGGTATCTCGTCAGAGTAACCATCCCAATTTTCAAAAAAAATTTTGTCTCGCCAAAAATGGCGGCCATTTTGCGAAAATTGCAAAACACAAAAATGCTTATATCTCAAAAACTGTGCTAGATAGAGCAATTTCAAGACCCACAGGGTATCTCTGCAGAGTAGTTTGTTTATCTATGCATTAAAAATGCAGAAAAACCATTTGAAAATCATCAGTATAATTAAACAATTATCAAATTCCGACTGCATAAAATGCTCTATACTGAATATATTATGACATATACTCCTCAAATATTTAAAACTACAATGTTTTCACATAGTATTTTAATTTTTGCATCAGTTTAAATAAGTAACTTAACATGAAAAAAATAGTGAAGTTGTATTTCTCAAACTACATTTGGGCAATGATTTAATGCTTTTTTGTGATAGGTCAGGTGACTGGGATGTCAAAAAGCTGAAACATAGATTTTATTGCGTTAATTCATCCAATCCAATGGACAAAGAAAAAGTAGTCCTGTGTTTCCACTGGCTAACCGGTCCCACTGCACATTCGCCAGGTGTGCATGATGTCATAGCATCCTTTTTGTTTGGCACATGTACTGTGCATACAGAATTTTGTGAAAGTTCTTCAAATAATTTTTTTGCATATTATTGCATGAACTTACATTTATTTTATGTCAAAGTGTTTCCAACAACTCAAAGATCGTTATGGCTTCACCTGAGAAGAAACAGGGTCTTTGTGGATATTCAATGGCAGGTTTTGATAATCACACTTACTGTGCCCATTGCAGAGACAAACGAGAAAAGGCACTGACCCCTGCATTAAACAAGAAAATTGTCAGTTTTACTATGTTTTAACCTAGGATCAGAAGGCATATTTGTCTACCCCAACTTATCAGAAGAAGAATGAAATAGAATAGAAACATTTATAAAGCGCAAAACTGATACAACATCGTCTAATGCGCTCAAGATCAAAAAGGGAAAGTCCAGGGATGTATGAGGTCGAGATCCAAATTAGCTCCCACTGGGAAAAAAGAAAAACATGACCAAAAAGCCATCTAAGAACAGTCAAGTAGCACCCTTGTAGATGCAGCTTTAGCATCAGTGCTGGGGGTAGAGAAAGACGGAGAAGATTTGAACTCAGAAGAGGCGAGTAATACTCCTGGGGTGAAAACCAAGAAGACAAAGAGTTCAGAAGAATCGTAGCAGAAATGTGAAAGACAAGAAGACAGAAACAACCAAAGACAAGGGCAAGTCTGTTAAGAGGTCACTGGCTAAGGTTACAAAGCCGTCAACAGACAGTAAACATGAGGCAATGGACCAGAAGTGGTCGGAGCGCTTTAACAGGCTGGAGGCATAATGCTCTTATCAAGGTCATTTAACCAGCCAGAGCCAGTTTCTAGTCAGTTGTCATCTCTCCAGCCAAGCTTCCACCAGCCGGTGCTGTTAACAACACTCAGCCCTTCTTTGAACCTCAACTGACCAACTGACCAGCCACTCTTCATCAGCCTAAGTCTGAAAGCCGGCCTGTGGTCACCGACCAATGAGCAACTGACCAGGTTTCCACACAGGGTCCTACTATATCAGCTGTGGAGGTTACCCAGCCAGAATCAGACTCTGACATGGACACAAGTTCTGAATCCGACTCAGACTTGGTAGTGTGTTCTCACTTTACTGGCCAGACAGAGGAAGGAGAGTTGTCAGACCTGGACCAGGACGTGTCTGTAACCGACACCGATCAGTTTGCCTGTATGGAACAGAACTATGGAGAAAGACAATGCGTGGTATACATCCCTACATGGACTGGACACACATTCCAGATATGGAGTCTGCTGCATCCATTGCTGATGATGACCCCTTTGCAGCACCCAAACAACAACCAGCAGGAAAGATTAGTATGAACCTCCCCACAGATGATCGGTTGTGTTGTAAAATTGACAATTTAAATATCACATGACACAAGGATATCCGTCCAGAAGCTGAGAGACAGGGGGTCAGCAGGGTACCAGTTTGTGAAACTGGCAAAATCAAATGCTAAATGGTATGGACTCCAAACCCCACCAGGACAGGCCGGCCGGTTCTGTGTCATTCTGGCATTGTGACTCAGCCAAGTTGAACAGTGCATATAGTTGGATAGCAAGATGATCTGGACACACCACACCAGCACCGACCTCATGCACTATATCACAGGACACTCTCACAAGGTGGAAGAAAGCTGGACATGAGTCGTCCTATCTCTGTAATCAGACAATTGGACTCATTAGGAGGTGCCTTAGCAAAGTTCAACATTGCATGCAAGCTCAGCTTAAAGCGCTTCAGTCAGAACACTAGAAAAGAAAGTCGGCCCGTAAGTAAAGGTGGGTACTGCTACAGAAGAGCTACAGTATCTCATGAACTTCAACTCCAGTATAACACAGTGTATGGCCAAGGCTATGGAACACTTGTCTCACTTTGTATTGTCTCCATGGCAAATGTTACATTGGTATGAAGAGATTCCTACATGGCTCATGTTATATCTGGTTTGAAACAGGATACTCTAGCTGCTTTATGTCAGGCCTCACTGGACTTACCAACCCTGCTTCCAGATTCTGCACTGAAAAAGGCTGAGGAGGACATCAGTAAGTTTGAGGACAAAGGTTGCACCCATACTCAGTCTGCTGGTTGCAAGGACAGTTGGTATCACTCTTACAGGAGGTCGGATAAACAGACACAGGAACAGAGGTCCGGTAAACTGCTTGAACGCTTGAAAGACACTTGAGCAAAAAGAAAAATGGTCGTAAGTCCAACAAGTTCTCATCACCTCTGGCCAAGAGTCGGTTGTCATATAAATGACAATTACTTTGTAAATGCTCCAAGTACAAGACTGCTGACCTGGAGCAAAGAGCCTGTGAAGTTTGTTAATTTGTGTCAGCTCCACCGGACCGGACCAGACAACCTACAGAACCAAGAGACTCTAACCTTGTATCAGAGTCAGTGAGACCAGTGTCTGGAGAGACTTTAAAAGTTTGTCAGCAGTAACAAATATTGTAGACTCAGTTGTTTTAAATCTTGCACATATTGTAAAAGGGCAGCCACTAAAAGAAAGGCATCAGTCTGGCTGTTGTAAGATGTCAGTTATTAAAATATGTGAACAGTGTTTCTTGTGTCGATCAATTAAAATGTACCAAATGTGGACACTGTTGCACAAGATCTGCCTGTAGGGGCAAGACTAAATCATTTTTGGAAAACTTTGGAAGCCTTGGCAGCCGGTCCAGAGGTCTCATAAATGGTGAAAGAGGGCTACACCCTCCCCTTCTGGACCAGACCAAACTTGACAAGGTCAGCGACTATCATAAGTTGCTATGTTAATCCCCACAGGAACCTCTACCTGCTGGAGGCATTACATCAGCTTATCAACAAAAAGGCAGTAGAGTTGGTTAAAAATCAAGAATCTCTGGGGTTTTACAATTGACTATTTATGGGTCAGATCCCACCAAACTTGTTTCCAGCATACACAAACGCTAGTAGCTATTTGTCAGGATCTAGGTTGGCTAGGTAACATGGAGAAATCAGGGCTGGACCCTAAACAACTTTTCGACTTCGTAGGGTACCAGTTCGACCTGAAAGAGGGCAAGGTCAGACCCACCCAAGAGCGTTGAGAGACCCTTACAGCAAAGATCCAAGAATTACTGACCTGACTGACCTGTCCAGTCCAGGAGCTGATGTCGCTCATAGGTCTGTTAACAGCCACAGAAAAATAGGTCCACCCAGGTCGACTCCATATGAGGCCCATACAGTGGCACCTGAAAAACAACTGGAGGGTCCCAAAGTCACTAGAAAAGGTGATACCCATTCCCAGATCTCTCCACACACATCTAAAATGGTGGCTGGAGGACAGCAATGTGCTTCAAGGTCAACCATTACACCCACAAAAACATGCCCTGCAGACCTTTACAGACACATCAAAAGAAAGGTAGGAATGAACACACTGCAAGGGGAATCTGGTCCCTTCCAGAAAGCAAGTTAGACATAAACTCCCTGGAACTAAAGGCAGCCTTTTTTGTCCCTAAAAGAGTTCCAAGACCTGTGCGAGAACAATATAGTTCTCATAGCCACAGACAACACCACAGTGGTTGCTTACATAAACAAAGAAGGGGGATGAAGTCTGGCCCTCTTTGTGCCCTTCTGTGGAGAATCCTGACCTGGTGTTCCAGAAAGCAGGTTACTCTGAAAGCCCGACACATTCCAGGTCAGCTGAATGTGGTAGCAGTCAAGCTATCCAGGCTAGGCCAGACCATTCAAGCAGAATGGTTTCTCCCCACAGAGGTCTTCCAGGCAATATGCAACAAGTGGCACCAAACTCAGATAGACTGTTTTGTGACAAGGTTCAACAACAAACTCATTCAGTTTGTGTCACGAGTACTGGACCCCCTGGCCTAGGCAGTCAATGCACTCAGTCTACCATGGGGGGATCTGGACCCATATACCTTCCCACCAGTAGCCATCTTGGGCAAAGTGGTGGAGAAGTTGCAGGACTACCCATGCAGGAGAATCATTCTGATTGCTCCAGGGTAGCCCAACATGTCCAGGTTCTGGGATCTGGTGACCATGTCAAGTCAAATCTCATTGTGTCTGCCCAACTTGCTCACTCAGCCATTTAATCAGACTCCACACAGGAATCTGTCAAACCTAAATCTGCATGCTTGACTCCTCAAGCCTCAGCAATCAAGGAGCAGGGCTTCTCTGAGGCAGTAGCAGCATGAATTGAGGCTCCTCAAAGAGGATCAACCAGTTCAGTCTATGAGGCAAAGTGGACCATTTTTACAAAGTGGTGCCTCAGTAATTAGATGGACTTCAGGGCACCCCCTGTAAAGACAATAGCTGACTTCCTTCTGTACCTGTTCAAGGATAAGAAATTACAGTCGAGTACCATTGATGGGTACAGATCAGCCATTGCTAACAAACTAGTGGAATTTGCCCATAAATGCCAGCAAAGATGAGAATCTCATTAGTCTCTTGGACAGTTTCCACAGAGACAGACCCAAGGGTCAGAGGAACATCCCCTCCTGAAACCTCTCCCTGATGTTGCACCAGCTGACAAAGGCTCCATTCGAACCGATTAGAGAGGCCTCTTTGAAGCATTTGACCTTCAAGACTGTTTTCCTCTTGGCCCTGGGGTCAGGCAAACGCAGGAATGACATTCATGCTTGGCAAAACTTCAGACAACAGTCAAACTGGTCAAAGGTGTCTTTGTACCCAGCACCCAGCTTTCTTTCCAAGAACCAGCTGGCCAAGGAGTGTCCAGACAGTGTGGCCCAAGTGGTTATACCAGCCCTGGCCCCAACTCTGGATAAGTCAATCAAGTCTGATAGGTCCCTATGCCCAGTCAGAGCACTACTCTACTATTTGGATAGAACCTAAGACCTTAGACAGAACAAGGAGTTAGTCTTTGTCTCCTTTAAGAAAGGCTTTGACAAAGACATCTCACCTGCCACTATCTCCTCATGGATCAAGCAGACTGTGATCATATGCTATGAGCTCTGTGATCAGGAGACCCGCACCTTACATCAGGTTAAAGACCCATGATGTCAGGGCCTTTGCTGCTAAGGCCTTCCAGTCAGGAGTTTCCTTAGAACAAATCTTATCAGCCTGCAAAATCTTATCAGCCGGCAACCGGGTACTGGTAATTGACCACAGGCCTACAGGCTTCCTGACTCTAAGTCAACCTAGGCCAGAGAATATTTTGTTATCATTTATAAGTTCACTTAAGTCCCATGTAACTTAACTGCTGACCAAGCGGTAGTTATTCAGCAATTGTCCATTGGTTGTATTAACGCAATACAATTGCAAATTTAATAAGTTAATTAAATTTTTATAAGTTAATACCATATTCAATGGACAGGCAAGGCCCTCCCAACCAACCAATCAGCTTACTAGGGGTCTTATTAGGTTTGGACAACAAAAAAGATGCTATGATGGCACACTGTCTAGACAGGAAGGAAGTATGATGCACCACCTGGCAAATGCAACTTTTTCTGTCATTCGGCGGGGGGGGGTCTGCGCTGACCTGATTACCAAGTGTCCATTTGATTAAATTTGCTTTTAAAAAATTTTAAATCCTCTACTTTTTAAGACTCATTCCAATAATTTTTATATAAATACACTGATATCTTTGTAGTTTGTAATCAGATTTGAAAAAATACATCTGATAATCACTCACAGTAGACACAGCAAACAATATTGGAAATAGCGAGTGTCAAGACAGCACTATTAATCACACTGTTTTATAATATTTATTTTCCATGCTAAAATATAATAAACAAATAAAGAAAGATGAATAGGTTTTTATGGCTTACCATTTAAGAATGCACAGTCAACCATGTACATATTTTACATTGTTATGACTACAGGGCTTCTGCAAATACACATATTTCCATCTTTGCAGTCTTTGCCTCTCCAATGACATTACATTTATGCTTTTGAGACAATTTGTTTTTGTCAGTAAAACATTTTTCTAGTTATCCCACAGCCCTTAAGGGTTGTCAGGGTATTGTTTTCACCCATGGTGTCCGGATGGGCGGGCAGGCAGTGGGAAAAGTTTGTCCGGGCTGTATCTCAGAAACCGTAAGGTGTAGGGAGTTGATACTTAGTAGGGACATTGGTTAGGAGGTGTAGGTGTGCAACGTCATGATCTGACCTTGATTTGACCTGTGACCTTGCCGTAGTGACCTTGACCTATAAAATCTTGTTCGGGCAATATCTTGGAAACCGTAAGGTGTAGGAAGTTGATACTTGGTAGGGATATTGGTTAGGGGGTGTAGGTGTGCAACGTCATGGTCTGACCTTGATTTTGACCTTTGACCTTGCTCTAGTGACCTTGACCTATAAAATCTTGTCCGGGCTATATCTTGGAAACAGTGAGGTGTAGGAAGTTAATACTTACTAGGGACATTGGTTAGGAGGTGTAGGTGTGCAACGTCATGTCCGGATGGGCAGGCAAGCGGCGGGAAGAAGTTTGTCCGGGCTGTATCTCAGAAACCATAAGGCGTAGGAAGGTAATACTTGGTAGGTATATTGGTTAGGGGGTGTGGGTGTGCAACATCATGATCTGACCTTGATTTGACCTTTGACCTTGTCGTAGTGACCTTGCCCTTTAAAATCGTTTTGCACCTTTGGGTCTGTCTTTTGATGCAGATTAAGCACTGTTAAAGTCATATTAGAATTCATTAAGAATTTTGCTTTTACAACTTCCCATTATAACAGATGGAATTTCATCAAGTGAGCCACAGATTTTGCTCCAACACCACACATAAACATTCATTGAATGTGTTACCACTTCTGTATGCATGGTAGTATTCAAAACATCTAAACCATAATTCGGCCATGCCAGATGTAGATAAAGAGTACATGCATTATCTTTGTGTTAGACATTATTTTCTCTATTTAAACATTGTTTGGACCTTTATATAACTGACAGTGCTCTAAAAATATCCTGAACTTTGTACTGATACAGTACCTCTATATCTTATGGTGTTAAAAATTGTTTCCTAGGCTGTGGGGTACGAGCATCTCTGATGCTATTTTTTTATCAGTTAAAACTGTCAGAGGACAAATTTTGTGTATGGCTTTCCAATCTGTTTTCAACAAACAGCTAGTTCTCATTAATTAAAACATATTTGCCACTGTGGCTTAGTGGATAACACACTCACCTAGGAACACAGAGGACGTGGGTTCAAATCCAGGTACAGGCAGATACATAGTGGCTCGGATGACCAAGTAAAGTGGTGGTGCTCTGTCATTTGGTCATATCCCCAGTTGCAGGCTAAAGAATCTCAAGGCGTTGATAAATGGTGCTCCTTGAGCCTCTGTCTTTCAGTTAGGGGAATGTCAGTAACTCGAGAGTTGGGCTGTACCTGTGCAGTCAGATGGGTTTAGCGTTTTGAGTCCTGTAGTATATGGAGATATTGCGCTGAGTATAAACACAATACAATACAATATCTCTGAACAGTAGTCTTCCTTTATAAGTAGAAATAATTCTGAAATCTTTTCTGTTGAAATCTACCTTGTTACCTGGCCATTCAGATTTAGTAGAATTTACTTATCTGCTGTTTTCCAATTTGTCTTGATTATGTTGAACTCCAAAATGACTTAAAAAATCAACAGAGATATGTTTTAATTTTTTGTTTATTTAATTTGTATAAAATAAAAAAAATAAAAAAAAAGGTCTTACAGATTTGATTAGTGGATAATTATTAAACTAAAATAGGATGTGCCACAGAAATACACAAGGATAAATGGTAAACTGACTAAGCAATTCACAGGGATTAATTCAGTTCATTTCCCCAGTATGTAAGGTACATTGCCTTTTCAGCACTTCTATCTGACTGGTTGAGGGTGACACTGACGCAAGAGTAATTATGCGATAATAAATCTGCTAATGTCTGGTTATTGATTCATAATCCTATTGTATTGTGTGGGTTCAGAGAAAAATACCCTTGATTTTGCACTTAATTAGTTCATTTAAGTGATGAAGTTCAAGTAAAGCCTTTTTTACAATAAAAAAATTGTTTTGGCTTTGTGTCCGGTAACCGATTACAATTATACCTGAAGTCATCATTGTGTAGAACTGGTGAAAATAGGGATTCTGGAAATTGCAAATCACTATTTATAGCACTTCAGTTGTTCTAATATCAGTTTAAATGGCTATAACTTCCTCACTTTTTTTTCTGAATTTAATTATTTCCCTATTGTGTTCAGTTGAATGAAATGAGTGAATCTGAATGATGTACTGGTAATATTGATATTTAGAGAATTACTTAAAAAGATAGGTCCACTTAATGTGACTATTTCACAGGAGATTATTATTAATTATTGATAACGGTAACCTAAAATCTATAGTTAAAATCATCAATGATTGAAGTTAAGCCACTTCAGAATAAAATAGCAAGAAGGCATATATTGTAAAGTACTCCCCAGGTTTTCTTTTAGTATTATGATTGATATTAATTAATACACAAAATAGGCTAAAATTCAGTTTTTCTTGGAAACTTTCTCCATGACTATTGAAGAGACACATGTAAGAGTGGAGGTATTGGTTGATATTTTCTTAACACTTGACGTATGACAGTGAACCATTCCATGCAACTTTCCATTCAGAATCAATGTCTCTGTGAATGAGAGACCGTTGTTATATACAAAGCATCACAAAAATCCAACTGTTAACATTCACATAAAGCACAAAAATACTCGGCAATTTCATTAATTTCATTTGTTAGATTCGATTTGGGTAATTTATATATCATTGAGTCAAACTGATATAAACATCCTCTAAAATGTTAATTGTCCAAGATTAAAATCAAAGTGAGGGTTTGATGCTCCCTTCAACAGCCAGGGTTACATTGGGACAAGCAGTCTGCATTGCCACTTGTGGGAGTCAAACCTATGCAGACTTGACTGCCCTGATTGTCCAAGCAGGTATAATGACTATAGTCCAATAACAAGATGGTATCCAAGCAGGTATAATGTCTATAGGCCAATAACAAGATGGTATCCAAGCAGGTATAATGCCTATAGTCCAATAACAAGATGGTATCCAAGCAGGTATAATGCCTATATTCCAATAACAAGATGGTATCCAAGCAGGTATAATGCCTATAGTCCAATAACAAGATGGTATCCAAGCAGGTATAGTGCCTATAGTCCAATAACAAGATGGTATCCAAGCAGGTATAATGCCTATAGTCCAATAATAAGATGGTATCCAAGCAGGTATAATGTCTATAGTCCAATAACAAGATGGTATCCAAGCAGGTATAATGCCTATAGTCCAATAACAAGATGGTATCCAAGCAGGTATAATGTCTATAGTCCAATAACAAGATGGTATCCAAGCAGGTATAATGTCTTAGTAATAATAGTCCAATAACAAGATGCTATCATATTAATTTAACTTACACTTTGATTGAAACATACTGTAATAGCAATCATGCAACAATTGTTAATTATATTAAGCTCATTTGCAGAGTGAATGTATGATTCTTCACTTGTTGAGTCATCACTTACATGAAGAATCTCTTTTTAATTATTGATGGCTTAACTTATTTGCAGGGTTAGACCTTAAGCAGGTGTGATGATATTAATAGACTGGATGTCAAAAACTATGACATGTCTTTTGTTTCTTTTTTAAACCATTAGAATACATCTTGAAAATAAAACAAGATCCCAATGTTGGTTTAGCTTACTTCTAGAAAAGAGTGCTTGTTCATTTTTGTCCTTAATATATGAACTGGATAATCTCCAGCTCGAAAGACTTGCTTTAATGCCTTAAACTTTCTGCATTAAAGAGGATCTAATTCAATGTGGAAAAGTACCATATAAGGTATGATGGAGCATTGCTATTTGTAATTTTGTACATCATCTTCAAAATGTGAATTGCTCATTGTTTTGCAGAAGTTGTAAGTGATGCATCAACAAGAATATATTGCAAATATAACATAATATTACACTTTGCACTTTGTTTTTACTTCTCAGGTTACTATGACACCAGTGCCTATCCTGTGCCTTCTTTCTACAACCCCTTGCCATGGCAACCAGTTGACATTCCGAAGCCAAAATCTGAAAAACGGAGACCAGCCAAGTCAAACAAGAAATGGAATCCTAATAAATACCTGTAACTCACAAGATGCAGACCTTCAATGGGAAAGACTGAAATAAATAAAAAAATACAGAAGAACCATACTTTTCTCAAAGTAACATGGGAGATTTAATAAGACATGTGAAAGATGGTGATTGTAAAATAATGTGAGATTTGTCACAGTATTTGAAATTTACAATTTAGGACACCCTTTAAAAAGTAGGACATAAATTTGTGCAAATTTTGTGTCACGGGAGATCAGAAGATTAATTGTGGTGTTAAAGGTCCCAAGTGTGTAAAGAATTTCCCACAAGTCACAGACATAGGGATAATTACTGGTGAAACTCGCATACTGTGGTGAATTTAACATATTTTCCACATTTGGGAATACTGGTGCAGATTAGATTACGCAGTGATTGGAGACCAGCTCATACCCAAGCTGAAGTGATTATTTTGTTAGTTAAATTAAAAAAAATAGTTCTATTAAACTTATATTCTAAGAAATCAAATTGTCAGTTGAGATTTACGGGTCGTTGTACATTCTTTCAAGTAACCGTGAGAAAAACCACAAAACTCCCTATTTTGTGCTAATAAAAATAAGTATATAATAGGAAAACGTCCCAAATGACACATACAGAAAAAATATATCACGAATGAAGATAACAATATTATACGAGTGCACAGCACGAGTATTATATTGTTAATCTTCATGAGTGATATATTTTTTCTGTATGTGTCTGATGAGGGATGTTTTCCTTTTATTATCCAGCATTTTGTGCGATTTATGGGTAAAATAATATGAATATTTGATGAGAAAACATGAAACAGACTGTCAAAAAGCATGGGCAACTGAATACAAAACTTCAATCTTTACCTTGCAATATCTCAGTCATTTCTGTATGGATATTTATGCAACATACATGAACAGAAGTGCTGGAATAACACCTTTCTAATGATATATTATACATATTTTTAAGTTACATACTTTCCGAGATATTGTTGAAAAACCGGAGGCCAATCAAACTTAATATCCATAGTACCGGGGCGCCGGTGTATACAAAAAAAATACATCCCGGTCTGTATTTCCCCGTATTTAGCTCAAATACGTCGCGTGGTGGATAATAAAAAATGAACTACCAATTCAACATCCATTATATAAATAGCTAATTTGCAGTGCTAATACACATGCATTTGTGTAGTTAGTTACTGGTCATAACTACTAGGTGCCGGATTCACAAACAATACAGATAAAGTCACCTTACATGTAAGTTAGGGAATGTTTTTTTTAAATTTCTCTTGGAATCAGTATTCACAAAACAAGAATAAGCAATATTGATGAATAAGGTTTCATAATTTCTAACTTAAATAATTCAAAGTAAAACTTAAAATCTAAGTTAGGAATGTCTAGGTATTGTATGTGAATTCGGCCCCTGATATACCATATAAATACTAATATCTTATATACTATTAAGCCCTGGCCATAAACTAGTTCCTATATACAACTAGGCCCTTGCTATGAACTGGTCCCCGATCACTCAGGGTGTTGCATAAAATCAATCTTTGTTGTTGCTGACTTTTACACGAATCTTAAAACAAAGGATTGTGATATCATTGTTTTGCTATTGTTGTTTTCTCGATGTTTTATTGTGTTTTATCATGTTTTCAAAGCACTTTTACCTTCTGTGATAATATTTTTACGTGTGTGTAGTTGTCAGTAATTGTATAATACTCTGTACAGTGAAACTTATGTTGTCTAAACTTGTGTTTACCAAAAATTCAAATTTTGATGATGACCAAATATTTTTCCTGTGAAATCTTTTGTTTTCTACCACTTTGTTGAACAAGAATGTTATCCTTGAACTCAAGTGTGGTACATGACATTATGTGTCCTCTAGTATGTAGATATCTTAAGCAGAAATCAATTTTAGACACTAGTTAAGCAAAGTAGTTTTTCTAAGACATTATATGGCCCAGGCAGTCACAGTTGTGGTAGTCATACATGTAGTTCAGCTGTCCTTTTTGCTAACTTACTCCAATACAAACAAATGGATAAGGCAAGTATTTAACTGACAGAAAGTTACATTACAGTAACATTTTACAGTCTGTATATTAGCTACTGTTGAATTGTGATGAGTTACATCAAAATTCAAATCAACAGTCCATGGTCTGAAGTCTGAATTAAAAAAAAAAAAAAATGTTGCAGAAGACCAGAGTTAGAACTTTTGATCTTGACAGAGATTTTAGTCCGAGAATCATTTTAATTGTAAAAAGTTAATATTGATTGCAAGGCAATGGAAGTTGAGGTTTATAACCAAGAACCATTGAGAATAAATAGGTATTATCATTTTGTATATTTGAATAGCATTCTTGATGAGCCTTTGCAAAAGTATAAAGCTTCTTCAATGACCTTTGGCAAAACATAATGTGATTTAGTTTTGTAGAAATTCAGTCTTAAATTTTCATTACCTGTTAATTCCTTCAGAGGAGTAAACCATCTTTACTGTAGTTTCATTGGTCAGTTTTTAGGATAATTTTACAATGTCACCTTAATTGTAATTCCTTGTTCAGTAGTGTACGTATTACCTTCTAAAGTTGTGTGAAACTGAATACAAAGTAGACTGTATAACTAGAATTTTCGGCAAATATGTTGCAGTATTTCTAAAATTTTAGGAATTTTTGCGAAACTACTGACCAAATCAGTAATTTTACGAAATCCCTGAAATCCATATTTCACAGGGAAGTAGATATGTCTTACTTGCCCTCACAATACACTCAGGACATTGAGACTTTCAGGCAGGTTCTTAACCTCCCTGACCCTAGAGACAGTATCTCAGTGTCCTCTACCACAGTGTGGGGTCTAAATCAGGTAGCCAGTCAACTGGGACTTAGGCCAAAAGTGACCTTCAGCTATGCTCCCAGTCAGTCCTACCCTCAAGGAAGCTTTAGACAAGTACGAACAAGACTTCCGGGCTGGCAATTTACCTGAGGGTAAATTTATAAAAGCCCCTCCTTCCACTTTCAAGTGGTATAAATTGTGTCAACCATGTTTTGAGGACAAGTTACAATAATTGTATCTCCCCTAAGCCCTTTGGCGATCCTATGGGCAAGGTCCCCCTACAGATAGTCAAAGAGTTTGAGCATCAGGCCAGGCAAAATCTACCCTCAATTTTTCAGCTGTCTTTTCCCGGGTCTTGTCCGAATGCACCCTGACCATGAAAAAACTGTAAAGACAGTATCAAGGCTAATGTCAAACAAATCAGAACTCAGATTCAAAAGGGTGCCAATCCTGAAAAAGCAGCCAGAAATGGTTATGAAAAACCCGTGACTATCTACCTGTCCTGAATAAGATGATTCTTATTCAACAGGGAGCCTTATCCTGTCAAAATAAGGCCTTACCCACATTCTCCAGAGAGAAATGTATCTTATGGGCAATTATGGGTACTCATTAGGCCTGAGGTTGAAGTGACCCACAGAAATTGACGTCATGAACCTAGGAACTCCCCATTTTGTCCCCCCCTTTTTCTGTTCTCTATCGGTCAAGGAGGGAGAAGTTTCCCCTTAAGAAAGGCACCCCTAAGAACAGTCAGGGTTTTAAACTCTGTGAAAACCAGCCTTTTTTTGATCCCCGCCACAACAAGAAAAGAGGAACCTACAGGAAATGCCTCTATGGGGGTCAATCCACTCCAATCGTTTTCCTCAGGCAGGGGGAAATAGAATAACAGAGGCTGCAGAGGTCATTTCCAATATCATCCCAAGGGACGAGGGGCGTGGAAACCTCTCCTCCCAATGACTCCTTACCCTCACTCAGTCCACCATTAGGTCGCTTCCATTCTTTTAGAAGAGACTGGAAAAAAGAAAATGCTCAAACAATGTGTTAAACATTATTACCAATGGTTACATTCTACCATTCATTGCAAAACCAAAATTAGCCAGACTTCCCGTGATTCACTCAGGATACAAGGTCCATCAGAAAGATCTAGCTCTGGCCTCTTGCCTCGAATCTCTTCTGTCAAGGAACGCTATAGAAAGGGTAGAAAAGTAAAATCTCTTTGGGTGTTACAGTCACCAGTTTCTAGTCCCCAAGCCTCACAAAAGGTGGAGGCCAGTGATAGATCTAAGCAGGATCAACACCTTTCTATTAGTAGAAAGATTCAAAATGGAAATACCAGAGTCAATCTGGGCCTATCTGATTCCAGGGGAATGGGTGTTGTCTATAGACCTGTCAGATACCTACCTTCACATCCCAATCCACCCAGCCTCAAGGAAGTACCTATGGTTCTTCCATGGTTCTCAAGTGTTTTTACAATGATTGCAAAGGAAGTGAAGCTGATGACCCTCACAAGTGGAGTCACACTTCACTAATACCAGGACAATTGGCTTACCAGGGCCTCGTCCCAGGAGACACAAACACTCTGAACGTGGTAGATCTAATGCAGTCCTTAGGGTGAATAATCAATCAAGAGAAGTCATGTATTTTTGTTCATGTGCTACGAATACCATCTTGATTCAGCCCTTGTCAAACCAACTCGAGAGATGGCTCACACTTCAGGATTTGATCCTACGCTTAAAGTCAAAATATGTTTTGACTGCAAGATGTTCGATGTCGCTAATTGGGCTGCTTACCTGAATGGAGAAGATGGTCCTGGAGGGACGCTTTCACATAAGACCCTTTCAGTGGCATCTCAAAGAGCACTGGAGATATCCTCAGTCATTGGACAGTCTCCTTCCTTGGTCATAGACCATTTTAGCTCACCTAGAGTGCTGGCAAAACTCTGTAAACGTGATGAGGGGTGTAGACCTTTACCCCAAAGACCACAATATCCAAATCTTTACAGACTCCTCATAAATGTTCTAGAGTTGAAGGCCATATCTCTGGCCCTGAAAAGGTTCAAGGACCAGTATCAAAATCAAACAATGTTGGTTGCTTCGGGCAACTCAATTACAGTAGTAACCTACATAAATAAACAAAGAGGAACCCACTCAGCTGAGATGTATGCTCTCCTGTGAAAAATCATGACCTGGTGCCATCATTACCAGAAAATCAGGGTGCCTGAATGTGATGGCTAACCTACTGTCCCGGTTGAACCAAGTCCAATCAACAGAATGGTCACTGCATCTGCAGGTATTCAGACAGATTTTGGTTAAAGCAGACTATCCTACTATGTCACAAACAAGCAGATCAACAGTCCTTGGATTTGGTCCAAGTTAAAGCTCATGACATTAGGACCTCTGCGGCCTTTTGGTGGACCAAATCATGCAAACTTGTCACTGGAAAGCTCACAACACATTTACAAAATTTTACCTAAAAGAATGTACATGGTCAGATAACAACAACAATTTGTACCTGTGTCCAGTAGTAGCAGCTCAGCAAGTCCAAGACCCTTCCCATCAGACTAGTCACCCTCAGAAAGAAAAGAAGGGGAGGTACATCCACTGCGACCAAGTCTTCAGGTGTCTAAATACTAGAGTCTAGGTGTAATGGCTACCTCCTCAGGATGTCTGTTAAGGTCTTTTATCTTTTATTTTTTTTAAAAAAGTATTTAATGTACATAATGTATTATGTGTTTCTTGAGGTGACCCCATAATCTCATGGCTACACTTCTTCCTTCTGATATCCACATGTAGCTTGTAGCTTATAAAAACACATTTAAGTAGTTAAAAGTTTTGAACTTTAGAGGTTTGCTGTGTTCAACCAACGTATAGGAAATCGTATGCTGTGAATCTTTTCATGTTTTTGGATTTGACTTTTGACCCCTTTTTTTATTTCAAATCATGGAAAGTTTTCTTGAATGATCTGTATTTCGCTTGTTATTGCTTGTGTGAATTTTGGCATGTACAAACAACTTATAGGATAGCATGTTATGCATATCTGCTGATGTGGTAAGCTTTGACTTGCGACCCCTCCTTCAAGGTCAGATAATGAAACTAAACTTTAAAAAGGACTATATCTCACTCATTAGTGCTTGTATAGGTTTGGAATTTTGATGTAACTTATAGGAAGCCCTGATCTCTGGATCTGGATGTGGATCTAATGTGGTCAGATTTCAACTTATGGGCCTCCTTCATGGTCAGACAATGAAACTGAACTTTCAAAAGGTTTTATTTCATTTGTTCTTGCTGGTAGAGGTGTGGGATGTTCATATAACTGACAGGAACCCTAGGCTGCACTTATTATGGTCTCCCTCAGGGTTTAAAAGTTTGTATGTGACTAAGGCCTCTAATTAGAAAATATTTACATGTGCACACAATGAATTTGTAAGCATGTAGGTTGACGCATAGCTGACTAATTGCTACTTTGACTGACCCAAATTTGGGTGAATCACTTGAAACTGAAAATTATTGCTTCTAGAGGGTTCCTATATAATATCAACCCGTAGGTAATCACAAGCTGCGCATTTACTGATGGAATCACTGCTGATGGACCTCAGATTGCTTCTTCAAGGTCAAATGATGTTAATCAAACTTTAAGGTGCCTCTATCTCACTTGTTTTTGCCACTCTGGTTTCATTTGTAAAACCAACCTATATGAAATAATAAGATGTTGATCTCAGATTTTACCATGGACTCCTTTTTCAAGATGAAACAATGTTAGTAAGACCCTAAATGCCTCAATATATTTTATTATTTCTGCTACAGGTTTATGTTTAACGAGCCTATAAGCTGCAGAACTTTGATGGAGTCCCATTTGACCTTTCAGCCAAGTTAAAGGCTAAACAATGGTAGTTAACATTTATAGTGTCTTTGTCTTGCTTGTTATTGATTCTAGAAGTTTTCTGTGTTATTTAGCCTATAGATCTCATAAACTGCCTCTCTTTTGATAGTTGACATTTGACCTTTCACTCTTCCCTGGTAGTAACACTATCTACCTTATTATTGGTTCTAGAGGTTTGTAATATTAGATTTACCTATAGCAAATCATAAGCTGTGAATCTTTTTAAGGCTTTTAACTTATTCTTTGGGTATACACAATTTGGTGAATTTTTAATTATTATACTGGTATATGTTAAATTAATACATTTGACTAACATGCAAGCTGTGCATGTTGCAGAGATAAAGGACAGGGCTCACACCCATGTGTTCTCAACCAGGACTGTAACTTTCGCAGTGTTTTAGTGCAAAAGCAAGTGACACAAATCTCTGCACCTACTTATAAGATAAAAAAGGCAAGAAATCTGAAAAGGCGGCCAGTCTGCACCTTCTAAAGACAGTTTCAGCATTAATGAAGAGCTTAAATCCCTTGACCAGAAATGGTCGGAAAGACTATCACATCTTGAAGTTTAGAGAATCTGGTCGACCAACCTACATTCCAGCCAGTTAAGGTTTCTTGAGTTAAACAGCCACCAGCCAGTGCACTGACGGTGACCGACCTTTTTTGCCACCAACCAGACTGACTGTCTAGACCAAAACTAACCAGGCTCAAGTCTGAGATACACTGAGATAATTACCACAACAGTTGCTGGATCTGATCCAAACGCAAGAGCAGGATTTAGATACTGACATTGCTATGCACTTTACTCAACATTTGTCACTGACCCATGCTTTTGAAGAAAATTAAGCTGAATTGTCAGACCAGGAGGCCAGTTCCATTACGCAGGACCCTGACCACCTTTTGTTTGGAAGAGCAAAACTACAGGGAAATGGTGCAATTGTATTGCATTAATACATCTTACCTAACAGACGATAGCTAGAATAACTACCCAGTGGATGGAAGGCAGCTTACCTGGGACTAAGTAGAACTCTGAATATGGGCAAAAAGGGTCCATTCAGGTTGATAGCTTGACCAAGATCTGGACCCGAACAGCCCAATAATTCCTCCCCCTCTTTTTCCTGCTGTGAGGGAGGGAAGGGAGGAAGAGCTCAAATCCCTAGAGACTCCAAGAACACCCAAGTAGGAATGGAAGGGCTTCATACCCGGCACACCTAGCACTTATGTAAAAGGCCCTAACTGGAAGAACAGGTCAGATAAAAAAAGACCTATACCACCCAAAAACTTAACTATACACACTATATACAAGGAAGGAGCCAAAGAGAATCTACTGAGCAGCTACTGCTGGGCCTAAATGAAAAAGCTCCGAATCAGCCCAAGCAACATCTTTTAGGTAGAATTAGGTAAAGGTGTTGTGGGACTTCCAGTGACAGGCTGCTAAAATTTGGTCCAAGGAGATACTACTTTGAAAAGCCCTAGAAGCAGCAAAGGGTCTAACATCATGTGTCCTAACCTCGTGCAAAGTTAGAGCCTCCTGATCCAATAATTCATAGCTAAGTATGATCGTCTGCTTAATCCAAGAAGAGGTAGTAGCAGGTGAGATATCCTTAGCAAAACTCTTTCTGAAGGAGACAAAACCAGCTCCTTGCCTTGTATAAAATTTTGAGTCTTATCCAGATATTGGTGTAAAGCTTGCACTGGACTGAGAGACCTATCCTTCAGGGATTTATCCAGAGTAGGGCGAAGGCTGGGATAACCACTGATGCCAGGTACTCTGGGCCTTCCTTCGATAAATGGTTTTTAGACAGAAAACTTGGTGAAAGATACAGAGAAACTTTGGAGTTTTGACCAGTCAGCTTGGTCATGTTTTTTTTTAACCAAGCATGGATTTCACACCTTCGTTGAGCATAGAGCAAGGGAAAAAACTGTTTTGAAAGTCAAATGCTTCAGAGAAGCCTTTCTGAGGGGTTAAAAAGGTGGTTTGGTCAGCTGGTGCAATACCAAAGAGAGGTTCCAGGATGGAACCACCTACGACCGTTGGGTCTGTCCCTGTGAAAACTATCCAATAGCCTTTTTAGGTTTTCATCCTTTCTTATGTACAAAGCAGCATTTCCGAGATTATCTGAGATGGCTGACCTGTAGCCGTTAAATGTACTAGGTTGAAGATTTTTCTCTTGAAAAAGTCCACCCGACTTGTCTTACACCATCTAACCAATATGTCCCACTTTGCCACAGAAACTGCGCTGGTGGAGCATCTTTGAGGAGCCCCAATCTGCTCTGCCACTGGGCTAGAGAACTCTTGCTCCTTGATTGCTTCGGCTCTAGGAGCCAAGCATGAAGGTTGAGACTGCCCAGGTTCCTGTGATGAGCCCCGTTGAATGGTTGAGTCACTAGATCAGGATGGTTTGGGAGACAAATGGGTATATGGGATGACAGATCCACCAGATCCCAAAACCAGTGTATGTTGGGCCAACCCGGGGCTATGAGAAGTATCCTCTTGCACAGGTGATCTGAGCACTTGCTGATCACTTTGCCGAGAAGGGACACTGGAGGAAAGGCATATAGGTCCAGGTCACTGCCCAGGCTTTTGGGTCTGGAACTGGGGACTCAAATTTGGTCAGTTTGCAATTGTACCTGGTCACAAACAAGTCCACCTGCAAACGGTGCCTGTCTGACAAAGGAGGTCAAACACCTGTTGGAGGGTCTGAATTACCTAACCCTGAGGGGATAACTAGTCTGCAATGACATTCAGGCAACCTGGAATGTGTCTGGCTTTTAGGAGAATCTGTCAGAGGTTGCACCAACAAAGGAGTCACCATAGAAGGGCACAAGGTGAGCCTGACCTCATACCTCCCTCCTTGTTTATGTAGGCTACAACTGTTGTGTTGCAACTAGGACAATTTGACGTACCACATGTTGGAACCCTTTTAAAGCTAGCAGGACGGCCTTTAATTCCAGAAAGTTTCTGTGCAATCGACTTTTTGGGACTGACCATGACCCGCTTGCAGTGAAGTCTTCTAAGTGGGTACCCCAGCCTTCGCTTGAGACATCTGTAAAGACTTGCATTGTGTGACGCCAAGGATGCAGGGTTGATCTGGGAGGACATTTTACTCCTTGGACCACCACTGAAGGTGGGGATGAAGACTCCTTGGGACTGGAATCTGCTTTTCCTGTGATTCTGGCACCCGCCAATGGTTCTTGAGGTGCCTTACTACTGACATGAACTGCCTGACCCGGCAAGTTGGGCTGGTTAGAAGGAATGACACCTTCTGCAGAATTGATTTCTACCTGTTTTGTTTGACCACTGCGTACATCCATTGCTGCTGCATTTTATTGATCTCAGTTGGGTCAAAAACTTTTACGTCCCTTTCAGCAGTCAGGGTCATATTGGGACAGGCTTGAGGTAAATATCACTTTTATTGCGTTAATACATTCTATCAAATGGATAATCCGGTTGATGCAGACTGGCCCGCCAATCAACAGAAATAAGTCTCATGTTTCCACATCCCACTGTGCATTCACCAGATGCAGAGACAAAGGGAAGGGCACTGACCCCTGTTTCAAAAATGAAGACTGGCAGCATTGTAACATTTTAACTGAGGACCAGGAATCATGTTTAGCAACACCTTAATATCAGAAGAAAAAGGAAAAACATGATTAGAAAGCCATCCAGGAAGAGTCGAGGAGCACCCTTGTTGATATAGCCTTAGTTTCAGTGCTGGGGGTAGTGAAAGACAGACAAGATTTAAACTCAGGAGAGGTGAGTAGTACCCCTGGTGTGAAAGCTAAGAAGATAAAGATTTCGGAAGAGTCAAGTAGCAGAATTGCAAAAGACAAGAAGACTTGTTCATCTGTCACCAGAGACAAGGGCAAGGCTGTTAAGAAATCATCACGGGCCAGGTCTTATAAGTACTCCACAGACAGTAAGCTTGAGGCAATGGACCTGAAGTGGTCAGAGCGTTTTAGTGGATTTGAGGCAATGCTCTTATCCAAGAGTTTTAATTAGCCTGAGCTGGTTTTTCCAGCCAGTTGTCATCTCACCAGCCAAGCCCCCACCAGCCAGTGCTGTTGACAACACTCTGCCCTTCTTTGAACCTCAACTGGCTGATCGCGTGACCACAACAAAACAGCAACTGACCAACCCACCGGCCACTCTTCATCAGCAGCCTGCTCACTGGCCTAAGTCTGATAACTGGCCTAGTGCTACTGACCAGCCATGTACTGACCAGGCCACTAAACTCACACCCAGCACCTTAACTGTGGACATCCACTAGACACTGATACAGATACCATTTCTGACTCAGGGTGTGTTGCATGAGCTCCCTACTGGTCTGACAGGGGATGGTGAAAGCAAAGTAACTCGCAGGCAAAGTGGTATGGGCTCTACCCCAACTGGGACAGGCCAGCCAGTTCTGTGTCATTCTGACATTGTAACTTGGTGTATATACAGTGTATATAGTCGGATAGCAAGATCATCTCAACTCACTACACCGGCACCACCCTCACACACTCTATTGCAGGACACCCCAGAAGGTGGGAGAAGGCTGCACATGACTCAAATTATGTCTGTAACCAGGCAGCCGGACTCAGCAGGTGTCTCAGCAAAGTTCAACAGAGGATGTAGTCACAGCTGAAAGTGTTACAGTTTTAACAAACCAAAGGAAAGTCAGCTGGTTAAATGAGAGCTGCTAAAGAAGAGCTTCAGTAGCTGATGAACGTTAATGCCACTATCACTCAGTGTATGACAAAGGCCATGAAACATCTTTCTGACTTTGCTTTTGTTTCTATGGTAAATGTAACACTAGTGAGACAGGATTCCTACTTGGCTCATGTAAAGTCTGGCTTTACACTTGTTCCCAGACTCTGTACTGAAGAAAGCTGAGGAGGACATAAGTAAGTTTGAGGACAAAGGTTGGTCTCATACACAGTCTGGTGGTCGCACCCTTACAGGAGGTCGGATAAACAGACACAGGAACAGAGGTCCGGTAAACCAGCCTGGAAGACACTGGGACATTTCAGCAAGAATAAAGGTGGTCATCAGCCCAACAAGTAGGCATCATGTCTGGCCAAGGGTCAGTCATTGTGTAAATGACAATTGCTGTGTAAATTCCAAGGCGACTGACCTGGAGTAAAGAGACTGTAAAGTCTGTAAATTTGTGTCAGCTCCATCATACCAGACCAGACAACCTAGAGACTATAAACATGTATCCGTGTCACCATACTGGACCAGTATCGGGAGAGACATTTAGAGTTTGTCAGACAGTAACAAATATTGTAAACTCAGTTGTTGTAAATCATGCACTAATAGTACAAGGGCAGCCACAAAAGAAAGGCAAAGTCTGCCTGTTGTAAGACAACATCAGTTATTAAAATATGTAAACAATATTTCCTATGTCGATCATTTGTGTTCTGTTGAACATGTACTAAATATCCAAACTGTTGCACAAATTCTGCCTATAGGGGCCAGACTAAACCAGTTTCGGGAAACTTGGGAAGCCTTGGGGGCCAGACCAAAGGTGTTACAAATGCTGAAATAGGGCTACACCCTCCACATCTAGACCAAACCAAGCCTGACAAGGTGACCAACCATCATAAGCTGCTATGTCAATCCTCGTAGGAACCTCTACCTGATAAAGACATTACATCAACTTATGAACAAAAATGCAGAAGATTTGGTCAAAAATCAAGAATTTCTGGGGTTTTACAACTGACTATTTTTGGTCCCAAAACCAAATAATCAGTGGAGGCCTATACTAGATCTCAGCAACCTCAATCCCTGGCCTTGGTAGTTGATGCACTCAGTCTGCCATGGGAGGATCCGGACCCATATGCCTTCCCACTGGTAGCCAATCTTGGGCAAGTGGTGAACAAGTTGCAGGATTACCCATGCAGGAGAATCATTCTGATTGCTCCCAGGTGTCCCAAGTTGCCTGGTTCTGGGACCATGTCAAGTCAGCTTCCTTTGTACCTGCCCAACCAGCTCACCCAACCATTCAATGAGACTCCTCACAGCAATCTGTCAAAAACTTCGATCTGCATGCATGGCTCCTAGAGGTTCAGCTATCAAGGAGCAGGGCTTTTCTGAGGCAGTGGCAGCACGAATTGAGGCTTCTCAAAGAGGATAAACTAGATCAGTCTATGAGGAAAGTGGACCATTTTATACAAAGTGGTGCCTCAGTAATTGGATGGACTTCAGGGCTGCCCCTGTAAAGTAAATAGCTGGTTTCCTTATATACCTTTTTCAGGATAGGAAATTACAGCCAAGTACCATTGATGGGTACAGATCAGTTATTGCTGACAAACTGGGTATTCACCAATTAATGTCAGCAAGATGAGAATCTCACTCATCTCTAGGGCAGTTCACATTGAGGCAGACCTAATGGTTGGAGGGGCATCCCCTCCTGAAACCTCCCGCTGGTGTTGCACCAATTGGCAAGGCTCCATTCGAACCCCTTAAAGAGGCCTCTTTGAGACTGTTGGGCCTCTTGGCCCTGGGTTCAGGCAAACACAAGAGTGAGATCCATGCTTGGCAAAACAAAAACATCAGACACCAGTCAGACTGGTCAAGGGTGTCTTTGTACCCAGCACACAGTTGTCTTTTCAAGAGCCAGCTGGCCAAGGAGAGTCCAGTCAGTGTGGCCCCAGTGGTTATACCAGCCCAGGCCCCAACGCCGGATAAGTCTCTCAAGTCTGATAGGCCTGTGTCCGGTCAGAGCACTGCGCTCCTTATTGGGACAGGACCTCAGACAGAACAAGGAGTTAGTCTTTGTCTGCTTTTAGAAAGGTAATGACAAAGGCATCTCATCTGTCACTATCTCCTCATGGCGAACTTTTTAAAACTATTATGGAACTCAAGTTGATATGTTGACTCACCCTATCAAACATTTTTTTAGAATCATCACAGAAAGTTTTACCAAGGAAAGTGTAACCCAATGAAGCCACCAAATCTATGTTGATGAGAGATATGCACAAGTCTTCATTTAACATGTCATGCCTTACAATTATTTCTTTGCATCTGTCACACAGAAGAGATAACAGTAAAAAGGTAACTCATCACAAATATAAAAAGAAAAACAAACAACAGAAAGAAAAACATAACTAATCCAAGTATAAAAGGGAGGAGTATATTTACTGAGAGTAAGGATATAAAATTATTGGACAATTTCAGGCGTATTTTTATCAAAAAGGTACACATTGAAGAATATAAAAATTGAAATAAATAGCTCTCCTAGTAGAAACAAATACATGAAAACTATTTTGGTTCATTTAACATACAACAATATATAGCTCTCTAAGTAGAAACAAGTATATGAAAACTATTTTGGCTCATTTGATATACAAGAAAGAATGGGATGCCCATATGTTTATTTTTGTAGAGGGCTTGTTAGACATATTTAACAAGAAATTGTGCCACAATCCTTAATTATACGGAAACATGTTCAACAAAGTTCAACCCAAATAATTGTTACTTCTTCATATCGAAGACCTCATTTAAGATAGTTATGTTGACTTAGAAGTTTTTAACAGAAGACACTTGAGTTGATTAACTTAATTGAAATGTTATAGGAGACTGCCGCACATGCGATATAGATTTATCCCTAAACCTTTTCCAACATTTGGCTATATACATATATGTATCCATCAATATTTAACAAATAATAACTATAAACAGCCTATTTTTACAATATTTAATAAAATTATCAATTCTTTGATCACATTCTGACGCACATGAAGGATTATGTTACCAGTGAATGTGCATTGTTTCAATGGAATTTCATTATTTGTTTTTTTTTATCAAAAATTATCCACTCAAATAATAATTAGGGTCTGGATAGACTCTCAGGGAGGTTCATTTAAGTAAAATATCATAATTTTATTTATTTATTTATTTGGGATTTTACATCGCTTTCAACACTGTACAGGTCATATCACGACGGGTAGTTGGAAGGGCAGAGGAAACCAGTACATAGAGTTTGTTAGGGTTCTGTACTGTAAACTGCCGACCAACGGCAAGCAACTACCAGCTTTCCCACTTGAGGCCGTGACAGGGATCGAACCCTGGCCTCAGAGGTGAGAGTGTTACAACTCTGCCACCGTGGACCCCTAAAATATCATAAGAGAACACAATAAATGGAAATAAATCCCTGAAAGTTGTAAATATATGCATCCATCAGACTTTGACCAGTAGAAACCATCAACAGCACATTGTTAAAGTGGTTAATAAAATTGTAAATACTTTGTCCTAACACACCCAGAGGGTTGTATATTTTACCATTAAACACATTTTAACTGAATTTTATCATTTATTTTATATCAAAATATTACTTTGATAATGATTGGGGACCAGATAGAGCCGGTGGGGTCCATGTAATACAAGATTGAAACTCATTATCAGAGTGGTAATGTAAAACTCACTGCAAATAGTAAAGAATTATATAATTTACTAACAGACATAAGTCTCCATGATTATAGCACTTTTTTCCTTCTTGTTGTAGGATGTGGGAAAGTAGGTGGTCAGTAACTAATGCCTGTCGGTTTACAGTACAAAATCTTAACCAACTAGTGCTTATTGGTTTCTGCTTCATGAAATTACCTGATATATCAGTACATTTCAAGACATTGTGTTGAAAGTGATGTTAAAGCCAACTCAAATTGCTTCCTGCTAATTATCAGTGAAATTGTGGGTTATATGTATGTAAACCGTAGTTTTATAATTATTTATTTTATTTAGTTTATTATTTTACAATATGCCAATATCAGTTATATTGTAATGGGCAGCTGGTAGGGCAGAGGAAACCATACAGTTGATGAATTCTCTGTTCTGTCAATTGCTGACCAATGGAAAGCTACTACCAGCTTTCCCACATGAGGTCATACCGGGACTCAAACTCTGATCTCAGAGGTAGGAGGCGACTGTTGCCACTGTGGCCCCTACTGTTATTACAAACAAGAGCCAAAGACAAATGTTTCATTCTGTACCATTCTGGAGCCATAATCACTAAACCACCTTTATTTTTAAGGTCCCAATCTCCTTTGGTAAGGTGACCTATAAAATGCTATTCACCTTCAGTCGTGTGCTACACACATTCCTCGGTAGTGGCTATTAAAAACTCTGGTAGCAAAAGGGTTAAAAAGTCAACACACTAAAACTTCCCTTTATCAAAAAGATAGTCACACACTAACCTTAAGGCAAAAAACATGGATTAAATGAAGGTTAGTGAATATTAAAATTTTCCTGGAAAGTTAAGGGTTTCCAAGATTTTTACAGTTTCCTTGAAATTCAAGGAAAGAAAGTGAGGCTAGTTTGTTTGAGAGAAGTTTGATGAGTACCAAAACTAAGGAAGGAGCAAGAAATAAAGGAAAACCTCACTTTTTGAGGATTCCTTGGAATAAAGGAGGTTTAGTAAATACTGGCCATGGTCCTGCAGTGCTCAATCTCAGTATAGATTCTAAGGCATGACCCCAAACATTATTTCTCTGGTCTAAAAGCATAGCAGCACTTATTACTTATTACCATTGCCTTGGTTAGAATGGTGAGAAGGCCTTGCCAAAAGGGTGAATTATCTTCTTTCAGAGCTAAAAGAATAAACACTTTCAGTTTACTCAAGGTTGTAGGGGTATTAAAAACCCAGTGACTAAAATGTATGCTTAATTTATGCTGAGAGGTACAAAACAGAGTTGTGACCACACAATAATATTTAACAGACAACTTTGAGACTCGGGATAGCACATATTTGGTTGTATAATTGTAATTGGTTAAACTTTAATGTGTGAGTATGAAATATCCAGAATAAATGAAATTGTGAAACAATGCCCTTTCTAACATCTCTGTAAAATAAGAATGTTGGTGAGAAAGATTAAAGATGGCTCAAAGCTATACAGGCTAAATGTACACACTAAACAAGAAGAAGATAGTGTAACATTCTCTGGTTACAGACGATTTCAGATGCTTATATGTTGTCAGTTATGGTACTAGTAATCACAAAAACCACCTGGGTGATTAACTGGCCCTCTCTAACAGAGTCTGGGATGTTGTGTTCTTTGAGAAATTCATATCCAGCCCAAAGTGCAGGTTCAGGGAGTGCAGTTGGCGAGGGAGTCATAAAATGCCAGATCAGCCCAAAACACCCCTTAAAGTTGGTCAATCTGGCTGAAATTTTCACAGGAAACTCAGTTTATATCAAAGAATGAATTTGTATTGGGCTGGCACACTCGAGGGTCACTTTTAGAATTTCAATTTTCGGGGTGTGGGGGGGCCCCATGACCCCCTCAGATGTGTAATGTCAAAAATATCATAATATTGCCAATATGAAGCCCAAATTTAATTTTATGCATATTCTAAAAATTAATATGGATATTTTAGGCGCATTTGGAGCATTACATCTCTGAACAGAAAATATTTCACCCAAATATTGTTGTAAAAATAGCCCAAAATAGATGTAAATCAGCCCAAACCAGTACCAAATGTTGGTCTATAAGTCTGAAATTTGGCCCAAAAATTGCTTGCCACACACTAAATCTGATTGCATAGGTTTTAGGATTACATCTGATATACCAGTGGTGTCTTATGTGTCATATGTGGTCCAGGAAGGCGAAAATACAGTCACAGATGGCTGTATAAGGAAATGCTGATATATTCTCAATTAAGGTAGATTCAAGGTTGAAAACCATATTGTTTCCTACAGGAGTCGCCCCTGAAATGAATTTTAATAGTTTGTTCTTTGAGAAATTCATATCCAGCCCAAAGTGCAGGTTCAGGGAGTGCAGTTGGCGAGGGAGTCATAAAATGCCAGATCAGCCCAAAACACCCCTTAAAGTTGGTCAATCTGGCTGAAATTTTCACAGGAAACTCAGTTTATATCAAAGAATGAATTTGTATTGGGCTGGCACACTCGAGGGTCACTTTTAGAATTTCAATTTTCGGGGTGTGGGGGGGCCCCATGACCCCCTCAGATGT
This sequence comes from Sabellastarte sp. h YS-2021, assembly GCA_964017235.1. Classification (NCBI taxonomy): domain Eukaryota; kingdom Metazoa; phylum Annelida; class Polychaeta; order Sabellida; family Sabellidae; genus Sabellastarte; species Sabellastarte sp. h YS-2021. The sequence goes on from OZ024938.1 coordinate 63,535,141, forward strand.
GTAATGTCAAAAATATCATAATATTGCCAATATGAAGCCCAAATTTAATTTTATGCATATTCTAAAAATTAATATGGATATTTTAGGCGCATTTGGAGCATTACATCTCTGAACAGAAAATATTTCACCCAAATATTGTTGTAAAAATAGCCCAAAATAGATGTAAATCAGCCCAAACCAGTACCAAATGTTGGTCTATAAGTCTGAAATTTGGCCCAAAAATTGCTTGCCACACACTAAATCTGATTGCATAGGTTTTAGGATTACATCTGATATACCAGTGGTGTCTTATGTGTCATATGTGGTCCAGGAAGGCGAAAATACAGTCACAGATGGCTGTATAAGGAAATGCTGATATATTCTCAATTAAGGTAGATTCAAGGTTGAAAACCATATTGTTTCCTACAGGAGTCGCCCCTGAAATGAATTTTAATAGTTTGTTCTTTGAGAAATTCATATCCAGCCCAAAGTGCAGGTTCAGGGAGTGCAGTTGGCGAGGGAGTCATAAAATGCCAGATCAGCCCAAAACACCCCTTAAAGTTGGTCAATCTGGCTGAAATTTTCACAGGAAACTCAGTTTATATCAAAGAATGAATTTGTATTGGGCTGGCACACTCGAGGGTCACTTTTAGAATTTCAATTTTCGGGGTGTGGGGGGGCCCCATGACCCCCTCAGATGTGTAATGTCAAAAATATCATAATATTGCCAATATGAAGCCCAAATTTAATTTTATGCATATTCTAAAAATTAATATGGATATTTTAGGCGCATTTGGAGCATTACATCTCTGAACAGAAAATATTTCACCCAAATATTGTTGTAAAAATAGCCCAAAATAGATGTAAATCAGCCCAAACCAGTACCAAATGTTGGTCTATAAGTCTGAAATTTGGCCCAAAAATTGCTTGCCACACACTAAATCTGATTGCATAGGTTTTAGGATTACATCTGATATACCAGTGGTGTCTTATGTGTCATATGTGGTCCAGGAAGGCGAAAATACAGTCACAGATGGCTGTATAAGGAAATGCTGATATATTCTCAATTAAGGTAGATTCAAGGTTGAAAACCATATTGTTTCCTACAGGAGTCGCCCCTGAAATGAATTTTAATAGTTTGTTCTTTGAGAAATTCATATCCAGCCCAAAGTGCAGGTTCAGGGAGTGCAGTTGGCGAGGGAGTCATAAAATGCCAGATCAGCCCAAAACACCCCTTAAAGTTGGTCAATCTGGCTGAAATTTTCACAGGAAACTCAGTTTATATCAAAGAATGAATTTGTATTGGGCTGGCACACTCGAGGGTCACTTTTAGAATTTCAATTTTCGGGGTGTGGGGGGGCCCCATGACCCCCTCAGATGTGTAATGTCAAAAATATCATAATATTGCCAATATGAAGCCCAAATTTAATTTTATGCATATTCTAAAAATTAATATGGATATTTTAGGCGCATTTGGAGCATTACATCTCTGAACAGAAAATATTTCACCCAAATATTGTTGTAAAAATAGCCCAAAATAGATGTAAATCAGCCCAAACCAGTACCAAATGTTGGTCTATAAGTCTGAAATTTGGCCCAAAAATTGCTTGCCACACACTAAATCTGATTGCATAGGTTTTAGGATTACATCTGATATACCAGTGGTGTCTTATGTGTCATATGTGGTCCAGGAAGGCGAAAATACAGTCACAGATGGCTGTATAAGGAAATGCTGATATATTCTCAATTAAGGTAGATTCAAGGTTGAAAACCATATTGTTTCCTACAGGAGTCGCCCCTGAAATGAATTTTAATAGTTTGTTCTTTGAGAAATTCATATCCAGCCCAAAGTGCAGGTTCAGGGAGTGCAGTTGGCGAGGGAGTCATAAAATGCCAGATCAGCCCAAAACACCCCTTAAAGTTGGTCAATCTGGCTGAAATTTTCACAGGAAACTCAGTTTATATCAAAGAATGAATTTGTATTGGGCTGGCACACTCGAGGGTCACTTTTAGAATTTCAATTTTCGGGGTGTGGGGGGGCCCCATGACCCCCTCAGATGTGTAATGTCAAAAATATCATAATATTGCCAATATGAAGCCCAAATTTAATTTTATGCATATTCTAAAAATTAATATGGATATTTTAGGCGCATTTGGAGCATTACATCTCTGAACAGAAAATATTTCACCCAAATATTGTTGTAAAAATAGCCCAAAATAGATGTAAATCAGCCCAAACCAGTACCAAATGTTGGTCTATAAGTCTGAAATTTGGCCCAAAAATTGCTTGCCACACACTAAATCTGATTGCATAGGTTTTAGGATTACATCTGATATACCAGTGGTGTCTTATGTGTCATATGTGGTCCAGGAAGGCGAAAATACAGTCACAGATGGCTGTATAAGGAAATGCTGATATATTCTCAATTAAGGTAGATTCAAGGTTGAAAACCATATTGTTTCCTACAGGAGTCGCCCCTGAAATGAATTTTAATAGTTTGTTCTTTGAGAAATTCATATCCAGCCCAAAGTGCAGGTTCAGGGAGTGCAGTTGGCGAGGGAGTCATAAAATGCCAGATCAGCCCAAAACACCCCTTAAAGTTGGTCAATCTGGCTGAAATTTTCACAGGAAACTCAGTTTATATCAAAGAATGAATTTGTATTGGGCTGGCACACTCGAGGGTCACTTTTAGAATTTCAATTTTCGGGGTGTGGGGGGGCCCCATGACCCCCTCAGATGTGTAATGTCAAAAATATCATAATATTGCCAATATGAAGCCCAAATTTAATTTTATGCATATTCTAAAAATTAATATGGATATTTTAGGCGCATTTGGAGCATTACATCTCTGAACAGAAAATATTTCACCCAAATATTGTTGTAAAAATAGCCCAAAATAGATGTAAATCAGCCCAAACCAGTACCAAATGTTGGTCTATAAGTCTGAAATTTGGCCCAAAAATTGCTTGCCACACACTAAATCTGATTGCATAGGTTTTAGGATTACATCTGATATACCAGTGGTGTCTTATGTGTCATATGTGGTCCAGGAAGGCGAAAATACAGTCACAGATGGCTGTATAAGGAAATGCTGATATATTCTCAATTAAGGTAGATTCAAGGTTGAAAACCATATTGTTTCCTACAGGAGTCGCCCCTGAAATGAATTTTAATAGTTTGTTCTTTGAGAAATTCATATCCAGCCCAAAGTGCAGGTTCAGGGAGTGCAGTTGGCGAGGGAGTCATAAAATGCCAGATCAGCCCAAAACACCCCTTAAAGTTGGTCAATCTGGCTGAAATTTTCACAGGAAACTCAGTTTATATCAAAGAATGAATTTGTATTGGGCTGGCACACTCGAGGGTCACTTTTAGAATTTCAATTTTCGGGGTGTGGGGGGGCCCCATGACCCCCTCAGATGTGTAATGTCAAAAATATCATAATATTGCCAATATGAAGCCCAAATTTAATTTTATGCATATTCTAAAAATTAATATGGATATTTTAGGCGCATTTGGAGCATTACATCTCTGAACAGAAAATATTTCACCCAAATATTGTTGTAAAAATAGCCCAAAATAGATGTAAATCAGCCCAAACCAGTACCAAATGTTGGTCTATAAGTCTGAAATTTGGCCCAAAAATTGCTTGCCACACACTAAATCTGATTGCATAGGTTTTAGGATTACATCTGATATACCAGTGGTGTCTTATGTGTCATATGTGGTCCAGGAAGGCGAAAATACAGTCACAGATGGCTGTATAAGGAAATGCTGATATATTCTCAATTAAGGTAGATTCAAGGTTGAAAACCATATTGTTTCCTACAGGAGTCGCCCCTGAAATGAATTTTAATAGTTTGTTCTTTGAGAAATTCATATCCAGCCCAAAGTGCAGGTTCAGGGAGTGCAGTTGGCGAGGGAGTCATAAAATGCCAGATCAGCCCAAAACACCCCTTAAAGTTGGTCAATCTGGCTGAAATTTTCACAGGAAACTCAGTTTATATCAAAGAATGAATTTGTATTGGGCTGGCACACTCGAGGGTCACTTTTAGAATTTCAATTTTCGGGGTGTGGGGGGGCCCCATGACCCCCTCAGATGTGTAATGTCAAAAATATCATAATATTGCCAATATGAAGCCCAAATTTAATTTTATGCATATTCTAAAAATTAATATGGATATTTTAGGCGCATTTGGAGCATTACATCTCTGAACAGAAAATATTTCACCCAAATATTGTTGTAAAAATAGCCCAAAATAGATGTAAATCAGCCCAAACCAGTACCAAATGTTGGTCTATAAGTCTGAAATTTGGCCCAAAAATTGCTTGCCACACACTAAATCTGATTGCATAGGTTTTAGGATTACATCTGATATACCAGTGGTGTCTTATGTGTCATATGTGGTCCAGGAAGGCGAAAATACAGTCACAGATGGCTGTATAAGGAAATGCTGATATATTCTCAATTAAGGTAGATTCAAGGTTGAAAACCATATTGTTTCCTACAGGAGTCGCCCCTGAAATGAATTTTAATAGTTTGTTCTTTGAGAAATTCATATCCAGCCCAAAGTGCAGGTTCAGGGAGTGCAGTTGGCGAGGGAGTCATAAAATGCCAGATCAGCCCAAAACACCCCTTAAAGTTGGTCAATCTGGCTGAAATTTTCACAGGAAACTCAGTTTATATCAAAGAATGAATTTGTATTGGGCTGGCACACTCGAGGGTCACTTTTAGAATTTCAATTTTCGGGGTGTGGGGGGGCCCCATGACCCCCTCAGATGTGTAATGTCAAAAATATCATAATATTGCCAATATGAAGCCCAAATTTAATTTTATGCATATTCTAAAAATTAATATGGATATTTTAGGCGCATTTGGAGCATTACATCTCTGAACAGAAAATATTTCACCCAAATATTGTTGTAAAAATAGCCCAAAATAGATGTAAATCAGCCCAAACCAGTACCAAATGTTGGTCTATAAGTCTGAAATTTGGCCCAAAAATTGCTTGCCACACACTAAATCTGATTGCATAGGTTTTAGGATTACATCTGATATACCAGTGGTGTCTTATGTGTCATATGTGGTCCAGGAAGGCGAAAATACAGTCACAGATGGCTGTATAAGGAAATGCTGATATATTCTCAATTAAGGTAGATTCAAGGTTGAAAACCATATTGTTTCCTACAGGAGTCGCCCCTGAAATGAATTTTAATAGTTTGTTCTTTGAGAAATTCATATCCAGCCCAAAGTGCAGGTTCAGGGAGTGCAGTTGGCGAGGGAGTCATAAAATGCCAGATCAGCCCAAAACACCCCTTAAAGTTGGTCAATCTGGCTGAAATTTTCACAGGAAACTCAGTTTATATCAAAGAATGAATTTGTATTGGGCTGGCACACTCGAGGGTCACTTTTAGAATTTCAATTTTCGGGGTGTGGGGGGGCCCCATGACCCCCTCAGATGTGTAATGTCAAAAATATCATAATATTGCCAATATGAAGCCCAAATTTAATTTTATGCATATTCTAAAAATTAATATGGATATTTTAGGCGCATTTGGAGCATTACATCTCTGAACAGAAAATATTTCACCCAAATATTGTTGTAAAAATAGCCCAAAATAGATGTAAATCAGCCCAAACCAGTACCAAATGTTGGTCTATAAGTCTGAAATTTGGCCCAAAAATTGCTTGCCACACACTAAATCTGATTGCATAGGTTTTAGGATTACATCTGATATACCAGTGGTGTCTTATGTGTCATATGTGGTCCAGGAAGGCGAAAATACAGTCACAGATGGCTGTATAAGGAAATGCTGATATATTCTCAATTAAGGTAGATTCAAGGTTGAAAACCATATTGTTTCCTACAGGAGTCGCCCCTGAAATGAATTTTAATAGTTTGTTCTTTGAGAAATTCATATCCAGCCCAAAGTGCAGGTTCAGGGAGTGCAGTTGGCGAGGGAGTCATAAAATGCCAGATCAGCCCAAAACACCCCTTAAAGTTGGTCAATCTGGCTGAAATTTTCACAGGAAACTCAGTTTATATCAAAGAATGAATTTGTATTGGGCTGGCACACTCGAGGGTCACTTTTAGAATTTCAATTTTCGGGGTGTGGGGGGGCCCCATGACCCCCTCAGATGTGTAATGTCAAAAATATCATAATATTGCCAATATGAAGCCCAAATTTAATTTTATGCATATTCTAAAAATTAATATGGATATTTTAGGCGCATTTGGAGCATTACATCTCTGAACAGAAAATATTTCACCCAAATATTGTTGTAAAAATAGCCCAAAATAGATGTAAATCAGCCCAAACCAGTACCAAATGTTGGTCTATAAGTCTGAAATTTGGCCCAAAAATTGCTTGCCACACACTAAATCTGATTGCATAGGTTTTAGGATTACATCTGATATACCAGTGGTGTCTTATGTGTCATATGTGGTCCAGGAAGGCGAAAATACAGTCACAGATGGCTGTATAAGGAAATGCTGATATATTCTCAATTAAGGTAGATTCAAGGTTGAAAACCATATTGTTTCCTACAGGAGTCGCCCCTGAAATGAATTTTAATAGTTTGTTCTTTGAGAAATTCATATCCAGCCCAAAGTGCAGGTTCAGGGAGTGCAGTTGGCGAGGGAGTCATAAAATGCCAGATCAGCCCAAAACACCCCTTAAAGTTGGTCAATCTGGCTGAAATTTTCACAGGAAACTCAGTTTATATCAAAGAATGAATTTGTATTGGGCTGGCACACTCGAGGGTCACTTTTAGAATTTCAATTTTCGGGGTGTGGGGGGGCCCCATGACCCCCTCAGATGTGTAATGTCAAAAATATCATAATATTGCCAATATGAAGCCCAAATTTAATTTTATGCATATTCTAAAAATTAATATGGATATTTTAGGCGCATTTGGAGCATTACATCTCTGAACAGAAAATATTTCACCCAAATATTGTTGTAAAAATAGCCCAAAATAGATGTAAATCAGCCCAAACCAGTACCAAATGTTGGTCTATAAGTCTGAAATTTGGCCCAAAAATTGCTTGCCACACACTAAATCTGATTGCATAGGTTTTAGGATTACATCTGATATACCAGTGGTGTCTTATGTGTCATATGTGGTCCAGGAAGGCGAAAATACAGTCACAGATGGCTGTATAAGGAAATGCTGATATATTCTCAATTAAGGTAGATTCAAGGTTGAAAACCATATTGTTTCCTACAGGAGTCGCCCCTGAAATGAATTTTAATAGTTTGTTCTTTGAGAAATTCATATCCAGCCCAAAGTGCAGGTTCAGGGAGTGCAGTTGGCGAGGGAGTCATAAAATGCCAGATCAGCCCAAAACACCCCTTAAAGTTGGTCAATCTGGCTGAAATTTTCACAGGAAACTCAGTTTATATCAAAGAATGAATTTGTATTGGGCTGGCACACTCGAGGGTCACTTTTAGAATTTCAATTTTCGGGGTGTGGGGGGGCCCCATGACCCCCTCAGATGTGTAATGTCAAAAATATCATAATATTGCCAATATGAAGCCCAAATTTAATTTTATGCATATTCTAAAAATTAATATGGATATTTTAGGCGCATTTGGAGCATTACATCTCTGAACAGAAAATATTTCACCCAAATATTGTTGTAAAAATAGCCCAAAATAGATGTAAATCAGCCCAAACCAGTACCAAATGTTGGTCTATAAGTCTGAAATTTGGCCCAAAAATTGCTTGCCACACACTAAATCTGATTGCATAGGTTTTAGGATTACATCTGATATACCAGTGGTGTCTTATGTGTCATATGTGGTCCAGGAAGGCGAAAATACAGTCACAGATGGCTGTATAAGGAAATGCTGATATATTCTCAATTAAGGTAGATTCAAGGTTGAAAACCATATTGTTTCCTACAGGAGTCGCCCCTGAAATGAATTTTAATAGTTTGTTCTTTGAGAAATTCATATCCAGCCCAAAGTGCAGGTTCAGGGAGTGCAGTTGGCGAGGGAGTCATAAAATGCCAGATCAGCCCAAAACACCCCTTAAAGTTGGTCAATCTGGCTGAAATTTTCACAGGAAACTCAGTTTATATCAAAGAATGAATTTGTATTGGGCTGGCACACTCGAGGGTCACTTTTAGAATTTCAATTTTCGGGGTGTGGGGGGGCCCCATGACCCCCTCAGATGTGTAATGTCAAAAATATCATAATATTGCCAATATGAAGCCCAAATTTAATTTTATGCATATTCTAAAAATTAATATGGATATTTTAGGCGCATTTGGAGCATTACATCTCTGAACAGAAAATATTTCACCCAAATATTGTTGTAAAAATAGCCCAAAATAGATGTAAATCAGCCCAAACCAGTACCAAATGTTGGTCTATAAGTCTGAAATTTGGCCCAAAAATTGCTTGCCACACACTAAATCTGATTGCATAGGTTTTAGGATTACATCTGATATACCAGTGGTGTCTTATGTGTCATATGTGGTCCAGGAAGGCGAAAATACAGTCACAGATGGCTGTATAAGGAAATGCTGATATATTCTCAATTAAGGTAGATTCAAGGTTGAAAACCATATTGTTTCCTACAGGAGTCGCCCCTGAAATGAATTTTAATAGTTTGTTCTTTGAGAAATTCATATCCAGCCCAAAGTGCAGGTTCAGGGAGTGCAGTTGGCGAGGGAGTCATAAAATGCCAGATCAGCCCAAAACACCCCTTAAAGTTGGTCAATCTGGCTGAAATTTTCACAGGAAACTCAGTTTATATCAAAGAATGAATTTGTATTGGGCTGGCACACTCGAGGGTCACTTTTAGAATTTCAATTTTCGGGGTGTGGGGGGGCCCCATGACCCCCTCAGATGTGTAATGTCAAAAATATCATAATATTGCCAATATGAAGCCCAAATTTAATTTTATGCATATTCTAAAAATTAATATGGATATTTTAGGCGCATTTGGAGCATTACATCTCTGAACAGAAAATATTTCACCCAAATATTGTTGTAAAAATAGCCCAAAATAGATGTAAATCAGCCCAAACCAGTACCAAATGTTGGTCTATAAGTCTGAAATTTGGCCCAAAAATTGCTTGCCACACACTAAATCTGATTGCATAGGTTTTAGGATTACATCTGATATACCAGTGGTGTCTTATGTGTCATATGTGGTCCAGGAAGGCGAAAATACAGTCACAGATGGCTGTATAAGGAAATGCTGATATATTCTCAATTAAGGTAGATTCAAGGTTGAAAACCATATTGTTTCCTACAGGAGTCGCCCCTGAAATGAATTTTAATAGTTTGTTCTTTGAGAAATTCATATCCAGCCCAAAGTGCAGGTTCAGGGAGTGCAGTTGGCGAGGGAGTCATAAAATGCCAGATCAGCCCAAAACACCCCTTAAAGTTGGTCAATCTGGCTGAAATTTTCACAGGAAACTCAGTTTATATCAAAGAATGAATTTGTATTGGGCTGGCACACTCGAGGGTCACTTTTAGAATTTCAATTTTCGGGGTGTGGGGGGGCCCCATGACCCCCTCAGATGTGTAATGTCAAAAATATCATAATATTGCCAATATGAAGCCCAAATTTAATTTTATGCATATTCTAAAAATTAATATGGATATTTTAGGCGCATTTGGAGCATTACATCTCTGAACAGAAAATATTTCACCCAAATATTGTTGTAAAAATAGCCCAAAATAGATGTAAATCAGCCCAAACCAGTACCAAATGTTGGTCTATAAGTCTGAAATTTGGCCCAAAAATTGCTTGCCACACACTAAATCTGATTGCATAGGTTTTAGGATTACATCTGATATACCAGTGGTGTCTTATGTGTCATATGTGGTCCAGGAAGGCGAAAATACAGTCACAGATGGCTGTATAAGGAAATGCTGATATATTCTCAATTAAGGTAGATTCAAGGTTGAAAACCATATTGTTTCCTACAGGAGTCGCCCCTGAAATGAATTTTAATAGTTTGTTCTTTGAGAAATTCATATCCAGCCCAAAGTGCAGGTTCAGGGAGTGCAGTTGGCGAGGGAGTCATAAAATGCCAGATCAGCCCAAAACACCCCTTAAAGTTGGTCAATCTGGCTGAAATTTTCACAGGAAACTCAGTTTATATCAAAGAATGAATTTGTATTGGGCTGGCACACTCGAGGGTCACTTTTAGAATTTCAATTTTCGGGGTGTGGGGGGGCCCCATGACCCCCTCAGATGTGTAATGTCAAAAATATCATAATATTGCCAATATGAAGCCCAAATTTAATTTTATGCATATTCTAAAAATTAATATGGATATTTTAGGCGCATTTGGAGCATTACATCTCTGAACAGAAAATATTTCACCCAAATATTGTTGTAAAAATAGCCCAAAATAGATGTAAATCAGCCCAAACCAGTACCAAATGTTGGTCTATAAGTCTGAAATTTGGCCCAAAAATTGCTTGCCACACACTAAATCTGATTGCATAGGTTTTAGGATTACATCTGATATACCAGTGGTGTCTTATGTGTCATATGTGGTCCAGGAAGGCGAAAATACAGTCACAGATGGCTGTATAAGGAAATGCTGATATATTCTCAATTAAGGTAGATTCAAGGTTGAAAACCATATTGTTTCCTACAGGAGTCGCCCCTGAAATGAATTTTAATAGTTTGTTCTTTGAGAAATTCATATCCAGCCCAAAGTGCAGGTTCAGGGAGTGCAGTTGGCGAGGGAGTCATAAAATGCCAGATCAGCCCAAAACACCCCTTAAAGTTGGTCAATCTGGCTGAAATTTTCACAGGAAACTCAGTTTATATCAAAGAATGAATTTGTATTGGGCTGGCACACTCGAGGGTCACTTTTAGAATTTCAATTTTCGGGGTGTGGGGGGGCCCCATGACCCCCTCAGATGTGTAATGTCAAAAATATCATAATATTGCCAATATGAAGCCCAAATTTAATTTTATGCATATTCTAAAAATTAATATGGATATTTTAGGCGCATTTGGAGCATTACATCTCTGAACAGAAAATATTTCACCCAAATATTGTTGTAAAAATAGCCCAAAATAGATGTAAATCAGCCCAAACCAGTACCAAATGTTGGTCTATAAGTCTGAAATTTGGCCCAAAAATTGCTTGCCACACACTAAATCTGATTGCATAGGTTTTAGGATTACATCTGATATACCAGTGGTGTCTTATGTGTCATATGTGGTCCAGGAAGGCGAAAATACAGTCACAGATGGCTGTATAAGGAAATGCTGATATATTCTCAATTAAGGTAGATTCAAGGTTGAAAACCATATTGTTTCCTACAGGAGTCGCCCCTGAAATGAATTTTAATAGTTTGTTCTTTGAGAAATTCATATCCAGCCCAAAGTGCAGGTTCAGGGAGTGCAGTTGGCGAGGGAGTCATAAAATGCCAGATCAGCCCAAAACACCCCTTAAAGTTGGTCAATCTGGCTGAAATTTTCACAGGAAACTCAGTTTATATCAAAGAATGAATTTGTATTGGGCTGGCACACTCGAGGGTCACTTTTAGAATTTCAATTTTCGGGGTGTGGGGGGGCCCCATGACCCCCTCAGATGTGTAATGTCAAAAATATCATAATATTGCCAATATGAAGCCCAAATTTAATTTTATGCATATTCTAAAAATTAATATGGATATTTTAGGCGCATTTGGAGCATTACATCTCTGAACAGAAAATATTTCACCCAAATATTGTTGTAAAAATAGCCCAAAATAGATGTAAATCAGCCCAAACCAGTACCAAATGTTGGTCTATAAGTCTGAAATTTGGCCCAAAAATTGCTTGCCACACACTAAATCTGATTGCATAGGTTTTAGGATTACATCTGATATACCAGTGGTGTCTTATGTGTCATATGTGGTCCAGGAAGGCGAAAATACAGTCACAGATGGCTGTATAAGGAAATGCTGATATATTCTCAATTAAGGTAGATTCAAGGTTGAAAACCATATTGTTTCCTACAGGAGTCGCCCCTGAAATGAATTTTAATAGTTTGTTCTTTGAGAAATTCATATCCAGCCCAAAGTGCAGGTTCAGGGAGTGCAGTTGGCGAGGGAGTCATAAAATGCCAGATCAGCCCAAAACACCCCTTAAAGTTGGTCAATCTGGCTGAAATTTTCACAGGAAACTCAGTTTATATCAAAGAATGAATTTGTATTGGGCTGGCACACTCGAGGGTCACTTTTAGAATTTCAATTTTCGGGGTGTGGGGGGGCCCCATGACCCCCTCAGATGTGTAATGTCAAAAATATCATAATATTGCCAATATGAAGCCCAAATTTAATTTTATGCATATTCTAAAAATTAATATGGATATTTTAGGCGCATTTGGAGCATTACATCTCTGAACAGAAAATATTTCACCCAAATATTGTTGTAAAAATAGCCCAAAATAGATGTAAATCAGCCCAAACCAGTACCAAATGTTGGTCTATAAGTCTGAAATTTGGCCCAAAAATTGCTTGCCACACACTAAATCTGATTGCATAGGTTTTAGGATTACATCTGATATACCAGTGGTGTCTTATGTGTCATATGTGGTCCAGGAAGGCGAAAATACAGTCACAGATGGCTGTATAAGGAAATGCTGATATATTCTCAATTAAGGTAGATTCAAGGTTGAAAACCATATTGTTTCCTACAGGAGTCGCCCCTGAAATGAATTTTAATAGTTTGTTCTTTGAGAAATTCATATCCAGCCCAAAGTGCAGGTTCAGGGAGTGCAGTTGGCGAGGGAGTCATAAAATGCCAGATCAGCCCAAAACACCCCTTAAAGTTGGTCAATCTGGCTGAAATTTTCACAGGAAACTCAGTTTATATCAAAGAATGAATTTGTATTGGGCTGGCACACTCGAGGGTCACTTTTAGAATTTCAATTTTCGGGGTGTGGGGGGGCCCCATGACCCCCTCAGATGTGTAATGTCAAAAATATCATAATATTGCCAATATGAAGCCCAAATTTAATTTTATGCATATTCTAAAAATTAATATGGATATTTTAGGCGCATTTGGAGCATTACATCTCTGAACAGAAAATATTTCACCCAAATATTGTTGTAAAAATAGCCCAAAATAGATGTAAATCAGCCCAAACCAGTACCAAATGTTGGTCTATAAGTCTGAAATTTGGCCCAAAAATTGCTTGCCACACACTAAATCTGATTGCATAGGTTTTAGGATTACATCTGATATACCAGTGGTGTCTTATGTGTCATATGTGGTCCAGGAAGGCGAAAATACAGTCACAGATGGCTGTATAAGGAAATGCTGATATATTCTCAATTAAGGTAGATTCAAGGTTGAAAACCATATTGTTTCCTACAGGAGTCGCCCCTGAAATGAATTTTAATAGTTTGTTCTTTGAGAAATTCATATCCAGCCCAAAGTGCAGGTTCAGGGAGTGCAGTTGGCGAGGGAGTCATAAAATGCCAGATCAGCCCAAAACACCCCTTAAAGTTGGTCAATCTGGCTGAAATTTTCACAGGAAACTCAGTTTATATCAAAGAATGAATTTGTATTGGGCTGGCACACTCGAGGGTCACTTTTAGAATTTCAATTTTCGGGGTGTGGGGGGGCCCCATGACCCCCTCAGATGTGTAATGTCAAAAATATCATAATATTGCCAATATGAAGCCCAAATTTAATTTTATGCATATTCTAAAAATTAATATGGATATTTTAGGCGCATTTGGAGCATTACATCTCTGAACAGAAAATATTTCACCCAAATATTGTTGTAAAAATAGCCCAAAATAGATGTAAATCAGCCCAAACCAGTACCAAATGTTGGTCTATAAGTCTGAAATTTGGCCCAAAAATTGCTTGCCACACACTAAATCTGATTGCATAGGTTTTAGGATTACATCTGATATACCAGTGGTGTCTTATGTGTCATATGTGGTCCAGGAAGGCGAAAATACAGTCACAGATGGCTGTATAAGGAAATGCTGATATATTCTCAATTAAGGTAGATTCAAGGTTGAAAACCATATTGTTTCCTACAGGAGTCGCCCCTGAAATGAATTTTAATAGTTTGTTCTTTGAGAAATTCATATCCAGCCCAAAGTGCAGGTTCAGGGAGTGCAGTTGGCGAGGGAGTCATAAAATGCCAGATCAGCCCAAAACACCCCTTAAAGTTGGTCAATCTGGCTGAAATTTTCACAGGAAACTCAGTTTATATCAAAGAATGAATTTGTATTGGGCTGGCACACTCGAGGGTCACTTTTAGAATTTCAATTTTCGGGGTGTGGGGGGGCCCCATGACCCCCTCAGATGTGTAATGTCAAAAATATCATAATATTGCCAATATGAAGCCCAAATTTAATTTTATGCATATTCTAAAAATTAATATGGATATTTTAGGCGCATTTGGAGCATTACATCTCTGAACAGAAAATATTTCACCCAAATATTGTTGTAAAAATAGCCCAAAATAGATGTAAATCAGCCCAAACCAGTACCAAATGTTGGTCTATAAGTCTGAAATTTGGCCCAAAAATTGCTTGCCACACACTAAATCTGATTGCATAGGTTTTAGGATTACATCTGATATACCAGTGGTGTCTTATGTGTCATATGTGGTCCAGGAAGGCGAAAATACAGTCACAGATGGCTGTATAAGGAAATGCTGATATATTCTCAATTAAGGTAGATTCAAGGTTGAAAACCATATTGTTTCCTACAGGAGTCGCCCCTGAAATGAATTTTAATAGTTTGTTCTTTGAGAAATTCATATCCAGCCCAAAGTGCAGGTTCAGGGAGTGCAGTTGGCGAGGGAGTCATAAAATGCCAGATCAGCCCAAAACACCCCTTAAAGTTGGTCAATCTGGCTGAAATTTTCACAGGAAACTCAGTTTATATCAAAGAATGAATTTGTATTGGGCTGGCACACTCGAGGGTCACTTTTAGAATTTCAATTTTCGGGGTGTGGGGGGGCCCCATGACCCCCTCAGATGTGTAATGTCAAAAATATCATAATATTGCCAATATGAAGCCCAAATTTAATTTTATGCATATTCTAAAAATTAATATGGATATTTTAGGCGCATTTGGAGCATTACATCTCTGAACAGAAAATATTTCACCCAAATATTGTTGTAAAAATAGCCCAAAATAGATGTAAATCAGCCCAAACCAGTACCAAATGTTGGTCTATAAGTCTGAAATTTGGCCCAAAAATTGCTTGCCACACACTAAATCTGATTGCATAGGTTTTAGGATTACATCTGATATACCAGTGGTGTCTTATGTGTCATATGTGGTCCAGGAAGGCGAAAATACAGTCACAGATGGCTGTATAAGGAAATGCTGATATATTCTCAATTAAGGTAGATTCAAGGTTGAAAACCATATTGTTTCCTACAGGAGTCGCCCCTGAAATGAATTTTAATAGTTTGTTCTTTGAGAAATTCATATCCAGCCCAAAGTGCAGGTTCAGGGAGTGCAGTTGGCGAGGGAGTCATAAAATGCCAGATCAGCCCAAAACACCCCTTAAAGTTGGTCAATCTGGCTGAAATTTTCACAGGAAACTCAGTTTATATCAAAGAATGAATTTGTATTGGGCTGGCACACTCGAGGGTCACTTTTAGAATTTCAATTTTCGGGGTGTGTGGGGGGCCCCATGACCCCCTCAGATGTGTAATGTCAAAAATATCATAATATTGCCAATATGAAGCCCAAATTTAATTTTATGCATATTCTAAAAATTAATATGGATATTTTAGGCGCATTTGGAGCATTACATCTCTGAACAGAAAATATTTCACCCAAATATTGTTGTAAAAATAGCCCAAAATAGATGTAAATCAGCCCAAACCAGTACCAAATGTTGGTCTATAAGTCTGAAATTTGGCCCAAAAATTGCTTGCCACACACTAAATCTGATTGCATAGGTTTTAGGATTACATCTGATATACCAGTGGTGTCTTATGTGTCATATGTGGTCCAGGAAGGCGAAAATACAGTCACAGATGGCTGTATAAGGAAATGCTGATATATTCTCAATTAAGGTAGATTCAAGGTTGAAAACCATATTGTTTCCTACAGGAGTCGCCCCTGAAATGAATTTTAATAGTTTGTTCTTTGAGAAATTCATATCCAGCCCAAAGTGCAGGTTCAGGGAGTGCAGTTGGCGAGGGAGTCATAAAATGCCAGATCAGCCCAAAACACCCCTTAAAGTTGGTCAATCTGGCTGAAATTTTCACAGGAAACTCAGTTTATATCAAAGAATGAATTTGTATTGGGCTGGCACACTCGAGGGTCACTTTTAGAATTTCAATTTTCGGGGTGTGGGGGGGCCCCATGACCCCCTCAGATGTGTAATGTCAAAAATATCATAATATTGCCAATATGAAGCCCAAATTTAATTTTATGCATATTCTAAAAATTAATATGGATATTTTAGGCGCATTTGGAGCATTACATCTCTGAACAGAAAATATTTCACCCAAATATTGTTGTAAAAATAGCCCAAAATAGATGTAAATCAGCCCAAACCAGTACCAAATGTTGGTCTATAAGTCTGAAATTTGGCCCAAAAATTGCTTGCCACACACTAAATCTGATTGCATAGGTTTTAGGATTACATCTGATATACCAGTGGTGTCTTATGTGTCATATGTGGTCCAGGAAGGCGAAAATACAGTCACAGATGGCTGTATAAGGAAATGCTGATATATTCTCAATTAAGGTAGATTCAAGGTTGAAAACCATATTGTTTCCTACAGGAGTCGCCCCTGAAATGAATTTTAATAGTTTGTTCTTTGAGAAATTCATATCCAGCCCAAAGTGCAGGTTCAGGGAGTGCAGTTGGCGAGGGAGTCATAAAATGCCAGATCAGCCCAAAACACCCCTTAAAGTTGGTCAATCTGGCTGAAATTTTCACAGGAAACTCAGTTTATATCAAAGAATGAATTTGTATTGGGCTGGCACACTCGAGGGTCACTTTTAGAATTTCAATTTTCGGGGTGTGGGGGGGCCCCATGACCCCCTCAGATGTGTAATGTCAAAAATATCATAATATTGCCAATATGAAGCCCAAATTTAATTTTATGCATATTCTAAAAATTAATATGGATATTTTAGGCGCATTTGGAGCATTACATCTCTGAACAGAAAATATTTCACCCAAATATTGTTGTAAAAATAGCCCAAAATAGATGTAAATCAGCCCAAACCAGTACCAAATGTTGGTCTATAAGTCTGAAATTTGGCCCAAAAATTGCTTGCCACACACTAAATCTGATTGCATAGGTTTTAGGATTACATCTGATATACCAGTGGTGTCTTATGTGTCATATGTGGTCCAGGAAGGCGAAAATACAGTCACAGATGGCTGTATAAGGAAATGCTGATATATTCTCAATTAAGGTAGATTCAAGGTTGAAAACCATATTGTTTCCTACAGGAGTCGCCCCTGAAATGAATTTTAATAGTTTGTTCTTTGAGAAATTCATATCCAGCCCAAAGTGCAGGTTCAGGGAGTGCAGTTGGCGAGGGAGTCATAAAATGCCAGATCAGCCCAAAACACCCCTTAAAGTTGGTCAATCTGGCTGAAATTTTCACAGGAAACTCAGTTTATATCAAAGAATGAATTTGTATTGGGCTGGCACACTCGAGGGTCACTTTTAGAATTTCAATTTTCGGGGTGTGGGGGGGCCCCATGACCCCCTCAGATGTGTAATGTCAAAAATATCATAATATTGCCAATATGAAGCCCAAATTTAATTTTATGCATATTCTAAAAATTAATATGGATATTTTAGGCGCATTTGGAGCATTACATCTCTGAACAGAAAATATTTCACCCAAATATTGTTGTAAAAATAGCCCAAAATAGATGTAAATCAGCCCAAACCAGTACCAAATGTTGGTCTATAAGTCTGAAATTTGGCCCAAAAATTGCTTGCCACACACTAAATCTGATTGCATAGGTTTTAGGATTACATCTGATATACCAGTGGTGTCTTATGTGTCATATGTGGTCCAGGAAGGCGAAAATACAGTCACAGATGGCTGTATAAGGAAATGCTGATATATTCTCAATTAAGGTAGATTCAAGGTTGAAAACCATATTGTTTCCTACAGGAGTCGCCCCTGAAATGAATTTTAATAGTTTGTTCTTTGAGAAATTCATATCCAGCCCAAAGTGCAGGTTCAGGGAGTGCAGTTGGCGAGGGAGTCATAAAATGCCAGATCAGCCCAAAACACCCCTTAAAGTTGGTCAATCTGGCTGAAATTTTCACAGGAAACTCAGTTTATATCAAAGAATGAATTTGTATTGGGCTGGCACACTCGAGGGTCACTTTTAGAATTTCAATTTTCGGGGTGTGGGGGGGCCCCATGACCCCCTCAGATGTGTAATGTCAAAAATATCATAATATTGCCAATATGAAGCCCAAATTTAATTTTATGCATATTCTAAAAATTAATATGGATATTTTAGGCGCATTTGGAGCATTACATCTCTGAACAGAAAATATTTCACCCAAATATTGTTGTAAAAATAGCCCAAAATAGATGTAAATCAGCCCAAACCAGTACCAAATGTTGGTCTATAAGTCTGAAATTTGGCCCAAAAATTGCTTGCCACACACTAAATCTGATTGCATAGGTTTTAGGATTACATCTGATATACCAGTGGTGTCTTATGTGTCATATGTGGTCCAGGAAGGCGAAAATACAGTCACAGATGGCTGTATAAGGAAATGCTGATATATTCTCAATTAAGGTAGATTCAAGGTTGAAAACCATATTGTTTCCTACAGGAGTCGCCCCTGAAATGAATTTTAATAGTTTGTTCTTTGAGAAATTCATATCCAGCCCAAAGTGCAGGTTCAGGGAGTGCAGTTGGCGAGGGAGTCATAAAATGCCAGATCAGCCCAAAACACCCCTTAAAGTTGGTCAATCTGGCTGAAATTTTCACAGGAAACTCAGTTTATATCAAAGAATGAATTTGTATTGGGCTGGCACACTCGAGGGTCACTTTTAGAATTTCAATTTTCGGGGTGTGGGGGGGCCCCATGACCCCCTCAGATGTGTAATGTCAAAAATATCATAATATTGCCAATATGAAGCCCAAATTTAATTTTATGCATATTCTAAAAATTAATATGGATATTTTAGGCGCATTTGGAGCATTACATCTCTGAACAGAAAATATTTCACCCAAATATTGTTGTAAAAATAGCCCAAAATAGATGTAAATCAGCCCAAACCAGTACCAAATGTTGGTCTATAAGTCTGAAATTTGGCCCAAAAATTGCTTGCCACACACTAAATCTGATTGCATAGGTTTTAGGATTACATCTGATATACCAGTGGTGTCTTATGTGTCATATGTGGTCCAGGAAGGCGAAAATACAGTCACAGATGGCTGTATAAGGAAATGCTGATATATTCTCAATTAAGGTAGATTCAAGGTTGAAAACCATATTGTTTCCTACAGGAGTCGCCCCTGAAATGAATTTTAATAGTTTGTTCTTTGAGAAATTCATATCCAGCCCAAAGTGCAGGTTCAGGGAGTGCAGTTGGCGAGGGAGTCATAAAATGCCAGATCAGCCCAAAACACCCCTTAAAGTTGGTCAATCTGGCTGAAATTTTCACAGGAAACTCAGTTTATATCAAAGAATGAATTTGTATTGGGCTGGCACACTCGAGGGTCACTTTTAGAATTTCAATTTTCGGGGTGTGGGGGGGCCCCATGACCCCCTCAGATGTGTAATGTCAAAAATATCATAATATTGCCAATATGAAGCCCAAATTTAATTTTATGCATATTCTAAAAATTAATATGGATATTTTAGGCGCATTTGGAGCATTACATCTCTGAACAGAAAATATTTCACCCAAATATTGTTGTAAAAATAGCCCAAAATAGATGTAAATCAGCCCAAACCAGTACCAAATGTTGGTCTATAAGTCTGAAATTTGGCCCAAAAATTGCTTGCCACACACTAAATCTGATTGCATAGGTTTTAGGATTACATCTGATATACCAGTGGTGTCTTATGTGTCATATGTGGTCCAGGAAGGCGAAAATACAGTCACAGATGGCTGTATAAGGAAATGCTGATATATTCTCAATTAAGGTAGATTCAAGGTTGAAAACCATATTGTTTCCTACAGGAGTCGCCCCTGAAATGAATTTTAATAGTTTGTTCTTTGAGAAATTCATATCCAGCCCAAAGTGCAGGTTCAGGGAGTGCAGTTGGCGAGGGAGTCATAAAATGCCAGATCAGCCCAAAACACCCCTTAAAGTTGGTCAATCTGGCTGAAATTTTCACAGGAAACTCAGTTTATATCAAAGAATGAATTTGTATTGGGCTGGCACACTCGAGGGTCACTTTTAGAATTTCAATTTTCGGGGTGTGGGGGGGCCCCATGACCCCCTCAGATGTGTAATGTCAAAAATATCATAATATTGCCAATATGAAGCCCAAATTTAATTTTATGCATATTCTAAAAATTAATATGGATATTTTAGGCGCATTTGGAGCATTACATCTCTGAACAGAAAATATTTCACCCAAATATTGTTGTAAAAATAGCCCAAAATAGATGTAAATCAGCCCAAACCAGTACCAAATGTTGGTCTATAAGTCTGAAATTTGGCCCAAAAATTGCTTGCCACACACTAAATCTGATTGCATAGGTTTTAGGATTACATCTGATATACCAGTGGTGTCTTATGTGTCATATGTGGTCCAGGAAGGCGAAAATACAGTCACAGATGGCTGTATAAGGAAATGCTGATATATTCTCAATTAAGGTAGATTCAAGGTTGAAAACCATATTGTTTCCTACAGGAGTCGCCCCTGAAATGAATTTTAATAGTTTGTTCTTTGAGAAATTCATATCCAGCCCAAAGTGCAGGTTCAGGGAGTGCAGTTGGCGAGGGAGTCATAAAATGCCAGATCAGCCCAAAACACCCCTTAAAGTTGGTCAATCTGGCTGAAATTTTCACAGGAAACTCAGTTTATATCAAAGAATGAATTTGTATTGGGCTGGCACACTCGAGGGTCACTTTTAGAATTTCAATTTTCGGGGTGTGGGGGGGCCCCATGACCCCCTCAGATGTGTAATGTCAAAAATATCATAATATTGCCAATATGAAGCCCAAATTTAATTTTATGCATATTCTAAAAATTAATATGGATATTTTAGGCGCATTTGGAGCATTACATCTCTGAACAGAAAATATTTCACCCAAATATTGTTGTAAAAATAGCCCAAAATAGATGTAAATCAGCCCAAACCAGTACCAAATGTTGGTCTATAAGTCTGAAATTTGGCCCAAAAATTGCTTGCCACACACTAAATCTGATTGCATAGGTTTTAGGATTACATCTGATATACCAGTGGTGTCTTATGTGTCATATGTGGTCCAGGAAGGCGAAAATACAGTCACAGATGGCTGTATAAGGAAATGCTGATATATTCTCAATTAAGGTAGATTCAAGGTTGAAAACCATATTGTTTCCTACAGGAGTCGCCCCTGAAATGAATTTTAATAGTTTGTTCTTTGAGAAATTCATATCCAGCCCAAAGTGCAGGTTCAGGGAGTGCAGTTGGCGAGGGAGTCATAAAATGCCAGATCAGCCCAAAACACCCCTTAAAGTTGGTCAATCTGGCTGAAATTTTCACAGGAAACTCAGTTTATATCAAAGAATGAATTTGTATTGGGCTGGCACACTCGAGGGTCACTTTTAGAATTTCAATTTTCGGGGTGTGGGGGTGCCCCATGACCCCCTCAGATGTGTAATGTCAAAAATATCATAATATTGCCAATATGAAGCCCAAATTTAATTTTATGCATATTCTAAAAATTAATATGGATATTTTAGGCGCATTTGGAGCATTACATCTCTGAACAGAAAATATTTCACCCAAATATTGTTGTAAAAATAGCCCAAAATAGATGTAAATCAGCCCAAACCAGTACCAAATGTTGGTCTATAAGTCTGAAATTTGGCCCAAAAATTGCTTGCCACACACTAAATCTGATTGCATAGGTTTTAGGATTACATCTGATATACCAGTGGTGTCTTATGTGTCATATGTGGTCCAGGAAGGCGAAAATACAGTCACAGATGGCTGTATAAGGAAATGCTGATATATTCTCAATTAAGGTAGATTCAAGGTTGAAAACCATATTGTTTCCTACAGGAGTCGCCCCTGAAATGAATTTTAATAGTTTGTTCTTTGAGAAATTCATATCCAGCCCAAAGTGCAGGTTCAGGGAGTGCAGTTGGCGAGGGAGTCATAAAATGCCAGATCAGCCCAAAACACCCCTTAAAGTTGGTCAATCTGGCTGAAATTTTCACAGGAAACTCAGTTTATATCAAAGAATGAATTTGTATTGGGCTGGCACACTCGAGGGTCACTTTTAGAATTTCAATTTTCGGGGTGTGGGGGGGCCCCATGACCCCCTCAGATGTGTAATGTCAAAAATATCATAATATTGCCAATATGAAGCCCAAATTTAATTTTATGCATATTCTAAAAATTAATATGGATATTTTAGGCGCATTTGGAGCATTACATCTCTGAACAGAAAATATTTCACCCAAATATTGTTGTAAAAATAGCCCAAAATAGATGTAAATCAGCCCAAACCAGTACCAAATGTTGGTCTATAAGTCTGAAATTTGGCCCAAAAATTGCTTGCCACACACTAAATCTGATTGCATAGGTTTTAGGATTACATCTGATATACCAGTGGTGTCTTATGTGTCATATGTGGTCCAGGAAGGCGAAAATACAGTCACAGATGGCTGTATAAGGAAATGCTGATATATTCTCAATTAAGGTAGATTCAAGGTTGAAAACCATATTGTTTCCTACAGGAGTCGCCCCTGAAATGAATTTTAATAGTTTGTTCTTTGAGAAATTCATATCCAGCCCAAAGTGCAGGTTCAGGGAGTGCAGTTGGCGAGGGAGTCATAAAATGCCAGATCAGCCCAAAACACCCCTTAAAGTTGGTCAATCTGGCTGAAATTTTCACAGGAAACTCAGTTTATATCAAAGAATGAATTTGTATTGGGCTGGCACACTCGAGGGTCACTTTTAGAATTTCAATTTTCGGGGTGTGGGGGGGCCCCATGACCCCCTCAGATGTGTAATGTCAAAAATATCATAATATTGCCAATATGAAGCCCAAATTTAATTTTATGCATATTCTAAAAATTAATATGGATATTTTAGGCGCATTTGGAGCATTACATCTCTGAACAGAAAATATTTCACCCAAATATTGTTGTAAAAATAGCCCAAAATAGATGTAAATCAGCCCAAACCAGTACCAAATGTTGGTCTATAAGTCTGAAATTTGGCCCAAAAATTGCTTGCCACACACTAAATCTGATTGCATAGGTTTTAGGATTACATCTGATATACCAGTGGTGTCTTATGTGTCATATGTGGTCCAGGAAGGCGAAAATACAGTCACAGATGGCTGTATAAGGAAATGCTGATATATTCTCAATTAAGGTAGATTCAAGGTTGAAAACCATATTGTTTCCTACAGGAGTCGCCCCTGAAATGAATTTTAATAGTTTGTTCTTTGAGAAATTCATATCCAGCCCAAAGTGCAGGTTCAGGGAGTGCAGTTGGCGAGGGAGTCATAAAATGCCAGATCAGCCCAAAACACCCCTTAAAGTTGGTCAATCTGGCTGAAATTTTCACAGGAAACTCAGTTTATATCAAAGAATGAATTTGTATTGGGCTGGCACACTCGAGGGTCACTTTTAGAATTTCAATTTTCGGGGTGTGGGGGGGCCCCATGACCCCCTCAGATGTGTAATGTCAAAAATATCATAATATTGCCAATATGAAGCCCAAATTTAATTTTATGCATATTCTAAAAATTAATATGGATATTTTAGGCGCATTTGGAGCATTACATCTCTGAACAGAAAATATTTCACCCAAATATTGTTGTAAAAATAGCCCAAAATAGATGTAAATCAGCCCAAACCAGTACCAAATGTTGGTCTATAAGTCTGAAATTTGGCCCAAAAATTGCTTGCCACACACTAAATCTGATTGCATAGGTTTTAGGATTACATCTGATATACCAGTGGTGTCTTATGTGTCATATGTGGTCCAGGAAGGCGAAAATACAGTCACAGATGGCTGTATAAGGAAATGCTGATATATTCTCAATTAAGGTAGATTCAAGGTTGAAAACCATATTGTTTCCTACAGGAGTCGCCCCTGAAATGAATTTTAATAGTTTGTTCTTTGAGAAATTCATATCCAGCCCAAAGTGCAGGTTCAGGGAGTGCAGTTGGCGAGGGAGTCATAAAATGCCAGATCAGCCCAAAACACCCCTTAAAGTTGGTCAATCTGGCTGAAATTTTCACAGGAAACTCAGTTTATATCAAAGAATGAATTTGTATTGGGCTGGCACACTCGAGGGTCACTTTTAGAATTTCAATTTTCGGGGTGTGGGGGGGCCCCATGACCCCCTCAGATGTGTAATGTCAAAAATATCATAATATTGCCAATATGAAGCCCAAATTTAATTTTATGCATATTCTAAAAATTAATATGGATATTTTAGGCGCATTTGGAGCATTACATCTCTGAACAGAAAATATTTCACCCAAATATTGTTGTAAAAATAGCCCAAAATAGATGTAAATCAGCCCAAACCAGTACCAAATGTTGGTCTATAAGTCTGAAATTTGGCCCAAAAATTGCTTGCCACACACTAAATCTGATTGCATAGGTTTTAGGATTACATCTGATATACCAGTGGTGTCTTATGTGTCATATGTGGTCCAGGAAGGCGAAAATACAGTCACAGATGGCTGTATAAGGAAATGCTGATATATTCTCAATTAAGGTAGATTCAAGGTTGAAAACCATATTGTTTCCTACAGGAGTCGCCCCTGAAATGAATTTTAATAGTTTGTTCTTTGAGAAATTCATATCCAGCCCAAAGTGCAGGTTCAGGGAGTGCAGTTGGCGAGGGAGTCATAAAATGCCAGATCAGCCCAAAACACCCCTTAAAGTTGGTCAATCTGGCTGAAATTTTCACAGGAAACTCAGTTTATATCAAAGAATGAATTTGTATTGGGCTGGCACACTCGAGGGTCACTTTTAGAATTTCAATTTTCGGGGTGTGGGGGGGCCCCATGACCCCCTCAGATGTGTAATGTCAAAAATATCATAATATTGCCAATATGAAGCCCAAATTTAATTTTATGCATATTCTAAAAATTAATATGGATATTTTAGGCGCATTTGGAGCATTACATCTCTGAACAGAAAATATTTCACCCAAATATTGTTGTAAAAATAGCCCAAAATAGATGTAAATCAGCCCAAACCAGTACCAAATGTTGGTCTATAAGTCTGAAATTTGGCCCAAAAATTGCTTGCCACACAC